>CM065358.1:21404562-23904562 GCA_033032245.1 Poecilia picta
ACAGGGTTGGAAAGTTTAGAATGATGTGCAGTGTTAGTTGTTTGTTTTTTTTCTGGCATGATACATGATACAATACATTTGCTGTATTCCACAAAGTTCAATCTTGATCTTTAGTTGATCTTTATTTCTCAGAGAACAATGTTTCACAAGTGACAAACTGCAGCAAAGACTTCTTAGAGCTCTCAAAGTTATCGGAGGTGGGACAATCATGGTGATCAGATTTTCTCAGTTACCGCGGCATTGAGTGGCTGCAGAGTGATGGGTAAAAAAAAAAATAGAAAAAAAAGAAAACCTCTTTGAAGCACTTGTTCATTACCTTTCACCATCCTCTCAGAGGCAAGACCTCCCAGTGAAGTCGATGTGAAGTGCTGGGTATTGAACTGGGTCACGGGAAAATAATAGTCAACTCGGTGAATTCAGCAAAAAGTAGCTTCGATAATGAAGATCTACTGTGTTAAGCCCATAATGATCCAAAGGGTAACATTGTTACAGAGCCAGACTCACCTCATTGTCACACTGCTGCTATTGGGGCAAAGCTGCACATGCATCACAAAAAGCACAGAGTGCAGGCCACCACCCGCGACTGGCTTATGTACTTGTGGTCACAAATGCAGTGCCCTGCGGTTAATTTAATGATCTCCGCAGCCCAAACCTCCTCTAAAAGGTGACAGTAATAATACTTGCAGCCCTACTTGTTTTGTAGAGAACGGCAAACGCATGTGACTTTGGCTGTGGGGGGGCGTGTGTTAATCCTTGAAGCCCGATAGCACTCACCTCTATCCCGAGGCAATGGCCCTTGATGTCTCATCATTTCTTTGCTGTGCCCCGCTGCCACGCGTTACATAAAGAGGCCGCACTGTTTGTTCTCTGCTGTAAGTGTCAGATCTATCCGGAGAAGTTCATTTGTATTAGCGGATGCACACAGCACGCCCTGGCACTCGCTCCTTCTGGGTTCGATGTATACTGAGGACCACCAGCTGGCTTGGGTAACAAGGTTTTTCTGCAGAGCAAATATTTGGCCAAAGGTAGCTTCTCAGGGGTACAGAATAAGAAGCACAGAATTGGTTACATGTTTTAGGATTTCTGGGTTTTATTCGAGACAAATTCTACGTGTCTGGAAGTCAAACACAGTAACATACTCAGAAATCCACAAAATGTTTGCTGCTTAAAATATGTACGTGAACAACTACTTCTCAGTTTTAAAATTGTTACATCTGACATGTAATAATTTTACATGTCAATATATGTATAGATTACATATATTATCATATATACTACCATATTTGTTATATTTTGATAATACATGTTGTTGCTAGGCTACTTCTCCGATGCTAATTTACTTTCATTTATAATCTGTTCATTTTAAATGCAGTGCAAATAATACTAAAATTAGCAGACTGATGTTGAGATCATTCTCATAGTTTTCTGGCTCAGACTGAGAGGGGAGGAACAATGTGGAACACGGGGAGAAATGTGAGATATTATTTCAATATTAAGATAGAAAGCAATGTAGTTGACAGAGCTATCCATCCTTTTTCTGACTCAAGAACAAATTATGACAAAGGATAATTGGTATGCACATGTGGAGTCCATATAATATATAAATCATCTACAAGAGAAGACATAGCATCAACTGCCTTATTATATTTATTACAAGGAAAATGGGAGAGTCAGGGAAAAATATAAATTACAGATTCAAACCTCATCTAAGCAGAAACTATACTTGTTTTTTTAGAACTGGATAATTTCTGACTAATAGACTTGCTAGTTTAGAATTTAACAATATTTGACAATATTTTTTCAATTTATGAATCAAAGTGTATGTTTTTTTTAGTTTTCTGTAAAAACCTGAAATGACATCCAGTTTGTTAATGTGTTTGCAGGTATGTGTTTTAAGGTTTGATTAAATGAACTGAGGGGAAAAGATTCAGATTTCTACCTGTCAGCTAGAAGGAAAAAGATTAACAACTGGATGATTGATTGATTCACCACTAAAAATACTTTTAGGGCTGTATATATTTAAAACATTTTGCATGTCAGTGATATTTGGTGGCTTGCAGCTACTGAAAGTGGCTTATGTCTATAAACTCAAACTACTATTTTGCAACTCAGAGTAATTCTATCAAGGGAAAACTCATCAACCTGGTATATAATACATTCCTTAAAACTATTATATTAAGTTGCTAAAAGATACTATATTTATATTATTATATTATATTATATTATATTATATTATATTATATTATATTATATTATATTATATTATATTAATTATATTATGTTATTATATTATGCTATGTTATGTTATGTTATGTTATATTATATTACTGTATATTATATTATATTATATTATATTATATTATATTATATTATATTATATTATATTATATTATATTATATTATATTATATTATATTATATTATATTATATTATATTATATTATATTATTGTATATATTATTAAAAAAGAAATATGCCTGTTCTGGAGACAGTTTGTGGTCGTCCATTTCAGACAACACTGATTAAATAGATAACATCTGCAGATCAGAACAGCCTGCTTTTAGACTAAAACACTCTCTTTTCTTTTTGAAATCTGACTCTTTGATTTCTTTTTCTTTCTGTGATTTTGTGGTTATCTCCCATTATAAGTGACTCACAAATATATAGGATGATATGAGTCCACATTTAGAGATTTGTTGCATTTACAAAGAACATTAAAGCCTCCACATGAGAAAGTTTGAAGTGGCAGAGCAAGGACTCTGTACATTTACTACACTGCACTTCAGTGACTTTTGTCTACAGGTAGGTGTATGGATTGGTAAACAAATCATTCTCAAATTATGCCGGGATGGCTCATTTTCTTATTGAGTCCCAGGTGCCGTTATTTTAATCATTACCTAATTGTCTGGCTGCTCTATCGACAGGACGCAGGCCTCCCACTCTGATTCTGCTGACACTGGCAGGGCCTCCAAGATCTGGGTTAACCTTTCGATGTCCATTGACGCTCCACTGGCTGATGATGATTGATCGAGGTGGCCCTCGCTGTTAGATAATACCTAATCAGCGTTCGGAGTAATTTGTGTAAATGAGACCTCATTATTGATGGTGGGCAACTTTAGGAGCTTTCATGCACACTGAATCTAAACAGGGATTGGATCAGCAATAAAACTTTTGCTTTGTGCCTGCTGCACCTCCTGCGTCAGATTGAGGGCAGGTCGGCCAGTTGAACTGTTGAATGGGTTATAAGTGGTATAAGATGAGTTGATGGACCGCACACAGAGAATGAGAATATCATGCACACTCTGTAGTAGACCTACATCCAGTAGTCTATCTCTTCTAACAGTTGCATGTTGCACAATATTACAAAAATACTTTGTCCTTCTTGTAATTTTGCTTTTCTCTTTGCAATACATGGTTTTTCTCTTATCTTAATCTCGCACTCTGTGATGTAACTTTTGTTTCCATAAAACAAATTACTGTCAGAAACATTTCTGTCAGCAATGGCGTCCAAAATACGTCCATACTGGGTATTAAAATGATAATAGAGCATGTGGGTGCTTGACAAGGCAGCTCTCACAGAGATTATTATGAAAAGCAACTGTTATATTCAGCTCTTTGCAAATTTCATCCGTAGTGGAGACATCTGCCAAGAGACGGACAAAAGTCAGCATCTGGACTCTGGAAAATGGATAATGAGCATTTGAAAATATACCAACATAATCAAGCCTTCCATTTGTGATTATATTTTGATAAAAGAAAAAAAAGACATTGGTTCTTTCTATTAGTGTGTAAACATCATATTTAATTATTAACTAACAGCCATTGTATTTTAGAATCAAAGTGAAGGTGCTCCTGCTTTTGAGTTGTTAATGTTGGACGATAGATGCCTGCCCCAAGGATATGGGCTGCGTTGACTGCACCAGATGAAGCTCTACTCCGTCTCCATCCACTCCCAGCCCAGGAACCAGGCTCTGACATGACATCAGGTCTTGATGATGATTGATCATGTTGTGTTCTTCATTACTTTAAACCCAATCAGTGCTCTGTGTAATTTGAGTAATGATAGCTCATTATTGCAGAGTTTAAGGACTCCCTTTATTTTACGCTACCAGTGGACCCTTTGGGATAGCATTATAGGATCAATGATTTTCCTTCCCTTTGCATAGAAATAGTCAGCCTGGGAATCCTGTTTTAACTGTGAAGTTCAAATGAATGGCCATGTGAAGATGGCTTTGTTATTTGTAAAAATAATAAAATAAAAGATACTTGCGAAACTTTGAAGTTTGAAAATCTGTGATCATGAAAATAAATGATCTACTTTGAGGAAATGATAGATCAGAGGGATGTCACATTGTTTGCGGAAATCTTCTGCTTGATTTGATCAACACATAACTAATGAAATGAATTAGCGAAAACATAAAAAAAGATAAAAATGCTTGTCTTCCCTATGTAATTTCAGTACAATTAAGGTAAAAAAAACTATTAAAAATCAGTGAAACGAGCTGTTTTCTTTTAGTCTTGATGAGTGATTAAATTTGGATTTCAATTATAGTCATTATACTCCAGCTGTACTTGCTTATATTAATTCAACCCATTCCAGATTCATTTTTAACCAAAACATTTTTTATCTTCCTCTCTGTTGGCTTTTCCCTTTAGAAGTCACCACAGTGAATCATCTGTCTTTATTTAGTCCTGTCCTTTCCAACTTCTAGTCTCATAGTGTCACTTCAGGTCCTCTGTCATCTGATCCATGTAGTTATTTTTTGGTCTTTCTCTAGGCCTCCTTCCTGATGGTTCCAACTTCAGTATTCTTCTACTGATACAACTGTTGTCTCTCCAATGAACATGTCCAAATTGTCTCTGGCTTCCCTGACTTTACATCCCAAACACCTAACATGAGTTGTCTCTCTGATATAGTCATTCCTTATGCTACCAATCCACATTACTCCTAAAGAAAACCCCAACATCTCGAACTCTGCAGCCTCCAGTTCTGCCGATCTCTCCACCATTGGCACCGTTTCTAAACCATACACTTACATACACATAATTGTGGCGTGTACAATTTTGAGAGCTTCTGTTTGCATTCATGCTAACTTTAGCTGCAGCAGCATATAAATCTCCCTCAAAATGGAGTTATTTATAAGCTAGATTCTGATCAGTTGTAGATGGGAAATTCAAGGCGATTTGACCTTTATAATAACACCGTACAGATGTTTAACAAAACAATCACATTTCCAATTTCAGTCTATACCCACAATCAATCATATAGTTCCAAAGATGAAACACTGCAATAAAGGCACCAGCAAAAGCATTAATGAGCCTTTCCAGCGCTGACAGACGCAGATGCGGGAAGAGGACCAAACAGGGGAATTGTAAAGAAAGGTCATGCCACAACTTCACACAGTCCTGATCAGAATCAATATAAAATTTGGAGACAGAATATCAGCAATCCTCCAGGAATCAGCAGGAGATGGGGTGATTAATCATGCTAACACTTTATTATTACTCATGTCTCTCTTAAGGTCGCAATAGGAGCACATGGCGATTTGTCAACAGATCTCAAAGCAAAAGTTTCCCCCCCCCCAAAAAAAAAATAGAGAACTACTTTTGTGTCGCATTCATTTAAAGTGTTGCCTTTTTCTTGGATGAGACCACAACGACATCCACTATCAAACACTGTTACAGAATTTGCTGCATAAAAGAATGTGAGCTACATGAAAGAATCCCCACACCAGTGCAGTCTGTAACAATTCTTATTTCCAGCCTTGACAATGTTGATCCTGCGAGGCACTAATGCCCCGAATTAGAGCAGATGAATGGGCCACTCTGCCGGTCATGACAGGGATTCACCAGCCATCTAGTCTCTCCCTTTTCATCTTGCTCCCTTTGGTGGCTTCCTGGTCCAAATGTTGTACCCTTTCTTCTGGTCTCAATTTCTGCTCATCAAAAGATAGGTGAGCATATATGTCCGAATCCTGTAGCCTCAGCCATAACATACTTTGTCATTAGAGCTCAAATGGAGGGGTTTCACTATAAAAAACACACAGGCGCTCAAACGCGCACTGACTCAAATACAGGAAAATACACAGACAGATTTAAGCAGGTCAACACAATCCCACCTGCACAAAACACACACACACACAGCGCCACACACCCTCAGGTATTTGATGTTCTTTCTGTTTGAAGCCAAATTCTTGTTATCACTGGGAGCTATATGCCGTGCTCCATTTCCAAGGTTTTTGAGGAGAGTCCAAGGCTTTCATCTGAGAGCCATCGTCTGCGCTGGAGCCAACAGTCTTAGAAGCAGTGACATACTGACTGATAGTTAACATTTCAAAACCCTCACTTTATATTAATACATGACAGGTAACAGTGAAATACCAGGTGAGCAAAAGCCACACACAGGCACTCAGACATGACAAAGACACAAAGATGCGCACCCTCCCCTCTCCCATACACACAAAGACCAACGTGAATCTGGCCCACCCATGTCCATCCCTACTAAATGAGTTGAAATATAAACATTTTATTATGTGTTCCTGCTCTCTAAAGGTAAGTCCTCCTCCATTCAAGCACTTTGGCGAACATTTTACAATCGCAATGGGTAGATTAATTAATGAGCCTTGCTGTTTCCATTTCCTGCTTTGTATCAGAGGAAATTTCAGACTTTATGCAGTTGAGGGAGACTGATAAACTTCATACAGGAAACGGGTTGCATCCAAGCATAACATTTCATGCTACAGAAACACAACTATTTCTGCAAATTGAGTTCTACTTTTTTTTAGCAGATTACTACATTTGATAACAGCCACAGAGCCATTTGACTACATAGAAATAAACGGGTGAATGAAGCTCTGCTAATAGGTGAGCTCTCCTTTGGTTTCTGCAATTTTTGCAGCCTTTCTAAGAGGCCGAGTAGTAAAAGCCACTTTGGTCCATTTGTGTTAAAAAAAGGCAACAACAACAAAAAAAAAAAACTTAAAATCATGCTTGGTGTCTACTCGGTTTAAACTGATTAGGTGTATATCTTAATTTTCAGCATACTTCAGAATAATGGCAGCAAGGTTAAAAAGCAGTGAGAAAGTCGTTTGAAACCCCTTCTACTCATCTCTTAACCTATGGGCAGAAAAGCATCAAAGGTAAATGACTAACAAAGCTCAAAGCTGCATCTTCTCATCTTCAGACACTCTGCATCATTTGCAGCAACAACAATGATTAAACATGAGCCTTTTTACTTTACAATGCCCTATAATGGTACTTGTAAAATATGCACAGAAAGAAATGGAGAGCGAAAGGACAGAGTGGAGGTTGAGGGTGTACTTAACTCTTTTGTTCTAAAAATGTTCACTTCCCTTTCGAACACATATTTGATTTACAGTTTGGCAGAATTTCAATGCTCTTTGGCCCTCCATTTTCAGCAGAGGAGGAGTTAGTTGACACTCTCTCGATTCAGAAGTCCAGTCGAATGCAGAGAGAATCCCAAGAGAATCGCTCATTCATTCAGCATTCCCATCAGCCCATTAGACTCACCATCAGCCAGTGTAACTGCTTCCTGTTTCTCCAAGACACCTTTATCATCCTCACTTTAATTCAGTTGTTTTTGAAACTTCCAGTGGAAAGGGGTGGTAGATTACTTTACTGGGAGGATTCTCGTACATTTAACAAACGGAAACTGAACCAGATATGGTGAGAGTAATGGTGCATTCATTCATGAGGAGTTTTACTGGAAGCTCATGCCACAAAAAAAGTGCTTCAAAGAGCAAAAACGGTTGTAAAAGTTAATCTTGAACTATAGTTGAAGAACGTTATTGTAAGAATTTTGTTTTGAATATAAAAATATTAAATAAACATGAACAGCAATATTAAATATGTTCATGTTTCTTCATAACCGTAAATATATTAAATACATATGGTACATATACTTAAAACGTAGAACCCAGTAAGTGATATTAAATATTTAGGCAAGTTTTAGGTTTTCTTAACATCATTAATATTACAGAGAAAAAAATAGCCCAATAATCATTGACCCAATAACAAGAAATTATGTCGTCATTCTTATTGGTCCAATATCATAACTAATCGCACCAATAACATATATTAACACAGTCACTGCTTTGACGTAGAATTCAAAGCGTTTGAGGACGTCCATGATGATAACGATGGTAGCAACAACCCAGTCTTCAAGAAGCCATTTGGACTCAAATCCACTGGCGAAGCTTTTGACGAAACATGAAAATTTGCCAGAGGAAATACAAGGGCTGAAGCGATTAGATATCTCATAATGAGAATGATGGCACTTCATGACCAGCTCTCCACTCTCATTGAAGTCAGGGGTTGTTTTTCAGCTCATTAGCCATTTGGAGCCGCGGTTTATCATACCAAGCTGTCGCTACTTTTCTGATGTAAATCTTCCAAATAAGTATGATTCGCCAAATGCGTTCATGCTTTGATTGACAGCAAGGTTAATGGAATAAGCTTCTTCTTCTACTAATAATTTCTGCAAGGCTGTAGGTTGATTTGGCATAATGCTGCCACCCACTGGTCTTACTCACATAGCTACAAATATCAATTTTCATACATTAGTAATAGTAAGTCAGAGCATTTTCTGTTTGAACTCATTGAATGGAATCTTTTTCATTTTGTATTTATTTTTGACTTCCTAATCAATTCTAGAAGTTCATTTGAGATTTATTTATTTTTGGAAATGTTGGTTTAATATCTGGTTTTCATTTTAAAATGTGATATATTTTAAAGAGTCAACTGGTTTTTGGTTGTATTTATTGATATCACAGCCTTACATTTTTCTCTTATTTCCAGGTAGGATGTCAGTCTTTGGAATGAGAAAACTATTGGTTATCAACATTGTTTTTTAAAAAAAAAAAAAAAAAAGTTATTACACATCCCTAATAAAGTCAATTAAAAAGTCACATTTTGTAAATAAATTTATGACTAAATAAAATATGAAAGGTTTCCTATGCATTCCCATTCAACTCCTGAGTGAATCCGCTGTTTATTATAATCACAGCTGAAAGTCTTTCGGACACACATCTCTTCCTCACAACTAAACACGTTATTTTTTTACCTAACTTTTGTTTTGAAAAATAGCTTGAGCCATTGAAGTTTTGGATTGTAAGATGACAAAATGTGATAGACATTGTGCCAGGTACTAGTGATAATACTCTACAAGTGTACATCATACATGAGGTGCATATAAAAACTGATAGATGATTGCTTTAACAGTAAAAATACACACTAGACACATTAGCAACCCCAAAGTATAGAAGGCAAAAAAAGAGAGAGATTGTGGAAGCGTTTTCATGCAGGTAGAGCATAAATTATGTCCGATTGTGCAAGCTTGATGCCACCGTTGAACAGCTAGTCAATGGAGAGGGCAGGGAGAAGCAATGGAGCGATGTAATGTGTAATCTTACTACTCAATGGGCTGTGCCCGGCAACGGGCCTCTGAATGCTGGAAGTGTCAGAGAGATAAATAGCAGAGTGTCCCCCTCGAAAAACATGATTAATACCCCGCCTGGTGACGCTGCTGAAGATGAAGTGGGAGCAGCTGGCTCAGGCAGCGTAGGCACGCAGGGAGAGGTGAGAGAGAGGGTGGGGATGGGGGGGATGAGGGGAGGATGGGTGGACTGAGTGGTTGGTGGGGTGGGGAGTGAGAGCAGCGGAGCAGAGAGGGCAAAAGAGTAGGACATACTGGCAGGTAAGGGAAAGGAAGGCAAGGCAAGGGCAATCTGGGCCACCACAGGCACAGGCACCCCTAACTCTGTTCGTCTCTACATGCCCAATAATCATTGACCCAATAACAAGAAATTATAACGTCATTCTTATTGGTCCAATATCATAACTAATCGCACCGATTAGTTATGATCTCTTCTTCTTTCAGCTTTTGAATGAAGGTTTGGTGGATCAGTCTTCATCTATTTACTGCTGTATCACTTTCTTTAATATATCTTAAAGAAAATCAAGTCTGCAAGTTATTTAATCTTAGTTCAATTAATCATCGCAATAGCTTTGCCATTTATGACGTCAGGAATAGAACTACATGTTCTATCCCTGACGGGCAGAATGTACTGCCCGTTTAAATTTCCATAGCCTCTCAAATAGCCACTTATATTTGAAAATTATAAGTCCACTTATCTATTAGCCCATTAATAGCTATTTCATAGTGTTCCCTGTCAGGGAAGAGCTTGTCTTCAGTGGAATAACTTGACAGTCTCAAAACACAAGTCTGACCACATGAAGTTATTGGGTTTATTCTGTTGTGTAAGTAAACATGTCGAGGGAGGGCTACTTTTTCATGGTTCAGGGGCCCCCAAACCTCCCCTCACACAATTAACTTTTCCAGTGTAATGAGATGATTGATATGCTGGAAGTGTGTGCTTTAAGGAGATATTAATCATTCCCTCTGGTAATTTTAATCATGCGTTCCATCATCCCCAGCTGCTGAGGATCACCTTCCTCGCAAACAAAGGGCGGCCACGCCACTTGCATAGTCATTCTGTTCTAGTTTAACTTTATTTTATGCTGGTTCCTCCCATCTGTTCGCACAAGCCTCCGCAGCCCACGTTGCACGTTGACAAGCTGGGTAAGCAGTGTGTGGGCGGGTGATTGTACGAGTGTGTCTGTGAGTCTGCGTGTACGCGAGTGTGTGTGTGTGTAAACTTTAGAAACATAGGCATCTTTGAAATGGTAAATCTAATCCTCCAGGTCCGTGACTGGTTGGTACATCGCCACCAGCCACCTCCACTAACATGCACAGTAAATGCACACAAACGGAGGACACGCAGGCACACGCACGGCCTCCAATCAATGTGACACACACATACTGGCGCACACACGGAGACATACACAAGCGCATATACCACATGGTGTGGGCAATATGTCAGAGCAAAGCATAATTTGGCATTTGAACCAGTCACTATTATTGGAAGTCTGAAAAAAAAAGTGCTGCAGGGAAGATTTATTTAGATGACAAACAACTTGGAAACTCTCTTCCTCTCCCCTGACTGCCTTGAAAGTCAAAGAGACATAATATTCCCAAAACGCTGATTAGTTCATGTTGAGTGCCTCCGTTGTGTTGTACTGTACATCTGCATTGTTGTTCCATGTTTTTACCTAAGGCTATGCGAGATTTGAAAGGGTATTCCAAAATGACGGGTGTTTCTGCAAAGATTTTTACTCTTGGGGTCTGCTGGTTAACTTTCAGGCATGCCTTCAAACACTGAACAAATCAAATTGCAGAGAACCAAAAAAAGCAACAACTTGCTTTGAATGTTAGTATTTGGCCTTCCTAGGAAGCAGAAAATAAAAAAAGTCTAAAGACTATGTACAAATATTCTCACACCCCCTAAGGACTTTCACAATTTGTTGTGATACATTCAGAAACTTTTATTTATTTTAATGTTATTTTATGTGAAGGAGCATCAGAAAGCAACATATAATTGGAAAACTATTAGCGAGGCAGTCTAAAAATCGACCTTTTGTAGAAGAGAAACAAGAGGAAAGATGCTGCTAAAAAAGCCCTAAAAAGTCCTGTTTGCAAAATGTCAAAAATTACATAGAAAACACAGCATGCCTGTGGAGAAAGATGCTCCGATATGTTGAAATTGTTATCAAACTGTGTAGGTTACATAGTACAACGTATGTATGAACAGTTCACAGCTCTTTTAAAAATATACTTTCCCTACTATGTTACATGATGGTGGCAGAATTATGTTGTGGGGACATTTTTCTTTTGCAGAGACAGAGAAGGTCAAGCAAAGAGTTAAATAGTGATATCCAGACATTTTGCTACATGGGCCAAAGTTAAGTTGAAAGTTCACAAAGATTAAAATGATATATTACTAGAAACAAAACATACAGAACAAAAGTCTGTATATCACTATAGATGTCAAACAGAAAGTTCACACATTTGGCTTAATGAAAAAAAGACTTATTTTTTTCCAAAGTCTTTGAATCAGTTACTTTCTATCTTCTCGTTCCAGATTTTGTTTTCAACTTGCTCTCAAAAACAAGAATGGGGCATGGTCCTTCTTTGTTCAAAAACACAAATTTAACAACAAGGGTTGCCAGAGCCAGTTTTTTGAGTAAAAGTCTCTGGATGTTTGTTGTCCTATTAACTGTGAAATAAAAATTAAAGGAAGAATCAATTTAATAACATATGGATACATTGTGATGACTCTCTCTTTTATATATTGAAAAAAATTAAGGATTTTTTTTTGTTTGTTTGGGTAAACGTCAGAAAAGTCACTACATATAGCAGCAAAGTTGTTAAACTGGTGATTATTGTTAACCTTGTTAACCACACATGCAAATGTGACCTGGTGGGCGGGTCTGTCAGTAAGCTCTCTCTCTCTCATGGCAGATCAAAAAGGGGCATTGGCTGATTTTCAGACCTTTGTGGAGGTAGATGGATAAAATCAGTGGAAAAGATCAGTTGCACGTACGTATCAGCCAATGAGGAAATCAGTGCCAATTCATTGGCACACCCCATCTATTTTTATTCCACTGCAATAAGTTGAAGATTGTGGTTGCAATATGACAAAATTAAACATTTCAAGTGATGGGAATAGTCTTCTAAACACTTAAAAGTACTCTTATTTTCTCTGCCGTGGGATAGTGTGCAAAACAGACACCTCGCAAGGTTGCACTCAAACTTCTGCCTCAGACATGTGACTCCAGCAAGTGACAGTTTTAAAACTTCCACCTGACAAGTGTCCCAAAAGCGCACTTAATCATGTACAAAATTAATGACATCCAGCTGACAGATATTCCATCATCACTGCTGAAGTTTTTGAAAGTTATTGAAGGGGGTTGGTCTGGTTGTGCACAGATTAGCAATCTTGCTAGCAGGCAGATAGGTTAATCCACAGGATCGGTTAATAGGACACATGCACACTGCTTCTGAAATCTTTTAATTGAGCCAAATACAGCGGTAAAAAGAAAACACAACTTTAAATACTGCCTCATCTGTTATCTGTGACACACTTCTGCAGAGCACATATAGGTAATAGAGGTTTTCGGGGCTTTTCCCCACTTATTATCAAATAATGATGAATGAATCTGCCAGCAAGTGACAGCTGTTTAGAAGCACCCCCTACTCCCCCATTTGTTTTTTAATATGTGGGGGAGAGGCATCTATTTGTAACTCTACTGCTGCTCATTTTGATGATGAAAACCAACTTTAGTGATCAGTTCATTTGATTCTTTTACACCAGGAAATAAGGCCGTCATTAGACTTTCACCTAGGAAAGATGAGGACATGCATTTTCTTTTTCAACAGCATTGTATTTAGAGATAATTTCAGTCAAATCTGTTAACAGACCTGTGGACTGTATCGTTAGGGTATTAAAATCAAAACTAAATGAATTAATTTTTGAGACTAAAGTAAGCAAGCAGGCCTTTTTGGAGGACTCCTCTGATGTGACAAGTGTGTTTTTACAAGTTGTGCAGCACTAGTGTTTAAAACTCAAACTGAGCATCGTAGACTCAAAAGGATCTTACATTTATTATGACTTAATGCTTATCTCTGCTCTACATAGGGTTGATTGTGTGAAAAGCTTTATAGGAAATGTTTTGTGAAGGGGGCTTTCAAAAAAGCATGACGACTGCTGGCTGGCCCTCATTATTTCCACCTTGCTTTACCCTGGCACCCCTGCTCTGCTGCATGACTAAGAGACAATTAATCCTAATAATCAGGGCCTTAGTCGTCATTCCTCATTCTGGCAGGCCTCTTTTTCCATAGGGGCACGGAGGGAGTGCCAGAGCCATGGATCTCTGCTGCACAGATGAACCTCGTACAGATGTTGAATGAGCACCGTGGTTAATGGCTTAGCCTGCTTTATGGCCTCCACACATGTACAAAATTTGAAAAGCGAAGGTGGCATTTTATCATGTCTGCCACTGAATGAAATACTGGTCTGAGCTGCTAAGTCTTTTAAAAATGACACACTTATTGTAAAACTTGAGCAATGTGGACATCTGTTGAGGTCATTGGTTAAACCTTGTTGGAAAGCATCCCCCAGTAATAACCAACTTTGCACAATCAATCAACTTTATTAAAGATGCAGAATAGGTCCATAGTGTGATGATAAATAATAAAAAAAATAATAAAATACAGTAGTAAAAAATTTAAAATACATCAAGCACAAAAGCAAGTCACTGAGTTGCCGTAAGGCTACTCAGTGACTTGCCAGTGAGTCCACATTTTGGACTTACACCTAACTGAACTCCGTGAGATATCTGTTAGTGACAAGATAATGTTGTTTGTAGAGACACAAAGCCTCCCCATAAACCTGTACATAAGAGATCGCAGCACAGCGTGAAAAGTGGAGAACCCAACACCGATAAATATCTGACTAGCACTAGTCCATCTCGGCATCCTGAGCAGCATCCTCATTCCGTCATTGTAGGCTACCTTAAGCTTCTGTAGAGTACTTTGTTTATACTGTCGCCAAAGGTGGGCAGTATACAGTGGGGTGCAATCTGTGGATAGGATTTTATACCTGGTGACAGTGCAATTCCATCCTCAAACTCAAAAGGATCTTACATTTATTTAGATCCTAAGCAAATATTAATACAAATGAATTATACAGTATAAACAGTCTTTATCTAATCCCTGGTCCTAAACCAATGGTCTCAAACATCATTGCTTGAGGACCAAAGTCCTGCAACTTTTATAAGTATCCCTTGTCCTACACACTTGGATTAATTTGTGAAACTGTTTCACTATGCAATCCAAGTAACTAGAACTCTGCTCGTGAGTTTACATTGTACCCTACAGAATTAAAGGTATAAAAAAGATTAAGTTAGAATTTAATTTATTTTAAGCAGCTTGCTGTTATTTCACAAATTTTCAAGTCTCTTTGGATTTTCCTCACACGCAATATTTGCTTACATTCCCTGGAATTCTTCGTCTTTTGCACCGTTTCCATTATTTGCTCCACTACATTAATTAAGTTGAATGCTTTGACTCACATGCTTAACAATAACTATCACACAGTATGTCAACAGTCCATTTGTAGCACTGGAAGACGTTCTGAGTTTAAACTTTGTCTATCCACAGTCTTCATGTTTTAAACAAAACTCAGACACAGAAAGATGTTTTTTTTACATTTCTGAAACAGACTTGTGTTGAGATCACAGGTAAGATACCACCTGATGACTCTTACATGTGGAATGTGTACACACTGCAACAGCACCATATTTGCCTTGTAGCACAACTCCTGGACAATATATTTTGTTCTTCGTGTATTTGTCCATGAGATGTGTAACTCTCTGTAAATGTTCTTTTTTTTGGTTGGGAGATTTTTCACGTTTCTTTAATGATGTAAAGGACAGCAGACGCGGAAAGCAACAAGCAGTTGTGACCCACTTCAGTTTCCTGGACAGTAACTGGATTTATCCATTTACTTATTCACTAATGGAATGTAAATTATTTACACAATAATAAATATTAAGTACTTGCCAAGTTCTGTTGTCATAAGGAAGTTAAAAGGTTGTCAAAACCTTCAGAATGCAACTTCTGCTTTTGCACAATATTGCTATCACCATCACAGCAAAAAAAAAAAAACTCTGAATGTGTGAGATGTGTGGGTTTTTGTTCTTTGTGGAGTATGCCTGTTGTTTCTATGCCTATTTTTTTTCTATTTGTGCTTTGGTTGATAATAATGCAAGAAAAGTTTTCCGATTTTAGAAATCTGAAAAGAGTGGCGTGCATTTAAATTGAATCCTTTTCAGTCAGATACAGTGCCTCTAAATCCCAGTAAAATTAATTGCATTCAGAAGCTACATTTTTTGTAAAATAGCTGTTCTGTGACATGAGTACCATCTTAAATTGACAGGGCAAAGAGAGCAGGGCTGTAGGCAAGAGGTCCATAGTAACTCTGTAGGAGATGCAGAAATCCACAGCTCAGGTACAAAAATCTGTGGATACAAAGAAATATCAGTTGTGCAATCTAAAAAAAATAAAAAGTAAATTCTTGGTTTCAGATTATCTTCAGTCTTGTAAGGGACACACAAGACACAGAAGTTGATCTTATTCCTGCTATGGTGAACAGGAACAAAAACAACTTGGTCTTTTTTGAGACCAAATCTAAAGAGTTTTAGCCATGTGCAAAAAGACGCATGGTGGAAAACCAACTAGCCAGAGCACACAATCTCCATAATCAAACATGGTGGAGGGACATTCATCCTGGTGGGATGCTCTCCACAGCAGGAAGAAGGAAGCTGCATAAAGTTACTGTTTGGGTTAATTCTGGATTTTCTCTATTCACCCTGCAAAGACCTGGAAACTTTATTAGGGTGTACCTGCTTTGAGCCAGCTTCTGCTCCATACCGTCCTGCGCAGCTGACAAACAGTTTAATTGGTGGACGTATTTATTGGCCACGTGTCCCGTGTGTACCCCGCCTCTTGCTCAATGACAACTGGAGATGGGCAACAGGCCGTCCCCCCCACCCCCCTGTCACCCTGCAAGGATATACAGGAATACACAATTGATGGATGTGTTTACTTGTGAAACCATATTTCTGGTCTTACACTGTGTTGCACTCTGAGATATTGGGGTGGAAATCTAATCTTTAGAAATTCTAGCCCAAATCCCCTGAACGTAGTGATGGTTTGGGATTCAAAAAGAGTGCAATGATTTCTGCACACAAGAGACTCAAGTAGACAATCAAATGCTAAAAGTTTCCTTTAAATGAGACTGGGGAAAAAATCACTACCAGAATACAGCGATTATATGAGTCTGAAATTCACCAAGCTGGAACTCGGTGTATCCTCACAGCATCTTAGCAGCACTCACAACATCCCACACAACAATCTCATTAGGCCTGCACACTCTCCCTCTGATTTGGGGTGAAGGAATAAATACCACCGACTCTGAGCAGAATCCGTCGTGCTATCTACTGCCTCCTATTCTCCGGTTATGTATTGTCTTCTTTTTGCTTGAAAGCTACATCTCTCTTTTTATTCCTTGTCTCTGTATGTGTGGGACAAGCATATTAATCAATCACGGCTACTAATGCTAACAATCAGTCACCGCAGTTGGCCAGGTTTTTTCTTCTCTGGTGACATAAACGTTTGGCCCGAGAAGTGCTGATTTAAAAAGAAAAAAAAAGAAAAACCTTTTGCATGCAGCTTTTCACTCTGACATATAAATCCATTCATTGGATCACTTTCTAAATTAGATTAAAACCTAAAACAAATTGCAGCAATTCCTGAAACATGAGAATGAAATAATTTATTTCCCTCTTGGCATAAAAAAAAAGTATATCCCTGGGGCAGATCTAGATTGGAGACAACTCATTTGTTATTGTGGTGGTTTCAACAGCATAGATGCAACATATGTCAAACAGTCAAGTTTTGAGAAACAAACAGCTGGCTAGTTCAACTGAGAGGAAACTGCCTACTGAGCAAGAATGATCTCTCCCTGAGTGTCATCCACCAGCAGCATGAGGCAGAACCAGCATGTTTGGATTCCTACTGCACAACACGAATATGGCTCCTCTTGTCAACTTCACGCTGACAAGTGCAGCACTGACAGAAATTAATACAAAAAGCTTGGACAAATTCATCTCATTCTGGGCTCGCAAAGTTAGCAGGGAAATCCTCGGAATAAATGTGCCAGAGAGTTTATACGCTCAGTTGCTTATACAAGTCATGAGGAGCACATCCTGCTTGTTTCTTGTTTTTTTTTTTTTTTTCATTGCTCAGAAAGAATCTCTAATTATTGGGCTTCAGGTACCGTAAAATGTGCAGCTGTGGTGACTGTCAGTGATCGTTGGGCTATTGAGCTGGTGTGCAAAATGACAGTGGGTGGCGTCTAGTGCCTTCAAACTTAAAATCACACGGTCCTGTTGTCATCTTTTATTAATGTCAATCAGACAATTTCATTAAATCAAACTAGATTAAGTTCTATATATTGAGCTTATGAACCTTTACAAAAATTGCTAACAACTGCCTGAATAAACTTATTGACCTCTTTTTGGGGGCTTATGCCTACCCAAAAAGTGAATAAAAGCATAATTTTTTTCAGTACATGAAGAAAGGTTAACACATGATATTTATACTTCAGATCCTCGCACAGTGTTAACAGCCAGATGGCTGCTACAGTCCTTGCACAGCTCTTTTAAACGGAATCTGCTGCCAACAGCTGCATCATATCCTCCTCTGCTCCAGATGACTACATATCATAATTTGTTCATAAATAAATAAATGTTTCTTTACACTTCATACTTGTGTTTGGGCTGTAACACTTTAAAGCAAACTTTTTGAACTGCCTTGATGTGTCAGTTTTGATGTCTTAGTTAATGATGTGATACAGATGTTGTAGCGTGGTGTAAATTGTTGGAATACACTGGCAACGTATTTGGAGCTGTTGCATTTTTAAAAATTATGTGGTTTCTTTAATTGGGATCTTCTAACAGATTTTGATATTATCAAAATAGTATAAAGTTTGTCTCAAGCTTACTAAATCACAGTAAATTATAACTTGTCTGTCTGCTTCTCATTTTAAAAATTAATTGAAATTGTGTTGCTTAGTCATTCTGTCCCAACAATAAATAGTCAAAATTCTTAGATTTTTATTACATTCATGCTGGCTGATTGAATGTAAACTTTTTTTCTTACTCTATGATCATTTGGACAAAAGTATAACTATTATTTATGCAATCAAAATAACTTGCATGCTTTTTGACTCATAATTCATCTTTTTAACACATTCCTCAACACATAATGATGAAAAAGTAGAGCTAAATATTTTCTTATGGTAATGTAATGATGAGGACTGATACTGGTGTTTATCTGGATGTTAAGGATTATGTTTTAAAAATGCTCCTCTCTATGGCAAACAATGTGATGTTTCACCTTTCATCTTAAATGAGGCATGTTTTGGCAAAGACTTAGATCTGGAAAAATGCAAACCTGTTTGTTTGCTTCATGGTTGCTATGCACTGTTTAACCTGCCTGTTATCACATAGGCTCCATTTGAACAAGTTCTTGCGCAACACTTTTTGCATGAGGCATTGTATGTATTTGCATGAGGCACTGTATTTGCATGAGGCACTGTATTTGCATGAGGCACTCTATTTGCTTTCTGGGCTTTTTGGAACCTAAAATGTTTGTGATTAGTTTAAAGGAATCCAAATAAGCGAGGATGTTTTTTTTTGTTTGTTTTTTTTCTTGAACCAGAAATGATCATGGGTGCAACCAGCCAATTCTGCAAACTGTGGATGGATCTGGTTATGTGATACTAAAAAAGCCCCATTAGTGGTTTCAGCCAATAGCTATAAAACTACAGTTTCACTAGATCTAAGCTGATTGTTGGATTAGTGTTTTTTTACAACATTAGAACAAAGTGCAAAAGTTAGTAATTTAGTAAATACTGAAAATACTTTAATATCGTTCTTGATATTCAAGTTAGGCAAATAAAATATACACCTATCATAAAATCCAAGCATGAATTTTTTTCATTTAAAGGTATTTTAGTATACAGTCTAGTTTGGTAAATACAATCTTAGAATAGTACCCTCTGTCAATCATTAAAGTTCAATAAAGTAGCAGTGTGCTTAGTACTCTCTACTAATTTCAGGAACTAAAAGCATAGCAAGAGGTTGAATAAGTCTGGCTAAATTTTAAAAATACCTTGGAATAAAATAATAATAATAAAAAAAGGCAAAATGGTTTAATTTGCAAAATAATAGACCAAACATGGACCTGGTCTAGTATGGTTTGTTTGAAAGGGTAATTCAACTGAAAAATAAATTAAAAAAGAAAAATAATAACAACAATGTATGCACACTTATATATTGATATTATTTATTTTTCTTGAATAAATTTTGGTTTTGATTTGAACTGCACACATATGTATAGCTTTATATGTGGAAAACATCTTTGAAATTATTTACCGGTAAGTAAGTAAGGATTTTCATCACAAAAAAAACAAGTATTCCAGTAGGGGAGTGTATGCTTTCAGAACCACTGCACATTTTCTGGTATTAGATCATGGTTGAATAAACTGACCTCTTACATTTTAAAGCAAATATTTTTACCATTTCCCCGTTAATCCCCAGACTTCTGAACTACAGTATCTGAAACGTATGCCAGGCTTCCGAATGATATGTTACCATCATCACTAAAGATATCTCCCCAACATGGCCTTGAGGGTGAAATCCTAAAAGAGCAGCATCCAACAACAAGATATGGGTATCAAGATCATAGGCCATAGTGAGGTCATTGTCTTGAAACAATTTGTGACAGCTTGAAGGTAATACACTCATTGTAGTATAAAAGTGTCTCTCTGCATAGGTCATTACAGAGGGACAAGACATTATACCCATGAACTTTTCTGAAATGACTTTTGACTTTCTATTCTTTCTATGAAATCTGATTTATGAAATGTAAACTCACATATTGTGTGTGAATGCTATATATATACTATATATATATATATATATATATATATATATATATATATATATATATATATATATATACATGTGAGTTTACATTTCATAAATCAGATTTCATAGAAAGAATAGAAAGTCAATGTAATCTTATTGTCTTACAAAGAACCTTGAACTTTTATTTGTCATAAATTGGTGCTATATAAATGAACTGAATTGAAATAGAAATATCACTCTAACGAGAAATTCTGATCCCTAGTCAAGTTTGTTTTCTGTCAGTGTTTAATTTGACCTCCATATTTCTCTTAGAGCAAAGGTTTCCTCCTTGCACCCACCTTGAATGATGGATATGGAAAGTCTCTTTCTATGTGTCTGTTTCTGAGTGCACTTCCATATCATACCTAGTTCCATATCAACAGCTGCAAGATCCTGGGGTAAGTACAATGTTCTAATCATCTGCACCTGATTTGAAAATCCTGTGTGTATTTTTAGCCATGTTAATTAGGAATAAACATTTGGATGGATGTCTTATTATTCCTCTCTCAAAATTGTATTTTTTATTACCTTCTACAGAAAATTTGAAAAGATCTTACATTCAGATTTTACCATTTTATGTTGCACATTAAGAAAAAACAGGACATGCCGTGTCCTAAGTGTGGACCCTTATTTTTTAAATGTGTGAAGTGCTTCCAGTTTTGATCTGATTTTACAGTGAGTCAGAATGAAGAAGTACGTCACAACTAGCGAGACAGTGAGACAACTGAGAGCTGAGCTGCAAACCTCTTCTGACAAACCTTGTCTGAGAAAGCTTTGGTGACCACAATGACAAGTGAAATATGGGGTCAACTATCAGTCATTCATCAATGAACCCGTCCTGTCGTCATTTGAATTTTGAGCACAAGCTGATATTAACCTTCATAACCCTGAGTCACATAGGACAGCTTAAGACTGACAGGCACAGTATCAAAGTAACTGTTGGGTGTCAGTGTAATAAATGCTTTCAGTCACATAAACCCATGGATGAAATGGTATCGGTACGATGATGGGTACTTTAGCAGGTCTTTATAAAGTCGTTTATGCTGAGTCTTTCACAGCAAAGTCTAGAACTCACAAAGCAAATTTGTTATGTTCATAAAGAGTAACCAATCTTTGTGTTCTGTGCTGCATGTTCTTTGTGCTGTTAAAGATAGGTGTGCTGACAAGGCACCAGTGAAGTCAAAGCTCAAGGCTAATTATGGTCACTGTTACACTCTTTTTTAATTGTAAAGTACCATTTATGTAAATTCTGTTAAACATAACATAAAAACTGTTTTTTTATATAGTTATTAAAACTCGTGATGATTTGTGAAAAAAAAAAATCAAGGTCCTCCATCGCTTCCCTGAGCTTCTTTGCAATCTGCAGAAAAGCACCATTGCTGGTCAGAAACAACCAATCAGAACCAGAAGAAATGTCTTAGCGCTGTGAATCACCCTTGTGTATGCGTTGCTCAATATACTAATGAAAAAACTATTTATCGTTACAGAAAAACTGTAAATTCCACCATCATCAGTGACCGTGCTAACAAGCCTAAGCATTCAAGACAGTCTCTACTGTCAGGAAGAACATGTAGCATAAGAGAGAGCAAATGCTCCTCCTCCAGAACTAAGACCTTCTACGAGGCTCCTCAGCCTATTTCACTGTATTTTGACTGACACCGTATTTCAGTCACTGTATTTCTGACTGAACAAATTGATCTGACATAAACAAGGGGGATAATCTATGGATATTGTCAACAATGAAATGAGAGAGACATAAAAAGCAGAACAGCTGAAGTACATAACTATAACAATCTGTAGGTTGAGATTTCTGTACTTTAAAAAATCCTTTTATTGATGATTTACTAATTAGCCAAGATGAAATACAGGGTTTTCAATGGCTTTAAGCTATTGTAATTGTCATCATTTTTTATTAGAAAGAACAGATACAAGCAACTTAAATATATCACTCTGGCTTGAATTGAATTAATTGAATTTTTTAAACAAGCTCAGATTACACTGATCACTTTGAATTTGTAAAAGGGCTAATGTACAGTACATATAGATTTCAGCTGCATTATATTCCCTATTTCCCTAAACTTGACTATTGATAAATTACTTTTCTTGGAACTGGAAAATTAAACCACATTTCCATATGAAAGCTTCATAATTTAAGGCATTTTCAATGCCCTTGGAATCCAGTGGAAAGAGACAGTGGAGGGTGTCTATAGAGGTAGCCTGCAGTGATGTGCAGGCCATACAGGGTTTCTTTTTTATGGCAGCAGCACTGTAACACAGAGAATCAGCAGCTTTCAACTGAAGCGAAGAATGAGATCACTAGTCTTTTGGAAGGTCAACTTCGAAGCTAGACACATCGTGTTTAGAATTCAGTCTTATCCCTGCCAAGCACTTGAAGCTCACTGTGCATGCCGTTATGCAAAGAGCTGGTGGATTTTTAGTAAACGCGTAATCTTAATGAGTGCTGAGATCTGTGGAGGTCTGAGCAAGGCAAGACTAAATCAGGCTGAGTAGAAACACACTGTGAATAATCCTCTATGTCAACGAGACACAACTGGTTTTCCATCCTAGTATGTTTACTGTTAAAAGAACTCAAACGTTTTCTGACATCTGACATACACCAGTCAGGAATAACTACTACTGGCAAAACAGCTATGACCCATTGAATCATAGTGGCCACTAGATCCTTTAAAGGTATGCATACAGAAAATCCTCTGCAGATAAGACTTATTTGGATAACACATTTCAAAAATGCTTGATCTGAATAAAATCTAGGGAATCCTGATGCAAAATCAACAACTCAAATTTGTTGTTGTTGACATAAAACAATTCCTGGAAATGTTTTGCTTTGTTATTGCAAGTAGATGTAGAATGAGTCTTTTCCGTTTATCGTTTACATTTGATACCAAATTGATATCCTTTGCCTAAGCAAGGTGTATAAGAGAAGATTAATTAAACACAAAACAATTCCATGCACATTAAACAAAGTAACTTGTTTTCTGTTGGCATCCCATTAGAATAGTCCCAGTGAGTAATACAATCCGATGGGGTCCAAATTGTCTGATCAATGGGCATAGACCTGGAGTGATTCTCAAAAGGGTAAACCAGGCTGTTACACAAATCCTCAGAAAACTGGGGCATATTTTCAAAAGTGCAAACACCTAGAAACAACATAAGAAAGAGTGTCATTGTCCTCTTCTGCCTACTCTCAGAGGTGGTGGTGATTGAACAGGCAGAGAAGGCTGCTAGCAGGCAGAGCTAGTGGCTAGCTGGCAGAGCAGGTAGCTAGCAGGCAGAGCTGGATGGCTATCAGGCAGAGTTTCTGATCCGCAGTGGTGAGTAGCTATATCCCTTTTCCAGTTGAGTCGACACCTGTAACACAATTTATTTTGGTTATTGTAATCTTCCATTTATGTCTGCTGCTGCGTCATTTGCCAGTAGTGCTTTTGCTTAATATTAATGCTTTGTAGGATGTGTGGAGAAATGCAAGCCAGTAGCCCAAAAGAAACTGGGTGAATTCGGAGACCTGCTTGACCAGTTTGATGTTTTACCACATAAGGAACATTACCATTTCTTGGATTGGGAAATCAAAGACATGTAGGAATGTTGAAGTTGTCTGGCTTAAAGGCAGTTTGGAGTAAAAGAAGAGTGTGGCCAAAGAGTTTGTTTAAATTTCTGCACACAAATAGATAAAATGTTAAGTAGAGGACTGTACATACTGTACTGTAATTTATTTTTTATGTAAAAGAGCAATGTAATGTGACAAAGAAAAGCTAATATAGGAGAACAGCCATATATTAACAGATGCTGAGGCCCAAGCGACAGACAGATATTGGGTATTTTAATTATTTTTTATTTTTTTATTTCTTAAACATTATGTTAATTTTTAGCCTTTAAAGAGCTGGCTTTGTTTATTTGTCTTGTGACCTTTAAAATTGGCCCCAACTTATCCCTGATGGAAAGATCTAAAACAAAAGGACAGTCATTAGATGACATGTCACACAATATAGGGGTCTTATTCTGGACCTGTGCCTGCTGGCTCTGTCCTTTGCTTTGCCCACTTTGCTCTGCAAGTATGCCAGGACATTGAGCCTGACACATCAGAACTGCTGCTCTCTCTCTGTGCCCCCTTTCATTCGCACTATCACAGAGTCAAAGCCTGCAGAGACGGAACTGTCCAGAGACTCAGCCCTGCTGGGTCTGACTGGGCCAAGATCCGATCAAGCCTGGAGGAGAGGGGTCATTCTCTTCCCTGACTTCTACTTGCTATGATCTCTGAACCGCTTCTAAAAAGGCCTGTGACTTGATTTGAGCAGACAGTCCCCCTTGAAAGCTGCCTTTGGTTTGGCTTCTGTAAGCCTGGAATGGGAAGAGCAGGGTCAGGCTAGACAGAGGCAGGAAAAAGCTCAAGCGAAAGCAGTGTGGGGGGTTCGGTGGGGAAAGAGAGAACAGAGCTCATAGCCATGCTCCAGGTGCAGATGGCATGCTGTTTTATGTGTGGCCTCAGTGGACTGTGTCAGTGGAGCTACTGGAGGCATATAACACACAGAGATCACACGAAAACATTGTCAACTGAAATTCAAAGATTCATTAACAAAGGTCATTGCCATGGTATCAGAAAGCTAATGGATGGCCAAGCCTTTTGAAGATATAAAAGCAGACTAAACAAAAAGGCCATGAAAGAAAGACAGAAATTTCACTTTAACTAAATTTATTAAACTTTTTTTTTTGTTTTTCCCTTATTACTCCAAAAAATATATAAAAAACTTATATGAAAAAAAAGAGAGAATAGCTTGCTCATCAGAATACGTTATTCAAGAGTCCATTTTTTATTGGAGATGTGGTGCAGCTACTTCTACAAATAGTGATGACATGATCAAGGCAGACACAATGCCTAAGGAGCCGAGGTTGCAGCAGCCCTTAAAACCAATAATGGTCAGAGGTCAGAGAAGGAGAGGCAAAGATCCAAGTCCCATCCTATTGTGTGACATGCTTCCTTTGCCTACTCCCCCCAAAGGCGCAGTGTCAGGGTTAACACTTCAAACACTCAATATCTTCACAAAACACAAAGGACACAACCACTTGCCATCCACACGAATTCTTCTAGGAACACCAATATGGATCCATCTCAAAGGTCGTTGCCAGCTGAAGTTTTAATGATTAAGCAAAGGTTTGCCCCCTCACTTTGCTACACTTTCAGGAATAAATAAACTAGTTATCTCAAAATTCCAACAATAGAACTATTTGCTTCTTTATATGACAGCTTTAAGCTTCAAAAGGTGGCTATTTGTGGTTCTTAACTATTTTTAACTAAAAGGAAGTAAAACCAATTCTCAATTATCATTTTCAATAGAAAAAAATTAGATTGTAAAATAGTCAGTTGTACATCAGAGTTTAAATCATTTTTGTAGTATTAGTGAGGGGCGAATAAATGAATAGTGACCGAAGTAAATCAATATAAATCTATCAATCAAATTAAATAAATCGATAGTGGATAAACGTGAAACACATGATGTAAGGCCTCCAAACCTTTTAGAAATGAAAGCCTGACAAGTGTTACTGGCATATGCACTCAGCCTAGACTTAACATGAATATGTTTTGATCTAAACCATTCCATTGTAGCTCATCCTGGATGTTTAGGGTCATTGTGCTGTGGGTCCACTCCCATGCAAAGCCCCCAGGCTACTCCGTCTATTCTCAGCAGCAAGCAGGTTTTCTATTGCATAAAAACAGTTGCAAACTTGCTCAGGGCATATTGGACAGATATTAATTTATTGAATACTTATGATTTAAACCTACCCCTTCCTATGCTGCCTTGGGCAACTGTTCATATAGCCTCCAACAAGTTTTCTTCAAGGAATTTAGTATTCATGCTAAAGTAATTGGGGTGGGGATTACAGTTTGGCCAAAAGGTTACATCCTGATCTCATCTGCCCAGAGCACCTCTCATTCAAGTGTGAGTTAAAACATACTGCAAAGGAACTTCTCATGGGTTTCTTTTCAAAATGTACTTCTTCTCATCACACTTTCACTAAGCCTGACTTTAGAATTCGTGACCAGTCAGTTGCCATGCGGACAGATTCTCCCACCTGAGCTTAGGATGTCTGCAACAAGTCCAAAGCTAACTTTGGCCCATTTGCTTGTCTGATTAATGCTCTCCTTGCCTTGCTTGTGTGTTTATGTGGATGTCCATATCTTGGTAGGTTTGTGCCATACACTTTGAACAATACTTTTTGTGCATTATTCTTTTCTTAAAAAACAAACAAACTTTGAGTCATCACTGAACAACACATTTTCTATTGAGAAAGAATTTACACTGGGTATCTAAAGGTAATTAGTTTCATAGGATCTTATTTTAGGTTAGAAAAAAATGGGGTCATAGGTCATCTCACGCTTCAGATTTTTATGTGTTTTACTTTTTTAAAATATATTATGTAATATGCTTAATTCACTTCACAGCTTTATATGCTGTGAAACCAACACAACTACTTTGTAGTAGTCCAGCACATAAAATATTAGTAAACTGCATTAAAGCATGTTTTTTACAAGTCCGGTATAGCTATGGTGCTGCTTGAGAAAGTCTCCTGTATCAGTCTAAAGAGAGCTTCTAGACAACTGTCCTGAGGATACTATATTACACATTTATAAAATCATCTACCAGAGCACAAACTAATCTCACAAGACCGGGATCTCATTTCATGAAAAATGATTCAAGAATCAATGTGGTTAGCTTGCTGTTCTCAGCCTGCTGCAATTTGTACTACGATTGTAGCTCCATAGCTCAAAGGGAGCCACACTTTCTCGTAGATATTTCTGAACTGTTTTTGAACAGTTCAAAACACAGATTTCAAGAAACTTTTATATCTGCTGTTTCTCTCAATTTTGTATTTTCCCCTTTATTTTTTGAACACCCACAAACAAACAAAAATAAATAAATAAATAAATCTCACAAATGTGCCGGATAAATATATAATTGTTCAAGTGTGTTGTGCACAGTATGAGATCTTCCGTTTGCTTCACCAAGTAGAATGCACTGCAGGCAGTCTCTTGAGGGAAGGTCTCATTTTCTGCCTCCTGCCGTGAAATATTCAGTCCGGCCTGAAATAATATGGGACTCGTTTCAAGGCATTAGCACTTTTCAAATATGCTGGCAATAATGGACAGGGCATCAAATGAAGCACAGACTCTCACAGAAAGGGGAACAGAGGTTTTGCATCCATAACCGCACAGTAAATTGAAGTGTTATCTACACGTATGCTGTAGTGATTATTACTGAGGGTATGAATCTATAAATATTTGCAAACTCTTGAAAATATGGTTAAAGTGCACAATAAATACTTGGTGTTGATACTGGAGCATTACAATTATATTGCATGCTCCCATATTATTTCAAAATAACAACACAAATTTTATCCAGCTTGAAAAATAAAATAAAATTAAGAGTGCAAGGCGTAAAGCCATATAAATGAAGTGCAGAAGAATGCAAGGCAAGAGGGCTTTGGTGAGAGGATTCAAGACTTTAACAATCCCACATCCTCTCAGCCTGTCCTTCATCTCTAATAATCAAGCTTGGCCACAGAATATCCCTCCGGATGGAGGGGGGAAAAAAAGAAAACATGTTCCCCATCCGCCTCTCACTCATCTTTCGACTGCCAGTCTTGGGTCTTTTCTCTTGAAGTCCTCTGTCACATTTATGACTTCAAACACAAAGCACAACCTTTTTCTTTCTTTCTTTTTTTTTTTTTTTTGCTTAAACCGACTGCCATGTCTTTAAAGCTAGGTATCTTCTTTTTTTTGGTCCTACATTAGCATGAGATGAAGGGGAATTTGTGTGATGTGAATGAAGCCCTGAAAAGCTGAGACCACAGACACTGTGAACTTGTTTGTTGGTGGACTCCAAAGGCCACTAAATCGGGTTAACTGCTTTCCTGATTGCAGGGATGACTTGAATTGACTGAAATAAAAATAATAATAATAATAATAATAATAATAATAAAAACTGTATACACAGGAGACTAATTAAGTGACTTCTGAGGACAATTGTTTGCATTGGAATTTATTTGGAAGTATCAAAGGGAAAAGGACTTTTCAGTTTACACAGAGAAAGTTCTACTGGTGTGCACAGTTACATAAGTATCTATCTATCATCTATCTATCTATCTATCTATCTATCTATCTATCTATCTATCTATCTATTATCTATCTATCTATCTATCTATCTATATCTATCTATCTAATCTATCTATCTATCTATCTATCTATCTATCTATCTATATCTATCTATGAAAACTTGTAAAAGTGATATAATTGAATTATAGGCTTCAATATAATTGAAGCCTAGAGGGGGTCCATCGTTTGACAAAAAGAACATACCAAAGTGTCCACTGAGTGGCGCTGTAGCCCATCAGTTCCTCCGGAGAGCCAGGCAGCCAGGCAGCGTCTCCCCGCTGCCTGCAGGTTCAGTCTTCTCCCTCTTCGGGTGACTCCGGCTCTCCCTCACTCCGTGTTGGGTTACAGTGACAAGGCCCCTGTCTGAACCAAGACTTTCAGAAAGATAATATTACAGGTAGGTGTAAGCCACGCACCGTGTCACTATCGATGGACGAATTAAGCACTGAAAAACAAGACCGTGACCCAGAAATTTCCTCCTTAATCGGGTCACTGTGCTCGTTTTCATCACCGAGCTATAATGGCGGCCTCTTACTTACCGTCTTTTACTATGAAAGTCCCCTTTACCTCAACCTGTAGCTTTTGAAGCAGGGAGCGTTTGTCAACCTGAACTCCTGGTATTGTTACTTTTACCAATGTTATTATATTTTTAGTGATGTGTGCTTTTTATTTTCTTCAGGAGGTGCAAATAAGTTTCCTCCTACAAGGACTGATATCAGCAGAGATTTCCCAGAATGAACTGAGTTGAGTTCATGTGAGTATGATGGATATAATGCCTCACTGGGGCACAATGTGTATAATTAAGAAAACGTAGGACACGTGAACACGAGGGGGAAAAAAAACGAGTTGACTTTGTTCTCTTTCTGATTTTGTAATATAGATAACAGGTTGCAACATATTGATAAAACCATCTTGCAAATATAATAACTATAGGAGATGGATGGATGATATTCCCAATTAACCTTTAGACACATGAAAATTTGTTGCATGTTCTAAATTCTTAGATGCTGTATGTATAAAGCTACAGTATATTTGACTTGATAATTATGGCTGCAAAATATATAGCCAATTTTATCAAATCTGTACTGCAAAGAACTGCGTAGACTGCAATAAATACTAACCGATTTTATGAGTACCATGCATTCAGACTCCTCTATCACAGTGATAAATTTGATTATACTTGTTTAATTCAGCAGAAACTGTTTTAGGAGGGTATTGAGTTTTTTCTGGTAAAGTCATTAAGAAACTACAACTAAGCTATTTCTTGCCAAAACAACGTGTGGCCAGATGCAAGATTTTTTTTTTAATGAAAGCATGTTTCATGGATGAAAGCAATGTTTTTTTTTGTTTTTTGTTTTTTTCCATTACTAGACAGCTTAGCGCTATTTAGGGTCTATGTTTGGAATGACCCCAAAGCTCAAAGAGATTCACATTGCTTTGTATTCTTTCATTGCAAGTCCCATCATCATTGCAGCCTTAACAAAGGTCCTGTAATGCGTGTTTTTCACAACATTGTGCGGTCGTATTTACAGTGCTCTCTCATCTTCCCTAGCAGTACAGCGCACAAATCTTTAGTCTTTCTTTGCTTCTTTACATCTTTATGTCATACAGTCAGATAAATCAGGTGACTTGTACTCCAGTAAAATGTTGAAAATTAAAACTTCCTTAGTGCACTTAAAAACTGAAAAGCTGGAGTGATGTCTCTTCACCTACATCAAAACCTGTTGGAAAAACATATTTGATCAAAAATAACTAAATGTTTCTCCTTTTCATTTTATACACATATCGGTCCTTAATTCAACTGAAAGCTAATCTTTTTGTATATGTCTTGAATATGTCTTTATGAATATATCTTTTTACCTTTAAAATATCAATCTAGGACATGCTGCTCCAATGCAAATGACATTCTGCTTACGTCCTGTTATAACGTGAAGAATAGAAGTACATGTTGCTTGAGCATGTGTTCATCTACCAAATCAATTGAATTTCATAATACAGATTGTTAAAAACAGCTAACAAATTACTGGCGGATTTTAAAAAGTACCTTCTGATCTCTAAGTTAAATCCAACGCATATTTATTGGTAAAAAAAAAACTTAACGATAAGCTTATGACGATTACAAATATAAAAGCTTTATGCTATTAATATGGAATTGATAGCAAAAAATTGCAACCCACTATCACAAATCCATGACATGTCTTTACTTTTTTTTCTATGAAATAAAAAAAACTCCAAAATAAAGACCAAATCAGTCAGGTATTGAAATTTAAAATTTAGAATTTAGATCTAATCTTCACGTAGAAGAGAATGTGCAGATGTGTGGGGGAAACTGTCTTAAACAGGCCAAAAAGAGAGTCTTTCTTTTTACTAGAGGGTTTTGTTCTTGGTTTCATCGAGGAAGCCCAATGCAAAGTGGGCCTACAGCCAACTGGGATGAATTCTTGGGTGGAACCTAAACAGATGGGAAATAGTATAAAGGTGAACAGGAGGTCACCGTGAGCCTTGCCGATAGTGCTGTGGGCACTGCTCATAGCAGTGTTTTAAAAGTTCACTTAAGAAAACAGATTGTGTGGTCAGAGTAAACTCTTAAGACCATATTGGACCATTTTTTAAGGCTTCTTTTGTCTGTATAGCCACAGGCGGAAGCAGCAGACACCAAATGGTGAAATAAAAATTGTTCATCATGTTTGTCTGGAAAGCAGCAGAACGGGGGTGCTGATTTGCAGCGGGTTGTTTGTTTTTGTCCCTGGTTTTTTTATTCTAACCCAGATTTTCATATTTAGCAGGCTTCAATCAGGCCTGCCCTCCCGCACACAATTGACACAGAAGGTTAAAGCACAGTGAGTGCACAAGATCACCCGGCTGTTAATTAATGTCAACTCAATGATAAACTTCATCATCCATGCTTGTAGTTATTTGTAGCTGGAGTAGCATGAACCAGAAGTGCATTTGTCTGTTAGAAAAACACTTCATAGTCTGTGTTGTGACTGTGGAGGTAGAGGCGCTCCTCTCTGTCCAGTAGCAGTCATTTTTTTGCCCCTCACCTTCTCGCTGCTGTAAAAACACTCGCTGTTGCTTGGGTAGATTAACAGAGAGCCCCCTAATGGAGTAATTACACTGAGCCAAACATCTATTTTTCACCTGTGCTCTGCCATTATTCTCTGTCCCCCTATCCACTCCATTGGAAGTCACTTACTCTCCTTACAATGAGTTATCATTGACTGCCATTTAGGCGTTCTGGAGCAATTTGTCTTACTGAGGCCACGCACCAGCCTCATTGCAAAGAACAATCATTCTCCCTCCAATATATAAAACATTCATGGGGAAAAAGGAAGAGAAAATGTCCTGCGAACAGATAGTAGAGAGTGGCTAATAGATACTATAAAGGTGACAGACAAGGAAAATAATGTAGGCGATTACTGGAGCAGGAACAAGCGTGTGCCACCAGCACAAAAGCTTCAGGGACTAGGCTACTGGAAAAAAAAATCCTCCACAAGACAAATGTGCTAAATGGGTAGTGTGTCAGCTACTGGTGGTGGTAATTGTTCGCTTTACAAACAAACCATAAATCCCAATCTAAATCCCAATTCTAAGCCTAATTTTCCATCATGATGTTTAACATCTTCACATTTTATGTCATTTTTATCCACTTTAGATCAATTTCCTACCTAATGTGATATAAAATGTATTGAAAAATTCAGTGATTTTTATGTTTGGTTTTATTTTAATTGTACATTTAATACGATATATCTTCAGTTTATGACTTAGATTTATAGTTGAGATGATGTGGAAAACCACAACACCGCACACAATGGTATTTACTTTCACCGTACACAATGGTAAAATACTTCGGTTAGCATGTCCTCCATACTTATTGGTCCATACTTTCTTCATTTAGATGTGTTTACTTCCGAAACAAGCAGCTTCTTGGGGCTGAGCTTCTGAGATTTAGGCAACAGTGCTGCATTCAGCTCACCGTACATCCTGCTCAGTTTCACCAGCAAGGGTTAATGGTGTTCCTAACTGAGTGTTTTGTTAGATTAGTCTCCCACTGCTTAACACAATGACAAATAACCATTATTCTTTTTCTTGCACTGATAATCAGGACAACTTGAACATTTCTTACCAGCCGAAGTGAAACCATTAATCCTCGGTGATACTGCAGATAAGTGGTGACTTTGGAGTAATGGCCCTGTCACCTTCAGAAAAAAGGGAGAGAAAAATCTCAACAATTAAAACAAGATGCCCATTATATTTTGTGCATCCCGACCCTTTGTGTCATCGGCATGCATCTGCAAGTGGTAATAGACAAAGTAATTGAATGGGGTTCCTTTCATTATGTGTATTATAAAAAAATACGTTCTGCCCTTAAATGATCACTTTAATGCTGACAGTTTGACACATCTTTGTCAGCAAAAAATAAATAAAAAACGTGCCAAGTTACTTTTTTTGGCTCACATGTGTTTTGTTTAACATCAGCAAAATGTATACGGAAGCAATTGGGATATTCCTATGCTGTGATAGCTTCAATTTAAAGTACTCCACTTTCACTGGATTTATAGAAATAGAAAAAAGTGAATAAAGTACCTTAAAGTTGAACATTGTTTGAACACCTTCTGCAGCTTTTCAACATTTATTAATGTCCTCTACAGGTTGGTGTACCTGTAGTAGACTTTATATGTGCCATCAGCTTGTTGAAGTTGTGAAACATATTCCAAATCAGTATATAGCATTCTAGTAGATTCTGAAAAAGCAGATGATGTCACATCTGCCATTAATTATTAATAACTTGGAATAAAATTCAGCTATTCATGTTGGATTCACCTTAATTTTCCATTTTGCACAGTGGTTGCAAAGGATCAGAAAGAATGTCTTTATGTTCATTGAAAAAGTGATCAAAAATTCGAGAACAATGTGGACTTTTAACAAAAGCAAATTTTGTTAAAATTATATAAGATGCAAAACAGAAACTGATCAGACAGGTATACAAAAGACAAACGTCAACACTGGGGTAATTTTCTTGGAATGACCAGTTTTTGCTGTTTTTAGTCAAGATGTATAGAATAGCTAGCAGTTCAAAAAAGCAGTTTGCCTCCAAACTTTTAGATTTTTGCTAAAAAAACTACAAATGAAAATGGGTTTCATTTTTAGTGCAATAGCTTTTCCAACCCATTCAACAGCAACAAAAATAACTTACTGTATTTTCCACACTATAAAGCACACCAGATTATAAGGCACAGCTTCAATGAATGGCCTATTTTAAAACTTTTTTCATATATAAGGCGCATAGAATAGAAGCTGGAGTTACGTTATGCATCCACTAGATGGAGCTGCACTAAAGTGAATGTCAACAAAACACTCTGACTCCGGTCAGTGAGGAGAGCCTACTGGGCCGGAGCGTAGCTGGACGACGATCACGCTTTTCCGTTTGTGCACAGTATGTTCGTGGAGAATGTGGTGCTAAATGACCTGCAGATGACCTGATTCTAGACGGTCGGTAGGCAGATAGGTTAGTCAAACTTTATTAATAGATTACAAACCAGCATTCTGACAACTATCTCAGCATGCACCGTGCGCCGCTTCTTCTACAAGCGAAAATGAGGTTGGCGGCTGCTTACCGTAATTGCTAGACCTGTTGTGGCTCACTATTAGTCCATATATAAGGCGCACTGTTGGCTATTGAGAAAATTGAAGGTTTTTAGGTGCGCCTTATTGTGCGGAAAATACAGTAATTTGAGCAAAATGATTGGCGCGTGATCGGTAAAGAGTCGGACAATTCTGTTGACGGGGGAGGGGGGGTTGCACGCGTGATCCGTAAGAGAGTTTCCAAAGGCATCTGATCTGTTTCTTACTCATTTTCCTGCTTGTAGTTCAGTGTTCGCGCGCAAGTAACCGAGAGCATCCGGTTAAAGGATTTTCAAAGTAAAAGATCCTTCAGACTTAAATAACACATAAAACGGAAATATTTAATTATTTATTGCGCGGCCCGGTACCAATTGGTCCACGGACTGGTACCGGTCCACGGACCGGGGGTTGGGGACCACTGCCGTAGAAGGCTTTGTATGTATCATCATTCTGATGAACTCGTAGAACATTTGCCAAATCAATATAATGCCTTCTAGTAGAGTCCTACCAGAAAAACTTAATGTTTAAATGAAATCAAAACATGCTTAAGCAAAGCATCTGTTTAGACGTTTGTTGACTTCTGCAACCACCGTATTGCACCCTTTTTTGGGTTTTATCTATATTCTCTTGCTGATTGATTTTTCTTTAATTACATAGGATAAATGTCACATTGTACATGGATACGTTTTTACATTATGACATCCTTTTTTTCATCACAAAAACCATTTAAAAACATTTTAACAGGGTTTCGTATGCCCTTATTAGCCTCTGTACCAACTAATTTTTCTTCATAGAGTAATGACTTCCTGAAGGTGGAGTTTCAAAAAGAGCAGGAGCTTTTAAAGAGACAAATTCCTTAGTTCAAGGCATTAAGTTACAAAGTCAAATTGCTTTCAAGTCATGTTTGATATGACATTTGGAACAACTGGAATTAACATGGTTACTTGATTGTGCCTGGAAAATTCATAGTGCTGCCTGTTTAAAGCACTCTTTAATGGTCTGATTTTAGCATGTCACTGATACGCACGCGTTTTTGACCCTTAACCTCCAACTCATGCTGCAGCTGTGTGCACTTTCACACCTGCAAGTACTTTACACCTTTGCGTTAGGAATTCCCTAAAAGTTACACTCTGAGACAAGGTTTCAAAAATGCTGGTGTCAGAGACTCCAATCACTGGTGTCGTATAAAAGTGCGACTGGATTGCAACAAAAATGTTATGTGTTAACTGAAAACCAGGTCAGAGGAGACAGGGCTTCAGATCACTCCACCACCTTCTCTGGCATCTCATTTGAAAAACTTTTGAGAAAAGAGGAACAGAATGAGATCATTTATCAGTATAGGTTGGTTCTGTATCCCACTCATTCCTAGTGTAATGTCTCCATTTTTATAGTTTGGACTATAGCTTAGGATGATCTTTTTTAATCAAGCAAAACTCAGTATTTTCTAGAATGTAAGTTTATACAGTTAGTTGTTGACTATATTCAGATTCACATTCCAGTATCTATGGCCGACTTGGCCATTGACATCAGTATGTGTCCCAAATTAGATCAAAACGTTTGTGTTCATCTACAGCTGTAGCTGCACTGTTTGGAAGGCCATCAAAGTAAACATGAGTTTAGCTTAGAAAAGACATTAACAGTAAGTGCTGAAATTTATGAAAACCGCAGCTGCAAAGATTGGTTGTGTAATGGCGCTGTGGGACGCTGCAACAAGCCGCAAACTGCTAATTTGTTTTACATCACTCTTAACCTATACAAAGAAAGGATAGCTAGGATTAATTTATTTATTTATACAAAATGATAGAATTGCTTGTTAAAACTGTTGTACATTTTGAAAAGCCATTTACTGTAAAATGTGTTGTCTGAGCTTCAGTGGGCGTGAAACATTGGTCCACACCTTACAACTTTTGAATACTTTTAAAGTGGATTGAAAATGCAACATAATCAAGATCTAACCACAACAACAATAGAGATGTCTTCAGAGGTCATTTAGGGTGAATAAATTCTCTGTGTAATCAGCAGTCATCTCCAATCAGTTGTTTTCAAAGTAAAGTGCAGCAGTATGACACTTAAACTCATACATTTTATATATTGATTTATTTAATTGATTCTAGTTAAGGTCCTGTTACTCTGGCCAATAAGAGTGAATTCAGTTATCTTCCAATCAAGTTGTTTTTGTTTAACAAAACCTAACACAATTAAACATATATTTATCCATGTATGTATGCACATGTGTACACAACTACAGTTTATATGAAACACAGACACTTGGATAATGGCAGGGTTTTTCTCTGTGTTAAGTGTATTCTTGATCACCCCCCACATTCCTTTGACTCCCTGAGAAAATGTCTGCTTCTATCTAAACAATCTTAAAAGAAATCTCTGTAAATATGACCACTTGTTATTGTGAATGTGATGGAAAAGTTGAACCAGTCCAACCAAGCCACATTTTTTTGCATCTATGTTTAGGTTAGGGTGGACTGGACATGAAATCATAAAAAAGTTTAATTTACAGTTTGTTTTTTTGATCTAAAAAAAAAAACTGTTAAATCAACACCAGTATCCTGGGCATAATATGTTTGGGGGATTGACAAAACAATAATATTAAAAAAAGCCCACAAGTCTTTAGGTGTGTTGATGTGTTATCAAACTTGCTGTTTATTTTCCCATGGCAACCTATTAATTCTTTGGGAGCAGCACAGTCTTGGGCACTTGATACTTAGTAGTTCTATGGCTGTAGCTTTGTAGCTTGATCAAAGTGGTCCAGGGGCCTGGGTTTCAAATCCCCCAAAGCCCATTTTGGCTACTCTTTGTTTAGCCCATTGGCATTCTGACCCCATGCTTCTAAGACTTTGAACTCAAAGCTCAGAAAAGCCGTATTGCTTCTTTAAACACATTATCTGTGGGCTCGGTTTTTAGGATATCACTAATCATCTTAAGGTTTTAGTGCAGTGTGGCAATATAGTCAAAGCTTCGGGCCCCATTTACTCGTTTGAGCACTGTAAAGAATTTGTGAAAAGTAAACTATGTTTTAATGCCAGCAGATGGATTGTAAGTTTATGCATTTGTGAATAATATATTCCCTCACATATGCTATTGTGTAATGGTGATCAGTGATGAGAAATACATGTGAAGTGCTACTTGAGAGGGTACAACTACAAGTAAGTGTAGGCATACATGATAAGGCACACATCGGATTTTATAGCACAATCAGTTCTGTTACCTTCAGTTGGTATTTTATAGTACAATCAAGAATATGTTACCTTCTTCAGTTGTTATGACAATGCTTGACTTAAAAAAATGTACTTTTCAAATTAATGCCTTAAAATTATGCCTCTTTCTCTAATGCTTTTGCTCTTTCTGATTTTCAGCATATCACAACAATGTTGATTCACTTAGAAGTCGTTTGTGCTACTTCTCAGTAGCCTCACTTATCACCAACTTGTTCTTTGTTGCACTTTTTATTAGTTTAGTACAAATCTGATTCTCTGAGGAAAATTGAAGCATTATGGTCAATGTTTGTTTCACTTAAAATAAAAGTTTGCACCAGTAGGTTGTGTTTTGTATGTGTTGTTCTGGGGGAAAAATGTCTAAGTGGCACACTTCTGATTTTTATATATATTTTTTGCATATTTCCTAGTTAATTTGTAATATTCTCAATATAAATGTTTACCATGTTTAAAATGCATTAAATAATGCATAATTCTGACAATATTACACAATTTTACTTTGTAATCAAATTGCTCTTACTGTACACATTATAACTTACTTGAGACTCTCGATCAATTTTCAAAGGGACTCAAAAATAAAAACTTGTATGTATGGGATAGGTCTGAAGTGGTGTAAAATTGTATGAATTCATTTTTTTAAATATTATATTAATAAATAAACTTGATATAAATTTGTTATCTTCTCAACAGTAGACAATACAATTGAAAAAACAGAACAAAAACTTACCATGCTTTTAAAATTTTGTATTTACTTTGCATATGTATTTTTTACAAACACAATTTTTTAATTAATGAAGTATATTTCGCTATTTATATTGGTCCTTGAATTTAACCACTCAAAATTCTACGAATAAAAACTAAAAATCATTTCGCTTTAATAAAAACTTTACATCCCGTATCTTTTTTTAGCACGACATACCATTTTTAGGGTATTTTCAACTTATTTTTGTTAATCGCTGGAGAGCCTGCTTTCCCAAACGGCTCCTTAAGGACCTGTGACAGGTGTGGACCTGTATAGTTCACTCACTCTTTGCATTTCCTTTATCTGGAAATCACTCTTTGCATTTAAGACAAAGAGTGATTTTAAAATTAGAAGCTGTAACTAAGATAGAGTTTCAATAGAGTTTCAAGTGCAATTTAAATCATGCTAGTTGAGAGCTACAAAAGAGTTGGATATCCAGCTCTGCTTAATACATTAACATAACGAGTTTGGATGTTTCCCTGCAGGTATTGCACTGTTAAAAACTATTTCTTTTTAATCAAAACTCATGCAGTATGACTGCTACCATTAATAGAAATGCCAAATGTTTGTTAGGCAAACTGTTGAGTTCTCTTGCAGAATTTCAAATAGGTTTCCAGGCAGATTTGCAATGTGAGACTGCAAAGTAAGATTGCTTTAAATGATTAAGTAGCTTTTAAGTGACAATCGCCTGGAGCAGTGTTGTGAAATGTCAGAAAGGGAGATTTTACACACAGAATATCCAACACTTTAAGGAAATTCATTAGACATATCAAGGTTGTGTGTATGTTTTTTTATTTCATTATTTGAGGCCAGAAGTCATATTGTTGTAATAATAAGCTTATTCTTCGTATGGTAGACAGTGGGAATGTTGACTATGTGGCCAAAACACTGAATTAGAATCTTTGATTTGTCACATTATACTAAACCACAAAGTCGCTAACAATAGATACGCCGTGATAAAACCTCTGAAAGCAGGTAGACGTAGCATGCTTTTATAGGTTTAATTTAAAAAGGATCCATATACACTGTAGGCTAATGAAAAGTACACCTCAATGCAGGCAAGTGTGTTTCTTCCCTTCTGGTCCACTCACACACCCTCAGTCGCTTTTGTCCCTTTGATGAAGATTTCGCACCTTGAATTATAGTGACTTTATCTGGAAATATTTTAGCTGCATTTTTCTTCTCTAAATGGAGATGAAGATAAAGAAGGAGAAGGTAAAACCACGTCCTGTTGTGTGAATCCTAGAGAAGGCCTTGAACCCTGCCATTCATCCCTTTCACTTCATCAGCTGAGCCTAATTGCAAGAGAGGACAGGATACCCAGGGCCCAATTGTTCTTTATCCTCTTTGGAGCCTCTGAGGCATGAAAAGCAAAAGGCCTGCTTTTGATCTTTTTTTTTGTTAGTTTTTTTTTTCTGTTATCCTCTACCACCCTTTCCCTTAGAATGAGACACTCCTTTCACACTGTGCCCTCTTCTTCATCCACGCAAAATAATTATCAAGCTCTGGCTCATCAAATAATGGTGGATATTGGAGGTCGTGATGGGGAGGGCCAGAGGTCCGCTGGGTGGCCCGAGGACGGGGCGAAGCTTCCATCTAATCTTAGAGGCAGGCTCCTTAGCCTTGGCTACCTTTATATACCTTGACCTCGGTTTTCGTTTGTCTGTCCTAATGAGACCCTCTCATGCAGCCGAGGCAATAGAGGTCTTGCAATGGCAGGGTTGGGAGGCCAAAGTACAATGAGACGCAGGGCTGTTGTGAGACAAGGGCACATCTGTGCTATCTTATTAAGCCTTGGAAAGGAGCTCATGCGTTTCAACGGTCCATAGGCGCTGAGAACAGATTTGTTGACACCTACTTGTCCTTTGTGGTCAACACCTTTCTCTGAGAAGCCAGGCACACCCACGTTCTTACTGGACATCATTCTTGGTGGAGTATTTAGTTTGGAAAGTGTTTAACTTGCTTTAGGTGACCAAAATGAAAACAGCTTGAAAGAATAATAATAATAATAATAATAAAAAGAATTTAGCGTTCCAGTTTGTTTTAGTAAAAGCTTCCACATTTGATTTCCTTGTGCTTATGGTTACTTTTTTTCTTTCTTTTCTTGCACTTATAGATTTTCCATTACCTATGTGCAGGAATTTGTACAAATGCGAAAACTAAAATACAAGCTGAACCCCCTGCTGGCAAGAAGTACACTGCAAGAAAAACATTAAATCGGAAAAAGAAAACCTTACTACGTATCAAAAAACAAAACAAAAGGGACAGCAGGAAATGCTATAAGTAGAGCAAAATGACAAACAAAACACAAGTAGGCAAACAAAAACCTTTAAGCAATCATGTTAAGCACGCCCAACATCTGAGTGCTGTGTGAGAACAAAGCAGGGCCCCTGTCAGCGCATCGATCCCACTCCTGAAGGCATACATCCACAGCTCTCTGATTGCTCCCTACCTCTTGCGCCTTTTCTCCCCCACGCCTCTAACTCTCTGCTCTGGCTCTTCTCTGAGAGTATGTGTATTGATCTGGCCTACTTCGCTGGAGTTAACTCACTGATAAAATATGACCAAAGGCTTCCAGTAGCCTGAAAGAGTTTGGAGAGTTGGTGAGAGAAGGATTATTAGAAAACAGAAACCCATAAACATTTATATTAAAAACAATTTTTTATTAATGTATGTAAGATATACATTATTTCACTGAATGGTCAGATTTTGCTTTTTACCTTTATTAAAGTATCTCTACAGACTACTAATTTAAATTTATGCAATCTAACAACTCAGTTCAGTATATTTTTGATTTGATAATACAGCATCTTTATATTTCAATATAGAGCGGACAAGAACTGAAAACACTGGTCTTACCCTTACAAATTGCAATATGCTCTTTGGGATATTTTATTTAACTCATGCAAACTGCTGTACCCAGATTATAAATTTATTTTATTCATTGAATTTCTGTTTGTGTTTATGTCTGACATGATCAGTAAGTACTTAACTCTATGTGCATGCTTGCCCAATTGCAAAAGTCATATTAGCTGTTTGTTTTATTCCCACTCCATCATGTTTAGCAATATATAAAGGGCTTCCTTTTTGCAGTATAAGCACTTAAAAGATATGGACAAAAGCAACATTTTTCTGTTATTCACAGTTTTTCTTCCCTTATATTTAGACCAGTGGTTCTTTACCATTTTTGAGGTACTGAACCCCCCAGTTGCATCTGCACATTCACCAAACCCAATGTTACCAACAAGTAATGTTTAGTAATGTAATTATTTTAGTTGTGTAACCGCCCCCATGCCACTAGAGGCAGATTTAGACTATAGGAATTTGGTAAAAACTGTGAGCTTTGCTGAAGTAATTAAAAACACAAGTTCAAATCCATGCTGAGAGTGGAGCTCCTTCAATCAATGCTCCTCCGCAGCACTGATTGGTAAGCAATGTAACATGATCCTCTGCAGCAAGTGATGGCAAAGCGGGGCGTGTCATCACGACTTTACACAAGTGTGTGTTTACCTCCGCGGCAGAGGCTCCGCCGAACCCCTGAGACCAACTCATCAAACCCCTGGGGTTCGAATGAACCCAGGTTAAGAACCACTGAGACTGCTGTGTTTAATTTAACCTCATTTTGAAAGGATAAGCTGTGACATTAATACATTATGTTGGTAGGTTAAACAAAATTAACACAATAGCACAAATTGTGTTTGTGCTATTGTGCACAAACAATAGGAAGAAACAAGGAAGAAACACTGATATTACATCATATAAGTTGAATGTACTGTAAAAGTCTAAAAGCAAATGTTCACCGAGTAGCTCAAGTATTGCTGTGATAATAATACAGATTTGGAAAAATTTAGTCTTAGCTGTGAAATTGCAGTAATTTCTCATTTCAGGTGTTTGTGGAAATTTATCAGTATTAAAATAACAGAGTGGGCCTTTGGAAATAATTGCTGTACACGAGCTATTGCAAGTTTAAAACTCCAAAAAACAAAAGTAAGGCGAGACGAGCATGTGTGGTTCCTTTTTGTCAAAAAGGCAAAACCAGAAGGGTTGTTTGAAGGTATTTTCCCTGTGAGTCAGACTGATAGGAAATGAAACCCTAATGGTAGCTTTGCTACAGAACAGAGGCTGGAAAACTATGTAACTCAACAAGCCAGTGAAGTTGTTAGAGAGGAACAGTCTGATGTTTACAAGGAATTTAAAAACGTCAGTAAACTTCTGCATCTGTAGTAATAACATGTAACATTTTTATAAAGTACAGAACCTGAAAAGTCGAGGAGACACTTGTCAGGACCTGCCAGTTGAGCACCTGAAACTGAAAATAATAGAAAACAAACTGAACAGGGCCTACAACTATTTGCACTTACCAGATCCTTGTCTACTTTGTAGAGCATAGGTGTCAAACACAATTACTTCTGTCAATCACATATTTAATAATTCTCTGCTTAAATCAACCATGGCTTGAGCAGCCGAAGGAGTAAACCAAGCTATAGTTAAAGTTAAAGGAGTTTCTTATGTAGTAAAAGGCTCGATAATTTACCCTCACAACTTTATGCTCATCACAGTAATATTTATAACAAAAATTAAATGCTGGCGTTTTGGTACACAGCTTTTTAAAAATTGTTTCTTTTATTTTCTGTTTTGCAACCAAAGTTTGTCATTTTCAGTTTCAATTTCACACAGATATTTTGTTGACAGGAGCTTTACTGTGAATATATTATGCAGAATTGTGTTTGAGATGCTGTAAGAAGCCACACTAATCATTTGTTAATTTGTCACTGCAATCGAGAAACTTTTAAGTAATTCACTGTAATGCAGCACATTATTCTCTGTCAATGCTGCCAGCTCAATTTATAGACTACAAAATTATTGATATCACACTAGCAGGATGTTTTTTGTAAAAGCCATATTTCTTTATTGACTTGACCCCTGCTGATTAGAATATCAGCAGGGGGTACCAACAGCTCCGTCTGTGTTTTTATTCAGTCATAAATCCTCTGTGATGAAATGGATCAAAATACAGGATGAGCAAATATCACACTTTCGGAAAGAAATACAGAATTTATCGTGTGTGCACTTCATTTAAGATCTGAAAAACTGTTTATCATGTTCCTCGAGAAAGCTTATAAATGATCTGAAGAATCCTGCGACTCATGTTTGTGTGTCAGTACGTGTAATTGCGTCTCCAGAGTGTGATTACATTGTATGTTGGTTTGTGTATATTTTTGCAAGTGTGTTGTGCTGTCATGTTTGTAGCATTCCATGTGGGAGGGTCTGTTGATAAGTAAGCCATCTGTAGTGTTCCGCCGAACGACATGTTGTAAAGCGTGATTCGAGAGTGTGGAGAGACTTGACTTGACAAATCTTGGCACATAATGAGACAGAAGGGAGTAAAGGCAGAAGTCTGTCCAGAGATAAACAATTAGATTTGTCCCTGAGGTAAAGGCCATGCAATGCAAGGACTCTCAGACTAACAAATCAATATGGCTTCCAGTAAGAACACTCAGGGGGTAGAGTGATGAAGAGGTTATCATTCATTTCTCAGATTAGAACACACATGCACAAAGAAGACCAGTCTCACATTTAAAAATCAATACGAAGACCAGAATGAGAGCTGCTTGTCAGTGATGTATATATTCAGAAGTATGTGTCTGCTGCTCAGCTCTGTTAGATTGGATCGGCGTACCGAGATGTGATAACATGGACCATCAGGGATGCTGAACTGAGCTAGTCAAGCCAGGTTTCATCAGCAGCCAATTGTGTGTGGAGCTTAAAGGAGACAGCATTTGGGAACGATATTTTCACACCCGCAGATAAAAAGCATAACGGAGCATGAGCCATAGATGGAGTGGGCAGTCCCAGCGCGTTGCATCCCCTCTTAGGCCCTGCCCAGACTTGTAGGACTAATCTAACATCCCACTACTGTTCCCAGCAGGCCTCACAAGGGCAGCACTGCCAGGGCACGGAGGGTTGGTCCAACCGCTGTTGTGCCTGCGCCGACACAAAAGAAAAGAAAAAAAAACAGACTGACTGGTCTTGGGGCTGTGAGTGGGGGCAATCGCGACTTGTGCAACTGCTGTTAAGCAGGGACATCTCCTCAGAGATGCCAAGTCGCTGACCATGAAGGTGTGAGGCTGAGGCGCGGCCAGCCTGTCGCCTCATCTCCATGGAGACAGAGTCAAGGCACCCCAGTGGGCTTGTCTCTGCTGTGGCCTGGAGCAGCAGGATCACTCGGGGATGCGGCCTGGCCATCACCTGGGATTCAGGGGAGCAGGAGGCACAGCTCCGATGACCTTAAACAACCTGCCAGTCTGTCATTGCGGTCTGGGGAATAACATGAAGAAAAAGAGGAAAACGGCTAGGGATTTGTGTCGAGACACTGTTCACTCGACCATTGTAGTTTTGGAGGAGTCTCTTTGTTCCATTGGGAAGTAAAAGACATAGTTTTACAGCATGACCTGACCTGATGCTCAAATGCTCTTTCTCCATTTTCATTTGTTTATCCCAATATAGTAGCAGTAGAATTTTAGGCCTATTTGAATTAGATTTTATTTTTTTATAGTTTTTCTAAATATTTCAATTTAAGCAAAATGTGCTTCAACAGTTTAGAACGGTTACAGCTGATATTCAGGACTAACAATGTACTAAAATTTATTACTATTTAATTTTTTATTGTATAATGCACTGTGTCACTGTCTTCCACAATAAGAGCAGGAAGCCAGCTAGTGCCTCACCTCGCATAGCTTACATGAATGGCAGGAAATGATCCTGTCCCTTTGTCTCTGGAGTAAACACTTAAATGATGGCGGAGGCAGACATGAGCAGTACAGCAGGAAAAAAAGTGCAGAGGCGGATGCTAATGTTGTTACAGCTGAGAAAAACGCCATGGCAGAGGGTAGCATAATTGACAGAAATAACTTCTGTGTGTTTTATCTTTATTCTGTAATAATTTTCCCCAGCCAATGCTCCCTCATAAAGCTATTTTAAGGCTAACGGATATTAGAGCTACATCTGTGGCTAGGAAACGGAAAGAAAACAGATGGATGCTGCTTCTGTCTACTACTCTTGCTTTTAGGTTAAACTGCACTGTAATGTTTGTTCATTACGATGGACGCAAATCTGCTGAAGATGTGAAAATTGACCTGCTGTCAATATGAAGTTGGTTGATTCATTTATTTTATTTCTTCCAACTGCAGCTGTAGTCACTGAACACAAATTTTTGTGTCTGCCTTTCCATGTTTAATGTAATTTATTTATTTTACCTTTATTGAATGTAGCCTGTCATTGCTGTTTCTCAAGCAAGTCATTTTACAAGTTGATATGACTATTGTATGAAATGAGATATGCTACCAATATCCCATAATATACATATACAAAGCACGATATAAAAATAATAAAAAAAAGTTTTTACATCCTCAAACACATTTCAAATGATGTCACATGTAGTGTAAAGAAATTGACTAATGTATAGAGTAATACAGCACAGCCCCTCCTCTATATGTTGCTGCACTCTGTCTCACAGCTGATTGAAAGAAGACATCCAGACTTTTCCATCACTTAAAAGAAAGACAAATTTGGCTGTTTGGAAATATTTCCACTGGAGATGAGCAGTGCAAATAATTCCTGCCCCTTTCATATTTAGAAATAACATTATTTCCATTCAACTGAGAAGTTTGTTTCTGATATGAAATAATACAGGAATCAATAAAAATGTAGGAGTATTAGTTTATATTCCTATTTACTAACATATTGGTTTCATTTTGCCGCTGGTATTGTAAAGGATTATCTCTGCTTTAAGTCTTTGAGCTGAAAAGCCTCCCAGCTCTCTACAGATTCTCTATCATCTTTAATGTAGAACGGTAGAACGGTACGTCTTTAATGTAGAAAATGTAGAAACTTATTTTATTTGTGTTACTCAGTGAAGTGTCAGAGAGGCAAAAAGTTGTAATATTCTCTGAATAGATTTACCTGGAAACAGTCCATATTTGTCTATATATTGAACTCAAAATAAAAATATATTTCTAATGTTTAAGTGTTGATCAGTGTGCCACATTATTTTACAGCAAGTTGGACTAATTGCTTTATTTCTGTTGTAAAAAAACAACATGTTTTTTAGATTTTCTTCATAGAAACAGCAAAAGCTAATGGGCAAGAAGGTAATGGGTTAAAATCCCAGGCTGGTGTCTTTCTGAATGGAGTTTGCGTGCTCTTGCGGTTCATACATGGCTTTCCTCTGGAGACTCTGGCTTCACAATATTATTATCAGTATCATTTATAGATTACTTTGTAAATAGATGTAACTGGCCATATTACTCAATCTTTTTTAGTGCAAAAACATCAATTATTTATTGTCTTATTAAGGAAGGCCATCAGGAAAAGGAAGACACATTGAAACATTGTAAAAGGACCCCACACTGACTAGATGAGAAGAAAAATAAACCAATACCATCAGAATAATTTCTGTACCCTTTCATCAACTATCATTTGTAATATAGTGAGAAAATACTGCCAAATGGGATCTCAAATCTTCATCACTCGTGTGTAAAGCAGAACGACGAACACCATTCCCCCAGAGACACTCATGTTGCATTATCTGTCAAACCAGTACAGGAGATTGTGTGGAAAAATCTGTGCTTTCTTCCTTTCAGCCAAAAAAGAGAAAGAGGGTTTTGAATAGAGTGGCGATTCTTTATGCAGAGCTGAGACGCGACACCTTCCAGACGGTGAGAGATGGCGAGCCCTAATAATACAGAGCCGTACAATGGTTCTGACAGGCGAGCAATAAAGCAATCAGGGTCCCAGGCATTCCAAATCTTTTTACCGCCCACCCACTAACAGTCTCGGAGATGGGCGGCTGACCTGTGAGCTGTCAATCATGGGGGGGGGATACCTGCTGGAGCCTGATCAGGGAGAGCTGAGGGCACTGCTCCATCAGATCTGTTTTCACACTCCAGACACTAACATTGCAAGCATAACCACAGACACAAAAAAGCCCCACCGCCTCGCTCTTAATTAGGAGATGTGTGCATGTGTTGTTTTGGAAGGGGGTTGGACTGGTTTGGTTGAAATTGGTATGGGAGTGTCTTAGATATAAGAAGATAGCATGTGGAATCCCAGTGAGACACAAAATAACCTTTTCCCTTGATTTAAAAATCAGGCATTGATCTGCCATGCTGTTCTGAACGAGCAAGAGCTCTTTCAGAATTGCTTCTTGGTGTGTGTGTGGATATGCAGCGTGTGAGATGGGGTGTGGGTGGAGTGATTGTGAGGGGGGGTTGAGTTGAGACTTGTTCATTAGCTGTCTGTAAGCCCATCCCAGCAAATAGATCATCATAATTCTGTGGTTAGTTGATGGCTTTCTGGTGTTTCCTCTAGAGTCTTCCTGTCTGAGGGATGGTTGTTGAAACTCCTTCACTGTTTTCTCCTCTGTCTTCCAAATGTCTTGTGTTGTGATTCTGAACTCAGAGAATTGGCTTCATCCACTGGCCAAGTCTGCGAGCAGCCTATCGCAGTCTATCTGCATGGATTCACATTAGAGACGTATAAGCAATATCACAAAAAAAAAAAAAGTTGATTTGACATTCTCTCTCTGGAACTGTGCTTGTTATGCACAGTTAGAAGATACCCAGGAAGTGTTTTTATTCTTCCTTCTTCTTGACATTTTTTTAAATGCATTTTTAAATGTGACATTTAGGTCAATAAAGAGATAATGCTGATATTAATAATAATAATAAAAAAATCTTAGCTGAAATGGTTAAATGAAACATTTAGAGGTAATAAGTTACTTTATTCATAAGATGCTTCAGTGTAGAGTTATTACTGAACACTTGAGATTAGATATCTTGGTGTCAAACATCTGTCAAATAAAGTCACAGGAAGCACATAAGTCGTAAAAACTGAGAAGAAACTGTTTTGCCTACAAACAAATTCCCTCTCCTATATGATAAAGTAATATCCTGAGTTAATTGTTCATGTCCACATCACATAATGTTTTAGAAAGCTAAATTGACTTTCGGTAGAAACACCCAGATCTGATCAAAGTCAAATGTGTGGAATCGATAATTGAAATAAAAAGAACATTTCTGACAACTTGAAAAGATCTGTAACATTAACAACACATCATGCTCCAACCTAAAGAAATTTATTCCAGAACAGATAACCCCCCACCCCCCCCAAAAAAAAAAAAAACACTGAGATCTGCTTTGTGCGTGCGTGATTCCATTTCAATGTGCAAACAGAATAGAGTGGTCTCCTCTCTGCTCTACTGCAGGCTGCTGCACAACAAGCCTGCTGTTAGTCAGACTCAACGGCTGGTCGTTTAAAACTGGTCGTTTTAACTGCAGTACAATCTTTGCTTTTTGTGTTGTTGCCAAAATCTCCAAAAACCAGAGATAGTTACTACATTTGTTGCAAGTCACTTTTTTGAACAAAAATTGCTGGGGGGGGGGGGTCTGAAAAGTCACTAAATACAGCAACAACGTTGCTAAGTTGGCAACAGTGCCCTCTCTTCAAGCTGGTGTCCTGCTCTGCTTTGGTTTACGGCTGTCGCTTCTGCAAAGTGCTGCATGTGTGTTGTTTTGAGACACTGACTCTTTACCACCTCATAAAGGTAGCTACTAAGTGTTATTATTCCTATTAGGTTTTAGAATAAGTATATCTGATCCAATAGTAGCATGTATGTCTCGATCCGATCACATGAAGCCATCCCTAGTTAAGATAACTGATTAGGCACTTCTGGAGTGGGAACAACACAAACATGTAACTTAGTACAGTATTATTTCATTCAACATGCTGAATTTTACTAAATGTACCATCCCGCTGAAGGCTTTAGTACAACAAGGCAGTGTTGTAATTTGCACTGAGACTCGTATATCTGTTTACTTTACCCACTATTGCTTATTTTCACTTTCAGTCATGCAGTACTTTGTGGTGGCCTACCAACTAAAGTCCTGACGAAAAGCATTGAAATGCGTGGCTGTAAAAAGAGGAAATGTGAAAAGCCTAGAGAGTTAAGCCTCCTCTATATTGCATCTTTGTGAAAAAAGAATCTTTCACAAGAAAAAAAAAATATGTTTGTGTTTTGGCTTTTGGAGCCATGTTGTACATCATATCTTCTCAAGTAAAAAAAAAAAAAAAGAAGAAAATACCAGTTAATTGAAGCAAAACAATTTCATTAATTTATTTACTGTATTAAATATTCCAATTTTATAAGTTTGTAAGTTTTAAAATGTGCAGAATCCAATCTTACATTTGTTTATTTAAAAAAAAAATCTAAAATATGGTGGTCAGTTTCTAAAAAAGAAGCTATCTTTGTCTGCATTTCTACTGTATTAAGGTCAGACTTTGGCTGTATCTGTTTGTAGATAAAAATGACTGGTATGCTTACAGCTTTTGCCACATGACCCACTTTGTATTGAGATGCAGCAGCTATGCGAACAGATGTTTGATACTTTTTTTTACAGTCTGCAGGTGGAAGTCAGAAGTCAGTGTTGGTGTGTGGATAACAAGCCTTTCTTTTTACACTTTTATAAATAGGTTTTGACATGTGCATTGGCTACCTGATTTTTTTATTGTGCTATACTGAATAGTGCTTTACTTCCTGTATTATATATCACAGTTACGTTGGGTTTCAGCTATGTTTTGCTTGGCTGCTTGTAGTAAATGAAACATGTGCTATTTAAATCTAAAGGTGTCAAAGCTTAGTGAAGGAAAATTAAAGGCAACATTGTAATTTACATTGATTGGTATTCCAACCATATTAACAAACAATAATAATGCAGCTGTCACTTCCTAATCTGTCTAGTGGGACTCTTTGAAGAGCCTTCTTACCTCCCTAAATTTGAGAAACTGGATGATGTCTGATGGTTGATGTCCAAGTCTATGATCCAAAGAAACTTTTTCTTATTACTTCCAGTTATGTAATGTCACCTCACTCTGCAGCTGGAAGAGCAGTTCATATCAGTTTTATATCCTAGTGAGAAGCAGAGTTTACGGGTTCATTAACCGTCTGACATGAATGTTTTTTTTTTCCCCAGAAATTCTGTCCACTGACGGGAATGTCCACAGCTTTCACATTGTATATGATTCTGGATGACGTAAGTCATATTTCTGCATTCAGAGCTTTTACCAACCTCAAATTATTGTGGTGGGGTTTCTCCCAGTGTATATGCATCGCTGCATAAACACAATGATTACTTCTATGTAGTTAAGTAGTTCTGCACATGTAATGGTTTTGTAATGGCTGACTTGGCATATTGCTGTTCACATTAATTTTGTCATACACTTGGAAACAGTGGATCTAGTTGTACTTTCTTCATCAACTACTTCTTCAAAGTAGAAGTCGACCAATATAGTTTTTTTTTTTTTTCATCTCAGGCTGATGCCTAAAAATTAGGGTAGCCGGTAAGTTCAGCTTCTGTAAAACTTAAAATGACAGAATTTTGTCTTTGTCTTTGGGTTTGAAACATTTGTGTGCTAGTAGACTAATATTAGCTGACTAAAGCCTCTGTAGATACTGTTCTTCTGACTACTAATACAGTCGCACAGAGAGACTTCTCCCTCGTAGACCACTAATGCCTGCTGCTGTGTCTCATGTTTGTACTTATTTTCAATCTGTTGAACTACAGCAACGCTACATTGCAACCTTTTAGCCTACTTCATGTTACTGACAGGTTCTGTTGAAGCTATTTCTTCATTCTGGTGGTAGTGGTGGGTCTGGATAGTGAAATTGAAGTTAGCATTCCAGAAACGTTTCTAATCACATTTAAGTTATGATTTACCAAATAATGTGATTATTTTTTTTCTTTTTTTTTGACAGAAAACAAGCCTTATTAACTTACACAACCTGTTTTTGAAGAAATCATCATTCTATATTGTCTTGGGTTATCTAAAAGTACTAATAACATTTTTTTAATTATTTGAAAAAAAACATTGAAGTCTGTATTGTGGCAAACAATTTTCTTTGCAATAATTTTTTTGTAGTTTTCTTTTTCAGTTGTAGCACATCCAACTCTTGGCCTCTTTACAGTAGAGTGATGGCTCTTTGGAGTCTCCACAAGAGACTGAGAGGGGAGGAGATCATGCAGTAATGACACTGGCTTCCTCCTCAGTGTGGTCCGTGTGGAAGTTTTGTTCATTTTCTCATTTTTCAATTTTGGCATCAACACATGGGAAAACAAACAAACTAAAAGCGTGCCCCGACAACGTTTTCCCTTTTATTGGCAGCTGATACATGAACAAGAGGTTGTCTTGGCTGAAAAAAGGGACCGCTGAGGCGTTTCGGGACCTCCAGACCTTTGTGACCAATGGCATGTCATCCCTCACTTTGTCATGTTTAAGCAAAACCAATCCCCATTCAAAGCAGCATCCATCAGTGTTAGTTGAGAACAATGACAGATTGCCTTTTTGCTGCACTCAAAGCATCTGGATCCTTTCTCTACTCCCCTTCTTTCATTTATGCTAAACAGCTTGAATAACAGCTGGGCAATGGGAGTTTACAAGTTAATCAATTGTTTGTTAGGGAGCCACAACATTCCCTATATCCAACCATCTGCAAGTTAATGTTCACTTACCATGCTAATTTTCCCACAGGCAGGATCATATCTATTTATGACATATCAAGAGATCTGTGCACATTTTGGGTTATGAAATACTTGAGACAGAAAAATTTAAGTTAGGTAAATTTATATTTTCCTGCAGGACAGAACTCATTTAAAATGTCAATCCACGCTGTCTCTCCAATTTGCTGTCGGTGAAGTCACACACAGTTTTACTTGTAGTGGATTTAAGTAACCGCTGCCTATTCTGGAAACTGTTTTCCTGTCAAAGTGAAGTTCTCTTTGTTTGTTCTCTGTATTTGTGCCTTTGGCAGGGTCTTGGTCTTTTGTTCCTCCCTGCTACTCTTGCGGCTCCACAAGATGACCCAAAACATCACAGGTCTCAGGAAGGTCAGTGACAGGCATTTCCTATCATGCGGTCAGCTTTTTCACAAAACTTTCTTTTTCATACTGTTTACAACAGAAAAGCTGAGAAAAAGTAGTCTTAAGAATTATTTAGAGATTGACCAGTATGAGATTTTATGGCCGATTTCTGAGCTCTTAAACTATTAAAGCCGATATTATTCAATATTTACACTGTGTTTTGATTTACCTTCAGATAATACAACTTTCTTCACAGACACTACAAGGAACTTTTGGACTTACTTTATTTCTAAACAACATCAAACAGAATGGTTAACTAACTGCTCCCACCTCAGGAATCACTTTCTCACCAATTATGGGTGGTACTAGCATTATCTGTGGTGCGGCACATACACTCATTTAAAGAAATGAAGAATTTTTGGTGTCTGATTTTCCAAATACCACCCAGAACCAGTCAGGTTTAAAATTGGCTAAATCTCGTCACAAATCTACTGTTCAGTGAGTTAAATTTTGTACCTGTTTCAACATGTAAGATTTGAGCCTTTCATTACTGCAATAAGCTATAAGCTCATGTTCCATAGTTTAAGTAGACGGGTATGAAATAGTTCACAAAGTGGAAGTTGGAAGGGGTAATTTACTGGCACGAAACGAGGCATCGACTTATTGTGTTGCTTTTTTTTAGCATAAGAAAAGAAGCAAGTAATTTACTTGTAGAAAAAAATTCTCATTGAGAACAAGACAAAAAATATTTTTTTAGTGCACATAAATGCACAAAATAAAAGCAAGCGCCTTTGTAAAATAAAAGCTTCTCATATATGTAATTCCTTTGGCCGTGCTGTCTTGGCAGCCTTGAGCCAGTGCTCAGATAGGGCACCATTTACAATTGTGCTGTGAGCACTGGTATTCACCTTTCCTCAGCTCAGAAACCACACACTACTTTATTTATAATCCAAGCAACCTTAATGCGTAACTCTTGCTCCGTATTCTTACTCGCATCACACAGTGAGGTCACTTGCCTCTGCACCTCCACCGCTGCTCTGGTATTCCAACATGGCTCTAGGACAGCAGCCCGGCACAGCTCGGCTGCTCAAATCACAAAGAGGCCCAGATCAGAGCCGTCCTGGATAGGAGCCAGGATCCTACCCTCGCAAACCTATGCAGCTGGGGGCAGCCTATAATAAGTGGGAGACAATGAGAGCTAGCACACCTCCCACGCTTTGCATGTGGATGTTGGATCCAAATTTAAATTAAATGGTTTTATAAGGTTCTCCATAGAGCATGCTAATTATGAAACAATGTGAAACCTTCGAGGAAGGTTTAGCGGACATGCAGAGCGTGCGAAGGTTAAATTTTGAAATTCAGATTTAAGAGAATAGTGTTTTTTATTTATTCTGGTGTTCTTTTAAAATTTAATTATTGTAATACTAATGAAGGGATACAATATATATTTATATTTTAGTCTTTGACCTTATTTCTTTCTATTTTAGCTTACCAAGCTTGGGGTACTCTGAAAAAAGAAAGATTTGTATTTTTCTGCAACAGTCTTTTAAAAAGCATGTAGATTTTGTTAGGTTTCACATGGGGGAACTAGAGATATTAAAGGCATTTTGCTTTAATGAATAATAATGAACAATTCACTGTGATGTAGATGGTGGTGGTGCTTTAATGGTCCCTTGTAGCCTCTTAAGCCTCTGGTGATAAATCTTACACGGGCTCCCTCCTATAACTAAAACCCAAACCTCATTCAACTTCACATCCATCAGTGTTTGGCTGAAAGCGATGACAAAGCACTTTCAATTACACCAGTAACTGACTCTGGAAACAGTTCATAGCAGGGTCCAGCCTCGAAGACTACGGGGGGAAAAAGAAAAAAAAAACACAAGGGTGGGGAGAGAGGAAGAATGGCTGGTAGAGCATTTGTTTGACTTGCTCCCAAATAATAAAAAGGGTGGTGTGACTCAGGGGGGGGACACAAGGGATGCCGCCAGCATCGTGGAGCCAAGGACAATTCACCTATTTTGCGTCCTGTCACCCCTGTAGTCTGATTTATGGTCGGGACATCCTTCCTGCGACCCGCTCGCCTATCTGCTCAGCTCTGTAAGGATGCTCTGGTGATTAAAGGCTGAAGCATCAAAGCGTCCTCAGTCAGGGCCCTTGTCTAGTACCAGAGGGCCTTGCATTGCTGAATGGGGGGAGTGTGGCTGTCGGGAGGGAGAGCACTGCAGCAGCAGAGGAGAGCCATCCTTAACCCCGAACACCAGAGGAGAGGAGAGCCTTTTCGAGAATCCATCAACTGCGAACGCTTCGTTCCAGATTGTTGCTGTTTTCTTTTTTTTTTCTTTTTTTTCCCTATCCCTCCCCACCCCTCATCCCACACACACATTCCAGTTTGTAATTACATTATGTAGAGTGTGTGTTCTCTAAAACTTAACATGGCACTGTTTAATTGGAGTGATTTTACTCATAATTGCATGATCCTCTCTGCCACTTTTGCCTCCCACTTTGGTTTTAATAAGCGGGCTAATTTCAAAATCCATCTTCAAAATTAATCAGTAAGGCATGTTCAATATCATAGGTTTAAAACTGAAATAATTTTAAAAATGTAAGTTTGCTCCCAATAAGGGGGGAACTGCAATCATCAGCAAAAAAAAGAAAAACAATATTGACAGCAGCAGCAAATGAGTGATGTTGATTTTTTTACTTCCTCATTCTCTTTTTAAAATGCCTTCATTACTTTAATAAAAACAAGGCTGGATCCTCTTGAGTGCCTGATCTTTGAAAGCACCTCTGACTCCAACCCCCCTGATGAAAGGCCTGCACTAACATCAGGAGTCCAGAGCCTTTACTCTCTAACTTCAGGCAATTATGACACAGAGGAGATCTTTGCCTTCTGCACTCCAAAAGTAGAAGAAAAAAGGCATTTCTCTATTTTTTTTTCCACGCTTCCAAGCTTAGTTGTAAAAATAAGCTTGCTCTCCTCAATTGCAGTCACCTCATGCCCTTTGCAATAGTAGCAAGGATGTATCGGAACAAGCCATGGGGCAAAACAAATCACTTGTGATTTACAGAATTATAAAGATTTTAATAGCTGCAACGTTCCTCTCTGAGATTGGTCTTTATTTCCAGGAGTCAAAGTTTTCTGGGTGCCCGAGGCTTTTGAAAAGCAGTAATTGGCCAACAGAGAGACTTAGGATCTCCCTGAGTGATGGTGGGTATTTGTTGCTGTGAACTTGAGGGTATCACTCTAAAGATCACAGGTCTGGCTTCTGAGAGACTGCAGCTTGTCAAGCGCAATTCATTTTGCAGCCCTGAAAGTCGACCACTTTTCCTCACAGCTTTGTCTAAAGTTTTAATCCCTCACCGGAACTTTTTGTTATGTTTTTATCCTGAATGCTAATTAGTTATTACTCTAAATAAATGATAGCTGCAGGTTTATGACCTGATGTCAGATTTAAATGAATTCAGATTTGTTATGGTGAGGAAAAAAATATATATATATATATATATATATATATATATATGTACACAAAAACGGCGTTTTCAGTGATAAACATAGATATTCTAATGAAAATGATTTTTACATCCCTCTGGCCATGATTCATATTTTTACTAAGCAAACTGTGTGTCTAAATGAAAAAAAAAAGTCAGGAGCGGCTCCAGAAAGTTGAGTAACAGCTGGCCAGATGTGGGCCACTGTTTTTTTTTTCTTAGGCAGTTGTTGGAAGTTATCGGAGTTTTTGGTGGTTATATTTACTGTGTTGCTTTAATTGATGCTGGACATTGTTTAATGCTAAATAAACAAAATAAATAAATAGTAAATAAATAAATTCAGTATATTGTGTCTTATATAAGAATGGAATGTAATCTATTGCAAGATTTATTTCAGGATTTCAACTGAAGGGAGACTGAATGGTGGAATTGAAATAAAAAAAGGCTATATATGCATTTTATTTCAGTTAGTTTAAATGTGTCGAAAAATGTTAATTTGCAGACAATTGGACTTTTTTTCCCATTTCTTGCTACTATTGTTCCCTCAATTTGTGTTGGAGGGAGTAAAGGTGGCAAAAAATATTTGCTTTAGTAAAATTCCTTTACATTATAAAAAACATTTTAATAGGAATTCATAGCTTGGCGCTTAACAGTTGATTTGATATGTTACAGACAAATGTACTGTCCATATGTTTGACAATAATTTGCTAACTTTTGACCCGTAAGAGTGGGTGAGCTGTGAGACCTTTTCCTCTTCTCATCTTTTAAATTCAATCATATAAACTATAATCCATATGGGGAAAATTCTGGGAGAATTCATTCTTATTTTCAGAGAAACAAACTTCACATGCGGGGCTGTCGTTCACAATTTATCAGCCAACGCTGCTAACTAGTTTGCACGGATTTGATAATGATTAACAATAATTGGCAATCAGCGTTACATGATAGGATAAATCCATTGCCGAAGTGCTTTTTAAATAATGCACAAAATGCCTTCATACACGTCTACACGACAATGCGGGTGATGTTAAAAGCCTGTGCTTTCTGTTAGGAAAACAAGTCTGGCAGTAGCTTAGCTATATTAAGAAAATCCACCAGGGAGGCATAATCGAGTTTGACTCTCTACCGGTGGTCTCCTTGTTAGTGTTGCAGAGTGTCAGAACTGACAGTGCAGGTAGCTCAAATGCCACTTAAGGTTTTAGCTTCAGTGGCTTTTGGAAAGAAGTGACCGTGACCTGTGTAGCCTGAGCCCACATCCCACACCCTTTCTGCCTGACAGCCGCTCAATGGCAAGTGTCTGCCAGCATGCCGAGGGGAACGCTGCCAAGCAGCCGGAGATAGAGATGATTACCACATCCCTTTCTCCCTCCCAGGCTGCTCGCTGAAAACTGATACCTACTAACAAACTGCTGTCAACATGTTAGCGAGGCAGAGAGAGTGAGAGCGGTAGTATGCGCTCAGAGGAGAAAAAAGGGGTAGAAACAGAGATGTGTGGGAGAGTTGGTGTGAAGAGTCCAAACAAGTTGGGATTAATGACATTGAAACAGGTTTTTTTTTTTTTCCCTATTTTTTTTCTCTGTTTTGAGAGCTATCGCTGTTGTGGCAGACTTGAAGAATGCAATCATCGCCATACGAAGCTGCCTGGTTAGGCAGACACTTACCTACAAAGTGACAATCAAATGATGAATGTCAGGGAATGCAGTCAGGAGGTCACTTGTTTTCAGGCTACTGAACGTGGATCATTTCTTGAGCAAAACTTTTATGTTCTTTCACTACAGCTTGTATAATTTATGCGGAATAAATGATACATCGTCGAGACTGTCTGTGGTGTTATGCTAATTGTTTTCGACCTTTAGCACACTCGCTTCAAACTTGGGTTTTCCCGCTGAGCACAAAGTGAAAGCAGTTCTTCCAAATTTGAGTTGTAAATGTCATTGTTTTTGAATAAATCCCCCACTGTGCCACTTTACTGACAGTCATTTAAAGTTAAATAAAGGAGACAAAAAGAAAAAAAAAATCACAGCTGACATATATTTTGCTAATTGTTGTAAAAGGACAAGAGGCAGCACAGAATAGCTTGAATCGCTGGTAATGAGAATATCACCATGCTAATTACAAAAGATTTTGATTGTCTGATTTTCACCAGAAGGCCTATTTTAGCTATCCTTAATACACATTTGTTTTTGAAAATTGGGAATGACAATTATGATAATGTGTGTCCCGACATTAAATACTTTTGTCAAAGACAAAAATAATAGGAAATGTTAAGTAAGACATGCAGATTTCGAGGGAAAAAAATGCTAATTACATTTATATATGTCTTTTTTATGTTTTTATGCTAAGTAAGAAATTAAGATTTTTTTAATGATTGAGCTTGAATGAACTCAATCTTTGTTTAGATGTGCATTCTAATCAGATTTTGTGAATGCAAGTTAAAATACTCACAGCTGGGTTTTAGTTTTTGCTCATGCAGACAAAATGTTGATTATTTAGAGTTTTATTCAGCCATCGTGAAAAAAGACCATACAGAAATCTTTTCAGACTAACAAGAAAGCCAAGAAAAAAGAAAAAAAAAACAGAGTCAACAGTGGGACATTCTGGAACTTTGTTGAGCCACAGGATAAGTATTTCTCCAACAATCAATTTTCAAGAAGACTTGATGGAAACAAACCTAAGTGCTAGTTTGAAACAACCCCATAAGGCTTCTAGGGAAACCACCAAGCCTAAGAAGCACTTTATTAGCCAGCAGGGCGAGCTGGAAGTGGGGGGTCAGGAGGACCGGCCCTATCATTGACTGGGGTTGGAGGATGCATCCACAGCTGCACTTTCTCTAAATTTCTAAGAGTAAATATGCACCTTTTGAAGTGGGGGGTGCCTAGGAGCACTACTCTGCACAGATTGTGTGGGTTTCTGTGTGGAGCTGTAGTTACGGGAAAGATCAATGGACAGGGCATTAGGGGGTGGGTAGCGGGGGGAGAGAGCACACTACAGTGTCCAGCCCTCCAGCCTGCAGAACAACTCAGCAGCTCTGAGATGGCCAGAATTATCGAGCCAAGACCTGTTTTATTCTGTCTGCTATTTTGTGAAAATCTCTTGCACCGTGAGCTGTGAATGTAGTTTTTTTTGTTTGTTTCTTCTTATCAGTATTTTAGAAAAATTCATGTAGTTTTGATTATTTAACATACACTATTAAACATTACACGGCAGCTATTTATTATCCATTTTAGTAACTTTTTTTTGTGTCTGTTGGTTAGAATTGTAAAGCATACATTATTTTTAAATATTGAAATCTTTTTTAAACAGCAACAAAAAAAAGTAATTTAATATTTTTGACTGGAACAGTGTTGGCAGTGTAATTACTGGCTGGAAAAAGCCATGGCCCGGGCGGTGAAAGCATGGAAAAACCCATATCCTGCTCATTCTGCGGCTGAATATGTGGGCTTGTGGCTGGCTTTAAGTGCATTAGGCTTGTGCTGAACACACAGCTTTCATATTGTGGTTTGTAAAGACTATAGCAAAGCCTTCTGGGCCAGCCACACTTCCAGATGAGGCTAATCTGCTTGTGGTTAGCAGAATGATAAGCAAGCAAAGGTTTTTTTTTTTTTTTTTTAAGCTTTTGCCCGTGTGTCTGAATAAGCTTCAAATTCAGCTTAGCATTAAAATAAGGACCGATTTAGGGAAAAAAAAAAATATTGCTGCAATGGTACGTTCAAAATTAAATTAAAACAGGCTCCATTATGAAATTATTGGCAGTTATACTGAAAGAGTTCAGTGCTGTTTTTCGGATAAGGATGACAGGACAATATTATCATCCCCTAACAGTGTCAAACGCACAGCTCCACTGCAGTCACAGGTGTCGTCGTGGGTTTGCCTCCGCCAGGCTCGGAGATCTAGCCAGAGAGAGTTAGCATTTACAACCCCTGTCACACTCCACAAAACACCGTGTCACTCAAGTACAGCCCGCGTGGCAGCTCTGGCATTAATGGAGACGCTGACATCTCCCGACAGAGTGTTTATCTAATACTAATGCTAAGCAACCGGAGCCAGTCGCCCCCACACACTGAGCCGTCCAACCCCGCCGCAGTCCACGGTGTCTGCCTGTCATGCTAGTTTCCTCATTCATCCAGAGACTCTTTGGATTCATAACAATGTTGTTTCTGCCTCCCTGTGTCAATTTTCTTTCCTCTTTTTTTCCCTTATCATTCAGTCGGTTATCGCTCCATCGTCTGCAAGACAGTCCTACGGCATTGCAGGTGATGATGACAAACTTGAGTCAATTACTGACATATTGTGTGATGCATCACTTGTGAATGCTGGCTTGAGTATTTTTCTCAGGGATACCAACAAAAGTTGTTTACATGTTTCTGGAGCCTTGTTATTCAGAAGGGCTTCATTTGCCTGTGAGTCTATTTTTTTTTTTTTACCAGAAGTATCTTTTAAAAAGCTGAATATGTGTTGCCAATGTAAGTACATTTCAAAAATAACATTTGGATTATCCTTTATTTTAGGTAATAGTATGTTAGAGATTAGACTTTCTCAGCCCAATAATAATTTCAGCTTTTCTTTGTTTGAACTGACTTATTCTTATTTTTCACGTTCTATGACATATGTAAAACATAAAGAAAAAACAATGTGCTGCAGAATCACTGAAAGAGTTCTGAGTTCTATAAAAAGGGAGGAATAATCACTATTGGTAATTTTAATCACATTGCTGCCAAATTTTAAATAAAGTCATCTCAAGCAACTGTAAGACAATGAGGACTAATATATATACTATCAAGATTCCAAATCAGTTAAAATTCAGCTCAGATTAGTCTTTATGCTTGTGTACCATTTTCTAACAGACGTTTTCCTTATACCTAATTTTCTAATCTCCTTTAGCAATGACCTTTTGTGACTTTTGTGACTTGTCATGCATGCATAGGGTTGTCGATTGTTGGATCAAGAATCAAACATATTTTTTTATTTAGCCTTTTTCTTGAGTGTTAATTTTTTTGAGAAACCAATTAAACTTTTCATCCTTGACGCATACTCATCAAAATTAGCATAAAAGGGTCTTAAAATGAGTTTTTGAAACAAGTTACTAGAAAGAATTAACTTTGATTTATATTCTGCTTTATTGAGTTGTAATACAGAATCAAAGTTTGTCATGGATTTTAAATGTTAAATTTGATTTATTGTGGAAACGAAGGAAATATGCTTTCAGACAATATTTTAACAGGAGGAAGAATGTCTTTGGAGACTTGTGTAACACTTCGTATACAATCTGCAAAGAGCCACAAAACATTTCTATATGCTGCTATGTGTATCAGACACTGATGATGGGTTCAGAAAGTTTATGGAGCTATCTTTAGAGGATTGATTTCCTATACTGCCATGGAGTTGGCTGCATTTATATTCTATGCCTGTGGCTCTGTGACCCCTGGTTCTCCTTTGATGTGGCAGGCAGAAGCACAAACCAGGATGAGGCAGAGAGAGTGAAGGCTGAGGGATAGCAATAGGTGAAGCAGTCTACAATGGAAGCTGAGGGGGGAGGAAGAAATCTTTCTTCAGGTGCAGGTTTCTAAGATGGATGAGAAGATGGAAAGACAGAGTATGCAGAGAGTCATGAGAACCAATAAAACCATCATCTGACAGATCTGCGAGGGTATGCATTGGTGGGCACAGAGACGATGCTAGGAATGGAGGCTGGGGGGTAGTGGGTTGGGAGAGGGCATGACAGTGGCGCGAGCTGATAGAGACGTCAGCACCGCTTCAGTAATCTCTCGACGGCTGGCCGCAGCAAGGGGCCATCGAGGGGCCCGCAAGAGTAGAGGCGTGATAGAGTAGACCACCCCGACAACACTAGCGGGGGGCCTGGCAGTACGGAAAAATCAAAGGAGGAAGAAGTAATTTTTGAGAAATTACAGAAATCTCCATGGAAATTAGCATGAAACACTTTCTAATCTCTTGCTTTTCACCGCAGACGATAGGGGTCAGCGCTTCAAGTTCCACTGCCCTTGCTTTCTCTTCCTCGCTCGCCCCCATCCCTAATTTCATTATTCCCTCTTGATTTTTTTTTTTTTTTATCTCCTGCTTCTTATGTGTACTCATTTTACAGCCTGCCACTCTGAAACAGCCCCTCCCCTCTGTTCATATTCTTCAACCATTCATTTGCTTGAACCTCCTTTCATTGACCACAATTAAACGTTTAGATTTCAAAAGCGAATCAAGGGAGAACCAAGCCTTGCCCTCAGAGTGACACGGGATCAAGCTGTTGGGTGCTCCGGAGCCTCAGATGGGGTGAATCCCCCAAGATGTGTCCTCTGCACCCTTCCTTTCGCTCATGTGCTGTCTGTCAGAGCTTAGGAGGCTGGTCAAATGAATGGGTGGAGAGAGGCACCCTAGTCGTGACCGTGTGCTTATTGATAATCAGCCGCATTTACAGCAACACAATGACTCCCTGAGACATAATTCTTCTCACAACCACAAAGCCCGCTCTGTTTCAATATTACCCAGAGAAGACTTACCTTAAGAGAGTATTTTGTATGTTTTCATTCATCTTTGTTGGGATTTAGTTTTGGTTTCATTTGCGTCGCAACCCTATATTATAAATTTGATTGCAAGCACAAGTTGTTGGATTAACCTGTATTGGTGTTTGAACACAAAGAAAGGAGTTTGCACCAGGAGTTTGGCATGTAAATCTATTTTCGCACTTCTTGTTAATATAATTAGTTATGTTTTCATCTTCCAAATATAGCATAGAACCTCTAAAGTGGGGAAGTTATATTTTTCTTTTTTTTTTTATATATTTGCCACCATGGCAACATGGAGTGTGCTCCTCGTTCAGGGCTTTGGTCATTTTTTTAAGCGGTTGTACAAAACAAGGCTAAACCAGCTTTATTCAAACACCTGCACATTTTGTGCTATGCACATTTTTTTCTTCCTCTTGTGTTCATTTCAAGGACAGAATATTAATAACGCTTTTGAAAAATAATATAAAAAATTCACATTCCTTCAAAAGAAAACAATCAAGTATTAAAACAATCTAAGACATAATCAAGTAATGAAAACAAAACATTTTATTAATTTAAAAACCATCCAGGAAAACAAAATGTGCCAAAATTCCAAGATATTGTGACTCCCACAAAACAAAGGAACAAAATAATTAAAAAAAAATACCTTAAGCCGTTGTTTAGTTATTTTATACTCTAATACAGTTCTACTGATAAACTAATGTTTATTCAGTTACATTTGTTTTTGTAATTTCTGCAAAAAAGTGACAAATGTGACATGGCCATTTATTTCATTTTTTTGCAATAGGCTATATATTTTAAAATACAAAAGAAATGTACATACATGTATTTCAACCTTTGAACATATTTTATATTTTTTAAATTCTAAATATATTGAAATATTTAAAGCTACAATAGGAATATTTTTAAATTATTGAAGTATGTTGTAGTATTCTTAATTTATTCTTCAATCTTGGGAACCTTGCATTCACAAAGTCCTCTCACTTCAAAGCATATTTGGCGTATTAAACTAAGTTCCACACAAAATCCTTCACCAGATTTAGCAGAAAAAAAAAGAAATGAAGAGTTTTACGTCTCATATAAGTTCTGTTTGATTAGTATTGTTAGTGTGTGTGTGCTGATTCATGCAGAGTAGCTTCTGTCTAACTTTGGTGGAGACTTAATTAGAGTGCTTGCAGACTTTGACACCGCAGTGACAAGCAGTGGAAACGTGTGTAAGCTATAGAAACCTTTCTGACCTCTAGTTAAACCCGCTCTTCTCCTCTAATAGTTTGCCCTCTAATTAAGCTCCAAAGTTGAATTGTCTAGTTGTTTCTTTAAAACTGCACACATGCAGTTCTGCTAATTGCGTCTTTGTAGAAAATGACAATATTCTCTGAAATTGTAGTGTATAATATTGTCTCCCATATTAGAACTCCAAGGAATTATGATTATAAGGAAGAGAAACATTTTTCAGTGTAAGCTTTAAAGTTTTTGAACATCCGAAACTGGACAACGGTAATGAATAAAATAACGAATTATGTGATTTTTAGGGTCATTTTGTGTTTTTAAATGTTCTCCTTAACTTTATATTTAAGTTGTTCAACAATCAAATACTGGGAGCAAGTATAATTTCTTGTGAAAGAACGGCTGTTGTTTTCTGATGGGATATAATAAGAAAATCAAATGTGTTGAGCTTGTAAACTGTTTTAACCCAGAGGACATTTGGCATGGACCAGAGTGAACCTGCTCCCAGTTGCGGTTCTGCCAGCAATAGATAGATGGCACTGCATGCAAGGTAGAGCAAAGGGCCCGAGACTCCTCTCAACCAGTTTCAGGGTCTTAGTCTCATTATCTGTCTGAAAATTAACCTGTCAATTTATCAATCAACGCCATCTCCAGTGTTTTTTTTCTTTCTGTTTTGCTTCCTGTTTGTCGAATAGTGCTACAACAACGCCAGACATGCAGATAACCAGGAGCTATGTGTTTGTTAGTGTAGTGAATGAGTGCATTATCACTTAAATGACTTCTATGAATCACAATTCTGCTTGGGGGTTGATAAGCAGCAAATGCACACGCAGTTTTATTTTAAAGTATGTAAACTGTTTATGTATTCTTTTATGTGCCAGGGAAATGATGTCGGGGCTGGATGGACTATTTTCCTGCTTTGTTGAATATGTTTTTTTTTTTTTTTAAGTCCCATACCAGGTTCTGGAAAGATTGCATGCAAGGAGAATTCAGAAGTTTACTATTAGTAGCACCACAAACAAACAAACAAACAAAAAAACCAAGCTGTTTAGTTTTAAAGCAGAAACTCGAATTTAATAATAATAATAATAATAATAATAAATAATAAAAAAAGATTTATATTTTTTGTATGATAATAAAATAAATGGAACAATTTATGTTACAATAGAAATATCAATGTTATGACTATTACTATCCAATTACTATTACTATTACTACTACTGCTAAAACATACTAATAAATAATTTTATAGTAAAAGCAATTTGCTTTAATCAAATCATATAGCATATCAGTATTTATTATTATTAAACATTTCTATATAAATCAAAAGAAATAATTAATGTGTACTAAAATAACACATTTTAGTACACATTAATTTTAATTAATACTATAATTAAAAGTAATTTTAATTATAGTATTACAATTTATAACACTGATATTAAAAATATGTATATTCAATAATTATATCAATTGCTATAATAATAATAATAATAATAATAATAAATAATAATAATAAATATAATAATACATTAAAAATATATATACAATCAATTCATATTGTATTGGGTGTAATTATGGCTTCTTTACCTTCAGTTACTTTAAATAAAAAGTAGCTTTTATTTATGTAATAGATAAAAACATAATGCATAACATTATATATGTCAGCATCTTGTATTCAAGATTAAAATGAGATGCTCTTCATAGAGAACAGAACTTCTAATTCTTCATGGTTGACTTTGGACTTAATAAAACAAGTACTCTGAGAAATGTCATAAAGGGAGGTGGATTTAAATATGTGTTTGCATTCTCAGCATGCTGCACAGCCATAATAAGAGCCGGGACATGTCTTTATCTCTAAATGGGTTTTAATGTGATAAGCTAAACTAGACCCTTTAAAAAAATCCCCATCAAGTGCAACTGCAGGCGGTTTTATTCTTCTCCTGTGCTGCTCTCGGGTTATTAGCTACTACATGACTGGATCGGATGCAAAATGAAAGGGTGTGAACAGAACCAGATAGGGCTCGTGAATAGCGGGAGGGGATTTTTCTTTTTCCAATTGTTGTTATTTGCAAAGGGCCTCATTGTGTAGAGACGCTCCGGAGAGAGGAGGTGGCGCTAGCGAGGAAAACGAGAGGAGAGTATGTTAAAACGCTGACAAAAACAAAACGAGAGAAAAAGCAACACAACATCTGGTAATTTGTTTTTAGCGAGCTTAGCCTAATGATGTAAGCAGATTACTTTCCAACAGGGTGGAAAAAAGGGGAGTAAGGTTTTCTGTTCTTTTTTTTGTGTCCCTTAATGGCTTTGCCCCATTACCGGCCGAGACAGAAGCCACCACCGCACTGCACAGCTAGTTCATGGCGCTTACTTTATTCATGCTTTCCTCCACCATTTGATAATTCACACACTCAAGAACTGGATTCTGAGCAGATCAGAAAATTGCTTGGCACACAGTGGGGGCTCGTGGTTTGTTTTGGAGCCTATTTTAGTGCCTTGAAAGTGGGAAACTCTGTGATTATTGGAGGTGGGATGTAAGCCACGCAGTGCTGTGTGGGGTGCTCGCAGGGCCTGTTTTTTGCTCCCCTTCTCCTCAGAGAGCAGAGATCAGTGGTATGCCCAGATTGAAAGGGAGGGCAGGAACCTGGCGTGATGAAGGACACTGGCTCTCAGTCAATGTGTGGAGGAGACCGGAGGATGAAACACACCATTAAGGCCAATTTAGAGTGTTGCTCTAAATTTCAGCAGGACTGATCGATCCTGACAGTAGGGCATCGTACCGCCTGCCAGATCACTTAAACCACTGCCCCTTGTCTCACGTTGCTTAATGTCATGTCATTGGCTATCTCTCTCAGTCCAACGACGGGCTTCTGAATTTCATTTCAATTACTACTTGTAGAATTACCTTTTTATTTTTACACATCAGTAATCAATGCGGATTTTGATAATGTCATAATGCAATTTCAGCATTACATTATGTTCTCTTTCCCCCCTCTGTTCTTAATCCAAAGTGAAATCCTTTGAGACTGGCTGTCCTGTTGGTTTATTGATTTTCCTCCTATGCTCACTGAACATTGGACAGAAACTTAAGAGCCAAGGTAGAAAACAGACCATACCTTGTTTAAAGGTTTAGGCATCAGACATGCAGTCATAGTAATACCCATCTATATGAATATTTTTTTGTGATCAGTATTTGATTGCTAAGTGTAGCTTTTTTAACAAAATAATAAAACTTTTAAAATCAGGAATTGTGTGTAGAAAATTCAAGAATGAGTAAGAAGCAATAAAAAACAAGCACTGACTCAAGCGCCTACTGTAGAGCATTATGTTACAAGCATACCTAAGAAAATGCATTCTCTCGCCTATACATCTAAAAGTCTATATTGTGATATAAGATGCATATTATTGTAGCGCCACTATCTGCCGGCGCTGTGCTGACATTTTATATGCCATCTATTTATTAGTTGGGATGTTCATTGAGGCAGCTCAGGTTAAGTATCTTGCTCAGAGTCTGACTGCAGTTATTGAACCTGTAGCCCTCCTGTCCCAAGTTCAGTTCCCTAACCACAACCAGTTTGCCCCTTCGAAGGATGAGGTCTCAGCACAAGTGCTGCAACGTATACCACACAGACAGTGATCTATTCTGCAGCTGATATCATGTTGCAGCATGTCACTGACTGATGTTACCTGTATCCCGCGTGATGATTAGATCCATGACTGTGCCTACTGTTTCCCTTATAAAATCGGTTCCTTTCTTTTAACCCTCAGCGTGCCAAACCAGTTACCAGAGTGGGAATGGGGGGAGAATAACAAACATGTGCACGTGTAAGGGAGGAAGAAGTTATTTTAAGGACATCATGTCTCAGATTTGTAGAGACATTCCACCCTTGACAAATGTTCTTCATCTGAGTTGGTGACAAGCCCCAGTTTATAACCAGATTACTGGCAAGAATATAAATTATGTAAGTCACAGTGCTGTGAGACATCTGCTAAGCAGATTCATATGTGATGAAAACATAATGTAATAAATATAAGGGAGGTAACACTGAAGATTTATTGTATTGTAAGTATCCTTCCTCTGCTTTATTGCAGCCCTGCAGCTATTCCCTGAACTATATATGGTATATAAACTCTGATCTCCAGATGAGCATAACCCTGAAAAGTGATGTGTGTGTGTGTTATATAATACTATATTATCTATATCTATATATATATATTATATATATATAATATATATATATATATATATATATATATATTATATATATATATATATATTATATATATATTATAGATAATTATATATAGTGTATATATATTATATATATAAACTTTTGCTGTAGCTTTTAGGATGGCCAAAATATGTTTTGTCCTGTTTTTTTTTTATTTTTTATGTAATTTTTCTTTGCGTATGAAGTTGTTTGTTCTTTGAGTTTGATTGTAATTTATAAATTTCACTACCTTTGAATTCATTACTTAAATTTTGACAAAAAAAAAAAACAAATAACCTGTTAATATGCTAGATTTGTGATGTGGACTGAAGATAGCTTTTGATAAACAGAAATTATTTTGCGCATGGATTATTTTTACAAATGCATTTGTCATATAGAAAAGTTGTGGTACTTCTATGTTTGGGGTTTGGTTCACACTAAAAGCTAGCAGTCCATTGTACCCTTAATGATTTTGCCTGGTGCTTGCCTTCAGGGGCTGTCTGCACCACCAGCTGAGGCGTTAATAAAAATATAGCAGATAATTTGTGAACTAACCTGGTTTTAAGTGGCTTTCTACAAAAGTGTGACTGCCAGGTGGGGAAACAAGCAAAAAGTAATTAGATATTTGCTGTGGCAGAAATTCCCTGAGAATTTTTTTTTTCTGTTGTTTTATCGTTTGAGTTTTACTATGACACTTGTAGATAACAATTTTTTTAATGTCCTTTATTTATTTGATACTTTTGTAGCAGCAAGCTACAGTCATAATGTAAAATATAAGGCAACAATTCTCACAACAAAAAGGATATCTTATCATTAGTTTTAGCTTCTCCTTATAAAGAAATACTAGGGCAATTGATAAAGCATAAACTCCACCTTCGCTGCCTCTCCATTTTGTAATCACAGACAGTTTGGCAGCACAGCGTAATTAGTTTGCACGCCAGATTTCCCATGAGTCCCAGCTCAAAGCCAATCCTTTCCTCATCAGTGGTCCAGAGACTAAACACCTACTTTATCTGGTTCCCTCAAGGCTGTCCATCCATGGGGAGTGAGGGTGCCCTTAAAAACATTTCAGCAAGGGCTCCAATGCCTCAGGCTTATATGGGTGAAACTTCAGATGGCAGATGGCATGGGGAAGGAAGCAGACTATATCTTTTAGGTAGAACTGCCAAACAAAAGTGGAACATCATATCCCTGGGCCTTGCTTCCTACGGCAGAGATTAAAGCATAAAATATGTGTTTAGCAGAGCCACGACTGTCTTCATTTCAACTGGAAGTGCACATGATCAAAGGGTCTGATGTGTGGAGGCATGCCGCAGGGCATTTTAATGTTTTCACTAGCTCACCATAACCAAGTAAAACTTTTACAGCTTGTCCAAATGCCATTATTAATAAATGGGAATTGTGAAGTCATAAAAATTAGGTTAGTCTGTTGATGGACTGTATATTGGAATCATCTGCTGTACTCACAAAAAAAAATGTAATGAAGCCTTTATTCTTCTGTATTTATGTACAGACTTATTTATTTCACTCTCAGCATTGCAGATATTTGTAGATGTGCATACATCTGAATAACCACCGCTAGTCAACAAGAAGTGATCGGGCAGTTTTTAATACCACTGGGCCCATCTGGGAGAAGGACCCTTTTCATTTAGCATACTTGGCTGCTTGTTGCCTCACCATAATGGGCATGCTGAACGAGCTCTGAAGCAATAGCCAATTAAATGCCTTGAAGGGGATGCCTCGAGGCCCTGCATGAAAGGCTTCAGGTGTGAAATGCTTGTTTTTCAAGAGTGCTGCAAATGTTGGCTGCTTTCAAGTTTGCTATTGCCCTGCTGGCTTCCCCTCGCAGCCCACCCGACAGCCCTTCTCATGTGGAGGAGGGTAGAGGTTAGAGGTGACGGGCAAGAGAAGACCACTTAAGTACAATTTTCTATTCAGTGTTCCAAACCTGTGCACTCTCATGTTTTTCACCGCTGTCTCGTAACAGCGAGCAGAGTTTCAGATGATGCAGACAATAGCTTTTTAGCGCACAATGGAGAGAAGAGGAGAAGCTGAAGGGCGGACGTAGGGGGTGGGGGGATGATATGGATGGGACGGAAAGTCTGTGCATGAATCCAAACCAGACACAGCAGTGTTTCGGGTTATGGCAGGGTTGGTTGGTGAGGGAGCTTAAAAGGAGATGGATTGTTTGCTAATTGTGGTCATTTCTGACCAGAACATGATAGTTCATTGACTACTTTGATGTGTTATTGAATATAGCAGAAACTTCAAACATAGTGCCTTACAAAATATTAATTTCCATTAAAGTTTTTCAGTATTTTGCCACATATGACAAAATATGAATTTTATGTCATTGACTGTCCCAAAGCAGATCATAACTTCAAAAATCTGGTTTGCGTTTAACCCAAGTTAAATGCAGCTGTTTTGTGAAACTGTTAGAAGGCTCCTTGATAAAATGGGAAATAATAATATTGTGCAAAACAACTATACTATAGGGTTCCTGTTGATTTTGTTGAACTATAGAGATCCACAACACATGTGGTGTAATATGTTGAGGACAATTGTATTCATGCATTCAACAAATTTGGCCTTCATTGAAGAGTGACAATAAAAAATCAATCGTTGAAAGAAAGCCACAAGAAGTCCTATTTGCAGATTGCCACAAATCATGTTGAGGATGCAGTAAATGTGGAAGAATGTGTTTTGGTTAGATGAGCAACATTGCACATTACCGTATTTTCCGCACTATAAGGCGCACCTAAAAACCTTCAATTTCCTCAAAAGCTGACAGTGTGCCTTATAATCCGGTGCGTCTTATATATGAACCAATATTGAGCCACAACAGGTCTAGCAACTACGGTAAGCAGCCGCCGACTTCATTTTCGCCTGTAGAAGAAGAAGCGCACGGTGCATGCTGGGATAGTTGTCAGAACGCTGGTTTGTTAATAAAGTTTGACTGACCTATCTACCTACCGACATGATAATCAGGTCGTCTACAGGTCATTTACCACCATGTTCTCTACAAACATGCTATGCACGAACGGAGAAGTGTGACCATCGTCCGGCCACGCCCCGGTCCAGTCGCGGAAGGCTCTCCTCGCCGACCGGAGTCGGACTGTTTTGTTGACATTCTTTATGTCAACAAAGTGGCTTTAGATATTCATACGGGGTGCTTCGACTAGGGTTACCAAGGGACCAGCCCCTATTTAAAGCCTGGGGGGCGTGGGAAGAGAGACAGAGACTGCGGCGGCAGCGTGTCGATTGGTCTGTGTTACCCAGAAAGCAGTTGGGCACAATTTCACAACACCAAAACCTGAGTGAAACAATGACTGGGGCAGCCTACTATATAATGTACTTGGAGACCACTTCTTTATTATTATACATCCACATTTGTAGAGAACAAATCATGTCAGTTATAGGTTCAATACGGGATGGGTGGCAACCGTAACTGTAGTGCCTATTCTTTGCGCCTTATGATGCGGTGCGCCTTATATATAAAAAACTTTTTAAAATAGGCCGCTCACTGAAGGTGCGTCTTATAGTGTGGAAAATACGGTACCTGGAAAACACCATACCTACCATTTTCTTCTATCAGGGAGAGAGAAACTGGTTAACGTTGATATGACAATTGAAAGGGCTAAAATTAAATACAGGACAGTCTTGGAAAAGAACTGTAAAAGGTACCAAACTTGAGACTGGGGTGGAGTTTCACAAACAAGATAAGAACCCTAAACTACAACAAGAGAGACAATGTTCAAAGATTGGCTGTGCTAAACTTCTGATTCCTAACTCTGCTAGAAATTTTTCAGTTTCTTGATCTTCAAAGCTAGTAGAGACATATTCCAAAACACCTGAATGTGTACTAGAATGTGTAATGCAAAGTGTTAACATAGGGTGACATATGCATGCAAAACCTTCCAGATTTCTATTAATAAAAGAACACATCTGTTTCCATTTACCTCACAATTAGCACAATTCTGTGTTGGTCTATTTCAGAAAGTTTCAATAAAATACGTCGAGGTTTGTGTTTGTAGTGAGACAAATGTGAAAATTTTAAAGGGGAATAAATACAGGTGCAGTGCATTGTATCATTGCAACAGAGATATGCTGTGAAGTATAATTTTTAGCCGTTAAAATCAAGAGAATAATGGGTAATGAAGTGCAGTTGAATTATATCTTTTCCCCAACGTGCATATGGTTCATATCACTAAGATTTGTATTTCAAATAAGCCACTGTCTGAATTCAAGCATTTATTCAGAATGCTTGATTACATCTTTTTAGTTTTGATTTTAACAATATGTAGGGTTTTTTATTTTATTTTGTTTTAGAACTCTGAATAGTAGCATTAAAGGATGCATGCAGGCACTAAGAGCAAATAAACCCTGGGGGTATTAATCTTATTAGGATCATACATCACCATTGTGTCAGGTGAGGAGACAAATGAATGGGCCCCTGTTTATCTGAGCCTTGCTCTGTGGTTTACCTAGCCATTGCTCAGGATACCATATTGCCACTAATAAATTGGTTAAGTCTGAGCAGAGTGATTGTAATGAAGTTAAGGCAGTGCTCTTCCCTGTGCTCTCGCCACTGCAGGCCAGACATTCCTGCTTCTTGCTCTTTATCTGTCCAGATTGGGAGAGGCCTTTCGATAAGATGAAGAGAGGAGAAATCAAAATTAATGGAGTCCATTAAAAACCTAATGCATCAACTGCTTGATGAAGTGATTAATACACAGGTTGGGATTGTGATTGATTAAAGCCTTTAATCAAACTGTAAAAAGAGGACTATTGGCAACAGAGCATAGCTATCCTCTACATGACTAAATGTAAAAAAACATAAGTATATGTTTTTTTGTGTTTTGTTTCTCACAAAATTTCAATCTAGTTTAAATATGAAAAAAAAAAAATTATATATATAATTATTTTTAAGCTCTGAATTGTAGACATTACAGCTCTTGGATTTTGGTGCCATTTCTTCTTATTTTAACAAAAGAGCAGTGATTGACTTAAGAGAACTCATTAAACATCTCTTAAATATGCCTGAATACACTTGCATTAGACTTCCACTTAGTAATCAATGGCTAAAATCACTTGCAAATTCTGAGGTTGTAGATGAGTAGGCAGTGGCAGCCTGGTAACAACAGTTGTGAGACTTAAATGTCACTCAAACTCACTAATGCAAAGGGAAATACATAGAGCAGATTGACACTTTAAGCTCCGTAAAGTTCAGCCTTGATGTATAGCACAAGAAGACAGGAAATTACAGATGTTGTAATTATCAGCAATGAGTGACCTCATGTGCTAAATGGTGTAGGGTTAAAGTACTCATGGTTGGCTTTTAAGGTGGGAAGCACGAGAAAAGATTGCCAAGCATTTGCAAATGGCATGCTTTTATTAAAATGAAATAGGGAAAAATGTGACACAGTTAACATTTGGAATAATTTTCCACATGGAGTGAATTTGAGTTGTTTACTAATCTTTTTTTTTAGCTGATGTGTGGTAAGTAGGTGCATTTTATTCTGTTAATTAGTTTTATTTTTGGAAAAAATATTATTCACATATAAAGAAAATATGTTATTCGTTGACATTGCTAACCAAACACTACAGAAACTACTCAGCAAAAAGTAAAAGACTGGCGTTACAGTATGTATATTATTCGGTGTTGTCAGATTTCATAAATTCAGCTTGTGATATAGGAGAGGAACTTGTACTAGGACAAATGTTTTGCAGTTCTGGTTTTGCACCTGCTGTCATAAACTCATTCTACTTGTATGAAGGATACAATTTGTAGGTGGCTGGTAAGAAGGATGTTGGGCTTAAACACCTTCTGCAATATAAGTGATGTCACTTTTTCCAGTATGAATTGACAACCATAATCTGATCATTACATCTCACGTACGGTACTTCTTTCTGATCCTTTTGGTATTGACATCATGCAAATATCTAAGTGTATTGTTTGTGGTCTTAATTGTAAACTTTATTTGTAGGCATTGCAAGTAAAGTAAGATAAAGAAGGTATGTTAGTATAATGTATTAGTTATGGGTTTGATTTTCCCATGATTTAACTGAATGTAAATAAAGCTTTTACAACATTAACACAGTTATTTCAAACCAACATGATTTGATGCACTTTAAAAATTTATTTAGAACAGCTTGCCATATTCAGCTTGTATCACATGGAAACAAGGTCACTGTTCGACAAAAAGAAAAAGAAAAACAGCACCAAACTCTCCAGTTAATATGTAGTCTGTTGTTTTCCTTCAGTGCCATATGAACCTGGTGGGCTGCCAGACTTTACTTGCTCCTTGCAACAAATGATGAATATCATTTGTTTATTTATTTTAAGAATGTGTTTTTTACACCAGTAGCACTGATAACAAAAACAAATTAACAGCATTTTTGGTAAAACAGTTTAAAGCGCAGTGACAACCTATTGTCAGTTATGGATAAAGGATAAAAAACCTGAGACTTTCTTCCCAAAGTCCCATAAGCAGCAGAGGAGAGGGTGAGCCTGCTTCTTCACCTGGTAACCGATCTGTCATTGACTTTAGCCAAGCTGCAGCTACATGAGGCACAGTGCTAGCTGACACGGACAATTGTAAGAGCCAACTTCTTGCTTGATGTATGTGTATTAGTGAGGCTGATGTGAGTGCATCGATTTTTGTGACTAAAGAATATTATGTGGTGTGTGTGTTTACATTTCACACAGTCTCCCTCCATACGTACTCTGTCTGAGTGTGGCTTTGAACTTGATCAGGTTTATGTAAATGAGCCACACCACCAGCCAGTCAGACAGAACTTTTTCATCCAATCGGTTCATTCTTCACAAGTATCGCGTCCTTGGATTACTAACACCCAACCTCAATCGGCAAATCAAAATACTTCACCAAGCACAGTACATTACTACTACTGCTAATGAAGTGCAAAAATATATTTGTTTTAATTGTATTTTTCTGTATTGCCTTTTTTAAAGACTATATCTGGTTAAGTGTTGTCATTGTCTCCCAAAACCATATCATTACCTAGTCATATTTTCAAAATTCCTGTCAACTTTAGGCTCCCACATACTTTGGCAAATTGCACATATTCAGTGAGCACACTGTCTGCGGAGAGTTGAGATTTCATAGTGAGCATAAAATTTAACCTTAACCAATCTGTCCCTGAGGTATTTAGCTCAACACAGTGCCTGATCCTTATCCAGCGTCTAAGCTATTTCTTCTTACATTTTTCAGTTGAAACTCCTTATATTTCTTCATTGATTTGTAATTTAAGATCTATATTTTCAAGTCTCTGACTTGAAATGCTCTTCAAAAATTTACTACTTTTTGTCCACAAGATTGCACTAACTCTGTCTCAACTGTGTCGCATAGAAAATAGTTCCATGTGAACACTGTTGTCCACGGAGCAGTTTATGATGTGATGCTGAGCAAAACTGAGTATTTTGCAGACATGTCTGATCGACATCTGCTTTTGAGTCCACGCAGAGTGAAATACATATAAGTATGTAATAAAAAAAGAAAACTTTTTTGGGAAAAAACCCTGTTGTCTATGAATATAAGTGTTTTTCTTTGCTAGTATGAAAAATCCAGGAAAAACTGACATTGTCCATCTGACTATCTTGGTAGCTTTTACCACTCAGTGGCTTTATTTACTTTTCAACAAGCTCATGACGTCTTTCCACTACAAGAAGGGATATTTTTACAAAATATCACTTCCAAAAGTTAGAACTAACCCTTTATAAAGAGTGATATTTGGTGCTTCCTTATTTTTAATTTTCCTGCTTACGAGATACGAGAGAAAGCCAGCCCTTTCTCTCGTATCTCATTAAAATGATTACATTAATAATCAGAAGTTTTTACCTACTAAAAATGTAAAAGCATTTGGTATGACTAAAATTTAACAAACAGGAAACAAATTTTACATTTAGCAAAGGCTTATAACTCTTTCCATTGTTTCCTTTTTTTAATGCTCCAATAATTTTCCCTACCAAAGGAAGTGTCTACATTGCATCATGCTGTGGAACATGTTCCATTATGGTGATTATGTGTTCATAGTGATATGCAGTGTTAGATTTTCTTTACACGTGAATGGTGGCCAACTGCAAACAGAACTTCTTGTGGCTTTCTTCATAGCATCACATCCTTTTTGCCATAATTCTAAGAGCCACATTTGTACTGTTTATGACTAATAGGTGTCTGTTCAAAAGATTATTTCAAGGTTTTGAATCTCTGGACCTTCTGCAGCATTGCAATAGAGACTTTTTGATTAATGCTCTTTTTTATGGCTTTGGACTTCAGGTAAGCAAGACATTCACAGTTAGGTGGATATCCGAAATAAGTACCTTAAAACGCAGTGCTTATTTGTTCTTTTGTTAAAAAAAATAAAACATATCAGCTGCCTTAGTCCAGTAACTATGGTTTACTGAGAGAGTATGTACAGAAAGTATGTTGGTCTCAATTTCACAGTTCACATCCTATGCGCACAAATACACATGCCATATCCTGTCATGTACAAAATTTTATCAGCTTTTTATACATTCTTTTTCTCAAAAAATTAGTTGATCAATCAATTCTAATTAATGATTTTAGAGTAATGATGATGTTACACTATGCTGCATGTTTTGACATAATTATGCAATGTGGTGCTTGCAATTTAATCTGAAGTCTCCTGCAAATGAATAGCAGTAGCATGAATGACACATGAATGACTTGTTAATTATGCAAATGGAGTACTGCAGGAACCTAGTAAGTTGCGGGAACTCTGTCATCTTTAAAGGGTATGTTGAGTGTGATAATGTAGCGCCCTGGCACTGCTCTCTTGATGTAATGACAGGTCAATTTGACTGGCTTTATGCTTTGCTCCCTGGCTCCTTTCTCTGGCTGTGTGGAAGCTTCTCTTGTCACCTCTCCCTGCTACCCCCTTTTTTGTGTCTCTTGGACTTTGATTTCTCCTTTGTGGCATTGGCTCTTTCACTGACACTTCCTAAGAATAAGAGATGCCACACCACCCCGACCCTTTCGCACCACACCGATGACCTCTGTCTCCTGCATGCACGACCCCTCACCTTAAAACTGACAGCTTGATTAATTGAAGAATGTTATGATTTATGAGTATCTTCTCAGCATGATTAACAAGGCAACAGGTGGCAGAAAACCAAACAGCTAGCAGAAAGATTTCTTATGGAAGGGGAAACAATGGTTGATTATTCTTAGAAACCATGTTTTTGTCCAACCCTGACATTCTGTTTGGTAAAGCCATAGATCATTTTGACTTTTTTGTCTAGCACTGCAGTTTGAATATTTCAAGGAAAGGTTTCTTTGTATGTAGCTAACCAGATTGTACAGAGAGATGTCACCACCGTACAATGGTATTAAGTAAAAGGATCATGCAGTGCTTGATTGACTCACCAAAGGTTCTGTCATGGCCAAGGCAGACTGAGAACATGGAAGCTGGAGAAAAATACATCTGAATTTCAAACAAAAAATAAGGATATTGCAATGTTGCCCGGGCATATCTATTAATGACCCTTACAACACAGGGTTACAAATGACAGTGTGTTAGTGTTTGACTCAGCACAGTAAAGAGTGTCATTTACAGAGCAGCAGCAGTGTCATTGGTGACACAGGGCCACATTCGGTTGTCTCACCAAAGCTTTACAGGTTAACTCAGCTGACAGTTTCCAAGATAAGTCTGTCTTGTAGTCAAGACATTTAACTGCTTAATGGAAGTTGGTGGCCCAACTCAGGTGTCAAGGGGACAGCAATATTGAGGAGGTCACATGAGACCTGCTCATTGACTAAGTCAGTCACAGGGAATGACTATAGAGCTGGATAGCAGTCTCTTGACACAGTGTCACCGGCAAGACTGTCCAGCTGAGGAAAAGTGCATGGTAAGATGTGGCCTTTTCTTTTGACAAGGATTTGTTCTGACCTTAGCTCTAGGCTGTGACAACTGATGGATGACTGATGGTACTGTTTCAGCAGTGTTAGGAGAAAGGGATCTCTGAAAGAGCATTCTGTGGACTCTCACTGATCTCTCGGATTGATCAATCTTAGGGTGGGAAAGGTGCTCGTTCAGAGTTTATCTAAGCGATTATCTTTGTTGTAGTTGAGTTTTGAGGAAGTATTTTTGTTCAGTCAGCATTATCAAACCAAACTGTTTAGAAATTGAAAAGCTGCATTATCAGTGAGGCATTGTGAAATTGACTGGTGATGAGAAATATAAAATATTCAGATTGATTTTCATCAAGTGGATCGGTAACACTGGTGTGATTGAGCCATACTAAGCACTCCTTTGTTACACTGAAAACAATGCAAGAATATTACATGCACACTAGTATATTGACAGTACACTATTGTGTACTCACCTTGGCTTTAAACTTTGTTTAAAATCAAAGTGAGAGGAGGCAAAGACAATTAAGAAAGTTTTAACTTGTGCTTTCCATGACATGGTGAGACATGTCTATGGTCTACACAGTTGTGAGAGAGCCTTACTTTAAATAGATAACAGGAAGCTGTAACTGAGCCTTTTTATGTTCTGATCTCTTTCTTGAAGCATGCAACACTTTGGAAGATCTTACAGTTAAAGCATATATCTATATTCTGTAAAATATAAATTTAAAAAAGGGCTCTATTTGTTATGTTAGCTGCACAAACAATAAGAACTGTTATTAGATACTAAAGACAAATTAAAATGTAAAATATGTGTTCATTTAGGTTTGTTTAAAAATATGAGTAAATCTACATCACAGTGACTGCTCTCTCTGTCACACACAATGTAACAGTTCCGCTGCTTCTAGTATAATTGATTATTGGACATTAATTGCAAGAATGCTATGAACACATTTTCAGGGCTTTAGTATTTATTCTCAAAGTATAGTTCTGAAAGAAAAAAAAAATATTAAAATCGCCTTTAGCAGTTAAAAGCTTCACAAAATTTTGATTGGTGGATATCTGGTCACGTTTTTTTTTCTTTATGCTGTTTTATTTAATTGAGTCAAAAATTCCCCCAAAGTGCAAACCTGAAATAACATCTGTATCATAAGGTTAGTATGCCTTCAGCGCTGGGTTAAGAAATGTTTACATAGAACAGCCATCAATGAAAAATTAATTATCTGAGTGTCAGCAAAGGTTAATTTTGGTCAGAAACCTTTTGATCTGGAGGAGCTGACCCCAGCAGTGCTTGTCGCTGCACTTGTGCGTGGGTAAGGTGAGGCACGCAGTGACCTGTGACTTGGGCAGTGATAGTAGAGTAAACTGGGCCATGCTCCCAAGCCTCACTGCGCTTGGGAGCATGGGGGCTCCCAACTCAGAGGAGCAGGAGCACAGCCCTGCTCCTGTGTCGCCAACCGGGGCCTATGATCAGTGGCTTCATCTTCAACAAACACTCCCCAGTCCTGCCACCCACCTCTGCTGTCTCCTAGAGACGGTGCTACCCACCGCTGGTTACCCCATATGTTTGGGCTGCACACAAGGTGGTTTCTCGGATACTGTGGTTGCTAATTATAAATTTAATTTGCATTTTAATTAGAATGGTGGAAAATTAAAGCCTGCCAGCTGGAGAAACTCAAAACACTTTCCCTTCCTCATTCCTCTCCTTCCTTGTTTGGAGAGACCCTGTCCTGTACTCATTTGTTCAAACATAGCAGCAGCACAATCAGAAGATGGGACACCAAGATTTTTGCTGACTTTCTACTATATGTGATAAGGAAGTGGGCTCATTTGAAAGATCACATAATGTAGTGTCTGTATAATGTCTAATATTTTCCTCTTTAGTAGTGTGATTAGTGAGGCAAGGTCCAAAACCCTGTCATGGTGATCAAATTGACTCACTTTTCACATGTTGGGAAGTAAGCGATCTGCTTGTGTGGGCTGGTAATATCATTCAGTTTTGGTCATTATTTTCCAATCTCCATAATTCGTCCCGATCTCAGTGTCTCTCCCCCATGGTCAATCTCATTCCCTCTCTCGCCTCCCACGGGCGTCCTTGCTCAATAATTGTCATTAATTGATTGACAGCTCTGATAGACCCGCTAACCCCAGTTCTGCTCTCATGTCTATATTTTAAATGAGAGCTTGTACATTCACTGACCTTGTCTGCCCATCAGCTCTCAGCAAATGTGAAGCCAATCCAGAGAGTGTCTCACCTTAGCCAACGAGACCATCCTAAATGGCTGTAATTGGTTTCTATCTTGATTCTATCTTGCGTGGTACTAAGCTTTGCATGGTGAATGGAAGTGCAAGTTTTGAGTAAACTCTTTGTATTAGATGCTTATTGAAAGTTCCTGTAAGTTTACAATTTTAGTTTAGTTTTTTGTAAAGTTTTAAAGGAAGAAAAGTTTTACAAAATCTATAAAATATCCGTATTTCTTATTAGTTATGTGATTTAACCATGTTTCTATTAACATTTTTTCTTTTTCTTTTTTTTTGGTGAAATACAGAAAAGCACATCCAGGATTGAAGCTTACCCCTAAATGCCACACATATCATTTTTGATACAAGCATTTGAGCTTTACCTCTTTAAAAACTGTATTTTTGTAATGCACATACAATTTATCTTTTTAGTTATAAATGCATTAATGTGAAAAGCTTATAAACTATAATACCAAATCATAAAAAACAGCCAATGTTTTCTAGTCAATTTAGTGAGAACCATCAAATCAGCAGTTTAATCATTCAAAATAAAGACTTTTTTTCTCACAATTATTTTTTGAAATTAGATTTAAAGAATAAATATTACATGTTTTACTTTGGCTGGATCAATTTTTTTATTTTAGTACAAGACAATTATATATAGCAACATATTTCCATGATACAGGCAGTTTTTGAATAAGATTAAATTTTGCCTAAAGGTAGAAATTATCTTTACATTATTGAGCAAATTTTTTCCAGAAGGCAGCTGGACCACTGTTGACATTGTCCTAACAGTTTCCTTCTCTACAGTAATCCATGCATGTACTCTGTCACAGGAACATGCATCGTCTGACATTCTTCCAGGTTGTTTTGGTTTGGGAGGCTGCCAGCCCCAGTTTTGCACCTCTTTGCAGGCCCAGTTTGATGTGGTGTGAATAACATTCAGACATGGACACACGCCCTCATTAGCATTCATTCAGGGAAGCAATGCAGGACACTCTCTCTGCTCTGAGGGTGGTATTTGGCAAGGGCCTAATACACCTGGCAAAAAAGCACCCTTCATTCCCCAGTCCATCATCTGGTGTTCCAACACACAAAACAAACTTTGTTTTCTGTGTTTCTGACTCTTGCATATCCCTCCACATTTACTAGCACTTCTGGCATAGATGTGTTCAAAGTCTTATAAATGTTTTGTTTTATTTTAATAGCATATTCCTTCACAAAGCCACACTTTAGCCTGTATATTTTTATAAAATAAAAGTACACTTCAGAAGTTAATTTTGTAACATACCTAAAATTTACTTTGAAATAAACCAAACTAAAGCATTTCTATTTCACTTTTTAAATTGACTAAAGGGTTCTATAAACTTTTAATTTGTAATCCGTAGCTTCTTGGTCTATGCCTGACTCGATCTGGCATATCTTCATAATTCTGTTGTTTTTACATGCTTGAGGTGGAATGTCAGAAAGAGCATGTGGTTCTTAAAGAGACCGAGACCCAATTTCAAGGTGTTGCAAAGTCAAATTTCATTTTAGTCACGTTTGATATGTACAGCAACTGAAGATAACATGGTCTCTTGATTGTACTATAAAATGGGACTTTGCAAAATATGTAATACTCTCCCTTTAAGTAGGTAGCTGCATGAAAATATCTATTGTATAAACTTGAATCTATGGTAGGAGTTGCAATTAAAATATATATATATATAAAAATAACTTACCATGTGATGACACCTTGCACTGTCATGGGAGTGTTAAAGAAAAGAAAATCTCCTGTTATAGGTTATCTTTAGTAAAATATATTTCTTTTCTATAAAATAATTAACTTTTAAAACTACAATTCATCTTTGATTCTGTTTAATGAATGTTGATCAGATAAAAAATAAATGAATGAACATGTGTTGATCATGCCATCAATGCCAGATATTTGAGGGTCCATAATAATCTTCAGGGGCAGAACATTTAAGAACATTGTCAAAGAGAATTTCACACTGGCAATGGATTCTTTGGTTTCTCAACTTGTTTATTTCTTTGGCTTAGAATTAAAATGAAAGACCAGTCTTGGCTGTTTTTTATTGGAGACACCTTTTAAGCTTCATCTTTGTGAATACTCAAATATTTGAGTGTATGAATTGGGTGTGATGAGGTGCAGAGACAGATATTTGAAGGAGATTTTAACTCATTTGAGCAATTACATGCTTAACTGGACCAAGATAATCTGTCATCCAAAGCTTCTGTCCTGGGGTCTCCCTCTCTTTTTCGATCCTCCACTCTCTCATACCCTCCTACATGGCAAAAGAGGAGCACAGAATAGTGGGATTTAGAGCACAAAAGCTTACCCTGAATGGAATGAAGGCCTTGGAGAAATTAATTGCTTCTAACAAACAGCATGACTGCTAGCATGTCTTGTGTTCCTTTCTTATTAGCCACCAGAGGTACAGGGGTGGGTGACAGGTCTGCAAAGGTCCAACCTGCAAATGAGGGAAGCAGCCCACAGGAGTATTCATTCACCAGTTGCTTACTTTTCATTTGCTTTAGGTGCTGCATAAGTGTAAAAAAATTACAGTGCTAAGTACAAGCTAATTTAATATTAATAATTTTAAGTAACAAATGGCTCCATCCCACACAATAAAATCATTCCTCTTATATTTCAATTACTGGATCAGAACTTACATTTAGCTGAAAGAAATTAACATTATGTGTGTCTTTATGAATTGTATGTGTTTGGATAATCTTTTCTCACTGATTCACTACAATCAGTGAGGTATTTCATTCTTCAAGCATCCATAAACAACCAACTTCCCCCATTGACGGGAAATTGTCTGTTACAATTAATTAACTGTATAGAATTGGAGAACATTCAGGGTAGCATTAGCAAGGGCAGTGATGGGATTTACTCTTGTGAGGGTGTGTGGCATATTTGCTCCACTTCTGTTCTCCACTTGCTCCCACTCCCACTTGTCACCATTCTGTCTGCCACCACCAGCGTGGCATCTATCATCCGCCACAGACGCTGCGGCACCCCACAAAAGGAGGCTGGAGCGTGCACAAAGACATTAGCATTTTTGCATCTCATTACGGTTTATAATTGCATGCCTGTGTAAGCGGCTCGCTCTCCATTATCTCGCGTAATTTTATCAGTGACGTTTGAGACGTGTGTTTAAATGTCAATTGTTGACTACAAAAAAGGAGTGACCTTTGTGGAGTCATTGCGCTCTCTATTTCTCTCCTCCATCCCCTGCTTGGTCTTCATTGCTTCTCTTTCTGCCTCTCTGCTTGTGGCCTTATCTGCTTCTTGTCTCCTTTGACTGTTATTCTGGCAGTGCAGTATGTTGACTAGCCCAGCCATCCTTTGCTTATCACTCTTTATGACAACAGTTGACATGAGTAATGTAAATCAGGCTCTTTAAAAAAATCCCATCTCTAAATAAAACTCATAATAAAGATCCTCAACAAACATCTCATTAGTGGCAAATGTTGAAAAGCACAACCCTTGTGCTTTTCAATGAGAAGTAGATTTAAAGTTGACTTCCTTAGCATCCCACCTGAATCTCCTCAAAAGAAAAACCCTGGAATATTTGTTCCAATTTTTGTTTGGTTTTTTCTTTTGTGTGTGTGCGTGTGTGCGTCTGTGTCATTCTGAACTAATGATATGAGCCGGTTACTGGTTCCATGATATACAAAGGTTTAAAAGGTTGTTGTGGTTTTAAAACCAATTAAATTGTTCCATCATTCTGCTACTTTGGTTCAAATATTTAAGAAAGTTGACTATGATATCACATTCCTTCCTAAAACACAGAGGAGCTTAATAAGCAATCACAACAGCCCATGTATAAATAGGGGCATGTGGCTTTGATCGCAGCTGTGTTTTTTAACTATGTGAGCGCATAGCTTTGATTGATTTGATTTGATTTTGCTTTGCTTTTCCTTCCCTTCTTATACTTCATTGTCCTCCGTTGCCTCCTCCTTTCTCCTAGTTGGTTAAGTCCAATGGTGCCTGGATTCACTGGATTTGAGCTGAAAATCTGACCAGTCATATCAGTCAGAAGAGTATCTGACCCCAAGTGAAAAATATTTCCATTTAACACAGAGAGGAGGCAACATTTTCTGTTGAGAAATTACATATGGATGGATGAAGTGCATTTTACCACTCACCATGATGAGTTTATGGACCTACAAATTGATGGAATTACCTGTGATCAGAACTATATTCTCCCTGGATCAAAATGTGCTGTTTTGATTGCTTAACACCCTTCTCTGTTTTTTTTAGCAGCATTGTGATCCCATAGTCAACTAAGACCACAGCAGATTTTAATGCTCAGTTCAGATTTTTTGCTCAGATACAATTAAATATATTACTACTAAGTAAATGGGACTGCAATCAAACTTCTCTGTCAAGAGTTTATGAACTTCTGCGTTACGAAGAATGTAGTAACGCAGTAGCGCACAGTTCATTAGAGTAACAATGGATGCCACCGATTTTTTTCCTAAAATTATTAAGCTGACAGTACTGTCACAAGATCATAACAAGATGAAGTAAATAAATAAAAGAGAAAACACAACTAATAGCAGTGGCCATTTGTGGAGTATTTTCTCCTTGTGCAGAATTATTAAGCGTGTCTCATGTCCATTGTGCAAAAATACCACATGACCATTCAGACTGCAAACACTCAAAAGACTTTGCTGCAGTCTCAGCGTCCCAATTCCAATCTTAAATCTTCTAATGAAATTCGTTTATGCAGTTTGTAAGTTTCTTTATAAAAAAAAAACGTCCTTCTTGTTTCTATTTTGCAGCATAGCATATTAACCTGTCTACATTTTATTATATAAATTTAAATTAAAATATTAGTAAATAGCAAAACATTTAGTTGCTCTTAAGCATACTGTTTTTCATTCACAGAGAGAGAAAAAATTAAGAAAATATCACCTAGGTACATCTAAAGCAGCTTACATCATTCTAAAAGCATTTGAAGAATGCAATTATATTTATTTTCCTCCTGTTTTGTAGACTGTTTAATCTCCTCATTATATGAAAGGTCAGTTCTTGTTTTTCACCTGAAAAATTAATAATAAATGGAATGAAGATTGCATTCTTCATTATCCCCAAATACTTATTGGAGTTATGTTTGAGCTGAATGATTTTATAGTTAGATTGTGGTCACTGCAGTGTACTTTATCCAGTCCAGCTTTATTTACAGTCTTCTTTTATAAAAATGTTTGATGCCACAGCAGAATGAACAGACACACAATTAGCTGACAACCAGAGGAACCACAGTCTTTAAGAGTTTTATCAAACTACTTGCACCTTCTAATTAGAGAATCAACAACCCACCAGGATACAGTTTCATTTGATCTGATATGGAGCAGAAAATCTCCCTATTAGGAACTCCTCCCCATGAATATGACAGTAATTGCAGTCTCACTCTGTTTCTGTTGTCCTTCTCTGGCTGAACACATTTAGCGAATTTACCTCGCACTGTAGGTTATTATTGTGCCATACAGTCTGGGGAATCAAATAAATCACTTAGGTTATCTTATTAATTAAGTCAAAAATAAATGTGCTGGAGCTAATTTATTCCTTCCAAATACCAGGGGATCTCCCACAGCAACTAATGGCAGAGTCTGACATTTTATATTCTTAACAAATAACCTGAAGTAATTCGTTTAGATTTTTTTTTTCCAATTAAAGATGCTTCCTTGCTGTCTCTAACTGAAATACACATGAGTTTGTATTGTGTGAAATCAGAAATACACCCATAGTCCTAGCATTGGCTTAATTATGAGTCAAGCTTTGACATGAAAATCTTGTGATGACAGTTTTATCAAAACACTTGAAGTTGTGAAAGTTTTTGCAGTTTATTTAAAAAAAAAATAAAAAATTGCTACCAAAAATTACAGAAATATTTATAAAAGTAGGACTTCGAAAATCTATGATACAAGGACATGTTGTTTTATTACTTGAGCACATTTTTTTAGCCAAAAGTCCATTTATTTTTTATTTATTTTTTATTTTTTTGTCTACAAACACATTAGTAATTTTCTGCAGTAACGGCCCATAGCTGGCAATAGGATCTGAAGTAACTAAGGATTTGGGCATACGACAGTTCTGAACCTCAGTGCCCCTGCCTTCAAGAACCCCTCTGGACCTCAGTAGAATAACACCCGATCTGTAGCTCTTCAGGCTCTGACAACGCCTCCTTTATATGGCTTGTGGGCATGTGAAGGCCCCCAAGCCAGCAGTGCTTATCTGACCCTAACCTTGGCGTATGGTGACCTTGACCCGCACCTCACCCCTTCTTCATCCTCGGGCCTACATCTGTTCCCTTCCCTGGGACACCCAAGTAGTTAGTGATATTGAAACATCACCTTGGGGCTCCATTTGTTTTCTCAGGAGAGGTCAGTAGAGGGTTGTCATTAGGACTGAACTTGATCCTCCGCTTCCTCATAAATTGGTCCATCCATGCAAGGAATGAGCACACTGTAAATAATGGACGTATAATGCGAACATGAAACGGAATCTGCAGTTCCGATACTTTTCCTTTTTATATATCATAGATTGATTCATCCACGACAGAATGTTTTTTAATTGTGGCAGTGTAAATCTGCAGAGCCAAAGATGTGTTGAGCACCAATGTCCTCTTTAAGACAATGGTGGCTGATCTTTTCTAACCTTTTTAAAACACAGCAGTTAAACCCAGGTTCGAGTGACATAAATATACGATAAATCAAACTGCAGTGTTATTTTCAGTGATGTCATTTGAGTAATATCTTGATTGGAATGCTCCTTGTTATTGTGGCTTGCATTTTAGCAGTTCAGTAAATTGGATGACCTTTTTGGGAGTCTTCCTTTTGTTCTCTGCAGACAAAACAACCGTCCTTGCCTCACAGTTACACTATGGCATGTGAAGCTCATATAAATATTAATATAGATCCACCTGACAGTGTCCGTTTTTAATAGACACTACCACACCCTGATAATTGACTGGATAGGCTGTAAACACCACCCAAAGCAGGTCTTTATCTTTGTAGGGAATTACTTCTAAACACTGATACAACAAGGCTTGTTCTTCTTTGTTGTGCAGATCAAATTCATGCCAGATGCTTTAGAGGAAATATCTGTGAAAAATTATGACGGGGGAAAAAAAGAAGTCTTCATAGTGGTGTCATGTTCTCTAAGTACATGAAGATGTATTTTCCAGCTTTGTCAGTCCTATGGTATCATATCGCACAGGAGTCAAGGGGGAGGCTAAAGGTTACTACTCTGAAACATGGCATTGATCCTAACACCTGACAGCATATCACAGTGTTTCTTGTTTGTTCTTGTTGTCTGTAATTATTGTCTGCAGCAAGTTATATAAAAAGACAAACTTACAGCATGCATCATTCTGACCTAAGTTTATTGTGTTATCAAAGACAGTAGTTATTATTATATTATTATTATTTATTATTATTATTATTATTATTAATAATAATAATTTATTTGTCTGTTTTCACCTGTCTAGATGTAAGGTTGAAACTAAAGCTTTAGTTGAGACTGTTGTGCTCTGCATATCATAAATCAGACCTAACTGACATTTTTTTTTTAAGAAAATGAATATCCACCCCCTCTCTATGGAACGGCCTTAGTATTTGTACGGCCAATGTGACCTTTCCCCACACCCTCTCAGATTAGGTGTACGACACAGAAAATTGTGCTCTTGCCGCAGTCCATAAATCATACAAAGCCATTTTTTTCCTTTAAAGAGGTATGTAAATACCAATGTACTAGCAAGGTAAACAACACCAACCCTGATACAAATGGCTTTAAAATTGAAGAAAAGCACCTTATTTTTCAGCTGAAATTGCTTTTGAAACCCAGTTCTGGCACATGGGATGAAGGAGCCATGAAATGATTTGTGCTTGGGGAATAGAAATGGGTTGATGATAACCATACTCGACACAGTTCCTGTGTTGGGGAGTTCTAACAATGATCAAAGATATCATTGTTGCACATTATCCCCCATGCAGACCCGAAATGCATCTGTATCTGAAGTGACATCCACCCACATGTACTCAGAGTGTATTTTGTTCAAGGGGACAAAGGCCCTCCACCACAGTACAGCCAAGGGTTGAGCTTTATCACTCAGTTTTTCTGTGGGCCTTCCAAGCCTTTGAAGAACTAGAGCTAAATATTGTTTGAACTATTAAGTAAAAAAAATATTTTTGAAGCTAATAAATCTCCATAATGCATACTAATTTCTCAAGACATTGTGTTATTTGATTTGCATTTAAGAAACGGGTCAGGAATTGACTGCCTGTGTTCAGGTCATTCAATCAAACAATTAAGTGTCATTAACAGACTTGAGTCCATGGCTACACAAGCAACATACTGTGCACAAAATTATTAGGCAATTCTTATTTTTAAGGAATGTTTTCATTAATCACCAACTACCTCTTGGTCAAACCAAAATGTTAATAAACCTCAACAAGTGAGAATAAGAAGCAACTCAAAACTTTCGGACATTCCAACAACCGCAAACACATCTGTGATCAATGCAGCCACCCTTCTTTCAATAACAGTGATAAGACACAGTTCAGATAGGTGGACGGTTTCCCTTCTCTGTAAATCTCGCATTTAAGAACTGTCTGCAAGTTCTCTATTGGGTTCAGATCAGGTGAGGAAGGGGGCCATGTCATAAATTTTTCATTTTTTACACCTTTACTGGCTACACAGAAGAATACTTGAATATTTGTAATCGAGCATTAATTTGCATAAAATTTATTGTTTTTTGAACATCCAGACTTCTTCCTGTACCATTGCTTGAAGAAAATATCTTCTCAAAACTAGCAATATTTTTGGGAGTTAATTTTGAGCCCATATTCAACCTGAAATATGGGTGAGGAAGGGGGCCATGTCATAAATTTTTCATTTTTTACACCTTTACTGGCTACACAGAAGAATACTTGAATATTTGTAATCGAGCATTAATTTGCATAAAATTTATTGTTTTTTGAACATCCAGACTTCTTCCTGTACCATTGCTTGAAGAAAATATCTTCTCAAAACTAGCAATAGGTTTGGGAGTTAATTTTGAGCCCATATTCAACCTGAAAAGTTCCATCCAGCTCATCATTCAAAATACCAGCCCATACCAGTACCTAGATGGTGTCTGACATGAAGTGGAGTTCTGTGCTATTACTGATGGAAGCCCATCTGTCTGGTCCCTCACATTTGTGAATGTGAAAAGATGTTCAATATTGTTTCATTTTAGGAAGTATTCAACAAATGCCGAGACAGCTGTTTATTCATATGTTAACAGTTTTTTAATGGATTTTATCAATACATTCTGAAACAACTGGCCCTTTGAGGACATTCATGATCTTTATATGATGCAAAATGAAAGCGAGTTTGAGACCCATGCTAAGACTTTCTTTCACTCTTGTAGTGTGGCTGCCACCCAGAAGAGAGCACTGTTGGTCATATTTAAGCTTTTGGAACCAGACACAGAAATAAAGATGACGGAAGTATCCCAAAATAGGAAAGAGAAACAGTCAAAAAGGAGTTTAACGTGGGATGTAAACTTCACTTTTGCAGTCCTGTCTTGAAATATAAACACTTGACAAGCTTCTTAAGTTTCAGCGCCCATGCAGCCTTGCTGCATTACGGAGCAGGATCAACTTCTCTGCCAAAAATGATTTATGTGCTACGAAGGCGAAGATGTGATGACAGAAAAGTGGAGGGCATGACGCAGAAAAATTGCAACATGAAAAACACATGATGGCAATATGTTTGGTTGATTTTGAGGGCTGTCGTTGATTTTGAGGGCTTTGTGGAGAGAAGTTTTAACATTCCTCCAACAGCAATCATATCTCCTGATTAAAGGGGCGCTACAACAAGAAGGTAGTTGAATTTAAATCACGACTAACAGCACAGAGCGCACCACTCGCCCAGTGACTGCTGGAGAGAGATACCAGATCCCTACGAGGACAAGTAGAGATAGTTAATGGATGAGTGGATTTGATCAGTAATATAATAACTGAGGTATTTCACTTTTTTATAAACTTCAACAATAAATCCACTCAAAGTGGAGAGGAACACAGAAAAACCTTTTCAGAACAATCTGTTAATCCCTTAAATCAAATTCATCTTCCACCCTTGGCAATTGTTTACAGGGAAGGTTGGCAAACATATATTTTTTTATCTTTTTTATCTTCTGGATTTATATGGGATAAAAAATGAAAATGGAACGCCAGTGATTCCTTTGCATGATATATTTGGGTCTGCAGAAGTTACAAATTTCTGTCACATAATGTTATTTATTTGGTCTTTTAGGTATTCAGTATTAAGGTTTGGGATGTTATTGTATCATAAACTTTTAAAAATCCTGTTTCAAAATTGCAAAATCATTTCACTATGTATCTTTTTTACTGAGCTATCATAGATGTTTGGATATATACACCTTTAGTAATAATAAATATGTTAAATTACTTAAGCAATTTAGAATTGTTTTCTTTTGTTGGTTGTTTTTCAATTGTGGCATTTTTGCTGTGATACTGAATGACAGTATTTTTGCTCTAGGCTGTTATACCTCTAGAATCTCATCTTGGCAAAATTATTTGTTATAAAGCAGTATTTACTATAATTCTCCTTTCTTTTTTGCCCAGTTGCTATCCTGCATGTGTGTCTCAAGTAGATCTGCAGGACTCAAGCCGTGACGGCCAAAGTGACAGCCAATTCCCAGCATCTGGTGCAAGCTGGTGTTGTCCGTAGCATTGCAGAGATTGTAGCATATCGGTGGTGGATGTTGCTTGGCAGCTCGTGCCTTCTGACTGTCAAAGAATTACCCCCATCGTGTTCTAAGCAGAGCCGGCAGAGAGCACACTGTTTCATTTCAGCACGGCGGACCACTGATGCCTGCAGTAGATCCTCTGTTATCTAATCAAACAGCACCGGTCAGTTATGATGCCAGCTTCCTAAATCCACAGCCGTCTGTAAAGCCGTGGGGGAAGATTAACCGCTACTGCGCCAATGTCCTACATTCAAAGACTTCCTCTTAAGATCTCCCTTTCTGGAGAGTACAGTTATCCATACAAGCAAACACACAGAGAGACATGCAGACATACAGCCTAAAGTAAGAGTCCTTCAAGCTGTAATGGGGCTATCACAAAGACCACACAGCTTGCGTTTTGGAAGAAAACCTGATGCTTTGTAAACGCTCTTTGTCTGTGACCACAAGAATATCTCAAAGAAGCTTGAGTCTTTGCCATTGTTGAGCTTTGCAGGATGTGTTGTTTTACCATATAGATATCTAAGATGATCTAAGATGTTTTTGTTGTTTTGTAAAAACAACAAAAAATAAAGGAAGATGGCACGAAAAACATTATCCTTTCTGTCCTACAGTCCACAGGAGCCCTAATAAGCCCTCCCGCTCCACAGTGGCCCTGCTGTGTGGCTCGACTTTATTATAACTTAAGAATCTGAAGCTGTCCTATAGCAAGGAAAGAGCTCTGGGCACTTTTTTAATATTTATATCACAGTCTGCCGTGGCAGTAATGATATTAGGGAGCTGACGGAATTCTCCACCCAGCTGGACATGTTAATTGAGAAGCCAGGATTTAAAGGCAAAGTTCACATTTGTGCAGATGGTGTGACAATGCAAGATGGCAGCACTGGGTCAGAGTCATTTCCAAGCTATACCTTAATGGCAGCATTTTTTCCTCTCTTTCCCATTTTCCCCCTCAAATTTGACACATACTAATCCCTGAGGTCCAAAGAAGTCTTTGGGGCAGCTCTCTGTGCCTCAGTGCCCTTGACAAGATGAAGTCCATTAGTTAGACTTGGTACAATAGTAAAATTGTCGTCTTCTTATTTTTGAGGGGTTAATATGTGCATAGAATGGATAGGTCATCTGTTTCATTTTCCATCTAAGGAGGCAAAAAAGAAAAAAATAACAATATTCTTTTACTTTTATTTTGTGCTAATCAATAATAGGGATCAAACTGTCTGGAAATCAATGTGGATTTGTTTTGGAATAATTATGTTAAAAAATGGAGAACAGAAAAAAATTGTTTATTTCCATACTTTTTTACTCATTTCTTAAAACTTGTATCCATCCATCCCCCACACACCCACACCACACACACACACACACACACACACACACACACACACACACACACACACACACACACACACACACACATCCATTCATAATTGTCATTACCCACCCTTTCACCCATCTGTCTATCTATTCCTTCTTTCTTAATTTCTTCTGTTCTTACTTTTACATGTCTTTTATTTCTTCCTCTCTCTGTCATTTCTCACATTTTGTAGTTTTTGGATAATGCATATTAAATTTAGGCATTCTGAATTATCTTAGCAAAGCGAGACAATAGATGATGGAGAACCCTGGAAATTTTAACCTAACAAAGTATAGAATTTGGACAGTGTTAAGGAACCCTTAAATTTATATTATAGACTAACCTGAAAGGCTACTGAATTGAGTTCATTTGTTATAAAAAGAAATGAATAGTAGGTCACAGCTCTGTATATATATGTTTGCTTTGTGGAACTTTACCCGAAAGGTACATGCATTTCAGTAACTGGAAGCAATTTCACTGAAGTCATTAGCCACAGGGCTCGACTTTATCTCCTTCAAATACTTGTCCCCTCATTTGGGGACCTGTCCTTATAAATTATATGCAGCATTGTGCAGTCCTAATGTTGCAATAAATCAAAAGTATTTTATGACAACAAATGGGAATGTTGTATTCAAAATAGACAAATGGGAATGTTGTATTCAAAATAGATCCTAAATAGATTACAAAAGCAAAGTTTCAACAATATCCTCTTTAGTTTACACCATTGAAAGTCTGACTTACCAGGTGAAATTTATACTGTTGATTTGCACGTCTACATTAAATTAGAGTAACTTAGAGCGACTTCTCCTCTCACTCAGCATAGACCGGAAAGCAGGTGTCTGCTTAATAATTTGGTCAAAGATCATCGAGTTAAAGGTTGAGGCTGGGGGCAGAGAGGAGCCAGGGTCATCCTATTGGTAGGGAGGTGGTGAGACATGATCTCCTCAAGTCTGGAACAGCCAAACCCCAAGGTCATCCATTAGTGCTCCAGCACATTGGTGCTGGAAGACCCACAATAAATTTACTGTGCACCCTTAACCCTTTTAATACTCACTGTGACCCAGATGAGGAGATCAGCTCCCTTAGGGAGGGGCACATTACATTATTAGCACTGTGCATCCATTGACAGCTATTATGTGTTATGGGTGATTTCATACTGTAAATACTTCAACACAAATGCTAGACAATAACGGGTATTACAATATGCTCTTTTGTACAATTGTATTCAGTTGCAAGCTTGGTATATATATGTGTATAGTTCCTGGATAAATCTTTTTCTTTTATCCCTCTTGAGATTACATCTTTAATTTGAATTATTGCAAATATTTTAGTATATCTCCCCCAGCCATCTGTGATTGCATTCAGAAAATCACAAGATACTATCTAGTCAGTTTTTCTAAAATAGTAATATTGCCATTATCAGATATTTCAAAGAACAAATGTATCCTTTAATGCAATGTTGTTCTTTTTTTACAAGAAAAGGTGACGCTAGAAGGTAGAGAAAGAATGAAATGTCAACAGTGTCAACCACTCCCTTTAAATAGGACTCTCCTATGATCCTTTGCTATGGTGCTCGGTCAAACCTTTCCATGTGTCAGGGCCGGGCGTCAGAGAAAGAAATTAAAGTGACACAGTGTTGACAGAAAGAAAAGACATTCCAGTTCTCACCCCTCTTTGGACGATGAGGGAGCCGTCACCTCGGCTCAGACACGGGCACTAATGAATCAAGCAACACCTTAACTTCTCGGGTGCAGGGGACTTTTGGCTGGGGGGCACCTGTGTAGTGTCACTGATAATGGGATCCTGTATCGGACTGCTGTTGATTTGATGTCTACCTCAACCTCTCCCTTGGCCTGACATTTTGACACGACTTAATTTTGTCTCCTGCTCATAAAGACATCTAGTCAGAAGGTGTTGCACAAGTGTTAGGTCTTCATCTTTGCAGTGGTTCCTACCCTCTTTGTATAGATTGCAACCTAAATATATGTGGGGGGGTTTCTTTTAGCAAAAAGACATGCTGTGTCATTATTATCAAGATAAGTGTTGTTGAGTTAAAGCATGCTATGTTTTTAGGAAGGGTAAAATATTTAACTTACTGTACTCTTTAGGAATTTTGCTATGGTACCCAAAGACTGCACAATATATTGCACATTTATAGTTTTGATACTAGCACTGTACGCAATATGCAAGTCCTGTCATTGCAGAATAATGACAGGACTGGTACTGGTGAACAACACATCCACCAGTATTGTTGTATGTTTTCCACATATATAGCTCATGAAATAAAATATGTTATTACTCTTGATGGTTTTGATATTATGCCAGTTTACAATTTCAGTGCTTAATGTATCATGCCAAAATATTTTCTCACTCGAGATGTTGATTTCTTGAGCTTTTCCAGATTTAAAATAGGTTTTTTAATTGCTTCTAAAGCCTTTCCTTGCTAGACCTAGTTTAGGTGGGCTCCCATGTCTCACTAGGTTTTGTAGTTGGCTCATGCTCTTCCTATTTTCAAATGATGAATTGGAGCGGTCCTATATGGGATGCTAAGTGCTTGGAACATTGTTTTATAATATGCTTTAAACTCCTGTACAACATTAACCCTGAACTGTCTGATTCTTTCCCCCTTTTTTATTATGTTCAACAAGCATCCAAGGACTTCACAGAACAGTTCTACCTAAATTGAGATAGACATGTGGAATTAATTTACAATGAGCTAACTTTAGAAGGCAATTGGTTAGCCTGGATTTTTAAATGCATATTTAAACTTTTTTGATTTTTGTTTCTGGCTAAATTTTGCTCTAGCGTCACAATTGCATATAAATTTGTGTATACCAGAAAACTCAATAAATACATTTCATATGTCATATAGCAACATTTGAAAACATCAGATGATATGTAAAGCTTCACACGACGATAGAAAATTACCAATAAACATTTATTCAATGAACATACATAATTTTAATTTTAACCACATTCCTTTGTAAAAGTTTTTTTTTTCTTTCCAAAACCTCATGTCTAGAGAAACAAATTACATTAGTATGCCATGACACTTATTTAGCAAAGCAGGTGGCCATTATTATTTTTTATTCATTTACAGTTAACTGACTCACTGTATCCTCTTTACCCCATTTGAAATGGTCTTTCATTTAGCACATCCTCCCAACAAACATACATTGCACACCCCCGACGTTTCCCTGAGTGCAGGGCTGGTGGTAACCTGTGCTCTCACTGTTCCATCTCCATAACATGCAGCCAGCCTTTCACAGAAGCAGTTCTGCAGCAACAATCACACACTCACTCATGCCTAAAAAAAAGGACCTTTTGCTTCCTTTGCCAACCAATTAAGAGCCATCTGGCGTCAAAGAAAGCTATTACAATATCATCAAATATTTTTTAAAAATGTTGCTACATTTTTGACAGGGTTACTTAGATGTGTTTAAAAGTGATGTAAATGGTTTTTAAAAAAATAATTCCATACAAAATGCCTGCGTCTCCAACAATAGATAACGGAAGAGTAGTTTGCACAGAGCCAGTGGAGAGCGCAGCACAGCTTAAAAACATGAGAGAGCCAGCTTTTGCTTTTGGAAACTGTGTGATTCCTGATGAACCTGAGGTCACGGATTCCCAGTGGCAGCGTAGGGTAGGGAATGGAGAGCAGCAGGGTTCAAGCCCCGAGTCACTAGAGCTTCAGAAGTGGCCGGCCAGCTTTTTCCCAGGAGATGATGATGGCGACAGATTCACTGGTGTTTTCGCAAGGTCCACTGAACCCTACAGCAAAGGCTCTAACTTGGAGGCTGCAGCAGCAGCACTGTTCTCATCTTCAATCCACAGAACACCAGAAGAAGGGGTAGTGTTCTGCAACCTCAGGGTGGCATTGCCAAACTTCATATAGAGTCTGGAGTGGATGTCAGACCCCTGACATGCACGGTAACGGTTCATTTCCCAATTGCAGGGAGGTGCTGAACCACTTCGTTGTCAAGCAGGGTTTATTAAGAACAGAGAAATGAATAGAAACTCCACCCTTTCTGTATTCCCTTCCTTTTCAGTCTAACTACGATAAAAGGCGTACTTACCCCTAATCAAAATGGCAGGCCCACAGGCATGGCATGGCCCAGCTGTGGCCCTGGCTCAGCACTACTCCTCTCCCCTTACATTGTTCTGGGCAGCATATCCGAGAGTTCTTGCTGTGCTGTGTACTTAACTGAGGTCAAGGTTGTCATTGTCTGAGCCTTGTTGGCATTAAGGCCTCGACTGATAATAGGACTCAATTTCAAACCTTCAGCTTTTAGCACTCACCAAGAGTTAACCTCTGTGTAGACTAGGCAATTGAAATTGACCACCTGCAAATGTAACTCTAGGCTGGGAGTGGGTTTAACTGAGCACACGTTATGACTTTTTCTACCACATGAATGCTTTCTTTTTCTTTGTTTTTAGGAAAAGCAAATATTTGTAAATAGATTAGTCTTGCAATATGTTTTATTGGTGGTATTAACAAGCAACCACCTTCATCAGAAGGTCAGTATTCTGATTTTATAAAGGTTAATGATTTCAAGCGTATTAAGACATAAATTGAATATATAAAGTATACGTTAGCCTCTGAACTTTTTTTTTTTGCCATAATTTCACTTTAAGAACTTGTACAATATCTCTATATGCAGTGCTTTGCAAATACATGCATACTTCAATATATTTTATTGGAATATTGTATGATTGATTTTTGCCCGCTCTTTCTTCCAAACTGGCACAGGTTCAGCTTAAACATATGGGGAACTTTACTGAACATCAATTTTAAAGACTTGCTACACAGTATGACTTGTATTTGAACTTGTTTTTTCTTTTCCAGTGCACAAATATGTTTAATCTAAACCATTCAACTGATTTTTCTTCAAGTAAAGAAAGCATTCCCCCAGCATAATGCCTCCACCTCTAGATTTTCCGTGACCCAGTTGTTTGTATGTAGACCCAAAGCATAGCCTGTCTTCTATGTTTGTTTACAGATGATGGATCTGTAAATATCATGGTCTTTGGGATATTTAAATGTTAGAATATTGTTTTATAACCTAAAACTGTTTTGAACTCCTCTCACAGTGTCATCCCTGACATGCTTACTCCATCCCTTGTTCTTCATGCTTGTTCACTAATGGTTTCTAACAAACCTTTGACGCATTCACAGAACAGCTGTATTAATACTGATAATTACTTAAACACAGGTACAATATATTGACAAATTAAGTAACTTCTGAAAGGCGCTGACTTTACTTCGGAGCCTCATAGTAAAGAGGTCTGATTATAAATGCAGGGCACACTTTTTATTTGCCAAAGATTTTAAACCTGTGTGGAGTTTACCTTGCATTTCACAAATCTGCACTACATTGTGTTGCTTGGCCACATAAATACACAAAGTTTGTTATAATTTGATGAACACAGAAACAAGTTTGAATTCCTGTGCAATGCACATATTGGAAAATTGATTTTGATAAGCACTCTCAAATGGATTCAAGAGAGAAAATCACACCAGGAGATGAGTCTTTGTGGTTGTTGAGACTTAATTTCTTAAGCTAAATTATCTTGTCTTCAGTCCACCAACATTTCCTCATTTATATCTGCAGTGTGATGTTACTCAGGTAGAAATTATGTGGCATAATATTCCAAAAGTTTGGAAAAAATCTATCCGTACCCCCTCTTGCGCCTTCTGTTTTTATCATTCTTTTGCGCTACCAGTCATCTATGTTTGTGTGTTACATAAATACACACACACACACATACACGCAAACATGCATACAAGCATTCATGCACAACCACTCTTAAAACCAGCTTTCCCCCTTAGCAATTTTGTCAGAAGTTGACAATGTCTTGATTTAGTTGTCTGGCTGTTCCGGCCAGTTTTCCCTGCTGTGCTAATGTGAACAGGACATCCCGCTGGGCACCAAAGAATACCACTTCACGGCAGCCGCATAGCTGGCAGCTTTTATTTATGGCACTACCGAAATGAATGGGTATTAGTGTCCAAACATTTCACCATGCTCCTGCAGCCACACACAAAAGCCGCTGATTTCCAGCAAATCTCCACTTATTTTATTCAAGAAAGACTAAAGCTGGGGACAGGGAAGGAGAGCGACAGACAGAAAAGAGAGGGAAAGAGAAAACATTTATAATGACTTAAAAGACCTCAAAAGAAGAATGGGAATTGCGCTTGAAAAGGATTTATGAGACTGAAATCGAAAAGGGGAAAATAGCCCCCCTATTTCATTGCATTTTTGTCAGAGTTGAAAATGGAAAATATCTATATCCCTCAAATGACTCAACCTTAAGTGCTTATATTCACAACAACCCCACTTCCTCCCCAATCACCCAGTTTTCAGATGCTGCTTTCTTCCTGGTATTGTACTTTGTAGCACTGCACCAAGAATATTGCAATTTTATCATTGCTGAAACAGCCAGTTGAAAGTATCTTCACAATTCAGCTTTTTTTTTTCTTCAGTTCCGACATTCAGGGTAGTTGCTGTCTTGTTAACGGATGAATTTTTAGTGGTAGAAATGCAGAATGCAGACCTTTTTCGGTTCATCAAGAGGGAGAGGCCGAGGCAGGGCGTGATCTCAGAGCAGTTACACATTTTGCCTTGGTTTCTGTGTCCTGCCGTCTGTCTCTCGCTCCTTCTGTCCCTGTGTCTCACCTTCCTGCTTTTCATATGTCATTTCTGCCCTTCTGCAAACACACTCTGGTGACATTTTGAAAAACTATGGCATTCACCCTCAATATAGATTCTTGTTGATTATAGCTTTCTGTCTGTGAAGATTGCACGTATTATTGACTTTGCAATCCCATGACTATTTGCACGGCTCTTTCCTCCCCTTCTGCATCTTGCGGTAGTCCAGCAATAATATTCCCCCTGGTTTCTCATAACCACTTTTCATTATGCTTTCTTTTCTCTGTTTTTTCTTTTTTTTCCACTTATTCCATATATATCACTAATCCCCTCTGGCCGTGACCCTTTCTTTATGCCAGCAGAGATCAGAGTTTCTGCAAAGCTTCGGTCACTGATGTCATTAAGATTGGGATCTGATACACTACATGTCCATTGGTTAAATGCCCCTGGCCTGAACTCCACATTGTCCCTTAATTCCAAGCGGCAGCTCTGTTTCACTTGGTGCATAATAGCCAATAGGTTAAAGTTCTGCTCCTTTTGCTTTGAATTTACATCTTTCACAGGCTCCAGTCTCCTGTTCTGAGCTGGCATTTTCTTTTACCTCCTTTCATTTTCTTGTGAGCCTCATTGCCTGCAGGCGGCATGGCCATTTATGCCATAGTTTTTTTTTTGTTTTGTTTTGTTTTTTTTTCCTGACAGTCTCCCACATCCAGGCATCTTTTTGGAGGGTCAGAGGAGAGCAACTTGACTTAACAGGTCAACGCAAGTGGGTTCCACCCTTCTCCAGAGGGGAAGCCACAGAGCCCTCCATTAAGAACTGACCTCTACGTTGCATGGGTCTGGCCCCAGCCAGGGTATCGCATGGGTCTACCAGAGACAGGCTGCTCATTAAAGCCTGCTGCTCGTAGCAGGATTAGGCCTTTTCATGGTTTATCCTCTTTGCTGACGACTGACAATGGACACAGCTAGCTGTTTCAAATAGACTGTGCATATGAATCATGGATTTATAATTGCTCTTTTATGATGAGAATATTGAAAAATCTATTTGCACGCGCAACGCAAAGAATTAATTGGCGTCTCTTTTTCAAGGGCGCATAGCTACACTATATAAGGCAAAGAGAATGTGAAGGGGAGTAATGAGGCGTTTTCAATACAACACAGCATCTTTTTCAGTGAACCTGTGCACCGGCTGCTGTTTACACAAAAAAGACTTTCTGCCTGTAACCTTTACCCACCGTGTTACTTTTACTCAAACTTTCACTGCACTTAATTCACAGCAGAGTGCCCTGTTTACTTGTGTAGTGATGTTTTCAAAGAGCAACCCCATTAACAGTGGTGGCCCGTTACCCACGAACCCAGCGGTACCTTCTCTCTTCCTATAGCTTAGCCACAGAGAAGGAAGCTAAGGTGACACTACCTCTTGAGCTGTGTGGGAGGGAGAAGGTTGGCGATAGCGAGGCAGCTATCTGCAGTTTCCTATTTACACCACATCTCTGTCTGTTTTCATTATTCATGTTTTCATGTGTTATCGAGGCAAAGAAAGAGGCTTGCTTCCTTCCCGGTGGAGGGCAGGTTGCGGCTGGCTTCGAGGCTGAACCGCTCATAACAAGTCGGGGCAAGGGCAGCCTTTCTTGATGCATGCATCAAAACAGCTTGTGCTAACAAAGATGAAATATATTCATGGGAGACCTAATGTTCCACCAAACATAAAATCAAATTGCCAGTCATAACAAAAGCAAAAAACTAGCCACCGTTATCAGAAAGGTTTGACTGCTGCAATGCTCATGATTTTTACATTGTAGTGTAAGCAGAATAAATGTTTTTTTGGCATGCAGTTCTTTTTTAGTAAAATGTAAATATCTTAAAGGGAATCTTATTTGCTATTAGGAACTAACTTATTAGTTGAAAAGAAATAATTTTAAATCTATATCTGCCAAGGATATGAATAATATGGGCTTAACTGTCAGTACAGAGAAGATACCATTCTGAAGTTCAAAAAAGGTTCAGTTCTTTTAAAATGATTTCATGTTTAGATAATGCTTCATATTTATTGTGTACAGAGTTAAATATTTCACCCGTCTGTGTTTTTATTTCTGAATTAACTTACAGTAATTCAACTTATAGTAATTAGAAGAAATTATATAAAGTCAAAAATTATAAAAGGATATTTCAAATTTTTTGGCCTCAACATAATTTGGCATTATTGGGGTATTAAACTGTTAATCTGTTAACCTCAGACTGATAATAATGCCAAATATAGCACAGAAAGTACTTTTTTTATTTTAAATAACAAAGATGATAATAAGCTTCATATACTGTGCTTAAAGACACTGGGTGTAAGGGTGGATAATTATTTCTTGATTTAACAAGTCTAAATGTTATCAATCTTTTCTAAATTGTTCTAGGGGCAGAAATCCTATAAAAGTAATAATTTACCTGAAACAGAACTCAATTTCAACATAGAACTTTATAATAGGAAAAGTAAAAGAAGTCCTGGAGTTAAGGTTTTTTTTATTTCTTTTTCGGTCTTAAAACCCTGCAATTTTTTTAACCAGTTGTCCTTCTCTGACACTAAATGTTAAAAATTACTATTTTTATTTAGTGTTTGGATGGCATGTTGTCAGTACTTTATACAATAAAATAAAAATGTTACTTTTACTCAAAAACCATCCCATCAATAATATAATCTGAGAAATATGTTTGCAGTACAGTCCTAGTATTTTTATTTTAATGTATGAATAACGTAAACTTTTTAAGTCAAGACCAAGTCTAATTAAAAGTGTGAACAACAGTATTATCTTTTGCATTGCAGTGAGTTATCTTTGACAAACCTAACAATGTGATTAGGACCAGGAATATTAAAGGTGTTAATGAACTTCTGCTTTAATGTTTTCTCTTCAATCAACAACCACCTGTCGTCCCAAAAGATACCTGCTTTGGTAAGTTCTTCAACAGTTGTGCCTCGAATAATAATTCAATAATATTAAAAATTTTAATTTTATCTGATTTTTTTTTATGCATATCAATTAGATCACAAAATCTTGCAAAATCCTTATTAAATTAACATTTAAACTTACCAAAAAAAAACTTATTTACATATAGATTACAGAAAAAAATATGAACAGAAATTTATTTTTATGACAGACCAAAAATGTTTTTGCATAGTCATTCTAAGAAAACAGGCTGTAGAACTGAAGAACAGAAACTCTGCAAGCGACACAATTAAACGCCATAATGAGGTCAGACATCAGATCCACTGCAAGTGATATCATTACCCAGCCTGAGCGGATGGGCTGCTCCAGCTGCCTCGCTCTTGCTGTGGGATTAGACTCGCTGTCCTGAGGGCAGCACTTTTTTACCAGCCTGACCCCTGCCTGCCACTGAGGCACCAGCCACCCCTGCGGGTTCCTCGGGGCTCCAACCCCCCAGTCCTGGTGCCGGTCGCACGAATGGGATTGCGGGAGTAGTGAACTGTGCCGCCACGTGGGATGACAGGACTTGCCACTCTGCTGGGAAACCCAGAGACAGACAGGCACCAGCACACAATCCAGCTTGTGCTGCCAACCATGAATTGCTGGGTTCCTCTATTTCTGTCAGCTCATTTATAAAAAAACATCTAACAATGGGAAGGTGATAAAGCGACATTGTGTTAGTGATGAGAGCACTCCTTTTGAACATGATGGTTGCTAGAATACAGCTTTAAAATGTTTTTCTTTTCTTTTTTTTCTTTTTTTTAAATGAGATGAATTAGTCCGGTTTGGTTAAAATTGTGGTTCATACTTGCAGATAAGATTGAAATAATGAAAGATGCAGATTGGTTGCAGTCTTATTTTATTCCTCCTTTGTCAAAAGTCTCGTTTGAAAAGTCCATAGCAGGAGTCTGCTTATTTTGTCTTTTCTTATTTGGTCTGTTTGTGCGCCGTTCTCTTTTTGTACCCCATGATTACTTTGAGGATATCGTTATGACATTCAGCTGCAACAATAATTCTTCTGTTTTAATTCATATCAATTAGTAGGTAATGGTAATGCAAGCTGACGGCACAGCATATCTTGAAAGGCTTGCAAGGATGTTGTGGCGGCAGCATTACTGTGCAGCCAAAAGCCACCCTCCTTTCCCCTTTATTTTCCCCCTTTCTGTCTTTCAGCCCACAATAAGGGGGCTCCGAGCAATGGGGACAATACCAGTCAGAGCCAGTTCTTTGATAATTAGTTATTGATTGAGAAACAATGGCATGGCGTACACTGTCGTATTAGCTAGACGCCAGCAGGTCGCGACACCAAGAGCAGCCATCAAGAAACGAGGGGCAAAACATGCCTGACTTCCCTAATAAGATATTCCCTCATGTTTTTCTCTCGCATTTCCCTTTTCTTTTTTTCCATCCTGAGGCATGTTAGTGTTCTAACTGCACAAGGTCAAAAGTATTAATGCTTGTGCACCAACGAGTGCCTGATGAAGGAGAATTTAATTAGAGAAAACTCACTCAAGCTATCCGTACCTCTTTGCTCAGTAGGCTTTTATCTTTTTATTTGTAGAATGGGTTTATTATAAATGGATCCCTTTTATATGGGTCTGGTTATTCAACATAGGATCATGGAAACATATCCAGCTAAGCACTGACTTGCATAAACTGGAATAAATGTGTAAACCTTAAATGTGAAAGTACACCTAGCTATGTATATTTCACATGACCAAAAATATTTGGTAACTTGCCTTTACCCTATAGTTTTCAGCATGATAAAATGAACACCTACACCTACATATAGCATCTAAAACAGCTTAAACTTACCTTCTTGCATGACTTTCCACTTGGTTTAGGAGTGTATTTATAGAGGTTTTTGACAGTGTTTTCATAACACATTTATCAGGTCAGGCACTGATGTTGGATGGGAAGGTCTGCCTCACGGGGTCAATTCTAATTCAGCCCAACGATAGTCCATTGGCTTGAGTCAAATACTGCCACACCAAATTTAGCTATCATATGTTTATGTAAGGTGTTTGGTGCACTGGTGTGCAGTTATGTTGGGATATGAAAGGCCATCACCAAACTCTTCCCATAAAGTTGGGAGTATAAAATTTCCCAAAATGTCTTGGTATGTGGAGGTGCTAAGGGTGTTTTTCATAGAATTCCTGTGCAGTTTGAATTATCTGCAAGAATATTGAATGTGCTTTTAACATTTTTCACATCTAGAAAAGTAATGAAAAAAAGAGAATGTGGAATAAAAAGATTTGCTCAACGAACCTCTAATATTACATAAAAATACAGGGTTTCTAAATGTTTTTAATTGACATGATTTGTCTGATTTGCCACATCACAATATTAAAATTTCTCTCAGCAGTATTTTTGATTTTAGTTTCTGACTGACTGCACACTAATCCATTTGACCTACAAACAGATGGATATTTGTTGAGCTTGATCTGTTCTCTTTAAATGTCACCCAAAATTCCAAGTGCTGTACAAACAATGCCATTTCTTGGAACCTTTAGAAATAAAGCAACTGTGCTGTAAAGAATATATATTTAGTACACACATCACACATATTTAGTTTACACATCTGAGAGTATCAGATCTGTAAATTGACCTGCTTTCTTTTAGACGACACAAAATCAGAGTTCCTTCTTCCACAGTTTTTCATCATTTTTTGTGGAACCTGGAGTTCATAGTATTACTAAGAACTCACCAAGTTCATAGTAATACTTGGTATTCTGTTGTCATAAATTAAAAAACAGAATTTAAAGATACAGAATCAATGTAGAAATGTAAATCTGGAAAAAAAAATATAATAAATCTAGTGTGTACATAATAGAAAACACTGTAATCAATCTGTATGAATCTGAGACATATCAGAATTCAATCAGGCAAGTACTGAGGCAACGACTGGACATATTGCACAGGTGGTGTCCTATCATGCTGGTATTTGAGATCCAGAAAGTGACTCATTTTTTCACAAATACAAAGTGTTCATGCCTGTGTGCTAAACTTGTATAGAATTGGCCATGGAAGTAATTGAAATCTTGAATTCAGAGACATTGAGATGCGGAGACATTTGGATACAACGTCCTGATTTCACCCGTATGGCATGATGCACTGTCCTACTTGAAATAACTATTAGAATATGGCACAATATGACCATAGAAATACGGGCATCTTCTATGATCAGCTGAAGATTCATTACGTGCTAATTTGAAGCACATAGCTGCAGAAGAATCGTTTCCTGCCACAGGCCATCACTTTATATAACAATAGTTAAGTCACCATTACACAGATTGTTCACATAGCACTATTGTACATATTTTATTAACATATAGATTATTATTTATTATTATGTTCTGAACCTTACATCTTACATTCTACATTTTTATAGTATTTTATATTTTTATTTTTATTGGTAACTTCATCTCTGTGTTTGTGTATGCTGCTACTGCACAGTAATTTCCCGGCTGGGATGAATAAAGTACTTCTATTCTATTCTATTCTAAGAAGATTTTTAGTTGGAACCAAGAGTAGAGTAAATACCTCCCAAATCCATTATACTACCAGTCTTACTTAATTGCACCTGAAAATATACTGCAGTGCAAGTTTCCTAAGGTTTTGTGGAGTATAGAATGACTCAGTGCACCTTCTCCCTACCTGTTGTTGCACACTGTCAGGTGGCACAAAGAAGGTTCTTCACTGTCCCCTTGCTGATGTCAATGACAATTTTGTTTTGTACAAAAATATTTGTGTTTGTAAAAAACAGTCGGTAAATATAATGAATAACATTGCTATGTGTTAGTAGTCAATAGTAGTCAATTTATTATACTTTAGCAGTAATAGAACAGTTTTTGTCATAAAGAGGAGTTATTGTGTATTTTCCAGGCTTATACTGCCATTTTATATCACAATCAAGACTCTGTTACCTTTAGTTATAAAAAATACTGTATCAAATATAACTTGGAAGAAATTTAACTTAACAATTTGATACCTTTAAATTGCCCTTTGTCTCTTTAAGTTGTGATGTCCTGCTCTTCCAGACACTCCCTTTTCAGCAGATGATGCCAATTTCAAACTTTCTTAGTAGTCACTTGATGAGCTCAGCAGACGTGCAGTTCCACCAGGGGTTTCATACAATCAACTATTTTTAGCTTTAAATCATGTCATAATGTTATTCCTTCATCAAAAACATACTTGCTTTAATTCTTTCATGCATATTTGAAATATTTTTGATTCTCTCATGGCAGCCATTCAGTGTTTATTCATTCAGTGTTTATTCAGTGGCTCTGAATAAACACTTACTCAGAGCCACCCATACTTGGAGAACTTGTAGCTCCAGTCCCGAGCCACAGAGCAACCCTCCATGCCTTCCCCACTCAACTCCACCATTCTAGCGGCAACCTCAATAAAAAAATTCATCTGGTGGAACTATGAGTTTGCAGAGCTTACTATAGGAACCACTTCTCAGTCCAACGCTCTAAAAGCGGTAATAAACAACATTGCCAACAGTGTTGTAATGACATGATGAAAGTGGAGTGTGGGAAAGAGCAATGTCCTTTTAAAGAGAGAGAGCCCAAATTGGGGTCAAATTGCAAATTCAAATTTCTTTTTAAGTCAATATTAATACAAACAACTGAAGGTAACATAGTTTTTTGATTGTGATACAAAGTTGCACTATCTACAAATGAAAAATATAATATTTCCCTTTAAGTGGGTTTTGTTTTAGTGCACCTGTGTTGAATATTTTACATTTTCTGTAAAATAAAAAAAGAAAACAGTTTTTTTCTACAAACATATGCATGTTGCTCTAGCCTTTACTGAGTGTAAATAGAAAAACATTGCATGTACAGTATTATGCCTTATTTGGCTGAATGTCCCATGTTTTTTTTATTGGTATATGGAATTGCAGTGTGAACCAGATGTAGTGAACTGTAAATATAGATTAGCAATATGCTCACAGTGGGGAACGATATAAAGCCAAATCAGAATTTTAACCTGACAGTTTTTATTTAAAAATTGATATCCTCATATTAAATAGTAAATATCTTTCCTAAGAGTAGGACATGTCAGGTTTTGGAAATGTCATCAGAGTAAAAAAAAAGAAAAAAACTGATTTGACTTACCTGATCCTGCTGCCTGTAAAGATGCACCTGGCATTAAACAGACAGGGCAGGAGCGTCAACTAAACAATGGAGGACTGTCAGGAGCGACAGCAGGGCACGGCTCTACCATCACTGCTCTGACAGCGAGGGCCTCAGAGGGTAAACTGCTTTGCTGGAACTAATTAAACAGATGAAGTTATGACATGAATATGCAGATGTTGTTTACATTTTACCATATGGTATTATTTCAGGTAATAACGCGCAGGAGAGCCTTCCCACTCATTAATGCGAAGGGATGGAGTGAAAACGCTGTCTGTCAAGAGACACTCGGAACGTGTTGAAGAAATTTGATCAGGGCTACTCTGGGGTGTGGAAATCTATTTCAAGCCATTCAATTAACATACATGTTGATATCTATTACAATTTAATTTAAATAGTTAAGTATTGCCACATGTTGGATAGGATATTGTTTATTGTAGTCAGTTTTAATGGAGAGCTATGCTAAAAAAATAAAAAGTTTAAAACCATAGGTTTTTGGCAAAAGTAAGAAGCATTAAAATAATTTCAACTTGTTCTGCAAAAAATATGAAAAGATGCAGCATACCTGTATAATTACACCCTAAAAATGTAGATAAATTTTAACTCTACTTGAATGCATGTATTCAGTGGTGATGTTAAGTAGTAATTATTTTCAAAAAATCTCCAGTTTACATAAGAATACCCCCAACTATCACTTTAAAGAAATTGAAGCATTTCTAAATAATATTTTTGTAGGTTGATCAGTCTGTAGAGGAACATCTGATTAGTAGTTCAGGTCTTCTTGTTTCTCTGGGGAAAAACATGACAAGTCTACATATGCTTTCTTGGGCCTTTTTTGTTCTTACTATCATGATCATAAATATGTAGTGTTTGCTAAACTCTACTGGGACTTATAGTTTTTGTTGGCCAGTCAAGGCTTTTGGCCCAATATTGAGCTTTTTAACAACAAAAACTCTAGGTTAGTTTGGTGTAAAAAAGGATAAATATGTGGGTACCCTTTCCATGTCTACCATCAAGTATGGTAGAGGATCTGTAAAGCTATGGGGCTTTTTGCTGTGCCAGACACCTTGAAAACTATGTAAGACTGCATACCATCACACATAAAACATTTTAAATACCAGGGCAAAAATTAAAATCCAGTGGATTATATAATATATTATATATATATATATATATATATATATATAATACATAACATACATACATAATTAACTGTATACTGAAAATCTGTTATTGGAACTTCAGTGGGGTACTAATCTAAAGTTCAGGTTTTCAAATTATGGTACCACTGATGGTAGTTATACTACCTTTGGTGATACTTGAATACTTTTTCATGTTATGGTCGGGGTAAATAAAAACACATGTTATATGATGTGCAGCACCAACAGAAGAGATCAGTTGGAAAGTACAGTGATACTTGCTAAATCAGAAGAGTGGAGTAGAGACAATTTTAAGTACTTGGAATGCAAGCCTAAATAGGTAACCATGAACCCATAACAAGAAATTTTCAACTTCTGAGTAAAAAAATGTGACCAGTGGAGTCTTGTTTTTGTGACATTGCATCACAAATTAAAAAGAGCAAGCCTTGTTTCCCCAGTGTCCAAATGGTTGAAAACTGGACATTTGCTGTGGTGGGACTTACAAAACATTTTAAAACTTTGTATCAAAGACATGTCTGAAACTGGAATGGTTCAACAGACAGTTTCTGCCATGACCATCACAGTACCAAGACCTAAATCTAAGGAAGCATAACTAGAATGCAGGATAATGGATCGTCTAGAGATTATTAAACGGTCACAGACATTTATCTGTGTGCTTCAGTTTTGTGAAATGTTATAGCACTAAAAATTAGGTGCTATCATATATTAGTGAAAATAGGTCAGTAATCAAATGATCAATAATTCTGCAATCTGTGTTTTTGTTCAAAACAATTATTTCTTAACACAAAATTTTCCCCCCACACTGAATAAATATCCTCAAACAAACGTTGGATTTTGCTGTTCTTAACAGCATAAAAGATTTAGTACAGATCCTATTGCACAACTTGCATTCACCGTTTCTTTTTTTTCCAGTTTAAAATGCATTAAAAGAAGTAAAAGTGTGTAGGTTTACCCCCAGTTACCATTCCCCCAGAGCGGGTGCTGAGAGGTTAAGATGGAAAGGGCTGATGGAGTCGCATTTAGTAAGAAGTGCGGGATCACGGGGCCAGCTGGTAGGGTGATGGGGAGCATAATTGTGCCCGCTGTGCGGATAGGGTGAAAGCGAGGAGAAGGGGTGCAGCAGGGTGAAAGGGTGGGGTGAGAAACCCTGGAAAAAAAAAAGAGGGAGGGGACACCTCAATTACCTGTGCTCCCCCTGACCCCCACTATCCCTCTCTGTCTCTCCACCGCTGTCTGAGAGGCGGGGCATGTTTCCACAGGCAGATGCACATCCCCCTCTTTTGTTCAAGATACCATTTACTCCTTTTACTCTGATAACTTAATTGATGCAATCCTTTCTCTACTTAATTTCTCCTTTATTTAAAATGGTAAAGAAATCAATTCATGTTACATTTTTTTTTTTTTTTTTTGTTGCATGTTTGTGTTTGATCACTGAACTCATCCAGGTGATGCCAGATTAAAGGCATACGACAAAAGTAAAAGCAAATTCACGTGAACTGAAACGTTCCTGCTCACGTATGCGGCAGGTTACATGCAGCTGTCATAGTTTATTTCAGAGCTCCTGCTTGGGCTAATACTGTAAGTGACAGAGACTGGTGTAAAATCAATACTTCACAGGAGTGTGATGTCTTAATAAACTCTCTGTGTTGTTCAGACAGGGGAAGCTAGACATGTACGAGGAGGACTACAGCGCGGCCTATTGTGGAGCTGTCAAGGCTGGCCCTCAAAAGCAGATGAAGCTGTCAGATTATTAATATATTTATACTGACAGGCTCCAAGTAACCTCTAAAACCCTCCCCTCTTTCAGCATCTCTCAAAAAAATATGCTTGGCTTCAAAGGCGTGGGCCACGGGGTTGGATGCAAGGTCAGAGGCCAAATACATTTTGAAAGCAAATTCTCTTCCTTTTGCAACCTGTTTTGATTGCTGTCGCTCCCCTTCTCTGTAAGCGACCATTCAGCTGAAACTTAGGCTGAATTGGCAGCAGCTTTCAAAGTGCCTGGCAGCCTGCTGAACCCTCAGGAGCTCTCGGCTGACATCTCTCTGGGCTGGTCTATGCTCAGGGGTCAGTGCAAGCCCTGACTCCCAGGACCCGCTCACTCAGGCGCTACCATAAGTCAGTCCTGCAGACCGAAATTAAAATGTGAAAAGCTGCCGCGACCGAAGGCATTTCTCACCCCCCCGTGGCATTTTGCCTTTCTCCGTGACAGCTCCTCTGAGACTTGCTTTTTTCTTTCATGTTTCTTTTCTCCCTTTAGATTATTTAACAACATGCGAACAGAGCTGTCAGGAAGACATGCTTGATCGACAGAGCAAGGGAGTGTTTCAGCCAGCGTGGGGTTAAATTCGATTTTCTGCATGTTCAGTATGCCAGTCCCAAGCTAGTTATTGCCTTGGCTTGATGTTTTTTGATGGATCAATTATCCATTATAACATGTTGCGATGCCAGACATAATGGCAACTATGACACCTGTCACAATCTTCTATTAGGCTAAGGAAATTGAAATAATTTAATGACAGCTAATTTAGGCTTTGTTTTGAATCTCATTATGGCCGCAGTAATTGTGTTCTAAAAAAAAAAAAAAGCTGATAGAGGAATATTAAAACACACTCAGAAGAAAAGTACACAGATTAGAGCTAGTAATATAATATCTTTAAATAAAAACAAGGAGAACATTTTTATTCATCAGATTCAACCAAGTTACTCAGAAAAGTATGTGCTTTTTCTATTAAGTTTTTTAGGGTAACACTAAAAGCTAATATTAGTAGATGAAGTAATCTACTTGAATTGCCTGCAGACTGTTACTCAACAGACTTGCAGACTTCAGTTTTTACAGCATTGGATTAATTATATTTAAAAGTGGTGCCTCTTTAATGTCCACATCACAAGGATATGTGTTTCTCATGGTTGAAAACATTTTAAGTTACAGACTTACATAATGAGACTTTTGGTAGGCAAGAAAAAACAACTTTAGCAGTCTTCTTTCAGCCTTCTAACCATTAGTGTTCAGGAGCAGGTAGAGGAAGTGGAGTCAGTGTTTCATTATTCAATGCTGCATGCAGTCACTGAAAATTCACTCCAGAATTTTCTCTGGCATCTTATTAAAGGAGCCTAAAAATCGTTGATGCATTTTTTATAATTATTATTTTAATTACATAATTACATTACATTGATATGCCTTCTTACTGGTAAATGGCTCAGGCCTAGGTGTTCCAATGATGCTAAGGTCTTGTAAAGTTAAGGTTTTAAAACCACAAAGATTATCTGTCACAACTTTCTGACAGTTTAAAGTCTCTTCAAGGGAATATGAAATAAACTTCTCAATTAACTATAGTTTTAATTGGCCTTATGAGCACACATTGAAATTTATAAGTGAAGAGTTTGACTCTGGTTATTGTTCATATGTTTTGTCTGTTGGCATAAAGAGAAAGCAGGAGCAGTTTTCAGTCTTGTTTATTGTCTTTTGGGGATATTTATGTCTTAGCGAGAAAACAGTATGCAAGCTAACCAGCAGTGCTCAGTAACAAGTGGGGCAGGGCTTTGTTAATGTTAGACTGGCATCTAAATAAATTTTTTCTTGCTAAACAACTTCTACCTTGCTCCCATAACTGGGCCATGTCTAGAAAAGACTGTTATTTCCAAAGTTTCTTTCTTTGCTTTTATTGAAATAAAGGCAGAGCTCACGTTTCATAATAGAGAACAGAAGTTACATACTAGTTCACAATTGAAGTACTTTGTATATACAGACAGCTGAGGATACCTCTGTTGACTGTTTTCACTCTCATAGGCCTGCATAAAATTTTGGATTTATAAATTTTGAATTTATCTATTTAAAGTTATTTATAGAGCTACTTCCAGTCTTACTTATACTCTACTTTTCTTTTAATTATGTCATCTGTAATATAGCTTTTTGTGTTTGTACTGCTGTGATGCAGCAAATTTCCCCCCGAGGATTGATAACATTTTAAATAAGAAGTGAGTGTTAAAAGTTTCTTTCAAAATATATTACAGAAGAATAGTTAAAAGACTTATTCCAAATATGTCTGCCCTCTAAGTCAGCAATCCTAATTAAAACCCACAAGACATCATCTTTTAGCATCACAACACCAATAGAGTCAAACATATGACTTCACTTTTGGCACAAAAGCTCCGGAAAGTTCAACAGAGGTGACGTGTTTCTCAAAACCATGTATGTGAGAAAGCCGTGTGGGAGCGTCTTATCGGTACATGTGTGCATACACTTAAATTTGCAAGTAAAGAGCCTTATTAGGATTATCCATGGTACATTCTGTTTGGTATCATAAAGAAAAAAAGAAGGAGTAGATGTGTGTGTCCCCCTTTTTTTCTTCTTCCAGGGATTCGGTAAGCTCTCTGTCAATGGTTTGGAGTTGAATTGGCTTGGATAGCTCCCCTCATTCCATGGAATGATCTCAGACCTAATTTACTGGGCAGCTCAGGATCCAAAGCATACAAGACTCTCCCTGCATAGAATGTGTGAAATAGATAGAGCAGTCATCCCTCAGATGTGCTGAAGTAATCTTCAGCCAAAGCTAGTCCAGCAGGCCTCACCCCTAAAGGGATTGATGCAGTGTCAGAACCTTTGGCTCAGGGGTCACCCTCTCTTCTTGCCTCCCCAATCTGACAAAAGCTGAATTTCTTTCCCCGCTATTCGTTTCTCCTTCTGTTGAATTCATCAGCAAGGGAGGCAAGAGATGTGAGATGTGAATGAAACATTTTCATTAGAAGGGAGGAGAATCCTCAGACAGAGACAAGGCCGAAGCTGATCTGAGCCAATGACATCCCCACCAATTCTTTTTTTTTATCCCTTTTTTGTCCCTCTTGCTTTTCCCCCAGCTGTCAGTCTCTGTGGTATGCGGTGGGCTGATTGAAATCAGCACTGTGTCAGGGCCGTCATATCTCTAGAAAGACATAAAACATGCAGAAACATCAATAAGCAACAGGCCGCTGACAGCTCTCAGGCACCGATGGCGCAAGGAGAGATGGAGGGGAAGGTTAGGACTCTGGGGGGATGCTGTGCAGTTGAAGTGTCTTCTTCAGACTTCACTGAGAGCCAGCAAAGACAAGATAAAGTCTATCAGGTTATCGCCTAGTTCAAGTTGCTTCTCGGACAGCAGGGGCCATTGGGACGCTGGATGTCAAGAGATCTCTGTGTGTGTGCGTGTGTGGGAACTGTGAGAGCGGTTTTGTAAAAGATGTGTAGCATTTGTGGATATATTGGTAGGAAAAATGCAAGCCTGCTGAATTTACTTTTTTTGAGTAGGAAATATTTTAATATGATTCATTGTTTATTGGATTAGGAAATACCTAAATGTTCTAAATAAGCATCATTATAAAATAAATCTGACTGAAGACAAGATCTGATGCAGTAGGATTTTCACTGTGCATTTCTTTCACTAATAGGAGGTAAAGGTGATAGTCTTTTGGATTGCAGTTTGACATTACCTTTACCACTCCTAATTAGGCAAGTTTTTTGCCCTGTGAAACTGCTGAATCTCATTTCTCTCTCCTGATACCCGGTCATTCCCCTGCCCCTAAGTTACCTGGTTAGAATTATGAGTTTGGAAGAACAACAGAGCAGTTAAATTCACTGGTAATTAGCATGACAGAGATGTCAGAGGAGGGGAGCGTAGTTTGGAGTTTCCTGCAAGTTGCTTGTTATTATTATTATTATTATTTTATTATTTTATTTTTGTGTATTGCTAGGTTAATGTCTTGGACAGGCGCCCATTAGCATATCAAATGCATCTCCTATTATTGTTTATGTTTGTCTCCACAAACGGCACCTCCCCACCACTTCTCCGTGTTCTACTCCATCTGCCTCCTGTCCATTGATCAGCCTTCCAGGGCATCAGTCTGTTTAACATCTGCTGCTAGTTTCTGCAGCTCAGGTAACTGTCTCTCGCTGTTCTCCGCCGCCTATTGATCTGCACGTCCACCTGCGGGAACATCTGTTTCAGCGTGTCGTCTGCGAACGTGGCCAGCTACTTTGTTTTTCTGCTTTGCATCCTGTCCACTTTCACTCACTCGTTGGCGTAAAACAGTTTTTACTCCTAAATGCTTGTTAAGTAGCTGTTTACATTCCTCTAATAATGAACAGCAAATTAGTCGCTCATTATGTCTTGGCAAATAATCAGTGTCTATATTTAATTCTAAATTAGTTTGCAATTAACCAAGACTTAGTATATTTGGAAAATGTGTTAGATCTACTGAGACTATAAATTGTACAATTACTTTTGCTACTTCATAGATAGGAATGTAGATATGAATAAGAATAAAATAACTGCATCTCATATAATTTATTTTTGATTTACATTAATTTTATATTGTGTTGTGTTAATCTATACAGCTATAAATTGTTCATGCCTCTGGCAGATTTGGTTCAAAGTTATTATTTTAATTTATTGTTTCCACTCAGTTGTTCTGAGTGGAAACAATATTTTACACTTAGGAGTGGCTCAGTCAAAATTCCCACTTGAATGTGACTCGGAATCCGTGGATAGAGCTAGCTAGAGCTAATTAATGTGTAGGTTATAAATAATTTCAACATGCTATTTCTAATGAAATATAAATAAAACAAACAATTGTCTTGCTTTATTATCTTTTTAGGGATTTCTGTTTCATAACCTATCAGAAATATAGTTTCTGATTGAATGAAAACAGTTTTAGTCAATCAAATTTAACTTCACATAGATATTATCACATTTTACCAGAGGTACAAATAAAGTTGGGTTCAACTATATAAATAAATGATAAATAAATGATAAATAAATGGAATACATAATTAATTTAAGCACACACACATATGCATTGTGACATTTTTGTGCAAAATTATAATTTCTTCTATGATGTTGAATTACCAACCAAAGTAAAAAAAAAAAAAAAACATTTTATTCCCTGTTTTTGTTTCATCTTTGTCGAGGCTTTGTTTGGCAGAAGGCAGACGACAAAGTCAAGGGCCGAGACGAGCCTGAGTTTGTTTTCCCCGTCCTCGGCAGAGCCGCGATGGTGCACTTTAATTTGCTCTTTTGTAATGACAGGGCGCAGGTTAGTTAATTTCAATTTCTGATTTCCAAAGCTATCAAATACAGCTCAGATGAGAAATCAATTTTCCCAGCTGCCTCGGCTTTGTGGCGAAAAGGACCCGTCCGCCATTGGAGGACCACCGGTCACGTGGCCGAGTCGGGGATTAGTTCAGGAGGCCCGTGTTGCCACCGCCTCAATTACGGGCTGCCTCTTGTCATTTACCTCCATAACATCTCATTTGGAAACACAACTCATATTTAATTCATGAAGGCCTCCGCATGAGTAATTGTTATACAGTTTGTTTTTGAAAAAAAAAGGAAAAAAGAATTGAGTACATTTTTGAGCACAACTTTCTACTTTGCATGATAATGGCATTGATTGTGTCCTTTCTGATGAAAAAGAAGAGCAAATTCTCAGTGCAGGAAAAAATCATTTCCAAAACATGACGTACTCCACAATTTGGGCAACTTTCCACAAATTGAGCAACTTTACCCAAATCCTATTATATTTGTATTAAAAACAGACAATATAAAAAAAAAATTATGAAAGCGATACCTCATCAATCCTATTAGTTGATAATACAGTTGGTTTTTATTAGGCATAACCAGTAAAAAAATTCAGTTTGATTTAAAATAAATCACAGTGTACGGATTATTGCATGCTCTGAGCAGATGTTAAGTGAAGGCCTGTTTCCCGAAGCCACAGACTCCACGGTGTGCTTAATGACTGCTATAAAGATAATTGTCAGAAACTCCGTTTTGATAGATGCGACTAATTACAGCCACTACAAAAATCATTCTGGACTGTTTAAGCGTGTTTTACATTTTTATGAAGTGTTGGTTTGGAAATTGAATCTGTTCCAACATTTCTCTTTCCCTAAAATGAACCCTCTTTTCCACTGCAACAACAAATTGACTGTTTGTTCAGCAATCAAAGAATCTCTCTCTCTTTTTTTTTTTCTTTTTCACGTGCGGCTGCTCTATAAACACGAGGTACAGAGGAGGCCCTTTCTCAACATATCATGAGATTATATCTGTTTGACAGTTGCGTTATTGTATGTGGTTTCTATGACGACTGTTTGGGGCGAGGTAGCACGCCCCCCCCCCCTTCTTTCTCGCCCCAATAAAAACCAACCTCAGCTGTCATCTCTTCACCTAAAAGCTTTGTAATTGCTCTCATTTGCATACTACAATTAAGTGTGTTAGCTCACAGCAAGAACAATCAACCTCCGCTAAGGACGGGGGATAGTATAATTATTATATCAGTGGATTTGTGTGAAACATTACTGACGAGCCTTTGTTTGATGCCGATATTGCGTTGTCAGTTTTTGTTTGATGTCAGGCTGTTGCGACATATTCTCACTGACGTACATATTTCACACAGTTCCAGGTAATGTATAGGTATCTGTTAAAACACTGTGATTACTGTTTTGTAATCTGGATTCTGTTCGTCTTTGTGAAAAACCTACAGCAGGAGGTTATATATCCTGGTAATTGTGATGTAGGTTTCTGCCTGCTGGTCAGCTTGAGGAAAGGTATTTTTATCCATTTTTGATAGGAGGCTTTTTGACTCAGTGGTGCACTTGACTGCCTCGAAACAGAATGATTTGCAGTAGCGGGAGACAGTTTGAACTGTTGATTGAATCGAAAGGTTATGTGCGGCCGGCTCTAAGCATTGTTTCTCCTTTCCCTCAGATGCGCAGAGGCTGTAATGAAGAGCTCTTGAACTCACTGTCAAAGAAGCTGTGACAGGGGTTCAGGAGGAGGCCTCTTTTCCTCTGCTGGACATACCACACACACACATCTTTTTACACACATGTTCACACTCTGAAACAACAACAAATAGTTGTTCAAATCAAAGCTAGGGCTATGCCGTATCAAGGCATAGTTTTAAAGTTTTAAAACCTTGATAAAATTTCAGTGGTTTAAATCCCTTATGAAATGCAGAAATGTCAGTTTTGCAGAAGTCAACACTTCTTATCTGGTTATGTTCTTCAGTAATATTCATCTTGATTCCTTATCTGTTGGTAGCTGATGAAACTTATTTCAATAATCGCAAGAATAATTCTGTTTCACTTTGTTTGCATTGTACACCAATCTACCAAGCCACAAGTCAAGTTTCATCTGATTAAAGGTGTACACAACAAGAGGTAGGCACGTTTGGACATGCCCAAACTTCATATTAACATGTCTGTGGGTGTGTGATTAAAAAAAAAAAAAAACAAAAAAACCAGATGAAAAAAACAAAAATTTAACTGGACTGCAAACCAGTCACTTAAGAAATCCAGCTTAAACATCCTAGATAAAACAAAACAAACAAAATACAACTTTATTGCAGCTGCCACTGTCGTAGAGGAAATAAACATAATCCATCCTCCTGCATTCTCACCATGAAAAAGGTGGATAATAATCAATATTTTATATTATTTTGTCAGCAGTAAACATAACTGAGCTTTTATTTTTTAAATAAAAACAATAAGTTCAGGTTACACCTTTTTCTTAATTTGGGAATTAAGATCAGATAGAGTCAATCTGACTGGCCAGTTATATTACTGATAGCCAGAGCTTCAGTGACCCCCATTTGAAATCAGATGTACTCCCAAATATTGACTCTACTGTGTCTTTTGAAATTGCACTATTAATGTATACTATGTGAGTATACACTAATATTTTTGATGACAACTTGAGATATTATTCATTCATATTTTCAGAGTTATTAAAGCTTAGTAACTTTAGCGTCAAAGTGGACCTCATGCCAAAGTCTAAAATGAACCACATCATATTTATAGTGCTGTTTTTATAAATATCATCTAATTTTATTTAGATACCTTAAATTTAAATCACAATGGTCTTAACAAAAGTATAAGTCACTGAAACGCAAAGGAATTCTGCTATGGCACAGCTTTTGAATAGAATTCCTAATTTTAAGCTTTTCATGTATCTTTAGTGAACATCATCATTTGCCATATTTGCAGCCTTAAAAGTTTTTCTTTTTTATTTCACCAACCAGGATTCCTTTGGACCTGTGTATTTTATACAGAGTTTTTACCTTCAGGCCCTGAACTGAGATGGAAGACCAAACGACATAAACGCCAAGTGCCCCATCCCCAGCTCTCTGGAACAAGCTGGTCAAGCAGAAACGAGACCTGCATCAATTTTAATTTGTATTTATCCTGACGATGACCCCCTTCCTTTCAGTCTGGCATGGGAGGCACAAATTACACCCATCATAACTCTGATTCTCGCGGCACATGCTTTGCTATCAGAAAATTAACGTGGTTATGCACCACTGGCGGGTTCAAGGTGTCACAACACAATTATACAATCGTGCAACCTGACGAGCTCTGACTGGTCGCCGGTGTATGACAACTGAGCTGGAGGGGCTACACTGTCTGTCACATCCAGGCGCGTGAGATAAGTTCAGCTGAGTAGTTTACTGTGCCATTTTCTATCCCAATCTGTTAAATATCACAGACCTGCAGGAGCTTTTTATGATATAAGCAACCAGTATTAATCTTTGTAAATTTACCCCTTCTAGGTTTGCTACAACACAATAAAATTCTATGTACTGCATAGCATTAAAAAAACTGCATCATCTGAAGAGACAATTTGGTGTATAATAATATTGTAGTCAACCTTAAGCCACATATCTTTGGAAACCTGGAGCAAAATATAAAAACGAGGGAAGTTTCCTTGCTTGGATCCCCAGTGTGATCTCAGTGTCAAGCCATTAGGCTGTGTGAAATGAGGTGCCACTCACAAACCATAATGCTGCACATCCGTACATGCAATGGTAAAAAATATAACTCTTCAATTCTCAGCACTCTGCTGGACTTGTGGAAATTATTTAGCTGTGATAGTCTGATATCCAGCAATATCCCAATTCAAAGTCACAAAGAGATGAAGAGGGATGTGGGACAAAATTCACAATAATTCACTTCAGGATACGAGATTAATAGAAAACATTAATTTCTGTTTATGTCCGTATTGGAGTAAGAGTAAAGGAAAATTAATGCACAGAACTTGTGCAGAAACCAAAACATTTTCATATTGTTATTAGTTGTTGGGATTATCATGTTTCTTCTCCTGTTGAAAGGCTGGACCTTTCTTTAAATGTCAGTTGAAAAATCTTATTTAAAGCAATTGGAGCATGTATTAAATGCATATTAAAACTATTTCAGGCAACAACGCAGTCCTTGAAAGTTTCTCACTTCTGTTTAGAAGCTCGTAACAAAAGCTGCACATTGCACTTCTGAAATATTTACCCAGAGGTACTGTAGATGTAGCATTGATAAGGCAATAAAGCTAATAAGTGTCACTTTGATGTGACAACAAATTATACATGGTTCTATCAGATCTCATTTCCATTCCACAACACAGAAACGGAGAATACCCTGAAGCGTGGCTGTTAATGGGAGCCTCTATCAGTCATCATGGAAAGCCCGGCTCATTACTCACTCCAACACAACTGTGCCCAGGGTGGTTGATTTCCCCGACGGATGCCGGTTCACAACCAGAGAGGCACTGCAAGGCATCTGACTTGTTTTTTTTTTTTTGTTGTTTTTTTAATGCGTGGGGCCGCAGATGCCATCATGCTGCAAGTGTGTGAAATCCTGTTCTTATCCGGAAATTCATTAAAGTTGGACGTAAAAAAAACAAACAAACTGAAAACAAGGAATTTCAAAGCATAATTGTAATCATTTTATTATAAATTAGAAATATTTGTATAATAAACTAGTAATTGATTTCCAACAAGGTTGCAGGTAATTACCCTGTGACAGTATAACCACCTATAACTCATCTTGGTTTTCATTAGATGTCTGATTTTATGCAACCTGCTTGCTATTCTAAGAGAATTCTCCATTTGGGAACCGGCCAAATACTCTTATAACCCTCGTTCCCTTCCAACCTATGCAATGAATATTTAAAACCCCAATGTATATTAGTCGTGTGCGTCTTTCTTTTGTCCATATATTCTGAAGGACCTCTCTTTCCCTCAGTGAGAACACTGACACTCGGGTTACTTCTCTTCTTATCCTGTAGTCTGTACTGCTCCCTGGTTTTACACTCTCTACCCCCATTTCTATCTTCCCTGACAAAGTCAATAGGGGGCATCCCTCATCTGTCAAAAACAAACATCAGAATATGTCTCCTGGTTTTTTTTCCCCTCTACCCATTCCCTCTTACTGTTAAGACTCACTGCAGATTTTGCAGTTTGTCAATCTGTGCAGACTTTCTTCTTTCTTTTTTTTTCTTCTTGTTTGGGGGGGTTGAGTTGCTTGGCAACCACAATCAACATATGCAAGTGAAAGCAGTCAAAAAATATAAGGGAGAAAGTCCTGGAAAAGTGGCTGACCCTCTGGTGACTCTCTCACCCAGAGGGGAGGCAGCAGCACTCGCTGTGTGTGTGTGTTTGAGTGCAATCTGTAGAGCAGATGGCTGGAGTCCTGGGCAGAGAGCAGCAGGTCTCAGTCTGCGTGTCACCAGGATGACGGGAGCTGGCTGCTCCCTCCGAGCTTTAGTTAATACCTTCCTCTATTGCAGACTTGTTAAAGGTTTGGCCAAAACTAAACTGACTGGGGAAAAAATACAATGTCTGTTCAGTTTTGTCCTAAATGCCTGTTTTTGATTCCTTCTATCTAGTAATAAAAAACTGTTACTAATTTGTTATGTATTTAGATTTTTTTTTTTCTGCTGAGAAGATAAACATATGCTTTTGGTGGTTTTATGTAATTAGTAAAATATTTAGATTTTTTTAAGACTCATTTCTCAGAAATTAATTCACAATTACTTTTTTGTAAATAAATCAGGTGAACAAATTTAGATTTTCAAATGCGTACATTCAATCTACAATTTTTAGACGTGCAAAATTAGAGGGATTTTATGCAATATTTAAGGGATTATTTAAAGAACAATATAGATTTAGCTTGTAAACCATAATCCAAGAGACATTGATGTTCCCCCAAAATATTATACTTCTGACAACACTAAATGAATAATGGTTAATAATTCCCTGGAAAATAAGAATATTTTTGTACATTATCATTGTAAAATGTTCAAATATCCAATTTTCTGTTTTTAAAAGGGAAATTGTAGTTGTTTAATCCTCGGCCAAAATCCATTAAATGTTCCACCTGCAACCTGTCTTGACCTATTAAAGCACATTACCTCTCAGTGTAAATCAACACTTGCATCAGTTTTGTTTCACTAAGTTCCCGTCTTGCCGCTCAGGCTTTAATTTGGGTTTTAGACAGGTACAGCAGTGTGTGGACCGAGCCGTGAGGAGCAAGTGCTGCTGCCTCTCCTCATTCTTCCTCCTTCCTTCGCTTCTTGTATTATATAAAGAGTGGCAGCAGGCAGAATGACAGACTGCCCCAAGAGATGACACCTGTCACTGAGGGGAGTGCTGCTAATCTACAAGCCTCATTTTGTTTGAACTCTTTGTCACCTTGCCGTCAAATCCTCATCTTCTCAGTCACTGCCAGCTTCCCTCCCCTCTGCTGCTCTGCTCGCTTCTGCTTTGCCCACAAAATACAATTCCTCCAGCATCTCTTCTGCACGCCTCACGCTCCACCTGCCAAACCTGTGTTTTCTGGTTTAAAAAAAAAATGCTCCCACCTACATTTATTTACTGAAAGAGTTTTACTTGTTTGCTTGTTTTTTTACTCCTGCCATTTTTGATGGTTTACGAATAAACATATTGTTTTGACTTTTTGACTTTGAATCAGAAAGTCTTGGTGTCTTGAAACTACTGCACATGAGAAGATGAGATTTTCTTGTTCAAATGTTTTTACTTTACAAACAAAGGCCCCATTCATCTATATTGAGATTTGTCTAAGTTAAACTGATCTGAATAGCAAATGCTGTCTGGAGTGGCTGAGTCTCTATGGAGCAGCACACTCCAACCCCCTCCTGGCCAAATATCTATATTGTCCACTTCTACAGACTGCGCTTTGTAATTATAATATAATTCATTATGTCTATGCTGCATGTGTCACAAAGGACGAGTCCTCCCCAAAATCCTTCTGCGCTGTTCAAGCTGACCGAACACATTCTTGTTTCCATTTTAAAGACTGCAGCTTGAAAATACCCTCGCACACCCCCATAAACAATAGGTTTTCCTTTTTTTCTTCCCCTTTGGCTTAATTGAGATATCACCCACAAATTTGACAGCTCACATAAGCCCCTACATTGGAGGAGCACAAATAGCAAGGAAAAGGAGGTAAAGGAAATAGGTAGATGTAAAAGTCGCTAAGATAACACAAAACAATGTTTTTTGCTGACTATAGTGAGGAAGAATAAGTATTTTTTATTTTATTTTTTTTAACCAGGTTGACATTAGAATTTACCTAATTTGATGTTTTCCTGTGTCACATTTTTATCTGTCAGTTTATTTTTTTTACTGAATTTCTTCCCATTTTAAAATTATACTATGATACCAGAAAAAAAGGCACATTGTAATCCAAGTGCAAAAGCATGAGCCAACTTCTTTAAATTCCTTCCATTAAGAGGAATTATCTTTTCCAGACACATTTTGTATGAATGCATCCAAAAATCCTCATTTCATTTGGATTGGATGAGATTTAATTTAATCCCCTTTGCTTATTAAAAAATAAGATGCCACATCTTTAACAATGGAAGGGCTAGTCTGCACTGAGCACAATGGTTAAGGTTAAATTAAAGGTTATGTATACCCCTTTGCTGTATTAGAAGCATTCACATTCAAATAAAAGCAGGCAGGGCTGGTTCATGCTGCATGCCAGTGAAAAGTAGTTAATTTTCACACACAAAGCAAACCCGGAGTTGGTGTCTGATATGTTTTTTTACCCGTGTTTCCTAAGATATTCTTTGTTTCATTTTCTCCATGTTTTCTAAACATTTAACTCAAATCATAAAAGCGCTAGCAGCTGTAGAGACTGTTTAGACCGGACAGTGGATGGTAAAAAATTTTTTTAGTAATTGAGTTTTCAAATGTTGTATTGCTTTAAACAAGATGGCTTTGTTATACTTTTGTTACAATTTTTCTTACAATTTTGAAAATTAAGGTATCTGAGACTGCAAAGAATGTATATATATAATTTATGAAATTAAATAAAAAACTCTAGTGGAGCAACAGTTTTTTAGTAGACATAACACAGAAGTAGGAAGGGGAATACATGGGTCAGAAATGACTGATTAAAACTTCTGCTCAATCACAACACAGCCAAATAGTTGAGAAGGTGTCTGGGGTTGAGAAGCAGAGGAGGACGGCTCCCTTCGACAAAGATGAGGCAATATTCAATCCTTCGACTGCATCAATGAGAGCAGAGTTTGACGTTTCGGTCTGATGTCATATCAACCACCCCTACATCATATGGTATTGTTAGTGACAACATTAGACAAGTTTACAATTTAGAAATCAGTCCTGCATAGTAATGTTCTACAGATGCAGGTTAGTAGTTCTTTAAAAAAAGATTTCTGCAACATTTAGCAAGTTATGTAGTTCAACTTAATAATCAGGAAATGAACGTAGACAGAAAAATTATATATATATGATGAATATGATGAATGGCATCCGATTCATTTAAAGTAGCGTTTTGACTTTTTCATATGTATATATTTACATATTTAATGCATCTTGGTAATGCTTACTTTGGCTAAAGGTTCTTGACTTTCTGCTTTATATATATATATCTATATAGATATATAATATATGTAAGCAGAAAGTCAAGAAGATGCATTAAATATGTAAATATATACATAAAAAAGTCAAAATGTTACTTTAAGCGAATCCGATGCCATTCATCCATCTTTTATACCTGCTTGATTCTTACATGGTTGCTGGAGAGTTGGTGACCATCTCCATCATTTATTGGGAAAGAAGTTGGATATACTATGGACAGGTTTCACCAGTGCACTGCAGGGCAGCACAAAGACCAAATAACCATGAAAATTAGATACCATCCCAGAAATGTTTTGTTGTTAAAAAAAAAAAGTAAAACTGAAAATCCAAATATCATACAGACCTATGACGTTTTGATTGTGTCAAATGTTTTTCTAAAATCAGACCATTGATATTAAACATAAAAATAAATAGAGTTAACATCCAGTTTTTGAAATGTTATAACTGTATAAGTTTATTTTGACATACTCATTGTAAATCACTATTTTATAATTTCCTCTGATTTCAGTAACCAACAGCTTGCAAACTAATTGCAGTTGCCAAGTGGTAAACAGGCTTGTGAGACAAGTAAAAGACATGACAACATGACAAAATATGTTTTCATTAGCCTATAGTTGATTAACTTCACAACTAACATTTTCTTATTACAGACACAGCAATTACTGTACATTTATTAACAAGCTCCTTTTAGATTATCTCCTCAAAAACGTCAATTACTGCATTTACTAACGACAAACTCAAGTTGTTGTCAGCTGCCAAACTTATCTTCTTAAATAGTGTTCTTTAATAAGTTTACAGGTTTTCATAAACTGTTATCTGAGAGAGCCTCAGCCTCGGGATGTACTTGCATCTTGTCTTTCCAACTCCCCTCACCCCCTGAGTTTTTGACTTGGGAAAAGTCATGTCATGGTAAGAAACAAATTATTTCACAAGCTATATTTAGAACATGTATGAGATTAGACTAGCAGCTTGTCTTGGGAGTCAAAAAATAGGTACCATATCTTGTGCGATGGGACAGCCAGCACAAATGGGCTGGTGCACCTATCCAATTAACACCCTGCCTGGCAATCCCTCTAGGTCACCTGCTGACTCCCATGGCATGCTCTACCTGTCTCTGCTGCTCTCAACACATGGCCTGCTCCAATATAGAATTAACAGCACTTTTCACCTGGTCACGTCGACGTGCCATAGATTAGACCGGTGCTGCATGGAGATATGCAAGGTACTCCAAATGAGGGCACAGGAGGTTAAGATTTCAAATGCAGTGGGGCTATTGTTTTGCCGCTTCTTTAATATTAATTAAACTCTGGGGTTAAAATGTTCCGAACCAAAGTACTGCTTAATTCTTGCACAAGTGAACACCTGATAAGGAACTTTATTTAATGATCATCTGGATGTTACAACTTATCACACAGGTTAGGGCCTTGATAAGTCTAATAGGCAGCTAGGGCTAAGTGGTTCTTTTGTGTTGTGAAATTTTTAAAATAAATTAATTTTTGTATAATGTTAACTAAATAAGACCTATTTTAATGCGTTGGGAGGGTCCACTTTTGCCAATTTCTTAATCCCTAAACAGGCAGTCAAATAGATGACTATTTTGCTGCTAAAAACAGTAAGATCAATGTCTATTGGCGTTGCATGGTAGCACTCTTGATAGATAGCAGTGTTGTCTTGACGCAAGACGTTTCTGGGTTCAAATCCTGATGAGCTGAGTCATTCTGCATAGAGCTTGCATGTTCTCCCGATGCATGTTTTGGTTCCTTCTCGGTTTTCTCACATCCTCTCACTTTTCAAAACCATGACTGATTAGTGATCTCTTTGAGTGTGCATGCATAGTTGAACCACTGACTAACCAGGGCATGTCCGATGACCACTGGAAAGACAAGTTCTTTTGGATGATATTGAATTTCTAATGTTTCTCTCAACTAAAAATATAATCACATTTTTATGTAAGGCAAATGCCATGTTTGAATATTCAGTCAAACATGACATCAATCAGTCAGTTTATGTCGATCAGCAGAGTAGGTTTATCTGAGCTCAATTTAATTTTACATTTTATTTAACTTTTATTTTAAATGGTTAAATAGAGGTATATTTACAGATATCAGATAGTTTGATGCTAAGGTTTAGACCAATAACTAAACATTTCTTCACAAATATTGCACTTTAAATTCTCTTTTTGATGACTTACATGTTCTGCTTACTGTTTGTGTCTATTTGGATCTATCAAGTTTAGTCCTAAAAAGTCACATGAAAGGATAAAGGAAACTTTATATTGTTAACCTATGAAGTAGTCTCTCTTGAGTCTTAAGTAAAATGCATAAAAGATGAATACCTCTACTTTTCTCAAAATACTTTTATTTTAAAGTTCTTTACATACGTCAAATTTGATGTTTGTTTATTGTGAAAGTGAAAGCCTTTCCTCATGCAAGCTATAACACCTGAAAGGCTTCTCCTATGCTCACCAAGGGGGGAGTATTTGGCAGTTTGAAGTAAATATCCCTTCACCTGCCAAACACTGCTCTCTCTCTAGGCGACTTCAGAGTAGAAGAAATCCAGCCCCTCTTTAGGAAGGGCTGAGCCCGCTGGGCTTAAAGGTCCGTTAGTATCAAAATTACTACCTCTTTCAAAGAACCTGCTATAAATGTTGTAGCAGAATTGGTAGGTTGAAAAAGAACACAAATTGGTGACAACCAGGAAATTTAATATTAATAATAATAATATTAATATTTAATAAAACAGAAAAAAACTACGTCTTGTTTATGGTTTTTATGGACAGGAATGCTAGATGTAGATTGAGAGAGGTGGGTATCTGATTATAGAACCTCTACAACTCATCTGTACTTTTACAGATTATGTATTTTTGTCAGTGTCTTCAAGCAAGAGAGTTGTGTACTGGAACAGTTTAAACCTATTATTAAACGTTTAATAAACGTTGTATTAAATAAATGTGTTAGACAGAATGGTTTTTCTTCTGTGTGATCTGTCTGTACCTTTAATCCTCAAAGTAGTCTGCCAGCTGTTGGCGTACTTGGTGGCATCTGGATACCATTTAAATCACATTCATTTTTAATGAACATTTTGAAGAACCTCAACAGACCACAGTGTGGTTTAAAAATATACACCAAATCCTTACAATAAACTAGTCTAACTCTCCAGCCTGAAATAATTTGACATTGACACAGTTTTCTACAGAGCATCTGAAAAAGATTTCTTATTTTTTAAAAGAAGTTTTGGTGCTTAGATGACTTATTGACTTTGGAATGAAGTTCTTTGACAAATTTACAGTGTCTGCCACAGTCTGTTTTCTCAATATTAGCTCAAGAAGCTCTCAGTAACTGCAGTTTCTACACTAGACTGTGAATCATGTGACCTGAGTTTAAGACTAGTCAAGCCACTTATTTGCTTTGAAATTTTGTTCTAGTCTGAGCTTTCTCACTTTGTGAGTTTTAAGCACTGTGTTATTTTAGTGTAGTTTATGCTTTGTAGCTTCTAGGCAAAGGTGTGGAAAATATACATTTCCTGTCCTATTAAGTTATTGCAAAACTAGAGCATAAAATCTGATGCTAACAGATATCCTCAGGGTTGTTGTGTACCTAGAAGTGTTCCTTGCACACCTCTGTCTATTTGCTATACCAGCTTAATACTTACAGAGTTTGGGGGGGAACTGAAATCTCCAACGGTCATTGAGCATGAGGGGAGATACACTCTGCACATGTTGGCAGGTTATCAGAGAGCTATACAGAGACAAACATGACATCAAACTACTTTCTGCAAAGCCCTTTTTTCAAGAGGGGCAGCACTTCCTCTCCTCCTTCCCTACATTCTTTTCAAATTTTGCATCATTCAAAGACTAGGATCATTAACCATCAACCTTCTTATTGTCTTTATAGACTAGTTCTTAATCCAGACCAATGAGCAAGTTAAACCAGATCTTGATTGAATCTTGCCTGATGTAAACCTTGTACTGGACTTTGCTTCGTACAGACGGTCTGGCCTCTCAGCTATTGAGCTATTGAGGTGTGGACTGTGTTGAGGTTTGAGATTTTACCCAGTTGCTAATGTTTGCCCTATGCACCAATTTGACGCTAAAAGGCTTACTGCTTTTGTCTGTAAACAACTACCTTTTCACCCTTTGGTACAGGGACTCCAGAAAATATAAATATTTCCATGATGATGGCAAGAACAATGAAAACATCAAGCATAATCTAAACTATGTCCTCTGAAGCTTTCAGGGTCTGGAGCCATGGGAGGCCGTGACATTACTTGATTGAGAAAAACATCATAGACAAGCTGGTGATTTAGTCAGTCTAAATTGTAGTTATTTTCTCACACCTTTCCATGCATTTCTGTGAGTAAATAACAGCAATGTAAGTAAATCAGTGCCTCTCCAAATCTCCATGTGGGGTTCATGATTAAACTCAAGATCACAGTCTTTGCTAAGTTAAACAACTACGCATTTATTCTCCTGTTTTTACAACGCATTTTAAATACTGTTAGTGAACAGCTATCGCTCCAGACCTAAAACAGACATTTTCCTCACATTTTACTTTAGTTGTAAATGAAGTTAAAAATAATCTGCAGGGCACGCTTAATGGATTATAATTTAAAAAAAAAATAAAAATACTCGCCAACTTAAAAAATGAAACGTTGTAACTGTAACTTTTGAATTTCTACAGTAATTCAAGAAATTACATTTTTTTCCATGATTACATAACTTCAGTGTCCAGGTTAAGATATTCACCCAGAAAGGTGAAAATATATTTTTTCAGCAACAATCATTGTATTTTTAAAATTACACCATCACATTGAAGTCCAGCCAAGAATAACAAAATGCTTCCATAAGATATTTCATCCTTACAGAGTTTATGTGGGGTCACGGTCATTTAGAGAAGATTTGCAGCAGTGTCACATGAAGTATTTTGTTTCTCTCTGTGTTGTGTGTGTGTGTTGTGTGTGTGTGTGTGTGTGTGTGTGTGTGTGTGTGTGTGTGTGTGTGTGTGTGTGTGTGTGTGTGTGTGTGTGTGTGTGTGTGTGTGTGTGTGGTGTTACAGCAGTATTTCTGGGTACCTTGTCTGACATATCTGCACATTATTTCTTGTTTATGGTTTTCATGGACAGGATTGCTAGATGTGGACGTAGAGAGGTGAGTGTCTGGTTTTAGAACCTCCACGACTCATCTATACTTTTACAGATTACGTAGTTTTGTCAGTGTCTTCAGGAAAGAGGCTGTAGTGTCTACTGGAGCAGTTTACAGCTGAGTGTTAAATGAACAGCGTGAGAGTCAGATCCTCTAAGGTTAGGACTGTGGAGAAAAGATGGGCTGGAGCATCTGGGTTGGGGGTCAGTCTCTCCCTTAAGCGGAGTTTAAGTATCCAGGTGTTTTGCTCACAAGTGATTGTCGGATGGAGGAAGAGGTTGATAGACTGAGGTCGATAATTATTGTTTTCTTCTGTTTTACACATTTCAGAACCTTTTGAAATGGGACTGAATATATATTTAGCATCTTCTCTGTTAAAATAATGTCCTTTTTTGCTTAATCCTAATTGTTGCCTTTCTCAATTACATTATAAACTAGAACAGCTACAATAGATGTGATGCACAGTTTTAGTTGGAAAGTAATGAAAACTAACATAGCTTCACTTATATAATCAAAAGTACGAGAAGAAAGTTTGGTTGTTTTTTTTTAGCATCATTGTTGCCTTCCAACCACAACAGATGAGATCTTTGCCTGAAGCCTAAACACCCCACACCCACATCCCAGAAAGACCCTCAAGTGACATCCTGTGCCGATAAGAGTCGGTTAGATTTGATACATGACTCCATGTCTGCAGGTGTGTGAATTCAATAATACTTTAACTCAGGATTTTCTCTCTGTCAACTTGAGAAAGGGAAATATCATTAGGCCAAGTTTTTCATGGATAAACGTTTCTATCAGGGGATGGTATAAACCATTCACATCATCAGAGAGGTATCACTTTGCAGAGCTGAGTATTGCATGTGAAAGGCTACACTCACCTTAGTGGATCCCAGTGGATATTAACCTAACAGCTGAGGACTCCGGTGGGCACCTCAGCAGGCAGATATCCTTTATTATGCTGCAAGTCAGTGGGCACAAATATGATCCGGTTTATGTGAAGCTTTCAATGGAGCTTTGTAGAAGAGGGATGCAGCTTGTCTACACTGCATGTAATTTGCAGATTCTTTACACTGTATTGTGTACGCTGACAGGTTTGTGATTTGTTTGCACTTCACGGGCGTCTAATTGATTAAGATTAAAGGAGGGGATGGTTTGTGGGGCTGTCGAAGGAAACTACTGCCACTTTTGTGTTTTTATGTGCCCCTCCTTTTTTTTAAAGTGGGACTACACACCTAACATGAGCCAACACAGGCCACATGCTGGCCTGCATGCTGGTTCACATGCACTGCATGACACAGCAGCTGAATAAAGCCATCATTTGCTCACTAAATAACCAGCCCAGTGGCTTTGCTGTCTGTTCCAAGGGAGCTCTGCCAAGCCTCCTATCCACTCAGGAACTCCTACTGCACATTTTGTGGGCCTATTGTTATTAAAAAATAGATTAAGTGGAGGTTTCAAAGACTTTTTTTTTGCATTTATAAGTAAAAATCAGCATTAATCAGACATGAAATGTTGTTTGATGTAACACTGAATGACAGGATTATATACAAGTCTAAAGAAGTTTACATTTGCAGTGAGAACTTATAATTGAATGAATTGAAGCCCCAAAACCGTCACTTCTTTTAATTAAAGCATTAATGTGAAAGCTAGTGCCGAAGTGGGTTTTATGACAAAGAGAAAATATTATGTCAAAGTCAAAGAAGTGGTTTTATTTTCCACTGCAAGCTAAAGCGTAATACTACAAAGAAGCAGAACTGAATCCTGTCCTACTCCACTCGCTTTGATAGTGGACCACCATGTTATAAATAATGTATTAAAGGATTTGCAAAGCAGAGAAAGAGAGCTGCTTTCACAGGAGTGAACGTTCTTTTACTAGTATGTGACAAAAAAAGGGAAGAAAATGTGTTAAGTCTTTGCAGCCCAGACTTGAGGTATAAAAGAGTTCATATATTTTCTTTTGTATTGTTCACGTTAAGAGAGTGTTTGGTTTGCTTTTTTTTTTTTTTTTTTTTTACAGTTTTTGGTAGCTTATTTTTCTGCCAAAAAAGGTGTTCTTGGCCTACTGGGACCACTTAAAAGTTTATGCAGAGTACCGGCCAAGTTGGACAAAAAAGGAGCCTTGAAGTATACACACACTGGCCCCTTTCTCAGAACCTCTCAGCTCTGGCTTAGGGGGGAGTGTTGTTGGTTTATGAGAGGGGAAAATAGCTCCAGCCTCCCGCAAAAGTGAAATGGGATTAAGGCCTTTGTTCAGCCCACAATGGTGAGGGGAATTAGCAATAGTTGTAGGCACTTAGAAGAGCTCTCACACTGAAGCTTATCCCAGCTTTTGCACAATAATCATTTGAATATCAACAGTGTTTTGCAACTACAGCGTTAATGTATAAACCTCTCTCTTTAGGATATCAAAATCCCCAAAAGAAGTTTTTAGTTCATGGCTACATCACAAATATGGGATGCTCTTATTTAGAACATTGTATTTTTGTGCATTATTCTTGCAGAAATATTTTTAAAATAATATGCCAAAGTTTTCATATACTTAACTTTTTTTTGTCTACTTGGTGTGCTAAAATATCATTAAATTTGTAAAAAGGATTTAATCCTGTTATTTTAATTATTTTCCAGTGCCAAATAAACTTTTCAAAATAGTTTTAACAGTGCCGGAACAAGGATTTATAAAGCCCACTGTGCCACTCCCTTTTATATTTTCCATGCTTGATTATTTTTGCATTCTACATTTATTAATTCCCTTTAGGATTAATAAAGTATTTTCAAACTGAATTGAACTTAATTGAATATCCATTAAATAACTTGTTTTGCAGTTGACCAGTGAGCCAACAATGCACTACACTAACTGTAGGAAACGGTCTGTCCTCTTACTTTATTTTCTAACTATGCAGCACATTAGATGGATGTGATGTATAGTCCTTATGCTGAACCACTGTTGTTTCAGTATTAATTTTTGCAAGAATTTCCTGTTTCTTCCGTATGTAAATTATAAAATTAAGACAATTTATAATTTGATAAGATTTGTTTATTTTTCAGCAGTTGTCAGTTTTACAAAGTTTTTCTCAAATTCTATAATTTAGTCAGAGAAAGGTGCAGAGAGGTAAAATTTGATAACATTTGCTTTGATTATTTTCTGAAGTTGAATCTGAAGATGAGTTTTCTTTTAGCTCTATTTCTGCTTAGCTATTTGCATCTGTAATGTGCTCAGACACAACTAGCAGAGAAATTATAAAATTAGCTCTTTTTTTAATCTTCAAACGATGAAAGTTAATTTGGTTCAGACATCTAACTCAAAAAGTACAGGTGTCTATAGTACAGATTATTTTCTTGCAGAGTGCTATTTCAAGTGTTTATTTCTGTTGGCATTGATGAGTATGGCCTGCTGCTTATGAAGTTCCAAATTCACCAGAAGGGTTGAATACATAAAACCTTTTTTTAATACTGTCTTCCTATTAATGTCATGCTACTGAAAAGCATGTCCATGAGGATATGCACTCAGAACTTGTTTGTGGCTCTTCCTGCACGAATTGCTGCCCTTCTACTGTAGTTTAAGTTCATCTCATTTATTTCTTCCACTCAACTTTACATTATTATGATTGGATACAGCACTCTGTGGTGAGCTGGCTTCTTTAGCAATGAACTTTAATGGCTTGCCCTCCTTGTGAACAACTGCCAGCTTGCCAGCATATTGTTTCTGCAACAACAAAAAAACACATTTCTTCTAATTTTCCTTGAAATTGAAATAATGGATGTTCATTAGCTGTAAGTCAAAATCATTACAATTTACATAAATAATCACAAGATGTGTGTATTGAATCAATATAGTATGGATTTTGAATTTAATTATTGAGATATTAGAATTTTTCAAAATGCACCTGTATGTGCATAATTGTATTAGTCAACTTTAACTGTGTAAATTAAATTCTTGTTGGACCCCCAGGCCAGTCTGGGTCCCAAACAGTTGCTTGCTTAGCCCTGTAATCCATTGGGCCGCCCCTGAATAAGATGTATACCTGAGAAGAATCAAGTAAATATTTTATTTTTTAATTCAAAAAGTGTTACGTGACTTCTTATAAAAGGAACGGCTTCAAAGTGATGTAGCAGAAATGTTTGGTGTACAGATTCTTCTTTTAGAATAAAACATTTGACATATTTTTAAAATCTTTAAGACGATTGGTAGTCTTTTGCATTACTTTTTTCTTTCAAGCCTTATTTAAAGAATCAAACTCTCGTCTGACTCGTCTGTGATGAGACAGATTCACAGACGGACTGAACTCTCACAGAGGAGGGAAAGTTTGAGAGCTTCTGCCTTAGTTGTGTCTCACAAGACCGGCCCGTAGAAGGGAGATGGCCTCAGCATTTTTTTGCCCACACACTGAAAACGTATTGTCCAAATCACAAAACATTGAGTGAGATCAGCAGACTTGTCAAGAGGCCCTGGCTTGAATATGAATGATGAGAGAAGAGCAGGGTGGTCCTCGTGCTGTTTTGGTGTTAGGCAGGTGAACATAAGCTTAACTGTCTCTGGCAGCTGTCCATCGCCGAATCAGCAGAGGTTACCGCTGTAGAAAAGAGAGCGAGAGGGAGAGAAAAACACAGCTATTTAGCACTTTTTATGTAAATTAGCTCCAGAAACTGAGAGAAAGCATCTGCAGGCCCCAGTGTAATTCTCAAAATATTTGTTTTCCAGTGATTGCAAATTTTAAGTGCTAATATGAAATCATGACTCTATCTTCCTCAAATCTGATCAACTCCATCTCTCCTGGTGAAATGAAAAATGCTGGAAGTAGGTTTTTCGATGTTCTCGCATGCATATATATTCTTTTTTTTTTCTGCCAATCTGCTGAAATTGAGACATAACACCTCCCCTTCTTTCCTGTCCTTAACACATGCACGCACGCTAGCTCAATTCACTCAAGTGTCTGCATAGTTCTTCGCATTCAACTGGATACAATGATGCACAAGATGAATAAAGTTATCTCTGCAGCTGAAAGGGATGTTGCCGGTGGGAGGGAACGGGGAGGTTCCCCCTGTGCTCCCGAGCCTGAAAAGAGCCAGGCTTTGAGGGCCGCTGCTGTAGAGGTCAGGGACCCAGCTGCTTTTAGGGGTGAAAGGGACACTGGCGGGCTGGACCGGCCACGAACAAAAAAAAAAACCACACAATCACGTCAAATAAAGACATCTCAGATTGGACGCTGACAGATCCCTTCCCAAAGTCGCTGAACTCACTCAGCTCAAACTTTTCTCGGGTTTGTATCATGTTGCACAGTCTGAGTCCCACCTCACTTGAGCCTGACATATAAATCTTAGAGGTTTTTTTTGTGTGTGTTGTTGTCGTTTGTTTTAATTTTGGAGTCTGAAAACAACATTTCTACCCAGGTAGGATTTTTAAAAGTTATTTCCTGATGGCCAAAGTTGATGGCGATGTTAAAACCAACCAATTTTGAATATTCTGTTTTTCTCCATGTAGTCTCCATATGGTGTTGTTTTCCTGTGTTGGACTGAGGAAGTGCTTTGTTGATCTGAGATTTTTTTTTTGTTCGTTTGTTTTCGAACCTCAATGTAGATAGAGCTTCATTTTTTTTCTGAAAACAGGCATTAATACCCCTCCCTACTTCCAAGTTTAAAGATTTCACAGGGTACAGAAATTTGCTCTGAGTTTAAATTTGTGAGGGGTAAGTAGGATAATAATCAGGCCACATTATGAGGAACCGATTGTTCATTTTCTCCGTCAGCAGCAGCAGCGGAGCTTTGCCCAGAGATGTGCCGACCTGTGCAGATGGGGTTCAAAGCCAATTTCCATGTTAAAAACTCTGCACGCTTCAAAAATCCTTCCCGACTGACTCTTGTTGATCAGAGTGTGCGACAAGGCTGTCTTTTTAAAGCTAGCAGAGGCAGATGTAAGCGAGCAAATGTACAACAAACAGTCTAGTTCTGAGTGTAGTAATGGTGTTGTTTTCATGCATGCCCTGAGGCGGTGACATGAAGACAAAAGATGGCTCTGAAGCGTACCGTCAAAATGCAAAAAATGGGCCATTACATGTGTCATACAGTAATTACACAAGCTGTTAAAAAAAAAAAAAACGCCCTTATTTATTCAATTTTTTTCTCATTTTTTCCTTCATCCAATATGTGTCAAGTGTCACTACAAAGCTTTAATTCTTTTCAGAAATTCAGTTTAGCCATTCATCATCAGCTCACATTTACATTCGTTTTCCTTCATACACTCTGCAAGGAGAAGAAAGAGAGCACTGGAGTGGGGGAAATTTGTTTGATGAGTTATGAGATGAACATTTTTTTTTTTTTTAGTATCACTTCTACCATTATGTTAGGTTGTTCTTTATATTGCTGTCATTTGCAGCCTTATTAGTTTTTTTTGTTTCATTTTGTTTTCACTGACACAAATAATTTGCAGAAAAATGTATAAGTTGGAAGCTGAAAAATCTTAAATCCAGTCACATTTTCTTTAAGAGGAAAAGAAAACCAGAGAACAGACTCATTTTTTTTCTCAGTTCTTTGTTCACTCCTATCACAAGACTCTAATGGTGTCTCTGCTATAAGCTTCCAGCCCCCTTCGACGCCGTGCTGGTTATAATATAGCCATTGAAACGCCTGCTTGCTGCAGAGTATTAAGCAATGGCGGAAACACAATCTTTGGTGGGCTCCTAACAATAGATAGGAGGCATGATGACTTATTAAACACAGCCAACCTTGCAGCATAGCTTTTCTCATTATCTTTTCAATTCCCAGCCTCTAAAGCCTACGGGTCTGGCGACAAAACTCTCCGTCGTGTAATTCTCTTGCAGGCTCCTTTCATCAGCCGATTTCGCAGAGAAATATGAAGCTGATTTTATCGCACTCTATAAATTCACAAAAGGCCCCCTCGAGTTGCCCCCATGGAAGGCATACCTCATCTCAGTGATGTGCCACCACTATTGCTGATCCCAGGCATTTGATAAGAGAGTCTCTCCTTTTTTTTTTTTTAATGATTTGACAGACATCAGACATGAGCCCTATAGACACAGCATTTTTAATACACTTTTCTTTGCTTGTTTACACCAGGCTGCTCAGATGAAAAGAACATATCTACCAAATCTTTCTCACAATAGGTGATATATATATATATATATATATTATATATATATATATATATATATATATATATATATATATATATATGTGTTTTTAAAAGGTACTGCAGCTTTAAGATAATAATCAGTCATGTGACTTTGTCACAAATAGATTTTGCTTTATTTTTGCAAGTTAGAAAGAAAATTAGCTCTGTAAAACTAAAAAAAATATCTTTGTTTGAAACAAATACTCCTGAGACATCCCGTCTTTAATAATGCTGCTCCAAAAATATTTCATCTCATATGTATTCATACTCTGAGCAAGTTAAAAGATTTTCATTCAAGCACAAACTTTGTTTTGAAATGGAAATGATAAACATATTTTTATAAGAAAATAAAACAATGTAAAATGACAATTTTTTTCAAAAAATTCTATATTTGTTCCTCTTTTCTTATTAACAGTACTGTTTACCTCGTCAATAATCAATACAATAATCTAAATGTGGATTTTAAAAATCCAACTCTTTTTGTAATTGCTGATTAACTTTTTCTGTGTATTCACTGGTAATGTTTTATAGTTTATCTTTTGTTGTCGTGATTAGCTCTAATTCTTTGGAAGACCTCCTTACAATGACCCTAATCTTTTTTCTCCTACCACAGATTTTATTTTATTATTATTATTTATTTATTTTTTTTATCAGATTTAATTTCTGGGCTCTGCCTAGGCCACTCCAAAATAATAATATCACCTCCGTTCAGAAGAAACAAGAGAGTATAAATAATTTTTTTTTTTACACATTCTCAATAAAAATGATGTGTTTTTAAAATATATTATCACAAATGCCTATGTGTTAGTAACAAAACCTTGAAAACAGTCAATTTTGTTAAAAGCCCCCTTATAAATAGTTTATTTGTTTCCATTTTTTTTTTTAAATAATTTCCTGTTTGGAATTGAAAGTGTTAATATTTAGTTTTTTTTTAATGCTAGAAAAATCTTCCTGCAATGCACAAATTGAGTAAATAATAATAGACTGCTGCTATCAAATAATTTAGATGACTAAAATGACATCTTACACAGACGACAAATTAGTTGCCAGGTTATCAGAAGGACAGCTCCTGTCACATAATTTTAAATGCAATACTTTTAAATGTTTCATCTGTTTGTCTCACGTGGGTTCTGGCATGTTTTTTGCATCCTGGCATGCAGGGGGAATTGTTGTCTTTGAAATGTTTTGACTGTGGTGTCACTTTTTGAAAAACTTTCATCACGCTCAGGTACCTAATCAATTGAAATGGATCTGCCTTAGCCTGGAGCCCAGGTGTAACTTTGACCAGCTTTCATCAGCTCAGCCCTCTTCTCCTCTCTTTTTTTATATAAAAAAAAAAACCAGAAATCCATGCTTTCATGAAAATTTTAGTTTGAAATGGATACTCAGCTTCCCCACCGGGCTGGAGCTGAATTTAAAGTGACAGCATTTAATGTGAAAGCAGTTCAGCGACATGATTACAAACAAAGCTGCACGCATATTCGTCTCGAAATGTTTAAAATGTTGCTGATAATTGTCACTTCTAACGCGTCTGTCATTCAGCACCTCAGTGCTAATTAGATTTCCTACATTATAATGTTTGATAATGGTACCGTCCAACAAAACATTTGTGCGAGCCTTCTGTTAACTCTTTGTGCACCTTTTTCAAATTTGCTATTTCACCTCCACAGGGGAGAAAATATTATCTGCAATAATCACTGTCATCAACGCGATCCCCTCCGTGGTCTATTGGCTCCAAATAAGTAATTTAGTTGTAAAGCAGCTTCATTTATTTTGCCTATTCATTTCTTCTTCCTATCATATATCTAAATACAAATCTTCATTTTATAACTGACAGCTTATTACCTCTGAGCACATGCTGATAAATTTAATTCCAATGAGTTAGCCTCCATTTTGCCATCCCATTATCCACTAATGTGGCAGCAAGCTGGCAGAGAGAAAACTTGCAGGAGAAGAACTCAGAAAATTATTATTATTATTTATTATTATTATTATATTATTATTACTATTATTGTACTTTTATTTTATTATTATTATAAGTATTTAGTTTATTCTTTATCCTACCTTTATTTTGTTACAAAATAAATGTAGAATAAATGAAGATTAAAAAATACACAAATAAAACACAATTTTTGACACTTTTTAAAACATTTCCTTACTCACTTCCATCCTTTCTTAATTGGTTAATTAAAATTCAGACACATCTGAACTAAAAACAGTGTTTTTAATGATCCATTTTTTTCTTCCTTTCAGTCGATTTTGGAGTGGACATCCCTGTCTGAACGCACACTTTCTAACTAAGCAACCTTCCACCTCAGTTGGGTCTATTTTGGTGAAGCAACTAAAGTAAGTAAACAATTATTATTAGCTTTGATGTTGGCCTGAATGGCACTCAATTAACAATGTGGCTAATGAGCCCATTAAGGATGAAAGTGTTCTCAACAGGTATGAGAGGATACTGCTGTTTTTGGAGGCTCAGTTCTCAGCACTGAATGCAGCATGAATGACGGAGCTCTTTCTCAATCGCTTCAAAGGCCAAAGCTCCACAGCCCAGAGAGCAGAGTTAAATAAAGGTTTTCTTGCAACTGAATAAAAGAAAAAGGAAGAAAAAAATAGCACCTAATAAATATTTTTACATTTGGTACAGATTGACAATGTAAGAAAAACAACCAACTAAAAAGTTAGGTTTTCATAAAAATTCTCCTCGCGCCGCATTGAAAGCCAAATATTTTCCTTCCTCTCTCACAGCTCAAAGAGGAAATCCAGTTGTGTATTTTTATTTTATTTATTTTATTTTTTTTTGCAAAATTTGTTTCAGTTTTTGTTGAGCAAATGTTGAGTTTCCCCCCTCTGTCTAAGAGTGATTCCATCTCAGTGCAAATAAGGCTTGTCTGTTGTAATGAAAGCAATGTGAAAGAAAGGGGCTGGGAGCCCTTTTTTTCTGCAGCAGCAGCATTTCCTCTGAAGGATTTTCCACTAAAACACACTGAAAGCCTCATGTGTGGATTATTTCCACATAATTTGCTGCTGGAATCCAAAAAGTACCCCATCGGCTAGCAACAGCAGATATTTTTTCTTTTTTTTTTTCTTCTCGACAAACTGTTTGTCACTCCATCAAACACAATCAAAAATGTTTTAATTTTCAATTCCCTTCTGTATTAAGAGTGCAAAATGGACGTTGTATAAATTTTGTTATTTTACGTTTTAAATGTTTACCGAAGGAAAAGCTGTTGGTATGTCTTGATTCCTGTTGTTGAGTGGCAACAGTGTTTTTGTACATCCAGGCAGAAAACGGCATCATTTATTTTTTTTATTTTTTTTTTTAAATGGCTAATTTAATTCAAAAACATTCACTTTGCACCAAAAAGTAACACAAAGTAACAAATAAATGTGTCTTTTTGTAAAACCTGCTTGTCTGCAGAAGTTTCCAAATGTTATCAGTAGTTTCAGCTCAAGAATACCTTGAGGTGTTTTTTTTTTCCTTCCTTTTCTGTGTAAATCCGTCTAAAGCTGCCAGCGCTGACATACACAGCATATGCTAAATACAGATAAGAGCATTTTTTTTAATAGATCGGCAAAAAGTCTCCCCCACATAGCTCAATGGATGTGCTTTGAATGCAGTAGATAAGTTGGCTTAAGCTGAATGCTGTATCCCAGTGCAACATTGTGCGACTGGGTGAGCCCATCACAAAACTAGCCTTCCAGTAAAGACCACTTCCAGGGGAGGGATTATAGAAAAGCCTTCGAGATCAGCTTCATGTCTTGCTGGAGTTTATGATTATTAATAGTGCTGTATGACAGGGGAAGAAAATAGGCGTTGGCGGGGATCATGTGGCAAAAAATCTTTAAGCCATTTATTTACCTACAATGTCAAGCGAAATAGAGTGGAAGGAGTTTGTTTGGATGTCTTGCTGCTTTGTTTAGTCAACTTTTCAAGTGTTTTTTGTGCGTGTAAATATTGATTTCTTCGTGAATTGTGTTTAGACTATTAAACGTCACGCTAAAAAAGTTCACATTTTCATGAAAAGAATTAACTAGAAATGTTGTGTCAAATAAATTATTGCAAACTAGGTTTTCTTGAGAGAGTTTTGTGGGTGAGCTGGGGTCAAAAAGTTTGCCTTTTACTTTGTTGCAATACCTCTGGTTGGATTTATTGACAAAATGTGAGTAAAATACAAGGGGATGGATGGATGGATGGATGGATGGATGGATGGATGGATGGATGGATGGATGGATGGATGGATGGATGGATGGATGGATGGATGGATGGATGGATGGATGGATGGATGGATGGATGGATGGATGGATGGATGGATGGATGGATGGATGGATGGATGGATGGATGGATAGATAGATAGATAGATAGATAGATAGATAGATAGATAGATAGATAGATAGATAGATAGATAGATAGATAGATAGATAGATAGATAGATAGATAGATAGATAGATAGATAGATAGATAGATAGATAGATAGATAGATAGATAGATAGATAGATAGATAGATAGATAGAGTAGGGAGTTGGACTGGCTTTGTTTCTTTAAGCTCTCCTCAGGTCATCTGATTATGTGGCCGAAGAAATGAGAGGGGCCAGATAAGCCTCTTTTATTCCTCCAAGCCACTCAAGAGCTGAAGCACCAGCTTCTGTCGCCGCGCTGCAACGAGGGAAGAAAACAAGTCATTTGTGTACAACAAAATTGCTTCTCTCTAAAATGTGCTTGTTAAATCCCAAACACATGGCTGAACCACTTTGATAGTTTGTCTGTTTAACTTTATTTCCTGTTTAAAAATAAATTAACTTTCCATACAGTTTCACAAGCTCAACATGTTTAGAGACACTGCAGGGTTTTAGACTGCTATCTTATGTTTTGAACCACAGGATTAAGCTTTTAAGATCTCAGCTCCCTTGATTATGGTGCTTTGCAAAAAAGGAAAAATAAAGAAAAAAAAATCTAAAATTGCATCTCATTCAGTAATATGGAAATGTCCCCAGTGCCTACTACGTGTCACGAGGGCATCTCTTCTCTGCCTCCTTAATAAGGCTGTTCTGCAGGCCTCTACTGTAATATATTTCCCCAATAAAGCAATTCCAAAGCCAGTCTGGCCTTTTGACCAGCGCTGAGAATGTGGAAAGCAGCAGGCTGCCTTTGCTAACTAGGCTTTACTCTCTAATATTAGATACCTGTCCCTTGGCTTTTTCAGAAGGGTGGTGGTGGTGGGGGTGAGCTTAGCAGTTGATATTTTCATTTGGTCCTGCCAAGATGCGACACCCCTGCTTTAATCTTGTGTTTGACGCTAAGCGCTCTGTTCATGGAGAGTCTCGCCGAACTTCAACCTCCGGGTGCTGCTGTCATATAAAAAATGATGCGAGAGGAGGCGGGGTGAGAGGAGCTGCTCTGTGTATCCTTGACCTCTCCCGTTGGCCCGCCAAAGTCTTTCCCCTGCCCTTTTTAATCAGGCGGGACCTTCCCTTTTAGAAAAGAAGATTGTATATTCCCTGCATTTTTTTGTTGTAACTGGCACACATACCTATAGACAAAGGCACAGAGAGTTTTTAATCTAAACAAAGATGATCATTTTCTCCTTAATTTCGTCCTTGATGAGATGCTTGAATCATGTAATATCGAAGATGAAAAAATCTGTATTTTGACCACGTTTTCAAGACCAGAGCTGCAGGAATATCAAACAAAGTCTTAGAAATAAGACCAGGGAGTGAATCCCCCATTATAAGCAACTGCCTCTTGAGTCGGCCACGCTGGCATTGTGCACCACTTCCGTGTTAGCGTTTATCGTGATGTTGAGGACAAACAAGCCACTTCTCTGCAATCATTAAAGGTGTTCTTCCCCTACTGATTGATGTGCTGGAATCAATTGCTCCCCATAGCATCCATGTCAGTCTATTACACCACAGCCGGGTAATGACAGGCTGTTCTCCGCAAGATTATAGAGCATTGTCACAAAGCAACAAAGACTTGCTTCCCTTTTGTCTGACCTGGTCTGTGATAATTGGAAAAAGCTTCATTTTTACACCAATGGAGAAAAAAAATTGCATTGATAGAGGGGGTGTTTTTATTACAAATACTGATGATGCAGTAAATTGTTTTTATGATTTAGACATCTGAATAAAAGTCCAGAAAATATATGTATATTTTATTTTATTTTATATTGTAAAAAAGAGAAGCTCATCAAAAATAAAACTGAACAGTGTGATGTGCAATAACATCCACTCCCCTGTACTCTGATCCCACAAAATAAAACCAATTACAATCAACTGCCCTTCAATTCAAAGCTTGGATTCTACTTTATAATGTAATTCTGCTTTAAACTTCCCAACATCTTTGTCCCTGACTAAATCTGCTTATCATTACAGGTTAACTGAGGCACTGATGAAGCGTTGAGTGTGAGGCAGGGTACACCTTGGACACATCACCACTTCACTGCTACAGTGGGTTTTATTTAGGTGCATCAGGGTAAAATGAGCTGAATATGAATGCATGACACTTTTTGAGGCTTTTCATTTGATGAAACCATGTACCGTTTTTCTTCCACTTGTCAATTTTACACTACTTGTGTTAATCTATCACATGAAATCAAGATAAAGTGTATTGACGATAATGGTTGTAATGTAATGCAAGGGTGTTCAAATTTAAAATAAAAAAGTATTTATCGTCCTCTGTACATGTGCTTCACGTTGGTCAAAACCAATTAAATACAATGAAATTCGTACAACAAATTGTGAAGAAGTTCAAGTTGTGTTTTTAGCTTCACAAGGCACTGCTTTTCTTTAAATTTCAGCAAATGCTTTCCAATACAAACATATTTGAAATCTCCAAAACAACAGGTGTTTTCTCCCTCTGAGTAACTGTCCTTTTTATTGTCCTGTGAATACCCTGCAGCTCTGTCACTGCCAAGCTGACTTCCATCCAAAACACCAAGTGCCAACAAGCAACCCTGCAACTCAGCCATGCAGCAAGCAGCCCTGAACCTGATTACACATGATCAAAGACGAATTCTCCAACAATTTGATTATGTTTTTAAGCTTGAATAAGATCAACATGCCCGCAGCTGCAGCGTTCCTCTGAAATACCTAATTGAAAAGACTTTTTTTTATTTATTTATTTATATTTTTTTAACGTTTGCTTGGTTTAATACAGCAATTGCCGTTTTCCTCAGGTTGACCTCAATCACTGGAGCAGGACTACAGTGTGTGCTGCATTTAATTACCTACAGTGAATTTGATTATCGGGAAATATGGTGCATATCAAGTGAATCCCTGCCCTCGAGAAATATCTTTTCTGTATAGTTAAAGTTGGAAAAGGATGACATGGGAACTTCAGTCAAGACAAAAGGCGCCAGCTAATGAGACTGGTTAGTGATTCAAATTTATGGAAATTTTATTAATTACAGAAACCTATCTTTCATCCATACCATTTGGTTCGTGAAGTAATTAAAGCCAACAATGGCTGTCGCCGCAGTCGAGGAACCAAACAAGATCAAAGAAGACGGAGCACTGAGAACGTCCTGCGTATCCTGATCCGGGCCTGGCCGTGGGCATCGTGGCCTCATTAAAACCCAATCGTGCTGATCATCAATTAACCTGCTTTGTTTTTGCTTCTGATTTGTAACTTGAACAACAACCGTTCCCTGGTGTTAAAAGTTTGTGCCAGAGGGGAATGAGGCTCATCATAAGTGCTGCCTCTGTGGCATAGAGGGACAGCTTTTGATTGGTTGACTGGAAAGATAAGCTTGACCGATGCGTCTCTTTAGTCCAAGGAAATTCTAAACACTCGGTGGAATATTGTGTCATAATAACTGACAACTGCAGTTATCGTTTTTTTTTTTTTGCTTTTGGCATAGCAAGTGAAAATAGGAACAGAAAAAGAAAAATCTTTAAATATTTTTGTTTGTTTTGGCTACTGCAAGAAATTGAATCTTGTAAGACAATGTGCTGCGAATTTTATTGCTGTCATAAAATCTGCTTTAATCTTTACATTGAGCCTGAGAAATCTGTAATTTGGTGGAAAGTATTTTTTTCGTTTTCGTTGACAACATTTAATTTGTTTGGATTTTACGATCACAAATTGGTTTACATACATATATGTATGTGTATATAACTATATATAACTTCCTGTATATATGCTTCCTGATATGTTGAACAGAACTGCTGAAATTCATGATACAGATGGCATTAATTCATTTCAGATCACAATAGAGGATTAATCGGCAGTCTCTAAAAATTTAGGACAGCTTCTAAAGAAGTTATGTGTACCATTTTCATAGAAAAATATAAGTCTGCCTTCTTGCTCATCTTGATGAGTTGTCAAACAAACAGATCAGTTCAGATATAAAACAAGCGAACTTTTAGGTTATTTAAATCCTTTACGATTTAGGAATGACTACTTGTCAGAATCGGCTGTCTACCTTCTATTGAACAATCACTTTATATTGATACTGTAATTTGAGCTATGTCTTTAGACCCGAAGAAGATATAAGCCAAAGTTGATCAGTCTTAATGTCAAAATTGTGAGAATTCGGTATGTCTGAAATCATTATCCTGCTGTGAGTGATTTGTAAAACAACAGTAGATTGCTTTCTTTTCAATAAAAACTGGAGCAGAAGTTTGTCAGGGAATTATTTTGGGTTCTCTCTTCTTTATATTATTAATCTTTCAGATGTGCATCCTGATACTGACATGCAGGTATACAAAAACGAGAGACTCGAGGTTTTTGTGAAAAAAATTGTGAAACCGTAACTCAATCCACGTGAGGATTACTTTTCATAATAAGAGGACCTGGGCACGAGATTAGGAACAAATTTAAAGAACTTTAGAATGATTTTTTTTAATATCAAAAATATATCTTAAACATTTTAGATGATAAGAAACTGTCTTGGATGTAAATGTATGTTTATGTTTAAACATTTCGAGATAATTTCACATTTGTTTTATTGTTTCCAGTCTGGTCTCTAACCAACTGATAAATGGGCATGTTTATAATCAAGTTGTCTCTACGGAAACAAAACTTAAGAACAGGTCTGCTAAGACTGGATTGGTTTGAAAACAAATGTTGACTCATGTCTAATTCTATGTACTCTTCTATCTTCTTCTGCCTGTCTTTTTTTATGATGCCCTCAATCTAGCTACAGCACTTTTTGCAAGTAATAGGTTTTCTGTATTTGATCGTTTTTGTTGCAAAATGTGGAAAGTCAATTTGTAACAAAAAATGTGTTGCTGTATTGCACTTTTTACCCTAAAATTGTATCCATATTGTTCCTTTCGAAATAAAAGCCCTGCCAGGGATTGCATCTTCAAATTGGTCAGAGCCTATCAGGCCTGTCTCCATTTTAACAGTTAATGTTTGTTGTCCCTCGTCAAGTAATAAAAAATGAACATTTATTTTTCTTCAACTGGACAGTTATGTCTAAAGTTCTCCACCTAGCTACTATGAACAAAACTTTTTCACGACTGAAAAGTTGTAAAGATGAACTGTTCATCCAAACACATCTCACGACCCCACATTCTGTTTAGATAACAAATGACTGGCCAGTCTTTACTTTTATTATTTGCAGTGGAAGTCATATTTAAAGTAAGAGATTAGCTGCTCATCACAATATTGGTGGATTATCAACAACCTGTAATGAAAGCAGCTCTGGCTGCGGGTCGATAAGAGTTTGACTGCATTTGGAATTAATTTTCTTGAGCTTAGAGAGCCGGCCTCCTATCTTGTTATTGATCAAAGCCTTAATCCATAAGCAAGCTCATCCTCTCCTCGTGGAATGAGCTGTAAAATATATAAAATCATCACTATGAGGGAGTGGATCTTGACTTTTCTTTTTTAAACTGGAAGTAATTTTGACGTTATTATTTAAGATTTTATTCCCAGGGCATTGTTTCACTCCTCTCTTCCGGTCATATTGGTTGTATTTTTGTTTGATATCCTTTTGACTTTTTTGTTTTAGGTAACATTCATTCAGCTTCGTCCTCCTTTTGGGCTGGCCCTGTGTTTACATGATGACAGATTGATTTCGAGGGAAAACGGGACTGCCCCCCCCCAACACACCTCAGCTGCTTTCTGTTTGTCTTTTCCAACAGGGGGACCTCCACTGTGGATGAAATTTAGCCACAATCCCTCTGACCTTTTGGGTTCAACGTTTGTCTCCAGTCCAGTGACCACAAACAACTCCTGGATTGCTGTAAATGTCAGTGCAGCGGTGTCCCCGCCCTCTCCCCTGTGAACCACAGAGCTGCACTCAACCTGCACTAACAGGACAATTTCACGAGGGCTCCATTATCAGTTAGACCAGGTTTGATAACTCAGGTTTCCTCCTAATGATGTTTCTATAACCTGAAGAGCTATCATCATCAGTCAGGCAGTAAAGAGTCTCTTCCACTTTTTTTTTTCTTTTCCCCTTTTACTTTGATCCAGCCAAAAATATCATACGAGTGAAAGGTAGAAATTATTAAAAAATAATTTTGACCTATTTTTGTGCCACCCAGCACTCACCATCTATCATAATCGTCAGATGTAATAGATTGTAATTTATATCCTGAAGACACTGGTTGTAATGCATTCCATTTTGAAGCACTTTGGCTCGCACTTCCCCCCACCCATAAACAGACACGCTCCCTTTTCTCTGCTCCCCGGGCCTCCTGAGGTTGGTGTCTCTGCTTTAGAACTCCATTGTTGCCTGCTGCTGGATAATGCCCTTATTAATTGTACCTCTTTGTAAGGTGTCAGCTGTAGCCTCAGATTGAGATGGATGGATCTCTGGAGTCTGCTTCCCTGGCCCTCCACAGACTCTCTATCTCTGCGCAGCACACAGATGCAACAGCGAACGCTGCCACATATGACTAAAAGCCTCGATAAAACAGGCATTTTAATTGTTGCACCAGAAAGGAAAGGGTCTCCAACTAAAACCTAATAGAGGTAATTTTACCTATTTCTAAGGTGAGTCTTACGTAGGATCTGTAACAAGGCTGAAATATATCTAGATTTTATTTTCTGTAATGATTATTTCAGTTTATTGCAGATATGCTGCTTAATTAAGCACATTTGAACCCTTTGTGAATTCAACTGCATTGACATCAAATCCTCCAGCTCTCATTAAAGGAAACGAAGTCAGTTTAATTAATGCATATTAAGCTCCACTGATACTGTTTTTCTTTTTTTTCTTTTTTTTCTTTATTTATAGCTTTGAGGAAAGTGTGGTGGTGCGTCCGTCCGGTCTTAAAAAGAAAGGTTTGATTGCTTCCTTAAGAATAAGACATTAATTTGTTTTTTTTTTTATTATTATTATTATTATTGTTCCTTAATCATTTGCAGATGTATTAATTAAGTTACAATATATTGAACTGGGTGAAATATTAATAAATAAGGATTTCTCTCACATTAATTTGTGTTGATGTATGACAACAACCTACCGAATAATAGTAGATCTGTCTCCCTTATGTTTTAATGCTGTAATGATGTAAAATGTGCTTGCTATTTTTTTTCCAATTAAAAAATGTGTACTGTGTATGCTGTACCTTTGGCCTTTTTTATACAAAGCTCCATAGAGTCCACTTTTTTAATATGGCTTTACACTTGCCAGATTTTGCAAATCAACTATTTTCTGACAGAAAATGTTGATCTTCAGCCTCTTCTGTGGACTTTCATGATTTCCCTGAACAGTTTTAACATCATGTGAGATTTACTTGAGAGGAAGCAGGTTGCCCCACACACATTCAGTCATCCTGTCTTATGTTCATGATTTGTAGTCCACTTTGTTGCATAAGTAAAGCTTGAATACAGATTCACATTTCACCATAAAGTGTTGTCAAGATTTTTTTTTTTCTATCACATCAAGATATTAGAGTTAAAAGAAAACAAGATCCAAAAGCAGAATGCTCGGTTTCCTAATTAAAACATGACTTGAGAAATTGTTACTCTTTAAAATCTCCACAGTTTGTCTGAGCATCAGCTCAGAGAGGAAGAAAGAAGCGGCAGGGGATAAAAAAAAAAAAGAGAAAGCACACAGAAGAAAATAGAGATCCATTCCCTTCAGATCCCATTTAGAAAGGGCCCTGCACATTTTTAAAGTGTCAATTGTTTTTGGCTCTTGAAGTGTAGATGGAATTTTGAATTTCAGTATTAACTGTAGTGCCTGCTGAGTTAAATTATGGTCCCTGGGCAGTGGGGTGGGAGTAATCAATAAGAATACACGAGGTGGTGTGTAATGTGTCTGCTCCTAGCAGCAGGGACACCGTCCCCCTTAGCCTGTCCCCCAGCAGGTTAGATAAATATGATACTGAAACAGGGCACACTGGATTATATGATATCAATGTAGAATCAGGGAAGTGCTATTACACTCCCCTAGCCCACTGTGAGTACTATTGACAAGGTTGGCTTTGAACACTGTAGTGTATTGCTCACTCTCGCCGCTCTCCGTTTCCTCGCTTTTTTTTATTTTTTCCCTTTTCCTCCCTGCATAATGTGAAGAACCCCGAGAGGAGAGGGATCTATATTTCACTTAGCTTTGATTAAAATGCCTGTTTTATGTCTGCACCTCAAAGTTGTGTTTGCTGGTTCCATGAGTTAATCTGTCCTCGGCTTGTTCTGATCATAACGCTCACATTTTCATGTGTTTTTCATATTACCAGCAAAAATAAATAAATAATGTTCAATCAATTCAGCACAATTGATTTGGTTTTTCACCATGTGGTCCTATTGATATGTAGCTCTTTACTTCTTCCTCATGCTGACCCTGTCAAATGTCCAGCCAATTAACTGATGTGCAGATGCTGTTTTTTTTTCTTATTGCTTACCAGTTGCTCATACAGTAACCTCATATTACTGCTCTGTTCGGACTATTGATTAACTATTGCTCCTTAGTGGTGAAGGATCAAACCTGGCATGACTAAAAGGCCATTATCAGTGTCCACTTCAGATAACCTGGTACAGGTCACAACCCCATCTGCCCTCTCCGGCCATTTAAAGCACCCCTCCCCTTCAGAGAGACATCATTATCATTCTTGTCTTAAATGACAAGCAGGTCAGTGAAGATGAGCGTGTCACATGTGAATACAATATGCTTCTGTGAGACACCACCTGAGGCTTTCCTTAAAAAATGCATGAACTCTAATGTGATGACGGTGCTCCAGGCGAATGTAGCGTGCTTAGGATAATTTGGGAAAATAATATCTCAGATTGTTAAATGAAAAAAGCACATTTTGGAGATGTTTTTTAAAAAGTCCGAGTTTCCTCTTGTGTAAGAGCTGCACAGTATTTGGAGTTGAAGTCATCAATGCGAAATTGATGCGTTTTGCATGAATGGTACCAAAGGCAAACCCGTCTTTCAGCACCTCCATTTTATGGCAACACCAGCATTATTGTTGAAAAAGTGAGATTTAAAATCCTACTTTAAAAAAAAATGTTTTATAAATATTTGTACTTTGAAGAATCTCTGTTGCCCTAAATACCTCAACCAATGCTTCCCCACTGCAGCATCTCATTCATTTAATAGACACATGTTCATTATTCATTATTCAACTTTTGTTTTCTCCTTGCCAAATTCTCCTGCTGGCCTTTCACCCTCTCTGTTTGGATTTATTTATTTGCTCCTTTGTTGAGTATGTTTTTAAATCTTTAATTTGTGAATTGTTTATTTTCCTCACATTTCTGAATTGCTTTATGCAATCTGTCTTACACTCTTAACTTGTACAACTTGCTAAGTGCTCAGCTGCCCTTAAGCAGAATCCCGTCCTAAGCAGTCACCATATCAGAAATCGATTAACTAAATTGATTACATTTGAATATTACTATAACAATTGCTGCCTAAAGGCCACATTTAGGAGGCTTTTATTTTGCTTTTAATTTTTCAAGTTCATCCGCACGCCACAATGTGCCTGGACCAAGTGGATGGAGTCTCACTTCCCTGAATGCCCTCAATTCAAGATCTGAACATCCACATCCACTGACGCTCGAGATTAAAAAAATAAACGTGGGTTAGTTACAATCAGTATCATCACTACAATACTTAGGAATGGTTTAATAAATGCATGTTTTTCATACCTCGTCCAGCCCTACTTTGAATACTTCATTTAGAACCCCAACGAGTATGCCCCGTTCGTCACACTCCCACTTCCAAGGCACAGATGAGTCTTGATATTAAAGCCTTTCAGGGCAGGTATTAGCGGTGCTGTGGTTTCGTTCACACAAAAGATTTGGCACAAGCTAATTTGCATGTGAGGTCGAAGTCAAGCTCCTGATGCAAGTTGTGCAGCATCCCCGTCTCTTAGCAACACTCTTTCCTGACTGCTGCTTGGCACTCATCTTTCACCAGCAAAGAATCATAATATAATGTCATGCAACAACTTGTATCAAATACTGACACCTCTCACTCCCCTATTCTGTTTCTTCTTCCTTTTTTTGGCCCTTAAATTCATAAAGCCGTCAGTCAGAAAGGATCTCATCGCTTCGTGTTTGCACTGATTCTCAGAAAACTTTAGTGTTGGGAGGCAGCATCAACATGGTTCTGAAGAACAGAGCCAAGATTAAAGGCAAACGAGCAGGTAATTGGAGACACCTGCAAAACAAAAGGGAGGATGGAGAGGTGGTAAGGGTGGAGAATGATAAAGCGAGGCCTCCACCCATTTATTGGTAAGGATGGCATTTAAAAAGAGGGGATTTTGTGCACTGAGAAAATGACTTTTGTCCTCTTCCATGGTGACGGGATCTAGATGCTGCCAGGAGATGTTAATAGAGGGTCACATTTGGAACAAAAGTATCCATCATTACTTTCACTCCCCTCCATCCTTTAAGCTGAACGCCTTCCCCCTGGTTAAAAGAAGAGATGTGCTCCAAATTACAGTTTTTGCCAAAGGCAGCCAGCCATAAACTATACTGTAATTACCCCTCTGATGATGATTTCTATCATCCCGGCCACCTTGGTCTTTGCCCAGCCCCATTTAAACTTTCCGTGACAGGTCAAATTCATACACATCTATGGTCCATTCTTTTTTTTTTTCATCCTTTTTTTTCTCCAAAGCGTAGTATTTATTTTCTTTTTTTTCTATATATATTCCAATCTTGCTCGTCAACAACATCCAAATCGTGGCAGGTGCTGGAAGGACATTAAACCTGCTGTTCTCTGCTTCCAAGCGGGCGACGCTTCACGACTCATTTCCAGGCGGATTCTGGCGAATCGAGGATGGATGTTCGCCTAAGGAAGCGACTCTGTGCTGGGAACCATTTCGGCTCCCACCGCTATCGAATCTTCAGTCTATAATATGCTGCCACAGTGAAATTTAACAAAAATTAATAAATAAATATCCTTCATACCGCATTATTATTATTATTATTATTATTATTATTACTTTAAGAAAAAAAATATTTTTGCGATGTTTTTGGTTAAAGGTTTAATAATTAATTTTGAAGATTATGCTTCTGCTTAAAATCTGTACGTGTGAAAGAATTTAATGCTTTTATGTTATTTTAATATAAACACATTAATTTAGTTACTGAAATTATTTATTCATAGCATTATTAAAAACAATAAAATTCATATTTTTGTGTATATTTCTGACACTGTTTTTGTTTGAAACTGTGACACCTCCGACACCAGATTATCAAGAACCGACTGAAGTTTCTGCGTATTTAATGTACCGCTAAAACTCTTACATTTTCACGGTCCTAAAATTAATTAGGATATTTCAACACTGCGTGACGCATTTTTGTTGCCCACTTTTAGTAAGTTAAGAACTTTCTGAAGCCTTGTTCTCTCTCCGTCACGCCGGGCAGCCGGAGGCCGACCTCCGGCTCTCGCTCGGCGGCTCGGCTCCCCGACACGAGCCGCCCTGCCGCGGTGGAGGAGGCGCGGCTCCGGCTCCTCTTCTTGTCCCACTTTGCTGCTCTCGGCTGACAGAGGTCGCGCAGCTGTGTCGGCCGGTTCGAGTAGAATCCACACATCAGCGAGCGATTTACTGCCGCCCTTCAGTCCCTTCCCCACTTTGTCACTTCTGGGTTACGCGGTGCCTTTACGTTTAAAATGTTACAAGTGTGGACTTGTCCATTTGCTGCAGCACGTTACCCACTGCCAGCCGCTTGCGCATGTGTGAGACACAGAAGGATAACTAACACCTGCTCTATCTGCCCATCTCAAGATCATGAGCACACCAAGTAGGTCTAATTTCTGGAACATTCAGCTGAGATGTGTCTCAATTGGGAGCGAGATCAGAGGCTGTGATTGTCTATTGGTTCAGATTGAGTTCCTCAGAGCAATTCTGGGAACTTTTATTGCAATCTGCAGATTGCGATGATGGAGAGCCCTCGACGTGGCAGCGCTGATTACATCAGGCCAGTCTCTGTGTCTACCTTTCATATCAGGTATTTATTCGTTCTGGGCGAGCCTTAAATAGCTGCGGCCTCTCTGCGTATTTGTCACTGTCCTTATAGGAGCGGGCTCTCCATTACTGGGGCTGAGATTAGTAATCTGACAGTTTCATTTCAACTAGTTATGCATGCATTCAAGTCTCTGATCTCAGGCGAGTTTGGCGTTAAAACACACCACATTTTATCACACGTTTGCTTTTGTTCCCCTAATTCAGGAGTGTTTGGTCCGGAACAATGACATGTGGAGTGTGTTTAAGTAAAAGCAGTGTTATTCTTCTCCACCAAAAACAAATGTGCAGAACATTTTGAATACAAAAAAATACAAATAAAAATAGACTTAACTAAATTTAAGCATATTTCATGATATAAATATTTAGTTGAGAAATTAGCACTCAACAAAATCTGATCCATTGTACATGGAATTTAAAAATCATATTGTTTCTGAAAACAGAAATGCAAAGTCAATAATATAGATCTAAACTGAAATGTTGTTAAATATGTCATTGAATAATTACTTCATTGTAATATATATATATATATATATATATATATATATATATATATATATATATATATATATATATATATATATATATATATATTATATATATAAAGTTCACTGAGTTAGTTTCCATCTGATAATAAATCTCACTGATCTTTGTGCAGGTTGTGCTCACTATCAGCGTGTGATTTCCAGCCTGTTCCTGTGAGAAGCCACTCTTTGACATATGGAGAAGCTTCCTCCCACAGCCACACCTGACTGACTCCTCTGTCTGCACAGATGATATCACACAGCTAACTGCCGCAGGACTCCCAAAAGGCCCTCCCTTTGCAGCGCAAAGAAACATGTCATCTGACCATGTCACCCGGCTAAACCCAAATATTGTGCATTGTTGGTAAAAGAGAGGTCAGCCGACTTGCAAGGCAGGTATTTCAGGCTGTGTTCTCTAATTAAGTATTCATGAAACAGCAGTGGGTGGAAAGTGTAGGTTTACATGACAGTGGTGGATGCTGACTGCACCAACCTACCCCACCCCCCGCCCCTCTTGCAGCCAGACAGGCCATCATTCCTAGTGTACTTCCAGCAATGATATCAAAAAGGTTTTTTGGTCAAGCCAAAGAGAGGTCACACTAATAATACCCAAGGTCAGTGGTGGGAGCCAGCGAGTCTCCCAGTCATTATTCATTTGTTCACAGAGTTAATGACAGTTGCAGGGGGAATTTGGAGCCAGTAGCCATGTGATGTCACCAACACATGCCAAGGGATTAGGAGGGCAGGCAGGGGACAAGAAGTGAGGATTATACAGAAACTACAACAACCTTTACGGCTCCACTACTCAACTCTCGTGTGTTTCCCGCGGAGCAAACCGTACGGCGACGACGACAACATGCAAAATGCTGAAATAAGCCAACGTGTGCACTTTCACAGGAGATGTTGCAGATGTGTGGTGGCTTCAGCTTGACGAGAGAGCAAAACACCACCACAGCCCTTTGGTAAGTGACACAATATTATGAATGTTGCGCATGGTAGGGGGTGATTTCCAGCTTCTCTCATTTGCTTCCGTTTAAATAAATCACGCTGCATTTCTAGCCAGCAAACTATTTGCAGCGAAGTGGTGTAACAACGCTGGAGCCTGTGGCTATAACACACGGAGAAGGAACAATGAACACACCTTATTCAGTCAGTGGGCAACCGGCACACAGCGAACAATGAACCCCTCCCTCCTGTCTAGCACCATGTCTGATAATGACCACATCTACCAGCACTGATAGCACTCTTCTTCTTTTATGACCTACATGAGCAGAACTGGAGCTCAGTAGAAGAGAATATGATCATCCCTTCCAAGACAAATGCTTATTTAGGTGAAATGACATTAAAACATAATTTTGCTTTGCTGTTTTTTTTGTCTAAATAAGACTTCCTGAAACTTTTCTTCTTGTAAAACTCATGTTATTCCACTTCCATAAATTAATTTTTTTCTTCTTCTTTTTTTTTTCTCAAATTATACAGAAGGATTCCACCCAGTTGGCCTTTTTTCTGTCTGTGCAACCTAACAATGTAGCTACAGTAGATTCCCTGTTCGGACATAAGGTCAGAGAATAAATATGAACTGCGTTTTGCATTACTTTCAGATGAGTGAAGCTGTCAGGCCGATAATATGAGCCTTCAGTCCTACTTTCTGCCACTTCTCCCCCATTGTAGGAGCACGGGGTCATGTGAAAATTGAAAGTGACAGTCAAACCAGCATGTTGAGCAGGCTGATTGGACTAAGCTGTCATGGCCTAGATCAGAGCTCTTTAACACCAGGCCAATCAGGGGTCTCTCTCTCTCTTCTCTTTCTCTCTATCTCTCCCTCTCTGTGTCGTTCCCTCTCTCCTCCTCCGGTGAAACCACTGGATCCAAAATGCAGAGCAAAATTCAAGAAAATAAGACAAACACATACACACAAATAGATTAACTAAACAGTTTTTTGAGATTAGACAGTGAAACCATTGGTAGAGTTTGGAATGAGCCAAATGAGATATTAAGCAATAAGACAAACTTTTACTTAGCTCCAAAAACAACAAACTTCAGAGTTCACAGAAGATGCGTTTCTGATTTCCCATCCTCGGCTGAATAAAGTCTACCGGTTCCTCTTTGTGAGCATTTGAATGGGAATGTTTGTATCACCTGTTCTGCGGAGGATTTAATGAGCCCATAATGCTGTCACATAAAAGACTCTTTACTTCATTGCCTGTCAATTTATATTAAATTCCATATGTGAAGAAACAAGCTTCACCACCATCCATTTTGGTGATAGTAAATCATGTCATTATCACTTTTCCTGAAAAAAGAATATATATTTATATATTTTTTGTCAGGTGCAAGAATAACTTAGGATCTCTTTATGTCCTGCTGAGAACCCTTGAAAATAATAATACACCACAGCAAAAGCACATGAACAGCTCAAAGGAGCTGAGTGTTATAAATCTGATGGGATTTGCATATTTTCCTTTCTCCACAAGGAGCAAAAAAAAAAAAAAAAATCACATAGCATATGAAGAAGACACACAGTAAGAAGTTAGGCTTCAAATTAAGATAGGCATGTTTCTCCACAAGTCACTTGTGATGAAAGATTTGTGGACTTTCAAAGTAAAAGCTTTTTCTTTTCTCTGTTAATCAAATACTCAGACATAATGTGCATATGTGAACTACAGTCCTCCTGTCTTTTACGTTTTTCCAGTTTATCTTTCTAATTTGTCTTCTTTAAACACCTTTTGCAATTAAAAATATGTTAAAAGAAGTAAAGCTGAGTAAAAAAAAACTGTCTTATAGAGTTAGCTCCCAACTAAAGAGAAGTCATGTATTTCTTGTCATGAAGGTGTAATATTAAATGGGTTGTTATGCATTCAAAGTTGTCATTTAAGTAAAAATTAACACATGTAATATATTTACTACACAAGCTTAACATCATAACAACTTGGCAGAAAGTTAAGAAGAGAGAATCAAAATGTTGATAATAAGTTAATCAACATTCTTAAAAAGGGATAAAGAGGGGAAAAATAAGATGACAATATTTGTCATATTTGTCATAATTCATATTATATATATATATATATATATATATATATATATATATATATATTATGCTTTCTGAGTGCTTGACTGCATTTTTAAAAAGTAAGACAAGACACCAACTGTCTAAGTTGAAGTTTTATTTTGCACGCCAGCAGAATGAAAAACGCATTTTATACATTTAAGATTTGATTTCTTTCTCGTTTTTAATGAAACTCCCAAACATCATCATTTTCAGACTTCACATCGAGACAGTCTTCCATTTAAAACCTACACCTACAACAATGCATTCTTTTCATGAAGTTTCTTCAAAGCAGGAAATTTCAACAAAACATTTGTTTTAATGACTCCCGGTACTTACCAATATTACCTTAAGATTTATGATCATACCCGCTAATTAAATTGTCTTGAATGTTGAAATACATGATTAAATGTTCGATCGATTTGTCAAAACGTCACCAAACTGCGGTTCTGTTTCGAACATGAAGGACCAGAAGCCGCTCCTCATCTCAACAAAATAAAGTTTTATTCAGAGTTCCCCATTTCAACTAATTCTGAAGTTATTTATTTGCATTTCCATTACTTAACAGAGATAAAATTCAGAATGGCAAAAGAACAAAAACTATCGTTGTTTTTTTTTTTTTTTTAAATTATTCCATAACGCAAAAAAAAAAAAAAAATAGAAAATGCGAAACACTTAAGGGTCCAAAGTTGCTTCTCTTCGATCTTCTCTCGAGACTCGCTTCAAATTGGAGGCGGCAGCAGAGCAGATTTCTGCGCACACAATTCTTTTTTACACACCAGGACATTAGAGACACGGTTGTTCCAACACAGAGAACAAAATACTCGGCTTGTCTTTCTTCCCCTCACTAAAGGATCAGGTACATAAAACAGACCTCCAAACAGCACTCTTCCCGTGTCCATCCCAGCATCAGAATTCTCCAACCCATGTTCTTCCTTTTTTTTTTTCTTCTCCCCTGATTCCACTGATCTGAGCTTGAAATGCGGAGACAGCAAAGCTCTAAGCCTTCAAACGTGTGATTTTTTTCAAAAGATCTCTAGAAGCAATCTCTCCCTGCCTGACCCCTGACAGCTGCAGATCTCTTTATTTCTCTTTCTGCTGGCACTTCATTTGGTGGAAAAGCTCTCAGATTCGCACCTCTGTCAGGCAGCACAAGTGTTTATTATGTGCATACACGCATACACACACACACACACACACACACACACACACACACACAGAAAGGTAAAAACCCCATAAAAATCCAATGTATTGCACACCTCAAAAGAAAGATATGTATTGCATTTTATTAATCATCACGAAAAATTGTACAAAGCAAATAGACACATATTGATATTTTTTCATTATTTATTTTTTTGCATGTTTACCGAATAAAACAATGTTTTAGTCAAATACCTGTTCATACAACACAACCAATTGTCTAATTACACGAAAATTCGAATGAGGTCAATTCACTTATTTTTTCTTTTCGAATTTGTTGAAACAGCCTTTCTTTTACCTTAAACAATAAATAAATAAATAAAAAATAGCCAAATAAAAATTCTTATTACATTAAAAAAAAACTCCAGAAGCCTTACACAAAACATTGTTTATTGAAGGGACAACATCTAAAATGATTCTGCAAATATGTCCTACTGCATGATCTGGGCAAACAGCGGTTAGATTTAAATACACTCCATCATACATCACAACAAAATTACCTGCATAATGGCACCTGTTCTTATACGTGCACGTTTCTTTTTGATTGTAGCTGTTTTTTTCCGCCGATCTGCTCAGAGTTGCAGGGGCTTTTGCTTGCACGGTGCCTCCCCTCGCTGCAAAAAAAAATGAGACCGTAGACTCTATCATTAGATCGGATGGCAAGTCTTTATGCAAAGTGTTTTGCATAATTACATACCAAAGCCAGAATAGCCACCCTCAAATTTTATGGGTCACAAAGCATCGACAATTGCCGCATTATTGTCCACCAAAGTCCAGCCCCAGCGATGACAAGGAACCGAGAGAGAGGAGAGGAGAAGTAGAAAAAAACAAAAAAAAAAGTAGTCTAATCTGATCCTGGAAGATTGAATTTTCATTCCAATAAAAAAAAAAGAGGGAAAAAAATGGGGGGAAAGAGAAGATTATTCTGTGACAACTTGTTTACATGTAGTGGTAAAGTTCAGAGGACTGACCAGGGCTGCAGGGAGTTTGATCACTGAATTCACAACGTTGTGTGTCATAAACTGTCTCCATTCAACTGCTTCTTCTTTCAAATATCCCATAAGAAACATACATGGCAAACACGTTTGAAGTCATTTGAAAGTAATTTGATTTTAGTGCGCCTTTTATTTTAAAATATGTGCAATTTTGGTACTGAAATACATTGAATCAAATTTACCCTCTATTGTCTATTTTTATGATAGGAGTTTTAATCTTGCAATTGGTTATTTATTTTTTAGTTTATTGTTAAACCAAATATGCTTATTTTGTGTTAAGTTCAGAAAAAGTTTTAAAAGATCCAGCGTAGGAACAATTTTAATAAAAATAAAGAAAATAAAAATATATGCTACAGGGATGAAAAGAACATTTTCATATTTACAAGAAAACTAATGTCACATTTAGAGGTAAAGTCTTCCTATTGGATCATATTTAATTATGTTGTTCTGTTGGTTTCTTTAAATACTTGTCCGTACAGTGCGGAAGTTCTGCAGGAGACTTGCTACAGTAATGATCATTTAGGATTTCATTATCGAAATTCAAAAGATGAAGTAGAAGTAAAAATGATTTTTATATGTATAAAGGCTACCCTAAAGTCGTAATAAAGCTCGATAAATAACTATTTTAAAGAAAGAAAGAAAGAAAAGAAAGAAAGAAAGAAAGAAAGAAAGAAAAAAGAAAGAAAGAAAAAGAAAGAAAGAAAGAAAGAAAGAAAGAAGAAAACGAAATATTTGAAGATAATTGCGCTCCTTTTATCTTTTAGAGCCAAACAAATATTTGCACCTTTCACTTCATGGTCGATGTTTAAATTCCAGTCATTTATTTATTTATTTCTTGTATGCTTTAAAAACATATTAAAGTGTCTGGAATTCCAAAATCAAACATCTACCAGTAATGTATTAATTAAAAGAAAAACGCCAATTGAAAATATTTTCTTTGAAAAAGAAAAAAGAAGCAGAAGAAGAAGAAGCGGAAATCCAGATGGAGACGACTGAAAAGGAAGAAACGGTGAAAGCGCCGCTCCGGTGAAACATGCAGAACAGCGCCATCTCGCTGCAACAGGCGGTAGCTCCCCCACATTGATTTTCCTTTTCGCTCCCCACATCTCCGCAGCCCACCCCCGCCCCCGCCCCCGCCCATCCTCTCTCTGTCTCTCTTTCTCTCTCTTTGCGGAGACCCTCCGTGAAGATTTGTCCTCTCACAGGGTTGAGCGGTTCCTGTGCGCACAGCCAGCGCTGACAGCAGCCCGCACGCCGCTGTCTTTTGGCGGCCACCAGTTCTTACGTGTTATGGCTGTTCATTAGTTCGGGGTGTGGGGGGTGGGACGGGGGGGGGGGTCGGCTTGAGTCCCCGGAGCCGCGGGTCCCGGGACCTGCAGGGGTCAGTCAGAGAGGATGGGGAGCGGAGTGGGGTTGTGGGGGTGGGATGGAGGGAGGGAGGAGGGTAATTTCCCTGTAATCTAATTCAACCCCATGATCACAGTCCGACATATAGGCTTCACCAGGTTCCCAAAGTGAGGGTCCCGGGACGCTGCGGGGGTCACCGAGGAGGAGGGGGGGGGGGGGAGGGAGGGGGGGGGGGGGGGGGAAAAAAAGATTAATTTCTCTTGAAGGTCGCGTTCGGGGTTCTATAGTTGCACATTTACAGCACGCATTTGTAGATGCGTCCTCCCCCGGGTGGATTTCAAGCTCCCCGCTGATCTCCGCTCATCTCCTGGACATAGACACTGTTGCACCAAGGCAGCAAAAAAAAAAAAAAAAAAAACTCATCAAACACCAGAAAATGTCAGATGTGGGGTATCTGTGGCAATCTCAAGCGGGGATGCGGGGGTTCTGCAAAGCATATCTGTTCGGTGAGTTCTTCACGTGAGAAAGGTCTGGAGAGCTGCGAATTGGAGGTGAGAGACTCCAGTCTGTGTGCGGCAGGAGAGGAGCTGTTCAAACACTTATTGTCTGTGTGGCGTCTGGCTTAAGTGAGCCGAACATGACAGGAAATATAGGCAAATACTCTGTTAAAGATACATTGAACAAAACTCTACAAAACGTCTGCATTAAAGCTACACGATGGACTTTTTAAACCAACCAAACTCACTTTACATACAGTTGCTGCAACACGGTTGATTTGTTAAGCAATTTATTTATTTATTTGTTCTTTGAAAGTCCTTATTTAATCAAAATTGAACACAAAATACATCAGCCAGGTTGGCATGCGTCTTGTGACGTCACAAAAGGTACTAAGTAATGATTTGCATTATTTTAAAGTAAGCTGCTGGTTTTTACTTTATTTTGCAAGGAAGTTTTTAATCAAATTCCACCTTAAAACATTTGATCTGTAAAACATTTGCGCCTCTTCTAATGTCATTGATCCAAATGCACAGAAAAAAAATCAACGGCTGTTTTCGTTTCTTTAATGTGGCTTGAAAAAACTTTCAATTTTGAAGTCCCGTATATTTATTACCTAGCTGTGTTTTGATGGTCATTGCACATTTGTTAGGGAAAAGAAATTAGCCACTGACTGGGCCGTGGATTTAAGACTAAAAGGCCAGCTAAACGAGACCAAGTACTGATGTTTAACAAAATGCAGGCCTTAGTTGTGTTCATCTGTAGAGAAGCAGAAGGTGTTTTCATATTATAAAGTATTTACAAAATGCCCGAAAAAAAAAAAAAAAAAAAAAAAAAAAAAAAACTTAGTGAAAACGTACTGAAACACAATTAACAAGATTTGTCAAGTTTTTGTTGTTGTTGTTGTTGTTTGTTTTTGTTAGTTTGTTTGTTTTTACCTGTGGAAACTTGGGAGCATATGTAGGCTGCGGATCATTGTGTGTGGGAAATGATGATGAGGAAGATAATGGCAGCGAGAACGGCGACGAGGATGAGGAAGATGATAAAAAATGGAGGAGAAATAACGCGCAGGGTGTGAGTTTTATTGTTAACGCACCTTCAGTCTACCACCATCACCAGCAGCATCGACCAGCATTTTTGCCAAATTAATTTCACAGTTTGAGAGAGCGCTGCCAAGTGAGCCTTTTGGAACTTTCGGCAAAAAAAATAAATAAATAAATAAATAAATAAAAAATTAGACAAACGCACCCACACAGACACACGCGCGCGCTGTGCTGCGTTTTAAGGGAGGAAACCGGGCATCTTCCCTCATCACCACAGAGACGCATAGGGGGAGATTTGCCCTGCCTGCCCATCTAATTAATGCAGAACTGATTAAACAGATATTTCCTTATGTGCTATTTTAACTCAGACCATCGTTTTCCCACATCATGATACATCATCACCGCGATCTCCATCCATAATCATCATTTATTAAAAAGGAGCGAGATATTTTTACATGCAGCCACTTCAGGTTAACATTCACACACGGAGGGATCGACAGGTGAGCCTTCCCCCCCTTTGCGCCAAACCGCTTCTGGCGCACCTTTAAAATATTCGTGTGGTTAAATACGCCTGTGCGGTTCATCTTAATAAAGTGTATTAGAATCGATGCAAAATAAATACACATGAAGTAATGCGTCAGGGTTTGGGGAGCCTTGAGGACGGGAGGCGGATAGGGTGTGGGGGGAGTCTAATATCCAGGACAGTTTCTGCGGTCTCTCCAACCACTCACTCATCTCCATCTTCCCCTCCGTGTGTGATCGTAGATATTAAGACAAATCACATGGAGTGATTAAAGAATAGAAAAAAAAAATTGCCCTCGTGTCTGTTTTAAAATAGAGCAGTTTGATTCCCACCCACTCTGTCTGCTTCTCTCTCAAAGTTTAGCCTTTCAGTTATAAATATATATTTTTTTATTATTATCCCAGATTATAACAGTCACTCATTGAGCAACAATCACTGGAAATGCACGATTTTAATGCCTAAACAGCGAGGGGACGTGGTTGAAAGAGGGATGCAGGAAGAACATCTAAGAAGCGACATCTTCTTATGCTTAGATGTGGCATAAAGCTGGTTGAAGTTGATCAAATGTCCTAACAAGCTTGACGTCTTTGTTTTGAGTAAATACGTACGGGACATTTAGCATGTATACATTTATTTTATTAACTTTTTTCTAAGCTAAAATAAGAAAAATAATTTAAAAAAAAAAGCTTAAACCTCCAGGAAACAAACGTCCTTAGAAAGCCAGGCGTTTAGACATGCAAATCCAAAAGCAGAGGGCGAAATCATCACCCTGGACATTGATCCGCAACCTGTTCAGACAATTTTGTATATTTCGTTTAATGAATATCTACTTTTGATACATTTACAAGAGGAAAATACAAACTTTGATGGGTTTCATTTATTTATTTGCCAATTTATCTTTTATTTATTCATACCTGGTGTTCAAGTTCAACTCTGTTGCGACTTCAACCAGCACTACACTTTTAAATGATGAAAGACTTGATCGAAAACGTGTGTTTGTACTTTGGAAACTAAGTTTTGTGTAGATCCAAAGAAGTAAGATTTTTTTGTTATATAAGGAAATTATAAATTGTTAAATGATCAAGAAAAAGTAACACAATGTCAGCAATTATCCTTTAGCTCCCGTCTTATTAGTATAACAGTATGAGGTATATAACAAGCAATAATAAAACATTTTACAGACCTGCTGTCAAAATAAAATAAAAACTTGACTGTTTACAGTATTAAATGATTACTGTACGTCTGCTGTATAGTCTGATGCTTTTATACCAAAATTTGCTTTGGAAATGTAAAAATATTACAAATGGCTGCAGTAAAAAGCATTTCATTGAATTTAAGAACATCAACCCACGTCTTCAAATAGGTACTGGCAACATATTTTTAACTGTTAATTATTAATATTGTAATTTAAATTACTATCTCAGAATTTAAAACACAAAATAAATATACAGTAAAAAGATATTAACAGATTATGCAGTGCTGAATTGCTGATAATAGGGCAGTTTCACTGAGAAAACCATAAAAATTTAAAGTGACCGTATGTTCCTTTGACAGTCAAGCCATAGTAAATGCAGCCTTTAATTTTCAAGACAACAACAATTATTTACAGTACATGTACTAATTATGAAATAAATTGTATTTTAAAATCATTGACCTTAATTTATGTGTGGGTTAAGGTGTCAAATCAAAAAATCCCACATTTTGAACTTCTGTGTTATAACAACCGTTTTTGGCTACTGGTGCCCCCCACATCTTGTCGCCCCCTAGTAAAGCTTTTTGGTTGCGCCCCTGCGTCATGTGAGTTTGAATACTGCACAAGGGTTCCTGATTCTGCTCCTCGTCAATTTAATCTCTATTTATCTTGTCATAAAAATCTTAAAACACGACTTTTCAAAGAATTTTTTTAACTTTTAATTTTCAAATCAACTTGGTCATGTCGTTCCTTGTTTTTTTCTTTTTTTTTTAACCTGACATAAAAACTTAACAAGATGACACTATTCCACAGCAGCTGAACAGATAAGTTCGTCCATCACAATTTATCCGGAATTATTGAAAAAACAAACAAAAAAAAAGAGATTGTTTGCGTGCAGCACAACTTCCAAACCAGCTACCAATTTTATTTTTTCTTTGTAGGAAATCATAACATTGGGTTACGTTAAATATGCGACGATGCAGGTTTATTCCTGGCTACAGTTATTTTATTTTATTACAAATTCATCCAAACAGAGTATTTGAATTTTCCTAAAGCCCTGATCCTTCTGACCATGTGAACACACACGGGTTCCCCTCTGCAGCCTATTCCTGCTCCCTCCTCCATTCATATCACACACACACACACACACACACACACACACACACACACACACACACACACACACACACACACACACACACACACACACACACACACACAACACACACACACACACACACACAGTGAGAGACAGACAGACGCAGTGGGATGTAGAGTGGATGACAGGTGCTTAAAACACACATTACTTGTAAAGTTACAGCCTAATAGCAGCCGGCAGCTGCTTTCGTGGACGTGCGTGCAAGGAGGCGCTACCATCCCCTTTTTTTTCCCCTCTTTTTTCATCCATCTGCGTTAGAAGTGAGCTGAGGTCTCCGAGGTCTTGGGATAGAAGCTACAGTTCCAGGGGCAGCGGGTAGATGGCACAATTTTCTTACATTTCTGAAGCGTCGCGAGCAAAGCGTGAAGTGAAGGGTGTTTTATTTTAATGGTAGGGGACGGATCGGAAAGGAAAGCTTAGAATGGAGAATCAATGATTTATTATCCCTTTGAGCAAACTTGCGGTGTAGTGATATTATTACTACGGCAAGTAGCACTGCAAATAATAATAATAAAAATACTAATAATTTAAAATTCTGCACATTAACAGAAGGAGCAGGTGTCCCAACTTGCAAAGCGTTTGACTTACGGGATTTATTGCCTCAAACAATACACTATATGTGCAATAAAGCGTTTGTTGCATAGGCTAATTTGTCATAGTGATGGTGCCAAGGTGAGAATAATGCGTGTGTGTTTTCTCGCTTAACTGTTCGGGTGTCTACATGGGGAGAGAGAAAAAGAGAGAGAGAGGGGGGAGGGAGAAGGAGAGAGAGAAAGAGAGAGAGAGAGAGAGAGAGAGAGAGAGAGAGAGAGAGAGAGAGAGAGAGAGAGAGAGAGAGAGAGACTTGCAAACCATATCCTTATCTTATTAAACAAATATCCCCGCTAATAGCCCGTGAGCTCTAAATAGTTCTCAGCCTGGGTGTGTAAACCCTGCAGCATCCCCACTTGCAGCCCGCAGAAAACAGCAGCTTTTCCTTCCCTGAACCAGCTCGCGTGTCACAAGTTCTCGCGTCAGCCGGGAATGTAAATAAAAGTGACGTTGCAGCGAGTAACACCTCGTTAGTTTTTTGGTTCTGCGCTAATAAGTGAGCAGAAGAACAAGTGATGGAGTCCCGTATAATAAAATCAGCGTCTGTCAGCCGAAATCAGTCAAGACAGAGCAAAACGCACTGTGCAGCCTTTTTTTTTTTTTTTTTAGTTGTTGGTCTGATCTGAGAGTGAATCCGGATCTCCTCGGGACGCTTCTTCACTTTTTCTCTTCTGCTGTAGCCCCCAATTACGGGTCTGGTTGATGTGTGATGCCCACCTTTGCATGAGTTCTGCCCTATTAGCTCGTAGGCGTTGCCAAATCATTTTTTTTTCCCATGGGGAACGTGCAAGAAAAAAAAGAAACCCTCCCCGATAAAATATGGATAAAAATAACATAGTAATTTGCAACCAGCAAATATAAAAATGCCCAAATCTCCATTTCATTCATTTGTTGGATTTTCTTTTTTATTATTTGAAGAAAAAAGTTAAAAATGCGTTATGGAAAAACAAAAACTGCCCATTGTACTCTCTGTGCAGATGAGCCAGTTATGTTTAATCCATCAAAGTTAATTGAAGAAACAATAATCAGAATATTCAATTTTCCCCAATTAACAGTCTGTTTGCTGTGTGATGCCCACCTTTGCATGAGTTCTGCCCTATTAGCTCGTTGGCGAGGCCAAATAACATTTTTCTTGGGGTATGTGCTAAGTAGAAAAAAAGATTACTATCAGAATTTAAACATATCAAAAAGATATTCTGTGTGTTTTACTTGAGCATCGCCTACCACAGTACATTTGTGATAGATACTGTTTTTGAAATAAACTGACAGTAAGTTTAATAAGATAGTTTTGCCTGAAAAGTCTTGCAAACCCGTTAAGTTTCTGCCCTATGTCAGAGCGTAGTTCGAGGGAAAAGATGACGCTGTACTTAAGAACAACTTGAACTAGAATAAAAATTCAGCATAAAAGCATTAAAAAAAAAGTTTTGCTGCCTTGTATTTTTATGTGAGGTCTAACTTTTGTTTCAATAAAGCCAGCTTATTTGAATTAGGTGCTAAGATATATAGTTGAGTCTTGACGTCTAAACGGGTCTTGTGCCCCAGTCCGACTGTGTGTCTAGCAACGCCCCTGTCCAGCGACATTCGGGCTGAAATGGGCAGAGAAAACAGCGGGTGTGCATAAATAGCGCTCTCAGCAAAAATAAACAAAAATAAAGCCCATCAGCAGCGCATCGCGATCATCATTTTCTTCATTATCAGCACCAACAAACCCGCACGCGTGGACTCACCCTGTACACAGCACCAGCAGCAGAAGCTTGGCTTCAATACCAATCCTGATTAAACCTCTTTAATTCAACTTCAGGCCCAACTCCCCAAACTCAGCCAATATCACTGATAATTACAGATAGGCCAAAGGGTTAGAGCATCACTGTTACACGAGAGCCTAGAGCGCAACCGCAAGTGAAAACCACAACATTCCACAAATAAATAGGAATAAGGGCGTCTGAACGGACCAAGAAGCCCCGATTGACGCGAATAAAACCACAATAACGCAACAACACGCAGTAATGTCAGTATAGGAATTCATATCATTTCGTATTATTTTTTTCCCCCTCTTTCATATGACTTCCCTTATTTTGACGCTTGGCTGCAGTATAATTCAGTCTGTTAATATTTATACTTGCACACGGAGAGGTGCGAGTGTATAAGATAAAGCACAACATTGGGGGAAGGAAGCCGAGATGGTATATTCTCTGTATTTGAGCGGTCCCTCGAGCTACTACGATATGTTGTCTTTTCCAAAGTTTAACACAAACAAAGCATGCTTGTCTTATTCCAACAAAAAAAAAAAAACAGAAGCAATGATCACAATTTTTTTTTTTTTTTTGTATCGCCTGAAAGGAAAGAAGTGGATGCGCCGAGCTGGCCGCCGTTTGCCTGATTGATTAATTATTTTGTAATTCATTAATCACTTTCGCAGGGCAAAAGGGCAACATCCTGCTAGAGCAAATTGACTCCAGTACACCCCCCCTAGTCCCCCACCACCCTCACCCCACCTTCCCGTCGGCGACCACAAACGCATCACGCACGCGCAGGCATATATATATATATATATATATATATATATATATATATATATATATATATATATATATTAAAATATATATATATATATATATATATATATATATATTCCTATATATAATATATTATATATATTGTATATATAAAAGAAAAAATAACATGAAAAACTCTGTTTTCAAATTCATAAATTATAATTTAATACCAAGAACAAATTTACAGCAGAATGCTTGTTTACAATAAGCTAACACAAACAAACAAGAATTGTGTTCAACTATAAACTTTCACGCACACTCACATATATCACTTGCAATTAATAATAATAATAATAATAATGATAATCATAAAAAAAAGTATCTATACGTTATCAATACCCTGCAGTCATATATTTTTATATATTTATATAAAAACGTGGGTCAGTTTAAACTGTTCATAATTACAATCATGTATCATTCTCTGGTCCATATGTGGCCATGAACAGCCAAACATCAGTGTTCAATCCCTTTCAGTTCAACCACAACATGGTGTTTTGATTTTTTGTTTTCCTTTTTCTCCCTGTGTGTGTGTGTGTGTGTGTGTGTTAAAGAAAAGCTTCAAAACGAGGACAAAACGCAGCTTCCAGACACGCACACACAGCTACGCACACACATTCTCGCACACACGCACACCACGGCACCTGTCAAAGAGCAAAGGAGCAATGACAGTAAAGTTAAAATATTTGCTCCTTTTTTCTTTTTTCAAAAGGAAAAAAAAAAGAAAAGAAATAAAAGTAAAACAAAACAAAACAAATCAGCTCACCCTGTTTTGCGTCTGTAGCCTAATAATGAACGTCCTTTTCCTTTTTTTCTCCCCTCTTTTCTGTCTCTTTAAATACAAGGGCTAGTGTGTACTGAATGCACAGATTATATCTATACAGTCAAAAAAAGAAAGAGAGAGAATAAGAGAGAGAGAGAGATAGAGAAAACATTTACATTTATATATCAAAGGTAAAATAGGTTAGCGACCTGTGGCCATGCATTCACAGTCTAAATATACATGAAAAAGAAAACATTTTCGCAGTAATATGTATATACATTAAAAACAGAACTTTCAGTGCTACCAGCTAAAACCTGCCACTCAATTCTGAAGACGTTTGTATTACCGAGAAAGAAAAAAAAAAATGGCAACCACAGATTTTTTTTTCTTAATCACATATACTTTGTATAAAGGAACAAACTTGTCGAAATGAACTGACCTATATTTACAAGAATACTGCCTCTAAATCAGTGTTTTGCAAGTGAAACTCGACTGAAATTAGACTGGAATCTAATTTTCTTCCGTCCCCCCCAGTCCCCCTTCCCACCCTCTGAACAAGAAAAGCAAAAAACAAAACAAAACAAAAAACAAAACAAAACAAAAATTCTGTAGGCCTACTTTTAACAAGGTTTTGATAAGAAATCACATCATGCTCTTGTCAGGCACTTAATGCTTGAAGTGAATAAAGGGTGACATTTCAGGGAGGCTTTAATAATACTGCTATTAAACGCCGCTCTGGCCCTGCTTCAAAACTTTTATGACCCCTTGACCTCTCCCAACTTCTTTTTCAACAACAAGCCGGGTTATGCTTTCTGTTGCTCTCCAGTGCTCTTGGTTTGCTTCTATAGCAGCAGGCCGTGGAGACTTGTAAATATAACACATTTAATAAATGTTAAAAGTTTCCTTTAAGGTGTGTCCAATTTGAAGAAGTAATGCCTGATATTTGCAGCTGGATGAGATGGGCAGTTGGGGCGGGTTGGGGGTTGATTGAATCATGCAAGAAGATTCAATATTTCTTCAGTGAGAAAAGAAAAATAATAATAATAATAAAAAAACAGCTCCCGTAACTTCATAATAACACAAAATAATGAAAGTATGGGTCATAAAGTTCAACACCTCCCTAGTTTTGCCCCACATGGTATTGGTCGTCCTAAGTGTATAAGTGCGCTTGCAGCATTAAGCCTATTCTCCTATTGCTGTGGTTTTAATTCTCTTTAGAACCTTTTGTTTGTATTTTTTTTTATTTATTTCTTTACATTATTTCACCATTTTTAAAATAAATCATTGTCTTAAAAAATAACATCACCTGAACTACAGAAATCACATAGGCCGGTTTGTAACCAGAAAGGAGGAACAAAGAAAGTACAAAAACACAGCTATACATGGACACAGGACAAGTCATTTCAGAAAATGAATTTTTTTCCCCTTTCTTAACTTTTTTCTTTTTTTTAACCCAATTTTTTTTTTTCCATTTTAAATGCACTTAATACTTAAATTTTTTTTTCATAAGGATCAACAAAAAAAAAAATCCCTTCTTTTTTTTCCTCATTTTCTTCTTTCATTAAAAAAATGAATAGGAGCATGTTGTTCTTGCTGAACACTGTGGGAGCTTGTATTTTGAAAGTTCAGTTGGATGTCTTAATTTTTCTTTTTTCTCTCAGAGTAGAGGGGTGGGGGGGGGGTTGAATTCACAGTCATTTATGTCTTTCTTCATGAAAGCCAGCCCCGTGTAACAGCCGTTTTTAAATCCTTCCACAAAAGCAGCTATAATCAATGAATCCCCCCCCTCTCCCCCGCGCACACACACACCTTCAGAGCCCCCCTACAATTTTTTTTTTTCCCCCGTTCAAGTTCGTCTCTTTCCTGGTTGTTTTTTTACTGAATTGACATGTAAGGCCAGTTAAAACTGCTCCCCGACAGCAACATATCCCTGATGAGAGTTTCAATGGGGGTTTTACCTACCAATCGGACGAAAAATAACTGTTCTATGACCGAGGAAGAGACTGTGCGGAGGGAAGGCAAGCGGAGTAACAACTTCCCAAACCGTGTTGGCTGGTTGGGATACTGGCTCCGGACATATTCCTCCAGGGCGCACTGGGACTTCTCCTGCAAACTTTCCACATGGGCCACATCTGAGAGGCCACAAGCATCTGAGAGGGAGGGAGGTGGGGGAGTGGGGGGTTTGGGGGGGGGGGGGGGTGGAAAGCAAATAATCATTAATAAAGTGTTCCTCTCACCAGGAGCTTGGTCACCACTGAGGTGATATAATAAGTAGCTTTGAAATGAATATTTTTAAAATGCAAAATGTGTATTCACCACACAAATCTTTTTAATTTTTTACTGTTTACTGTAGATAATAACTCCGCCTGACTATATATTATACTATTAAAGAAAATGCAAAAAAATAAAGTAACACACAACACATCACCATCGTAAAGACAGATGATTTAAAAAGCCATCTCTGCCTCCTCCTTTCATCGCTTTTCTGTTTCTCTGACTGCAGCCATTTAAAAGGCGAACTAAATAATTAAGCATATTCATAGCTGAACGCAGTTTTTTTTCTTTTCTTTTTTTTTTCCTGATGACTCCATCTTTCTCGGAGCAAAGAGAGAAGAGGGGGGGGGTGATGGAGGGGAGGGGGAGGGGGGCTGGAGTAGGGAAAGACACGGAGACCTACTGACCTTTAGTGAGCTGAGATTTAAGCAAAAGCAGGAAAAAAAAAGAGAGAGAGAGAGAGAGAGACAGGGGGCTCATAGCCTACGGAGTAGCCGTCATACTATACCGTCAGAGACTCATAATGTGGATCTGCGCTGCTGTTGCATGTGGGCGGCAGCTGATAATGTGCCAAAAAAACACTTGTACGCGCATTGGTTAAGTTTGTAAAGTTTACGCGTGACAACATGCAAACCACCGAGGAAGCAAAAAAAAAAAAAAAAAAAAAAAGCGTGTCATTCAAGCTTACAGCTCGTGTTCAGTTGGGACTCAGGTATGCGGAGAAGACAAATTGTGGCTTGATAGCGCCATAAAAGCCTAATACTAAAAGTTCAACGAGCTGAAAATGGGATGTTTCTTTTAAATGCCAAGACGATGGCAAACCACGGCGCACAGAGGCTGGTGGCTTGCAAGGTCTCGTTTAGAGTCTCGTTTGCTGCTTTTCTCGCATCGTCTCGTCTGTAGTTGCGGCTAATGTAAGAAAATAGCTGGAGGAAGTTCGGGTCATGACCCCGCTCCTGGAGCGGCTCCAGAAGGGCCTCGAAAACCCCGTTAAAAAAGGCGCACAACCGCATACTAATAAATATGTAATAATAATAATAATAATAATAATAATAATAATAATAATAATAATAAAGCAATCACTGCTCAATATCACACTCTGCTGCTTGAAAGAGGCATGGATTTTTGATTTTTTTAATTTATTTTAGCGATTAATTTACTTAAGAGTCCTGCGCGTTTTCGTCTCGTATGTCTCTCGATGACACCAGAGCGCTGAAAACCTTCGCTTTGCTCTTTTATACGTTGTGCAAATGGGACGTTAAGGCTCGTCTTTCCTTGCCTACTCCCTCCCCCTTCTCCTTTTGGAGCCTGACATCATTTATATCTGTCATTTCCTACAAACAAGACGTGGAGCATAAACACATTGATAAATGGCTGGAGAGGAAAAAAAAATCTGCAGGTTATTTGATATTGTATTATAGATTTTTATGATGCTTATGGCAACTTGTTAAAGGGTTGTGCTTAAGGGAGACTGTTTCCTTGTCACCGCACCCCAATGTGTCTTATAAATCAGTTCTCTGAGTGTGTATTTATTCCAATAGGTGAGTACATCCAAAAAGCAGCTGAGCGAGTGCAACACTGGAGCTTTAAGCTGATGTCACACGTGCAACAGCCTTAAACCAGTTGCAGATACATATTTGGGTCAGCGTCGCTTTGGCTGATGTCAAGTGTGTGCAGGTTGGCGACATTGACGCACTCTGTGAACTTTGACTGCGCTCGGTCTTAATTGTTCTTACCTGTGGTGAAGAGCACAATTGCCTTTAAGCAGCTATATTCGGCAGAGTCAACGTGCAAAGCTTTGAGCTTCTCCACTTGCTCCTGGAAGATCCTAATGTGGTCCATAAAGGCCACCACTCTGTCCGCAGACATCGGGGAGGCGTGGAGGCCAGCCGCCGCCAGGAGAGGAGCCACATGCAGGGGCATGGAGCACTGCGCGGCGTTGAGCACGAATAACTCACTCCACGTCAACCTCAGCAGAGCCACCTGGTCTGTGATCTGCAGGTCCGGGAAGAAGGGAATATTCCTGGCCCACTCCACGGCGCTGAAGAGCATCCTGGCCGCCAGCTCGCAAATGTTCTCGATGCCCATGATGTTATTGGGCTGCATGCACTGGCTGCCGTAGCGGGACGTCGGGTAGGGCTCCGCTCTCAGCAGAAGAGAGATATATCCGGATAAGTAGGAATGGCAGTGGAGTGGGTCTCCATTTGTCAAGGCGAACTGACCGTGGTGTGGCTGTGTGGGTGGCACCCGTCCCCTTTGCACGGCTGCAGTAAAAAGAGAAACTACAGATATTGAAGCCTGAATTCTACCAAATCAGAGATTTCCTTTTAGTAATACAGGGGGGAAAAAAGTGCAGAGAAAAATACGTTTTAAAGAACAGCATGTTTACAGTTATAACAAACACATGCATGCATAGACACACACACACACACACACACACTGGGGTTTAACGCACACAACCATAACGGTTGTAATAAAACACATTACGCTCCGAATAATAAAATGTGCCGTTTTGCACACATTTTTTTTCCCTATCAGCTACAGCAGCATTAGCTGGCTGTGAAGGAAACACAAAGACAGACAGACCTTGCATGTTTAACCCTTAACCTACTTAGCAATCCATCTCCATTGTACACACACACGCAGGCCTTTATGCTTTCGCTATTTCTTATATGTACATATTTCCCAGGGCTTTTTCTCACATTTGTCCAGCTTTAGACAACAGAGAGAGAGAGAGAAATAAAATAAAGCGCCAGACGTGTAGCCACAGCACGCTGTCCCCATAATTCGCCATATCAGCGCATGGAGGCTATGCAACGTAACATCTATTCATGGTGCTGTCTGCACACGAATTGAATTACATTAATATTAATAACAATAATAGTAGTAGTAATAATAATAAAACCACGGCCATTTTTCTTTTTTTTTTTTCATATTGTTTTAAACGCGGCTCTGCGTGGAGCTGGACGTGCAGCGGAGAAAGAAAAACCCTGGTCTCCAGCACAACAACACAGAGAGCGGCTCCATTGCCTGCCGCACACCCTTTGCATGGAGCAGTCGGGTGGGGAGGTTAGGGGGGTTGGGGGGGGGGGGGTGGTGGTTTGGAAGAATAGGAGAAAAGGACTATGGAGGACGACATAATAGCCTAAGCGTTCGTGTCGGGTGGTCTTGCAAACGCACAAGCACACGCACGGATTAGGAAAACCAAAAAATCCCAATACCTTCCCGTCTCATGCCGACTTTAAGGCATTTTTTGAGGCGGCAGTACTGACACTGATTGCGGTGGTGCTGGTCGATCGGACAATTCCTGTTGGCGCGGCATGTGTAAGTGAGGTTCCGCCGTACGCTCCGCTTGAAGAAGCTCTTGCAGCCCTCGCAGGTGAACTGGCCGTAGTGCTTGCCGCTAGATTTGTCCCCGCACACCACGCACTCGATGTGCTGCGGCTGCTTCTCCGACTGCTGCTGCTGCGACGTCTGGTTCGTCGGCGCGGATTGCGCGTTGTTCGGGGGTCCCTGCACCGGAGTCTGGGGGGTCGGCGGGGCGATCTGGGAGGCTGTCAGGTTCAGCTGGCCCGGCTGAGGGGTGGGAAGGGATAGTCCTCCTTGGGTCTGCGAGGAAAGGGCGCCTTGGGTGTCAGCCACATCGTCCTGGGAGCCTCTCCACGCTACCATTGCCATATCTATCAGTCAACGGAGAGAAACTTTTTGTCTGCCGTGTTTGCTGCCCGCGGTGGAGAACGTCTCAAGGAAAAAAAAAAAAAAAAAAAAAAAAAAAAAACTCGGGAGGTGAGGGGGGTAGGTGGGTGGGTGGGTTGGGGACTGTAAACAGCCTTGGCGTTTGGATCCACTCCGGATCTCCCGAAAACTGTCGGCTTTCTTGCTTGTTGGAGACGCCCGGGGAGGAGACACGCTTTTCAAAACTGATGCGACGGCGAGCTGAGCGGCTGCCTTGCGCTTAAAGGCCAAGTCCAGGGGCGCTTACAGTCAGCCATCCAGCACACCCGTCAATGGGGGGAAAGGTAGGCTGGATATGTCAAAAAGAACCAACCGAGGTAGCATGGGACTGTACTGGGTATGATGGAGCAGGCTCCCAACAGCAGCACGCACGAAAAACACACACACACACACACACACACACACGCAGACACACACACTGTAGCAGCTCTACTATCAAGTTCCAGCACAAGTCTTGAAGAAAACCAGCCAAATGATGAGCAAAAAAATAATAATAAAAAAAAAATGTTAAAAATCAGAATAAGCAGCGCCTTCTTCCCGTTCCTCCTTGTGAGGTTGCGCCAAGCAAGAGCGCAGCTGAAGCTCTGTGATTTGAGAGCTTGGAATATGGAGACAACTCTCTTCTCCCCCCCCCCTCCAAAAACCAAAAGCAGTGAAAAACAAGAAACCTAAAAAAGAGAGGAAAAAAAAGGAGAAAAAAAAAAAAAACAAAGATCACAACCTACAAAACCTCCTCCGTGCGTTGAAAAATAATAGGAAAAAGCAGCGGAGAATCAAAGTGATCAAATATGTTAAAAAGGCGGAGGTTAGGAAGTGATTTGCGATTGGTAGGAGCCGGGCTGGCAGAATGCTTTCTCTCTGATCAGCTCACTGAGCTCTCTATATAGTGAACTTTGACACGACTGCTGCAACTTAGCACACGTTACCATGGAGATCGGCTGCCATATAAGGAAGGAGAGTGTGTTTGACTGGTCAGAGCTCAGGGACCTCCCCCTGAACCCTATTGGCTAGTCGGCACTTGTGCTACTTGGTACCTTGCCAGAGCCAGCATGGAGGTCGAGAGGAGGGCCGCTTGGTCCTAAAAGGAGACGTTTTCCGAAAGAACGAGCCACCAAAAAAAATCCCCCAGACTATATGAGATATAAGCCTGCACACATATAGCTGCACAAAGCTTTAGGAATTACGTGAAGAAAAAAAGAATAATTTCCTCCTCTTCTATCCGGTTGCAGTATATTAAACATGCTGGAAAATCCAAGGATGTTCCAGTTCCTGAACATGGATTAAAATGTTTGTTGTTGAAGTATCACCGTTTTGCTGTTAAAATAATGCTGCTGTGTTATTTACGAATGGTGGAAAGGCTTTAAGTTCCTGCAGAATTCAACATCGATTGTTTTTTGCTGTAAATGTTTACTATAATTCATGCTGCAATTCGATTTTACACCCCGGGGGCATGCAATAACAGAATTTGTTTTCTGTAGCTTAACCAAAAAAATGCTCAGTTTAGTCAGAAGGAGATGGAGTAGTGGCTATGTTTAGTTTAGTTTTTATACAGTATTCTAAAATACGGCAGCTTAGATGTTGCACTGGAAATCTAAATGTGAGATAAGGTAAACATTACAAAGTGCAGTATAGTTAAGAATGCATATATTTTACCGCGGCAACTTTACAGTGACGTACTTTGAACTGCTTTAAAAGTAAAACTTTTTGTGAAAACAGCAACAACAAAAACAGTATGCAGTGTGTATTATCATGTTACAAGACACAGAGATGGCTCATACTATGAGCCAATAAGTCTCTCTTACTAAATTACCCATCCGTCCATCCATTTTCTTTACACCCTTGTCCCTCAGTGGGGTCAGGAGGGTTGCTGGTGCCTATGTCCAGCTAACGTTCCGGGCGAGAGGCGGGGTCACCCTGGACAGGTCGCCAGTCTGTCGCAGCTTACTAAATAACGTTGTTGGTATTTTTGTAAAATAATTCTGCACCCTTCTTTGCACAAAACATGCATCAAATTCTGTTATCCTCGCTCACTGAAGTTGCAGTGGTTCTGTGCAGGTTTAAAAGGTTGTAAGTGCTTCTAACCAGGCGCTGTTTATCACAGTCGTAAAGATGTTATGGCAGTGCACTGAAATCCTCTGTCTGTACATCCCAGAGGCAACAAAGATCTTTCCCCCCTCTAATCCAACTGGGTCACAAGAGGCCAAAATCTGGTCCTCCAAAAGTCAAAGCTTTGTCTACATGTGGTCAAAGAAAAACAAAAAAAGAAGCAGGAAACAGAAATTACATCCAAAAATATATAAATTTATCACTACATGTCAGAAACCACCACCATGCAGGACAGGCGGCGAGACAACATCCTGGGAAATAAAGCGAGGTGTCATTTGTGGAGATACTTCCTTGACTAAAGGCATTGAGCAGGAATAAATGTCTATTTAAAAATTCAACTCATTGATACCAACGGTTTGCATGTCCAAAAGTGTTAGTGATTGCAGGGATAAATGAAGCATTTCCAGTTTTAAAGAAAAACAACAAAAAAAAAAAAAAAAAAAAAAAAAAAACAAGAAGCAACGAAACTGTTTCACTTTGAGTGCAGCTTTGAACTGCAGGTGAAACTTCACAGCCGTGGAGATGAACTTCCCAGGCAGGTCAGTGTGTGAGGCGACAGAGAGAGCAGGTCTATCCTCCAGCATCCACCAGCATTGTCTCAGGATGTATTACAGTATATGGCTGCCCCCTAGCGTATGATTTTTTTTTTCCCCCCTCTCTTCAAGTAAGATTCAATTTAGAGGAGCCATCCGAGACGGAAACAGCTTCAGTCTCGTCTCTCGCATCGACCAACCAAACTAACGAGCTGCAGTTTAAACTGATGGCTGTTTTAATTTCGCTCAACACAACCGTGGATGGAGAGGGGGGGGGGGAGCTTTGATAGCTGCAGGAGTTGGATTTACTTTTGCACATTTTTCCCCCCCAGCTACCTTTACTAATCCCAGTGTTTGTTTTCAAACCAAATTGCATCTAAAATTGAGAGAAATTAGCCGAATAGATATATATATATATATATATATATATTATTTTTTGTTCGCATTATTATTTTTCGTTTACAGATCCAGCGAAAGTGGAAACGGTCCCCAAAGACGCAGCGAGGATCCAGTTTCACATAAAAAAAAGGTGAGTGTTTATAATTCTTAGTTACGATACATTTTTTAAGTACCGTTGCTTTATTTATCAGCTTTAATTCAAAACTTTTTTTTTTTTCCCTTTAAAATAATCTGCAAGAGCTGCATCGGGAACCTAAACGCGAATCGTATATTCTAGCGCCTGTGCAGCGAACACGGACTTTTTCCACCCCCCTCATTCATTCATTCATTCATTTCTAAGATAACCGCGATAAGTCTTGCAAGTTTGCAAACAGCCATTCATAAAAAAATCAAAAAAAAAAAAAAATCAACATTAATAGCGAGTCGGGAGGCTGTATTCTCATAGCAAACCTACCAAATGCATATGCTGCTGATTCGTCCGTAGCCGGATGCATCTTCTCTCCTCTCTCTCTCTCTCTCTCTCTCCTCTCTTTCTCTCTCTCTTTTATTCAGATTAAATTTAGTCTTCCCCCTTTTCGACTCAGCGCTCAAGACTGATTCCTCTCCAACCCAGTCGGGGAGTTGCATGCACCAAAAAAAAAAAAAAAAAAAAAAAGAAAAAGAAAAAAAAAAACCCAAAAAGGTTCGCTGTTTATTGGGAACGATGTGCAAATGTCTGCTGTTGCTGCTGAGGATTATGAGCATATGCAGCACAAACTTTTCGGCAGCCGAAACAAACGACTGATTCACGTCATGTGCTGCTGCTGCGTGGAGAATTAAGAGGAAACGCAGCCTAATAGGTTGTCCGAGCAGAACAGCGTGTGTGTGTGTGATGCCTTCTGGAAACGGCAAGCAAAGCCGGGGAAGGTTTGCAAGCGAGCTGCGAAGATCCTGTGCGCCTTTTTTTTTTTTTTTTTTTTTTTTGTGCCTCTCCTACAGTAATGTGGCCAAAGCGCGCCCGATCGCCGCTGCTTTGTGGTGGGCAATGCTGAGGGGAGAGAAGAAGAAGAAGAAGAGAGGAAGAGAGAGAGAGGGAGGAGAAGAAGAGGAGGAGGAGGAGGAGGAGGAGGAGGAGGAGGGGGGGTGCAGCCAGAATAGACACCTGTCTTTAAGTGGGGCCGGTTAGTAACGTGGAATTGTGCATTTTTTGCAAATTAAATGAAAATTGCAGTTGTAATTTGAAAATTGCCACCATGCAATTTTAGACTAAAATTTAAATGCAACTAATATAAATTAAATATTTAATTCAAATACGACAATATATGCCACACATATTGAAATCTGCATTGTTATTAATTATTATTATTATTATTATTATTATTATTATCATTATCATTATTATTATTATTATAAGTATCGCAACAATTATTTTATGGAATTTGTGTGGGATGAAGAAACATTTCCCAAATACTATTTCCCCCCCCTTTTCTCTTTTCCCCTCTATTCCCCGGTTTCATCGGTTTCCCTCTGCGTGTCGCCTTCAAGCAGAGGATAAAAGTATTAAATGCTCAGCAAGCCGCCATGCGCACAACAATAGCGCTGCCCAACGGGATCAGTATCGATTAAGTTGAGACAGAGGATGTCGCCCGCACTAAATATTTACTGATCACACACAAATAGCTGGGTCTTTAACGATTTCTCATGCTCGGGTTGGGGCAGAGGGAGGGGAGAGAAGAAGGAAAAGAAGAAGAAGAAAAAACAAAACAGGACTAAATCACTTTATTATTGTTGGTGAAACAAACGGCGCACCCTTAATGTGGAAGACAGCAGAGGAGATGTGCTGATTGGGATGATTGCAGTTAAATTAATCGATAGAGCGACGGATAATAGTTGAGATTTACGATGTTGCAAGGAGAAAAAAGCTCCACGCGCTGCGTGACGTGGACATAGCTGGTGAAATTCATACCGTTTAACTGGAAAGGCAGATTTATTCCCCCAAAAAATATTTAAAAAAATAAAAAGGAAAACAATAGTAAAAATAATATATATATATATTTTTAGCGACGGTTCAAAGTCCGTTATATATGGTAAAAGTTCAAATTTCAATTAAAAAAAAAAAAAAGTGCGTCTGACTTATTTGTGGTTTCACCGAGTCCTCTTTCATGCAGATAGATGGATTCTGACCCGCAGGTCTCCAAAGTTCCCGGCCCGATTAACCCTTCCACAGCCGCGTTGGTTCAAAGGTTAACCAGGCTAATCAACTTCAAGAGTCTTATTGAATTAGATGCCCGCGGAATCGGGACAGAAACTCGTCTGTTCCGCTTCGAAACATTTAGAAGAAAGAAAACATTTCAGCTAAACTTAGATGTGAAAAAAAAAAAAAAACTAATAAGTTTATCAAATATAACCCCCAAAATATGCAACACACGTCTTTCAAAAAAGCTTGATGCAGGTCATCATGTGGTTGTTTCTTATCAAATTTATCTGTAGTGTTTCATGACCTCAGTCTGCTGCAGAGCTTTCATCGCCCATCTCTTTACAGTAACAGCTATATGGTGATAGATGCTGAGCACTGACCAGTTATTTGAAAACCGTTGGCTGTGTCTGAATAAAATAAACTACAAATCAATATAATAATTCAAATAGTCATAATCAATTCTGACTAAATTAATTGTTCACTGATTTTTTTGCATGCAATTTAAAATTGTTTGACTTTTCTTCTGAGTTTCTCACATTGTGTAGCTCTAGTGTTAATCAAATCTCATGAAAACTTGAGAAAAATCTTGAGCACACATCACTGGAAATATGCTTTTATTGTGAAAATTGTGTTTTCTCCTTTATTCTGGCAGACTACAAAGGAGCCTAGTGTTGGGGGACAAACCTATGAACATTTAGATGTTTCACTAAACGTACCAGCATAGATCACGTTCAGTCACTGTGTCTGTTTTCCTCTGACGGCTGCCGTCTAAACGGCCAGCAGATCACAAACACAGTATATCCGTGTTCAATTCACCAATGAGCGATTACAGTGGCAATTTAAAGAGATAGGGATCAATTTATCTCAATGATCACTCCTCGGGCTGACTGCCAGCATGCTGTTAATGTATTTGCAAATACCTATTGTTTGAATTATTGCTGCTGGGTCTGAAGTGATCCAAACTGCAGAGGGAAAGATGAGTGGAGTAAATGATGTGATGTTTTGGCAGCTAAAGACTGGATGGATGGAGCGTACATGACGATTACTTCAGGCAGCAGCATTGTAGCAACAATGGCCAGGGGGTCAATGATTTAACTCGAAGGACTTGCTGGGAAAGTCTGGATAGAGGGAATTGTGTGATGAGTGCACTCTAACCTCACAGAGACTACTGCTGAAGTACCCTTTGGCAAAAGCAGCTTAAATCCCATCTGTCCCAGAGGAGCAGCATAGTGACCATCAGTGCAACTTTTGAAGCTGGACCAGGCTCTTGTGTTGTGTGCCTCTTTGAGCCCTCTCTTTTCTTTCTGTTTTTTTTTTCCCTCTCTGTTAAATGGGTGGGAAGGGTGGGCTGTCCTCTCACCCTCTCACCTCACACTCCTTTTCTTTTTCCATTTGCTAGGAGTGAAAAAAAAAAGTTTGAGAGGAGAGAAAGTCGCGACAGCACTCTGCGCAAAGCCAGACGTGGCTCACATGTGGCCCCCCCCCCCAGGCTACAGACGGGGTTTTGGGTTACTGTAACTCAAGGTGTGTTGTGGTTGTAAGGGTGAGTATGTAAAAGGTACACACACGTATGGAGAGGCGCATTTCAGTTTCAGCTTACCGTTAGAGTTTTAAGTGTTTTTTTTATATCACTTATTTTCAGGTGATGATACAGCGATAGTAAACACATATTAGAGCCATCAAGGACATCAAAGTAATGCTCCTTTTGAACAATATTCACACCATGATACCAATATCTTCTAATAAAATCACCATTTTAATAGGTCTTGAAATAAAATCAAGGCAGCCATATAATGGCTTGTATTGTTATATCTGGCAGTAACAATATGCTGTTCAAATAAATGATCTCTGTTTAGTCACTGATGTTTCTGAGTTTTTTGTCACATGTCATGTTATTTTGTCGCTGGTCAAATAAATTAAAAACTGCTTTTTGGTAGGGGCGGGGATTTCCAAAGTTTTGACTGCCTCTAAATTGACTTAACAGATTATATCTTTCTTTTCCTCTGAATGCCTCAGAGACAATGTTTTGGTAAAAGTAAAGATGAACGATGTGGATGAAGTAAAACTGTTTTGAAATGGTAGATTCAAAATTTATCTCCCAGCTGAACTAACATTAGCACGAACAAGTGAAGAAACAATCAGAAAAGAAAAAAAAAACATTTCGAAAATCATACAAAGAATTGAGCAAAGGTAAAAAAAAAAGTCCTTCAAGAAACAGGATGTGTCTTTTGGCAACTGGACTCCAAGCCGATAGCTCTGAACAAATCTGACAGCTGGAAGCAAAGGTAGCTACCCTTTAATATTTTCTCAGGAATTCTTCACTTCCACGGGAATCAACTTTTCTCAGAGCACAAGTTTTCTTATTAATATTGGAATTTAATTTCATTTGACTGATCATCAGTGTTGATTGATGGTGGGAATATAACCACGACGGAAAAAGAAGGGAATTTACCAAGACCTCAACAAGCACAGTGGCAAGGTAAGAAGGAAGAAAAGTTGTGTTTTTATGTGAAGCTGACTCAAGAAAAAACAGAATCCATGTACAGGATCTTTATGAAGAAATAAACATGTTTCTTTTACTTTCAAGTCGAGAACAAATTTTGAAGTTGCTCTGTGGATGCTAAATTGACTTATTTAACTTACAGCTCTTTAAAACGAAATGAATGAAACAGATATTTGAATTGAACAAATAAAGACAAAAACAGGTTCCTACAGATTAAAGTTCTATCTTTCAGATGTAAAAAAAAAAACACTGGAGGTTTCTCTTTCTGTAAGGAGCTCATCGTAGTACTGCTCCCCCTCCCCTACCTGTTGCCATCCACAATGAATCAGCTGGCTAAAAGAAGGCAACTACGCTTTTCTCATGCTCACAAATATGATAAATCAGACTGTTTGGATATATTGCTGGTTGCAAAAATCAAAGAGAGTCATGGTGTGGAACCTAAAAAGTCCCACCTACTAAGAAACTGTTTAAACTACAGTTTTATATAAATGCTGTGGAATGATTAAACTATTACATTTTTACTCAAAAATAGCAGCTTGTGTCTAGGCACAGGCATTTTTAATAAGTGTGTGTTCCAGTCAATGGACAGAATTCAATTATTACGATATGCTCAATCTTTATGGCAACGATATGTTTAGGGTTTGGGACTTGTTGGGTTAATAGACTTTAATATAAAGACAACAAATATATTTTGCAAGATAACTACAACATTCTACATTATAATATGTCCTTTTAATAAAAGAAAACAAGAATTTTTTTTTCCTACTTCAACAATGTAAAGTTCTAAAATATGACACAACACTGTTAGGGAACTGTTACGTCAATATCTGCGGCAGTAATACATTTAAAAGCCTGATTGCATCACAGATTAGAGTCAAGGCATTCAGTTTCCAGCATCAGAGGGGGACCTGGGCAGGTGTATGTAAAAGCGTACGAACATGAGGAGGTGGTGTAACTATCAGTGCTTAATGGCAAATAAAACACCTGATGCTGACACTCGATAGCTTCTACAGTCAAATCTGATGATGGGTGTTACTTAAGCTAATTTGGTTATTGAAAAAAGGTTTTCTAAGAATTCAAAGTACGATTTTGCAAGCATCACCCAGGTTGATGCTTATTATTTTTTTCTTGTCAAATTCTGAGGTATGTACATTTGTCCAACTAGAACATAAACACAAGCTGCCTGTTCAAACAGGCTGTAACTGCCACACTTCAAATTGCTTATTTCATGGCCTTTAGGATAAAATAATTTAATGTTCTCTAATATGATTTTCAGTTGGATGGCATGAAATGAGCGCTACGCTTTGTCCATATCATCCTTTTACAAGCCAAACGAATAGGTAGGATCACAATGATGCTGCCGTGTTTTCATTGTGGTACATAAAAAAAATAAGTACATTTACCAGAACTAGTTGCAAAAGATGATTAAAAAGGAAGAGAAAATATGAAAAAAAGAACTTGTATCATAGTTAAAATGAAATAGTGAACAAATGGCATCATGAAGGTCAAGGAATGAACTACGGAAAACAGAAGAATGCCTGTGGAGAAGATTAAGGTGTGGTTAGGTTCAGGTTCAGCCCATCATCTGAAAATACAGTATGGGATAAATGAATTACCAAGACAAGGCCAAAAGAAATCAGTTTTGAAGAAGACTGCACGTTTTGAACATGCAAAATGCTGTTCACAATAACTAACCTAAACAGAAGGAGAGAGTTACTGGTTAAAATAAAAAAGGCTTCAGATTTTTACACACATTGCATGAAGACCAGGTTTGGGAGAGTTATACTGCTGGTAAACTACTAGGCTGATGCTGAACAGCTGAAAGAGATGTGGTGCATTTTATTATACAACTATAGAAACAGTCACATACAAAGTCAGGCTTGAGTCAGTAAATAACTTTACAAGGTTTGGATTCTGAGAGGAAGCCGGAGTAAAGAATGCACAGGATGAACATGCATTCTCCACACAGCCTAAATTCAGACAGGAGGGATACAATGGGACACAACTCACCGTCACACCTCAAGGTAACGAAACTATGCTCATTATTTTTTGTAAATATCACAATTAGCATAATTTGGCTTAGTAAATGGCAGAGTATGACTTTTGTTTTCCTTAACAACGCCTGGTGTCTTTATTTCTTTCATTGTTCATGCTTGGTTTTCCTCATTCTGCCATATTTCACCAGTCTCCATCTAGGAGACACAAATCATGTTGTTTCACACTTCAACACACAGCATGTTAGAAATGTGTGTTTGCCCTTAAATGCTGTAAGATATCAACTTTGCTTCATGGATAACTGCCACACACACACAAAAACCTTAAACATGCAGTGAGTATTTGATCAGAACTGCATGTTTTCATTAACTAGCACACATGTTAAGCCCTGGTACAAGATATGCATTTTTAAAATTTCACTACAAAAGTCTCAGTATACTAAAGAATATGCATCTGCGCTGTAGACAGTACTTGTATGATAATCTCTTTGCCCAGATTACAGTATTACATGTAGCGTGGCATGGAGGCAATCAGTCCAAGGCTCTACTGAGGCGTAAAAGAAACCCAGATAGCTTTAATAGTGGCCCGTCAGCTGGCCAGTGTAGCACTGCGCTGCCATGGTCACAAGAGCATGTATTGTTACTTTCAGCAGTGTGGGGAGAAACCAAGTTGTGATGGAAACTGAAATGAGCATCTCCAGAAACCCCTTCTGCTGAGAAAAGCATGACGTGCTCCATGTCCTGACCCTGAACTCAGTAAGACAGTGTCAACCAACTGAAACAACTCATATGGGCCCCTAAGTCATCACTGATTGGGGTAATGTCACATTATTTGGATTCTTTCCTTCTCATCTCTTCCTCCATCCGCTTGGACATTGTTTTTCGTATCATATATAACATTTACTTTTAACTGAAAAGAGAAGTTTGGGCCATTCTCCTTAGCCTAGGTCAGAGACTTGTTACATTGTTTCTCATTCAGAAGGGGCTGAACACGAGGAATCCGACAGTGGACTGTGTATGTTGGGACACTGAACTGAAGTCTACGCTGAATGGAGTTTGCTTCATATCTTCTCAAGACAGTGGTAGTCTTGTTGTTTGTGTACCTTTTTTTTTAAATCACATTTTCCTTCCACTGAACTTTCTGTTAATATTCTTAGGCAAGGCCCTAAATAACAGTTTTTTTTTTAGCAATGGTAAACAAAATGCTAAACTGTAAAGCGATCAGTCTTCTCTGACTGTGAAAGCCTTGATCTTTTTATGCATATATATTCTTTCAATATTGATCAGATGTATTATAGACTTTTTCATAACCTTGATTTTCAGTTTTTACTGGAAGAAAGCTATAAAAATCAAAACATACAATAAACCATTAAAATATTTTACCTTGTGTGCATTTGCATTTTTTTGATTTAATGATTTGAATATATTCTAATTTAGTGAGATGTCCCTGTACAGAATAAAGTCTAAAACTGTACACAAAGTAATTTATGTTTGATAAATATATTTTTGTGCCACTACGTTATTAGAAAGCTGTGTTTGTTTGCATTACATTGGTCACTATTTTGCAAGTCGATAAATATTAAAATTATATACAGCGTCACTTACAATTGCATACAATATACAAATATATCTTCCTGCATCACTTGTTTAACGTTTCAGATTAACTGAGTCCTTGCAACATTTATAAACCAAATTTTACTGTAGGAATGGCGAGACAATACTGGAACTCAGCTTGATGAAACAAAAAAAACAAACAAACAAAGAAAACAGGGTGTGATTGATCTGTTCCAAGAAACATTCAGTGACGGAAAAAATCTGTTCAGTCAAGTTGAATAACAGACACAACAGAAAGTCCACAATGCAGAGATTGGATGATTGTAAAGGAAAACATGGAGGAAAGTGGAAACATTGTGTACAATTGTTCAAAAAGACTATTTGTGGAAAAATGAGCATGTTTAATGTACAAGTAAGTTAGTCATAACAGAAGGTGCTAATGAAGCTCAAATATGGAATAAAATAACCACTAATCACTAGTAAAAATTCTTGCGTATCCACCAGCATAACTTACACTCTCATTACAGAGTCTCGGCAATCTAAAAACTATGGTGTGATATTTGCCACCTTGGGAAATAAACGCCTCTCTTTACTTCTAAAAACGCTCTCCCCTAAATTCAGTAGTGATAAAATGGTGCCATTCCAGAGAAATGTCACAGTTTATTTAAACACCATATTGTTTGCAGCTCAAGGTGAAAATAATACCATAAACTATGAGGATACCCATAATAATATGGCTTTGCAATAACCGGCAGCAGTTAGAAAGAAAAAAAAAACAACAACTAAGACCCGTTTCATCAAGCTAATTGCCTGTTTGTGAGAGAGAGCAAACTTTTCTGCTGCCACTCTATTACAGAGGCTCTTTCTTAATCATAAATAGGGCCCTTGTGTCCCAGAGGGAGTTGCAGTTCTAATTTACAATTGAACTAAAGACCAAAGCTATCAATCTTTCACAGACATTTTATATCTGCCCCCCTTCTCTCTTGTAATTGTGGTGACATAACCATAAACAACACAGAAAGGCTGTTTGTGACTGATCTGTGGAAATGACAGCATTACTACATGAGCTGCACAAAAGTGCTCCGGTCCACTTCACACATGAGGCGAGCGCGCACACACACACACACACACACACACACACTCACAGACACACACACACACACACACACACACACACACACACACACACACACACACACACACACACACACACACACACACACACACACACACACACACACACACACACACACCCACACGCAAACACACACATCTACAACCTACAACCTTATCAATACCTCTGAACACTACATATTCAGAGCAGGATTTAATATGTTTCAATGATTTGAATGAGCCTAATGTAAGAAATGGCAAAATATCAAAGATAAGAAAGCGTTTTTAGATAGTCTTGCTAAGGTTTTCATAAATCTTTCACTTTTTACATTTTTATCACAATTCAGTCCCAAGCACCGATGCATTTTACTTGGATTTTAGAAAAGGTGAAACTTTTGTAATTCTAAATGATTTGATGTACATTTGTTGTGAACCATTTACTCTCATGCTATTTAGATAAATCCACTACCAAGAACTCACCTGTGTGTAATTTAAGCTATGAATACATACAGCTAGGGGACAACATCAGGTAAAAAAAAAAAAAATAAAGCAAAACAAACAAAAAAAAAAAAAACAATAGACAGGGCAGGGGAACCCATGAAGAATTTTAAAGAGAAAACAATAACCCAAGCTTTAAACATTTCACAGAGAACCTTATAATCCATCATTTGAAAATGGACAGAGTTTGACAACGCTACAATGAGTGGCTGGAAATCAACAATTCATACGTCATGTGGAATACCTCATCCCCACACGAAATATGGTGGTGGCGGCATCATGCTGTGTGGGTGCTTTTCTTGAGCGGGTCAGAGTTGATTGGAAGATGGATGGAGATAAATACAAAGGAACTCCGGAAGAAAACCTGTAGCAAAAGACCTGAGACGTTGGTGATGGTTCACTTTGTAGCATGGTGTTGATGAATGTCCTAAATATTCAACATAGCCAAAGTTAAAATAGAATCATATCCACATGAGTTTGAATGTGTAAAGTCGGTTATAAAGCCAATTTATCAATTGACTTAACTTCAATTGATAAATTTAAGTTATCAATTTCTTTCTGTGGCTAGAAACTGATAACTTCAGACACTCTCCATCAGAAATCTGAGTAAGATTGTGTTAGTCTGAAAAGAATTGTATCAAAATAATCTATAAAAGCTATGATATTTGTCTTCCCCTTCAAAGTGACGTAAGGAATTTCAAAATGAAACAGAAACCTTAATTTACTTAAAATTCTTAGTTTAAAAATGAAAATATCAAAATCATATTGATAAAGAAAAACATGGGGAAAAAATGAGAGCTGCTGCTTCTCCACATTGAGAGGAGTTAGTTGAGGTGGCTCGAGCATCTGGTTAGGATGCCTCAGTGGTGAGCTGTTCCAGGTATGTCCCACTCACAGGAGACTCAGAGGAAGACCCAGGAGGGAAACACCAAGGAAGATTTGCCCCGGTGGCTGTGGAGAGGGAAGTCCAGGCCTCTCTTCTTGGGCTGCAGCCTCGGCAACCTGACCCCGGACAAATGAAAGATAATGGTTGGTTGGTTATTTGGACGGACGAACGGCTGGAAAACAAGATAAATATGATAGGCTTTTCATAAAATAGAGCACACTTACAGAGTTTTCTGAGATGCTCGTATAACCTGAGTGTCAGGAATCCAAACGATAATCTAATTATCATATCTTACAAAAAAAAATCTGTGGTTTATTAATTAACACCAATACAACGTTCAGTTGCAATTTCTCATAATAGACTGAAAACGGCATAATGTCACACACAGATACAACATTTGCCTTCAAAACACAAGATGCGAGAAGGGAACTTGCTGATGCGACAGTTTCATGTCTCCAACAAAGCACATAGAATCCCGCCGACGTTCGGACACATTCCTGCCCGCGGTGGCGGAGCCATTCACAGCCGCCGCACCCCGCCCGGTGATGCCTTTAATGATGAGACGTTTCATTAATGAGTTAATGCAAAAACTCTCAATGTCATCAGCAAAGATAAGAGGGAAGAAAGCGCCGCATTGTGCACATAATAACGGGCTCCCTGCATGTCCCAGAGATGTCACGGGTCAGCCATGTTAAGAATGTGTGTGCCCAATCATCCACTGATCTTTATCTGATGGGCCTGCAGCTAACCATGACATGGGTCCAATCAGGGGTGCTGATGAATGGACAAAGGGGGCCTTGAATTGTTGAAGCTGTCACATGACTGCTTCTCTACTAAATCACACTGACGTTAGCAATCAATACACCAATTACCGAACAAGATATTAAGCATGTTGTGCAAAGCAGCGATCTATGCAACAGCACAGTAAATAATCTGCAATTCTCAAATTTACAAAGTTGTGACAATGCTGGCATGATGCTGATTTTTATTTTAGCACACCTCAAACTAAAATGAGATAAACCTACATATAAAATGAAAAGAATCTTGGGATGTGTGATTTGAGGTCACATTGCAAGATTTTTTACAAGTTTTTCGTGCTCGTAATGGCAACATTTATTTTCATGACTGAAATCGTAAAAATATGTTTTTAAAGAGAATAAACATAAGGGAGCAAATAGCAGACAGGAATGCAGCCAAAAGTTACCAAAGATGATGATGTTACGTCCAAAACAACTAGGGCATCAAAGCATAACATGATATGCAACAAAGACAATATTAATGAGAAGAAAATTTCCAGCTTTTATGTGAATTAACAAACTTAAGATTCTTAGTGTAATCTATCCAGACAGACAGAAGAAGTCAGGAGAAATATTGTCCTAGTATAGCAGCTAAGAAGTTTAACAAAACACCTTCTGAAAGGATTGTTTGGAGAGAGTAATTACAGGTTCTTCGTTCTGATAGAGGACACTGAAAAAGCAAATTGCAGCAAAACAAGTTTTCCTTTCTGAGAAACGTTGTGCTCATAAAAAACCCCAAAAAACATCTGTAATCAACTTGATGATCTGGCTGTTGACTCCCGCCTTGAGCGATCTGCTGTAGCCAAAGCATGAGTGGTTTTGTGTCTGGTTGCCTTATATAAACCCCAGATTCCCCAGTTGCTCATAATCCTGGGGAAAAAGTGGTTACTGACAGTTAGACTATTCTAGGTTACAGAAAAGATAAAAATATTAACCCAAATGTTTTTGTTTCTTTGTGTCAAGTCAACAAACCAATTTTTCTCTATTTTCACGAAAAAACTAATTATACAAGACTGTGCCACTCAACAAACTGCAACCTTATATAAAAGTGTTTTTCTGTTTTGAGGTGCATGACTTGGAATTTCCTTTTTACGGCAGAAAAATGTGTTTCACTATTTTATGAAATAGTTTTTAGATTTGATGATGTTTCATGTCTTTTTTCATTTGTTTATCAGGAGATCATACTATTCATTGATATTACATACATTTTGCAAAACTTACATGACTTCTCCGATTTTTTTCCCCTTTCCATGTAGCGAACATAAATCACAATACTGACATAACAAAAACGAGACAAAATAAGTATAGATACATAAATAAGAATACATTAAATGTTTCATGTTTTAAATATTTTTATATTTCCCATCTCTAAAATATAAGTTATGTGTGCTTCAAAACAACCAGCTGAAAAAGAAAATCAGTTAACAGTGAACCTTAACATAAATAATATTAGTCATTAAAGAATAGAGTTTATAATATATTGATTTAATACATCCATTTAAAAAAAACACAAAAACATTTGTTGAACAATGCATGGAGGAACAAATTAAGATCTTAGTTGGCTTTGTAAGCCACAATGCGGCGGAGCATAAAGGATTCCAGGAATAAATTCCAGACACCGCCAACATCGTAAAACCTGACAAATTGTTATAACGGTCTGTGAAATCCACACCACTGTCATTCTCAGGACTTTAAGCTCTCCCTGACACAGTCTTAGTATCAGATTTAAGTCTGAAGCCAAGATTAGACAAAAACGGTGAAAAAAAAAACTTCCAGTCCAGTGACATTTGTCTCATACTACATTATCTGAAATCAAATGCTCTATTCAACTCCCAGCGTTCCATATAGAACAATCAGTCCAGCCCTAATGTGGGAATGTCTGTAATCCTTACAAAAGGACGCTGACATTTATACCCGGCAGAAATGAATTAGACAGGGACTGAATTCTTCCAGTGGCTTTGTGCATGCTACACTAGACTGGATGGATAGATAATGACACTTTATTACGGGGTCATTATGGCAGGTAGCTCTCAACGATGAATAGGTAGGTCTAGTCAGCACGTACAGCTGTGAGACAGGTGACCCAACATGTTAACAAATGTGGCAAATGGGCATTATGAGACTAATGAATTCAGAAGACGCTCTAGGGGAAAGAACAACATAAAAGCAGAGCCCTTCTAAGAATTCCCGAGAGAAATACACAGCTTAAGTCTGTTTTAAGGAAGTTTTCTCACCTCCTGTCACCTCACTTTCCCAGATTCTGAAACGATGAAAAGAGAGAAAAAAAATGTTACAAAGAAAGTTGCACATACTTTGCAATTGTGCTGCTGACTGAGGTTGTTATCATTGTAGCTGGTATTATTCAGATTCTCATTATTAAACCATTGTAGATCTAATAATAGCACAAACAAACATGTCCTTGTGGGCATTAAGCTCTTCTTTTAACAACAACAAAAAATTGTCTTGAAAAGCAAAAGGATTTCTAATCTAGCTTTCATATTCTGTGATAAAGGATTTGAGCTACTCTTCAGTTAAGGGTCTCCTTTGTTGAACACCTTGTAACAAGACTCATCACTGTAGAGAATGGACCCTTGTGGTAGAAAGGCATGTTCAGCATAGTTACTTTTAGCATTTTGTTGCTATTAATAAAGACAAAATCTTGGCTGATAAAGACATTGTTTGGTTGCCAACATATTTTGGTGTACCCACTTTGAACAAGAGGTTTCAGCTCATTTCGCCCGTTTTGTATTCTATTTTTCACTCACACAAAGCCCATTCTAGAGACCTTGCTAGCTTGAATTGATGCCTCAACAGTAATGTCGGGAATATCAGAACCCCTACGCAGTACTGAAAAGTCCACAGAAGAATTAAATTAAATTGTGTTGTTGATGTCTTTTTCTTTATTTTCTGCAGGCTTAACTTTTTGTTCAATCCATTCATAAATGCAGGAAAAGTACATTATGTGCTAATGAAAGTGCCATCATTTCCATTCTTTGGTCTCTTGGAGTCTGTGTTTTGTAAGCTTGGTCTGACTTGCCCAACAAAGCATTGATATTCCAACCTTTTGGAATATCATAACTCAATGTATGAACTAAATATATCAACTAATATCTGTCAACAGATCAAAAGATGTAATCTGTTTTTTTATTATGACTTTACAAAGAAAAACTTTACAATAAAGTAAGAAATGATTGTAGTAGTACTAATAGTACAAATTTAATGTCAATTTATGATAGATTATGAAATATATCTTTTATAAGTTTGTGAAGATGTCAAATGGTAGTAAACTGTCCTTTTACCACATTGATGAATTATAAGTAAATTATGTACATGATTTGCATGTGTATAAAGCCTGACAGTTGCTGGGAGGAAGGATCTACAGTAACACTCCTTTGTTCACTGTGGATGCAACAGTCTGTCACTACAGAAGCAAAAATAATCAACAACAGTGAGAATGATTCAAAGACATTCAGTTTGGTTTTAGTGAGAAATAAAAAGGTACAATTAACTGTCTAAGTTTCAAATTACAAAGCTAGACGTACAAAATGTATTCAGATGTTTTTTAACATACAGAATTGATCAGATCCCTCAAATGCAACTGTGTGAACTAACCAGTGGACTCCTGAAAAAATGAACACAACAAAAAAGCTCATATTTCAGAGTAAAACTTTAAAATGGCCACATCTGCTTCCGTGCTACTCCCATCAGCCACATGGTCAAGTTTCTGTTGATCTATTGATGCCATTTGCCGAAGTTGGATGTTCACCCTTTTCTTTTGTCAGACTGCCAAACATTCGTCCAATGAGATCAGACCAGGCAGCTGCAAATCCTATGACATGAGATTAGTCCTTTTGCCTTCAGAGACAAGATAATAGCATTAGCTAATGTATGAACAACAGAATACCACTGTGTGCATTTTGACATCAGACTGAAAGAGAAACTCTAGCACTTTGTTCTCAAGTTAACCATTTGCTTTGAATTTTGTGATTCTAGCTTCAGGTGCAGGTCACAATAGTCTTACAGTTTAACATTTGATCTGCTTTTAACCAGACAACGAAAATTTGTATGTGTAGTTAGTGGTCTACTGGTGTTTATAGTTAGGGCTTTACAATAGGTTCACATCAAAACAAATGACAGATAAATAAATTATACATGGGCTACAAGACATAATTCCTTGCGAAATTATTAAAACCTCTGAAATGTTTTACAATTTTGTCAAACAGAACTTTTACTTTGTTTTATAACAACTCAAAGTCACATATTGTGAAGTGTGAGAAAAACAACTTTTGGTTTTTGAAGTTTTTCCTTTTTGTCAATTTTCTTGCCCCAGATTCCAAATTTGATTTAAGACTGTGTCATTCTAATACATGTACATACTCTAATTAAAACCACTGTAGTTCAGGTTTTCTTCTTATAGGGTCATTGTTCTGCTGGAAGAGAACCTCTAACCCAGTCTCAGCATTAACCTGGTTGCAGGATCGCCCTGTATTTAGTACCATCCAACTTTCTATCAACTCTGACCAGGTTCCCTGAAATGCCATGTTATTTTTCTTTCATAGTGCCTATGTGGCTTATACCAAAAGCTGACTTGTGCTGGAAATTATCACCAGCCTGCACTTCCCTGGGGACATTTATGGATAAGCTGGAATAGACAACAGATGGACAGAGATGGATGGATGGCTGGATTGTTCAAAGCTTTGGATATTATTTTATAACCCAACTTCTTTAAACTGCTCCACAGTTTCATCTCTGACTTGTCTGCTTTCTTCCTTGATTTCCATGAACCTCTAAGGCCTTCTTCAAACAACTGGATTCACGCTGAAATTAAATTGCACACAGGTGAACTACATTAAACAATTAGGTGATTTAAGAGGGCACCTGCTTGCACTGAAAGTTTCAGAAACCTACAAGGTTTCAGAAACCTACAAGGTTTTCTTCTTAGGGTCATTGTTCTGCTGGAAGAGAACCTCTAACCCAGTCTCAACATTAACCTGGTTGCAGGTTACGTACTGAATAGAGGTGATGTTTTAGTAAGATGTAAACAGTAGTAAATTATGAGGGAAAAAAAGATAAAGGAGGCAAGTTCAAAGTGAAAGCAAGAGGAAAAAGTTCCCTGGCCAATGAACTTTGTGACCTGTGAGCGATCAATGTGATCCCGACCACTAAAGAAATGCCTTGGATAATTTCAATCAAGAGGAGACGTGTCTCATCCAAACAGATTTGGGTGAAAAGGCCTGCCAGAATAGCATGCCCAGCCCCTGACCAGATGTGTGAACTTATTTTCTTATAAAAGGAGAAGCTGATAGTTGCAGGTGCAAGGCTAACACGAGGTCCAGCTACACGGGCCTTCATAAAAGGGATATCTATTGCCAGTGTTTAATCAGAGCCAGTGGGAAGGGATGGGATTCATTGCTCTTTGATGGAGAGCACTGTTATGAAGATGGACAGTCACTTTGCTCCCTAAGTGAAGCCATCGTTTAGCCTCAATTCCCAGGGAAAAGGCCCATTTGTTATCCACGGGGGAGTGCAGCAGGGGTGGTTAAGCTAGGTGGAGACTGCATGCATTTTCCACACAATTACCGTGCAAAGGCATACATTTATAGTCAGAGAAAACTGACTGCGCTAAGCCAAAGTAATGCACAATATAGACTCTGAATATCACAGCCTGCAATATAAAGGGGATAAAATGATTGGACCAACACATGCAAGCTTTGCTGTATGAACCACAATGAAAGTCCCAGTTGGAGTCCCAGTTGGAATATATATGCATATATATATATATATATAATATATATATATATATATATATATATATATATATATATATATATATATATATATATATATATTTATGAAATTACCACCATACCATCTCAAACGTAGTGTGATACAAAAGTTTTCATACCTCATGAACGTTTTCCCGATTTCTTCTTACATTAAAGACAAGACAATTTTAGATCTTCAGAAAGTAGTGCACAGCAAGGAAGCTGGACAGTTGATGGAAAGATGGTTGGTGCAGCAGGCAGAGCAATTCTGGAAAACAACCTACTTCAAAAGCTACAAAGAACCGGAGACTGTGGCACAGATGTTGCTTACAACAGGACCATGACAACTCAACAGAGGTGGGTATAATAGCTAATAGTTTTAGTATCACTACATCAACATATTTGTTTCTAAGTTGAAGTAAAAAGCAGTGATCCAAAAAAGTTACTCAAGTAAAAATAAAAGTGTTAATTCAAAAAGCTACTTAAGAACTGAATCGAGTACTGCTATTTATTTTTGATAACTTTGTGAAAATTGTGTCATCATACAGAGAAGCAGTTATGTGCAAGTTCTGGAATTTGGAATAATAAACTAAAAGTGAATCAAAATAAATCTCATTATTGCACAAGAATACATTCAGCCACAAGGAAGATTTATTTCCAAATCTCAGCTTTCTACAACATAAAACCTTTAAAACAAATACTCAGTGTAAGTAATATATATAACAGAGCAAAGTCTATCCAGTGACAATATGTACTGTTCACTGTTTGTATCCCTGACCCAATATATGACAAGACAGGCTGAGCTCATAAAACAACATTAGAATAATAAAACCTGTCTCAGAGGTCTCATCAGACATAGACTGCCTGTGATTCTGTCTGGAGCATTTTTAGTTAAAAGGTCTGTTATTCAGTGATTTAGCAGAGTAGAGAATCCAAACATTTTACTGAACTAACAGTAGCATTACATCATGATATTACAAAACTACTTCAGGAAGTACATCATGTTTAAAAACAATGAATGTAACAGCTGCTTATGAATTTACAGCCAGAGGTACAAAAAACATTTATTTGTTGGAAACTTTCAGACAAAAAGCTAATTGATGTCCATGGATGCTCTCTATCAAGCTGAACTTGATATTTCTATTTTTCCTTCTTAGCAAAAAAAGAAAAACAATACTTTTTATAAACTTTTGGTAACCAAGTATCATTTTCCTCACACCATGTTGTTTTGGTCTGTCAGGGAAAATCCAATAAAAAAGTATTTTGAAACTTGTAAAAACCATGTGAAAAAGTTCTAAATGTGCTTGTTAGGTTTATATACACAAACTACTTGGTTGGAGTGCAGAAAAAAATATGCTGCAACTGCAGATTTGGAAAGTGTAAGTAATATATGTAATATAAAACTCTTAATTTTTGTTAGAACAAATGATGTAAAAATATTTTTATTGATGGTTAATATTTTTGGAAAAATGCTACTTCAGAAACTAAAAAACAACAACAAAAAAACCCCAAGTAAACTGCATTTTATTACCCTTCAACTTTGCCCCCTTGTAAATACATTTGGGCTCAGAAAAAGCACCAGCACATTTAGATCACATTACATAGATGGTATGATAAGCTATGTGTACTGAACTGGTTTCCCAAAGTGACCATAGTTTAATTCCTCATTGTGTTTCTTAAAATAATTGTTCCCTCTTAATCTTTAAGATCTTGTCTTTCTATAACAAATGGTTTGACTTAAGGTAACCTGTAAAATGTGTCTGTTGGATTTTTCATATTATTTTACTTTCTATCCCACTTTTTTACAGTGGTGCCAGTACATGATAAAAAATAAGTATAGGTCTAAAAGTATTAACTGTATTTTAGTTTTCACATGTTGTGTTTCATTTTTAGGTATAACTTCAGAATACATTGGTTTTTGTTTTTCTTAGTTTTTTGGCACCTGCAATTTTTTCTTGATATAATTTTTATTAGTGCACAGGCACCACTCTGAGCACCAACCCTGCACTTTCCACCTCTCTGCAAAGAAGAAAAAAAAAGAGCACTACTTCATGTGTTGGCCGTGAACATTGGCGCTGAACGTAAATCATTAAGTGTGAAATCATCCAGTGTAAATGTAATTCCCGGGGATACTGAGCTGAATCATTACCACTTTCCAAACTCAAATGGCAGATTAGATGCCTATAAAAAGTCTGTTCTCCTAAAAGCCTGCCCACTGTTAACGGTGCTGACCTCCACAGGTCTGCTAAGATTATTTCGAGGACGGCTTCATCATACAGTTTTATTCTCCAGCAGGAAAAGAATGACCGTTCCTGAAAAGGAGGGATACGGTGACGGAGACAAGTCTGGTGTAGCTTTAATTCCTTTACTTAGTCACCCAGCGAGGATAAGAATTACACAATGTATCATTCTGAGAAAGAAGCTCCACTCACCTCATTTGTGAATTTGAAGTCTGGTTCTAATATGCTAAGTGGGAGTGTGTCTGAAAGGTTAATATATAAGGGGGAAAAGCCTTTAACCTGACATGAGTTATGTTTAATGATAACTAATTTAATTAAACAAAAATTCATTTATTGCATGATGTGTAATGCAGTTGACTGCACTTATCTATCTACATGTTCATTTTTGTGGCGCTGAACCACGGTGTTAGTTCTCTGTTCTTTAGTGATTTTAAATCTCTTTGAATCCACTTTCAGGAGTTTTCCTTATCCATTGTTTGGGATCCTCTAGGCTTGACAGACTCGCCGCAGAACAAACGCTTTACAGTATCAGTGTATCCGTGCCTCTTCTGCCACATGTTGTATTTCACTCTTGCATTGGCCTGCCTAAGCCATAATGCCTTTGTTTTGTTTAATGGAATCTCCAGCCTTGGACCACTGATACCAGCTGAGCAGTTAGAGTGTTAGCACTCCTCCATATCTATTACAATTAGTTTTTGATTAAGGAAGCCTGTACGGCTGTTTGAAGCCTTTAATGTTGTGTCAACTGGATGATGATGGAGAGAGCGGCCTGGATGCCTCCTAGTTACAAAGCAGCCAGTAAAATGCTCAGAATGAACCATTTTATCTTCTTAATGGAAACCAGATGACCTTTCCTCTCTTTTTTCCCCCTCTTGTTCCTTTTGAATGTTGAAGTTTCTCAGGGGTTATACACACTTTAAGTGTTCTCTCACTCCATTTGTAATTCAAGCCAGTGTTTTGGGCAGTTTCATTCACCTTTTGCTGCTGCCAGCAACTTAAAGTAAAAAAGAAAAAAAAAAGATTGTTTTTGGCCCTCTTGGCATTTAATGAACAGTAAATTGACAGGGAAGAGGGTGGAGAGAGAAGGGGAAGACATGCAGCAAATGGCTCGAGACTGGGAATCAAACCCAGGACAAACTCGATGAGGACTGTAGCCTTTGGACCTGGTACGCCTGCACTACCAACTGAGCCACCCAGCCCCCGCAGCCAGCAACTTTGAGGCTGCGTGAAACCAAAGGCAGCTTTTCAACATATACAACCACTTGTATCTTCACGTAGATTATGTGGTCAAAATGAAGATTTTAAAACGCAACCCATGGAAAGCAGTTTTTAGCCATTTCAATGTAGCTGTATGTTTTACATTATTGTCTTGCTGGAAAAGTAGCCTCTGCTTTTGTCGCAATTGTTTGTATCAACAGAATTTTATCCAGCACTGTCCTTTATTTTGCTCCATCCATGTTCACCTCTTCTCTGAGAAAATGTCCTATTGTGTCAATGTCCCTAGTGAGAAAAATATCATCACAACATCCTCACACCATGACAACCATTGCTAGGTTTCTATGACACACAGTGTTTTATATGTAAGCAAAAAGAGTTACATTTCTGTCTCATTTGACCAGAACTTTTATCTTCATCCCAATGTTTTCCAATTGAGCTGCAGGGTTTGGAGCGACTTCTATCTGAAATCATTATGTCTTTCTACTTTCTTCTTATTACTATTCCATCAGGTTTGTGTTCTGCATGGCTGGTAGCCATTGGGTCAACAAATTCTACCACTTAGTTGTGAATCTCTGCAGCTCCTCCAAAGTTACTATGGATCATTTCAAATTCAATTTGGGTGGGCAGCCATGTTTGCAGTTGTAGCCATACTCTTTCAATTTTTAGATGATGAACTGAACAGTACTCTCATTGAGATGTCCAATACTTGGGCTTTTTTAAAACATGCCTAGGGGTAATTAAATTAGTTCTAAGAGCAGATAGAGGCACTAAGATTTATTTAGCATTACACAAGCAAATCTGGTAAATCTGAATGCATGTCTTGGATTTAGGATTTTGATATCAATAAGACAAATTTTAATGAAAATTGTTTGTTTCCATAATTAAATACAAAAACATTGTGTAAAGAAAGCCATCATTTCATATTGAACAAAGTAGATCAAGAATCAAATTGAAAAAATAATAAAACACAATGTTTTCAAACATCTCACCAGGTATCCATTTTTTTCTTAGATTTTCCACCAAATCGATAAAGCAACATTTTCCGGACCTCCAAAAAGGTTTCTACCATACAGTCACAAAATATATGCCATTTATGTATTCGCCACATTTTTTTTAGTCACTTTTCAGAGTAGTTTCAGGAGGATCAAGTTTTAAACCCATCTTTAAACATTTCTTAGAGACAGCAAAACAGGATTTCATAAATAAACATGTAAAAAAAAAATCCAAAGGTCAAAGATTCACTGACTTTCTCTATTTTAATATGCATCAAAATATTGAGAATTTATGTCTGAGGCAGCCCAGTGGTTTGAGTGATCACATGTTGAAGTCATTTACAGAAAACAAGCTCGTCCGATTCTGCTCAGCTTGGCTGTCAGAGGAAAATCAGGAAGCAATGTAAATAGTTCTCTCTGTTTCATGTAAATAAACAAAATGATCCTAATAAAAGCTGCACTGACGTTTTGTTGAGACAAAGAATTAAAGTGCCATTTCCTGCGTGACCAAAACTGCGATTAAGGACTGTGTTTGCTGTTACTCATTCTGACACTGAATAACCAGCTAGCTGGGGTTCAGCACAATCTCTTTCAGTTAAAGATGATAAATCAGCTGGCTAATCAATCACTGATTAAGGTAAAACAGTTCTTTGCTTCTCACCTGACATATCGCACATTCACTTCAGTACTTTTTTTCCCGAAAGGTGCTAAGAACAACTGTTTTAAGATAGGTAAAAATGGATTTTTTTAAAAATAAAAATAATATAAATTCTTAACTTTTTGAAGGTCATTCTGATATTTGGTGATTTGAAGGACTGGGAGCTCTCTGTGTCACATTCACAAACACAAAGGAGAGATAACAAAAAAACGTCCTGGCATGCAAGCAAGTCTGATAAGTTGCAGCTTGTGTAGTTCTGTTTAGTTTACTTAATCCTTGAGCTGGAAATGACCTTGTGAACTTAAGCTGGGTTGAGTGTGTTTTTTTTCTTTTCTCTGCCTCCACTTTTCTCTTTTATTTCACTCAGTCAGCAGCTAAATCTCTCAGCAAAACCTGCATTGCAATTTGGATCGTTTTCAACTATTCAGATCTCACTGGAGTGGTGTGTGTGTGTGTGTGTGTGTGTGTGTGTGTGTGTGTGTTTGCGTGTGTGTGCGTGAGATGGTGTGTGTTTGATTTTGTTGGGGTGTGAGGGGGTGTACTGTAGCTGCCATCAAGTGTCCGCAAGCTGCTGCCGCTTCATTCCCTTGCATTCACACATCTTGGGTCAAAGATCGTTGTCCTCGAACAATTACATTCACTACTTTAGCACCAGCCTGAACCTGCTTTCATCAAACCTGCTTTTGTGCACACATGGCCTCTAACCTGGCCAACCTTGGTTTAATCATTACCATGACCTGTTTATCTGATTGTCAAGCAGGTAACCATTAATACGTGTTTACTTCCTGATGACCTCTGTAATGTGCCTGCCGCCTTTGCCCTACAAATGTCAGGTCTATCATAGAAGTTGAACATTGTTGTTTTTGTGTGGTTTCAAGACTTTTATATTTGTAGATTTAAAGCAAAGAGACACTTTTCTGTAAGGTCAATCAAATTTGCTTTAGATACAGTTGGCTGTTAGCATGTCACAATTGATTCTTGATTTACTTTTTTGTTGTAAAATTTATTTAACCCTAAAATAAAATTAATTCTCTCACAAACAAGTTTCTAAATGCACATGCCTCTGGTGACAAGGTGTAAAGTTGGCTACAAGCAGAATGTGACTTCTACTCTTTTAAGGAGTGACGAATTGTGCAGATTTAAACTCTGGTTTAAATATAGATGCTTCAAAACATACTCCACAAGTCCTCAAGTGGCTTCCATGCTCCGGACCAAAAAGAAGGCTTAGCTGGACCCAAATTGATTGTGATCAAAAATAATTTAATCATGCATATTTTACCTCAGTAGTAATACAATTTACTATGTACAACTTTTCTAGAATTTTTATTACATCCTTTTATGGTCCTGAGTTGTTTTTTTTTAATATGTTGTGTATATGGCGGCACCCTGTAATTGGCAGTCATGTTCTCGCTGTTGGCATCCACAGTCTCTGTGAGTAAAGTAGGTGAACCAAATCGTCGCTGTATTCCCTGTGCCTCTGCTGTCTTTCCATGAGTCTGCTAATTTGTCTTGTGTACTTAGCAGTAACCAGCATGAGGTCTCATGATCTGGGTTAATGAAGACCTTGAACTTCAGATTTTTGATTCAGTACAAAGATTCTAACCATTAACCTGAGTGATTCAGGACCTGCTATGCTCGGCATAGAAGAAAGCCAGTGAGGCTGTAGAGATAGAAAAGCCAGAAGAAAATAATACAATAAATAAAAAACTCTGCATGGAGAAAAAAAAAAACTCTGCATCGCTGCCTCTAAAAAGCAAACGATTGGAAGGTCATAGACAGGCTTTTATATGGACGGAAAGGATTCCAACATGTTTTATCTTTTTGAGTTTAAAACCTGTTTGTTACATAATTCCTGGTTATAAAGACTGCTAACATTGCAGTAAAAAAACATTCTTACAGAAAAATAATAATAAAAAACATTGTTCAATAATACAGCCCCCTTCCAATAAACAGCCAAAGGAAGAATTGCTATCAAAGAACACAGATTGACAGAATTACCAGGCTGCTGATCATTGACAGCAAAATAAAAAGTTAATGAACTGGGTATGTGCTAAAAAAAAGTGGATAAATTCAGTAAGTGCTTATTTCTTGAGACTTTTTACAGGTCAAAATGAAAGAGAAAAAAAATGGTCTGGCTACTTCAAAGGAACATATGACAAAATAAGCTGTGAGCAAGAATTTATCCACAGACATGTCTGTGCTGATAAGATTTCATTGCGAATGAAGTTATATTTTTAAAAATGCACCAAAAAATTTAAAAATACGCAAGAAATATTTCATGTTACTGTCCAAACTTATTGTCTTAAACGTCAACATGAGGTCTGAATAAGAATGTGGTTTTTCAAATCGCTTTGAAGCCATTGATGTAGGAGTTGAGAATCAAAGCAGATAATGACATTTTTTTTTAAACATATTGTTCCCCTGTTGAAGCTCACTGACAACATAATCTTGTGACCTATGATGATTTTACTTTCGTGCAACATGCTAGGTAATCCCAATGAACTGTGATGTAGCTGGAATGCTTTACAATCTACGTTGTAATCTGTCAGTCAAACGTTGCTTATCTGCAATAACGTTCACTGATGCCTGTGATAAGCTCAATTTTTGTACTTCTTCTGTTGTCATCAACCCACATACAAACAAAGCAGAAAGAAAGAGAGAGAAAGAAGGGAACGAAAAAAGAAAGAAAGAAAAAGGAAGGGAATTTGGCTGAGGAAAATATTGGTTTTGAGAAATCCTGCCCCTTCCCAGTGACCAGCCACGTTGCTCGTCATGTGTTTAGCTGATGCAGAATGATAACTCACCAGTTGTCCTCCTCAGCGAGAAGGATAATATATAGCTAGGATGTGTCCTGACATAGTTATATCTGTTGGTGTCCTCGAAAAGACAAGGAGAGTCAATTACGATGGCAGAGCAGAATGCCTGTGCGAATGTCAACTCCCCGCACAGACGGCTGTGATAAATAACACCTGACCTCACACCAGGCGGCGGTTTCTCTGCAGGGCCCGAGACAGACCTGCGCAAGAAAATGTGAAAATCATGGCAGAATGTGGGGCACTTCAGGAGAAGGGTGGAGGGCACTGCACAAGAGGACAGGGGACGTCTGAGTGAGCATCGAGACTCGACGAGGAACAAAATGCTGCTGCTGTACTTGTGTTTACTTCATGGCAATGCTGTAAAGATATGAACCTTCACTTGGGGGGGTGTTGTGGCAGGCCCTGCTGTTATTCATACCTGTTTCTGACAAGAAAAACAAAGCTCCATTCTGTCTTGCACATCCTATCTTCGGCTGTACGAGACATTAAGCTGCAGGTTGGTCTTCCCGGGACTCCTGTCGTGCTCTCGTCTGAACGTAATCTTTGTTGACAGAAAGCAAGTGCAGCTATCAGGTCACTTTCCGTGGCTTCCAGTAATGCACCGCCACAGACTTCTCCATCCAGCAGCGACAGCGTACAGATTGCTGATGCTCTGGGTGCACAGCCTCTGCTCTTGGTCATGAACAGATTGGATTACTTGGTCCCCAAGCAAAGCAGACAGTAGGACGGTGATGGTAGCATCAAGGCGCTGCAACGATGACTGCAAGTGAAGGTTCTCATCTTCTGTATGCAAGTGTATGCTCTTGTGTGTATGTGTGCGCATGAGCACCTATGTGACAAGGCAGAGTGGGGCAAACGGGGGAGTCCTAGGTCCCACGGGAGACACACAGACTGAAAGAGAGGAGGAATGAGCAACAGGCAGACACAAGGGCACAGGCAGATGTGTGGAAAGATAAATGAGGAGATAAATCACGGAGTGTCTGGGCCCAAGGCATTTGCATTCCTGAAATGAAACTCCAAGGAGAAACACAGCAGCGTATTGAGCTTCAGTGACTTAAAAAAAAAAAGCATACAGTGTGCCTGGATGTGTCATGTGTTCATGTATGTGAGAAGGAGGTACAAATGTGTTCTTTTTTTTCTTTTTAAGTGGATTGTATCACATTCCTCAATCAAACATTCAAAAAAGTCTCAATATCACACATGCTTGAAGCCAGCCGACTGTGACAAAAAGATGACGAGTCTTAATCCAAATAAAAATTTGAACTTGAGTAAACCAGATATAACAGCAGCTCCAGTTATTTATCAGCTTTGGATTGTTAGAGTAGAAGGTGGGGGCAGTCACCTACACATGGCTTAATTTAGACAGACCATGTTTCATCTGTGGAGTCCTGGAATGTCTCAATGCCACAACAAAGATCACTCCCATTTCAGGATCACAGAGCTCCCCACTTCCTCAAAGACAAATTTAAACAGGTTAATATTTCAATCAGGTTGTGTAAAGTAATTGCCATTGATAGTTTGCTTACTTGCGATAAACATATGTCATATTACAGCAAACTTGCAGAAAAAAGTTAGTAAATCCTCAGAGTAATATTTAGTCAGACAACCCTTAGAGATGATGACTGAGGGTTTGTATGCTTATCTTTTTTAAAAAAAAACCAACAACATGGGGTGCTGTAGTGACGCGGCGGTAAAGCACGGCCCACGAAAGGAAGCCTTACTCCTCGTGGCGGTAGTCGGAGGTTTGCTTTCCAGTATAGCAACATTTGTAGCATGTCTTCCCCTTCTATCATTACTCTCTTTCCTGTCAGACTACTTTCAAACAAAGGCCACTAGAACCAACAAAACCATTAAAAAATAAATGAATAACCTAAACAAAGTCTCACAAAGAGCCACCCGTTTCCACGAAGCTCCTCCTCGGGGCTGCAGTCTCCAGCAAGCCTCCGCCTCACAAAGCACCCTTCCCCCACAATTCTGCCACTCAGCTCCTTCAGACTAGTGGCAGCAGCAATTAGCAAACACCTGATGGAACTGCACATCTGTTGAGCTCATCATAAAAGCTACTTCTCAGTGCCACATTTCTAAGAACATTGTTAAAAGCCTGATGGAGAAATGTAGTGATGAGTTGCTGAAGATGGAGTGTTGGAAAGAGCAGGTGCTTCTTAAAGAGACAGAAGCCCGATTTCAAGGTGTTAAATTGCAAAGTTAAATCTCTTGTCATGTTTGACATACACAGCATTGTATAACAACTAAAGGTAACATAACCACTTAACTGTGGTATAAAATGGCAGCATGCGACTTGAAAATGCATAATACATTAAAATGCATTAGCAGTAATATATAACCTTTGAGGCATAGGAACAATGTTTATGATCTTATTTAGGACAGTTTTCATCCTACATTTTGGGTTATGCAAATCTAAAACAGTGAAAAACGATAATGCCCTTCCTACACATTCACTCTGGTCATAACTTTAAGCAGCACTGGGACTTTCCCATGAAACTAAGCAGGTCGAGAACTGTGAGCACTCATGGTGGGAGGCTCTGGGTGTGTGGGAGGGAGCATGAAGGAGAGACTGTCATCACTAATTCCTTGCCAGGCAGCCGAGAAGTGTTGACTAACTAATGACTGTGTTTAACAAGTGAAGTGTATCATGCTTGAGGAAACACAGCTGGATATGGGCCCTGTGCATTGAGTGACTCAAGGAAAACAATCCATTGTTTCCAATACCGTCCACCCACAAACTGGTTTTTTAAAGTGAAAAGAATACACTCTAGTGAATGAAGGAAAAAGATAGAGCGAAAGCGGTGAAGGGAAACAGCTGGATTTGAACGCATTGAGGTTGGCGTTAGGGTCAAAGCGGAGCGTCTCTCTAGTTCTGCAGTGGGAGTAGAGGATAAAACAGTAGTTTAAGACATGTTTGAAGGATAGAACAGGAATGCAACTCATCTAGATGGAAATTGTTGCTAAACAGCTAAGAAAATATATGGTGTTCTTTAGGACTTATTTGATTCCTTGAGTTGAGTAACAATCAACAGCAACTGATTAAGAGGTAAGATCTCTTGTTTGATACAAGTGTCACTGAAAGTCCAGACAAATTAGGAGGGAGTAATTTGAAAAGCATAAATTTGTCTGGGGAAAATGAAATCCCCCTCTGCTCCACAGAATATACCTCAAAATTATGCAGGACTTTAGCATATGTTATCAACTTGTTTCACAATTATCTCAACTCAAATTTGGCACTTGGCAGCCACACTAACATGTGTTGGGATGATGTGGTGGAGCCAAGTTGATGTTTTACATTATAACTACAGCACTCCTGGCCAGACTAAAGCTCATGCTGTTTTGTATTCCTCTCAAGAGTGTGTGCATAACTCATTTCCAATGCCAACATTCTGTTTGCCTGTAATGAGGGAGGAAAAAAGGAGAGAGATTCCATTTTACAGCGCTGCTTTACTTGAACGAGTGCTTTTCTTACATTTTCGTTCTAATGAGCATTTTGCTCCTGATCCTTTATGGCACGGCTTTAGTTGCCTTTAACTGTGCAGTTTGAAAAGTGTCTCTACTCCTGGTCTAAACTTTACATGATTATCTCCTTCATGCTCTTTGCACCAAATCAGCTGAATGGCAGTGTGCACAACTAACTGTTGCCTGGAGCAATTGTTTTATGCTTTCAGTTTAAAAGGTAGGTGAATTTGTAACAAATTCAATCATATGTTAATCACAGAGGTAATCAGTTCTGCTACTTCTTGGAGCTGAATTCTATCATTATTATATCATTAGCATAAAATCATTCAAGTCATACCTTACTCAGTCTTAAACCTAACTCCTAACCCAAAAACAGCAATTCTAAAAGGGTCCAGGCTTTGAGTCCCAAAAGGAGCAGACAGTCCCAACAGCATAGTATTTGTTAGGAGAATATGTGTGTGCATGCTCTGAAAAATGTAGAAAAATAGGACCTTCAAATACCAACAATAGTTGTGCCTCAACCTTTAAATATTACAATTATTGCGCTTCCATCAACATACATAATATACGTTTATGGTTTAGCAAACAAAATTCCCTGCTCATTCAGCTGAACATAGCTAGCATCTTAAAGTTAGTAATTTGGTACTAATTTGGTAATTAAAGAACTATGGTAACAAAAAATGGTTAGGCCTACAATGCTCGCTCCCATAAGACTTTGTGAAAATACAGCACCAGATATGCAATAACACCAGCAAAGAACACCTGCTTTGTTTCTGGGATTAGAGTGGAAACTAAAAACCTATTTTTCTGTTGTCAAAATAAAGACAATCCTATGATAAGTGATTGGAGTGTATATGTACATACCCATTAGAAAAACAAATTGTAAGAACTCAGTGTGGCTTGCAGACTTTGATTCAAAATGCCACATGCCATCCCCAGCCAACTACTCACACACACCACAGCATTCTGTGAAGAAGCTGTCCTAAGCCACTTAAATCTGAGCTATTTGATAGTGTTTGTGAAACGTTTACTTGTGACCTACGCTCTCAAACCCCTTAAGCCATCCACATGATGGAGGGAAGTGAAGGGCCTTTTAAGGCCCTAAGTATCGCTGGAGTCCTCCTTATATTACTGATGATATCTGTCCTGAGGAGTTTGCTGACAAGAGCCCAGGGATCAGAAATAGCCATAAAGCAGATGGGAAATTACATCTTATCCAACACGTTCTGAAATGGCCTGTCTGTTGATAGAAAAGGCTCACTATGGCGTCTTTAAGCAGGGATTTAGCCTTTGACCTGTTTCTTCAAACCCGTGGACACTACATCACGGTCCGGTTGCAATAGATAGCTTCACGCTGCACTGCGACGCTCGATGTTGCAATGCTGCAGTATCTGAGCGCTCAGCAGAAGTCAGGAAAATCCTTAAGCAAACCATCTGGAGGAAATATGTAGTATGTGCTGAACAGAGTTCAGCAAATAGATGGGTATTGTTAAACTACTATGATAAGACATGTTTGTACAAACTGTGCTTTATGGAGTTCTCACAGCGTAGTTACACTGAATATTGGAGAGACAGAGTGAAAGCACAAGAAAACATTAATCCCTTAAGCCCTTCAATGATGACCTCTGACCAGGCCATATGAGATCCACTACCCTCTACTAATCTGCCCCAAACTGTGATGAAACCAGAAAGTGGCCCTTGCATTTAACAAACTGTTGACAGCAGGATTATCCAGTTTGTGGCAATGCAAATGTCAGACAGGGCACAGTTTGTACATGTTTCATGGTGGGAACTTGAATGGTTTTGGTTGATAAAACAGACACTGGAGAACACAAATGGTTCAGATAAAAGTACAGATGTCTTTAGATGGGACAATCTACAGTCATTTCAGTGAGATAATGACAGATGTGGGATTATGTGTATTTACAGAATTACAAGGCAACTGCTTTCTAGGTTAGATGTCATTCAAATGTGACTATTTTCTGGAATTTCTGCCTAGCTTAGAGAACAATGTATCCTGTTTCTTTGCAAATTATCTTGTCCTTTGATAAGAAAAATAATAATAAAAAGAATGTGTGGTTTGCAGTTGCAATAATGTTGGCATTTAATTATTTCTTAAAATTGTATGTCCACTGCTTTTTCTCATCCAATTTTGATACAAGAAATGCAGCAGTTCTAAACCAGATGTGGCTGCAAATAAATGTCTACTATAGAAAAAAAGGAAAATCATTAAAAGGAGAGATATTATGTAGCTTTTTTTTTACCAAAGTTGCTAGAGATCTTGAAAGTAACTAAATATAGTGACAAAGTTTATAAGTTAACGACAGTGCTTCTTCCTTTCTGACCACAGACAGACCTCCTCTTCCACTCATCCTCACACTTAGTCAGTTAATGACCAGGTTTTTATGTTAGACCTTAGCTGTACACAAATAGTTTCTATGAATCAGCACAATAAAATACTTAGTGTTACTGGGAATAGCCATATTTTTTGCCATTATATAAAACCTAAGATTGAGAAAAACGCTTAATTACTCTGTTGTAAAACATGTTCAAGATCCAAAGTCTGAAAGTTTTTTTATTATTATTATTATTATTTTGCCTGAACCTAAAAAATAGTTGTTTTTTAAACATAATCAAACAACCATTTCTGAGAAATGTGAAACAAAACATAACTTCAGTCCTGTAACTATGTACTTGGAGAAAAACCACTGAAAACTTATTAAACACTATTTCCAAAAGGTCCAAGACGAAGAGAGTTAATTATCTGGAAAGAGCAACTGAACAAACTCTCACAATATCACAAATGGCCATTAAGACTGCAGTAAATGCTGGCTCAATCAGCAAATTGCTCAAGAATGTTCAATTCCTGCTCTGACTTTGTTGGGACAGCTGATTCTCCCCGCCACAGTTTTGAACATGATCCCGTCCATGGAGCTTTACTGTGATAAAACTATAGCCAAGATTATCTGTAACTGTCCCAAACCACACACTTTCTTGTGAGACTCCACCAGTAGATCTGAAACTGCCTTTCTGGTGATTTTGCTTCATAAATAAGCTGATTGGTTTTCCTGTCTGTGGCTCTGAGAAAAACAGAATGTGTTTAGTGAATAGGCAGGCCAGCTCTTGCCATCTATTGTAACCATTACAAGTCAATGAAAAATTTTCAATTAAAGATTGCATTTACACAATAAGTTTTGGAGTTACAGCTGACAGCGGCCTGTTTAAAAATAAATAATTTAAAATTTGGCATTTATCATGGGCCAAATCTAGGCCCATTCTGTGAGCAGGAGGCCTAATCCTGTTTTTACCCAGGCTGGCAGCTTAAAGGAAAGTGGGGTACACCATTTGGATTCACAGATGATGGAGCTGTCTTCCCAGCTGGCCTCTAATCTAGGAGTGGGTGAGGATGCACTGTGTAGTAATGCTGCCACGCTCCATAAAACGCTTTCATGCTGATTTTTAGTGAGTGGACAGGGTAATATATGTAATGTTGGGGTAAATGTTTGCTACCACAGAGTCACAGAAACCAGAGCTACAAAATGCATGAACTTGTTGTTTGTCATTTGGTTTCTTGGTATTGTTGGCTCTGTAATGGACTCCTGAGCTACAGTAGGGAGACACATATGGCCTCTGACCAAAGCCCAACTTGATAATATCTGTGCATGTTGCAAACTACCAACTTAGCTCATCCATCTGCCTATCAGACTGACAGTCCGTCCTTCTATCTATCTGGTGCCTTATTTAAAACCAAAAGTCTGCAAAAGTCAATTTAGCTATGCAGGTGGTAAACACTTTTTTCCTAACAAAAGTAAAATTCAATGAGCTGGTTAGCTTTTCAGTCAGTTATTCATCCATCCTTCCATCTACTATGTTGGCTTATTTTTTGTCAGGCTAGCAGATGGGCTGTTGCTCATCTTGAGCGATCAGTTGGCAACAGGATGGGTACAGGTTACCAGACCATCACAGATAAGTAGTCAAATGTTCCCACAATAAAAGCTAAACAAATATATCTAAGTAGATGCACAGCTTTCTACAAACCCTTTTTTTAAAAATCAAATTCTACAAATTTTCACAATTTTACAAACTTTTGTTTGCACAGGAGTTACTTTATACATTAAATATCTACAATGTATTTAATGTACTTTATTACATTAAATATCTACAAAAATAAAATTTAGATATCTAGTCATGCATCTACTTTGCTATTTATAAAGCATATTTGATTTGTCTGACAAAAGTTTATGGACGTTAAGTAGCTAGCTAGCTAATTATTATTATTATTTTGTTTTAAATCAACGTTTGCAAATGCAAAATAAATATATCAAAATAAATAGCCAGATAAATATCTATCCAGCTAATTATCTAGCAAACACTCTGTCTAATAACAGTGTACAAAAGTTACATTTTGCTTTCTAGCTGGTGCAATTTTTTTTTCAAATTACGGTTTACAAACATACTATTTAACTAACTGAGTGACCAGCTAGCAGGTGGCTAGTAAACTTCTTTGTTTTAAAAAGTTCCAAATATAAAACTTAGTAATTTAGTTGGCTTTTTGCACGTAAAGCTTTCTTTTTAGAGTATAGAAGAAAAATCTTCTCTCAGAATTATACCAAAATGTTGTGTGTGGTAGAAACCTGTCCTACCACGTACTTCTGCTTCTTTCTATCAGAAACGTGACGAGAGTTCCGATATTTACATTTATCCTAAATCAACTTAATACGACAAGGAATTAAAGATGTGGGAGTTTTTGTGTAGGATGAAGACAACTTAACATATGGAAACACTATGTTCTGGATATATGTGAATCACAAACAAACAGACATTTACATTCTTACAGAGGAAGAGGGACTGACATTGATATTTATTCTTTTTTTAAAAAAAAGAAAATATGAGAAGTGAAAGCCCTAGTGAAATATTTAGACAGTATTTGAGAAGCTTAAATGTTATACTTTACTGCACAGACAGAGAGATTTATTCACACAATCCTCAGTGTTCTCCGGTTGGCTGGGAGTCAGACACTGCTGAAAGAAAAATCCCTCCTACTCCCATCCTGATAGAGTCCATTGAAATACAGACCCCACACCAAGACTAATAGCACTGGGAATCAGCTGAAAATATGTGACATAATCACATTAGTGTCCTAAAGAACACAAAGCACATAGTCAACTTCCCTTGATCAAGGCACATCTGGAAGGTTAGTGGGACTTGAAACACAGTCCCTGCCTTTCCCCTACTGCAATGAAAACAAGCTGTTTCACTATGCTTCCAGACCAAAGCAGAACAAGAACTTTGACACAGTAATGGATTGCTCCTGCAGCCGCATGGCCTAATGTGAATGTGCCAGAAAAAAAAAAAAAAAGGAGAGAGGGAAGATCTTGAAAGGTTTCAGAATTACGCCCACTACTTTCCCAGTCCGTTTGAACTCTGACCTGAAACGCCAAATACAAAAAGCTACAATTTTTACTTCCTCTGCTTTGGAAGTGACTGTACAAAACTGGGCTGTTGTCCCCAAAATACTTGGTCACTTAAATGATGCCTTTGAATTCATTTTTTCCCCTTTTGTCTATATTTTTTATAGATATGAAGAAAGAAAATGCTCTTTAAACTCTGTAAACTGAAGTTATTCACACCAAGTCACCAGAGAGTTTCCAGGTGAGCTCATATAGAGAGGTGGCAGCCATTATAAGGCCATGTGCTTTAGTCCAAGTGTTCTTTTAAAATATGAATGATGCTTAATATTTTCCAGAGGCCCTTTCTCAACACTTTAATGCCCACGTTTTGTCTTCTCCCTATCCAAGGAACAAAGACTGGTTTCTGTTTCTGCTCTTAGCCTGCTGTGCGACTAAGGGCCTGGCCAGCCCATTAACACCCACCTCAACATGTTCCATTCCAGCATTGGGAGCTAATTACAAACACTGGCTAGGCTTAAAAACCTCTTATAGGCAGCAAAGAAAGAAAGAAAGGCAAAGAGTGAGGCGTTTGAGGGTGTTAGAGAGGCAGAAAGAATGAGAGACACAGAAAGAGAGAGAGAGAGGGCGAGGGGAGGGAGGGGGGGGACAAAGAGGCTAATGAATCCATAGGCAACGGCATGGCTGTGCAGCAGCGTAAATAGTTGTTCACCGCTAATGTCGCTCATCAAATTCCTCAAGAGCACAGGCGCTGAAAGGTGTGGCCGTGTTTTATTCCCATTGTGCTTGTATTTCTTTTCACCCCCTCAGCGGCTCCTCCTGTGTAGTGTGGAGTGTGGACTGAGAGTTGGTGAAGGGTGAGCTTGAGTAGCCATGACCCCAAAATAAAAGCCTTGCAGATGTCTGTATATCTGTACATGATGAGAAATATCTGTTTTGGTTGGCTATTTTTATTCAAGAAATGATGATCTAAGAACTTAGTTCATGGCATAGACACACAAAAGTATCCATCACTTGACCTTGTTTCCTTTTGTTCTGCTACAGCCACAATCTTGAACGTTATGTTATTTTCGGATTCAGTATGATCGTCGAACACAAAGAAGTCTGCAATTTTAAAGTAAAATCAAAATGAGAGATTATTTTTTTAACAATCATCTGACTCTTTAGATTGTCCAAATTTTCCTCAACTACAGCTTTACGTTTTTAGGGGTACTTTTTTGTTGGCTTTGCACTTCTGGAGGTGTTTATCCTTTAATGTTTACTTTTTCATTAAAGCTTAGTCAGATTTATGTTGTTCTAAAACACAAGTTTGCAAGATTGTAACATGTGAAAATATTCCTAGATCATTTCATTGCAGCTCTGACTTCCTTTTAATGGTTGTTGTCCTTCTGGAATGTGAAACTCTGCCACAGCCTCAAGTCTTTTACAACTTGATAAGCTTCACTGTTCCTGCAGAACACAAATATTTAGTGTGTGATGCTTCCGCAACCTTTTTTCACTGTAAGAGTGGTGTGTGTAGAGTAATTTGCATTGTTAGATTTCCTACACACACAAAGTTTTGATGGAGGCTATAAACTTCTTTGGTTTCAGTTATAGCCATTTTTCTAATTAGTAAAATAGATGACTCTTAGGTGGGGGTGTTTTTAGAAATTAGAACACTTCTGAAGGCAGAACTGAGTTTTATTTTGCAGTATCAGAGCGAGCGGGTAAATACAAATGCACGCATCACTTTTTAGGTGTATAATTAAGTAAAAATCACTGCTTTGTGCAATATCAAGTAAATAAATGTTGACATGAACAGACACTACAATTTATTTTTAAGGTCCCATCAGTCAAAAACAGTAACGGTGCCTTCTTCCTAAAGCTCTCAAAAGAGCAAAGCCAGAAGAAGACATCATCAGACGCTTCCACTGTGGCTCTCACGTAGCCATATATCTCTGCAAAGAGACGTGTGACATGAATGTGGCTGACATTTGCTCAAAGCTGCGGTTAGCGCTGCGGTTCCCACATGTAGCTGTCTCTAATCAAGCCCCGTGCCTCGAAGCCCGAGGCACAGAGATCAGACAGATCTCAAAGTGCACCATCAACCACAAATTACAGCTCTTGATTTGAGGTTAACTGAGAGCCACTCCTCCAAGAATAACAAAGACAGTTGTAATACCTATATCGGGAGGAACCTGTGACAAAGCTTAGAGGAGTAACACTTGGTATCAAATTTGTCATGAGATCAGGCATTGTAACAGAAAGACAGGGGTAGGGATCAGAAGCACTCATTCCGTCACTATCTTGTAGGCTTTGCCACAAAAAAGTCAGAGAATTACTGTTTGGAAATCTTAACCTACCTTTTCTGGCCAGAGGGGGGATTGTTATGGACAATTTTTTTTGCATACATGTGCAATTTGTATTCTAGGTTTTGGAAAATTAAAGCCTAGTGCAGGGTAATTTTTCCTGCTAAATATCTTGTAAAGCAACTTGTAAAAATTAAAGCCTGAAAATGACTTTTTTCACGTGTACTTTCTGGCATGCAAATAAACAGAGTAGCATTAGTCTCGCTTTAAGTAGCTGTGCAACGACACACACAGAGAACCAAACTTTCATTCTTTCATGTCTGAGCTTATTTTGCAGTCACCTTCATTTAATGCCTTTTAGTTACCACATCATAAAACTGAGGCAGACATTTTCCTAGGCTTTTGGCACCTCAAGCTCCTAAAGTCTACTTTTCACAAATACTTGAACTCGTTAGTCAAGAACTAAGCCAAAGTAAAGCAGAACCATTTGTCATTAGTTGGCTGAAGAAGAGGGGTGCCCCAGATGTAGCGCTAGTGCTAGTGCTGGCATAAATGGGTATGTGTGTGTGCGTGTTTGTGTGTGTGTTAACTAGCCCAGTTGATATGGCTCACAGGCAAGCAGCCAAGAGAAAGTGGCCTCCTACTGTTTAATTACAATAAATTTACTACACCAATCCGTATTTGCTCTTGTATTATGTAAACAAGGTTAATGCTCTTTTTAAACCAGCACCTAGTGACAGAATATGACCTGCCTTGAGACAATTACTTGAGCAATTCTACCTAAATACAGGTCAGCCAAAAATATAAATTAAATTAAATAAAGTAGAAGCTTCTATTTCATCTACTGAATAAGGCACATCTAGTTTAATTGACTTAGTTGCTCTTACGCCATTTTTGCATTTTCAATTTTAACAAAATTTGCTGAGTTTTTGAAGAAGAGCAGAAACACATTTGTGCATCAATCTCACCAAAAGGTTCATCTTTTTCCAGAAGTTAAAAACTCAAACCCCCCTATTATCACCTCAAAAGAGGGATTATGGCTAATTGAGCATTGTAGCCAGATAATTGGGTCCGAGGACCTATCCACATGGAGAGAATAACCCTCCCAGTCTGAATCTGAAAAAGAGACAAAGCCAAGGGGAGGAGTAATGTGAGTAAAGGGATTCTCACCAGCTCTTGTGAGAGCTTGTTTCACATACACAGCTCAAAGTGGAGCTAATAACTTAGCACTAGTGTGTTTTCACTCTTGAGAGGTCTTTCTCCTTGGAACCCAGAACATTTTCCCAGATCCTTTGGTGAGGGCCCTTGAGGGACTTGCCAAATTCTCTACAAAGGATTTCCCTCTCTTTATTGGCTTCTGTCTCTCGCTCTATCACAAACATACACTGTCCATGTGTGGTACACACAATTATGAATAATCATAATGTGCTAGCTAGTGGTTACCGTCTTAATGCTAATTGTAATGCTTATCATGTTTGGGGGGGAAAAAATGTTTTGGCTGAATAAAACCAAACTTCTCTTTATAGTGGTTAGGCAGTAGCAGTGATTACACATTTTTCAGTTTGGACTCAGCATATCTGCAGGAAACAAGATCCTTTTGTACTAAAACACTGCAAATACTGTTAGCACTTTTTTGTGACAAAATAGTTACAGAAGGAAACTGTTTGGTCACAGCAATAACTTTTTGTTGTCGCATAATCATCCAAGTAACAACCGTATCATTTACCAGTTAACAGAACTGAGTGTGTCTGGGTAATGTGCTGTACTGAAATGTATACCAAATCCAATAAGAAGTCAGAAATCAAGGCAAATGTTGGCAGGGTGTATATACTAGGTTTCATTTAGTTTTGTTGAAAACACATGGAAGACAAGGTTGGCTTCTGTCTAAACAATGTTTGAAAAGTGAAACTTGTCAACATAATTATCTACTAATGTCCTGTTTGTAGGTTTGGAGAAAGCCAGATGAATTAGGGACTGTAGAAAATTATGGATGGATGTCCTGATGTGGTTGAAAAGAGAATAGTGTTGTTCAGATGGACCAGTCAGGCCTGACTTTTGATGTCTCTTTTTAGGATATGTTTGGTAAGGACCTTAACTAAGTCAGTTTTACAACATAGTTTTTGGTCTCATCAAAAAAAAAAAACAGCAGATGTCAACTGTTGAGAGGTCAAATCAGGGCACTTTATTCCATGCCTCTCCGATCTAACAATAGCATGACCTAAGCCTGATGTTTATTGAAGGGGTTAAAACATTTCTTTCAATGCGTTTCTGAAAAACGTGTTTTTAAACGGACGAGGACAAAAAACATGAAAATGATGAATGTCTCACTAGTCCACTGTAATTTAAATATAAGAAACGTGTATGAGAACCAAAACATGCTTTAGTTTGAGGGTATACATCCTGAAATCTGACCTTCAATTTAATTACAATAAGAGATTAAAAATAGCGATTTCGCTTAAACATAATTACCTGGTAGGTGTGACAGACTCACAACTCTTTGGTTATATTTCTAAATAAAACCAAAAGGTTTTTTTTATTATTATTATTATTATTTAAACACTTTAGCCTATTGTTGCTTATGTTTCCATATACATGGGGTAACTACAATGGCACAAACAGTGGTGCTCATTACTTTCAGATGCGTCTGTTTAAGACCCGACAGACAATGTGCAAGAAGAACGGCTCACCACAGAGATGCCGGGCAGTGAAACAGCGAGTGAGTTTGGTGAAAGAATAATTCCTCCTCCACACTCAGTTACCTTTAAAAGAGATTAAGTTATTTATAGATTACAGCGTGAACTTCTTCTTCTCACTCTTTACATACAACAGAACAATAAATAAATAATATTTCTCCGACAAATCAATAATTTTAATTTGCTGCAACTCAGAAGGCTAAGGTCAGAGTGATTTTCAACCACAAAATTGCTCTTTAAGCCAGAGGCTAAGCTAGTGGAAGTAAGTGTAACACTGCTAATGGGGTTTCAATCCTTTTCCAGTGACCCCTACCCTTTTCCATCCTCTTTCAAAACAAACTGTCCACAACTGCCCTTGACTCCTCCTCTGGTGCTGTAGCCTGATGCCCCAGCTTTCTCACGGAGTGACCCTTGGTTGACAGTTTCTGTCCAAGCTGAAAACTTAAGCTGCCTTTTGCAAACCCTGATCTGAAAGAAGACGATCAACTGATCACCAGCCTTGATACTGGAGCACGCCCTCCAGCGGGAGGCTCATTAGTTCTCCTCTGCAGCTTACAGGATGAATTGTCCTTGTGCACTTTGTGTCAGATAAATAGGATAATGCATGTAATACACTAGACTTTACTTCACGAGTTAAGAGTAAATAGTGTATTTGAAGCTGTAGATTGTGATTGTCTACTTAGTAATCTTGTCAGACAGCATTTACAAGATAATTTAATATTTGGCCCAAAGTTACTGTTACTTTAACTGGATTCCAGGAGCTACCATCTATGGAACCATGGATCTTAGGTTCACACTTGTGACATACTCTTTCCATGTGCTTATGATCGAATAAGCAGTCTTCAGTGAGATTCATTTTTGGATTCCCCCAGCACCCCCTGATGTTTGACATCTGACAAAAGTTGTATAGTTCTAGCTTGCTTCTAACCCTATGATAAGAGAGGCAAGATTCAAAACAAAGTCAAAGAGTTATGATTTGTAAATGTGTCTTTTTCTCTTAAAGTGAGTGACAGTTGTGGAAATAAAGCAACAAAGGTATGGCAGAGTCTAAAACTATATGGAAAAAACAGACTGAATCTTTAAAAGACTGAATATATATATATATATATATATATATATATATATATATATATATATATATATATATATATATATATATAAATAAAATTCCCTTCTCACCCTCCTTGGTGGTCTCTCTCTTTCATCCTCTGAGCTCAGGTCCTCTACCAGAGGCCTGGGAGCTTGAGGGTTCTGCGCAGTATCTTGGCTGTGCCTAGTACTGCACATTTCTGGACTGAGATGTCTGATGTTGTTCCTGGGATCTGTTTTAGCCACTGCTCCAGATTGGGGGTGACTGCCCCCAAATTATATATATATATATAAACCTTAAATGTTTGCTAGTGGATATATATTTTTTGTATGAGCCAGTCATTTTCAGATTTACAGCATTTTGAGGGATGAAATTTTAAGGAGTGTAACATGTCAGGGATGTTTGTTTATTTTTTCTTCAGGAGATACTTTTCACTTCTGAATCTAAGTGTACTGAAGAATTTTTAACTCACAATAGAATGCTCATCCTCTTTCCATAAAAATTAACCTACCGACTTGTTTCCAGATGCTTCTACAGCTGACTGTGGGCTAGTGATTAGGTAAAAACCTGTTTCTTTGAATAAAAACAAAGGTTTGTGACACTCCCCCCCCTTCAAAAAAAACAAAAAAAAAACAATAACTACGAACTGCTAATTTAATTAGTTAAAATCTTACTGGTGTGGTGAATGTCCTCAGCACTGTACAGAAGGACAAGTGACGGCGGAAAGCGATTAAACCACAGTAGCAGAAAGGTTAATACACTCAGCACATGTTGCCTCCTACAACAGGTGGTGCAGCACGATCGGCGGCTCCCAGCATTCCAGCTTTTCCATGCTGGTGGCCCCTGGTATTCTGGGATTTACGCCGCCTCGCCTCCTTTCAACCGCAGAGGCCTGACTGACAAGCTAATCGTTGGGCTGGGATCCCCTCAGCTATTGATTCCACTGCAACACAACACCTCCCAGTCAATGAAACTGCAATATAATGCTTGAGCTGCAAAGAAAAGGGGAGTATTAGCGTGTTGAGCAACTGGAAGAAATTTGCTGCTGCCGCTCCTGCCTGCACTGCTTGCTCCTGGTTGCAGCTGCTCGTAGGTAGAAACAGAGCGGCACAAATAAAGCAAGGGGAAGAAAAAAAATGCGTCTCAGGGGGTGGAAGCTTGAAGGGGTAGGTTATTAAAAGCCACAAAGTGGAGCCCATGCTGGGCATAGAGAAATAGCCCCAGCATGGTGGAGGCACAATGGAAGAGAAGGGGGTCTGCTTTCTAAATTGTTCTAATCCTTAGAGTGTTTTATTTCATTTAGTTTTGTAGTTTGAAAAACTGCTGCTTTGAACTGTTCGCAAGCTTTTGTTGGACTACAAAACATCTAAAAATGCAGTTTTATTATAATAGTTACATAAAAAGAGATTTGTTTTGTTCTGACAGCATTTTCATAGCTTGCAATTGTTAAAGGGAAAAAAATCATGATTAAAAGTTCCCACTGACCATTTCTGAAAACACTGCTTTAAAATTACCTCGTTACTTTTACTTTTCAGAACTCAATACCCAGCTACTCTAAATATTGATCTGCGGGGCACAAAGGGTGCAACACTAACCGCAATTAGTCCCATTACTATTGGTTCCAGTCATTTAGTCAAGTATCCAATTTCCATGCTGTGTGAACACTTAATTAAAACAAATGTGTTACAAATATATATTGAGGATCAGCAGCCTTCAAAAAGCCTCTAGTGGCCTGGCAAGTCAATGCAGCAATGTGGATAGCAAATCAATGATGCTGGTCACTTATGCCACAGGGATTTAATCAAGTAAGAATACTGACAACAACACCCAGAGAGGACAGTGAAATTATGGCTAATAGCCACTCTGGGAGAAGGGAAAAGACCAAATGTGATTTTCTCGGGTTTTTCCATAGGAAGACTTTTGTCTTTGTTGTTGTGGAATAATTTTAAAATGCCGAAAGACTTTTTTTAAAGAGCAGTTAATGCTAAAAGATTAAAGAGAGCTGGCAGACATGTTAATATTAGTGCCTGAGAGGCAGTCATGCCTTCCACCGACTTCCTGAGAATCCTTGTGAATTTCCATTTGAGTAAATGTATACTTACAGTGCTGTCAGTGTGACCTCTTCTGATATTTGTGGCCTGTTTATATTTGGTGCTAAACATGTCAAGATAATTGAGCGGATCATATTTGGATCCGGTCAGATGCCTGGGATATCTGTCTCCAAGCATGGCATGAAAATGAATCACTGGCAGGGCAGGCTACATGTGCCAACTGTACAAGATGCAAGCGAAAGGTCAAGAAACTTCTAGACATGCAAGGACATATTAGCAGGCAAAATGGAACAGCAATTGTATTGTTGCCTTTCTTATATGAAACAGAGTTAAGATTTGATACGACTAATAGTGAGAATATTTTTCACATCAAAACTTTCTGTGAAGTTTCTTTTTCTACTATGTCTTTGATAAAAATGTACAGCTGCCAAATAAACTAAACTGAATAACATTAATACAGTAATTGGTAATTATCAGTAATTATCAACTTGGCATTCTTTAGCTGTATTGCTCTGATATGCAATATAATATGCATTCACACCGTTATTTATTTTTCTTTTCAACTGAGTTATATCACCATGTGAGCAGTGTCCAACTGTGAATTGGGCAACCATATTACATACTTTTAATTTTATATATATATATATATATATATATATATAGTGCATTTGTATTCATTTATACAAAGTTAATATCATTTGATGCAATCACATCCTCCATTTTGTTTTCTTAGGTATTTCTTCACAAGTTTTGCATTTCTATACACTGACAGTTCGACCCATTATTCTTTTCAAAGTTGATCAAGCTCAGTCAAATTGGACAGACTTACAGACTTGTGTGCATTAATTGTCAGGGCTTACCAAAGACTTTAAAGTTTATGCAGGTCTGTTATAGATTTAATCTTCCCCATCCTACTATTGGTTTTGCTTAACTTTTTGTTGACGTCCTGCTCAAAGGCAAGCCTTTGCCCAAGTATTCATAGTTTAGCTTCATCCATCTTTCTGTCAGCTCTGATCAGCTTCATTGTCTCTTGCAATGAAAAATTCTACATTATGATGGAGTCACTACCATGCATAATGTTTTTCATTTCATTTTATGAAGAATTATTTGAACATACATCTCCAGACGTTTCAGCACATTCCACAGTACAGAACCAGACATCTTGTTCAGATTGCTGAGTTTTTTTTAAATCGCTGACTCTGATGCTGTGGTGGAGCCTTGTGCATTCTCCTTCCACTTAGGAATTGAATTTGTGTTGGTTTCTCAGAAATATAACTAAAATTGTAGTTGGAAATGTATGAAAAAGCTCAAAAGTAGTTACAGTAAGTATTCTATTCACCTCAATTAGTTTTTCAATGCTGACTATGTGTTGCAATGCTGTTTGATTCATCATCTAAAAATAATGGTATTATTCTGCTTTAATTGGTTATTCCAATTAATTTCATTCTAATTTCAGAATAATATGAGGCAAAATATCTTTGATTAAAGCTGTTCTTGTGAACATTCCCTGTTTCCTTACAATGAGCTTGTTTTTGCATATAAAACCAACTCTCCAGCAACACTTTTCAGCCTTCAGCTATTTCTAGGCCAGTCTTGAACCCCTGGGAGTTTACAGAAATACCCTCCATATCAGAGTGGCTGCTTTTTACTTATTGTCAGATTTGCTTCCTCCAATGGCCTCAGTTGTCAACAGGAACTATATTACATCCAACAAAATTTTATATATTTCTTGGATTTTGCAAAAGACTCAATTTTTCTTCTCAAGACCACTTCAGGGAGAAAATAAACTTCAGATTGTCTATAAGAAAAATACTAAACATTTTAAACTGAATTTAACCTCCATATTTGACATTCCTGAAAAACTGAAACCAACTCAAAATAAAATGTATTGACATGATGCAGCTTCTGTAATCATAGGAGTTTAAATTGTTGAGATACATAGGGGTGCAGGACTTACAATAGTGGAATACACTGTAAAAACTAGGACAAGCCGTAACTAGTATTTCATAAATAACTAGTAGGAATTTTTACATGAAAAAACCAAGAAGATGTAGCTTTAAAAAAATACTTGAATTAAATAAACCACAATGAGCAAATGTCCATTAATTTATAATCGAGAAAAAAAATCACATTGTTTTCTGACAATTCTAAAACAGACAGTTGATAAACTGAGATAAAGGAAGAAATCTAAAAACATTGTTTTAATAAAAGAAACATGATTATATAATTAGGATTTAGTTCAAATTGTTCCAAAACTACATATGTCGAAAGAACAAATAGGTTGTACGCATTTTGCTCATTTGAAGCTCTTTGGTTTCAACGACTAAAATAATTTCTTTGGATTATAAAAAAAAGGTAGCAGTTATGATGAAGAGTAAGTAATCTTGACCATAACGTACTAAAATCCATAACATTGATAGATTGCATTCAGGTTCAATTAGCATTTCAGTCACATATTGTTCCTCACAATTTAGAGAAAAGAACAGCCCTGTATTTAATTTTTTTTTTCAAATTTTTACTCTGATTTTATTTGCTTACCAACTAATTTATAGCAGAGTTTTTTAAATGATTGCTTTCTGAGTCCCTTAGGGATCTTAACAAGAGAAATGTTATTTTTATGCTGTATGATTTTATGTGAGGAGCAGCATTTTAAACATACAGTTGTTCAAAAGATTTTAGTCCAGCATTGGGAATCTGCATGCTTTGACTATCTGTCACTTTCCTGCTATGCTACTGTATTTTCACCACTTTGGGTATTTCTATTTTTGTTTTATTTCATTTAGCGCTTCAACAAACTGCTTCAAATAAAGACATGAAAAATTGAAATAAAAAAATTGAATTGAAAATTATTGAGAACTGTAGCTGAACATGTCAAATTTGTTCTAAAATTTGAAAATGTGTCACACAAAACATTTGTCACTGTCAAGGGAAGCAATGTAGACCATGTGATGTTGATAAAATGTAGGGTTTATATATCAGCTTTCAACATATAGATGACAACAATTTTACTGAAGTACAGCCATAAGTTGTTAACAACAAATGCCTTTTCTCAAATTAGTTGGACTGCTATCTAGGACAATATACCACAGACCAGGACATCCCTTTCTTAATTAGATTGTTAAAACAAACTAGTCACAAACAGAGGTAGACTAGCATAGGGGACTAACGGGGATATCCCCAGTGGGCCGATGGGTTAGTGGGTCCGTTGTTTAGAAGCTGTCGCGCTCACCTCATAGTCATGCAGAACACTAATTATTTTGTGCCACCAAGAAGCCTTAAGCTACGCCATATAAAATGCCTTTTCTAACTCTTCTCCACTCAAGTCAGGCAGATCTGCTCTATGAGCTGAGACATAGACCTGTAAACACATGAACAGGTCCTGCATGGCCAGCCAGCTGAAGATAAAAAGTGGAGATCAAAAAAATTGTCCCATGAAGCCTGGACTATGAGGGTATCATTTATGTGGTGCTGGGATACTAGTACGACAAATTAAATCTCTCCGTTTGACTCTGGCATCCAGCAGAGAGATGCACAGTGCATCATGCAGGGTGACCCAAAGGGGTTTGAGGCCTTATGATGTAGGGGCCCCTTTATCTGTTAAAAACATCACCACTAGTTTCTGTGCAGGATTTTAAGGAACCAAGTTTAGTTGGTTGAGCTCTTTGATCATTGGCTATCATTTGCTGAGATGTATTTATGAAAAACTGAACTCACACACATAGCATCAGATAATTGCCGATAACACAACAGTCAAACTATTGTAAGTAAGCTTTGCACTTTACCAATGACATTTGGAAATTAAATCTTAAATTTAAATGTTAAGGGGAAAAAAATAGGTCTGTGATTTATGTTACAATTCTGTTGGGCTGAGACCAATCATTTTCCATCCCAGGCAAATCATTGGTTGTTCTCATGGGCCATTGGATAATACAAATCTAGTAGATTATTTAGATCAATTTTATATTAATATGGAAGAGGAGGCCATGTTTAATTAATGTGGTTTAAGGTTGAAAAAAAAATAAACAAACAGTTATCATCCTGACCAAATGCCAAAGTGTTAAAAAATGCAATCCTGCTAGCAAGTGTGTTTATAAAAGAACTTGCCAAAAACACTTGGCCCAAATTTGAACACTTGATTAGATAAACTCTTTGGAAATTAAGGCACTCTGAGTCTAGCCAACTGATAAAAACAAACTGTTACCAAAGCAATTTGATATTGGAGAAAATACATTTTCTCAGCCAGGACAAGCCATTAATGATGTTCTTTGCTCTTTATTCAGTGAAAAACAAGTTTTCAGTTATGGACTAATTCTAAGCATCTGCTGAATTTTTGAAGAGCTTCCTGTGTTTACTGTCTTCATCCCTACAATGTCTATCAAAAATATTGACACCCTGCAAATCTTTTCATATTTTGTCAAGACACAACCACAAATTTAGTTCATCATTGTGAAGTGGTAAGAAATGTTATTATGGACACTTGCCACTTCTAGCCTATAAAAACTGTTATGGCCAGAGATTATTTTTCTATGTTTATACTAAAGAATGGAATGACATTCTACAACATAAACAATAAATATTAACATTGGCACTTTTAAAGAAGACTCGTGATTGTCATTTGTTGGACACCTTTTTTTGCAATCATCATTCTGTGTCAGCTGTGTAAAAATGCAGCTATTCCTCTATTTTGTAACTTGGTATGTTTGCATGTCTATTAATGTGATGTGATGTTGGACATCTGTGTGTTTTTTTATCTCCTGCAGAACAAAACCTTGCTGGAAAACAGCAATAATACTGAGCCAGGCCTGATTTCTTTAATTTCTGTAAAAAAATAAAAATAAACGAATAAAATACTACCATCTAATTCTAGCTCTACTTGTTGTCCTGTCAGAAGATGAACCATTACCTTTCTCAAGTCATTTGCAATCTCTAACAGACTTTCTACCAGCATTACTCTGTATGTAGCACCATCCAAAGGTTATCTTCCCCACAAAAGGATGTCACCATCATCCTGTTTCATCATGGCAATAGTGGGTGGAGGGCCCTGTAGTGTCAGTAGTCTGCCCCACAAAGCATTTACATATAAGGCAAAAGGCTGAGTTTTGGTCTATTCCATCAGTCATTGTTTCACTCATCATACCTTCACCAGACAGCAAATTTACATTCTTTTAACAATGGTCGTTATTCCATAAAGGCCAGATTTGTGGAATGCTTAACTAATAGTTTTCATGTTGATTCTGTAGATTCTTCCACCTGAGCCGTGGATGTCTGCAGTTCATCCATGGTTACTTGTTTCCTGAGCTGCGTGGGAACCTCCGAGGCTTTCACAGAGCATCTGTATTTATTGCAAGGTTAATCTAGACACAGGCAGATGATATTAGACAAGGATATATATATATATATATATACATACCCTTGTCAACTAAAAAAAATAATTACAACAACAATAATGCTATTATGCTAAAAACACCCTAATTTTTACACATAGATTATCAACAATCTGAAGAATTACAGTCCATTAAAATATAGCTTTGAGCAGTTAAAATGCCAGGCGCAGCACAGCAAATTACTAATTTCCTGTCTGTGTGTATGGCAGCAGGAAGTTAGGGATACATCCTCCCCTCTGGCTGCAGGGAAGGAAACAGTGTGAATGGACATGGGATGTCACTGACCTCTCTGAAGAGAGTCAAGGCTTGACCTTGAAGTCTAGCTGACTAAACAGAGGACTGAAATCACATTAGAGTTCAACATGGATTCTGCTAAAGTTCTCCCTTAGTTCCATTTCATTTTCTTTGGAACAAACTCTTGAAATACTTGTCCCTAATTAACTGTTATTACGGTACCTAAATTGATTCACATCATTTGTTTCAAGGAATTCCTTTCAATATAACTACTGATGTTAAAACAGATGAAACTATGACAATTATCTAGCTCTACCTGGATACCATTAATCCCCATCCCACAAAACTTAAAATGTTGCACACTTTGGATCATAAAGGTAAAAGCAACTTCCTGGATTTATGATCCCACAACATGGAATGAAACCATTTGGTTTTTATTATTCCATTTACTCTTAGCCGGACCACAAAGTGGTTCTGAGAGCTGTTTTATGTATTCAGCTGCCTTCCCCTCAACAAGCATGTGGAGCTGCTTAAATAAACCATCAACCAGAGCACAGCTGCAACAACAACCGATCGATCGGAGGCAGGTTACCGTCTGAACATTGCGCCGCCAGCACGCTGGCTTCAGCAGGTGGGGTGGGAGTTGTAATTTGCTGCTGAAGGGCTTTTGTGCTTGCCTGGCTGCAGAAAAACTGTAACTTGTGCCTCCCTTGATAGATAGCCACGAAGGCTGATAAAATGTGTGTGTTTGGAAGAGATTCACCGCTGTATAAACAATCTACTCCCTGCCTTCAACAACATCTGGGAACTCTCAAGTATTGAGGCAGAAACAAATAACCAGGGACTTGTTAGTTTTTGATTAGACTTTAAACAACTCATCATGGCTCATGGAGTTCCCCTCACTGCGATGCGTGGACGGTCACACAGGAATACACAGGAAGGGGAAAAAAAACAGTAAAAACAAATGAACACAGAAGACTCGACAGTATTTAGACACATTTGCTCGAAAAAAAAACAACAACTTTAAACTAGGCAATTAAATGAATCTTTTAAAAGTTGCCAGGAAGAGAAGCTTTTGAGTTTCAGAGAAGCAGTAGGAAAATTCCTAAAACAATCATGCCGATGTCTCAGCGCTGTTTATCTCAATGAATCGTCCTAATCTCATACTTCGAACACATGAGCACCCCCACAGTTACATTATCTGGAGTTAAATCTGGGTGGGCATTACTTACGTCTGAGCCTCTATTTTGACACACACCTAGAAAAGCAAAGCACATGAATTTCCCATGCAAAATGACATGTCATAACATGTGATACCATGTCATAACATGTGATGAAGCACATGTAGAATTGCCCATGTTTAAATTATGTTTCAGACTTTAATAAAACATATGTTTTTTTGTTTTTGTTTTTTTTAAATGGGAAATTGATACATGTTCGAATAATTTGTGAAGAACATGAGAAATTCTATTGCACGGAAAAGCCCAAAATTGCACATGACACATAAGTGAAACCAATACAATTAAATGCAAAATAATTTACTCATGTCATGAATTTCTAATGAAGCCACTCAAAGCACTTTAGATAAACAAATCTACTTCATGCTGTGGCATTCACACATGCTCACACATTCATCTACAGATCAAGAATGAATCTTACAACCTGAAGTTTATTAGGCAACTACTCCTCTGCTAAGCCACAGACATTACTCATAAAACCACTAGGATTATGAGGACAGTCCTCTCTGTGATTATTATTGCACTGAAGACAAAAATGACCAAATATGACATTTTTCCAAATATGTGACCTAAGTAAAATTCCTTTATGACAGTTTGATAAGCACTTTTTTATGAGACCCTGGTCATATTTATTATGTAGTCTTAAATAATACACATGGCTGGATCAGGCATGAAGATTTAAGATTGCGCAATGCAAGCATGCAAATAGCGACAGTGGGGAGAAAAAAAGCTTCCTGTTAGAAGAAACCTCCAGCACAACCTTGCTTAGAGTGAACAGAACGGACTGGGAGATGGAGAAGACAGAGCAGAATGTACAAAACAGTACTGGAAGAACTGATATAGAAGTACTTTCTAAGTTAATAAAATAATTAGATTTGGACATTACTTAAAACTATTACTTTGTCTACGTTTATTGGATTTTACAACAAACAACTGGTAAAATGTCAATGTTAGTTTTTACCGTGGAAATGTTTTTACTAATGTGTTTTAAATGTGTAGGAACATCTAAGCACATGTTCCACATGTAGATATTCTATGGGTAACACTGTTTAAACACTTGGAAAAAAAAATCACACTGGACATGTTTATTAACATGCGTTTCACATGGAATTTCTCCACTCAATTTAATACATTTAATTCCCATGTCACACATTTAGCTATAATAAGTTGTACTTGTGCTTTTTGTTGTAATCACAAGTGGAAAATGGCATCACAAAGGAAAAAGTTTGAATTTCTTGTACTTTTCTGTAAGGGTGTGTTTATTCATTTGTTTTGTTTTCTTCATAGCATTGTGGTGCATTGGTCATCACATGACTGTAAAAGGGTTTATTGGCTTAGAGCAAAACGATGTGTGTAACTGACTCAATTATGGCCTGAGAAATTTTCTAATAAAGTCCATTAAGAATAATTGTCTCATAACAAAACCACTTAAGGTGCTTCAATTGATTAAACATTGATTTTTAGTTTCATTTATAGTAAACACATTGTATAATGTTTGAGACTTTCACAACTCTTACTGGCAGTGTTGAACAACCTGTATACCTACAGTGACAAGACGCTGCAGTTTAACAGACACTTTTAAACAAGATAAATTAGCCCCATGCACTTTCCTGTGTTTTTACTGTGTATCTGCTGTGTGTCCACATGCTTCACTTTGTTTACACATTCTCTCTCTGTCAGGCCAACACACACACACACACACACACACACACACACACACACACACACACACACACACACACACACACACACACACACACACACACACACACACACACACACACACACACACACACACACACACACACACACACGCACCCGCACACACACAGGACCACACTATCGTGTCGGTTTCAGATGAACTTTTGCACTACAGCATGGTGCAGGTTCTGCCCCTGCAAATCCAGTCGCTAGACAATCTAAGCCAATTACAGTTCGAGGGCAAATGGTTAACCTCCATAATATACATTTCCCAGCCTCCTTCACTGAGCTTGCTTGTCATCCTGGGAGCAGAGTTATGCACCAGAGCCCGGTGTCCCAGGCGACTCAGTTTGAATTGGCTCAATTCATTAAGCCAAGACCCGTGCACAGGCCCGGGTTCACACGGCGAAGACACTTGCACCAAACAGCTGCTGCACATTCCTGATGGGAGGGCCAGGCAGATGTCCAAGGAAAATCAAAGGGAGAGACAGGGGAAAGTTTACGAGGCGGCGTTTGCCAACCTCAATGAGCAGCTCTTCATCCCCTCCTCAAAGACAGGGTGCAGCTGGCGGAACTTGCAGTCCTGTCCTGCTTGGGGCTCCCCCGGTTCTGCCTCTCCCACTCAAAGCGCCACAACAGCTCAACATGCTGACAGTATTAGCTGTCTCCCTGGTGCTCTTGAGTTGAAGAACAACAAGTACTCTGCTGTTTGTATGGAAGGCTTAGCTGAAGGGGGAAAGTAGCTGCTGAGTTTTATGCCTTCTGAAATTCTTTCACTGAAGCAATTCATAGCTGAACATGAAACTGGAGAATTTTTTTTAGATGGGTTTAAACTTGACAAAAAGGGATTTAAATTCCTCCAGTCAATTATGATCTTAGACTATATGGAATTGTCATGCATCAAAAAGCCTATTGAAAGAAAATACATTGCTTGAAATTTTTGAAGTGTGGTTACTTAGAGAGTTTTAAAAAAGTAGATGGCTTATACCAGTCCCTCAGGAACTTCAGTTTTGAAGTAGAAATGATAAAAACAAATGGGGAGCTATTGCTAATAGCTGGTCTACAATATTACTACACATTTTTTCAGATGATATCTATAGATATTTACTCTTAGAAGTATGTAATTTGGCCCATTTTTAATCATGTTTAATATGCGACAAAAATTCTATATCTGATTTTGCAAAGCACTGTTTTAACAGATTTTTCTGTGAAATTTGTGTTATTACGTCTCTTTCTAGTTTTGTTTTTATCTTTGATGGTAATAAATATTTAAGAATTAATCATTGATGTTTTTACTTCAAACACTCACTATCTATACATGTATTCTGATTTTACATAAATGGAAGGACATTTATTTTGAACTGAGTGAATCATTTTACGGTTGCAGAGGCTGAACTTGAACTTACTGAACTGATAGCCAGAAGTCAATTCAATTCAGTTCAGTTTATTTGTATAGTGCCAGTTCACAACAAATGACTTAATGGCTCTTTGCAAAAAAATAAAAAAATAAAAAATAAAAATACAAATAATTTAAATTCAGTCACACATCCGTTAAAATTGGTCCCGAGTCAGATTTAAGAACCGGGGCTGCTGTTGCTCTGCATTTGGATCCAAGCCTGTTTTCTTACCACCGACATCTAAACACCATAATCCTCCCACCAAAGCTCATTTATTAACATTAAACACGACCCTTTCACGGTTAAAAACGTCTCATATTGACCCTTTTTCTTTGTCCCACACACCAGCTTGTATCCGACTTCTGCCTCATCTGTGTCCCTCCTTTTGACAACGCCAACCCCGCGCTACTGCTCACAAACACAGCATGATTCCAGTTGTAATCACTATTGGACACAATTTCAGGGACAATTTGAAGACTATTTATTATCCTTGGTCAATGGGGAAAACATACAGGGTGGACATATTCCGGGTGTTCATTTGAAATCCATTGGCAGGTGCATAACGTTGATACAGTCTTGAGACAGTTATCACATGAATAATCTTTGTATTTTTAATTAATACTTAGAACAAATGAAGACATTGCATGTAACGTAATTCAAATGTATTTATTTTTTGCTTTGAACACTTAGTATATGACATGTTCATCGCTTAGATAATTATTGTTAAAGAAAAATCCAGTTAGTTCAAACACACAACCAGCATTAATTGATATGACCAGCCTGGTTTCTAAATTGAATATGACGCCTCATTGAGTTCCCTGGAGGAGCTAAGAAACATGATAAAACTGCTGGTAAGCGATGCTACATCCATTCGGGGCCACTTCAGATTAGGTGGAAGGGACAAACTCTCCTCCAGGGAAAACTTCCTCAGCAGGCCTGCAGGTAACACAAACCTCTTAATCACACATGACCTGTCAGCTAAGAGAGAGTTAAGCAGCAGCATGGGGCCTCCTGTAGTCTTCCCTCCCCTCTCGACAACATCATTAGCAGTGGCACATGGCCTGCCTCCTTCCTCTGCAGTGTTTACCAACAGCATATTTTCAGGTAAAACACTATTTTAAGTATTTAAAGTTAAAATAAATTGCACTTGCACAAGTGTGCATGGATTTCTCCTTCATCACAGTTTTAGTGGAGCGACCACCCATGTTCGATAAAAAAAAGAAAAGGAAAAAAAAAATCCAAACGGTGGCTGAAAGTTCACACGTCATCAGTCATTAGAACAACCCTGATGGTGTTATTGTTAGTGAAAAAAAGTCTTAAGTGGAAAGTCTTGTGTAAAGCTTCCACAAAACCTTAAAAGTTAGAAAAAATAAATAAATAAATTAGGACATTAGGACACACTGTTTCTCTTAGCTGTAATCAATTTCATCAGTTCTGAACCAGAATTTAATAATTTTATGGAATAGCTGAAAGTGAATTAAACAAAAACAGACTTCGGGTGTTTTTTTTTTTGTTTTTTGTTTTTCCTTGAGAAACAAGAGCTCAAGTGTAAAACTTTACAGGCACTTTAGGTCAACCTCGGCAGTAAACTACCGCCGAAGAGTTTTAATGACTTTATCAACATAAACTGCATAGTGGTCAAGCAGAGACATAATGTCTGCAAGAATGCATAACACGACCGCGTGAAGATTGCATCCAAATATTGATTCTTGTCTGGTTTACCACTTCTCTTTTACAGCTTGTGTATTTTAAATTGTGCGACTCTGTTAGGAACGTCTGCAGAGGGCAAAGGCTACAGGAGGTCTTTAAGACCTGGGGGCAGCTGGACGCTGGGCTGGAATGCAGAGGGAGGCTTGTAAATTAGAGACCTAATGAAAACTCTCTGCTGTCCAACTGAAGCAATCATCTGGTTTGAATCAACCGGTTATTCCGCTAATTTCCCGGCCACTCTCCCCAAGACCTCGATGCCTAATTTAGAGGAAAAGTGCATGTTCCATTTTACACACCTGCAGTTTGAACTCGGGACTGTGATCCCGTCGGCAAACCTTTACCTTCACTTATTTTTAAAAGCTGTAAAAACAATAAACCGACAGCAGCTACGACACAACATAATGACCCCTGGAACAGCTCAGTCATTTGTAAAATAAATAAATGAATACAATTAATATGGCAAATAATTTATAGTTTTATGCTATCTTTTTTCCGTTTTGTTTAAACTTGCAAGAGGGCAAACAGAAATGCAATGATTTTGAGCCTATAGACAATAATGACATTTTGTAAAATGTTTAATGAATTACATTTGGGATTTTATATTTTTTGTCAACATCATATTAAAACTAAATGGCTGGGCGTAGGAACTGCAAAATTGCAATAAAGCATATATAGACAGGTCCTAAAACTTTAATCTAATATTATTTTAGTGAAAAACTGCCAGTTCTTTCTGCCACGCACACATCTCATAACTCACTGAAATGCACTACAAATCACAAACTTTATGGCCTCCTATAGTGATTTTATGTGATAGATCAACTGAAATTGTTGTATCAATGTGAAAGGAACATAAGGAATTGTTTTTAATTTTTATTTTACATTTAAAAATCTGAAAAGGGGCTGCAACCCCCCTTAGTTAAAACTTTGTGAATTAAGCTGTTGTTGCTACTACCATAAGACCTACGTCTTTTGCTTTATGCCTCTATCATCTTCGTACATCTACAGATTGAAATGGTTTCCCGTTTTTATTTGCAAAACAGCACCAGCTGAGTCAGACTGGATCGAAGTAATCTATGAATATGACTTTTGAAGTCTGGGCTCAAACGCCTGAGGTTCAGGACTGGTGATAACTGGACCATCCTAACACACCGAAGAAACAGCATAACATCTAAATCAAAATTTTTCACAGTAAAGATGGGTGTTTTCAAGTTAACTTGCATTTTTTTTGTCAGTAGGCATTCAATGAATTTGACAGGAAAGAGGGTGAAAACAGAAGGAAAATACTTTCAGCTAATGACCCAAGACCTGGAAACGAATCCAGGACAACCACAGCTTCTGCACATGGTGGGCTTGTTCCACCAACTGAGCTACCCAGCACTCTGTGTGCAACCTTAGTTTTCTCCCTCAAGTGGTATTAAATAAGTTAGCAAAAAAAAGAAAGCCGATTGTGTTCTCGTCTGAAAATAGCACCTTTTAACACATTCTTTCCCCAACATGAACGGTGACAAACTGTAAAGTAAATTTCTTACGGCTTTCTTCATGTATGGCTAACATTTGTGCCGCTAACAGATTCTCCCTCCTGAAACGTTTGCAGTTTCTCCCTAGCTACTATGAATCTCTTCATTGCTTCTCTGACTCTCCTGCAAGGGTTTTCAGTGTGGCAAGGCTCAATGAAAACCTGAAAACTCTTAGAAAACTTGCAGTTGTCCCGTGTGCTTTTAAGTTTTTAATGATGGACTAAATATTGAGATAGCAATATTGTTTGGTTAATATATTTTTTTATTTTTACATCAATTTGAAAACTAAGCATAATTATCCTCCAACTTAACTACGTTATGCTACTTTGTGTCAGTCTGTAACATGAAATCCAAATAAAACCTCTTTTGCTTATAGTTGAGGGTCAGGAGAGAGTGTGAATATTTTTTTCTAGGCACTGCAAAAAAAAAAAAAAAATACATTTTCAAAGATTAGATGGGTGAAAATAAAGAATAGGGTGCTCGCAGAAGTTCACAAACCCCCTTAAAGAGTTGGTCAGTACCTTCCTAGGAGTTATTCAACCTTTCACCCACTGGGCCCCCTGAATGTGACCTTTAGCCAGATGCCATTTACTTAAAATCTCCCTGCCAGTTTCCACCTCTGGAATCTGCAACACATTACAGAGGAGAGCAGAACAAAGGCAGCGGATTAGAGACCAAGTTGGTTATTAGTTTTCTGATACAGTTTTAAGAGGGTCAAACACACCTATAGGGAAGGGAAGTTGTTTAAAAGCGTAGAAGTGGGGTTTTACGAGGCTGCTTTTACTTTCCAAAGGTGGAAAGGTATGCCTTAACTTGGCTTTCTTGTGTTAAACTTACTGTAAACACACATACAGGAAAAACAATTACAGTGATATAAAAAACACACATAAATGATTAGTTCTAAATTTGCAGATTTCAGCTGGATGTGATAACAGGAAATTTAATTACATGCCCCTGCTCTTTTCTCTTTGCTTTATTTCAATTGAATACATATTTTCATTTGCTTTAAATGTTTCTTGCATCTTGTTTCTCTGCCCTTGAATCTCATATTATCTCTATTAGAAAGTGTGTTTTTTAACCAGAGAGCTGGTGGTGAGAGGAGGTGCTGGTGTATTGAGCAAAGTTGCTTGTCTTTGCTGAAAGCTTTTTGTTTCCTGGGGCTCTGTATTCATCACAAAGCCTTTGGTGGGAAGAGACATAAAGACAGGCGCTGACCCCAGTGTGAGCCCTTTGACCCCAGTGAACCCAAGGGGACAGATTTTCAGCAACTGTGCAATCACTATTAGCTGACCACAAGGTCCGTGGTGGAAAATGGCTGGAGCCAGACGAAATGAATGGATAGAGTTGGTGGGAAAATCTGGTAATTTATAGAAGTTGAGAGTCGATTTTAAAAGAGGTGACAGTGGATCAGCTGACACTTGGGGTCAGAGGTGATATTTAGGCATGATTTCCTGCCTGTGTTACTGTAACATCTGTGTGTTAAGAGACGTCTGGGACCAAAGTATTCTGACTCTCAGGGGCATAATCCTGACCAAAAAAAAGGAAAGGCTGCACAGCTAAGATTGCTGATGTCGCTGACCAAGTTTGACATTAAGCCCTTGTGAAAATATGCCTCTGTCTTAAACTGTTGTGGGCCATTTAGAAATTAAAATGGCTAATGTAGAGCTAAATTAAAGCAAACAATCTTGAGCTGACAAATGTCACTTTCAAACCTTCTTCTAAGGTTTTGTAGCAAATCGGATCTGGATTTGCCTCTCCAATGAGACCGGCAGTAATAAAGTGGATCATTTTGGCTCTTGCACTGTCATCTACAAGTGTCCAAGTAAAGAAATGGGAGTCCCCAGCCCTCAGGCTACCCATTAAGTAAATTGGCCTCTTTAGACCTATAGCTGTGTCACTGTCCGTGACGAGCTGCCACCTATTTGACCCAGGGAACGGAGTCCAGTGCTGACCAGCAGCTGTTCGGAGGGCTTGTCTTTCCCAAGCCTGGGAAGTGGTTCCTAATTAGCCTCCCACACCCATAAATGTGTCCAGTAGGTCATTCACTCCACACTCATTGATCGTGCTGATGTGTTCTGTACTGGAGCTCCTTCATAAAAACAAATGTCAGAGACGGCAGCAGTCAGCATGTGTCACTAAAGCTCTCCAAGCTAAATTTGTCATAAGGGGAACTAAGCAAGCAAACCATAAACAGAAAAGCAAATACTGCTGTTTTGTAGGTGGAGGGGAAGACAGAAGCACATTTCTACTGTGTATTTTTCTTTTTTTTGTGGTAACCTGTGTTTGAAGTCATCTCTAATGTCCTTTTACAGACGTCGAACATAGGTCAATACTGCAGTGGAAAAAAAACCTGTGATGATAAATGAATGGAGCTGTCCTTAGGCCCAAGCACAATATCATCTCTGGCGTATCAGACACAGGGTTCTCCTTTATCGAAGTCACAGGAAACAAGCAGTGATGGCCTGTCCCTCTCCTACAATCAGTCCCCCAGATATTTTTACTCTCTCTCTCCTTCTTTCCTCCCCTCTGTGAGCTGTTTTTCTTTCATTTAGCTGGCTTCCACCAAATAAAAATGCAAGCCAATTTTCCAGCGCATTAACCCGCGAGATCTTTAATACACAAGAGTTTTGGTGCAAAGGGGACTGCAAGGCCTCATGGAAAGATGGATGGGCCTGCCGACTAAGAGTGGGCAGTTTTCCCACTGCCCTGGTCTCGGCCTGGGACAAAAGCCTCATTGAGTGTGATGCTCGACATCAGCATCATAAACTAGTCAATGCTACAAAGACTTTGACACTTTAAAGTACCAGCTACTGCCACTTTCTTTTCTCTCCTCATTAAGGCACTGCTCAGGCTAATCACGTCACTGGCTGTGGTTTTCTTTTATTTTCTACAGATGCCAATACTAAGAAATAAAATGTTGCTTAAAGTGAGATGGTTTGGGAAAGATTTCCTCCCATAATTCTTTTTCACCCTATTGTTAAATTGTTAAAACAAATGACTAATTAAGCCAATTGCAGAGTTTCAAATACTGCATGTTTTTGTTGTGTTTGCTGCTGCTTCCCCCCCTTAAATTAAATGAATCAACATTTGACAGCTGAGCGTTGCCTGCTTTTCCAACAATTTTATAAATAATGATACACACATTGCTGTGAGCAAATATTTTCTCTGTTGAAACTTTGTTTCTTTTCTTATGTTTTGTCACAATTGGTTTTCACCTTTTAAATTTCGCAGAGGCTATCCACACCCCTTTCTTGTTGTTGAATCATGATTTCTGACAAAAGCTGAGTGAGACCTAAACTACTTTACTATATGATATAGATCTTTTTGAGACCTTCTGGATGTGTTATTGATGCACATTTACAGAAATTTTGGTAGGCCAGTCCCTCCTGCTAAAGTTTGCCATGTTTCTCTTTATAATAGATGGATGTGCTTGTGGGTAGTTAGCATCCCAAACCCTTAACATGACATTGCAAACCTTCCTAGACTGATTTATGTCAATTACTTTGTTTTTCATCTGCTCTTGAACCTTTTTAAATCGGGACTTAACAAGTTTCTGCTTTTTGAAGAGTTTTTGGCCTTCTTCATATTGTCAGACAGGTTCCATTTAGGAGATTTGCTGTTTCTGTAGGTCTGGCTTTATTCAAAGTTGGATGTGGCTACTAATAGTAAGATAAAAGGTCAATCAGAGTAAATTTGATTGAATGATAGTTTTAATTAACAAAGGGGAACGTTGTATTTACTTTGTATTAGATACCTTTTGGCCTTCATTAAAAAAAATAAAATAAAACTAACTTTTTCTATTTACTGTGGTAAATCATTGACAGTTATTAAAATTAATTTGATAATAAAATAAACAAATGAAAAATCTGTTAAGGGGCAAATACTTTGAGGACTCATAGGAGTAAAGTGGGTTGATTATCAATGCGCAACATATTTTTCAGTTCTTTTCTTTGTGAACATTTTAAAGTTGTGTATTGTTTTCATTCCAATTCCTACTTATACTGAATTAAACATATTAAAGTTTGAGATTCAATAATACTTTTCCTGTCCAAATCTCTTCTCACACCAATAACGATTTGCGCTTCTGATTCATCAAATGGTAAAAAAAAAAAAAAAAAAAAAAAAATTGTCCTCTGTTTTTCAGAACAGGTTTTTAAAGAATGGTGATTAAACTAGCAACAGCAACATGAGGATCATAAAGTCATGCTATCAATAAAACAAGGAGATATGAGTGTGCAAATGTCAACAGCAAGCCTGATCCTCAAATACAATGTCAGCTCAAAGCCAGTTTCAGATTATCAGTGTGATGAGAAAAAGAGGCCAGGGTGCACTTTAACAAATTAAACACTGCAAGCCGTACAACTATGCTGTAAGAGAGCTGCTGATGGATTCAGTCATTTTTTTAACTAAAAGTGACGCGGTGCTGCTGGCTGTGGGAAAGAGCACTGAAAACATATGTTAATATGAAATATAGAAACGAGCAACATTTACATCTTCATGCAAGAATTGTGTAAGGAAACAACAGCTAACCCATGGAACAATGTGAAGGCATCATATCTAGATAGGATTGGATGAAAATGGAGTTGGCAAGAGTTATAAATTACTTTTTTCATGTTCACCATTTCCTAATTTTGCAGTTGTGATAACCAACATTTTTGTCTTATGCTTTTTTTTAATTTATTTCCGTAGGGAGGTTGTTAGAGAGGTTATGCTAACATCAGTAGCAGCGCACCTGTCGCTCATGTTAATTTGGATGTATGCAGAGGGAACGCTGGGGAAAATTGATCTGATCAGGAGCCTGAAGAGGTTTAACAAGTTTTTTGCTTTCAACTTAACTGCTGTTCATTTATCAGGCAAAAATGAACTTACCTATTTATTAAGGGAAGTTCAATGAATCCTCCTTGTGTATGTGCGGAAAAAAAGAAAACCTTATTGCGTGGAGCAAAAACATGTACCTTTTCTTAATTTAACGACAAAAACTATCAAACACAAGTCATTTAAAGATCCTACAAATATACAAAACCCTAGACATTTTTCACATTTTGAATAACAGCAAACTTCAAAATATTATACTGAGGTTTTAATTTACAGATGATCAAAAGATATTGGATAATTATGCAATAGAAGGAAAAGAGAGCAATATTTAAAAGAAAATGCAAATACAAATCTGAACAGTGTGGTGTGCATTTATATCCTTTGGCCTTACTTTAATACCACTAATTAAATTTTATTTCATAATAAGGCTCTACTTTGTGTAGCTGTGTCACACACAATTCTCACAAAATCCTATTAAATGCATTGGTCTGTGCCAAATCTGAAAAACACTGCAACGGTCTGAAGGAGCTCAAACACTGAACAACAACCAAGCTGACATATTTAGAAATGTTCTGGTGTTTTATCTGACATCATGCATGTTGCAAGTTTTACATTTTAAATTGTTCTTCTTTGTGGGTTCCCACACATAATTTAGCCAGGGAAACCAGCCCTTCTGCAGTCTTCTCCTTTGAAGGACTGCAGCATTATTCTGTTAATAGTTATCTGTGCTCAAGTCCTTGACCTCCTCAAATTGTAAACACGTTTTTTACACCACCCTCAGCACTCTTTGACCAGGCGAGTTTTGTCGACAGTGGGGCCCCGAGATAAGCAAGCAGGGGCTGAACCTGTTCCGGTCTACACTGCCCTCTGCAGCACCTCTGCTCCAGACTCAAGTCAAATTTCTCCCAGCGCTGCCAGATCGCATGGGTTAATCTCTGCTGACCCCCGACTCCTCAAAAGCACAAGCACGGCTCTTTTGGACTCAGTCCCAGGGTGCGATTGCAACGCAGTGCCATGGAAGCGGACCCCACACGCAACCCCCGTGTTCACTGGCACCAGCTTGCAGACTTCAGAATGTTGAAGATAAGGTACAAGAATGTCAGGAAGTCTGACACCAATGAGCGGTATGGTAAACAAACAGTTGCAGACGTCTGCCCGCATCCCCTGCCTCTTAACGACCTCCAATTCCACTCTTTTAAATGTCAAGCTGTGAGATATGGGTTCTTAAGCTAAACAAATCTCGCTGCAGTTGTAGCACTGATGAAACTGAAGCTGAGTCACTTCAGTTTTAATCTACATTAGAGTGCCACTAATCACGGCAGATTTTTATTCCTAATCAGAGTGGGACGAATCAATACATATTTATTTAAAAGACTGAAAATTCATATCATGGGCTTCAAAACAGATTTCTAAATTCTGCATTTGAAAAGTAGAGTTGTCTATGAAGGGCTGGTATTGATCCCATGCTGCAAAGGTATGGTAAGTCCATGCCTCAAACACATTTTCTTTATGTGCTGAATGCCTAGTCAAACAGTCCCACTGCAGAGCCCTGCCAGGTTAGCTAAGTACATATCAGACAATATTGTGTGTGACACGTCCACAGAGGTTATATACAGCCCTGAGAGAGCACCAGCAATTAGATATGCATGCAAGGCAAAGTGAACAGAGCTGAAGTCCTATTTAGAGACTCTGATATTGTTCCTGGGTACTTTGATCCCTCTGGTGTGGTGAAGCAACAAGCCAATCATTCTTAACCACATAAAAGTTAACAGAGCATAGCCTGGTATTTAGCTTTATGTTTATCTGTGTTATTAATGTGGGCATGAGGAGCGTGGCCTGTCACTGCAGGTCAGATTGGCAGGTGCTGAGCTGTTCTGACACTGTGATTTCACAGCCTCTTTGCTCTCTGCTTCAGGAGGCTGAAATGATGCCTGCTAATAATAGGGGAGAGGAGACCAATATGTCTGGAAGTAGCAGCAAATGTTAGAATTACTACTGCTTGTTAATTTTTATTATACTTTATATTGTGCAAACACAATAATAGCAATTAGTTTGCAAAAGGTTTAAAAAGATAATTCCTCAACCTCCTAAATATGCCCTGCTTTGAGAAGAGATAGCATCTGTGAGGTGAATGAATGGCGGCAGCAGCAGGAGAAGGACAGATTAAGAAATGTGTGCGAGCCTTTAGACATTGTTCGAAACCATAGGCAATCCTGATGAAGATGATAGGGGACTCTCTGATTAACCATCCGGTAAGCAGCATGCGTGTCCCTGTTACAGCAGACAAATGGAGCTATTGTGATTGCGTGAGTCTTTGATCATTTCAGTGTTCGGGGTGATATCTTCATCAGAAACAATCACTTCTTAAGGCCATCACATACAGTGAACCAGTATCCACAGGTCAGGATCTAGTAATAATGAAAAGCACAGGTGCATTTAAAAGCAATTCAAAAACTAAACAAATTATCTTCATTCAGCTGTCATGATTAAGCACTACTTGTAGAATACTGCAAAAACCCCTGAGATGAAGTCATATTTTACCCAATCCAATCCAACTTTATTTATAAAGCACTTTAAAACAACCACAGCTGATACAAAGTGCTGTACATTAAAACACAACATAATAAAATAAAATAAAATAAGCAAAAAAACTCTTACAGTTTAAAAACAAAAACACACTTTAAGACTAGATCCTGCTGGACTTAAAAGCCAAGTAAAATAAATGGCTTTTAAGATTAACTTTATAAGTGGACAGTGAAGGGGCCTCTCTATTTTACTGCTCTCACATTAAACTTTTTAAAAAATCCAAACACTGATTTTAGTATTTATACCATGCTCAAAAATATTTAGAAAATTACCAATTTGAACAAAATTACTAGGCCCATAATAATTAGTAGTACACCTAATAATGTAAGTTATTCTGTATTCCTGCATTATCGATTTCAAGCTTGGTGTTTATTTTGCAATAATTAATCAATGGTTATATGAGTGATGTTTGATTAGTTAATTGAAAGACCTGCCCTGCCAAAGATCTGTCAGAGAGAAGATGTGTGGGCTGCCTTCCTTTTGTGTTAACTGAACCTAAACGCACCACATTGCAGAGCACAGATATGGGTAACTTATCTACTTCTTCACCATTTTTTTTATTAAAACTTTGCCTTGACCTGCAAAATGTGTTTTCTTACCTGCTTGTCGCAGTGCAATTAAAAGCAAAACATTACATCCCTTTTTCAGATTCTTTGTGTGATTGAGTCATTTTCCCAACAACCAACATTCCTGACTCAAAGCAAAGCAAAGGTAGATGTGTGACACACCATAGACAATTAAAGTCCAATTCAGTATACCAATGATCAACTAGTCTTTATTCAAGATAACAACGGACATTTGTTCAAATTGACATAGAATTCAAGATTTCTAATTGACACAGAAATCAACTGTCCTCAGACTTGAGAGTAAACACAAAGAAAACTTGTGGGTTGAGCAGCAGATAAGAACATCAGAGAGAATACAGGACCAATCTATGGAGATTCTGCAAAGAGGTCAAACGTTCACTTGCATGGAATGTTAAAGCAGAAGAATTGTTAGCCATATTGTCAAAACAGGGTTGTGCAACGTATTTATAGCAATAGCACCAATAACTGAAACTAAAAATTATTTTTGCCAGAGAATAAATATTCTTAATTTAACGGTCTAAATTTTTTAAACCATTTTATGTTAATGCAATGAAAAAAATAATTTATTTTAAGGTTAGCATAAATCTCTACCAGCGGTACCAATCAATTTGTCCCTGCCTGTTTATACAAATGTTTAGTTATCTGCACATTATAATATGTTTAACTTTAGCTGTATAGGATTAAGCATTTTGTGGTTGGACTAACATCTAATCCAGCTGCAGGCTGTGTGAAGAGATGATCCAAATGTGGGCATGTGGCTGTGTGTGACCGTGCATGTGGGATCTGCCCTGGCACTATTCTGATCTATAAGAAGTGAGAAAGCAGTAGGGAGAGATGGGAGCGGGGGAGGGAGGGGTTAGGACAACTGATGCAAGGTAGCATTTGCAATTGGGAGGTTTTGGTTTCAGGCTCTCCAGTCATCAATCATCCCGGGCCTATTTTGTTCTTTGACAGCTCACTACAAGGCTTGACATTTAACACTCACGACCCTGGACGGGTCTGTGCTCGAGACAAGAGACTTCAGAAACACAAAAATTGAACAGAATGACACTTTCCCCTCTTTCTTCGGTAAGTGGCAGAACTGAAGCAAAGCAGATACAAATTAATAATTCCCATCTGCATCACACATCACTCAGGTTAAATTATTGCCCCATGTTCCCCACTCTTTGCCCCCTTACACTGAAACACATAAAACAGCTAAATGAGAGAGTCAAAGGGCCTCTAGGCCCATTAGACTAAATGCAAGTGTGTGTGTTCCTTTTTTTTATGTGTGGACGCACTCCCTGAACTTTTTGAAAGGGAACTTTGAAACTCGCAACTCATGAAATCATTAGCAATGTTTTGAAAAAGAAAGATATTTTTTCAGCTTGACAATTTGGGTTGGCATGGCAGCGTTGTGGAGTATGGATTAATTGTACCACTTTCAAATTATGTAGGGGATATTTCTGTCCCTGTAAGCTGCCTATGATATTACCTGCATTTACAGAGGAAATGAGATTATAATATGTGACCACATTTGGCTTTCTGCCATTTCTGTGGGTCAGTAGGCTATTATAGACAACATTATTAAGAAGAGAAAAAAATTGACTCAGAAAATAACTTGATATCACATACAAGACACATAAATTATAAAATTCAAGCTCTGGCTGTGTGACTTTTACATTCTGTTAGTATAGAAAAGTCCACATTCACCAGCACCCTGCAGACCCATTGACAAACAATTCCCTGACACATGATAACTTGATAAAGAGCATGATTTTCATTTACACTGTTTTCTCCCAGGCCGTACAACCACAAACCTCACTCTCTTGCTTTCATCTTGGTAGATGGATAGAGATAACATTGCCTGAAAATCAGCCATATCCTTTCAGTCTTTTACGTCAGGGAATTGATAGCTTCTTTAGGGCTGTGTGAGCCACAGAAAATCTCTTCAATCTTTGTGTGTGATACGCTCTGCTTGCTGCATACTAAACATGTTGCCAGACAACTGGTCATGTCTTAACTGTGAAACCGGCAACTATTGTTCGTCCTACTATTGAACATGCCTTTAAGGACGCCAGGGGCAACCTTTTATCTTGTGCAAGGTACCAACGTCTTTAAATTGTTTAGTGTTTAATCTTGTGGTTTGGTGGTTTCTGTGACAATATACACTCAGTCATAACATGCGCATATTTGAAAATGCAGAAAACATATTCTGTGTCGTGAGTTTCCATTAAAACATAACAAGCTGTTGGTATTTTGACTGGAATGAATAATTCTCTGAATGTTTTAATTTAATTTAAATTTTGATTTTTGCTCCGAGAACATGACATAAACCACCTCTAAGAGAGGGATCAGGACTAAAACAGACTTTTACTGTCTCAAAATAGCTTCAATCTAATGCAGATGAAATAACCCCTAAACTGTTGTCAAGTTTGCTTTAAGTGGTTATTTACACAGTAGGCAATGATTATTTACATGGAAAATGGAGGTAGGAAGTGGTGCCCCACCAGGGATCTTCCTGTGTGAAACTTGTACTGAAACAAGTTTCAGTACTTTCTGGTCAGTACTCTGACCAGAAACTTGTTTCTGGTCAGAGTAATTGCCTGATAGAAAATGAAGGCAGTGTACAAGTTAATGAAACGACACAGGCTTAAAGCACTAAAATATTTTTACACCAATTTAAGATGATTAGTGATCCAGTACCTTCTCTAAGTAAATTTTCAAGTGTCTAATTATTGAAATGAATGTTCTTCCATTGGATAGGAAGCTTCAAGTAATCCTGAAACACAAGCTGTGTTGTAAGTACAATACCTTGATCAATTTTGTAAAGTCTTATTTAACTTAATATTTAACATCTTTACCTCATTCATGATCCCTAATTTAATGTGTAAAAACTGTTAAATGTTGTAAATTACTTTTCAAATTATTAAGTTATACTATTCAGCTCTCTAGAAATATAAATGTGTATTTATGTTCAATAAAAACTAGCAAAAATATGTTACATCTAGTTGATGTACTAAAGGAATGAAAAAGAGTTAATTTAATTTGAACAAACAGAAGTTTCTGTCTACTAAGTTTAGCTTATTACTGAGAGTACAATATATTGAAGGTAAGTCACAATTATTTTTGCTTGAAATGAACCAAGGTCATTTAATACAAAAAAACATGTGTGGTCATTAATACAGCAAACATACTCAGGTTGTTAGGAGTCATTAATAGTCCACAGTCCAAAAATGTCAGAAGTTACTTAAGCAAACACTGTTTTTAATAATACAATATATCTGTCATAACTAAAGAGTATGGCTTACTTACTGTACTCGATGCTCAACTTGCACTTTCAGTGAAAACTGATAAATGTAGAAACAGCCATTGACTCATTCTACTAGCTTTTAGTGTCAAGAAACATACATTAAATAGCATAGGTATTTTGTGTAGCGTTGTCATGACAACCAGAGATTTGCATATACTTTAACTGTGCAATACTGATAATTTTCTATCAATACTGGTTTCATTTTGTCTGATTGCAAGAGAAAAAATATTATACTTGATCCATATAATATATATATATATTAATATAATAATATATAATATTTAATATATGGCTAAAGTCCATATATATTATATATTATATATATATTATGGATATATATATATATTATATATATATATATATATATATATCCATATATATATATATAGGAATATATATTTATATATAAAGTATCATATATATATATATATATATATATATATATATATATATATATATATATATATGGATACTTTATGTCTGAGAAGTTTATATATATTTATATTATATATATTATATATATATATTTTGCAACCTATATTATAAGTCGAGTCTGCACCTTTATTTCTCTGACTTGTGTTTAAGGTTTAGATTTCCGTCCACATTTCAATGTCCATTTTCTGTTCTGTTTAAACTCTAGTCAGCTTACTGACATGTCCTGGGTGTACCACACATATCTTTGAGGAAGAATATGTAGGTACAGATAACAGATGGATAATCATCAGTTTCTATGGGAATAACCACCTCACCTCATGAAAATGGTGGAATCTTTTTAGAGTTTGGCACAGACTTTAAAAGTATCCCTTTTTGGCCATTATCTTCAACCCTGTCTGAATTCATGCAAAATAAAGATGCTATGACAGGTCTTTACAACAAATGTTATTTATAGTGCTTTTACAGAAACCCACTTAAAAATGCTTTCACTTAAACATCTACTTTTTTTTCCCCTTTTCTAGTGCGAGTTTGCTTAAAGACAGTGCAGATTGGTGACCAAACATTGTCATGGTCATCACCGAAAACCCACATTTTCTGAGAAAGATTCATTAGATTATGACCAAAGCCGTGCCTTTTCTGCAACACTCCACTAGCTGCACCATATGGTTAGGTCCTAAAGCCACGGGTGGAAGGTTTAATGACAGAGCGGATGTGCGGCGCACATGCCGAGGGATGAAGGGGGATGGGCTAAAAAAACACTCATCAAGTCTTTGGCCTGGAAAAGCTGCACAAGGTCAGCTGTGGATCCAGGACAGGACAAGGGATCCTAACTAACGCATGCCTACAACAAAAGGCAGGTGACCAGAGTGAAACTTTGTACATGCAAAACCAAAAAAAAAAAAGCAAGCCAGGAATCAGATACACATAAATCACACTCTCTGACCTGTTTAGCCTTTAACATCTTCCCTCAAATACACAAGGTTGGTAGATTAGGCATATTACTAAAATATAGTGACATGTAGATCCAATCCTCTTGCCAAATATGCTCAGCTGCGTGAGTGGGGTGTGGGGACAGATAAACAAAATAGACTCATAATTAATGTTTACAAAGGCTGATGCAACTGCATGACATTTCTACTGCTGCATGACTTGTTCAGTGACCACAAATAATCCCTGTAAACACTTTCTTAGTCTGACATGCTTCCTTTAGAGCCAAAGGCATGTTCAAACGTTGATTCAAAGCTGTGTCACAAAGCCCAGCTGCATAGTACTTCACCTCAGCAACAATAAAGTCTTGACACAGAAAACAATAATAATAATTTTAAAAAATTAAATAAAAAAATCTAATCGGTCATGTTTCTGCTCTTGAAACATTACATTTTTCATTCTTACACCCCAAAAATTCAAAGAAACAATTTTCTCACTTGTTTTAAGACATGTGCACACACTCAGGTTTAGATAATGTTAGTACAGTGGTGGCGAGGTGGAAATGGGTCAGCCTGTGGAGAAAGACGGCAGGGCAAATGATTGATGGAGTTGTGGTTGGTCTATACTGGTCTGCAAAGAGTGCTCAGAGATAATCAGAGAGAGGATGTCTGCAGGCCTCATAACCCCACCACACACAAGCAAGAGCAAACCCCACATACGCTGACTCAAGAGAGAGAGAGAGAGAAAGAAAGACGGAGAGAGAGGCGAATTATTAAGCAGACAGAGCCACTGATGATGAAATTCTGAAGGTCGGGCGTAACAAGAGGCACCTTACAAGGGTCGCAACCTTTTCCTTGGCGGGTGTTTTGTTCTTTGTACCTCCCTCACAACATCACCTTCCCACCTTTGTGTTCACCGGGGGGCAGGTGAGTGGGGGAGTTGTGTTACATCCCTGTTTATCTGCTCATGACCTCTAGTCGGCAATTCTGCACTTGATAAGAGGAGGGCTCGCCTCATAATGTGCACGGCAGCTGATATCAGCCCTGTATCCTTGTGAAATTGATTACCAAGGCCCAGGGAGCGTGCAGAATATAATAAATAGAGATGACACATAAGGCACACATGGACTTGTAGGCTGATGGGTAACACCGCCTCAGCAATTACCTGCAACCCACTTAAAACAGGGGTCATACAGGGCAGGCTGGCAGTGGAAGGAGTTATGGTTATTTCTTATTTTCTCTGCAGGGTGAGACACTGTGAAAGATTTCACTCCCTCTGCCCATGTGTGTGTGTGTGTGTCAATGGACTTGTGTGTGTGCATTTGTTAGGCATTGCGTAGGTGAGGCAGTCAGGGCAGAGAAGTACAGATTTGTAAGGTTTTTGTCCAAAGGCCCAAAAAGTGTGCAATGCATGCGTATTGGCAGAAAGAAAAACTATTGTTGAACTGAAAAAAAATGAAAAACAGGGACCGAGTGCAGTTGCTCATTTATGGTGGCTATGAACTAATTTGTCTTCTAGTACTTGTTTTCCAAACGACTTTGGAAAAAAGTTTGTTATTTTTTGTTGTTTTTTTAGCAGATATAATTACACTGTATGTTTTCTTCCTCAGGCAGTTTCAGCTTGCTTGTCTTTCTGTCTGTTTCATTATTTTTAATGTGGTATTTCCTGCTCTGCAGATAAAGAATGATGATGGGTGTAAATTCTGAAAACCAATACAGCAGAGCACTCAGGAACTGAACGCAGCACATAAAATATTACTTACTCTCATTGTACTTTGCCTTTACCTAAACTGCAAATTTTTAAGTGACCCTTTACATCATTGTGATGAACCTGCTCAACAGCTACTTTACTACAAGTCGCCATCCTTTATGGCAATCTCTAAAACTACTCTGATGAAAATTGCAAGTCCACTAATTGCAAAGACAATATGAGTTGTCATCATAAATATTTTTATTTTTTTGGGTTGTGCAAAGTAAAAAAGAAACAGTTGCAGTTGAAGTTGAAATGGATGACTAGTCAGTGCAGAGCTTTTAGCTGGTTGTTGTGTTTAAAGAGAAATCATTACCATTACAGCTGATTGTGTAATGCACATTAAATTTCCCCAAAAGCAAATGTGGCTATTCGTGCTCATAAAGTTTCTACCTGAGATGTCTTAGTGAGCCGACTCTGTAATGTGCGGTTCATTTCAAAAACAGCCACTCCAGTGTCTTAATGTTAGCATAAAGCAAGCTATGTGGATGTGCTGCTCGCCGTTTCAATGAAGAAATCTGAATGGCTGTAAGCTGCCAGGCAAACCTTTATATCTATTTGTTCCACTTGTCTGGCTCTCAATGAGTTTAATCAGCTGAGAAGAAGCCATGAGGGGGGGGTGTTGCCTTACCCGCCCATACATTAGAGAGCCCCCTTCTTGTACCACACATTCGCGCTGAAACACACACACGCACAACCCCACAGCCCCATTCTGTGTGCATCGATGTGAGAGTTGAGGGTCTCCCTCTCCCCTGTTGCCTTACGGATTATCAAGTACACTTCAATTACTGCCGATCGATACACTTCTGGCTGCAAAAGGGAGTGTGAAGGAAATTAGACAGACTTTGGGTATGGCTGTGACTACAAAGCAATGGATTAACACTGATATGCATCTCTTCATTTACATCAGGAATGGGCCAATTCTCCATCAGCATACTGCACTCTCCTCTGAACGGACGAACATTCACATAGGTTTTAAGGGGACTTTTTGAAAGATTGCTTCTTTAAGTGGTGGGCAAGGTGAGGGCAGGGCCGGCCTATTCTGTGAGGGGGATTAAAACCTACTGTAGTCCCTGCAGCTAAAGAGCCACTGGAACAATGCTTTTAAACTGCATTTAAGAAAAAGAGATCTCATGTTTGAGGAACAGTCTGATTTATTTGAGAAAAAAAGGTTTTGTGAAGTTATTAAAAGTTTTCTTAACTAGAACTCCTCAGACAGGTGAAAGGCCAACAGCTCGTCAGACAGATCTTCTGTTTTAGTCTTTTAAAACAAGTCTGAGTAAAGGTGTCCATATTGGTGGAGAACAACTTTAATCGCCATCACTTTCGCGAACCCACCAGAAGTGGAGTGACCTTTTCTTTCAATTGTGTGATGCCCTTCCACTTCTTTCTCTTTCAAAGATGATGCTTTTCAGGTCTTGTTGTTCAGTGGAAATTATCCCAATAGATTCGCTACTGTTACAACTGCTGTCGAAAGGTGTTGACAAACTACTGCTCCTATTGTAAATATGAGTGTGTAGATGCCTATTCATGATTGCTCAAGACAGCAGACCTGTCAGTGCTGACTCAGCATTGACAGGTACCCGTTCCCTGTCAACAGCATTGGGATATTCTACTGATCCCAACCGTCCACCTGCAACAGTTGAGTGCCTTTAAATTTGTGAAATAAGTTTGTAGAGATGGAATGTTTTTTTTTAATTTATTTTGGAATTAGTTTTCTCCTGTTTTTGTTAAAGTTTTTGTCTTTTGGTTAATGTATCTTGACTACATCTCAAAAACAGAAAAGTCAATGACTGTTTTCTAAATAAAAAGTAGCGTAAGATTATGTAAATGAGTTTGCTACATAACATTGCACAACTGGCTCAGGCAACATCGATTTTTCAGGTCAGCTGTGGCTGATTTGGTAATTTACAAATAACTACAAGATCTGGAAAAGCACAGTGTTAATTTTCAAATGGAAACCTGACAAAAAATCAAAAGTTTATTCCAGTCTCACAGAACCCATTTATTTATCCATGGGACAGGACTCTGTCTTTGAAGATATCAGCTGTCTATACTTTCACAAGAAACAGGCGTTATGATTTTTTGATATTTTTATAATATTGGTGGGAAAAATGTGGGCGAGTGCTTGCGTGCTCAGTAAATAATTAAAGAAATGCTAATCCCATCATTCTTCCACATGAAGATTTAGAATCTAGCCACATTCAAATATTTGGAGTAAACGAAAAAGAAAGGCGCATATCCACCGATAGAAAATGCTTGTCAGCAGATAACACAATGGCTTGGCGCTGGTAGGAAATAAAGCCGAAGTACTCGTCCTCCTGCACTGAGAGGAAAGGGAAATGAAAGCAGTACTGTGGAAGAGGATAAAAAAGAAGTAAAAGTGTAGGAAGAGATAAGCAGTGGCTGTATCCCCTGAGGCAGCCTGTGAAGGTCTACCAAGCACGGCCCCTGCCTCTGAACCCCCTCCAGGTCATCTGCCCTCGCTCTCCCACCCTTCCTTTCTACAGAGGCAGTAAAAACACTCCAACACCTGGGTTCCCCCTCTGTTCTGCTACAGCAAGCTACAGCACAACACATCGCTGATGCATTTTTCACACGCACACAACAAGAGCTTCTGCACGGACAAAGAGAGCTTTGTGATTAACAAAAAAAAAAAAAAAAAAAGAGGAACACTGCTTCTGATAGCCATGATAACCAGCCTTGTCCTTTGCTTGCTGCCACTACAACATCTGTGAAGAGATTATTATTGACTGACCTTCAAACATTCCGAAAACATAATGCTGCTGATTTGTTTAATTTGAAGAGGCTACAGGGGTTTTATCGGAAAATTTTTGGCACCATATGCATCCTTTTCAATTTTTAATAACTCTTTTAAATACTGTCATGCGTTCTCTGAAGGTTGTTTGTTTTGCTCGTCTATCACCAAAGCCTGCATTTATGAGAACTGCTGAACCCTATCCACCTCTCTCATCTCAGGGTCAGAGTCGCATTACACACTATACTGCCCGGAGTGGGAGTTTAGTTTTGCGTCTAAAACGCTTCCCTCTTCAAATAAAGATGCCTCTCCTATTGAAAGCTTCTCGCTCCACCATGAATTTAAACCCTCCAACCCACCCGCCTTCCCTCCTTCCCTCCCACTGCAATCTGTCCTGCCAGCTCCCACGGTTTGTCTTTGGAAGTGATCCGTCCCTGAGCGTTGAGCAGAGCCACTTCATGTTCACATCAGCCCCAGAGGCATTCCTGCCTGCCCACTACCCTTGCTTTCTTTTGTCAGCCAAATGGATACCAATTAAATCAACTGTTCTCCAATTAGAATTTGGAAGAATCCATCTTGCTCAGCGTTCTAAATCCCAACGCTTGAGTCCTTTCTCTCATGTAGCTCCTTTTCATGGAGTCGGTTACAGGAGAAAATGAGACTGTTTTTATTCCTGAAATAGGATACTCCTGGGTTTCTTTTTTTTTTTTTTCTGTTTGCTCAATATGTTAATAGAGCATTTAGCCAAATGTTTATAGGACTATGCACAAGGGACATTATTACGGTGCAAGTTGGGCGGGGGATGCTAAAGTTCTAGGATAAGGAATGGGGACTTTGTTACAAAGAGTACAAAAATCCCTAAACTGGGCTGTTCATTAATGGGAGCAATTTTAAGCTAGAGCTTTTATTACAACTTCCTCTTCTCGTTACTGGTTGAGACTATAAAACTTTTTTTTTTTTTTTTTTTTTGCCATTCGAAGCATGCAAAGATTACTCGGACAAGTTCGCTTACTCACTCACTGCTCTCACACGGAGACCCTGATTTGATTAATACATAGAGGGTATATCTTAATTTGCAGACACGGACGGCAAATGGCTTTGGACTCAAGCCACATCATTATTGCCTAATAGTCGTGTTCAGAAAGTATGCCCCATTGTGTTTCATATGATCAGGCAACACCCCCTACTGCCACTCGAAATCACAACCAGCTAAACAAACCAGGCGTTTCCTGTGGAGTCGCGATTCAAAGTCCCAGGCCCTGATTTGGACCTCTACAGCCTCCAGCATGCCACTGTCCATATGTGGACACTCAGTTCCTTTTCTACCCCTCCAACAGAACTGCCATAGGATGCACAAGTTAATGCGCAGTCTGGTAATCCCCCATTGTTTTAGTGAGAAAAGACTCAATGCCGCTGATTGCAAATTTGCTTATATCATTAAGATTGTAAAGCAAATTACTAAGCAAGATGTATTCTTCCATATTTGCTGGTGATTTGCTGAATTAAATAATACAGATGATACAATTTAAATCACTTCACAACCAAAAAAAATACCAAACCATGGTATCAGAACTTGGAATAATGTCTCTTAAGCATGTAAGTAAACAGTTGTAAAAAATAAAACTTATTTATCTGGTCCCTCTGTGTTAGTGGCTAATATGCAAATAGAGCTGCTTAGACAATTCCAGTTTTTAAACTTTGACGGCCCCCTACTTTTACTTTGTTATGCGTATCTGCTCTGAGAACGAAGGTTCATTGTGCTTAAACAATAGAGGCATTCTTATGTCCATCACAGAGCAAAGATGGTAACTGACACCACAAAGCAACAGTCACAAAATTTTGTCCACAGATGGAATCTTTGCTGTTAGCCAGAAATATATGAGGTTTGTGATTTCTGTGGTCATTTTATTTTATTTTTTTATGTAGTTACAAATGCAGTTATTTTATTTTTTTTAATAGGCGATGCATCTAAAAAATAGGAAAATTGTGTTACTTATTTTAGACTTTCTGGTTTAGATTACACCATACAGTTGCAGAATATCTAGATTTTATGTGCGATAAGCTAAGGAAAAGGCTAAAGACAAATCATAGGTTGGCAATATTGAACTCAAAATCTTTTGCAGTCATATCACAGCTTAGTATATTTTAACAGTTTCTATTCTTTGACCCTTTTCATGGGTTTTGTATGCATGGCCAAAGCCATGCATACAAAAACTTACTGGGTTATTTGTTTAGCCCAAGCACTCTTCAAATAGCAGATGAGACAGTAACTTTGAATGAATATTGGGTTTAATTTGTAAACCAGTCTGTTGAGTTCCAAATGAGGAAGAGCCTAATCAATCTTCACAGATCAGTGTTGAGCTATGCAATGCTTCACTCAAACTTTTTCATTGGATAAAATGGGAAATAGTAAAATGGTAAACTTGAGACTGACAAAACGGTTTTGTCAGGGAGTTGTGGTGATGATGGTAATTCATATTAGAGAGAAAATAAATTCACTGAAGGTTGGCATCATTGGCCATTCAACTATCAATTTTTTTAATGATTACTTCAAATGTAAAATTAAACTAAAACTAAATGATTAATTCTAATCCAGATATTACTTATGTAGTGATCTAGGTGTGTTATTTAAAACCTGCTCTTTGGTTGCCCCAAGGTAAGACACTGATCAATTTAAATATTTTTGGTTGGAAACCTAACCCAGTACACTACGTCAAACCCATTACTCAATCCAGCTGTTGTGTTAAACCAAACTGAGTGGACTTAAAATTGATTGCAAAAATTAATTTACAACAAAAATATAATGTTTTGTTGATCACTTTGAAAAAAAAAATACTTTGAATGAAATACTTGTCACAACTGACCCTTTTGAGATAACAGCAGAGTCTATGTTTCTTAATTTTTGATACTTAACAAACTTGTTCCTCAGAGCTGAACTCCCAAATGCCTCCAGTCCGGAAACCATCTGAGTGAGCTCCTAATGAACACCAAAATGCTAGCCCTTGTTTTTCCAGCTGTTGATGCAGTCAGGTTACTGAGTGTATGAAAACAGGGAGCACATATTGCAATTTTCACTCTTCAAAGTAACTTGATTTATATCATGCAGCATAGACTTAATATGCATAATTTATGTCACATGGAAAACATTTCTAAACAGCACTAGAACTACATATTGGGGCTCCTAAACAAATAGTCATTACCACCCACATTTTGAATCTTTATTCACGGTTAGGTAAATACAGCAACGGAACAATCACAGACACTATTTCTAGAAAAAGAAAAGGAAAAAAAAAAACAAAAAAAACAATTAAAAAATCCCTTCCCCTTCCCATCCAGGCTATTCCCACGCATTTTTTGGCAGAGCTCGGCAGATGATCTCCAGAGGCTTTGCTTCTCGAAGAACTTGTCAGGAAAAGATCTACATTTCCCAGGGATGAGTGTGGGTGAAAGCGAGAAGGAAACTGAAAGACAGAGCAGAGGTTTGAGTGTGAGCCAAAAAGTGTGAATTAAAAGTGAAAAGAAGAGTTCACGTATTGACAGGGGAAAGACTTGGGGTTAAGATTCTGAGTACTGGGCTCAGGGTGAAGGGGGCTTGCGATACTCACAGAGAAAGGAAAGAAAAGGCCAAAATGAATGGAAAAATGGCACCTATCTGTCAGAGATCTTGAGCAGACCTTTGTATGATAAGAGAAGTGATGGTTTTAGGGAATCAAGGGAAAAATATAGATCCTACAATGTCACTTTTGTTCTTCAAACTGTGACCCACTGAACACAAGCGCATTGCTAATCAGTTTAACCCTCTTCTAGTGGCTCAGCCCCACAGTTTCACATGATGAGTGCTTGACAGCAGCGCTAGGCCCATTCTCGAGTCAGTGTGGCCTGCAGCTCAGGCCGGGGCAAAAGCCTCGACCTTGGAGGCATACTGACCTGGCAGGGGGACACCTCTCATGGCATTTTGACATCAGGTTCAGACAGAATAGAAATCTCTCAAACATCATCTTATAGACTTCTCAACCTGCCACCACTGCCATACCATCCTTATTCAAATGAGGGTTCATTGCTTTTGTTTTTTGATTTGTCTTTGGTGACATTTTGTTGATGGGCTGGGTCAGTCCTCTGAGTAGTGGGTCACAAGCTGACAGAAATGTCAAAACTGGTTTTCCCTGCTTTTCCGATATTAACTCACACATGACTGTTTGCCTTTCCTACAAGCCAAAACCCATATCCGCAGATAAATACACAAATTTGTTCTTCCGTCACACACCAGGCTTGTGGATTCCATATTAAAAAAGAAATTAATTTTGAAATAACTTCCTCTTTATAATCTCTTCCTTTGACTAATATTTTGAGTCAAGGATTACCATCTTGTTTTCTTTGAGAATGTCTGAGACATTTTTATCATCTCAGGGGATTGAGAAGCACCACAACAGGAAGTCACCACCGTCACACCCGTTAGGTCAATAAGCATTTTTGAATCATGGGAGGCTTTGCATGCTGGGCTATATATAAATGCAGACAAATTTATTTCCTTTACATCTTGTGCTCTTTATCTTGTCCAGCGCTTTGATAATGTCAGTCTTCAGTGGACCCTGACAAGGATAAGGATTTGTTTTTGTTAATTTTTTTAGCTTGTTATGCTTAAAGCAAACCATTTGGATGACATTTTAGTGCATTTCCCAGCATGAGCGCAGATTTAAAACAGTGCAGTCTGGATTTATGGGCTCCCCTGGTGAAGATGTGTGAAAAGTCCTCTTTTATTGGAGTTGCAAAATCTCATACTAAATAAACAGAAAATGTAACATTGCATTTAATTTGAGGCAAAAATATCACTGTCAAAGAAAATATGTGTATTTCACAATTACAATTATTGGCATCCCTAAACAAAAATAACCACTTCAGTTTTTTTGTGGTTCACTGTGAACTTTTAATTTTTATCATCACCAAAACATCTATAGGCTTTGAACAAGTAATCCATAGATTACTCTCATCCTGAGGTATGAATAGGAAGTGATGGGCCATTTCAGCAAGACATTCTTCAAAGTGTATGTAGATCTTTAAAAATCAAGAGATGGTTTTCAGAAAATTCCTACTTGTCCGAGCTTCTTCATTTCTACGGTCAAAGCAATATTCAAAATGTTTTTAAAAATGTAAAACAGTGATGGATTAAGCCCTAATTATTTTCTGTTAGCTCCAAAGTTAACTTTTTTATAGAACAGCAGACATATCAGCATAATATTTTGTTCTATTGCCAGAAAATAATAATTTACATTAAGGTTCTCCAGACATCTTTCCCATTAGGTCCAATAAATGCTGAGGATGCACTATATAGAATCACTGCCTGTAAAACAAAACTCATGACAGGTTTTATAACTCCAATAATTTTCATTTAGAATGGTTTTTGTCACAAAGTTTTATATGACATTAGTTTTCATTACTGTAAAGGATCAAGTACAACACTTATGTGATTTTCAGCTAACTTTATAACCTCAGCCTACGTCAAAACCTTCAGTCCCACAAAACTGAAAAAAAAAAAAAAAAAAAAAAAAAACTTATTTCAAATCCCAGGATTGCATTTGTACATATTATAGTGACCATATAAAATTTTGGTACCGACATTCTGTGGTAATTTTTATTTGATTTAGTTTTGAATTTATTTGAGCTATATGTCAATAGTGTTCTTTGTTTATATGCTTTTCACTTCAGGAATATTGAGAAACAAATCACCAAATAAACCTTAGTGGCTGATGGCTCCAATACAGAATCAACTAAAAATGTATGATTGGGACATTCAAAACACTGCATGGAGATAGACACACAGACCTTTATAGTTATTTTGATCTTCATCAGCAGTATGTCACCACCAGGCCCCTGATGTCATTTAATCAGGGCCATAAATCAAGGCTAAAGACTAAAGGAGCCTTTGCAGTTGTAGTCTTTATGTGCTTTGAAACTCTTTAGTCTTTCATTCACATTCAATGGACTCATTCAAACCTGTTTAATAAGCAGCTAAAGACTAGTGTATTCAGTCTGGCATTTGGGTAAAACGTTTCTTATACTTGATAGTGTTTCAGTCCTTTTTAATGTTTATTTTCAATTTCAACTGTTTAATTGTTTTTTGTGAAGAAATCACAAATCCAATGTGTTCTTAAAGGTGCCATATGAATAAGTGTTACCTACTTGCATATCAGACTTAATAGGTTTCTGGAAAATGCAATTATTATTTACATTTCACTCAGGCAGCACAATAAATTGATTCATTCTTTTTTAATAGCTCCTATTTTCACTAGTCAAACAATTGTAGTTTAATATTAGACATTTTAGAAGTGGTTAAAAGCATTTTAATTTTCTGGACATACGGCACCTTGATTCGCCTTTCGACAAACTAATCCTTTCTGATTAATAAAGCCTCTATGTGGAGCTCCTCTGCACAGTGAGATGTTTGATTAGCTATGCTTCATGCTAACAGTCCTTAAGAATCACTACAAAGCAATACATCCACATCATTACACCACTGTTGTCAACTAAATGACTACAGTGATTAGTTAAAGGATGGACAGTGTTAGTTTGTCAATATTCCTTGATTGTAACCACAAACTTAGAGATCTTAATAGTTTATCTGGTTGAAACGTAAATCAAGGTTGCTCTGGGAATGCTGGAGATTCTTGAATTCTTATTGATGCATAAGGGAGAATGAGGAGCAGATTTTTTATAAGCTTGATATGTCGCTTTAAGATTAAAAAATAATTTATGAAGCATTGGACAGAACGGATCTGCAGGACTACTATTTATTACTTCTAATGCTCAAAAACAAACATGCAGTTTGCTAAGCACTGCAGACACTTTAACTTGACTTGAGCTTTACTTACATGTGCATAAATTTGAACTTTTAACATAAAAAACATTCAGACCAGTTTGGCGTGAAATGACAGACGGCAATGTAGAAAAGCACCTCTTCTCCACTTGGAAGTATGGTGAAGGATGTATGGTGCATGGGGCCTTTTTCATGCTTTCCTTGTTACAGTTTTTGGAATATTAAACTCTTTCAAATTCCATGAGGTTTTAAATAAAAATGTGTGGTGAACTCTCACAAAACTAAAAGTGGGTCATCATATGGACTTATCTTTATTCACAGTCTCAAAATTGGTTCTAATACAATGGCATCCATTTATACATCTATTTAAGTATGATTGTTTTATTGACATTTATTTAGTAGACCTAGGAAGCAAAAAAAAAAATCTGGTCCTTAATTCTTGAAAAGAACAACTAAGAAACCGTTTTGGACTAATCTTGAACTGGAATCGCAACAGCTTTGTCCAGCAAAACCTAATTGTTTTACATAATATGGCTCTTGCATCTATACTTGGTCACAGTCAACCAAAGTAAAGTGTCAGTTTGTCTTTATTAAGCAACAAGCAAGTTTAATCAATGCTTGGAAAACTGTATTCTTTTTTTCTCTTTAATGTGCCATTAAGAACCATTCAGAGTGACTGAACAGTTGTCACAGAAAGTGGGGAAACAGTGAGTAATCAATGATAGTTAAGAAGTGTAATTTATCACCTTGCCACCACTGAGGGTTTGTGGAGTGAGCCCTCCTGCATGGAGAAGAAAATGTGTTGGGAGAAGCTCAGTTGATATGGTGGCTGAAGCCCACAAGGGTCAGAGCCCAATTACTCTTCATCTGCTGCTCCTCATCACCACTGGCAGAAGCACAGCTCAATTGCCACATTATCTAGGCATATCAATAGTGCAGAATTAAAAGTCATTGATTTTTTTTTGGAAGGCTTTTTTTATTGCCTTTGGTCAAAAAAAAGCTAGTAGGAGCTTTAACCTTAGACTGATATCTAAATTATTACCTGCTAATTTGAGAAAAAAAAGTGAATAAATAGTTTAAATTGTAAAATGAAGCATGATTATTAACTTTCAGCCAAACAGTGTGAGAATAAAATTATGTTCCCTTCCCTTTGAGCCTCTCAAGCAGTATTTATTGAGGTAAGATTGACTTCACTGTAATTTGAAGTCTCTGGTGAGGTCTGCATACAGCTTTCTCTAAAAACAAACCAACAGACACAAATAAATGTACTGGCAATCAGGCATCAATCACACTGTGCATCAACATTCAAAATGACCACAGCAGAAAGAATCGAAAAGGGGCAAAAAAAACAACAAAAAAAAACAAAAAAAATTTCAATTTCAAGAACATTATTATTTTCATTAATCATAGCCCTGCCATCACCCTATTCTTATGCCTTAGTAAGAGATCTATTATACGCTCCATTTAGCTTCAGCCATATTACCTCATATGTTTTCCTGGCTGACCAAATAAGACTTAAGAGATAAAACAATTTACTGTTCATTATGATCCATGTCACTGGAATCAATCTATTAACCTGTGTTAACTGGGAAGCCTGGCAAAATTTCTGACTGTGGAAAGGCAAGACAAATAGATATTTATGTTCTGTATGTCTGTCGTCATAAAATGACTGGGCATTTAATTTGGCCCCTCCCACCCAGTGGATGGCTTTATTTTATTTTATTTTTTTATTTTTTGTGGTGGCCAAGGCGCCCTCCTCGCCTTTAAGCAGCCTCTGACCTGTGAAAGATTCTAACAAATTAGCTTCTATTGTGAAGCCAAAGGTGCCATCAATGAAGAGACGCTCCAGTGCGCCTAAAGTATGATGGTAGAGGCGAGCCACAGAGCAGAGAACCTTGACATGATTGAATTAACCCTTTGCAGGAAATGTGATGATAAGGATGGTGGGGCAATGTGCCTTACAGGGTTGTATTGTTTGCTTCCTCTGAAAAGAAACATGTCCCACTTCGGAACCATACTTCCTAAACAAACCTAAATGATTTGGGGACAAACAATGTGATATCTTTAGGAAGGGCAAAGTGGCCCTCGATCAATGGAAAGAAATACTATTCTGCATTTCAATGTTATGTAATAAACGTGGTGTGTCTTATCTAATTTATTAATGAGATATTTCCTTTTGCACACTAAGAAGAGATGAACAAGACAAGATCTACGAAAAACCATGGATGTGGTTTTATTTACTTTGCAGAGATATTATTGTGGACAGAGACACCACTAGGATCTAAGCATATGGAGGCATTGCCCAGCTAAAAAATGGTTATCTTTTCATGACACCAAGATAACTTGTAAGTAATACAAAAATAAAATAAAAAAATGCTGAAAGAGTTCTTGAACCTCCTTCAAATTAGTTATCCATCTTACCACTGGTAATAGCTTTGCTATCATCTGAAATCCTATTGCTAAAATCTTTGTATTATAGAATTTTTTTCTATAATATTTCTGGTAACAATTTGAAGGGGTGTGCACAAGACTGACATGACACTGTTATAAACATGACATAGGACCTCTCATGAACATAAAGAAGTCTTTATAAATGTCTATGACTGTTGTCATGAAGCATCATTCGGTGAAAAATGACACTTTTAATGCAAAGTTGCTCTAAAAGTTGCATTAAAAGTCGATTAAAAATGCAAACTTTACATGATTTTGTAAATTATGATAATTTAATGCAAAGTTGGTATTTTTAATGAACATTCAATGCAACTTTTAGCACAACTTTGCATTAAAAGTGTCATTATTCACCGAATGATGCTTCATGACAACTGTCATAAACATTCATGTCATAAACTGTCAAAAAAAAAACAACAACAATGTCAAGTCTGCTCACTCAAGTCTGTTGAGAAAGACAACCATGTGTTTGTACCACTCATCCTGTAACTGGACCCAATCCATGCCAAGAGCAAGAATGAATTAAACCGCAGCTCTTGTCCGTCTGTCCATCCATTCAGCCATCGTTTTTCACTCATCCAGGATCAGGTTCCAAGGGCAACAGGTCTGGAAAGGAAACCTAAACATTCCTCTTCCCAGCACCAGTCGCCAACTCATTCTGCAGGATTTCAGGCATTAACAGAAAAAAAGGCATGTGAAAGGAGGCACCCTGATGCCATCCTAATCAGAAGTCTGAATGACCTCAACAGAGCCCTTTCCATGTGGAGGAGCAGTGGCTCGTCTCCAGACCTCCTCACATTATCAACTAATACCAAAGGTTTCCAAACCACACACTCTTCTGCCCATGACTACATCTTTAGCTCTTGTCAATGAACACCACAAACATAATCAAACAGTTTCAGACTCCAAGTACCACTACAGGAATCCAGCATCATCTTCCATAAAAAGGCTCAGGGGGACATAGCTGAACGCTTCTCCATATCCATAAAACACATGTAGATCTGACACTGGATTCTGAGGCACAACCCTGCTGGTGGAGCCTTGGTAAAGCCCAAAAGGTCTATTAAAAATTATATACTATAATCTTAATACATGTGAAATAAATGCTCCTTTTTAATCTATTTTTTCATTTCACTTTTTTCCTGGGCTCCTATAGTCTAAATAAGGATGACAATAATAATCGCCTGCAACATTAAACTAATAAAACAAGAGATCTAAACAAAAGCACAACAGGAGTAGAAACAATGACTTTATGGGACTCAAATGTGTCGAAATTCAGTGTGAAAAAGAGAGAAGACAAGATGCATAAATAGAACCTGTCTGACAAAAGTTTTTATCCTGTGGAATTACTCGGAGAGACAGAAAAGGAGCTCAGAATTGTCAGGTTGAATCTCTGATTAACAGGATAGCTGAGGGAAGGTTTGAGATCTTCTGAGTGAGCCTTAGCTGTCTTATGAAATAAAAAAAGAGAGAGAACGGCTAATCTTAAAAGCAGAGAAACTTCAGCCCCTAAAAACCTGGCAGTGTGTTCTACATCAGAGGGTCCTTATAGCTCACAGTGCTAAGAAGATTTTTCTTTTTTGACAATTTTGCTTGACGGTACCAAGTCCAGCACTGTAGTTAGAAAGTAACAAAAAGATTAACTTGTTTTTCAGTATGAAACACATTGCTGCTTATTTTAACATTTGCAAACTAAAAATCCTGTTGTACATACAAATTAATTTACATGTTCTTGATGTGACCAGACTGCTCGCACTGTATGGCCGTATCCGACATGTCGGACTCTTGAACTCAAAACTGCAAAGACGTTTATTCCATGAACAATTTTGGAAATTTGATTGCATTTGCACAGTATAGTGTGCAATTACCATCAAGCTTAACCACAAATGGTAAAAAAAAAAAAAAAAAAAAAAAAAAATCACACTCAGCTGAGTTAATGCACAGAATAGCAGCAGCAATTATCAAGTTGTGACATTGTTCACACGTAATATAAATATAACATGCATACATTACTAATTCCTTGTTTCCTTTAGATATTAAGTTTGTGAACTAAGCATTGATACGTCTTGGTTTCCAATTAAAGCCTCCCTTCAGGAATGCTGGAAAATCAATACGAAAAATATTACCTAGTTGAAATGAGATTCTGAGGTTATGGTGAAGGTACAGCACACCATAGTTTCTTTTATCTACTGTATGTGACATAGGGCTGAAACAGTTAATGAGGACAATATATTAAATGTGCTTTTCTAAATGCTATACAAAATAATAAGGCCCTGTTCTACATGCCACCAAAATATGAAATTAATTGTTCCACAAATCAACCTGAAAGGGTTTTCATCACTCTTAGTTTTTTTTTCATTGAATGTGACATAAAAAAAAGTTAATGTATGCATGTCAAACTCAACTAAACACAACTCAGTGTCCGCTATAAAATAATTTTTTTTGCTTCTCTCTGAATTAGCTAATGCAAAAACACTGATATATTTATTTTTCTAACATTTCTATGAAATATTTGTACACTAACTGTAAAAATAATAGCAATCTTCCATATGGATATTTTGATCACATAGTCATTCTTTCACTTAAACTGGTCATTCATTGGCTGACTTTCTATTTTTGCCTGGGTTTATTCAAAAGTAAATTACCAGGGCCGTAACCAGTGCTGGACTCACCTATTTGTGTGTTTAATTGGCCATGTTGTCGCTTGAAGTTAATTGGTTCTCTGAGTCCAGGTAGTTACTAAATGTTTGGCAGCATTAGAACCTCAGCACTTTTCCATTAATGGCGCGTGAAATGAAATGTTTGATACTGCAAATAAAATCAGTGATATTCAAGGATGTTATGGTTGGTAATGTGTTGAAACTGCCTTTAATGGGTCCTGGAAGATTGGGGTAGTGTCAGCTGGAACCGCCTGGGCCCTCTCCTGACATTGCTAGTTGCCTCTTCATTCCCTTAACGACTGTCTATACTGATTACACAGACCCCCCAAAAGCTGGAAGCTGAGAAACTGTCTCTATTAGTAGTCCAATTAGAGTCATTAGCATATTCTGCTTCATTTTAATTCAGCGATTATATAGCACCAAATCTTTTATGCAAGAAAACAAGAAAATCTGCAACACTTCTACAACCAAAGAAAAGATGCAGGCACAAAATCCCAATAAAATACATTACCATAGGTCTGCGATGTACAGGCTGGGCTTGTGCTTTAAATTGTTTTGTAGTATGACTAATTTCTTTGGGAGATTTTAATACAGTACTATATTGTTACTTACAAAAAAGTTGTAATAAAAAGGGGAAACAATCCATTTGACCAGTGACTTCTTTTCTTCGGCCCCCAAAATTCAGAGCTACATACTGGTAAAAACAAAAAGAGAGATAGTGACATTGATGCACTCCATCAATGTCACATCATAAAGTTTCAAACATTGGGATATTCTAATTCAATAAAATATTACATACATCCCACTGAGGTTTGTTAGTCAGATTAAAAGGATCTTTTGAGAGTAGGAATGCATAAGCAGGTAATGTCATTAAGCTTACTTTTCTGCTTTAAAAATAGTTTTTGTGTTAGTCTAATATGATATTCTTATTACATGTAATAAATTGTCATAACAGAAATAAAGACTTTCAAACAGTGTAATACATCTATTTAATGTGTTTTTTCTTTGTTATAAAGTTCCTGAAATAAATAGACTTTTCAATTATATTTTAATTCATTGAATGGATCTGTATATAGCATATAAGAACTGTCACACATGCTTCATAGGAGTGACAACTTGTTTCATGAAATGCACTGAAATCATGCATGTTTAATCTCACATTCAGCATGTTTTACATACACTAGTACACATGGCAAGGAACGAAGAAGCGAGACAGCAACTTTAAAAGTAAAGCACTCTGCTTAGAGTGGAAACATATTGCCTTTACAAGTGTCTGTTTTTGTGTGTGTTTGAATAAGCTAAAGACAGACACTGCATAGTGTTTTGCACAAACTAGACCAAATCAAAAGGGTGCTTTGGAACACAGCACTTAGTTATAAGCATCCCACACACACACACACACACACACACACACACACACAGTAACTATATATATCGAAAACCATGGATGTGGTTTTATTTATAATATATATATATATATATATATATATATATATATATATATATATATATATATATATATATATATATATATACAGTTACTGACTCTTATTCATGAGGTGCTATCCCATTGAAATGTCTCAGTCAACTAGAGGGTGGGATTTAAAACATGCACATGCTGAAGCATTGAGGTCCAAACTGGAACTCAAAAGTGTAGGCAACAATACAACGTACAATATATGCATTTTTGTCACTGGTAAATAAAATACTGTTCTTTGTTCATGTAAGAAAAGAAACAGTTTATCTTAAACATTTTGATAATACAAACAAAAAACTCACTGACATCATTCAGGGCTTCAGGAAATAAATAGTCCATAGCCCTTTTTTTTTAATAACATTACGTTGCAGATGCACAATCATTTAATTGAGAAAATAATTGTTATTAAAATCAATAATAGCTTTAATTAATTTAGTTGAAGCTTTAATTCAAAACCATGACCTAATTTATTGATTCAGTTGTCAGAATATATGGAAATGTCGTTGTGAGCAAATTTAAACAAATCATAGTTTTATGCTTGCATAAAATGGGGCAAGTGAAATTACTTTGCTTTGCATGTTTTTTATAAATATGACAATTGTATTTTGACACCAAGAAAGAGTAAAAGCTAAGACAGGTTTGAAACATCTGACTGGACACTTAGGGAAGAAATAGAGACAAAAGATTCCCAAAGGCAAGTCAGCACTATGCTGGAAATATGGTTTATATATTGCATGTCATTACAAGCATCCAATTTATTAGTGGTTGGAGAATTCACATGTTTAAATGCATAGCAGCATTGAAAAATAACTTCTAACTTGTAGATAAACTGGCAAACATGCAGGCAGGAACACAAGTCTGTTCTTTGTGATAAATATTCAGTTGCTGATGACTGGACAAGATAAACATTGTGTCTTCAGAGGTTATCAGGAGAGGCTGCCACATTTGGATATATTTTATCACAGTTTATCTGTTATCTGTTTAGCTAGTGGCTACCTCTGAAATCAAAACAGAGGGTGGGGGGAGGGATTTTGAACTAAAATGAGATTGCATTTAGTAAAATCAATACATCTACCTGCATAACCTTTTGTGCATTTTATGGACAATGATGTCACATTTCTGTTGGCTTTGAAATGTTAATAGAACATTTGGAAAATGGTTTAAACGTATAATCAGTGTTCATCTCTTGAAAATGTCTGCCTTATTTGCGAGGGAGAAATGTCAGTTTAGCCATACCAAATGGTGTCATCAGTATCAATGAATTGTGTTTCATATCAATAAAATACTTATCCATGCACCAAAAGGTTGGGCACAAATGGGATCATATCATATCTAATGATAAAGTAATTTGTATAGCCATTTTTATGTTTGATATTTGGAAAATGGTGCATGTGTGTGTCTAGTGGCTGAGGCAGACACTAATTCTATTTTCTCTCACCTACACTTGGTGAGAAAATAAAATTGTGATTATTAAAACACCCAAGAGCCCACATCACAGATTTATTCTATGACTTTTCCCTCAGTTAGGTCTTTGAAAGTAGGACCTCGTTGGAAAGAGGCTTTTAGATTAATCATATTATCCACAGGTTCTGAAACAAGAATGGTTCTTGACCTCCTCTTCCATAAGAATCCATTATCTTAAACTATCACAGTAATCCTGGCTTTGGGTAGGGAGAGACGGAAGCAAGAATCAAGCCTAATAGATAGCAAATAAGATTAATCTATGATCTAAGTGCCGATTACACTTGGACCTGCCCTTGAACACTCAGGTGTAACCTTGAGATCTGCCTCCACTCTTAGCCGGCAATTGGATTGAAAGTCTCTGAAGGGTTTCAGGTGGTGGAGGGGCACTTTGCCAGGACCTTCCCCCTGAGAGATCAAAGGCCAGGCAGCTTAACCCTTGCAAAACCAAAGGTGTTAAATATAATATGTAGTGGCTGGTTATAAACAATCTATGGAAAGTATTTACTGCTGAATGAGCTTCTGTATTATTTTGTGCGGCATAAAGCATAGGTAGAATTAAGATGCATATTAAAAAAGAAAATCTATCCAACGAGTAACTTTATGTGGCTTACTTGTGAATTAAATATTAAGTTAAAGTACATTAAACTGATGCAAACAACGCTGATTACACATCTCAGGATCAGATTTCTATCATTTGGACAAAAAGCGAGCTGCAGGGAGACATTTGCTTCTGCTCTGAATAATTGTTTAGTGATGGACTGTACATGTTTAACATACAGAGATCGATACGTAAGGCTTTCACTCAGCAACCCCACCAAACCATAGACAAACATAGACTTGCAGATCGATGCTCCCCTCGGTTTGACTCTGAAGCTGACTATTTGATTAATCTGGTAGGGCAGCCAGGAAAGCGAGAGGAGGCATACAACATCTGATAGTTTCATGCCATTAGGATGGCTAGAGTAATGAAATTTCATTTAATTTGTCAGGAAGAGAGTGCTAATGTTAAAAAGCTTTTGGGTAATAAAAAAAAAAGTCTTGAGAGATGTGAAAGAAAACCTTAAGTAATTACTCTGTGTATCCTGGCCCATCATGATGGAATATTTACATTACTGTCATGGAAGTCCAGGGAGTAATTAAATTAGTGAGGTGGCTAAGCTCTTTATTCCCACGTTTTTCTGGCCTTTCATGAAAGAAAAGACTAATATGTAGACAAAGCCACTTTTCCTCATGATGGAATTGCTCGGCTGTTCAGCAGCAGTGCTCAAGCTTGGCGAATGACGCTTATTTTATTGGATATTAAGTATATGCCACCTTTACTCTTTTGAACTTGAGAATTTGCAGCTGTCCAAACCTTTGTCAGTGCAAAGTAGGCTCACACGAACCTATTTATGAGCCACTGTTGTGCCCATGAGCATAATTTTTATGATATTGTGATATGTCAAAGAATGTCACAATAAAACCATAGACCCTTGCTAAGCCTAAAAGGTATAAGGTATAACCACTGTTGTCTTCCCTATAAGGCACCCGTAGCTGTTGCAGAAGTCAATAAAGTTAATAAATTGTGGATAAAATAATGAATGACACATGTTAGAGCAGCAGCAAGGTTAAGTGTAATACTATTCCAGTTTACATTCCAAGGGTACAGGCTCTATGATCGTGTTAAAAAAGGTCTTCAGAACAAAATAATCATAAATCCAACAAGCTGTGTGTTGTGCCTGACGTCTATATCGGGGTATATCAGCATCCTTTCTCACTCCATGCGAGCCTTACCAAGACAGATGTGTATAAGGGCCTGGAAATGTATCTGACCGCTAGCTTACTCTAATGAATAACTTCCACTTTAGGTCCTGCAATGTAAGCAGAAAATCCACCTTGCAGACGCCGGAGCTCCATCATGAATCTAACCCGACAGCCGACATAATATAAAGGCGACAACACTTGTATGACTTCCATTTTCTTTGCTTTCTATTGATTTTCAGTTAATAACAGAGGGAAATACTAAACGTCTGTGCTGAGTACCTAATAAATCCTGTCTGAGCTTTTTTTATTGAGGCGAATTTAATAAAAGCAGTAGGCCAGGCAGGGGGGATTTGTCTCAGAGAGGGCAGAAAAAAGAGAGATGAGTGGGGATGGGTTAATCCAAATGCTAAACACTCATTCAAGTGTGATAACCACAGCTATTTATTCCTACCTATAACTTAGGTTACCTAAAGCCACATTTGCGATGGTTTTATGCATGTCCTCTATTACAACCACAACAATTTCCATATATTTTATTATGATTTCATGTCATCCAGACAAACACTTAACATGTAATTGTTAAGAGCAATGAAAACAATATATTTTTGTCAAAATTTCTAGCAAACAAAACTCTGTTACCCCTCAATAAAACTCAGGACGACAAGCTTTCCATCAAAAAGTGGCCAATTTATTAAATAGGGTAAAAACAGAAAGAAGTTGCAAAAACGGTTATAGGAAGATTTAATTATAAACAATTCGTCAAGGTTTTTTTTTTCTTGTGATGCACTGTTTGATCCATCCCGTAAAAAATGTTAACTACCTGGATAAACAGCAAACCTGGAGAGACAGGGCCAATCTAAAATTACCGGTTGTGTAACAAGAGCAGCAATCAGAGAATAACCAAAATAACTCTATAGTAGTTGCAGAGATCAACAAATGGATGCAGTTGTCTTTTTGACTACTCATGCACTGCACATATTTACAAAGGAGTGGAAATAGGACAGCCATTGTTGAAAGAAAGTTGTAAGATGTCAAATTCCTGGTTTGCTTATGCTACAAAGGGGAACCAACAAATACGTTGAATAATTTTGAAGAGTTTTGGTCAAATGAGATCAAACGTAACCAGGAACAATACAGTGAGGTTGATTGTTTTGAATATTATTATTTTTACATGTCACATTGGCCTCAACAAAGACCAATCCAAAAAGCGGTTAGGAAGCATCGAGTGTGGGGGCTAAATAAAAAATGTATGACACACTTTTCAGTTATTTATTTTTCAAAAATGTAGAAAACCACATTTTATTTTTTTTATCTTCACAGTTATGTGGTACTTTGCCACATAAAAAAACAATTAAAATACAACACAGTTTGTGGTTGTGATATAAATAATGTTAAGGTTTGAGTATCTTTGCGAGGTTCTCTATGCCAGACATGTCAGTGCAGGTTAACAGCAGTAAGATAGCAGACATCATGTTTAAAGGCTGTGATCTGGCTGTGTGCTTTTCTAAAGCCAGAGATACAAACAAATATATTATCCACAATACTTAATTAATGTCATGGCTGTAAATAGTACCTAAATATTCCAAAAACATTTTCCCTAAGGGTGAGCCATGTCAACATAAACATCAAAACATTTAATTAACTCAGATATCTATGAGCTTAAAATAAAAACTAAAGAGAAAATGTCAAATTCAATTAAATCAAAGTATCAGCACTGGCAACACTACCCTTCGGTTCGCCCTAAAATAAAATAAGATAAACAGCACAGACGTATCAGATGAAGGTAACATTAGTCATGTGCTCATGATGTCAGTCAGTTCAAGAAAGGGGAACTGGAGAGGCAAAGGTCTTGGTAAGAAATAAGGAAGCTAATTGTATGCCTCTGAGGAATAAATTAGAGTATCTATCAGTGGTTCCAATGAGAAAAAAAATAGTATGCAAAACGAAAGATAGGTTTCACATTTGGATTTGTTACTAGTGCTTATGTCTATGTGAATGACTTCTCCATCATTTTATGCCTCCCTTTTACATTTGTGTCCCTAATAACTATCTTTGTATGTGATCTCATTATCTACTTTGAGATGCAGATGAGTTGAAATAAGCTCATATGTTTTTAAAAGGCTATGAATAAAGAAATTTATTTATTATTTTTTATACCAGGGATGCTATTTACTTCTAATGGTAATTTTACACATTTTCAATGAAGGTAAAGGCTTGAGGAAGCGAGAGAAAAAAGATAAAATCACAAAAGCAGTGCAGTATTGTGCTGAACATTAACTTATTTAAAAGGAACCATTACTGGGGATATTTTTCCGAACACGAATAACCAGTCATGTAGCGTTTCATCCAAAAGTTCACTGTCAGACTTGGGTTACTCTCTGATCTTGGGATCTTAGAGTATATTTTAGCAGAATTTGTAGATGTACTATGGTGTAGCTATAATAAAATACAAATACAAAAATTATTTGGTGGGAAATAAATAGGTAAATATCTGCGACAGAGTGGCGTCCTGTCCAGGGTGTACCCCGCCTCTCGCCCAAAATGTTCGCTGGAGATAGGTACCAGCAACCCTCCCGACCCCATTAGGGACAAGGGTGTACAGAAAATGGATGGATGGATGGAGAAATAAATAGGTAGCATATTTTATACAACATACCAAGCATGAAACATTCAATCATGAGCCTTCAGTATGCTGACTGTGTTTAAGAATGTTCTTCTGTTTAGAGTTTAAAAAATACAGTTTTTGCACAGGTTGGAAAATTTTCAAGGAGTCATAGTCCTTGACTGTTTGAGTGCTAATGATACAAAGCAAATATAGATACTTGATTTGAAAACATATTTCAACGTAGAAAGAAACTATGTTTAAAGCATATTTACTAATGTACAAAAGTAACTTTTGACAGAACATCAAACTTTGAACAAAACGTGTTATATTGAGGTTGCTAAGTCATACATTCGTAACTGGTAAAGAAAAGCGAAAAAGACAAAGTGACGGTTAAAACAAAAACTTACTGAAAGGCACATTGCAAGACATTTTCAAGTGTTTGCAACCTATTTAAATCTTTTCACAAGCCTTTTGTCTGCATGAGAAAAAGTCACTCAGGGTCATACCGGTGAAAGTCTACACTTGTTGTAGCTACTTTTTCTCACAATTGAAAGTCTGAATAAGAGATTAACACACAATTGATTTAGAGGAAGAGGGAAGCCAGGTATAGAGACATGATAACCTGTGCAGGTCAAGCATTAAACTTAGTTATTATGAATGACTACTGTTAAAGCTCTGCGCCATGTGAAAAGGAACAGCCTGAATATTGTTTACATTGTGTAAAGTTAAGACAAAAACAGTGACGAAGCAACACAGATGGAAAAATGCTCTTTGACTTTGCTTTATCTAAATACTTTGAGTGATAACATTGTCTACGTTTGTGGTTCTCAACCTCCCTGCCAAAACCCTACGCTTTTTGGAAATGGGTCAATAAACACATTGATGGTGAGAGCTGTATCAATGTTTTCTGTTATTATACTAATAAGACACTATCCTGACATTTTATGAATATATTTCATTCTTTAGGGCTGTGGGATTCATTTAGTTCATAAGTAAAGGAAGTTTAACACAGACATTATAAAACCTAGGAATGCCTTTTTTTTTCTTTTTACAAAAACAAAAAAAATTCAAAAAATTTTAATGCTCTTGCTTCGTGTGTACTTGTAAAAGGTTTCTTTTAATATGGTTTCGGAAACCGATGATCTAATGAGACAACGCCCCCTGGTCCCCAGCTGTACAACCGTGACATTTGCTGCGCTCCTTTGAGCGTCCTGCTAAGACTGCAGGATGGTTAAGTAAGAGTTGATTCTCCCAGTCAGAGCAGCCAGTATTTTTGATCAGAAAATAAATTATGGGCTGCATAAGGAATTAAGAAGAAAGATCCTAGTGGATCATTTTGTAGCTCTGCTGCATCGCAATCAGAAAAACAATATTATGACAATTAGGACCAGGGATGCTGTTGCTCCAATGGAAAGAACAACCAAAAGTTTGAATTGCTGCACCAGGTTAAGGCACACAAAGCCACTGTTTCAAGAACGCTTAATGATTCTGACTTAATATTTGAAGTGTTTGTTTTTTTTTTTTTTGTTGTTGTTTTTTTCCTAAATCATAATTTGTAGTACCTATCATACAGCCAGGAGCAACGCAAGCCAGTTTTAAGTTTGTGTTTGTGAAATTTATAGTGAAATTAGTATTAAAATATGTCTATATGATTAAACACCATGACTTATATTATTAGTTAATGAAATTGAAATAAATAAATAAATAAAAACCAATACAGCTGGTGTAAGCTAAAAATATTTTTGTTATGTTTTCTACTTATATTTTGAAATACATGCAAAGTAATTCAATTTCCATCATTGTTTTATCTATTCATGGATTAATTACTTTATTTATCTAGTTTTATAGAATTGCCTTCTGTTGATTTACTAAAAAATGCAATTTTCTAAAATTGTTTTTCATAATTATGTATCATAGCTGTTACATTCATTTGCAGTGGAATCACATTTTTCTTTATGTCTTAAATTATTGCTAAAGTTTTCAACATAAACAATCTCTAATGAAATCATTGCATCATACAGGCTAAGGTTGTTAAGATACAAATTCTTACTTCAGTCAAACAGAATGTTGGGGTTTGGTGTGAGAGTAAGTCACTAATATATGACACCACCTCTCATTTACAATTTTGTATTCAAATACAGGCCAATTACAAGATTTATGTGTGCCACATTTATACTATTATACATTTACAGATGATAAAATGTATGTCTCACAAGCAGCTGAAGTTGATTTTTTCCTGAGTAATACAAAGTCAAACATTCTCAATTTGTTAAAAATTTTGACTTTATGGTAGATATTGTGCTACAAGCTATTGTAAGATCCTACTCCATGTTTAAAGGGATTTGTTTGTTTGTTTTATAGTATATTATCAGTTTTGAAGCCACAAAACCAAACAACACAACCTAAAATAAGAGTTTTAAGCAACATTGTAGACATCTGTTTAATCCAGTTGATTAACATAGAATATAGGAGCGTATATAATAAAAAAAACACTGAGTAGTTATTACTGCACTGATATAATATACTGACCTCCCTCCACCATACATAAACGCACACACTCACTCATTAGCATACTTCATGAGATGAATCAATTGCTTGATTGGACACAGCTTTATATAGCAAAGAGGTCCTGCATGCATGAAGCCTTTTGGAGATCTTTTAATTTTCTCAATTATAAAGTTACAAACTGGTATGAGCCATCATCTCCAGTAGTAGCAGCAGTTTCAGTACCAGTTATGTCAAAACTAAATCCTAATTCTTTGGAAAATTCTTATTGGTTATTTGTCTTAGGTTAGTTCTAAAGTGACCTCTATACGTTTTGTTTTTATTGAGTGTTTTATAGATATTTACATAACTGCTGTCCGAAAACACAAAAAGGCTTCAAACTTTGGACTTCTTATTTGAAATTATAACATAATTTATTGTCTGTGCCATCATCTCATGTCTGTTTTTTTATGGATAAGAGCTAAAGTACATTTTTATGCATAAACTATGTTGAATATATGCTCAATCAGCATGATCTAATGCTGACTGAGTATATATTGTATGTTTTTGTAAACTGTAATTAGTTTACAAAACAGCAAATATATACATAGCAAGTCATTCACATCTGTTTATTCCTCAGGTTTTGTTTTAAGAGAACAATACAAGTAAAAAAACATCAAAATGTAATTATTCTAAAACTTGAAAATATAAACATTTATGTTGTCTTAAGATTTTAAGGCCTAACAACCAATCATGAAAGCTTCTTTATGTAATTCTGCAGTTGTTTTAGGGAGTGTGTCTGTTCGCTTTTTAATAAGCAGGCGGGCGACACAACAGTTTCCTGTGTTTTAAAGCTGGTACTACCAGACCTTCTCCATCTACTCGGCCGCTATTATTCTGTCAAGAGCTGCTGTGTTTTCCCAAGCAAAGGAAGTTATTTCATTTCCACCTTTTGTCTTTATCTGAATGCGAGCGACGCTCTTTCAGCAATATTCGCTTGATTCAACTCCGCTCTCCATCCTAACCAAAATATACAGCCTTTTTCAGGCCTCTAACTCTTGTTGGTCTGAGAAAAATAGGAATTTCCTCAATTGGTGTAATTCCCCACACCACATTTCAGCAGCTTTATTTTAGTGTGAGTGCATAGCAGTCTTTCAGTGGGCCATTTAAATAGTCCTTATGGTTATAGTGAGATGAGAGTATAGACAACATACACTTTCAGCAAATTTTTACACACCATAACCCACAGAAAGGTAATTTATGCTTCTTTTTAAAAACAAGAATTTTCATTAAGTGACCATAAGTACTGAGGGAAAATAAACGAGAAGTAAAAAATAAATATGCTCCTATTCAACCTCTTCAACAAACTTGCCTTTTCCTGGGGAACCAAAGACGAATTCTGATTCCTACTATACCCCGGCCCCAATAAATGAAGAGAAAAATTTTTCACTATGTCTGGTAGCACTAGTATAATTCAGCACAAAATTAGAGGTCAGTTTCAGATATCTTTCCAGAATTAAGGTACTACGTTTTAGAAATTGTTGCATTCCAGAAACTTTCAAGAACAAAAATGTGTTTTCCAGGCATCACCGGCTTCCAGGTTATCTGTCTTATGTTATGCTGTCACAACTTTGCCATTGTTTTAACAAAACATATTTATAAAAGCATGTGCTTTCCAAAACTTACTGGGTTCTCACCTGTAAGTTGTAATCTACTGCTACAATTAGGACTTTCATTGAGAACTTAGCATGTTTACTTTTTTTTTTTTAAAGGGATGAAAAAGTCTTAGATGACCTTCACATTCTGACATGTCTTGTCATTCTGGCTACCAAACCTACACTACCTGAAATATATTTGAATGTAGATCTCTTGTTAATCCTTTAAAAAAGAATTGCTCCTGAGTAACATGTTAAAAAATGCACTATTATGTAATGTTACTTTCTGTGACATCAAATCTTATAATAAAAGAAAAACGCCTACATGTGTCAGCTAACTAGACATAGTCTAAATGTTCAAAAGATCTTTTCAGAAGTTGATTTGCACTTGACTTTTTAAAAATGTATTTGATTATGAAGAACGTCAGGTAAGTCGCTTTTGGACTGCTGGGTACAAGTCTTGAACAATCTTGTAGCAGGTGAATTCGAAGTTAAGAAGAAAAAGAAATCAAACAACACCATAGAGCACATCAGTGCATAGACAATAAACCTCTGTGTCATCTAGTCAGTGGTCATAACAGCAGCAGAGAAATTATAGCAGTTTGTACATTTCCCCTCTGTTGTTTCTTACTAATGGAAGACCAATGCATTTTCACCTGCCACAGGGCAGAAACTTTACCAATGATGACCAATAGAATTAGGAGAAAACCATATAGAAGAAAATCATTGCTTTGCATGTTGCTGAGCCCATGAAAGTATTTTATTCTTTAGAAGATGCCCAGAAACCATATTTTTTTCTCCTGGCTTTTTACTCTCCTTATTAAAAGAGAATTTTAACTGATATGTTGAAGGAAATAACATTTGTTCTTCTCTCAGATTGGCCACAATATTATGATAATTTCCTTAAATTGGTCATTTGCAATTCAAAAATACTGTCATGACAAAATGAAAGCATGTTTATGAACAAATATTGAGCTTCAACATGTCTTGTCAGTCATGAGGCAACATTCTTCAGTTAGAGGGTTCATCAGATTTGTTGCAAGATACTGCTACAGATGCTGCTTGTCCACAGCATCACTAGCTCCTCTACATACTTAGATGATGAGTTACAACAACATCAATTTCATCTTAAACTATACAAAACTTATCAATTAAATTAAGTTTAATTTATGACTGCCTCAGAGCAGCAGTACATTAAATAAACTTCAGAAGAAAGAATTCATATCTTATCACTTCCAAGTTTTCATTAGCAAGTCAGAAAACTAGTGAGAATTGCTTAAGTGTCCATACAAACTAAAAATAATGTCTCTTTGAATTTCATGAATTCATATAACAAGGGAATAACATTTTGAAGGAATTCCAATACATATGATACAACAATAAAACACACACGCATATTACATATATAATAATCAAATTACAGAGGTAGTGCATTGAAAGTACGCTTTAGATTGTAAGCAGTGGTGCCAAAATTCATGAAGTGCAATAAATTGCTCTATTAAATTTAAAAGACAAAATAATGAAGTGAAATAATTTGCTCTATTAAATTTAAAAGCCAAAAGGAAGACTTAAAGAAAAAAAATTAATCTGTTGAACTTTGAAAAATACACTATCAGGCTATCATTTAAGGTGTGCATCAAATCCATAGAGGTTATGCAGAAATACATTTCTAGAAGCACAAAAACGTCCATGAACCAAAGGATTCTAGAGTGCATGACACCGTTTGACAAACAAGTAAAGCTGTTGAGCATAGGCTTGTCATGAATTTTGCTGAGCGATAAATTGTCTAAAAAATTATTGTGATAAACGATAATATTGTTTCAAGACCTTTTGACACTGATTTAATGGAAATGATTTCTGTCGGCTAATTTGTGGTCTCAGGTTTGAAAATGGGCCGACAATCGCCGACAACTCGTGTAGTGTGCGCTGGACATTACACTAAGGAAATAGGAAGGGAGGGTCAGTGGAGAGCACCGGAGCTGACCTTTTTTTCATTCAGTGTCATCAAGAGAAAGAAAAAAAAAGGCAGGAAGAGACGATAAAGTCGATAATTAAAATTAGGTCCATAGGTTTAATTTATCATGCGATTAATTGATTTATCGTTTATCGCTACTTGAGCACCACTTTGACATATTATGAAAATCTGCTTCCTATTTACATTCCAAAAATCATATAAATAAAAAAAAATACGCTGAAATCTCACACTAATCCATTCCTGTCTATTGCAGTTAACATTAGACAGGAAATGCAATCTAACTAACGTAATCTAACAAATGTACCTTTTGACATGTCTGTCATAATTTATCTTATGTATTTTTAATGACCAGGTAATGACAAAACAAATGTGTTTGGATGAAGAGAAAAGAAAGTGAAGGTTTTAATTCTGTAACACAGCTTGCATGGCACAGAGACAAGAAAAGATTAGTGAGGAGGTCTGAAATTTTGAAACATATCTGTGTTAATCCTGCTCTACATTGCTGCTCTGAGACTGCTTGTATTTACATATGCAGAGGATCCCGCTGTTTTGAGCGCACCGTTGACAAGACAGAGCAATTAATCTTCCCCAAATACTCCCGCCGTGCAACAGACGACCGTTGCAGAGCACGCTGCCACATAGGCTGTGCAGGTGTGAATTAAGCTGCAAAAAAAATCTTTAAACCCAGCACCTTCCTCAATCTTTTTTGTTTGTCATGACTACCTTTATATTCAGCTGAAATCCTACATATAATGCTTACTACTGGCCTGTTTCGGAATAAAACATTTTGCTGTACTGAAACTGCTTTAGTTTGAAAGGACCAACAAATACAAACTATCATCTTTGATACAGGTTGATCTGTGGTTTTATTTTGTCATGCTGTATCCAGAAGGTCTGAATTGTATCGGTCAGACCAAGAAAAAAAATAGTGCATATCTGTAAAATGGATGAAAATGATATACGTATAGTTTTCCAATAAAAAATAAAAATCTTAAAAGTAAGATGTGTACTCAGCTTACATTACTCTAAAACCCTGAAATAAGCTCAGCTGTCAGCTCTCTGTAGAGATGAGAACCATACAGTGGAAATAGACATTTTTTGTATTGTCTCACAATGGTGAAATTTCTGTGGAACAGCAGCAAAGTGACTGCCAATCACAAGTAGGTCCACAAAAAGACAGGATATAGAATATATAGATTTTTCTAACTGGTATATATATACCACTTAATGTGTGCAGTGGTGATGGGTATCAATCTTTTAAGATTATTTCTCAAAGAGTTTGACAACTTTTATTACTCACTCCCATTCACAATTATCCCCTACATTTTTTGATCTATCACATAAAATTTCAATAGAATACATGTAAGATTGAAGTTGCAATGTGATAAAAAACGTAAAACGTCCAAAGACGTTTTGCAACGTACTATAGAGAGGTTATATTTGTCCAAATTCTTCTGTTGTCCAGCATCTTACAATAGGGAAGTCTGTGACCCTATTGTTTCTGTTGACCAATGGGCTAAAACTGAATAATGCAAAAAGAAATTACTAAAAATACATTATACATATTACAAACATTACATGCAAATGACATGTACCTAACTGAGTATAGATAAATCTTTCTTTTTTCTTCTTTTTAACAATTATAAGTCAAACACAAAAGATAAAACACTGTATCTTTCATTCCACAAAATCAGAGAGTAGTTTATTTTATTCCATGTCATGGGACAGAGTCTCCTTGCTCTTCCTGCCCCTGGAGCAAGAGAAGACTGCTGATTTTTTGTGAAAACCATCTGCTTGTTCTGAGCAACAGGGGATAAGAGCTGACTGGGGTGTAGGCTCTCCAGATAGCTGAGATTGGCTTCTGATTTTTTGCCTTCAACTTTCCTTTTGGCATTTCGTCTCAGGAGATCCTACATCTGCAGGTCTCTGGCAGGGTGGACTTGTTGCTGCACTGACGTAGCTGTTGTCCATATTTTGGTTAACATGAACATCCTTTTAAACTGAGGGAATACCCAGCAATGTTCAGTTTGCTCCAGGTTAGGTAAATGCCACACCTTTATTTCAGTGCTGCCACTGCAGCCAAGGGCAATTTTAAGAGCAGAAAAATAACACCAGTGCATGTATGAACATCTGCTCCCAGGGTATTTGATTTCCCAGGCAGATGTTACACCCCAGCTGCTAACAATAGATGAGTTGTATGTTGGAAGAAAGAGCTCCCCTTTGGCTCTTCTTTTGATGTGGATGTCCTTCTTTTGTCAGTCACTTTAATTGTTAAGTATGTTTACTGTCTCATCTACCTCAAAGTCCCTTGTGGGCTTGACTTTAGAACTATGTCTAACCTAATGTCTCAAACACATAAGATTTGAATGTGAACTAGTAAATTTGTGAACATGTATTAAGCTTTCAAGTAAACACTTGTTTGTCATGCTTATGGTATTTTTAGAGCATTTTTACTGTACAATAGTCTGACTAAGCTCATCTCCTGATGCCTGTTTTGGTTCTATCATTGAATGTCGCCAACATGTTGTGCACCCGTGTTTTTTTTTTAAGTCAATTTACCAAAATCATTGCTTAATTTTGTGTGCGCTACTTGCAAACCCATATTCAAGCAACTTCTAAATCTAAACAATCTGGGCTTTCCTTAACAAGCAAAGAATATATTTGTTTTTAGCATTTCCAATCACAATGAAAGAGAGGATGGCTGCTGCCGTTTCTTTTCCGTTGGTGTTACATCACCTTCTGTTCTTCAATATTCCTTGGCAGTCCTTGGGGAGGTTAATAGTGAGGAGCTAAGAAGAAAGTTGCTGAAACACTAGTCATAAAATGTGATGACGTTCAAAGCAAAAAAAAAAAAAAGTTTTTAAAGGGGGACGCATTTTCTGAAAGCTTTCTCTGAACAAAATTGACTGGAATTTTATTTAAATGTTACAAATTTGTTGAGGGAGAAAAACTACAATTTGAACATAGAAAACCTACAATGATGCAGTCCATTCCCCGCTCATTTCATAATAACTTTGCCTGAAATGAGAAAAATTAATACATACTTGGCTGCTGAATTTCAGTTGTGTATCTGTTTCATTTTCAGCTGAATACTTGTTTGTCGATAAGTTATTGGAAGACCTTGGAACCATAAAGACTAAAACAGGTCCTCCAAGGTAAAGAAATGTAAAAATGATAAATCAGCATATAGAAGATTATATATGCACTTCATTATGAACGAAAAGAGTTTTTTAGTGCCAACATTGATTCTTAAGGAGTTGTTATAAATTAACTTTGAATACAGATTATCAACTGAAAGATGATGTTTCAGTTCCTAAGGAAGGCCATTATAATTATTATTTTTTTTTAAATAAGTAATGACTTTCAGAAATGGTACACACTTTACTTGTGCTTGACACTTTTTTGTCCTTCATTTGTCAGATTTGGTCATTTTTAAGCACACACAGCACAATATGCCATCATTGGTCAGGTCCAAGGACTGGCAGAAAATAAATGAAAAAAAAGCCAAAGTTCAAAATAACTTGAAAGACCTTCAAAAATCCTGGGGAACTAGCTATTAAGATCCATTTTGTAAAAGTACAAAAAGGTCATTCTCCTTGGAAGCAAAGAACTCAGAAACGCCACGATTTAAAAACAATCGATGAATTGAAGTAGTTTTTGTATAAGATATTTCAAGGTACTTTAAAATCACAGTTAACCTTCAGAAAAATAAAAGTTTTGACACACAATTTACATATTTTTATCGCATTAATGATTTATTGAGATAAAGGAAGTATTTGCAACCTGTGCATTTTTAACAGTACTTAGAAGCTATTTTTTTGTTGTTGTTTTTTTCTGGATTCGCAGTTAAACAAATACAAAGAGGGATATATTTTCATATATGACATTATTCTACCCATACTGACTAGAGTGGATTCAAACTGATATTCCCATTGAAACCAAAATCTACAAGACCACTGTATTGATCTCAGTGTTTAGAATATGGCAAACCTTGTAATGCCTTCAATGGGGCTTCTTCACTGGAAATATTATCTGCAAGAAAGTAGTTTGTGAGACCACAAAACAAAAAAAGCATACGGTATACAGTAGTCTTTTTGGAAGTAAAGGGTCTTGCATAATGTGAAAAATATACCCAGGGGAGGAGAATAAGTTATTTTCTTTCCAACCCAAACAATTCAGTATGAATGCATCTGTAATAAATATTATCACATTTTGTCATATTATAGCCATAAAAGTCAGCTTATTTTAATGCAATGTTATATGATAGACCAAAACAGAACAGTTTCTTGTGCATATTGTGATGTAGATGAAAAAAATGCATGTTTAATAAAACTACACTTTTTCCTGCAAATAAAAATCTGAAAACGCAGCATGAAATCGAGTGCAACCATCTGTTTTCAAAGGTCCCCTGTATGAGTTAATATCAGTATAACTGAGGTTTGTTAGAGGAAGTTCTGAGATATGTATTACAGTTAGATGGTAATGTTGAATTTGAAGCTATTAAAAAATAGCATTTTCAAAATGTTGCACCAGTTCTTATTTACATTATGTCGTTGAATCCTTTCTTCAGCAGTAAGTTTCTTACTTATAGGAAATAAGAAACTTTTTACTAGTTATTGCTACCAATCTATCGAATGTATTAGAGTAGAAATAAGAATGTGCATAACTGTGCTGTTTATTTGGTCAGTTTTCTACATTTTGTAATATTTCTAAAGAAAACTCATCCACACTGCTGTGATGGACTGGCAGTCTGTCCATGATGTACCCCACTTCTTGCCCAACCACAACTGGAGATGGGCACCAACCTCCCGCAACCCAGCAAGATAAGCGGGTATAGACTACTGATGGATGGATGGATGGATGGATGAACCAACACTGCAGCAACACATCAGTGGTGACTGTTTCTGCAGTAGCTCCACCTCAGTATTAGAGTGCCACTCGTTTGAGTCCAGGTAATGTCATCACCTGCAACGTGTGGAAGAGTGAGAAGCAGTGAAAAGATAACCCGCTGAAGATTAGTTCCAAACCTTCTCCTGGACAAAAACAAAAGTGTTGCATTATCTGTCGGTGGGAGACATGTGTCAGAGTCTCACAGGTCTTAACTGACCTCAGCACTCCCCATTTTCTCTTAGGGCTTTAAATTCTTCCCTCCCAAGTTCAGAGTCGATTTGTTATCAAATCAAGCGTCTGCCTTGTGATTCATTGATATTCAGCACTCTGGCTGATTTATATGCAGAATGTAAAACAGATGCCTTCTGCGATACATATTTATGGTGAGCCCTGCTCTCACAAGATTTATTATAGGTTCTTTCATCTGGGTGTGCATGAGCTGCTCTGTGATGACTTGTATTTCCTCTCAGCTGCCAATGCCAAACTCATTAAAAAGAGGTGTGACTATTAATATACATTGTAACACTGACAGCTCCTAATTTATTATCCAAGTCCGTGTTTGGGGTTTTTCCTCTTATTGTTGGGGTCGGGGTAGTAATTGTTGCAGCTCTTCTAATGTCCATTTTTTTTTTTGCTGTTCCTTTGTGTTTCACAGGCAAAATGGAAAAATTAGGAACAGCTATAGGACAAAATGTCTTTTGCAACTTATAAGAATAGAAACAGTGTTAATTGCTAGAAAAATATTTACATCCCATTGAGATGGAGTGCTGGGTCAATATGTTTTGACTCTACTACGTCTGAATTAAACTCATTAGTTTGGTGACTATAAATACATAATGAAAATATACATTTTTATATAAATAATTTTAAATAAAGGAAAGACACTGATCAGAAAACAGAGCTCCTGATCAGGTAAGTTGGAAGGGCTGCAAAAAGGAACTTATGCTATTCCTATTGAATAGCTGAAGAAAAATTCTTATTTTTCAGCCAACAAATTCCGTTTTTAGTTTAAAACAAAAAATGTGTGGTAACAGAAGACATTTTTACAGACCTCTTGGCGAGGTTTGCAAGCAATAAAAAAAGACATTACATGCATTTATGTAATCCTTTTCAATAGCACGTTTTCAGTTTTTCACCAAAGTATTCCTATAACCGTACTTGCATTTGATTAATTGAAGAGTCTAGTCTCGACAAATTCCAACAATTGTGTGTTGCATTCAGTAAAAACAAAGGTTTAAGTATTGATGACTGCTCAAAAAGAACAATCTAAAAATTTGGTGAACCTGATCACAGTGTTCAGGTAGATCAAATAATCCAATTTATCCTAAATTATGGGTTTGATCCTGTACAGCTAACATCTTAATATAATACAACTCCAATTAATCAGAGGCTAATACTAGTGGCTAATCAGAGAGGGGCCAAGACCAAACCGAACATCTACTGTCCTAAAACAGTTCAAACGTCAATATGTCACAGCATTTAATATGAATGCTGTTTTGTAAACTTTTAAACCATTGCCACATGTGCACCGAGTGGTTCTATACTCAAATGGTAATGATTATTTACACGTGTAAAGAAAAGAAAAAAATAAAGTCGCAGCCTGCAAACAATACACCAAACAGCACTGAGACAAACCTCATAAGTTAACTCAGAGCAAAAACTGAACTTTGAACCTTGTTGACATTTAGAGTTAACAAGTCCCACAATGAAAAGTGCATTATTGCAACTTTCAAACACAAAGACGGATGATTTGGGTGTGTGTGAGCCAAAAAGGCTCAGGAAAGTTGGACAAAATTGATGTTGAGATGAAAGCAGCATGTTATCAGAAACTGCTGGAGAAAAATTTGCACTCATCAGCTCAAAGGCTGAACATGTGACATGCTGGGATGTTCTAGCAAAACACCAGAGCAAACTGACTTATCATTGAGTACAGCAGGGAAAAAGGAAGCTCCCGGAGAGGTCATCTCAGTGTCCTGACCTCGGTATCTTTGACTCACTTTGGGGGAGATCTGAGGCATGCAGTTTATACAAGACAGAACTTACAAAAACTGGAGGCTTTTGCCAAAAAGAATTGACAGCTTTAAGATCTAGCAAATAGTCCTATTACTACGACAAAAATGGGATTGGGAGGATAGGTGCACTTTATTAAGAACCAAGTTATCTATACTTTTGATATATGTGAGATGATACAGTATGTCCGATTTATTATTCCATTTGAATTCTACTTGTGACAGAATCTTTTAAGTAAAAGCTCCTTCTAAACTTTTAGTAATTATTTACACAAGACACCATATTGTTTCTCTTGTGTATTGCTCGGAATTTATGCTTGATTTAAAATTCTAGACAAGTCTCACTCTTCCAATGCCACAGATGTAAGTATAAACAGTGTAACGCTTTAGTGTAGAGTCACACAAAAGCACTCCCCCACCAGGTAAGACAACACATACAAGAACTGGAGACTGTAAAACCCTTGATGTAGAAAATCCATCCCATTCCCCTCTGTCCTTCTTTTTTTGCCTTTCGTTTCTCTCTTAGTCCACACTTGAGGTGCTTTTATGTTGCACTACCACTCGAATTTGAGCCCAGGGGGACTCTGCGGGTCCCTGAGTGAAATAAAGCCCCCAAAAATCTATAGACCAGATGTATGATGTTATATGGTCAAACTGGCAAACACAAAAGGTCCAAAAACAAAAGCTATGAATTAAGTGAGAGGCTTTCAGCGGAGTGTTTTCAAAACAGCCCAGCTGAGAGCTCAGATGCCTCTCCTCCTCCTCAGTCACTCGCTTGCTCTAGCCTTGCTCTCTTGCCTTCTCCCTGGCTCACTGTCTACCTCCTTTCTTCGTCTCCTTCTCTCTGTCTTTTTCCTCCCTCTGCCACCCCCGAGACCAAATGCCTAAAAAGAAAAGAAAGGACACCATTTTTGCTAATTAGCCGAGGACTTAACAGGTGCGGGATATGCTGCTTTAGTATTTCATCTGCTGTCCACGGGCTGTCGACCGTCCTGTGAAGTTGAGCCTGTGTGGCTAAAAGTGGAAGAAAGGAGCAGGGTAGACACACACAAATGCCTCAGTGGAGATCCTGAACAGGCCTCCAGTGGGGGTTGAGCTCAAAATGGGGGCCAATCATTAGTATTTAACATTTGTGAATAAAGAAGCCCTAAATTAGAAGTGTAAATGGCTTTGCGCCCCACCCCCATCCTTAGAAATGTTCACAGGATTTTTTTCTCTTTTTAATTGAAGAGATTTTTTTGCTCTCTTTTAAATTTTTTTTTCCGTATGTTTGTATGTGTGAAACTGCTTTGCATGTGTGGTAATAATGAAATGAGATGGAGAAGGTTTTAAGCATGAAATGTAATGTAAACCTGGAAAGCTGCCTATCTAAAGTAAACCTGTTTAGTTTTTTTGTTGTTTTTACCCTAACAAATGTTAACAGATTAACAGAGGCTAAATTTGTCTTTATTGAAGATTTGCAATAACACAGTACTAAAATAAATTGCATGTTACACAGAAAATGACGCCAAACAGTTATATTGTGAGTGACTATTTATTCTGCATCAGACTGTTGGTTTGAAATAATATTTGTGGTTTTGATTAAAATGTTCTGCTTTTGGAAAAGAACACTAGAACCAGTGGTGCTGTTTGAAAGGTCCATGTGGAGTCAGCAGCATTATAGCAATCAAACCATATCTGATAACCTGAGCCAAACTTTTGAAAGGGCTTTAAAAGCCTTAAAACTCATCGGATATTTTATTGGATACGTGTTTCCTAAATACTTAAAGCATGTTCATTTCTTTAGTCTGCAGTCCACAAACATTTTTGTGAGTTAAAGCACATTGCAGTCAGTGGGCAATTTGTACCACAAAAAGGCACAGGTATAATTGTAAAAGATTATAGTATAATTGTATTACCAAAAATAATAATCTGATGAGGAGTGAAATGGAAAAATCTTTATCTGGGCCTCTGTAACCTCTCTGTTATAAAACTTCTGATGCATGTCTAACCTAACTGTTGCAGTGAACATCACTGAGGTCATAATCAATGAGCAAGAACAACATAATTCCACAATAAATCAGCCATTGCCAATTAAAAACCCATAGATTTGAGACAAGTGAGTTAAAATAATGACCAGGACAGTTCTAAGAGTTAAGCTAAAAAAAACAACAACAACAACAAAAACATAATAAACTTAACCACAATGGCCTCTGTCATTTAAAGTTTGCTGAATTTGGAAAAGCCAATAAAATACTAGGAGAACATAGTCTATCACAGAACTCTTTGGATGTCTCACAATGTATGGAAGGAAAATGTGTGGAGCTATTTTTCTGCTCAGGTACAGTAAAAAACTTGATGGAAGGATGAAAGGAATAAGATACTGAGACTTTCTTAACAAAAATCTAAACACTAAATGTGGATGGATTTCTCAGCAAGACACAGTCCCCAAACACACATTAATGAAAATGCTCAACTGGTTTCTGAGGGGGGAAAATGAAGCTGCTAGAACGACCTAGTGAAATAACCATTTGTGATTTTGTTAACTCATCTAACATTATAACAAGCAGCTTTCAAACATCATCATTCCCATGCTTCTTTCATGTCACAGATTCAGAAAGGGGAGGAACTGACATAGTCTGAGATTTAGAGAAGCACAACAAAGTGGAAAAATTAACAGAGTGGAAACTTAGTAAACAGTTGTTTCGCCGCAGTACAACTCCAGTTAACTCCCGAAGGAAGAGAAAGGCCAAGAGTAGAAGAATAGCAATGGAACTCCTCTGCTGTTTTAAGGCAGGAAGTCAGGGGTGAGAAGATGGAATCTGTGTGTCAGAGATCACTGTTAAAGAACAAAAAAAAAAAAAAAGGAGCAGGACGTCTTTGGCTTGTTACAGCCGCTCATCATTTCTGCTTTAGAAGTGATGTTAAAATGCTGTGTCCTCCCTGATATCTGTATCAGATGAACCATCTGCCAGTGGTACGATTGGTAGCTCTGCTGTCATGTCCTAAAACACTTTCTACTGAGATCTCTATGTTGTTGTTATATTGCTCTCGACTCAGATCCGGATAAAGAGCGGACCTGCAAGCAGTTCCCAGTTACTTCTCTCAAATGGGTGTATTTATCAGCGATGTAAGGCACACATCCTATTAAACCAAGGGCACCGGAGAAATTCTTTACATGATCAGCGCGGCCCCATAACTGTCGGGGACAAAAATGGAAGCTGTGCCATATGTCAGTTATATGGAGCAATAACCAACTTAAAGAAGAGTGGTAATAGACCCATTTACCTCATCCTGGAGGGGAAAAAAAGGCAATGGAGCCCCCACAGCACATTTTAACACAAAAAATATACACACCACCACCAGCTTACACAATTACATTGATCCACCTTACAATTTGGAGACATAGCATTTTAAATGTGCTTTCTTTTTTACAATGTGTTATATTGACTTTATTAAAATATGCCAAAAACAAGTACAACATAAGATCTGTTGATTTTGTTGCATGTATAATTATAATAAAATCAATAATAACAAATAAGAAGAACAACAAGAGTAATGATAATCTACCTTCTACTACCAAAATTAGATTTGTAGACATTTGTTTCTTTTTTTATGCAATCTCTGTCTTTCTAAATCTGTAAGGAGTTGTTATTTATAGTACAGCAGTGGAAACAAACTGAAAAAAATATAATTTAATCTTTTTGGGGACTGTTTTACACTGCCAAATAAATACATTGCTGAGTACGAAAATAAATAAAAGTAAAAAAGGAAACAAGTTTAATAAACTAATGCGGTATTGGGTATTTTTTTGCTTTGCAAAGCTTCACTCTTATTGTGTATCTGCAGAGGGAGCTGAAGACTAGGGTGATGGTAAAATGGCCCTCCAGCTTCAAAGACTTAGAGCTCATCCCCAAAGATAAACTATCAAAAACCCAGGGGAAACATGCACACAAAAAAAAACAGGTCAACACATGCAAAAAAAGATTTGATTGTTTAATGCCAAAGGAAAAGATGTTGACATATTTCAACATGCATATTTTTGGAATATTGTAAACAAAAACAATGCTAAGAAATGTAAACATTTGAATGCATTATTTTGTTTTCCAGAAAACCTTGAATTAAAGTCTATATTTGTATTGCTAATAGAACTGAAAATTTTGGTACTTCAAGACAGCTTTTAAAGTGAATATGAAAATGCTCTGTTGCTATCCAAATCACAGATAAACCTCGATGTCATCCTGTATTCCTGCACTGCTAAGGTTAAATACATTTAGTAACATGTTTTCACAAACACTGACACAGCTGCTTGTCATGATCTATTACTAGAGTAGAAATAAATGTTTTGTTGTTGTGTCGTGGTTTGTCTTGTTATTTCTGTTGTCAGTGTGGTAGCTGTTCTTGTCACACACAATTTTTTTTTTCTTTTGCTCCACACATTGACTTGTGTTATTGAAACTGCTGAAGGCTACTGATGCAGGGCGGTGAACACACAGTCGCTTAACTCATTATGCTTCTTTCTTTCACTGACAGGCTGCAACAGAAGCGCTGAGTAATCGGACTGTGGTAAGTGGCACTGGCGGTCTACAGCAACGAGCAGCATTTCTCTATAAGTAAAACTGGGAAAACAAATTTAAAATAAGAGGAATCGTGTTTCTAGTAAATACCAAACAAACTGGCAAACTGATAAATGTTTTCAGCTCTGTTGGGCTGTTTGAGGATGTAGACGGGATCAAGATCAAGAAGCAGCAGGGGCCTCTTTAGACAGAGCAAATGGCCAACTTGTGAAACAAATCACCACTAAAAAAAACCCATAAATAACTTGATTATTTCACCAAAGAAATATGTATTCTGTGGTTTGGAAAAAAAGTTTAGAATGGAAATTTAGAACGGTCCGATTGTGGATCACAATAACAGTATAACTGCTCCCCCTGGTGTGCTCATCACTGCACTGCCTGGGAGAATGATCTGGGGCATAATTAGCAGGCATTCTGGTGTCAGATTGGTAGGAGTGTGTTTAGACATCATTTTTAACCAGTAGTCCTTTTATTCACTCTTCTTAGCGACTGGAAAATTACAACATTTCTCAGCAGAGAAATGCAAAATTCAAATTACAAATTTTATATCAGTGTTTTGTCTACTAAGGTAGTTCTCTAAACCTTTAATGTTAAACATTTATGATGGAGTACTAAACTTTATCTCTGTCAGAACTTGAAAAATGACTTTCAAAAACATATACAGAGGTCAACCTGATCTCTTCTCTCTGCCCCCTTTCCGACTGATGCGGTCAGGATGCACATACACATAAACTCATGTAAAGACGAAATGTTCCCCTCATAATTCAGTAAGCTCATAAATCACAGTAGGTTAATACTCCGCAAAACCTCTTTAACACCCTTTTCTCATGTTAAATCATCTCTTGGTTAAAGAACAGGGAAGAAAAAGAAGAAAGTTAAGCAAAAAAGGCAGTCCTGTACTTTAAAAAAAAAAGAAAAAAAAGAATGAAGTCTGGGATTGTGTAGATCTAGCCCTTCAGTCAAAAATGCTGCCATGCAAGGGGATTAGAGGCCTGTGAAGCACCAGGTCTTGACCTGCAAGCCTTGGAGCCTGGCTGTAACCTGACCCAGTACCAGGTGTGTGCCTGTGGGTCAAAGGGTTGGAAAAGCATGCAGCAAAAAGACAGCTCCCCAATAAAACCCTCACTGCTTCAATTAACCATTTTAAACCCTACTTTCAGCTCCCTCAAACAGCCCCCCTGATGTACAAGCATGTGCTGCGAAAGGTTGCAAAAAGCCCCATATAACCTTAATTACAGAAGCCTACACAAATGTCAGCTAAATGAAATGTGAAGTGTGTGTATCCTAATCGAGGGAAATGGTAATGGCATGCTTACTCCTTGCAACTGAACATCCCCCCTACACACACTCACAGACACACACACACCCAGGTTTGCTTTTACTTTCAAAATAATTTACGGCACCCTTAAAGCACCCCGTCATCTGCAGCCAGAGACCCATAACTGTCATGCAAGTCGATCATTTACTGCACGATCTCCTAAGTGTTACGTGTTAATGGGGGGAAGCTTCGGAAAACATAGCGAAATAACTAACACCTACAGAACCAACAGATCATTTCTACACAAAGGAAAACTGGATCATTTCATAACACATTCGGGAATGCTGCTTTTAATCACACAACCTGCCAAGGGAACCACTATATTTTGAAAGCGTGTCAGCAGAAGTCTTTAAGTACGCTTGTACGGGACTGAATAGCTGAGTGAGTTTTTTTTTCCCCTCTCTCTTTTCTATTAGCTCGTGACAGCGGTAAAATTTGGAACTGTGTATTTTTTAGTGACACAGTAACATGAAAGAAATCACCAATGCCTGTTGATAAATTGTCCTACTAAATAATATATATTATATATAAAAAATTATCCAGACGTGAACATGATTCACTCCATTTATTTTCTGAGATGTAAAACAGCAAAAATAGCTTGGTAATTGTAGTCCTCATTATTTTAGGCATTCCAGGCTGGACCTAACCTACTGGCTTAAATTGACTTCACTTGTACAAGTCCATGGCTAGTTGGCCTCTGAGCATTATTAATTGCTCCAGTATGTCCTTGCACAATGTGTTTGGATAGGTGTTTCTCGTAGCTAACAAAAAGCTTTTGTATTGCTTCACTTTGGTCTGCGACTCAATTAGGGAAGGAAATGAGAGTAAATACAAAAAGCTATTGTTCTTCTTGAAACTGCAGCTCCCGCTGAAGATGTTATATAAGTTTACAGTATCTTGTCTACAATATGCATCATCATTTCCAAGGAGCTTTGAAGGAGATTTGAGACATCAGAAGATGCAAAGTAATGATGCACTATTTGACATCAGAGGGCAAAACATAAAACATTGTTGATGCAAAATGCATGTTATGGATTTTTTCTTTCCGTTTTACAGATTAAACATCTACTGTGCAATCATGAAAACATGCTTTTGAGGGCAGTTTTACATGATGCATAGAACCTTGAAAAAACTAACTTGAGAAAACATTTTTTTATTTATTATTATATGGGGAAAAACCGTCACGCTGATTGTACTTAAACAGACATTCTTTTGGCCTCCTTTTAGCAATGGATTTTTGTCTGTTACGCATACAACAGATTATCCCACCTGAGCTGTGGGTGTATGTGGCTCCTCCAGAATTATGAGATTTGTGGGTATTTTTCTAAGTAGTACTCTCCCTTCCAAAGCCTGTCAGATTAGCAAGCAAAGTGATATCCTATTAGACAAAGTTTAGCTATGCTCCTTCCATTTGTTTTTTAAGATTATAGATAGAACACTACTCTTTAAGAAGTTCAATGCTTGGGATATTGTTTTAGAATTTAACCTTGCTTGAAATGACTCCAAAACTTAGTCACTGACCCATCCTGTGAATTCCTTGGTTATCCAGACGCTGTTTGTTCACCAATTTCTTCTAAAGCCTTCACAGAGTGTTTGAACAGATTCAAAAATTAGGTGACTTCTAATTGGAAGTGGTTGCACTGGATTTTATTTAGAGTTCTAGACTTCTAGATCAAAGGCACCCTACTGCAAATACAAAGAACATGTTTTAATCTTTAAAAAGGTTCAGAGTCTATCACTTTGTTCCACTTCTCAAATATATGTTACTCTGTGTTGATCTATCAAATCACACCTCAAAATACATCCATTTTGCTGTCGTTTGACTAATGTGAGAATGTTCAAGTTAATCTAAAATGGCTGGTAATATTAATTTATAACAAAAATAATAGGAACTATTTTATTTTTCATTATTATTAATCCCTTATAGTGTCCACCTTATGATTAATGAAGTATTTTTTAAATGAATCAGGTTTTCTAATTTAATTATTTTTATTAAGGGGAAAATAATTGGTGTGTTCTTAGAAAAATTTATATTTTCAAAAAATGATCTTTTGAGCAGCTCTGAAGTGAACGGATCCTGAAGATTAGGGTCCCTTCTGAGAGCTGTAAGTCCCTTCACTGTTTTTTCTTAGTGTGGAGATACATGGTTTTGACACCACAACTTTAAAACACTCAAGTCTTTATTTCCTCTTCCAACACTGTTAAAGTCTGCTTTGTCTCTTTGTTTGACCTTTGTGCATCCCTGCTTCCTGAACTTCTCCTGCTCACTATATATGAACCTTGGAAAAGGGAATTCCTACAAAGCAAATTCCAACATGCTCTTGCCAAATGACCCATGACCATGGGCGTACAAGGTTACTAGTGTTGACTTTTAGATCCATCTTTGCCTCCATTCTAGTCTCTGAGTATTTCTGCATGAAACAGTAAGTTGGGTAGTGCTTTTAATGAAAAGCATGAAAGAGAGAGGCTCAGGACTAACCTGTGGTTATGATGCCCTCTAGGTCAAACTGACTAAAACATCAACACACATTGACCACAAAGTATGAGAGGTGAATGCAATCCCAAAGAGCTCTCTCTGATAGGGCAGCAAAGGTGACAGAGCACTAGGATCTACTCTGTAAACAAAAGTGTAATTTAGCACCTTTATAGGTTACTTGATTTGTACACACCATCTGTTGGACAAAACACCTGATGTAGTATAGCAGCATTTCACATTGGCTTACTATCAAAATACATCATGTGACTTAATTTAGATTGTAAATGACATGTTTGACCTCTATGATCTTGCATACCTATAGTGCTGTATCAGAAAATAAGTATAATGCATATAAAAAAAAAACATCCATTGAGTTTCTATACCAACTTAAATCCTAGTTGTTTGTGGGTTAGCAAGCAGGATGATGGTGCCTGCCTTTAGTGTTCATTGAGCAAGATAGCACAGGGACACACAGCACAAGCAACCATGAATGCACACATTCATACAAAAGGGTAAATTTGAGAAACCAATAGCCTAACATGCATGTTGTTGGACTTTGAGAGTAAACCGGAGTACCTGACCAGCACGGTGAAAAAACTCCACACTGTCAGGCACAGTGCCATTGCTGCAGGCAGTGGAGTTTTGTCAATGTAGACAAAACTACATTGATTAGTGTAGTTTTGTCTGGTGGCCCGGACAAAAAACAAGCAGTTATCTTCAAGTTAGGACAACCAGTTTGGTTATTTTGTATTTTCTAAGAATCACAATCATTTTTCTTGAATTATGTCAGACTAGGAAGTAAGATTATCCCTGTTCATGTAGGTTCACAACACTCCATTATTTTGCAAAAATGGTTTTGTCAAACTTCAGAACCACACTGCCCAGCTTCTAAATATAGATTTTGCCTGTTCTCCTAAGTGGGATTATTATCCACACAATCAATATGTATGATTTTGTTGTTTGTGTTTACAAAAAGGAAAGCACCATGGCCCTTCAATAGTGTTCAAAATGTTTTGACTGTTTGAAAAATAGTTACATGACAGTATTTCAATGCTAGAAAACTTAACACAACCATGGATGCTTCATTGTATGATCCAAATCTCAATGTAGGTCATCTTCGGGCAAAACCGTTTAAGAAGCATAATGACAAGGCAACATCACGGAGTTCACACTGTATGTTTTCCAAAAAAATAAAACATAAAAATCTACTGAATGCAAAAATATGTTCAAACCTTTAATAGATTTCTTCCTCAAGATTTTATCTACCTATCATAGTTTGTATTTTGGAAATGGTGGGAAGGCACAATCCCATGTGTATGAATGAAATTTACCTGAAATAAGGTCACATTTAGGATTTTATTGTATGGTGGACTACAATGACAAAGCAAACAATACAGAGATAGGTACTATCTGTATGCTAGCATTAACCGTGTGCTTTAACAAATATCTTTACAATATCAGCGCAATCAAGGTGTAAGTTTATTGATTGGTGTAATTGTATGTAAAGTAAAATAAAAAAGAAGAAAGAAACCAAGTGTATTGTACTTGGTTTTGTTAAATTAGTACAATAGCTTTCTTAACCTTGTTCATTCCCATGCTGAAGCAGCACACCAAGGCTGTCTCAAATGTCCAGCGGGAACAAAAAATGTCTCTGCCAAGAAAAATTGATGATGCATAAAACTCAAATGGACTAAATACTAACACAAACACTTCTTTTCTGAACATGTTGTTAAAAAACAAATGATACTGCTATGCTGACAGTTCTTTAAAATAACCAGATTTCTTGTAAAAGTGGTTAGAAATGAACTGGATGTGGTGCATTTTATAAATACAAAGTGAATATCAAACCTGGTTACTGAAGATTTGTTTTTCTAAAAAAAATAATTAAATAACTCTTCTAAGCCATGATGTGGTAATATGGGTCTTCAAAAGACATTTGAAATGTTACGTGTAAATTGAAAAAATAAAACCACAACTTTTTTAAAGACTCAGATGTCTTTCAAATCCCTCTTAAACTGTCAACAAGAACAGATGGGACACAATGAATCAGCATCCAATGTGTAATTAATTGTAATCTAAGCCTCCAAAAATTGAGGTGATGCTAGAAGTAACTCCATAGGAAAAAAAATGTGACAAGAATCTCTGAGCACCGGACTCTGACCTGATTTTGAAAAGGCACTACTATAGGTGAACCAAGGCGTACGAGTGAAACAGCAATAATATGGAAGAAATTAAATAGACTAGCCAAAGGGTGAAAACCAAACCAAAATCTTTTTATATTATCACACTGTCGCACAATCTGGAGGGTTTTTTTATCATAAGTTTGAAAACTTTTCCAAAACATTTCAGCTGATACTCATTGTCAAGCTTAATATGTAGCTGGATCGCCAATATGAGTATGGGTTCCTTGTTGTGTTTTTATTCATTTATTTTTTTTAAGTTCATCACTTAGTTGGAGAAATAAGTAATTGAAAACAAAGATGCAACGACCACAGTTTTGTGCTTAGACTGCTGACACAATTTTAAACAATTCTAAATTTTCTTGAAAAATGATCAAACCCAAGAAAAAGCAAATAATTTTTTTCTAATATTCAAGTCATTATTAGAAAACAATAATGACTTAAATATTCAATAGAGATGTAGTCAAGTCCCATCAGTGGACAATTTTATCTTTGAAAATTCTACCAGATAATGTGCTTGATGGAGCCAACATTATTAAAACATTTGTTTGTGTCTATGCATTCCTTATGTAGACCCCTGTCCTAAAATCCATCACGTACTTGGGAGTACTTTGTATATTATATGAGTCACAAACTCCATGCACATTGTCCGTAGATGGTTGCGATTACATAGGCGAGTGTAACGGTTGCTTAAATTTCTCGCAACAAATTCCTACATTTTCCACAATTTGAATGGATAATTTTGTTGAGGCAGTTGGGCACCGACCCCCATTTCTTTTCCACCAGAGTAGCCACCGTGTGGCCCAAATTGGCAAGCTCACTGATGCACTTCATTGTGGCAACTCTCAATCTAATCAGCTCAGTGTCTCATACAAACCAGTTTGATCTCAACACAGTTCCCCATCAAGCAGTGTGCTGTGTGATATCAAATATGTAGACTTAAGAAATCATCTTTGCATAGACATGTCCTGTGGACGTATATCTTGAGTCCACCTTGAGTACATGTAGACATCTGTGGAGTGAAGTATGCAGGAAAACATGGGGGCAATAACTCTTCCTAAACTCAGCTGACATATTTCAAATCCAACATATTCCACAACATGCAGACTTCAGAAGCTCAAAATGATTATGCAGACTAGCTGGGGTAATTGGCCTTCATGAGATCTGAAGTAATGACTGAAAGAAGACTCCTGATCAGATCAGAAGATTGATCTATTTGTCTTTATTTTCAAAACTCAACTAGGCACTTACACGTGATGAGATAATTATTACCCAATGAAGTTTTACAGCTATCTTCAAGCATCTGGTATGCTGAAGTGAGCAAATCTTTTCTGCAGAAAGGACAACAGAGACTGAGATTAAGTATCATTATTTTATCAGTGTTGCAGTATTTGAGTCATAGACTCATCAATTATCTAGCAGTGATACACGTATTTTATACATGCTGTGTTTGAGCGGCACCACTCACATGACTATTGGTCACAGAAAAAAATTCTGTGACCATCTGATTTATTTTGTCAACCAACTTATACAAAAAAATCTGACTTGCTTTTTCTAGGTAGTGATTTATAGTGGTTATAGACAGCAGAGGAAATCCTCAAAGTGGTTTCAGTAAAAAAGCACTTCATTAAGAAAGGGGAAGGATTGTGGCTTTGATATTCTGTTTCTTTATGGGCTAACGCAATGTCAGCTTCTTTCAGTGTCTAAGCAAGATGGGACTTTTCCTTTAACCTTTACAGAGGGATGTGAGTGGTTAAAGAAGAAAATTAATGAGTCAGTGGTCACCAAAGTCTCAGAAAAGCTACCAATGTCACTTGGAGGCATATTCGGGGTCAGTTTTCCATTCTTAGTGGTGGCAAAATCATGCAAGGAATTCTTCACAAACCAGCGACCAATTTCATGGCAAATTTTTCACCAAGGATCACATATGTTTGGGGAATGTTAAGTGAAGCAGCAGGGAGCAGTTCAGCTGGATTAGGCCTGCTCATCAGTTTATCATTTATCAGACAGCAAGAGATTCAGCAGAAGAAAAAGTAGGGAGGAGGAAGGAGGAAAAATCCCAAATTTTCTACAGCCGTACCTTACTTTGTAGTTCAGGATTAATGATAGAGCTGAGAGGACCTGATGAGTTTAAAGCTTCAGAGGAGAGCGGGGTGAAGGAAAACCAGATCAGAGCAGAGACACCATTAGAGATTGCCATAAATCACTAGTACTTATGGAAAGGGAATAAGCTCTAAAAGACCATCTGGACTTTCCAACCTTAACATTTATTTTGAACTGTGTCCACTGAGACTAAGGTTTAAGAAAAAGAATATTCCCTTGCATTACACCCAAAGAGGCTGTCTTGATGTTGTCACCACTTTGCCAGTGATTAGTACAGAGACAAAATGTTTTACACAGAGTCGGGAAAAACACGGCACTGTGCCACATACAGCAACGTGATGATTGCCAGTAAAACACCCCAGTCACTGATTCGCTATGATCATCACGTTAGAGTTGAGCTAACACCCCGGCTTCTCAGAAAGATAAGTGCGACTCTCTCTGAGGCCTTCACAGACCTGTCAACTTCCTGCAGACACCTCTTCCTTTCTGCACTTCCTGATGTTATCATAATCCAGGACCCAGAGTGGACCTTTGTGGCTCATGGCCTCTTCTTCCGCAAGCACACGTGTGCGTCACATTATCTGTTGAGAGGCCAGACACCACATCCTGTAAGGTGGGGGAGGGGTCATGCAGTAATGTCGGTCGCAGGAAAAGGAAGGGGACAAGACCAGGATTAAGTGAGAGAATAGAAGGAACCTAGCACAATATCTGTCCCCCTGTCCCCTTCAATAATTTCTAAACAAATGCTATATTTCCTAAGACAAGACAGTAAGAGAATAAAAAACAAACTGTTAATCAGTTTTATTTTGAGTTGCATAGCAGATGACTACAACTGTAACATGGGACTCCTACAGGAAAAGGCCCAATGGTTAAAAAGAAGAAAGGCAAAAAACAAAAAGAAAAAAAAACGTGTGTGTGTATTTGCACATGTGCATATGTTGGCCGACCACTTGCATGTAGCATGAGTGAAAGTCAAGTCATGAGCTTGTCTGGCTCTGCTCACTTAGCTGAGCTTGGAGCTCTTATTTCAATGGATGCCTAAGTAGAGTTTGACTTTGAAGGCTTTGATCCGGAGGCAATGCTATGGCATTTGACTTCTACCTAAAAAAAAAGCAGTGTGTCAGACCTTCGAGGTCACCAGGATCACTTATCGCTGCTGAAAATAACCAGTGGCAAGCCACGATTTGGGCAATCTAAAAGAGGCCTGACATTAGCAGGTGCCCTGAGGTGGAACTGAGACAGCTACAGAGCAGGTCACTGACCTTAGACCACAGAGAACTTCTTCTTTTTTTTCCCCAACCCGAAGGCCCTGGTATCACTTAGCAGATAGGTTCACCAGTTGAAACTGGTGAACAAAGGTACTACTTAGCCAACTGTGTAAAACACTTCATAACAATTGCAACTAAAATTAGGTATTGGCCTCATTTCCAAAATATTTGTTTTTTCATAATGTGTATTGTTGAAAACAGTGGCTAAATTTAAATAATTTTAGCTAAAAAGGAACAATGTTTTGTGTGAGAATTTTAAACATTTCCAACAAAACAATCATTATCCATCAATAGGAAATTTAATTTATCATTGTGACCACCACGGTGCACTTCTCTCCAAAAACATGGATTTTTGGGGGTACACTTGCTCTTGGGTTGCATCACTGCACTTCAATGAGACACTCAATGCAATGCCACATATCGGCCATATAGGTATGTGTGTTAATGCCACAAACACACATACTAACATTATATATGTATTTATATTCCACTAGAGGAATAAACAGATAATATTCTTCCAGTAACAGTCTTGTGAAATGTTAAGAAGACAAGATTGTCCTATCATCAAAAGGGTGCAATAAGTGTGATATACATGATACATGTAAGATATGTTTCTTATCACAAATATTTTTCATCAATAGAATAAATGTCCCTGAAATATTTTTCATCAATAGAATAAATGTCCCTGAAATAAATGTCAAATTATATATTTGTAAGGCAAAAATAGATAATAGAAAGAATGTTAAAAAATAAACTGACCTGCATAAGAGCAGATGAAATGATCAAGATACGTAAATTATGCATTTATTTTACATATCCACCCTTGTAGGATTGTGATAGAGTTGAAATTGTTTTTGACAAATCATAATTAGAAAAAAAATATTTAAGACTAACGCCTAAAATCACTGAAAGTCAAAAATATGTGCAATACAAAATACAATTGCACACTACAAAATAAAAAAAATAGATATCACTGCAAAGAGATGCAGTTTTAAGAGGAATGTTTTAATTTTACATGCTAAGACTACAGCTATGAATCATACACAAAATAATGGTAATAAAATAATGATTACATGACAAATTGTTGGATCTCAATTTGTCTAAAAAGGACATCATGTGTTTCTTTGGTCACAAGCAGAGAGGACATTTACAACTAAAAAAGTGAATAAAATTTCAGCTGCACTCCAGGACAAATCAATGCTTGAGAACATTCTCCATGGCTAAGTGTATGCTCCCAAAAGCACAAAGCCATTTATTTCTAATGACCTCATGACCTTCTCTCTTTAGCTAAGCTAACTCATAAGAAAAGCAGGTTGAACTTTTTTGTGATGTAAGGTGTAATAAACACTGCTGCTCGCCTGTGAGGTTTTAGACCTTTAGTCTTGCTAATCCCTAAAGCACACACAGCCCCTGACTGAGCGGTGGCTTGGCCAAATAAGAATGGTGTCCTAATAATGGCTTTGCTTCGACAATATTTGTTTCCGACAGTCCAAATCCATAGGAATTAAATTTACACAGGACCAAATCTTATATCTAAGAATGTAAAATTGGCATGATTCATTTGTCTTTCAGGAATATGCATTATTCTCACAGTAAAATCATCATTAGGTTTACAAAAAAAAGTTACATAGGCTATGTTTTTTTTAGTAAAACTTGGCACAGAAGCCTTTTTTGTAAAAAAAAAAAAAAAACCTATTTTGCACCTCTTATAAGCTTTGTAGTATTATTGTTTTGAAATATTTATCCATCTATCAATTTTGTATATCAACTTATTAAGGTAAGGTTGTGGTGAGCTGGTGCCTATGTCCAGTGGTCTTTGGGCAAGGGGAAGGGTAAATCCTAGACAGCTCACCAGTCCATTATAGGACAAGTAATATTTTCAGCTTAACATTAAAAGCACATAAATGTATGCAGCGTTGGGCCAGGCATGGGGTGATGGGTGTAAGAAGAGAGCTCACATTGCAGACAAGGAAAGGAGAGACAGATCAATACGAGTCAGGAAATAAGGTAGAAAAGGTTATTTACTTGACATTGATCTGTTGTAGCGGCAGCAGAGCTTACCCTGTTTCTCTTTTGTTAACCTTTAAGCCTGAGTATACTCACAAATGACGGGGGAGTCAACTAACAGGTGTAATTTATGGATCGAAGCAGGTCACACTACCTCTGCCAGTGACTGGTGCTTACACTGTTACAGGCATGAAGAAATATTAAAGAATCAATTTGTATAGTAAGGATGGCTTCACAAGAGCAAAACCATATATGACTCAGAGAATTTCCGTCCATCACTGATAAATTATAAATACATTTAACATACATTGTGTGCCACAATAAAAGAAAGTTTGGATGACAGCCAGGAAAGCAATTTGCAACACTGAGATATAGAAGCAAATTTACTTTGACAAACAGCTCTGTATATTAACATTTTGATGTTTTTGCTTGTAGTTATTTATTCAGGGTTTCATTTTAGCTCTTTACTGATAATACAACATGCAACTTCAACCTTTTTTAATAAATATACAGTGTAGATGAGACTATATGTATAATGTTAATCATTTGTGGATGATAGAAACCTTACCAAGTAGTGGGCTCCATTCTTGATTGTAAAAATGATAAAAATTGGATGTTTGAGTCATTTCACATGGGAACGAAAAAAAAAAAAACTGTAAAAATGAAAAGCTCAAAATTCCTAGTTTGTTGATTCTGGTCATAACTGACAAAAGTCCTTATATATATTTTTTTCCTCCTCAATTTATTTAACTCAATTTTATGAATATTCTTCAGCATTTCATTTTGAAATTTGATCAAGTTAATAAAAGTTAGTATGCCTGATAGTTCTTATCATTTTGTGTGTCATCTCATTATTTTGTTAATGAATGAGCCATTTCTTCATCAAAATTCTAATTTTCAGAATGATACAAACATTAATGTATATTCACAAGGATTCAAGGTGGGTTATCTTTCATAAAAATAAAAAACAAATGTCTTTTACGCATTTGTTAAAAACATTTATCGTACGAGACAAATGAACTTTGAAAAGATGAAGCTCTTCTGACTCCTCCCTGAGCTATTATTGCCAGCTGAAGAAAAATGCACCAGTCCCGGTCAAAAACAACCAATTGGAATCAGGAGGAGTGTCTTTGTCAATCATCCTCAGATAAGCATTTCTTAATGTGCTAATGGTGGAGAAGCAACTTAGCATTACAGCAAAACTGTTTATCCGTCATCAAACCAATAGTCTTGTGAAGGGGAGAAACATACACAAGCCTGATTGACAGCACTACGACCTGGAACTGATTAGTTGTTACTGTACGATGGCCATTTCTGTAGGGTCATAACGAGGGATAGCCAATTAGCACCAAGGAAAATTAATGGAACTCTGAAGAAAGATAGTAGACTTCAATTCTTGAGGAAACATAGGTCCAAGGTTTGCAGCAAAAAGTTTTGATGATGCAATACTGGCATTGTTAAAACCATCTGACCACTACAGATCTCTCCTGCCCACAATCATCAGCATCTACAATAACTCTTTGAATTTTTTTATACAAGTTACAACATCTAACTTCCCTCTGAGATTAATAAATTATCGTTGAATTTAATTTAATTTGAAGTGCCAGCCAAAAGTGTGTCAAGTAGAATTGTGCCCAAGAATTTCAGCTTCACAGCTGAATTTTGATTTGAATATTTAAATGTGCCAATTGTGAATTTTCCTAACAATTGTCTGGAGTTACATTAAACAGAATAATCCACAATTAGATTCCAAACACTGGGCCACAAATAGGCAGGGGTCCAATTATTAGCATCTTGAGGATTTGGCAGAGTTCAGAAAGGTTTAAATGAATAGCTATTTAAAACTAAACCCATCTGAAATATGGTTGAAATGAAGGCAATGATGAAGAAAACTAACAAATACAACATAACATAAGTATGTCTTTTCTAATTTTGCACCAAACAAGTTAAAGATGCAAACTAAACAATAAAGGAGATTTACTTCAGACAGACGGATTGAATTATCTTGCACATCAGCTCTACCTGGCTTTGGCCCAGTGAGAACGTCAAGACATCCATCATGTCTCTTTTTTTAGTCCATGAAGATGGCACAGACCTGATGCAGTGGCTGAACAACTATTTGTTCACCCATATGCCAGTGCTTGTAATCGTTTTCTCGAGATCCTGCCAAATTTTGGCCTTTGCCAATTAAGGCCAGATATTTTAGGAGAGGAAAGCCTGGCAAGAGATATACAATGATGTAATTTGTGAAAAAAAATCTTGCTGGGACTTAAATAGGTGCAGATTTTTTTGTTTCTCTATAGCTTTTTCTTCATTTTATTCCTAATTCTCTTAGAAACCCAAATAAATAAAAACACTCTTCTGTCCCACAAGCAATTGAATGAATCTAAACATTCACCAATAAAAAAACCTATCAAACTCAGCAGTGAAGAAACTACTTCATACCGCGGGCCATTCATTTGAAGGTTTGTGAAAGCTTCAGTTCACACTTTATGCAGGAAAATTAACTTTTTTGTGTGGATGCTGGTCATTTCCTTTTAGTGTTTTCATAGTTTTAGTCTTTTATAGACTTTTTGGCAGGTACATAAATTTGAGAGACCTTTCTTGCCTGCTTTGGCAAAAGTTGAACAGAATTATTTTTTCAATAATCTGCTCATTAGCTACTTTGTGACTCCGATAAAAATCTATAGCGGGAGACTTAAGGTGAAATAACCAAGAACTTTTCTGTTAATGATTATTCCACCTAGTAATTTCAATGTAAAAACAGCAGTTCCCATTTTAAAGATGTGTGCTAAATTTAAATATTTGTTTATTCTTAGGAAAGAAAAAGCTCACAATTCGTCTTACAGTTGCAACAACTTTACAACTCCTCTTAAAAACACTTTTATAGCATTTTAATTTCAAGATGTGGGACTTTTTCCATCTGGCCACTTTAACTGGCTGCAACCTGCACTGCCCCAGCAGAGTTTGCAAGGCTGCTAAATAAACATGCATTGGTTTCTCGGGTCCGTGACCCCTCCACAAGGCAAAACAATGAGCTCTAATGGAAACATTCAATGTTATTTTAAATGCATTTTTTTTCTTTCTTTTTTTTATCAGACATTGAATTTTATTTATTTAGACTAAAGTGGCTGCTTTCAGAACCTGTGTGTAGGTACACATTTATGCTAAACATGAATGCTTGAGTAAATACAAGGCATTCTTTTTTTTTTTTCCAAAAGGGTCATAGAGTCCTATACGACAGCAAAGATGAAAAACTGTACATACATATTTCATTGTCCTTTACAGGTACTTTAATATATGCACTTCTCAGAAATCAGTCCACTGTGTATTCTGGTGACTCATTTTCAGAGAGGAAGTAGGCCCAAGGGGTGAACTGACCCTAAAGGTACAAGGAAATTTGTTTTTTTGTTTTTTTTTTTCTTCCAGAACTTCGCTCTACCCCACTTTCTCGAGGTGGCTGTCCCGCTCACTCACTCTCAAGGACCAAGCCAATCTCCCTTTGTAAATAGAACTATGTTTTATAATTCCCCCTTCTTTCTCAGATGACCATATCAATAATGCAGGAGCACCGCATGTGTCCAGAAGCATGAGATTATTTCTCTGATTTGGGCTGGCACTTATGGTAATAGTTTGGCAAACAATCTACTCGAGCAACAATGACCACAGATTACAGCTGTTTTCAGATCAAAGAGACTGCAGAGAGAGCCATGATTGATTGCTCACCATGAGACAGAGTGAGGCAGTTCAAAGCCCCACATCTCACGTTTACGTCTCTACTCTGATAACAGAAAGAAATCTTTTTTTTTTCTAATCTTCGGTGTATTCTTATATCTTAGATACAAGAGGGCTTAAACATTTGATATTTACCTTTCAAGCCTCAACTCCAACGAATAAAAAAGATATCCCAACAAATATACAACTATATTAAATAATCAAATGTGTTTCATTTCTGAAAAAGACTTTAAGAAGTCATTTGAGTCATGAGAGAAACCCCAGTGTCTTAAAGGCAGCACTTTTAACAGACATATTTGCTGAAATAATTTTTATTGTGCCATTAATTATTTTGCCCATAAATGATGATACATTAAAAAGCCTACACATGACACAAGACATCCTGAGATGTGTTTCATGTAAACCATTATTTCGTATAAAACCAAAAAACAAATTGATTTGCTCCATTGTAAAGACATTGCTTACCAAACAAAGAAGCTAATATTCTATTAATGAGACATAAACTGTAGTAGAGTGGCAAATGTGAATTTGTATATTCATGAAAAAGATTAATAAATGTGATTACTACTGTCCAGTTAGAATGACTTTAAAAAATGTGCTATTGATTTGTAGCTCCAAGCTCAGCAATTTTAAAATCATTTATTTATAATAAAAATATGTCTTACCAATGTACAAACTATTTCATACTGTAACATTGATAGGCTGAAACTATATGAACATTCATGAACCTATCAGTCTTATATTCCTTTTAAACATCTATCACAATTTTGTGTAAAGATTAACTCTTTACCTTCCCATTTAATAATATCCATCAGACATTGAAAGAAAAAATGAAATTCTTGAGATTTTTTTGCATCGCCAAAATGTTTAAGCTTTAAGTAAGAATTATAAGAAAAGATTAAAAGTTGATATTAGAGAATTCATTTAATTTTTGTTTTTACATAATTAGTTTGAAAAGTTTGGTGGCACTGTTGCTTTGCAGCAAGAAGTTTCCTGGGTTTACATTCCAGTCTGGGGTTTCTTTGCATGGAGTTTGCATCTCACCATGCATGTGTGGATCTTTTCCAGGTACTCATTTTCTTCTCATCATCCAAAAACAAGAATGACAAGTTAGTTGCCCTCTGTATAGTGTCCTTGAGGTGCCTGTGTGAGTGTATTATTGTTTGTCCTTTGTGTTGAATAGCTTATTACCACACCTGTACAAATCTGATTGACATGATGAGGGAATTCAGCCATTTGATTCAGCTTTGTTGCTGCAGGTATGCATTTAAAAGTTGCAGAATAGTACTGCTGCACACTAGGATGTATCCTTGCTTTTGCCCAATGACAGATGGGCAAAAGACAAGAGGATACAGATGATGGATGGATGGTTTCAAAAAAAAAAAGCACACAAAACAAACACACAAAGAAAACTACTAAGACAAAAGAGTCCATTCTACAGCAAAGAAAGGAAGTTTTATAAATAAGAAATTGACTTTCACAATATAATCTGAGCTGGATGAAGAACACATTTTATATAACTTTATCAGTCTCACAGGACTTTAAGGGAAGGGGCTTTGAATCTCATTTTTAACAATAAAACCCAATAAAAATTTAAGCTGGAGGGGGAAAAAGGAAGAGTCTTTCAATGTTTGTACTACTAATAAATAATGACACTAAAAAAAAAAAAAAATCTAGCCTTTGTACGGCCTGGCAGCTGCCAGAGAGTGTCCCAACCCAATCTCATGTGGTCTTTGGGAAGATTTGCAATCCATGTCAAAATACAGAGTCTGTCGCAGGGCAACACAGAGACACACAAGACAAACAACCATGCACACACACACACTCACACCTAGGGGCAATTTGAAGAGGCCACAGTCATGTTTTTGGACTGTGGGAGGAAACCGGAGTACCCGGAGAAAACCCTTGCATGCACAGGGAGTACATGCAGGCTCCATGCAGAGGGACCGGGCCGGGAATTGAACCCAGAACCTTCTTGCTGCAAGGCAACAGCTCTACCAACTGCGCAACTGTGCAGCCTGGTCAGAAATATATATTTAATTTTTGAAGATTTAGGGATGTCTTTGCCATGGTATAACAAATGCTGACTAAACCCAAGACATACACTTGGACATTTTGAAAGGATTTGAGCAACAGCAGCTAAATGTTGGTGAAAAAGTCAAGTCTGAGGTCTTTTGTTCAATACAATACTCATCTATTTATCTTTAGCATATCACTGATTTAATAACCTGGAGGTTATGTAGTTTGATTATTAGTAGGGATAAATAATTATATAAATGCTAAAAGCTTGTATATAAACATTTCTGTATATTATTTATTTAAGATTTGAAGTTGCACCTTATTTCTATTTATTGTGGCTCTGAGCCCCTGCAGTCCAGTTGGCTTTTGTAAAATGTGAGCAGTCATAACCCCAAAATAACCGAGTGAGATCCTGCTCCTCAATATAATTTTTAGAATGTACGTAATCAAATTTCCTTATACTATAAGTATGAATGGATCATAGAAAATAACATGTAATTGTCACTTTTTAAAGCAGGTACCAAACAAATACATGATTACCACTAAATGTTAATTGACATATGGTCCCGTTTGGTTTTAAAAAAAACAAAAAACATTTAGATTAAAAATGGCCAAAACTGTAAAACTATGAGTTGCAGTAAATGTAGCTTAAATCACTTGGGACCAACTAAATTGAACTAGTAATAAAACAAAAATATATAGGATGAAGTATAGACACTGATCCCAGCATTTCATGGAACTACATACTGACTTTACAGCATTAAATGGGAATACTAAAATACTATTTTATCATGGAAGGAAATGCCAGCATGTCTGTACAGAACTTAAGTATATCTAATCAAATATGTGAAAAATATAAAACTAATGAAATAAAAAAAAATCCTTATGACAAGGGCATTGTCAGATAAGTGGAGAAGGGCAGGTACAGAGCTATTTAGAATGATGGTAAATGGCCTTTTTTTTTACCATTTCAACGTTCCCTTCCCCCTCTTCCGTTCAGGGATGGCATTAGAGACTGCAGGCTGACATACATTTTTTATAGCTTCATAAAGTCGTCCAATGACCAGGTCACCCTTCTCATAACTAGGGAGCAGAACGCTTGAAAAAAGCCATTCATCACCATGAAAGGGCCTGCTTGTCCAAGCGCCTTCAAACATGCACACAGTCTGGCAAGAGACGCTCAGCACAAATGCTAACGTACTTCTGCCGCTAATGCCAGATGACCTTCTCACATCTATTAGCGTGCTGGCTGACGGAGAGGGCAGACACAAGCCCTCCTTGTCTCCTGCAAAGATTTCAGTGACAAGAAATGTAAAAAAAAAAAAAAAAAAATCATGCATGATAATGGTTGTTGCCACCAACAAAGCAATCTTCACGCCCTCCCCTCCCTGCCTTTTTTTTTTAACAATACAAAGCAATGTCAGGTGAATATGAAAGAAACTTTGATTAATTATACAAACAAGGAAACTTTCTGTCCCGATGTATTGGCTGGAAATTAGTCGTTATTATAGAGGTGCAGTTAGAGGTAATCTAAGAGAATAACATGACATCCTTTTTTAAATGTGTCCCCTTTGATTTGGCGAGTGAGAGGGACCTCCGGTGTAGAACTGGAATGCCCCTCACAGACAAACCATCAGACCACCAAACCCCATTAGTGTGCAATTAGTGACAGCTGGTGGGTTGTCAGCTTGGTAATGGCCTCAAAAGGAGTACCCATGGAATACAAACAACGCAGAAAGGCAGAGATTTCAAACTTGGCAAGAAGAGCCACAAAGCTTTCCATACAGCTACGTTTCAGATGTATAGAAGAAAAATAATCCTGCTACTGGTGGCGTTCTTTGAATTCTAAACATTTTTAGATTAGTGATGTAAAAAGCGCAATAAATGCTAATTAAAACACATGTGCCAATATTGACCAGTAATTTACTCAAAAATGTATAATTTCAGGCTCCTTTAACAGTTCCCCCTCTCCCTGGCCTTTCACTTCAAAAGCAAGGCTAAGCTATGTCAGGTACAAGAGGTGGATGGACAGAGGAAAAGGAAAAGGGAGGAGGAGGGGGTTGAAGTAGTTTAATAATTTATTTAAGAGGGAAAGAAGGCAGCCAAGGGGAACAAATAGTGTTTCTCCCAGAACCAAGCCCCTCTGACCCCAGTGCTGCGTACCTGAAGCCCAAGCCCCATCGCATTAGCGAAATTCTTATTTGATGGCATTTTAATATTCTGCCTTGATGACTTTTTAGCAACATTTACTTTCGGAGGTCTCGAGCGCTTCCCCCTGAGGAAATGAAACATGTCAAAACCCATTACGAAAAAATCAAAATTTAAATACCTCAGCCGTGTTAGCGGTAATACACACAATCCCCACCGCTCAGAGGCAAGTCTCACAAACACTCATCTGCTTGCTGGCTCGTAATGAGTCTGTTTGATGGGTAAGCGATTTGTGGGTCACCGAGCATACGTTACAGATCCAATTTAACCCTTGATTGCTTGTACTCTGGAGGACCTGGGAAAACGTGTTATTGAAATTTAATACCAGATCATTTCTTCTCACTCCCATGCAGGGACAAAGGTATGCATACACGACTCCTCCTGTGGCCTGTACGGATGGGGGAGGCATTGGTAAAAAGCAGCCAAGGAGGAAAAGGGAGAGACAAGACGAGAGGGAAAAAACAAAGACAATTTTGTGCATGGAGGTAATCTTGGCTTCATCTGCAGGTCTTGCTAAACACCAATCCAATTAGCCCCCGAGGGCACTGCACTGAGCATCAACCCACTTGAATACAACCTCTCTATCAGATGATGCATCACTTTTTTTCATAATGTATAAGGCAGCTTGTGTTTGGCTGTTTGACATAAAAAAATGTGTTGTCTAGGGGAAATAGATTTTATTTTCCTTTGTAAGAACATTTCGGGTAGGAAAAACTAGATCCAATCTGTCTTTAAACTAGAAAAAAAAAACTGCTTTAAAAGGTAGAAAATCTACCCTTACCGACACAGTCAAGTTACACTTTGGTTTGCCTGAATAGAGCTGTGAACTAGCAAAATAAATAAATAATAATCAATAATAATAACTGATGATGTGCAAGAAATAAGAAAATTCTTATTTACTGAAGCTGACACATGAAGATATCCAGATGTCAGCCCTCTCTTCCCCTTCTTGTAGCAGCCCATGTGAACAATGACAACAGCAAATAATAATGACCTGATGTTGGTCACACTATCCTAGATATTTTGCAACACTAAAATTTTTTTCAGAATTTCCACATATAAACTGGGTTTTTAAAAGAAAAGTTGTATTATATCTGTTGACTAGATAGATTTAAAATTTAATATAATTTTAAATGCATGTTTAAAATGAAAATGACTGCACATGTACTAGAGAGAACAATTTTTGAGTTATTTCACATCTGTTGCTGTTGCTCGATTCTCATGTTATTAAGTTTCGGATATAAGCTGAATGAGTTAATGACAAAAGGGCTAATTCATGTCAAAGAAAACAACTTTTCTTTAACATGAATTAGGCATTCATTTAACAGGAGTATTTTTAGACTATATCTTTAACTGAGCTCAAGAACTTAAATTTTAATGCAGCTAGCATTTATGGTGACATAATAGACCCTGAATCTTTTTTGTACTAAAAGAAAAACCCAGAAGATTAAAAGCTAAAGTATGTTGACAAGCTATAAAGTTACATAGCACTACAAAACAGGCTAAGAAACATGAAGATGGCATTTTTAAAGTTCAGTAATGCTCTTGTCTCTACAAGAGCAAATTTTTAAACATCCCTGAGACAGTGACTGAAGTATAACAAAATCTTCATGCTTCTTTAAAAATTGTATTTGTGCTGCACATTTCAGAATTACAAAGTAGCATTCATTTAACAGGTTGAGAAATGCGTCTTGAAACAATATGGCCGTTAATTTATGTGTGTTATTTTTTTAAGACCAAGTCTGAAACTGACTGAAGTGATATAAAAATTAAGCTAAAACTATGCTATGTGCTTGATCTGTGATAGGTTTTCAGCAGAGTAAATTGGACTATTGATAATTGTATGTAAATGGTTCTGATCACTGTTTATAAAGTTTGATAACCTTGTTTTCACCAACTTCACCAACCTTGTTTTCACCAGCTACGTACTTCCCAATTAAAAAAAAAAATAAAAATAATAATAATTTTTAATAATAGCGATGAGCCGGAGCAAAAAGTGACATCTTTTATTTTTTTATTTAATTACCACTTTTTTGCTACTTATTGGTCTTCCTCTGACTGAACATGAGCTATCCAACCTAGAAGAAGTGAAAAAGAGTCAGAAAAATCTTAAAAGGAGGTTAATTTACTGCTCTTCTGAATATTTTCATACCTGTGGCGTTAGGTCAAAGGAGTTGTATGCTTCTTAGCATGCTTCATCGAGACATGGTGCTTGTACAAGATGATTCAAGATTAGTCACTCTTCTGCCAGCAGCTTCAAATGGGAACTGACAGCCATGAAATGTTTAGGTTTTGAACCAAAATCTCTTTAGAGATCAGCACTGGAGTTTATCAGTATCTTTGCAGAGATTTAAATTATATCATCACTCATTATTTACCATTTCTAATAACTGAATAATAGATTATAATAGTGCTAAACCTCCGAATGGGTGTGTAGACAGGACTTACTGAAAGAAAGGCTAATTGAAAGCTCAAGAGAGCAGTCGGCAGGCTGGCATGGTTCAGTATTTGTCATTAGACCAGACTGCTGGGAGAGAATAGAGTGCACTGCGCCATTCGTGTGTAACCAAGATTTATGCTAATGTCTCACTGCATATGCTTATTCTACATATCTATATTAAACTTAATAGACTGTTACATTGCTTCTTAACCTCAGCTTCCATCCATGATTACCTTTTCTGATTTCTTTGCAAAATGGGACATAAACACGGGGCAGGGATTTTATCAGCGTGTCAGTGGGTTTGTTTCCAGTGGCAGACCATGGCTCTCATAATCATACTTCAGGGAGTCTATCTGAAAGTGCCTGCCTAAGAGGCAATAGTTAACATGTCACTATATAATTTCCCAGAAAGCCCGGTAGACTTTCTTTTATTCCATATTTTCATCATTGCAACAATACAATGAATTCTAACCAAAATCTCCAAGAATTTTTCTTTATTCAGTTAATTTTGGTTATTACATTTCTGTATTTGGATATTTATTTATCAAATTGGACAGTTTTTATATAAGAAATCACTGGTACATAATAGCTTCAGTCTGTAGTTAGCAACAACATTAATATGATACAAGTTAATTAGATCTGGTTTCAACCAAATTATTTAAGGAAATGTTCCAACTGATTACTACATGCTTGTTAGATATTAATACTTACAATACTTAAATGTAAATAGATACATTTAAGGTACTTAAGGTTTTTAAACCTTAAACGCATCCTGAATTCAGGTATATTAAGATACTTGAATTCTTTCATCAAAAAGAGACAGGCATTCAGATGGAGCACAGTGAGATCACCAGTCTGTCTAAACATGGCTCCAAGGAGGATTCTCCTTTAAAGCAGGAGAAAAAAAAATAAAACTAATCCATGCATAATTACTCAGCATTATCTTATGATTCATGCACACTTACATACTGTTTGTCATTATTTACTTTTGTATTAATGAATAAGGTTACTTAATTTGAAAGGTTATATAAACTTCTAAAGTTATTATGACTATATTTCTTTGGAGTTGGGTCAGTTGCTTTCATTTTCCTGTTTACTTGTCTTGTCACTCTTTACAAATTAAGATACCAGAATTCTTAAGAGATTTTTTAGATAACCACAATTGTCACATTTCTCATTTGCTTGCAACTATTTATTGCAAAAATATATATATAACAATTTGGCCCAATCAAGGTCTCATTCAAACTATTTAATATGACAACTGTCAACAATTGTTCCCTATACTCACAGACTAGATCTGCTTCTGCTGAATGTAACAGTGTCCCAAATGCTTTATCCAATAACCTACTGATAATTTGTCAAGCAATTTCTATGAGATTTCAGCAATGTTTTACAGAGCAGGGTTTCCCCCAGTGTATTACAGGCCTGACAGCCAGCCATCCTTTACTAGTGCCACCGCCAGGTTAAGCCTTTCTTGTTTATGTTTTTATGGAAATAACAATTATAATAATAATAAAAATAATAATAATAAACTTTTGTTGTCGTTTTTTAGCCGGACTGCAAGCGTCTCTGTTGCTATGAGCGCTTCACTGGCGGAGCAGATTTATTCCTAAAAGATATGTTTATAGAAGATAGGCTTATAGTTTATGCATGTAAAGCCGGACCAATCACAACGCTGGTGCCTCTGCGCGTTGCCTCGCGCGCTGCAGTAGTTGGATTAAGTTAACCTCAGCGCGGATTCCGCGCGCCTCCTTTCACTCTAACTGGACACAGGCTGACCTGTTTGGATATTTACACCAAGAATTATGATTCTTTCCAGAGTTTTTTGATAAAGTAAAGACTTTAAATACCACTCTGGTTAGCTCTGGTTGCACAGCTCTATGTGAATAACTTGTAGTCACGCTTTCAGAGGTGCGTTGAGCGAGCGGTGAGAATGATTTATATTTGTGAACAAAGAATTTTGTGCGACTTTTCCATCTCAACACGCTGCCCAGCGCCCGTCTCTGCCTGTGCTGATAAAGTTTATCTGTGTTCCCGGTTGGCGCTAACCTCATCATGCAGGTTCAGCCTGCTGTGGAGCGTTCGCGCACTCCTGTCTGTAACGCATCATGCTGATTTTATATTCTATTATTATTTTTTGTATTATTTTTCCGGTTACATGATGCATCAAACCGTATGAAATGCTTTGTCCACTTAGACAAAGTTAATGTGCGTGGCCGCGCGGAGATCTGAGAAACTCGTCCCATAAACTGGACCAACCAGAATAGTTTCTGTGATGCTTATTAAAAACTCAGACACGAAATAAAAAAGCTACTAAAGCCACAATAGCAGCATTGAATTAAATCTCCCGTTTGTTGCGCATCTCTGCGTAGTGCAGCAGATTACCTCATCATGCAGGGCCGGTCCAAGGCTGTATGAGGCCTGGAGCAGAATTTGACTTAGGGGCCCTTTTTGTTGCTAAAAACATCAGCAACTCTAACAGATGTGTTTAATCTGAGAGCGGGGGAGTAGTTTAATTAGCCAACCTAAAAAGCAATCAGTTATAATTACAATTTACTAAATTGTATTTGTGAACAAACAAGAGCTCAAGCTTAAAGATTAAACTCAGCATCACATTGTAGCTGTGGTAACAAACCAATCTAACTATGAATATTGTTATTTGAACTTTTACAAAGTAAACTTGCCAGCTCCTTAAAATTTTACATTTAAATGTTAAACAATTTAAAATCTTTTAATTTATGTATGCTGAAATTGAATCAAATTTAGCAGCATTGATCATCTCAATAATTAAGTGTTACATTCGTGTATCTGTGGTCTGTGTTAAAATATTAGCATTTATGGGTCCCCTGAAGCCCTGGGAATCCTGATGGAACTGCTGACTTAATTTGGATTAAACAAAAGTGCAAATACTGTAATTGATGTTAATTTTAATTGTATATTTTGATTTGCTGTTTTTAAGACTAGTTGTGGGTTTAAGTCGTGTTTCACTGGCAATGTCTTCCCGTAAAGTATAATTACCGAGTGATATTTTCAAATTCCCTGTCACCTTAACATTTTTTAGTACAAAAACACGCTGGACCGCCGGTGGACCACCTCGGCATCCCGACCACCAGGCTTAGTAAGTTTTCTGGGGGAAACCCTGCAGAGTAATACTGTTATACTTAATTTATCGGGGCTTTTCACAACTCATGTGCTGGGGTTTGTGAAAATGCTAAAATGATTACGTCTTGTATTTCAGACACAGAAAGTTCCTAATTACAGCTTCAGGTTGAGAGATTGTTCACGCCTTACAATCTAGAAAACTAATTTCCATTCATGATTCAATACATCTGTAACTATTGAGATTGATTTTTGTTCTCTAATATTTGCTTTGATTTTTATGAATTGCTTGTTTAGTAAACTTTGGTTGATTGATTTGTGATTTAAATTCTGTCATTAAATACATACATACACGCACACACAATAGTTTTGACTGTTGTAAAAAATGCTGTGTTTTTAGGCTGCAAATAAAATTCCTTTATTTTAAAATTATGTTTCCACTTTCATCTGTACAGTGCTGTAGAAGATCCATGCTCCCAGGCTGAATTTCAACCTTCATGGCCCTGGCCCTATACTTCTCGGATTTTTAGTTGTAAAAATTGTATGTGTGCCATTTTCCTTGCACTTGAGAATTGTGTCTTGCTTTGAGTTGGTCTGTTGTATAAAATCCCAAAATATTGAGGTGTCTGGTTGTAAATAATAAATCTTACACCAACCTGTTTATCAGAAAACAGATGGCTTACTGATCTGGGAAATGTCTATACAAATGACTAAGAATGGCAATTTCTGTTTTGCAAACTGTTAAGTCTATTTGAAAGGAAAACAACTTCTTGAATGGTATAAGACTAACACTTACTCTGTTTAACAGAAGCAATAAAATGCTACTGAGCTTTGGGCATACTGAACTATTCAGATATCCACTCATCCAAAGATATCTGAGGCTAAACTTTACACCCCATACACTCAATTTCTTTATAACTCTCTATTTTGTCAGGCTTTTGACTTACAAAGTGCTATGCTTAGACTTGGTTTAATTGCAAAGGCTTTCTAGTGAAAAGAGAATAACTATCTGAAAGTGCTTATTCCAGATACTCATGCCCCTGAAGCAATGCAGCAGGGCTGCTCCTTAGCTAACAGTCAGCTCATTCTACAGTACTTGTCCTTTAAAGTAGAAACCTTGACACTGTCAAAAAACTCTATTCTTTCTTTAACTTTCAATCCTTTCTAAGTGTTTGGTAAACTTTCCACAACCACACACACATCCTTGTACTTTCTTCAAACTGAGGACTTTGTATTGCCTTCCATTCATTTTAGTAATTGCATTCATGCCTAACCCAGACAACAAAGACAACAAAAGTCTGACATGTCCTACTATTCTAACCATTACTAGTCTATTCCTAACCCCAACCTTAACCAAAACCTAATTTGTACTACACTTTTAGACCTAACTAGTAGAGTGCAGTAGAAGTGTAAAAAAAAAAAAGTCCTCGCTTTCCATGAACAACCTATTTTTGTTGGTAAATAATTTGAACGTGGTTCTCAATTTGTAACATTTACAAGTGAACAAATACTTGAAGGCTTGGATGTTTTATGTAATTCCCTCCTTAAATGAAGACAAAAACATTTCGACTCTTTAACACGCTAATAAGACAATTCTTCAACAGCTCATGTATGTATCATAACAAGGAAAAGAAAAAGTGTACCAACCACTTGATGCAAAAGAAAAGCTCATTTTAATCACCTGCAAACCCACCAACTTTTTTTTTGTTCAAGCTAAAACCAATAATACCACTACACCCAAAGCCTTGTGCATTCCAACACTCTGACCAGGCTGAAAAAGTAATCCAACAAAATATATATTTTTTTACAATAAAGTGCACCAATTTCATAACTGTTCCATAAATTATATTTTCCACTAGATTTACTTAAGATGGATAATTCATTTATACTTTACCCTCGTCAGTTCGATTTTGATCGGAACTGTAAAATGCAGATGTGTGTGTATGTACTTGTAGATGTTAGAGAACTGAAAAATGCATTAAACCAAAAAAAAGGAGATGTACGTGTTGTGTCCATAAACCTTTTCCAAATGGATTCAGACAAGCTCTTAGAAGTATTACAATATAATGCAACGGTATACATGTCACTTGAGGCCCCTGATTAGGAATGTAATAGTTCCAAGATCTATACTGGTGTATCCCCATGTAGAGGTATACAACCCCAAACCAAAATCTTGAATTAAACTACTATAATGCAATGAAGTTGAACTTACATTAGCAATGGAGTCACATGGACAAATTAAAAAGCTCCAGTAAGAAGCTTTGCCTTGCCTTGCAGCAGCATTCTGCACAAAATGCAAACCAGTCCAGAGACACCTTACTTAGACACGTGTAAAACGAGTTCCAATAACCCAGCATGAATTCAAAAGCATAAATTAAGATTTCTATCTCAGGATGAGACACGATAGGGTTAAGTTTTGTAATATTTTGCAAATGGTAAATACAAGATTGATCCAGAGATTTTCCAGCATAAACCCTGAGTCAAAGATTCTCCCAAAGTTTCTAACAGAAGATTGAGTCCAGATTTTTCTGTATACATCTGGAATTAAGTATGACTTACACATCCACACAATCTTCAATGAGTCACAGAGCATATATTTTACTATAACATAGTCCTACAAAGCTACAAAGTACCATGTACAAAATAAGAATAATAACCAAGTGAAGGTCACAAATAAGAGGAGACAAACATTAAAGTTTTGTTTGGCAGTTAAAAACAGCTAAAATCAAGATTACAAATGATTAACATTACAGTACATTGTCTAAGTACTTGTGAACTTCCAAACTGCACAAACCTGAAACTAACATTTTCTGGTCATTCCATAAGCAATTAGTTTACCACCGACTCAAACAAATGTTTACCAATAAGAGGCTGACATTGACTAAAAAGACACCAATTTAAACACTGTTACCAAGTAAGTTTATACATATACATTGAGTGCTTCTTAATGTTTTCCTTCTAGGAGCTAAAAACAGCATCTTAGTTGCTTCAAAATCTTGTTGAGGACACATTATCATTTCACAAGGCAAAACCAGACGGCAGCAGCACTGTCCTTTGGTCCCTCTGCCTCAAGTATTCATCAAAAACCTATACTGTCCCATGAGCTTACTGCCATATGCCGCTGGAAAATGTCACCAGTGAAAGTCATAATAATTCACTGTTTTTTTAGCTGCTTTTGATGCTCTTCTTCGGTAGAAATACTAAAAGAAGCATCTCATATATTTGAGCTATATGTTAAGCACGAAAAACAAGACAATTGTAATATATGACCCTCATATCAAGGGGCGAAATATTTCTGTACATTTTTCAATTTGTTTATCGGTTTTGGGTTGTTGTAAAAAGAAAAAAAAGACTACTAGCTGAACTTTTACTAGGCTGTGGAGAAATGTCTGAAAGCTATCATTATTTTTCAGTTGAAGGCTTTAAAAAACACAGCTACATAATACTGAGGTATATTTTGAATGGTATTTGAAAATACTCTTGAAAAGAAATTAACTCCATTTAATGCTTATCACAATTTACTCTAGGGATGCCTAAAAAGTTTTCATTCATCATTTTTTATTTTTTGCTTTGTTGTTACCTTATAGATCCAATTTTTCATAAGTGTCCTATGGTGAGTAAAACTACCATTTGAAAAAAAAATTAACAGTTTTAAACATACTTTTCATCAACTCCACATTTCTGTATTAAGAAAATTTATTATTGGTCTGATGTTATACTCTATTATTTTGTTTTCATACATGTAATAAGATAATCATAATTAACAGAAATACACTTGAAAACATAAGTCTTTATGTAATTATTCAGCATAGTTTGCTTGAGTGAGTGAAAAAAAAAACTCCACTGAACTTTTAAATAATATTTTAATATATTATTGAAAACCTTTTGTTAAACTTTGAACATGACTGATTAGCCGGGTTGGAATTCAACAGGAAAAACCAAAGTCAATGGGAGAAATCCCAGATGAAGAACTGAAGGGAGATGAGAATCTAGGGGAACAACATAGGAAAGCAATGGCCATTCTAGTCTTTCTTAATTTATAGACTTTATACAGTATGTGACTTTTAAGACAAGAATAATCAACACAATATTATGTGGGGTCTAAGAATCAACTACTTTTGCTTATGTTATTTAAAATGTAGTGTTCACTAAAATATGAAAAGTATGTTTTACAAATTTAAAGTTCTAAATAGGTGTTAGATATTATCCAGATGAGACATGTGACCAGTTATTGCGTTTGTTTCATAGAAAACTCTCCTTCCCCTTTTAATGCAAGGACAGAGAGAGGCTGCACTCCTCTGCGTGTTAGAGGAGGGAGTTGTGCCGTTATCTGCTGATCCCAGAACTTCCCTTGGAGCACCGGAGTGGGTCTGTATCACGTAGTGCACCGTGCACTGGGACTGTGCAGCCTGCTGACAGGAAAGCTCGATTAGCGAGTCACAAAGAGGCCAATATAGAGGAGCACTTCCTCAGCCAAAGGGGGTTTGCCCAGAGAACACACTCCAACCCTTTTTCCTGACAGAAGACAGTGACAAACACACACACACTGGCTGGCTTACCTCAAGGGAATGCATGATGGATTGGGATTTGGCTTTTCCGACACGTGCGCAGATGAATCCAAACATACATTATATGACACACCCATTCAGGAACAAGCAAAGAAACAAGCAAATAATTTGCACTCTTTAAGAACAAGAAGTACTGTGATCTGTGTTCTATTATCACAACTGTTAAATTGATTTGGAAATGAACAAAGTTGACAAATTTCAAAGAAAGCTGGCAGCTGTCCAGACAAAGCGATGAGTGTGTTTGGACTGGCCACAGCCATGCGCGTGCTGCCTTTGCTCAGACAATGGGATGTAGATGTGGAAGTGGGCCCAGGCCAGATGAGGAAAACGAGATAGCAAGGGTGGGATGAGGGGTGGAGGTGAGTAGAGCGCAGACCGGTGGGCTGTTATGGGACCTTGTGGCGGAAGGGCATTGTTCAGCAGAGGAAAAACACAACAACAATAAAAAACAACTCTTCCTGAATCTTTTTATATGATTATGTGGAGAACAATTGAGTGGGTGGGATCCTCTGCTTTGAGGATATTGAAAGAGGCCTCTCCTTTGAGACTTACAATGATCCTTTCACACCTTACTGTGGAACACAAGCAGGAAAATAAAACAATGTGAGCTGCTGAGTAAGAAGCATATTGATCAAGAACAGTGTGTCCATTGAGAGAGATTACAATGGCCTTTGGCCTGTGACACATTAAGCAATGAACCAAAGGTTAATTAGGGAAAAATTGGCTGGTATTAGATCCATTTTTGCAATAAAACAGCTTATTGTGTATTATACTTTTGCATTATGCAAAGTCAATAAGTATCAAATCAAATTAAGCTATAGATTAACTTTTTTTCTATAACTAATTCTATTAGTTTTAGTATTCTACGGAAACTGCACATTTTTGTCCACCTGTCCTGAAAAGCCTTGCCATAGATTTATGAGATACTTTGCATACTGTATCAGTGAGCATGTTCATGTGCACAGTTCAGATGATGTCTAGTTCTGGGTCAGACTGTTTCAGCTGATTCTGCGGGGTTTAAGATTTCACTAACCCTAGGGTCATGCACCTGATATACCTTTGAATCCCGTTGTTTACTGGAGTGAAGAATCCTCTCAGGGGAAACAAACGTCCACAGATAAGAGTCTGGTGTGATGTTGCGCATTGCAGCCCTGAAGGCCCAGACATTGGTTTTCTCTTCATCTCGTTCTCACATTTTTACAGCATTCCATTGATTCAGCACTGCTTCAGTTGATGTAGAGGTCTAGCAATGATTGTGTAGGTTGATACAATATTACCTGTTTACAGACAACTGAATACATAAACTTCCACAAAGTCAAATTAATAGGCAGAGATCATTGTACACAAACTGTTGTACAATGAAATTGTGTGATAAACATAGTTTATTACCTCAAACAAAGTTATACGTACACAGGGTTAAATCTGCGATCTGTTTTCTGTAATCAAACTTTTTCTTGATATTTCTATTATTGTAAGAAAAAAATAAATGTTTGTATGCTGAAGCTTCTACGTTGCTTTGTAAGTTAGGCTTTTTCTTAAAGTTACTGATATAGTAGATTGTGGAGCATACAGGAAATTGTATGATGGATTAATGTCAAACCTCTTTGGGAGAAACCTTTTCTGGAACAAAGGGTCCATGTGTTGAACTCCACATCTCTATAACTAAAGTTGAATTACTGTGTTTGTCTTTAATGATAGACCCCAAAAGAAGTAGCTGATTGTAAAGCTCGGTTAATGGGGATCCTAAACGTGCATTTAAAATGAAAATGGAAGAACGAACAGTAATGTAAGAATGAAAAGAAACGGAAATACAATGTCTTAGTTGTGTCAGTTGTCCACCCATTATATCAATACTCATCATATGGTGGTAAGATAAGTTCAAGATATTAAATTAGAGCAAATTTCATTTTCAGCATAAATTGTATTTTAGACATCATGGAAAAACATAAAAATAACAAATTTAAACTCATGTCTTTCAGATGAAATGTGCAGAAAAATAACATAATGACCAAGACAACCTTTAAATATCCTTAAAAAAGGATCCCACAGACCTCTTTTTAAAGGTAAACATTTATTACCTTAGGAGTGCCTGATGGGCTGGAAGGCAGTCACTTCACGGAGCTCTAAATGTCATCCTCTCTTTGACACATTAGTGACAAACGAGGAAAGGAAGAGTGATGCTTTGACCTTCCTTTCTCTGGTTCAGGCAACTAGCAAGCTAAAAATCACAAGAGGTGCTTAGTAACATACTGACAGAAATAACAGAAATGTAAAACTAGGTCAATAATTTTGAAAACTGGCCATCATGACAAATGTGAAAGTAATTATGCTTCTACACATTTCCTTTTCTTGTTGTCTGTCTGTCTGTCATACAAGTGTTGAGTAATGTATAAACCATGAAATGTTGTGTGGCTGACTTTGTTAAAACTATTGGAAGCCGACATTAGCTGAAATAACCACTTGCTTCAACTCACACCTGCAGAATACAATCTCTGAGTCTACAACAAGATGATCCTTTAAACAGCAAGACTTCTATGGCCAAAGATCACAATGGGACCCACACTTGTCAGCTAAAAGGAAAGCACAATTTTCAAAACCTCACAAGACTTTGATTTAGTAATGAATTGAAAAGTTATGCTTGGCCCGAAGAGTTTCTGCATTATGAAGCAAAGCATATTTACCACAAAAATATGTAACTTAATCTCTGTGTAGTCCTGTAATGGACAGGTGACCTATCCATTAATCATCTTGTTATAAGGCCTGTGAAATCTTGTTTTGTGATTTATATTATCTACATTTACATAACATACCAGTCAGGAACTGAAATAACATACACATTAAAAGGTACCGTATGTAACTTTTATTAAAAAAAATTTAAACATATTTGTTAAAACTGTCACCTTATCGTGACAGTATTATATCAGATAGATCATTTTGAAAATATCAACTTTCTCCACCTCTTCCCGGAGCTACTGCTGCCAACTGAAGAAATGCACTGCTCTTGATGTGTCCTGACAAAAAACGACCAATCAGAGCCAGGAGGAGTGTTTTAGCACTCATGTACTTGCTGCTAAATGTGCTGATGGTTGAGAAATAACTTACTGTCACAGGAAAACCATTAATCTGCATGGCTTCCAATAATAGTTAGCGTAGCAAAAAATATTTATAAAAGTTATATACTGCAGCTTTAAGGCATTTTTTTCCTGAAAATGAATCAAACTTCTTTTTCTCTTATTATGTGTGACAAACACATATCAAATATGCAAATTAGCATAACCAAGTTCACTTAAGGGAAACAACTATAATCAAGAGTTCAGTGCATTAATTGTTTTGTACAGTTTACACATGGAACTAAGAAAAAGCCTCATGCGACAAATAGGACACTGCACAGTTTTCACATGTAATGGGTATTTCTCCTATAGCCATGCAGATTAATGGAAAACCATTAATCTGCATGGCTTCCAATAATAGTTAGCGTAGCAAAAAATATTTATAAAAGTTATATACTGCAGCTTTAAGGCATTTTTTTCCTGAAAATGAATCAAACTTCTTTTTCTCTTATTATGTGTGACAAACACATATCAAATATGCAAATTAGCATAACCAAGTTCACTTAAGGGAAACAACTATAGACTCAAGAGTTCAGTGCATTAATTGTTTTGTACAGTTTAACATGGAAACTAAGAAAAAGCCTCATCGACACAACATAGGACACTGCACAGTATTCACATGTAATGGGTATTCCTCATAGCAGAATTTAAAACAAACTTTGAAACTTTCTTTAAACTATTCAAAACAGACATGTTTTGGTGAAGGGTGCTTTGGACTAAAATTGGTTTGCCTTCTGGAAGTTCTGACCTGGGCCACAAGCGAAGCTTTCAAATTGGCAACTGTCTCTCCACATCATTAATCAGGCACACAGAGGACTGTCTTCTATCCAGATGGGGAGCCTCTCTACAACTAGAGGAAAATAAGCAAGCTAATTAATTCTTATTGTTATAGACAGAGGGCGATTAGATGGAGAGAAATTGAGAAGAGGACATGAAGAAAGACCGGTGAATAAGTCACCTCTAACAAAGGCCTGAATTCAGAATATGCTCTCACTAAATGCTCATTGTTTCTATAACAAAATATATCTGTGATTTGTAATGCTGTAGGACTGAAAGGGGAGGACAGAGCGACATCACAGCTAGAGGTTAATGAATGATAATGAGCTTGGAGCACTCAGGGACACAGTGTGGTCGTGATTAGACAGGCCCAGTAAGACAATCAAACTCTGTGTCCACTTTACCATAGTAAGTGAGATAAAAGGATAATTACTACAGGTTAAAATACCATAAAACTTCTTACAGCACCAGAAAGATACATGTGGTAAAGTTCTATGTTATACATTGTTTGAGGAATATTAACAAATTTTGTTTTATCTGCATCTAAAAATAGATATGACCTTTGACGTAATCTAAAAACATACAATCACTCTTGTGAGCCTCATATAAACATAAATAAATATAAAATAACTTTTTCCAGACAAATATGATTTTAATGAGTAACCTTTTCTTCATAATTATATTGCTCAACAAGAGCTTCACATGATAATGAGTATGTAGAGCTATATCAGCTGTGTTGCTTTTTAGTCACATTATGAACAAAAACTATTTTAGCACCAATGTTCTGTAGCAGTCAGTGCAATACAATCAGCACCACTGGGCCCTCTGATTGCCATTGGTTGGATGTATACATGTCTTTTACATGATTATGTTGGCACGTGGTGAACTCAGCACCTGTTTTGGATGTACCCTGCCTTTGGAGTAAACATGTTGGATGGTGATGATGGTACAGATAGAGACAGTAATAATAGTAAGGTCATAGGAAATGGTCTCAAATATTTCGGTCTAAAAATAAACTGAACTGGTGTATCATGTTATAACTACAGTTGTCCAAATTGTGTGTTGAAACCATAATCCTGTTTCAAATGTATGCTGTGAATAATTTTTTTTTGACAGTTTAGCATTTTATATCTCTAGTTCAATAAATTTATCTTCAGGTATATGCAATTACAAAAGGTAACTTGCTTAATACACAAGGTGCTGAGTGGACCACCGACATTTGCTCCCGTTCTTGTACAAGCAATGTCCTCCATAAACCTGTGAACATGTTCCTCAACCCCATGTGAGAGTGATTGTCTTGTGCTTTTTTTCCAATCCAGAGGAAAGGAGAAAGGTCTCCAGCATCATTATTTTTCTCTAAAATGTAACTGGCTTTACTGCACACCCTAATTTGCTTGCCGTAATTATAGGTCATGCTCCCCTTTTGTAATTTATAAAACCTTTTGTTCTTATCAATAATGAATGGGCCTTAGCAAATCATGGACCTATAATATTTTGATATTATGAAAATGCTAATGCGTCAGGGACCTTAAGCCTTATCAGCCAGGTCGGATGCTCTATTAAACAGCCCGCAGAAGAAGTTGGAAGCAAATTGCTTATGTTAATGCCCCAGTTGTATCCAGACAACATGAGGAGTCTGCAATTAATTTCATCCAGGCGGCGGATGGACAGGCAAATTTATTTCCCTTCCACAGGATGGAGGTTCCCCCCTCCTTTCTCACAGGTCTTCATGCATAGAATTGGAGAGGCTTTGAGAACAAGAGATAGAGGGCAAAAGGCAAAGAGAGAGGGGAGCAGTAACTTATGAGCAATCTATGACCTAATTGAACAGTAGCAGAAAGGGAGGACCACATCAGGGAAACAAGAGGCGAAATCTTCATTCATTCTGCTGACAAGTGTTTTCTCAACTTAAACCTGTTTTATTAATTGTGTTTGACACTTCCCTAATTACTTTCATTTACATCACATCAGCCCCAAGCACAAGATGGGACTTGCAGCTCATCTCAGTATTGATGGACCAAAAGGAGGGCAGTTGATGACTGGCATGGAAAGACAAAATATAAAAAATGATATACGAACCACGTCATCGTACCGTTGGAGGTTTTTGGTATGTTTGGCATTTGTTTGTAAGAGTAGATTTGTGTGTTCTCAAAAACACAAAACAAAAATTAGAGATACCAAGCCAAGTCATCATGATTGTTTTGGTAAAAACTAGAGATGTGCCGATCGATCGGCCACCGATCATAATCGGCCGATTTCCGTGAAAAAATGTATGATCGGTGATTGCCGATCACGGTCTCTTGATGCCGATCAAATAAACCGATCACCTGCATCTCATTTCGCAGCTTGCCTGTGCAGCTGGTCTCCTCCTCACTGCGCAAACGCAGAAACAAATCCTAAACGATGTCATGTGGAACTATAGCGCACTGAGTGAATGGGGAAGTTTGCGTGTTGCAACGTAAAATTGAAGCAGGTAAAATTGCATCAACACTACGAATCTAAAATGGCTTAAAAACATGCCATACTTGACGGAATTTGGCTATATCGAGGCTCATTGCAGTAAAAAAAAAAAAAAAAGAAAAAAGAAAAAGAAAAATAGCAGGTAAAGCAGCACACAGCTACAAACACTCACCCAGATTAGCATGACGGTCAGAAAGCTAAACAAATAACCTGGAAAATTATTGAAGTCTTCGAGCTGCGATTTAAGATGCTGGTTCTGCTCTCGCTGTTGAACCGCAGCTACGCTACAGGTAGTAATATTTAATATTTAGTAATATTTGACACGGAGCCGCTTCTGCTCCACCTGGTGGTGACTCTCACACTGAACCTCTGTTTAAAGCTGCAGCATCTAACCTAAAAAAAATACATTTTACATACGTATTAAAACTTTCGCTGTCCTAACATGAGACAAATAACCTCTGAAAAAATAATCGATCTCCTCCCTGCTCTGCATAATTATTCCGCTCAGTCAGAAACAGTTAATCAGAACTAGCAGTAATCAGCTAGCCGCCATGCTAATAGGAAGTTTTCATTCAGTAACTCGGGATTCTTTATTGTAATGGATCCTGTATTTGCCTTTGAATGTTAAGTTTTATACTTGAACTCTTTAGCAATGTTGAGAGGTTTTATTTAGACTCTTATTATTATTTAGCCTCTTCAGAGCCTTCATATGTTTTCAGTCTGTTAAAGATAGTATTATCAATAGCAGTACAATTTGCACAATGCCTGTTTTGTTTTTTTCTTGGAAAAAGTTATTAAAAGCAAGTTTTTGTCTAAATTAAGGTGAATTCATGGTTCCTTTTTCCACATAATGTAACCGGCAATGTTTATGATAAAAAAATTACATTATTATGTGATCGGTATCGGTGATCGGCCATGATTGGCCCTCATGGGTGATCGGAATCGGCAGGAAAAAACCTGATCGGCACATTTTTAGTAAAAAACCCTTTTTTTTTTGTTTGTATATTTTTACCAGTGTTGTCAATAGCCCCAATCAGAAATCGCTGTCAAAACACAGCTTCCAGTGCATGCTCTGGTGTCAGTGAATCAGACTGTCAGACTCACCATTTATGTCCAATTTCAAAATCTGTATTATTGTTTATATGCAAAGTCTTGGTTATCTATTCTGGGTTTTCCACTTAGAGTTTATACATTCTTCATATTTCAAAATGATATTTACAGAGAGAGAAATGGAGGTTTCTTCAGCTCCCTGACCTTACGTGATCTGCACTTCCTGCTGCAGCCAAGGGACTCGCAGTTGGCACAGCATAAGTCACAAGTTATTTTGTGATATGACATTAAAACAAAGTACTAAACCTATGAAACAGGTGATTTTTTTAATGAACACATTTAACTTGACCCATATACGTTTCAGTGGTATCAAGAAAGTAAACATGCTAATATTACCTTACAATTTAGGCAATGTTCTCCTGGTGTAGAAACTTTTTGTCAAAGCAATCTGCAGTTTTGTGTGTTAGATCAGATAGACTTTGTGTCAAGGAATAAAATAATGCCACATTGAGCACCACTTTTCCAGTATCTGAAAGGTGGGTATAAAAATTTCAAAGACACGCAGACCACACATCATGTCGCTAATTATTTTTGTGCATCATATGTTTTTATATTGTAAAAACATATTAATGAAGATGAAACACACTGAGTTAATTATGGGTTAAATATGGGAAGTCAAATGAACAATAAAGTTTATAAGACAATCTAAAGATGACTGTTACTTCATGGTCATCTTGCAGGTGAAAAACTTTTTTTAAAAAATATGTGAAAAAACAATGTTATTATATTAACAATATTATGTGCCAATGTGCCAAATGAAAAAGTAACTGCATTAATACAGTTACTGGGACTATTGTGTAAACATTTTTCCAAATAAAAACATAACAATAAATATCCCAGGTTTTAAACCCCATCTGATTTTCTTTTTCTTTTAAAAACCCAATGTTCATAAAACATCAATTAAGGGCATTTTTACCCTTAATAGGGAGATAAGTAGGATTATGGCTTAGTTTGTAGGGCATTGTATTTTCCTCAGATATTGCATTTTTTTAAGGTTTTGAAAGGAAAAGTAATTCTTCCTGGATAGACCACAGGCCTTCCATCTGTCTTCAATGTATAATAATCTGTATAATCTAAAAAACTGTGATTCTTTCATTTTTCAAATATATAATGGAAATAGATGAGGATGACTCATAAAAATGTATACCTTAGCTCTCTTTTTAATTTATGCCACACCCTCCAGGCACATATTATTCAAACATTAATATAAAAAAGAACTGTACATCACAGAGTGTCAGCTTTCACTTCTACTTCCATTCAGAGTCATGCATATTATATTCACACTGGGCTTGACTGCTGCACGTCTTACAACAATTAAACATAAGGTAACAAGCAGATTGAGAGATTGATGGATAACATCCATATACTGCATTCAGTGTACTCAATTTTTAATGACCTCTTTGCCACCATTACCTTTTACTTTTATGTTTAGATAATGCACTTTATGCAAATTGTAAAATTCTATAAATTTTAGATTTGTCACTATTTATCTTTCCCAGTGCCACAGATATGCAATTGTGGTATGTAATTAAAATAAAATTCAAATCATTCATTTTGTATTGTCCAATAAGCTTACAGACAAATAAATAAAAGAAATATGAACTCTGGTTTAAAAACTATGTAGAATCTTATAACACCAGGGCAGAATAATGATGCTGCATTCAAACAATGTGTGCCACTGATCTAACGTAATGTAAACTGTCATTTAATACAGAAATCATTTGCACCTGTTATTTTGTATTGTACGACAGTCATATATAGTTATTACAACACATATTACAGTGAGGCTTGCTTATCAGAGTAAAAGTATAATTTTTCAAGTAACAAGCTTTAAAAAAGGTATTAAACATATTTTTTTATCAATAACACATTTCTTTAAGAATTTTGTTTTTATTGGTCTGATGTTTTATTTCAATCTTAAGTATTGGGTTTTCATCAGTTGAGTATAAAATCAGCATCAACAGAAATAAAGGCTTGAGAACAGTGTGTATGCAACTAATCTATATAGAGTGTTTCACTTAGTGAATTTAGTTGAATAAATGAACTTTTCAATAACAGTCTAGTTTACTGAATGGGTCTGTACAGTTGGGTAGCAGTACTAATTACTGAACTCGGGGATGCTTGGTGGCCTTTGACATCTTAGTCAAAATTGCGGGGGGGGTTTCAGGTGTAGGGTATTTTCTTGTGGTGAAGGAAATGGGGGGGGAGTTATTTCTTTTACCAACTTATGCTGTTGTGATACAGTCTGTGGTAGTTTTAACTAAGCCCTGGGGCAAAACTGTTGAACAATGTATTCAAACTTTAATGAACCTCTTTCATAGCATAAGAAATTATGAGATTATAAAATTATGCTACCTCATAATATTAATGTCAATCAGTTGTGTCAGGGTCTCTAGGTCACTCTTAAGAATGAGTTTGTTCAAGTTATTATTAGCCTTTTACTTGATAAGCAGCTACTGAAAGATGGTGCTTGCAAAGTTTAAAACAAATTGGTCATACAATCAGTACATTTAATATTTTGCCATTTCCATATCCAATAAGTGTTGCATAAGGAGCCAACCTGTTGGAGTAACTTTTATATTTTTTGCAATTTATTCTTCATGAAACTTTTCTTCCTCATCTTTTGAGGATGAATCTTTGCTATTTTAATAGACTTTATTGCTTTGGAAGGATATTTGTTGCAACTTTTTGAAAGCTGTTATGGTGTGTAACCACAGCTGTCAGATTTTGTTGGGAGTTTTTTGTTGTTTTTTTTACAACTGGAACACCCTGAGCATCGTCATAACACTAGATGAGAACCTTCCTGCCCACTTATATAAAATAATTTGTTGATGAAACATGGATAGTTTCATATTTAATATTTCTTTGGAATTAAAGTGTGTTTGTATTGAATTACGCTGAATGCGGTATGAATTATAAAAACAACATGTACTTGTATGTCAATAAGTCTTTTTATTTTTTAAATAAAGAAAACAAAACAAATACAATATCTATGGAACCATTGGCATGGAATGTGTTTGCTGAACTTACATCAATTTCACTACACTTACAAAGATACATTTACCAATTCATTCTGGTAGGTTTTTTTAATGAATGTACAGCAATGTACTGCTTAATGGTTTTATTGTCTGTAATGTGTATATTATGGCAAATGCAAATATTATTATGCAGATTAACAGTACATTACAATCTAAAATGTCTGTCTATCCTTTAAATAAGTTCTGTCAAGTTCAATAAAATGTTCCTTATCTCCATTAATCAGTATCAATATTACTGAGATCAGCCTTAGCTTGGGGATTAATTAGAAAACAGATAGTGGCTAATCATCCTGTACACTGTATTGATGTGTATCGTGCTCCATTAAAAAAAAATCAGTACACTGATATGGTGGGATACTAGCAAACTGTTTGCTTAATTCACACGGGGGTACGTAAACACTCAAAAATCATTTACTTTTTGTTCTCACCAGTTTTGATCCCCTATGTTTCGGCATTTCTGTGTCAGAAGACATCAGCTTGACTCTATAAATTACCACCTGATCCTTTCTTCCTGGATAATTAGGTACCCATTAGTTCTAATCAAGTAGTTACTTAATTATTGCAGTAATTAGTCTAATGGTCTAGCAAATTGAAGCTTTATCACTTTCAGATACTTAATGTTCTTGGCAGAGTACATCACAAATGTCAAAGGCTTGGGCATTGGCAATCCAGCAATAGAAAACAAAGTTTCTATCATGTCATAAAAAGGTTGGCGTACTCACGAGTGAAATGCTTATTGTTTTAAATGTTTGTCTGAAGTCAGGTTGTTAAGAAAAAAATACACTAATCCTACAAAACATGAGGCATACCTTTAATATTTTTAACAAATGATGTTAGCTAGTTTGATAAAGATGTTTTCTCAGATTGTTTTTTTTTTCACCAATCGCTTGAATCTTCCATTACACAAACATCAAATAAACATGTTCACCGAGTTACCATGATAAGATCAATATTTTAGTTTCAGAGTCCCTCATGAAATCACACTATTTTTGTAATGTAATTTCTCAGCTACATTTGGTCTTAAGGTTTCTTTGTTTTTTTTAACAAAACAATACACACAAATTTCAGTTTTTCTATTGTGTTAATAATGTAACTTCAGTAAACATCTATAAACTTATCTAGATTATGTCCTAGGTGTTAACAAAATAATTAAAAAGAAAAACCATATAAACATCTAAAGATAAGAAGTTTAATTGTGTATAATACTTATAAGTCAGTATTTGTATCGTCATTGGTATCAGCGATACTGGGTATGTATTTACTTGGTATCATATCAATATGAAAACCTTACACACCTCTACTGGTAGGATGTATAGAACAATGAAAATAAATTTACAAGAACCACAATAAGAGAAGGACAGCAGGAAATAACTTGAAACCCATCCAAGTCAAAAGCATCTCCCTGCTCTAGTCTGTTACTTGGTGATTTTAAATGGGAAGACAAATCAGAGGAGTAGAAAGAAAGAAAAACACCAGAAAAACTTCTGCCAACTGATGTTTATATTTTCTTAATTTTTAGGAAATAGAAAATACTTAACAATTGCTTTACTTTTCCTGCTGATAGAGATATTTAACTTGTTAAATACAGTGCATTGCAGCATTGTGCTTATTCACAAGCATTATTAAATGTAAACAGTGTATTGCTACCATTCTGCGTCTGTTCTGGACATGTTCAGTCCCGCATCATTTTTGGCAGTTAATCTTCACCACTCTTGTTAAAATTTTAAGAAAGCCATTTGATCCATGCGCCGGTGTTTTGTTCCTTGGCATTGTTCCCCAGAGGAGGCATTTGAATGGTCATAAAATGAATATGATAGTCTTTTGCACTCTACTAGCCAGAAGACCTATGTTGCTGCATTAGAAAAATTCCATCCCTCTTTGTTTTCATAGTAGTTCACATAAGTTATGTAGTATCTTAAACTGGACAAGATGAGATGCTCCTTGTAATATTCTGAGGCTTGCCTCTATACCTCTATGTTTACTGAGAAGTTTAAAGATGGACAAAAATTGTATTCATCATTATCTCTAAAATTTTGTCATACACTTAATTGCTACAAGCCTGATACATTCTCCTTTATGTATTAGTCAAATTTTTTATACCTGCCCTATCAAAATTTTTACTAAGAAGTCACAATTTCCTAAACACTAACATTGAACTGACATAAGAAGGGCTTCATCAAATTTTCAAACTAACATTTAATAGTCCACTTTGTGTGACCTATTTGTCAAAAGAAGTCCAATGCCCCACAAGATGCCTTCACAGAAAAAAGTAAAAAGGTAAAATCCTGCAGTGCTCCATGCCATATGACAGGAGTGTGTGAAAACTGACACACAAGAGTTTTCAAATTGGGGCCCGGGGAGCCGAAGCATAAAATAACTTCAATCTCAGCAGCTCTCCAAGGAATAGAGCAGAAGTGCGACCAACAACAACACAACAACAGAGAGGCAGGAAGGGGTGAAGGTAGGAGTTATTAGAGGATAAAACATGCCTCTCCATCTCACTCCCTCTCTCTCAGGAACCCCGAGGATGATCAATGGATTTAGTCAGAGGGATATTCAAGCAGAAAATTGCTGCCTTTTTGCTTTTCTTTGAAGTATTTCCAGAATACATACTGGAGCCCCTGTCCACCAAGGTTGAAAATAACAGTGCAAGTGCAGTCTGTACCAGTAATCCTGAAAAAAGGGGTGAAAAAAATGTGTGTGTGGGGGGGAGTTGGTGTGGGCAACAAATGTTAAAGGACGCAGGGAGGGTTTAGATTGAAACTTTGCAGGTATAAAATTGAAGGCAGCCAGCTGAACAGACACAGTCAAACTATGGCTATTTTTCAAAACTGAACCTCAGTGGCCACCATGGAAATAAATTAATAAAACAGGACCAAACCACTATGCAAATATGGCTACATGATTTATTTGATCCTGCTCCCATGTATTAACTTTAAAAGGTCCAGTTAACTTTTCTCTGAAAAAAAGAATGTTTACTATATTTGCTTAATAAATTACTTTCAAATATGAAACTACTTGTTCACATCATTAAATCCCATAAAGTACATCAAATTTTGATTTTCTGCAGCAAAAGTAAAATTCATCAAGTTATAATTGACTTAAACATTAATTGTGGCTGATTCTTACTTAACGCAAAAAGGATTTCTGAGGTCAATGGGATGATGACGGTTCTGTTAAATGAGCCAATGTACCAAATCGTAGCAGTGACAGGGTAAACTCGAGTGTCGGATAGCGAAGACCGCCCCAGCCCCTGGGGCCCCTGGTGGCACTATGCAGATGACAGCAGAGGCATGTGGCACACTCGTGGCATTATGAATAGGACACAGCGATGGGAGACCAGACTTCTCAGCTCCCTGCTGTGTGGTGTGATGGCCTCATCTGTTTTCCCATCGCTATTCTAATACATCTGCAGTGCACTCCTTCCTAATTAAGATTCCACCGTTCTATTAGTCATAGGTGGAAAGGATGGAAAGGATATCACAGAGGGTAGTTTAGCCAGAGTTTTTGGATTAATTGCTGGGCAATTCACCACACACAAGAGTGCTTAGAGAGCCCGAACAAGAACACCAGAGACAATAATTCAGCTCTCTTTTTTTCCCACCATTCATGGATGTTATTTTTACAGAGAAGCCTCCACGGGAATAGGCTCTGCAAACTATTTGTCACATTCTATTCATAACTTTCATTAATAGTAAGTAGGGTTTACCAGTGTGTAGCCATTGGAGACATCGTTTAGAGGTATGGTTATTTAAAAATGAGCATGTACATAACCAATTTAGATGTTTTGTTTTTGCTGCTAATGCATTTGCATCAACTGATTAAATATTAACCTGCAGGTTCTAATTATAGTTAGTTTTGAACTTAATATGAAGAAATGAAAAGCTCATAATCAGCTAAGCCCCAAATTATTCACACATCTACAAGATTTAGGTAATTTTTGATACTTTGAAAATATTTTTATTTTAGTATATTTTTACCTATATGTCACCATGGGGAACAGAGCTTTCATTCACTTCTCCTCAGCTCTGGAACTCACTTCCTACTTATATAGATTAACTTCTCTCATTTAAATTAGCTCAAACTGGCATACTCACTTTAACATAGATTTAACAGTTGTCAAATCTTGTTTATTGGTTTGCTTGTTAAATGATTGTTTATTGAGCCTATATTGATCTGTTATTTTTTGTAAGGCAATCTTGGGTTTTAGAAAAGTGCCATCAAAAAAAAAAGCATTATTGATATGCATTATTATGGTATTTTGACAATCATCAAAACATTTTTTGTGCCAGTGTCTTGTTTAGGGGGAAAAAAAATAAATCTAAAAGGCTACAATTCTCCCCCTACAGCATGGCACATATTGTGAAACTGCTTCTTTTTTTATGCATGAATCCACACAAACCATATTATACACTGACCAAAATACTACAGGTAAATCCTGGAGAGAATTGAAAGAAGTCCTGCATTTTCTGTGTGGTTCTCATCATGTCAACAACAAGGGATTTCTTGTTATGGTTTAATTCAACAATAGCATTTGCAATTGGGGTTTTGGGCATCTCAAGGGCATTCCTGGTAAAATTACTGAGACTCTGCACCATTTATCACAGCCTGACATGTGTCATGTTCCAGATTCTGGTGCAGAGAGGTTACAGCTGAAGACAGCTCTTTCTTTGTTGAGCAGTCATCAAAGACAACATCTCGTATTTATCAAAACAAAAAGAGAAAGGAAAATCCACTGCAGGAACAGAAACTAGAAAAATGTCATGCTTTCAGATGCTCTATACAAAACACACACATGTGTTTAATTTAATACATTAACTCCAAATAAAACAAATCATATTTTGGGGGGAGGGTTTAATTGGGTTAAATATGGTTTAATGCATTTTTAGATTCATTCAACAAAATTTGAAATGTTTGTTTGAACTGAAGGCTTGGGCAACTGAAAAAACAGGAAAATCTTATCTTTTACATAGGCAGTTTGTTAAGGGTAGCATTAAAACAAAGGGTTATAAGTTGTGCTAACAACTATACTTATTCATATTTTTCTGTGTTGCAAATACTGTATATTGATAACCTAAAGTCTGGTGTGATACAGTATATTCCAACGTACTACGTTACGCACTACTACAGAAGACCAAACCTATCATTACAAATATTCATAAACAACTAACTGCCACAACAACCATTGTAATGTCAAGGTTGCGTTAAGAGGTGGGTTGAAGTCCAGCCCATACCGTCATACGGAGAGACCGTATGTCCTATCCTACACCAGACAAAAGCCAAAATTTTGAAACAGAAAACATTGTTTGTGGAATAAAAACACTGTTTTCAACTATCAAAATGACTGCGTGTGTCTGTTTGTTTATGTGCTTAATGACAATTTTTTTAAATAGAAATCAGCGAGTAAGTTTCAGCTTATAAAAATCGAAGCATATTTTGGAGAATTAAAACAACTTCCAGGAGGAAAGGAAAGTCATGAAGAAAAATTTTGATTTTTTTTTTTTTTTTACATTTTCAGATGTCAAAACTGAGATTTGGACCATAACTCTTTGATCTTTAAGAGTTAATCCACAGAAAAGACGTAATACCAACCTAATATGTACCTGAACCTGTCACCTTATTCTTTCTTACTCCACTCAGCTGTTTCTCATCCTCCTCTTGCATCTCTTTCTCCTTCTCCTGTACCAATGCATCAATGTCCTCCTCAACTTTCTCACTCCTACTCTGGCTGACATTATTCTGTCCCTCTCTTCCAACTCCATAACCACAGCTGACACTGTCCTTGACTGCAACTTAACAGCAACAATGATAAACCTTACAGCACTTTTGCAAATAATTCATAGTGATAGAACAAAAATACAACATTACAGTAAATGTTTTTGTTTTGCAATAATGAAACGTATGCATTTTTCTGGTCAATCCGAAAATGTCTGCCCTAAACTTAAAAAGCACAAACACACCAAGACTGGTTAGAGTCTCAGGATGATGACTGGTAATTTCATGACCAACCAGCCACTCATGCTGATTGGTCAGATAATCATGCGGATTGATCCAGTGTCATTATGACCTTGGCCCTTCCACCACATAAAATATGCTATTTTGGCACATTTGGTTCCATCCCGCACAAAGTTTTGTTGCTTTTCTCTCCTACCCATCTCTCTCTTTTGTTTTTTCCTTTAGGCATTTTAACTAATTTAACCCACTGCTCTTTCTTCCTTTCTTTTTTTAAATTATGTCTCCTATTAGATTGCAAAATTTCTGACTGACCCCTTAAGACATTTCACTGCCTACGAAGCTCCAAAGCGACCACAAGGGTGTGCACAGCAGCACTGATGCACTTAATTTATGGGGTTTAAAAAAACAAAAAAAGCACAGGCCGGTTCCGTCTGGAACAGAGCTGGCATCACTGCAATTTAAAATGGACCCCAGTCTATTTGTGGTTCAGTATTCACAGATTTTTGGGTGGACAATAACTCCAAATTATATGTGGAAAATCTGCCTATTTGTGTTTTGTTTTGTTTTTTTGTTTTGTAGAGCATATCTAAAATATTCCAAAGACAACACAGCTGGAGAAGCTGGAACTCCTAGATGCAAAGCTACTTGACACGCCATTGGCTGGTGTTTTCAAGGCGGTCAATCGGTGAGAAGGTCTTTGCAATAATTCGCTGCACTCCAAATGGCGAAAATAAGAACACAGTACACATCAACTTTTGCGGTAGTGGAAAGTTTTCACTGTGCATATTAGTGCATATTAAGATAAATTTGGTGTTAAAACTCTACTTAGCTTCCCTAACAAGCATAAAATAATTTGGTGATGCTTGATGAAAGCTAGACAAGTCTTTTAATGAAATATCCCAATTAATATGGAGGAATCCATCTATGCCCAGTATGACTCCCAATGAAACAGTAGGCAGAGTCATAATGGTAGTGGTAAATAAGGGGGTAATGCTAACACTAGAAAACAATTTTTAACTTAAGACACCACAATATCCAAATAATTTTGGTTATACAAGTAGTTTATATAACTTATAAATATGATATAGTTTATAAATAAACTGATATATTAATGGTTATGTATGACAGGCAATATACTACCAAACAAATTTTGTTGGAGATTAGAGAGAAAAGACTCTATCTTAACAAGATGGAAATATGGTACAAAACTGAGAGGAGAAAAGACTAATGATGTTTAAATGAAGTTGATGTTTTTAAAGATAACTAAAGTTACACAGAACATTTGTTAACTAAAATATTACTTTACTAATTTTTGTCACTTAAAAGAAATGTAAATGAATTGTATAGTTTCTTAGATATGCATAGCTTATCAAATTGCATTCTGTTGCAGTACAACTTTGATTCAGAGTCCATCATGATTGAGTGCCAGGCCAAGTCAGTGTTTGCAAGTTCAGTTTATTTAATGCATCTCATCATTGGCATTATATTGTAAGATGTATTTTATTAATTACAAAGCTGATAAACCCATCCTGGACTTGTTAGCCATGTTGGGGTAGTTATAGTTGTATTTGCAGTTTTTGGTCTGCAACACTACTTCTCAAGTCAATAATGTTAACATTATAGTTGCAATATCTCCTTATTCTGAATGTAAAAACATTTTTCTATAGACAAGGGTAAACAAGTTCAATCATTTTTCTGTTGTCAAGTAAAAAGCATCAATAAAGGTGTGATTAGAGTTTACTCCACAGGATCTTACAGATTAAAACACCAGGATATTTGTACTTACAGGTGAAGACTATCTCACGAAAGGCTATCTTTTTGCTGTTGTCCAAGGTTTAGGGAGGCGAGTGCTTTATGCTCGACTCTGACTGAAAGCGGTTCTCCAGTTGTCGTCCTGTTGTAATACAGTCTGCACTTGGGGCAACTGGCAACCTTTAAAAGGAAAAAGAAAATAAAGGCTACAAAAGCTTCAACCACTTTGAAATTGTTTGCGCAGCAGCAATTTGGGTACTATGTTTAAGTTAGTGTTTAGAAGACCTTTAATCGAAGTTTCCATTTTAAAGCCCCAAACCTGCTGATGGCCAATCCTCCCCTGGTCCAATTACTGCAATGTAATCGGACCGCATTTTGTGAAAACGCAAAAACTTTTCACAAAATGTGCAGTTTTCATATTTTGTGACATGTGCAGTTCACAAGCAAGTGTGTTTATTGAAATAGTATAACACTTGTTATATTATAACAAGTGGTCATATATGGATTTAGCTATTCTACATTGATTAAAAATTTGGAGCACAGGTTACAATCCATAAAACCTGTATTTCATGTATTAGGATTAACTTTTCTCAAAAACATTGCATTCGTTTTCTGGTTTTCATTGACCCAACATTATGTTTCATCTAATCTATTAAACAATAGTTTAAATCTAAATGGAAGAGGCAAAAAAATTAGTTTTCATTGTGAATAAAACAGAACATGTTTTCACTAAACAACAGTTATGCTTATATCACCAGGTTTTTAGAAATAACCCAATCCTATTTAAATCAGTACAAATGTAGAAGATAGTGAATAGTACCAAAAGAAAAAGAAAAATCATAAATATTGTCAAACTCAACAATATCAGGAAGTCCCATTTATTGGATTTTGTGTAGCCCAGACCAATTTCTGTTGATTATTCCTGTGAATAAATGCTCTCATAAAATAAGGACAGCCTAATTCTAGAGACCTTACATACACCATCTTAATTGCAACACCATTAGTGAATCACAAAATAGCTGTCTTTAAAAAGCCATATAAATTGTCATTGTTTAAAGAGTGCATCAATAAATGCTGACATAGTTGAATGTAAAGTAACACACAAACGGGAGGGGCACATATAGAATTAATTAATTCCACTACCATTATTTATGACTTAATATGATATACTGGCGTGCTTTATAATAACACTGAATGTGCAGTGTTGTTTATCAATTGTGAAACACGGTTTAAAGGCTGTTTGGAAGATTGCCATGATGACCCAGGCATGTGTCCTATCTTTTACTTCAACTTCTTTCTCATAATGTGACATAAGACATCCTTCCTCTGTCACCTTTGATATGCGTTTTAATAAAGGAGAATATCACAAATGAGACTTTAAAATGTAGGGGGGGGGAGAAACGGTTTAAAAGAAAAAGTACACATTGCTGATAAAGCACCTTGGAAGGTAGAAACATTGTGAATGCCATTTGTAGCAATTGTTTAGTTCATCTGTATCAATTACTTCTCAAAAAAATTATCACCAAGAAACTTTTTGGACCATGCACATTTATGTGGAACCATAAGCATTGGGTTACTAATCCTAAGCATTATGTTGGTTGAAAGTCTGATGGTCTGAAGCCTAAGAATCGCTTGCCTCATGTAACAAACATTTGTGGACCACCTAATTTAAAATTGCCCCGCAACAAAAACAACATCCCATTATATATAACCTGAAATTAAAATATTAGTCTCAAGTCATTGTTTTTTGTTCCTCCTAAAGTGAAGGGTGGTGCTATTTTGTAAATGTAGCTGGCCACAATAAAACCATGAACAAGTCTACCCAGGTGTTTTGAGTTATCTACATATTCTGAAAGTGTATTTTCTAAGCTCCCCAATAATAGAAAAGGCATGAAAATAAAAATAGTTGTTTAATATGAGTGTTGAGTGCACTAATAATATTTCAGGGCTATTTGTAATTTAGAAGCATAATAAAAGAAAAATAGACTTGAGTTGCTTTGACAAAAACAAACCTTTATTTTCAGCCAGTAGATAGTACAACATAAATATTTGATTTAGTTAGCGTGAGGCGGTGTTCTGTCAGATCAGCATACATTGTCAGATAGTCATACGCTTAGCTCAGACATTTCTACTCTGTCATTACCATATGATTTTATTTACTCAGCAGCATAGAATCAAGACGTAGATCATCATACACTTTGTTATTAACAGTTATATTGCATTCTGACTTAGCGGTTAAGTAGGTTAATTAGTTTTACACGGCTTGTGTTGTAGTTGCAGCCAGATCCTGCTTTAAATCCTCTTTGAAACCATGACAACGCATGTATAACTGTCTAGTTATCATATTATATCATATTATAAACAATTTAATGACTTATTTTCGTCATAACTTGTTGCGTATGTTGAACTGACAACTCCACTGATGGTCGGACTTCTTAGTGCGCATGCGCGGGCATGCGCACTCACTGCATGTATGCTCTCCTGACAGCGTATGGCGATCTGACAGAACAGCGGAGCTCTGTTCGCCGCTGTTCTGTCAGATAGCCATACATGTCAGAATGGCATACACATAGTAAGAGCGCATGCGCACGCATGCGCATTCTGCAGGAGGTCCGCCATATTGAGAGGAGTCGTCAGCTTGTCATACGGGAGAAGAGAAAACAAGACCCAATAAAAAGTAACTAAATAAATCAAATAAAAAGTAACTAAATCAAATTTAATGCTGCTGCAGCTGCAGTAAACTACAAAACACGCCCTGTTTAAATTCACGTCCCCCAGTTGCCTGATATTTTTGGGTTGGATAACACGTCTGCTAGCTTGGATACAGTGATGGCTTTCCAGGTAGGACTTCGACACATAGGTTTACTTATTAGGATTACTTCTAATTCATAAATGTTGAAATTGAACGATTTGTTTAATTTTTTTCACTGTCCTTATCCCTCCCTTCCCCTCCCCCCCCCCCACACACACACACTCTACCAGACTGTACGGGCAGAAACCGTATTTGTATGACAACGCAATTTTAATTGTTTTGTCTTGATTCTATGCTGCTGATTAAATAAAATCATATGGTAATGACAGCGCATACATGTCTGAGCTAAGCGTATGACGATCTGACAACGTATGATGATCCGACAGATATAGCCATCAGTTTGTCATACGCGTATGACGATCTGACAACGCATGGCGATCTGACAGAACAGCGGAGCTCTGTTCGCCGCCTTGTCACCATCATATAACGTTCCGCACAGACACAGCGCTTATGTATCGTAAACTATTACGATGTTCTGCATCACACCCTGAAAAACTTTCCGCCAGTATTTTCAGGTTTTCCTTTTAGTGACCCAGTCTTAAGCCATTTAGCCATCACTATTTTCAAACACAATCCTTTGTATGCTAACTGTAGCGTCACACGTTGAGCTCACGTCACGGTAAATGAACGGTTGTTTACATGCAGTACCTCGAGGGCCACTAGGGTGCACCCACGGACCAACACTGGTCCCGCCTAGACCACAGTGGGAGAAAGTCTGGTCTAAAGGCCCAAGAAGGATTTCATCCCTTCTGTCTATGGGTCCCACAAAATGATATTTTGTCCATTAGGTAAACAAGCTATATAATAAACAGGCTGATTTGTCTTTACACAGGTTTATTTTACCCCAACGAAAAGATATCTGGGTATTGTCTGAATCTGGAGGATCTGGACTGCGATTCGGGAAAGGTTTGGTAAAAATCCTCTATAAACGGATAAATTAACACAGGTTACTTATCAACTAAATAGTTTAAGAGCATGTGAAGTCATTTGAATCGCTTTTTCAACAGCCTTTTGTACATAAAACAGTGGGTACTGAATGAAAAAAAAAGAATGAAGCCGTCACAAGCTGGGGCGTAGTCCTACAATAAAGTCAGTGCCGCATTCGTAGGTTTACAGAACTTACTTTTTGGTTTCTGAACTGGCGCGCTTCGTCATGGGTGCACATTCACTGTTCCTGCCTTAGTTGTCATATCCATCCTAGCTGGTGGTTTTCAATGTCAAGCATTTTCACGGTTCAGCTCAAACAAAGCTATTTCCGGATTAACGCGCATCGGGAGGAAGTCACGTGATGACGTAATGACGCCATCAAGACGTTGTATTAATTGAGTGTTTTGAGTAGTGATTTTGGTCACAAGTTCTTTTTTTCTATGCTATGTTTTTTTGTATACTTTGATAACAGTTTACTTGAGTAAGAAATAATTGTTTAGCTTTAATTGTTTTGTTGATGGTTTGTTTGTTTGTTTGTTTGTTTGTTTGTTTGTTTGTTTGTTTGTTTGTTTGTTTGTTTGTTTGTTTTGGCTTCTTGTGGGCGGAGCTTGGGACTATCACAAAGGGCTCTGCAACAGAAGCAGCCTGCCTGAGTTTAGACTCCCAACAGGTCACACAGAAGGTGATGGACTTTTGAGCTGCTGTTTTTTAACCTGTCTGGACGTCTATTGTAAATATGCTGCACAGCTTCTCCCAACTTTTTTCACCTAAAGATGACCACAATAAACATTGTCTAAAGGGAGTTATGGCATTGGCCTATCATTTCTTTTTTGTCCAAGTCAAAACAGAGCCCCACCACAAAGAACAAATAGATAAAGAGACCAGCACCCATTAAGACTTCAAATGATTTAATATTTTGCTCTAGATACAATCAAATTCAGTCTGGATTCCTTAACTGTAAAATAGCCTTTTTGTTTACCTTACTTCAGTCTCATTTTCCTGTTGTAATGTGCAGTCCTGTTTTCAGCTATTCCTTACAAACATTTGAATATTGAATATATCTTTTCAGCCAGCGTTTGTTTCTATATGTATCTATGGTTAATTCAATATAATGCCTCAAAAAACTAAGCCAGCTTATTTAGTGGTCTTTAATAGTCAGCCAACAAAAGTTGAAAAGTCCAGAATTTTCTGTCCTCCTTAAAAATAAGAGTCTCAAAAAATAATTCAGGGTGTCAAACTTAGGGCACTTGCCTTATTTACTTAAACTCGTATATTTTTCACCAGACAAAGTTATGCAGAATGTTAGAAATAAATCATTGACTTTTAATTTCATAATATTTTGTGCTCAACCAGGTAAAATGAAAAGACAGCAACAAAGCAAAAAATAAGTCATTGTAGTTGTTTAGAAAACCGAAAAGAAATTTGGAGATTTTTTTTAGAAGTGGGAAAAGCTGGTTTCACTGAGTTCAATGTATTCCTTTTTGTGAGGAAAACTTCAGTTTAGTCTACACGTATTGCTAGTCTTTTTTTTTTTTTTTTTTTCAAAAATGATTATCACCTCAAATTTTAATTAAGGATTTCAGATGTGCTTTTTAGAAGTTAACTTGTGTAAACAAGAGAGCTAATATGTTGTAAGAAGACAATTGCATGTCAGTAGAATTGACACAAACGCTAAAAGTCTTCAGTGAACAAAAGTGAGTACCTGAGTTTATTTCATAGTAGGATTGGAGCTCAGGGAAAGGGTTTCCTTTCCTATGAGGGTCTCCTCATAATTTTTACTTCACAAAAATTAACTATCATAAGGGTCCTTTGAAAAGAAAAAAGTAAATGTCACTGAAGGAGACATTTTAACCAAAACGTACCATTCTCAATTTATGTGACAGATGAAAAACAAATTAGACAGGGTTATGATTTTTGTTGTTGATTTTCAACCAAACACTTTTTTAAAGTTTCCTTCTTACATGTCTGTGATTTGTATTTATGTCGTTGCTACACATGGCACGGTGGGTATAGGGGTGAAAATTACATCTACAGTTTTAAGAGGACAGGCCTGAGCTCAGACCTGCACTGTGCCACGTGTCTTCACTGCCCTCTACAGGATGAACTTTATGGTGTTTGTCCTTTTGCCCCCACACTCTTAGACAATTATTGCATCTTTTTCTTCCATTCAACAGCATGTTTAAGATTTTCTGGAAGTTTATGGAACTTGTCATTAAAGAGTGATAAAGTAAAGCAGTGAATAACCACAAAAAAAATTATATTTATTTCTTAGCTATTATTTTTCTGTTTGATTACTTGTGGTTGCCAGTTAAATGCTGTGTTCACTCCAAGGTCACTGAGTGCTTTCACTGCAGCACAACTGAGTCACAAGCAAATCCAAAATCTGCAAAAATCTGCTTATCTCAACTATGCCCAAATGCATGTTTGTCGCATTCGGTTCTTAACCTTAAGTATTAATGAGATTAATATGCTTCCTCTGGTTCAATAATGAAAATCAGAAATGAATAACCTATTTTGATGACTTGCTTAAATAAATCAAAGGTTACAGAAGCTCAATTGTGAACGCCTTATAAATAAGACAACTGAAGGTGCCACTATCACATTTTCAATAAAATGTGTTAATGCCTTACTCTTTGACTGACGTCAGTGGAAATAATAATAAAAAAGGATGTTAATTGCAGAATTAAAGTTGTTCTGCATTTGATTGCATACCCATCTATATTTATATTTCTGATTGGTAAATAAGTCCTCCTGCAGGGCTCTAATATCTAGAGGTTCAGAAGGATCCAAACTTTAACACAGCAATGCCACAGTTACATAAATCACGTTCTCCAAAAGTGCATGTCCCACAAGAACTGAAAAGCAATCCATAAAACATATTGCAATATGTTGCTTAGTAATGTTAAAATAATATAATGTTATGATTGAATCTCAGAAGAATCCCATCTCTTTTTCAATCTACTTTGTCAGTCCACTGTGTCTCTGACTCTTCCCCACCCTCCACTCTCTTCTCTTAATGTTTCCCATTGCTGTTTGAGCCAGCTGAGGTAAATGTGTCAAACTAGCCTATATAGGTCACCCTAACAACCAAAAAAGTGTTCACTTGAGATTCAGCCCAGCTGACTTTTACTGCTCTCATGCCAGTGAGCCACTTTAGGTCATGCAATCACTGTGAACTAATAAATGTATTGTGCAACCACACACACTTCACCCCCACAACGGTAAGAAACGATAATAAAATCAGCTAATGGCATTGCCTTTGATCATCTTTCTAAGGTGCAGTGTAGGTTCAAGCAGGTGTGTGAAGATGAAAGGGGTTTTTGTTTTTAAAATGTGTGAGGGGGGAATACAAGAAGCTGAACAGAGATATACCAACAGCAGGAAATGTAGAGAAAGCTTCTTGAAAATGTTTATTTTCATCTTTTGATTGTCAAATCTAGGATTCATCACTGGAAGTGTTGCCATGCAACAAAAAATCTATGTCAAAATTGTATCAAAATATACTTCCTTTTTTGCTGTAGTGACAACTGTGAAAGTGTGCATGTGGGGCAATGGAGCAAGCCATGAGGGCTAAAACATCCAGAGCAAAACACGCTGTACTAATCTGGCATGATCTGTGACTCTCCCTCATCATCTTATTGGGTGTGAGGTCTTGGGTGTGGTTATTAAGGACACTGATATTAAATGGGCCTTCTGCTTGCTGACTGATTATTTCTTGCAGGGCAGCTGTGGGTGTCGTCACTGAGCTGCTTTTCTAGCTGTACAAGTCTGAAAATTGCTTAACCCATTCAAACAAAAGACTTAGAAAGAAATTCTACATAGTCAGCCTTTATAAGGGGCAAGATAGAATCAGTAAAATGTGCATAGCCTGGTGTCAGAATCGTATCTTCAAATCATTCAGGTTATATTAAGCAAACTAGGAAGCAGTAAGATGGAGATTTCAACAATAATACAATGCAGATTTAGCCAACCTGAGAAAATGCCAGAAAGGATTTTGTGTGTGTGTGTGTGTGTGTGTGTGTGTGTGTGTGTGTGTGTGTGTGTGTGTGTGTGTGTGTGTGTGTGTGTGTGTGTGTGTGTGTGTGTGTGTGTGTGTGTGTGTGTGTGTGTGTGTGTGTGTGTGTGTGTGTGAGTGAATGAAAGGTAAAGTAACACGTAACTTAGTCGATACGCTGGAGGGAAGCAAACACTGCTTCAGCCCCGAAAACAGTGTCAGGTTGCGTTAGCAGTTCAGAGGTGCTATCCACAGTTTACACCCGTGTCCGGAGGTACGTAACATTCCTGCAGCCTCTGACCTATCCACTTTAGCTGTCTCTGGGGTTAATTCCATGTCCTAGAGCTGAAACAACAGGATCACGGCCGCAGCACTAATACTCAATAGACGTTGACCTACTTTGCTGGATTATATGGGTAAAAAAACTGATCCGCTGCCCTAATGCCAGCAATGAAAATGATCTAATGGTTCTAACTGCTCTGTTTAATCTGAAAGCATGCTCATGTTATTAATTTCTCATTATGGGAATGCAGTCTTCCTGATGGGATTAAATGTCCTGCACTGGCTCATTTTTATTTTTTTGGAAGCATCCCTGATAAAACACAGACAAAAGACATCTGGCTGAAACTAACTCATGGCCTTGGTTTATTTGTTTTTTATCTTCCAAGTGTTTGTGCAATAGCATGGGCTATCTGTTACTCATCCATATTTAGATTTTTGAGAAAATGCATAACATTACACTAAAATTGTTTTATATAATAATCAGTAAAATCCATATATAGCAAATTATATGTGTTAAATGTTAAACACCAAATCATTTTATGTAATGATCATGTATGTTGCTTCTGCCTCTATAAAGTTATGCTCAAATGGCTGCAGAATGCCCGTGGCTGGTTGTACATCTAACATGAACAATCAAAGTCATTTTTTGGTCCATTACATCACCACCAGGGGGCACTTGATTCATCAAGCATGGAGTGTGTTTGACAGATTGCTGTGGAGGTTACACATGTATTCAGTGAGGTGGGATTAGGTAAAGGACTGGGTTTACAAGCAGCCTCCCACCTCCTCATCATGAGCCGTCCGATGGAGTGGAAGAGCTGCTTTAACATTTGTATGCTTAGTCACGGTTTTGCTGGTATCACACTAATAATAACACTTTTTAACCTATGATCTGCTCAACATTCTAACTTTTCCTCACTTTCCATTATGTTACCACTGTGATGATATGTTTCTAGCTTTTATTCATTATGTTTTGTGATGTAAAGCACTTTTAATTGCCTTGCTGTTGAAATGTGCATCACAAATGCACTTGACTTAATTTGCCTAAACATATTAATGAAAAGCATAAAACCTCTTAAGTTGTACAATGACTTTGATAAAATGTGTTTTACCGTTAAACTAATTTATGCATTGCAGATTTCATGCATTACATTCATTACTGAGTAACTTGGAAAGGTTTTCACATCCCTTTAACATTTTCACATTTTGTCACATGACACCCACTAACTTCAACACCATATATATAATATATATATATATATATATATATATATATATATATATATATATATATATATATATATATATTATATATATATATATATGCCACAGGCCATCACTTTATATAACAATAGTTAAGTCACCATTACACAGATTGTTCACATAGCACTATTGTACATATTGTATATATTATTAACATATAGATTATTATTTATTATTATGTTCTGAACCTTACATCTTACATTCTACATTTTTATAGTATTTTATATTTTTATTTTTATTGGTAACTTCATCTCTGTGTTTGTGTATGCTGCTACTGCACAGTAATTTCCCGGCTGGGATGAATAAAGTACTTCTATTCTATTCTATTCTATATTCTATATATTCTATATATATATTCTATTCTATTCTATATATATATTCTATATATATATAGAATATATATATATATATTCTATATTCTATATTCTATTCTACTAGGAAGCAGTAAGATGGAGATTTCAACAATAATACAATGCAGATTTAGCATTGTATTATTTATATATATATATATATATATATATATATATAATATATATATATATATATAGATAGATATATATAATGTTTAAAATATTAGAAAGAAAATGCACTTTAGGAAGCTGAATTTCCTAGGCTCAATGCTGCTTGACAGTGTATTGAGACTGGCCGTCGCAGAACACCCAAACGCCGTTAATTTTTCTTGTTGCTAATTTGGCTGTACCCCCAAGAGCAGAAATAAGGAAGAATGTGAGCATTAGCTTCTATGATTGGGATGAGTGTCATTTTGCATATTAATGCATATTATGTTATAGTTGATGTTTAAATGATTAAAAATAGGCAGTTGTCATTTTTAAAGAAGAGCTCAAGTATTTATAAATTTAATCTATTTGTGGGTGGCTCTCCCACAGATATGCGGGGTCCACTGTAAGCCTTTTTTACTGTTTTATCCATGACTTAAACTCAAAGCAACCAACTGCCTTTGAAAGTTACATAATCAGCAAATAGAGTTCAGTTTGTGTGGAACTTACTTCCACATTCTGTAAAAGCCTTGAAGGTTTGTTTGAGAACATTAGAGAAAAAAGCTACAACAAATAAACATCAAGGAACACACCAGACAAGTCACTCGTTAGAATGTGAAGAAGTCTAAATGAGGATTATGTTATAAGATAATATCATAAACTTTTTAACAACTCCTGTAGCACTGTTCATTCATTATATGAAAATTGAAACATAAAATGGCACAGCTGCAAGCCTTCCAACAAAGAGCAATAATCAGAGAAGCAGCCAAGTGGCTCTTTGTCATTTTTGAGGAGATACTAAATACTTTTAGAGGTTGCATAGGTCTTGAGGTGCCAGCTCATCTTTCAGCAGGATCTTGTTTATGGTTGTAATTATGCAACATTTGGAAAACTGAGAGGTATGAATGTTTTCCCAGGTTACTGTGGGCCTGCAAAAGAGTTTCAGGAAAGAAGACATTGCTCTTTTTTCATATGAAAAATAATTACAAAATAAACATAGAAGGTCAGTCATACGTCTGACTCATAGAAAAACAACTCACAAAAAATAGTCAGGAGGGAAGTTGAGCAATGTCAACCTAAAAAGAATGCAGTTTAATGGAATAATTTATTGGTACAAAAACATTATAGCTAGTTCTCATGAGAAGTGGATTTTGAATTCAGTGGTATGGTCACCTTCATATTTATAAAAAAGGGACAACTTCTTTGATCAGCACAAGAGGCATGCAGCATATTCACCAATATATCAAGACAAATTTGGACATAAAAGGCCACAATGAAAAGAGCTGAATAAGCAGAAGATGATGTGTAAACCTCAGGATCTCAGTGTACTTAATAACACGAAACTGACATGTTATGCATCATACTAACTATTACCACGCTGTATAAAAAAAACCCCAAAATGTGCAGGGTGTTGAAGGATCAAAACATGTATTTGCCGTATTGCAAGGTGTTTTTTTCTTCTTTTGTTTCTACAAAAGACCACTTGTACTATGATTCAAAATAAATATAAATTTCAAGTTTTCAATATAACTGTGCATACAGTTTGGTGGATACAAATTGAAAAATCAAAATGTTTTTTTTTTTCCCTCAAAAACAGTGCTATATTTAAACTATCTTCAAGTTCAAAGAGTCAACCCGAAGGGGGTGAGCACTATAAATTATTTGCAAGGGAAAAGGCATGATGCATCTTTTAACATGTGCAGTCATTCCAAAGTGCAAAACCTACAAATGTCATGTCCACTTAGGTTCAAAAGTAATTGGTCACCCTGCACAACAAGACACAAGGGTAACGAGGCGGTTTGCCACTGTAACAGACTCAAATGACATACTGTGTAGCATGGTGGGAAGCTAATACACCTCATTTCACAAGGAGATGACAGTTTAACAAGTTAAGCAAAAAAAGGTGCAAACCTGAAAGAAAAGCATTGCATTTCTAATTTATCTAAAAAAAAAAAAGTTGTAGCCAAAATAGTCTTAATTTGTTGTTTAAATGTGTCTAATTTATGATTAAAAATTCAAATTCATGACTGTGACTTGGACTGTCATTTCTGTAGACAAATTAATTAGGAAACTTTAATTATACAACTGGCCAAATATTTCAGACAAAATATTTAACAAATTTGTTCATAAATAGTGACACACAAAATTTAAAGTGATGTTCATGGGAAGAGGAGCAGTAAAATTTTCCAAAAAAACAGAGTCTGCACTGCTTCCTACTTTACTTAATATTAGAGCTACATTTTTGGTCTAAACTATACTCCATTTATTTATGTAACCTATTAGGTAAAAATGTTGTGCTACAAAACTTAAATAAGTCTCAGCGTGATTCTCTTTCAGCAGTGGAGTGTTTTGCACCTAATCAAACTGGTTTATGGTGAAAATATATTCTTTGCACTTCCAGTTTCCCAGCAGGGCTTCACTGAATCATTCATATTGTCAGAAATACATGTATCTCTGTTACAAGTTTTTGGAGAAAGCCTTCTGCTTTTACACATGATGATATGCTTCTTATGCATGACCTTATGGTGTATGAAGAAACCTTTTGTCACCCAACAGTTAGGATCTAACAGCCGATAATCACTTGCATTGATACGGAGAAGCTTTCTAAATACTGAAAGATTTCAGTTGTTTTCCTCTTTGCACTGTTGTTTTGAAGCATTTTGTATTTTTGTGTTTAGCACAAGTTCCCCATCTTATTTCACTTCATTTTTGTTTTTTGTATGAATTGGTTATGCTGTTTTATAACCAACTAATGGTATGAATTTAACATAATTTTTTCTACTAAAATATGTTTACTGAGATGGAGATTGAAATATAGATTTTATTAAATTTTTTCGCCAGATGCAGAAGTATGACAATATGTATGTCTGATTAAAGAGCCAAAAAAAGATGACTTGTATTGGGGTTGAGCAAAAACTTGGCCCTTTGGTATCTCATTGCTGCAAGAAAAAGAGAGACAACAGGGGAAGCAGGTGATGGGCTCCAAGTGGCCCTCCATCACTTTGCAGCCTGCAGTGGGTGCCTTTACACCCATGAGGTTCAAGATGTCAGATGTGATCATATACAGCTCAGATCACAATGTAGTTATAATCTCTAAATTTAGGTCTCCATCAAATCCAGAAGTAGGCTCTCAAGCAAAGACTAAATTGAAACATATTACATACCTTGCTTTTTGCTCTAGAAACAAAAACAAGATATTTAGTGGATAAACTTCATGTTAACAAAAAATGGTCAGCATTAACTTGCCTCATGCTAAGTACGGTTCTTATTTTATTTCATTTTCTAATTTCACTGTAATTGTAAAAATAAAAAAAATTACGCCCTCGGTGCATTTCAAGGTTGCAGCGTAGAAATGATCTCGTCTTTGCCAGTTTTCAAATCTAAAATCAATCGCGCAAAACCTGGCGATTAGAGATCAAACTCATCATATCCGACATGACTACAAGTTACACTGTTGCAAAGCTCAGAACGGGTATTTTAAGGTGAAGCTGATGCAGCTTCATAGGAACACAACTGTCACACTCCCATCAATTCATAAGTGGGTCACAGGACTGTACGTGACCCAGACAAGGGTCTTGGCCCCCAGGGTCATAGGCCAGTCAGGCATGAGGTGACAACTGAGCGCCTCTGATTTGACTCCCAGTTAGGTGGCCTGAGCTGAGCCTCTGAGTTGAGCCAGTGGCTCCTTAAAGTGACACAAGCAGACTTAGTAAAAAACACCAGGGTCAGCACTGTTAAAGTCACAAGTTTTAGAACAGGACATTGCTATAGTCGGTTTTATGTGGTCCAAATCTAAACTGCATTTGAACTGTTCGAGACAGGAGGGTTCGCATCATCAATGCTTTGAGGTCAACAGGGATCAAAATCTCTGAGGTATGATTCCAACACTTCTGTATGTATGATACAAAAATTTAAGAGGTTTGAGGGCAAGAGTTGATCCAACTCAGCACTGAAAACGTATAGATAATAAAGTGGTCAGTGAATGTATATAGTAAGTTAACAAAGGTCCCTGGAACACACATCGTTTTGAAAATATCTGTACAATGAGTAGTTGGATTCCTCGTACATTTAAATGAAGACAAAAACACATTAGATGCAATGGCCAGTGCACCCATCTTCTGATGGCTACTAATAAAGCTACCCAGCACACAGCTGGGTAGCTTTGGAAATATCCCATAGCCCAACAAATGCTTGACCAGAAGGTTTGAGTGGAGGATATTAAACTGGAGTATTAATTAATTCAACTGGCCCATGTAACCCCTAAGACAATTCATACTACAGACTGTAACATCTTTATTGATCCTGGGAATGCTTCAGTGGACTCCCAGTGCTTATCTGGCCATTAAAAGCAACTCTTGTGATGCACCACGATTTAATTAGATGACAATCACAGTTAACAATCCACAGCTAACATCAGAAAATTTGCACATTAATGCTGGCAGTGATAAATTTCTATATCCCAGGAGGGACAAGTTCTAGTGTTCACTTAACTGTTTCTTTACAACACAGTGTTGTTTTACAACCTTATTATAAAGGATTTGAATGAAAACCTGATCTAGACTTATTGAGTCTTTTTGTTTATAAATAATGTCAAACTAAAATTACTAGAAAACCCAAGAAACTGAACATATCTTTAAGATGTAATATACAAATCCAACAGTAAGTATTTTTGTAACATTAGAGATAGAAATATAAGGTTGCATGCTTAGACAAAATGACTCCATAAGCAATGTATAACAATAACCACTGGAGGGCAGCATACAGTATAACCGCCTTTGGCTTTTCAGTGCTGCCTTTTTTTATTATGCACAATATTGTCTTAGTAAATTTAAAAACAATTGTTTTTGGTGGGAGAGTCTGAGAAATTACCATTTAGAAAATAATGCTACACTGAATTGCAATTAATGCTTTGGTAAATATAACAAACAAATAATTTGAGTAATTTTGCAGTACCATGGTAAATTACTCCATTCCAATATTTGGAAGTTATATCCATGATTTTGCCATTTTACAGTTGATTACCATTATCAGCTAATTTGAAAGTGAAGACTTCATCACAAGGGTCAGTATGACAACAATAGCTTGACACTGTATTTTCGGCAAGGGACATATATGGAGGCCAGGGGCTAATAGCAATGAAGCATTTCTCTGTCATCTGTGTATTTAAAAATCCTTTGCACTCCATTTTCTGCTGTTTGTTTATATTAACCTCTGGTTGAACTCTCTTTAGTAGCAGCCTCTTTTGCCAGAAAGTTCAGTGAACATTCGGCATGGAAGCAGAGAACATGTCATCTCGAATCTATTAGCCCACAGGGGAGATTTCAGCATCCAGTGTGTGTGCCTCTCCCCTTCTCTCACTCTTTCACTCTCAGACATAGACATCTGCAGATATAAGCACGCACTTTCCAACACAGAAAGAACACACCCTAGGTGCGCTACTCACCCACACATTTTCCATACTGATGATGCATGTAACTGAGATTATTGCATACAGTGCCCTGGTGCTGACCTCTCCTTTTCACTCATGCCTAATAATCTCATAACATGCACTATTGCTCTACTGCAAAGCTCTACAGGCCAAAAGACTGAAGGAAAACAACTGGCCACAGGCAATTTAAAGTTAGACATTTTTTGAAAAAAATATTCAAACTATATTAATGAACTGGTCCTTTTTAAAAGGATAAAAACAAATGGTGGGGCAATAATGTAGAGTGCTCCAAAATATATATTTAACCCATATTTTTATTAAATCACACCAAAAATGTCAAATCATCAAACATTTTTAGACACAAAATGAAAAAAATAATGAAATACAGTGATAAAGATCAAGAATGGACAAGTATGGCACATTGTGTTTCTTTAAACCACAACCAAACCAGTTTACTTTATTTACTTGTAAAGCAAAGAAGACTGAACAATTTATAAATGGCAATGATGATTACAATTTATAAAGTTATTAGACACAGTCAGTATCTATTAGCGAAATCTGAGAAATATTTGAGTACACGATGGTAGAAAAAATTTATCTAAAATTGCCATACGAGTGAGAAGTTAAAGAAAGATTCCACGGTACTAATCATGTTATAGGGGACACAATATTGATTTGAAGGTAAAAAGCTGCTCTATATTAAAGTCTAACTGTGAATCAACACTGCAGTTATGAGGTCGTTTGTGTGACAGAGTACATTTAATTATCCTTTATTTCATTGGGCATGTGAAGGACTAGGTTATTTTTGGAACACGAATCATAAATATGAGTTTGACTGCATTCCTCATTCGTTTAAATATAAATATTGCCCATAAATATAATGTTACGAGACTCTTTAAGATCCCTATTGGAGACACTGTAGGAAAAACGTGACATCGGCATTAAGATGATTTAGTCACATGGAGCTCATCACAGTGTGACAGTCTTGTTAGCGGCCGAGGGCAAGTGATGTAATCACCTCCTACTTAACTCCTGAGATGACAGAGAGTTATCTTCTCTCTGTCTTTAGATAACATAAAGTGGTGTTAATTTGAGGTGGCACACAGGTTATGGTTTATGCGGTTGGCTTACCAAAAAGAATATGTGTTTTTCTCTTTAGTGCAAGGCCACAAAAAGTTTTGAACTAATTAGTTACAGCTATAAGTATGATATTGTTCTGCAGGCAATATTACAGTACATGGTTTCTGTTTACTGAGATAGACAAACCAAGCCCAGTATGTCATTTTTAGAGACCAAGATGTGCAACATAGCACATGTTGGTATAACGGATCCATATTATTGCCTTTATTTGAAATGCACATTTTCAGCATTTTGCTTTTTGTTTTGTTTATGTGGGGAATTGTACTAACAGTGTAAGCCAATCTATTCCACTGTCTGCAGTGATATCTGGTGCTCTGTTTTCTTTCTGTTTTGCTATGGATGAAGACATGTTGAAAAATGAGTGAGTATTTGCATGGTCAATAAAAGCCACATGAAGGGACAATGTACTTTAATACTGAAAGGATGAGTGGTCTCACACACAAGGACACGGTGAGGAGTAAAGTTCTTGTTAGGAGACCAACTCTTGAGTCTTTGTTGTGCTGCACTAAAACCACTTCAATTTGTCTGCTTGGCTGGTAAGAATACCTTCTGGGTGTTTTAGTAGTTTCACACATGTCCCAGTGGACAAGGCCTTAGAGCAAACCTAGAACTTACAACATCTTACAGTTGTCTGGAAAAAGTGTAAAATAGAGATTGGCTAATTCTGCTCTTTTAAAATTCTGTGAATGACTATTCTCTAATGTTGCAAAAAATTACAACTAAAATCTGGAAAAGTGTGGAATTTATTTTATTCATTAATATAAAGTAGGGTTCTTCAACTCTTGTCCTGTGAATTTTAGACATTCATATTCATTGTCCAACTGACCTGAATCAAGTGGCTGAATTTCCTCCTCAGAGCAGTCAAGTTCTTCAGAGTCCTGATAATAATCTCGTTATTTGACTTATGTGTGTTGAAGCAGGAGCACATCTAAAAGTTGAAAAGCACGTAACCTTTATGATTGGAGTTAAAGACCCCTGGTTCAGGCTTTGAAACACTCCAACCACACAAACCTTATCTCATCACTACTTTACTCTCTCAACCCACAAAGTTAGGTTCCATTTACTGTAAGCTGACGACTATCTGACCTATATACACAGTCCAGTCACATTAATGTGACCATCTGTCAAAAGCCAGAATAACCACCTTTCGCAGAGCGAACTGCTACGAGACGTGCAGGAAGAGAGTCACTTAGGTCCCTGAAGGTCTTCTCTGGGATGTTGAGCCATGCCGACTCTAATGCCGTGGCCAGCTGCGCTAGATTACGCGGTTGAGGATCCATGGCGCGAACAACTCGATCGAGATGGTCCCACAGATGCTCGATTGGGTTTAAGTCAGGTGAGTTTGCTGGCCAGGGGAGGACGGTAAACTCATCCTGGTGCTCTTCGAACCACGCACGTACACTGGCAGCTGTATGGCACCTCGCATTGTCCTGCTGGAAGATGCCATCATCCTGAGGAAAAACAATGCGCATGTAGGGGTGGACATGGTCCGCAAGGACAGATGCGTACTTGTATTGATCCATCGTGCCTTCCACAATAATCAGTGAACCCAGAGAATGCCAGGAAAACATTCCCCAGACCATAATGCTCCCGCCTCCAGCTTGGACCGTTCCTGCAATGGTTGCAGGGTGGTTCCTTTCAGAGGTTTCACGCCTTATACGCCAACGTCCATCTGTCCGATGGAGCATAAAACGCGATTCATCTGAAAACGCTACCTGTCGCCACTCAGTGGACGTCCAGCTGCTGTACTGGCGTGCAAATTCTAGCCTTTGTCGTCGATGAACACCAGTCAGCATAGGTGCACGAACCAGGCGTCCGCTTCGGAGGCCCAGACGCAGCAATGTTCGCTGAATAGTGGTTTGGGAGACACTTGTGGTAGCCCCTTGGTTCATTTTAGTGGTCAGTTGCTCAACGGTAGCCCGTCTATCTGCCCGAACGCATCTCCGCAACCGTCGTTCGCCTCTGTCATCTATGGCCCGTGGTGCACCACATTTGCCACGTCGTTGATTTTGGACAGTCCCATTTTGCCATGCACGGTACACTTTTACCACGGCGGCACGCGAACAGTTCACAAACTCAGCCGTTTCGGAAATGCTTCCACCCTTGGCCCGAAAGCCAATGATCATGCCCTTTTGGACGTCGGATAAATCGCTTCGTTTCTGCATTACGCCAACGATTGAAATGTTTTCCGAAGCCCACACACACCCTTTATATACGCTCAACTGCACTGTGCTGCCACCTGCCTTCTGTGATTGGTTATTTAACTCTGAAGTGGAAAGTACGTGGTGGTCACATTAATGCGACTGGACTGTGTATGTATATATAAAGAATGCTGCTTAACCCATATGTAGGAGACAACCTCCAGCATACACCCATAGCAAACTGGTACTTGATCATTTTTAAACACCACAGTTTCTCTTAACTTCCACAGGCATTTTCAGATTAGTATCCCACTGACTGCTTAGACAGTCCCACTCTGGGATACGAGGGATTTAATACAGTAGAAGATCAGCAATTAGGTTCATAATAATGGGAGAGGCTCCAGTAAATGTAACAGACAGATCTAGCATATTCCCTTTGAGGCTAACAGTGGTAATTATAGGAGCTTCCTATGCATCTTCAGGTAAATGATTATTAATCTACTTCTGATTAGATTGAAAATCTTTTTTCTATTTTTTTCAAAGACGGTTCAAAGAAATATTTCTTTCAGTGCACTGACCTGTTAGGAAGGAGGATATGAAGACTAACAACAAATCAAGCAAATTAATTCAAGCCAAGAAATTATTAACTACAAAAACATGTTAATGTTATAACATCATAACACAAATATGATTCCAACCATTAGAACATTGTTATATTTGGTAGATTCTCCAGAGTCAAGAATTCCTCCACTTCATGGTGTTGCATCATAAAACGTAAACTCATCCAATCAGATCTTTAAATCAGAAGTCCCCAACCCTGGTCTTCAGGGCTCAATGTCTTGCATGTTTCCCTGCTGCTGTACACCTGGATTAAATGAATGGGTTCTAAACCAGTTTTACAAAAATGTGCTATCATAATAAAATATTCTTCTTTTTTTATGGCAGTTGACAAGCAACTTACTGAATGTCCATTACTGCCATCTACTGGAATGGAGTGTGGATCGGGATAATACAATGTTCTGGTGTGAAAAATCGACTAAATACTAAAGCTGAGAAATGGCCAGAGGAATCACTACAACTGCAATTTCTAGATGTGCTTCAACACACTTGAGTCAAATAAACAGGTTATTAGCAGGACTTTTTAGACTCTGATTGCCTACTGAGGAGGTAATTTGGTCATTTGATTCAGGTCTGTTGGACCAGAGACACATCTAAAAACTGCAGGTAAACTCGAGGTTGCTTCAGAATTTGGCCTATTTTTAGTACTTCAAACTCTATTTCCATAGAGTAGCGGATACTGCTACATAAAAAAACACAACCCCATAAAGCATTTAAATATATTTTTGTAAACAATTTAGCACATAAAACACATTAATTAATAATAAATGGCACTAGAAATTATGAAGATCAGCCATCTGCCAAACTCTAACACAAATAGTAAAATATTCTTTTTTGGTGAAACACCTTTTACTGTTGTTTTATGTTTTGATAGTCACATTTCTGTGTTTTTGTTCTGGTGAGAGGGGTTAAGTGACGGGAGCAAAGGTTTGTTTGTTTCCATGTCACTCCCTGTCATCACTAATAAACCCCAACAAAGTGCCTTGAAAGTGTCTTTATAAAATTTTCATGGAACTTGCAGAACTTAAGTAATCTTCTTCAGCCCAGCAGTAGCCTGCAGCGAGCAGGATGTCTGCTTATATTAATTTCATGGAGTTTAAGAGGTCACCAAACTCATTTGGAGATTTTTACTCATTTATGAACTCAGCACCCTGTATGTTCAGCAGTGCTCTAAGTTACTGGTTCAGATATACTTAAATTTACATGGAATTTTATATGGGTAGTTGGCAAAAAGTTCAGAGCATCTGAAGTTTAAAGCATAGAGCTGAGTGAGTATGTGCTTTGTTATGACATTTACCTGTGCTTAATGAATGCTATGTGCGCATTTTTATTATTTTATCTGTCATGTATAAAGAAAATTTGGCAGCCAAGGCAGGATTGAGCATTAGACCTTTGGGAAAAACGGTTTATCCAATATTCAGAAGACAATGGGCTGCTGGAAAAGCAGCTTAGCTGTAGAAATGTGAAACCTTCAGAGTGAGATTGACTAAATGATCTCAGTTGATGTTCTCAGCTCTCAGGGTGGAATATTGTCATTGTAAGAGAAGCAATAGGGCATTCCTTTCAATTAAAGAAAAGTTAGGCTGGTAAAGCCAGACTTTAAAGCGGAAGTAGTTAAGACGTAGTTCAAAGGTTAATCTGATTGGACTCTCTCACACTGACCTCAGAGCAGTCTGACTCACTGCTCTGAGTCAGTCTGCGGGTGACAACAGCTTTGTCACCCGCAGAAGCCGTCTGACAAAGCCAGTTTGTGGCAGTCTTCCTTCGACTGTGGATCTCCCAGTGAGAATGTTTAAAACCACCGAGGCCTCACATGTGTGCAGAGGCTGAACTTGGTCTGGGGGATAGTGGGTGATTAATTGGTGGTCACATCTCACTGACTGCTGCCCACACTACTTTGATGAAGAAGGATTGGGCTGTTCACCACAAGCTTGGCTGATAATAGGAGAACGAAGAGGAAATGCTCATGTCATGCTCCATGGCAAGGATTTCAATCAAAGACAATGTTTCAAAAACCACTGGAACCCCCAGCTTCCTGTAGCATTTTTGTCTTAGTAACACTGATGGCTACAAGTTGTCTTATATCAAAATACATGCATGATTTGGAGTAAAAAAATAAGAACCCAAACAGCATATATTCAAGTGACCGGTTTGAAATAAGTTGAGTTTTGTGACTTGATGCATTGCTTTGTTGGAAAAATGAGTACACTGTAGCTATAAAGTGTTAGATATGGTCCACAACAATATTCATGTAGGCTGTGGTGTTCGAATGATAGGCATATTGCATGTTACTTAAATCTCTTTTCTTTCCCAATTCTAATACTCTATCATCTTCACCAAGTCCAATTAAATAGATTCAGTTGTTGTCATGTGATTGGTTGATTCACTATTTGTGTTCACAAGCAATTGAATAAGTATACTATAATTTTGAAATTTACTTTTGTGAAGGACTTTGTGATTTTGATATCTTGAAACGGTTCTTTATGTGGAGTTTCATTTGTTTCACTAAAGAATGAATTTGCACAGCACTGCAAGTGAGGATGGATAAACTTTTTCATTTATTGTGACTGATGTTATGTCACCTTATAGTACCTTTGATTATGTTTTATGACAGGGTTGTCCACTATGAGTTAATTTTTTCACCAAAACCCATCAAATGTTTCAGCAGGCTTTGACACCAGCCAAAACCCGGGCAAGGACTTCTTCAGTCAATAGGTTAAACATATCATGATTGAGTATGACTGTTTCTAACAAAGCCATGTTTATACTAATGTAGCTTTTACATATCCGAGACTTAATTCAATGTAACTTCACCTTGATTACTATTACAAGAAAGCTTGTTTTAGTGATTTAGGTTTTTAATCAAATGCATTTTCACCAAACTGATCTGAAAAGAGCAAACAAAATTATGTCAGTACACAAAATAATGAAAATAGCCTGTTTATAAAAAAAGAAATGCTGTACATATAAAAATCATAGCCATCACAGCTGGTAAAGAAAAATGATTGTCTTGAGGTTGTAAGGTTGAGGTGCAGTTTCATCTATCTGAGCCTTTATTTAGCCCCCTATCCTGTCTCAGTACTTGCTGAACTGAGATCAGTCTGCAGTTTTCCCTGGAGACAACGCTAATGTCACATACCCACTTGGCACACCAATATTTCACAAGCAAACCAAACCTATTAAGGATGACTACTTACCATAGACAAGATATGTCCTTCACAGCGGCAACCTTCACTTTCCATGTATTCTCAATCTTTGCAGAACCACAGGGAGACATACATGGACGTACACACACTCACGTGCTGTGCATGCATATTTCTTTGGTTTTTATTGCTGCTTCACAAGTCCCTCCTTCAAACAACCTTTATAACCTTGAAATATTCAAAATCTCCCACTTACATCTTTGTATGAAAATTGTAATTGAAGCTGAAACTTATACAATTATCAATAATACCCAACTATCATAAAGTAATATGAAAACAGAATATTAAAACAATGTCCGCATGTGTATTTTTTGAAAGATGAAAATAAAAAAAAGTTCATTCAAATATAAGATAAACTAATATCAAAAACTGCTTATTAAACGGCTCCTTCTTAAACTGTTTTAATAAGAAGAGGCAACTGTGACTCAGTGGGTAGAGTTATCATCTTGCAGTCAGAAGGTTAAAGGTTTCTTCTCTTGTCACATGTCAATGTGCCTCTGGGCAAGGCACTTTTCCCCAAGTTACCTACTAGTATAAAATGAATATAAATGCTGTGTCCTCTTGTAAAATGTTGCATCTAATTGCTAATATTAAAGTCTTGTCATTTTTCCTAATGTTTCCTCACGGTAATGAAAAATTCACTTAATTCATAACATTTTCAAAAACTGCATGCAAATATAGTTTATCCAAACCAATATATTGCAAAATATGGTGTTATTTTTCTTACAAGATGCATTTCATCTAATTTTCAGTATTATATACAATCTCTTTTTTTAATCCCTCTTTATTATGGTACAAAAAAAAACTTTAGAAATTTTAATACTCTGTTAGGTTCCACAGACCTGATAAAAGTACATTTTTAGTGACATATATATTATGCTCTACTTCTGTGTTTATGCAGCAGATAGAGCAGTCTTTAAAAAGCTGTCGTTTTTTAAGGCCTGTCACAGAATCTTTATAGCCAGTTATAGCAAAATTTTGCATTTAGAAAATCCTCATAACATTTGCATCTTTCTAACAATATGTCCTAACTTTTTTTTGTGACTCTTCTGTTAAAATTCGGAAGAGTGAACGGGGGCTCAACAAGAGCTCTGAAAATGATAAAACGTTTTCAGGGTGAAATCTTATCTGTCTAAATAATATCTAGATACATTACATTAAAATTGTTAGAGCCTGTTACAACAAATTTTTCTATCACCTTTTTTTTTTTTTTACAATAAACACTTTGTATCTTCGTATTTAATTTGTACATTGATTGTTTAAAGGATCATGAGTGTCTTAAAAATGAAGGTTAGAATATTGAAAAGATAATATTACCAAAACTACTCTTGATAATTATTCCTTAATGTAGCCAAACACTTTACATTAAGGATTAACTGGATCTATATTATTTTAAGGAGTTTCTAAGTATATCATCAGTCAATTCCTATTCCTGGTGAAATTGCCTAATTTACATGAATGAGATAACCTATGAAACATTTAGTTTGAACTAAGAAATTAGACATCATATTACTCGATGTTTCTCCTTTCAGTGGTGAAGCGCACCGTGGTTTGATTTATGTTATCCCCAGTTTTATTGAACTATACAAAGGAACTCTCCACCTTGACCACTCCATTAAAGTAAGAAGCCAAAGTTATCAATCGAGGTGGCGAAGGGAGGGAAAGTCTTCCCAACAAGCCATGCTTTCTCTGCCTAATGGATCACACGATGCTGCAAAGAGCGAAAGAGAGAGTGAGTGAGACAGAGGGAGCAGGGTCTCTCTTCTACAGTAAGGTTTTGACTGATTATGCATTTTTTAAGCTATTCATAGAAGATAGATTTATCATTCCAATTTGTCAAACTACCAAAGATTTCAATTAATTATGTGCAGCCAAAGACTGGTGTATTAGGCCTCTCTGTCAGCTCCAGTCTGAGCTCCCATTTACAGGACTCAAAATAAAGAGGTATCAGAGAGGGGTTTGGATCCACTAGTAATTAATTTGATGAATGCCTTAGCGGCACAAATAGTGGCAGCCGTGCATCTTTTCATCAGACACAAGCGACAGTCTCTGTGCTCAGTGCTAATTTGAGGGGGCAACTCATCTGTATGGTGGATGTGCCTGTAGCGGGGTCCATTCTTCAACCTATGCCTCCTGCTGTCCAGACGGTGTGTGGGGGCCTTATGTTTTCTGTCAACTTTGTCCTTGTGCCAAGCAACTCGCTCCACTTAGTGCCCAGTTTTTCACTCGGTGGGTTGAACTTGATAATGGGGGGGCCTGCTGGATTAATGGAAGGTGCAATTCTGTTGTTCTCCTGCTGCTGCTGCTGCTGCTACTACTTGTATTCAGTTTTGGATGTTTTGTGAACCATAAAAACTGTCCAATGAACTTTGATTACATACTCTTGAGGTATAAGAGCACTCATGCACTGGAACAAATGAAGTCTAAAACACAGGGGGAGGTGTGATTGGGCCAATCTAAAATGATGGATCATATTATTGTGATTAGGTGAAAGCTTCAGCGGTCGCTGTTTGTGATGCACACTGTCAATGTCGGGAGTTTCAGCCTAACAAAGAGATAATTGGACCGGTGCTGCATAATTCAGATTCATATTTTCTCAAGCTGGGAGGGGACATCATTATAAATCAGGTCAGCCACTGATACAAGACCATAAATCAAAGGAAGACATAGCTCAAACAATTAGATAATTACTGGACCACAGTGTCACGGCTGGAAGGATGCTTCACATTGTCAGTAACAGAAAGAAGTGAAAGAATGCTCTAAAGAAAAAGAAACTGGTTAAACTTAAAAATTAGATAACATTTTGCATGGATTTTGTTTTAGGTAGCTTGACAACTATTGAGTTAATTTTGCAACTTGGATGATGTAACAGACCAAGACTGTTAACATTGTAACTTCACACTTTTTCCACATCAAACCAAAATAATTTTACGTTGTTTTTTTATCTTAAGTTTTCACCATACTTAAGTTGAACTAAACAATTTTCTGCATTTTTTTCTTTACCTCCAACACATAGTAGCTTAGTGTAGAATAAGTACAATAACTAACAAGATACACAGACTAAGAAATTATTACTGGTAATGCTACAACACTGTTGAAGAATATTACATTGATTATACAATAATAGTTTGCTGCCATGAAATGATGGTGCGCTGGAATGACTCGGTAATTATGCAGCTTAAAATTGCCAAAAAATGTTCAAAATATTTGATGAACAATGTATCCTGTTACTGTATCTATATCTTCTGCTCACCACAGCAACCTCAGTCATATTGGTCAGTTTGCACCTGCTTTTCAAACATGTTAAATATAAAACAAAAACAGCACCTGCAATCTGGTTCTAATTTAATAAATCACATTGCAGGTATAGTAAGTCATTACATTTGCATGTCCTCCTCCTGGCATGTGGCACTCTCTGATGATCAGAAATATATTTTGCATAATCATGATAGCAGACACGCTAAATGGATTGTCCCTGCTGTTTATTTTGGTGAAGTAATCCCTGCTTCTTGTTGTATGTGGACTTGATTTGTACGTGCTATCGAGTTTGCACCTGTTTTTGTACGCAGAGCTTTTGAAGATGAAGCCCATAATTTCTTACCATAAAAATAAACAAGGCAAGTTGCACTAACTGGCTGGAGAAAGAGCAGCTCATAGGACTTTAAGGAAATAATGGTTTCAGCAACAACATTCTTGAAAACAGAACAAAACAGAAAAGGAGTTTCTCACCAATTATGTGTTTTAGTTATAGGTCTATTGACACTTTACTTGTATTTTATGTTGATTCTGCTGAATTCCACATTATATTTCCTTGTTTTCCATGATCACACACAGATTCTTGCTTTGATTAATAATGAATGAAGCAGCTATTTTGGGTGTTTAGAGAATACATGCAATTGTTCTCAATAAAAAAATATTATAGGTCAACAAAAGATTTCAAGGAATTACCAAAATAGTTTTGTTAATTTTCTCGGCCCCTTGGTCTGATGCAACATTTCCTGTGTTCTGATTCAACCTAAAACTATTTCTAGACATCTTTTTGAAGGGCCTCTTCACTCCATTATTACATGGACTGTCACTGACCCCTAGTGTTTCTCAAACGTTCACTTACACTGCCTGAACTCCACTTACTCTAATTATATTTCTAGCCCTTGATTACCCCAAGGCAGGAGAAGCCGCCTGAAATCCAGAGGCACGGGCCCAATTGACCCCAATTGAAAGTGTCATTTCACAGCACCGCTGAGTTGGAAATGCTTGTGTATCCAAGGATGAGCAGAGATATTAATTCAACTTTCCTTCTCAGCATCGTCACCGTTTCATATCCGAGTGGCTTTCTCTACTCGGTCAGGGCGGGTGCAAGCTCTGCCTGCAACGTTCTTGTGTCAAACTGGAGTGCAAAGAAGCTCCAACAGCAGTGAGAAATTGAGGTCACAGCACCAGAGTGAACCAACTGGAACAGATTGTTGTGGAACCTCCAGGCTCTCGCAGACACGTGTTGATCCCAGAACAGCATGCCCTCGCTTTTACCTTCCTACCCTTCTTTGCGGCTCCCCTGAGAGTTGCTTATAGGTAGTGGGAATGTCCTGATACATTACTTTTCTTTCGACCGTCACATGCGTCCGCTTACGTGAATTTTTGACGTAAATGTCAAGCAAAAAAAAAACCAAAAAACCACAATATACAATGCACTTTTTCAACGTTAAGCTTCGTATTTCTGTTTCAATACAGAAAGTGCTTACTTGTATCTCAAACCGTAGATTTGTTTGTACAGTGAAATGACAGCTGATTTGGTCTAAGTTTTCCCTGCCCAGCTGAACAAAATGTAAATGTCTCATTACATCATTGTCTCGAACGCACTTTAAATAGAAGTTAAAGCGCTCTACATAAGCCCCATCTGTTCTGGTACATATCCCCACAGAGAGGAGGCAGTGTTTTAAGGCACAATTGATCCTTTAATAATGTCATGACCACTGCATGACCCTAAGCAGGGGGTGTGTTTGTTGGGGTGGGGATGGCTGGAGTCCACAGATGCACATAGGCACACATGCACGCATCGCGTTAAGCAAATCGAAAAGCGCGCATTCTTGTCTGGTGATGGCTGATGAGCGGGAGACAGGTTTTATATCTCTGTTTAAGAACACTGGTATTCAGAGTGTCGCCTTGAGTTAACGGACCACAGCCTGAAACATTCCTGACATTCTGTCATTATTGTCACTTTACATGAAAGCTGCGACAGCAAAGAGGGAGCACTGACAGCAGATTGACCTCAGATGTTGTTCATTTGATTGATATCTCTATAGACAATGATCTTTTTTTCTGCACCACAGTGGTGGTTACATAGGGAGCTGTCGGGAGGGGCAGGATGGGGGGGGGCAAATACAGGAGAAATGTCACACTAGGGAAGTCAGAGAGGCGTAAAGCCCTGCCTGACGAGTGCAGGGTCAGTGGCTCCTCACTGCCCCCCATGTGCCCCAGGTAAAATGATCTAAGTGAGTCTGGACCTCTGCCACCGATCCGCTGGACTGCAGGAGTCCACGGTGTAGACACACTGGAATGAAGAGTGGCAAAGGATTTGGTGGTCAAATTGCATGTGGTGTGCTTACACCTATCGGGCACTGCAAAAATAATTTTTTACACTTTGATTTTGGTGCTTTTTTTTTTCTTACATAAATCGAAAATGTTCAAAATAAAAGTGCCTGACAAATCTGGGAAGAATGAAAAAAGTAATTCAGTTTTCATCAGTTACTCAGATATTTTCATCAAGCTGCTTGAAAATATCAAGCTGCTTGATATTTTCACTGCTTCTTGGTTTGTATATGCTGATATTTTGAAAAACACAAGCTGCTATATCCTTAAAGTATGTGTGTTGCATGATGTGTATTGGAATTAATGACATGGAATTCACAGTATTCTGTTGCTTAAGGATAACGTACATTATGCAGTATTTGATGTGTCAAAAGTAATGTTTAACACAAACATTGCTTTTGACCCATTACTTTTGTGTTAAAGTAACAAAAGTAATGTTTCATGGTCTCATTTTATTTATGTTGTATTAAATAGTTAATTGCCCATCTGGGAATGAGGCATTAATGCTATCTGAGTTACCCCAAGTAGTTCATAAAATCAGAAAGTAGGTTCTCTCTTTCATTCTTGGTTTCATTTCTATGACAGAGATCACATCCTTCATGCAGTGTTGCTGGAAGCCCCCATCCTGTTCACACCTCAAGTAGATTATAAAACTATTTAGATATATGAATGCAGCACTATAGACATCCAGAAATTTCATCAAAAGATGAACCATACTTGTAGGTTCACGGATTTCTTCCTGGTATGTTATCTGATTTCTTGTGGGTTTCCCCATAACAAATGAGGAAGAGATGAATTTATGGGCATTCTTTAAAATACATGAAGTATAACACAAAGTACATAAAACACAGGTTACTTCTTTTTTAAAGGTTTATAATTGTTTATATATTGTAAAGAGTAAAATAAAACTGAGATTTATTGTCACATAGATCATTTACATGCTCATGTCAATACACAGAATACAAAAATCTGGATATTTAAACTGACTGTTATAAAACTGTTTTTTTAGATGCTGCTGCCTTCAATATTTATATTTGTCAGTTCAGTATGAACTATATTTATTCATAGCTATTGCTGTACTTTCCCCCTTTCCAGACAGGGGAGAGGTTAGAATTGTTCTGCTTGCACAGTTTACTGTAGAAAATGGCCGTAAGGCAGAGGGCATATTAGCAAAAGAAACCATAAAGAAGATAATGTCCAATATGTCTGAACTTCTTTCTATTCAGACTCTGTAGACAATCTTAATTGAATGCTCAAAATTAGTCTCTTTACCACAATATTTATAACGGTGGAGACTTCAAGAAGTCCATTAAAAACATACAATTGTTTTGGTGTGATTACACACACACATAGTAATATATTTAAAAATAAAACAGTGCAGTAATTTTAGTTTCTGTTCAATTTAGAAAACTCTGAACCTATTTTTTAAGTTGTAAATATGTTTTTTTCTAAATCATTTAAAGGGTTTTAACTATATATTAATAACCAGCCATAAAAGGATCTGTGTCTGCATGTGTCTGTGTGTTAAAAAGTCAGAGAGAGCAAGTTATGTGGCAAGCTCGTCACTGTGCAGGGTAATAAGGTCAATGCAAAAAATATCCCCTGGGCACATTTCCCAGCAAATGTGCAGAACACAAGTACACACACACAAACACACTAACCCACCCACATGCCCAAACACACACATGCACCACTCCACTGTCCTGGCCTTATGTTGCAGAATCCAAACCAATTGAGTCAATTGCCAGAAAACATGACATGACCTTTCAGATTCACTGAGCATCAAATGTGAGTGGGACTGGCGTGCTTTCCGTTTCAGCGCACCCTCTGCCCCTCCCGCCCGCTCCGTCACCCCCAGGGCCCTAAACCCTCCACAAATAATTACTCTCGGTGGAGTCTGCACTCCACAAGACATTGCTGGAAAAAACTTGACTCTGGTCTTGACCCATACTTAAGGTACTTTCACTATTAAATCAGCCTTCACAGGGGGTTTATTATAAAAAAATAAATAAATAATAACTCATGCTCCATAAATAGTGGTTGAGTAAGGTCACCATCACGTTTAGTCAAATGTGGCTGGAAGCTATGGACTAAGTGCTGCTTGCAAGAATATAAGGATATTAATTTATATTGATGCTTCTTTGCACAAATGTAGTTTTCAAAAAACTTATAAAAAAAACTAAGAAGACCCAAAATAGTTTCTTGCTACTGTAGACTTAAAAGAATTGAAGAATTAAAATTGAAAAGGTGTGGATTGATTGAAAGTGTATTTTTTAAGCCTTTACACAGGAGACTGATAATATTTTAGTGTAGCCTGTGGCTGAGAAGGATACACTGCTTAACTTGGCTAAGTTTTTGAGGCTTTCTTTCTGGTATGCTTCATGGGGTTGTGGGATTCAAATCCAAGAAGCAGGCGGATTGACTCATGAAGAAGTTGTATTTTAATGAAAAACAAAATTTAAAAAAAGTTGAATGACAAAACTGCTGGAAATTAAAAGGAAGTTTTCAAGAAGCAAAGTGGTGGAACAAGAAGAAGGAAAAAGGAAGATCTGACTACAAACTGAAGACAAACCAGGGGAATAAACACACAAGAGGGAGATCATTGGGACAAGGTTCAATTAAATGCCTATTGGTGACCAAAATTTCAGAAAAGAATATTACTGAACACAAAAGGTAAAGCAAAAGGCAAACACATCATATAAACCACAGAAATAACTCAGAACATAAGGCTGAGAACACATTAAAGTCAAAGCCTGGCAGGTTTGTGACACTTTATGGCATATTGTAAAGTGGATAAAACATCAATGTGAATAAGATGGTTTATTGGTTGCTGCTTTGTTTTGCCTATTTTTATGTCAGTTAGCTTAATATACAGTAAGCACAGTTAGCTTTTCTGTTCAAATCATTTTTGAGAAACATTGTTTACTATAGTCAACCCCAAAAAGAACAGTGATATCCCACACCATGTGAAGAGGAGAATAAACATAGCCAAATCTAATTCCCCTTATGATGATTGGTAGCAGTCAACTTGATGGCTTAAACATGTGCTCTCAATTGTTCCATTTGTTGATAAAGAGATTTTTGGATAGGAAACAGTAATAAAAGTAGCTGCCAATTTTCCATGCACTCATTAGTCTTTACTAAATTCCCCAAAGTCCTGTGGAGGAATGAGCAAATGCCGCCAGTGATTACAGTTATATTTCAGTAAAATTTCTGAAATGGAAATATCCATCAGAGCACTGTCAACAATAAATCTGTACAGACACCTGTGGGTGTATGTTCTGTTCGATCAAAATGAGGGTGTTCTGGGGCTGTACAATGACGCAGTAGGTAGCAGGTCCTGGTAGAAGGTCCTGGGCTCAAATTCTGGCTCCGTGTCTTTCTGCATGGAGTTTGCATGTTCTCCTTGTGCATGTGTGAGTTCTTTCCAGGTACTCCGGCTTCCTCCCACAGTACAAAAACGTGGCTTTCAGGTTGATTGGTCTCTCTAATTTCTCCTCAGGTGTTTGTGCGTGTGCATGGTTGTTTATCCTGTCTGTCTTGTGTTGCCCTGCGATGGACTGGCAACCTGTACAGGGTCTACCCCGCCTCTCGCCTGTTGAACGCTGGAGGTTGACACCAGGACCCCTGGCGACCGCACTAGGGATGCAGGTGTAAAATAATGGATGGATAAGGGTTTTTCGGCTTTATATGAATTTTATTTATGTTTCTGTTTATATTATTTTCCCTCCTGTGTCCCTCTTACTAGTTCTTTGGTGTTTTCTGCTCAAGTTCCTCTGAGCAGGGCAGATTTCTCTGCCCCAGATCTTGACAGTGAGTCAAGGAAAAAGTAGATAATTATAATGTGGGTGATCTCTGTACATTACCCATAATATACTAGCTCTGAATTTCCACTAAGTAAAGGAGTAAAAATAGGGCATGGATCATGAACATCCTCTACCTGAATGCAGACAACCTTTTTATACATTTGTATAATTTAAAATATGACAGACTGATATCTAAATGTCAAGGGTCAAGCTATCAGGTTGATGTACTGAGTTGGCTGATTCCTGATTTGTACACCATTCTGCATGGCAGCACTTGGTAGTCATGGATCACTGAGGATTGTGACAGATGACTCGGTGTAGTGAATTTAAAAGTACAATTGCCCTTTCTTCAAAAAAAGTTATTTGGCTGTGTAAAGCTCAATAGTTAAAGAGTGGTTGATTTAAAAATGGTTAAAATGATAGTTGATCAGAGAAAGTGAGAATGCATTTTGTCATTTACTTAGTGGTTCATCTCTATTGTTATACATAGTTTAATCACTCATAGTAAAACTTTTCAAGAATTTTCAAGTACAGTTATAAATCTTGGATACATAGAGTACACAATTATGATTTACTAAAAAGTTAATCTAAATTAAATTGCTAAACTCTAATGCATATAATAGATTTGTTATACAGAGTGGTATATTTCATGTTTTTTATCCTAATTTGGATGAAAATTGCTTATAGAAAATGCCATTCTAATATTTTGCTTCTTTCAGATACCAAGAATATTTAATAGAAGATTTCTTGATATAAAAAGATATGTTCAGGCATCATACCATACATGCACACCTACAAAATCAGAACTCTGTTTGCTTGAGTTATATGCCTGGCAAGGGGGCATTAAGTCTCCATGCCAGGCATCACTGATGGTAAAGAAGCTTCGACTCATTTGCATTGTGAGCGCTGGTGTCACTCATTTTAGTTTGCTGGGGATCCCCTACAGTTATACCATGGTCATTACATGAAGTCTTTACACTTTTGGAAATGTGTACATGTACCACGTTGTGCTGTAAAATGAAATTTGTAGTAGCTCAGGATCAGTAGATGCTCCTCTAGTAACTACATATAAGAGAGACAATGAGTAGAAAAGATAAGTTCTATTCCATTTTTGCAGCCTACTGGATGAAAGACAGAACCCACAATTAGATGGAACAATAGCTTATTGGCTTGTTTAGTAGAGAGACAAGGTTAAAAGCAAAAAGATGGAGACAGGTGTACCATCTGCACAAGAAAGTATGAATCTCCATTAGGCCAGTCATTGAATTGCTGTGAATCTTCCTGGCAGATGGCTCCTCTTACTTCAGACTTGATAAAACACAGTCGACCAACAAACAGAATGGAAAATGTACTTTTAGCTAAAAAGATTCCTTTGGGACACTAACCAGCAGCTCGATTGTTTTTCTCCTTAACTTGTGCTTTTGACATTTTCTCAGGTTCAGGAGTGACTTGACACAAGGAACATAGCCTTTCTAGGCCATGACCTGGGTACTTCTGTGGTGGTCTTTGAAGCTTGGACTTCCTCTCCTTTTGAGTGTTTCCCAAACTCTAGAACTAACTTTCAGTTAAGGCTCTTGTTTTTACTGTTACTTGTGCACCTTATTTATCACACTTTCCCTCCACTAAACTTTCCCTTGATCTCCTTGATCTCCTTGGATACAGCACTCTTTACTTTCCTGGATGGTGTTTGTAACAAACTGCTGGTTAATTGTCAAGTGTGCATGAGCCCTAACATGACCACAATATAACATGTATGTGCAAATCTTCCTAAGCCCGCAAAAGAAAAAAAAATACACCATATTCAAAAAATATATTTTCAGCAAAAATGTATCTAGAATTCTGTCACAATTAACAGACCCATTAAATCACTTTGTATGTACTAGGTGTAACTTTTTGATGCTATTCTAATTTATTTCATTTCCCTCTATTCCTGAGTACAATACACATAGACAATGCTTGTGAAATATTTAGTAGCGGATATGTGCAAAGAAAAATATGGTATTGCAATGTTTTATTTTCTTCATTCATTAGCTTTCTCTTTCATTTCATTGGATTAGCATCGATTAGCACAAACAGCATCCATGCAAAGGTCATATATCCTGTTTTTGATCCTTGGTTTATAGTTGTAACTGACTGTGACCTATTCTCCAGTTGTCATCTTTGTTCATAAATAGATTTAAAGCTTGCTACAATGCAAGGTCAAGCACATTTAACCCTTAACATTTAGCTTATCCTACTGACACATCTGTATCTTCAAATTAATATCAGGCTATGACACGTTTTTTTTTCTTCTTCTTTCTTTGCCTCTGAGAGGATAAACCTTAGCGAAACCCAGCAGGGTGGATCTGACTAGTCTCTTTTCATTTAACTCAAAATGAGGAAGACAAAATGATATGGGGCCATAAGCCTTAATACAACAATCTTATTTCATGGAAGATGATGTCCTTTGTTCCTTTTGTCCCTCTGAAGTTGATTTGAAGTCATGGTTTGTCCTTTTGATATGATGTTGGGTCAGACCAATTTGCCACCTGGTGGGGTGAGGGAAGTAGGGAGGTACATTTTTTAATTGCCAGGTCACTTGCTGCAGGGACAGAAGATCCTCTGGGCACATTGTCTGTCTTTGTGTGAAAGAGCAGCCATCGGAAATCCCTCACCTCATTATGAGAAAGGAAAGATTAATTGACCAGTTCATTGACTGGCAGCCTCCAGACTAAATCAGCTTAGCAAAGCGACCCACCAATTAAGACTAGACTACAGCACCTTTTCTTCTACCAAAAGTAATCGTTTTATTGCCATCATTCTCTTTAGTTCTATGAGCTAGATCAATGCTAAATAGACTAGAATGTTTAAATTCGCAGCTGATAGCTTGCAACAATCCAACTTTGATCAGCAAAGTTCCAATAAACGTGGAATTCTGTTAATTAAATCATTTTATTCATCCATCACTTGCCTGTACCTGCTTATCTTTGCAAAGTGCCACTCTCCCATGTTCACTGGATGAGACATAATCTGGGCAGATTGCTAGTCCATCAAAGGGCAACAGAGAGACAACACCATGCAGGACCCTGAAAGCTTTGTTTAGAGTTATCATTTAACATTATAGTCCTGTTGAGTCAAATATGAGAGGAAGCCGTTTGAATCTCCATTTAGGGATTTGAACCCAGGACCTTCTTGTCGCGAGGCTAACAACTGCACCATCACATAGGGTGTAAAGATCAGTAGAACAGAATTCAGAACATTCATTTCATCATGTAGTCTATTTCATATGATCATTATTAACATTCCAACTGTAACCAGGAGAAGCGGGAAGTCTTTTTTTTTATTATTTAATCAATCTCTGTTTTTCTCTTGAGGGCTAACCTGCAATAGCTTTTTTCCGATAGCTACAATAGGTCTTTAATTTGTCACACTATGCAGTCAGTTTGGCCCTAAAATATCCCTTTTTCTTCCATTTCTTAAATATGAAGGCATCAGTGTTTGCATGTGTCTGTGTAAGTTAGAGACAGCACTAACTATATTATGTTTTGTCTAATTTTCATTTAATGTATAGATATGAAAGAATGAATTATTTTTAGCTTGTCTTCAAGCTTCACTTCTGGTGCTTGAAAAAGAAGTTAAAATTCTAATAAAAAAGAAGACAGCAGATGAAGACACACTCCTGATCATTTAGATCAGATAATGCAGCTGAAAACAACTGCAGCTGAATATAATTATTGCATGCAAAAAAGACTAAGGAGACTCTTTAATTCCAATTGAATTCAAATTAAAAAATATATATATAATAAAGGCAAGCTAAATAACAAGAGGAGTTATTGACTTTTTTTATTTACACAATCAGGAGACATTTTGGACCAAAATATCTTCTGTAAGATATAAAAAAGAAGCTTTTTCTTGCCACAGAAACTTTTTCCAAACTTCATGAACACATCGTCTACTAAGTCCCTATTGGAGGCCTACGCCTTACCTGTTTAGTAGTCCCAAGGCACTGGCAAAACACACAGAATTAGCAAATGAGATTTAAAAAATGAAAATCACTGTTTAAAAGTTTTCCAGACACAGTTTTGAAGTCATAATCTGGACTGCATAGATAATTAGGTTTCCTTCTCTATTATGTTTGATGTACCTGTAATACATGGCTCACCAGGCCCAAAATGAAATGCTGTTGTGTCAAACCACCGCATGTTTCACTAAAACTAACTGGAGGGGATGGATCTGTCATGACAACAGAGGTGTGAGAGATTTGGTGCCAACACCTGTCGGCTCCAGGGGAGGCTGCATCTGCAATAACAATACAGGCTTTGACATAAAGCATACAACACATGCATATAAGCATACTCTAATACACACCAACACACACTCTTTCTCACTTTGTCTTTGGTGCACGCATAAATGCTTTGGGGGGGAAGCTGCAGAGTGCGGAAAGGATGTCATCATCACTCTCTTCAGGAGACCATTACAGAAAGGGGAGCTAATACACTGTGCAGATATTCTGGCATCTTTTTTTTCCACCAAGGGCTGCACATCCCTTCTGGGTGATCGGTAAAATTGGCTGACATTTTCCTGCCTCCAATTAACCTTCGATTTGACTCTCAGTTTTGCCTGTCTTCTTTTATTGTCTTCTTGAAAATGTGGTAGAGGGGAAATCACCACTGGAAACGAAAGTATTGTTTCCCCAGTGTTGACCATTTTTCCATCTTTCCCAGTGGATGACCAGATAACAGAGAGAAACATTTTTTTATTAGTAGGTCATGGCATTCTGTACAGAAGGTTAATACACTTCTGTTCTTTATTGTATTGTAAAAAAAAAAAAAATTAAAAAAACATAGTTTGAAGTGAAAGATGAGTACCATTGTGTTTCACCTCTGATAACTCCATGTAAAACATTCTGGAAATATGTGGGATGATCATCCAGAAAAAAAAAAAAAAAAAAGTTATTTCTTTTATCTGATCTAAGTATATTGCTTAGAATTTAGATTTAATCTTTACCCATATGAGCTGTGGTATTAAGAGTTCTAGTAATGTTTTTGGATTAAAGTGATTCAAAAATTGTTTTGTTCCACACCCTCTCTGCACACACATGCATGCAAACTCTTTCTGATATGCTTCACTGTGGTTAATGCAGAGGTCACCAGCCTCTTTTTTAGGAATTTTAAAAAAAGTCATCATAAAATATAAACAACGATTCACAATAATGATGGCAATAGCATGTTTAGCATAAGGTAGAATCTCACATGACTTGTCACAATATGTTTGAAGACACATTGTACACAGTCTTACACAGTGACAGTCACATTTGACAACACAGATGATAAAACAGCTTTCAACTCATTCATCTTTAGTTGCAATGATGACATTTCATAATGTCAGGATTTTTGATTCTTAATCCAGCTTTTATTTAGTGGGAGGAAATCAATGTTGGCAGTCCCCCCGCCCCCTTTCCTATTGTTCAATTACAAATAGTGTATATGGTGTTTTCTAAACTTAGAGGGCCTTTTCCACCATATTGACTCCAATTCTAAAGTGGTACTACCTTTTACTTAGCACCTATTCTCATGGTTTCCACTGATGCCAAGCTCTGGTTCTAGGAATGAAAAACTACTGCTAAGCCATCACTACCTCCCTGTGTTCCTTATGAACCAGAAGGGAAAAAAAACACCTGGGTCAGAAGCTAAAGAATGTAGAAGAGACTTGGTTATGACTCAAAGGAGCCGGAAAGTGGAGGAGATGAAAAGAAGCTTGCTTTCACAACAGTATGTCCAAAAAAGCCAAATCACAAAGTGAAGTTGCTGAATAGGTTAGTTATATTGTGGCAGGAGAGATTGCAAAATCAGGGGGAGTTTGAAAAAAATGGTGCATGATGAAAGTGATGAAACAGATCTTTTGCGATTAAAATCCGCACCTGGCACAACCACAGGAAAGGAAATCTTTGAAGAGGTTCCCAAATGTGTAACTGAAATAAAGCTGCTGTGGGATGAACTCATGGGATTAATGACAGATGGTGCTCCAGCGATGTCCGGTCAAAAAAAGTGGACTGGTGGGCAGGTTTCGGGAGAAGATCCGGGAAGAGAACTGTGCAGGTGAGCTAACTGTTTATCACTGCATCAAACATCAGGAATCACTGTGTGGCAAAGCCCTAAAGATGGAAAATGTTGTGACCACAGTGACACAAGTAGTGAACGTTATAAGAGCCAAAGGTCTGAATCACTGACAGTTTAAGTCTTTTCTGGAGGAGTGTGGGTCGGAACATGCAGACACACCGAGGTGAGATGGTTAAGCCGAGGAAAAGTACTGCACAGGTTTTTTGAGCTGCAGGAGGAAATATGTCAGTTTCCAGAAAGCAAAATGAAAACCAGGGAGAAGAAGTTTTTGTGTGAGCTGGCCTTTCTGTGTGACAACTTAAGCCATCTCGATCCACTGAACCTGCAACTTCACGGGCAGGGACGCATTATCACAGAGACACGTACGCTGCAGTGAGAGCTTTTAAAACTAAACTGTGGCTGTGAGAAAATCAGATGCTACACGGAAAACTTTGACCATTTTCCCTGCTGCCAAACCATAAAAACCCAGCTCTCTAACGTCGTGTTCCCCTGCACACAGTTTGCGCTGAGTTTAGCCGACTTTGATGAAATGTAGATTTGAACTGCTAAGTAATTCCTTCATAGTCGATGTGGAAAATGCACCAACCAGCCTCCAAATGGAGCTGATTGAACTCCAGTGTAATGACAAGCTGAAGTCAAAGTATGAAGCTGTGGGTGCCGCACAGTTTCCACAGTTCATCCCTGACACAAAGCCTCAGCTCCACACCCAAGCTGCTCAAATGCTTTCCATGTTCAGCAGCACTTATCTGTGTGAGCAACTTTTCCCCACGATGAAGATGACCAAAACATTTCACAGGAGACGTCTGACTGATGAACACCTATGCTCGATACTGAGGATTTCCTGAGCTCTGAGCTTGAACCCAGGCATCGATGAATTAGCATCCAAGAAGAGATGCCAGGTATCTGGCTTGAGCACAACAAATTAGATCAGTGTGGCAACCTGAGCAATAATTAATGTTTCCTTTGTGCACCCTGCAAATAGAAAAGAGGCATACAAAGAGGTATATAATTTTTATTTAACTTTTATTTAATAAATGAATGCCATTTTTATAACTAATTTCATAAAAAACAGTTTTTGTAATTTCAACATGAGCCCTATATTTTCATTTACAAGCAATTCTATGTTGCTAGTTGGGAACATAGAAAAAAAAAACTTAAATATGTTTGTAGTTGGAGGGCCCATTTCCACCTCTTATTCTTAGCTGCAGATAAAACTCACATGACATTGTAGGCCAGGTGGACAGAATACTTCGAAGACCTCCTCAATCCCACCTACATGCCTTCCATTGAGGAAGCTAAGCCTGGGGACTGTGGGCCAGGCTCGCCAATCTCTGGGGAAGAAGTTGCCGAGGTGGTTGAAAAGCTCCTTGGTGGCAGGGCCCTGGGGGTGGGTGAGATCCGCCTGAGTTCCTTAAGGTTCTGAATGTTGTAGGGTTGCATTGGCTGATGCAACTCTGCAATTTTGCATGGACATCTGGGGCAGTTCCCCTGAATTGGCAGACTGGGATGGTGGTCCCCCTGTTCAAAGAGGGGGAACAGGTTTAGCCAAAGGAGCAGGTGTGGAGGCAAGTAATGTCTATATTTTTTTTTTCATTGCGACAGACTGGTGACCTGTCCAGGGTGTACCCTGCCTATCGCCTGGAACGTCAGCTGGAGATAGGCACCAGCAACCCTCCCGACCCCACTAAGGGACAAAGGGTGTAAAGAAAATGGATGGATGGATGGATGGATGGATGGATGGATGGATGGATGGATGGATGGATGGATGGATTTCCCCTAAACTATGAAGGACCAAAACCGACATAATAACAAATAAAAGAATACATATATAAATAAAATAATAAATATATATTTTGATAAGAATTAAAAGCATAAATGTATATTGTGATAAGAAATAAAAGCATAAATGGTAATACTTTATTTATAGGGGTGTGTATAATGCCAACTTTGCATGATTTTGTAAATTATGATAATTTAATGCAAAGTTGACATTTTCAATGGACTTTCCATGCAACTTTTAGAGCAACTTTGCATTAAAAGTGTCATTACCGAATGACACTTCATGACAACTGTCATAAACATTCATAAAGACATTCATGACATATGTTATGTCATGTTTATGACAGTGGCATGTCAGTCTTATGCACACCCCTTCAAATAAAGTGTTTATCGCATAAATGCTGATAAGAAATAAAAACAAAAATATATATTTTGATAAGAATAAAAGCTTAATATTTAGTTTTTCCTTTTCCTTACACATGAGTTTTTGTCAAGTAATGTATATGTTTTCTTTCTTATATTCCCTAAACACGCGTTTTTGTTAAGAAAATTGATATTTTGTTTTGTCTTTTTTGCTTCTCTCTTTTCTGCTCACTGTATTTCTGCGCATTGCATGGCAGCTGAGGGCCATTTTTAAAACACCAAAGTTTAGTTTTCCATTTTGGTCTGTCAAATTTGAAACAAACAAACAAAAAATTTCCATAATAAAAGACTGGATTACCAATGGAATATCACAAATTGACTGTTTCTGATCTTCATGTAGTTTATTTTGATATCACCTTTCACAGAGTTAAAGTATGCAGTGCATACAGTTTTACTCACAGCTGAATATTTTCCACTGCATTCATAAACTCCACTCTTAAAGTGGTGGTAGTCCTTCCTCCTTTTGCACCAAAATATGAAACAAACAGAATTTGGAAAATGCTAATGAGGACTATTCTTGTGACTTTGTAAACTCGATTAGAACACTAGCCACAAAACAACCCCCTAAATTCCCAAATATTTCATTTTTACATTTACAGTTTATTCATTCTGGCTGCAAAACACTAACAGCTCCTTCTTATCCAAGGTTAAAATAGCTCATGCCTTTGGACAAAAATGGTAAAAGCCACAAATACAGATGGCGTCCCAATCCAGTACCATGCCCCAAATGTCCTAGCCCTGGTACATAGCTAAGGCGAGGTTATACAGAGCCTCAGATCTCATAGGACTGGAGTGTTGGCTCAACGTCAATCCTAGTAATGCAAGCCGACACACTGGTGAGGGTGGTGACAGGGCAAGGTTATGTGTCACAGTTCGCTCATGGCCTGCATTAAGACCAGAGCTGCCAGACCTCTGTCTCATGTGAAGGGTCACCCTTAGGGTCTGCAATCCAAATTAATATACCCAACTACAGTTCCATGGCACCTATCAGCAAATTTTAACCTCAGTCTCCCCCCGTGAATCTCTTTGTTGCCTAAGATTGTTCCCAGAGCACCACACAATTTTTGACACACAATCAATGGACGAATTTTTTTTTAGTTAACATCATCTTAGCACTGTTTACCACTCATTTTATTGTAGTGTGTTCAGTGATGCTTCTGATTACTATGATGTAAATTGTGGCCAGAAATACATATTTTATATTTAATAGATAGATAGACAAATACAGACAAACATACATGTTTCTCTTAAAGCTTTAAAACTTGTAAAAGTTTCAAATAATACTGCAGCTAAAGGCCACCATCAGTTTCACAGTTTGGTATGGGGTATTACTGCCTGAGAACTGAGGACGCTGAGATGACGTTTTGGTTTGAACGTCCCTCGGCTGGTGATGGATTGTTGAATTAGGCCCTTCTGAGTTGTGAATCATGTTCACCTGGGCAGTTGACGTTTAATCAATAAACATCTGAACTGTGCCATGACCCTTAGCCATGGGGATTCAATTTGGTTTCCCCAACACCGACCGCTGCAGGACACCTGCGGATATCTGAGAAAAACATCTAGTAATCTCCGCTTCATTTTCAACATCTACCCACCGCATGCAAACAAAAAATCCTATGCCCTATTCTTTTACAGGTCAGATATTCAAGGTTGTCAATGTTTTCCACACAGCCTAGCAAGTGGTTGTAATCAGACTTGTGTCAACACTTCAACAAGAATGAAAATAACTATTAACACTCTGCCCTTTTAATAATGCTGACATTTTTGTCTGGTTTCTGTTCATTCTTGGTAAAGAATTTTGCAAAAACTTTTGATAGCAATGTGTTCAAAATAAAGCATATAATAAAAATTATGACTAGTTTATGAATGAGGATGATTGCTGTCACAATGTTTCTGATCTTGCTTGCGCTCTGGCACATCAAAAATCAAATCAAGGTTTAAAATCTAAGGAAATTAAGTGGGTGTTCAGGAACATCCAGTGCTAATACATCTTTGAGGTATTGAGTGTCACAGCTGATGCACTCCTGTAGTGCATTTGTATTGGGATCAGGCATGTGAAATTTCCATTGTCCTATTCTACCTCAGGACATGTTAGTTTTATGATCCCACCGTTGTCTTGTTTTATTTATTTTATTTTACTTTACTTTTTTCAGCGGTTGAACTTACTGTCTGGGAGTGAAATTGATAAGTGCCCCCAAGTCACCTTATTTAATGAGAAAATCCAGCAGACCCTTCAGTGTCATTGTTAAGCATATGTCATGCCAGACTAGTGAATCTTCAATTGATTAGACAATGTTGCAGATGAAGCAATGATATTTGAGTCATGTGCCGAATGCATGGTGTGTGCAAGTTTTATTTATTTTTAACATGTCTAAAAATGCTCCATATTTAATACATTAGGTACAGATTTTTATAGAGCTAAAAATCAATATTCAAATAGGACTGTTCATTGGTCCCATAAGGGCCTTATATTATTTTTGTATACAAGCTATGTATGTATTGCTATATCTAACTGTATTAAAACTGAAATATGAATCAAATTGCGGAGTTGTAAAGTATCAAATAGGCTAAACAGTGTTACTAAGAGCAGAAGGATCTATCACGAGGTTTAACAAAGCAACAATAAACCAACCAGAGCCGACCTAATCTGATGACAGGGTTTAACTTCAGGTCGCCACCAAATATTTAACACTTAAGCTTGTGTACCGATAACATGTGGTGTCATTCTAGTCAAACGCTCTGCTTGCCACTTGCTTTTGTTGTGCAAGCTGTAGATTTTTTTCTTTTTTGTAAAAGTGTAATTCTTTCACTTCAGAAATATTCAATATTTAACAACTGATAAAATAATTTTTTAAAAAATTAATTGTTTTTTGACACAACACACAGGAACATAATATAATATGGTCATAAAGCAATGAGTTCAGAGATGTGGTGTGCATGAATGTTTCACCTCAATAAATATTTAATTTGAGTGTTAAATCATTTAAAACCAAACCCTTTCTGGTGCTCTGCAGACAACATGATTTCCTTTTCTATCTGCTAAAACTCACTTCCCACCCTCGTCCTCCGGCCCCCTCTCCCCTCTCTTTCTCCCTTTCCCTCTCTCTTTCTCCCTCTCTCTCTCTCTCTCTCTCTTTCTCTCTCTCTCTCGTTTCTCTCTCCATGAGCTGGACAAGCTGCTCAGTGGCCCTGAAATATGGCGCATCATGCCGCTCTGTTGATCATCGCTCGGTGCTACACCCTGAATCTGAATGCAATGTAAATGATATGATGATTCCCTCTGAGGCAACATTAACTTTACCATCATTCAGCTTTTTCGAGTGCAAAGGTTGACTTCATGAGACAATCAAGTGTTCTGCCATGAGACAATGAACTCGGCAGCAAGCTCCACTCTAAAGCAATGCAGATTCCATACTAAGGTACAAAATATCAAAAGCAATGTTTCAGGCATTTGATTAAAATATCAATTAACAAAACAAGCACAATATCTGGAATTCTGGTCTTTATATTTTAATCAAAATACGGTTTTACATCCTGGCAAAAATTGGGTGTCTTTAGTTTTTTGTTGAAAAAGTCAACTGAATGTCATTTTTAGTTTCCACTTGTATGACATATGGCAAAATAAACAAATACTTGGATGGTATTATATCATGGTTAAACAGTCTCACTTTCTGTTTATCCCTCTATCAGTCACAAATCAAGGCTGTCCAATTCAGAGTGAGATGTATGTTATATTAAAAAGTGGTTGTTATGAAGAAACATTGTGTGGCCTCTATGGCAGTTTTGCCCAAGGATGCATAAAAATAAATATAATATATTATATATATATATATATATATATATATATATATATATATATATATATATATATATATATATATATATATATATATATATATATATATATATATATATATATATATATATATAAATTCCCTTCTCACCCTCTGCGGGTGTTCCCTCTCTCTCTTTCATCCTCTGAGCTCGGGTCCTCTACCAGAGGCCTGGGAGCTTGAGGGTTCTGCGCAGTATCTTGGCTGTGCCTAGTACTGCACATTTCTGGACTGAGATGTCTGATGTTGTTCCTGGGATCTGTTTTAGCCACTGCTCCAGTTTGGGGGTGACTGCCCCGAGGGCCCCGATGACCACAGGCACCACTGTGGTCTTCACCTTCCAGTTCTTTTCCAGTTCCTCCCTGAGGCCCTGGTATTTCTCCAGTTTCTCATGCTCCTTTTTCCTGATGTTGTAGTCACTTGGTATAGCTACATCCACCACAACGGCTTTCCTCTGTTCTTTATCCACCACCACAATGTCCGGTTGGTTCGCCATTACCATCTTGTCTGTCTGGATCTGGAAGTCCCACAGGATCTTAGCTCGGTCATTCTCCACCACCTTTGGGGGTGTTTCCCACTTCAATCTTGGGGCTTCCAGTCCATATTCTGCACAGATGTTCCTGTACACTATGCCCGCCACCTGGTTATGTCGTTCCATGTACGCTTTCCCTGCCAGCATCTTGCACCCTGCTGTTATGTGCTGGACTGTCTCAGGGGCCTCTTTGCACAACCTACACCTTGGGTCTTGTCTGGTGTGGTAGATCTGAGCCTCTATTGCTCTGGTGTTTAGGGCTCCCCTAAATCCCCCTAAAATATATATATATATATATATATATATATATATATATATATATATATATATATATATATATATATATATGTATGCAGACTACACCTTCTTTATGATGTGCATGTCTGATTGATATTATAATATAAACAAATATCAATGACTCAAACCAAAAAGGTAGACATCCTCAGTTGAGAAAGCCACACCCTCTTTAGATGCCCAAGACAACACAGCAACTATTTATGGTAGGTGCAAAAGAAAGCAAAATGAACTTGGGTCAAAATGGACAGCAAGTTAGAAAAAATCCCTGCAAGGAATTTGTATGTTCGTCTTGTGTACTCTGACTTCCTCCCACACTCCAAATAACATGCAATCTATCTTGGTTTTTCTGAAGTTCTTACAAGAGTCCTGTATGTCTCTGTGTTACCCTTGGCTTAATTGCAAAACTGTGCAGGGTGTGCACTGTCTTTTGGCCAATGAACCCTGGAGACAGGTGTCAGCTCCGTGCCAGGATTCATGCGTGCACATGATGGTTTGTGTTGTGATGCCCTGACTGTTGATCAGTCCAAGGTGTAACTCCAGTCAATGTGGAGTCAAAGTGGCTTTAACCCTGTTAGAGTTAAAGCCCTCTAACAGGGAGACAAGGATACAGGTTTTGGGTGGAACTGCAGATTTATCCTGTCTTCTCCTTCCAAGACCTGAAATAATTTCCTGCATTTTAATTGATCTGGGGACAGCAACAAAATAGGACTCGACCAGGGCACCATTCATGCCTGAACTGGCATTTCAGTACCTGCCAGAAGTAATACCATCTGAGCCGAGTGGTGAGGTGCTGATCACTGGAAGAAACCTGCAAATATCACATTATGGGTTCATCCTGGGCTTCCTTCCATTGAGATATATGTGCACTAACCACAGGGGTCTATAAATACCAAATGCATGTTCTGTGGGAAACTAAATGGTTTAAATTAAGTTTTTAAATACATTTCAAGCTACGAATAAAGTCTCCGTCTAATTAACCTTCATTAGCACACACCTTGTGGAGTGTGACTCAATTACTGTTAGATTACCAAATCACAAAAAACAAACAAACAAACAAACAAAAACAAAAAAGCTTTGCACACTCTTCGCAATTGCAAGGTGAGATGTTGCACTCTAATGTGGATTTAGGGGAGTAAAAAGAATGACTGACAACTACCTTTCTGAGATGGTCACACATAAATGGCATGAAGGATATTGATTATCAAAGGTTGTCTGTCATTTTGACTGGTAGTGTAAAATCGTCAGTAGTATTTCATTTTTATTCATTTTAACTAATATTCAAATTGAACAAGCTGAACAACGACTCTGTCATCACACATCAAGCAGATGAATTTAATGTTTTCTCTACAGTGACGAAAACCACTGTGGATCCAATGACTACATATAAACAGTTAAATAAATGATTCAACTTCAATTATGACTAATTCACCTGCGGTGGCAAGTACAGTATATACAGTCTCACAACGTCCTCCTTGTCCACATGGAACTGAATAGTGCACTCATATCAAATGTCTCAAAAGAGATTGCTGCAGAGGCTCTTGTCACAAGACTTTGTACTTAACTTTCATGGGTGTTTTAATGTTCTGGAGGCTGACACACTGGAGACTGAAATTACGGGTGCCACTTCAGCCAAATCAGGGAACATTTCTCCAGTTGAAGTGATTGGAAGTTAGAAAAGTGGAGATTTAAACCTACCTTGGACCACCATTTCCAAAGTGACATACTTCAGATCATTGATTTACTAAACAGTTTTGATAAAAACAAAGCATAGTCCACAGAAGTTGGTTCAGCTCTTCTGAAACAACCCATTATTGCAGAGAATCATGGGTCATGTTAGCTAAACATATTCTATGACAGTTTGTACCTGAGCATCATATCAGACCTGGAGACCCGTTCATCTCACTATCCATTCACTGACTGTGTGTTGAGTTATGGAGGCTTTGGAATGTGTGCAGTATAGGAATTCCTCTTGATGAAGCGAGTGCTTGCAGGATTAAGGAAGTCCCTTGATCGGAGAGTCTTGCTAACTTCCACTAGAACCTGCTCAAAGATAGACTGAACTTTTCATTACTGTTTAAAATTAAAAATCGCTTGCTGATCTTCTATGGGCACAGAATACCACTCCATAATCTGTATGCAAATGCTGCTGTGCCTTTTTCAAATTCTCCCCTTTTCTGGCAAAGTTAACATGGGAACATATTTGAAAATATTCACACAGTCTTGTATATGAGGCTAATACAAACTTGTGTTAGCCGCTAAATTCACTCCCAGGACATCAAAGCCCAATGGTAGACATTTAAAATAAACTAACAAAGAATTTAGTGAGTTATGTCTAATTTTCTATGTTGTCTTCAGTGGTAAAAAGTCTTGAAAAAGACACCTATATTTATCCGTTTGAAACCCAACATCTTCAATACTGTGTAGAATAATAAATGTATGATATGCCACAAACATTAGCCTTTAGCAAAAATCTAAAACATGCTGCCTATCTAGTAGTTCATATGAAAGGTCAACACCCCCACCTAGTGGCCAAGAAAAGACTCACCAGTAGCCTGGTTTCTGATCCTGTGACAGTCAGCTTCTAGCATCCCCTCAGCCCAACTCATAAATTAGTAAATACACTGTTAAATCAAAGACATGAACTTTTGTAATAGTGATGGTGGAGAGCAGAAAATAAATTCAAACATAATATCTGCTTCAGCAGTAGGTCATTCTGCATGCACAGCTCAGCAATGAAGAGGCTGTGACTAAAAAGATTTAGTGTCTTCTGGGCTCTGTGCCCCCTCAGGTCATTGATATCTCTGATGTTTCTTGGGCATGATATGAAGCTGCTCCAGGCAGTTTTAATTATACCTTCTCTTGAGCCTTTTTTTGCAGTAGTTCTGAGTTGGGACGTTTTGAATCACTGTTAAAAGTTAATTTTGCAAGGGAGTTTGTGTGTCTTAGCTGGTGTGCCTTCGTCGAGACATACATCTGTTTCAAAGCTTTTGTTGAAGATATGAGATGATCAAATTCACTATGATAGTTATTTCAAGGGAACCTAAAATTGTTGACCTCCTACACCTCCACTAAAATATATATAGAGAGGTACTTTATCTTTGCCACCTTTTTAAGTCAACAACCAGATCCTTAGATTATTTGATGTAGGACAGCTGGTACCTGTCTGTGTGCCATACTGCAATACTGTTGATATGTTCTCACCAGGAGGTGTGGGTTTGGTTTTTTTTCTGGGTTGACATATGGCAGTGCTGACAGCTACCTTCACTGAATAATTCTCTCTGTGTCTGAGTGTGTGCCACTTTATGGACAAAATGAACACATATCGTCTAAAAAGATGTACAGAAAAGTTTTTATAACAAGATAACAAGAGTTAGACAAGAAGAATGAACAGAATAAGAGTCCTATTCAGAAATGTTATAGTAATACCTACTTTTTATACACATTTCATTTAATTGGTAGTGTTTTGAAATATTTGTGTGTACTGAAAGAGAGCTGCATTGTCATAATAGTGATTGTATTTTATGAATACAAATTGAGTCATGTGTTCAAAATTTTGATATTAGCACATGGACCTAAATGAACAACAAAGTATTTTAAAAGTCTATTATTATTATTATTATTATTATTATTATTATTAGTAGTAGTAGTAGTAGTAGTAGTAGTAGTAGTATTTTAACAACTATGGGGTTGCTGGTTTTACTTAAAAGTAAAACTTATATGTTGTTTTTATTTTTTTTAATCGTATTTTGTTTATTTCTGTTAATTCTAATTATTTTACTCACATATTTAATGTACAGAAAAAATTACTTTTTGTTCGCTATAGCTTGTAATTTGCAGTTGGAGTCCAGGAGGTGGCGACATTGCACATTTCTTCGATGTGACAATCTGGTGCAGTCCCACGAAAAAGTGGGCTAACCAGTAGCAACAGTAGCAACTCGTCCAGAGCTAACAAGGCCAACCTGGAAGGAGCGATTTGCTACAGTTGTCAAAGCACAAGGTAATGAGGTACAAATGGCTTAGTATGGATTTAAAGAACTAGTTACCGTTAAGTAGAACGTTTCCTTATGGTGTAACTACATGGCTAGGCTGTATTTGTGGCCGAAATAGACAAGTCGATGTGGCAGAAAGTTCGCCAACAGACGAGTTGCTAAAGCTAAAGTCGCTGGCCAAAGTTTGTGCTGCATTCAAATGCTCTGTTAGAGCTCCGGAAAATTCTCCATTATCGAGTTGACTTTTGCTGTCACTTTTATTTTTTATCACGCGTTAGCGCCCCAATGAACAAGTGCGATTGGCAATTCAAATTGCAGTAAATCCTGATTTTATGTAGTTATAAATTTTCAATTTAACTTAACTTTTTGCGGGTAAATTATCCTCATATATCATGTACGAATAACTTTGAAAGTCCACGGGTTGCTGGTTGAATTTAATGATTACCTAGAGCTTTTAAAGCAATAATAGAAGTATTAAATTAGAGTTTTGTGCTGTGATAGACGTGAATAAGTCGCAGGCACTGTTTAATCAAATGCAAGGCTAAATACCTACTTTGTGAATAAAATCCATAAATTACCGCATGTCAGCAAAATGTTCAAACGAGTGGCATTTCAAATTAAGTTTTTTATTTCAGAGCATTGTGCGAGCCTACAATCGATACCAAGATTCTGTGTATAAATTAAAATTGATACAGTTTTTATAGTTTCTGCAAAAATGTTGTCCAACAGTTACAAAAAATAGAAATACTTTGTGACGTAATTGTAAATAAATTAACTGTTTGATGGAATTTAGATGCTGCATTAGCTAATTAAACATGCTTCCCTGTACCAAAATCAGATTTGAAACAATTTTTTGGCATTTAGGTTATATACAAAATAGTTTTTGAGGTAGACTAATCAATGACATGTTTGTATCAAAACTACCTTGGTCAATCTTTTGCTTATTTTCTGTATGATTTGTTTTTTGTTTTACTGGTCTCTGGACATCTTGTCAAATCTGTAGTTGTAGCTGTATCTTTTATAGTAATATTTTCCAAATGCAAATGTGCATAGTACTATGTATATTTTGTAAAAATATGCTATTAACATTAGCTGAAAATGTACTTTTATTTTGGAGGACCAACTTCAGGCCTCCCTGTTGTTGTTTTTTATAATAATCCACTGCATGGATTGAGCTGCTCTATCTGGGAAGCATGTAAGACGGTTAGTATGACCACAAAGAGGTGAAAATAAACTGATCTAAACCTACTTTGCTTTATTTCAAGATGAAATAAAGCAAATTGTTTGTGCAGTTGCTAAATAACAAATACTTAAATACCATATTGCTCAAAAGTTGCTTCCTTATCTGTCACTCGTGTCAGCCCAATATTTGGCAGATATGCTTTCTTGTACCAAATTATTACATTACACCGAATCACTAAAAGGAAATCATTGAAATGACGAGGATGTGGAATCTTGGAGTAGCCGCGATGTAGTGATTTGGGTTATTTATTTACAGGTTGATGTGTCGTTATGTGGAGGGGGGAGCATGACCCGCAGGCGTTCCAGGCCCCTGTGGATGTTCATGCCAGTGCAGACGGGCAGGTGTACATGTTCAAGAGGAGGACAAATGAGTCCGCTGTGTCCTCGGACGATGAGGAGCTCAGCGTTGTGGAGACGAGCCAGATGAAGCGAGACAACGTGAGGAATGTCCAGCTGCTGGAGCGAGAGGTCTTAGACGGCGATAGCCTCAACAAGCTTGCCCTGCAATATGGCTGCAAGGTAAAACAAAACACACAGTCTTGTAGCTTTCTTTATTTTTTTAAAAAAATAGGGTTTCAACAGGTCACATTCATCTCCACAGGTTGCTGACTTAAAACGGGTTAACAACCTTATGCAAGAACAAGATTTGTTTGCACTGAAAATCATCAAAATACCAGTTCAGAAGCACAGCTTTTTGACAGAAACACACTCAGAACAACATGATCCTCAAGAGGAAGTACCTTGTTCCACTCATGATAGAGCTCCATTTGAGCCACGTGTGCAGGACGTCACAGACTTCCTGATGGAGGTAGACGGCGACATGGACAAACTGATTCAGACCACAGCTGACCATGAAGAAGATTTCTCAGAAAACGCTGGGAGATGGAGGAGATGCGGTTTTGGAAGACGGCGTGTGACGAGTCACGGTGCGGACTGGGGAATCCAGTGGTGGAACGCTTTAGTAGCCATGCTCTTAATAGGGATTGTTCTGCCATTATTTTATTTGATTTACTTCAAAACTAGGTATAACGGAGTAGTCTCGCCAACTGTTTCTCTGCCATCCGTCTCCTCTTCCAACACAACTCAGACACATCATAGCTAAAGAACTTTAAGAACCTGGATAGATCAGGTGAAGAAAAAATCTATAATCCTTTTATATTTGGGTGAAATATAAATACAAGATTAAAATTAAGACTGGAGCTAAAAGTCATTGCTTAAGAATTTGTGTCTGAATATCGGCGGTGAATTTCAGTTAAATTAATTGAATCAAAACTTTATTGCAGTGAAAATATATTTAACCTCTTACAGATTTATTTTACTTTAGTTTTTTTGTCTCTCATTTTTCAGCGCTGCAATCTCATTTTAGTGTCCGAAAAAAAAGAAACCCATCCTGTACAAAGAGAATATTTGAAGAGGGTGTCGCATATAATTTGATTTAATACATTTCGGGGGAAAACCTTTCCAAACCAACCTGGCTCTTGGTGAAAACGTAATTCCCCTTAAACCTTATAACAGGTTATGCCTCCTGGTTATGTTGCTATCAGACAATTCAGTACTTTGAAAGTTAGGTTTTCAATAATCGCTGTTATATGAGTACATTTATTTTATTTTTTTTTAGACATTCAGAGGTGAACTTAGTGGTGTGCTCTCAATCATTGTCCAAGTGCACTCGAAGCTTAACGTCCTGAGCCGATGGCAGAAATTCTTCGTCAGAATGAGATAATTCATGATTTCATCAGTAATGTTAAATCATTCAGATCCTAAAACAGCGAAGCCGCTCCCAGACCATTACACCACCGACTGACGACTACTGTTGTGACAAACTGTTTCATCTGGTGATGATTTTTTAGTTTGTTATTTTTGGGTATGGTCTGTAAAACTGAATGTACTCACTAATGTTACTTTTTTTCTGACCATGAAATTGGTTTGATAACTTAAAACATTGTGACACAGAAATCTCCTAAGAGGACAAACAACTGTTTCACAGCAAAATACAACACGAAGCTTGATTCAGATCCATTAGTAGCTTTCATCAAGGGAATTTCAAATCCTCCATGCAGCTTCACAATCATGAACATGAACATCTCATCTGAACTAGGAAGGTCAAAGTTTTAGATCTATTGCACTACAGTAAGATATTAGACTTTTCCACCAGGAACAATAAACTTGAGCTTCTAAGCTGTTAAAACCATTCAGGTTTAAGCTGTATTTAAGAGATTTTAATGTATTTGTTTGTATTTGTTATTTAGCTGCCATAATGCACCTCATGCCTCTTTGTCCAGAGCCTGACAGTGCTAAGTGTGAATGTTTACAGTAACTAGGTGTGCAATATGTGTAACCCGTTTAATCTTTATCTTACCTCCTGCTACTTGTGAAACACAATGGGGTATATTTTTAAATAATTTATTCATTGATGATCAAAGCCACATTAAGTGCCTGACGACTTCTTTGTGAGTTGAGTTTAAACAGCCTGAATGAAGACTGAACAGGGGCTCAGTTTCACTGGTTTGTTTACCTTTTGAAGTGTTTCAATATAAGAATGTTGTTAAAATTAGATTGATATCTCAAATACATAATGTTTTTAGCAAAATTTACATGGAAAGGTGACTTGTGTGAAAGTAATATTGTTTTCTGCTTGGTCCAGATTAAATTTGAAATGAAAGTGTGAGTGTCTGAAATAGTAATGTAAAAATGTTGTCTTTCACCATCCTTGTTGGCAATGACAAATGGCTTCAAACACCACAGTTTGTCTTTATTGTCATGAAGGAAACATGCAGTCCCCTTCCTGCTAACTGACAGTTTGAAGCTTTATCATCTGTCTGTTAATTTTTACTAAAAATATGTGTGTTACAAAGTACTAAAGGTATATTTAGTACAGTAGATTCCATGTCAATTGCTGGTGTTGGATTAGTATGTGTAATGTAGCTTAATTATTTATTATGCTGACAATTAGTTCAATTGTAATAATTCAGTTTGTACTAAAGTATTAATGTTGATTCTCACTTATATCTAATGCATTCCTCCTTTAATTATGCAATAGGTTTTCTGAAAAAGGAATAGTTTTCCTCTCAAATTGTTAAGAATAATGAATAGAAAACTATGCAGTTTTCTGTGTGTAACTATAAATAGTTACACACCCTTCATTTAGAAATCAAGGCACAAGTCAGCACTAGATTTGCATAGAACCTAACAAAATATTTTTTTTATAATGGAAAAGCACCTCAGATTTTAAGCTGTCCTGGTGTTTTCAAAAGATGAAGAAACTTAATCAAGATGAGAACTGTAGGTTTGTATGTTAAATTCCCTTTTAGCTACTGAATATGCATGTTTGACTGCACTACTTCAAACAGAAGTACTAGAAGTGAGGCGGGGGAAACAAGCCTCTAAGCCTGAAGAACAAAAGTTGGAATTTGCTGTTCAGCGGCTGAGACTGTCTTTTATTATTGTTTGACCTCAGACCCCCATTTCATAACGTCAGCTCACAAACCCTGCTCTGATCTAGCTCCAGGCCACAGAGCTCTGGCACCGAGCCAGTTCCCGGTCTGAATGTATCCTTATGCTGACACACACACATATATATATATATATATTATATGTTTTTTTAATGGAGGAGAATTTGTGTATTTAGGGTGAATATAAACAAATGTGTCGTGAGTCCATCAGAGTTCACACTCTGGGGCCGCCTGGGTTTCACGGGGCCGGAAGTTGGGGTTTATTCCAGCACTTCTTTTTTTTGCACTTCTGTTCTGAGGTGGGGGTCGAAGCGGAGCTTGCTCTGCTCTAACAAAGCACATCCATACTGTCCAGGAAGAGGGTAAATAGAGTGAAAAGATTCATGGCCAAACCCAAGCTCTGCAGCTTTAAGAAGTTTGCACACTTGAGCAGCTGGCAGTGGGCCACTTGGCCAACATAAACACTCCTAATCCCTTTTCCAAAGAGCTTTCAGCACTCATCTTTCTGGCACATCAGCCTAAAATTCTTGACTGGCTGAACTTGCACAACGCTGTCACCAAGAGGCGCTGTCGCACCAAAAACGGCAGCGTTGCTTGGTACATGAGGTTGATCATTATTCACTGCTAAGGTATGTGCCTTCCTTTGATTTGCACATGACGTGAAACAGGTCTCAGTTTTCACTCTTTCTAAGGAGCAATGGGGGCTTAGTTTCATGGTGTCGCATTGACTTGAAACCAATGTGGAGTTAATGACGGCAAACTTATATGCTCTTTATTCGTCATCTATGGGCTAGTTTAAATAAATGCATCTTTAAACAAGGATAGTCGTTCTTTTTATATGTCACTTTCTGCTGCCCTCTACCCAAAAACTGCCTTTAGAAAATAATAAAATTCTTAAACGGGATTGTAAATAAGGTTAAATGTAGTCAGGATATACTGTGTGTGAGGTTCCGAGGGCTGTCTCTGTGGGGGCAGGGAGATCCGGGGTTTTGATTTCCAGTGCTCCCGGGGGATTTGGCAGACACAGGGTAATTTGTAGTGAAGTTTCCAGCGCAGTTTGTTTTGCAGGTGGCTGAGAACGAAAGCAGGGCGTGGTGGGGAATGAGAGAAGCAAATTGCTGTCTGCAGGATGTGAATGTGCACATTGTTGCACAGCAGTGGGTTTAGTGTTGTGCAGGTATGACCCACGCTTGGGGCTGGAATATTGTTATTGTCGTGGAACAAGAAAAACATTATCATTAGTAATAATAATGATAATTCAAGGCGCTTTGCGGGAAGCTAAAGGAACAGAGGTAATGAAAATGACATTAAACAACAAGAGACCCCTATCTTAAAGTGATTACATGTTATAATCAGCATGCTTAGCAGTAAACGTTACACATCAGATTCAACAACTACATAAATATTTAAATACACATTTAAAACACATAAATAGCTAGGCCATGATTGCTGATCTCTGTAGGAAAGCTGCAGTAAGCAAACTTGTTTTTTGTCCCCACAGATTTTGCACATCTAAAATTTTCAGGAACTTTGTTCCATAGAAACGATCAGATGCCTTCCCTTGTTTAGTTCAGATCCTGGGAAAACTTAAGTCAATGGTCTGTAATGACCTGAGGAGTACACATGGTTCCTACTTGACAAGCAACTCAAATCCATTTTGCGCCTTGCACCAATTCTAAACTGCATCCTTTCAAAACCTCAGTAATTTAAGAACAGGGGTGATATGATCTATTTCCTTTTGTTGGCTAAGTTGGTGTTAGATGTTGTCCTGCTTAATAATCTGAGCTGGGAGATGCATAGTGGATGTTAAAGAATCAGGCCTGGTGATCAGGCCTGGAACAAAGGTGATTTGGTTTTGAGTTATTTTTACCTTGTCAAACAAACTAGTCCCGGAAAATCAATTCTGCACAGAATCAGACAATCCAACCGATTTCTAGTTAATCAGAGTGTATGTGCTATATGTGGTTATAACATATAGCACTGAGATCTAGTCATACCAATTATACAGTTTTATATGCATTGCTATAAACATGACGGCAATCTGAAACATTTAAAAAAACATTCAGAATTTTTTAAAGATGTTTTTTGCTCTGTGCATTTAAAGTAGAAGACCAAAAGAAGACGATGCCTGTTTAACGTAGGACTGAGATGGGAAAAGAAAAAAATCATGGAAAAAGAACATTGCAGATCAGCATGACTACGTAGTTGAACGTTCCTGCCAGGAGGCATTTTAGTTTCCCAGATTTGGTGGAGTGAATTCAATTAAAAATACTTCAAACTTTGAATCTCTAGCCAGAATTTTATCGCATAAATCCACTCCAGATGCTGTGGCGTCACTCGAAGAACACACAAGGTGTCGAAAAACCGAGCTAAGGCACTTTCATTTGCTCGTCTCTTGTCTCACATTAAGAATTCTAAACCAATCCAGCACAGAAAAATGCTCCCAAAGTTAGAATGCAGTTTGTTGAAACGGCGGGGTCGGCTGAATGTGGATGCTGAATATATTGCACATACGCTGAATGTTATCCGCGGACCAACTGCGCAGCTAGCTGGAGAATGTGATGTTGTGTCAGTAATATTCCTGCGGGAGGGGAGGGGGTCGTGGCTGTTTTTTCTTCCCCCACTGTGGAGGAACCAACTGTGCGGCACCTGTTTTAGATTCTGCTTAGCGCTTCGGGGTCTTTGGTGCTGAGATGGTCCTACTGAAGCAGCACATGCAGACTAAAGAAAAAGTGTAAAGTTACATCGGTTTTTATTATTTCGCCCTCAAGACACCTACAAGCCTACGCCTAGTATTGTTCTTTTATGCCCACTATTATATTGTATACACAGACCCATTAAACAGTTACTTGATATCATAATAATGTTTTTTTCTTTTGGAAAGGAATGAATATGTTAACAAAGGTCACTTTAAAAAGGAAAAACACATTCCAGTTTTTTTGTTTTTCTTTGATATTGCTGCTTATTCCAGATTATTATTTTACAATAAAAACAATCTTCTGCCATACTTTCTGTCAAACTTTAAAAGATTAAGTGCTGATATCCTAATTTCTTTCTTTACACTAACTAGTCACTACTGATGCAGTGTTTTCTATCATTCACTTAAGAGAATGAGAGCCAGTTCACAACAAACATCATTCCAGGTAAACAAATGATCAAATATTAATATTGTTTCTTGCACTGAATTTATTTCATATCAATCCACTTAATTTCAGTACTATATAATCATAGTTAAAATCAGGAAAAATTGCACAGAGAACAATTCACCTTATTAATTACAATGCAGTCAAATTCAGTTACACTCAAGCATGTGCCATTCCAATTTATGTGAATGCTGGTGTGTAAGGGTAAATAACTATAATCACATTATAGTTAAAAAGACAACGCTGTCTTTTTTTATTTTACCATTTTTGAAAGGTTTTTGAAAGGTATGTTATAAGGTTCCCATTTGTATAATAGGAACCTTATAACAAACCTTTCAAAAATGGTAAATTAAAAAAGCCAATGTTTTGAAAATGATTATTCTGGGAGGCATTTATAAATCTGCAAATGTGCAGTTACACACATTTATCTGTTTCATTTAAACATAAATGTTTTAAAATTCACAATAAAATAATAGGAAGACAGCTTTAGTCTATTAGGTTTTTTTTTGGTTGTTGCTGTTTTTTTATTGTACTCAGAGCACCTTCAGCGTCCACATGACCAAACACCAATCAAAAGGAAGTTTGTGCAGAATTTATTGGACTGGATTTGGAATATTGTGCTGGTCTGAGAGATCTGAATCCAGCAGCACAAAGAGCTTTAATCATGTGAGTTGTGGGGGAGGCATGGTTGCCATGACATATTCAGCTCTGAACGCAGCTTTTTGTCCACCTCATCTCATCTTAAACGTGTTGGCTGTTAACTGATCTACTTTAAAAGCTGTAAGTTTGACTCATGTGAAGAGTAAGGGGGAGTTTTACTTGGATTAAAAAATTAGAAAATAAACTCGAGCTGTTGTAAAGCTAATTTTGTAGTCTCTTCAAATGACAGTTATACTATTTAACTGTACTTTTTTTTTCTTGTCTGATGCTACTAGTATCTGCTCTTTATAGTAGCAAAGGACAACACAAAGTTCCATGGAGGAAGGAAGAATCCACTGAGACAAGCATGGATGAAGAGGAGCTAATGGGTTGGATATGCTTACTGGAATTACTGGGTGCATCTCAGCTGAACACCTGCTTGGTCTGGGTATGCATAAGCATACAGGATGGCTTAACATAATATTGGCCCTGGATCTTTTCTGTTGTGCTGCTAAATATGAAGGCTTGATTTATATTTACACTATGAGCTCTAAAATATTTGATTATTTTAGAGCTCATAGTCATCAAACTTAATATGTATTTTTAATGTTAAAATTCTACAGAGATGAGCTTTTAAAATGTTAGTTCAGATTTTTGAATGAAGGTCCTGTTATTATTTGTGATGATTCCCTTACCCTACTGTAGGCTGAGCTTTTCGGAACTCCTCACAAAGCGGTGGAAGGCTACGAAATGAATCAAACATCTCCCGTGTCAAGCTAATTATATAATTATCAAATTATCAAGAAAACGTTGAAACAAGTACAAAACCCGTGAAACAGCTCACAAAGTTTGCTCTGTCCTTGGCAGAAATATAAAGGCCTGTTAGGTTTCAGCTGATCAGGTTGGTTGGTACAGTCCAGACCCAACAGAACTGCACACAGCAACATGAAGCTGATTGGCTGGGCAACACAACACCAGGCATCATTATGGTCTCTGGTAAAATTGTGCAGTGTTAATATCAGCTAACATGGTATCCCATGATGTGTAAGTGATCATCTGCACATCATATAGGGAACATGAAAATGATCATCATATATTGTCATAACCTGATGTGAAGCTCAAAAAAGTTGATTTTACACAACACCCCATTTAAATTGCTAAAATGAGCTGAAAGTGACAGTGCACACCTGTGTTACCTTCCACTTCTCAGAGAATTTATTTAATTTTAAATACAGAAACTACTTACGCAACTTCTGAAATCAGATTACCTATTAAATATGCTATCAGCAAAACCACAACTGTAACAGGATGGAAGGGCAGACAGACAGATGTTAGCCTTCACATTGGATGATTAATAATAACTCAGTTACAAAGTTTGATTATTTACTTTTAATCAAAACATTTCAACTCCTATTTAAGGACCATAAATTATTTTTTGTATTCTTCTTGTAGATTGTAAAAATAATAACAATTTCTCACTAGTTCACGCTGACTATTTATGTCTGTAATACACTTTGGAGGCCTGAACCAAAAGATTCTGCCTCTGCTTCCAGCTGCAGTGCTGTTTGCTAAGCAGCTGTGTCAGACCAGGTGCAGTCGGTTCATCTCTCCAGGCCCCGGCACAATTTATTCCACAGTTCCTGGCAGATAATTCTTTGCTTCTCGCTGCCAGATGAACACTGTTAAAATTGGACAGCTTTTTAAAGGCAGAGTTGCAGTTCCCCACCCCCAAACCCCCTCCCCTCCACTTACACTAGTGGGTGGGGGATTCCTGCTATTAGTAGTCTGTGTTTTTTTTCCACCACACAAGGCCTTTTGGGATTTTTTGTAAAAAAAAAAAAAAAGAAGGTGGGATCAGGAAAGAATAGAAGTGATAATATGCAAACCCTCCTTTCATTCACAGTCACGTCATACCATGTGTTTTGTTAACAGCAAGTGGAACAATGTTGTGGACACATTGTGAAAGCAGCAAATAATAGTAATTATGCCAGGAGACAAAAATCATCTAGACTCCTCATCTGTGAGCCCAGTTTGGCAATTTGTTCAGAAGATGACATGGCTAATAAGAACCACTTGCTGCTGGACTCCATAAATTCAGGCTTTGGGAGGTTATAGGGCCTCGGCGCTCTGCTCATCACTCTGAAGTGCCTGAAAAACAATCAACGCTTGTCACGCTTGGAGATGCCAAATTTGCTGCTTTTCCCAGATGCTCAGTGCAGATGTTGTCGAAGGCTTTTTTTCATGGGGAAAGTATTTGCTGAAGAAAAGTTCAGCAATGTGTGCAGTTTTCACATTTGTAAGCAGACGATGACATTTGGAAGTTATTCAACATAATGTCTATATAAGGGACATCATGAATAACCTTTTTTGCTTTAGACAGTTTGATTTGCTGTGCTGGCAGTAAATGGCAAAGCTCATTTTGCATTTCTGTTGTAAAGTTCATTCAGACAACAATTTAACCAAATGCAGCTGAATATTGAGGCTGATAATGGGGGTAATTAAGGACCTGATTGACAGAAATGATGGGCATATAGAACAAGTTAAGTCCTCTGATTGTGTACAAAAGACAGAACAGTTCCAGATCCATAACTTTTCTGAGCCGCTTATTTTTACTTTAATGCAGCCATGTTTTGCAGGGTGGAGATGGAAATCCGTTTGTGTAAGCAGCTGGGTTGATTGGTCACTAATTCTGATCTCAGGCCATTATATTATATTGTATTATATTATATTATATTTATTATATTATACAAAGGAACAGAAAGAGAGAAAAAAATACAGAGAAGAAACCATCAAAGAAATATACTATGTATTCTTGGATTCTTCTTTCTGCATTCATTCTGCATAGAAAAAATGTGGAGAGAATGTTCTTTCTGCAGGGCACTTACCTGAACTTCAGATAGTGCAGTTCAGGTAAGTGCCCTGAACTGCAGCGCCTGTATCTGCTCTCCCAAGAACAGATACAGGACATTAATATGAAACACTCCACCTGCTCCCTGGACTCTTTCCCAACCACTTTTTGTGAATACAACCTTCTTTGCTGCTGGATCTTTCATAACTCGTTCTAAGCAACATCTTCCAAAACACTCATGTCCCTTCTTCTTTGAAAAGGGCCATGATCAAACAACTGGTGAAAAAAAAAACAAAGTGTCTGATGTCAGGAGCCATTCTCAATGTTTTGTCCTTTAACAAATCCTTCTTCACAAATCAAACAGAAACATTTCCATTTGATGTGATTCTAGATCACATTCATGAAAAATCACTAAGGGAGTCCCTCAAAGGTGAATTCTCAGGCCTGTCCTCTTCTTCCTTTACCTCCTCCCCCATCGGCTATTAACCATTTTGATGGAATCACCTTCTTGTTCCAATTGTATATCAAAACAACTACTGGCTCTCCCCGTTCATCTGTACCTCCGTCTTCAACATCACAATCAATCAACCTGCTGTATGATCAGCTGTAGATGTCCCAGCACTTTCTTCAACTAAACGCGTTATGGTAGACATCACCCACCAGATTCAGTCATCTTCTGGCCACCTCTTGTCACAAACCCATCAGTTAGTAACATCAGAGTTAGTAACAGGCAGCAGAATCTGACTTAGCTACTAAAGTATAAAAGTAGGTCAGTGATTTATTGGCCTGTTGTACACTGTGAGCGAGTCAGTCGTTAAATGCATAAACTATAAACCTATCTTCTATTTTGTAGGACTAAATCTGCTCCACCAGTGAAGCGTTCAGAGCAACAGAGACAAATACAAACATTTTTTTATTATTATTATTATTTTCCTAAGAACATAAACAAGAAAGGCTTAGCCTGGTGGTGGTGCTAGTAAAGGATGGCAGACCACCAGGCCTATAATATACTGGGGGAAACCCTGATCAGGCAGTCAGAGCGCTGTGGGAGACAGCACAAAATATGAGTGAGTATGAGAGAATACTGCATTTAAAGGCACAGTGCAATATCGCTCTGCAGCGCCGATGTTGTGACTTTTTTACACTTATATGTTATTCAGTGTATTTTGCACGATAAGTGACTGATTTACAATTATGTTAAGCATAATTTACATGATGAGTGTAATGAAGCTGATGGAGCAGTTTTTAACCTGTAATGAATAACCTACTTTAGTTCCAGCTGTGATATTCTATACCTCTTACGGACTCCACGCAAAACCCAATTTTTAGCTTTTTTACTGCCATTCTGAAATGACAATTACTGTCAAATATTCAGCCTTCGATAGATTAGATGTAGGATCTAAGCTAATCTTGTAGCAACATAACGACAAAGATAGCTCAGGATGGCTGAAGTCAATCTAACAATAAGCTTTATTACAAACAAAAGTCTAGTCTTAAAAGTAGACAGTGTGCTCAGGAAGAAGTTTAAAATGCAGGTAGTGAAACTACCTGCATTTTATATTTTAAACCATAAACACTGATCAAAGACAGAAGCAGGAAGTGTCCTATTAGGTCACACTGGTGAAAAATATCTGAATTTAATTTAGTGTGTGTTTGAGTGTCAAATGGGAGTTCTCCTTATCAAACCATCTGACATGCAGTTTAGATAAATAAATACTGGCTGTTTTACAGTTGTAAGAAATATTTTAATTACAATACATATTTGCAGCTCTTCACCCTTAATTTTTTGCCTTTATCAGGCTTTGGAATATAAATTCCCTTTCACATTAAGGCACAGTTTTGCCCTATTCTGGTTTTTTCTGAAAGGACTAATGCAGTAAGTTGTCCCAGCCCCACATCAGTTGATTTTTATGAGGGCAAATAAACTTTGTGGATTGAGGGAATATTTCTAGAGTGACAAATGTTTTGTGTAACCAACCAACTGCAATATTAGAAGCATTTTCTGACATGAATAGCAAGAAAGTGAGATACATATTTTAAATTAAAAGTGTTTGCTCAGCATGCAACAGAATTATAACATGGTGTCTTCCAGCTATGATTGTATAAAAATGAAAAACACAATGACACATCTCTTGTCCTGTACTGGCTTACGTTTTTAAGGCCTATGTGAGAGTTTGTATTTGTATTTTGTGAATGGCAAGCTCAGATGGCAGTCATCTTTTCAAAATGCTTTGTGAAAAATATTTTACTATTACCATCAGTAATGTGAGATCCTGGGTTTTACATTCACAGTGCTTTAAAGGCACGTTTTAATGTCAAATAAGGGAATCTATGACAACTGAAAAAGTTTAACACTACTAACCGGCTAGATATGTACTTAAAAGGTATTTTTCTTCCCCTCAATCTTCTTTTAATCAGTGCTGCTTTGACATGTCTTGAAAATACCTCTCCAGCATTGGAGACATTTCTCAGGTTTGATATGATCAGTTATTCTTTAACATGTTGCATGTGAAGATGCCACAATACTTAAAATCAGGATTATAGGAAAATAATAATCCCAAAGCACCCTGTTCACAGAGCCTTCTCAGCTCCACGATAAATCCTAGCCTCAGACTTGTGGCCTCAGACTTGTGTACAGAGAAAGATCATAGAGCTGCATTAAGCCTCAGACTGGTTGTGGTTTTCTTCTGAATACCACAGATGAAACTAAATATTAAAGCATGTTCCAATATGTAGAGAATTTTCAAGTACAAACATTGAAATGCGATGAACAGAGTTGAAAAATATTTAACTTAATTCCTTAAACTGTCAACATGACTAAGAGTTTTGTGAAACCAAAGACACTTCATTAAAAATCAACCACTGGTGTTAATATTTAGGCTTTATTTTTCCCAGGGTGATCTTTTAATTCAGAATTTTGATGCCTTATTAAAAAAAACAAAACAAAGGAGAAATCTAAACTACAGGTTTTAACTGATTAAGTTACCCAAACAAGCTCAGTATCAGCTAAATATCCAACGTTAACGGACTTGTTTCCTTTAATTTGTCTTTAGCACACTGCACTGCCTTAGTTTATGCACATCATACAAAATCACATTCAAACATAGTTTCTGCTTTCTGCAGACGCAATGTAATTTTTTTCCCATGCTGATATGTTTTTCTGACCTGATTTGTGCTCCCATGGATACAGCTATGGAGGGAGAAGAGTAGAGCAATGGAAAACATGATTCCTTTCTCTGCTCAGAGGGATTGTGTACACAAACTGCGTGCTTGTCTCACAGTTCTGACAATGACATCTCCCAACACACAGTAACCTGACGCAGAAGGTCAGATTTTATTCTACTATTGAAAATAGCTTGTGCTTTTGGCTTTGAGCTCTACAGTGTGAAATCAAACTACCGCTCTTTTCTTTCTGTGCCAGTTACTTGGTTAAAGTTGTCTGTCAGCAAAACTCCGTCTGGCGAGAACACGAGTAGAGGTTTGAGCTAAAGCTGTGCTACATTTCCTATTAGACAGTTTTTGCATCAACGGCGCCCATCCTTCCACAGCAGAGTTAACGTAATTTCTTCAAATTTCCCGGTTTGGAGTACCTAAAGATAGCCCTCACACGCTCTAGCTAAAGGAGGAGAAAAAGTCACAGAGTAACATATACCTCATTCCACAAGGGTTCAGAGTGATTCACGGTAAACAAATATGGATCTCCCTGTTCTATGCATCAAACAGGGGACAATTTCTCAACAACTTCTTGTTGCGTCCAGAATAATTTTGTTTTTTATTCACTTGAATAATCATTGATTTGGATAACGTCTCTTACTGAACTGTACAAAACTCAATCAGCTTGCAAGGATTTGTTGATCCCAGGAGGAGCCGTCAATTATGGATGTTTTGCATCCAGGCTTGAAAAGCAGAGCCGCCCGTAGTTTCAAAGGTAAATCAAAATAAATCTTCCATGCTTGGGGAATTATCGCCGCTTTGTGCTCACATCTTGTTTGAGCAGCGAACAGAAGTGGTCCTGAGCCCCCCCCCCCCCCCCCCCCTCTCCTCTGCTCCCAGGGCCTCTTCATTGTCACCATCTGCTTCTCCTCAACACCTAAGAGCTTTCAGGGGTGATTCTCAGAGCCTCATCAGGTCTCACCATTGCAGCTCCTCTCAGCACAGCAGTGAACGAGTGACAACAGCCTCCCAGAGATAAGAGTGGAAAGGGAAAGAAAGACCCAGGATAACTGTGGTCACAGTGTGTATGTGCATGTGTGTGTGAGCACGTGTGCGGGTGTGTGTGTGTCTGTTTGTCCTTGTCCACATGCGTGTGCCCTGTATCTGCCTGAGGAGGCGATGAGTGAGAATCAGATCCGAGGGGGATCACATCACTACAGAGACGGCTGCCATCGCCCAGCAGCCTCAGCCCTCAGACCCGACGACGGAAGAGCAAAGTGAAAGCCGATCCTCTTTGATATAATTGATCTTTTCAAACACTGAAAATTCTGACTGTTATAAAGATTTTTTTTTCTGAACCTGATAAAATAGACTAGGGTGTTTTTAGATTTTTTCCCCTACAGCAAACAAAGTTAATTAAAACAAGCTGGATGAGTAACCAACATTATATGGTTTTATGATTATGATAAAAGACATCAATTAATTTGGTTTGATTTGCATTTAATTTTGCTAGAATGCTCCAGGGCCAGCCTTTATTTGCAAAAATTACCATGAAAACATACCCTTCATTTATTATTAAATGTGTGTTGTATTTTTTTGTGCTTTTGTTCTTTAAAATGTGCTTTTTAAAGCATTATTTTATCAGAAATGATCCGCTACATTGTCATGACTGAGGTGTGCTTCATGAATCCAGCCTGCGACTGGGCGTCCCCCTCCGCTCCCAAGCCAACAGCGTGTGGACTCTGAGCTCATTTCAGTCTTGTTAGAAGACAAATTATTGTCTTCCTGCTAGAACCACACCACCACCCCAACCCCCACCACCCCCGACACAGCCCGTCAATACTGCAGGTGCAGCTGGGCCTGAAATTGCTTTGTTTAAACTTGTCAGGGTTTCTTTTCTGTCTTTTTTTTTTCTTTTTTGCAAAAAAAAGTAAAAAGAAAAAAACGGAGAAGGCCTAATTTGGACTGCCAGGTGTAGCTCATAGAGAATTCCTCCTGAAATTGTTTTTCACTTGAAAAATTCTAACTTTTAGAAATGGAAGATAGATCCTAATGAGACACAGTAAGTTACACTGCTAAGGAAATCCTTTGATGTGGTGAAACCTAAGTTTTTCAAACAGATATTTTGTTCGTGTTTCAAAACTTGGTTGCAAATTGTTGCACTGATTGTTCCCCCTCAGTGGGCGTTGTTTTCAGAGTCTGTCACTGCTGCTTACATTGACTGACACTTTGTGTCCTTCTATGTCATTGGGACTTTCTGCCAAATGACTATAAAAAAATTCCATCAGTTTCAACTTAACTGCAATTCCTCAACTGAGTTTATTTTATGTTATGTTCTCAAACCTGTGGAAACTTTAATGCAGTCTGCCATTTCTGAGTGCCGGAGGTCACATTTCACCATTTTAGAAAACAAATCCTAGGTCTGAAGGTTTTGTTTTAAACTTCACTCTGACATTGGGCTTAAAATCTCAAACACTTTAGCTTCATATAGTGCTTACAACCAAGCGAAGCCAAAAGATGGCCTCTTAAACTTTAACAGTCTCTCGTCTATTTCATGTTTCAAAAGGTTTTTATTTTCTTTCAAGCTCTCTTCATGCATTTTTTTAATATAAGCTATGTTCAGTAGATATCAAGGCAGTTGCAAGATATGGATTTAGACTCCAACACAAGAGTAACAAAAAAAAAAATGCAATCCAATCTGTCCATGGATGAGTCTGACCTCCGGGTTTCTGGTCTGTTTCGTTTCGCAACTTTGACTAAAACGATAAGGATTTCTGAAACTTAGCAGTTCCATGCAGCCCCATTGGTTCCATCTCAGCCTGTCAGCTAAAGTTTATCCCATATAATTGCTATTCTGAAAACAGTTTTTCATTCTAAGATGAAAAACTGTTTAGGATAAACTATATAGTTAATAATATAGTATAGTATAGTATAATATAGTTTAAGATAAAGTATATTAGGCAAACTTTTAAAAAAGTTATGTATTATCATGGTTATTACAGGGAAAAAATATGATCTGTGAAGATTTGCTATCCTTCAGATGGGATTTTCAGCATCCCTGAACTGGGCCAAATGTAATGCTTTGGACTGGTGAGGAAAATGACACAGACCACAAATATGAATATAAAAGTTAATATGAAAGAGTCAGACTGTCTGATCACAACTTGAATTTACTTGAGGCTGAAGGTATTCAGAGACAGAAGGCATTTTACCCTTTGAACTTCTGCAGGTGCAGGTCATAAACTTAAACTTGGAACATTTTTGTAAAGTGAACTGATCTCCCTTGTAGCAAAACACTCACACAGCATGATGGTGCCACCATCGTACCTCATAGTCAGGATGATGTTCTCAAGCTTAGGGACTAACTTTTTACTCCAAATTAAACAATGACCAAGCATTTCTACCTTTGTTTCATTAGACTTTAAGATTATATCTCCAAAAATTGAGGCTGTTGTCATCGTCCCAGATTGAACTTGAAAGTTGTAATCTGGCTTCTTATTTTGGAGTTATGGCTTCTTCCTCTCTGTCCAGCCTATCGGGCCATGTTGGCACAAGACAATCTGGATAACGGCTTTAGCCAGCATCTTGAATATATGGTGTGCACCAATCCAAGAACTGATATAAATTTGTTATAAAAGTATTATTGATTGCACTTTAAAAATTAGGTAACTTTATGTTATTAAAGGCAAAGTTTAAACAGTAATGATTTCTTGGTTAATGTCAAGTTGTCATAACAAAGACATTTTGAATAATGTCAACTTTGTATTAAAAGTGTCATAATTTACTGAATGACGCTTTATGACAACAGTCATAAAGATTCATGAAGGCTTAGTAATCTGACTTTGTTCTTTTTGTGAAATCAGATTCCCATCTAAAAGTGAAATAAAGGCTTTGGCTAACTGGCAACATTCAACTTTGGACATGTTTATGTATCATATCCAAACAGAACATTGATGGTGCTTTTTTTTCTACAACTGCCTTCACAATGCACAAATAATGTGGATGATTCCTGAATTTTTCTTCATATCTTCCTTCCAAGCAGTCACATGGTCTTGTAATGTTTCAAAGTGGATCCTTATGAACTCTGGTTTTCAACACAGCCTGCTGAAATGTCTAAGTACTGTAGAAGGTGGATATGTTTGGAGTTTTCACAGATGCCAAAGTTTAATTATACTGACCACATCAAATCACTAAAGCATGAACTACAATCATTTCCACTGTTTATTTTTTTATTATTTTCAGAGGACAAAAAGCATATTTCTTGTAGCAGTGGGGGAACATTCCATTCCAATGTTTGTAATTGTTCACAGGTGTAAGCAGAGTCTGCTTCCTATTTGTCACATTCATGGGTCAAACATTACCATATTTTTCACAATCTCTGGCAAAATAGAAGGAAAGCCCCTTCTGGGAAAAAAATGTATTCATGTAAACTTGCTGCAGAAGGTATGGTAGTTTAGCTGCCAGCCCCTGTCTCTGCACAGCATTGCTTCATCCACAGAGCTCATGTGTATGTACACAGAATTTATCTATGAGAGGACTTTAACTAAGAGCCTGCCAAGAGCTCTGTGGGATTTCTCTGTCATGTCATGGCTGTGTAAAAGCTTTCACCATGGTGCAGTTTAGGCATCAGCTATTTCCATTTCTACTTTTTTCTTTCTTTTTCTTTTGGCTAAATGATATTTTGGACAATGTAAAGTCACTTTCTCTTGCATGGCTTTTACATGTTCAAACAAATAATTTAGAAATTTCTGTTCCACTTTTTGCCTTCTTGAGATTTTCCAGGACCACTTTATTAAAAATAGGTGTTAGGATTCTGTGGGTTTGTTTATACAGGTGTGGGGGGTGGAGGCATGGGAGGGGGGAATCTCCACTGTGAACAATAAGTGCTTTAACAGAGTGAATTTGAGTGGTTCTCCACACACTTGAAAGCAGAGCTGCACAAGCTTCATTGTTTATAATCACAGTCTGTAACAAAGTGTGAATCATGCAGGCAGCGGGAACGCGGCTAGGTGGTTGTTTTGTGATCAGCTGAAGCCAGCCTTCAAAGAAAGCACGAGGAAGAAAACCCTGTAATATAAAACACAACAACTATGTGCTTAATTTAACACATGGTGTACTATATCCCATTTTTTTCATAGACTGACAACAAACACAACAAATTCAGTTTGAGGCCCTGAAATCAGCTGGAGCAGAAAAACCTCAGATGAGTAAATCACTTTGCTCAAGCCACAAAATTATAGCCTCTGTGCTTGTGGGTTTTAGAATGTGACTGAAGGTTTTTCTTGTGGACCTGGAGTATGCTTTCATGGACCACAGACTGGAAATGGCAGCTGGTGGCAGTAGAGGGTGCTGTAGCTCCTGCTAAAAGGTTTCCACGGTTTCACGTTGGGATCCGAAGTCTGGTCTGTGGCGGAGTACACGCATTCTGCAGCTGCACTGGGATTTAATGCTTGCAGTAAAACATCTTCTGTCATGTGTTTTAGTCATAATTGATGCATTATGGGTTTGCCTCGAATGCAAAACAATAAGATGGTGTTTTGTCACAGCTCGGGCTTTCTGTTCCTCATAATTTAGCACAAATTGACTTCAAACCCTTAACTTTTTGTCTTTCTAATATCAAGTTGCATAAGCGAGTTGCGTGTGCATGGATAAGCATGTGTGTGCTCCCACGGGGCAGGGTTTAATGCAGCGCCGAGGGTGAGGACTGCCGTGCCCCCCGCCCCTGACCCACCACCTCTGCCGGTTTGAAACGAAACAGCTGGCTTGGCAGTGTTACCTCCAGCTGCTTCCAAATCATCCCACCATTAAGCTATTATATGTTTACAACCACAGCAGCGAGCAAATCTGGTAGGTGCTAGAAATCCTGGTGATCTTCCTCAGCTGTAATGAATCATTATGGAGGTTTCTTATTACCTGGTGGTTGCCATGTTGTAATTAGCAGCAATACAATTAGGTGCACTGTCTTAATGGAGCTGCAAAGGTATCAAACGTCACTTCACTCCTCTGCTGGCCTCATTCTGTCACATTGACGAGACTGAGGAAATAAGACTAAAAAAATAAATAATAAAAAAAACAATTTTAACTGAATCATCCCTGTCTCTTGGATGCAGACAAGCACAGCAATTGTTTGGAGACAGAAAATACATTTTTGGACGCAGAATAATGCAGGAATGGGTCTGTTGGAGTGTTGGTTTTAGATAAACTTGTTTTTTTTGTTTTTTTTCTTTACCCTCAAACATGTTAATTCCACATGCCACAGTCATGGGCCAGGGAGGTAGTTTCTGCTCTGAGAAGAAAAGCACAAACACATTGATCTTATTTAGACAGGCTTTTGTCTGGGAAATATCCAAACCCAAACAGCCAAGGGACGGACCACAACAGAGTGCGAGTAATTCTCTCGCGATCCAGACACACTCTGCGTAGGTTACAGACAGAGCAGAGCTGCTCGGCTCACTCAAAACAGCACCATTTCATTATTTAGCATGTAATGATTTATTAAGCTAAAACAGCAGTGCATGCTGTCTTATTTTCCTTTTCACTTGAGTTTTGAGAGTCACTGCTGGTATTTTTTGCTGTTTCAAAACTGAGGCACCAATGAGGTGTTTTTTTCTTTTTTTGTTAAATGCAACCTCCAAAATGCATCTGGTTTATGTTATGACAAAACTGCTTGAAAAGCAGCTTGTATATGACTCTCTGAGGAACTGAAAGCATTCACTGTATGAATGTTTTTTATTTGCTGCAAGTACAGCCTGATGCCTTTTTATGATATAGCCTAACAATGTACCTTAAAGTCTGTCCAATATTTATCTGTATATAGTAAACATTACAATTAAATATGCAGCTAGACCATAATATTTTCTGTTGTATTAAAGTCAAACTGCAAAGCACTGTGGGAGAAATGTTTTGTGTTTGTTTAAAGTTTACATGTTCTCCATGCGCCTGTGGGTTTTCTCCTGGTGTGTAGTGTCTGACCACAATGCTGTATTACTCTGTGTCTGACTTGGACTTCCTCCAGTAGCTATGATAGTTTTAACTGCTGTTTGCCATAATTGTTGTAATAACTATGGGCTTCTTATTCTGTTCTGGCATCATGGGGAGAAAGAAAATTGTACAACTTTAATATTTGAATTGATAATGTCTCCCTTCCTCTAGATTTCTGCAGGCTCTGAACAGTTACTGTAACAGTATTATCATTTTTGATCATGTTGGCCAAATACTAAGCAAAAATCCAGGAGTAATTACCAAAGTAGTTGTGAACAAGCTGAATATTTGACTTTGATATCAAGAGAAACACTTCTAGGCTTAGCTTCTTTGCAATAAGACCTGACTAGATGGATACAATTGAGACCCAAATAATTCACACACCTGGTAGATATAGATTACAAATAATCTTAGCATGCTTCTTTTGCTTATTAAATAATCTAGATAAACTTCAGTATATATATGTGTGTGCGTGGTTGTGTCCTGTGTGCTTCTGAATAGGCCTGTGATGGCATGGTGACCTGTCCCCGGTGGACCCTGCCTCTTGCATTCCCCACAACCATGCAGAGAAAAGTGGGTAAAAGCAATGAAAGGATGCACCATCCGTTTCTTCAGAGGCTGCATGTATTCATATAGAAAATTCAGAGCATAGCCACAAGTTTTGAACAAATACAGCATTATGCACTTATTCAGAGTGTTAATGTGAATAACTATTGTGCAGACTTTCAAGTTCCACCACACAACTTCACAAAGTAAAAACAAACCATGAAGACTCAGTGATCAATAAACTGCTGTTTGGAACATTAAGGTTCTAAGGTTTCTCACTTAGCAATAGCAAAGACGAAGGAAGAAAGGCAGACCAAAACAAAGCTTTTTATCATTGATTTTCAAAGTCGGTGTGGTGGGTAGTTTACGCTGCACTAAGCTTAATCCCACAAGTGAAACAATGTCAAGCTGAATATTAACATTGTTGCACAGTGGTAGCTCTGGAGGTTTAGGGTTGCTACAGCTCTCCCTGGATCAGACTGTGTCATGAAGAATCTGTCGGAAGAGATCGGTTATCAGCTTCATTGTTCACAAAGATTGTCTCTTTATTGTTTCTTCTTCTTTCCCCATGTGTCCCACTGGAAGAGAATGGACATGCTTGATATAAGCTACATTTAGTACCCGGCTCTAGAACATGATTGATCACATTTAGATTAGGCTCTGTTTGGTAACAAAAGACCTGAATTAACTGGCTGTCAAATCAATATGTGTCCCACCTTCTTCTTTCTCTTTCTCTTTCTCTCTCTGCCTCTCTCTCTCATTCTTTGCATATGTGTGTTTGTGCTCGTAAACACTGAGTTGAATACAGTTTTCAAGCCTCATCTCAGAGATAATAAAATATAAGAAGTATCATCCATCATAATTATAACCCAGACATGTGAGGGTAAAATGGATAAAAACTTGGCAGGGAGCAGAAATAATTCAGTCATTGGGAGTCTTATCACACCTAGTGTGATTTATTTCAGTGTTACATTTTTGTCAATTTTATTGATATAAACTATAATGAGTCATTATATAAAATAATTTCTAATACAAAAATGTCAGTCCACTGAAATGTATGTACAATATATGCATGTAATACTTTATTAGGAGCTCATTTTGTGTAAAATAATTCAACAATGCCATGTGGCCAGGTGGTGATCAGCATGTGGCTCTGCTGAAGTCTGCTGGAGAAGTACAGCTTGGTTTATTAGCAAACTTCAGATTGTTTGCCTCTTTGGGTCTGGTGTTTCTTTCCTCTTGGCAATACTTCATAGATTCTCCTTGGGGTTCAGCTTAAGTACGTTTGCTGGCTAATAAGACAGAGTGATACAGAAGGGTGTTAAGCAGAGTAGGCAGTTGCAGAGTCCTGCAGGAAAACATAATCAGGATCTCCATAAAGCAGATGGACAGAGGGAAGCAGGGAGTTTTCTAAAATGTCTTGTTGGACAGCTGTACTGACCTTGGGTTTAAGAAAGCACTGTGGACCAAATGACATGGTGGTGTAGGTCCAAAATGTGATCTAGTCCTTATTTTTAGCATTTATACATGAAATAGTTTAAAGAAAACACAGCGGGAAATATGGAATATCTTGATTCGATGCTACTTGATATCCTACTGTTTGGCATTTAAAAACAAACCAATCCACAAACTCCATTTGTTTTCCTTGCCAGTCTTCCAGAAGACTGTTCATGTTAGCTTCTACATTAGTGCCACTGTCCCCATTGACGCACATTAAGGTATATTTGGTGTTTGTACTAATAAATTAGACGAATATAAATGCTTTTAGATAGTCTCAGGTATTCCCTAACCCCCACAAATGTTAGAGATTAAACTATAACAGAGAAAATTCAAAAGTCTATGAAGAAAATACTTTCCAAATCTGAATTAAATCAGAATTTCTTTGAAACCACAATTATTATACTTGTTGTATTGTTACTCTGAGAAACCTATAGGGTGTATGTTTGTCTGTATACATTTCTGAAAAATGTGGCCGTTTATTCATATTTTACATTCAACGTATTTAAAGTGCCTGTGTGGCCGTTTTTAATTCAGCATGCATCCACAGCATGTCAAAACAGGTCCTTGTTCTTGTTTTATTTTATTTATTTATTTTTTGAGACAGTCTTCAGTCTGTTTGGTGCACAAACTAATCTAAATCTGTCAGAGTTTCTCTGCGAGGCTCAAAATGTGTGTGACCTTGTTGCCAAGGAGATTCTGCTCCTTTTGATTTGATGGCTCGGTCTATTTCCGAACAACATGCCAGTGGGACTGAACATACCATTTCATAAGAGAATAATGGTATGCTGTGATAGCAGTCTAACTATATTAAACAAGCAGTCTAAGACAGGCGTAGCAACAGAAGAAATTCATTTTAAACATCTGAACATTCTTTCATATTACCTATCAACTAATTTAGTAGTTTCACCCCTATAATTAATGAAAACAGACTTTTTATCTTACTCTTTAAACTCTGAAATATGTTACAGTCCTTCCATATTTTAGCTAAGTTTGATATTTGTTTACGCTGAAGAAAAAAAGAGATTAAAAAAAGAAAAGTAATGGACCTTCTTCTGCTAAGCGTAGTCTTAAAAGTCGCCAGTATGCTTGTCATTCCATTGTGTCCAAACAGCACTTTTGATGTCCAAGGAAAACACTTTTGATTCTAATAAACAGGTACTAGAACAGGATCAAAAGTCACACACATACTTCAAACATGTAAAAAGACTCGATGGTCCTGAACATTTTCTGTTGTTTAGACCCAAATAATCATCCACCAATCCATCTGTTGTCGGTACCAGCTAATCTTTGCAGGGTGGTGGGGAGTTTGGTTCCTGTCTTCAATGATCATATCGAGCAACCAGACCAGACACCTGTCTATCAAAATGCAACACAGAAATACACAGGACTGAGGGCAATTTAGTGTTAACAACTGACCCAACAGGTATATTTTTGGAGTGTGGGAGGAGACTGGATAACCCAGACATGCCCAGGGAGAACTTGCAAACTCTATGCTGAAAGATCTTAGGTGGTGGTTTTATTCCCAGAACATTATGCTTGAGGGCAACTTTGCTCTCTGTGCCACACGTTTTTCAATAACAGCAGCTTAGGTTCAGCAACACACTGTTACAAAGACAGAGGGAAAGTTAAAAGGCTTTACACATCTGCAATTGCAGGTCCTGAAAAAACAAAGATATCCCACACCATTACACACATCCCCCCATCCTCCCTCCTCCCCTGTTTGACAGCCACTATTTTGTTGTTTTATAAGTGTAGTAGGACACACACCTTCCAACAAATTCTGCTTTTGTCTGATTGGTTCACATAATATATTCCCCAAATTTCTATCAACGAGGCAATTTTTAACTACTGATATTGTTTTAAAGAAAGTTCAAATCAAAACAGAAAATAAACTCTGTATGGTATAAATAAGATTTTTGAAAGCATTTCATTGTTGCCAGTTTTTGATATAATCTCTACAGTCTCTACTTTGGTTAAATTCAACACATTTTCCTCCATGCAACAGGAATGAAAAAACACTCAGCTATTCATTGCCAATAGTACAGAATCTTTTCTGTTGACAGAAAAATGCGTAACCAATTTAAATTGTTAGCTTTACTTTAAATTATTTATTTACTTATTTATTTATTTTTACTTTATCAGTGCATGTTTCAAATAATTTTCACCTCTAAAATTGTATCTTTTATTACATATTTGTAATTGCGCCGGTGCACAGCTGCCTCTCCCCGGTCAAACAGCTCCAAGGTAGGCGTGGCTAAACTCCTGCAGCTACCCACATTCAGTATGTGAAAGACTGAATGTAGCCAGTATGAAATGCTTTTGGGTCGTCTGGACTTGACAACGTGCCACACAACTACAAGCCAAGTCTATCCACCTGTTCGCCAAACATCCTGGTTCCCATTTTAGAAAATCTCCCTGTAAGAGATTGAAAATGCACTTCTTATTTTGGCAATAGAAATAAATGTATTATTTTCTGTACTGGTATTCATAGAGCAATACAGAAATGTACTACCTTGCATTGAGAAATCATGGTGATTATGATGTCTGACCTCTGCCTATTTCAATTACATAAACCTTGCATTAATAGACCAAAACTAAAGCTTTGATAGCTTTCAGCTAAAGATGCAAATCGTAAATGAGTCATAAATATTTTACTCTCTGTTGGGGAAAAAGGAAGGAAATTTACCAAAACAAGGTCAGCGCAGTGAACTGAGTGCCATCAGCAGCTGCTGTAGTAGCTTTTGAAGAGATGAAATCAGAGGCCAAGAGACACAGAGAACAGCCAGGTTTCCAAGGTAACACACTATGCTAAGGACAAGGACTTTAAGATGGTGGTAACATCAATAACCAGAGGAGGGTTCTCTTATTCAAAGCACAAAAAGCTGAGGAGACGTTGAACATTAATGGTAAAATAAAGTCCAACAAAAAAACTAAGCAGGTCAAACGCAGACCTGGAAAACCCATGACCACAAACCCAATAAAATAAACAAATAACTGGATGTTTCTGTTGTTTTTATTACTGGTTTAATTGATATTCAGCACTGACTTTTTAATTCCATTTCTTGGTCATCGTTTTCATTCAGCGACTACATTACTAATCCAGAGCTTCTTTGAAATTTTAAGTTTTCTTATGGAGTAAGTAATTTAAAGGTTGAGTCAAAAGCAACCGATACAGTTTGTAGGACCCTTACTTCAGATTCTGCATCACAATCAGAAACCCAGTTTTGTCTGTCTATTTCAAAGATAAGTTTCCATATATTTTTTTTTTATTACCGTACTATCAAATTTACACTGACTGTTTAAACACACCATATGACATACACATTCCCATGGCCAGATTTAACAAAATAAGGGGTATTAATATTATAAAGAACACGTACAAAACCAACAGCTCCTCTCTGATCAGCTGGCTTTTTGCGACTTTTGACAGATTTCATGATAGATTGTAAAGCCTTTGAGTTTTAAGGGTTCCACTGTATTTGTTTGACTCTGATGACCCCCAAGTCATTTGCGATTTACAAAAGTCTTCTTCACAAATCACAGATGTTGAGAACTCACTTTTTTCCAGATCAAGTCTCAAGACCCTGAGAACTTAGTCCAAGTCAAATCCTCAATTCAGAGTCAATTCTCAAGTCTCCAATGACTTTAACTGAGAACAGAGTTGCATGTATGCGTGCGTGCAAGTGGGTGTGTGTATGAGTACAGGAATCCAGGGGGGTTAGCGAGTTCCTTCGTGGAAACGAACAATGGGTCATAAAAGTCGAACATGTGTTTAATCCTAGCTTCAGAAGCTAACTGTTGTAATGTCAGCAATGATGGTTTCCAGTACAATGAATGCCGGGAGGTGCAGTATGAGTGAAATGGAGGCCCAACAAAACATACAGTAACATCTTAATACCTTAGTGCAAGCTTTCTCACATACTAGGAAATACTGTATTATTATGTCTATGTTGGTCATTTGATGCCCTTTACCAGTATCAGTAGGTGATTAATGATGAGAAAGTGCAAAGGCTTAAGTGTGTAGATAAGTGGGCAGTGTTTAAAAGTTGTAATTCTGTCAACATACTGGGCACTGCCGTCTGCTGCTCAGATGTGGCAGAAATGATGAAGGTCTGACATGTGTGTGGTATTTATGACTCCTTTTAGGCTAGACTGCCTTCACCAACTCTTACTTTGCATTATTCAAACCTATAATGGGAAGGCATTTTAAGCTTTTTACCAAGTTTTTCCTCTTTCTCTTCCAACCTACGGTCCTTTGCTTGATGTCAAGATGTGTGTGTGCCAAAAAATGTGGCCGTGTGCCACAATATGCATGTTGGGAAAGTGCAGAGGCCCTCTCTCTCTCTCTCTGTGTGTGGCAAAGGCATACACTCAGATTAAGTTGTGTGAGGAGAATTAATTGCTCAGTGTGGCGCGGTTGACGCCCTTATGTATCACCCACAGACTGCCGCACAGTTCAGGATGAGATTCCTGCTGCACTGGATCATCCACCAAGCCATGCAGAATCAACAGAAGTAGAGCTGAATAAAATACTTCAAATCAGTTCCTGTCTGACTGATGCAATTTTAATACCACCTTAAAGCTGCAGCATGTAACTTTTACAAAAATATGGTTTGTCCATATTTTTTAAAACTTCACCATGTCGTGTCAGCATGGTATAATCTGACAAATAATCTGTGAAAATATTGTGCTTCTCTACCTCCTCCCATTGCTGTCTGAAGAAATGCAATGCTCCTGGTCAAAAACAACCAATCAAAGCCAGGAGGAACATCTTAGTGCTGGCAATCACAGTTGTGTACACGCTGCCTAACATGCTAAGAGTGGAGAAACAACTTACCTTTACATGAAACTTGTCTGTCGATCGATGTGCATGCTAACAAGCCTTAGCATTTGTGACAGACTATGTTGTGGTGAACCAACTGTAGCGTAGCCAGTGGAAGAGGAAAGTGATGTGAGGGGCACATATACAGGGGTGATTAACAGCGCTGAAACTCTCTCCTGGCACTAATTGGTTGTTTATGACTAGGTTTTGTATTTCTGCAGTTAGTACTGTATGAGGGGAGCTCAATTTTTTCACTGATTATCTGTCTTATGTTATATTATTATATATTATTTTATAATAAAATATTACATTATATAATAATAATAATAATGATAATAATAATAATAAATTATTATACTGTCATGACATGATAATTTTAACAAATATATAAAAAGCATAATTTGTTGAAAACATATTTATGTAAGCTACACGCTGCAGGTTTAAAGCTTCTCTTAAGTATCAGTAAGCAGTTCTGATCTCTTTTAAGCTGAAGACAAGAAAATATTTTTTAGAAACCACTGAACTTTGAGTACCCCGCCTCTCGCCCGGAGATAGGAACCAGCAACCCTCCTGACCCCACTGAGGAACAGGGGTGTACAGAAAATGGATGGATGGACTGAACTTTGATTGCTCTCTAAGCAAAACACATATTTCATGAACCTATTGTTGCACCGACCGAAGGCAGCATGCATTTTAAATGAATTTGCCTATAAGCCTCCTGCATCGGATTAATGTGTCACAATGGTTTCAGTTTGCAGTGATATTATTCATTCCTTGCCTTGAGCGCACAGTTTCTTTGTGGAAGCCACTTTGGTCAAGTAGTATATGTCATATTCAGTTCAGAGAGCATTATTGCTTTTGTGCCTCTGAGGCCATAGAAGACTCCATCAGGTTTTTATTTCTGTAATTTCAGTTTTCTTAATACAACAACTGTATTACGTATTGATTTTTTGATTGTGTTGTTGGTTGTGTTGTTTCTTCTTTAATCTGCTTAGTCTAAAGACAAATAATCTCTTTTCTCTAATATAAGTCAGCAGGAGGTTTTGCCTCAAACAATTTATCTGGTCTTTTGGATTAAAATAGCAAAACAGCCAGGAAAGAGAAATATTTAAGTTTTTTTTTCTTCCATTTTATTTCACTGGGGTTTTACAACAACATGTTGACACTATCACATATTTTAAATCAAATCAAAAAGATATTCACCTTAAAAACAGCAAACATGGCCAAAGTGCTGTATAGAAATCAAGGTTAAACATTACTCACTTCCCGACCCCACCAAGGGACAAGGGTGTTAAGAAAATGGATGGATGGATGGACATTACTCACTAGCTAACATTAGGATTAGAAGAAACAAAGCTTGAAGCTTTTATATGAACCTTAAAGTACAATCGTGCAAATATATAAAAAAATCTTAAACAGTGAAATGGCTGGCCAACTGAAGCCAAGCTGTGTTTTTAAAATATTGGATTTGCAGTTTTAAATACGTGATTATAAGTGCAATTATTGTTTCTTTTTATTCCTGTAGTGTTGCAGCACTGCCCTTCCCCAAAGTAAATTTCATCCTACCGGAGTCTAGCAAAGAAACCTTGACTTTCACTCAAGGTATCTTTGAATGGTGGGATCAAGTAAGCTGCTTGTACTCGATGCTTTTATTTAGAGTTCATTTGTCTGGCCTTCAGGAGAAAAAAAGGGTTTCCCAGGATCTATGAAGTTTTTCTTCCATTTTATTTATCCACCTGTTACACATAGCATGGTGCAGGTATGTATGTGTGTCCACTTCTGTCTTCCTTCTCAGGCAGTGAAGGCAGGTGTCTTTCTGCAGCTGCAGCTCATCAGGACCAATCAGGAGGAGTTTAAATAGGAGCAGATCTGCTTAGGCACATGCCAGGCTGTTTTACTCTCATGTCCCGTAATCAGGTCTACCTTATCCAATGTTCTTTCTTTCCCCTGAGTTTTGATGGCAATTCCTGTTGTTCTTCTGTTTAAAAGAACTAGATGTGTGATTGTGCATAGTTTGTCATTTACCTCTTGTCGGGTATATAAATTACACGTAGACTGATATATTTCAAGCATTTATTTCTGTAAAGTACAGCAAACGTAAAAGGATGATCAAAAATTTGGTTTCTTTGAAAATGTAGCTATAAAGACTAACAACATGATTTTGTTTGGTTTTGAAATCAGATTACTTAACAGTATCTCAACTTGTTTAAAAAAAATCAAACATAGCAATAACATGGTCATTAAATCCAATTTGTTTAGCAGCAACAGCTAATTCAATGGAAAACCTTTTACCTTTTACATGATTAAGTGTATTTTTTTTTTTAAATAACTGCATTACATCCTAAACGGGGCTGGAATGTATTAAATTTGAGTTTGTCAGTGCTGATTGGATTGTAATGCATCATTTTGAATATATATTTCAAAGCGATTCTTGTCTTGTGAAGTGCTTTGAAAATCCCTCATGTAATTTTCCACTACTGCTTTGAGCTGTTCTTCTGTCAGTTTGCCTCTTCACCCTTTGCAGAACCAACAGTAACTCTTGCCTAATGTTACAGACAAAAGTGCAGCCAGTTCTTCTTTTTTTTATTGAGGCTTTTATCTAAAGTGAAATATATTTATATGTATTTCACTTTGAATCATTGAAAGTGGGAAATCATGCTTTTATTACATCCCTACTAGGTTATTAATTAATATATCTCTCCAGTACCTGCTTCTCTTTACTGACTCACTGTATTCATTGTTGATTCATAAGGCACCGAGCAGACAGGCTCGTGGGAATCTGTCCGACCGTCTGCAGCCTAGAAGCCTGAGATCAAATGATAAGTTCTTTTTAGCTGCACCAAGATTTAACTGTCGATGTTTTGAGGTTTCAATTAAAACACATCTGTACTCTCTGGCTTTAATGCAGCATGGGAAAGATGTCATTTTCCTCAGCACAGCACTTTGTTCAACTTTCAAATGTGTTACGTGCTGTATAAATTTATACTTGAACTCCAATATTTAAGAAGAAACCAGAAACCAAAACAGTGTATAAACGTGTGAGGTCTGAGGCAAATGATGCAAGTTTTACATGTGTGGTGTCAGTTGGACCCCATTTCTAAACACAAGGGTTAAATGATGTTAAAAACTGACGCCTTATCAGTAGGAATGCACACTTGTTTGCTGTGAACAATCAGACCATCAACTCGGAGGATTAACATATTTCTTTTTCCACACAGTTTTTAAAGCCGTGTTTCACAGCTGGATATTTATTGACGGTAAAAATACCTGGCAGAAAAAATTTTATCAGAAATGTATTCACTTCTGTATACAGTAGATGTATAGCACTACTCGTATTGTCCTTTTATTTTACATTCCTTCTCCAAAGCCAAAATTAAAGAGAAAATCAGGAGATAGTAACCTATGTATTACCTAGATAGTAACCTATGTATTTTATTGTTAAAAAATGTAGATTTTAAAGAAAATATATATTTTCAAGTACAGTTGTGCCTGACGGCAATTGTTTGATATTCGACTAAGCTGCTGACACTGACCTTGAGACAAGCTGCATATTATTACCTCGGGACAATTTGTTTCTCCAGTTTCTCTGCAATTCCTGCAGTCCATCACTGTCATAAGCTCACTATTGATTAGAGATTGATGCATCTCATGTTCACAGCTGCTTGTCTCCTCTTGCATCCTCATTGTTCTTGCATGTCTTTGCACGGTGTTATGTCCCACTTCACAGCTATAAAACAAAACAAGATATGCAAGTGTGTGTTTCAGGAACAATAACATAAAGTGCATTCTCCTGTTCAAACATCTTTATTTATGGATACTTATAAGGAGAGCTAATATGTTTGAGTACAGGAATTCAGAGTCACAGACTGGATGGACTGTCGGTCAATACATTTTTTAAGCAAAACAATTTAAATGCAGTGCCAGTGGTAAGGCATTACTTTCAAGGCCGCGTACGACGTGTTCTGTGCTGCTTATGTTTTCCAGTGTGGAAAGACTCCTCCACACAAAGGGAGGAGCGTCTGTCTCATCTAAATGAGTCAACACTTCAAGACTATTTAAATGTTTAGGCTCAGTAGTCACACAAAGAAACATCCCCACGGCGTGTCAGTTTTGCACTGATTGACTCTGCGGGCTGACTCTCATTAGAAAGAGAATAGTCTATAAAGCTTGGCACTCTGTTGTTTATTTTTCAGGTTCAATCAAGTTTGCAGAATTTCATGTGGATCCCAGATTTGTTTAACATCAGCGATGCTAAACCACCAGCTTAACTGTTGCGAAACAGATTTAAAGGGGCCGCATTATGTAAAATCAACTTTTTTGATTTATTCTCTGCGTTCCTTTGATTCTCTTGTCTGTGTTTTAGAAATTCTTTTATCTCTTGTGGCAGTTATAAGGATGCATATACACTTAAACATGTTCAGGGATATGAATAATCTTTCATTATATGAGTGTATTGATTTTTTTTTAGATATATTTTGAAGAATGACCTAAATGTTTGTATTGTCAGGAACAGCTAATCGATAACAATGTAATTAGATTTGAAAGTAAAGAAACATAAAGGGCTGAAAAAGTCATTTTGTCTCCAGCAGGAATCAATACAAGCTGTGTTCTCCTAAAAGAAAGAATGTAGCAAATGTGTTTTTTTTTGTTTTGTTTTGTTTTGCAGCTCAAGATTTCCTGCTTCTTATCCAATCTCATGGATTTATTTGACTGTATGTGTCCCCACGACAGACGAAAAATGCAGTTCTCCCTTTTAAACGTTTTAAAGGATGCATTGCGAAGCTTCAGGGATATTGAGTTGGACAACAGAAACAAAGATCGCTGGGCTTTGTTCAAGATTAACTTGTGGGGTTCTGGAAATCTTTGCAATAATATGAAGGGAAACAAAACTGAGGTATTCTGAGAAAGAACTGAGAGGACACAAGAATTGAGAAAAAGTGAAATATATTTAAATGATAATAAAAAAAATACATCTTTCTTCAATGTGACAGAAAAAAACATAAGCCTTTCTTTTTATTCTTGTTTTCTGTCCAAGAATAAAAACAGTTTTGTTCTGCAAAACAAATGAGTAAATTAAACTGATTTTGAACTAGGTTTGTTTTTGGCAGTACTTTCTCAACCAGCATCCTTGTTGGGACAAAATGAAACATCTGATATTTTGATCACACAATTAAAAATTTACTTTTAGGTTCCTGTCAGTCTTCCATATCTATGTATCTGCTATGCATTCCAGTGGTGTATGAAGGTATATTTTTGACAAACTGAATCCCTCCCAGGAGGGCAGTTCAGCTCTTTTCTAATTAATTTGACTAATATTTACTTGTCCACTTGGTTTAAAACTCCAAGACTAAACTTTTAGCATTGGATGGTCTGGTGCAACTTATAGATACAAATGTAACTTACCCTATCACTTCAGACTGCACATTTTACAAACTCTTGAAAACATGCACTAAACACAGTATTGTCAACTAAACATATAAATTGCTAAAGAGTCTTCTAATAATAAAGAGCAAGTGACAACTTTAGATATTTTTTTTCTATTCTTATTGGGGATTTTTAGAGAAACAGCATATCATTCTTACTCTACTCATGCCGCCATGCGCCCGTCTCCCTGCTTCAAAGTATTTCCAGGCCTCACGCAGCTGTCCCTCCCAGCTACAGTCAGAGCAGCAGATGTTCAACTCTCCATATTAACGCTGAAAAATGAATCATGCACGCAAGGTTGACAATGCTGATGCTACCTTGCTTCCTGACACAACCTTTCTTCAAATCTGAGATTAAATTCCACTTCTTCAGCATTATCGCTCAGTTTAGATATAGTAATGATGTTTAGCAAGGGAAACACAGAAACGGCGCAACACACAGCAAGTGAAAAGTGGTAAGTAACTGAGGCAGTGTGAGTCAGATTCAGTGCTGTGTTTTCTGAAAGCACTTTGGTCCATGATTGTGAAATAGACATTTTCAACTTAAAAGAAAGATGCTGTCCAACGGAATAATGACAACTCAATCTGTGGTTTAAACGGATCGATCAGGGAATGAGTCAGACCACTGAGGGTACTGCAGCTGTCGGTGACCATAAAGTTTACCAAGTAAAAACGTTTCATTCTACAGCAGGATTTACTTTTTATGTACTCAGTACATAATTGAAATTTATGTATGTTACATTAAACTTACAACAATTCTCTTCAAACAATCCTCCCTGATATTTCACGGTTTAGCTTTAGATGCCAATAATATTTTTCTACATGTCCTGGATAGGATGCCTGTTGATTAGCTTTTGAAGCAACTGCTCTCAGACCACATTACTCCTCACTTCCTCTTCCTGACCGAACCTGTCATTAAGTAAATCTTCACTTTTTGGAGTTGGAGATTTTACTATCACTACTTTTGTCTTCTGTTGTTATTGGGCTTTGCCAGCCAGTAGTTTAATCAAAAATACATAGCAAATCTTCATGTGTTCTCCTGCAGTTGCCTTGCCTTTTGTGCCTTCTACATATTTGACATATTTTCTGATTCTTGACATTGAAAGAAGACGTGCGACTAGACAACTAAAAAACAGTTTTTGCCCAAATTATATAATTTGATTTCTATATTTATTCCAATACACTTTATAATGGTATAAAGCAGCAAACACTCTAACCTCTTTCATACCTGTATATACTATTTTTAATCTTGTTATAGATAAACTCAGCAGCTACATTTTGGTAGCGCTAGTTTGCCAGAAAAAATTTACAACTCATTCCTTCTCTTGAAGAGATAATTGATATCAGTTCAAATTAGGTGTTGTGTACCATGCATTTTTCTGTCAATCTGCTGCAATACCCTGCTTCATCATCTCTTACATCATTTAAATACATATCTTCAGACAGCTTGCATAGATTGCTAGAAACTATCCAGACTTTGCTTTCAGATGTTCAAAGGCTTACATATTTGCCAAAGTGACTAATAAACAAATTAGTAATTTTGCGCCCCGTGCATTGCCGTTTCAGCTTCCGGCAGTTTACATTAATTAACGTGCCGCAGAGGCCAGTGTGCATCTTGAATGGCAACGTTTTTCTCATCCGCTATATGTAATCTTATCAAAACTGATAAACCTGGCAAAGATCAAAGGAAAGTCTGATGGTTTCTCCCCGTGGTTATTTTTTGACTGGGCTTCTGAAGGGACTTGTGACTCGCATGTCGCCTTTGAAGCGGTTCAGCATTGTTGCGTTCTCACATTGCAGTGGGAATCTCACAGCATACTGTCTGCAGAAGTCATGGGTTTTAAATTATATGGCTGGCTAAACCCAGTCCACGTTTCCTAGTTGTGGAATATTTGCTCTCATAATTTCAAAGCAGCCCCCAGAGTCCTATGTTGCAGCAGTGTAATCAGAATGAACAGAACCAACACAGGCCCTAAAAAGGTGCTGCCGATAAAACTTATTAGGCTCCTCTTTCACGTCCCCGAGGAAAGATCAATTGCACTGAGAGCCTTTTAATATAAATATATTATCTCTTGATAGCGATATGAAATGTCAGTCTGGAAATGCTGCTCTATCACTTTATCAGTGGAAATGTGATCGGTGGCAATCCAACCTAGCAGCACGTCCTAAATTCTGCAGTCTCAGTACGCCTGAATATCAATACTTTTGTCTTGATAGAGCAAAAGAAATATGATTCTTCCCCTCATGTGAAATATTCATCACATCCCTCCCTGTCTGCTGCTGCTTGGTGAGCTTCTTTCTGTTTCAAATATAGGCAGACAAGAAGTGATTTAGTTATTTACTGGAAGAAATGTATTGCTGGGTAATTTCTCATACACTGTTTTTTCTAATTCAGCATATAATACAGAACCTTATTGCCCATTAAATACACAAATAGTTTTTTTTAATCAAAACCAAATTTCTGTTTTAATTAGCCTCTTTGCCTGGGATTCACGGGTGCATCATTCTACTGGAAGTGGCCATCAGAGGCTCAGGATACTGTGGTCCTAATGAGAAGGACATGGTCAGAAACATAACTCAGGCAGGTTGTGGTGTTTGGAAAAACACTCAGCTGAAGTTAGGAAGGGCAAATTGAGCATGGAAAATCCTGCATCCCCCTACGACACTGGACCATCAACTGTTGATGCATGTCAAGATGGAGTCATGCTTTCATGTTCATATCAAATTCTGACCCTACCATCAGAATGCTGGAGCTGAAACTGCTGCTGTTACCTGTGTTTCTTTGAAGTGTAGTGGCTTCAGAGATGCTGTGCAACATTTCTTGGACAAGAGGTTATCTTAGGTACTTTTGCCTGTCTCACTTTTCAAAGCAGTTTGCTCATTCTTCTCAGAACTGCTGCTCGCTGAAATTTTTTTCCCCCCTTTTCAGACCATTGTCTGTAAACCACAGAGATTGTTTTTAGGATGCTGCCTATACTTCAGCAGTTTGTGAACCAACAAAGATAGTTTGTTCAAAATCTTCTCCCCCCTTTCCTCCCCCACCATTCTTAAGCTCTGTTTAAACTTTAGCAAGTCATCTTCACCATGTCTGGATCTCTAAAAGCAGTGAGTTGTGATTGGTTGAATCACAATTTGTGTTGAGATGGAATTGGAGAGGTTTACATAAGAATACGTAGAAATCTAAAGCGCTCACTAACACAGTCGATCTGTAGTGAACAACATCAAAGAAAAATAAAGAATAAAGTTTGTTGCATGCCAAAGGCCTCTGTATGCAATTCTCAGACATGCCAAATTAGCAGCATGTGATACTTTTGGCTGAGATTTTAAAATATTTGACATCCATGCTGGAAAAAAGCACAATTTTGTCAGCAGGCTGCCTGTTTTCCATTTGAGAAGATGTGCAATTGTGTGGCATCTACTTGGTAAAATAAAGAAAAGCTGTGGAGGTATAAAGATGGAAAGTCCTTCTTTATGCACTTTCACGTGAAAATGTGATGCTTTCATCGTTTTCTTATTATCACGAGTAATAATAGTTATTCAAATTAAAGTACTGTATATAACATCTTTCAGATGTTTTCTGCACATCTCTATACCTCCTTGTCTAACTCTCTGCCTGTTTAATTGGTTTTAAAAAGCCAATTACAAACAGGGCATTTTTAAATAACTACTGTTAATTGCAGCAGCGTGGCGTGGCAATCGAAAAACAATAAAACTCAAATTGATTCAGCAAACAGTTGTTTCTAGAAGTCTCAACTTTATCCGTAAGCCGTTTGAATGAGTCAGCATCTAGAATTAACCAGGACAGCTTGAATTACATCTTGAGTTTTGGGGCAATTCAATAGGAAGTGAATCAATCTGAGGATTAATTGCTGCACCACATCCTGAGCAGCAGACATTCGATACAGCCACAGGCAGGCTGCTTTAATGGAGCAGAAGAACGGAAAACATTTGGATAATGCAGCTTAATCCTTCCCAGCTTTTAAGTCCATGTCTGATTATCTCAGTGATGGTGTGTGTAGACAATGTAAATTGATTAGCCTACCACCTAAAGAGATTTTAGTCTCAATTTAAAATAAACTGATCAATTAGTTAGTAAAATGACACATTTTAGTGTTAATTAGCAATTTGTGTTGTCCATTGTTTGTGCTGAAGGCGATTCAATGATCTGCTGTTACACTTATTGCTAACATATCAATATATTTTAAATCCACATTTGCGCACAAAGATTTTTCTTTTTGTTGTGGCTTCGGTTCATGACAGGAAATTGAATCTTAATGGACACTGTTCTTCTAGGGCAGAAGCAATATGTGAGGCAGGTGCATGTTGTCATTTGTCAGGTGTCTCTTCTGGCATTCTTATGTTTTGACTTATTACATTGGAGCTGAGCCGAGAAAAGATACACTCCTAAACAAATGGCCACTGTCACATAGGGAAGAGAGTCTTTAATTAGCATCTGATCGCCAGAAGCGATGGTGGCATCTTCAAGCGTCAGCAAACTTATCTGCAATCGAAGAATATTTTGGTTTTCATGCAACAGCTGAGTCATTTATAAGACTGAGTCCTTTAGCGTAAAGCCATTAAAATGCCTATCGTATCTTTGACTTGCTCAGGCTTTGTTTTATGACGCAAAATTAAACCAAAAATGAATGCAGTGTTTCTAGTGGTCTTTATCAATTTCTCAATTTTCTTTAACACTCGGTCACCGAGGACCACTGCCTTTCTCAGCTATCAAAAGACGAGCAACAAAAAGGATCTGAAAAAATGAGGCTTGATCCCAAAAGTAGATGGAATTTCTGTCATCTAGAAGTACTTATCTAAAGATTAAAACCAAGAAGCTACCACTTGAAGTAGACAAAATGTCTCTTTTTCTCTCTTTCTTAAATGAATAAAATATCTGCATGTCATTTTGTCATCCCAAACAGAGTGAGACAAATGTCTTCACATTAGAAAACGTCACTGCTAAAAAGTCTCTGGCTTGTTTATAACGTTCTGCATCCTAATATACTGAAAGAGAGCATAACACATGATAGAAAGAGATGCACAAGAAATAGGACAAACCACAGATCTTTCAGAGCAGTGGACTCAAACTGCTTTCCTTGAGGACCAGAGTCCTGGTAATATTACATGTGTCTTTTGTCCTACACACTTGAACTAAATGGTGAAACTGCCTCACTAGCATTCAGTCAAGCTCTGCTAACGAGTTCATTTTGGAGCCAGGTGTGCTGAAGCAGAGAGACATCTAAAAGTTGCAAGAAAGCGGCTCTTGAGGGCTGCAGTTCAAGACCGCTGAGTCAGAGTGTAGGTGTAGACTTCTGTATGCTTCTGTCTTCTGACGAGTTGCTAAATTCATTGTCCGGTAAGACATTCTCAAGCGTACCCACACCTGCTGTGGACCCAGACCTTGTGTTTGATTGGTCATCACACTGGCCTGAGCTGAAGCCCACGGAGAATCTATAGAGTATTGTCAAGAGAACAATCAGAGACACCAAACTCGACAACATACATGAGCTGGAGGCTGCTATTAAAGATTTCCTTAACGCCTCATCTGGGGAAAAAGGTTATTGTCTCCGTGCCACACAGCATCGACGCAGGAATTCCGGCAAAGGAGCCCAACATTGAGCGCAATGTTGGGCTCCTTTGCATACCTGCTGAAAATTAACAACATGGTATTAAAACACATTTTAGTTTTAGACATATTTTTTATTAAAAAATAATTTTTTCATAAATTGTAAGACATATTCATCAAAATGACCCCAAACAAACACTTAGAATATATGTTTGTCTTGTCATGATGAGGGTGTGACATTTACTTTTTAAATTAAATTCCTGAAATAAATGAACTTCACGTAATAGTTTGATTTATTGAAATGTACCTTAAATCTCTCTGCAATTCTTCTAAAATTTCACCATTTATATGGCCCCATCAATTATCCACAAATGACAAAAGGCCCTCTGTACTGGTAACTAATTCAGTTTTCTTATCTTGAAGCCTTTCAGATTAAGATAAATGGGTCAGTTTGAAAAGTAATTAGCTAACCTTAAAGCCAATGTGTTCCTTGAATATCTGTTCCTTATCACATTGAGAGGCTAACCTGAAACTGGCTCTGTTTTCCTTTGTTCTTCTTCAAGTGAATCTCTTTTGGGGGTAGCAGATGTGTGATTTTTTTTTTTTGCTGTACTCTCTTCCCTTTGTTCCTAAGGCCGATGAAATACACAGTCCAGTCACATTAATGTGACCATCTGTCAAAAGCCAGAATAACCACCTTTCGCAGAGCGAACTGCTACGAGACGTGCAGGAAGAGAGTCACTTAGGTCCCTGAAGGTCTTCTCTGGGATGTTGAGCCATGCCGACTCTAATGCCGTGGCCAGCTGCGCTAGATTACGCGGTTGAGGATCCATGGCGCGAACAACTCGATCGAGATGGTCCCACAGATGCTCGATTGGGTTTAAGTCAGGTGAGTTTGCTGGCCAGGGGAGGACGGTAAACTCATCCTGGTGCTCTTCGAACCACGCACGTACACTGGCAGCTGTATGGCACCTCGCATTGTCCTGCTGGAAGATGCCATCATCCTGAGGAAAAACAATGCGCATGTAGGGGTGGACATGGTCCGCAAGGACAGATGCGTACTTGTATTGATCCATCGTGCCTTCCACAATAATCAGTGAACCCAGAGAATGCCAGGAAAACATTCCCCAGACCATAATGCTCCCGCCTCCAGCTTGGACCGTTCCTGCAATGGTTGCAGGGTGGTTCCTTTCAGAGGTTTCACGCCTTATACGCCAACGTCCATCTGTCCGATGGAGCATAAAACGCGATTCATCTGAAAACGCTACCTGTCGCCACTCAGTGGACGTCCAGCTGCTGTACTGGCGTGCAAATTCTAGCCTTCGTCGTCGATGAACACCAGTCAGCATAGGTGCACGAACCAGGCGTCTGCTTCGGAGGCCCAGACGCAGCAATGTTCGCTGAATAGTGGTTTGGGAGACACTTGTGGTAGCCCCTTGGTTCATTTTAGTGGTCAGTTGCTCAACGGTAGCCCGTCTATCTGCCCGAACGCATCTCCGCAACCGTCGTTCGCCTCTGTCATCTATGGCCCGTGGTGCACCACATTTGCCACGTCGTTGATTTTGGACAGTCCCATTTTGCCATGCACGGTACACTTTTACCACGGCGGCACGCGAACAGTTCACAAACTCAGCCGTTTCGGAAATGCTTCCACCCTTGGCCCGAAAGCCAATGATCATGCCCTTTTGGACGTCGGATAAATCGCTTCGTTTCTGCATTACGCCAACGATTGAAATGTTTTCCGAAGCCCACACACACCCTTTATATACGCTCAACTGCACTGTGCTGCCACCTGCCTTCTGTGATTGGTTATTTAACTCTGAAGTGGAAAGTACGTGGTGGTCACATTAATGTGACTGGACTGTGTATCATCTCAGTGTAATAGCTGGGCAACAGAGAGAGAAAGTACAAGACATTCTGCCACAAGAGTCTCCAATAAGGGTTCGAGAAACAATTAAAGACACAGAGTGAGTGACTCAGACAACACTTAGAGGAAAGTTTAAAGCATTGTGCTGACAGAATACGTTCCACAGAGAGTGTATTGTCTCTTTGAAGGCTGCAGACAGATTTATTGCACAGGCGTATCAAAGCAGGCAGCACCTCGGAGATAAATACCTCCATCTATTTCTTTCTTCTCCTCTGGCATAGATACGCACCTAAGTTTATGATACAGCCATGAAATTCAGATGACTTATTCTCTGTCTAAGAACAGACTTTGATTATTCCCAGCGCTTATCTAGACCAAAGGCTTGTTTTCTCCCTCTGAGCTATATTTAAATTATGTAAATTATAATTTAGCTTAGCTAAGTGGACACAGAACAGAGGTGATTTATACCAATAAATGTGTATGTATCTGCATTAAATGGTTCTATATGTATATATATGCATTTTCAATGGGCATCAGAGTACTGCTTCACATGACATATAAAGTTCACCAGACTTGCTATACATGATGTTTTGCACCTGTAAAAATAAGAAATTGTTTTACCCACTGTGTTTCTAACACAAGATATTAGCAACAACCTAAATAATAAAAAATGCATGTTATGCTTAGTGAAAAAAGCCTTTCTAGATAATGACATTTTCAGGATTTCCCCTGTATGGAGAAACAAGCTCAGTGCATTGGTCCTTTCTATGCACTACATATCCAATTCTTTTGACAGATTTTCAACTGGAATTGAGGTTGCTGACTGGCCCATTTTAGCAGGTTTTATTATTATTAATTTCATTTATCTTGCACACTTCTTTCCATCTTTATACAGTACATTTTCCATTCAACCTTCCTTCAATTATGCAGTGTCTGCCAGAACCATGAGATACGATGTTACTTCCCGAAAACTGACACTTTTGACGATGTGGCAGAAACAGTCTTCTGATCTGATTAGACAAAATTCTCCCAGAATTTCTCTGGAAGAATACTGGGATTCTCCCAGTATGCAGCAAACCATAAACAAGCTTACTTGTTTACATACTTTTTATTCAGCCATGGAGTCTTGTACAGTGGGTGTGTGGTTGAGTGCAATACTTATTGCTTTCATGGGAAATAACTGTACCTGCTTTTGCCCAGTCTTTTCAAAGGATCTCTGTGAGTTAGTTGTCCAAGGCTTTTTGACAACACATTTGCTAAATTCATTTGATTTCCCTGTTGGATGTCTTACTAGAGTCATCTAGTTTATGCTGAAATTTTGTTCTGACTCAGTTAATAATTAACTGATTACCTATATTTACTTAAAGCAGCAGTAATGCTTTTGAAATATTGAGATTTTTGCCATTCATTTATTTCATTTATTTTTGTCTAGCCCATTCCATTTTTTAACCATGATCTTTTTTTCTATGGACATTTTTTTATCATTATTATTATTAGTAGTAGTATTTTTGCATGTCAACATGATTTCTATATTGCTGAGATCTGGCATGAATTATATGTTGGCTTTATATATATATATATATATATATATATATATATAAAATGTTGATTTAGTTTAATTCCTATTTCACCTGCAGTATTTTCTGTCATATGGGGTGGTTGTTGGTGGTGAGGAGAGACACGCAGGTAAACCCAGGATGTAGATGAAAATGGCGGATAATTGATGAAAATGCTCAACAGTCCAAATCAGGCGGCAAGGCAGAGAATTTAGCGCACAGCTAAATACCGGTAGCAACTGACAAAAAAGACTGAAAAGAGAGCTAAGCTAACCAGGACTTTACAGTTCAACTGGAGAGCAGAGAGTGCGACAGTGGACGGCAACTAACATAAGACCACAAGGATCCGACGAGGAACAAAGACAACAGGTGGGACTAAATACACAGGGAGGTTTAATCAAGGAATGAGACACACCTGGGAAACAATCAACGGGGAAGACGCCGAAACAGACTCACAGGACAGAAACTGAACACAGAAAAACCTTAAAATAAATACACAGATCATGACATTTTCATAAAGTTTGTTGAATTCAAACTAGTTTGAGTCAGGGTAAGGAAGTGATTAATTTTTATGTTAATAGTAAATTGATGAAGATTCATGATGCTGAAGAAAGACAAAATAAGAGATCAGATTCTAATACATTTTTTTAGCAGATTAGCCTAAAGTATGTAATTTGTAAAGTGTTGATGTTTGGTCTATGGAAGAGGATTAGGACCACTGGAACAAAAAAAAATAGAATTTTGACTTTACCTCAGAATTATTTTTTTTTCAATGGTCGAGGGATCCTCTTCTGTACTGGTCTGTAAGAGCAGAAAATAAATTTACAGTGCATAGCTGGCATATTTACAATTTAGTTCCTCTTTCAAGCCAATCAAAATGTGTCTGTTTTGTGTAAGAACTTAATATTGTAGCCAGATAGAGCAAATTCATATGTTATGATACATGATACTTATTTTGTATCCATAATATTTTTAATTTGATGACCAGGTTTCATAGGCACCAGACCAACAGAATCACATCTATGTGAAAACATACCAGTTGCAAATTTCTTTCTGCTCCACAAGCAGATTATTTTTAATCATCACATGTATTACAATGAGGCTGCACAGTGGCGCAGCTGGTAGAGCTGTTGCCTTGCAGCAAGAAGGTTCTTGGTTCAATTCCCAGCCCCGGCCTTTCTGCATGGAGTTTGCATGTTCTCCCTGTGCATGGTGGGTTTTCTCCGGGTACTCCGGTTTCCTCCCACAGTCCAAAAACATGACTGTCAGGTTAATTGGTCTGTCTAAATTGCCCCTAGGTGTGAGTGTGTGTGTGCATGGTTGTTTGTCCTGTGTGTGTCTCTGTGTTGCCCTGCGACAGACTGGCGACCTGTCCAGGGTGAACCCTGCCTCTCGCCCGGAATGCCAGCTGGAGATAGGCACCAGCACCTCCCGACCCCATTAAGGGACAAGGGTGTAGGAAAATGGATGGATGTATTACAATGGAGGTGTTCAGTAGTCTTTCATTTCGACTTATTGTTCTGCAAAATCTCATCTGGATTTGCTTATGTGTACATAGTTTTCTCAAGTCTACGAGCAATCATATTTCTATACGTCCACCCAATTCCTTCTATAACAATCCCTCCCCCCCAAAAAAGCCAAAAATTGACACTGTAACATCTTGAAATTATAACTAAATACATTCAGACTCAATTTGTTCTTATATTAAAGTGTTTTGTACTGTATCATGTGCAGTTTTAGAGTATCACACATTAGAGCCCATGTTGTTACATAAAGTGAGTGATGATTGATGCCTGAGATTTTCAGAGCTTTTATATAAAAGCTCTGATTATAAAATCAATATTTTAATTTCTCCCGTATGGTGTTTGTTCTTGCTTTATGACATTGTGTATAATTTCGTGTGTGTGTATTTGAATCCGACCAATATTCCGCCTAGTGTTTATAATTTCTTAAAGTCATGCCCACATTTGGATTGTGCAGCTGCAGTGACTCAGCTCTGCATAAACAGAAAGGAGGAAGGAAATTTCAAACAGTCAGTTCAATGCAGCAGGGATTGCTATTGTGCTGATGTATGGAAATAAGGCTTGTGTTTTGTTTCACACCATTAAACTTTCCTAGTAAGAAGTCCTGCGTTAACAAGTAATTTGCATTTTAAAGTGCTTCATGTGGAAGAAACCGAGGATCTTAGTCTATAAGGAGTGACGGCAGACTGATGAGACTTTTATTTTATTAAAGTTTTCTGGGAAAATCACACAGCACAGATGAAAAGTACACACGCATATCACACATGCAATATCATACTCATACACACTCATCAAAAAAGAGGAGTTAGGACCACTGAGCACTCCTGTTCTTTTTCACCTTAGCCCAGGTAGTGTTGTCAACAATCAGGAGTGACATGACATGAGAAATGCAAGATTTGCCCATTTGCAGGATTCATCTCTGCATAGTGGCACAGTTATTCCTTTCTAAGTCTCCCCCCAAATTCTCAACTGGATGTTGTCCTAACATTCCTTGTGATACAGCAGTCTGTGAATAACCAAATTCTTTAGCTGTGACCTTTTGTGGCTCCCCCTCCTTGCAGAGGGAGGGTGACAATGACAGTTTTCTAGGCATTTGTCATGTCAGCAGTCTTCCTCGTATTTATGTAGGCCATAACACTGTCATCACGCTGCATTTTTTACAAGCATTTATTTATTTTTCCTAAGCTGTGCTGCATATTATTTTAATATTCTTGGACACTGAATTTAAATTTTTGAGTTTTCGTCACATGTAGGCCAAAAATCATAATAATCAACAGATGTTTCTATGGTGTACGTGGTCGAAATTCTGAATTTACTCATTAAAAAACATTAATTCATTCACAGTTTATTTTTTTGACGACAGACTGGTACAAAACAATGTGAAATTGTAGCTTTGCAGCGAAGTTCAATAATTATTTTCAGACGCACATGTTGCTAGTAGATAAAAGCTCACGCATGCAGATGAAAGCCTGCCCCTTCCCTGCTTCAAAGTGACAGGAAAACAAGTCATTTTCTTTCATTTTGCTTTGCACTTTGTCTCACATACACTAAAAATTTCAAATGACAGGGCTTATATAGTCATACGTATTCTCGCTTATTTTCTTTAAGATTTTTTTTGCCTGAGTGGCTCTCGAGTTCTGCCCATATCTGACTCTGTTGTTGAAGCAGTGCTGCAGATAATAGTCTGTTCTGTGTTCACGACTGAGGGCCAGGCTCTTAAAAAAAATTCAATCGCAGACCAGAGGATACTTCAGAAGTCATCTAAAAACAGATGCCTTCTTAGCTGTTCATATGGAAAGAGAAAAAAACAGCAATAAAAAAAAGATGCACTATAATTGTATCAGTTGCAAGATCCTTTTTATGCCTCATTGAAAAAAGGAGGAGGGATGGACTCTTTAATATCATGTTTTTGGATAAATCAAGTAGTCTTACTGAAGCACTGAATTTATCTCCCTCTATTTTGCAGATAGCAGATCTGTGCAGTTCAGCTCATCTTTAATAATAGATTTAAAAATTGAATTGTAGTGGAAAATCGGTGGTGCATCAATGACTCATTCCTCTAATTAGTGTTTATACTATATGGGATTAGAAGACCTTAATTCCCCTGTTGATAGGCTACATAAAAAAGCTGATATAATGCTGTATGGCATACCACCTTGTATTGTTTATGCAGTGAAGACCCAATTACAAAGATAAGAAAAGTATAATCATATTTAAATAAATGTTTAATCAGTAAAACAAAACTCAGTCAAGCCAGGACCAAAAATAAAACTCCACATCAGAGGGACAGCAGGAACACAAAGGCTACATGCAGGCAGGAATAGCTAGACAACAGTAAGATCTGACAGGAGGGAGTGTTTGGCTGCAGGTGAAGTCTGGTTGCAGTTCAGTATTTTCAAACCCCTTTCCTGTTACTACATGTGTATCACGAGTTTGAAGTTTTAGAAGGTTGACTTTTTTGTAAGTAAACTAAATGTAAATGGGCTTACAGATTTTCAGTGCAGTGACTGAACCGAAATAACACGTTGACTGCTACTTTACTAGCGGTCCAGTTAAATCTTGAGGAGTTTAAAGTATGTTCTTGTGGTGATGCAGGTGCTTGGAGGTGCTCTAGTGTGAGCCTGCCTGCTCACACTAGAGCAACAATGTTGGTCAGAACCAGACTAGAAATGACATTTATCTTAATGCTGCCAAAATTTTAGTGTTGGGTGATCTGTGGTGTCAGGTGATTAGTGTTGCGATCATTTGTCAGTGTTGAAATAAAGGCAGAGCGCTTTCATCCCAGGAGCTTTTCAATTGTCCCATAGAATCATGTTTCCAAGGCTGCTGCTGCTGCTTTCCAGGTACATTTCATTTGACTTCCTTCTCTTTAGTAGTTCATCTGCAGATTTTAAGTTTGAGCACAAGACTTGTTAGTCACTAGTTGGTGATTGTGTCACAGGTTGATTAGTGCTGTCGCTTTGCAGCAGGGAGGTCCTCACTTTACATCACGGCCTGGGGTCTTTATGAAAGGAGATGGTACCTTCTCCCTGTGCATCTACAGTTTCTCTCTGGGTACTACAGCTTCCTCCAAATATCCAAAGAGTTGACCCTTACATGTCAATGTGCATTTGTGTGATTGTGTGTGTCATTGTTGTGTGTTTTGTATGCCTCTGTTTCACCTTGTGATGGAGTGGTGACCCATCAATGGTGAAACCTGCTTGCCTGCTGAAGATGGGCAGGATGTCTGCCTTTCAAAGTAAAGGCAAAGTATTTGTGTTTTGCAAGAAGTTTCATCTGACCTTTTTTCTTTGAAATTATTCTTCTGATGACTGATTAAATGATTATGGTTTTAAATGTCGCACTCCTCTGATTGTACTGACTGACCTTTTTACATTTCCATTTAATCTTCTCTACTATATTTTGGATTGTGTTCACAAAAGCAAAACTTTATCCTTCATCTTTTAACACATTTTATGCATTCACAAGGCAAAGGACTTCAGATATATATTTAGTTTTCACGTGTGGTAAGAAATTGGTAATTGGTATCCATCTCTCCATTGTCTGTCCATTTATCCTTGAAGTATCTCTGGGGGGGTTGATGTCCAGCTCCAGGTAGCCATGCACACACACACATGCCTATAATGTAGAGCAATCATCTACCCTAACAGTCGTGTGTTTGGACTGTGGAGGAAGCAGGAGTAACCAGAATGAGCCCTTATAACTAACTTAGAACATGGAACTCTATGCAGAAAGTTCAGATTGGGATTCAAACCCAATATGGCAAGGCAACAGTGATATATGTAATTGCTACCATGGCATGAAAACATTTGAAAGACATTCCAGTCTTTGTAAAATCTACTTCCCTTTGATTGGTTGTTGCTGGTAACACATTAATTAAATATAAACCCTCTTAATTTGCTAGTTAATATACACAGTTATGAAACGGATACTAAATCAGGGTGTTGCCAGGGTGATGACCTTAAGTGTTTCGACTCAGTTTTAACTGTTTATTTAAACTTGCCACATACTAAATTAATCAATATTTCAAAACAAACTAATCTATGGAACATAATGAACATGACATTTCTTTAAGCAGCAATGGTGATGTGACAGAAAAATAGTCTCAGCAGGACAAACAGAATCTGGACGTGCAGAAATGTGCATCCAAAGCCCATGAAGTATTAATGGAGACTGTTTTCCTCTGTTAAATGTCTCACCAGAGACATGGTATCACTCTTATTGCCTTCTGAGGACATCAATACACTGAAATTTATACCACTTAAAGTATCTCTACGCCAATCCTTCTGGTTTAGAGGCAATGACATTACATGTATCTCAATTGACTAGGTGTAATGCAGAATGTAAGTGATCCAGTTTAACAGAATTAGGCATGTTGTAACTGTTTGACTGAATGCGTGGCCATTCATGCTCACTAAGATTTCATTTTCATGAGTAACTTTTATCACCAACACTGCCTGCTCACTACTAGCTGAATGCTGCACAACCCTTTGCTGAATGATGCACAAATTAATTCAAACTTCTTAAAAATGATCATGTAAAATCTAGTTTGGATTAAGCCATATCAAATACTGACTCTTTAAAAGACGCAGCTTGTTATCTCTATTGAAAAAGGGTAAATGCTTCAATTACCATCTGAATAAGACCAGACCATTTCCTAGTTTTAAACACGGATATAAGTGTGCCTAGAGGCTCTGTTAAATATCCTTTAGTTTCTGCATGTATCCATATTAAATCAACTTGCATGTCCCTGCGTAAGCACTTTGATGTAAATAAAACCTGCCCATTTCTCCCTGATTCCAGACCCTGATGACATTAAATGATACAGTAAATGGATGAATATAAAGGATGTTTGTTTGGAAAACAAGGTAAATTTGTCAAAGGACCTTCCACAAATCACGCTTAAATAGTTCATCAAACAAATTTTTATATCACACAAAATAACCGAAATAAATCCGTCAGGGACATAGATTTTCATGACACTATAGACAGCGAATATCTTTTGCGGATTTATATTTACATTGATAAGGGTGAGTCGTTTGGCAAAAGTTTTGTTTTTGCCAAATGATTCATTAAGCTTGTGTAAAAACAAAAACATAAAACATATTGACGTAGTGTGGCATGGCTCAGGGGTAGAGCAAGTATATCATAAAAGGAAGCCACAGGCTCGACTTCAAACCCCAAACCATTTGCGACAAGTCGTCTCATTCTCTCCCTGGGACTCTTCCTGTCAAGCTACTTCCAAATAAATATCACCAGTGCCACAAAGTAGAATGGATGGATGGATAAAATCAGCTTCCGATTCATCATAGCTGACACGGAATGACATAAAATTATTTTTGAAACTTATAGCGGTTATGTTTGTATAGACACTATGTGAGCCTCATTGGTAAAACCTGTTTTTGTGTCCTGTCTGAGCTGCAGGACAGAGTGACCAGTGGTCAAGTAGCTCAGTGTGGTGAATTAATTGAGGTCACAGAGTGGGAGCTCAGACTACCCATCCTTTGTTTCATTAGCATTCTTCTTTATTCAATACTCTGCAGTGAAGCAGTTGATCAGCGTCGTGGTCTTGCACCTCTTGTCATGCGATTTGTGTTTAAGAAGAGCTCTCGTGAAACGTTATTAAAGCAGATAGTTTTTGTATTACGATGCCAAAAGAAGCTTTTATTGTGGCTTGTTTGCCCTCAAACAGCACTTGCAGCAGTTTCCTCAATCAGTCGTTGAGCTGAAGCACCAGGAGAGAGAGGTGATCGCTGACAGTGTTGACTAATCTGCTCTCTTGATCATTAAAGACACTTCAGTGGCTTCACAAGCAAACGCAGCAAACATTAACCCTTCACTCTCGACCTAAAAGACAAACAAAGGATATCAAATGATCTCATAACCTGAGGGTGGTGTACATCTTTACAATATTTAGCATCTGCTTTCCCTAACATCACACATCTGTCTCGCTGTGTGAATTACAGCTCATTCACGTTACTTTTACCTGTAAGGAGAGGAGTGTGCTGCAGGGATTATTTACTGACACTGGCGTCTATGGTTTTGGAGATCAGAGGAAGAATCCCGCGGGGGTGTTAATGCAGACTTTGGTTTGAGAATCTGTATTTAGTTGCCCTAGTCCAGACCCGCTTCCTTCAAGTGAAGGGAAACGGAGCTTACTGCAACCCATAAGCCCAAGTGTCATTGAATATTTATCACGTATCTGATTTGACGGAGAGAGATTCCTGGGATGTGGCTGCCTCCTCTCCCCTTGAGGGATGCAATTCAACACCCGGTAATAGAAGCCCTAAAATGTGCCTGTCATTATCAGCCTCTGGGACATGGTTAATTAATTACATGTTGGCGATAATGCTTTGAGCAAACCTTTGCAAATTATTTCACAAGTTTATTTCAACTAGTTTTTTTTGGAGGGGGGGGGACGGGTTTCCGTAGCAATATGGCCACAGAGCTGTGTGTGTTTATCTGAAAGAATATGAAATGTGGCCAGAACACAGAGAGCAAATTTATCCAACTCTCAGCCAAGTACAGTGTGTTCTTCTGTGGTACTGTTGACATAAATTAAAGAGATGACAGTGCAAAATACCTTTGAATAAGTTCAGGGACACAAAACCTGATGGCAACAATTAATTGAAGCAAAGAGGAACTTTTTTGATTTTTATCTTGTCCATTTCTGGAATAGTTTGTGTAGAGATGCACTGATTAAACCTTGTCGATGCCAATTTCCAAGACTACAACACAAGGAAGAAGAAGAAAAAAACTTTAATGGATTTTTTGCTTGAAGCAGTATTTTCACATTAAAAAAATTAAATAGAAGAGTATCCTTGTTTATGCATGAAAGTATATGTCCCTAATCTTTATCTACATTGGTTGATATGTCTCTAAATGGATAACGGTGGGAGTTGTCTACGAAAGGTGATGCCACCACTATTGTAAGCCATTAATAATTCTTTTGTGTGGATTGGATTGTTCTTTCAAAAATATTTCAGTCAATACTTGCTAAGAAATATGTTTTTAGTAGCAAAATTGGCCAACATAAGGGTTCTTCTGCATGAGGGTTTTATCTTTGAGGACAGCAAATATTTAAAAACTGTTCCAAAGCAATGATTCAGTGGTTGCTGAGGTGAACACTTTGTATAAGCCTTAAAGTGTGAATATGCAACATCTCAAAATTGTGTTTATGCTTGTTTACAGAAAGCCTTGTGCAATGTATGATTCAGGTTTTTGAAAAGTGAAGATCTGAGAGCTGATTCACAACTGAGCATTTGTTCCCGAATCCATAACTGGATCAGGACAGGGGGTCTTTTTTTTTTTTTTTTCAAAATTACCCATTACTGGTGTGGGTTAGACTGATGTGGTAGTGATGTTAAGTAGCCACATGTTTCTTTCCAACTTTTTTTTCTTACTGGCCAAAACCAGTAACAATGGTGTGTGAACAGCATGTTCATGAGCTGTGATTTTCCCCCAGGTCAGAGCTGAAATCAAACACACTGTTAACCATTTTGAAACTTAACTGCTAATTAATGTCTAGAGTGGTTTCTTTGTGACCAACTAGTATGTTTTTCCAAACAGAATATACTAATTTGCATATGTACTTATGGGCAGGACAGGTCAATTCTTGTAGCACATATTGATGTGCTCTATTTTATGCACATTGGGATGTATGTAGGAAAGGTGTGTACACAGTTTTGTACATCTGAATATTTTTAAGGACCACACTTTTCAATTATTTGTCCCTGCGCCAACTGTGGTGCTAAGCAATCTCTAGCACCAGTTTAGCATTCTTACCATTTGTTGGTTAAAAAAGGGAGGAAAAATCATGATTAATACCATGCAAATCTTCTTTGCAAGACAACCTGCCACTAAGAAAACTGTCTCAAGTGTATTGCTGCTGATATAGATGAACGATAGAACAAAGATGATGACTAACTATTGTTCTAGCCGAGTATTTTTGCTGAGAACAGGGTTTCCAGATGCTTACCTCATGTGTAAATAATTAGAAACATGGCAAAACTCCAGATGTTTCAGCGTGAATCCAGCTTCGATTAGGACCTAACATGGTGTTTTGCACAGCTGGCGTGCATGCACTAAACCTCTTAAGATGTGAAGCTGAGACAGAAATCACTTCATTAAACAGACACACATACAACGGAGCTGATCTTTGCGTTTGCAAAGAAATTTTAATATAGCATCTGAGAACGAGGCATAATATTATCAACCTAGCTATTCTAGCAAGCGTTCATCGGGAATTTATTAAAACTAGACATTACAGTCATATTAAATATAAATGTGCTGAAGTTATGCCCTAAGCATGTCTAAAGTGATGTGCTTTCACTGCTTGTCATTTACTGAATTTCAGTAAGATTCACTCCGGTGTGGAGAAGATCAATTTTCGCCAACAGGAACATTAGTGATTCTCAAGGCAGGGGTATTAAACTCAAATCATTGTGTTCTATTGTTTGGCGTGTCGTATTGATTATCTCCTGGGTTTCAGCAGAGAGAGTGAAATATTGTAGCCTCAACAGCGCTGCGCACAAAGAGTTGGATGCATTTTCAAGCAATTTGCAGTACTTTTGCAAACCGATACAAGCAGTCTGTTTAGACTGCATCCATTGTTTCGTGCTGTCTAGTGTGAATAAATAGCAAATAGTCGTAAGCACTGATATTAAATGCCAGGACAAGAAGCAGCAGATTTACACACGGAGTGCCGGTGAATCCCTTCACCATTTGATCCCCCGTGTTTCTGCACAGCATTTTATTGGTAGATTTAAAGTGGCACAAGCGTTGCTGCAATATGTTAATACAGTAACATTTTACAGTCTAACAAAGATGGCACACAAGTAATAATGTTCCATCTTTAATCTGGAAGCTCAAATTCTCAATATTTTATAGCAACTGTTGAAAAACCATCCCTGAAGACGGCACAGCAGAGTCTGTATGGCAGGGCAGCTCTGTGTTCACAGAGATCTGTCGCTCATGGTAACGATGATGAAGTCCCTGTTCAGCTAAAATCAATATTCTGAGCCACGAGTCACTTCTGCTACTCCGTCTCTTGAATTAGACACAGCAGTCACTGAGAGAAAATCTCCTTTTTTTCTGAGATGCAATCAGTCTGGTTGAGAACAAAGAGTTTTCTGAATATCATCCTATTGCATCAGAAAATACAATCTGATGAAAGTGACCTTTCTCTAAAATGGAAATTTGAATAAATAGCACTTTAGCCCTTCGACACAGCAGTCTTTTTTAAAAAAAACAAAAACTTTCTTTTTTCATTTTTGTTTCATCTAATAAAGCAAAAATGTTGGCGTTTCTTTTGTTGATTTGGACTAATTACAAAATCATAGTTTTCTATGAATTTTAATTTGACCAAAACAAAGGCTTGGGCCCAATTACAAGAGAAATCAAGTAAAAATGTAGCCTCTAAAGAATTTTAAAGAACTCATCAATATTCAAAGCCATATTAGCTGTCGTCTTTGCATGCAGCTAAATGGATTAGCACACCGATGGACAGACCTGTTTCTCTAATTGATCAAGACCAATAATCATCTCCCATATATATATGTTATAATGGTAACAAATGTACGAAGATGCTACTATAACTTTCAAACATTGTACAAGTATTATTGAGGAGGCGAATGATCTCATTGCCAGAGCAGTGCAGCTTGCAACTTCATGTGTTTAAAGCAGTCTGATTTTATATTTTTTTCAGTTACTTATGCTGATTGTTTCTGCATCTTTCGCATAATAATTTTTATATCGTGAGAAAAACAATTCGTTTTAGAATGACATTAACCGTGAGTTGCAGTTGATTCTACATTATGACATGAAAAGAGGATCCAATTTTACCTTTCAAATTTCAAATTCATAAAGAAAATGGATATGAATAGAATAAGAAAAGATGTATTTACACTCAAAGATACATGTATGTATAATTTTCTGTTTAATGACCTGGATCCAGTATTGATAATTTGAAAACATATAAAGGTATGAAATGGGGAAACATTTCAATATTTTGACTTGTCACCTTTGTGGAACTCATCAATTTTAGAGCCTTTGCAATTCTAATAGTTATTTTTGTCTAATCTAAGCCAAACTTCAGAGTTCTTGTTGCTTCTTTCAGATAATTATTAATTCATGTTAATCCAGGAAATATTGTAATTATACTGCAATGGCACTGGCCCAATTACACCACAAATCAAGCAAACAACAAAATAAACAAAGGTGAAGATCATTCTTTTAGCATACATTTATTATTTAAATATAGTGTTTTATGTTGCAAATGTTAAAATATATGAATTAAGATTTTATTTAATCATTTTGCTCATAACTTGTATTTTCAGGTTGACTCTGTGACACCTATCCAGGGACAACATTTGACTGGTCCATTTACACAGCTGTTCATTCTCCCAAGTAATTGCATTGATAAACTAAACTAAAATGTATATTTGGCATTTACCGCATAGGCTCAATTGGTATGTTCTTGGTTTTTTTATTTATTTATGGGTTTTTGATTTAAAAAAATGGAGCATAAATCTATCACACTGACGTATTCATATATTTACTAAGAATGAATCATCATAAGTGGAAGTACACAAGCTGAAAATGGTGCAGAAAATATGCGTATTTGCCCCCCACCCCAAGTCAAAGGGCTCCAGTAAGCCCCATGTTGTTTATCCCCACTGAGCTTTTGCTCCGAGTGAAACCTGCTATTATCCTCAGTTCCCTGGTTGAGTTATTCATCTGAGCCTCCTGTCGTCTTTTCTAAATAAAAAGCCTGCAGCGCCTCGCCGGCTTCCCAATCAGAGAGCACTGCAGGGTCTCTCAAAAAGCTAATGGTCACTCTGGGGTCTGTCAGCCTTCTCTGAAGCTCATCCTTTGTGCATACTGTGCTTCAGTTTCACCCCCGCTGCCCCTCACCTCATGGCAAATGTCAGAGATTATTGATCCGACTGAAAGTGACAAAGTGTTCACCATGATAACTTGATTTATGCACCTCAGCAAAATGGATAAAGCTCATCTTCTACACATGCTGCATTTGGATACTTTGAATATCTTCCTCTTTATTTGTACGATTGTTTGAAATTTATTTTTCTACAGTAAGATAGCCAACTGAAACCTGCAGACAAATTTCATAGATGCCTCTCCTGTAATGAACATGGTATTTGTTTCAGAAACAAGCACGAGAGCTATTTCAGATTTCCCCCATGTATGGATGATGGGGAAAAGAAAAAGAAAAAGTCTGCACATTTTAGATATTGGCATTCTGAGCAAAGACGTAATTTTATTTAAGAATAACTTGCAATGCAATTTTTCCTTTCTTTTACATGATTGTTTACTAAAGCTGAATGGGTAAAGGCAATTATAAGTTATAGGTATTATTATTAGTTATCTGATTGGGATCCCTCCAAAACACTTCAGTTTGTAGGTTTTCTCAGCACATCAGGAGGAGCATTAGACTCCACTGAAGGAACTATTTACCCTTTCTTGCTTGGAAAAGCTTAAAGAATGAACTGGAAAGTGTCACTGGAGAAAAGTTAAGTCTGGATTTCTCTCCCTGACCTGTTGCACACATGACCTGATCTTGGATAAAGAGAAGACAATGAATGGATATGCTGCAACACATTTGGTCATTTTTTTTAAGTCCACTGGATCTATGTAGAGCAAGGAGAACATTTTCTGGCAGTACCAGTTGTTAAGAAAATATATTTAAAATATGCTAGTTGTAAAAGGTAACCTGATTTAATGGAAAATAGTCTAATAATAGTTTTGGAATTAGAAACTTATTCTGGCTTATTGACCTTTACTTTTTGGTCTAGAGTAAATTGTCATATAAGGTTTCAAATTAGGTTTTTTATGTCAGGATGTTAATAAAGTTCCAGCTGTTTCACAGTAATTTGTGAAAGGCCATAACCCAACAGGGGATCGGAGACATCCTGCTTCTAACTTATTTAAAACAAAAGGAGAAGCCACGTTTTTGTTTCTGAAGGAACTCTAGGGATTTTCTGAGTTTGAAAGGGGTCAGAAACAGCTTTTGGTTGGTCGAGAGGTGTTGCACCTTATTTGAATAGAACACACCTACTAGTATAAAACCTCTTGCACAAAGAAAATGAGCCAGAAATAGTCAATTTTTAGCACCATGGGCTGACTATTTTCTCCGAAGACGTCTTCGATGTCTTCGTTTTTCCTCTATCTGTCTCATTCTCTCAGGTGACTAATGTGTGACTGTGTTTTCTTTAATTTTTCTGTCTTGTGTTATACTGTCCACTGATTGGATTAAACTCTGAGCTCCTGTGACGTCAAGACGTAACGTGCGTCTCTGTTTTGTGCCACACGGCTGCGGCTCCGGCTTTGGATACAAGAAAGAGCCTGGGACCAGAGGAAAGCCCGAGCCTAATTGTTTTTTAATAGTTAATTTGGTTTTCCTCAACACAGTGTAGAGTCCAGCTGGTAGTTTCTTCTATCGTGTTCTTTTCTTTCAGTGATGGTGTGTATTGTTGACACTTTGCGACAGTGTTGTTAAATGCCTATTAGTGTCAGTTGGCGTAAAGATAAATAGTTAAATGACGGTCACCATACAAATTTAATTGGTGTCCACAACCAGATGGAAAGGAGTATCAGACAAACGTCACATTGTCCAAAAAAGTGAAAAGAACAAGTGGATTTTCGCATCTGATAAAGATGTTACATTTCCAAATTAAATCAGTGAACAAATGTGTGGTCACATAAATGTCAGTCATTATTTGAGGAAACCACATGTGCTTTTTGTCATGGATAAAGAAATTGAGTATTTTAAACTGTTTCCCAGTTCATCAGAATGAGACAGAATGAGAAGACATTTATCAGAAATGTAATGGCTACACCTCGTTGCACCGAATTAAATTTGCATGATGCCCACTTCCTTGCGTCTTGCATGGCTGGTATCTAATTGTTTCTGCTGAGAACTTATTAGGAGTCACTTGGCTGGAAATTCTCACAGGAGGATCACTGCAGTCATCTGATAACCTTCACGTTCCCTTACAGGAGAGCTTATACAAAATCCTTTTACAGAGACGGCGAGAACAAAAAGCCTCTAATTTCCCCAGAGGTGAAAGGATTTTAGTATACCTGATTATGAATGTAGCAAATCTTTGTATCTCCAGCACCAAATGAAGACGGCGGGGCTCAGTGACATGTTGCAGTTATTTTCCTTGAAATGCAAAGATTAAGAGCTGCACTTGTTATGTTCCTGAGTGATTGTCTTATTATGCACAGACCGTCTTCAGATATATATTCTGACCTTTGGCGATTTGAACTTAAACATGCTTTGAATGAGTGAGCTTGGAAGCATGATCATGGTTTTCCTGCAGTCATTAGGTCTCTGTTTGCCCTCTGACTACACATCCACACGATTGCTCAGGGGAGCACTTCTCTGTAACGCTATATGCATCCACTGCATCTTCACCCCTCATTACTTCACTCCTCAAAGACCTTTTTCTGCAGCCATCTAAGAGAGACTTTTAACTCTTCTTTGTATCACACAATGAGCTGTGAAGCGTAAAGGGCTGACATTTTGATTAACTTTCCAGATTTTTTTTTTCTCTCTTAATTGTTGAGCCAAATGCAAATGAGTTACAATCTTCTGTATGCTTGATTGGATGTAATTTTTTTATAATTGCATAATTGGTTCCAATCAAGATCAATCAAATCACTTTTAATAGAATGGTCCCATCATAAATGATCGTAAACTGCGAGTAGCATCTTTGTTTTTAACATCTGCCTTCATTATCTTTCAGTAATTCTAATTTAATTGCTTGCTTTTTTATCATATTTTTGCATTTTAACTGCATTTTAAGTCAACATGTTTAAATGTTTTAACAGTAAATTGGTGTATAAAGCAAAACGTAGATATGAGCTCTGATTTTATCTAGCTTGAACTATTCAATATGGTATTTGTGATTTTTGACAGCTACATCCCATTGGTGTGAAAATGATCCAAAAAGCATTAGTGCCTACTTAAACCTCTGTCTGATGGCAAATTGGAGGAATTATTTATTTATTTCATATTTTAGTGTATAACAGATGGTGCAGGTTGTCCCACTAAGGAAGCTTATGAAAGTCATGAGTATGACATAAATATTCATGCACACAATTTAATTTGGTGACATTTTAATAATTGTAGCAATAAAAGTGAGTTAACATTCAAATACTATTAGGAGTAAAAGCAAAAAAAATCACATTAAAATTATGTTTTAAGAACCTTATGAAGTAGAAGTTTATAGTTTACATATTTGTATTTATTGATGTGAGGATTTAGTTAATCTATAATAGATTATATATATATATATATATATATATATATATATATATATATATATATATATATATATATATATATATATATATATATATATATATATATATATATATATATATATATATATATATATATATAGCTGACTGAATAGCTCAATGGGTAAGTCACCAGTCTACCACCCGGGAGACCAGGGTTCGAATCCAGGCTGGGGCTGAAGTTACAACAGTCAATTGAGCTGTCAGTGTGGGTCCTTAGGCAAGACCCTTGGAGCTATATAGCCTACCTCATACCATGAGAGACACTGATAAGCACGACATGCCGGCTCAGACGTCGCCCGGCCAAACAAGGTCTGCGTCAGGTGCTGGGGAACCAGAGCACCTAGATGAAAAATGGGCTACTGGAACAAGACGGAAATGGGCGAGAGGTGAAAACATGGATCTGTTGGAATGCTACTACTCAAGTAACCCTAGTCAGAGGGGCTACATGCGAAGACTGTGGGAGGAATGGTTACTTCGACATCCCCAGTCAACACTAACTGCTAAGCAACTAGTGGCTCAGTGTTCCAACATCCGCAAACGGCAACTGCTCTCACAACTTGAGATTGACGAGGTACAACACAAATGCTATGGCAAAGGGGAGGAGCCAGAACGCCAGGTCAGCGGGGAGTTAACCACCCACCCAGAGACTGGGTATGTAGCCCCAGTAATGAACGAACCATCAGAGCTGAACGAGGCAGCAACTGACCTGAGAGAGAGAATCGTGGCCGTAATGAACACCAGACAACCCCGACGCCAATTACAACGGCTGAGTGAAGCACCACCAGAAAGTCTAATTGAAGATGTGAATACGGCATTGAGAACGATCCCTACCAACACCATAACAGAAACCAATGAGCTCATATACAACTCAGCATCAGTGATCCTTGAGATGCTTGGCTATAAGAGCAATCATGAGACCCAATACCCACCATGGAAAAGACGGTTAGAGGCTAAGATCAAGATAACAAGGAGGGAAGTGAGCCAACTGTCAGAGCTCCAAAGGGGTGCAATGAAAAGATCAGTACACAAGAAGTACAGCCAGATGTCCATACCTGAAGCACTCGAAACTGCCAAACAAAGGCTCCAAGCCTTGGCCAGCCGCCTGAAGAGATACACAAGAGAGAATGAAGCCAGGAGGATTAACCGGCTCTTCCACACCCAACCAGCTAAAGTGTACTCTCAATGGCAGGGTACTAACAACAGAGCAGACCCACCAAGGCTGGAGACTGAACAATACTGGAAAGGCATATGGGAAAGGGAGGCGACCCACAACAGCAATGCAAAGTGGCTGACCTCTCTACGAGAGGAACACAGCAACCTCCCTGAACAAGCCCCAGTAACCATCACTGTGGCAGATGTCCAAGAAAGAGTCTCGGGTATGAAAAACTGGACAGCACCAGGACCTGACATGATCCATGCCTACTGGCTAAAGAAACTCACTGCCCTCCATGAGCGACTGGCAGCTCAAATGAACCAGCTGCTACAAAATGGGACTCACCCTGAATGGTTAACTGAAGGTCGCACAATCCTGATACAGAAGGATCCCTCAAAGGGTTCAATCCCATCCAACTATCGGCCAATAACCTGTCTCTCTACAACATGGAAGCTCATATCAGGCATCATAGCGGCTAAGATAAGTGGTCACATGAATAAATACATGAGTACGGCACAGAAGGGCATCGGCTTAAATAGCAGAGGAGCCAAACACCAACTCCTTGTAGACCACACAGTCGCCCGAGACTGCAAAACCCGACACACCAACCTGTGCACCGCTTGGATAGACTACAAGAAAGCCTATGACTCAATGCCACATACTTGGATCATTGAATGCTTAGAGATGTACAACATCAATAGGACTCTAAGAGCCTTCATTGCAAACTCGATGGGGCTGTGGAAAACCACCCTTGAAGCCAACTGCAAACCACTTGCACAAGTGTCCATCAAATGTGGCATATACCAAGGAGATGCTCTGTCCCCACTGCTGTTCTGCATAGGCCTGAACCCCCTCAGCCAAATCATCAACAAGACTGGCTACGGATACCGACTGAAGAATGGGGCCACAATCAGTCACCTCCTCTACATGGATGACATCAAGCTGTACGCTAAGAGTGAGCGAGACATCGACTCACTGATCCACACCACCAGGATATACAGCACTGACATTGGGATGTCATTCGGACTAGAAAAGTGTGGTCGGATGGTTACAAAGAGAGGGAAGGTCGTCCGCACAGAAGGGGTCTCACTCCCAGAAGGAACAATAGCAGACATAGAGCACAGTTACAAGTACCTGGGAATACCACAAACAAATGGCAACCTGGATGAGGTCACAAGGAAGGGAGCCACAGCCAAATACCTCCAACGAATAAGGCAAGTCCTGAGAAGCCAGCTCAATGGCAAGAACAAGATCCGTGCAATAAACAGCTATGCATTACCAGTAATCAGATACCCTGCCGGAATAATCAGCTGGCCAATGGAAGAGATAAAGGCCACGGATGTTAAGACTCGGAAGTTACTAACCATGCATGGAGGGTTCCACCCCAAATCCAGCACCCTGAGACTGTACACAAACCGTAAGGAAGGAGGCAGAGGACTAGTGAGTGTGAGAGCCACTGTCCAGGATGAAACATCCAAGATCCATAAATACATCAAGGACAAAGCCTCAACGGATGATATGCTCAGCGAATGTCTCAGGCAATGGGGAACAGAGGATGAGGGGCTAGAGGTTCCATCATGGGAGAACAAGCCCCTACATGGGATGTACCACCGACAAATAACTGAAGTGGCTGATATCAGGAAATCCTACCAATGGCTGGACAAAGCTGGACTCAAGGACAGCACAGAGGCTCTCATCCTGGCTGCACAGGAACAGGCCCTAAACACCAGAGCAATAGAGGCTCAGATCTACCACACCAGACAAGACCCAAGGTGTAGGTTGTGCAAGGAGGCCCCTGAGACAGTCCAGCACATAACGGCAGGGTGCAAGATGCTGGCAGGGAAAGCGTACATGGAACGACATAACCAGGTGGCGGGCATAGTGTACAGGAACATCTGTGCAGAATATGGACTGGAAGCCCCGAGATCGAAGTGGGAAACACCCCCAAAGGTGGTGGAGAATGACCGAGCTAAGATCCTGTGGGACTTCCAGATCCAGACAGACAAGATGGTAATGGCGAACCAACCGGACATTGTGGTGGTGGATAAAGAACAGAGGATAGCCGTTGTGGTGGATGTAGCTATACCAAGTGACTACAACATCAGGAAAAAGGAGCATGAGAAACTGGAGAAATACCAGGGCCTCAGGGAGGAACTGGAAAAGAACTGGAAGGTGAAGACCACAGTGGTGCCTGTGGTCATCGGGGCCCTCGGGGCAGTCACCCCCAAACTGGAGCAGTGGCTAAAACAGATCCCAGGAACAACATCAGACATCTCAGTCCAGAAATGTGCAGTACTAGGCACAGCCAAGATACTGCGCAGAACCCTCAAGCTCCCAGGCCTCTGGTAGAGGACCCGAGTTCAGAGGATGAAAAGAGACCACCCGCAGAGGGTGAGAAGGGAATTTTTTTTTTTTTTTTTATATATATATACACACACAATAGATAATAACATACATAATATAACCATCTTTTCCTCACTGTAATTAGTCTTTAACTGACATCATTTAGATCTTCTTTTTTGTCCATCCATCCATCCATTTTCTTACACCCTTGTCCCTTAATGGGGTCGGGAGGTGCTGGTGCCTATCTCCAGCTAACGTTCCGGGCAAGAGGCGGGGTACACTCTGGACAGGTTGCCAGTCTGTCGCAGGGCAACACAGAGACACACAGGACAAACAACCATGCACACCTAGGGGCAATTTAGACAGATCAATTAACCTGACAGTCATGTTTTTGGACTGTGGGAGGAAGCCGGAGTACCCGGAGAAAACCCACACATGCACAGGGATAACATGCAAACTCCATGCAGAAAGGCCGGGGCCGGGAATCGAACTTAGAACCTTCTTGCTGCAAGGCAACAGCTCTTCCAACTGCACCACTGTGCAGTCATCTTCTTTTTTGTCTTCTTGGAAATGTTTAGACTGAGTTAATGCCAGACAGAGAAGAAAAATAAGAATAGGTGTTTAAAATGGTGTATGTAAATTTCTGGTGTCAAAAGGATAAAAAACGATTTGTGTGGTTTACTATAAAGTGTTGGTTACTAAAGAGCAAAGACGACTCAGTTTAGCATGTTTGATTCAGAGATATAAAACTTAACTTCAGCCCAAGAGTTTAAAACCAGTAAAATTAAATTCACAAAAAAAAAAAAAATTTAAATTGTTGGTCCTCTGAAAGGTTTTGGTTACATCTGATTAAATACATTATGTGTAATTGCCCCAGTGACAGCAGTACCTGTTCCTCTCTTCAGAGCCTCTGTGCCTGGAGGCTTTCACCTGCAGCATGATGATTGATTGCCATTTCTATTTCATTTTGGAGTCAGGTTATAGAACAGACAAACAAAGTGTGGGTGGAAGCTTCCATTGTGTGCGTGGGGTGTTGAATGCTGGGTACACGGCGTTACAGTTTGAGTGACATTTAATACCTCGACATTATTTTAACTGACAGACAATTTGCTATTATTGTGTCACTTCCAAAAAACAGAATTCTGTCAGAGGAAATAATTAAATCAACCAGAACCCACAAATTAATGTCTGAGTTCTTGTAGAGTAAATGGTTGTTTTTCAGCTGTTATATTCTGGTCTTTTCCCGCTCATTTAATAACTGTTGTGTGTGACAGGCTGCAATTACTTGACAAACCGACTGCTTTTTCTGTGCCACACAGGGGAGAGTCACAGAACTCAGCAGAAATAATGTTTAAGTGCTGCATGATGATCAATGTGATGATATTTATGAGGAGCTCAGGAGTGATTTACCTCTGTGGGCTTCGGCTGTGGTCGTCTCTTGCCCGCCCAGGTGGACTACCAAACACATCTATCAAGTGATTGTGCTGTGAAGTAAAATCGATGCTTTCCTAAATAAATTATGTTGTTGAGTCAAAGGTGAATTTAATAGAAGGTGTTAAGAGAGCTGATGGAATTAGCACTAATCTAATCTGACAAGGGTCTTTTCGTTTCAGGGAAACAAGCAGATTTTCTGCAGCCACTGTGATCTTCTATGAATAATACAATAATGGCTTTACTGAGAAAATAATTATTTTAACACACACTGCTGTTGACTATGTTGATGCATTGAATGAAATTAAAGATAAAGACATTTATATAGGAATGGATTCTGTTGGGCTTCAACGTGCAAATTGCTCAGTTGATTGCTGGTGTTTAGCTGGTTGTTGTATAATGGAGTTGCAATTTTTCTAGCCAGCAGCCAGATTGAGTTGCACCGATTTGCTAATGGTACACAGAAAATTGAGTTTCAATGATTTTGTGTGCATCTTATACCATCATTTTGACTAAACAGAGATGAGGTTAAATTGTCAAAGATTTGTTATAAACAAAAACACAGCTCTGAAAATGTAATATTAAAATGTGAGCCATGTAAGAGACAACAGGTTTTTTTTTGTTTTGTTTTTTTGCTTTTTCTATTAATATGTGGAAAATTTCTGAGGTTTCTGTTTTGACACTAGAAACATGACTGAGTGCAAGTAAAAGGTTTTTCAATTAGTAAAGTTAAAATTATAATTGATTTTTAAAAACTTGATTACAAACGAGATCACAAGTTTAAAGACACATATTTTGGTAGGTCAGCATAGTATGAATCCTGCAATATTCACTGAAATATATTTTATTTTATTTTTTTGCACAATATCACTATCAAAAAGGGGCTGCCTTAATGCAGTTTTTAATTAACTCTATTCAAAATATAGTGGAACTCGCTGTGTACCAGTCTACTGTTTTTATACATGCACAAAATCCTCTTAATTTTGGCCTAAAATTATGTCACATTCCTATCAAGGTGTGTATTCTGCAAAATATTTCCAATAGGTAAACTCAATACCTGCTGGGTCATCATACCAGTCTCACTCCCACAACATGATTAGGTTATTGTTGGAAATAATGCATCAATGAGGCTTCTTACTACATTTTTTAAGTTTTTCAGACGTGTTTTAGTAACAATAACAATAAAACGTTTAGGTGTTAAAATGTGTTTTTTATATATTTTTTAACTCGTTATTTCTTTATTTTGCCAATGGAAAATTACTCTTTCAATATCTGGTCAAATATCTGGTTTATAGTCAACACAGTCATTTTCTTCAGTTTGAGACTCGTTTTTTTTTTTTTCTTTAGCCATAAAGGTCATTGCTAAGGGTAAGAACAACAAGGTTAGGGTTAATCTTCTATAAGGAATGTTAACAACAGTAATAAGTCATTATTAAAGATGATGGAGAGGTTTCCAATTAGAAAGTGGCACTACAGGCATGTTAAAGTTCATCACAGTTGAAAGTCTGCATTCAAGTACTCCATGTGAAAATGCTGCTGACTGTTGTTTTATCACTTAACAATTACTGGCTGGTCTGGTAAGCCCAACCCTCAGGAATTACTTTGTGTATGAGAAAATCCACATTAAAATGCCTGTATGAAGAAATGTGTTTTTGGTTCCTAAACAAGAAAACCATGGTGTCGTCTGTAATAAAAACATGTGATTCAATGGTGATGAACCTACTGAACCATCTTAGTAATAAACGCACTATTCAGAACTATGCTTCTATGGGCTTGTCATTTCTTATATGACAAGACCATACAGAATCTGTAATAAAAATACAAAACAAAAACTAAGGTCCATAGTTCTTATTTAATGAGAGCAAACTAGTCTGCCCTGGATGAGGCCGTGGTTGAAAGGTTGTTCTGGTTGCTTCCTGGGCTTAGTTCTGCTACGCACATGGGTCAGCGTACCAGAGAGCTGTAATTACATTTGGCTCTCACTGCCACAACAGGATTAGGTTATTGTTGGCCAAGAGGCCCTTTATAATTGTCCCTGATTACCACTCACCATTTCAGAGCAAAGAAAGGTCAGTCAGTCTGCCATTCAGACACCCCTTTGGCCCATAATCCCTCTGCAGCCTGTGTCGGCTCTTATCCCCTCCCCCATCTACACCTCTGACAGAGCAATGTGGAGGCATTATTCCTCTCTGTTGATGCCAGAATCCTAATTGTTCCTGTTTTCACTTAACTGATCAATGAAGAGTAAAAGTAGAAACGAATCTGCTGAGGCATCTCCTTAGAATACAGATCCTTACATTCCTTATCTTGCGCTTTAGACACGTTATCTATGTTTGGCATCATAATCGAATAGCCTCAGAAGAGGGGCGTTGTGTGAAAACCATGGCTTCTTCTATGTATATGTTTTACTTTTCTTTTTTTTTCCTGGTTTTCTTATCATGTCCACAGTTTTGTTACTTATTTGTTTTTGAATTTGGTTCTGTGATGTTATCTTTGCTCTTGTTTTTGTGGCTTTCCTGCATGTCCTGAATAAATGATTTTTTTATATATATATTCCTGTTTTATATTAGTTTATTTTGAAAGAGGATGATGTTTTAATTGTTATCAAATGAGAAACAAGGAAGGCTTTGAAATGAGGTTGGAGTTTTTATAATCTAGAAATGCAATGGGAGGCTGCTGTCGACAGGTAGCAATGATTATTTAGAGATTATCAAATCACTAATTTTGATGCTTAGTTTGGATATGACAATATAATGTCACATTTTTTACAATATTGTTACCATTTACCAAGATGTTTCTACTAAACATACATGATGAACACAGAAAACTGGTTATTCATTTTTGTAAACACACATTTAAATTATTATTTTTATATGAAGAAGCAGATATGTATTCAGCAGAGTAGTTTGTTGTTTTATTATTATCTGTTTTTGATAACTTCTTTCCCTCTCATTAAAGCTGTTTAGCTGTTTTAAAATGGAGAATGCAGATTAAGACCCATAGAAGATTCAAGGCGAAAATTCCCTTTTTCAGGCTCAACAGGCAGCGTTCTCCTCCAGGTTTAGCCAGGTCGCCTGCTGAGCGTAATGTGAATAACCCAGTGTGTCTATTTATTCCCCAATTTGTTCTGCAGTTTGTCTGGACCCCGTAAGGTGCCTTTGGTTTAAAGCCAAGCCGCCTCTGAAGCTCACTGAATCACCTAACTGCGTGAGAAACGAAGATTTATCTGCACATATGTGAGGCGCAATGGGTCCTTAGTCACGCTGTGTATTTTATTCCTTCACATAGTCAAAACTCTTCCAGCTGCAGAAATCGCACATTTTCACATTACATCCATGCACCAACACATTGAACACTATGATTTTCATCTTTTGATCAAAATAGCATTAATTTCATACACACTTAAAGTCACCTGATTTATTTGGGGCATTTTGTTCAGTAGTTTTGTGTTTTCAGTCACCATCTCCAAACTATCACCTAAACTGCCACTCCAACTTCATTTCCTGCCAGGACCCGGCACAGGCTCTCCCTCATCTGACCTTTCACACAGTAAACCTCATGAATGGACAATAGTGCCCTTCACTCGGGCCCCCATGACCACAGCAAAGCCTGCAGCTGGAGTACACAGCAAGGCTTCCATGGCCTGAGGGCACTCTTAACAGCTGAGAAAGATCACGAAACTGCCAAGGGGATTGTTTTTTTGTTTTTTTTTCTGCTTTTTGAAAATTCTCAAGGAATCACAGATGTGAAGGACGAAATGTGGCCTTCACAAAATGTGTGAGGATCAAGAGTTGGGGCGGTGTGTGAAATGCAGAAGAGAGGCGGCCTTTAACAGGTGCCGAGGGCTGAATCAGCTGGACATCAGGAGGATGAACTCCTGTTTAGCTCCGGGCTATTTTTTTATCTACAATAGGAAGTAGAGGATTGAGGGAGTTATAAACAAACTGACTTTCTTGCTAGATGTTAGAAAATATAACAGAGGAGTGAGCTACTGGAAGACACAGTGGAAAATAAAACTGATTACAAAAGGTGATGGGCTAATTAAGTTTAAATTTGTTTGCAAATTTATGGGACATAATTCAGCTGAATATTAGAAGTTTCTTAAATAAATTAGGAAAATGGACAACTTCTGAGACTAAAGGGACACAAAGCTTTTAGCTTGTGTAATCAGTTTAGAGCCAAACCTTTTGCTTGGAGAAGCTGATTTCCCATGTTGTTTAGAAAACAGAAAAAAACAACGTTTAACTTTCTTAAATTGTTTAGAAAATATATTTTATTATCAAGAGATTCAATTGAAAAATTGATTATTTTTTTTAAAAAGTTGCCTTTGCTGTTTAGTTCTTAGTTTGAATTAGCCAGTAACTGCCAGACTTTTGTTAGCTGACATAAAATTAAGACCAAATAAAATAAAATATCACTGTGCAATGTGAGATTTAAGTTTAGGTGGATCAATATCAACTTAAACTGAGCAACTTTGGAAGAAAGAGGAAACAATAAAACATTTAGTCTCTAGATGTGCAAAGTTGGTGGAGACACAGTCCAAAAATAGTGCTGACTTTAACTGAAACATATTCTTTGAAGTACCGGTGCGTTGTGAAGAGAGAGCTGAGTCAAAAAGCAAAGCTCTCGATTTACCGGTCGATCTACGTTCCCACCCTCATCTATGGTCATGAGCTTTGGGTCATGACCGAAAGAATGAAATTACGGGTACAAGCGGCCGAAATGGGTTTCCTCCCCAGGGTGGCTGGGTTCTCCCTTAGAGATAGGGTGAGAAGCTCGGTCATCCGGGAGGGACTCAAAGTAGAGCCGCTGCTCCTCCACGTCGAGAGGAGCCAGTTGAGGCTCGGGCATCTGGTCAGGATGCCTCCTGGACGCCTCCCTGGTGAGGTGTTCCGGGCACGTCCCACCAGGAGGAGGCCCCGAGGAAGACCCAGGACACACTGGAGGGACTATGTCTCTCGGCTAGCCTGGGAACGCCTTGGGGTTCCCCCGGAGGAACTGGAAGACATGGCTGGGGAGAGGGAAGTCTGGGCCTCCCTTCTGAAGCTGCTGCCCCCGTGACCGGACCTCGGATAAGCGCCGGATAAGTGGCAGAAAATGGATGGATGGATGGATGGATATATGGATGAATTCTTTGAAGTTCTAATTCAGTTGGACTATTCACAATTGCATGCCACACTTTTCAGCAGCAACATTATGGACCAGATACAGCTGCCTGGTTGATTTTTTAGTTTACTTTTAATTGTTTATTTTACTGATGTCAGAATAATCCATTCTCATGATATCTAGCAACATACATCCTCAGGTTGCATCTAGTTGTGTAACATAAGAAATAAAGGGAAATGCAGACTTTCATTTTGTTCCTATAATAATGAATACTTATTAGATTTGACAGGAGCTCCTGACATCAAACGAAACTGGTCGTCACCAGAGTCCCCGTTTGGTAATTTCAAACTTGTTGTTCCCCCTAAAGGGCTTTTAATTAGTTGAGAAAATCAATTACGATTAAATTACAAGCTACATCTCTTATCTTCTCCAGCCAGTGAGATATTTGGTTGTTTGTGCTATGGGGCAAGTGAAGGCTAAAAATGTATGTGCAAATGAAAAGCAGGAAGAGAGAAAAAGTCACTATTTACTAAGCCCATGAGAGTTGGAAAGATACACTCGATTAAAATTCTGTCATCATCCACATCATCATCGTTGTCATCGTTGTCATTATCACATGGTTTCTTTTATACATAGTACTGTAATGACATGCTGTCCAAGAAGCCATTTACTCCAGCCAGCCTGGCTGCACTGCAAAGTCATCCAAATACTTGGCTGCTCCCCCTCTTTGCCTCGCCAAATGAGTTTTCATTAGCATAATGGTGTGTGCTGCTGCTTGGTGATTTCTTTTAATCAACCCCGGAGTCAGTGGTAATTAGTGACAGACGACTAATGGAAACTCTTGGCTTCCTTTGACTTATTGTCGTCTCACTTGATGCTAAAAGGAATATCAGTGGCAACTGAGAAAAAGAAATGAATTGACATTGTGGGATAGTAGGTTGGTTAAAATATGAAGAATTCTGTGCATTTTTTTCATTCACACCTCAACACACTTTGACACACTTTTAGCTCTTTTGATCTTAAATTAGAAATTAACCAAAAAAAAAGAAAAACCCACTGTCTTCTGAGCCAATTGGAAAAAATTGACATTCTTTATATAGCTTCCACTTTTGACAGCGTCTCGCAGCTTCGTACTGCCACAGAATGTGTGATGATTGGGGTTTTGAAAGGTAATAGAAGGAGTAATATCCAGCAGTGCAGGGACATGGAGTGAAAGACTCAGTGACCTGAGGAGAGCAAGAAAAAGCTGTTAACATTCATAGACTTAAAAAAAAAATGGAATCAACTTCAGAATACATTACAAAGCATCAGTGGTTGCAAGGACAGGAAAGGTCATGGAGCTCATCTGTACGTGCTGTACGAGAGAAGATGGGACGTAGAACTGCAGAATGTCAAATTCTAAATCCACAAATACTATATGTTGCAATGAATAGCAGCTACTTTAAGTGAAATTAATATGTTATTGCTTAGTAAAAATCAAGAATCTGGTATTCAAAAAGGTTTTGCATTACAAAATTTTATCTTTCCTTATGACAACTGAGAGACAATTTATGCAGAACAGAATTTAAACAATGACATTAGTGACAATCACGTGATAAAATGATGCAACAGTTCAGAATCCACAAACACTTTTTTCCAGAAAGCTGCCTCTCTAAACTTTGTTTTGACTAAATTATAAAATCCAGCTGGCTAGCAGAAGTGGGCTGGAAGACAAAGAGTCTCTGGAGATGAAACCTAAGAATCCAAAGGTTGGTTCAAGATGCACCGCAGTGTATTTTTAGTTAGTTTTTGTCGGCATTAATCAGCTAGACAGATAATGTGTGGTTACCTAGATTTGCAAACCCACCCGCTGCAGCCACTGACCCATCTCCCCTTTCAAAATTGTAAGCCGTCCACCTCCCAGATTCTGCTCCTCACTCTGCTGCTCCTGTCTTTGATAGAGGAGGTTTAAAGATCATACAGCCTGTGTGAAAAAAAAGAGAACTAATCTGTCCCGACACTGAGGTTGATGTTGTCCTGGACTTAGAAGTGTTTGACTCAGACTTGTCCTTTCGACAGAGGTTCCACCAGGATGTGTTGCAGCAGGACTGCAAATTACCAAAGCTGTTTAATCACGGATTGATAAGAACAATAGTTACTCAGGGAAACCTGGCTAACACACATTTACTGCCCAGACAAGCAAACTCCGCGACGTCATTCTTTGTCACGCTGTTTGTTTTGGGTCCAACTGTTTCTTAAACATACATACATCACTCACCCGTAGACATAGAGACCCACGAAGAGAGTCTACACTTGACTGAGAAGCATAAAAAAACTTTGATTTCGCTTCCATGACTTCTGACCCTCATCTTCAAACAGACCCTCTCTTTACTTTCTCAGATGTCCTATTTAAAGTTACAGCAATGCAGGCTTTAGTTTGCACAGAAACCCCGCCCTGCCCGCTTCTCCTTCCTTCCCAGGGACTCAGTATTTCAACACAACCCAGGAGGCTGGATGTATAAACATAAATATATATATATATGTGTGTGTGAGCGAGAGCCACACCCTGCAGCTGTGCACCTGGAACTGCTCCCATTCCAGCATGGCAGTGAACCCACACACCTGTTCACACCTGAGGCTTGTGCCTCTGGTCTGCCACCTCCCCGCCTTCCTTTTGTTGCATCCATCAACTCCTGAGACTGACAAGAGCTGAAAAGGCAGGGGGCTGGGAGGGAAAAAGAGCAAGGTGTCAGGACTCTTCATGCCTCATCAGAGTAATGTCAGGTATGTTGAAGTCAGGGCGATGTTAAACAAACAATTTCTAAAGGTTTCCCTTTGTGTTTTGATTGAATATTCACCGTATTTTTCACTTAACTGTGCAGCCTAACTCATCCAGTTGAACAAGCACCAACGCGGCATATGATGTCGGGGGAAGAGTGACAGAACGATTCACCGGCTTCAAAAGCAGCAAAGAGTTGATCGTCTCTAAAATAAAGTCTTTCAAAGTACCAACATGTTCATTTTGCAGCATATATATGTTTTTTTAAACTAGATACGCAAGTCAAAAATATTCGAAAGCCCTTTTTAAGCATTTGGCATCATTTTAATCATTCAAACACCAGTACCAAAACAAACTTTATTAAATCAATCCATAGCTGGGAGAGCTATGGATTAAAAGATATCTACAGTATATTGACTTCTCTTTAGATTCAAATATTGGGTTGGAACCTAAAAACCTGAATTGGAGCTTCTGTTGAAATGAAAAGAAAGCAGAAAACTCTACGCTTTCACAATAATGGAAATAATGTTTTAGAAAACAAAATAATACAGGTCACTGGTTTAAAAAATGCTAATACACAGTCCAGTCACATTAATGTGACCATCTGTCAAAAGCCAGAATAACCACCTTTCGCAGAGCGAACTGCTACGAGACGTGCAGGAAGAGAGTCACTTAGGTCCCTGAAGGTCTTCTCTGGGATGTTGAGCCATGCCGACTCTAATGCCGTGGCCAGCTGCGCTAGATTACGCGGTTGAGGATCCATGGCGCGAACAACTCGATCGAGATGGTCCCACAGATGCTCGATTGGGTTTAAGTCAGGTGAGTTTTTCTGGCCAGGGGAGGACGGTAAACTCATCCTGGTGCTCTTCGAACCACGCACGTACACTGGCAGCTGTATGGCACCTCGCATTGTCCTGCTGGAAGATGCCATCATCCTGAGGAAAAACAATGCGCATGTAGGGGTGGACATGGTCCGCAAGGACAGATGCGTACTTGTATTGATCCATCGTGCCTTCCACAATAATCAGTGAACCCAGAGAATGCCAGGAAAACATTCCCCAGACCATAATGCTCCCGCCTCCAGCTTGGACCGTTCCTGCAATGGTTGCAGGGTGGTTCCTTTCAGAGGTTTCACGCCTTATACGCCAACGTCCATCTGTCCGATGGAGCATAAAACGCGATTCATCTGAAAACGCTACCTGTCGCCACTCAGTGGACGTCCAGCTGCTGTACTGGCGTGCAAATTCTAGCCTTCGTCGTCGATGAACACCAGTCAGCATAGGTGCACGAACCAGGCGTCCGCTTCGGAGGCCCAGACGCAGCAATGTTCGCTGAATAGTGGTTTGGGAGACACTTGTGGTAGCCCCTTGGTTCATTTTAGTGGTCAGTTGCTCAACGGTAGCCCGTCTATCTGCCCGAACGCATCTCCGCAACCGTCGTTCGCCTCTGTCATCTATGGCCCGTGGTGCACCACATTTGCCACGTCGTTGATTTTGGACAGTCCCATTTTGCCATGCACGGTACACTTTTACCACGGCGGCACGCGAACAGTTCACAAACTCAGCCGTTTCGGAAATGCTTCCACCCTTGGCCCGAAAGCCAATGATCATGCCCTTTTGGACGTCGGATAAATCGCTTCGTTTCTGCATTACGCCAACGATTGAAATGTTTTCCGAAGCCCACACACACCCTTTATATACGCTCAACTGCACTGTGCTGCCACCTGCCTTCTGTGATTGGTTATTTAACTCTGAAGTGGAAAGTACGTGGTGGTCACATTAATGTGACTGGACTGTGTATATTTGAATTAGTTTATGAAGTAGATTATAAAATCACTGATACTATTCCCCATACAACATTTTCAGCAAGAAACAAATAGCAAACAGATGCAAATATAGCAATCCTCATAAAAGTATTAAAATATTTTTAAAGAGGCAATCCATGTGCTTCGCCTATTACTGTAAAATGTGAACAGTTTCATGGCCGCATGCTGTGAAATCCATCTGAGCACCTGTTGGTATCACATGTGTGTCAGTTTACCAAAATGGCACCAGCATTCTTTGCTAATGACTTTCCCAGCCCAAACATACCAGGGAGAAGCTCTGTGTGCAGCGTTTGCTGCTCTCCTTCATGCTTGCTGACAAGTTTTCTCTGAAACCATCTGTTGTTCTTCCTCTTTGTTTATTTTTTTACCTGCACAGACTAAGACCGGGAGATCATTGGAACATGTAAATACCACAAAGAAAACAAGAGATAAGTCTAAAACAACTTGTCAAAAGCCTCATTAGAGTGAGATAGTCAGTGTATGTTTCCTGTACTCGCTTGAATTAACACCAACAGTTTGTTGTATTTGAACCATGGTTGAAATCTTTAAGCACACACATTTTTCCCCCTTCTTTCTCAGTATAGGACTGAAGGTTTCCATCTTTACGTTGTCACATAAGCAGCTGAATATGGCACAGCATACATGATCTTTGAATGGTAGCCCAACAATGTTGCTAAAAGAAATATATATACATCCACATGGTTCCATAGCTCATAATAGACACTATTATTATTAGATCAGAATCACAAGACATGAAAAAAGCAATTAAATCAAAATATTGCTGCAATTCAGCCCATTATATGAGAAGAGAAAAATCAACATTTGTATTTCAGAAATGTAAGGAATGTTACAAAAGATTTGTTTTAATATACCTAAATAGTATGTATAAATTTTAATTGTTAGTTAAAAAATTGCATAATTTTAAGAGAAAGAAAGAATCACATGTCAGGAAAAGCTCCAAATATTTGCAGGAACTATATGTTCTTTTTCTGTTTAACACACATTATTTATTCCTGTGAGTAGATTTTAAACATTTTTGTCCATGCCTAAATCATCAGTAATACTACTACTACTTATTACATAGGCTGACACAAAACAAAAAGAAATCATTAAAGTCAACCTCAAATTGTATACAAGATGAATCCTCACAGCTATAAAAAAGGTAAAAATATAAAAGGACCCTCTGCTCGTGATAAAACCAGTTTCAGTAACAGAAGACAGCTCAAGTGCTCTGTCTTCTGGTTTTTCTCCAGTTAGCGTTTGTGACGCAAGACCACACAGACAGCTCTTTCACTCTTACAAAATCAGATTTTTTTTTTTGTTCCAAATCTAAAAACTGAAATACAAAATGTGGAGCTGATTCAGCTGCTGTCAAGATGTTTGCAACATAGCAACACAATAAAAGAACAAAATCTATCCCAATAGCCCTTTTAGAAGCTAGAAGCTTTTGGGCATCTAGAACTGGACAGTAATATTAGTGCTAATTCAGTTCAATTCATAATGACTGTTAATCCCACAGGAAAATTAAATTAAATATGCTAAGTTCATCACTGAATGTATTATTTCACTAATAACTGGATAATTTTTACATGTAGTAAGTGAAACAGTTTGCCAGTACTTTTCATCAATATTAAAGAAATATTGGCTATAACAAGTTCCTACCTCTTGCTGGAAAGTTACTTGTAAGTTAGTTTTGTCTTGTTTCAAGTGTATTAAGATATTTGTCCTAAAAACTAGACAAAAACTCAATTTTCTCAATTTTTAAGAATTTTGTCCATACTTTTAATTTTATTTTTGAGAAATCCATTTTTTGTTTTGTTTGTTTGCTTTATTTTTTTAATTTCTGATAAATTACTGAAATAGAATGATGACGTGATGCTGTTCCACTTGCAATACCTACACACAATTCAGAACAGCGACACAACATGCATGCTTCAAGCAAGTGACATGACTTGCTGGTCACAAAATACCCTGACGAATATCTTTTTCTAATACATCAGCCAATATGGAAAGATGCTTTGACAAAAACTTGAGCCTCAGTCAATATTCAAACCATAAATCACCAGTGTCAGGAGTAGAATAGAGCTTGCTGTCTCTGTACTGTTTACATTTTGGAATAAAGCTCTAAGTCTGCAAATCTAATCAGCAGCAGTAAAACGGTTAAGTCTAAAATGGGGAAAGTCGTAGAGGGGAGGAAGACAGCAATGCTGGTTGTGTTAATCATAATGGTAACCAAATCTCCAAGCAGCCTATCGTATTCTGTGGGCAAAAGTAAAACTTTCCATCTAAACCACACGTGTCAAACTCAAGGCCCGGGCAAATCCAGTCCTCCATAACTTTTTATGTAGCCATCTAGACTCCAGTGGGACGCATAAGTAGGACCTTCAAGATAACAGTTGTGCTTAAATATGATTTTTAGCAATCAAATCAAAGCTTTTTTTTCACTTTATAGTGAATTCCTAATTATGAAATTATGTTTAACTTTAAGAAGTACTTGTTGAATTCAGAAAAAGACATTTATTCATATTTTAGCAGTTTATTAGTGGGTAGGTTTAGCAATACATTCTGTCTTTTGAGTTCATTTGTGAACTTTGATGTGGCCCAAAATGAAAATGTGTTTGACTCCCCTGGTTTAAGCTGTTGAATAGCACGGAATGTTGCAGTATATTTAAAATCACACATATGAAAACATTTGGCAGTGTGTGACACAAGCAATATGGAGACTCTGAAGCTGCGATGCAACATGCAGCTTTAGCAGCAAAACCTCACAATCTGTAAGAAAGGGGGCCGAAGCAAAAAGCCCTGACCTTTGACTCTTGACAAAGAAGTCCCCAGGCTGTGAACCCATTGAGCTGAGACTCTTCAGAGGTTTTATATAAAGAGCATTGCTAATGTGAGTGACACGCGCATCACAACACAAATACTGATATCACCCAGGAAACTCGTTCTCTGTGGAGCTGCCAATATGCTGTCATTACTCTTCAGCTGGTCCACTGCATTCGCAGGCTTATTGTCAAGCAGCTTTGTTCTCATGTAAAACATGCACCACATATTTCCTCACACGCACATATACACTCAGACTGTCATGTGCCCATCAGAACAGTGTGTAAATCCACTTCTTGGATTCATTCCACAGAGAATATCTGTCTTTTGTTTATCATCTGTTTAAAAGTGGCTGTTGGCTGGAACAGGGAATAATCTCTATCTTTTCTAAATGTCCCACCAGTTTGCATTCAAATATGGGATAGAAAGATAATAAATGCATGTGTGTATTAATGTGGTTCCATTTGAAAGTTACTGTTTTGCATGCTTCCAGTACTGTAAAATATCACCAAGTGAGTTCATATTTAACTTATATGTAAAAAATGTTTTTGTTTTTTTTTTCTTCGGGTTTAATTTTATGGAGTTGTAAGGCTCTGCAGTCTCAGATGTCGTAGAAATGTTTGCGGAAGACACTCAACACGTTTAAAAAGGTTCATCTGCTTTTTGTGTTTGCTCAGCCTGTATTCACAGCTTTGATATGGATGCCATTTTTATGATGCTTATCGGGTGTGACAGCTCTTTGTTGTGACGATCTTCATGCTTCACATTGTCTTGGAAATAATCTACCGCGAAGTTTAAAAAAAAATACAGTAATCATAAGGAAGATATCTTCCAAAAAAAATAAAATAAGAGGGAACAATGTCCTAATCTCACCTCTAGTGAATGACTCGATTATAATCTCCCAAGAACGCGTTTCCGCACTTTCAGCCCTGACTGATGTTGTTATTTCTTTGCTCGACTGGGAAGGCAGATGTGGGCTTGGTATAAACACCTTGACAGGCCTTTCTCTCTCTTTCAGCGCAGGTGAGAAACAATAGTGGGCTCTCTCTACAATGCACCTCTCCTCTGTGAGCCCCCGCCTTCCCACCTCCCCTAAACTGCAGCTATCTTTTCACCCGGTTCGGGGGGTCACGCTTTTCCCACCACAGAAACTCTGTTTCAGCTCATATACGTCGGATGGATTCTGGCCCTTTGAATGAGAACTGTTGCTTTCAGCGTGCATTCCTCTGGGTTTCTGTTCTTGCAGATGAGCAGTGAATACAAAATCAGCATCTAAATAAAACTCTCTCTCTCTTTTTTTTTTTCTGGCATATACTTACCAACCCCTCTTTGGTCCTCTTCGCTCAAAATACCCCCCAGTTCCCCTCCCCCTGCTGCTAGTCTGTGAACTGAGGAATCCATAGGAGGTTTATTTGAGATGGAAGCTCAAGTGTGTGAACAGTGGACTGAGGGGGGGTAGAAAAAAAAGAAGTCCTTTCCTTAGACATGAATGGAGGCATTTCAAAAACCGGACATTTTTTCAGGAACTCTAAGCAATGGATGAACAAAACCCTGCAGGCTCTCAAGAGAAGCCAAACTTCATTAGTAGGCAGCTTGACGAAGCATCACCAGTATAAAAAGATGGCCTTCTTTAAAGCTTCCCTGCCTCCTGTTGTTTTTATTGTGACAGATCAGAATAATAACTGTAACAACCACATCATGCCATGTCTGAATGGGAGGTCAGCTGTTTCGTCCTTATATGTTCAAAGGTTAAAAACAGAAGTGGGTCACACACTGATACCTAACTCACTGAACTCTGAATACTGAGAGTCCAAGATGAATAGCAGAGAAATATAATCACAATTTAAAAAACAGAAACACAAAAGCAGGATTTTTTTTAAGTTTGCAACAATTTCGTTTTCACAAGGAAAGGGTTAAATATTCAAGAATACACACACTTCTTTACATTCATTGGATTTTTGGTTTCACTGAATTCTAAGACAGTATTTTTAAGATCCAGTATATTTATGTGACAACATTTTATAGTTCTCAGCTTTTGATCAACTGAAAGTGTGTTTTCACTGCAGAAACCCTTGGGGCAGTGAGCAACAGAGCCAAATCCAGTTTCCACGCTAGGTAGATAGATATCCCAGAAAACAGCCCTGGTAGGGAGGAAGTACTTTTTTTAAACAAACCTTAGCCTGTTTATGCAATATTTCAGGTAGCCATTACAACTATATATGGTTTGTGCAAATGGGAAAACTCATATTGTCCATTCAAGTCCTTGAGCTACAATTTTCTAACCAGACCGATGTTGCTGCTGACGGGTCACCTAGCTCTGGTTCTGGGAATTACTCTCTGCCTCTTTATGAGGTTGCTGGTACGAAGCTTTACATATCCATGCATATGATTCACCAATGCTTGCATTTTGCAAATAAATATAATCCATTTCGTTTCATTAAACATTCCATCCCTATCTTCTGTTGCATTCCTCTCTCAAAACATGAATATTATGTACATTTATCAAATATATGCGAGTGTTGTTTGGAATTTTTTCAAGAATGTCTGAGAAATCCTTGAATTTCACTTGGCAGCCAATTCAGGTTGACTTAACGGTTGCTCATACAATGCTCCACCTATTTACCCAAAGCTCCACCTTGAAACTTCAGTCCCCAGCCAAGCTGCCGCCCCACAGAGAGCCCCTGACCTGCCCGTCCCCCACTCAGAACCACCAGACCAGCAGCAACTAGCAAACACCTGGTGGAACTGAGCATCTGCGGAGCTCATCATGCAAACTATGATGTAAACATCATCAATGGGCAGCATGGAGAAACACTGTAGTGATGGCTTGCTGAAGGGGGAGTACCAAAAAGGACAGGAGCTTTTTAAAGAGACAGAGGCCCAATTTCAAGGTGTCAGATAAGGCTATGATGCAAAGTCAAATTTCTTTTAAAGTTGTTTTTGATATATACAGAATTTTCATAAAAACTGAAGGTAGCACGGATACGTTCTTTGTGGTATAAAATGGAACTATGTGCCTGAAAAATGCATAACGCTCCTTCTTTAAAATGAAAGGAAGAAGAGGAGTGTTCTTCTGGCCACACAGTTGGGTTTTAACTAAGGATTTAGCACAACAAACAGATCAAAGGATGACATTTGCACAGCCATTGTTGAAGCTGCATAATGAGATGGATCCAATAACACTTTGGTGAAACCTATCCATAAGGTGAATTAATGCACAGACAGGAACACATGTGGGTGGTTTGATTTAACTGCAGACTCTTTTGGCTCAGCCGACATCTTGTGTTTTTACTTGCTGATCTTTACCTTTCCTTCTTCTGTTTTTTTAAACTCTAAACGTATATGTTCAGGTTCTAATGGTGCAGGCATAATTTCAGTAAGCCTTTTGTAAAATGTATCAGATATTGGGTGAATTTACAACTTTTAAATATAATCATTTAACACATTTTAATTTGGTTCCAATTTATAAAAAAATAAATATATTGAGTTATGAACCAATTAACCAATAAATACTTAAATCTTAGTTCAATTTAATTGTACACTACTTTCTAAGGCTTTTTGCGTTACATCTTAGTATAACAGATCCTGTTTATCTTTATGAAAAGATAGAATGTTTATAAGTGATGCAAGGTTACAGTAAAAGGTAACAATATAACAATAAAAATATAGTGAAGGTAGTTTTTTAATGCAAAACATATGCAGCATTTTGTCTTTTAACATGAATTGGGAGAACTTATTTTTTTTACATACTGTAATCTGAAGATAATTTCATTTTATTTTATTTTATTTGGACCAGCATATTACTAAATGTAAATGTCTTTTAGCATAAAGTTACAACTTTAATTATTTATTGGTAAAAAAAATAATTAATGAAGAAAATACTATCAACCTAAATGATTAGCTTAATACTCCACGCATTCCATCTTTATAGTTCTTCACACTTGGCCATCTTGTTGTAATACATTGGGGCTGAAAGCTGCGAGCTGATGGAACAAACAGCTTTTTGGGAGGTCTGTCACTTTAATTAACACTGAGGGTGAGCCTGACAGCTGTGATGGCAACAGACAGGCCAATCACAGCACAGAGAGCAATGTGGCACAGAGAGCAATGTCAGCCAGTGTTTGACAGAGGAAGCCATGTGCAGAAATAAGTTGACAGGTGGTCTGATCCAACGTTCTGGTTGCCAAAATGAGTTTCCTTTTGGGATTGCTGTGAAAACAAGCCAGCGTTAATGAAAAAGGCAGCGTTTAAAAATGTTTCAGCCCACGGAAACATATCCAAAGGTTAGAGAAAGTAAAATTGGATATTTGTAGCCTGAAATATTTCTGAATTCAATAAGTGGGATGTTTTAGCAAAGATATCCAGCATGCAAGTAGTTTTACTTCTGAAAATTTTGCATCATATGTTTATTGCATCATATGTTTATTGAGCTTTGGCCTATTCAATAGGCCAAAGCTTGTCTAACCATCAAAAACAGCATGTGGATCAGCAATGCAGTTTTCTAACCATCACCAACAATGTGAGATTCTCTTTGTGCTGTTGGGTCACAGTGAGATCTTCTCTAAATACCTCACAACCTCCAGGAAGCAGAAGCACACACCCCCAGGTGCAACAACACAACTGTGTGACTGATGCCAGCATGGAAACATGCAAGGAATTTCTTTTTTAAGGATTGGCCTTTTTTAAGCTTTCGTGGAGTCAGATGTCACACTTTGTATTCTTTTCACAACAGCATGGGAGGTAGATGCAGAGAAGTAGCGGTACAATAAGAAATGTGTATGCAGAAGTACAGTGCTAAAGTGTAAAATCTGGGGTTTATTTTAGGCGACAAAGACATTTGCTTTAAATTTGTGCTCAGGATTTTACCTAACGTTGGTTTTTCTTTCTAAGCACTGGAAAATGATAAACAGGTGGCCAACAAAGCCTTAAGAGGAAATCCTTATTTGAATCGCAGCTCTTATTAAGACCTATTATTGTCTACTTTTTTTCTAAAAAATTCATGGATTCCATTATAGAGGGCGTTAGGTTTAAGATTTCTCTAGAATAGATAAAATCTGCAAATACCTGAGACCCCCTTCTAGAAAAACGGTTATAAGCTGCCTAGTTCAATATGCAATAAAATGCACAAAAGAACTGTCTTAACATTAACACATAACCTAATGTCTCTATTAACTAATGACTCTACTGGGTAAAGTCAATCAGCACCAAGCAAAAATAAGTGGTGCTCTTGGATCGACTGTTTTGCAAATTCCAGATAGAAGTCAAGTAACATTGTATCTAGGTATTTCAGCTGTCAGTATCACTTTATATATATATATATATATATATATATATATATATATATATATATATATATATATATATATATATATATATATATATGTGTGTGTGTGTGTGTGTGTGTGTGTGTGTGTGTGTGTGTGTGTGTGTGTGTGTGTGTGTTAGAATCAAAATTTCAGAATTTTACACAAAGTAATTTGTAATTATGCTCCACAGGAAAGCTTGCAATTAGGTGAGTCCACAAATACAGAACCACAGATAAGACAGTTTTTAATGACACGTCTGATCAACATGAAATAGGGTGCAATTGATTATGTCTTCTCTACTTGGTAATTATCGCACATGCTTTGTGCTCAAGGTCAATTTACACTCAAGCATTGTGATTTCATTTTAGCCTACTTCTGTTTCTGAACAAGCAATGTTGTCATTAAAGTGCTTAAATGTCACCCACAGTTAGGTTAACATTATTTATGCCTTAGACAGATTTAGATTTAAAAGGTTTTTTTTTTTGCTGTTGTTGTTTATTGTTTTTTCTGTCAATCTGCACCCATAATTGATCAAGAGGTAGAGTACACCCTGAACATGTTGCCAGTCAAATAGCAGGCAGTGATTCTTGAGAATAGGGACAAAACAGGTCCTATGGATGAAGCACAAAATTTGAATAAAATATACACAAAATATAATTTTTTCAAATATCTGACTAAATTAACCTGGGTCATGTGAGCACAACAATGTATATTTTTCATGTATTTGCTGAATATTTTTATTTTAAACATTGTAGTCGGTGGATGATGCCTGTAAAAGCCTTTGTCCTGGAGCAGAACTCAATACATTATAATAGTTTAAAACAATTTAAAAAATACTAAAATTATATATTATGACAATTAAGTATAAGTAGTCATATAAATAATTATAAAGGTATCAATAAATTGAATTAAAAATCATTTTAATATATTTTTCAACTCCATTGAAATTTGTCCTTAGTTTTTGTCAACACCGTCAGAAATGAAAAGAATGTAAAGAAATCAGGCATTAATGGGGGCACCAGAACTTCTGAGGACCCCATGACCTCTTCCTTTCTCTTCCTTTGCTAGGAGGCTAGTTAGCTCTGGTTAGTTTATGTTATTCTTTAGTTTTTTCTTCTTTTTATTCCTAAGTTTTTTGTCACAACCATGATGTGTCAAAACCGTAACTGACATTTTACAAAACTTTGATGAAATTTTGTAAAATAAAAGCTTAATTTTGGTAAATTGTAAAGATTTTATGGACCTGATGAGCTACAATATGGCCTCCTTCAGATTAACATCATATAAATTGAGGTAGTTTGGCTTTTTGTCAACTCCATCAGAGTTTTTCTGACTCTTTTAGTGAAATTGTTGTCAAATCTCACTTAAATGTGCAATTAATTCATTTTAATGTATTTTACATAAATTGCATTACTTCACATGTACCAAGTTTTTCATTTTACTCACGAGTTTGTTCACCACCTTCAGTTTTGTGTCAACTCCGTCATACAGTGTCAACTAATAATATTTATTTTGTTTCTTGAGAAGCATTTGTCTGTAAAATGGGTAAAAATATCACTAACAGGGTCATTAAATATTATTTTTTATTTATTTTTGTCAGATGGTGATGGCAACGTTCTAGGTCAGGTTGATTAAAAATGTAATTTTTTTTTTAAAAAAATGTTGCAACTGGGAGCCTGTACCTTAGCATCTTTACATTTCTAAAACATCATTTGACATATTTGTAAACATAAATTTGAGAAATAACAAAAAAATAAAAAATATGGGAAAATTAAAACCCATTTTGTCCCTATTTTCAAGAATCACTGCAGGGCAACAAAGTGACACACACAACTGTACATCCACAAATTTATATCTGAGTAATTTAAAGAGACCAATTAACCTAACAGTCATGTTTTTGGACTGAGGCAGAAAGCTGGAGTACCAGCAGAAAACTCACGCAGAACCCAGACACTGAAACAAAACTGAAAATGAAAAGTTGTGAAACAGGTGCTGAATGGCTTTCAGATTTTAAATAACTGCTGTAGGTTTGATGGATTGAGACAGAAAATGAAAAATTTACAATAAAGGCCTATCTTGACCCAAACAATGCTTTCATTATCTCATGTTGAATAAAAAGTATGACCTGCCTGCAGGTATGAATCAACCATTACCTTTTTTTTTCAAACTGTAGTGTCTACAGATGGGTCAAACAGAGGTTGGAAAGTTTTTGAAACATGCCTAAATATACAAACAACAAAAAAAAACTATTCATACAGCCGTAGAAATAAAACACACAGTCCGTGTTTGCCTTGTGGGTGTGTTCTCATCCTCGCCAACATTAACCGTACATTTCAGCATGCATCTTCTAAGTGTCAGCTAAGTTTTCTACAGTTTTTCAGCTCTGTGAGCAGCACAGCATGTCAGGGCCTGCTTCCTAAGCCCGCTGTTCTGACACACATAAAGGTGCTGCACATCCAGGCTTTGTGTCAAGGATTAGAAGAGCAGATACTCTGCAGCCACAAAGAGACACGCATCGAAACTTGCCGCTTCCGTTTTTTTTCCCACATACCCTCACCGCTAAAGCGAACAGTGGATTCCTGACAGCGTGACACAGATATGCAGCAAAAGTATCAGCAGCGCCCAACAGGCTTGAAGACTCCAGCAACAGAGAGCGACATGAAAAATAGAGAGTGCTTTAAGAGATAATCTGCAGTATCAGGAAATAATTTAACTAGCTTGACATGTTGGAGAGTTTTAGCTCAGTGCCGTGCGGCACAAAAGGCCTCTGCTCGTTTCTAGCTGGTTTTCTGACCAAAGAACAGCACGAGCCATCAGGTTCAATTAGTGTTGCACACTTATGCTGCGACCCAGCAGTTCAGAATGCCAAATTCAGAGCAGCAGGGAAGGATTAAGGGCCTCTGAAGGAAGGCAGAATGAAGAAAAAATACTGTAGAGTTAAAAAGCTCTTTATTCATCTTTTGGAACTGATTAGTGCTTTAGTCCCGCTCATTGTTTTCTCTGAGCTTTCATTTACTCGCTAAATAAACAGTTTTATGGAGGATGCTTCATCCTCTGCTTGATCATATATCAATCTCTGATGTGTGTTTGCAAGAAAAGCTTCAGAAAGTCGAACTTTGAAAGGACTTAAAACACGGCATGAAAGTACTGATTAGGCAAGAGTTAAGACTATTGTCACTGCCTGCGTGACTGTCAATATAATGGATGATTTTTAATGTCTACACTAAATAAACCTTCCTCTCTGAAATGTTTGCTTTGCTTTCTTTTGTTCTATTAAAAGCAAGACCCCAACTGCATGGATGTCAGCAGGGCTGTTGGGCCTGTCTGTGCTCATCTCTGGATCCTTCAGCTCCCTTCTTTTCATGCACCCTTCATGCTTTCCATTTCTGTCTGTCTTCTGAGTCTGGTTTTATTTGAACCATTTGCCTGTGCAGATCCAGTTGGACGTCTGAGTTTTTTTTTTTTAAATTCAGGTCATTGTGTGTGTGTGTGTGGGGGGGGGGTGGATGTCTGACAGCTGCTTGTGAGAAACCAAGCAGCTTCAGTTCTTTGTCAGGCTGTTCCAATGTGGCAGAAGACTCTCGGGTGTAAAAAGTAGAATTAAGCTAATGAATAGAAAATACTTTGCGGAAAATATTTAGAGGGCAGGGAGAAAGAAAAAAAAATCAATTTTTAAAATAAAACAAACAACTCCGTCACAGTGTGTTGTAAGACACAGGCACATCCCCCTTTAACTTTGGCACACTAAAATCTTTCACTATGCTAAAACTTCACTGTACTAACACAAAGTGGAATTTTCACAAATCTGAAATATGTACCAGGATTATACATTCAGCCTTGAATAAATATTTTTGTAGTATCAAGAAACCTTTCACTATGATTACTGCTGCAAGTCTTTGCACCTCCAGATGATTTTTTTACCCATTTTAATTTGGAAAGTAGCTCAAACTCATCTGGACTGAATGGAGAGATAATCTAATATGCAAATATATACTCAATCTATATATTTTAATTGTAGATATGGCTGAATGTTTTAGGATCCATGTCTTGCTGGAAGGTGATCCTACAGGTCCTTTTCAAAAAATAAGCATATTTTGATAAAGTTCATTATTTTCTGTAATGTAATGATAAAATTAAACTGTCATATATTTTAGAGTCATTGCACTCCAACTGAGATATTTCAGACCTTTTATTGTTTTAATGCTGATGATTTGCCATATAGCTCATGAAAACCCAAAATTCCTATCTCAAAAAATTAGCATATCATGAAAAGGTTATCTGAATGAGCAATTTACCTAATCATCTGAATCAACAAAGTAACTCTAAACCCCTGCAAAAGATTCCTGAGGCTTTTAAAAACTCCCAGCCTGGTTCATTACTCAAAACTGCAAAACTGCTGACCTGACTGCTGTCCAGAAGGCCATCATTGACAAGAGGGTAAGACACAGACAGGCATTTCTGAAGAAATAGGCTGTTCCCAGAGTGCTGTATCAAGGCACCTCAGTGGGAAGGAAAAAGTGTGGCAGAAAACCCTGAGCAATGAGAAGAGGTGACTGGACCGAGAGGAAGAAGAGTGGAGAAGAGTTGATTCCAGACCTTGGGGGACCTGTGGAAGCAGTGGACTGAGTCTGGAGTAGAAACATCCAGAGCCACTGTTCACAGGCGTGTGCAGGAAATGGGCTACAGGTGCTGCATTCCCCAGGTCAAAGGTCAAGCCACTTTTGAACCAGAAACAGCGGCAGAAGCGTCTGGCCTGGGCTACAGAGAAGCAGCACTAGACTGTTGCTCAGTGGTCCAAAGTACTTTTTTTGGATGAAAGCCAATTTTGCATGAAATTCGGAAATCAAGGTGCCAGAGTCTGGAGGAAGACTGGGGAGAAGGAAATGCCAAAATGCCAGAGGTCCAGGGTCAATTAGCCACAGTGATGGTCTGGGGAGCCATGTCAGCTGCTGGTGTTGGTCCACTGTGTTTTATCAAAGGCAGGGTCAATGCCACAGCTATCAGGAGATTTTGGAGCACTTCATGCTTCCATCTCCTGAAAAGCTTTATGGAGATGAAGATTTCATTTTTTTTGGCACGCCCTGCCACCTGCTCACAGTGCCAAAATCACTGGTAAATGGTTTACTGACCATGGTGTTACTGTGCTCAATTGACCTGCCAACTCTCCTGACCTGAACCCCATAGAAAATCTGTGGGATATTGTGAAGAGAAAGTTGAGAGACGCAAAACCCAACACTTTGGATGAGCTTAAGGCCACTATCGAAGCTCATGGCCTCCATAACACCTCAGCAAGGCCACAGGCTGATTGCCTCCAGGCCACGCCGCAGTGAAGCAGTAATCTCTGCAAAAGGATTCCCAACCAAGTACTGAGTGCATAACTGTACATAATTATTTGAAGGTTGACTTTTTTGGTATAAAAGCACTTTTTTTTATTGGTCGGAGGAAATATGCTAATTTTTTGAGATAGGAATTTTGGTTTTCATGAGCTGTATGCTAAAATAATGAGTATTAAAACAATAAAAGACCTGAAATATTTCAGTTGGTGTGCAATGAATCTAAAATATATGACATGGAAAATAAAGAACTTTATCACAATATGGTAATTTTTTTAGAAGGACCTGTATGTCCCGAGTTTCAAGTCTTCTATATGGTTTGATTTCACAGTTGCTTTGTATTTAGCTCCCATCTTTCATAAGGAAATGCATCCTCTCAGCATGATGCTGCCACCACCATGTTTCACAGTGTGGATGGTGCATTCATGACAACTGTATTTTCCCACATGGTGTTTTACATACAACTCTAAGCAATGAAGTTCTGTCTCATCTGACCATAGAACTTTCTTTCACATTTGTTTTGCATGCCCTCCATGAAACTGCAAAAGGGACTTGTGCTTTCTTAAAGTAAATTCCCACAGCATTGTTCTGCAACCACAGTGTTTCAGCAGAGAAGTGGTTTGAACCAGGTGTTACTGTTCCACAACACAAAACATTTGGCATCTGACCAAGACACTCGAGAGTCTTCTCCCACATGGCCTTGGGGAATTCCTCAAAAGGGATTTGTAGGATTTGGCCAGAAGCTGGAAGGAGAACTCAAGTCTTCAGCTGGTGGCTTGATTTTTCTTTCCCCAGCATGTGCAACATGCAGATAATGACTGTAGTGAAATATTTACAAAAACTATCTGTAGAAAAAACACTCCCACAGTTTTCAAAGTAAAAAAACTTTAATTTATGGCAAAATTTATAGGTGGCACTGGGCCTTAGGTTGTGTGATAAACACAGTCTCTCTAATAAAGGCTTTGGAAGCAATCTGCTCTGGTGGGACAGAAACACATGAAGGTAAAATGGAAACAATACTGACACCCTTTCCTATTAAGATCAAGTGACCAACAGGTGATCAAAAGTCATTACGGTCACTGTAGAGTACAACACAAGCCAAGCAGCGCTATTTTGTTTGTTGCTACTTTTGCATAAAGGCCACATTGGTGCAAAGGACAACTAAAAGTTGACTTTTTAACAAATGTTGCCCTCTGAACTGAGGATTCTCTCTATTTATATTTAGATTAAACAACAGAGTAGATGTTTTCTTTATTTACCAGGTGATTTTTAAACTTGGAGGTAAAAGGGACTGGATGCAAATTCATGCCATACATTTCAGATATTATTTCTAAATCTAGGCTGTGTATAATTTTTGTTGCACTTTATAAGTAGAAATACTTTTCTTTTTGTGGTTGTCAGAAAAAAAAATACATAAGAATATGAAAATGTTTGGTTTACACTTCTGCAAAGTGATGCATGTGTTTAAATTTCAAGGTGAAATAAGTGAAAGAGGTTTGTGTTATTCAGATAGCGCCTACATGCACATGGGCAAGTTTTGACAGAATCTCCTAGCAGATTTCTTGGCTCTGTGATCTGACAGAAATTGAGTTTCTTATCTGAAATGGCAGAGAGACGTCAGCGATTCCCTGCATATGCTGTGGCTTCTGTAAATTTTCATGTTCCGAGTTCATAAACACGCCATCAGGCAAGCTATTCAAAAGATGCTTCAATTTGAAAACTTGCCACTGTTTTCATTTATAATACTTTTATATTTTTTACTTAAGATTTTTATATATTTATATGCAACCCAGCCTGCACTATTCAGCTCTCTGTTGCATGTCTCTTTAGATAAGACACACTGTGTTTTTTGGAGCAGATACCTCAGGATTTACTGAAGATGCAGCTCAGATTACAAGTTCAGATCCCCTTACCATAAGAGTAACAGAAACTGTTAGGTAGACAAATATAATCCAACCATCTGTAAATCTTTTACAGACTGCTATGCATTTTGAGCTCTACGTCAAACAAACATCTTTGCTTAATCTTAGCATTTTCTATTTTTATTTCCATTATAGATTAAGCTAACTGCATGAGCCCGCTGTGAACTTAAATGTAGAACCTTCATGCTGTGAAGCAATAGTGCTAAAAACTGTGGTATTGTGTAGAACAAACCTAAACTTAAGAAAATAAATACATAATGAAGCAATAGACATATTATTCTTTAAAACACTGTTTTGACAGGACAGAGGTACACAATAATTTAAAAGTAGTTACAAACATATAGAGACAATTATTAAGGAGTAATTGGCACAAAGGGAAAAAAAATCAAGAGGTAAACTGGTGAGACAGAGGATTGCAAAACTGAGAGTAAATCAGAAAAATAAATCCTAAGTAGTGGGTTTAGTAGAACATTGATTACACTGATATGAAACACTGAGGGAAATGGAACAATAACTAAACACAAGTAACCACACACACAAAAAAACTGAGTTAAATAAGAACTAAGAACAAGCCAAATACTGAAATTAGAAACACAGAATGTAACACAGATTGTAAAAAATAATTTAACATCCATTGAGTTTACATATGTTGTAAATAATTAGGTGAAAAGTGATAAAGACTTTTCAACTTCGCTTTTGTCAACACTGCAGTTTATTATGGTATCTTCCAAACATTTTACTGGAGAGTCTTCATTATTGCGTATTATGATTGGTGATTATGCAGATTTTCTTTTACTTTTTCAGAAATTGTAAACCGTCTGGGAGATTTTATGCATATTTATGTGCATATTCTTTAAGTTGCTCTGTATGTTTCACTCTGAACCTGTAACACCACTTCTCTTTGTGGAGTCTGTTTTTAAGATCTTGGTCGTCCCGCACCTCTATGAGTGTGTGCACCTTTTAATACGTTAAGGCTTCTGTTTACAATGCTAACGCCTGTCTTCAGTTTGCATCTGTCTGATTCCGTCGAGGGAACTGAATTAATGCTTCTTTTATAACCTCGCGCTTTTTTACAGCCTCCATTGTCCCTCAGTTGGCTCTGGCTTGGCTTGGTTCTGAATAAATTTCTTTAGCCTCTATAGTCCATGCTTGCTTGCCCTGCCAGCTTTAAACAATTGCATCTCTTGCTCATCACTCCAAAGTAAATATTATTCACACTCTGTATCCATGTCACCACCTTCTGGCATCATCTTTTCTTTACCCTGTCATTGTTTCTCTCTCAGGCCTCTCTGAGGTGGACGATTGACCACCGTGGGACACAGCCAGTGACCAATGTGAAAAACAGTCAATGTGAATACGCAGTCTGTTAGCCAACAGAAAACTCTTTCTGTTTTGTGATTTTGCTTTCTCGTTTGCAATGCTAAATTTACTGCATCTCTTGCCTCCTGTCCTCTCTCCTCATTTCGCTTACTGGTTCTTTAGATACGTATGTTGCCAGTGTACAACATACTGGCAACATGTTGCCATAATGTTGTATGTTGTTCTCAGTATTTTTGGAATAGGTTGTTTGAGAATATCTTCAAATTTAAAAAGAAATCCAACTCAACCTTCCTAGTAAAACTACAAATGCTGCATCAATAAGTACAGTTGCAGTTCTTGCATGATGTCCCGTCTTTCTGCCACCCAACACACGACCAAGCACACATCTTAGCAAAACCCATTTGCCAGTAAAATCCTTTTTATCTTTACAACTTCAGATATAAAATAGCTACCCTGATAGCCAGATTCTCAACCATTTTTAATAAAACTAAAATTCTTATTTTGTTATATAGATAATCACAAGCTTTGTTTTCAAGCATCTGTAAGTAATACAGAATACAATAGTGCATTTTTGACCTGTCTATATAATGTTCAATTTAGTTTTTGCTTTTATTTAAGGTGGTCCTAATGCCAAGAAAGCAATGAAAATGTTCTATTACAGAAGACATTTTTCAGATTGGGTTCTAAAGAATCTCTTTTCTATGTAGAAGAAGTGGATGTGCGGAAGATGGTCAAATTTAGTCTAGATCCCAGTAAAAATGTAGCGCAGAATCCTAATTAAACACAACCTTCAGCTTCACCAGTCACCCACAGGGCACAATGATATTTTTTCTGCAACCCTTACACTGTGCACAACATAGAAGTAGAATGCAATCATGTTGACTAGTATGCAAATAAGTAATCAAAAGGTTGTTTCTGGGGAAATCAACAGTTATTTTTACATTCTAGTTGATCCAACCACTCGCCCCCCACCCCCACCCTCTGCCACCCTGGGCAGAAGGTACAGGTTTATGTATCGCTTTTCCACCCAAGACGGCACAACTGAAGCAGAAAAATTAATGCCGAAATTGGCTGTGGGCCACCAGTACAAAATGAAATCTGAAAATACAAAGTTTATGGAATGTCAAAACGTTGCAAAGAGACTATCATTATCCCACTCACCTTAATGGCAAAAACAATGAGCGTTGCAGCACTCAGCCATTATGTTTTGCATCTGCATTTCCCCTTTTGTCGACACACGTTGTGCCAATTTCAGTGGTCTCATTAAAATAAATGAAGAAGATGGTGTGCTTTGCCAGAAGAAAAACCCTGAAGAGGTGAAATGAAGCCACTCTTGGTCTTCCTTTCACATGCATCCAAGTACAGACTGACGTTCAGAGAAATCTGAAAGACCCTGCTTTGTCACTAGATTAGGAACCTCGGGTCTTTTCACCCCATGGCTGTTGGCATTGTAGATTATTGCAAGCAGTATCCCTTGTAAAAGAGATACATTTTATTTTCTCCTGACTTACTGACTCATAGTGGAAAAGGCATTTGATTCAATTCATGAATAAAAGCAAGACCTTTACACTTGGACTAAAAGCAAGTGTTCTTGCATTTAATTTTGCTTCTAACAAGTGCAAAAGTTAAAGTGATCTGCAAAGTTACTTAATTTAATCAGCTGTAAATAATATGTTTATACAGCAAAGGTAATTATTTGGAGAAACGAGAATAACGAGACAACTGTGAATATCGCTAAGCAAGCAAAAATCCTTTATATTCATATACTACTGCCTACTAGAAAACTACTTTGCATGCAGTGAAGCTAAACCTCTCATCCTGATCCTCTCGATCTAGAAAACTCTTCTTTTAAGTGAAAATTCTGCAAAATAATATTTAATCTGTCGCCACAAAAGACGGAACTCTAAATTTTGCAAAATTCAATGTTTCGTCACTTTCAAATGTGCATGACTACTTTTCTTTTTAGATATCATCATGACAATATAAGCTGAAGCTGCTGCCCCCGCGACCCGACCCCGGATAAAGCGGAAGAAAATGGATGGATGGATGGATGGATGGATGGATGGATGGATGGATGGATGGATGGATGGATGGATGGATGGATGGATGGATGGATGGATAATATAATCAGATTTAAAACTGCAAAACATGTTGATTATCAGTGTTTGTGAAAACACTGAAAGAGGAATGCTGAATATATTGGTGATAATGCTGAAATGACTGTGCCATTTACTGAAAGTATTTCTGAAGCTTCCAGCCTTCGCCATTCAGCCTCTTTTATGTCATAAAGCTTTCATCCTTTTCTAAAACAACATTCAAATTACATAAAATTGGGGTGTTTTACAATGTAATACCACTTACAATGTAACATAGAAAATAACATAAATGCTGGTCCAAATGTGTGAGAAGCTATTTTAAGACTCACCTCAGGTCCCCACACTCTCAGTAAAGCTGAAGTGAAATTTGGATGCTTCACTACAAAGTTTCTGGACTTTTTTTGTTTTGTTTTTTGAATAAGTAATGACCGTTTGCTCATATATACTATCAAGCATATTGATAATGGTCTAATGTTTCTCTTTACGTCTTTAATTATAGACAACAAGAAGAAGAAAAAAGTGTATTCTTCACTTTTACAGCTTCTGAAAACATCTATTATGATACCTATTAGGATGAGGTTAGATATAAGGAGATGTCTGAGCTTGAATTAAAGTTACCGGTAGGAAAACCTCCATGCAAGTTGAGACAGAATAAAGTAAATGCGGCCCAAAGGCATGAATGACTCAATAACCATTTTGGCAACAGTATATTGATTTTCTTTTTTTCTTTTTTATAGAGTGAGCTCCCACTTTTTCTCTAGGCTGTTTAAGAGAGCTTCATTGTGTTTAAGGTGTGGTTTTAAAAATGTCAGAAACACATTAACAAGTATTCCATCATAGTGATTTTAAAACTCTATTACATTATATTATCATAAATACATAAACTGGTCATGTAATCTATCAGAAATTGGCTAGAAGGAAGAGCTTTCCATTAAACAATCTGTCTTATACATTCAAAGATGAATGATTTCAGCATACATCCCATGATTAGAATTTATTTGGAATCAATTAAATATCAATGTCACTAACAGAATAAAAATTTTTATATTTAATCAAAATAATAAATATCCACTAAGGACTAACTGAGCACAGATAGGTGAAACCACTAGCGGAACAAGTCAGCGTCGGGCCGGGGGGCGGGGCAAATTACCAGGCCCCTAACGACTCACCAGGCCCCTAACAACTCACTGGGCCCCTGACGACTCACCGGGCCTCTGGCGAATCACCGGGCCCCTTACGTGCACCAGATGGAAACTGTTGAGCGGGGGGCACTTTCTCGGTCGATAATCAGACATTCCAGCACTTGAATCCATTCCTCCCTCCCTGGCTTCTCCAGACCCGGGCCCCCATCAGCCCGGTTCCGGGGGCAACCGCCCCCCCAGAACCCCCTATAGCTCCACCCCTGGGTGAAACCCAAACAACAAAAATGTTGTGCTCTACAAGTCTACTGTATGACTAGGAATAAATCCTTTACAGTAATGTTATCTAAATTGATCTCTTTAATATTCAAATTCTGATTTCTAATATCTATTTCTATACAAGAGGGGGAAATGAGAGGAAAAACCCAGATTAGGATGCAGCCTTGACCTGTGAATTCTGGTACCGAGCTTTGGAGGTCCTTAAATTCCTATTCTGGCTCACTGGCAGAGGGTACAAGTTGGACATGAATGGTAAAAGCCTTAAAGAAAGTTACTAAGTCAAACACGGGTCACTTATCTATGGTGGAAAAATGTGAAATTCACAATGATGAGCATCTAAGGTAGGAGCCATCACCAAGGACAGATCAGCTAATCAGAACCAATGTGAAGCAAGGGCAACATAACAGCTGGTCACATTGCTGTGTGACCAGCTGTGCATTTCACACCCGGGTTTCTGTTCCACACCACCATGCATGTCTTAGATGTTTCCCTGCTTCAGCACAAAAATGATTTCAGTTGATTAACAAGCTTTTGCTGAACTGCAGTCGTCTGAATCGGGTATGTTAAAGAGTGGGAACATCTAAATCATGCTGAACAACGTGCCTTCAGGGCCAGGGTTGGTAAATACATGAGTTGAAAAATGGACTTCACATTTCTCCATAACAGCTTCTTTATATATCAGATAAATTTATCTAAGCTAAAGTTTCACATCTTGCTCTTTTTTTAAAAAAAACATGCAGTCATTTCATTGAGGATAAAAAAGACAGGTTCTTATTTGAATTTGGACATACTGACAACAACTATTATAATTGAAAAACTATCTGAATTTCTAACATTAGCCAAATGAGATTATTTGTATGAGTAAGTAGGACTTTGACGTATTGACAGGGATTCATGCTAACGTTTTTTGGCCATGACCTTTTAGCAGTGTCATCTGCTCATATTTTGGAGATTCTACAACAGTTTCTTTTGCAGGAGACTTGAAGAAAAGCAGCTGGATGTACCAGTCTTTACCCAATAGCCGATCAAATCTTATCAGCTACTCTCTTTAGTTCCACACAAATTTTTGTAACCTCATTCCTGATCCAGCTCAATCTCAAGCATGCAACACATAAATCCCCAAAACACCCTACTTCATGTAGATCTTTTCTACAGGTCTGATTTAATTAACCTTCCTCAGCTATGGTCATTGGTAGACACCTACAGTATTGTATCACATAACACATCCACAGTCAATAACAGCACCATTTAGCCTGGAGGTGAAGCCTACTGTCTCAGAGAGATCATATTTCTCCCTGAATCTTTTCTCCTGTAATTAAACATCCACAAGCTCTTCAATTACTCAAAACCCAGGGCGCTGACATTTCCACTTCTCATTGAGAGCCACAACACACTTAACTGAGGTGAAGTGGACAAGTCTACATGCAGATATGTAGTTCGGGTGATACAATCTTCTATCTTTACTGACAACAGAGGTATTCTAGATGCAAAATAGCTCTTTTTTTCCAGGCTGCTGAGGAGATAACATCCATCCTAATGAGCTTCAAATTAATCCGTTCCTTTAGTTAGGGCTGAGTTCCACTCTTCGGCATTTTTAAGGAGACTATAAATGTTTCAGCTTGGAAATGATCTATTTCTAGGCTTAGAATTGCAAATTCACTTTCCTCCACCAGTTACGGATGAAATTATGCTCTTGGCTAGATCGTGGCAGGATTTTACTGACCTGAGATAATGCTTTTTTTTTTTCTCTCACTCAAATGGGTTTGTAAATGTATGTCAAACTCAGCCTCATTTTATAAATGAATAGACAGGAAGATTATCCATCTTAACATAAAGTTTAGGAGTGGGAACACTGTCAAGATACTAAATTTGACGATGGTCATATTTTCTTTAATAATAAAGAGGAACTGGAGTAATAAAATGTGAAATAGAATAAGTTGTGGGATTAGTGGGAGCTGCTATCTTGGCAGGAGAAACGTAAAGACACTGTGTGTGGTCAGAGTGAAAACAAGAAGGAGCTGCAGAGCTGCTCGGGCCAAAGGTGATCTTATGCAAATCCGTCCTGTAATAATGAACTTTTTCTGTTTGAGCTGGGTTAAATTGAGTGCTACAACTTTTCCCGCTCGTATTGCTTTAATTAAAATTAATTCCTGACACCTTGCAACGAAGGCAAATTCCCTCCTGGCTGCCGACAACTGGTGTCCACCTGCGCTGGCTTTACCACTGCAGCTTTTGTAACAAGACGTGACAAAAAGCGAGGTCCGGATGAAGCCCCTGCAGCTGTGCACACATCACAACACTGCAGGAAACTACTAAAGTTCAGCAGTCAAGTAGAAGCAGCCAAAGCATAAAAGAGATGTAAGGAATTCAGGACTGGGCTGCTTATTTTCAGAAAAACAAACAAAAAAAAAGAATCCCCTGACAGAGTTGGTAGCTTTTATTTACGACTCCCTGTTAGGTCCACAGTAAAGTGTTCATTCTCTCTGCGCACGTGTTTTAGCGTTGCCTGTCTGCTTTTACAGGACTCTCTGTTGAGTTTAGATGAGAGAACTATTGAAAGGACGCTCTTCAGTAAAGCACACTCTGCTCATGATGCTCCCTTGAACATTAATAGAGTGTTGTTAGATGCAAAAAGGCCTCATCTGGATTCTTTTAAACATATTTGTCATTTTGGACACAAACAGCTCAATGTTTTACTCATCTGCCTATAAAATGTTTCCCCAGAAGGCAACAAATTTCACTCAAGCTTGAAGGTGACAGTTTTTGGAGCAGTCTACTTCCTAGGTTTGCTTTTGTTATTCATGTTGAGTGAAATTTACGTCAATGTGAACCGTTGATATTGGTGCTCCAACAGCTCCCAGTTCACAGCAGGGTGGCGCCTCGGTGGTCCTGGATTGTTCTTAAACATCCTAACCAGTGCTTCCTTTTGATTGAGGATGTCAGCTTTCTTTAGATGGTAGAAACATGGATGCAAGTTGGGAGTTCCTAAAGATGAATACTCCAAATCTCCAAAAAAAAAACAAAAAAAAAAACAATAGGCTTCTGGAATTTTTCTTTCTGCTGTCTCAACACACATGAGGTATCGCTGCAAAGTCAATGGCACAAAGCAAACGATTGTCCACTGTTGCTACATGTTCATCAAGAGGTGTAAATTCTGCAAGTCAATGACTTGATGTAGAAAACTGCCTTAACCAATTTGGGTAACAAATTGAAATTGCCTGCATTGCTTAGTAACGTATACTTAGATTGAAATAACCTTTTTTGTCTTGAGGTGATGTGTTGTTAATTGGTGCTACACAAGTAAACAGAATTACATTTTATTGATTTTGTGAACTGTGCTCAAAGGATGGATCCTTCCCATGAAACCAACCATTTTTGTGTGTGTGTTTACTTTTATCGTTAAAATTGAATCTTGAATCTTTATAAACAGAATGGTTAAAATATATAAAGTCAAAACTGAGAAAAACATAGATGAGACCAATGTAGACTTTTTACTAGTTGCACTGTATTTGTCACAGCAACAGACAAGTAGCATAAAACCAATGCTGTAAAAAACAGTAGTGACAGCCAAAAAGATAATTAAAAAGTTGACACAGCTACTTCATTTTGTCTGAATAGTCACTATGTACCATATACTATTTTATAATTTTAATTTCAGCTAATCAGCTGTTGCTGAACTTTGCACCTATTTTCTGTGTACAATGTAACTCAAGGTAAGACAATGACTGTAAAGATTAGAGAGACAAATAAAGCCAACATTTTCATTGTTTTCATAGTGAGGAGTTAAAGCTCATCCAATCTTACATTCGTAGGATGAATATATAGATTAACCTTCACTTTTTCCACATAATCTTGGATGCAGGAAATTAAAAAGGCAGCTGTTTTGTTGAGATAAGCCTTTTTTTCCCCCACCTCCCATTTATGCCATCTCGCATGCAAATCACGTTGTGGAAGCTCTACTATATACTTCCCCCCTCCCCCCCCCATCCCTTAAATCCTGTCAGGTGGTAAATTGTGAGAATCAATCCCAAATCTGAGTCAGTCATATCTTTTCTATGGTTTCTAAAATTAAGCTTGATCAAGTGTGTATTCAATTAAGACCTAGACAGCACATGCTAATTATTTGTCAGGAGGTCTGAGCAGACTGCAATGTTTGGTCCACGTATAGCAGTAACTCTCCACTGGATTTCAGTTTGGTTTTAGAAAGGGGAATAAATGGGGCAGAAGGGGAATGAATGCTTCCCCTGCTCAAAATGAAAAATAAGGATTTCTTAATGAGAGTTTACACATTCAAGTCTATGCCTCAACCTGCATGAGCAGACGATTTACAAGCCTTCCAGCATTGTTTCTGTTGCAGACTGTGGCTGTAATTCTCTACAATATCTGTGTTAATAGAATTTTGTGGATTCATACTCACACCTTATTACCAAAGAGGGTGATGCTGGTGAACAAACATAGCTTTTCAAATGCCAGTCATGTACAGGAAGCATAAATCTCACCATATTTCAGAGTGTCAAATGGACTCTCATTTGCAATAAAACCTAAATATTTTTTGAAAAATTCATTAATTCTCAGATTTTAATTTAATATAAACATATTCCTTGGTCATTTCTAATGCATACAAGCAGACTAATTTTTTTATTTTTTTTTATGAGCTAATACAAAACAGCAGATGTCATTTTTATCTGTGTTTCCAACATAGATGGATTTTATCCATTGTTGAAGTCCACCAGAAAACTATGGGAGGTTTGTGTAATTTTACAAAACAGATTGTAATTGGCAATATTGTTGGAGTCGTTTGCGACAATAATTCAAGCTGTCAAAGGAGAGCCACAAGCTCCTAAAAGCTCTGAAACATCCATTTTAAGCTAATAAGTGCATTTGGGTTTCAGTCATTTTTCTAACCAGTGACATGTAGTCTGTGGCACCGTTCATTTTCTGTGTAATTACTGAAGGTTTGGAGCTGCAATTAATTGTTGTTCCTTCAATGGAAACTGTTTGTTTTTTACTCTCTAAGCTGCTTATTGAAGTGCAAGATGGAATATGTGCCCAAGTTTTTTCAGCTTTTTTTTTTTACTTTCAAGTCTGACTGGTCATGTGATGGTTATGCTTATTCATCGAAGGAAGGGTGAAAATGAAAAAAAAAACTGAAAAAAGGCAGTCCAGCCTAATTTGAGATATAAACATCACTCTCAGGAATCCATGCATGGCACAAACACCAATGACAATAAAAGTAACAACAGCAAAGTTCCCAGCTAGAATGTGAGTTTGTAGGTCAAAGTTTTAAATGGGGATTTGCTTAGTATGAACTTGAAGATAAGAAGAAATATTGTTCAATAACCACTAGCTTGGATACGTAACAAACCAGAACCTTACCTCTGGACTTAAAAGCATTCTTTGGGAACCCCTGTTCTTCCCCATTGTGTTTGAGGGTAAATAGTGACTAAATCTATAACTACAAAAATCAAATTCTGACAGCATTCAAGTCAACAGAAATGCTGGTTCTGACCAGCATTCTATAAAAATGCCCATTTGAAAGATATATTCTGAGAAGAAAATAATAATTTATTACTATAGGCAGCCCCAAGCAAGATTTCACTGACATGACTGTCAGAAAAGTATATTAAAATCACTTCTCTGATTTGACTAAGAAAATACTGCTTTTGATTTGCTTATGCTTAAATGCTCTAAGATTTTGAAGTTTTCTGACTTCAACATGCAAACATTGCTATTTAAGCAGATAATTGAGCTGCAAAACCCTACAGATGCTTTAAGGATTATTTAACAAATCATTCAGCTCTTGATCATGAGATCTTAATCAGCGCCACATAGGCAGAGCAATTAGAGGGAATTTCTTTATGGCGATGTGGTGATCCCACGTGGGTGTGAACACAATGCAGTGTGACACCTCTGACAAGAAAAGCACAACACACTGTGATGGGCTAATTGTTATGCACCTGGAGCTCAAAAAGGCACAGAAAGGTCAGTCTGACTATATGATGTTACAGAAGCAGGAACGGCTCAGAAGCACTGCAACAAAACACAAGTGAGCAACATCTTCACTCGAAGCTCAACATGCAGACATTAGATCCAAAAATGCTTTAAAGAGGAACAAATCTGATAAACCTGTTTAAATACAACCAGCGTTGATGTTTTTATGTCATCATACTTAACTTTTTAGCTTAGCTTTAAGGTTTGTTCACGTAATCCTTCTTCCTTCAATTTACTGAACAGGGTCATGAATAACTAAGCTGCTAGAATATAGCTGAAGAATGTCAAAACTCTATGCCATCCTTGACAAAGGTAATAAGTTAGTCTTTGCATTTAAATACAGCACATGCATCTTTATATAAACAGTTTGACACAATAAACTTTTCTGTAGATTCAAGTAGCTTGTAATCTCTGCCACACATTCCCTCCTGGGTATTCTCAGCTCTGCAGATTTTCATTCTGTTTCTAAGACAATACCGAGGCAAATCACAGCCATATAATCAAGAACTCAGGAGCTCCCAAGGGTGTAGGCATAGCGGAAAGCCTACGTTTCTATAATTGTTACAGCACATGGACGATTGTTGTTCATTCTCTATAAAACTAATAATAAACCAAAATCTGACACATGCATACAGAAGGAACATTTTATCAGTCAAATGGCATGTTAAGCACATCTGTTATGTTAACTTGGCTGTGATTCCTTTAGAAAGGCAAAATGTGCACCAGCTGTGTTTGAGATGGGAGCCAGCATCCTGCACCTTTAAAGCCGTCCTTTTCACTCTGGGGTGTCGCTCTTTCATGTTCTGCTCTTACATCAGTGTACAATTCAGAGCCTGTCAGCGGCTGTACGGGAGAGAGAAGGACATTTAGTGAAGACGTAGATCATAGTGGTGATTTTCTGGCTTTAAGCTCTAAGGAATGCTTTGTATTCTCGTCTAATGAAAGTTTTGTCACAAACTTCAATTTATTATTTTTTTTTAAAACAGGCCAAGGCAAATTAACTGTCGTTGCTCAGTAATACTCCTAAAGCAGTTGCCCATAGAAGTCAACTAATTATTAATAATACATTGTCATTTAATATCAGTGTAAATATAGATGTTCTGTGAGGAACTCAGAGGAAATAAAGCCTAGAAACAAGGGTAACGCTGGAGGATGCACAGAGATCTGTGGCTCAGATAGGAGAAAAGGTTGACAACTTTATGCTTGAACTGCAACATGAAGTACATTTTTCTAAGAAAGTCATAAAAGGTCCAATTTAAAATTTGCCGCAAATCATGAAAGATACAGAAAACACCATGTTGAAGAAAGAGGTATTGACAGAGAAGACCTAAATTAAACATTTGGGCTCCATGCAGAAAACCCAACATTGTCGACACATCACACCCACAGGCAAACATGAAGGCGGCAGCATCATGCTGAGGGAACACTTTTCTCTGCCAGAGCTTTTGTTAGTACACATAAGATGAATGGAGCTAAATACAGGGCAAATCCTGCACGACTCAAATCCTGCTAGAGGCTAAAAATGACATGGACCCGGTGGATGACTCCCACCGTACGATAAAAGTTTAACAAGTTCGAACCTAAACCTAATTCAGAATCTGTGGTAATATTTGAAAATAACTGTTCACAAATCCTCTGCATTCAGCTGGACAGGATTTAAGCTACTTAGCAAGTAAGAATAGCTGAACTTGACCATTTTAGTCTCTTGACAAGTGAAGCTAATACACTTGCAGCTGTAAATTCAGAGGGGCAGAAATACACGTTTCAGACTTCTATTTTTAAAACTTTCTTAAATAATAGGAATTATTTTCCATCCCAAAATGTTGCACTACGTGGAGTGGTCCATCGCAACATCAACAAAAAAACCCTAATAATAAACATTTTCACAAAAAAACACAGGGTATGAATACTTTGTAGTTTTGGGCAGATATACAGCAGCAACATCTCCTCTAATGGGAGCTGAAGGCATGGGCTCATTTTAACAAAGTCAGGTTTTGAACAGCTCCCAAGTTTGTGTTGCATCAGAGTCAGACAACCTTCCGGGCGGGCTGCAAGAATCCTGATTGCTTCTGCTGCTTTATTCAGCCACAGAGGGTTAGAGGGAAACTAGAGCGAACAGGGAGAATCTGTTGAGTTGTTGAAGCTGGGAAAGCTTTTAAAGCAGGGAGGGGGAGGTTGTGGTTGCAGTCTGATCCTAAAACACAGGTGCTGCCTTCCTCCTGAGCTGCAGCCCACCCCCCTTCTCCCCCCAGCTGCAGAGTGTTTGTCCATCTGATCCTCTGTTAAATCCTGATTATTATGGATTTGTCCTTTTTTTTCCCCCAAACTTGTGTTTTTACAAGAGACGAGGCTCATGTGGCAATCCTTTTGTTGGCAATCCAACTAAGGCATCAATTTCAACTCTTGTTAAAGGTGCAAAAAGTAAATAGGGTAGAAAATACGAGGCACCAAGCCAGAAGACGTGTAATTGAAGTGTCATCATCGGTGATAGTTAGGGTGATAGGACTGGGTGGATTTAGTTTCAGTCGGTTTAAATATATATATATATATATATATATTTAATATAATATATATATATATTAAATATATATATATATATATATATATATATATATATATATATTATATATATATATATATATATATATAATTACTGGTAGAGACATTTTCCAGCTTCTCTTCAATAGCTGCGACCTGATCTGAAGCCCCACTGCTCTCCAGTGCAAAACTACAACAGCAGCAGGGTGAGGGGGAGGGGGCGGGGGGGTTGGGGTCTTTTTTTTTTGGGGGGGGGTTCGTGCGGCGTCACGCAGAGCTCATCATTGTCTCTCTCACACTTTCTAACAAGCCATTTCACAACATCCAGACAGCGGATCGGGCTGTGCGCAGCGGCAGCGGCAGAGACGGCAGCCAGCTTTGCCCTCGGGGCTCTTCTGCCCCCCCCTCCTCTTCCTCCTCTTCCTCCTCATCCTCCTTCGTCCTCGACCATAACTAACAACCTGGATGAGGCCAATTACTTGGACTTAATCTCTCATAACGTTCTCGATCACTGATGTGGATGAGTACGACTAATCATCGACTGGTCGAGATGTGTGGAGTTGAAGCGATGGTGCGGGAGATCCGAGATCCGCAGGGTGCGAGATGTGTTGCAGATAAGAGACACTTGATTTGGCTGCGAGCGGATTGGGATAATTGTCAGCTCGGACGACACCACCATGCAGGGGCAGAGGATTGTACAGTCGAGAGAGCACTGGTGCGTGTGATTGGATTAGTGTGCAGCCTGGTGTCTGAGGGGAAAGATTTTTTGTTCTTTTTCATTTATTTATTCGGTCGGATTTCTCTCTTTCTCTCTGTTCGCTGTCCTCCGGGTTCCTGCAGAACTCCTGACTCGCGGAGAGCCCCATGCAGCCGCAAAGGTTGGTGTGTGTCCTCCGTTTGTTTTACGTGCTAACCACTAAACTTCCCTTTTGCATATTGATCTTTTACGATTTTTCCCTTAAAAATCCGGGTTCTCAACCCAGAAAGGTGAATTTCTGCAACCTTGGATTCCTCAGTTTGAGCCAAGACACAAACGGAACTTCTAGTAAAATCTAAACAATTCCGGTTTGCTTCTACTAAAGCTTTTTCTTCTTCTTCTTTTAGAGTGGCAACATTTATATCAGTAACAGCCACTTTAATGGGGACGCGAATTAAAGGATGATCTTTTAGCCTGTAACAGGTAAAAAGGAAAAGAAAATGCGCCCGCTGGATGCAGGTTTTCTCCTTTTTAATGTCTGACAGCTCCAATTAGCACAATAACTGGGCTGTCCGTGCAGCTCACAGTTAATGACAGGTTTGCTTGCCCTCGTAAAAGCCATGTGCGTTTGTGTCAAGATTTCTGCTTTCAGATCAGATCTAACAAGCGCCATCTGTTGGGAGAAGAGGCTGTCGAGGTAGATCAGGCTTCTATTAGTAAAAAAAAAAAAAATGCAACAACTCACTAATATTTAATTTTCATTTTTAAAGTGTATCGTAATGCCAAAGAATGGTTTTTACAAAAAAAATAAATAAATAAAACAGTATGTGGCCTTATGCATAAAACCAACAGATTTATTGAAATGCAGTTTTTTTTTTCCTGCCCATATTTAAAAAGAGAGATGCACCCATCATGCGTTAACTGGCCACTACTGATTGTAATGGTTTCCATAAGGTCTGACCTGCAGATTATTATTTTTCTTCACTTATTCCAACGACTACGTCACTGAAGAGAGATAAAAACGTGGTACAGGTTCACTGATGTGAATTCAAATGAAAGTGAAACAAGTACGAAATCCTCTCCGCTTCTGCATCAAAACATGTCTCTAAAAATCATTATCATTTTTATTGAATGTATATTTTTTAAGCAATAAAGCACATTTATAATGGGGCTCTAATACCAGAAACGGTGGCAGTTCTTAGTTTTGATAAATGGAAGGAATTCTTGTCCGTGTTTGTGGCATGTAGTGTAATACCAATCAAGGGGGAAAAAACGGGTGATTTCAATGTCAGATCAATTCATTGGTGCATCTCTATTTAAATTGTATGAGCTATAAATACAGGAATGCATCAAGGTGTGAAACATCACTGTCGAAATCAAATCAATGAATCAAACTAAGATGATTAGCATGTCACTTAATTTTATTTCTTAAAGTGACACGTGGCTTGATAAGAGGCGGCAGCTGGTGTGAAGGTTTCTAACCTTCAGCTGACTGGTGGCATGACAGGTATTAGGGCTGTGGATATTGATTTAGTTTGACTAAGGTTGATTTGTTGATCTTTAAAATATTCCACCACAACATTTAAAACTGCCTTTGTGGGCGTGGACTAATAATATGTAGCAGTGAAATACTCCATTTATGTTGACATTCAGCTGAGATTTGAAATGCTGGGAAGCAGATTGTGTTTAAATAAAGTTGGATTGTATTATTCCATAGTGCTTTCTGGATGATATAACATTAGAGGTATGATAACCCCAGCTACCAAGGTTTTAATCTGATTTGCTTTAATTTCATTTGTTGCTTTTCAAAAACTGCTATAATTATTCCAACTGGTAAATAATATTACATTGATGTTATTTGTGAGAGTATTTAAATCTTATTGGGATTTGTTTTAAAATGCTTAGACTTATTATGTTTATTACATCATGAAAAAAATTTGAAAAATCTTGTGTACATTTTATTTGGGTAGGTACTATTCAGTATTTCTGAGTGGAAATCGTTTACACTTATGATCAAACACACTCGAAAATTTGTTGCATTTCAACATTCTTTTTATGAATATTTTGATGCTAACATATTTCTGAAGGACTTAACAAATCAGTCACCCTCAAGGTGACTGATTTGACTGATAAAATAATTAATTTTCTAATTCAATAATTAGAGAATTATTGAACCAAAATTAATCTTTATTCAAGTAAAGATGAAACCAACATGCTCAGCTTGAGTAATAATTTCAAAATTGAAGTTATTATTGCACACAAATAATCTCCAACTAAGGTCACTTAGTTGGAGATTTTATATAAAGTAATTTGGGTTGCATTCCACTGTTAAGAACGGAACAAAAATAAACAAAAATCCTTGTGAAAGGAGTAAAAGAGTTATTAAAATAGTAATAAACATTAAAATCTATTTTAACAAGGTGGCATTTTCCTGACATGTCATTTATTTGCTTACTACCTTAGCACTAAGATGCTAAATTAACTAGAAAGTCTGGCTTCAACGTTAGTGCTGTTGCTGAACATGTAAAAGCAAGATGCAAACCTAGATTCTTAATTTACCCAACCACAAATCTCATGGCATATCTTTATTTTTTTGAGTCGTTATTCAAATGTTGTTATTCATGCTGGAACCAATATAATCATATACATTGTGCTGTTCTCAGCTGGAAACCAATAAAGAGTGGGAAAAACATTTGTCTGAGCCACCATCTTGAGTTAAATTAGAATTATGCATTTTTAGGCACAACTTCTTGTAAAAATAAGCAGTTAATAAGATCAAAATTTAACAAATAGCATTACATTTACAAAGTAGTTTTCTTGAATTAGATCAACATGATTAACATCATGTGAACTCTGCCCAACATTTACTATTTTATAGCCAAGTTTTACATGTTTATTGACCAGAATTGTGCTTTTTTACCCTTTATAAAGGAAAACATTGAGATTACAACACTTGTGTAGCTTGGTTATCTGCTCTGTTTGGTTGCTGGAAAGATATGTAGTAGTTTGAAAACAGTGATATCTTGTAAATGTGTGCAATGCTCCTTCAGCCTCCACACTAGGGCTGCACAATAAATCTATCGTCGTCCGTTTATCACTGTGCTCAAGATCAATACAGCAAAGTCAAAGCTTCAAATTTAAACCAGCTTGACATCAGCACTCCGTCAGTAAGATGGTTGTTTATTTCTTGTAAAACATAAGCATTGAACAACATTATCACATACTGATGGTGTTTATTTCCAAATACCTAAAGTTTTTTTTTTCTTTTAAGCAAAGAAAATGTGTAGGCACCTTTATTGAGTCAGATACAGGGCAGTGTGCAGCAAGTGGGCAGAGGCGGGGCCACTCTGGTCTATTATGCGCCACATACAGTTAATGAAAACATAATTCCCTGGCATAAATGACTCCCATCTGCAAGGAATGATATGATGAAAAATATCAGTGGTTTTGAAACAGAATATCTGATACTGGTGATTATCTGAAACTGTGATTCATTTTTAGTTAAACAGATAATGCAAAAAATAAAAAGAGATCAGTTTATAAAGTGAAACTACAAAATAAAAGATAAGAAAGCAACAAAAATGTGTTTATAGTAATTGGGACTAATATCATTCAAGATAATAGCAAGAAGACGTGTTTAACTTTAACTTATGTGCCTTCTCCACCACCAGAATTCCCTTTGAATCTTTATAGTGATTATATATATATACTATATACACTATATAGTGATATATATATATAGTGTGTGGGCAACTGTGGATAGAGTAGTCGTCTTGTGATCAGAAAGTTGCAGGTTCGATTCCAGCTTCCTCCTGCCACATGTCGATGTGCCCCTGGGCAAGGCACCTAACCCCAAATTGCCTACCAAGCTGCGTATCGGTGTATAAATGTGTGAGCTTTTGTGAGTGCGAATTGGTGAATGTGGCTCTAGTGTAAAGCGCTTTGAGTGGTCAAAAATGATTGGATAAAGCGCTATATAAGTTCAGACCATTTATAATCATTTACTGACATTTATGTCATCCATAGGAGCTTTAACAACATCATTTGTTAACTAATTATGAGTCCAAGTAAACTATATGTCAATGCACTTAAAAAAAATGGAACACACATGATCACATGTTTTGCTCTGGGGCTTTTCCAGCCAGCGGTCGACCAAGTAACACATCATAAAAATATTCACATCAAAGCCTTCGGGGTGTTAAGCAACAATTTAACTCCTAGGTTGTGCAGCAGCCACAGCCTTTCTGCCACCAGCCCCCCAAAAATCATTCCATGATACACCAAAAACATTTTCAGCGTGCAGCAGCTTATAGCTTTCAGCTGCTCTCATTTATTTCAGATGTGAGCGCTCGGCATATTAGTGTTGGATACAAGCCTCTGCACAGGGCCACCCTTGTTGAAAAAACATGTGTAGGCTCAGACTCATTGTATGGGAACATATCCATCACCCGCAAGAGGGGACAGCAACCACACAGACGTTCTCCACTCCCGTGGAAAAGTACTGTATGGCCAGCCACAACCTGAGCGTATATGCAGTCATCCATCAGGTGGGGTTTCAGCTTAAATGGCAATGAAAGGCAGCACCAGTGCAACCATTTGTGAAAAATGAAAGCTAATCAAGAAGATGTCTTTAATAGACGTTGAGTTGGAAATGATTATCTGAGGAAGGTTTTCAAAGTGATTGCACTTGTCAGTAGTCAAGTTAGTTTCCCCTGCATTGATTATGTGTTGCTTCAATAGCAGCTCATCAAAATGCACTTAAACAAACACTTAATACACTTAAAAAGTATCGAGAAAAGGTAAAGAGGTATACTGGTGATCAGTACATGGTACAGTTTATTGGATATTTATAAGTTAATACATAACATTTTGTTTCAACACTTTAATGCCTGCACCATTAGCATAATATGACCCAGCTTAAAATATTATATTATGTCACCCAAGAGCCTGTTTTCTTTTATTTGTTATGTTTTTTGATAAACTAAAAAACAGTTCTGGGGGGGCTGAGACTTATCACAACCAAAGTGACTAATTGATAATACAACCAGGACATTGATGTAAAATTATATATTTAGTCAGATTCATTTGTCTTTTGAGTTATCTTGTGCCAACGCTTCATTGAAGAATGTGTGAAACACTTGGACATGAAGATGTTTATGGATGTTTTTAATTAAATGAAAAATATCAGCTTGCACACACACACACACACACACACACACACATGGTTCACAGGGCCGGGCTGCCAGGGAGTCTTTGAGGGTAAAGAAGATTTTAATTTGGCTTGTAAACACCAATTAAGATTGATGAACCATATCTGTGGCACAGAGCTGCTGATTTCAACCTATGGCGCACAAAGCGCCAATGAGACTTTGACGGTAGTTTGCAACTCACAAAAAATACTGGGATTACTTATTTATTACTTTAGTATCGAAGTAACTGTAACAGCAGGCAGTAAATATGTTCACCTTTGCTTCAAATGGAAACTTCTTGAAAGAGAAGTGTAATGTAGAAAACGTTGAGAACTCAAAGCACAACGTGAGGCAGACAACAGTGAGCCAGGAACAAGTGTTAGTGGTTGGTATTTTCATGTGACATCAGATCTGGAAATGACAACTAACTCATGTTAGTCAAGTACAATAAGCTGCTTAGCTAATGGACAGGCTCAGTGACAAAGCTAGGAACTACTAGCAATGTAAGTCATTAACAATGTGTATCAAGGCATTTTGTACTTTCAACTATCCTCACATGTATTTTTGTATGCTTCTAAAATATCAAATGACTTATAAATGTTCCAAAGTACAAATAAGCCATTTCATTGGCCGCTGTCACAATGTTTTGCATGCAAGGAAGTCATTTTGACTGTTAAGGTTAGGGGTTGGTGAGAAACCTCCAAACATTCCCATTTAAAATTCTTACTTCAACCAACATTTGTGGTAACAACAAACTAAAAAAAAGTTCAAGTCTCACTGAAATACTGTTTTCAGTATGTTGACTGGGAAAAAAACAATATTCACAAGATTGGTACTTGTTCTAAAATCTTTAAAAACCAGCCTCAGTGAATGGAAAAAGTTAAAATATTTTTGCCCCCCCAAACATTGGGCTTAAGTTTTACTGTGTAAAAAACTGGATTTAACTGCTCAACAGTAATGTGGTTATCAAAATGTTCTTGTTACGGCACCATCTGTCCTACTACTTGAACTCTGTAAGTCCGTCTACCGTCAGTTTTCTCACAGTAACATGTTTGATCCTAAAAATTTTGTTCAAACTAATGAAGTACATGTAGAGGATAAGAGTTAAGTCATAATAGTGACATACGATGCTGTTAATGAAGAGACAAGTCCCTGCTGGAGCTAATTGTTAAGGGTAGAACCATGCAGAGGTTACTTATTGAATAAAGAAGAAATCAGCAGATCTAGGCCAATGTTCAAGTAAATCAATTTTTATGACGGCTCACTCAAGTTTTATAGGCACAGCAGCCATATGGGGATTTTAAGGTCGGGGTTGGTGAGAAATTTCAACTTTCTAGGGACCTATTTGTTTTTTTTTCCAACAATAAACTTTGATCAAGACTGTAATACCGTACATGTTATATTTCCTTCACCATTGATACGATTTTCTTTTTTGTAAATTCAAAACACAACCGAGTAAACCATGGAGGAGGCACTTGGAAAAACTTAGTGTTCACTGAGGTAACATCTACCGTATTTTCCGCACTATAAGGCGCACCGGATTATAAGACGCACCTTCAATGAATGGCCTATTTTAAAACTTTTTTCACACTATTCTATGCGCATTATAAGGCGCATAGAATAGACGCCACAGTTATGTTGCCACCCATCTGGTATTGAACGGGACATGATTTGTTCCGTTCACTACAAATATGGATGTCTAATAATAAAAATTGGTCCCGAGTTCTATATATAATAGTCTGCACCAGTCATTGTTTCACTCACGGTTTGGTGTTGCGATATTGTGCCCAACTGCTTTCTGGTTAGCACAGACCAACCGACACGCTGCCGCCACAGCCTCTGTCTCTCTTCCACCGACCCCCACGGCTTTAAATGTATAGGTGCTGGTCCCTTGGTAACTCTAGCCGAAGCTCCCCGGATAAATGTCTAAAGCTACTTTGTTGACATAAAGAATGTCAACAAAACAGTCCGATTCCGGTCGGCGAGGAGAGCCTTCCGCGACTGGAATGGGGCGTCTGGGCCGGACGATGGTCACCCGTCTCCGTTCGCGCACAGCATGTTGGTGGAGAACGTGATGCTAGATGACCTGCAGACGACCTGATTATTAGGTGGGTAGGTAGATATAGAGACATCGTCTATGGGTAGATAGGTCAGTCAAACTTTATTAACAAACCAGTTTTTTGACAACTATCCCAGCATGCACTGTACGCTTCTTCTACCAGGAAAATGAAGTCGGGAGCTGCTTACCGTAGTTGCTAGACGTGTTGTGGCTCAATATTGGTCCATATATTAGGCGCACCGGGTTATAAGGCGCACTGTCGGCTTTTGAGGAAATTTAAGGAAAATACGGTACTTTAAATGACACTGGCATAGAACCATGGTTCTCAGACATGGGGTACTTAGGGTACCTTTACTAGTTCTTGAAGAACTCCCAGTATGAACTGAAGTGGATGGCCATGAAGGAGAAATAAGTGCATAGTGCACTCTTGCTGTGCTTCATTCACTTCTATAGTTGGAATTAATAACATGCCTAAATTAAGGGTTCGTGTTCCACAACTGAGAAGAAGTTGAGATTTGGAAATTGACGTACTCAGAAACAGGGTTGGCAAGATGTATAGGGCTTTAAGCAGAATTTGATCTGGGGCCTCAGTTCATCTCCGTCATTAAAAGCTCTACAATACAGATTTGGTGGAATCTGGGGCCAAGTTTAATTGGGTGACTTAAAAAGCTTTTCTGTTTGTTTTTGCTAAAGCTACCCTTAAGAGACAGACACATCAGCAAATTAGATCATAGTGCGAATCTTCTGACTTTTCACTTGTCATTTCAACTTCTACTGAGCATGGTTAATTTTCCACTTCAATGTTTAAATTTTATGCTTCTGAATTGAGATGTAAACACACCTATATTCTTCAGAGTAGGGCTGTATAATAATATCGATATCACAATATCTATTGATATTTTCTTTCCTAGAAAAAAATCGATATTCATTTGCAAGTATCGTAACAGCCAACTGTCACCTTGCTCACTCACTGCTTGCTTCGCTGGGAGAGTGACCAGGTCATCAGGCTTAGAGTGATTCCTTCAGATGTTTAGTGACGGTTTAAAAGGTATCAAACTAGCAGGTACTTGGTGCAATTTATTTACTTTACAAATGCATGTAACCTACAGTTTGTACTGTTTCAATTAAAAGAAACATGTTTTCTCACCACTTTTTTGATTCATTTTGTCCAGCTGTCGACTTTAAGTCTGTGTCCATGTCCAACCAGAGCCAGGTATTGTGTAGTTGGTGCTTTTAATCAGTTTTCAGTTAAATTAATTCAATCCAACTTTATAACAGTCACAAAATGTCACCAAAATCACTCTAAAATCATTCAGAAAATCGCAAAAGTCCCAAAAGTGCAAAAGAATTGTATCGTTTGTTGAATATCGCAATATATATCATATCATGGGTAGAATATCGTGTATCGTATCGTGAGATTATTGTATCACTACAGCCCTATTACAGAGTGACAATTTATTTAATATTGTTTTCACAACACAATAAAAATGAAAAACTGCAGTTGTTGCACTAGTATTTATCACAAGAGCAACTAATATGAATTAGAACTTGTTTGGAACCCCTGGCACAGAAAATAAATGTTTGTTTACGATAGTCAGTACCTGCATGTTGGATGACGGATAGTGGTTTCCCTCCATGTCTGCTGATATCAATCAGCTTTTCACACTTTAGTTTAGTTTTTGTTTTTTTCTTGTGGTTTTTGCTTTAAAACAAAGGTGTCTTGCTCACGCCGTTGCGGGCTGCAGCTTCGTGGGTCGTTAAAAGTCGAACAAGTCTGCACATTGAGGCGTAACACGAGACCCTCATGCAGAAGGAGGGTCGTGATTGGCTGAGCGTGTCCGCTGAGGTCTCCGGAGAGAGGTTGGACTTTCTCCGCTCTCTACAGTAAGAGCCCTGCAGCCCGCCGCGCTTTACACACTTCTGTACCGCATAGTTGTTGGCTGGAGAAGCCGCTGTGTGTTAACTTGGATACAGAAAAAGACAAAAAAAAAAAAAAAAAAAGGCAGTAAAAGCAGCTTCTGCTAACTTGGCAGTGATGAGAGAAGGACGGCGCCCGGCTTCAGACCAGTTTTGCTGCAGCGCTGCCGCTAACTTTTCTCCCCTGTTTAATCCCATGTGACCAGGGAGAGGAGCGAAGCGCGACCCCGAGCTGGATGGATGGTTATGGGGGAAAGAGGAAGACCCTCGGCGCTTGACGTGTGCAGAGTCCTCGCTGTGTTTTTCGCTCTTTTCCCCTCCGGTAAGAAGCTCAGTGTTGGATGTTAAGACTTTACGTGCACACATGTCATATATTGTTGTTCATTTTCATCGGGTGATAAAAAAAAAAAAACTTTTGCACTACTTTTTTTTTTGCATTTTTTTTTACTAATCTGAGTTTAATATAGTCTTGATTTCAGTGTCAGATTGCATAGATTCAGATCTACTAGATGTATTAGATTAAAATTTCTTCTCTTCTTTTTTTTCAAATTCTCACAGCCTTCCAGCCTGAAATGTCTAGATTTGTTTCCTTTTATTTGTTTTTGTTTGTTCTTCGCTTTTGCTTCTATATAATATCTTTGACATTTGTGTACAAAATGTCCAACAACGCTGAGACTAACTTTTTTTTTCTTTTTTGCATCTGGACTCACTTCAGATAAATCATCTCCCTTTTCTAATCTTTATGTTGGATTTTTCAATGGTTTATCCTACACTGAATATAAATTCTGTAACTTTGTCACATCACTTTGTGATGTTTGTTACCTTTATCCACTTTGTTAAAAAAAATTCTAATAGCCACAGCGTCTGTGCTTTGTTTGGTGTCTTAAGTAGATCCTTTTTATGATCTGCATGTCCCATTCAACCTAATTAAAGTTGTCGAGAGTCCACAAAAGTAGTGTAACAGCTGTTTTAACTTTCGAATGACTATATTTAGTCAGTATTTCACAAAACTAAAATAAGGAAAGGTAAATCGAGGCAGAATACGTGACGTAGAAGTAAAAGTTAAAGCATGCATTTCAATAATTACATGAATTTGTCAGTGCTGGATATTTCATCCAGACCTGAAATGATTTAATTCATCTAATCTAACCTAACTTCATTTAGAGTCGCAGCTTTTACCATCTTAATGATTTTTTTAGATAATGAGCGTAATGAGTGTAGTAGAAGTTGTAACGATGGGATTGATAAAGAGTTAATAAATTAGGATCAAATTGAACTGGATAAACTAAACTAAACTATTCTGGTAAAAATATCTTGGTCGGCTTACTTTACAAGTTTCTTAGTGTTATCAACTTCCCACCTAAATCATTTACCATTTAGCAACAATGGTGATAAGGAATGCAGCAACCAAAACAGATGATGGCTGAAATCAAGATTGTTGTATCATATCAGATGGTTAAGTGCATGAGTGAGGAGCCATGGCAAAGCTTTTCCACAAATGTCTAAATTGTGCCTTTAAAAAGTTTTGCTGTGACTTTTGCTTTGTAACATTTGGTGAAACAGCCTTATAGAACATAAATGCTTTATTAGCCCAAGGTAATGCTTGTCAGACAAGGTGTTGCAATAAGGCTTTATGAGCTATGTTTGAACAGTGGAACAGTTCAACAATCTCTGGGACAGGAGTGATTAATCATCAGTAAGCATGGAGATTAGAACCAAAAGAAGGGTTTTATCTTAAAACTTTCAAGCTAAGGAAATCCAGTCCTGTGCTATACCAAGAGACTTGGATCTACTTTTGCATTAGGTAGATGGTCAAAAATGTGTTTTTAACTTCCAGCATGTAAGTATAGGCCAAATGAACGTCTTTCCTCCTAAGTGTATAGAAAGTAATGTTTCATTTGTTGTCTGAGCATTATGGATTAGTATAGGAGGGAACAAAAAACAAAACCCACTCATTTTTAATTTACAGCTTAGTGTGTCGGCGTCATATTTCTAGACTGCATACCTTTCTGATTCCGTTTATCTCCCTGACAGCGAGTCTGCAGTGCAAGGTAATCAAGTGCACCACTGAATATCTGGCATCACCTCTAACTCTGGACTCGGGGAGGAGGAGTACTGCACGGCTCTGCGGGCGTATAAAAGCTGCGTGGGCCGACTGGCGCGGAGCTGCAGGGGCGACCTGGCCTATCACTCCGTCCAGCATGGCATAGAGGACCTAATGAACCAAAAGAACTGCTCCAAGGAGGGGCCGACGTTCCAGCCGCGAGCCAGAACCCCGCCTCCTCCTCCTCCGCCTCCCCCAGTCGTGACCGACAGCCAGGAGCGTTCCGACGGGCCGGAGGTGTGCCACTACGAGCGCAGTCTGACGCGTAACTCGGCCCCGCCTAACTACACCCACTGTGGCTTCTTCGGAGACCCTCACCTCAGGACCTTCGGCGATGACTTTCAGACGTGCAAGGTGGAAGGAGCCTGGCCCCTCATCCATAACAAATTCCTGTCGGTCCAGGTGACCAACTCGCCTGTGCTTCCAGGGTCTATGGCAACCGCCACAGTAAGGTGAGGATTAAATGTATGGCCCGGTTTTTGTGTGTCAATACAGCTTTTGATGAACTTTTATGCAAAGACAGAAAAAAAAAGTTTTACAAAATAGACATAAGGACTGTACCGAGGTTTCATGCCATAGTAAGGGATTTCTTTTTAGCAATTGTTGCATCTGATTGACATTATTTTTGATGTCATAATTTCTTTTATCTTTTTGCACACAAACAGCCCAGGTCAAACATAGAGTTCTAGAATGTGATTTTAATGTTAATTTGACTGTTTTTGATTTAGCTTTTTTTTCTTCTGGAATTCATGTTATTCTAATCAAATGTGCAGTTTTTTTTTATTCAGACATTACAAAAGGCTAAAATGGATTATATGTTGTGTATTTGGTGCCAGTTAATGTTTGATGATCTGTACAAAAGGTAACTGGGTTCATGGTCTTGGAAAAAGTTTGAAATTGGATTTTAGCCATGTTTAAATTCTTGGTGGGCAACAGAAACACAACTGAGGATAAACGTTTCAAGACGTTACTGCCCATTCCATTATCAGGATTAAAAAGACGAATTTCAGAAAAAAGGTTTTGGGCCTCTAGACCTATTTAGATCAGGGTTTTTAAAACAGTCTTGCGATTTCGAAACTGAGTCAAATTGAAATTTCAAAAATAGCACGACATTTTTTTTACTAAAACAATCAACCGTTTTAGTAAGCATTACAAGCCGTTCTTTAAAAAATTACATTTAGTCTACTCTACAATAATGCATTTTAGATTTGACAAGCCTGAGTATTAAAGATAATCAAACACAGTTGGCCTAGATGCCAAGAAAACTTCAAAACAACCTTTCATCACAATGAAAATAAATACAGCTTTGTGGTTTATGGATAACAAACCCAACAGGTAAACAATCTTAACTCCAAATGATAAAAATTAATTGTAGAAATACATTGCAGTTGTTTTTGGCAATAGATTATCTGGCTGTGATTGCAGATTACTCCAGATAAAGACCGACAAAATTATATAATTTAAAAAACAGACAGACAGTCCCTCAAAGAACAACATAATCATTGCACAGCCTACTTTACAACACCAAAGTAGTCTGAGCAGTGCAATTTTATCAATCAGAAGCACTGAATACCTGAATTGAATCACGTTTTTAAAGGCCGAGCTGAACCTAAGGTCCAGTGAAGCCGCTGGGTGTATTGATTTTTTTTTTTTGCAAATGTCTGCTGTTTGATGCTGTCTGACTGTTAGCGCTGCGGAGCGGCATCTCTTCTTTCTGTCAAACCGAGGCGTCTGGGTACTGTTAGGAATTAGCTCCATAGTAACACATCGAGAAGTCCAAGCCCGGTCTGCAATCGCTGAAATCTTGATAAGCCCCCTAAACGACATGTTGCAGCAGAGCAGAATCAGATGTTAACACAAGGATTTATTTTCACTTCAGCTCAGTCTGATGTTTCTGCTGCTCGGGGTGGAGTTGGCTATTGTGTGCATGCTTGGTTTTTCTCATGTCTTTATCTGCAGAACACCCATGATTATTAGTTTGCTTAAAGGCACAGTGGATAATTTGGATAGCTGCTGCTAAATTGTCTTCTAGCATCATGATGGAGTTGGCCCAGATTTCTTAGAGCCTTAGGAGCGATTGTAATTGAGGCCCAAAACTGAAGTACTTAGATGGAGGAATAGAAGGGCTCACATTCGTAGGAACTGTAATTTTCTGTAATCAGGGCTTCTTAATGACACTTATTAAGCATTTGCGGCTTATTTAGCTTTTAAGTGAATTACATTTTTGTGCTGCTATTCTTGGAAGTAAACGGAGACAGCTTTTTAAGAGTGCTCGGCTCTGGATAAAAGGGGAAACAAAGCAGCAGCAAGTGCCACCTGTGCAAACAAGAGCCTTCTGGTGAAAGATCTGCTTTAAATAGAAGAGCGCCATGTTGGTAGTAACACTGTTCACACAGCACAAATAAAACTGTCTTCATTCAGAGGGAGCACGGATAGAGGCTTATGTCTTTTGACTGCTTCAGCGAAATGTTTAAGAAATGAGCCGTAGGCCGGTGGGGTGCAGGGCGGCCGCAGCACATTAATTGTTTGGCTAATAAGAGTGTTGTGTAGACCCCCCTGTCAGAAACAGACAACAGAGCATTTGGCTGTCCTCGTACCATTGCTCGGACAATGCCCATGTGTCCATGAAACGGAGCCTGGAGAGTTCTGACCAGCCTCGCTTAATTAGCTGCAGAGTCTATCGCCGTGTCCTGGCCCGACGCCACTCCCCGGAGCATAGTTCTGGGGGTTCACAGGCAGGTTTTTCAGCGCTATGAATAGATCGTCTTTGTGTCTGCAAACTGAGGCCTGATTTTTACATGGCCAGGAACTTGTGTTTTTGGAGGGCGTTTACCTTGGCCTCCCCCCTTGTTGAGCCAGCACTGAAATGAGACACTTTGCCGGAGTAGAAGGGAGTCGATGTGGTACGAACTTATCCTCGGTGCAAAATCATGGGAAAAAAATGGAAACCTTTCCGTTTTTAATTGTGACGTTCACGACCTCACAAAACGCATTTATCTCTCTTGTGACATTTCCTCATGCACATTACAACCACAGACACTGGGATACGTTGCAAATAATTGTATTTATTAGACTGGATTTGATGTATTCTACCAGCACAAAAAGTATGAAGACCGAAACTAAAGCTTTTCGTCTACATACAAAATGGATGCGTGATGGAAAACAAATGATGTACGCTTTGCTCACAATTCACACTGTAAATCATAGGATGTGACACTATCATTTTGTGTGGATACATTTCTTCAGCATTGAAACGTGGTTGAAATTAAATGCAAGGCAATCCTGGGAAACCGTTTTGAGCTTGAAAGAAAGCTTGAAAGGTTGTAGGTTCAACTTTGAAGCAAAACACAAACTCTGACCATAAAGCTAGTGCTACTGGGTCAGAGAGGCTAGATGTAGATCCATGCCACACTTTTCAGATTTAACAAATGAAAGAAAAATGGAAACCACGTATGCCTCTTTTTTCTCAGTTCCTTTCTATTTTCTGTTAGTCAATCAACAGCATTAAACTTTAAAATTATAATATGACATAATCTAAAAATAGGAAGGGTGTAAGCATTTTTTTAATGTGCTATATACATTTATCACAGATTGTTATGACTGATTATACAATCTGCTACTAAAAGCAGTTACTTTCACCAGCTTCAAACAAAATATTTCTTATTGCTGACAATGGCTTTTTTTCTTTTTATTCTTGCAGCTGACGATCATCTTCAGAAATTACCAGGAATGCGTTGAGCAGAAGATGTACCACGCAGAGACGGACGACCTGCCGTCAGCGTTCGCCGACGGCTCCAAGAACGGCGGCGACCGCTACGGGGCCAACACTCTGCGCGTGGTGGAGAAGGTTCCCGGGCAGCACGTGGAGATCCAGGCCAAGTACATCGGAACAACCATGGTGGTCCGGCAGGTGGGCCGCTACCTGACCTTCGCCGTGCGCATGCCCGAGGAGGTTGCTCACTCGGTGGAGGAAGGCGACACCCAGGACCTGTATTTGTGTCTCCACGGTTGTCCGGCCAACCACGCATTGACTTCCGGAACTTCAGAGCCCGGGCGGCGGAGGCGACTCAGGGCGCCGGTAGGACGAGGGGCGGCGCCGGGACGCACGGCTTCACCTTCAAGTCGGCAAAGGTCAAGTGCAAAGAGCGACTTCCGGTGGAAGATCTGTACTTTCAATCCTGCGTGTTTGACCTCCTCTCCTCCGGAGACATTAACTTCACCATGGCGGCGTACTATGCTTTTGAGGATGTGAAAATGCTCCACTCAAACAGCAACAGATATCACATCTATGAAAAGGATGCTCTGAGCAGCGCGACGCGGCGGGGCAAAAATGTACTTTTGGCTTCGGTCCTCAGCCTGCTGGCCGTCTTACTGTGGAGCGCAGCTCTTCTGTAGTTTGTCTGACATGCTCTCCTCATGTTCTGTCTGTCAGTGAATGTGGAAGTACTATCGCTGTGTCGTATATATCTGCCTCTCCAGCAGCTCATTTCGGTGGTTCTGACATCTGCCCGATGACAGGATGACGCTCACCACTCCCTCCCTCGCCCGCCTGTCATCACGTGCATTTAGCTGCTTTTACTCTTTGAAGGGAGCCCAGATCTCAGGATGTCCACCTGGGATTAAAACGTATGACTAACCCCCAAGATGATCTTCTGCAGAAAGAGGGGTCTGCTGATCCTCCCTCCTCTGATCCACACATCGGTGCCAGGTCCAGCCATGGCTCATGTGGCTGAGTAGGGGATTGGAGTGGGCGGGGATTGGGACCTGACAGGGGTTTTTGTTAACCTAAGGCCAGAGGCAGCTCCACGTTTGATTAGTTTCCAGCTTTTGGGAAAGCCTGCGATTTTCGAAGGAAGCTCCCAGCCAAAAGGATGTCAGAGCAACGTCTCCAGTTGTCTGCTGTGGAGATTAATGAGTCATATTGTTAGGTTTTGTATGTGTGTGTGCATGTGTGCGTGTGTGCATTAGTACAATGTGTGTGAAGAATTCAGCATCTGTGGTTAATTTGGTGTGTTTGTAAGAGCAGGATTTTCCATATATATATATATATATATATATATATATATATATATATATATATATATTATATATATATATATATATATATACTGTTATATATATATATATATATATATATATATATATATAAATATAAATATAAAAGGGGGAAAAAAATCTCCAGAGGGAAATCTTTCTCGTGTCTTTTGTGTTGCTCCCAGAATATTTTGGAGAAATAAAAGACAAAATAGTCTCCTTCTGCCAAAATCACCAACTGGAATCAATAGAAACGCGTCATTTGTCAGTGACACACAGGCGGCCCCGCTATTGTTTAAGCTGACACTATTGTTTTTTTTTTTTGTTTTTTTTTTTTTTCTTTTTTAAGCCTGTTGTGTGGACGCTGCAGAAAGAAGCAAATTTACTGGCCCTTTGGAAGGAGGTCGATCAATCGGTCGGACTGTGACAGCTCCGTTTTAACGACAGTTCGGCTCAGGAGACGTCACCTCTGTTTGGTTTTAAGCATTTACAGACCGAGACTTGACTGAGTCACACCGGCTAAACAATAAGCACGTCCTGTACGGAAGAGAGAGAGAGAGAGAGAGAGAGAAAAAAATAAGGTGATCTCATGGCTGAAGTTGTTGCCAAAGAACGCCTTCCTGTGCCAACGTTTGCCTCCTAACTGAATTTTCATCTCTCAGCCTCAAGCTCTTACAGGAACCTTCGCTGTATATAACTCGTGTTTGCCATACAGTGAGAAAATACAGATGTGTTTTTTTTTTTGTTTTTTTTTTTGGTGTGTTCATGTCAATTCATGCTTCTAGCTGGAGGATGTCTTTCAGCTGCAGCATCTGCTCCATGCTCTTACTGTCTTCATTCAGTAAGATTAGATTTTCGGCTTTACGGTCGTTTATTGTTTACGCCGGAAAGTGTGCGGCAGGCCCTTCTCACTGCTGTTCTGAAAATGCGTTCTAAATACACTCTCAACAACAAAGTAGTAGTGGTGTTAAACCTTGTGTTAATGGATGTAACTGTGTGTTTTACGGTATCTGGTTCGACTTGTATTCTGTGAGAATTGTACATAGGTTTTTGTGCATTGTTGTGTTTAGATTTGTATATCACCCGTTGTGTTTTTGAATTTATCCCTTAAGATTTGTACACAATGTTTTCGGTGAATGTGAGCCTCTAATTCTTTAAAAAAAAAAGAAAAGAAAAAGAAAGAGGAGGAATTTTTTAATTATTTTTCAGCAACACGAACGCCATAGAACAGTTTTCAAGACGGCACACACGTTGACAGAGTGAGAATATCTCTTGTTTACCGCAGATGTTTTAACGCAGCCCACCTTTCTGAAAAAGAGAATGTAGGAAAATGTTCTGTGGCGTTTGTGTGTTTGAGTTTGATGCACTTTATGTTTGGTTCTTTTCATTCTGATGTTTAAAATGGATTGTACAAACTAGCTGACCAGGATAGGCCAGAAAGATCAAACTGTGTTCTAATGTAAATCTGATGTGGTCCCACATGCCAGCTGTTGATAATGTAAGTTATTTATTGAATAAAAGACAAAGTCTTGTCAATGAGCTGCTTTCTTTTGTCTCAGTTCTGTTCCAGTAAAAATCGCCTATTAATAATTTTTAGTGTTTGACTGCCCCCTCCTGTTCAAACATGGAGCTACTAGACGTCTTACCAATCTCTTATCACCTTTTTTGTTTTTTAGTAAAACCTAAGATTGTAGCTTTACAAAATAAGCAAAACTTTTAAATTCAGTGGAGAACAATCCATTAAATAAGCATGCATATTACTGCTGCAGGAGAAAATGATGTCGCTCTAAAGTTATTGATTTCACCTTTTTCTTTTACCTGAAAGCAGAGTATTGGAGTATGGAGAAACATTTTTTCCAGAGTTTGACGTCACTATTATCTAAATTTGATGTCCTTCCCGTCCTTTGTCACTCCTTTTTTTCCCCCTTCCTCTGCCACTTATCCTTTTTTCCTTCACTTACTCATTCCTTGCTTCTTTTGAACACTCCTTGTCTTCTTTTTGTGTCCTACTTTTTGTCCTCCTTCCTCATCTTTTTTTCCCCCCTTAAATTAGGTTTACTTAATGAAATTTGATCCCTAACTGAGTCCACGTTTAACCGTGATTAGCATTTGAACGTTGTTACCATCTGTTTGTTGCACCCTAACCCTTAGCTGTTTGTTTAAACAAACAGCTGGTTTAAGCATCTCAACAAAAACAAAGTTTAAGATACTTGGTTTGAAACACGATAGCATGGGTAGAGCATAGAAAGCAACAAACATCAATTTCTAAACCAAAGTGGAAAAACAATGAGTGAAATTAAGTAGAAAACAAAGAATTTGGCTTCTTTTAGACTATTGCTGGTAAATAGGACCACAAACACCAACACCTTTATTCAGCATTAGACCACTCATTAAACTTGGCTAAACACATTAATGTACCAAGTATTTTTAAAGAAAGATCTGCAATTTTCTTGTTCCTGTCAGCAAAAAATTAACTAAAACATTTTCTAGATGCAGAAAATAGAAAAAGAAACCAGTATTCCTTTCTTTCTTCATAAGGCAACGGTGCAAAACTACCATTTAGTTAGTTTTCAGCTGGTGAAATAATAAATCTGAATAAAATTGTGAATTTAAAATTTTTTCTACTAAAGTTAAAAATAAAATTGTTAAGGAGCATCAGAAACATTGTTATTCCAAATGTAATTTTAGCTTGAACCTGGTATTGACAATAGACATTTTTTGTGTAACAAAGTTTATTACATATGTCCAAACATATGTACAGCAAAGTTTTTCATGAGGAGTGGTTTTGTCACAAATATAAATTATTTAAACTTTCTTACAGAACATAATACAGGAACTGTAGTTTGTTTTGAGTGGGAGAAAAAACAACAGCTGGTTGTTCACTGTAAGAAGTTGACTGTAAGTGCCCCCCTCCAAAAAAAAAAACAAAATCATACCATGGTTTTTACACTTTTCCCCCTAAAATCATCACTTCTACCAGAAATCTACATGAAATTACCAGAATATGTTATCCTTTTTTGAGCTTTTAATCAATTTCTAATTTAGCTAAGAGCAGCACTTTCATATTCTGTCAGCACTATTCATCAACCGTTCCCCAGTTTGATCCTGGAAACAGAAATGGTACTTAAAGAAGCTTAAAGAGACCAGAATAAAGGTGTGATGAAAGCAGATTTGGCACAGGAGGAGTGACAAATAACGGCAGTGTACAACCATCTGTGGGTAGAAACAGAACGCCTGATTAGGGAAGAAAAGGTGAATTACTTAAAGGAGCAAAGTACCATTTCTAAGCCGTCATAATACTGCAAGGCATAATAAAGGATTGTTTGGATTTATAGTGTTATGAACTCCTGAAAAAGTCATGATAAATACTGCTTTCATAGCTTCAATATTGGCAAGGAAAGACTTTAAAGTGAACAGAGCGGAAGGGATGGCGATGACTCAAATAGATACATAGTTACAGAAATGGTACATAATGGTACACAAGAGAAATGTGAATTGGATTTAAAAAAAGCAAAAATAAAAATAAAAAAATCATAAGTTCTCCTGAGTGATGCTGGCTTGTTTAATCAAATTTCCAGCAACCTCAGATGAAATCCTCTTCATCTGCACAGTGAAAACTCCGTGATTCTCTTCAGCTACATGGTCAACATGTTTCCAAGGTGCAAATGATTAACACATTCAACTTCTGATGACATCTTTTTGCAATACTTAAAGCTAAGCACAGGAAAAAAAATAATAATAAGTGTCCATGGTTGCTGCGGGAACATTCCCGTACATTTACCCTTCAGAAGGCCAACACTTTCAGGCACTTTTAGGATTGAGATCATTCATCAGTTTATGGATCCAAATCTCCCTTCTAATAGTCCATAGGACTAAGCTTCTGCAGTCATTCCACTCAGTTGCTTCATGATCAACTGAGGAGGCAGTTCATTTAAATAAAGATGCACAGTTTAGTTCATTTTCTTCCATCTTACAATCACAAACACTGGGAGAAAGTTTGCTGGTAAAACACAGTACATGTTGATTCCCTTTCCTTAACAGTCAGCTTATCAATGGAGACGCCAAGTGGCTCTGGGAGGCTTTATGTTTTCCTGCTGTTCCAGTTTGGGTCCGCCATAAGGCCGGGATCCGTGGGGCGCTCCAGCGGGGAGCGGGAGTCCTGCGGAGACTTCTGGGCCTGCGGGAGCGGGGGTCCATCAGCGGGAGGGGTTTGTCCGGGTGGAAGGGACGGTTGTAGTGATCCGGCCCCGGCGGACCCTGTGCTCTGTGATCCGGCATCCTCCTGAAGTCCTGAGGGGGGCCGTCCCTGCCCTGGTGGTAGCTGGGGTGGAACTCATCGGGACGTCTCCGTTTGGGGTCCGGGTGCCTGAAAGACATGATTCAGGATTCATGTTTTTTAAACTGTAAAAAAAACAACAAAAGATCGCATGATTGCAGATTTCATGTCCACGTGTTTAGACAAGACAATGGAGTTACATTTAGAATTACTGGTGATATATTCCAAGACGTTATTCCTCTTCACATTGATCTAAATGGCTTAACCAAAGCAAAAACCAAAATTCTGTCTGCATAAAATAAGACCAATAAATTGTTCCTATAGTTTCAATGTCTTTTCTACCACACTTTTACATGGAGGAAAATATTATAGTTCTTCCACTCAACTTTAATATTGTTGGATAGAGCACTCTGAACAGAAAGTTCCTTCAGCATCGACCGTTTCTGGCTTCTGATGGTGAAGCGTGTTGGTGACCTCTGGAGGTTACAGTGCAATGTTTTAGAAAGTCAGCTAAACGACTTTTCAGATGCTTCTTGAGGGAAAAAAAAAAAGACTTTCCTGTTTTTGTTGTTGACCAGCTAATTAGGATGGAAATTTTAAATGATGATGAACGCTGGGTGAGCTTAGGAAGCACTTCATACCAAATTTGAACATTTCCGTTTTAAGTTTTTCCAAGCCTCTAAATTTAATCAAATTTTCTTGGTTTTGTTTAAACCAGTGAAACGTTTTCCTTTATCCCCCCCATTATCCCTCCTTCCCTCACACAGATACAACCATGCCCTGCTCGAGTCCCTCGTTTCTTTTGTACATATGTAGTTTTTGTTCTCATAAATAAAATAATATGTTTTGACTTTCAGAAATATAAAAAAAGTGTTTTAAACAACCTGATCAGTACGTAATACTTTAGTTCAGGTGTAAGCTGCCTGTAATTTTTTGCATGCTATATTTTTATAAATATTTTTCATTCTTATATTTCAAATGCGTTTCTAATTTTGAACCAATGAGTAAAAAAGGAAATCCAGATTTTTTTAAAAAAAAAATAATAATTTAGAATGCCATCCTGGGCCGCTGTCATATATTTTTCCTCTATGTAGCCATCATGTAGTAAAAGTGAGATGAAAAGGTCTCATCTCACCTGTCGTAATAGGGCCGATGTCCCCTGTGGTCCCTGTCGTTGCCGTACTGCTCATACGGCCTTTTTCGAGGAGAGGTGTTGTTACGGTAACCTCCTGAGCTTCGATACGCGTCTCCGTGGGGACGTCGATCTCCGTAGTGATCCTTGTAACGATGAGGGTCGTATGGATGGTGGCGGTCTCCCTGCCAAGGCTGATTGCTGTTTCCTTGGTAACCGTATTTACGATCCCTCGACCAGTCTCCCCGATCTGTGGAAAAAAAAAAAAAAAAAAAACATTAAACAGTTGAATAGCGACAGTTTTGCTTGTTTGGAATTTAAAAAGAATCATTTGGGCTTTGAAGTAAGGCAGCTGGTCCACACGCACCGCTGTTGCCAAAGTGTCGTTTGTTAGCAGCGTTGTACGGTTCCCTGTGGTGTCCGTGTGTCCCTGATTGGCTCGGGAGAGCCCGGGTTTGGAGGACGGCATGCCTGTGGAGTCTCGGCTGGACCCCGAAGGTTCTGGTCTAAAAGATTTCATCCTCCCTGAGGGATCGTCCTTCTTCTTGTGCTCCTTCTGGAAACGTCACGATGTATTTAGTGGCGATAACACACGGCATCTCGTGTTCCCACCAAGACACTCCAACTTACCTCTTCATCGTGCGATCGCTTCTTCTGAGCCATTTTGTAAAGCTTGTGGAGTTTTCTGGCACTGAACTCTGTAAACTTTGACACAAAAATCCAGAGATTCCTAAACAACAAAAGGACAAAAAACGATTAGCTGACCAGAGGAATCTGATGTTTAATGCAACCAAGATATCACTTTTTTTTTTTTTTTTTTTTTTACCTGCGCCACATCTTGACATGTTCGGGGTCGCTGTACATTTTAAGGCACTCTGTGATTCGGTCTCCGATCTTCAGCAGGCATGTGCGTGTGTGTTGGAGCTGCTCCTGGTCAGACAGTCCTTCATCGGGTTTGTCCAGCTGCTTGAGGGCCTTCTTCACCGGCCGCATGAGCTCCTTACACTGCAGACGAGAACGTCACACACTAATGCCTACGCTGGGGGAACGAAAACAAAACCCGTCTCTCTGCATCGTTGCTCAACTCACAATGCTAAAAGTGTCCTGGTCGAGCTCGTCGTCCTCCTTTCCTTCGATGGGAACGGGCTCGGAACCGGCCGTGATGTGAACTGGACCTTGAGTCTTCTTCCCTTTGGCTCCCTTAGCCTGGCGAACAAAAATACACAACAGCAAGTGTTTACGCCGACAAGCCATTTAGGATGTTTCTAGATCATTTATCTGGTATGTATATGTAGACTTATTCCATAAAAACCACAGAATTCTAGAGGTAAAGTTCTAAGATACCTTCTCCTTTCTGGGCTTGGCAGTTTTCTTTTCCTTGTCTCCGTCCTTCTCTTTTTTAGGTGTTCCCTGTTTTTCTTTGTTTTCCTTGTTATCCTTTTTCTTTTGCCTCTTCTTCACAGGAGACTTCTCCGCTCCCTCTTCCTGCTCAAAACACAAAGCCACGAGAAAAACAATGAGTTGAAGGTCAAGAAAAGCAAATATTAAGAAATTAAACTCTACTTTAAACTGCTCTTTAGTGTGCCGATGCAGACAGCGAGTGAAAAGGTTTTACAGCGTTTAAAGTGCTTCATAAAACCATCAGTGTGGTTGTAATGGCTCAGCATTTTAGATGTAAAGGTGAGTTATTGTCATTGCACAAATAAAAGGCAGCTTATTGAAATTCACATGTGGTATGATCAATGAAAATCAAATTTTAACCCCAAAAGAAAATGAATTTAAAGTTCAACTCCAAATGTGAGAAAAATTAAAAATCAGTTAGTTGAGCCTCTGAGGAGCTGACTGACCTTGACCTCTCCTTCTTCTGAGGGGGTTATCGGACAGCCGGGGGGACGAGATCTCGTTGCCCTGCTCGTCTTTGAGAACCTTGGCTTCCTTCTTAGCTCGGGGCTTCCTCTTCCTCACTTTAACCTTGGAAAAAGAGACCAGAACAGCAAAGTGGTGTAAATGAAAATGTAAATTACGCTCAGGAGAAACTATTTGAAGCTTCAGGAGAAGCTATTTGACGACCGGCAGCTCACCTCCTCTCCGGATTTAGACAGAATTGCGTTGTCTTGCTCTTTCTTAAGCAGCTTGAGTAGATACTCAGCTCTCGCCTGCAACTGCTTGCCCTGAGGCTTCTTGTTTGGGTCGTCCGGAAGAATCTGTGCAGAAGGACAAGAGATGTTAGATTTTACGATTCCCATTTGTTTTTTAAAAGAGCTACTGACCAAAAGGTCAGATGTTAATGTTTTGAAATCAGAGCAGGGAGGTTAAGAGTGGGAACGGAGAACAACTAATTAACCGGCTAATATCAGCTAATTATATTCCAGGCGTTAGTCTACAAACAGGAGACATTTGCTTGAAAACTAATAAAATAAAACAAAAGTTACTTCTTCAAATTTTTTGTTTACATCTAAAAAATAAACCCATCTACCATATTTTCTGAACTACAAGTCACATTTTGTCTGTCATTTCTAAAGAACATCTACACTGGAACTGGAGAGCATTTTATCCAAAATGAATAAACTAAACATCAAATAAAAAGAATTATGGGGAGTGTAAACAAAATTGCATTTAAAAAATAGTAATCATTCAGTTTTGACATGGAAAGCAGAAAAAAGCAGCAAGTAGTGCAAACTGCTTTGTACCAAGAGTCAGATGTTTCAGCATATCTCAAAATGTGGACTTTTCAATGATATTAATCTCTTTAACAACAGTTAAAATTAATTATTGTCTTGACAGTTAATGTCAACCGTTATCGCAATTTATCATTGAATTGATTTATTGCTTATTGGGACAGGCTTAATTATGAGCGTAATAATTCATTTCCCGTTATTTTAGTCGCGGTAGGACGCAATTTCAGTTTTTAAATATTAAGAAGCTAATTAATCATTGAATAAAACTCTTCATGAAAGTGCTGGGACTTCAGCACGGTGGAAGATAATTAAACCTGCCTTATCAGCCAGTTGCAGGTCAGGATCTGTCTTTATCAGATCCCAGTTTCCAAAGCCGTGCTCGTAGATGCCCAGTAGAAGCTGAGTGTCGTCCTGCAGATCCCACTCCACGTCGAAGTGGGCGACTTTAACCCTGCAAGTCAGCTTGAACCTGAAGGAAGGCGGGGGGTAGGGGGGGCACATTTACGTTAAACTGAACAACAGAGATAAACACTTCAGAAACACAACAATGTGGCAGAGCAGATAAAGACAGAAGTTCCTCACTTGTTCCTCTCAGCGGGGATGAGTGGAATGACTTTGTGAAGCGGCTCAAACTCCTCCTCGTGCTGGATGATTGACTTGGCATTGACCTGAACTCCTGAAATCTTGATGTTGATTCCTCTGCGTTTCCCAGGACCTTTGGCTGAAAGAAAAACATTTTAATTTTTTTTGTAATTCTTTTGGCTAATAAGTGTGTGTGTTTTGTGTGTGTGTTTGGGGGGGGGGGGGAATCAAAGTTTTATTTCCAAAATAAACACAAGCTACAAACCTTCAACTGGGTTCTCTTTGAGCTGTTCCTCGTGCTCCTGCACGGCCGTCACGCAGCTGGAGTGAATCAGTTCGCCCAGCCTCTTGAGGTCCGCGATGGATTTGTCCACCAGCTCAGAGTCTCGGGCGATGGCTTCCAGTCTGGAAACAAGAAGCGTGTTTGTCAAATCTAAAGCTGGCGAAGCTCCGGCGATGAGCGAGTTCTCATTAAACTTACCTCTCCAGTGGAGATCCAAACTTCTTATAGGCTTTAATGAATCTGTTAAAGGGATGAGGAATAGATTTACATCAGCCTCCTAAGTGCATCTGCTTCCGTTGATTTCATGTAAGGCAGTTGAATGATGTACCTGCGGATTTCTGCGTCGGTGAAGCCCTCCACGTTGTTTTTGCGAGCTCGAGGTCTGCCTCTTTTCTTCGGCTTCTTGTCGTCGTCGCTGTCGTCCGTCTCGCTGTCCGAGCCAGACGAGCGCTGCTTGAGCTTCGAGCCCACATCGCTGTCGCTGTCATTGGCTTGAGCCTGAAAAAAACAGAAAACAAACAAAGAAAAGGCAGCGTTGTTAAGAGTCAAACTGGCTTTGAGATATAGATGTGCAGGAGATCTTTATGACTATGCACAATTTTCCTTATTTCTGAAATGATTGGAGTGAAAATAGTAGAACTTCTTGATTCTAAGAACACAAGACTAAATTGCCTCTCAGCCTACCCTCTTGTTGGAGCTCCTGCTCCGGGGCAGCATGAAGATGTCTTCCATCTCCCGCTGCTTCTCCTCCTCCTCAATTTTACGCCGCTGCTCCTCGGGAATGATGTCGTCCCATTCCCGTATGGGCTTCTCCTCAAACTCCGGAGTGGTCTTTCCATACTGGAGAAGTTGGCGACCTGAAAGGAAGGAGGAGAGTTTAAGAAATATATTTTAGGATGATTAATTGAATAACAAAACAGGCACATTCTGCAGATTTTCTATTTAACCACTCTGACATTTTTTACGCAATATTAGAAACTTATTTTGGCATGTAAATAATTCAATTACATTTTTTCAAATCATCTGTAGCATTTGTTTGTAGCATTTGCAGCTACAAACAATCTGCCAACTAATTCTATTGATTATTTTTGGATTAACTGATTAATGAATGGATAGCAAAGTTTGCTTAATATACATTTTATTAACATCATTTGAAGCCGGTGAAACAAAAATGCCACTTGAGGAGTTCTGAGTAGAACAGATTTAGAACAGATGGAAAAGGGAATTTTTTTATATTTTTTGCACAGTTTTGGCTTAATTAAATCTGATTGTGTCATTCTTCCAGCAAATAGCCTTGTTTGGAGTTTGTATGCTCAAGTTAATAAATGATTTTTGAATTAAATCGAGTAGATTAATAGATTAATCACTATTTACAATTTCAGCCCTAATACATTTTAGCTTTAAGTAACAAAACAAGAAAAGCAAAGCCAATGCAGGCACCTTAAACTGTGACAGAAGCTCATCTGTAGCGCTGGAGCCTTGATCCATTTCTCTTGTTTCTGCCAACCTCAAGATCTCATCTATATCCATCTCCTGAAAATCAGAAAATGTGTTTTAACAGTCAAAAACATAGCAAAACTTTCCAGTCCAGATCATAGTAACCTCCTTTCTGTCCTACCTGTGGTTCAGACTCCTCTCCCTCTGCCTCTTTGAACAGATCTTCAGCACCAAACTTGAGAATAGCGGTCAGTTCTTCTTTATTGAAGGGGTTTGAACTGTTAAAAAATCAAGATAAAAATGTAAAAAAAAACACACATATAAAACAAGAGCTGAGTAGCTGCAATTACTGCAAGTCTCACTTTGAGTTTCCTGAGTTGTTATCCAGAACCGTTCGACCTGTGGTGTCCATTCTCTGAATGACCAGATGGTCCAAAACCATCTTCTTCTTTGCCCTCTCGATGATGTCCTCTTCCACCGTTCCTTTGGTGACAAGCCGATAAATATTCACCTGGAGGAAACACAATGTTACAATAAAAAAGTCTTATTAGCTCCTCTTGGTACGACAGCAATTTCAGAAGGTTAAATTTAATACCTTTATCATTTAGCAAGGCAAGAATTTCAGGCAAACCAACTTGTGCTAACATTTGTGAATTCATTAAATTAAAGAAAAGGTTGAGAGGATTTATGCTTTCATGCATATGTGGGGATAATCACCCTGCAAACTGAATCAGCCAATAAAAACCTGATTGGTGCATCTTTACTCATGAGTCTTACAGTTTACTCACAGTGTGAAACATGCTAACATGCTAGCATCAACTCCAAACCACAAAACAAATTACTTCAATCATTTTGTCCACAAAACGTGAATAGATGGAGTAAAAAGGAATAAAACGAGCCAATAGAAGAAGCGATGCACGCACAAATTTAACACGACATAATGAAATTTAAGACCGATGACGGAAAGGCCGGATAAATTTAGGACTTTAAATTACCTGCTTCTTCTGTCCGATCCTGTGGGCTCTGGCCTGGGCCTGCAGGTCGTTCTGAGGGTTCCAGTCCGAGTCGAATATGACGACAGTGTCCGCCGAGGCCAAGTTAATACCCAAACCTCCAGCTCTGGTGGATAACAGGAAGCAGAAGTCCTGCAAAACAAAGGCAACGCAACAAAAAAAACAACAACAAAAAACATTAGTGTTTCTGGACAAAACATTCAGGGTCAGACTCCACTCCAGGTAATGGTGTTATTAGAGTCTAAAGTCAAGATTTGACAGAGTATTATGAGGGAAATTGCAACTTTCATCAACAGCAATTCAAAGTAGGCGTACCTCTGATCCCTCTGCGTTAAAGTGGTCCAGCGCCTGCTTTCGGATTTCTCCCTTTATGGAACCGTCCAGCCGCTGCAAACAGTGAGATTCGCATTTTAAATATGCTCCGGTTATTTTCTGCAGACCGACCACAACAGAGTAACGCAGCGACCGAATCAAAGGAAACAATCTAAGTCGGGTGACTAGAAGAACCTCCTGCTGGTCTGCAGCAGCAAATAACTTGTTGATATAAATAAACGAAGCCTGTGTCCAACAACGCTGACATCTGAGACTAATCCTGCTGAGTGCAACCTCTGAAGGACCCTTCAGTGTAAACATGCATACAAGCAAGGGTCAAAAACCGAAATCTGTTTTCAGAAAGAAGCCATTTGCTTTTGTTTAGGGACACTAGAAGAAGCTTTACTGTAAACAGGACAGAGAGACGGCAACGTTTCAAATTCAGTATCTTCTATTTTTACGTCCCATTGATTGAATAGAAGTTTCCATCTTGTGTCAAAGCTAATTTGAGCAGAGTATGAATGAAACGTTCAAATCTCACCTGGAAAGGGTATCGCTTCTTTGTGAGATATTCGGCCAGTATGTCCAGCATCCTGACCATCTGGGAGAAGATCAGGACTCTGTTGCCTCGTTCGCGGAGTCGGGTCAGCAGCTTGTCCAGCAGGACCAGCTTTCCACTGCCCCTCACTAAAGCCTGGAAGAAAAGAAATGAGGAAGAAAAAAAACACATGAAGAACATTTCTTCTAGAGTTTTGAAAGAATTTGCCTAAATTCAACATATTACTGTAATAATTACATTTACAGATTCTAATCAATTTTTGAGGATAAATAAAATGTAGTGATATTCTTACACAGGTTAAACTTTAAATCTTAGAGGAGCTGCAGAAAACAAGGCTTAAAAAGGGACGAGAGACTGAAGGGAAAAAAAGACTAAAGAACAAGTTGGAGACAAAGGAATGAAGACTGAAAGGAGAAAGGACTGAAAGGAAGTTTAAAACCACTGAAGAAAGTAGAGTGGATGAAAGGAAGGAAAGAAAAACCGGCAATGATCAAATAAAGGACTGAAGAAAGACAGAAAGGAATTAATAAAATATGCCAAAGGGAGACATAGAAGTTTAAAGGAACAGAAAAAGAAAAAGAACAAAAATCTGATTCAAGAAAAGACAGATTTGATCAAGAAGGGATTGAACCAAAGGAAGCTTAAGGTAAGAATTTAAAGTTTTAAAGGAAGGACAAATGGATTTAACAATTAGATGGCAAGTATTAGAAAGGGAAAAAAAAGTATAATTTTTCAATGTTCGTCCCAATCTGGAAAACACTTCAGACTTCTCCATGCATTCTGACTGTGTATTATAGATAACACCCAGCATCTGCAGCACAGGCGTCCTGAGGAGGCGCCTGGAGCTGAACGGAGCTCAGGATGAGACGAACCTGCAGGCTTTCCAGCTGCGTTTCTCCGTCTACGTCCTCAGGCTGCTTAATGAGGAAACTGTGGTTGCAGCACTTTTTGAGCTCCATCACAATGTTTAGGAAGCCACTGGAGCTGCCGCGGGTGCCTTTGGAGAGGGCTTTGTAATTCCTTGTTAAAATCCACCTGGAGAACAAGGACGGCACATTAGGTAAGACGTGATTTATAAAAAAATTATTCATGCAATTAAGGTTAGAGAGGAAAAAAAATAATAATAATAAGAAAAGTCCTACTTGTAGAACTGTTTCTGCTGTGCCGACATGTCAACGCGGAGGATTTGCTCCACCTTGGCAGGTAGAGATTTCTCCACGTCTTTCTTGACCCTTCGGAGCAGGAACGGCTCCAGGACTTTGTGGAGACTCTGATAGCCGTTGTCCCTCCCTTTTCCGTGTTCATCCTCAAAATCCTCCCAGGAGTCAAACCTGAAGTGATAACAGATATTAAACAAGTCTCCCTCCTGTCTGTTTATTTTAAAGCGTGCGAAGCAGGACGTACTTGTCGGGCATGAGGAAGTGTAACAGAGACCAGAGCTCCTTGAGGGAGTTCTGAAGCGGAGTGCCGGTAATGAGGAGTCTATGGTTGGATCTGAACTCCATTAAGGATTTGTAGAGCAGGGAGTCATCATTCTTCAGCCTGTGAGCTTCATCCACACCCAGGAAGGCCCAGTTAATATTCCCCAGGACGCCCTGGAGTCAAAGATCAACACATTTTAAGAATCTTTTCCAAACGTTACAGAACCAGAACAGAGACCTAGCAAAAATAATGCCCCAACCTTGTCTTTAAGCAGAATCTCATAGGTAGTTAAGAGGGCGTTGAAACGGATTCTTTTGGTTTGATGGTTCACCCACTCGTAGTCACGGATCTAAAAAACGAACCAACATGTGAGCCACAAAATGCTTAAGAAAAAAAACAAACATTCGGAGTCAAAGTCAAACGAACCGTTTTCCTGCTCATGACGTCGCCCAAGTAGACCACCACGTTCATGTCCGGAGCCCAGGTGTCAAACTCCCTCTGCCAGGAGGTCAGCGTGGACAGAGGCACACCACCAAAAAGGGTCCGTAGAGCTGATGCTGGTGGAACAGGTAGGACAGGAAGGAGATGGTCTGGATGGTCTTCCCCAGCCCCATCTCGTCGGCCAGGATGACGCTGTTGCACCTGCGAGCGGGAGAGCAGATTTTTTTTTTTTTTTTTACTGGGATCAGAACTTGTTAAAACACAAAACCATCAACCCCGTCGGTAAACTACCTGCACCAGGAGTGAGCCAGCCAGTTCAACCCGTCCAGCTGGTAATCTCTTAGCTCAAGGTTCTCATCACCAATATACGATGGCTGTTTCTTTAAGGCGACAAACCTCGGCCTTTGCTTTAATACCTGAGATTGCCAAAAAAATAAATAAATAAATTACAACTTAAAAATTGTACTTCCGAGACGAAGCCATGTTTTGTTCACTCTGCTTAACCTCCTACCTTGCAGTCCTTGGACGGGATGGTTTTACTGGAGTTGCGGCTCATGAAGCCATCGATGCAGTGCTGAAACTTCTTCCTGACCAAGGCGCCGTCCTCCCAGCTGCACTCGGAGTACGGCAAGCCCATCCACTTGCACAGGTACTCCGGCTCGTTCGAGGACGGAGTCTTGTGACTGTGGGCTGGTTTGAAAACACAGGGAACAATCAGACAAAAGTTAACAAGTTTGCAACCTTTTAAAGTTAATTTAGTTCAAAGTCAGAATGCGAGGGGGTACGTACAGGGAAAATCAGAGGAACCTGGAGTCTTTCCTGTTTTGGTTGCTGTTGGTAAGACAAAAAAAACCATTTAAAAATATTTTTCTAGTTAAACAAGGTGATAGTGATAGTAGATAGTGATGGATTGAGCAAAGATGCTGAACTACTGGCTCTAAACTGGAGGCCTCGGCTGAAAAACATCTCCAGAATCAAGTGTTTTCATTAAACTGGGAAACTTTGAGTTAGAGAGGAACTTCAAACGTAATCTCAAACAGTTAATAAACATCAGGACTGGGCTACGTAAATGTACCAAGCTTCACCTGACTGGTTAAGTTTTGTCAGATTACCCATTGTCCTATTCCTACAGTCCAGAGTCGAAGCCAAGAGCAGATCAGTGCTGCCCCTCCCCCACGTGTTGCTTGGGAGACTTGGCCAAGAAGCACAGTTCATTCACTTAATACAATTAGGGCTGTTGTAAACAAATATTTTAGTAAATCGAACACTCTGAAAAGCCTCTGTCTGATACATTTTCAACGAGGAATTGTATTAATCAAGGTACTCAAATCACTTGAGGATTCGTTACAGCCCTAAATATAGTTAATTTTATATGAATTTTTTTTTATATACCATGAACTAAGGTACTTTAACTCAAGCCTGTGCCTAGCTTCTGGTTAACCTGACCCAAAACCTTCAATCAACTCCCAAAACTCTTAAAAACTAGTTCTATAAAGCTGACACCTACACAGCAGCCTCTCATCTCTGCCACTGGTGAGATTTACAGCTTAAATATTTAAATACCCTCATCAAGTCACACAAGGTGCTACCTTTGCCCTAAATATTGAACCTACAGTTGATAAATCATGAACTGAAGCAGCTTTAAGCTGCAGAGTAAACCGATATGAAGCAGGAGTTCAGCCAGATAACAGGATTTTAGACTACTGGTATAAAGATTTGCAGACTTAAGATGTTATTATGTGTTAAAATGTACTACCTTGCTTTTGGGGGCACATCGAGAGCAACCCCACTGCTAAAAACAAAATGCCTGCATTCTTGCACCCCCAGCAGGCCCTGAGTTTATGCAGATGCATCTTTAAATTACTTTGAAATCATCACTGGCTTTGGCCTCATTACAGTAATAATTTATTTAAAAAAAGAAAATGAATTAAAGCTCCGCGGAGCCTCGAGCGGCCCTCGCAGCTAGCGCTGCTTCGGCCTATAGCCACCGCGGGGTATCCAGCACCGCCCCCTGCCTGCCACCGCGTACAGTCTTGCAGAGTTGAAGCGCGCGTCCGCCATGTCATACGCAGCGTTGAGTTTGGCATCATTCCCTGGTCACACACAATAAATTTCATTCATATCGGTCAATGTAAAGAGGAGATATAGCTGATGTAATGACCTAGTGGGCACAGTTGAGTGAAATTACATTTCCACGCTGTTGGGCTCTTCAGCGGGGATCAAAGGTCATACGTATCCAGTTTGGTCCCAATAGGAAGGTGCGTGTGTGATTTAGAGACAATCGTGTGCATATGGCGAGGGACTGACATTTGGACAAGCCCCCACTGGTCACCCAGCATTGACCGAGTTCATCATCAGTTTGCAGATGATTAATTCCATAGGAATAACACATTAAAAGTAAGAAATACAGTAAAAAACTTGTTACTTCCTATAGAAAGTGGGCGGGCTAAGGTGACGTCACACTATGATGACATAAGATCGTTGGGCATCCCACCAGGATCACTCATGTCAAGTTTGGTGCAGTTTGGCTCAAAATTGTGGAATCTACAGTCAAACGTATGGTGGTGGCGTGAGTTCTGTTTCGCCACGGTCCTACGGCCACACCCTCTACTGAAAACTGTTGGCGCTTTAAAGCAAGTGAGACCAACTTGTTATCTGTCATCCAACACAGAATCACCTTGATTAGGTTGAGAGAGCCAGAGATGGAGCATTCCAAGGAAAAAAAAGTCACTTCCTGTTCTGAGGGGGCGGGGCTTAGATGACGTCAGACTATGACGACATAGGATCGTTGGGCATCCCACCAGGATCACTCATGTCAAGTTTGGAGCAGCTTGGGTCAAAATTATGGAATTTACAGCCAAACGTATGGTGGTGGCGTGAGCTCTGTTTCGCCGCGGTCCCACGGCCACGCCCTCTACTGAAAACTCTTGGCGCCTTAAAGCAAGTGAGACCAACTTGTTATCTGTCATCCAACACAGAATCATCTTGATTAGGTTGAGAGAGCCAGAGATGGAGCTTTCCAAGAAAAAAAAAGTCACTTCCTGTTTTGAGGGGGCGGGGCTTAGATGACGTCAGACTATGACGACATAGGATCGTTAGGCATCCCACCCGGATGACTCATGTGAAGTTTGGTGAAGCTCGGCTGACAATTGTGGTATTTATAGCCAAACGTATGGACACGGCGTTAAAGGTCAATTCACCACGCTGCCACGCCCACCTACTCTATCGAAAAAAAAAAGGGTTTGAATCTGTAACACATCAATATGTTTTCTGTCTGTGGACAGAGTTTCATGTCAATTAAGTAAAAGTGGTCAGAATGGAACCGTTCAGAGTAAAGCATGACACTTCCTGTTCTCAGGGGGCGTGGCCTAAGTGATGTCATCATTTGACCTTTGGGTCTTGTAGGGCATCCGATGATGATCAATCACTGACAGTTTGGTATCTCTGTGAGCTTTTGTGTAAGAGTTATAACAGTTTGTGTAAGAGTTATAACAGTTTGGTGTTTCATGGCGATTCGGTGAACTTTGACCTCTGGTTTGACCCCTTCAGCATGCATGAAAACTCACCGTTTTGATAACTTTTATAACCCAATGCCTTATGAATGATCTGACTGAGTTTGAAGCTGATCGATCGAAATCCCTAGGAGGAGTTCGATCAAATTCGACGTCTAAAACCGCCAAAATCGGAATTTCAATCCAAAATGGCCGACTTCCTGTCATAGTTGGAAAATAACATTAAATTTGAATTCTGACTGTCTTGGGGAGCTCTACAAGTGTACCAAATTTCAAGTCTCTACGATAAAGTTGATGAATTGGAAACGAGTAGGTGAACTTTGACCCCTGGTATGACCCCTTCAGCATGTACGAAAACTCACCGTTTTGATAACTTTTGATCGGCCATCCCTTATGAAGGATCTGACCAAGTTTGAAGCCGATCGATCGAAATCCCTAGGAGGAGTTCGATCAAATGCAACGTGTATAAACGGCGAAAATGGGGTCAAAATCGGAATTTCAATCCAAGATGGCCGACATCCTGTCATACTTGCACTATGACATTAATTGTAAATTCTGACTGTCTTGGGGAGTTCTACAAGCATACCAAATTTCAAGTCTCTACGATAAAGTAAGTGAATAGGAATGGGTCTTTTGAAAATTTCTAGGGGGCGCCCTTGAGCCGTTTCTTTTGCGATTTTTGGGAGGACCTTAAAATACGTAATTTTCACGCAGACTTGACGCGACCGCCAAGTTTGGTGAGTTTTTGAATATGATAAAGCCTCCAAAAAGCCAATTCATTTGGCGGAAGAATAATAAGAGAAGAAGAAGAAGAAAACAGTACAATTACAATAGGCCTTCGCAGCGCTTAGCTGCTCGGGCCTAAATAGGCCTTCGCAGCGCTTAGCTGCTCGGGCCTAAAAAGTATTATTTCTCATATCTGTAAGACATGATCCCAACACATTCTACGAAGTAAATAATGGATGTTGGATGTTTTTTTTCTTCAGTTTATACAGGATCTGTGCTAATACTAAACTTAAACCAGAAAGTAGCAGTACCCTTCCTGAGGAGCTGTTGCTAACTTCTTACCAATGACTCGCTCCACAATTTGAAACTGCTTCGTCAGGTCGGCTGTGAGCTCCTGCTGGCAGTTATGAAACTCCACATCCTCTGGAGACGCTTTACTTAACCTGAAAACGGATTCGATTAGGTTTAAGCTTCAGGTCTGGAAGGACGATTTGTGAAACAAACAACAGTAACATAAAGACAAACGGTCTCACCAAGCATTCAACTCATCGTTTTTCTTCTTAAAGTTGTCCAGTTTCTTCAGCCCCTTGACCTTCTGCTGCGTTAGCGAGTCGATGCTCTCCCAGGTGTTGTGGATGTAGGACCAGCCCTTCCACTTGATCAGATACTGAATCTCGCCTTCATCTTTCTCGGGATCGAAACCTTCACACGGGTCCCCGTTCTCCTCCACGGCGTACACAGTGGTGGAAGCACCAGTGACTGAAAACGCCCAAACATTGAGTTTGAAAACTGATCTGAAGCTTTTATTAATTTATTTTTTTTACTTCAACTTTGTTCAGGAAGCAAACAAAAGGGAATCACCTCCTTTGCTGCCGGTCCTGCAATCGAGAACCCTCTCGATGGTCTCGCTGTCGTCGTCCTGCTGCTCCTCACCAGCGTCTCCGGTCATTTCGATCAGGTCATCAGAGTCAGTTTCGAAGTCATGCTGATCTTCTTTATAACTAAATAACACAGTATGAAGGGAGATTTCAGTTCATCTTCAATTTCTCACAACTAGAATTGATAAGTGTGAAGGAAAGAAAAAGTACAGATTGTTTATATTTTTAAGTTAGTTTAGGTGTGCTGGTTGTGAAATGTTTAAAATCTCTGACAAGGAAAAAAAAACAAACAAACATAAAAAGTCACCTCTTAATTTTTGTGGCCCCTCTTCTTCGAGTCTGTCTCTTTGGAGTGTCTTCTTCATCGTCGTCGTCATCGTCGTCATCATCGTCGTCGTCGTCTTCAGCTGACGAATCCTGTTTTCTCAACTTTCTTCCTTTTTGAGACTGCTGCTTCTTTGATGATTTGGTCTGAGGCCTGTGGGGGAAAAATAAGCATAGAAACAAAAGCCTTAATAAACACACAATAAGCCAATCAAGGTGCCTTTAAAAAGTATTCACGCCCCTCTGACCTTCCTTTTCTTTTCAGTTAAAACTGAACTTTGACCCAGTTTTCTGGGATTTGATGAATTATTGTGACGAGGAAGGAAAAAATAGAGTTTGTGTTATTTCTCGACTAACTTTGCACAGCAAGATTTTTTACCCAAACTTTAGAAAATACGTCAAGGTCAGTCAGATTGGATGACGCAAATAATTTTAAACTCTTGTAGCAAATGTTGAATTGGATTTAGGTCTGAATGAAATCGTTTTACCAATTAAGTGACCAATTTGGTTCCACTTTTGTTTGTTTTTTTAACTTTACAAATATTAGAGTAAAAGTTGCTGAATGCAAGATTAAAAACATAAAATAAAACCCTACATTTTCCATGCCCTTTCAAAATAATAGTGTTGATCTTTCCCTTGAAGTCTGTATAAAATACAACGTCATTTGTGGTTGGGATATGAACACTTTTTCAAGGCACAATACATCGAGATGCAGCAGTCTGGTTGTTGTTATTTTTCAAATCAAAGGATGAATAGTAAATGATTGAGTGACAGAGAAGGATTTTGGGATAACCACTGGGTAGCTGTCTGATGGCCAGGCTTTGTTAGACTCTTACCTTCTAGCAGGAAGTCGTCTGGATCTAACTTTTTTCTCTTCCTGCTCACTGTCTGAACTGTCGGATGTCTCCTCCTCTTCATCAATTGAGTCATCATCTTTCCAGATATTTCTTATAACAAAGAAATGCCACAAGTTCACCCTCAAGGCCTGTCATAGCTGTTTATGCTCGCAGACCAAATTATGATTAAATGGCGGCCACAACGTGTTCAGTGTGACCAAATTCAATCAGGCTTGAGTCGCTGATTCGACCAATCAAATTTGACTTCAATGTAGAACACAACCTGGCTGATGGGCACAAACTGAGCCCATTCTGAGACAAACAGATACCCATTTATAAAGTAAGCATTTACGTGACAAGCCTCACAATATGGAGTCAAATTGGCTGGGGAATGACACAGACGTGAAAACAAAAGACTACTGTGAGGATGAAATGCTTAAAAAATAAAAAAAACTCACTGGCAAAATTGATGTTAAAATAATATGACTGTGACAGAATATTAAAGAAACAGAAAACATGTTCCAGACCTTCCTACTTACTCCTTTTTCTTTGTTCGAGAAGATTTTCTTTTAGGGCTCTCGCTCTCTGAGTCGCTGCTGCCCTGTAGAGGAAGCCAACATGTCAGTAAACAATCCATCTAAAAGGAGCTGTTGCACAAAATGTTCACTAGATGGCACAAGTGACCATGACGGCGAGCTGATGAGTAGATGAAGTATTACATTTCAGGTTCCATTGTTCTCCCTTTAGTCTCTTTCACATCTGCTTACCTCAGCTCCGATGTTGAGACGAGCCGGCTCCTGTCTGCTGCGATTCGACCTCCTGACCCCGTACACATCTGGGTGTTCCTCCCACATCTGTAAACAAATCTGATGCTTGAAGGCAGAAATGGTAATGGAAAGTAAAAATGCTTTAATTCTACACTTCTCAGTTACTGCTGACTTGATGTCTGTCTGACTAATACTTAAAAGTTTTTGATGGGATATAATGTATCTGGCATTTGTAAAAAAAAATAAATAAAAAGTAGGACTAATTCCCAAAGATTAGCAACACTTCTGTTATGTGTTGTGTCACCTTTAATGTATTCCTAAATCTCAAATTAAATTATTAAGCAACATTTGTCAACTTCACCCGTTTTGTTGTTGTAAAATGACATCATAGTCAAACATTAAGGAATGACTATTTGCATGCCTTTGAAACAACTGGACCTTTTATTTTGTGCTAAAGTGAGAGAAGCCTAAAAAGGGAGATGCTACTGTCTTATCCTCTTTGTGAGGGATAAACTTAAGTGTCCCGTGGATCCCTACTTTTAGCCTTTCAATCTTCCAACATATTCAAGACCAATCTGGGAGGGTCAGTTTCAGACACACCTCCAGGCCAAAACTGGTTTACAATAATAGAAACTGTTCCTGTGAAAGAGTTCAACTGTATTGTCCTGCAAATCCAACCTTGATTGCATTAAGAGCCCAACTACCTAATTCGGGAGAGGTCAACCTTCACTTCCTGAAAGCTGGACCTGTAATCTGATTCAGAAACACTGATCCCATCATCCTCACCAGTCACCAGGAGTTCTAATTAAATGACCTTTACCTTCTTCACATCAGCCAGGCGCTCCTTCTTCCTGACAGGCTTGTCTTTGGCCTCGGAAGTGGCTTGATGAGATTTGGACCCGGCGGACTCGCTCTCTGACTCGGAGCGGCTCTCCGACTCAGAGGAGCTGTTTGACTCAGAGTTGTGCGATCGCCGCCTCACACTGCCATGCTCACTTTCTGACTGACTTCCAGACTCTGACGCCGAACGGTTGGACTCCTCCGAAGCCGAATTGCTATAGAAAAACAAAATATATTGATTTTTTGCTTGTGTGATGCAAATGTGCTTCATATTTCCTACACGGCAACAGATCCAAGAAGGTGGATCAAATGCATGCATTCTCACAAACTTTGTGCAAACTGATCATCTGAGCAAGTAGTGCCCCTCTTCCTATATTTCTTACAATTGCCAACATCATTTTTTCAACATAAACTCAAGGTGTAAAGATCACACGACCCTTAAAAATGGATGATTCAGATTTTAGTTCCTGAATGTTCCATTTGAACCATTCTGGTTTTAGGGTGAACTCATAATACAACACATTTCAGAAAAACATGACTAAATGATAAAATACATCTCCATTCAAGACTAGTTTTTGAATTAATGAGGGAATCATAATGCTTCTCCAATGGCCCTGCACTCAGTCCTATTAAAAATGTGTAAATTATTCTTAAAATGGAAGTCAATAAGAGGAAGCCATTCAATTTAAATAAACAGAACCATTTCTCATAAGTGGACAGTGGAAAATTAATCCATAAGCTTGATTGCTATAAAATCAAGCTTATGTAATTTATTGAAAGATGCCATAGCAAATAGTAGTAAATATTAGAGCCTTTATTTAAATTATTGATGGCTGAATTGATAAACTTCACTTTAAATTCAAACTTGTGCATTCAATTATTGTGAATAAAAAATAGATTAATTGGCTGTGTAAGCAGTTCAGCATGTGTTCTTGGTAAGCCTGATGCCTTTTGTTTACAAGAGCAGTTGTAGAAATGATCCTGAAAAATTCTGAAGTAGAGGCATTAACCATTAGTTTCAACATGTTATCATTAACCATTAGCTTCAACATGTTATCTTATCACAAAATTTAAACTGACATACTTATGACCCTTTATCACATGACTTCCAAGTTGTCCTTAATTGGGAGGAGGGTAACTTAAGCCTTTTTGTTTTTGCTTAAGTTTTTGCCCGTATCTTTCTCTGCATGCAGTACCTCTTTTGCACACATGGAGTCACTATAGGCCACAGTGAATAAGCTCTAAGGATCTTTAACAGAATGTCTGAGCATAATTAAAAGAAACAGAAATGTTTTAATCTTTTCCCTTCATGAAATTGCAAGAGGGGATCAGCAATAATAATTAAAAAAACTACGAAATACTATACTATAGAAAATGCAATAATGTGGCGGTAGTCAAGCCTTTTGCCTCAATTCCTACTGCCCCTTTAAGAGCTAGATGAAGAGGGTGGGACATGGCTATCTTCTTGAATTACTATTGGCTATTGAGCTGTTATGTGACGTCAAGCCAATCACAGACCTGAACGCAGGCTCCTTTAAGCAATGGTACTTCCTGTTCCTCCTGTGTAGTTCTGAGCCCAGTTTTAATACAGACAAGTGAGCAAAGTAGCCACACAAACCAAGGGCCATTTTATGACCTATGAGTATTTGTAAGCTGTGCTTTTTATGTTATATAAAACACAAATCCATTCATCTTCGTTTTGCTCCCTCAATTGATCTGATAGCACATTGTTCTGATCTATAATTGTGTAAAGATGCAGAGCTAAAATCACAGGACACCATTTTACTCTCATCTTAAAAATACTAAAATGGCTGCCTGAAGATCACGCAGAAGACTACAAAGGTGATGTAACTTGCTGCAGTGCATAGTCAGTGAAAGGCTGAGAGGAAAATTATCTGCATTTAGCTTACAAATGTGTGGCATCTTCATTTACAGTGGAATATAAATGGTCTTTATTGTCCCACCATGGGGGAAAAATAGAAATATATATTTTTTTTTAAATCAGTGACAGGCATGCCAAAGCAAGCAGATATATAGTTATTTATTCTGACAAAAAGTCAGTAAGCTTTATAAAGGAACTAGTTATTTGTGATGGGGTAATGGCTGATCAGGTCTGAAACACTGTTACTGCATTGTCCTGACACCATAGAGTGATCAAACAAAAACTTTATTGATTAAAGTATGTTTCCACTTCTTTTGAAACTTTTAGTCACGAAATCCTATACATCAGGAATTTTACAATAAGAAAAACAAATGTCACCATATAAAGTGTACAATTTGGTATGATGATAAATATTTAATAAAGGACAAAACATTTCTTTGGCTACAGAGCTAAAAAAAAAAAACATTTGCAGAAAAGGCTTCAACTAAAACCTTGCCTTCAAAATATCCGAGGCAGAATATTACAGCAAAGGTTGCAGATAATCTTGTATGCAAAATTATCGTCCTTGTTAAATTTCTTGACAATTCCTTTTAGCACAACAAACATAAATGACCACTACATGAGAGAAAAAAGTTGGATTAAAAAGAAAAAACATGTACAAGTTACATCTGCCTGGATACAGATGTAAAGCTGAAACTTAATGTCAAATATTGCAAACAACAGCATGTATTTAAAACAGCAGAGAAATTAAAATGATTAAAATATGTACTGTTCAAGTAAAGGCTCTAATCCGTACAAAATAGATTTTAATAAAGACGTGAATATCTGAAGCTTATATATTTGTTGAAATACACTTAAAATAAAAGTACACTCTAAAAAAGTACCTTGTAAAAACAACCAGTACAACATCCACAATACTGTATTTTAAAAACGTGTTAAAACAGAAGCAGGTAATGCAAGATTTGAAAAATAAAGGTAATCTAAATATTAATAAATTGCTGCATTGCAGTACTGACTTTTAAGACAAGGTCATGTTACATGTTAAATTACATACTTTAATATGGACCACAGTATAGAATATATAAGATTTCCTGTGGTCAAACATCAACATCTTGTGGGCAATGATGTCTGAACACAGGCCTAAAAACCTCAGTACCGAGAGTAAGAAATGGCAGGAAAAATAAGGGTGTGGCTATTAAACAATAGCAAGGTCATTCATGACACTAATGATCTTCTTTAAAAAGCAAAGTTGCAAATGTAACACAGATGATCAACCATGCTTGAAAAGGTAAACAAACCAGATTTGGGGGGAAAAATGTAGTGTAAAGTATAATGGATCATACCTTGAAGCATTACTCTGGGTCGATCCTTCGTCCTCTTGTTTTTTATTTTTATTCTTCATCATGATAATATCCTTAAGACTCGATGGCGATGATTTGTCCTTGTATTTACTGTCAAAAAGTTGAAGGTAGCATCAACTATCATAGAAGTCCCATCAGACTGCCTTTTCTCAGGTGGCAGATAAAACCCAGACGGTGCGACACGAAATGAGAAAATAATAAATCGACTGATTTGAAAATCATAATTTACATCACTAATTTAAATTAAAGGTAACAATAGTGATAGATGCCGTTATAACAAATCCAGTATTATGCGTATATTCTCCAAAATAGTCCACAGATACAGTCGCATGCCGTGAATTGTAACTGCGTCATCGCATTAAGAATTACAAAAAGAAAATATACAGACTAGAAAATTGCTCACTTATCCCTTACAAAATGTAAACAAATCAAATCAATGAGAAAACGTGCTAACCAACAAGACATCTAATAGTTTCTCTTTTTTCCGCCTGGTCGCAGATTAAATATTTATCCGACTCGGATTAAAAAAAAAAAATAAGCAGTATAAATCATAACTTTACAAATAACAAAAACGAGTTTGTTTCGAAAAGCTTTCAGGCCTTTAAAGTCTGCAGTGCCTGACAACGCGACAGAGGCGAAGAGCAGCAGCACACTAAAAATGGAGGCGCGCCATGGCTGCCGGAGCCCAGTATGGAAAACAACGACAAGCACACGGCTAGAACAGACGGCTCCTCCAGCTCTCAAAACCAGCCAAAAAGAGACACAAAACGCACAAAATCCCCCTAAAAAGCGACCGCGTGAACACAGAGCACAAATTTACATAAAAACTAGCCGGCATCGATCGAAGACGAGCAAGAGAATCGGTCTGACAAAACCCAGGGCAGCCTTCCCAGGGCTCAGCCGCCATCTAGAGCTCCTTCCCTGCTCTGAAAGCTTTGCTCTTGATTGACGTTATTTCCATTTACCCCACACTCAGGTGATGCCTAAGTCCCACCCCTTTTATTATGTTTAAATTCCACTTTATATAAACTAACAGATGATTTAAAACTTAGCAAACAATCCCCAAAATGAAACCCTTTATTCACAATTACCGAGAGGTTATACTAGACCGTAAAAACTATACATTTTGCTGCAATTACATCACTTCCTGTTCAGCCAGGAAGAAGGACAAGCAGTAGCCATTTTATAACTTTATAAGTAGCCATTTTATTTCCTATGTGTTTAGGAAATCATATGAATTGCGAACAATGCTTTTTGATTAATTATGTACGTTTATTAATAAGAAACCTTTAAAAATAAACAGCACCATAACATAATTTACCAATTAAACATCAAATCTTGGAAAGACTAAGTTATAATAATCCACCAACATTGGACACAAAATAAAGGCAATACCACCTTAATTGCATTTAAAACGCAACACTATAATCTGCTTCCGAGTTTGATGCTATGTCAGAATCAAAACGTGCCAGGTAAACTTTTGATTTTCCAAATGTTCAACTAATGAAACAAGGCCATTGATGTATATACATACGAGTACACACTTTATTTAAAAACAACATTTGAATGTTAAATGTACAAAGATTGATTTTCGAAACAATTCCGATTTCCTCCTAGCATCGGCGAAACAACATTTGAATGTTAAATGTACAAAGATTGATTTTCGAAACAATTCCGATTTCCTCCTAGCATCGGCAATCCATAGTGTCCATGTTGTGGTACAAAAATAATAATTAAAAAATGTAAAAAAAAAAAAAAATTAATTCCACTCCCAAAATCCATTTAGAAAAAAAGGTTTCATCTTGACAATATTTGGCTAACTGCCAAATCGCTTGCCATCTTCGCGTTAAACAACGCTGTCTCCACTGCAGCAATATCCAGTTGATTGGTGTCTTGATAGGATAAAAAACAACAGAAGAATTGTAAGCCCACAGTGGAACTAAAAAGATATGATTGACTGACTTACTAACAGATAAACGCATGAAAAAACTACAGTAAAACAACTCAACTACTTGGCTAGGTTTTAGTTGTGTTAGCAAAAGCTGTTAGTGTTCTGTAATAGAATATAAATGTATAAAATAAAATGTCAAGTAAAAATTATTTGTCATTAACCGTAATTAACAGTTAGTATGACAATGTACTGAATAAAAACAAGTGGGTATTGTAGAGTTTGAAGTAACTTATTCTGATTCATACGCGCACAAATTTTAGCAGACGTTTAAATTCCCGAACAACACAAAATTTTATAAGAACTAACAAATTAAGTCTTGCACATGGGACTTGTTAGCATTAGGTTAAAGTATAATGCAATAATATGCATGTGTCACTGTTTACTTTGCTACATTTGGTGGGCCATGAAAAGTTTTGAATAATTCTCATTAAATGCCAAAAAAAGCAAAAAAATAATAATAAAAAAAATTAAATAAAAGAAGTAATTAAGTGGCCACTAGGGGCCAATGCATCAAAACATTTTACACTAAAAACATTTCTATTTTGTGGGAAAAGTTGGTTGAGCAACAGTTGTAACCAAATTATAATTACACAAAATATAAACTCAGCAGATTAGCAAACAACACCAAAATAAAATCTATTGTTTTAATGGATCAGGTTAACTTTCAAACAACCAAGTTCCGTCCATCAACACATTGACACGCTCACAATTTAATAAAGATGTTATTCTGAGTGTGGAAAACCTAATGTATGCCTTAACATCAGAACAAGTGTGTTGTTTTGGAAGACATTTTAAGAAACAAAGAATTTATGTTTTCAAGCTTTGCTTAACACACAACTAACTACTTGACTATTCAGCAAAATAATGGCAGCTCAAGAAAAAAAAATTAACTTTTTCTTACAAGTGCCACAAGGAGGTAATCCTAAAAATATCTAAGAAAAAAAACTGAATTAACTTTTATCAAAAGTTAGACCAGTTAAGCTAGCTGCATTTTGCATACACTGATAAAATAAACAAACACATGGTTTGAGAATGTCTCCACCAGCTTATATGTACTGCTTGGTCAAGCCTGTATACCTAAAACTCAATGTGGCCAAGACACAGTTAATATAAAATAAATGGGCCAGATTTCCTAACTATTAAAATAGGATGGCAAAAGGTATTCAAACTTCCTCATATTTCAATATTGAAATGGAGAAACTTACAAAGTTGTCTTCTTTCTATTCAGATTTGGGACATCTTCTTGCAAGTCTTCTGTGTCTGCTGTGGAATAGAAAAAAGAAAATTAATGATAACCACTAACCTACAAGAGGTCTGCAACATTTCCCTTTTTAGGTTCACAATTAAAAAAAATCAAAAAGCGTTCAAATCAATGTGATAAATATATAGATAAAGAATATGTCAGATATATATTTGAACCAACAGTGTGGCTTCAGGTAAAAAATATTACATCCCAAAGCAGAAACAACTCTGAGGTTTCCCGTTGGACTGTCTTGAGACTCCAGTTTACATTAAAATGCACCTAGCTGCCAATAAACATTTAAAACTAGTTCCTGTTGTTGTTCTTGCCTATGCTCTGCATTTCAAGGTCAACAAAATTTCTGAACAATTTAAAGAAACCATGGTGAAGAAATTTTGAGTCAAGGGGCATACTGGGGCTTCTTCTTGTAAAAATTACCACTTCAGATATAAAAAAACAACACTAGCAAACAAAACCAAAACTTCTTTAAACAAGTTCTGTTTGTCTTGACATTTTGACTTAATTGGTGCAAAAGACCTAATCAGAAAATATTGTGTTTTATCATAATATGTATCAGTTTTCCACAATGCTAATACATTTTTATAACTTTATGATATAAACATTATACCATTTCTGTCCAAAAGGTGGATGGACTGGGTGGGGCTACACAATAAATTGCTTATTTCTTGTTACAGTTTGCATTATACCTATTGCAAAAAACTGCTTGAAGTTAATGTTAGTTAATTAAGTAGCATAAAGTCAGACTTTTTTGTGTTTGCAATCTATCCATTGACACCAGGTATTTTAGAGGTTGTAGAGTTGGCAAGATGGTAGTTGTTGAATTGCCAAAAAATTAGAAGTCAACAAGAAGCAATTTCTTTAACAGAATTTTAATTTTTGGTAGAAATCATTTAGGTCTCTACTTCAACACACCTGAGTCAAATAAGTATATCATTAGCAAGATTCTGGAGAACTTGACTGCATGCTGGAGGCCACTCAGACATTTAATTCAGGTGTGTGGGACCAAGGTCACATCTAAAAGTTGCACGACACCAGTCCTTTGAGGAATGGTGTTGAAGGCTCCTGATGTTTGGCTTGAGTTCAAAGTATAAAGACATAAACACTGTTTACTTATGTTTTATTTATCATAAGAGATTTTGTGATAATGATGTAAAAACCAAAATCACATACTGCATGTTTTCCCAAACACCCTGTAGTCACAATGTTACTGTTTGGGCAAAGTTAACTCCAATGACAAGCATTGACATTTTATGTTTGATCCATTTTTGATAGTTGTTTAATCACCACAAAAACATACTCTTGTACACAAATAGTTGGAGTAAGGTGTTAAATGTCAAGAAAGCATTCGGATACTCAAGGCCATGCGAGTATGGCACAGGCTTTCAAAAGGAGCGTCATTTTGTTAGGAAAATGGTAACCACTGGTCTTAAAGACTTTGACTCAACGGTACTGTCGACAAATGGAACACATCCATGATCAACTGAGAAACTGAAGTGAATTGGTTGCTGAACTAATTACAAACTTATTATGAAGTTAACCTATTAATGAAGTAGGAAAACCTTTTTTAAAATTGTTTCAACGATATTAAAACAATTTCCACAGAACACAGAATTTACAGCATGGTGGTCATTTGATGAAATAACGTTTGGTACACGTTTAACATGTCCATCATGTGTACTTCTGTTTTGACAACCCATTGTATTCATTTTAAGCGCAAAACTATTGTTTACCAAATTGTAACCAACCAACTTAACGTTTCCAAACATTTTTGTACTATGAAAATCCTTTTTTAGGCAACAGGTGAACTGAAGAAAACACTACCCAGAGGCATAATTAGCATATCAATATCAAGTTGCTAAAACACCACACACAAGTGTTACCATGTGTAAGGTGACGCTAGACTTTCATTTTAGGACGGAAGGTCAGTATGATTGGAAAATGATCAACAACAACTATTTTTTGTACTACATTCTAAATATGGATATGAGTTAAGGTGAAAAACAAAATAGGGAGCATAGGTTGTTGGGATTTAAAGCCACCACTAGGGGCTTTAAACCTAATGCTAACACTTTTTAGGCTAGGGCTAGCCATAATTTTTCCTACCTTAATGTAATGTGTGAATTGACCATAACCAATTTAGGTCAATCACTGGTATGCCTTTAAGTTGGTAAAGGAAGTAGTCACAGAGCGGAGTTGGTGAGTAGGTGTGACTGGGGGTTGGGATGTTATAGTCAACAAAGGGGGTTGGCTATTTTTAGGCCAATTATCTTGATAGATGAGCTGGTAGTTATACATTTGCAGGGATAATTAAATAATGGGCAAGTGAAATTTTGCCTGATAAGAGTACTCTTGTCTTTGTAAATGGTTTGTTAAGCTAACTTGCTAATTGAAAGCATATTACGTCAATTGTGTAAAAGCAACACAATAAACAACAGCAAATAAATAGCCGAAGTGATCATCTGTAGCAAAGTGTAGTTCCAAATTAACAAATGAAAATTGTGTTAAAAGGGTTTTGTGTAACACAGCGGTTTATGTATTTTAAGGCGAGAGCATTCATAACAAACTAAAACATCCCCCATTAAGTAAAGCCCTCCCGCACTACTTTTGGTTTGGCCATAGGTAGCCTGGATTTATTATAGCAACATACATCTTACTTGAGTGTCACTTTGTGTTGTGAAACGTGTTAAATGTAAGCAAGTGTTGAACCAGTTTATCAGTAATGTGAAATTTAATTTTAATAAATATACATGCATGACAGGCTAGCTATTTAATATATATTCTCAATTAATTGAAATGAGATCAGATGTTAATTTTTGACATGAAATAGGGTGGTGAAAATGACGCTGTTATGCCTTGGACCTGCCAAAGGAGGCAGTCACATAGTTGAGGTTGCCTGAAATCGTGAAGTGAGGGGCATCAATACATTATAATAAATGGTAGTTCAGTCATTCATTGGCTACACAACTTTAGTTGCAATTTCTTTTGAGATGTGCCAAGTGGTTCACCACGAGTTATTGATAGTTGTAAAAGTTTGTTTAAATTCGCAAATTTATCGCAAAATTGTATTCTGACAAGGGGCTATTGATATGATGTTTCCGTTTGTATGGCCGGAACCATGCAAAACATATGTTTTGTAATACAAATACTTATACTAAAACAGACGTAGTCAGGGTAACCTAGTTTCAAGCTAGCCAGTACGTGAGCCTGCCAGAAATACATAGTTTGTCATCACACATAAAACCACTTACAAGTACTCGTTTGCCAGAGCTTACATTTCTTTGAGATAATACGAAAGATAAATCAGGATCCGATTTATCTTTCGCATTAAGATAATGTGAAAGATAAATCAGGATCCGATTTATCTTTCGCATTAAGATAATACGAAACATACAACACAAATAACATACATTTGGTCATCTAACAACATTTTTCAATTTGTGCTAAGAATAATACTTACAGATTTCCATTGCAGAGTGAATCTGTCAAAGTTCTTCAATTTGCGGTGCTTAACCTTTAAAACAGAAACATAAAGATTCAGAAAAGACAAGAGAAAACAGCACACCCTACTGGTTACACATAAATGTATCATAGTAAAGACAGAAAATTGTAAGTGCACAGGACAGCTTGAATTACATAAAATAAAACATACCATTCTACATGTTCGAAGCAATCTTCAATTGGACGTTCTCTGCAAAACATCATTCGGAATTTCTGTAAAAAACAACAAAGCATAATTGTGATTAGTTGTGCCAAACAAATTTGCAAATTCTTGCTACCAATAAAACCTGTAACTGCTTTTCATACCTACACTATATAAATTTTAACTGGTAAATCGTTGATTAAAAGTGATAAAGTATTTGTTTATTTAGTCAATGAAAGGTTTGATTTTTGATGTACTTAGTGGTTCAAAATCCCAAGTAAATCTGTCTTAAACCGTGGCATCCATTTCAGGACAGCCTTCAGTCGACATTTTGTCTATGTGCTGGGTGATACTAATCCTTTGGATTTTAAAGTAGTGTCTGACTCAAATAACTAAGTTAAGACTTGATATAATCTATTTCACTGTTTGACTTTAAAAGCAAATGTCTCAATATTCCTATTTGTGAGACAGAGAAACCATTATTAAGAAAAAATAATTTATTTATTATATATCAAATAGATTTTCTTCATATTAACAAGTTTGGTTAGAATTTCTAACTTAAAATTCTTTACTGACATAAACTAAAGCAGGAATGTCCCATAAAAAGAAAGACTTAGGATAAATATCCATATTACTTCTCTATTCAGTACCTCAAAGGGTTAAAAGCCAACACCCTATTTTGTATTTCGACATATATCTAAGCTTTTATAACATAAAGAACCTATAGTTAGTAATCAGGTCAAACATAGTAATGTGTGGGGTCCAAAAGTACAGAATTATTGTCAAAAGTTATATTTTTAACGTTTTAACAAGTTCTCACTATCTGTTACTATTGTTTAAAATGACTAAGCATTTTGAAAAACCCTTTTCCAGAAAATCTGCTACAAACTACATTTGCAATCTTTATGAAATGATTATACCGAAAAAAGAAAGATTTTATTTATTTTTTTGTTATTTCCAATCCGATGAAAAAGCTCAAAAACGGAATAAACTGAAAATAAACAAAAATGTGCTTAAGGTTGTTGTGTTGTTGCCAACTGACATCAATAAAACGTTTAAAAAACGAAAGATAAAGGCAATTGTCCTGTTTTTGTCGAGTAAAACCAGAGAAGAGTATTTTGCCCTCTCAAGGACAAAGCAAATTTTAAATGCGTAGGTTAAAATAACTCCAAATACATCGAGAATAAATACACTTCTCCACACATGAACCGAGTTAGCTCAAAACACAGACAGCAAACATGCAAAATTTGTAAACTAAAACATAATTGTAAGCTTTTTAGAGTATGTTAAAGGTTTTCTCCATTCTTCGCGAACACACCATGGCCATTTTTACAACACTGCGCCTAACTGTCGTTCTTTCCACCATATTGCCATGCGCGCCTGATTCATATTTTACGGCTAATAATACAGGATTTCTCGCAGTTTCTTACCAATTTCGTCAGCCGTGGCTACCCCGCATCGTCTACCGCCGCCACCGTCGCATTTAGGGGAGATTTTCGTCGTTTTGGTGGGGTTTTGAGCTGCGCCGTCGCCCTCTTCATCTTGCCCGTCCTTCGCACCTCGCTTCTCTGCTGAGTCTGTCCTCTCCGCCTCTGCCTGCGATCATATCCTTCAACGGCTCTGCCCACTTTCCTCTCAACGTAAGCCAAACTTCACTTCCTCTACAGCCCCATCCAGACAGCTGGGGCAACCCAAGTAACCGGAGAAAGGCCAGAAAAACTAGCTTTAAATGACCATGGACAAGTTTAATCTTTTCTTTAGAAACATTCGTACTAACATGAAAACCTATAAAAACGAATATGGTTTTTTTTATGTTTGATTTTTTTATTTTATTTTTATTTTTTTTGTCGAAAAATCACTTCGCACCCAAACTGTAAAGGCAAAAGTAAGTTTAACTGGGTTTGAGTAAATTGATTTTCTCACCAGAGGCCAATAAAGAAAAGATAAACCAAAAATAGTAGAGTATTGAATTAAAGTGCAACTTATTTTAGTTTTTTGGTCATAACCAGAGTGTAATAAGTTTGAAGTTGGTGTAACTTTCTTTTCACATAGGTGTAAATATAAAATCTGTAAGGAGTAAGCAAAAAATGTGGCCCATTTTCAGATATTCTGAGACCTTCCACATCTGAATTTGAACTATAGCAAATGACATCACTGCTCATTTGTGTCTGGATGGATGCATACTGATACTCTGAACACATGTCATGTAAAATGCTTTACTTAAATATTTTTGTTAATATTTTTGTTTTATCTGGTATTGTTTTGTGGTTAAAAAATATTTGTGAGAGTCAATATTATAATTGCATTTTTAATGTAGGACCAGTGCAATAATTTGACTGATGAATTTTAAAAAGTCAGAAACGCAGTGAACTCAGTCATTAGTTAGTGCATTTACCAAGGTTGCCAACTACCTCTATCTCTTACTCTTTTGCTCTGCCCAGGTAATTCTTCTCATAAATCAATAAGTGGTTTGTGCTCAAACTTAGCAGATTTGGTCGTTTTGAACCTTAATTCCTTTCTAACATTTTTCAGGTATGAAATGGTCTGGTCCTCTGTGGGTTGTCTACCATGACTTAGTTTGTTCATGCCAAAGTAAAAAACACACATTGACACATAATGATTTATGAGTAGGAGTCATAATCTCTCATTGATATCAGTCCCTTTTTTCTGAACAGGGATCAGAACTAAAGCAAATGGAAGGAGAGTTTCAAATTTTACTTTCAAATGATAATGTCCAATTGAATTATTACAATTTTTCCACCCAGAATTATAAAAATATTTAACTACAACAAAAAATTATTCCATATATCACTTTAAGTACATTGTCATAAAATATTATTTGTTTACAAGCACAAAATGGATGTATGGGTGGAAAAAAAATTGATGGAATGATACAAAACAGACAAGAAAAGACAGAAATGACTTATTTTTTGTACTCTGCTGTATGGGATTTTGTAAACAATCTCCTTATGCAAATAGTATTCACAAGAAAATGAATTCTAAATGTCTTGCCTGAAATCTGATCAGAACTTGCTTTCAGTAACTTTGTTCGAACTGAATATATGCAGGAACTGGGGGCTATTTTTTTCCTGACTGAATAAAAGAGAGGGCTAGAGAACCTGAAAATAGCCATGCAATTGATATCCAGGGCAGTTAGGGATTTGGAGGGGTGGTGCTTGGACAGTCCAGACTACTACTTTGGTAATGAGCCTCAGTTCTACCTACATAGTGATGAATTTAGTCAGGTATCTCTAGATGATGCAGCAACAGAATGTATTCAGATTTTTGGGAAGTTGCATGCTTTGATTCAGGTCAATCTCCATGTCTCTCTTTAAAACTACCCCAGCCCTTTAGTTGTTAGGGTATTGTGTCCTGCATGTCCTCTTGGCCATAACCATGTCCTTTGCTTTATTGGGGGTAAAGAGAGATTGGCTCATTTCTTGCTCCTATATACTTCTTATTAGTGACTCACTCGAGTTATATCTATGGATGAGGTTTTCCACGGTCATTTAACTTTCAAAGGACACCTTTTGGTATGTGGTGACCCAGAAAAATTTTGATTTTTAAAGAGCAAATGAAAATATGCACCTTAAAACACTGACATTTGTCTTTTCAATATATATTCAGCTGTTTTTAAAACACAGTATTGACAATATCAACTATGATTTACTAAGTCACCTTTGGGATTTTTTGTTTTTTTTTTTGCATTTTTATTCCAGTTTCAGGTTGTATTTTACTTCTCAGTCTCATGACTGCATGAGCTGTTCAAGCTGAAATGTTGACAAGTTCGACTAAGGTGATCACGGGCCTTACTTTATGATTTCTTTTTGAATAGTTTTGCCACCATACAGATTTCAAAACCAATGTAACACCAGTTCCTAGTAGCTCCCTGGGATGGCATTGTTGATGCCATCCGGTGCTTGGAAGAAGATGCGGCATCAACATTTTATTTAGGGAAATATTAAAGCTGTTGTTTTGCTCATATTTGCAGGTGCATAATCTGTGAAAGGAGAATTAGAGTTGTGTGCTATAAAGAAAATCAATAAATCACACAAATGATAAAATTCTCTCTTCTTGTGTTATGGCAGACTTCATCAATCTCAACCTTTCGGTGAGAAACTCTGCACTGTCCTATAAAAAAGAAAAACCCAATACTTGGTTAACTTTGGCTGATCAGTCAGTGCAGCCTTTGTTCAGCAGTCTATGAAGGCCCCAGGAATGTACTCCTCCCCCATCGCTGGCCAATGAGAGTCACATGAATCAGAGCGCATGCGCCTCACGGTGGAAGATTTCTTTAAAAAGATCCACAGCCTAGCAACAGCAGCAGCCTGCAAAATCAGAACAAATCCTGACACCATTAGTTATAGGAGCACTGCTATGTACTAACTGAGAGCTTGGATGTGTAAAGTGACTTCAGGTTTCACCAACTTGTCTACAAGAACATATGAAATTGTTATGTTTGAGATATAAAATTGAACTATCTGATAGTAAAGCAATGTTTCCTCATAGGAACATGTTTTGATTTTAATTCAGGGTTGTTATGAGTCCTGAGGGACAGTATGCTGCATTTTTGCGTGTGGATGTTTCTGGATGGACACATTTTCTGCTGTGCAGTTGATGGAGCTCTTAATGTCGTATAGTGGAAGCTTGTACATTCAATCTTTTGGAGAAATAGACTTAATCGGATCATTACCACAAAAGAAACTTTGTGGACTTCAGCTTTACAGCCACTGTGTGAACCTTGGTAATCACGTGGCTCAGCAGCACATGCTGATACTTACAAGGAAACACTTTTTTTTTTTTTTACTGAAAAGGATGGCGGAACTGCAGTCGTTTTATCTCTACTACAGCTCTGAACCCGGTTGTAAAAGGGTGTGCCTTGCATAGCCTACTGAAAATACGAAAGACAACAGGAAGGTTTGCGTTCTTGGGCGTTTAGGTTGACTGTTTCACCCTGCAAACATTTTTTGCCCTCTCAAAACATGCATGACTTATGTTTTTTTGTCCAACAAGCCATAGAAGTCATGAAACATCTTTAGATTATTTTTTTTAACTGATTGAAAACAAGAGTGTCAAAATTAACAAAATCAAAACATCTGTGTTATTTAATGCACTAAGTAATGTTGAACAGAGCTATTACTGGCTTTACTACTCAACTATGACAGGATCGGTGCCTTTACAACCAAGTACAGGCCAGCTAAAGTGAACAAAGCAAGACACCACCAGCTACGCATGTCCTGATGAGGCACAGCTTTGTGACGGCCTGCTCAGTAGTGTGTGTAAAAAAAAACCCTGACCTTTTGAGGCTAGTACTCTTTCATACCTCTGAAAGCGTACGATAAGACATGGCACCAAGATGTTAGTTCCGGTCTTCATGGATCAGACTCACATCCGACTGATGCTTCATTACATTATAATATGGAAACTTTGGAGATAAAATCAGCAACTTAAATTTTTGGTTGTGTTCCTTGTAGAAACTTTGAGCTATTTTTAAAATAAGGGGCAGGCCATCAGGAAATACTGTTTACATGAAAGGGTGTGGATGTTCTACACAGGTATGTGTCAATCCAACATCCGATGTCGGTTAAAAGCATCGCACTACCTCTACCAACCCAACATTCTTCCCTTACCTGGCTATTCATGTAGTATAAAAGAAATTGCGAAGAATCATTTCACCCCACCTTCTTCCATCACCTTGTGCTCTAGTTCTGATGCTCGTACACCCATTGATAGCGCTTTCAGTGATGCACAGCGTTAAGGACTGCAACCTGATGGGTCTTCAGTCCTAATTGGAACAAAGTGTGATACAGTATGTAATGTGACTGACCCCTTTCTGTCAGAAGCAGCATTAACTTCTTGTCTCATGACTATAGGCCATCATTCATTTAATAAAAAAAAATGCATGAGTAATCTTGATCTCCCTCACCCCTCCATGACCCTCTCTGTTCACCACTAGTTTTTTGGTGATAGGTGCTGACAAGTGGAGAACAGAAGAGCTGTAGTTTTGGAGAAGCCGTGATCCTCACACTTGTTCGGTCTACATAACCCACCCACTAACAGGTGATGCAATAAAAAGATCCTTCTCATTTACCTCACCAGTTATTAGTCATAGTGTTAATCAGTGTATATTGGATAAAACTGAATCAAATATTACCACAACAATGACAATGGCTAATACACAATGGCTTAAGATAGTGGGTCTTTAACTAGTGGTAACAAGAACCTCTGCTTGTGGTTTTTGGGCTGCCTTTAGAAGGATCAGAAGAAATGTTGTCATTACTTATTGAACAGGTTGTTGGAAACAAATTAACTGTGATGTAGACCTGATATCTATACACTGTACTATTAAATCCTAATATTTAGTAAGTATTTTTATAAATTAAAAAAAAAAGAACCATTGTCTATAAGAGGATGGATGTGTACATGTACAAGGGTGTTATCCTAAAATCTAATGAATTAATAATATTAAAGCCTTTCAGAAAACCTTAACTTTATCCAATTTATTGTTATTTTTCATTATTGTAGCTTTGGAAGGTCAACTTCCTTATAAATGTTCAAAGTCCATGTATACAGGAACATGCTGGTTGCATTATTATTTTGTGCTGCCACCTGGTGGCCATGGTTAGAAAAAGAAACTCTATTTGGATTAAATAGTGATCCAAATAGAACTCCAAATAAACTTAATGCTTATTTGGACATAAGCAAGAAGCAAATTACGCTAATCTGAAACTTGCAAAGATAGTTTGGATAAGACAAAACATCTTATCCAACAAGCTGGGACGGTTAGTAATTAACAGGAATGTTATTGAAAAGTGAGATGCAAGTGTAAGTGTTATGTCTCCTCTGGCACTGTCTACCAATGGACGCAGGTCAATTGTTAGACCTGTATCGATCTAGGATTTCCTCTGATTTAATAAAAGGATTTTACTATCGTGAACTGAAAGTCTTCCCTGGGAAGCAGAGTTGCTCTCTGCTCGCTAATGGTTACACTATCGGTGCATTCAGATGCTGTGGGAAATTTATAAAAGGCTTGTCACTCACTGCCTCACTGCTCTGCATGTTTTAGATGTGCCTCTATTCCAGAACAGCTGATTTAAATGACTGCATGACCATCAAGTCCTGCAGAAGCCTGTTAATCACCCAGAGATACAATTCAGGTGTGTGGCAGAAGAGAAATACCTAAAACATGCAGGACAGCGCAGGCAGTGAGGATCAGGGTTGAGAAACATTGCTTTAGTTTGTTTAAGTGTGAGGAACCACACATTTTTTAACAAAATTATGTTGAAATTATTTTAACTGTCCCTCAGAATCCATTTGAAATTAATATAACTTACTTCTTTCAGCTGAATAAAGTTTGTTGGGATTTATAATTGGTCATCTACAACTATCTGTTTACCCGAAATATGAAGATGGCATGTTACAGAGGCCTGTTTATTTTATCAATCAGAAATTATGGCTTTTTGAAGACTAATCATTTATCTTAAGCAAGATGACAGGGAAAGCACAAAAACTAAACAATAATCACTTGGTTTGTATCAGGGTCAACTGCTTTGAAAGACATGACAACAGCTCTATTGCAGGTGAATCATATTTATGTCAACAGTTTTTTAAAAAGTTGTGTTGTAGTTAGAGTATTTTAAGCTTGACAGAACATATGGAGTGGGAAAAGATAGAAAATAGTGAATACTGGTTTGACCCAAAATGGGAAAATCCAGGTCATATTTTAAGAAATATTTTTTTTCTTAAAAGCTTTCAACCTTTTGTAAATACAGAAATCTCCAAGTGTCATTTGTTGTTTTAGGCTTTAAATCAACCAAAAACTCTGCTCTGTGTGGCTCAGCAGGAGCTGGGATGTACGTGACCGACCTGAAGGCAGCACCAGCCCACATAACTCTCCTCTTCAGCACCGGGAGCGGAGGACCAGCCCGCAGAGCTCTTCCGGAGGCGGATAATCCCCTCATCTCCACTCGCAGTTCGAGAAGGGATTTGCTATAACTCACCTACAGGAAGACACCTTCCGGAAGCTCGTGCAAGTTCCGACTGGACCTGCGCACAAATGGATTTTTGCGTCTCACCTTGCGCGTTTTGATGTTTATAGATATCTGATGAGTGTATAATGTAGCAGCTGCTGCCTGGGGAGGGGGGAAACAAACAACAACAACAAAAAAAAACTATTGAAGCCTCTGCTACGCGTATAAATATTAATCCTTTCGGCAGCATGTTTTTTGTGACGCACAGTCTTGCTTTAACTTTTATTGCGGCGGCTCTCTGTCAGATCAGTGGCGAACCGCTGAATTCTTCATCTGCGACGCAGAATTCAACATCCACGTCCATCATCCTCGGTCACGATGAACCGACGAGTCAAAACGACACGCAGGGCGCCGTGGGATCCCGGATCTCACCTCTGATGACTTACCTGCCTACTCTGAAAAACGTCGTTATTTTCATCTGTGTGTTGACAGCTGTCCTCATCACATGCCTGGTGGTCAAAGTGATAAGGTAGGGTTCGCCCAAACCATTTCTGAGGCTTAGAGGGATTGTTTTCACTGTGATAACCTGGTTTGGTTGAGACTGTTTTATATCCTCTGGGATATAATGCAGATGAGGAACGAACAGCTCTGCAGAGGTTAAAAACAGATTAACCTCTGCAGAAGACACAATAAAAGTGATTAAACTATAAGTAAACAAACAACCAAAAAAATCTGAGATAAACACCAGAGATACTAAAACATACAGACAACTATAAAGTCTGAAGCCTGAATGCTTCACTGAACAGCATGAATCAAATTTTAAGCAGTTTTAAAACTGTATCCCTCTATACCTTGAGATGATAAATTTTCTTAAAAAGGTCAATAGATTTTTTTTTTTGGTTTCTAAGTTGCTACTACAATTTCCGAATGCCAGCTTAGGAATCTTAATTGTTGGGTAAGAAGGTGATTATCTGGTTTTATGTAAACAAATGCTCTGACTAACTTTAGTGCTATAAATTCTCTCACATTGTTTCTATCGCAGGTCTGGCCGAAAAAATCAGGAAAACGAGAAAATACGACATCATTACCACACCGGCGGAGCGGGTGGAGATGGCTCCTCTGAACGAGGAGAACGATGACGAAGACGACTCGACCCTCTTTGATGTCAAATACAGGTCGGTTCCGTGCAGATGATAAGACACATGCATTGTTTCAACATTAATAAATTAAAAAAAAAAGTAAGCAGAAAAATTCTCTGGCTTGTGAATGCACACTCAAGTTTCAGTAAGTACAAATTAGCAATTTTCTGAAGTCATGCAAAGCTCAGTGAGTTGTTCTGCTAATTTAAGTAAACAATGAAAGAAAAGTTTCAGTTTTAGAAGTCACAATCTTTTGTTCCCCAACAGAAATGTGAAAATGCCCCCTCCACCCAAAAAAAAAACACATCATGCTCCTCCTACAAAGTAAACCTGAAGACAAACCCAGAATAAACTGAAGCTGTATTACTTTTTGCATTTACTTACTTTTTTACTAATAGTTCTCTTGTCTTATCGCTGTATAAGGTGGAGTTTGCCTACATGTAAAGCAACTCGTACTTCTGCTTTGACTGTGAAAGTTTGCAGATAAAATTCCCGGCATACTAAAACACCTCTACCACCTCCTTTTGTTACTCTGGGTCATTTTAATTACGCAGAGGACGTTTGCAAAAGTAATATAACCCCCGGCAACCATTAAAGTCAGCGCTTTTTAACATGCACTCTAATAAACATGCTTCTTTTGAAGCTTTTAGTTCAGCTCTGCTGTTGACTTTGGGTTTCACCCTTCCGCGCTTTCAATTGTTCCTCAGCTAGGACACACAAATTCACTTCCTTAAAGGAAGATATGACGTCCTGTTTACCTGACATTCCTGACTTCCAAATCAGACGGGAGCCTACTTCCTTCTCATCATGTGTTAATGCTTTACAATGAATCAAACCTCTCAGACTAAGAACAGTTTCTCCTCTCATTACAGGTGAATCCCACGTCGGACAACTGTTTTTTTTGTAACTCCTTTTTTTTGTTTTTTTTTTCCCTCCACCTCAACTAAACTTCAGCGATTTTTGCCATCCAAGTGTCGTCACGCCAGCGATTTACTCGTGCTTTACCTGTGTTGAAAATTAACAGATGTCATTTGTCTGCTGTCTTGCAAGGATTCTATCGCACTATCTAGATAAGTTGGTCAGTGTTTCTAAAATAAGACATGTCGCACATCCACCAAACTGTAAGTGGTCTGGACAAACAAAATTCTGAATTTTGAATTTAATCCTTGGACGTTCTTTATAAAACCTGAACTACGATATGTTAATCTATAGGTGGAGGTTGAAGGAGCCAACGTTTTTCAGCATGGCTTACTGTAACTGGAGGGAAAGTTTATTAATTATCAGTGAACATTTTAAAAAGATCAGAAGCACAAAATATAATGCAGGATAGTTGCTTTGTTTATAAACCTCATAAGAATCTTGTGAGTTTAAGTATCACATTTATTTATACCAACTAACCACTTTATTGTGCATATGTACTGTTAAAGGCTTACTAACTTTTTCTGTCTGCAGTGTTTGTGTCGTTTCAGATTCAGTTTTATTTTGCTGCTATGAAGCTGATGTCAGTCAGTGTTGTCAATTTTAACTTAAGAATACTCTCAGGATGTCTCTTTAATTCTGTTTGCTATAAATGTGAATGGAGTATGTTGTCATTGAGCGTGCGGGAAATGTAGCAGGTTCAGCGATTAAACGCCATGACAACACGTCGCCAGTGTTACAGAGCCAAAAGAAGATGAAGTTTTCTTTAGGATCCTAAAATCTGTCATGTTAAGTATAAGATTGCAAAAAAAGGTTCTCTCCACTCCTGTTAACGTCAATCGTAGGGATGCAAAAAAAAAAAAAAAAAAAACCCTGAAAATGATTGTATTTTGTACTGCAGCAGCATAATAACCACTTTAGAAAATAAAAATCCTCTCAAACTAAAATTCTTCAGTTTGAGTATACTTTAATAATTTAGGAGAATTTTTTAAAAAATTTACTGAGAGTAAAATTCATAGCACTACAGAATAGCTATGGATCTCCCTTGCAGAATTTCACAAAATTAAAAAGCTGCTAATTCTTCTTAATGTATTTGGGTCAGAGACATCACACATGATTAAAGCCAATCGCTAGCGCCCTTTTTTTTTTAGAAAAAAAAAAAGGGTCTTGTGCCATGTGTGACTTAAAATCAGAGTGGAACTTTTAAATGGTTATCAGAAACTTTAAGGTTCTATTGGGTGTAAATATGATGGAACATGGGTTTAATTTTCCTCATGATGAGAAAGACAAGACTGCATATGTTTCAAATCAGGCAAATGGGTTTTGATTTTCATAAGTGGACAAAGTACTACAAGATGCTTTATTTTTTTTCCCCTCAGTGGGTTCAAGATTATGCTACTGCAAGAAAATATGACTTTGTTTCAAGGCTTTACTGATAATTATAAAGGTTGCTGCACAAATCTGGTCAAAAATGAAGTGTCTCCCTCCTTTGATAGCTATTACTTGAGTTTAATGCGATGGGTTTGTTCTCGTCCATAATTAATGTGCTGTTTGATCAGTTACAGGTTACAGAAACACAAACCAGCTGAAGCTGCTAGCTACGCTTGCTTATAAAATTTCCATTTATCCAAAATATTTTTAGAAACAAAAATACACCTTTAATAAGTAATCCTTGTATAAGTTTGATCCAAATGTGCAAAATCCACCAAAAGTCTTTCTACTTTTTGCACAATATTCAACAAGACTGACTCTGGATACGTTTCTACAGCTGAGGTGAGTGTAGGTGACCTTCTGTTTTAATTCAAGCTGTTATTTGATAGCACACCACTCAGCCACCAACATTTCACCTCTTGCGTAACTTCAGAATTTTGGTCTAATGCAAAGAACACCAGAACCAACCTTTGGCAATCAAGACTCGGCTTCTGCTTAGCTGCTCCCAAACCACTAGGGGGCTCTCTAAAGTGAAAATTGATCTCAAAACTAGATATCCAATATGGCTGCCATGTATATGAGATATAGTAAAATTGCATTTATCAGCTGTTTGGTTGGAAGGCACAACTTCTAATTGCCAACATATAGTTAGTGTTTGAATGGAGATTTATACTGGTAATAGAAGCTGGTTCTACAACTGTTTCTCACTGCTCTTTCAATTGGCAACAACAAAGCCCTCAACTTGACTTTGACATTATTTCTAGATCTAAACAAATGTTTTATTTGAACGAAGCCTTGGTTTAAATGCTAAAACCTTTTGAGAGTTTGAAAAAAAGAGCTTATTTTTGAAGTTGCATTTCTTCATTACATAAAGAAAAATAGTAGTTTGATGATTATCTTAAGTCAAAGTTTAATGTTGCTGTTCCCTCTAACACAATTGATTTACTTAAACAAAGTGAACTGGAATGAGGGGCCTAAATCAAATTCTGCTAAGACCCACTCTAATCTTATTTATTTTTCCTTCAAGAAAATTGTTGACATGCTCAGAGAAAATTTAATCTGTCTTAATCCACATAGGACCAAAAATGTATGCAGAACTATGCTGAATGTCTTCTTTAGTCTCTTTTGTAAACTGCATTTTATCATTTCTTGTTTTTCAACAATGTGCATGTCCAATTCGTATGTTGGTATTTTTATTTTATTATTTTTTTAAAGTTTTGAATCATACTCTTCTCCTCTATGACCAGAAATCTGGGGAAACAGCAAAGTTTCTCTCAGGCTTGTACCACTGCTATTGTCACATAGTCTTTTCTTTTTCATATATATCATGTGTGTAAAACTGTGGAAAAATCCTACTCATGCAGAGATCTTAATTATAGACATTTATTAGTTTTGAGTCATCTGCTACATAAAGTTACTCTTGTTAAAACAAATCAGTTGTGGCTGTGAAGACTTTTAAAAAAAAGCTGTTTAAATAGTTTTACAAGATTCTGGAAAACAAGTTTGACACAGATGTTGTGTGTAAAACAGTCGGTTTCCTCAGTTTCCATGTCTTTACAACCCTACTGGAATAAAACCTTTTTTGAAGTGTTGACTCTTTAAAGGGAGAGAGACTTGAATATTTCGTAGTCTGGATCTTTTGTTACATTCACACTGTCACAACTGAGCAGTCCAAGTGTCTATGAGTAGATTACAAAGATTAAATAGATTACAAAGATTAAAATGCGCACAAGGCAAGACGACCATGCAGAAGATAATATTTTCTGAGATTCACACAGTAAATACAAAATGACAGATATTGTACATGATGGAAGAAGTAACAAAACAGAATCTCATCATTCAAGGAATAGCAACATGTTGGAAAGTGTTCAAACTGTGGCAAGCTGCAGATTCTGGGTTAATTAACCCTAATAGCATTGGTTACAGGATGTTTCTATATTTGCCGACCTCAGACAGAGTCTCACAAATAAACCTTTCATTGCTCCAGTCTATTGACGTCTCTGGGGCAACTTTCATGTCTATTCTTAACTTAATTGGCGGGGTAATAAGGCCAACATGCGCGAGCGAGTAGTCGCATCTCGTCAAAAAATCCATCTAAAAACAGTTTGTTTTTACAGAGAAAAAAAATCACATGACTGCGAGCGCATGAGAGGCATCTTGTTGGGCTGCAGAGAAGATCCCGGAATATTTCAGATGCTTCTGCTAATTCTTTTTAATGGGAGCATTTTTTGTTGCAGCAAAATACACAAATTGATAACCAGGAATACAAAAAAAAACAGCTCCTAGAAACCTTTTGCTGAAGCGCAACATCAGGGGAAGTACAAAAGTATTAATCAAGCCACAAAATGTTGTTTTGGCTTTACAGCCGTTGCAATAAATACTTGATGACGTAAAGAACGTGTCAGCCCTCAAGTTAGACCTTTTTTGCGTATTCGTGTGTAGACGGTCTGTTTACTTCTTTATAGAAATGCCAAGACGATTATAGATGCAGTGGAGAGTGTACATCCCTCACATTGGTCTTGATTTCCATTAATTCTGGACTATTAATGATTTATTTAAAGAGCTCTTTTTTTGCAGGGTGAAACATTTATACAACACAATTTTTATAAGGTCAAAAAAAAAGAATTTTTGCACACCACTTTACTATGAATTCTTTTCAATCAGATTAAGGGATATAAACGTCAAATCACCAGCTATAATTGGTAAAAACCTGGACGGTCATGTACACGACTACTACAGTTTACAAGCACACATCAAAACTGGTATAATGAATAAAACTGGCAAAAAATAAGCTTATGGAATAACTTAAACTTCAAACGATTGATTTAAAATTTCACTTATTTTAGAATTGATTAGTGTTAGATAAACAATTCCAAATTGTTTACAAAAAAAGGAATTTGGTCATTCAGTACTTTGTTGGGATTTCAGATTGGTGGGCTATTATTGCTATAGTAGTGGGTGTATATACATATATTTGAGCCAGTATGTATACTTATGACCATTTATCAGTTAGAGAAAATCCATAAACAAAATAATTTGTGCACCTAATTATATTTTATCATAGTTGGATGATGTATAATCACTCCACCCAGAAAAGAACTTTTTAAATAATAATAATAATAATCTGACATTCTTGAAAACTATCAGTTTCTGTTAGCTTCTGGCCAAAGCTGTATGCAAGACCTTTTCTGCCATGAATCCTGAAATTTTTATTTATAAACATGTAGGTAGGTGGTCCTTTTAATACACTGGCATTTTTTTTATTATAGGCACAGAACAGTGTCAGCTACGATTAAATATGCTAATAAATCTATCATTCTCTATAAACACTGGTTTAATATTAATCAAAAGTCCCTATACAAGAAAAAGTCACATCCATTTAAAAAACAAAAACACTACCTCAACATCACAATGCTCTACATTGTTTGAGTGTTATTGCACTGAACATCTTCAGTTACAGATTAATTTAAAGCACATTCTTGTGGTTCATTTACTGTCAGAAAGTCACTGATACATTCATCTTTAAAATGCTAAGCGCTCCCTAACAGCAAACAACTTCCTGTACTCGCTTATCTCACATGTTCAGTACAGAAACTTTGAGGGAACTCTGCGAAATGAGTTTAGTGCTGGCTGAGCAAACATTCATATGTGAACAGCTGGCACACCGTTGCTTTATCCTCACGGGCGTTGCACACAACACCGCATGCTTCCATTCAGTCATTTGGTTCTCAAGGCAACCTCGTCAAATGTCGACTCCAGTTCACTGGGGGTCACTGGAATGTAAGGTGCTTTATGTGAAGTTAGAAAAGCACAAAAAAGAAACTCAAAAGCCATTTCAGTGATAGAAACAAAGCAGCTCAGATTGGAACTTTGTACATTCTTGTCCCTGATTATTCAGTGCTTCCATCTTGTGGCCCAACGAGACATCGCAAGAGCCACCAAGCAGCCACTCATCATGCGGCCAACATGCCAGAGTTAAGATCACAGATTTAATGGAGCCCATCAGATTATGGACTACATGGTATTAAAATGACCTCTTAGTAATTCTGTCATGCCTCTGCTTTCTTTTTTTTAAATATCTATTTTACAAACAGTATTGTGTAAATTCAGCACTGCAGGGTACAAGTGACAGATTTTCCCTGTGTGTACAGGTACCTGCTGTGTTGCAATACAAACAGTTGACTTTAAAATGGAATTAGTCATTTTTCTTGGAAACAGCAGGAAAATAGCCCATTTTTGTGTCTTTCCGAACCTGTAGCCCCAGGTATAAAACACAAACCATCTGCTGCATTTTTGTGGAAGCTCACAAATAAACCCCCAAGAGATATCAGTTGCCATAGAAATCTCATTAAAGGTAAAATACGCTTAATGAGCCAATACAAAAGGCTGTAATTGACAGTGTTCCCATTCGATTCTTCCTTCAAGTTTTATCAGAGAAAAAAAAGCAGTAACAAGAATAACATTTTGCCCAGTCAGAATCATGGCTTCAGCTGAGATCTTTCTGTGCTCCTCGGTCCAGATCACAGCTTCCTGTGTGGAGCCGCAGCGCCCCCTGTCTGTGCAAAGTGCTCAAGGTCCTGAACTCCAGCGGCATGGTGTGAGGACTGGAGCTGGATGTGTACTCGTACTTCAGAGTATCGTAGTAGTGGTATTTGACTGGCCTGCCCTGCGGGCCGAGAGGAAATGGCCAGAAGCCGTAGAGGTGGATCTCCTCACAGAAGCGGGTGGCCATCGTGTACATGAGGAGGCCGGTGGTGGGACGCTTGATGTAGACGTTGTTGGTGAGCCAGTACCTGTTAACATGAGCGGCCGTTAGTCGCAGCAAGCAAAAGGAAAAAACGGAGCATTCATTCGAGTTTAACTTATCTGCTTGAAAGTTAGCACAAAGGTCTCCAAACTTACATTTTGATATTTGCAATCGCTGCTTCATGGATGTTAAGGTGAAATTAAAGATAAAAGGTCAAACTGCTAAAACTTACAGTATTTTAAGCCTTTATTTATTTTTTTTTTCTCTAGGGATGTTCCAATAATAAAAAAAATCCTAATGAAACTCAACACACAATGCATGTTTTTTGAACAGCTGTGATTTCATGTCTGCAGACAAATTAAAACATTTAAATAAAATCACTTATGTACCTCATAAAGTATTTAGCTTTCATTAACAATGTTTTGACAAATTGGACCACAAACCTTTAGTCATTTTAGTATACTTGTTCTTTAAGCTTGGCTACGGAAAGCAAGTATTTTCAAGAGACCCATTGAAATATTGTGTGCCTAATTTATATTTAAACAGTTAAACAAAAAATCCATATTAAACTTGAAGGTTTTAGTTCAACTGGTAAAACATTTGTACATCACTCATATAAAGAGTCTGGGTTCTCCCCCACTGACACCATCACTATTACTGTGAGTTTGTTGCTATCGAGCCTTCGGACTCAAAATAGAGACCATTTCGGCTGCTGCAGCTCTCTGTCTGCCATGTAGAAGGGACTTTGTTTTAAAAAAGCAACTTGAGAGAAGGCTTTTCTCGTTTATTGCAGACCTTTGGAAAGTGACGTGTATTGTTTTTAACAAACCTGAAGTAATGCCTAATGAATTTAATTAGTGCAGACGGTGAGTTATTGAAGGGGAATTATGAGGTGATTTGACTTAATAATTTTTAAATCAAACATTTTTTGTTTGCTTTTCTTTTCTCTTAAAATAACATACATTGGAAGTGTTTTGCATCACTGCTGATTCCATCATTGAACGGGCTTCGCTTTGATAGTGATATTCTACATCCTTCCCTCTGCGGCAGCAGCTTTAACGACAGAAGGTCTCGTGGCCTTTACCTTAATTTTCCCTTCTTTAAATGAAAAAGCCCTTTCGTCTAGCCTTGATTCTGCCATTGCCCTCTTAAGCTCTCTCAGAAGTCTCTCCACACAATTTTAAAATGTTAATATTCAGAATAATTAATTGCCTTTGCACCATAATTACTCAGAAAAATTGACTTTTAGTGAACAAGTTGAAGTTAACAACAACTCATTTTAATATTGAGCTGTGAGAAGACCAAATGCTACAGCAAAAAAAAAATATTTTGCTGTACGAGCATGCAGCAGACTTCTTTTTTTTATGCTTTTGCAATACAGAGAGTTAGTTGGAGCAGACAAAATGGCATCATTTGGTCACTGACCAGCAGAGGAGGTTAGGCATTTAACAAGGCTGAATTGATTCAGAGCAGAGTCTTGCCGAATAAAAGAGCCAAGAGCGGAAGAAAACAATTGCTGAGGGGGATTTTGGTTAAAGCCTGGAAAGACCGACAGAAACAAACAGGTGTAGAAAAAAGGGTCAGCACTCAAATGGCAGCTACGAATTAATTGATGAAATTGATGGGCTAATAGAAAAGCTTAACTGGATTTAAAACATTCATCCTAATCCCTCCAAAAGCTACTGCTATCAGAAAAAACACAAATTTATTAAAACTTAGAACTAATCTTTTTAGAAGCAACACTTACACAAACACAAAGCAATATAGCTGAAAAACGGATTGCAGCTGCAGCTCAGTGAAACAGGAACGTGAAAAGCCAACTGTCTGCTGCTTGCTTCCTCGGTGTGAACTGGACAGACAACATGAGGTCCTATCTGTCAAAAGCTTTCATCCCGCATCTCTTGCCGGTTGCCTGGCAATCTCCCAGTGACGACAGGACCCACTGCATCCTGCTGTTTTTTTCCACCAAGATAAAGTCAGAGCATCTGAGTGCTTTGCCACTGTGGAAATCACCGGCGCTGTGTTTCAGCCCACATTTCACAAAACCTGACCCAATGGCAAGCCGCGTATTTATGCTTTGACTTAGACTGCCTAGATTGAATCTTTCAAGCTTAAGCTTTTTATCAATCAAGACTTTGAGGTTATGAGTGAAAATATGCAACTCTGGAAGCCTTTTCCATACACTGGACTTTCATGATAGGTTGGACAAACTCCTCCACCTTGATGGAGGTTTGTAATTGTGCTGTCTGCCAAAATGTCTGTTTGTGACAAACCAAGTTCTGGCTCTTGAGGATGTTTTGGAGATTTTTAACAGAAAAGCAGTACAGATTTGATGTATATTCAGTTAGCTGCCATCTGTTATTTGACCACTGGGTGTCACTAAATCTAACACATTATTGCTTCAGGGGAATTAGACATTTGGAGTTTTTCTGTTTATTTTCTATGTGTCTTGTCTAGGTATTTCAGGTATGCCACATAGAGAAGCCGGTTACCTTCATGTGCCACAACAAAACTGAAATCTTAAGACAAAATTACAGCAAATCTGCATCCAACATTTCAACTTCAGTTTGGATTATTGGTGTCGGTGTCGGTGTGTGTATGAGGTGGGTGAGCGTTTGTTTGGAAATAAGTGTGTGTTGAGTATGTGGGTGAGTTTGCCAGCTGTAGGTGCACAGCTGTTAGCGTGGTGAGATTGAAGGGTGTGTACACATGTATGCCACACTTTTCAGATATTCAATGTAAAAAAACCCTACTTTAAATCATGAATTATTTTCTTTATGTTTCACAATACTGCACCTTCCTATTGCATATAATCCCATTAAAATATATGGCGGTTTATGGTTGTGACATGAGAAAATAATTTGAATATTTTTGTGAGTTAAATTAGTGGTGATGGTAAAAAAAAATTAGTTCCAAAAGACAGGTTTTGTCTGCTGACTGCCTGCGAGTTCCGGGTTGAAATGTGCCATAAATGGAAAAATCAATTTCTTCAATGGTACAGAAAATAAGCATACTGCACCAAATGTCAAACGTCTTTGAACAACAGCGACATTAACAACGACTAACAAAAGACTGATTTTATAGGAAACAAATATAACCAGAGGAGTTGGAGCCAAGATAAAGAAAAGAGACCGGTTCCTCGCTGAGTGTCTCTGATGATGAGCTGTGAGCTTAAAAATAGCCACCTGGGCTTGCAGATCAAGAGTTTGCCAACACCCCTGATTATGCTGCTCACAGGTGCTCCCGCGAAACGCAGCAGCTGTGCTCGCATCTCATCTTACCCTCGGACAGCGTGGAGCAGACGCAGCGACGGGAACGCCGTGCGCACGTCCACAGTATGCACCAGGATGAGGCGGAGGGCCCACTCCACACGCTCCTCCCCGCCCTTCGCCATGAAGGCCGGGATCCACAGCACGCTGCCGCTGAGGTTCTGCAGGCGCCGCAGGAAGCGGTCCTTCCACTCGTCACTGACCAAGTCCTGGAAGGCCCGCTGCACCACCGAGGGGTTCATGGTCACCAGGTTGGTCCGCCGGCCCACGTCCTGAGAATACTCCTCCACGGGGGCCAGGTTGCACCTTAAGACAAGAAACGAAAAGCTGATTCTCTGTGACAGTAAATGGAATCAGACGCAAAAAGCTTTTCAAGGTTATAGTGAAATCTTTTTTCTTTTTTGCTCATTTGCCTCCAATTTGTGCTCCAGACGAGCAAACAAGCTAGGTCTTCTCTGAGGAAAATGCCAGAACTCTAAACTGGTTATTATCTCAGTGGGTAAATGATGTAATTAGTCGTAGCTGCCAGCCACAACTTGAGGCTGGTGTTTCTTTCGCCTTTTGATTTCCGTGGTGTGCAATCATAGCAAAATGTGCTCCAGGTGACACCTACTGTGGCAAAAACTGACACAAGGTAGTCATTTGAGCATAAATGTTTCTGTGCGTGTCTGTGTGCAGCCGAGTCTGACAGCGGGAAAAGTTACATCGTGTCAAAAGGGAGCGAGGAAACTGCAGAAATGACCAGATTAAATCAAAAGCAAGACTAAGTAAACAGACACGTACAGGCTCACATCATTTAGATTCAAATTAAATTGTTTCATATCTTGGTTTGTATAATGTTTCTCATGATGGGCCTGCTTTGAGGAGTCAAATTGCTTTAGCAAATGCAAGCAGGTTTTCGAAGTAACTATAACCATAACTATGCAAGATGACTACACAAAGCTCTCCAGTTGAAATCCAATCGTAACCCTAACCCATTGTGGGCTGAGAAGTGTTTGCATAGGAAATATTCTCACAGTCCTAAAATGGAGATTTTGGAAGTCTTATTGCAGTTCAAGTATTTTAATTTTAATTTATTTCAATTTAACCAATCTATGATTTGTTTTCATCTTTTTATTCTACAATTTAGCAATTGTAAAATGTATCAACATGTAGGAAAAGCATTAAGATCTATGCAGAAATATTCGAAAACGAGAGATTTTAAATAAATAAAATGATTTTTAACAGCAAACATTTAGGTAGTCTTGTGCCGTTCCAAGCCTGCTTAGCATTCAACCAGGCATCTTGTTGAGTGAGAAATTTGTATGCAAACACTGTTGCTGCTCTGTACCTGATACCTCAAACGCCATCAACCTACTTTGCGGAAACCAAGCGAAGGCAGAGACCTATATTTAGCTGAGACATTATCTTCTCATCTCATGTGTGAGTGCCAAACCAAATTCTAAGCTCCTCAAAATGACACGTTTCCTGTTCGCCGCTTTCAGCCAATGATTACCGCGGAGATTTGATATTATTATCATGCAGCTGGAGAGTAACCATGACTCCTCCACATCAGCGCACATATACAGGCAGCGGAGCCAGTTTCTGCACACAGAAAATGTGCACTCAGAATCCGAAGAGGTCATTTCTGCTCGCTTCTCTATTTATGCACCATCATTAAAAGTGGCTGATTTATGAGAGGGAGTTTTTCGCTACGTCCGCATGTTCCGTTAGATCCGATCTAACTCTGTCCAGAATCACTTTTTTTTTTGTATCTGCTATCGTAGCAAAGCTGAAAACAGGTGTATTTTTCTTCCAGAGGCAGCTGGGAATGGTGATACATAAATCACACAAACACACAACAGGCTGATGGCTTCACAAACACAGCCCTGTTTGGAAATCAGAGCAAGAAAGAGTCATAAGAGTTTCCCAGAGAAGCAAATTGTGCAACTGGAGGACTGAAAAATATTTAACAAGTCTATTTTATCCATATTTGAGCATTTGGGTTAACACATTTCAGTTAATGCCATTTTAGCTAAAAAAAACCAAAAAAAACCCCCGATCTACCCACCTGATAACAAAATCATGAGAGTCGATTTCTGGTCCGCAGGTGCTGTTCAGCAGGATCCCAGAGTTCCCCACGATGGCGCAGCGCCTGTGATACTGGTTTTTCATCGGCGATGCTGTTGGCAACAGACGATAGAGATTCTCCGAGATGTTTGTGGTGCTTTGACGATCAAACACGTAGTGGATGATGTCTCCTGGCTTCAGCGTGCCCTTTAGAATTGAGATGTCTCTCTCTGGGTCGAGGAATCTGAGGATGTTCTTTCTGCGAATGGGAGAAAACAAGGCCTTGCTTGAAAGACTCAAAGTCTCAGCAGACCTCGAAGAGGCAAGTGGTGACGCAGGATCAGAACCGACCTGATGAGGTTGGAGAGCGTCTTGTTAAAGGCCCAGCTGTTTGACGAGTGTTTGGCGGTGGCATTACAGGTTGGAGGATGAGGATATTTGGCGATTGCTGGTGTCGCAGTCGGATCCGTGTGTGCCACCGCCTTTCTAAGTTAAAGGAAGAAAGGAGAACAATGACCTTTAAAAGTCTGATAACTGAAATTATGCACTTGTTCTTTATCGTCACAGGCCCAATACAGGTCTTCGTGTTGGACAAAACATTAAATATTGATAAAATATAGTTTTCCATACCCTGTATTTTCTTAAAATCTCCATCTTGCTTTGGTTTTATAGCTTTTATAGAGTGCAGAAATATTAACCCAAAATCTGAGGCTCTTTCTCTCTTGTTGTGCCATGAGTAGGCTTAGTCATAGTTCTGTTTAAAATAGACCTTACTTTAAATGAAGCACAATCACTTTCAGAGAAGTTGCCACCGCAGGATATCTGGTATGCAGTATGTTTATTTTTGCTTGCTTTTTTTTTTTTTTCAAATAAGCATTTGAAAATTTTTACTTTAACTCATTTGAGGAGATTCATACAGTTCAAACATATTTGTTCAGTTTATTCTTGGAATTTCTACCACTTATCATCTTAATATGTCTGGATATTGATAGCAGTCAGTTTATTTGGCCCTAACACATTTGTGGAGATACTGATTTTAATTCAGCTGTGTAACTAACACTGAAGTGTTGATGTATGAAACACTGCAGAGTTCATTCAGCATTATCCCTCCTGCAGATGTATCTCATTGACAGTGCTGCGTGACACATAGCTGGATATTTTTATCAGCTGCCTTAAAAACTTATGACACACCCACTGTCAATGACTCACCGTGTTATCAAGGCTGCGAAGGACTCTTTAACATCACACACACACACACACACACACAACACACACACACACACAGACCATTTGGCTCCCAGCTGGGGGTCTATATGTATGTGAGCATCTATAGTCCAATAAACTAAAATATCATTTAAAAATTAAATCATTTAAATCAGTTCAAAAAGAGACACACATATTCAAGCTTTTATTTGTTCTTATGTTGGTGGGTATCATTCATAGCAAATGAAAACCTAAAATTTCATTTCTTTAAAAATTTTAAAATATCAAAATAGATAAATGGAGAACGCGACAGTAAAAATGATTTTTCTCCCTTGACTCAAAAAAAGATGTTTTGTTGTCTGTGGTTCAGTAATGCAAATAATGTAATAATCGTGGCCCATGTTCTAGACATGTCTGTGTGCCTCTGCTTTGCGAATATATTCTGAACACATGAGTTGACTTTGCTTTACAATCCTCTCAAGCTTGCAGCTGTCTCTGCTGCTTGTGCACCTTTTCTCCCACACGTTTTACCTTCCACTAAACTTTCACTGGTATGCTGACACGTAGTCAGCTTCTATGGCAATGGACTTTTGTGGCTTAACTTTCATAGTGGTGGGTGCTGGTTAGTTTTCACCCTGACCTTCTGTTAGCTATAACATGTTTCTGCACACACAAACAAATATTTTATTGACCTTATATAATCTTCAAATTTCCCAAGAAACAACATTTTGGTTTTTCTTTGGTTGTAAGTCATCATCATTCAAGTAAACAGAAATGATGTAAAAAAATAATATTTCTGACCTGTGAGGTTTTGGGACAAGCTGGTGTACGTTGGTTTTCTTCGTGAGCCCAATATTTCTGAGGGTGGGAAAGAGATTCACTGAATAACAATTCACTCCAGGCAGTTCATATTCACACTTTTACATCCAAGGTCTTGACTGGATTCAGCATTTGCTGCTTCTGAAGTGAGAGTGAAGGTGAAAAGAACTCTTCTGGGTTTCATTTCACTTTGAGAAACCCACTGTGAGCCCATTTGCTGATGTAATAAGGAGAAATCTGGCCTTAATGGAGCCTTATTAGAGTTGAGGGGAGGTTTTCTTTTCACAGGGAAGTGAGCAGGCTTTCTCCGGGGAGCCTAAACACATCCTCCATCATGCATTTACTGTAAATATGCAGCATGTGCACTCAGGTTTTCCACCATCAGGCACTTCTGAAAAACCACGACCTTGATCACATCTGACAAATTCATGTCAATCTGACAGAATCAGTCTAAATGCAGGAGTGATGAACTCCCTGATCGTTTTTTCTCCAGTCCTGGTGGCCTATAAACGATCTAATATTAAGCTGCATTTATGCAGAGTTGGTTCTGGTTCTTCTCCCTCAGTGAATCACAGACCAATGTGACCTCATTACAAAATGAGCCACAGCCGGGTAATTATGTTATAAACAAGAAACGCTCTTGCTGAAGGGAAAAGAAAATGTGAAGAATAGAAAGTGTCGCACAAAAAGTAAATGGGATAAATAATTTTTGGTCAAGTGTTGCACAAGGGTTTTTATTATTATTATTATTATTTATGACCACCAAAACAATAATAATAATAATAAAAAAGATTTCTTGCAGGTCAAGTGCAATGGAGGGAAACATGGATGTGATCTGGAATGATTATACTGCACTGCTCAGAATTTCAAAATCTGACAGTGAAAAGAAAATAAGAAAACGCTTTTTTTAATATATATATTGTCTTGCAGTCTGGTTTTCCTTCCTCCTCAATGTCTCTCTCTCTCTCTCTCTCTACACACGCGCGCACACACACACATACACACACACACATACACACACACACACACACACACACACACACACGCCCGCACACATGCAGTTTCACAATTTCAAAGCCTCTATGCACACTCGTATAGTGGAAATGTATCCTACATCCCGCATGCTGAAAGACGAATAGCCAAATCCTTGGAGACCCGATGAGGCAGGCGGGCTGCTGTAGGAGCAGCCGACCTACACTGAACAAACCCTAGCCGTAACCTAACCCAAAATTTAACTCCAAACTTCAGTCAGTTCATGAAAGTAACTCGCTTTGTGAGTGTTGTTGTTTTTTTTCTCCCACATTTAATACCACTCGCTTTTCTCCTCTCATTGAATTCCATGCATCCCAGATAGATTAGATCTAACCTGCCGGGCTTCAAACAATAGGCACACACACACACACACACACACACACACACACACACACACACACACACACACACACACACACACACACACACACACACACACACAGAAAGAGAGAGAGAGGGGATACACTGATTGGATGAATTACGCCGGGTTACTTACGCGCTTTCTTTTTCCACTTCTGCAATATCATCAATTATCAAAAGCACAACCAGCAGCATTAGAAAGCCGAACAGCAGAGAGCGGAATACGGGCGGCATGGCTGAGGGGAGGTGGGCTGCAGCCGCCGGCCCGGGAGTTCCCTCCCCTTCCTCTCCCTCTTCCTCTCCCTCCCTTCCTCTCTCCTCTTCCTCTCCTTCTCTTCCTCCCTTCCTTCCTCCCTGTGAGCTCCGCGTTACATCCACCTCCTTTTAGTTCCCATTTGTTAACCCTCTGTGTATATTTCTCTCTCTCTCTCTCTCTCTCTTTGTTCTTATCGGACTCTCCCCTGAGTGAGACGCGGTCCTCCTCTGTCCTCCGACTCTCCTCCTCTTCCTCGTCGGATGTTGTGCGCTTCTGTCTTCCGACGGGGCGATGTGCCGCTGCAGTCTCCCGTTGTCTCAATTCCCCCAGTGAAACTTTGAAAGCGTGCACCTACCTACACAGCTCTCAACCCGAGCTGCAAGACCACATGCAGCCTTAAAGGCGCAGAGGACGGACAAAAAAAAAAAATAAATAAAAATACAAGCAGATAAATACACCTCTCCATTCACACCTCCAGCTTTTTGCGTAAGAGGTCGAAAATGTGTCAGTGACTGTTTCACTTAAAGTTAAATAACAAAACATGATGTTTAGCTCAAGTTTAGCTAACCGTTTAGCTAAAGTTTTTAATTTAGCCATGCAAAATGAATCTGGCCTGACCACAATATATTATTACATTGACTAATTATGGTCAATATATAATTAATTAATTATTGTGGTGGAGAGCAATTTGTGTTTAGAAATAGATCAAAAATCTTAAAACAGCATTTTCCAATATTGACCCAGCATCCTTGTTAACACCATTGGTCTGTCTCATCCTAAAACCATTATTCAGGAAAAGGAACACATTTTTGGTCAAAACATATCTACAGTGACAGTGTTCCCTGCTTTCACCATCCATGCATACATTGTCTGATGAGTTCAATTGAGCAGGCAGCAGGGTAAAGGTCTGATTTACATGAACTGAAAAGTGCAGCTGGCAAGACACATAATGAGCTGTATCCAGGTGAGGAAATCTGAAACTATCATCCCTCTCATGTAAATTTGTCTCAACTCACTTCTGGAATTTTGCCTAAATTTGCAGCTCACATATATATCCTCTTCAAAGTTCCTGATTTGTGTGAAGGACATTAAATTCTCAATTTGTCAGCAGCTATTTTTGGTTAACAGTCGCTGAAATGTGGAGACAAACAAACAGCACCCAGCAAGACGGCAGTCGATGGACCCCAGAGTCGATTTACTGCTTCTTATTTTCCTGCTCTGCTTGTGTCACAATTCATCTCAATAAAGCACTCTTTAGGCTAATTGACAGCTTTCGAGCCGCGACTGCAGCTGTTTCTGTTTCGACTGGTGGATTTATTTTGTGCGTTTTTGACTTTCAACAAGGACACCTCAAAGCTGCATTCTGTGCGTTTGTATCACAGAGTATTGTCAGCAGACTGGGGATGCTTCCTTTGTCTTCATGAAGAGTGTCATTGGTCTATAATTAGACTTTACAAGCTGCCGAGGACAAAACAGACACAGAGATACGAAAGGAATCTCAGAGATACTGCACTTAAAAGCATCTTCTATTTACTCTCGGAAAGGCCCAGAAATTATAATATTTATTACAAGATGTTGTTTTAACGGGAGTCTTCTTTAGATGAATAAATAAATGATATATACTGATTATTAACTGATGTGGTAGTTTTACTTAAGTCACATTTTTTTGTGCGTTTCATTTCGTCACCTTGATCTCGCAAACATCAGTGACTAAATCCCCTGCCTCCCTCCCACCCCAACAGGAATAGCTTAGATTTTGCTGTGTAATATTTGGGGATGGTTTCGGGGATGTCATTCCTTTAAAATTTTAAGTTAAACATTCTCAGACAAATCTTTAGATTCAATGCACATAAAGAGCCCAAACACGGTGTATACCAATCGGTCAAAGAGTGGCCATAAAGGCAGAGACTCAGTTAATAACAAAATGACAGGCGCTAAAGTTGAAAGCCACACTGACTGGCTTCTAGAAATGGTTGAATACTAAGTGGAAAGCAAGGTTCATGTTTGGGTGACAAGGCGGTTTACCAGACTACCGCCACACTCTGAATTCAAATGACACAAGCACACTCACTCCCTGTGCAATGGATCTTTATAATGCATTGTTTCCTCTTTTTATTGCCAAAAGGGTTCTTACAAGATCTTTGCAAATGTTGTTTTAACACAGTAAAACACAACACATCAACGCTGGCTGCTTTTTTTTCTTTTATAAATAAACCAAAGATTCAAGTTTGATTGAATTTTCTGAAAAATATTTTATTTCCAGAGTAAAATAAATGACATGTTGCCATACAAAAAGTGTAAGAAAGGGACAAAACTGTAACTGCAAAGAGACTAGTGGAGTGAACTGAAGTGCTGTGTTAGGTTTAAATACAGGAATAAGCTCACCATTCATTTAGTGAGCCAATTCCACACAACAGTTTCTTTATGCTAAACACTACAGGCTGAGTGTGAACACCTTTTGTTCACAATAGTGAACCATACTTTAATCCTCAATATAAATATTCATAAATCATTTGTGACATAAGACAGACACATCACAAAAATGTAATTATTAGCTCTTAGCTCACATATGATCTAATAAAACATCCTGAGCCTAATGAACCAATCATGTGATTCCTAATCTTAACACAAATTCTGAACCACATAAAATATTTACTATAGATTTTCTTCTCTGCAGAAAATCTGGGTGCAGATATATATATATATATATATATACTATATATATATATATATATATATATATATATATATATATATATATATATATATATATATATATATATATATATGTATATGTTAAATCCCTTTTAAGACAAATTAGGCTGAATACACTCTGCAAATTGATATGAAACAAACTGCTACAGTGGAAAAAAACCCCTGCAGTCCTGAAAAACAAAAAGTCAACACAAATAAATTGGATCTGAATTGCACCTATGTGGCAAGACTTTACAGTCTAGTCCAAGCAAGTATTAAAAACTGTTTATTTTATTGATCCAGCAAGAAAAACAAAAACCAAACTTCTATCAGGCCACTAAAAATCACCCGGTCCAGTCCGGTCCAGTCTGGTCCAGGTGCATCTGGTCTCTGCTGTTCTGAAGTAAAGTACAGTGACTCATCAGCTATTAGTTTGTAAACACTTGGCAACTTTTAAACATCTGAAGGAAATATTTTCTTTTTTTTTTTTTTTTTTTGGAGTAACAGACAGAATACAGTGCTGCCTGAAGGAAGCCTGTCCATTTACCCACACAGATTAGTTCGGTCACGAAAGACCTAAACAATATGGCAACTATAGCCGTAGTAGCGTCTCATCCATGCACTAGTAAACAACCAGAACTGACCCAGCGAGGGCTGTGGAGTCGTCTTCTACCACAGAGTCGCTGCAGGAATTCACTGACAACACCTCACGGTTTCAAAGAACTAGAATGGACCCTCTGAAAAAGCTCATGGAGTCCACCTCAGACACGTTTGGCCTTTCATCGTTTCAACAGACGAAGCAAAAAATTCTTACAAAACAGACTCCATATTTTCACAAAACTCGTGGTCCTCCAGGTTGTATATAAACTTTGTCCTGTCCACGGGTTTGGGCCCGTCGCTGAGGACGGGTAAAACTCGGTCGCCGTCAGGTTGCCCTCGTTTCCTTTGATGTATTTCTTGTAGTTCCTCCGCAGGCAGTACCACGTGGTGGTGTAGAGCAGGAAGGCCACACCCTTGAGGATGATGGCAAGGCTCACGTAGAGGCGCCTGTACTGCACGTTGTCGTAAAGAAGGCAGGCGCCCTTGTCGCCGCAGTCGGAGCTCCAGAAGAGGCAGGTGGAGTCGATCCCGGCGCCGAAGATCAGAGGAGGCGGGATGAATCCTGGCAAACAGAAACACCAAACAGTGTCATGAAATCTGGTGACATGAGAAATATCTGCAGCTACCAATCAGATAATGCAACAAGATTATTCAACCATTTTTCATTTTCATACTTCTCCTTCTTACAAATTAGTTTGTTCTTTAGTTGAATTACACAAAGTAAATGTCATCATGTTTTGGAAACGTTCAAGCTTAATGCCACTTATGTTGTTGGAAAACTGCATTCCAACAATGAACTGGACCTCAACAACATTAACAGTTGTTCCCTTTGGGAAAACTACTTGACTTGACTTGATTCTCTCTCTTAATATAAAAACAGAAAAGGAAGGAAGCCAGGGCAAGAAGGTCTGATCAATTCTTCTGCTGTCGATTCTTACCGAGAAGTCGCAACAAAAGGAACAACACTCCTAGAGCGTAAGATTTCAGTTCAGGACTCACGGTCCTAGAAGGGAAGCAGACAAAAGAAAAAGATAACATGTTCATTTCTCAAAAGTGCTTCTGATTGATGCATTCAGCCAACACATCGAATTAAACAGCAAATTTTACCTGATCAGCACAATGACAGAGGGAGTCTGGGCCATGGCTCCCACAAGGCTGCAGACACATATCACACACAGGAAGATGAGGAAAACCTCCTGGCAACCCGGCAACGGACATTTCCCGGGAGTAGCAGTGCCAGGACCGTTTTTAGAAGATATACAGGTGCAGCCAGTCAGGTTCTGTAAACATGGGAAAAAAAAAAAAGAAAAAAAAGAATTTGTAATCAGCACAGGGCTGTCGACTTGCATCCATGTTTGGAAATAAAGTAAAAACATACTCATAACCAAAGGAATAAGGACATTTCATGTAGCCGTTTTCTTAAATTGACAGCCATTGACAGTAAAAGCTTTAAATAAGTACTTGACTGGCTAATATAAGCACGGTGATGACATAACTATGTAATATACTTAGTACAAAGGATGCAAAACTGGTTGGAAGAAGGAAATTGCATCATTTAATCAATTTTGGAGCATTGCCCAAAATTCTCAATTCTCCCAAGGCACATTATAATTTATCATAGCTTAACTTTTTGGGGAAGAGCAAATCTTGGCCACTACAAGCAGAAAAAGGATATAACATTTAACCTCCAATGTAAAAGCCTGCTAACTGCTGGGTGTGTGTGTGGAGGTGAGGTTCAGGTTACACATCTGTGTTTGTGAGGTCTGGGTATTGATAATAGCGTGATGCATTCTTTATACCCAGTTTACTTTGCTATAGTCAACCGTTGGCAAAGAGTCTGCCTTTAACTTGAGCCAAGTCATGATACACTATTTATAAATATATATACATTTTTTTCACAAAAATAGCCAGAGTGCCGTAGATTTTCACTTCAGGTATTCAGGATGCTTGGAACTAAAAAAAAGAAAAAAAAAGAAACTCACAGCTTGACCCAGTTTCTGATTAAATTGCCTAACAACTATCTAACCACTTGTGGGCACTCAAGAACAGTCAAATGATGCTTAAACATGAAGAATGTGTGAATAAAACAAGACTGTGAAACCGTGGCAAATTTAGTAGAAGAAATTAGTGTGGGATTTCTGCACTCAAGTTCCCAATAGACATTCCATATTCAGAACAAGAGCACATAAAAATGAGGTGTGTACTTCTTGTTCCACAAACCCCCTTTCATAAATACAGCAGCACATGGGAATGTGTTTAACTTGTACGGCAGTGGTGAATACCTGTGAGATGTTTGATGCGGACTGAGACGCTCCTGTCCCCGTGCAGCCGGCGAAGCAGGCAGACAGGTAGGTAACCTCGTTGGAGCCGCACACGGGGCTGATGGACGAGGTGAAGCAGCTGCAGTGGCTGATGCACTGAGCCTCCGGTTTCTCACCCACATTTAGTGTCCTGAACAGAAACACAGGAGATCTAAACGACTTTTACCTCAGTGTTTAACAGATAACATCTGTCCAAAGTGAAGGTACAGCCTGAACCCTGTTTGAGCAGATTTATTCTTTATTTTTAACATGTTGAGTCTAGGTTGTGAAATCAAAACGGCAAGATAGAGTTAGTTCCCTTAGAGCAGAGGTTCCCAAACTGAGGGGGGGGGGCTAGGAGGGCTAGAGGGCACAGTGCTATTGCAGGGGGGTTGCGGGAAGCAGCCTGGATAAAAAAAAAAAAAAAAAACAAAACAAAACATGAATGCTGTATGTCCTCGGCTCGCGTTGGTTTAGACCTGTGCAGCAGCGGAGGAGACCTGTGCTAAGGAGACTCACACACGCAGGTGTGTGTTAGAGTCATGGCAGCAAACCAGCAAAATGCAAAGAACTTTTCAGTTTCCCCCCAAACTAACCAACTGAGTTGAGTAAAGCTGTTGGATGCAGGTAAAGTTAGCTAAAAGATGACTAGCTAGCTAATATCAATACAGCACCTTAAACTTAACAAGTAGCCTGTAGGCTACCGGTGTCGTTGTCTATGTTCAGCTACGTACATTCATTTTGCTCCCAACAAAGTCGATCTACCCCCCTTTCCCCGGTCTTAGAGTCACCCCTCCCTTCGCTAACACACGTCGTTCAACCAGACAGCTATTTGTAATCCATAGGGGGGGCACAGAAAATGTTTGTACACCACTGGGGGGGCGCAGGAGAAAAGGTTTGGGAACCACTGCCTTAGAGAAACAAGCACAGTGTGTCTAAAGAATGCTGACTGCAAGAAGGAAATGGTAACAACTGAACTTAAATACATACACATTATTTCCATATGAATACATGCAAATGTTTTTATTGTTAGTTGTCTTCTGTCTGCTTTAAATGTCTTTGTTGATGCTGTTGTACGGCAACTATTTCCCTCTGGGGAAGCCTATCCGCCTACATCCAAAGGCAAAAATTAGATGTAGTTAGAATAAATGTTTTATTCGAAAGCTGATGTACAGAAAAGTATGTGTAGATGTATTAGAATGAAGATGGATTACCAATAACAGTTTGATCATTTTCACGATCAAAAGCAGAAATTACAACTGGGTCATAAAGCTCAGTTTGATTCGTTTCAGCAAGTAAAACATTTGATCCCTTGTGAAGTACATTTCTGTGTTAATCCTCTGTATTTCTCACCTTACATTCACATGAGACTGACTAATAAATATAAACACATGTTTAGTTGTATTTTTTTCAAATTGTCAGGTTGCAGCTTTAGCAGTATTTGAAATTTGATAAATTTACTTATTTACTTCCTCATGCGTTTTAGAATATAATATTTCATTGCATTAACAGACCTCTATTCCTTGTTCCTATGTACCAGGGAAGCCACTACTGAAAGCAGAAAAAGCAACAGGAAGCAAGAGAACAGAGAGTCTCAGAAGGATTTATTTAAAACTAGAATGAAACATTGTGTGCCTGGAAAAACCTGACAATAACTGAATCAAGAGGCATCTATGAAAGTCAGCGCATTTTTTTTCATCAAAGTTTTTCTTTTTTATGGGATTACTGTCTGTCTCAATAATGCCTTTGCATTCAGTCCATGCAGCTCTCTGGAGTGTAAAGCCACGCTGAATAGAAATCCTGTTTATAGATGAAATGAGGTGATGCAGATTTGTTTATATAAATGGAAAGCCCACTGCACCCTAACAAACAGAGGTGAATTGCATTTTTACTGTGCAGGTCACCTTTAATAAAGTCTAGCTATCCAAGGTAGAAGGCTTTATGTTGTCACTTGCTTTTACGGTCAACAGTCATTTCAGTGAATTGATCATACGACACAAAACATAATTTAATCACAACGATTATTACATTGAGGAAATTGTAAATATTCATTGCTCATCTGTGGCATCTGGTCTTTCTTATCGGACACATCTTGGGCTCCTGTCAATTGAAGTCCCATGCAATGGGTTAGAGAATTGTATAATTAAGTTTATGGGTTGTCAAATCAGAAATAAAAGGTCTGTCAATAGACAGGCTTTCCTGTAAGCCAATAGAAATAACCTCACATAAGCCACAAAGTGTCACAGATGAGTGTTCTGAAAATGTTCTGATTGGTTTGACATTTAAATTTAATTTGATACACAGAAGTTCAGTGGAATAAAATAGGAGTGCAGCTATGTGGACTCTGTGTGTAATCTAAGTATAGTATACAACTTTCTGTACAGGCCTCAGTGGTTTGTTATTGGGAAAACCCATGTAAAAGCTAACATTAGCTAAAAAGCTAGAGTTAAGAATGGGCAAAGATTTCATTGTTTTATGTTAAAAGGTGGTTCTATCAACTATTATCAGGGTCATTTTTGGAGATAATTTTTTCAGTAGGGTGTCTGCAGCTTTGATCAAATCAAAGCAAATAAATAAGTACTGACTAGCTGATATGGAAGTGTTATGGAACATCTGCCATTGTGACTGACTGAACAACCAAGTTAATGAACATGGTTAACTCCAAATACAGCTGGCCAGCCTGCCATGATCACTAAATACTCTCTTACTCATTGCCGTATGGTACGGTGACTCCAGCGACGAGGCCCGTGTCGCAGCCCAGAAACAGGAAGGAGACATAGCAGGCAGTGGAGATCAGGTTGACCAGCATGGCCATGCGGATGGCTCCCAGCGCTGAGAGGTTCAGCTTCTTCACCAGCAGGCCACCCATGAAGATTCCCAGACAGGCACAGGGAATGGCTGTCATGCCTTAACAACAAAAAGGTGAGATAATGTTTACTTCACAGCTATTCATGCATGCTTGAGTTACGCACGTCACATTTGCTGTCATTTAACAGACCTAACAGCTGGTTTGCGGAGGAGGTGGTGAGGTTGAACTGCTGCTCAAGGTATTTTCCCAGAAAAGCTGCAAAGCCGGCCACGACTGCTATCTCCATGCAGGCAGCGAGGATGATGCAGGTGAAGACGGGGTTTGACAGCAGGTGCTTTGTCACCTTAGGGATCACTGGTGGTAAAACACAATAGACAGCATGAGCGTTAATGTCACGACAAACTAGTTAACGGGACATGCACTCTTGATTTGCTGTAGTTTGAACAAGCAACTCACAGGATTTATAACCCAGAAGTACTTAGATAATAAATAAAATTTGAACGTTTGAAGGAGAGTTTTGCTATAAAACAGCAGAGTGCTCCATCATCCAAAAAGGAAGGGGCAGGGCACAACTTTATACCTACCAACATGTGGTTGTTCACCTAAATGAAGAGACAATGCTAACTAAAAATAGATCATTGAATGTGCCTCAAGTCATAAAAAGGACACAGCAAACGTGACGATGTTCTGGAGAGATAAGACAGAAATTTAATTATCTAGCTGACATCACCCTGAATATAACATCCAAATGATGACCCAAGGCAAAGGAGACATCATGCTTTGGGAATGCTTTCTTCAAAAGGGATAAGGAAGCTAGTCAAAGTTGATGGGAGATGGCTGGATGAATATAAGCAGAAGGGACACTTGAAACAAAGTATGCTAAAGGCTGAAAAAGACTTGAGAGTCGGGCAGCAGAACAATGATCATAAACATACAGCCGGAGATATAATGGCATGGTTTAGGATAAATAATATGCATGTGTTACAAAGACCCAGTCAAAGTTCAGACCTAAATCCAAGAAAGGATTTGTGGCACGACTTAAAAACCGTAGTTCATTCTTTATATTTTGACCAAACTTGGTAAAAAAAAATTCACAAAACTGCAAAAATCATATTCCAAAAGATTTTCAGCTGAAAGTGTGCAAAATGATTCTAGAAAGTCTTTCCTCATTGCATGAATATAATGCATGGGATTTTTATTTTCTTTACTTTGAAAATAAAATTTAAACCATGCACATTTTGCCTTCCACTTCATAATTATGCATTAGTCCCATAAACATTTTCTAAAGCACAACCATACAACCAAATGACAATGTAACATCACAAAATGAGAGAACTTTTACAAAGCCCAGTTTGAAGACTTTGTTGCATGCATTCATTTCACATGGTTTAAAGCGAACGCTCACCTCTCAGCTGCTGACAGCAGGTGGGGCTGTTGGCAGGCTCATGGCTGAGCATTACTCCGTTGCTGGGCTTCGGAGTGTCATACTCTTGGCTGAGAGAAGGAGGCAGCATAACCTGCTCGCTCTCAGCTCCCTCGTCTCTCTCCCTCGTTGGCAGTGAGTGAGGAAAGCCGAACATCAGGATAGCCGAGAAGAACAATAAGGCACCGCACAGCAGGAAGCCTCCCCACCAGGCCCCGATCCACCGCGGGTCATCTGGAGTGATGCCTAGCTTACCTGTGATGAGAGGCACGTAACAAGTCAACGAGCCGTATGGGAGAAACAGAAAAAAAAACAACTCTGGACCACTGAGCTCACTATTGTCTATGAAGATGAAATCCACATAGAATTTAGTGCAGACGGATCCGAGGATGAAGCCACATGCGGGTCCGAACACCAGCGTAGAGAAGAGGATTCCTGCAAAGGAACAAGCACAGACTTTGATTACTTAAAAACATTTTAAAATTATTCACATTAGTCAGATCTGTTGTGACGTATATGGCTTCATCAAAAGTGTGATTTATTTCACTGATTCAGTTTAAAATTAAATTCATTATGTTCCTGGCAGAGTATGTGTCAAGCTTGTGTTTCTGCACACTGTGATAATTAAAATGTACAAGTAAGAACAGTACAAAAATATGTTTCTTTTCTTTACATGAAAAGGACAAATTTTTAATACAATTACGGAGAAATCTGCTGAACTGAAAGTCACTGATCCCCTCCAAAAGGAGGTCAAAACACAAAAGGTCACTGCAAAAGTAGTTAAATGATCACACAGTGTTTGATCAAAGAAAGTTATATGTAAGAAATAAGACAGTTGAAAAAATTGGAACAACCAACATGAATAAGAACTGCCTTCAGAGGACAGAGAAGCAGGCTCCATTCAAGAGTTCAGAGATTCACAAACTTGTATTAGCAAGCTACTGAGCCAGAGCTGACACAAGAAGGGTCCAGGGTGAAATTTCTACAATTTTAACAAGTCTAAAGACATAGTAGCTTTCCATCAAAACATTTTAAAGCTCCTCATGCTTCCCTCTGCTCACAAGCTTTCTGTTGATGTTGATTTCACTGTGCCCCCGTTCGCACAAGTACCATCACCTGGTTTACTGACTACAGCATCACTGTGCTTGAAGTATTGTCAATTTCATAGACAATACTTGTCTGTGAAGTGGACAAGTATTGTCCACTTCCTGAACACCTCAGGAAGTGGACACCTCACCTCAGCCTGTGGCACCTCAGCAGTGCCACAGGCTGATCACCTCCATGCCTCGCCCCACTGATGTGGTGATCCATGCAAATGCAGCCCACATCAAGTCTGGAGTGTATATACTGTAGACACAGCATTTCTACTACAAAGTAGACATTAGTGTTACACAACATTCTAATTTTCAGAAATGTTCATTCAAGTTTAGAGAAATAAATATTTGAAATACATCATAGAGTGTGTGTAATATTTGAGTTCAACCTTTTGAAGTGAACAACTGAAGTAAAATTAACTTTTCAATTGTAGTCTCATTATTTCACACGCAGCTGCACAAAATATAGAATAGGGCTTGCTTAGGGATTGCTCAAGGTGCAAAAATTCTTGACTAATACATTCTAAGTGTTCTGAACTTGCATTAGTCATGCTAATGCTCATGCTAATGTAATATTTTGCCTGTTGGACTGAGTTTGAAGGCAACAGAGGCAGTGGACACAAATGTCAATTTTCACAGAGTCAGAAGCACAGATGGCAAGAAGCGGAAAGAAGAAAACAGGCAAATCTCTCAACTGATATTATCATTGCAAAATTTTGTAATATTGTACAGCCCTAAAACAGAACCTCAGAATATTACAAAACCTGCCAATAAAACTGCTAGGCTGATGTTAGCATTCAAGACATAGGGCTAAGCTGGCTATCAAACTCCCCGGGCATAACTCAGCATCATTTGACTACATAAACAGCCCGTCTAACACATGAAGGTCCAACAAACTGACTGAACTCAACATGTCACGTCCTTAAGACAGAATTATGAATTTGCTGATTAATTACATGTGTTGCGTTCAACTTTAAAATGCCCTTGTTTAAAAAAAGTAAAGTGAGAAGCAATACTGCAAACAGGGAACTGTTTTGGCTGTCAGCAAAGATCAAATCAGCTGGTGTAAAAAACTAAGAGGCAAGTGTAGCATGAGAGGTGCTGTCGGTGATGCTCGCATGCTTTTATCCCCCTCAACAACTGCACTGAGCACTGAGAATTAAACCACAGACACGAAGAGAAAGACACATAGCGGCAGACAAGGTCCCCTATCTCCTCCAGCGGGCAGTCGAAGACGAAATCTCTGAGCTTGATCCGAAATTCTAATTAGAGCAGGCCGCGAGCGTGAACCTGTGACTCAGACTGCAGGAAGATAATGAAGAGCCCAAACTCAATTTGGGAGGCAAATTTTCCTCCCGGGCTTTTAACTCCTCTGATGTGTGGCAATATAAGACTTTCCTTTAGAGGGCTGGAAGATGTCTAGCAAACGGAGACAATCGATGGCTGCGCAGAAGCCAAAACAAATTCATTTCACTGGCCTCAAGTTGGCTGCTGATCGCTGTTTTTAGCATCTGATTCCAGAAGCAGCCACTTAACGAAGCACGGAAACTGTGACCAAGCTTTGTATTGCTCTCCTGGTGCCGAGAGTAAACTCAATGGTCTGCTTCCTGCCCTGACCACCCACTTAGGAAGGGAGGCGACGCAGTCACATAAACGCGCCCTGAATCACATCATAGTTTATTTTTCACATGAAGGAAATGACTCACAAATTCACGAGGAGGAGCAAAGTAGCAACACACGTGCTACAGACAGCTCCTTCGAGTGGAAAAAGAAATGGGATGGGAACGCTTGTCCTTTTTGTCTCGCACAACCACAACTGAAACACGTTTGTTGTCGACAGCGAAACCAGCACGGAAACGAGTACACACACATGCATCCACGAGGCGCCAGAGCACGTACACGTCTCAACATCCTTCCTCATCACCGTAGCTTCTGAGATTCTATTACATGGACAAGACGCAACAACAAGAAGTACAAAAAAAACCAAACCGGTTAACAGCCCTGAAAGACACTGAAGTCCAAACGCAAACTGATGAACAAGAAAGCATTGTTGTGGCAGCAAGACAAAAGAAGAGCTTTCACTGAAAACCACAGATAATGCAGGTTAGCAGCGCTTCCAGAAAAGACAAAAAAAAACTCAAGAAGGGCACTGCACCCACAATGTGACGACCACATTTGCCTGTGGTGTTGCAAATGAGGTTGGTGTGCTCAGTTTCCTTAGAAACCGAGTGTTGTCTTCTTGTGCTGACAACATCACAATCGCTTGCACCATGGGAAATCTAAAGGAGGAAATTGAGTTAGAAAAAAAAAAAAATCACCTTCAGGGAGGTGATGGCCCAGCTAAACCGCAAGTCAGAGACCACAGAGGTCCGTTCTAACACACGGTTGCTTTACGCTATACTGGGTGATAACATTGTCCCCCATAATAACAGTTTGACGCTTTTTGCCAGAATACAACAGAATCCTGCGATTTTGAATTTGGCGGCGCTCATCTTCATCTCAAGAATTTAATGTTCATGCAAAATAGAAGGCAAGATTATATCACGTGTTCTTCCTGCTCTCTTAATCTAACCAAAATCACAAACTGAAATGTTGCCCAAACATTGTAAAACTGCATTGATTTGCACCTAAATTAAGAGTGCAGTCTGATTCTGAAGTTTCTCTCCTGCGATCCACCATCCAGTCTTTGTCTGTAAGGCAGAGACTCTGCTTGCTTTTAACAGCAGACTTTCGTTTTAGATAAACTTGCAGTTTGATTGGCTTAGATTAGCGTGAGCTGTCTTTGAAGTTATGCTGAAACCGTTTTCAGCTACTGGAGGTAATTTGGACTACTCATTTACTGCTGCCATCAACATTGCACTCTCTCAGCCTCTGTTTTTTCCAGTGATACTACACATGGCCTGGTGCGTCTGCATGTGACCCGCTACTATTAATTTTGTGTACTTTCTTTTTCCCTTTTTTTGACTGAATTTTTGAGAATGTTCTCTGTCAAAGAGAAACAAAACCATTGTTGCCATGTACTTTGTGTGGTATCAATGTTTTTATTTCCATAAAGGATACTCATTGCCCAGCAGAATAGAGCAAAAAAGTCATTAGCCTTGCCTCCGTCTCTTTTTTTTTGATTACTTTTTTTTGTACACATCTTGTAAGTGCACCTTTGTTTAGTTTGATCTTTTTCTAAAATACCCTTCATGGAGCTATAGCTGCAATTAATTTTGGTAACAGTTTTTTTCTCCCATCTCATGCTTCTTTGTTTAGTTGTGCTTCATTCCTAGGCAGAGCCATAAACAGATCTATCGGTGTTATTAACTTTGTGTTGCTTCAACACTTTTTTCTTTCTGTAGGTGGTACTCCTGGCCCTGTGGTTTTGTCTTTGTTTCTAACCCAGAACGGTTAATTGGTAAAGATATTATCATAAGATTTTTGTAAGCTCCCATTCCTCCTTTGCTGCAGAAACCACTGTTGGCCTCCAGTTTCCTTGTCTATCTTTCCTGGGTGGAACCATTCAATGAGGAATTGCTTCCATTAATTTACTGTTTTTTGACAGAGAACAGACCTCCAAGGCAATGATTCTGTGTTTAATTGACACATTCTTGGAAGAGTCATTAACAGAACTTTTTGTGATTTAACTTTTTTTTTACTCTGCTTCATCTTCTCCTGAATCAGTGTCTTCTTGATTTTCAATTTTCCCTTTCTGCCTTTTAAATTTCAAGCTGAGATGACTGATATCTGCTCATATTGAGCCTGGTTTTCTTCCCATTTAGAAATAATGGTTCCTTTCCACAGTCACCACATGCTTGCTTGCTCATGCTGTCCTGGACTTCTGTAGAAGAATAACTTTTTACCTATCGGTACTTAATGATTAACTGCGTTTCAATTGTATTATCAAAAGGAATAAATGTAAATGCACATCGCTGGATCTGAATTGATTATATGACAAAGTTCTCTTGGAATTAAATTTATTAATTTGAATTTCAACCGAATTGTAACCTGTGTGAACCAGACTGGTTTGTCTTGTTAGATGCCTTAAGATCAAATTTGCTGAGAAGTTGCAGTTTTACATGGAGCTAAGCCGATTACAGAAGTCTCATAACAGAGTTAGATGCAATAAGCAGACTCTTTCATTGTTTCTCTGTCATGTTTATCCATCCTCTGAACTGTAGAGAGAGATTTGCATTTGTGTAACTTGTAAATGATTAGAATCTCACTGTCAACAGATCTACATGTTTTGGAGTTGATGCTGACTCCCCGATACAATAGGTAAACTGTTTTATTCATTTTTAGTAAAAACTCAGCTAAGATTTGGAAACTACCATGCCTAACAGAAAATTCCCATCAAACTATTTATAGTTTGCAGCTAACTATAAACTAATTTTCTCTGGGTTGTAAAACCAGAGAAAAACTCTCTCTACCCCGCCATCCTAATGCTTCAGATGTTTTTCTCCACAAAAGCCACCCTTGTTTTGTCCGCACTTTACTGATGAAACTACAATCTGTCTGCACATGTTGCAAAGGGACACATTTTGCGTATTTCAAAGCAGGATTAAGCAGGAAATAAGAACATCTAAATTAAGCCCATTAACTCTCCGTGAGGAACAACATGGAGCTGGCTGTAATCTTCGCAATACGCTTGCTTTCCAAACAACTTCCAAGCCCCCCTTTTTCCCCTTCCAGCAGTCCCACTACAAGATAAGAACAAAACAAACTAATTTGTTCATGCTGTACTTTGCCTAAGCCTTTTAGTACGCTGTGAATTATGGTCTCAGGGGAGGATGTCAGAAGTAATTCAATAACAAAGCTTGCATCTAGAGTTTTTGTCTCTCACTAATTTACTTAGAAACCGCTGGAAAGGGCTGCAGAGCCACTGTGCATGAGGCCTGTCCTCTCCAAGATATTAATTAACCAGCAGATGGATCGCAGAGCCCCTGCACTGCAGCTGAAAAGAGAGTTTAGAGTAAACATTAAACATTCACATTCAAGTAACTCCATCAGGCTTTAATCATTCGCCCAGAACATTAAAGCAAGGATTGAGATGTAATAAAAGATGATAACTTTGTCAGACGACAGCCCAGAGAGGCCAATTTATTGCGTTTATGGAAGGATTTCCCCAAAACAACCCGCATTTGTACATTTCTATCTTTTTATCCAAGTTCAGGATTGAAATGCAACTTAACTCTCAGTTAATTTCCTGCTCTCAGGGCACAAAGGGTATTCCTCGTTCTCCTCTGTTAATCCTACTCAAGTTGGCTCAGTAATCCTCTAAGCTAAATAGGAGCCAAGGGATGGAGTAATGTGGATGGCCAGACAGCAGCTCGTGTCACTTTCACAACCGGGACCAGTTTAAGAAACTGAGGATGAGCTAGATGAGCCAGCGTTGCATCTGAACACGAGTTTTGTCACATAATCAATAATAGGCAGCAGGAGATGGGTCTCCTGGGATAGAATGACGGAATACAGCTACTTTCAGACAAACTTACTTTTAGCAGCAAATACTATGAGATTTTTCTGCTTAATAGCAGTTCATGAAAACTACTGTCTCCAAGAATTAAGTTCTAAAGCTGAGAAGCCACAACCAGTAGTAAGACGAGGGGAAAGCATTGCTGCCATTTCCAGTATATTCATCTCATATTGGCCGAAAACTCAAGCAGCAACAATCAAGTCTTTCACCTCTGCTGCTGTAATAAACAATGTTTGTACTACAGTGTCTGTTATTTTTGTGTGAAATTTGTGTGACAATTGTTTGTAACACAAATTTGTAAGCAAATTTAAAGAATAAAAAGAGTACCTAACCACAATACAAAGCCATTTACATTCTGAATGTAAAACAAGTCTGAATAATTAACTTACAAATTTGATTGATTGGTTTTAAAACAAACTATCTGTGCTCATTACCATTAATTGCTATCCCTGAAGACGTCTTCCTGATAATGACATGTGTCCCTTTAAATCTCACAGGCTTTTCAAAGGCCTTTCCCTTTGAGCATCAACCTACCCTCCTGATTGGAAGGTTCACAAAATGTAGATTCCCAACACAAACATGTCCAAGCACGAATTTGACTCAGAATGTTAGTTTTTAGTGAGCCGCTGCAGCATTTATCTTTTCAACAAGTGATTATTATTGGCTGGTTACAGTCAAAACATAGGAATGAAGTAATTTAGTCACAATCCATGTATAGTTTCCATACAAACGTACATTAACACGTGTACATGTGGGACATGCTACTTGTTAACTGGTGTTAGGAAAAATAGCCATTCCTCTGTTAAACAAAACATATAATCGAAATTACTATAAAGTTCAATGAGACGTCAGCAGAATAAACTGTCACGTGAGTAATAGAAGCGTTGATTCTGTTTATATGTATATTGTTGCTCTAATTGGCTACAACAAGTTGTATTTTTCATATCTTAAATTATTTTTGGTGAACATGTAAATTTAATGACTTTCTATCAATGCAAACTCAACGTCAATCTTTGATGTTTTCTGGTGATGTTACAGAAAATGGTTTGTTTATCAATTCTCACTGAAACTATCTAAAAGGTAGCAAAAAAAGAAAAGAAAAAGACTTTGCTTCTTACTGAAGCAGGGCCATTTCTGCTTTCAGCCAGTGACATCGGCTGTTTCTGTATAACTGACTTGTTTTGAACGGTTATAATAAATGTGAGAAACTGGTGACACGCCTCACTCTGAATGCCTTAAATAGCCACTTTCTCAACCTTTGCATGGTTTCTCACAAAAAAAAGCCCCCATCAAGAAGGTTGGGAGGCCTTAAATATCTCACTACTTTTGGTCTACATAAAACATATACCACAACTTGTAAATGAATAATGTGTAGACAGATAAGAGTCAACTAGTCTGACCTAAAGAGGGAGAAGTGAGAAGTAGACAATTGTATCAAACAATCTGTTGATGTCATTTCCGTTGTCAGTTAAATTGTGAAAGAAGTCATCATATATGGAAGAAACTGACTGACTTTCTAATGACTGAATGCTGCATAGAAAGTAATTTGCTGCAAATAGAAAACCCATTTCTCCTTTAACTTGATGAGGGGCAGAAATGGAAAGACTGCATAAAGATTGTAATTGTATAATCCTTGTTTTGCAGGATGTATGTGAGAAAATGGACGTGGACTTTATAATACATGGAAACTAGTTCACCATTTCCCAGTCTTACCTGCATTCATTTTATTGTCTCTCAAGCATAATAATAGAAATACCTACTCTCTCAAATTTATATAAATAGATATTACCATAGTCTTGAAATACACCATATTTTTTCAAAAGATCAAAAGTGGTTTTGATCCACCTCAGGAAGACGTTTCAGACACGTCTATTGTTTTTCATCTAACCATTTAGACTCAAAGTTACTGTCCCTTAATTCACTCCGACAGGAAAAACATTCTAATCTCACATTTCTCTAAGACTATGTTGGAGCCGCAAACATGTTTTGACAACACAAGATGCTTTTATTTAACACCAAGAGTGACTACCACTGAACGACAGGAAACATGAAACTACCCGACAGGATATGCGACAGTACAGACTAAACTGAGTAAAAAGTCCCTTTTTAATATGTGGAGTGGCTTTCAAAAGTGTTCACTCCCATGTTAATGTAACACAAGCATATACACCAAGCATTTCTGAAGCACATTTTGATTTGATATCAACAAATCTTCCTGAGATTAGCAAATTTGCATCTGCTAGATAACAGTATAGATAGTTTAGAAGAATGCAAGAACACCGGTTATATCTTGAAAACAAAGTGGGTTTTCTAGAACAGAAGTTTTAGATTTTTCCCGACAAAAAAATAAGCTCAGATAAAACCTAGATCAAATCTACAGAAATTTCAAGATGAAGACATAAAATATTTTTAAGGATCACCATGAGACCAAGCATCCATCTAAATTGACAGAAAAGGTCGATCAAAAATAATTAATTTAAGCAAATCAGAACGAGACATCCTGCCTGTAAACTCATGCTGTCAGAACATCAGCAGGTAAAAGTCGTACCCTTTTCTTCTCTAAGGCAAGGACTATTTTGATGAAGTACAGAACAGATTAACAGTCTCCCAAATTTCAGAGCTAACAGCATTAGACAGCTACTTTCACCAAGGAAAGTAAAGTCTCGACCCACCTTAGAGGCTTTAAGAATCAAGGTTAAAATCTCTCATAAAAAAACAAAACAAACAAAAAAAAACAATCTTCACCATCTGGATATTTTAAAACCACACAAGGGCTTCTTTGTACCTTGAAAACTTTAAGCCCCATCATAACAGTAAATGTATTTATACTTGTAAAAAAATGCATCTTCATCTTTGCAGTAAAATTTTCAAATAAGCTCTTCAAATTAGTTTTTTTTTTTTAATGAGGCTTTAATTGATTATGAGATTGGAATATCCAAAATAACAAAAATACAAACAGAGGTACAAGGTTTGCCGTATCCTGTGGTAACCCTGTTGAGTGCACGCAGTCATGACCTATATAACATGCCAAAGCTTATCGCCGGCTCTCAACTCGCATTCAAATGCCATTACGTCAGGATCGTCCGACATTAACTTCCGCTTACGTCAAATCATCTAAAATTTCAAACTGACTATTGGCACACAGGAAGACATAAGCAGACAGTAAAAAAAACTGTTTGACATTCCCATCCCAACCACAGCAGATAAGGGTTGAAACAGTTTCACTGCTGCCATGTGGTTGCTGAATAAAAACTGCAGCCTGAGGACACGTTTAATGCTATTAGCCTTTTGACCCTCTGAGGATGAGCAGTGAGGTTACTGCAGAACAAAGTCCGTCATGGACTTGGCTTATGTGCAGGCTTTTAGCAAGCCCTTTTTCCTAAACAAACTGATGGTAGACTGAACTTTGTCTCAATTTAAGGACAACCAAGATTATGTCATTGGCGCATTTTAGCAACACCTTGGAGCCGGCTGGCTCCTCATGGGAACCAATAAGAGTCCTGCTTGTGGACCATTTTGAAATATGAGCCTGATTTTTGTTTTATGTTGCTTCAACGGTCAATATTCTTCTGGATATTTTGTGAAACTCAGCCCTTTTTCTCAAAATTAAACAAATATCTGCTTCTCTATTTTTTTTTTTTACAACCACTCTCCAACTTTAAGATTCCAAAGGACAGCCCAGGAGTTCCAGCATCCACGCTTTACATACTTTGCATTGTAAAATACCCATTTATAGTTTAACATGCGGGTGTTAGTTGGTTAATTAGCCGGTCAACTAACTGACAGTGAATGGTGCTTGTTTAATTTTCAGAGTGTAGGGAAAATAATGGATGGGTGATAAACTAAAAATGAACGAATGAATGAATGATCAGATGGTTCGATGATGAACATATGGAAATACAGAAAGACACTTTAAACACTATTTCTGAAGTTTTTAGCCTCACTATTATTACGCAACAATTACACAAAATATTTGAAAACACAATGCATTTGCTAACCCCAAGAAAAATAAGAGACTAAAATAGAACCTAAAAATATTAATTTCAGAAAATATATATAATTCTGCGGCTTCAGAATTAAGACAAGAAATTCTTATTGCTGATAGTCTTTAAACTTTGTATGCATCATTCTTTTGGTCAGAAGTTGCAGTCCTACGTAATCTGCACTTTCAGTTTGTCCAAACTATCCACAAGGACTGGTACCCATGATGATATTTATGTCACAAAAGCCTTGCAGTCCATCTAAGGAAACGATTAAGTAGCTCTAAGAAGCAACAAAATAAATAAACAAAACAAAAGCAATCCTCTGTGCCTTACAGATCTTTGTCCTAGTTTATAATTCATTGGCTGCGACAGCAGAGGCGCCTAAGTCCTTTAGATGACACTGAAGAGAAAAAATGATTTTTGCCAAATCACCCTGTGGTGGGATGGAAAAAGAGAAACAAAGGGTCTTTCACAGATATAAATGATTTTGTAATCTAAAGATCAACATCTGGCCCCAAAACATTTATAAAGTGGACTATAGACATAGTAGATATTTTAAGGGAAAGAAAATCTGGTCGGGGAACACTTTCTTACCAAGTCTGTATATATCCTAATTGTTCATTCTCAAAATTATGAAATTACTTGCATTTAAATAAGGTATTTGAGTAAAAACTATTACTTGAAAAATTATTAACATGTATTTTAACACTTGTGTGGCTTCAAAATGCTTTCAACGTTGCTATGTTTCTGTTTTGTGACTTAAAACAACAACAAAACTTAAACCACAAAACTGAGGCAGTCATCTGTAGACAGAGGTTTTGTGTTCTGTTAAAACAGTGCAGAATGAAGTGAGTCTTGGAGTTTTCATTCAATGCGGCGAACACCTGTTGCAGCTCAAAATGACAAGAATGAGTCCAATCTCATGTTTGTAATCGCTTTCTCCTCTCACCTTGAAGGTCAATGCCAATCGGACACTTTAATCTGACATGGAGTACCCTAATCTCTAATTCCAATTAGCTTTGTGACATAAAATTAGTCTAGGATCTGTTCAGAGTGCTCAATAACCTAAACGGATCCAGCGTTAAGATTCCACTGACCTAAGTCGATTAGTTTTGTTGCCTGAATCGCAACACAAACTCATAATTAATGTAACAACTGTCATTTTAACCAGACATTACTTGCAGATATAAGTACAACTCATTGCCTCTACAAATCATCACTACAAGTTTTCACTTCACTTGCAAGGTGATCATCAAGAGATTTTTAACTGATATGTGGTGCAAGCATCGACTCCAGTCATAACAATGTTGATGACTTCCCTGAGTCATAAGATTACACGCTAAGGCTGGGCATGTTTCCAAACTGAGCAGCGGTGTGATGCTGGACGCTCTGAGGTCTTGGCCAGACAGCCAACCGTGTTGGCGCCGGGTCAAAGGAGGAAAAGAAACAGAAAGCAACAGAAGGGGATGGTGATGCAGGGTCAGTGCGAGAAAGTTAACACGGCAGAGCAAGGGCCGGCCACACAGTGAGCTGTTTGTAACCATCTTCAGATGCTGGAATTGGTATGGAGCCTCACACAGCCTCCATTGTTGGGTGGCTGTGTTGGTGGGATGGAGGCAGAGGCTAAAGCATCAGAACAGAACACTGGAGGAGAGCTGCAGCTGCTCCATTGAAGACAGAGAGCAGGAAGAGGTTTGAGACTGTTTGACAGCAGCTGGTAACAGCTTCCTCTGCAGGTGGTTTGGCCTAATTATCAGGACAGAGATGCCAGCAGCCTGTTTTTTTCCCCTCTTTTCCCAGGAAAACGAGAGAAGTGGGCTCATAAAATGCAACCGATTGTACACCAACATGTCTGGCTCAAATAAAATGCTGCAAAAACTGTGCTGCATGCTGAGGAAATGGATTTTAAATGGAATCGGTGCTGAAGAGCAGAAAATAGGTGTTTTTGAAGGGAAAAAAACCCCAACAAAAAACAAACAAACCTATAGCTAGTGGGTGTAGAGGAGTAGCTGAAAGTACACTTTCTACTTGCATTTTTTCACAGTTTAAGTTACAATTACAAATTTTACTGTAGCAACTTTAGTCCAGTCTGTTGTCCAGGTAAACACCAAGGAATTTACTCTATTTTGGTTAGTTGTTTGCAGGAAATGATGATTATCACATATATTTTGTGGGAAAACAATTATTACAACAAAAGAAGAAAAAAAATATTCACATTGAATATGTTCACATTATATTAAAAGAGGAAGGAATTATTCTCTAATTAAGCAAAAATGTCCCCAAATTAATGCAATTTATTAACAATCAGGCAAGTTAAGGTTGAAGGATAATCAAAATACTATTCCAGTGTAAATGTATATTTTCTCCACATGGTCAATTCAATTTCAAAATCTGAACTGAATTGTCACAATTGTAAGCAGACACTCAACAAGTGGAGAACATTTAATTATATATTGGAAAACATTAAATATGTTTGTTATTTCTCAGTGAAGAAAATAAAATATGACACTCAGCCATTTATGTCTGATATCACCTACTGATCAGAGTCCATTTGAAATGTTACAGCTATGTTGAACACAATACTTTTACTGATATGGGGGTTAAGTACTGACCATGCTGCCAGTAATCCAAGAAGTCCACAAAGCTCTTAGAGACCATCCAATCAATTAGGCCTGGGGCTTGGCAGTGGATGTACTGTATAAATACTGCTTACATCTTCACTTGCTAAGATCAAGGGCTTTTTGTAATCAGCAGTTGCATCCATGGAAGGTCACAAGCACATTAGATAAGTCATTGTTTGTTTTAAACAGTGAAGATCTGAAAAGCAGAGTGATGGACCTATCCTTGACAGTTGCAACAGCCAAATAACAGTCTGTTTCTGTGGTTACAGTTTCCTGATGCCACTGGGTTTATGATTTGTTTCCTCCCACCCTTATCCCCAGGCTCCTCCTTCAATGGATGACATAAAAAAAATCCCCTTTTTAATCAGCAGTGACAGAGCCTGACCCAGATTGATTCAAGTAGACTGTCTGGCACCACAGTAAGGTTTGTATAGGCTACATGAATTCACGATAAAGACTAAAAGGTGTCAAAGGCATGCTTTGGCAAAAAAAAAGGAAGCTAAACACGGCATCTTTCAATCTTTTCAGCCTGCACTGATAGTAGCAGATGGAAAACTGATTATCAACAATCTTGGCAAAGGCAAGAAGCTTTCACATCTAGTTTAATAGGCTGTGATGATATGACCAGAGGGTGTCATAATTGTCATCTGTGATGATCCAGATCATACAGGGGTTTGACCTATTTAGCGCTCACACACTTTTTCAGTGTCCTGATGATCCAACTAAGGATCAAAGACTTGTCACACTAAATAAGCAGGCTCTGTGTAGCAAGCAGCTACTTAGACTAAAACACAGCACAATGATCTGAATCATCAATGAAAGCCGGCTGCTTAATTACAGTGTTGTAATATATTTGATCTCGCATGACCATATGCCCCACGCCTACTGACAACATTCAGTCACAAAAGAACCGAAGAAGTCCTACCAATGCTAATTTGTTTGGGTGGTAGCATTCTGGATCAGCAGCAGCAGACAAAACCAACTGTGACAGAGTGACATGTTCCTATAGGTTTTGAACTAAAGGACTATTTCATGTATTTTCAGTAGATTTTGACTGCATTTGATCATAGCTGAAAATAGAAACCACTAAGACTGATTCAACCTGAACTGGATAATTTCACACAAACTTTTTAAAACGCAGTTTAAAATGAATGAAAACTTAAATATATGAAAACATAAAAAGGAACATTTTCCACCTCAGAATTAGAAAAGCCTAAAAACAACCAACAAACAAAAAAAAAATCACATTATATGGACGAGCAAAGCTTGAGTATCCAGATCGGCAAAAGCTTTCAGGAGCAAAACCCTGCTGGAGGCTATTGACTTTTCTCAAATTAGCACAGGGATCAGCAGCCTTTACAACCCTTACTGCCATTTTTGTCTTTGGTCTAGCTAACAACACAAAACAAATAGCTTATTTGTATTTATACGATATACAAACTACTAAAAAGTATCTGACACATCCTCAGCTAAAAAAAGCCCCAAACAAAACCATAATTTTCCATTTATGAGTAATACTGATAAGACAATGATCTCAACATTCCACTTCCTTGTGTGTAGATTTAATGAATCTTTCACCAGTTGTTCACCATATGAGAAGACTCCAAAATGCGTAGATGACCTCACTGTCTGGAGTACCAGCATTTTTTCCCCCTCTATGACAACATTTTCTCCAACAAGCTGATGTTCCCTGCCTTCTCACACTTAAGACATATTCTGGAAAAGGTAACCAAGCTGAGCGAGTGAGGCTAGCCTCTCAATCCAGGCCTGCAGCTCGGTGCGAGCACCTTTGGGTCACTCAGCTTGCAGAACAGCAGGCTGAGGTGGAAACACCAAGCTCACACTGTACTGTGCTTTACAGCGAAGCACAAGAGCTGATGGTGTTTGATGAGCATTTGCTGCATTCCCATTTATCATCTTAAGATAACCCATACTACCGTTGCTAGGCAAACTCAGCATGCAGCTTATGGTGGGACCGGAAAAACCCATTTAGGATCTAATCCTTCAAGATGACATTAACATGCTTCGAGTTTAAGTAGCTTATATTAAGGACCTGCTGCAGCATTCCCTTGGAGTCAGAGAGCTTCAGCAGGAATGTTGACAAGACTCTCAAGGATGGCGTCGGTTTTCCCGACAAACCTGAGGCTGCAGAGATAAGAGCAACAAGAAATGGAGAAACGCATCAGAGAATTTGCTCAGTGAATTCTCTGACACTGCTTTCAGTAAAAGGTGATAAGGTCTTAAAAAGCTGAAGCCTGCCATTATTGTTCAGTTCCCCAGTGCTTGAGGAAATTTGTTCGCTGCTGCCGTCTTGTTGCGTAGAGTGTTGTCTTTTCCTGGCAAGGGGGCTATAATCATAATTGCTTACTTATTATATTGTTTGTCAAAAACTATAAAGGCAGTGTGTTTTTATATAAACCATGTCATTGTGCACTTATTAAATAAAGTAGATGGTTTGGCACTGAAAACACTCATGCAGCTTAGCAGCCCATAAGTGGGCGAACTGCTTTAGTCATTTGACTGACGGCTGAATTGGAGAGAAAATGTGTTTAGAAGTAATGAAGACATGTCAGTTAGCAGAGGTTTGTAAGGACAAAAAAAAAAAAGCTAACTTTTAAAATTTAAGAACCAAAGCTCGGATGGTGACTTCACAGATAAAGATTTCAGATTTATCTAAATTGCTGCAATATGCCAAGTGCCCTTCAGGGACTAAGGGAAGGAAAGTTTGGGTGAATTTATGACACATGCGTAACATAATGTGGATGAGAACTGAATATAAACTGTGTTTTCAAATAATTCAGTGCAAATGTATATCCTTATCATCAGTTAACATAGGCTGAAGCTTTCCAGGTTTAGAATTTTCTCTCAGTCTGTCAACAGCTTGATCTGTATATCCAGGAAATACTTGTCCAACAGGTGTTTTCTGTCATGCTGTTTGACCAGTTCAACATAGTTTCCCTGTCCTTCTGTATCTCGTCTCAGTAATGAGAGACAGCAGCAAATTCATTTGGCCTGAAAGCAACACAGTACATGTTTGGACCAACTTTCCTCCAAGGGATAATTTATAATCGGGGTCTTTAAAGTGAATCCTCAAGGGCTGGCGTCCTGCAAGCTTTAGATGTTCCTGCTCTAACACACTTGGATCAAATGACTTAATTACCTCCTCGGTATGCAGCCAGTTCTCTGGAGTTATGCAAAAAAAAAAAAACTTCCATCATTTGATTCAGGTATGTTGAAGCAGAGACATCTAAAAGTTGCAGGAGACTGACCCTCAAAGCCTGGCTTTAAAAACTCCAGATTTTTACCTGCAAAGGCATGATTTTGAGGGTGCTTTGTCAAATAAATACAACTTTTGTAAATCCTATTTCTGACAACAATAAATAGCCTAAACATGGCAGCTTGTTTCAATCCTTTTTAAGTTAGCATGTTGTCAAGTTACAGCCTGAGATTTTAATCCATTTCATTGAGATTTTATGTAGTAAAGCAACACTTCCAAGTGTGGAATGAAAGGGATATGTAATTCATTGTTTTCCATTAAAAAATAAACTCAGTCTGAAAAGTGTGATGTGTATTTGTATTTAGCGCAAATGAATCAACGCTTGGTAATACTCAGCTGAGAGTGTTTTTAATGATTTCTCTGCCAGCTTATCATATCTAGAGACTAAAGTTGTTTCTTCATTCTTCTTTGCAAATAGCTCAAGTTCAGACAGATTGGATGGAGAGAATATGTGTGAATCAGTTTTCAAATCTTGATCCAGATTCTCACATGGAATTATGTCATGACTTTGACTGGGGGGGGGCGACTTGAATGCTGTTCACCCAGGGTGTCAAACAGGTTAGGACCGCCCATGAAACTTATGAATGCGTCTACTTATGAATGTAGGAAATTGTTTTGTAACTGTGAAAATGTCACCTCCCTGTTTCAGTGCTGGAGTGGTTTGTGTTAGTCTATTTCATAAAATACAAATGAAGTCTATTGAGATGTAGCAAGAATATGCAAAAAAGTTCAAGCCATTTGGCCAAACCACCAGGTGAATGGACCTTTTTGCACTTTACAAACAGTAATATGATACAAAATAATAATGATACAAACAATAAAGCTTTTTTTCTTTGCAAGCATTGTCCAGGTCATATCAGCTGACAAATATCCTAACACACACGTCTTAGAACTAAGGCTAAGCTGGGTTTTTTTCCTACAATTCTCAGGACGACTTGATGACTTTGAATACTTGGCAGCATGCTATAAGCCTGTATTTCATTATTGTATCTGACAGCAGAGGGATAAATATATGCAAATCATGGAAGCATTTTGGATAGTTTTGCTGAATTCATGAGAGCACAGTGTGTAGGAGAGAAGTAAACAGAGATGCAGAATGAAGACGCTCAGAACCACATTATGTAACAACATTTTGGCTATTTTCATGCTGGATATTTAAAATTTGCACTAAATAATATTTGTTAGCATATGTAAGGTCGTTTAAGAATGGGTTACCAACCATTCTTATTTTTTTCTCCATGAAGAGAAACAAGTTGAGAAAACTGAAACATATGCCCTCTAACCATTTCTGTATGCTACATCGATTATGCACACACACACAAAAAAAAGCTTTCACGTGTACAAAACGTGTGTATTTTACATAAGAGGTCCTCAAATTGTGTTAATAGATTTATGTCATACACGTCTGATGCTGCAGGCACTACATGCTTTACATTACAGTTTGATGAGGAGATCCCATTTCTGTTTTAAAAGCTTTTAAAACCAAGAGAGGCAGCTGGGTGAGGTCTGTGCTCTGCAATACAGTGTGTGTAGCTCTAAAACCTGGAATATGCGTCCTGGCTTGTGTATTTATGTAGTCAGGGGGTCTGGTGGGAAGAGCCAGAATTAGCTGAGGGTAGTAATAGGTCACTTAGCAGGGCCAGTGGAGAGAGATCCTGTTGACGCAACATGTCCAATAATATTTATTTCCTTTTATCCTGCGATTTAGTGTCAGCATCTAAAAGTGGGAGGCAAACCCAAACAACGCTGAAGGTGGGCTCCTGCTTTTAAAGTGCAACAGGGCAGAGGTTCCCTCAAAGAAGAAAATGTACCACTTCTAGAACAGAAGGTCGAAAATCCACTCAAGCAATGACAGTAAGCATAATGAGGTTCCCGTGAGGAGCCACAGCAGACCTCGCTGGAGTGTGTGAGACATGCTCGCTAAAGAATATGCAGTAAAACCAGGCAGCCAAGGCCTCAGGAGGAGTTGTTTTTCACAGGCCTGTGTGGTATGCATGTGCGCCTCAACCCACTCCAGCCTACCTCGTGGCTGGCTGGTTGGCATTCCTGGCCCGCTCCAGACTGCTTTGCTATTCTCTGATCCGATCTCTCCCCAACCACCGCCAATGCACACTTACAGCAATTAGCCACCAACAATTATCCTGGACATTTAGCTTAGAATACAATTAGTTTGGTAAATATGGCCAGCAGATAAAAAGCATTCCACCGTTACACTCGGCATCGTGCATCAAAAATCAGAGGTAATAGTGATGTTTTTAACTTAATTCTTAAGAGATAAAATGATGTGGAACTTAAAAAACGAATGAACAAATGTTTATGTTTTGACACCAATACAGGAGTGTCCACTAAATCTTCAACAAGGTACTTTTTAAAAACTTGTAAATATGACAAAAGCTGCTAAAGTGTACCGTGTGTTTACATGCAAAATTAATCTATTTTTTATATAGTAACAAGACAGAACTTTGTATCTTTCGTTTTGGTATTCTTAAAGCTTTGTACTACTATGGTGATTTTGGAAACATTCCTTCCCAACGTAAAGGAAGGACTTTGATTTTAAAGTTCATATAGAATACAAGAGTCTAACCAAAGGCTTTGTCTGTCTAAACAGACATTGACAGTTTGTTTGACTTTAACTCCCTTGTGTTTCATTCTATGAAGCGTTCTTGTGATAATGGAAAAGATTTAAATGCTGTTGATTGCCTGTGCACGTCAGAGTAGCAATGCTGGTCAGAAGTGGTGCAGAAACGTGATCATTTTAGATGAAAATGTAGTTGTTTTTTTTTAAATACACTTTCTGTCACAAAGTAACCATTCTCCCTTGTGGTGAATTACAGATAGACTAAACTGGCAACACAGGGTTTTTAATTCTCTGTGCTGATTTGTCAGATCTCCAACCTTTGGCATTAAGAAAGCTTTTCTTTGAACTTCCCTCTAATCATGGGCCAAATTGTCATAGCAACCAGTATGGTGCTGAGTGCTGTTTAAAACTTTTACTCTCAGGAAACTTGTGGCTGTGTTGTACTTATTTATTTCACATATTTTGGACGTATAGTTATTAGAAACTAGAAGCATCAACCTCTTTGAAATGGAAGCACTGAAAGCGAGATGAGATGCAGTTTAAAGAAATGCCTATGTTTTTTGGATAGCACATGGCGAAGTGGAGAAATCTACGTGGGTCAAAGCATGTTGATGCAAATGTTCAATGATAACAGAGGAAATTACTCATGCTGTCTACTACTTTTGTAACAGATGTGGTTTATGGTGAAGTGCTCGGCTTGAAAGGTGTTAATTTCTATAATTCCCGTTTGACAGAATTTCCAGACCGCTAAGCATTTCCTGACCACATTTCCAACACAAACTCTTATAGGTCATAGATTGGGGTGACTTTTTGCCGTCTGGCTGTGTTTCACATGTAAAATGAAGCCAAGCCCAAAGCAAAATTTGCAAGAAATATGTAAATATTTAGCCAGGACAAAAGTTCAACAATCAGAACACATCAATTGCATATGAAAGAGAATCTCTCATAAGTTCAGACAATCTGCACCATTCATGCAGTCGGGGGCACATGACAGGCCTGCAGCAGAAGGATTAGGACGATCAGCTGAGCAAGACTCAATACTACATTGTTCCTCACAGTTCACCGCTTGTTTTTTTCCCCTCCAACTCCCCCTGCAGCTTATCAGAGAAGCCAGACCCAAATCTCTCCCCACTTATGCCTGCCAAACTTTAATCATTTACAGCCCACATCCAAACATAAAACTGTTAAGCCACAAAAAAACAGTACAAAAAAAGTCAAAGCCTTCTGCTGTGCTTTTTGAAGGATCGATGTGGTTTCGAATGTGGACTCGTTGCTCTAGAAAAACACCTCACATTTGGTACAGAAAAAAAATAACACAAAGATGGGCAATTAGGTTAATCTGCTCTTTAGATAACAGAAAACAGATCTGCCATTGTTTACAGGTGACATCTGCATCTGGGCGACAAAAGGCAGCTGTAGAACGGATCAGGAAGGGTGTGTGCCAGCGCTCATTGTCTCTGCTCGACACCGATAGCAAACATCCCGCACTGTTCACACCCATCTACTCCATCACAGGTGGACACGACAGTCTGGACAGTAAATTATTGGCACTATCAGAACATCAACATTCTAGGGTTGTGTGGTTTAACAAAAAACATTTACACAGACTTATGATGGATGTAGTAATCATAATACAGTGCCTTGCAAAAACACAAACTTTGATGTATTTCAGGAGGACTGATGTGACAGAACACAAAAGTAAGTTAATATTTGTGGAGTGAAAGAAAAGGAAAATACCGTATTTTCCGCACTATAAGGCGCACCTAAAAACCTTAAATTTCCTCAAAAGCCGACAGTGCACCTTATAACCCGGTGCGCCTAATATATGGACCAATATTGAGTCACAACAGGCCTAGCAACTACGGTAAGCAGCTGCAGACTTCATTTTCCCCGTAGAAGAAGTGCGCAGTGCATGCTGGGATGCTGTCAAAAAAGTTGTCAAAAAACTGGTTTGTTAATAAAGTTTGACTGATCTATCTACCCACAGACATGTCTATGTAGCTACCTACCCACGTAATAATTCGGTCGTCTGCAGGTCATCTAGCATCACGTTCTCCACAAACATGCTGTGCGCGAATGGAGACGGGTGACCATCGTCCGGCCCAGACGCCCCATTCCAGTCGCTCTCCAGGCTCTCCTCGCGACCGGAATCGGACTGTTTTGTTGACATTCTTTATGTCAACAAAGTAGCTTTAGACATTTATCTGGGGTGCTTAGGCTAGAGTTACCAAGGGACCAGCACCTATACATTTAAAGCCGTGGGGGTCGGTGGAAGAGAGACAGAGGCTGTGGCGGCAGCGTGTCGGTTGATCTGTGCTAACCAGAAAGCAGTTGGGCACAATATGGCAACACCAAAACCGTGAGTGAAACAATGACTAGTGCAGATGCTATATATAGAACTCAGGACCAATTTTTATTATTAGACATCCATATTTGTAGTGAACGGAACAAATCATGTCCCGTTCAATACCGGACGGGTGGCAACATAACTGTGGCGTCTATTCTATGCGCCTTATAATGCGGTGCGCCTTATATATGAAAAAAGTTTTAAAATAGGTCATTCATTGAAAGTGCGCCTTATAATCCGGTGCGCCTTATAGTGCGGAAAATACAGTACAACAAATGTATCCCTAATTGATTGGATCTGATCTTTGAACAGCAGTTTTCAAGTCTTATCAATTGTCTTTTATTAGTTTAAAGTCAGGAGTTTGACTGGGCCATTCAAGCATATGAATATGCTTTAACCTGAGCCCTTCCACTGTAGCTCTGAGTGAATGTGCAGGGGGACAGTTGGTGGTGTGGATCTCTTTAGTTCCTCTAGAGTTACTTCTCTGTCACTTCTCCGTCTATCAGTAGAGGCTCATGGTCACGTCTTGGTAGGCTTGTAGTTTTGTTAGGTTGGAATGATATCATGACCAGTGTTGACTGCAATGTTCAAACCTTTTCTGCACTTCTGTTCCTTGATTTTTATAACAATGTGTTGTCTACAGAAACCTTATGAGACCTTCCCAGAATATCTATATTTGAATCTGACAAGACGTACTTGTGATGGTTTACAATGGGTTGTATTGGATTTTATCTAGGGGTGTAAGAGTTAAAGGATCTAAATACATCTGGAAACTGTCAGATTTATTTATACATATACTGTATACAGACAATAATTCCTATCTAAACCCTTCAGTTTCACAAGTATCCCAGTAGGACATATATATATATATATATATATATTTAGTTTGTGGTTATATCCCTTGTGCACTGGGCAAAGTAGTCAAGGTGCCTTGATGATACCAATATTGAAAAATACCTACATAACTACAAAAGTATTAAAAAACCCAACATTGTGTAATCTGAATGTTGCATAGGAAGCACTTTGAAAAGCACCTTGAAAATTGACATCGGCAGCATTTTCCCTTTAAGAGAGTATCGGACAAAGTAGCCCCCACCTCCCCTTTTTTGCCTCCTCACCTCTTAAATGGAGATTAAAAGCTCAGAGAAATGCTCACCTTGCACAGGCATCAACAGGCAAAGACTTGACACAAAGGAATAGCTTGCAGGTGTCCCTGCTTGACTGAAACTGTGCAGAAATTGCGTCTGATAGCAGTGACCAAACACAGCCACGTTGGATGTTTGAGAAATTCCGGATTGCTTTTTTTAACTTTTACAGTGATAATTATGCTGTTTTTCTGCACGTTAGTTTACCTGAACCAGATTATATATTTTGAAATGGCAAAAAGACTTTGAATCTCCGTGGTTTTTTTAATAAGATGAAACAGTTTCTCACCTATATAGAGTGAGGAATCTTTCTTCTTCACGTGGTCATCAATGTAGGAAACTCCGAGGGGCTGCACTGGAGTGGCCCCAATCCCCAGCAGGACCTGAGCCCCGATGAGCAGCAGGTACATCATGTTGGTGTTGGCCTTGTTGGAGCAGAGAATCTCATCTTGAGACTCACCAGAGCTAGTATTGGAACAAACATCCCGACCCAAGTTGGTCCTGTGAATTTTCTCTATCTCATACTGCTTTGTCAAGAATTCGGGAAGAGCTGAGAGGAGAGCTCCCAAGGCCATCACTATGCCCCCGCAGCCAATCAGACGGGGCCGGTGTGCTTTGGCCCCAAAGTAGCTTACGAACAGAATCAGTGCCAAATTGCCGATTTCGAAGCTGCTGGCTATCACTCCAACGTCGGCGCTTTGCAGGTTGAACCGCCGTTCCAGGGTGGTCAGCACACTCACCTGAAAGGCAAAACGACAAATCAGAGATCAGGGAATTTCATTTATTCTAACAAAGAGGTTGGACCTTTGTTCTACTTATTTACTTTCACCACCAGCTTCTGTCTTTCACCAGCTGTCATCCACACCCCAGTTTGAAACCAAGTAGAAACTTATCAGGAACAGGAAAAAACCCAGCAGATTGGTTGTTTGCAACAGTGTCAGTAAAGCCGTCCCAGCATGTTTTTAAATGTTGAAAATTTAGAATAATTTCACTTTTAGTTTTAACATTTAACAAAGCAGCAAGAAGCTAATCCTGGCTTTGATTACAGCTCTTATGCTAACCTATTCTTACATTTGATTGAACTTTTGAACTCTGGCGTTTCTGTAAACTCTAAGGAGAGATCTAACTCAGCATTTAAACCTCACTTCTCTTCACCTATATCAGAACATACAATACATGGCTATGATGCATAAATCTGTACACGAAAATTTTTTTCAGTATTTTTCAATCAAATATCAATTATTTATGTCAACTTAAGGCATGTTTATCTTAGTAACATATTTCTGGTACAACTATGCTCTAAAATGGCAATCAACAGTGGAGTGCCATTTGCTATTTTTTTTTCTTATTTTTACCTTCCCACAAAACTCAACAACAAAACATTTTGGTAGAAATTACAAGCAAACTATTTTTATAAATTTTTTTGTGAATGATAATGGTAAGAAATCACAACCCTATCATTTTTCATTTTAATATCATTTTTCATCTGGACGTGAAATTAACAAAAAAAAAAAAAACACACAGATGATCTTGGATCATATATCAATTAAAAAAAACAACATTTTTGGCACTTGTGGCCTATATTGACAGTTACCAGACAGCAAATGGGCACAGTAGAAGAAATGAAGCAAAGATCTCAAAGTCAGGAATTGAACAAATAACCGCCACAATGTGGAGTAACTGTTCGACCGCTACACCACTTGACATCCTTATATAGTTTACTTAAAATTCAGTATCTTATTATGCTTCATATCAAGCCTTTTGGAAACAGATCAAACACTACGTCTAAAAACAAAAAAAACAGGGATTCTGTTTCACGTTTAAATGCTGAATTCTTCTCTGAAGAACATTGTGAAATAAACTCTTACATTAGTGGTTCTGTGTTCAGCTGAGCATTTTAGCTACTTATATAGGCAACAGACAGCATCTAAAAATAACAGTCAAAGTTTTAACTAAGTCCTTTGGAATGTGAAGGCTGTTTGTGTTGTTACATAATGATACAGGGCCGAGGGTCTTAGGTAAACAAAGCAAAGATTTAAAACTGCAGAAGCATGACAGTTTGCCCACTACTGAGGGGAGAAAAGATCAGCAGGTGATACGACTGCCACAAATAATACAGTAAGGCTTTTTTTTAATAGGAGTTTAAAATATTTTTTCTTCTTTGATATGCAGGTGTCACAAGTGATGTATACAAGTCAGTGTTGCAGCTGCTCTCAGTCTAAGTGCAGTATGCCCCTCCCAGAAGTTCAAAGCAAACGGAGAATGACTGTAGGGAGCATCTAGAGTCTTACACAGAATTTAGGGAATGGAAAACTTTGGCCCCTTGGGTGGCTATTTGTCATAAATGAAAGTAAACAGAACAGGCAGGACTGGCTCCTCCCGTCGTGTCTCATCCCACGTTTGGAAAGAAAAAAAAAAAGAATCCAATTAGAGCCATAGTTGCTATGGAAGATCTGAGTAAATGAGAGTGTAGCTATGCAGGGAAACCCGTTCAGAGTACGATAGGTTCAACATGTTCGTCTCTTCAGCTCTGACCTCAATAGGCAGCATTCCAGGAGAAGTTAAACCACCATGAAGTATACAGGAAAAAGTAAGCAAATGGAAACCATTCCGTCAGTGGTCCCAGCCATGTTTTGCCCAGATTACAGTGGAAATGTTTAATCTGCTGCACAGCAACAAGTAAACTTCGTAACACTGAGCAGTGTGTCTCATCTGAAAAACAAGACACTTTCCCCTTCAGAATTAACCAGGATGGGTTTAATATACATAAAGAAAACAAGGCCTCCTGCAGCTGACATCCCCTGTATGACATTATGTTTTAGCTCTAAGGCAGAGATGCTAAAATGATGCTATTTGCAATGGTTGAGCAGCTGTGTTTAACTGGAGCTGAGACTATTTAGAATAATTTCCTCTCTGTTTTATGAGGTGGAACTTGCTGACTGTTGGTTTCCTTTACTCCAACGGCAGAGAACAATCAGGTTAAGAATTAGTTATGAGCATTCGTTACCATGAGCACACAAGTAAAATCCTGTGAATACACTCTAAAAAATAAAACACAAATAGTGTTGTTTACATATTAAAATAATTCTGACTGAACTCATAAGTAAAACCAGTTGTTCATTTAGTTTAGTTTTTTTTTTTTAACATTTACAGATTTGTCATTATTGCCTGTTGTCAAGTACTCTGTTAACAGCCCTCTATTAGATTATTGAGGTGTGGTGTTCTATTATTTTTTTTTATTTACGTTCTCATTATCTCAGACCTAAATATTTACTCCCTAGAGAACCAATTGACATGATTATCCAATATACCCATTACAAACTAACATAACAAGTAAGCTGACAATGGCAGAGTAGTGAATAAACAGAGTTTTGTTAGGCAGCGAATGGCTTCCACATCCCCTTTCAGCGCTCAGTGGGTTGAAAGCTGCCTCGGTGTGACACGTCACTGCGGACATAACAGTTGAGGTCCAGGTGTTAGTTTGGCTTTCCAACTTGAGCTCTTAAGTGTCAGATCTGACTGTCATCACAGAGGTGCAGCTACGCCCAACACACCAGAGATTCTCAGCAGCTACGTCTGGACATGAGTCATAGAGAGAAATTAGCACCACATAGTATTTTCGAGGTATTATAAAGAAACTGCATTTAACTAAATGAACTGAGATCAGAAATTTTATTTGAATCAAAGTTAGGCGCAAACACTATGGGTGTTACAAGATCTTCATGTCGTTAAAAAAAGAAAAAAAGACAATATTTCTCATTGAAGCAAAGGTTTTGTTGAGAAGTGTGGTGTTGTTTTGCTTTTAGTTTAGTTTTATAAAAATGCCAAATGAATTTTCACAAATATTAAGCTCAGATCTTTTCTTAAATCTATGTAAAATGTTGAATGAACCGATACGCTCTTGTTAAACCGTACAGATGAGTTGCTCAACATCTCCAGTCAATTTATATAAATTCTAATGTTATATTCAACAACACTTTGTTTGTTTGTGTTGGTTAATGTCCATTATCTAGAACCTTTTAAAACGTCCTCATTTCTAATTATACTTTTGCAGACTATATAAATTTCTGCCTGTAATTGATTGAAGATAAGATGCTGTCATATTGCTGCAAACGTTTTTGACCCACCCGAGCTTTTCTCACTGGTTCAATAATTTAAATTGATAATGCATGAAATCAAAATGACTTATCCATACATGCACTGATAAAGTTTTTTTTTTTTTTTTTTACTACTGACTTGATATTAATTAGGTGTTTTCAAGCTAGCGGACGTGCAAATTCTGAGTGCTTTCTAAGAGGTTTTTCTGTGGAATCTTTGTGTTAATTCAGCAAATAAATGACTGAAAAAGACTAAATGTGCTGCTGGTTTCTTGATAAAGGTAGTTATTATAAATCCATCCGAAAATCCCCAACCTATAGTATTTTCCAAACCTTTATCAGATTTTTTTTTTTTTACTAAACTCAAAACAAAGTTAGTCAGTGAACATTAGGTTTGTTGATGTCCAATATGAGGACAGTCATATTCATGACTGCACATCTCTTGTCCCCGTCATCATTACGGACCTGTAGTTTAAGTTGTTTTGTACACAACTTCTTCAGGTGCAAAAGGGTCAGCCATTAGATGTTAAATAAAAACCATGCTGTAGAGAAATGATAAATCTCAGTACATACAAATGAAAGTAATTTTCTATCATTTACTCAATCTAATGTAAGACACATTGGTTATTTTAATGATAACATTAATTTCAGCTAACAAGGGGTAGTTTTGAGTTATTCTGGCTCTACTTTGGTCCAAACAAGCACCAGAACAAAAATGAATGGAAATAAGGTTAAATACAACGTTTACTTTTTAGAATAAATAATTAAAAATAAAGTATACATTCAAATGTTGGCACTCTCTTATACCACTTACTTCAATATTTCAAGAAAACGCCTGCAAAAAAATGAGGAAGTGATGAAGACGAAGTGGCCGTGCGCAGTACGAAATGGGGATATGATTTGGTGTAGAGGTGATCAGGAATGAAACGATATTAATGGCGTCAGATACTTGTGATATGCGTTATCATTGTATTGGCCAACACAATTTGTTTACCAACTCAAAATGATTCACTACAATCTAAAGTCTCAGAAGTTGGTTGCTAGCTTACTTTCAAATAATTTTTTTTATATAAAAAAGCCCAAAAACTTCTTTGCTTTTTTGTCTGTTTTGTTTCACTGTTGCACTCGAGCTGCTATATCGGGATACTTAGGACGCTGCTGATTGTCTTTAGGAGCTCACAGGAGCTCACAGCCATAAATGTTGAACTTTCCCTCTCTGGTGCCAGCAAACTCTCTTACTGTAAGCACAATGATCCAATCAGAGATGCCATAGTTGAACATTTAAGTCAACACCAGCTTTTCAGCTTGACATCTTGCCAGGTACCAAATGTCCTGTGCATGGAGAGGAAGCTACATGGAAATTAAAAGCCGTTGTGTTTATCCAATGAGGTGACTGCAAATCCCACTGTCTGCTATAGTTTTACAGTCCACTCACTGTTTGAACAGGTGTCCAGAACTACTGTGCCATAAAAAATTAAATAAAAAACGGCCGCCAGTCCTGTTCTATCTGCGAAGCAAAGGATTCGCTCTCTTTCTTGCTGTCAAGAGTTATCACAGTGTGGCACCACCATCCTCAAGCTCCAAGATGCTCAGCAGGTCCACTTACAGAGAAGATAATATGTTCCAGTCCAAATATGGCTGAGGCATTTCGGGTTTGGGTGTATTAATTAGGAACAAGCAGAGACATCGCTGCCTTTCCTCAGAGAATAAACATTGCTAATGTTGAGCCTAAACGTTCACAGCGGCTGCCTGAGGCTGCGAATCTCATCCGAGATACTTGGATAAATGTGGAGAATTTGAGGGAGTTTTTCTTCCACCAATTCCAAAAAATAAGAAGCTTTGTGTGATTCTTTTCTTCTCTTTTTTTGACATTTTAATTCAACTGGCATCATGTAGAGAGAGAGAGGACAGGAAAATACGTCTGTCTGTAATCAGTGTGAGTAAATGTGAAAATGAAAGAGTGAGCACGTGTGGAAGATTGGAAGAAAGAAGGAAAAAAAAACGGATTGGGGTCTTGACCTTGAATGACATTTTTGATCAATTTAGCCAAATGGTGTTTTTGTTCTGAACTAATCAGCCTAATATCAGAACAGTAAATGACTTTTTTTTTTAAGTTTTTCTTTACCCACGTGACAAGAACCAGAAGCCAAACATCTGTCCAGCAGCCGGTTTCTGGGTTCTGTCGCTGCTTCCCTTTCATAAAAGCCCCAGAGTGGAGCAGAACATCTGCAGCTGCAGCCTTTCTTTCACTGTACTGTACAGTAACAGGACAGACTCCCCGGATGTGCGGTAACTCACCAGGTACGCGCCCACTGTGCCCTGTGCCAACATGAGAGCGCACTCCGATATGAGGAAAATCTTGATGTTGGAGAAACATGATGAGTTTTTGCGCAGAGCGTCGCTTTCCAGCATGTCGCCGCCACTTGTGCTGCTGCTGCTGCTGCTGCTCCTCCCCGGGTCCCGGTGCTTCTTCACCTGCATCCCCGCCGCCTAGGACTCCCCGAAAACACTCGCCGGGGGAGGAGGAAGAGGTGGAGAATGTTTCACCGGAGGAAGACACCGGCCGGCAGCTTCAGGGTTTCGTTTTTTGTCTTCCACCCGTGGAGGCCACATCCGAGGAGTTTCTACCCGGCGCCGCGTCTCGTTGAGTCAACAAACCGTAAGGCTTTTCATCTGACACGCGTTGGGAGCGCACGTCCAAACTCCGCGGGGCTCTGTCGCTGCTCCGCGGCTAAACATTGCTACCTCGTCGACGCCGCGCAGAAACATGCGAGCTTTCCGAAGGCACGAGTGAACCGCCGGCATGAAAACCTCCGTCACGTCGCATGCTTGGGGCCGCAGAGTTTTGTGGGTTGTAGCGGCTCTCCTAACTCCGGCAGCGGAGGACTGACGGGGACATTCAGCCACAGCGGGTGCTGAGCGTCTGCTCCCCCTACCTCCTGTCTCTGCTCTCCTCCCTCGGTCCGTCTGTAGCACCAACTCTGCGCTAGGGGCGCTGTGCAGCATCTTCAGCTCTGCTCTTTTCGGAAAAATATAATAGAACTGTCCTAAAATCCTCCAGTGTGTTTTTCGACCGCCGTTAAAGGACTGTTTTAGTGTTGACTTGAGGCATAGCAACAATGGGTGGCTTTATTGATTGTATGTTGTGGTTGTACCAGGGGCGATACCAGACATTCAGCCACATTGGTGCTAGGGCTGTAGTGATACAATAATCGAACGATACGATACGCGATATTCTGCCCACGATACGATATATATCGCGATATTCAGCAAACTATACAATTCGATACACTTTTGCGATTTTCTGAAAGACTTTAGAGGGACAGAGTGATTTTGGTGTTATTTTGTGACTTATAAAGTTGGATTGAATTAATTTACCTGAAAACTGATTAAAAGCACCAACTTGACACTTAACGTCTGAAAGAATCACTCTAAGCCTGATTACCTGATGCGAAGCAAGCAATGAGTGAGCAAGGGGATAGTTGCGTGTTACGATACTTGCAGATGAATATAAATTTTTTTCTAGGAAAGAAAATATCGATATATATCGCGATATTGATATTATTATACAGGCCTAATTGGTGCCCAGACAGTCCTGCTGTGAAGTTTTCAATATGGGCAATACAGACAGTTACCCAGGACTGCAACAATTCAAAAATGATGGATAAAAAAATAAAATGCAATTTATTTGTCAGTTGCTTGTTGAACTATATGTTTCTATTGGTGTCCATGGTTTGCTGTTGATAATAGGAACACTATATGTTTTCTATGATCATGAAAAATGTAGATAAAATGCAGGAGATCACAATCCATTAGTTAATGGAGACAAGAGAAGTTCTCCCAAATAAGCTTGCAAAAACCACCAGTGACTAAGTTTTCTATTTCAATACATTTTTACATATTTCTAAGCAATGTTTTAACACTAGTTATTAGAAAGCTCAGTAATTAAATACTTGCGCCATCATGTAGATCATTACACACTTTGTTTTTAACAAATGTAACATTTTTGCAAAATTGTGATTAGAAATTCTGCTCAACCACAAGTAACCAGGTTGTATCCTACTTTGTTATAATTACACCAAATGTCAGCATTATGCACACCACTCCGATTATTGTGAGCTTGCAGCTTTAAGATCAGGAACCCCTCCTCTTTATTTCTTCCTCTGTGGTATTGTTCTGTTAAATTGTTTGTGGTCTTCAGCCCATCCACTATTGTAAACAAGCTGGTAATTTTTCACCAGTCACTCCAGTATTAAAGATTTCATAAGTTTATTTGTGTTACCATCATTAAAATATATATTTTATCCCATTATGTGAATATTTAATTGAATTTATGACAATAAGTAACAGGGATCAACTTTATTTTTGTTATATATTGTGTAGGATTTGGAGCGGGCGGCCCCTGATGTGCTTGTTTTTCTGTTTCGTGCAGTCCAAAGACAACTGGACCAGACAACTGGATCACACCTAGTGGCACCAAGTAATCTTGCAATTTTTATCTTTAATTCCGGCATCATAATATTACAATGGAAATTTTAGAAATTTAGGTGTGTGGTAAATGCACACCTATATGTGCATTTGCCACATTTTACATTAGTATGCATTTACCACATAAACATTTTAAGGTTTTAAATCTTTTAAGTTTTTGAAAAAGATGATTCAAATACATAAATACACTCAAGACACGTGGAAGGAAATGTAGATCATTTCAAAAAAGATTTCCAAAAATCCAGACAGGAAGAGCCACACTACATAAACTACATTGTTGCTTTGAGTCGGTAGTACTTCTTATCCACCAAACCATTCAACACTGTTGCAGATATGGAGAAAGCAATTGTTGCCACTGTGTTTATCTGCAGCAGAGAAGCAGAAGTTCTGTTGTTTGCTCATCCTATTTCTATGATTATTATTGGATCATCATTTGAGTGGGCACAGGATGAGACATTGCAATGGCTATGATGTAATGCAACCACATCAATTATGGGCTCTAACTGTCTGAATGAAAACCAAATGTTATGTTATGACTGCAAAGATTTTCTGAACATTTTTTTTAAGACATGAGTAATATGTGAGACATAGGTTTGAATAAAACTGGCAAAACATATAAAATATTGATTTACACATTTATACTAATATTTTAGTTAATAAGTGTTTCTTTTTTTTGACTGAAATAATGAATGCTTTAAATATTTTCTTCAGTTGCACATTTTAAATCAAAGCTGTAGATGGGAAGATGACTTTCTCTCACTTCCTAAAATCAACAGTAGCTGGAACAAAGATGAAAGCTGAAAATGAGACTGGAAAGATTTAAGAGTCAACCAGGATTTATCTCAGCCTTCTCATTCTCCAACCTTTTTGTCAGGCAGGAGTCCAAAGTAAAGTAATCATGAATTGTGAACACTTCCTCACTTGAAACCATCTAAAATCCAACAAGAAGAAAAAACAAATCCCAGTAACAGAATTATTTGCTCCCTCTTCTGTTCTGTCTGCTAGGAGAAAAGAACTATCGACAAGCAGAGTGACAGTTTTAACACTGGAAGTGTTATTCAAACAAACTGTGACAAAGTCTTCACTTCCAGCTGAGCAGAGATGTGAAAAACCACGACAAGTATGTAAATACTGAAAGCTCAGCTGAACAGTGTTATGGGAAATGTAAATCTAATGTGTTGTGGTGTGTTTTAAAACACAAGATAATGTGTGAACCAGCTGAAAAAGCCTCCTGGGTGTGCCTATTTGGTTGTGTGCAAAGTCTGTGCAGATAGAGGCTTTTCAATCATTGTACCCACATTTCAGTCAGGCAAGAACTGATGGATTATTATTGATTAAAATACACTAAATGGGCACCAAGTCTTAAAAGAGAACATTTCTCGATAGTAAAAAGTTTGTATGGAATTAAATTTTTTCTGCGTCACTCTAGCCTTTTTAATGCATATTTTTTCTCAGATTTGGCCTTTCACCTATGTTATTTGCTTTTTTTCCTGGTCCCTTCAATGTTATCAGACTTTAAGGTTTTGTCAAAAATAAACTCTTATTATCGCAGATGGTATCTTAAAGTATCAAGAGTATGAAGAATGTACCTAGTCCTGTATTATTGTACCCTCTGTTTATATTAAAGCTTGAACAGTGAAAAAAAAATCTGAACCAACAGAAGCAATTTTTTGTTAAGGTGAAAATCTTCTTACTCTGTTAAATTTAACCTCTGGAAAGCTTTAAAATGATACCTGATTAGTTATTATAAAGTATTCATTGATGTGCTATTTCTTGAAAGGGATCTTAGAGTAATGATTGTCTGTCTGATAGACCCAATTAATATATCCAAATTGTTCCACCCCTTTTTTATTTTGAACATCGAACAAAAACAAATGATTAGAGTCTAGGCCATAAGACCTCTTTCCCTAAGGCCTATTCATATTCCTCAAGAAAATAGCTATTTGTTATATTGTCCTTCAAACTTTGAAGAGACTCTTAAAGTTGAATATGTTAAAAGTTAATTCCTGAATCATAAATTATTTCCCTTTTGCTCTAATAATTTGTAGAGTAAAATGCATATATGGCTTTTATTTAGGTTTCTTTGTGTATTTTTTATTTGTTTTAGCTCAGTTAAATCTGTAAATAGTATACTTTAGCTTGGTTATAAAATTATGAAATAATTTATCCTGATCTTAGAGATTTCTGATTAATTTAGAAACATTAAAGGAGATGTGTTATCTATACATCAGAAACATACCTTGTGATTGTTTCATACATATTTGAGAAATCTTTGAATCTGCCGTATCAGCCACTCTGGGCTGCCTAACTATTTGTTCCCACAAAGCACTGCCTATTTACACAAAGCTCCTCCTTGGAGCTGCAATCTTTAAGCTGACAGCTGAACCAGACCAGCAACAGTAACAATTAACAAAGACCTGGTGGAACAATGCGTCTGCTGAGGTGTCAAATCACAAAGTCAAATTTCTTGTAAGTCATGTTTGAAATATCTTTAAAAACAACAGAAGGCACGATAATTACTTCGGTGTCCCACACGTACAACCCACACCTACAAATTTATGGATGTTTAATATTAGAGAAGTTGCTAATTTAACTAAGTACCTAATTTGTGTGTGCTGAAAAATAAGAAAAAAAACTATTTTAAAAAAAGTGAACAAAATTCTAAGGTGAGTCTTGTTGTTTTGTTGATTTCACAACAATTTCTGGCATAAAAAGTCAAACACTGAAGTCTTAACAGTTTTTGTTAGTCACGTGTACTTTGAAGGATTCAGATTAGCTCTAAAAACACTAGTCTGATTGGAACGTGGAAATACGTGATTGTGTGCGTGCGAGTATGCGTGTGTGTGCTTACATACAGTAAAACGTGAAGGGATGTGAGTCAGGTGGAGGGAGGAGACGGTTCGGACCGATGCCAAGAATGTATGAATGACAAGCCCTGCGCAGCATTGTTCTGCCCTCTGAAACAGCTGTTATTTATAGGATCTGGGAAAGGGTGGATGGCAAAATAGAGGGCCAGCCCATCTGCTGGAAGACACTGGGAAAATTTAAGGCGTTTGAGGAATGAGTGGGAGTACAAACAACACTGAACTTTGACGTTTCCTGTTTAAACTTTTGAAGAAAGAATTACAAGCACTACCTGTTATTCTGCTGGGTTTCCCCCGAAGGGACTCTAAACTGTAGCTTTACTTTTTTTTTTTTCTTTTTACAATGAACCATTATTCTAGATGTATTTTTAGGCAGTGTAGAGAAAGCTTGATCCGAACAAAAATGGATATTGTATTATAGGCTTGTTTTTTTCTCTCCACTTAGTACAAATGTATTACAGTTTTATTTTCAGAGCACAATTTTTTAATGCATATTTGCAAGAAACCACAAGCAACATAAAGAGAGAAAGCAATCAATTGAGAGCAAATGATTGTCAAACCAAATTAATTTAAAAATGTATAACTGTCTGGAAAATGAGTGCACTTTAGTACTTAAGGCTTCAGTTATTCAAAGATATTTCTTTGAAACATGACTCCAAGTTATTGGCAGAAAATCTACCTAGAAGTAGCTATGGGTTTTCTTAGAGCCACAGACAATCTGCAGATTTATATTCACTTTCAGTCCACTGTACTGCGTCTATAGTAGGTACGAGGTATTGTAAAATATTTTAACTAAATTCTTAAAACTACTGGATCAAGAATGTTATCAAGAATGTTATCTGTCCTTTCATCAGAAAGAAATTCCTTTTGATGAAACAGGTATATGCCTTAATGCCTATGTTAATTCCTTTATTCTTCTTTAGTCCTGTGGATCATCCTGTTGGGTGTGGATCCATTTCAGCTGTTATGATATATTTCTCATGAGGCCGAGTTCCCAATATCATCTGTAATATCATGGCTAACTAAAATGGTTGACCTGTGACTTTGCGCTAAACAACTCCAGTAAAGTCAGGTTTACTTGCATAGCACATTTCACCAATGTTTCACATGATAAAAACATAACATAATAACCAACACTGAGAAAAGCAACAAACATTATATATCACCAACAAAGAATAATCACCATCAAATATATTAATCAGGGTTCCTCTACTAATCAACTGCAGCTTTTAGCAAGTGGGGTTTTATTCTTGATATTTTTGCAGCTTTCTGTAAGTTTTTTTTTTTTCCAGATTTATGAAACCTGATTTCTGTTTCTTCATATTTGGTTCTGACTCCGAGGGTGCAGGGTGTTGTCGACCTGTTTTGTTTTACACTGCTCCACGACTATTAGCCTTGCCTAATTACATATTGTGAACTCTTTTCTTGCACTCTTGGTTTGGACTCTGGACAGTTTATTTAAATTTCAATCTTTGCTGAGCACAAAACTCCTCCTCTCTTCTTTTAGCTTGGACCCAGAGCTGTCTCCTTCAAACCAATGTCCTGTCAGTTTGGCTCTAGGCAGTGTAATGTTCAGCCAATCGGCTGCTGCTGAGTGGAGCTGGAATTTCACCTGGAGGGGAGCAGCCTCTGCAGAGGATGGCATTGACTGTGTTGAAAGCATATATCTTTTTTTGTGTGTGGAAAATTCCCATCTTTTCTTTCCTGCAGTGTCAGATGTTTTTCAGAAATCCTTCATGTATTTAGAAACACATTTTTGCATGGCAGACACTACTCTCATGAACTGCATGCCCTGTAGATGGATAATAGTCAAAGCATATTCTGCCATTTGATAATTGCATCTGTTTTCTATTAGTGTCCCTAAATTTGTATAATATGCAAGATAAAAACCTAAACTCAGAAGATCTGATCATACATATTTAATGCTGTAGTCAATTTTCTGTCATTTTCTTCAGGGTGCACCTCAAACCTTATTTTCTTCCATAAATTCACAGGAGGTCGTCAGGGCATCTACATACTGTATTAAAAGGAGAGTCAAACAACCTTCTGCTTGGAGTTGGGAACATGTCACCACGCACTTTTTGTGATTGTGTTGCGTCTAAATATAGAGTTCTGCTGTCTGTTCTACATTTTGAACCATTTCATGCTGCTGTGCTGCTCTCTATTTTTACACTAGCATCAATAGAGAGGGCAACGTGCTCTTTCAAAATAGAGTAACATTATCTGCACTGCTGGAGAGAGGGTTTCAAGTGTGGCACATGTAAAGCAGTGAGGTCCAGTTTCTTCTTGTGTAAATAAAGCAAATGTGCATGGTTCCCTGTGGAACTGCTCTTGACGGGCATAAATAGCACTCTGTACCCCTTACTTTAGTCAAAGTTTTGTTGCAATCATGTTTGTTTCAGTGGGAAAAAAAAGAAGTTCTCACAAGAACACGTCTCATAATATCTTATTGTACAACAGCCAAAGTGTCGTCATGGGGAAGTACAAACACCACTGAAAACCAGCAAAGCCAGTTGTGCTGCATTCAGATAAAGGCAAGAAGAATTACAGTCAGCTAACTAATGCTGGCAGTAAAATGGCTTGTAACTTTAAAAAAGTTTAAAGTTACAAGCCATTTGAGACGGAAACGATGTCAGGACCAAAGACGCATCCTGGGGGAACTTTCCCGGTGACATTTAATTAAAACTTCCGGGTTTTTTTCCCGCTTCTATCTCTATTCCTGTGGTGAAACGTCATCTGTAAACATGACGAACTGATAACGTAAAATAACGTAAAATATAAACAGTATGTCCTCTCACGTCACCAACCGGAACATCCCAAAGCAACATTGCATTGCTTTTGATATTTGTATTCCCATTTCATGCAAAAGAGAACAAATGTCTCTTGATATGTCTCCTAAAAAAATGTCCAAAACCGCAGAGTTATTGTTGCAGGATAAACAAAGACACTTGCAAAACAAAATGAGGACAAACAGATCAGAACAATACATGTTGGAGTTAGCCAAAGAACTTATCAGAAGAATTGTTTCACCTTGTGGACTTGTTTCCTCTCCACCCCTGAATTGCTTTCTTTTGTCCTGACAAATCTGGTCCTTACTAGCTGCTTTTTTGAGTTTATGGTGACAATTTGCACATAATCTAGGCTGCTACAAAGTCAGTAATTAAAACTATACTTGTGATGTTCTTATAAAGTTAGTTTGGCCACAGTATTCCATAAAAACATGATTTCAGAACTACGCGAGTCCAGACTAATCCACTGAAAGCATCTGATGACTCCAGACTCATCAGGGAAGGTTGTTCTGAACAAGATAATATGAAGACTGTTAAATTGTCAATCTATTATTCTAATGTGTTTTAATTCCTCAGAAACACAAGTTGAATTGTGCACAACATTAAACATTTTGTGAAACCGAATGTGTTTTTGATCATTTATGTATGATGTAATGTAGTTAATGTAAGAGATATGTTCTGTTCTCAATTAACTCTCACTGTTAGAAATGCATAAATATTTCCTCATTCGAGAGAGGCTTTGGTGAATCCTGCAGTAAACCAAAAGGTGATTCCAAGAACAAAAAACAAAGCAAAAAAAAGTCTGTTCTAACAAAAACAAAAGCATTCTTCTGAGTTCTGCCTCTGGTTCTCCCTTATTTTTCCAAAACGTTTAAATCCAAAATTACATGATGTACCAGAACGTACAATTATCCTGCAAAATCCCCAAACTCCAGACAGAGAATCCTAAACGTTTAATGAAAGGTACTCAGAGGGATATTTTGCTTAATGTCTGATGTAGAAACACAGACAACATATTTGCTTCTTACCTTTGCATTTATGTAGGAATGGAAAAAATATAATAACTACTCATTTTCCTGTCTACCTACACACTCGAAAACCAAGCGGGAAAAAAAAATCCATACAAAACTTTGTACTTTGCTGAAATTGAGCTCAGTGAGTAGAACAGTTGGATCATATGGTTCAAGATCCTCAGTTCAAAAACATCTGGTAACATTTTACCACCATTTTCTGAGCTGAAGGGCAGAAGGCTAAGGGTAGAAATCTCTGCATGGAAAACTTTTGTAACATGTCCCTTTTTTTAAGCGTGCGTAACTCAAGGCAGTAATTTCCGTAATTAAAGCCTTCTTTTGTCAGTGCAACTTCAACTGGCAACTTACACAGAAATGCACTCATAAATAAGGACTTGAGGGTAAAAAGCAAAGCTTCATTTAAGATGGGTGTGGTAATCTGCGCAGTGGGATTTGACAGCCACTTATGAGATACAGAATTCATGATTGTATATTACATGCATGTGAGTCTGAAGCGCCAGGCAATGCAGAATATTACAGGCCTCTTTTTCTTCACTCAGCACATTTTTATCACTCGTTTTACACAGGGATGCATTTACGTTGGTGACATTTGGATTGTCAGCGTTTGGCATGTGGTGGGCTGAGAATTCACACTGAAGGGCTGACTAATTGGGCACCGCATCCAAGAATCTCACTGGAAACAAAACAGAGTTAAGATCATTTGATACTACCGCAGATATTATCCACTTTTCTTTTGTAAGTCCGCAGTGTGCAACACATAACATGGAAGTGATCTGTTGTGCAGAAATGGTCGTCTTTATTGCTCTTTTTGTTTTAACGCACCAATTGTCTTTAAATCTGAAAGTACAACGCAATGCCAGGATGGCTAATTCAGACATAAAAGCATGTTGACTTTAGAACTGTCTCCCCAGCCTCCGTCTTAATTTGCGTACGTTAAATTCATGCAAATGAAGAGGGAATTGCCCTGTGAGTGAACCGTCTGTGAGCGTCATTTGATTCCCCTCCGATCACAACAAAAGGATCAGAAGGAACAACCAAACTCTCCCTAAAACAGCTCAAATGAAACTGTCTGTTTTCATAACTACTTTGTGTATAAAAGGTACTGTTGTTTTTATGCTGCGCCTTTGAGTCTCTTCTAAAACTGGTGATTTGTAGAGCAACAAAGTTATAGAAAAGCCACTTGGAAGCCACTCTTGCACTGCAGCTTTATGTTTTCATGAATTAACAAACTCTTCCAAATTCTTGATTTGATATGTTTTGGTTTGGTAAATGGCAAATTATATGATTCTACCCATTCTCCCTTGCAAAATTGCTCAAGCTTAGCTCCAGATTAGAAAAGCATTAGATAAACAGTAATTTTCAAGAGCTGCTACCGATTTAGGCCTGTACTTTGACTGGGCCAAAGTAATACATGAGCGTGCCATACTCCTTCCATCATAACTCTGGTTGGATCTTAAGAGTCGGTGTCCTTCTGAAAGTTAAACCTGTGTCCCAGTCTAAAAACATTTGGACAATCAAACATGTTTCCTTCCAGAATTGTCCTGTATTTTCACCCTTCCTTACTCCCATTAGTCCCCTGTGCTGAAACAATAAAACCTTAAAGTTTTACAACCGCTAAGTTTCACCATGACAATAGTACATTTGTAAGTACTTTTGAAAAGGCACTATATGAGTTAAAAACACTTCAGTTATTAGTAAAACTACTAGCCTGGCATCGGTCTTCCTGTTCAATTCTCCTCAAACAAAACAAAACAAATAAATAATTTTGAAGGAAGTCAAGGGCCTGGTTTTTACCAGGCTACCAAACAATGAGAGACAAAGAGTTTTGGCTGTATTTTTGCTGTGTGTGGTATGCAGCAGGATTTAAAGTTGTAAGAGGTTATAAATGTAGAAGCAGAGGTTGTTTATTCTCTCTTTGAGCTCAGATTGTGACACATTTTTCGCCTGCAGCTCAGCTGAACGACTCGCTGAACAAGATGTTTGTGAATCCAGAGAGGGTTGTCTGTACGTGTCTTTTCTTTTATTTTGGTGGAAAATTTTGTTTTGGTGACATTAGACACAGTCATATTTTAACTAATACATCTACTGTCTACAAATTATTGCGTAAGCTTCAGGGTTCAAGGCTGTGCTGTGATTTATTTAAAAGTAAAATACATTGCTGAATATTTATTGTGTCTGGCTTTTAATGGAATGCTTTCCCCGACACATATCCATTTGCATTTCTGTTTTTAGCCAGGTATTCAAATGTGTTTCTAACACATTTGACACATAGGATTAACTGAAAATATAATTTCTTTAGAAATGCTAAGAATGCAGGACTATAGAAAGGAGGACCTGGGTTGAATTCCATGCATGGAGTTTGCATGTTCTCCCAGTCCATGCGTGTGACTCATGTGTGTAGTTAATTGGTCTCTGTAGTGTGAGTGTGTGCTCTGTGTTGCCCTGCAATGGACTAGCAACCCACCGTCCAGAGTGTATCCTGCCTCTCGCCTGATGACCGCTGGATATAGGCTCAAGCCCTCATCACGACCCTGCAGGGATATGTGATTTTAGATAGATGGATATTGGTTATTTGGTTTGGTTATTTCCCCAACAACTCCTGAGTGTATAGTGGCAGTTTTGGATATAGACTTTCTGCCCAGGGCAAAACACAACGTGGAGACGCCAGGGGGCAAAATAACATTATTTTTCAGTTGCGCTCTAAATTAGTTTTCTCTTGCTGCAAGAAATAGAAAATAGAAAATACTTCAGTGTGATTCTCAGTTTATTATTTAGTAGTAGGACCGATGTCTTACATATTGTTACACATGGTTAGACTTCAGCTGATTTCTACACTGAACAGAGATTCTGTAAAAATTAATTCAAAACTTTTGAGCTACATATTCCATATATAAATGTAAAAAAAAGGGAAGAAAATGGGGCCAAACAATGCTAACTTAGTGCTATGCCCACCAGAAAGGACTAAAAAACCCCAGTAAGTAGATGATTCTATTATGCACTGAATTATTCTGATTAGTTAAGTTTTAAAACTTCTTGTTTTAAAATTATCTGCACTGGTTTTGTAAAGAGATTTTTTTTCAAATCCATCCAGAAGAACAAATATGAGGTAAATATGTTTTGGTTTATAATGTTCATATTATATATAAATATGTAATAACTGCCTCAGAGGAATATTTGCCCAACTATTTGTTTTCTAATCAAATGCTAATGCTATTTGTGTGTCCATTCAGTCAACTGATGTGAAAAACAACACAGTGTACAATGAATTGTAAAAGTATACAAACCCTTTGATGTTTTTCACATTTGGCTCACAAACTTTCTTCTATTGTAACAGGCTTTTTAAAAAATATTATTTTGTCATAGATTAAAACAAAAAGAGCATTATTATGAGGTTAAATAAATAAATAAAAGAAAATCTCACATCAATTTTAGCTTGAATAAAAATCTAAGATGTTGAGTGCATGTACATCATAATAATACACCTAATTAAATGTTTTTTCAAGAGTATTGTAATGAGAGGAAGTACTTTCAAAAAAATCTTCTAAAAGCAGAGGTACGAAGAAGCCTTTGTCTATAACAGTCACATCTGAGCACATTTTCTGACACGAGCAGGAGATGGAGGAGATGTTACGTAAAACTCTGACAAGCTTTCAAAGTCCATTACAAGCCACTTACGGTTATTTATACTATGAAATATTTAGGCAGCACTTTTTCTCCCAAGCACATTTTAAACTGTAAACCCCACTTTGAGGTACAGTAGATTGACAAAATCTGATGTTTCATGACAGGAAGCTGGACGAGATATCCAGAGAAGGGCTCATTAAGACATGTTTTAGATACTGAAAAACAAACAAAAGCTTTACAGCAGCCACTCCAAGTCGAGTTTGCTTTTAATAAGAGGCAAAATCTAACTGTAGTATAATGAGATGTAAATGATTGTTTAATAGCCACTCTGTGTTTTCCTTACTTTCTCTGCTGAGCCCACTTTGTGTTCTTTCCTGGCCAACTCCGGAGGGACAGAGGAAGAATTGTTTCAGTCTGTGAATTGAAGGTATTCTGGTCTTTTCACTCTCATCCTGTGATTCTGACAGCACGGGTCAGAAAGTTTCCTTCCTCTCTAGGAAATGACATGCTAATGGCACACTCTTGCCTCTTCTGTGGTCTTCAGTCACAGCTGTCTAATGAGAGCATCAATGTGTAAGTGGCTGTTAATAACGGATGCCTTCAGTTTTGTCAACTGGCAAAAGCATTTTGAGGAAAAACACACGTTTGTTACAGATTGAAAAGACTGTGTGTGCGATTCCACAGGGCTACATTTCGGTTTTGCATAACAATTAGAAGTTATAAATAATGTCACCTCAGTTAACCCACTTTGGTGTAGAATCTAGAACAAATAGACACATCATTGTTAAAAGGAAGTCGCAAGACTTCCCATTTGCAGTTTCCACATGTTCTGTAGATCACACATTCTCCTTCTTTAAGAACGTTAGTTAAAAAATGTGTTCTGATTAGAGATTATTATTTTAGTCTGCTGTCCCAAAAAATGCAGTTCAAATCATCCTACTATTGAGATGCATTTATTCGATAGGAGAAGGGTAAGATTCGATAGGGAGATAATAGGGCTCAATACTTGACAATTCTGGGATAAAATCTATAGTAGGCAGCAAAACTGGAAACTGAGGTAAAGACTCATCTTTTTGCAGACTAGAGATCCTGACAATACAACTGGAGCTATAAGGGATTGGCTTTGATAAAATATGGTCCTAAATCAAATCTATGGCAAGACATGTGGCACTGTGCATCCAGTCCAATCGGCTATTTGGTAAGGAAAAGCTAGCCAAAAATATCAGTTATGCGTAAAAAGCTGGTTGGGACATTTTCTTTTGCTTTTTCTGCAAGACTTATCGTAATTGCATTGGAAATTCTTGGAAAATTTGAATCCATATTGAATACACACGTTCCACATTTTTACTTTGATGACCATACACAATTTCCTTACAATTATTCACTGTTCTGTGTTGGTCTATCACAAACAATCTTGAAAAATTACATTGAACTTCATGGTTGGCACATGACAAAATGTAAGACACTATTCATGAAACAGGTTTATTTGCTATTTTAAAGGCCTTTTCAGGACTCAGCACAATTTGTGTGGGTTTTTCTTGTGTCATGGATCATGAAGCTTTCTTGAAGTTATTCCTGTGGCACAGTCTGTGCCTTTGCTTCACATGATATTTTTATATATTTTGTCAAGCAGTAGTAGAATATATTTAAATGATACAATGACAATTTTTTTTATTCACCCATGAAACAGGTGCCGTTTGATTTCATAAGGGTGTGTTTATTGTGACTTCAGCGCTTATAGGATTGTTCTGTGACTCTAAGACGCCAGGTTTTTAAAAATTCATGTTTTAATTGCAAACTAACATCAGTTCCTTGATTGATTGAGCAGCAAATAGAACTAGAACTAGAAAATTCCTGCAGAAATTTTGAAGGGCCTGCCAAAGTGTGCCCGTCGGATTGGACGCAGCAATATGATGCTAAAAAAATTTGCATTAATGCTAAATAAAAATGCAATGTAGTCAATAACCTGCAGGGAGTCAGAAGCATGTTCACTAAGCTGCACTCGTACCATTTAGTATGTTGCATGAGCCAAAATTAGCCAAAATGCTAATAATAGCATGATTGCTATTAGTAGCATGTGGAGCATCACTATCATGTTGTCTGTCATTACTTACTACATTCAGTATATGAAACATTGGTAATAAATAAGAAAAGCATTCTGATGCTCAGCATTAGCATCAACGCTAACCTGAGCTAAATTGTAGTCTAAAAATGCTAATGCTCTGGCTTCCACAAGCCAGTTGTAAAATGTGATTTAGACTGTTAATACTATAGCCGTACCTATGGCAGTGAATAGATTAACACTGTAGAAATGGCTTATTGCAAATCAGTATTACATAAACTGATGGGTTTTAAATGGTAAATAGACTGAACTTATAGCAATTTATTTGACTATTTCTGACAAATCAAATTGCTTAAGGCTAGTCCCACATTGATATGCAGCTTAGTAGGCTATTTGACATTGGATGCCTTGCCCAGGGGCACAGTAACATGTGCTGGAGAAAGCAGGAGTCTAACCTGTAACCTTCCAATTGAAAGCCACAGTTGCCCGTGTTGCTAATGACTGAAGCTTTTGCCAGAGCCATCGCGACATTACAGTGGCTGATCTGATTCACAGCAACAATCAACAGCTGAACTCATTGTTCAATGAAATTCAGTACCAGACTGACATCTATATAAACTTTGGACATGTCCTCCTGACTCACGGTCTGAAATTAAAAAAATAAATAAAGAGGTCATTGTTTTTTTCTTGAAAATTTTCAAGCGTCATACTAAGTATTTTAATTCACATTCAAAAATTCAGAGAAAAAATAATTTTATGCAAGCAAAATATGAATAATCACAGGAAATATGTATTCTTCCCACAATGCATTGTGACCTCTGAGCCCGTTTGTGAGAGTACAGCGCTGCTTTCCCGGCTGTCTGATCCTCCATGTCTTTTTTTACTGCAGTGAGCCTCGATGTAGCCAATCTGCGTCAAGTATTAGCTTCATTGTGTTGATATATTTTGACGAGCTCCGCCGCTGTGAGTCCAGCTGCACATGCAGGTTATTGGCAACAAGAGACAACGATCGCAGCGCACCGCTAATTGACACTGTTAATGATTAACGAGCTTCAGACCGAGACTGAAGCTGCGCACATGTTCTCACTCACGGTACAAAATATTAAAAAAATTACAACAGTCCATAATCTCTAAATCTTTCAGCCTTCATAGTAAGGATGTCATTTCACACTGAAAAATTCAGAGAAATAATAATTTTATCTAAACAAAATATCAATAGTCACAGGAAATACTCTCTGCTGTTTCTCAGAGTAATGGCTGCCGCTGGCTGGAACCCGTTACTATGGTAATTAATGCCCCGCAGCTGTGAGGAGACAAAGAGCGGGAAAATCCTCTTCTCCCTCGTTTCTATACTTGGGAGACACCCAGCGCCAGTCTGAAGGACCCTGACAAAAATCCATAAGCCCTAGAAAATTTTTGAAAACATTTTACGGGAGCAGGGATGTGTATCTATGTTCTGACCAAGTTTTAGACCAATAGGGCAATATTTATGCCTGTGAGGGCGAGTTAAACACAGTTTTTCAGTAAGCCATCAGGGGTCCTGTGTGTGTGTTTCAGACAGAAAGGTTACTGATGCTGCGAGTTCCTCAATCTCCAATTTTTTCGTTTTTATTAATTTTTGTCGTCATTTTAAGTCAGAATCCCAACAAAAGTAATAGCTCCCTTCTCGGGCACGAGCCGCTCGATTTGATACCACTTTTGTGGGTGGGCACGCAGCGGTACGAGCCGCATTAACGGTAATGGAAGAAAAATAAAGATATATATAAATAAATAAATAAAGAGACATTCTATTGGGTGTAGAACAATAAGTGCCTGCCATGCAAATGCATGGAGGCAGTGACTGACCTGCTTCGCAGGTCAGTCACTGCTCTCCTTATGCATTGCAATGGCAGGCCCTAATAAAATAAAAACATATACATAAAAGAATTTGATCTCTTTTAGTCAATATGTGGCACAAAAATAATAAATCCCTCCAGTTCATGGGAAGTTTAGGCCTGACTGACATTTTCTGCAGCAGCAGCTTCTATCCCATATCACGTTGCGTTTTTGTTAAACTGTATTTTTAAAATGAGCACTTTTGCACATCTCGAATGAATTAAGCGCCACCTCGGTTCATTTTTATCCCTCTCTTTTTTAATCTTCACATTTCAAATAGAATTGCAAATCAAGGGTTAATTTAAATAAGGAACGGCATCCGGTGGCATTCAATGGGAGGATAATTTTCCGTTTCTTTTCTTATCACTGCTCCGGAAATAGAGGAAAGGCAAATTATCATGAGCATAAAGTGAGTGTAAGTTAAGTCTGTAAGAAGATTTATTTGCATAAGCACACACTGGCGAACCAGCTTCCTGTTAAACAGCTTGGGATGAAAAAAAACCTTGTTGATATTATAATACATAATGACTGTACCAAGCAATTTTCCAGCAGTTCTACTGAGATTTTTTGCAATAGTAGTTTCATCTTTATTTTCTTTAGATGACTTTTACACTTGTACACCTAAATGAGAAAAGTTTCCCTATTATTTCAGGTGCAGTAACATATTTTCACATCTTTCAAACAGCTGTCTGCGCCATATTCGTATGTAAGACAAACATTCTAGACAAGTAATCCGAAGCTCCTTGGTACTCAAATCATTATAAAAAAGTAAAGATGTAAAGATAATTTAGTCTGATTTGTAGGCGGCCTAACTACAAACTGCCCCGGTCCCAATTATATGACGACATTTTTCTGTTCAGTCAATCAATGTCCCAAGTCTGTAGGTTTAGCTAACTAAAGGAAAATAAACAAAAACTGAGAAAGTCTCTATGGGAGGGGATTTACTAAACTACACCTCCCCCTTGTGGCAGCTCTGAGTAGAACAGTTTTGTGCCTGCTAAGAGCGTAGAAATCTGCTAAGAATTTTATAAAAACAGTGAATAAAATCATTAATTTCACAAACTATAATACAATTCACTATTCATGCTAAAAATATAGCAATCTGAGTACAACATTTTCTACTTTATTGACAAAGTAATTCCCGATTATTGAATCTAGATGTTCCACACACTTTCGTACCTAAAAAAATCAAGCACACAATCATGCTAATTAGTTCTGAAAGCAGATCGGCAAGTAATACAGTGTTAGATTCAAACAGAAAACTGTGTTCAATAGCATTAATGACTAGTCAGATTAATCAGAGAATTCAAAAATGCACAGTTGTCTTAATTTGATTGATCACCAGATTTAGTGATTTTACTTTATTTTTTTCACGAGCAACTTACTGTAGCAACAACTTCAGCCTCAGTTTGTATCCTGAATTCATTCCTAATGTACCTTTTGGGGGACAAAGGGTGACTCTTTAAATTAGATATCACTTTTTATATTTGCCCTTTAGAGAGAAACCTATACTGCACCTCCTCAGTACAGTAGGAGCATTAGCACCACACACTGACTCCCGATTTGATTTGATCTCCCCCCCCCCCCCCCACGCTGCCTCTTTAGCACGTGACATAGAAATCATTGAATTATAGCAGAAGTCTGACTGTTGTTGTTTTGTCCGCCTGCTGGCCCCGCCCACCTGTCCCTCTCTTATAACTGCTTCCATCAGACGGCTGCAGGGGACACAGCAGCAGACCTGGTCCTCATCCACACATGGACATCTAGCAAGTCTCCCACCCACGATGGAAGCCAACATTGTTGTTATGGGGACAGAGAGTGTCGGGAAGTCAGGTAAAGCACGTTTTCTACCACTGAAGACTAACCCTTCTGGAGTTGCGTTTGAATATTAAGGTGGTTATTTTCTTCCTCAGCAATGACTGTGCGCCTGCTGACTCGGAGGTTTATAGGTGAATATGGAGACATCGGTAAGTTTCCACTCTGCTCCCTTAACCTTGATGCCGTTTTCATGAATTAACTCTTGACACAAATGTCTTTTCGCTTTTCAGAATCCATCTACAGTCAGAGTTTTATAGTTGATGGCAGGGAAGTCACTCTGAATATCTGGGACTCACCTTACTCTCAGGTATATGTACTGTCTAGACCTCATAAATCTTGTAAGATGCTGCGTTATTGATGTTTTACATGCAGTAGATGACGGGTGACCTGGTTCACTGTCCAGGGTGCCACACCCCTGAGGGGCGCCCATATACACAAAAATCTGCAGATCTATCTGTCTGTTTGTTGTGGACACTATTTGTATTCTGTACAATGTACAAACTGCAGAAAATGAGAAGAAAAAAATCTGGACAGTATTTGATCATCTATAATTTTAATTTAAATGTTTACACGAATCAAACCTTAACTGGGTATTCTACATAGAAGAAAATGTGTTTCAGACAGCTCCAGACTTGTGAATGCTTTACTTGATAGTGTGACAAGTCAAAAAAGACCATTTTAAACTCTGGTTTAGGCATTAAGAGCACAAGATGAATGAGAAATTTGCAATTGACCTATATGGGGGTAGTGGTGTTCATGTAAGACCTCCTGCGATCTTAAGCAAAAAACAGGTGGGGAAAAAAAAAAAAAAAAGAAATTATGCAGCAATTTTATTAAATGTCTTATTTTGCAGGATTTGTCTGTGGAAACTTCACATTTCCATAAGAAGATCCAGTGGGCAGATGGCTTCGTCCTGGTCTACAGCATCTGTGACAGAGCCAGCTTTAACGCCATCAGCAGGCTGGTTCAGAAGATCAAATCCACCAGAGACTGCTTTAGCAGGGATAAAGTCCCCATAGCAATAGTGGGCAACAAAAAGGACCTGCACCACAGACGGACAGTGTTGAGTGAGGAGGGCCGGATGCTGGCCCTCAGCATGGACTGCCTCTTCTGTGAAGTCTCGGCCGCGGAGAACTACCACAGCGTCGTCTCTGTGTTTAACGGCCTCGTGGACAGGATGAAGGATGCCAAGCTCGCCACAAAGAGACCTTTGAGATTTAAGGGCATAGTCAAAAGCATGTCTGCTGTGTTTGCCAGAAGAAGGACAGATTCACTTTGAGAGAAAAATGAAGGGAGGAGACGAAGCTGGAAATTGTGTGCATTTTACCAGATGGGGAAAAAAAATAATAGTACAAAATGACTCTGAATTCGGAAAAGCCATCAAACTTCAGAAAATGTGAGCTAAAGCACACATGTTGCAGATGTTTCCTGGACCTCAATATAAACAAGAAAATGGCTTTCATCTTTCTGGACTGTAAAAAGACTGTTTTGTGCAGGATATTCAATCTTTGTTTATCGGTGTTATATAAAAAAGTGCACACTGGACTTAGATGTCTTCATGTAAACATAAAAGTGTATTCAGATTCTTCCAGCATGGTTGATGCTTATACCAAAGAAATTGTCTTAAAATAACCATTTCAAGCATGCTGTCATTTAAAACTAAAAACTGCCTAACTCCATACGTTCACTTTTTGCGTATTGTACTAAACAACACATAGCCTTTAACACAACATAAGTTTTCAAAGCTGTGAAATTCAGTTTGGTCAAAGCGTAATATTTGTTGCATGGAGGGAGGAGTGCAGCTTTGAGAAAAATAATGGAGTGTGTTTTTATTTTTAATATTTTTTCCATTTCCTTGAATGTGAACTGTTATTGTTTACAGCTGGAAATAAAGAATGAACCTATATTTCATTTGTCTTCCATGTTGAATTCCTCCACTACTTTTCTTGCTAATAAGAATTTACAGAATCTAACATCTAGCAAAAGTGATTAAAGCAATCACATTTGGTAAATATGTAATTATATTCATTCATGGGACAACAGTGAAGACATGACACTTTCATGCAATTTTAAGTTGTCACTGTAAAGCTTTGTGTAACAGTGTAAATTTGCCGTCCTCTCAAAATAACTTGTGTAAGTTGTGAAAATGTTCCAAATCCACATATATGGACATATATGTGCAACTTTTCAAATTACTCTCATTATACACATGTAGCACATGGTTTTCACAGTCTCACATAGAAGTAAGTGCCAAAAAACATACAGTAGGAGAAAATTTACCTAATGTATGATTTTGGATGTTGTGGGGAACCTAAAATACCATGAAAAAAAAGAACATGGCAATTGTAAGGAGGTGTCAGACCAAAAGCTCCGTACTACATCAGTTTGATCTGCATTGGTGTCGTAGGATGTAATTAAAAGTGGCCACACAAAACATTGACACTTTGGGCACAATTTGGGCATTTTCACAAAGATTTGTACTAATTTTGTTGCCAGCGGTTTAGATATTAATGGCACTGTGCTGAGTTAGGTTAAAAGGACATGAAGTTTGCACTCTTATGCCAACTCTACTTTACATTGTAACAAAGTTCCTTGTCTTCAGTGTTATTCCAAGAAAAGATATATAAAACAAAACAAAAAAAATGTGAAGGGGGTAATCACTCTTTTGAGATATTATAGGTTAGATATTTGGTCACAATGATAAGAAGTGTACTTGGCTTGCCAAAGTGAAATTTTAAAACCTAATCATGTTCTACCGACTATCAAACATATATTGGTAGGATTATCCTAAGGTCTGCCAGTGGAGCTGATGAGTCGGACAAAGTGAGTGGAATACTGAAATGAGCTTCACCTCAAATTAACAGTTAAATGATCTGAACTTGCTCCTAATTGGGCTCCCCAACAGGAAAATGATTTTCAGCACAGATCTGAACTGGTTTCAGGATGAATAAAGCAGAGTTAGTTGGACTCGTAATTGCTTCTGACCTCAGACATCAGAAAAAAAAAAACTTTATGGAATCTGTCTAAAAACCACATCAATAACTATTTAAATTAGCTTTACAACTTCTGATAGGAAGCAAACTGGCAGAATAGTACCAGGACCATGTTACTGGCTACAAATAGCCCACAGTTTCTTGGCATCCACAATGGGGAATTTATTCAAATATTAATGATAGAAAATCCACAATAATTTGAAAATATTTCTCAAGTCACCTTCTATTGCTGAAGCAAGACTTCATATCAGTGCTCCTTTTTTTGTTTGGAGTACAAATCCCACTCTGGAACTATTTGGAGGAGTTACCCCTAAAGAAACCCCTCTAACTGGCCTGAAAGTATGCTCCAATAAACTTGATCTGACCCCGAGAGATTAAGCAGAACCGTCTGCTCTTAGGTGTGGGGAAGATGTCCATGCTAGTGGTTAACAAGGCAGCTGCACATGGGGGCAAATGGCAGGTAAGCCGGTGCCGCTCGTCCTCCTTTTCTTTTCTTGTCTGTGAAGAATGTGACAGGAATAAGGCAGGGGTTAGCAAAGCTTTACGGCCCCTACAGGTCACTGTCACTGTCTGTGACCTCTCAAGATTTTCACATGGGGAACCCATAACAAACACCAGCCAGACTGAAATGCTTTACCTGCGAGTGCTGCTCGTGGCTTTCCTGGAACCGAAATCATGTGTTTATAGAAGCTGCCAGCATGACATTCCAGTGTAAAATTAATAAAAGATTTAGCCACATTACCACTCTGTAGTTGTGAAATTAACTTTGACAGATAATAATCTTGATTCGCGTAAAACTTTTTGTGTGATTTTGGGGGAAATTGTGTCTGTCCATCTGTCCATCCATCTGTCTGATTACAGAGGAAAATGTAAGCACCGTCCCCCCCTCATCCTGTGTATGGGGGGAGGGTGGCATTATGGTGCTTATCTTCATGTTAAGATCCATCCAAGCAGAATAAAAAATAAAAAGGAACTTGGAGTTTGATTTTTGCAAAAACTGCAAAAGAGAACTTTCAGTGAGGATTACAAATCAAATTGTAAGCTAAATGACGTGCAAGTGGATGTGAATTCTTACTGTCCAGTGCTGCTTGTCAAAGGTGAAGTACATGAAGTACTCTAAAGAGTTTTTTTTGTGCCACTTTGAAATCTAACATTTTGCACCTTGTCTTCAAACTATATTTCTATCTGCAAACTAATCAATAGAATAACTTACAAATCATGTAAGTGTGATGGCAGCATTTCCGATTTGTTCCAAACTGTTGTTTCTAGATGGCATTTTATTTGAAAAGACTCTATTAAAACTTATAAAATTAGATTACCAATAACACTTAAAACCTAAAGTATTTCTTCCTAAAACTCCAGATTTAATTTACCTCACATTAGATACAAATGATTTTAATGTTGGAATTAGTACTTGAGGAAACCTCCCTTTTATTACTTTAAGTCATTTTTAACCAAGAAACTGCACTTTGTTGTCATGATATAAAGAATGGGTTCTTTGTTTTTTTGGAAACATACAAACAGTCAGTTTATCTCAGAAACAGGGGTGGATGTCTTTCCCTGGAAGCAGAGCGTGTTTGAAAATCACTGAAAGGCTCTCCTGACTAACCAGAGGAGAATTTCAGTGTTATAATGTTATTCCCTCACAAAAACCTTTTTGGATTGTTGCTTTGACTTTGACATGCAAGTTTTAGAAATGTATTAATACCCCAATGGAATTAAACAAACCACTTAATTGATTAAATACATAAAATCAAATTCATAAACGTACGGAGAAATTAAGGTAATTTCACATTTAAGATTTATAGATACCCTTGTGCTAAGTAAAACCATAAGATTACCATCAGTGCTCCTAAAGTGGACAGTTTCTTATGAACATTTATGTGAGTGTTCTGGCTGCACGTGATCAGATCATCTGTGACTCCAAAGAAACCCAATAAGGAAATAATTTTCTCTTTTTCTTTTTTTTTTTTTTAGCTTTTCCCTTCCAGTCACCTTTCAGACATCAACCCGTGACCATTTCCTTTCTGGCTCACAGCACGTTTTAAAGACACACAGCTGATCAATGCACAATGTGATTTTCTTTCTCCTTATTAAATGCAAGCCGGGTTTATTTCATTACTGTAAAGCTAAGTATTTGTTATGTTCTTGAGGAGGTTAGAAGGTATAAAGACGACATAAACAAAGAAATAAAAGGACTAAAGCAAGATTTTTCCCCCCACATTTTCACAGAATGCAACATTAAACATCCACAACTGATACCTCTGAAGGGCGGGATTTATTTATCATGAGAAATCCCATAGTTTTCTTGGATTGCATGTTAATATTACAGGAATATGACAGCAATTTTCTGTTTCCACGAAAATAACAAATGTACAGATTAGCCATATTTAAAGGTGAAATTGTATAATGCAACTAAACCAGGAATCTCATGATCAATACTACAGTAGTTTTAATGAGACTTATATACCTACACACTATATATCCGTACAAATGCCATGTTGGATTGTTGCTGTGAAGCCAAATGCAGACAAGAGGTAGCCACAATCCTAGTATGAGGAATTTTAATGAAACAAACGACACACTTTGGACCTACAACAACAAATGAAGAACAAGGCCACACCATGAGGATCTGGCAAAGAGTGGATGAGAACAGGGTGATCATACAAGTGCATGCTGGGAAGGGACATGAACAATTTAAATGAACATTGGGATAATACCCTGAACAAGACAACACATATGTTTATTCCTGTTCACTGAATTTGTTCATTATTTTACAAATAAACATAATAGAACAATAGCAGAGTACACAATCAACTCAAAGTGCTGCAAAATTGTATGAACACATTTTTTGGAGAAATTTTCAATTTGTATCTGTCCAAGGTGTATGCAGCCTCTCTCTCAATTATTCTTTGCATTCATTAAAATAAATTACTCAGACTTTAAAATATATTTCATGATATAAATATAAATATGTCTGGATGGTTAAAATAAGTCATTATATTTATGTTGCCCGTTTCAGCATGGTGGCAATTCAAAAGTCTTTTACATGACAAAAATATCATGCAATTAGCAAAAAACAGTAATTTCCAGCAAAATGTGGGGGCATGGCTAATTGGATTATGTTGGGCTCAGCATTTTCGGTACCCAGTTAGTGCTGTTCATTGGTCGCAGCAGGGCAGGAGCTTATCTCAGCAGTCAACGGCTAAGAGGCTGGGTTACACCCTGGACAGGTCACCAGACCATTACGGGGCCAACACAGAGCCAAGTACAAGACATACTGTGCATTCACAGAAACTTATACCAAAGGTCAATTTACCAATTACCAAGCAGGGTTTAGACAGTGGAAGGAAAGCAGAGAACCTGGAGAAAACCCATGTATGCACAATAGGCTGTAGAACATGCTGAATCAACATGGAGCCAAGATTGAAAATGATCCTTGCTGTGAGTTGATAGTGCTAAAGAATACAGAAAACACTGTGCAGCTCAGTGGCGTGACCTTGCAGCAAACGTTAAATGTTTTGCTTTTTCCAAAACGTTTAGTTCTGATACATTTATAAAAGTTGTCTTTCTTTCACTTTTAAGAAAGTTAATTTTTGTTCATAAAATATGCTTGATGTTCCAAGGTGAATCAGGCTCATACATGTGTTCTGTGCCATTGGCAGTGAACAAAAAACAAATAAATACTTTATTTGCTAGTGAAAGAATTACACAGAAAATCAGGTATGCATGGACCGCAGAACAATCCTTTGTTGCTCAAAGAGCTGGTGCCTTAGATTATTCAGTAAAATGTTGTAACTTTTCAAAAATGTCCATTACACCTTTGGTCATGCCCTTTTGCCTTTGCTAAGCTCTCCCACAAAGACTTATCAGACCTCCTGCAGCGGCCGACTGCTCAGTAGAAGGTCTTGATGTGTAACCACCGTGACCATTACTTACCCCCAGCAGTGAATGTTGTTGAAAGTCCAAAGTTCAGTAGCGCTTGTATTTTCCATGTTAGGATTTAATGATTTATATCATTCTTCCGTTACATTTTCCTGCATTTACTCTAAATAATTTCCAACGCCCAACAGTTAAAACCATTTGAGATTTTTTTTTTATTTTGTAATTTTGTCCAAAACCCCAACTTCAGGCAGAAAAGATTAGACAACATTCAAAGTTTTATGTAAATAACAGTGTAAATAACAGACTCAGTACAAGTCCATCTGAGCTCTTAGCTGTCAGTATATTGGTCTTAACAAGTTTCATTGTAATTTACTTAATTACAACAGGCCAACCAAAAAGTAGAGCATTATTAAGAAGGTTTACATTTTTTTAAAAAGAACAAAAATCTAAAATGTGTCAAATAAATTTGTGTTTAACCCCCTGAGTGAATGTTTCGTAGGATCACTTTTTACTGGAATTATGGTCTTTAGTCTTTTGAAATATGGTACATTTTATGAGCATTTTTATATCAGGTCTTCAATTGTGGGGACATTTAAGAACATCTAAATCATTCAATCTGAGCTCTTGATGTTTGAGTCACTTGTTTTGACTCCAAAGAGTGAAATAAGATTTATGCTGATCTTGCTCTCTTGCAGAGGCCTAAAGCTGTTCCGATAGGTAAACTGAAAACTTTAATGAGTTCATCCACAGGCACCAGCAACCCTCCCGACCCCACTAAGGGACAAGGGTGTAAGAAAATGGATGGATGGACGGATGGTGGTGTTTATCCACTTTAACAAAATCTAATTTCTATTTATAGAGAATTAACCCTCCCCTCTAATAAGCCTGCCACTGTATATCACAGAATGTGTGTGTGTGTGTGGTTGCTCTTTTTGTTAAGTAATATATCTGCGCTAAACATACCTTTTTAAAATGCTTCCCAAAATATTCAGTTTGTGTTCTTCACACTGTGAGTTATGGTTGACTAAAAGTACTGGGAAGTTTTAACCAGATCTGAGTGTTTTCTTCAGAAGAAAGGACTTGCAGTCCTATTTTTCAGTCTAAATAAATAGGAAGTACTGAACATTGCTGTCATACATAGTTGCTGATGGCATCTAGTATTTTTGTACAACAAGATTATTTAACTGCTTGTTTGCAGTTATTTCAGTTTAGAGCTGAACACTTGCAAATCACCACAGTGCTTTTGTTCTATATCCTCAGCTCCACACAATGCATTTAATAGACACAACTGATGTAAATGAAGTAAACCACCGAAAACCAGCAACTCATGTAAAGGCCCTCCACTTGATTGAAAAGGACTCAATTGACATAATTCTGTGGATCAATTAAATTGTGCTTGTTTGATCCTTTAATAACTAGAGACTCCAGACTGGCTAGGCATGTCTGGAGGGCAGAACTGATAATGCTTTGATCTAATATAAGTTAAAAGAATGGTTGGAAACACACTCTCTTCCTAACAAGGAGCACGCATGGAGGGAAAAGAAGACTCTATTTAGAATGTGAGCCGGCAAATGCAATCAGGCGTGGTGTCTCAGTGAATCATTACACCGTGAACAGTGATAAAACGCTCACTGGGAGCTGCTGAATGGTAGACCACACATTTTTGACCAATCTGGAATGATTATAAATGGAGTTAACTTATTTAGTTGAAGTCAAAGTTACTCTCACAAAGGCTTGATTGAGTGTAGTTTCAAATTCCAACGAGGATGTGAATTTTTTTTCTTTTTAAAGATATTGTCAAACTGTTCTCCAGATCTGAAGACACATCAGAGACTTGGAAAAGCAAAGTTAAGCAGAATTTCTTTCCAGCACAAGGGATGCAAGGATGTAAGGCTGACTCGTGATGAATTAGGCCTCTATAGCGAAAGTATAAGGAACTAATTTAATGGGCAATGATAAAAAAAGAAGCTGCACCACAGTGGCGCAGTTGGTAGAGCTGTTGCCTTGCAGCAAGAAGGTTCCCAGCCTTTCTGCATGGAGTTTGCATGTTCTCCCTGTGCATGGTGGGTTTTCTCCGGGTACTCCGGTTTCCTCCCACGGTCCAAAAACATGACTGTCAGGTTAATTGGTCTGTCTAAATTGGCCCTAGGTGTGAGTGCATGGTTGTTTGTCCTGTGTGTCTCTGTGTTGCCCTGTGACAGACTGGCGACCTGTCCAGGGTGTAAACCTGCCTCTAGCCCGGATCGTTAGCTGGAAAGGAACCAGCACCTCCCAACCCCATTAAGGGACAAGGGTGTAAGAAAATGGATGGATGGATGATAAAAAGTCAAATTTATTTGTTTAGCCCATTTAAGCAACAAAGCAGTTTAAAGTGCTTAACATCATAAAAACAAAAATACAAAGTCATAAAAGACAAGATGCAGCCAACAATTGAACAAGCATTACATTTTGATGATCGCCATAGTCATGAATACACATCAAATATGTTGGTCATTTCATTTCTCATGATTCAAATGCAACAGGTGGGTTTTTAATCTCGATTTAAATGAACTCAGTATTTCGGTTGTTTTGCAGTTTTCTGGGAGCTTGTTCCAGATTTGGAACATTAGATTTGTTCTAAAACCATCTGTTTGGTGGCAATACAGATCATTTGCTTAATTACTTGAATGTCAGGAATTGAAGTAATCAGCCACGTCTTTCAGGACAGAGTTGATTACCGCAAAGAATTCACCACTTCCAATTCTTTGCTATAATCTTTAGCCTCAGCAAAAGCAGCATTGTGTCTGACTTAAAGATGGGTACAGCCACCTTCTGATGACAGCGGCAGCAAACTTAAGATAACTTGTACATAACAAGACCCTTCAGGTTACATGAAAAGAGCCAAACGTGACTTACTCACGGACCTCTCAGCAGGGGTCTGTCCTCTCATGCGATACTCATTCTCTGAAAAATGCTGCCAAAAAGGGAGGAGTAGTGGAGTAAGAGTCCTGAATGTGAAGAATGCTATTAATTGCGTAGCGGTACCCAGGGTCACACAGAAAGGTAACACGTGCAGTGTCAACTTTAGCCTGCCACTAAGGATAAATGATGAAAACACACTGTTGTATTCATGAATGCAGGACAAAGCAGCTTTCTTGAAACTGAGCGACGTTGTAGACATCACACTGTTTGAATGTCTTACCTAAATTAGATTTATTTACAATTTCACAACATAGTTTTTTATTTTTGTTCACATTTTTTTGTGTTTAATTCTTCCCTCCCAAACAATTTCATGTTTAAAATAACCTATGATTCAGTAACAAGTTGGTCAAATATGTGCTTTGCCTTGCAGATATGGTGCATTTCTTTATGATGTGGAATAAAAACATGGACCAGTTCATAAGGTTCAGAATGAAAGCAAAATTCTCTGCTGATCTAATGCTGCAGATCAGCAGGACTAGATCTGCAGATCTAGTGATGGTATCAAAAAGTGTCACCATTGTTGGAGGGCACGTCTTCATGCTAACAACTGGTTGAATGAGGCACTGTTTCATGACTCACCCCTGATGATACAATTTAATAACATCAAATCTAATTTACTGACTGAATGAGTCCAATAGAATCTACAATGTCAAAAGGGAAAAGGTCTGACATTATTATATGTGGCAATATTTATTAAGAGTGACAGATTAAAAAAAATGAAAACTTCAAACATTTTAGGGGATTTAACCGAAGTTGAGAATGTAAGATCACCTGAAAGTAGGATTTTTACCCATATTTGTCATTTTAAAGTTAAGCAGAGGGGAATTAAAAGATTGTGTTGCAGTCGAGCTGCTTTAAATTTAGGTGGCTGTAGATCAGTGGGAAGAGTATTTGCCTTGCTATCTTGAAATTTGTGGGTTAAAGCCATCCTGTCATATGACAAAATACCCTGTGTAAGACATTTCCTCCCAAGTTGTCAACTGATCTCCAGATTAGTTTATGAATGTAAACACTCAGTGAATGTGGGGCAGAATAATGTAATGCACTTTGAGTGGTCAGTATGACTAGAAAAATGCTTGTTTTGTTGAATTCATTCAAAATCATTCAAAATTTCAGTCAGTCACAATCTGACTTTTTAGTATTTATGTATAAATATGCACAAAGTGGCTATTTGAGATGTAATAAACACAGGGTGCTAAATTCTAACTTAGAAGCACATGGTAGCTCTAGAAGAGGCCACAAGGGGGCAGCTATGTTCAACAAACCTGTCTGTTTATAAGCAAAGTGAATCGTCCTCTTTCTTCCTCAGTTTGTCCATGCTTATCTTTTGTGGACTATTCCCACCACACCTTGCTCCTGTTTTTTATTTTATTTCTGTACTCCAAGGAATAAATGAGAAATCTGCTTTATCAAAAAATGCACCTTCCACAGCGGGACGTCAGCACCATCTGAGTGTGAAAAAGGATTATGAACAACAGAGGTCATTTTTGTCATTTGATTGTTGGCCTCACGTTGCAGGAAAACAAAGAAAAAGTGGCATTTATGATGAAGGATATTGCCCTGGTGATTGGTGCACTACGCATGGGAATCTGATGACAATTCACAGGAGACAGTGGCGGGATATTTTAGAGGAAGCAAATAATTCAGCACTCAGACATGGGTGCATTGCTGCAGTTTTCGTTTTAATACCCTGATTTCCACCCGCAGTTGCATGGCATTCATGTAGAAGATCAGAGAGTAAAGGTGTGGGGTTCGTAAAGTCAGCTGGGTTGTGTTTTCATTTTTAGCTCGAGGCAATCAGACGTTTTTCTCAGAAATGAGAAATGACTGAATAGAGCCAAAAGCTGTCAGACCTACTGGACCATAGATTCAGACGGCTGCTGCAGGCCCAAAAGTAGCTATGTATTTGGTCTACTGTCACCTGGTCAACAGTTCATTTTACTAAAACCTTTTTTAGATTAGATTATTTCAACTGAAATTAGTCACTTCGAAATCCCATTTTATGTAATAACACACATCATATTGTTCAGCTCATATTATAGCTCATTCTCTTCAACTAGTAGTGTTTGCTTACAACTGGTAACGTTTTAGTTTTTCATTTTACAGGAAGCCATGTGATTATGCCCGATCACTGACAAAGAACGGAATGAAGAAAGCTGAGCACAGTCTGTAACATGGAAAAACTGACACGGTGGGATTAATGTTACTACATGTAAAAACATATTTTTGGCATTTATTAGAAGCCTCTAGAGAGCCAGCGGACACTAATGAGAAGAGATGTTGGTTGTTAGCAGAGATAAAAACCATTTGGTATTGCAGCAAATTGAATAATATGAACCAGAGATTAAACTTTTGTTTCTTGCATCGAAAATGGCACCACTTCTATAAGTATGCAACTCTGTAAAACAATATAAATGTCAGGATCTTAGATTGGTTGAGTTTGTTTTGAGTTCCGTTATTTGTGTTCTTTAGTTCGTCCTATTAGTTCTGCATTCTATTTTTTCTTCTGTTCAGTCTTAGTGATTCTAGTTCTGCTTATCTTTTGTTTAGTCCGTTTACTCTAGTTTTTATTGTTTTCATGTTTCTTTGGGGGCTGCACAATGGTGCAGTTGGTAGAGCTGTTGCCTTGCAGCAAAAAGGTTCTGGGTTCAATTCCTGGCCTGGGGTCCCTCCAAATGGAGTTTGCATGCTCTCCCTGTGTATGTGTGGGTTCACTCTGAGTACTCTGGCTTCCACCCACAATCCAAAAACATGACTGTCAGGTTGATTGGTCACTCTAAATTGATGTTTCTTAGGTTGGGTTATTCTTTAGTGTTGGATTTTTTTTCTAGTCCACTGTGCCACTTTCTCACTCTCCCCTCACACCTGCAGCCTGTTTCTAATCAGCCATCTGTTTCTTGTTCAGTAATCTACCTGCCCAATATATATGTACAACTCATTCCTCACTCTTCTCGACTAATCCTGTCACTTCTCTGAGGTCTCCTTATCTACTCCTGGTTCTCCTTTTGTGTGTGTGTGTGTGTGTTGGATTACTTTTTGTTTCTATCATGTGGTGGGATTTTTCTGTCCAAAATCACACCACATGACAATATATGCAAATAACATACACAATTCAGCAAAAATATATAAATAAATAAATAAATCCTTGTAATGTGTTATCAGATAAAAAAAATCTAAATATAAGACATGGTAAACTTTACATTATACATTAAAATTATTTTAAAGCCATTTTTCCCATTAAAATGTAAGGCTGTGTAGCTGAGGGAGAACTATTGATTGAAAATCCCTATTCTAGATAATTCCAATTACAGATTTGTATAAATGTGATATGAAATATTTAAAATTCTATTGACAGAAAATCAAACTTTTGTCAGAACTTTACTCTATCAGAAGTCTGTGAAAAAGATGTCTACATTTCTCTGTCTGTGAAAAAGATGTCCACATTTTTCTCCTCTAATTCCTTCCAGTAACCTGGGAGGAAGAAGAGGAGCAATTTTAGGAATTATCTTTCATCTGTGAGATTTTAACACCAACACTGCCACAATGGAGCAAGAAAAGAGTACCTACTGGGATCAGGCTTTTACCGTACTGACTCAGAACTGGCTGGATCAGTCCAGATGTCTGGGCACAGACAGCAGCTGTTCGTGCCTGATCACCACTCAGACTGCAAGGCGTTTAGATTAGGAACCAACACATCCATCCATCCATCCATCCATTGTCTTTACACCCTTGTCTCATAGTGGGGTTGGGAGAGGTTCTGGTGCCTATCTCCAGCTAACATTCTGGACGAGAGGCGGGTTCACCCTGGACAGGTCGCCAGTCTGTCCCCAGGAACCAACACATCCTTTGGTTAAAGTGGTAAATAACTTTTAAATCTTAACCGGGTAATTAGACCTGGTGTTTGATTGGCCAATCAGAGGCAGACTTGGAATAGCATGATGGCAAAAAATGTAGCCCTAGAAAAATCTACTTAACTTTTCTGAACCCCATTGTTCTGACCCAAAAGATGTCAAAGATATCAACAATCATGAGCCCTTTCCATAGCTTCAAGCAGAATTATTTCCTGAATTCCTGAGTTAGTAAAAAGGGATAATTCGAATTACAAAATAAATGATGCAGGCAATCAGACTCTTCTGAGAATTACACACTATGGTTACAAACATTGATTTTTGTGGATTTTGTGTTGAATAAGAGCTTGTTTTCAGGTCCTAAGTGAAAGGCAAATCTGGTATGTTTGTGCACACAAGAAATTATAAGGTTTTTCCCATCAGCTAACATTTTGGAGTTTTCTGATCATCTTTTTTTCTTGCAGTGCCTACTATGTGGACTTCCAAAAGGTTATGTCATATCAAATCAAAGAACCATAAGTAAAACCACTAGCTAGTAGATGGGTAAAAGTAATGATAAATTTGTTAATTAAAGCAAAAATAGTTGAACTTCTACTTTTAAATTTCTTAAATTACCATTAGAGTTGAGTGGGGATTCTGTGGGTGTGAGCACAGTTGAAAGTTAGGCAGTCATGGACTGAATCATATAATTAGTTATGTTGGAATAATTTTCCCACGTCTGCAGCTGTAACCCTCAGGAGAAGTGATGCAATTAAGAGAGAATTGCTCAGACGTCTTCAACTTCATATCCACTTTCTATCTTTTTACTTTCATTTAATCAGTGGACTCACAAATGTGTTTTCCAGCCTCAAAGAGAAACTCATAAAATGAGACTTTCAAAACAATGTTAAGGATTCAAGGAATCTAAAGTCACGTGGACTAATTTACTTTGAACGTAAAAATTATATGGACAACATAATTACCAAAAATTCTTTATGTAGCGTTCAATCTTGCTCTTGAACGCTTAGTATCTATTGAACTGACAAAGGTCCATAATTACATCAACACTTGAGAGGTGAGCCATTAAAATAAGTCTTTAACAGCTGTCAAAGGTCATGAAAGAAAATACTGCCTTTTATCGCCATCTATAATAATGTAATACCTGCACCGGAAATGCAGTTGATGAGGGTAAAGGAAAGGCTATGTGAAAAAAAGTAGCTTATTGTCAGCTTCAATTTACAGATTGGTTACAAAAAGGCGGAAACAGTGCTGCCAGTATGAGGAAAAGTGTTGAAGAAAGGTAGACTGTTGTCTTGGTTACCGGGATGACGAGTCTTCCCACAGAGACTTTTGTTACATGAATCACTGGAGATCCCACTTGCGGTTAGTTCAAAAGTGAAAAAACAGACAAATAATCCAAACATTTGATCTAAACAGATTTATCTCCACCGGTTTTGGGGTTAAAAGTAGCATAAAAGCAATTTTCTACCCCCATTCACACTTATTGTCTCTTGTGTAAAGAAAGACAGCAGCAAACTCACACAGCATGATTGTAAAGGTGACCGTCATGATTCTGATAAAAGAAATTAGACTGAAACATTACCGTTTTAAATTGTTCAGTGTTTTGAAATTTCTCATTTTTAATCCATGACTTTCTCTTCTACTAGAATTTGTAAGAGTTTTTATTTATTTTATTTTATTTTACTTTATTTTATTGTTATGTTGTGTTTTAATGTACAGCACTTTGTATCAGCTATGGTTGTTTTAAAGTGCTTTATAAATAAAGTTGGTATGGTATGGTATAGAATTTAAATGTTAAATAACACAGCTGACCTCTTCGCCGCTCTTCAAAATGGAGAAGACGAAAGAACATGTCATTTAAGTAAGATAGGTGGAAACCTTAGAGTAAATGACAAAATGAATTTTTCTAAGTGATATAATTTTAGCTGAATATTTGCTGGACTGTGGCAGAAAACTGTTAATGGGAAACCTCTTGGTCTTACAGGTAGATAATTATCTGTACAAACAGATACAGTTTTATTCTTCAGAAATGAACAAAATAAGAAAAGTAAGGATTTTGTGAAACTGATTTTTACCTACTCTAAATGCTTATTCAAAGAAAAGGGTTGTCTGCCCTAGACAGCCACGTTAACATTCATCTTCCATCAGCATCCAACCCAACTTCAGTCAGCAAATTAAATTTGTCCCTTTTTCTTTTGGTTCATTCAGTGTCTGGTGATACAAAGGTATCAACTAGTGATACCTTTGTATCACCTTTGTATTGTGTCTTACATTTGTAAAGGATGGTGCTGCTTATGTCCAGATCAGAGGATGAGCAACACAAATACCATAGCCTTATGGTTGAAGTAAATACCACTAGTGTCAAAAATATTATACTTATATGACAAACGTATTTAGTGTGAACTTGTGAGTTGTCCCAAGGTTGGTGGCTCTGCTTTTAGCTCAGGAGTTGTTGTTTTTTTCTTTGCTGGACCGACAAATAAAAAGCATCTCAGTAGTTTTTGTTTGAAGGGCATCCCAGTGTCTTCTGAATTATATATACTGCAACAAAAGAAAGAAAAAAAAAGATCATTTGCCCTTTAATTTTTCTTTGGATTAAAACTGTTAAATTCCCATTAGTTTTTGTATGAGTCCCTATTTTTTTCTTATTTTTTAAAGAAATAACAGAGCAGGGTGTTGTGATTCTACATGTCATCATCACCTGCTGGTTTGTGAGTAAATGTCTGCAGAGAGTTTCTGTTTGATTTCACAGTTGTGGAAATGGCTGTCTGCGTAGCCCCTGGCCATGCTTTACAAGTTAAATAGGTTGTCTGTGGAGGCCACTGAGACAAATCGTTGTGAAACAAACAGCAAAATGTGAAAATGCAGCTCTGTGCATGATCCAATTTTATTTTTCAAATTTTCTACTTTGAATGTTGCCATCTGTGGCAACCAGATGTTCTGCAAACACTCACCAATGGCAGACAGAATTATTTAGAGCTTTCAAGTTCAAAAAATTGAACAAATCAAATACTTTAAATAAGCTAACATGTTTCTTCAACTTGGACAGTAAAGCTGCATAAAGCTCGAGGCATTTTGGTTCATAAATTATGTATTTTAATATTGCAGATCAGAGAAAAAAAATATCATGTTGAACGCACTGCTAAAGACAAAATCTTACTACTATTTAAGTCTAGTTTCTAATGCAAATATTGTAGTGCACTACAATATTATATAAGACAAAAATAAATTAAAAGGAACCTTTCAGCAGGAAAAATAAGTTTGTTTTAACTTTGCTCCAGGACTAAAACAACCAACTAGAGCCAAGAGGAGGGTTTTTGTGCTGCCAATCACCCTAGTGCACTTGCTGCTAACTATCATAAAAGCGGAGGGACAACTTACTGTAATAGAAAAACTGTTTATTCGCAGTCATCGGTGGCTATGCTAACCAGCATGAGCATTTTTCTATGGGAAAGAATCCGTAGCGTAGAAGAGAGCAAGGGAGAAAGGTGTGAGCAGCTCACAACACAAGGTAAGGTAAGATACTTTTATTTACATAGCACATTTTCAGAAACAAGGCAATTCAAAGTGCTTTACATTAGTTAAAAGGAAATACAAGCCAAATAACAAACCAAAGAAAAGGACAAAAACATAGGAAAGAAAACTAATCTAATGTTGTTCTAAAGTAGGTAAACTAAGTCCTCCTGTTCAGGGTTGCTAAGTATTTAATTCCATTTCTAAATAGTGAGTACTCTACAGTTTCTGATAAAATAAGCTAAAGAGTGACTGATCTAAATCCACAAGAATAATTGACAACCCTAAGATCCTCTTCTGATTGGTTGTTTCTGACCGAGTGGTGTATTTCTGCAATTCCACTGAGAGCACTGGAAGAAGGCAGAAGAGCTTTATTTTTCACAAATTATTGGTCTCATACTATACTGTCATGCCACAGTGACAGATTTAACTAAAAATATATATTTTTCATAAAAGTTACATATTGTAGCTGTAACAGAAACTTCAGGATTACTTCCAAACACACTGATGTGTGTTATTGAGGAGTGAGTTAAGCCATAAGCTACGACAAGAGGGGAGAAGGTAAATGTGATTGGATGAAGGGTTGCGCTCTATGACTGAAGGTTTTTACTAAATAAATTAACTTTACTTGGTCATCTCTCAAAATGTAAATAATACCATCTCATAAAAAGATTATTAAATGCAATAGAAATAATAATAATAATAAAAAAAAAACCTTGTGTAATTTTGTTTTGTTTTCTCCAACTCGAATTTATTTAAATGATTGTGATATTTTACAGAACAATATTTCAGCGTTCCTGCTCTGATGCTTTTATAGTACATGGCCTTGCTTCTTTGTATGAATGCGTCATTTTGACACCCCCATCTTGTGTGCAACTCAAAATATGTTCATCTGTTGCAGATTGAACCATTGACTCATAAATCCAATGCAGAGCATCTGTTTCTCCAGCCAAGGATCTCAGCAGGCTTCTTGCTGCCAATGCAGCAAAAATCTGCACTCGAAAATTTTTTGGTTTGTTTTCGAGTCTGTGACACTAAAGAATGTAAGGCTAAATCTGACCAGATTAACACATCCCTTTCAGCTATAGACGTCTGCATCACAAAGTCTGTTCTGTTCTGTTAGTTTTGTGTGTATGGTTGTAAAAGCTGTATGAAAGGCTGTTCTGATTACTTTGTTGATCCGGCAAATCTGACTTTTCCCCTCACAGTCGAATAATATTCTTAGCTTCTGCATAGGCTGTTGTGACTCCCTGTCTGTCCTTATTATGTGACGCACCTTGCGTCTTGGACTTACGTATATCCTCAGCTGTGCAGTGAAGGGATGCCAACCCATATTACTCATTATTTAATTAGTATATTCTGTTTACATTTCTAAATCTTTGTTTCCACAAGAAAACAAGTACTGATACTTACATCGAGTACATGCCAGTGTACAATGCAGCATCCATTGACACTAAACCTACAAAAGCTGAAGGAAAAGAAAACTTTCAGGCTTGCCATGTCAGAGACTTGTGACAGCAAGATTTATGATCTGAGAGGTTATTGATCCATTTTCTAATAACAATACTAGTACTTGGATAAAAAGGTTTCCAACAGCAAATATAGTGAAGGAGGAAATTCACAGACTGCATGAGGAAAAGATGACCTTCAGAGAGAGGAGGACTGCTGAGGAAAAACACCTCTGTCCAAATTTTTCTCACTTCCATTTGTGGTTTTCACCAAGTGTGATCCCTGGAGAACAACATTTAGCAATCGTAGTGACCATAATGCAGCTTCTTCTTATGCAATTGTCATTTTGTCAGTGTTCAAGCTCCTTTTCAATCAAGCTAAAAAAAAAGAAATCTTTGAAATGGCAATCATGAATGTGATTGTGCTGCTGGCCTGGGGTGAGAGCGCCTCTAGGACTCTGAGAGGAGGAGGAAGACTCAATTTATTTGCATCTCCAATTTCATGAAAATGCAATCCACAGCACACACTTGTCAAAACAATCATGAAAATTAATTGTCACAACATTTTAATCACAAATAAAATGTTGCTACTTGTTTCCCCCAAATTGAATTCTGATTGGATATTCATTCAGTGATTTTAAGTGATTCAGGATCTGAAAAAAAAAAGAAAAAAAAAAGAAAAAAACTTGTTTCATGATTCAGGAGCCTTGCGGGACCTTCAAGCTGTAACAAGAGATGAGAAACGGAACTACAGGAGCTTCTTGAGCCGAAGTCCAAGTCAGTTTTGTTAGTGAGCTTCATTCTGATCCACCAGTTGGGGTTTTCTTTTGTTTCCATATATCCATTCAAAAATGTAGAATTATTATCTTATTTTTTCTTGCTCTTCTCTCTTTGCCCACAAATCTTTTAGGTCTTAGAACTCCTAAGTCGTGAAGCTATTCTTTGAACTCCTGAGAGACTTTCAACAGCTTAGATAATATTACAAACATGAAATATTGACTGTTCTTTTTGTACCCATCCAATAGTAACCTATAGAATCAGTGCTGTAATCTGTGTTTTATCTCATTTTTGTCGCTTTCCTTTTTGTACAGATCTCGTCACGTCACTATGAAAGCCACAGTATCTAGTTTTGTGTTACAACAAAAATCTCTCAGGATTTTTATTAGACCTTAGATTGACAGTGGTCATTATTTAGATTCTATTACAGAATTACAGATTTAAGTAATACTTCAAAAACATTGAATTTAGAAGAAAAAACAAACACTTTGGACAAGTCATACATGCTAATATATTTTTACATTAGGATGTAAATGTGGTTCTCCTCTTTTTCCTTTTCTTTCTCTTTCTCCTCCCCTGAGAGCATGATGGACACACTTCACATCCAGTTCATCAAAGACGTACGGAGAGGGACAGACAAGTACGCTTATGAGATTGTGTGTCAAAGCCTCTTCAGCATCCTTTAAAGTTTGCATTGATGCAATGCTAATCACAGGTACACTAGTGCCTGTCTCCAGCATATAGCATGCGGACAAAATATCAAAGCTGGTGTTCCTTCAGCAAATTCAACAGGAATAATTGCAGCTCCCAAACCTATTTCTGTGTGACCATTCACATGGCGTTTGCATTGTATTGACTTCTGCTAATACAGAACAAATTGCTGCTGATAAATGCAGCTGAGGTGGCCTGAAAAGAAATGTTTTCTTTTCAGACCAATTCAGGAGGAGGTAATTTATTGTGGTCTTGCTGTTAAGAAGCGTTCTTGCGGTCGTTTTTTTATTATTCCACGCAACATTAGCTTTCCAGTCACAAATGCTTGCTATAGGCAGAAATTAGAAAAAAAGAAAGACCGACTCAACAACTGCACAGTTCCTCTTTGAAGATCTAATATGCATATTAACTAGCCTAAAATGTATCGTACAATTTAAAAAATGTCAAAGTCTAATATGTTTATTTGGCATAGACAACAGCTAACCAAAAACGATTTTCACCAACAAACACACACAAAAAAAGCTTAGAGACTAAATGTGCTAAAGACAAATAAATGATGGAAGAGTTAAGACTTGAAAGAACTGCCCCTCTTTTCTGAATGTTTCTTCCTTTATTTGTTCATAACTGTATGTAATATATGCTTCACAGAATCAGATACATTTTTGATCTGAGCTACTTCCAGTGTCAGACAAACATCTCAGCATGTGGCTTAAGGTACACTTATGATCCTGTCTCACTTCAGTGAGAAAATAAGCATCAACCTTTACATAAATATGGACCTGCAGAGCTCTCAAAACATCTGATTTGGATGAATGGTTCACCTTATCGCCACAAGCGTGACTCATCTAGACAGGAAGTGTTGTTCACAGACAAAAATCTGAGGCATGCAAACAGAGACACTTTTGGGCAAGATTAACAGCAGCATTAATAATGTTAATAAATTACTTAATAAAATCAAGTGAAGTTGCATAAGCAGTATTTTGAACATGTTTGAAAACAACTTTCATAAAGATAGTTGTGGAGGTATGAATGGCAGAAACTCATTGTTTCCTCAGAGTCACATCCAGAGAAGTTTGACTTTAATTAACTTCAAAAAGTAAAAGTTGTATTGTTCAGATTTACTGTACAATAAGTTATTTTCATTTTGATTATGGTCTGCAGCTAATGAAAACCCAAACTTCAGTTTATTAGAAAATTTGAATGTTACATAAGAACAATCAAAATTGATTTTAAATCAGAAAAGCAATAACTTACTCTGTCAATCTGATTTTGAGTTGTACCCTCACTTATTCATTCATTCAACCTTTGTTTAACCACATAAGCTCTTAAGAAGAGATTCTTATAGGGAAGGGAAACAGATAGTGGAGACAAAACAACAAAGAGCTCTGGGGCGTAAACCACAAAAGGTAAATGTTGCAATAAAGCCCTCTTTTCAGATGATGTAAATTCTCCCTTTAATTTGGAAATTAAAAGTTCCATTGCCATTGTTTTTTTGTTTTGCTTTGTTTTTTTATTTCCCGAAACAGGAGGGTAAAGTTAGTGAGGCCCACCACAGTCATTTCAGAGATGTGCTCAGCAACTGTCTTGTATTGTTTTAAAAGAAGCACTCATGTTCATCAGTTTTCCAGTTGGTTGCAGTAAATCAAACCTGGCTGTGAAAACCTTCATAGAGAAATGTTTGTGACACTATGTCCATGTGCTACGGACCCCAAACCAAGTTCCTGTCACATCATGTCACTGAGACATACACCTGCATGACAAGGATGGAATCAGGACCAACAAACTGACTAGACATAAACTCCATAGAGAAATGATGCGGTATTGCCAATGGCATGAGATGAAGGCAGCAATTTAACAACCCAATGAGCCCAAGTTTGCTGCACTGTGCAGTAAACTAGCATATGCTTCAGTAGCTTATATTAAACTTCTTTCAGGTTGTAATTTTCTAATCTGGGAAACTGAATTATGTGTTTTTATTGGCTAGGAGTCAATTTTCAAAATGAGCAAAAAACAATTGCTGGAAATGTATAATTTTAACAAGTGTAATATAGTTTTCAATTAAAAACAAACACACTTTTCATTGTTGTATTAATTTGTGTTTGTTTTCCCAATCTTATTACCATTTATACTGTATTCTTTGTAAACAAAGAGACTGCACAGACATATGACTCATCTCCCACATGAAAGCCTTTAATGTGACTTAATCTGCTTTCTTTCTAAAATGTTTGTCTTATTTGCCACAAAGTGAAGACGAAGAAGCGGAACAAGCTGAGAATCAAGCTTCTTACAGAAGCATAGATTCTTTGAAAAAGCTGGATGGCTAAATATTTTCTCCAATTAAATGAAGTCAAAACAGGAATTCCTGTTTGTGCTCTGGACTAACAGACAGACACTGTTTATCTTTTAGCATCTATTCTTTAAGGTTTTGTTGGCTCTAGTGGCCTTTTTTTTAAGGTAGTTTGACAGGAAGGAGGGTTATGAGAGATGGGGAAGACACATGGCAAACATCACCAGGCCAGGAATTGAGCCTGTGACCATCAGCACGAGGACTAAGGCCTGAATACATGGGTTGTGCTTTGCCCCTGCGCCACCACAGCACCATCTTTTAGCATATTATGCCAAGTGTTCCATCGAGAAACTTGGGGTAAATTTTATTTCTGGTTTTACTTTGAATACCAATGATGGTCGTATTCAGTCTCTGAGCTGGTTTGCTTGAGGTTTTCTCTTTGATCAAGTATTAATATCTCATAATCTGAATGGTAAATTGTTTCATTTGTTTCTTCAAGATTGGATTATGTTGACACTTTATTTACCCGCCAAAGCAAAACTAGGTCTGAACCATCTGCAGGTTCCAGCTAAATCACAAAAGTCTTGGTACGTCACATTACTCCCTATCCAAATTCAATGGTTCCCCTGTCACTTCAGAATAAAGATTTAGAATTTGATCTTCACTTGTGGGCCTTTGAATGGTCAAGCATTGGCACTCATCTCCAAACTTTTACATTTGTATGTCTCTAAGGTCCCTAAACTCATGTGACCATAGACAGCTGGTTGTGCCACACACAAGGCTGAAAAATAAAATTTTACTGGCTTACTTACTTCCGTCTAGAAGCCGACATGCTCTAGTGTTTTTCTCTGGAACAGTGTCACCCTGCTTAAGTTATTACAGATGACCAAATGTCTGCCATGTTTCTATTGTGCTCCCACAACAAACAAACATTTTTTTTTTCAAGTTGAGCTACACTGCTGTATGATTCTACAGGCTGCTTTCTTTATTAGTCTCCTTTTATGGTTTTCCTGGGACTCATTCTAGACCTAGGCCATTGTTCCATTAGTTATTTTTCCATAACGACAAGTTGCAGTATTTACTGCAGCTGACCGGAGATGGGTGAGATACATTATCTCCTCATGGAGACTTGGAAAAAGAACTCACAGAGGTCTATGAAAGGCTACAGTCAGACACGTCACCCACACAGAGACGCTATGCAGATAATGATGTCAGGCAGCGCCAAAGACATTTTTCACACAAGCAACAGATAAGTCATTCTGGAATATTGCAAATTTAATATTGGAAGATAATGTAGCATATTAATATATAAGTTCTCATTAATATTAAAATGATAATAAAATACACTAGTTAACCCCACGAGCCAAACAATAAAGTCTCCAAGATAGTGATATCGAAAAAGATAAGGGTTTAGTAGCTAACTGTACCTGAGCTGAAAAAATAAAGGGTTCAAAGTGATGTCCTGGTTTCTGGGAGAAAAACTCTTCTGAACGTTCTCCCCCTGAACAACATTTGGTTGAGAAGGTCTGTGATTCACTTTAGATGCGTCAGCTTTCAAAAGACAACCTTCCACAAGACAGCAAATACACAGAGGTAAGTCTTACATAATGCGACACTTGTAATAATTTAAAACTTAACTTAATGCAAGATAATCAATCTCGGTTGCTCATCAGGAAACTGAATATTAGCTTTATGCAGTTAGCTCATAAATGAACACGTAAATTCATAAATTCCTTGCACAAACCAACATGCCATTAAATTAGCTGTCATGCATAGTGATCCAGGTGGACAGAATGCAGATAAGACTTTAGAGGACGGCAGGCGGAGAATCTAATAAACTATTTAATGATAAAATGGAAGTGACAACAAAAGCAAGAAGTTTTCGAAAAATGAATCCAAAGGGCAGATCAAGTGAAGGTCAACAAACATCACAATGAAAGGAGAGAACAATAGGTGCTATCAAGGCCTTTGGGGAATCGCTATCATTAGGCAATTTAATTGAGTTGAAAATTCACAATATTTAGCCGTAGTGGTAAAGTGTACCTGTCATAGATGGGCACTGAGGAAGTCTGAGGAACTCATTATGACACCCCATGTTACATATTTTTGTTGGTTGTCTGAATTATGATCTATAGACATATCATCTGGGCCCAGATGATCTATTAATGTAATCAGACAAGTGGGTCTGCAGTTGTGTCAAATTATTTCTATATTGAGATGATGAATTAAAGTCGGCATATTGCATATTTTCCAGGCACATAGTGCCATTTTATTTTGTAACAAGTCAAATTAATAACAATAAGGCTGAGGCGGCAGTGTAGTAGAAGTAAGAAATACTGCCACCTGGAACGGGTTAATCAGTAACTTAACCTATTACCTTTGATCATTAGTGCAGAAAATTCACAATGATCTTACAATTATGCAAGTCTCTGTTAATTTTGAATGAATTGCCATGATCAAATGCAACAAACTGGAGGGACAGAGTTACATTACCAAGTTTAAATCACACACATAGGAGGACTTAACCAATTAGATGATTTATGAATAGAATTAATTTCATCAAATTTTTTATTGAGGTTCATGGCACACTTTTTTTCTCTTGATATGTCACATAGAATACCAATAAGATGCACTAGCATGATTGTAACATAGCAATGCATGGCAAAACTATGCATTGAGCTACAGTGTTTTCTTTTGCTGTAGCCTACCAAGCGAAAAAAAATGTTGCAGTGGATAATTAGGTGGATGAATGAAAGCAGCAGCTTTAAGACAAATAAGAGAATGCAAATATGAAAACAACAAGAGAGCCCAACAAAAAATAACAACAACAACAACAGCAACAACAACAACAACAACAACAACAACAACATTACTTCAATCTGGTTCCTATGAAATGTTCATTTTGTATCCTGGGAGGATCCATTTTTGATTTTTGAAAATCCTCTTAATCTCATCTCCTTGTTCTGTCTCCATCCCCTACTGTTCGGATCAATAAAGCTCCTCCGATAATTCGTTGTTAAATGGTTGTAAACCAGCAGCAGCAAGGGCAACTTCAGATGTCCTTTTGTAATCATGGACCCCCCACAAGCCTGTTCTTTGAGAAAAAGGAGCAGATGGTAGGAACTGAAGAAGGTTGCTTTGTCTTTGCTCCAAGTAGCAACATCTGTTTTATTCATCCCCGTGTCTTATAATACCACCACACTTGGCTATCTGGTCAACATCAACAAAACAGCAAATGATTTCATCACTCTCACTTTTCATTTATTATTCAGAAAAAAACATGTTCCTAAGTTTTCCAGAGACTTGTTTAGGGGTTACAGCCCCCCCCCCCCCCCCCCCCCCATGGCCATCAGAAGTAACAAATGGTTTAGAAGTAAAAACAATTAACTTAATTTAAAAGAGGAATAATTTGATTTAGGCAATGGATGGGGGGGGGGGGGGGGAATGAATGGAAGGTGCAGGGCTTGTAAACATCAAAGGAAACCCACAGAGATATTACATCCAAACACAACAGCTCCAGTTATTTTAGTAAAAAAAATGGAAAGATATAAAAATGTAACTTTTGACATTCTTCCAATTCAGTGTGTAGAATATATCATCTATATCGTGGCTGCAAAGAGATCGCTTGTAAATCTGCATTGCAGCTGATAGAAAAATAATTCAGTCAGGGTCTTTTTCACTCAAAGCAAATATTACACTTAGCTGTTTCGATGTGCGCCTTTGTTACTATTGGCTTGTATAGACTTTAATTTACTAATAATTTGCATTCTTAATACCAAAAAAAATTTTCGTGACTGCATGAAGAGTTGTTCTATGATGTAATGTTTTGTTTATCATTGATGTGATTTAAGTTCAATGGAATCTCTGATGGTACAAACATAAATGGATGTTTCTTTATGTGGTTGACAGGAGGAAAAATCAGAGCACTGACAAATTAATTCATTTACTAAAATTTTCCTTTTCTCAGTGTCACAGATTTAATGTTATCGACATTAAATTAAAGAACAATTCAAACTAATCATTAAAAGTCCCAAGATTTCAGAAAAGAGGTTCAATTTTAAATTGGGTTCATGCTTTTATATCCAAAAATGGCACATTATTTCTTTTCATAGAAGCTTATCAAAGACCTAAATGTAAAAGAAATATTTGGGAAAACCTTTAATATTTATGTTGCAGAGCATTCACACATGTATAAAGTGTCGATGAATTCACAATCTGTAGAGATGAGCTGAATAATCACATAAATACTCAACGAGCTGACCATCTGTTCGGGGTTGAGGTTCACACACTGATCTCAAATGATCACGTAAATCATGAGCTCACGGAAGTAATCAGTTTATGATCTATTCTACTTTTACTCAGTGCTTATGACCTTAAGTGTGTCTTTCACTAAAGCTTGTGGTGAGATTCTCAGAGGATTGTTAGGTCTGCTAGTAGAAAATCGAAGAAACATGAAAGTCAAAGCCTGGAAAATCCTTGGATTTTAGTTAAACCTCAAAGGGAAACACTTCATATTAACGTGCTACAAATTATAATTTTGATGGGATCAAAAGGAATAAAACATACACATATAAGTGGAGTTCCACACAATCACCAAACCAAAAGCACAAATCCACGCTGCTTTATATTTTAATAAAAAAAGAAATAATAATAATCTCCACTGAGTATAAGGCAATATTCCAATCTAATTGAATCTGAATCTATACATTTATGTCATGACGTCCAGTGAAAGGGATTTTCTGGGGTTCGTGGATGGATCAAACCGATCGACCCCAGCGGCAGCAGTTCTGCGCGTCACAGCGGCTGAATGAAGCAACAGCCGCATAGGCTGCAGTGGGAACGCGCTCAGTGAGACACATCACTGTACGAGCGCATCCAGGTAAGACTCACACTTAGTCTCGGAAAAATACTACCGGTCAGCTCATGATTTATTTCCATTTGTGTCCGTTTATATTAACCTAAAATCAGTAGCAAGAGATATTAAATGATCTACATTGTTAAGTTATGTTATTAGTTGTTACTAGCTTCTGCTATGTTGTGTGTTTGTAAAAACCTTATATGCACACACTTCAGTGATGCATTTTTACACAGATGCCAGATTGACTTTGCAGCCAATTCCTAATTGCCTTCTGCAACGGTGTGAGATAACCTCCAGATCTTGTTCTTTCTGTCGTGGCACATGTCGCGTCAAGAGGAAAAAAAAAAAAAAAAAAAGAAACAACAACAACAACAACAAAACAGAACAATTAACACGAGACTTTTTCTCGTTTTTCTCAGTTTGAGACTCAGTTGAAGATGTCGGGCAAATGTAAAGTCTAGGTGTCCCTTTCATCTGTCCCGTCAGTCAAACCCCGGGGGTTCATTATGTTCCACCAGCTGAAGGATCAGACGGTGAACGGCAGCTGTCAGGGAACCACCTTGGACTGCAATAAGAGCGCGGACGGAAACGCGCTCCAGCTCCCCACTTTTTCAACCGCAGCCAAAGTCCGAGTGATCATTACCTTCACTCTGTGCGCCGTGTCCGCCGTGTGCAACCTGATTGTGCTGTGGGCAGCCGGCAAAGGCGGAAAGCGCAAGTCTCACGTCAGGATCCTCATAATGAACCTGACCGTGGCGGACCTGCTGGTGACTTTCATCGTGATGCCCGTGGACGCGGCGTGGAACATCACGGTTCAGTGGCAGGCGGGGGACGCCGCCTGCAGGCTGCTTATGTTCATGAAGCTTGCGGCGATGTACTCCTGCGCCTTTGTGACCGTGGTGATCAGCCTGGACAGGCAGTCTGCCATCCTCAATCCTCTGGGAATCAGCGAGGCCAAAAGGAAAAGCAAAATCATGTTGACCGTGGCCTGGACCATGAGCTTCATCCTCTCACTCCCGCAGGTAAGAGGGGATGTATCTCAGCCTGACATCAGGGGGGAAAGGTTTACATCAAACTTTTATTGCTCTACACCATTGCAAAAGCACAGTTGTATTAAAAAAAAAATACAAGTGCATCTCAGTCAGTGAACAGTTCATTAATTTCAGTAATTCCGTTCAAAAAGTCGGAATTATAATATAGTAAATAAACGGGTGACACCTTATTTGAAGGGGTGTGCATAAGACTGACATGACATAAACATAATACCTGTCGTGAACATGAAGAAGTCTTTATGAATGTTTATGACTGTTGTCATGACGTGTCATTCGGTAAATTATGACACTTTTAATGCAAAGTTGCTTTAAAAGATGCATTAAGTCAGTTAAGTCAAGTTTGCATGATTTTGTAAATAATGACAATTTAATGCAAAGTTGACATTTTTAATAGACTTTCAATGCAACTTTTAGAGCAACGATTGAAAGAGTCATTATTTACCGAATGACACTTCATGTCAACAGTCATAAACATTCATAAAGACTTCTTCATGTTCACGACAGGTATTATGTTTATGACAGTGTCATGTCAGTCTTATTCACACCCCTTCAAATAAAGTGTTACCAATAAAGGTTTTTAAATGCAGAAATGTTGTGGCCTTGTGTTGGCGTAGCTATGGGAGAGAACAGCTGACTTGACTGCTGACTCCTTATCCAGCAGATTCACATGTAGGTCATTAAAGATCATTGCTAAAGATGCAGGCTGTTGTTTGTGGTGCTGTGGCCAATCGTATTAATGGGAAATTGAATTTGAAAGTAAAACGGACAGAAAAATACTCTACAATATTCACTTAGTATGTTGTTGAGTTTCTTTTTGCTTTACTTGTTGCATCTGAGATCTGGCATGGTGGAAATGCTGAGATGTTAACCCAGATTACTTAAAGCACTGATTTCAGCTGCAGGTCATGACTTATGAATCCTCCCCAAGCTCATAAATGTGCGTTGTTTCACAATACAGTCAAACAAGAAATTGCACAAGAATGCAATTTCTTGTGCAACTCTTTGTATCATACTTTTTCCTTCCACTCAACTTTCTATGTATGGTATACGTTTGAATGCTACACTCTGAATATTCTCCTTCTTCGGGAATGACCTGTTGCGGGTTACACTTTGTGAGATGAGTTTCAGTAATCACATACTGGATAATTGTCAAAAATTAAATTTATACTAATCCCATGTAATATTATAATTTCCTGATAAATTGGCTTAAATTCTGGTTTTTTTATTCATTGCCAGGACAGAAATAAGTTCTGGAAATACATATTTGCATAACCACCGTATGTAATACACGTGTATAACCATTTTGATTTGATTATTAAAATAAAATTGTAATTATATAGCTTGTTGAGATCAAGAGTAAAACATCTTTAAAAGTATTTCCTTTATAGGCACATAACCTCTTCTGTCCAAGTCACAAAAACAAGCTTTAAAAAAGGGTGAAGGTTCTGAAAATATACCAATTACAGAGTGATTAAATTAGTCTGAGACGCTGAGCATAAATGAGGCAGCTCTTCATTTAAATTAAATCAGATCTTTGATCAGGTGCAGCATGTCCATGCCTCAGCTCTGCAGAATCTCTGCAGGTTCCCAAACATCAGGGAGGAAGTCACTAATCAAGTCTCAAAACACTCCTAGAGCTTGACAGCTAAACAAAATCTCTGCCAATACCTGCAAATTAGCTGTGTTTCATATGGTGCAGTAGGTCTTAAATAGACAGGAATAAGTCAGACCTCTTATTTAAATCTAATCATTTAAACCAACTTAACAATAAGCTGCTAGAAGGAGATGGATACAATTTTTAAATGCAATGTGTTGTACATTTCTAATTTTTTTTGAACAAAAAAGAAATATTTACCTTTTGCATAAAGGCTGGCTCTAAGAATTTTTATTTTGTTTAGACTTTTATGTTCTTATAGGTCTTCTGCTTTGCTTACAGGTAATCACTTTTTGTTTTCAAGTAAACTTTATGGAGTCAATTTCAATATCAATTTCAGGTTTTCATGATTTGTGTGATTATTTTAGTGTTATGTTGTTCCAACATTTTTTATCTTAGGCTAGGGATTCATAATCTACTGGATCTAACATAGGTATTGGTTGATAATATTAAATGTTTAACATATTGGTATGTTGGTATTTATTGGTACATATTGGTATGTCCAATAAATAAAACTATTGCAGATATTGGCAACCAATACTTGATTCCATCTTATTTGTTTCTGCAGGGGAGGAGGTTTGGTCATGTAGTGTTTGTGAGGTCATGTGACATGCAGCGCATGGGAAGTTAATGGAAGCGTAGAGGCTGTGGTGAAATCTGATCCTGATCATTGAAAGGGTGGTCAAATATATAATAATAGAGCAACTTTGCATTAAAAGTGTCATTATTTACCGAATGACACTTCATAACACCTGTCATGAACATTAAGAAGTCTTTATGAATGTTTATGACAGTTGTCATGAAGTGTCATTCGGTAAATAATGACACTTTTAATGCAAAGTTGCTCTAAAAGATGCATTAAAAGTCCATTAAGAATGCCAGCTTTGAATTAACTTTCAATGAAACTTTTAAAGCAAATTTGCATTAAAAGTGTCATTATTTACCGAATGACACTTCATGACGTAAATGTTCATAAAGACTTCTTTATGTTCATGACATTTTTTCTGTCATGTTTATAACAGTGTCATGTCAGTCTTGTGCACACCCCTTCAAATAAAGTGTTACCATTTAATTTATTATTTTTGTACATTGGAAATGTTATGTTTTGGTAGCCCAGCTTGAAGGAGAACATTGAACCATTTATGTTTTACTTAATTGTATCAGACTTCTCTCCTTGTTTTTTTCAAGCCAACTTGTTCTCCCTGCTGCTGGTGATGTTTTGTCAAAGCTAGGAGTCACTTTGCTCTGGGCATTTAATGCCCTAAATTAGTGTTTCTCAACCCTGGTCCTCACCGCTCCCCTTCCTCTGCATGTTTTAGATTTGCCTCTATTCCAGAACAGCTGATTCAAATGACTGCATGACCATCAAGTACTGCAGCCTGTTAATCAGCCAGAGATACAATTCAGGTGTGTAGCAGAAGGGAAATACCTAAAACATGCAGGACAGGGAGGCGGTGAGGACGAGGGTTGAGAAACACTTCCCTAAACTAAAAACTCTGTAGAATATTTTTGATGCAGAGATAACAAAATCTTTAATAATATTGCACCTACAATGTAGCTGTAGATTTTGGTCAGATAAGGAATGTTTTAACTTGTTTTTTTGTTTTTGGGTTGTTATTTATTTGTGGCTGAGACATACAAATAAGGAGCATACAACAAGAAATCTGTTGCTGTGCAATGCATCAGGTGGCTCAGAGAGAATATAGGAAACCTTTGTTAAAAGCCCATATTGGCTTAAGTACCACCAGAAAACATACATTTTTGCCCTGTTATATATATGTTTCATGGATTTAGAAACAAAAATATTATTTTATTTCAAAATGCTAAATCACTCAACAAAAGAGCTCCTGATGCTTTAAGCTCTTTTTTATTTTCATGTCAATATATAAGTTGGTTCCTACTCATGTTATACTGGGTTGTATAACATAACCCAGTATGTTATATTATACAACCCAGTATAACATACATGTTATACTGTTTTGTATAACATAAGTAAAAACTAACTATTTTATGTCAGTTAGTTTACACATAAAAATAATGCAACTACGTAGTGAGAAATGATGTTCTCCAAACAAGTTAAATAATATCTTTTCACATTTTAAAATAGTTATTTAGGAGTTTGTGGTGCACAGCAAATTCAAAAGTGTTAAATTTCCAGTGTATGTGTTATATGTTAAAAACACAGTGTTAATTCATCAACATGAGTGTTAGTGAGTTTTCATGAAAAAACGAATAATCAAACTTACAAGAATAAAAATAAATCCAGGGAACAAAAAAAAATTAAACAGACAAACTGGAGATACAGGAAGATCACAAGGAAACTAGTGGGGTCCCTAGTGGGGTCAGGAGAGGTGCTGGCGCCTATATCTAGCAGGAGGCGGGGTACACCCTGGACAGGTCGCCAGCAACACAGAGACTGGACAAAACAACCATGCATGCACACATCCATACCTAAGGATGGGTTTACAGAAATCAATTAACCTAACAGTAATGCTTTTGGACTTTGAGAGGAAGCCGGAGTACCCGGAGAGAACCTACGCATGCATTGGGAGAATATGTAAACTCCCTGGAGAAAGACCTGGGGCTGGGAATTGAAGCCAGGACCTTCTTGCTGTAAGGCAGCAGTGCTGCCAAGTGCACCATTGTGGAGGACCTGGGTTGACAAGCAGGTGTGAGTGGAGGAAGTGGAAGCAGATTGTGAAGGAATAGAGAAAGTGGCAAAGGAAAGGGGGGGAGATTACACAAGGGGAAACAACCAAAATACAAACACAAAGGAGTAAGGACACTAAAGGAACTTAATTAAATCAGAACAAAGGAAAATAACTAGAAACAAGAAATAAACATAATTAGAATCACCAATGAAAAACAGATGTGGAAAACAAGGCAGAATTAAATGGAAACAACTAAGGAACACGAGAGGCTCCGGAGGCCGACGGGACACTCCACAAAACCCCGAGGTCGGCCTATAGGACCTATAGGAATTGACACGACTCCCTGGAGAACAGCAGGCCATCGTTCTCCATCTCCAGGGTAGCGTTTACCAGCTCAAAGGCAGTTTTCTCCAGCTCTAGGTCGCTGTTTTCCTGTTCCAGAGCGGTGCTTTCCAGCTTCAGGGTGGCTTTCTCCTGCTCCAGGGTGGTGTTTTTCTTCTTCAGGGTAGTGTTTACCAGCTCAAAGGTGGTTTCCTCCAGCTCCAGGTCGGTGTTTTTCTGTTCCAGAGCAGTGCTTTCCGGCTTCAGAGCGGCTTTCTCCTGCTCCAGGGTGATGTTTTTCTTCTTCAGGATAGCATTTACCAGCTCAAAGGCGGTTTCCTCTAGCTCTAGGTTGGTGTTTTCCTGTTCCAGAGCGGCGCTTTCCAGCTTCAGGGCGGCTTTCCTCTGCTCCAGGGTGGTGTTTTTCTTCTTCAGGGAAGCATTTGTCAGCTCAATGGTGGCATCCTCCAGCTCTAGGTCAGTGTTTTTCTGCTCCAGAGCGGTGCTTTCCAGCTCTAGGGCGGCTTTCTCCTGCTCCAGGGTAATCCATTTCTGCTCCAGGCTGGTGTTCTCCATCTCTAGGGAAGCGTTTGTCTCCTCAAAGGCGGTATTCTCTAGCTCTAGGTCGGTGTTTTTCCGTTCCAAGACAGTGTTTTCCTGCCTCAGGGCAATGCATTTCTCCTCCAGGGTAGTGTTTTTCTGCTCCAGGATGGTGATTTTCTGCCCCAGGGCAATGCATTTGTCCTCCAGGGTAACGCGTATCATCTGTATGGAGGCCTTTTCCTTCTCCAGGGCTGTGGTTTTCTGCTCCAGGGTGGCGTTATCCTTCTTTAAAATACTGTTTACTTCAAACAGTTGTTTTAATTCATTGTCTTTTTTGTCAAGCTGCTCGTCTTTCTCAAGTGCAGCTTTTTCTTTGTTCATAAGCTGAATCTTCAGCTCCTCGTTTTCTTTGATCAAAGTCTGTCGCTCAATAGACATCCCGCTGACTTGTTTCAAGATGGTTTGGAGCTTCTGCGTGTTGATAGCTAAAGTTTGCTGTGTTGAATCAGAACATGACGCCTGATTGCTACGACTCATTTTGATCCTTTTTTGTCAAGACAAATCCAAAAATTCCTCAATAGTTTCCTTTATTTGGTTGTTAGAAATGGTCTTTTTAGCTTGAAAAGCTTACACATTCAATTGCTCTGCAAGGTTTGCAATGGTTATGACCATGCAGCTCTGTGATGTCACTCTTGCTCTATAAGAGGTCACAATTTGCATGATGTCACAAATTGATGTCACTTATTCAGCAGAACAACTAGAACACTGCTGAAGTTTGAATAAAAACAAACCTTACAGCTGAATGCTAGTCCATGGGTCAGAGGCCAAAATTTGACGTTTTTGTCCATTTCAGGGTGGCAAAGTTTATCGATAAGTTTTGAAAAGATACATGTCTCTAGTTAATATTTTGATATGATAGCTCTTCCAAAATGGAAGGGCTATCATGAGCTGAAGGTTGCTTACTTCAGCTCATGAAGTAAACAACCCTTTTGGAAAAATTATATTTTTTGAGACTGGTGTATGTCTGGTTTAGGCTCATGGTATGGGGATTTGTCAAAGGTTTATAAAATAGTGTTTGGTATCTTCTTAAAGGGCACACTCTTGGCTTTCATGTAAACTAGATTTTGAGTCTCTCTGACTAACACAGAGGTGACTAGAGCGCATTAAGTCAAAAATAATGCACATTTTCCCACACCTTTTGACCAAACTAGATACATTTCTTTTATCCCAGTGGTATCCAGGGACATCAGGGACACAAGATGTAATGACTAAAATACTCAACAGACTCTAAGGAGTCAGAAAATGTATGCTCTGCCCTTACTGCCTCTCTATGGGAGGCGAATATGAGCTGTAATTTGAAGTTACATTCCTCATAATTGCTTAGAAATAATATAAATATATTTATATATTGTGGTTTGAAAACTATGGATAAAACAGGAAAGATTCCAAATGTTTAAAACAGAAAAACTAATAAAAAAAAACATTAATACAGAGCGTTATAAGACACTTATTTCATGATATTGTAATGTTGTTCAGCCTTGCCATAATTAGACTATTTCTGTGTTTAAAATTTAATTAGTTATTATTTAGGACTATTTTCTACAAAATTGAGTTTGATTAGTTTGAATTTAATTACTGAAATTCATGGTTTGGGTAATGTCATCATTAATCAAATCTATATGAGTTATAACAACATTTAATTTCGCTTTGGGATCAGAAAACAGAAAAGTTGAATTTGTATCATTTGAAGGCAAAATTTTACCAAGTATTTTTTTGTCCAGTTTCTTGTGAAAATATCTTAGTACACTTAAAATAAGACAAAACTTTTGAGCAAGATATAGAAGCTTGTTTAAGTCAATAGTCCTTTACAACTACTAGTTCCACTGGTGGAATATTTCATTTATAATATGAAATGTTATATGAAATATTCTGATGATGTCAAAAATTAAACAAATAGATCAGTTAGTCTTTAAACAGAAAAATAAAACAGATTTAAAGCTCAGACAGGGACAGGGACACACTGGATAACTCTCAAAAACCTCATGGGTGTAACTTGTACTCTTTTCACCAGAGCAAATCAGAAAAAGGGAAAATGCTAGAAGGTCTTCTCCAAATCTACAAAATGGGATAGTGGGGATCAGACAACAAAATCCCCACTGTCCCATTTCCAATTATCTGAAGGTGGTAGTCAGGTGTTAGCTGTTCTTGTCATGAGGTGGGGGTTTGAGGTGGTGAGGAGAAACGCAGGTAGACCCAGGATGAGATGAAAATGAAGAATTTAATGATGAAGCTCACTCAGTCAAATACAGGCGGCAAGGCAGAGAAAGTAGCACACAGCTAGTTAACCGGTAGCAACTGATATGAAGACTGAAACAGGAGGTAGGCAGACCGGGACTTCTCAGTTCCACTGGAGAGCCGACACACAACAACTGACATACGACATTAGACATGGATTGACAAGGACCCTACCAGGAACACAGGCAACAGGTGGGACTAAATACACACGGGGTAATCAAGGGAATGAGACACACCTGGGAAACAATCAACAGGGAAGACGCAGAGACAGAGACACAGGAAGCAAACTGAACACAAAAAACTCTAAAAATAAATACACAGAAACACGGATCATGACAGTTCTATGGCAACGACAAAATCATCCTGGTCTTCCCGGAACTGATTAGGTTTGAAAATTGGTCAGAGTTTAAAATAAACTATTTCGGCTGCCTTAGAAGAATAAACTCTTGACATCTGAGGCGCACTCTCCCTGTCCCAACTTCACTGCTCCAGGATGCCGGGAAGTGTTAACAATGTCATCCTAGACACCCCAAATGGCCCAACAATATTAATATTCCTGGATCAGAACATACCAGTAAAAATCAAGACTGCTCAAGTGTTTCAATAAAGAAGAAAAAAATTAATAAATAAAACTGCTGACCTTTGAAATAACTTTTTATCTTACTTTATTCTATAATAATTTCTTGGAAATATGAACCCTATTTCACAGAGCCCATTCTGTTTATTGTTTTGTTTATTGACTACATTTTAAAAGATCAAAAAGGAAATCATCTTATGAAAGCTGGTTGACTTTAATGCTGCAGCCTCTGAGTTCCAAGACTCTCATCTCACAGAGGAATAATGGGGTCAATGCTGGATTCTGGTCACTTCTCTGTGTCTCTGCTTTGGAAGGTCACCTTATCAATTTGCATTTACCATGGCATCAAAGGAAAGGTCAAGGCCACTAAGTGTAATTTGCACATGGTGTTACGCTGTTACACAGGGGTTCCTAAAATGAATCAAATCTTCCATCTTAATTACATTTTTCATAAATTGAAAGTTGTAGTATGTTGTTCATTGCTACAAGAGAATATACTTTTCTTATGTCAAATACATCCACTTAATTATGGTTAGCTTTGTCAAAAGAAAACTGACTTCTCAGTCTTTTGTAATCACAGCTGTTCTGATCTATCTTTGATGGAACAGATGATACTTTCTTACCAGTTATTTACTGATTATATCTGTTGTGTTTTTGTATTTCTGCAAGATGTTTCCGCAGCTGTGATAGAACAAGAGACCTGAAGACATCTTGGATAAAATGCTCAACCTTGCATTTGTTTTAAAGGACTTACATGTGTGGAATGTAATTTGTACCCTTATTTGACCTATGAGTAACTGACAAAGAATTAGAAGTTTCTCCTGAAATCCTTATCGGCTCTCTTTCCTGCCATAAAATCATTCCCTCCAAGAGGTGAGGGATAGTTTATGAGGTGGGGGCTAAGAATTGTGTTTGTGGTCCATCTGGCAACAGAGATAAGATCAGACATTGGGTGGGTCTTCTCCTTGCTGTGACTATATAACGATGTGATGTGACTGCGTTCGGGGCTCTTCTCCTGACTGCGTTCAGTGAGACGGGTCTTAAAGACAAAGATTAATCTTTCTCTTATTATTGAAACAGGCTTTCATTCTTTGATAAATGAAATTTCCTTAACATTCCCAATGAAGTGTGACCAAATAAACACCAGCACTGCATGCAGGAGTTCAATACCAGCTCAGTTAAACCTGACTACTTTGTATCACTTCACCACCAACCTAAATTTCATGAGAAGCATGCATCCAGCATCAAAATGAAAAATTGAAATCGACATTGGTTAAGTAAAAAAGAAAGGAAAAGGTTTATTTTGGCTCTTATCTATCTTGTCCTTTGGGGTTGTGAAATGAAAGTGAACAAAACTCCATGTTACTCACAGGAAGCTTAAATGGCCTAAGCATATAGAGAACATTTATGTATAGCATATTCCTTTTGAGCTGCAGGTTTTGGCCTTGTTAGTGTTTTTGTGATTTTTCAGTGGTCTGTGTTACTAAGACTAATTTGTATTTTTTTTTTTATTTTGTTTTACTTTCAAGATGTATAATGTCCTCCAGTGTGAATTAAATTGCTTTGAAACTGTCAAGAGTGGATCCCTTTCCAATACTGCATTGAAATTAAAAACAAAAAACATCAGTGCTATTTAGATACTGGAAACCTTAAGGGCAAATTGACAGTTCAGTGATTCTTTAAATGTGACTAAACCTTAGTTTTTATGTCCTTTCTATTCTGAAAAAGGAAAGAAAGACAGGTCTGCTCCTAAATGGGCTTCAGTGAGCAAAGTCTTTATGCTGTTTGCCCCATTAAACTGAGTTGTAATTAATGGATTTAGGGAAATCTTGCAGAAATTATTGTACATAAATGTAATTTTGTGATTTATGTAAAACCTGCAAAAAAGAGTTCAATTTTTAATGACCAGAGCAATCAACCTTCTGAAAGGTAAGTGGAAATCTTGACTCAAGAAAATAAATAAAGAAGAAAACGCCATTGCTAGGTTTAAAGGTTTAAAAAAAGTTTAGTATGTAAAAGAAGATAAAATCTATCTTCTCTTTCTGATACATCATGAGTTAATTCATCTCCAGTCAGATACTTTTGTTTCTCATTTTTCTTTACCATGAGCAGCTACAAAACCTGCATCAAACTTCTTCTCATTTCTGAGAGGCAGCCATGTGTTTAAATTGAGCTCATGCTTCCACCCCACAGCTTGCACTTTCTCTAAAGGCCACTGTGTACCTGCCCTCAATTTGAGTGATTTCTTGTCACTTCATTAAAAACAGCCTAAAACTGATTAGAAATGGGAAAAGTTGTAGATGGTGGGAAGACAAGATTGAAAGTGATATTTAGATTTAAGGATCAAAAATTAAAACTTTATATTTGGTCAAAAGATAATGTATTTTGCTACGTTTAATACCAATTTTGCTTTGTTTAATGGCAAATACAAAATGCAGGTCTTTTGGATGTCTTGGTGGTCTCCCTTTATGGATTTAGTACTGAGTCGGATACAAATTAATTGTGCTGCAAAACGTTACTGAAAGACAAAGTTTAATGATGTAGCACATTTACAACAGCCTCATCTGAACAAATGCTTCACAACAATCACACAGATAGATCAATGACAAAACACAAAAATAAAATTAAGTAGTACACAGAGCAAAGGCATTCAGAAAAAAAAGAAGTCTGATTTTGTTTTGGTTAATGAGGCCACTTCCTGAACAAGGAAGTCTCAACACACAATCCTGATTCTGTGTTTGAATCTCTGGACACAGCTTACCATGAACATGGTCTTCTTGGAAAGGAGAAACTATGGGGAAGATCCGCCAATCAGAGGTGGACCATGAACCCCAAACAGCATTAGCTTCTATTCAGGGGTCCCACATGTAATGCCACAAATATGTAAAAAAAAACAAAAAAAAAAAACATCATTTTACAGTATGTTTTCCCCCTCACTTTTATTCACTACTGGAATAAAAGTAGTGATGCTTTGTTTAGCATAAATGTTGCCTCATACCTTTTGATTTTAGTTGGCCTTCAGTTCTGTGTGCTGTTTGCAGCAGTGCCATTCACAGCAAGGCTGCTGGATAATTTCTTTGGTCTTTTTTCATAACAGAAACTTGTCCATTTCATGCTTTGCTTGAGGAGCAAAGCAGCTTCATAGATTTGACAATCAGCCAATTAGAAAGATGAGCATGGCTATTTTTATTTACATTTTATTATAATTACTGTATTAGGAAATCTAAAATTTAAAATGTAAGACTACGAAATTTATTAGAATGAACCTTTTTACCTCGTCCAATTTCATGAGGCAGCCCTTAGCCTCCCGCTGGCCCCCCACAGAGCCTCGGTCACTGCTCCACACCTACGCACATCAGAACAAAGAACAAACCGCTGTGACGTTAAAATCAGGTTAATAGAGCTGTTGTCTTTTTTTTGTCTACAGATGTTTATTTTCCACAACGTGACCATAACAGTGCCTGAGAACTTCACCCAGTGCACCACCCATGGTAGTTTCATCCATCGCTGGCAGGAGACTCTCTATAACATGTTCACATTCACGTGCCTCTTCCTCCTGCCCTTGGTCATCATGATTTTCTGCTACACGCGAATCCTGGTGGAGATATCCAGCCGCATGGCTCAGAATAATAGTAGGTCACAAGTCTCTTTTCTTCAGGTCAAAATCTTTTTCTAGATCAGAGATGATATTTTTCTTTTTTTTCCAGCTCTGTCCAGAGACATCCATCTCCGACGTTCTCACAGTAACATCCCAAAAGCTCGGATGAGAACTCTGAAGATGAGCATCGTCATTGTGACTTCATTCATCATCTGCTGGACGCCGTACTACCTGCTTGGCTTGTGGTATTGGTTGTTTCCTGAAAAAATGGAGGAGACGGTCTCCCATTCGCTCACTCACATGCTGTTCATATTTGGCCTCTTCAATGCATGTTTGGACCCCATCACCTACGGCCTGTTTACAATTCACTTTCGTCAAGGTCTGAGGAGACGTCGCCAAAGCTCGACCACCCACACCGAGTTAGAAAACAACACCTGTCTGGTGTCGTCTCGCAGGCAGATCACCTCCAGTGGTTCCGGTAAACAAACAGGGGAGGAAAGTGACAGCAGCAACTTAAAAAATGCATCCTGTCCCGTCATTTCAGTGAGTGAGGTTTAATGGCTGAAAGCCTTTCAGGGAAAAGCAGGTGTACTTACTTATTAATGTTGGCTGCTTCATTGATTTTGTTATGTAAAGCCTAATGTGTTAAAGTCAAAAATGTTGGAAATATCTCATTTCAATTACACCCAGGTCCAATGAAAAGATTTAGAAAAGTAAATGCAAAATCTTGAAGAGATTGAAGGAGACCATACATAGAACACAGCAAAAGTTTTATGAAGACAGTGACTCTTAAGAAACATAAACAAATAAAAATCACAGTTTAAAAAAAGAGTCAAAAAATGTCTAACTTGAGAAACTGATGCTCACAAATCACATCCCCTGCTGACGCTATGATGATATGATTATTGACTGCATTGGGGCTATCTGCTGCAGCCATTGGAATAAACAGTATTGTCCTTTCATTGCTCAGTTTAAAGTTTCCTTTAAGGCAAGATTAAAATCTGATGCAGAAGATGTTTAGTATTAGCAAGAAAATCTATTTTTTTGTTTATATAAGCTACCTCTTCCTTATATATATATCTGAAAGTGTATTTTATGTAAAGCCTGTTTGTAATTAACCTCTAACATATAAAGCTATACTTTACAGATAAAAAAATGAGAACAAAAAACAATTTAATTTACTTACAATTTGTTCAACACACTTGTCTAAATTGTCTTTGAAACATTATAACATGGTGTTCATCATAAATTGCCTGATTTATGCTTAACTCCCAAGCTAATGGATGTTTCCTCCTACCTCCTCCAAAGTGAACATTTCAGCTCACAGATTCATAATAGCTTGGTTGAGTCTTATTCTTTAAGTAACTATGTATAAAAAAATAAAAATCTGAGCAGCTTACTTATTGAATCCAACCTCTCAGCTGATGTGGATGTGCTTGCTTATTTGTCTGTTTGCTTAGAATGGCTGGTCTTGTTTTCTAAGGTGAGACATAAAGTTGAAAAAAATAGAAATGATTCTTAGAGCGATTAAAAGCTGCACTGTTTTGTTTTTAACTTTATGTAAATACTGACATTTAATTTATTCAGAGACACTTTAATATGCTCACAATGTTGCTGTTTATAATTGAGCAGGACTCGTGTTTATATAAGGTTTTGATCTACAACAATCAAAGGTCATCTGGATGACAGGAATGTAAACAAGCACTACAGTGTCTGTCCTACAGATGTAGGAATTTTTGGACCTGCTAAAATCTTTTCATGGACTTCTGTTCCAGTATAGTATAATATCAGCTGTTTGCTTATTTGTATTTATTGTGTTCTCTATGCGCGCAAATATTTTGCATGTTACTTGAATATTAATTGATTATTAGATTATTATTAGTGTTGTAAGCTCTTTATGTTGTGGATTAATGTCAGTTTTCAGTCAAATCAGGGCAAGACACTTGATTTTGTGAGGTTATCTGGATTTCATGACTGGTATTTATAATGTGAAAAAAAAGCACAAATTTGCCTGTTGTTGCAGTCTGTAAGTTTGGTTGTGTGCTTTAATGTGTTGTCAGTATCTCACTATTTTTATAATAAAAAACAAAATATCTGCCTCACAATCAATAATACCTCAATAATCTGAATTCCATCCTAAATGCATTTTGATTTATGGTCAGACTGATGGTCAGACTGACAATCTCTCTTCATGTAACAGAACAGTCAGATCACGTAGCACAGTAGCCTCTTACAAGACGCACTGTCGACTTTTGAGGAAATTGAAGGTTTTTAGGTGTGCCTTACGGTGTGGAAAATAGGGTCATATTTTCAATTTATTAGCCATTTAAGCAGTCTCATTATTTTGTTTGTTTGAACACCTTCTACTAAAAATGGGGCTGTGCATCTCAAGACAAATCAACTTATTTAAAATGATGTACCAATTCTATTCCATTATGTTCTACCAAAGTATCTGCATTTATGTCACTGAATTATGGCTCTCCATACTGAATATGTGAATTTATGTCACTGAATTATGGCTCTCCATACTGAATATGTGAAGTAATATAATTATTCTTCTACCTTGATGTTGTGACAAAGTGTGTGCAAAAGTGTGTGCTGTTGTCTTCTCTGCAGAGCTCACTGGACATGCGAGAACTGACAGGATGGCAGGTACATGCTCAGGTATTCAGGAGGTAAAGCTCACAAGTGACCCGGAGCACACATGGCATGTTCCACTAAGTGACAAGGTCAAGAACGCTAGCAGATACTTCTCGTGAGCGACACTTTTCAAAGGGACATGTTTTCCCCCTCTGAGAGGGTCTTTGCTTCAGAAACATACTCTATTACGATGAGTCATGCTGAAAGATTTATTTTCTCTAAAACAATTTCAAGAGGACGTAAGAGTGCATCTTTGGGAAAGCATTGAGGCCAGGTGTCTTAGTTTAATGTGGGTGATAATAATTTATAATTCATTTTTAAGAAGAAAGTGAAGTGGCACTAAGATTATATGAAATTCATACACCAGATGGCATGGCCGAAGTATTTGTGTTACCACACACCCACTCTTCAACACCGGTGAAGGAAGCCTGCTTATACATATTCACACTTAAAAGTTTTTGACTAAAACTTCCTTTCTTTAGGTTGAATTCATCCAACAGGAAACAGAAATTCTTTCAATTCTATGTTGTAATCTGTTGTAGTATGCCAGTATTCTTTGGCAAGCTGTATGCCAAAGGAAAACCTTTGAAAATGTGAGGAATTTATTATATGTTTAAATTGGATTGTAAATAATTAATCTCTTTGTCAAAGTGAACATCTGGCACAACTGACTATATTTTACTGAACTAATTTACAAGTACTAGAACTGGACTGTTTTTTTAAAAAAATATTTCAATCTCAGTAAATATTTCTGCAGTTAAGACTTCATCATTTGCAGTTTAACCCAGTTGTGTGAGTTAAAGCTACTCACTGTTGTTTGTAATATACCAATAAACACCAGCTGGATGGTAAATGAAGCTAATAATTAAGTGAAATGCATGTAATAGTCATAGTACCAATGGATATCTCTCAGAATAGCAAAGATTAGTATATAATACATGTAATGACGGTGGAGCTGATGGTGCTATAATGACTAAAGAAGCTGAATGAAGTAAAGATGCTAAGAAAGCTAATAGCTTGCCACCTGACAGACCTCACAGACAAAATAATGTAAGATATAATACTGACAGAAAAAAAACTATTTAATTGAAGGAGCCTTGTTTTTATGTTCTTTAGTTGTATTAATCTATTTGTGTAATTTGGTTACAAGGAATTCTTACAGACAGATTATGCAGGTGCAACCACTACTGATATGCAACATTTAGATAGTTGCAGGTGAAATGTTAGAATGGCCAGCAGTGTGATGGACATACTGTCAAGTTGATACACAAGTAACACTTTCAAATACTGTCGAGATAACAAATGTATCCTTATCTGATGTGAAAAGCGACAGCCGGTATACATAAAGGTTGGACTGAAGAGCTTTTCCTCTTGACAGGAAAAAGAAAGGAGCCGAGTCTGGAGGCTGGTCATCCATGGAACCTTTTGTGTTAAATATGAACACTATTTTGTTCATAGTGAATCATCTCTCTGCTTTTAAGAGGTTGCTCTGGATACTTAAGCCTCCTTTTTTTTCTCTATTGTTTATAAATGTCTGAGACTGAGCTAAATGTCAAACCATCACCTGATTTTTTTACACCTGCTTTATCAGTTTAAGATATGAACAGGGAACTTTACAGTTATTGGTTCATCTTGACAAAAGCCCCTTTGTTGTTACAAAGGTTTGCATATAAAATTTTTATAGCCCAATTTGTTCTAATGTTTCTTTGAAGAGACTCATGGATTGCTAGAGAGGACAAAGTATTAGTAAGTATAATAAGGGCATTATTTATTACATCAATCACCAAGTTGTTGTGCACTTTACTGTAGCCTTGATATCTCTGTGCAACTCTTTGAAGTTTTAATGGTTTTAAGATGAATGTTGGTGTGTGCTCCAGAAATTTGTTGTATGTTTAATTTTTGTACAAGCTTCTCATCTCTGTTTTATTTTTCCCACCATGTCTTTTAATGGCTGATTTCCAATTAATGTGAAACATCTGGGTAGATATATATAAAAAACTGGTTTCATCTGTTGAATTACAGTTGACTGTACTAGAAGTATATAACAAAAAAGGTGGAGAAACTTTGGCCTCATTTCTCATCCCACAACATCCTGGTAACGGAAGAGAGGTTTGTAGACTTTTAAAATCCACACCATTTTAAAAGTCTAAAGCAGTGGTCCCCAAACTACGGCCCGCGGGCCGGATCCGGCCCGCCCCCACATTTGGTCCGGCCCCCTGGACTATACCAGAGAGCATTTAATTTTTTTTTTTTCATATACCGTATTTTCCGGATTACAAGCCGTTTATATGTGGATTTTTCTTAAACACCAGGGGGCTCTTTAGCAGGAAGTGAATCATTAGTAGTGTGGTTACTTGCGCGCCAACACTGAGCCCACAAACAGCAAAATGAGTCAGAAACAGATCAGATGTCTTTGGAAAGTTTATTTTTCAAAGGGGAAAAGACCCAGAGAAGAGACAGGAGGATGGATTTATCCCGGACTGGTAGGTGAGTCTCACATTACAAGCCGCTCCCACATGGAACCGTCTCGTTGCAGAGAAACAAGCTCAGGGCTCCGTTAGTCGTTATCATGAGTTAAAATTTTCATGAAAGTAAAATGTTTGATTTTGTGGCGCTTCTGTATCTTATTTAAATGGGATATATAAACGTTACCATAGAGTTTGTGAGTCTTAAGTCTGGTCGGCGGATTCTCCAAACCTCTGTGACCACAGAACTGATAAAAGTACAACAGGTTCGATCGGTTCGCGCCTCCAGTCACACGGCAGGAGCAACACGAACCGATTCCAGTCACGAACATCCCAATTCCAGAGGACAATCCAGTAAAACCCCCCAAATAGCGGGAATTTAGAATAACCAAACACGGATGACGATGTAGAAGTGATAGTGATAGTTTGTGGAGTCATTTTAAGAGACAGAAGACGTAATAAAAAGAAAAGACGGTGGATGAAAGACGACGAGCATCCGCATATTTGCTGCACTATGATTTGGAGGTGAATATGTTTTTTCATAGTTAACATTTTTAACTGAATAAACATAATAATGACCTTTAGATTTAATAATAAACATTTCCACATATCATCTCTGATATCCACCGGACTCTCAGTTGAGCGATATCAGCTGTTTAGGATTCCCCTCTGTTCTGACGTCACCGCGCTTTCTGATTGGCTACCTGTCACATTCAGCAGGTTGTATTCTAGTTCCAAGTCAGGAAAAACCACACAGGCTGTGATAAAAGGGCCAAGACGACCCAAATAGGGCTGCACAGTGGCGCAGTTGGTAGAGCTGTTGCCTTGCAGCAAGAAGGTTCTGGGCTCGATTCCCGGCCCCGGCCTCCCTGCATGGAGCCTGCATGTTCTCCCTGTGCATGCGTGGGTTTTCTCCGGGTACTCCGGTTTCCTCCCACAGCCAAAAAACATGTCCCTAGGTGTGAGTGTGTGTATGCTGTGCAACTGCAGACTTCTGCCCAGGTCCCCCTTGAAAATGAGATCTAGATCTCAATGGGGCTTACCTGGTTAAATAAAGGAAATAAAAATAAATAAAATATTCAGTATTTAGTGGGAACACCAACATGCAGAAGCCTCATCTGACTGTTCACCCCCCCTTGTCCTCCGGGCCGCAACAAAATGTCCAAGTCTTGACGGTCCGCGGCAATAAAAAGGTTGGGAACCACTGATTTAGAACATGCTAGTAGCAGCACGATGGATCAGAACTTTTACTCTTACAGTTAGCGTTCGGAATCTACCGTAATAAGTTCTGTTAAATCTAATCTTGGCAACGTTTTCTTTTTCGACCATAATAAATGTGATATTCAATTGACCTGTTATGACTCAGATTTTGGGTGTCCGCCCCCCTCTGCTGCTGCTGCATCGTTGAGGAAAACCTGGAGCGGCAGAGAAATCTGAGGCTTATTATATGTTGTTATTTACTGGTTTAAAAAATAAAAAATAAATAAATAAAAAACAACTTTGGGGTTGTGGCTTATAGTTCGGTGCGACTCATAGTTGGGAAAATATGGACTATAATCCTTCCTGGATTTTTTATGTGAAGAACCCAAAGACGATTATTTGATTGTGATTTCCGGAAAACAATATATTTTTACATTTAGTCTCTCCTGCAATCGTCACACTTTTTCTGTTACAAACTGACTCCGGCCCCCCACCAGAGAAGGAAAACGTTATGTGGCCCTCACAGAAAAAAGTTTGGGGACCACTGGTCTAAAGCATTACACAAGTCTGCATGGTGATAATGTTCTCACTTACCAGCAGTGGACAAAATAACGCAAATGCATAGGCACACTGACGTGGACGCACATGTCAATGTGCATCCGAGTCTTCCAGAAACTTTCCGCCTCGGTGAAGGCTATGTGTTTTTAATAGGCAATCAGATCCTCACTGCAGATGCAAAACATGCTGCTGAAGGCGTGAAGCATACAAATTAAGCTGTTTTCTCACAAATATGATTTCCCATATTAGTTTCAAGAAGTGTAAAGCTTTTGGCTTCCATGAAGGAATCTACTTCCTAGTGTTTCCTAGATTTCATAAAATTTTGATCTCCTATTATAATGTAATTTTAACAGGTGAATTAGATGTATGTGATCTACCAAAGAGTGATCATTTTTGGGGACTGAAGGTGAAAATGATAACATCAGCATGTTAACGTTGGTTAACCATAGGAGATTAATCATTTTAATATTAACACATGTAAAAACACATTTAAAAATGTTAAAATAAAATTATTCAGGGGACTGATTTAACCTGAATATTATTTGTTCACCAGTATGTACCAGAATACAAGCCAGTAAAAAGTATGTTCCACTTTCTTTATTTTTTTCTTTACATTTATGTCCTTATAATAACAAATCTGTCCTGTTTATAATTTTATTCTCTTTATCACTGACTGAATTTCTATTCAAGCAACATTTCATTGCTCAGCAATAAACAGCCTTGCATGATCCTTTCACTAAATAACCTCTTCTTTCTTAAGTCTTAAGAAATTGTAAGGCTGTATCAAACATTAAACATTCAAGGTTGGAGAAAGGTTTTAACCAACAATTAACAGGGCTGAGGCTTGAACAGCCACATTCTGAAGGATGTTCAGCCTTCTTACAGTTTCAGTTTGCATTGATACTATATAAATACAGCTTGATATTTATTGGGATATTACTTTTTCCTAGAAGAGTGTGTGTTGAGATTATTAATGCACATCTGGTCTCTTTGTCAGCTTCAAAGTCTCTGTCACAGTGAAACTAGCTGAAGGTGCTCTTCTTTTAGTCTTTTATGTTGATTTGATCAATTTTCAAGAATTTCTATAGTTAGTGATGTTCAGTGCTTGGTTAGGTGATAAATGGACAATTTTGTAGGGAGCCTTTAGTTGAAGGTTTCTATTTGAGAAGGTAAATAAACATGTTATGAGCAATCAGATGTCAATAAAACTACTGAACAGAAAGCCTGCCAACATTAACACAATATCTTTTTTTTTCTTATTAACAACATTTAATTAAAAACATTTGGATTTGACAAGGATGGTATAAATTCTTTGTTTCTGCAACTTGTATAAAAAGACTTTGGATTGGCCATGGATTTCTGAGCTCCTACATGTCCGCTCTACCTTCAGGCCTAACAGACTTTGTAAAGGAAAACTTTTTTCTTTTGTTGAGGCGGAAACTGCTGGGAGATTCGATATTTGAGGCTCTGGTCTCCAGATTTTGAGACAACCTCCCACACTGAACACAACCTGCCCTATTGACTGACAGCTACTTACTCTCTGGCTCTTTAGTTAGCAGGACTATAAATAAAATGCTTTGTGTACGTGTGTAGGTGTGTGTGTGTGTATGTGTGTGTGTGTTTGCTGTCATTTTAGTATATAAAATATAGACTATGTACATATTAGTTGCAATCATAAGACTTTTAAAGGTGGTGTAATGTGTTGTTACATGAATTTTTGAAATGAAAACCAAACCTGATGGTTCAGTTGATGTGACTTTGACATTTGAAACTTGTCAAAACATGCCTGAAAAACAGGATATGTGCAAGTACTGCTCGAGTAGAGCTTGATGCACTTGAGTTTTTCGTGTGGGAATTGGTGAACTAATGTGCAACAAACACCATTTTGGAACATTGGATTTATTGGGTGTTATTCAGTTGTGTGTGTTTTTTTTAAATCTATTTTTAAGCAAGCAGTTTGCTATAGGCTGTTTATTGTCCTCACATATGAACACAGCTGGACTGGGGATAAAGAGTTGACTGAGAGTCCACCTTCAACTGCTTGAAATTTTAATGAGAAATATACAATATTTATTATTATGTTGCCAATATAAATTACAGCAACAGTATTTATTTATAGGCTTTGTATTCATACACACCCTGTAAGATCTCATTTAATGCAAAGTCTAAATTTAAAACTAAAGTCTGAGCTTTGGGCTCTCTGGCTGTCTAATGCCTCATCCAGTGGTCATAAATCACAGTCTATGTGAGAAATTTGTATTGTCGATATATAATGGTGTGTGGAAATAACTACAAGCAGCATCATCTAACCTTGTCGATGTTTTAATGCGGTATTTGTTGTGCAGATGTCTCTTTCTCTGGGAGGCTTGAGAATGATTTAAAGAAGTTCATTGAATCAGAAGTATTCTGTGCACTTTATGGTTTTATAATTAAAGCTTTAAATGCAGAAATTGAAGCCTGGTTTTAGATGTGTTCTATTGTTTGACAATATTTGTTTGTCAGAATAGTTGGATGGACTTTGCAAATGTGTTGCAAATGTGTTTTTATGCATAAATATATATATATAATTTGAGAATGTTAATTTGAGAATGTTATAAAAACTGCTTGTTAAGATGCTTGTGAGCTGTTGCTGAGTCCTCTTTTGTCCTGAGGAACAGGTTAGGTTTTTCTGCCTGTTTGTGAGCCTGTTCAATAGTAGTGAATAAACACCCGGTTGGTCTGCACCTTATCTTTGCCTCAAGCCTGTGGCTTAATTTAGCCTCTAAAGGACATTCTGACATTTCGTATAGCTGTAAAATAAAACTTGTTCTTTTGAACATGTTTTATCAGAGTCATTGGCAGAGTCATTGAACGACTATTTCCTGTTATTGGCTGATTTGCTCACACGTATGGGAAATGACTAATTTAATATTGTTATGCTTTCAATGTGTGGAGGGCTAGACTGACATTTCAGTCAGAGACTGGCTGTGTAACGCGGTTGGCATGCAAGAGTGTGTCAATTTTGCACAAATTGATAATATCCAATTCAGTCAGGGATAAATTCTAGCACTGCTGATTGAAATACAACTACACTGAGTGTAGTTGTATTTTCTTCTTCTTCCACAAAAAATAAGAAAATATTAAATGGTAGAAGTCCACCCTAGTCAAACTTGGGCGTCTTTACTTTTTATTTTTTTGCTTATTGTTTGCCTTAAGGAGTTTGTTATGAATCTGTTTTTCACAGCAGAAAGATTTTATTAATTTATTTTATATTCTGACAGCAGATGATTAAAGACATATTCCCCCTTCTCTGTAAATAAAAGATCTGTGGGAGATTTAAGTAAATTAAATGAATATATGTTTCAGGACAAAGTGATGGAATGTTTGATATGAAGATTTGAAATTAATTAAATAGGCTTTCTATGCTATACAAATGAATAAATATGTGAGCTGTGGAAAAACAAGTAAATTATCTTCCAGATAATCAAAACAAATGAGTGTATTTTACAAGTTTATGGCTACACCTCTTTTAAAGTCAAAATGTGCACAGCAACACAAATAGGCCTTTCCATATTCTTCTTTAATGTGACTGCGCTTTGTCACGTACACCAGATTTTACTTAAGTGAAACTTAAAGACACTTTTCTAAGGCTTAATGGCTTGTAAACCTACAATTATCTAGGTGTACTTGCCAATGTAGCAGCATGCACACTCACATTCACCCTCCTTCTCTCTGATTGACAAGTGGCTGAATTCAACCAGGCGAAGTTGCAAAATAAAGCAGTAAGACATTTCAGTTCCAGTTGACTCAGTGGCCATGCTTTTGAGAAAATTTCCACACCTCTAGATAATCCCTCTCTCAGATAATGGTCTTTTTGGTCAGCCAAGCGACTTCCTTCCCATCATTCCTGACGGAGACATTCTCATCCACTTCTCCATCTGGGTAGAAAGTGACAGGAAGACCATTAGGTGGAGGTGGGGAAACGATCGTAGAGTGACGGCTAGTAATTATCTTGATTTTTTTTTTCAATTATAACGATTTTACAAAAGTGTAATGATAGGGAACTCGTAATGTAATTTAAGCCTGTGTTCAAACTTCAGCTGTCAAATAGATGCCTTCAGATTTCACTCTGGAGTTGGCACATTAACTTCAAGCTGCCCAGATCATATTCACAGCTACCATATCTGACAAAAGATTTTTGCTGATTTAGCCTATGTGCTTATTGTCTTTGGCTAAAGAAAATATTTCTTGAAATAATAATCTTTGCTCACAGGAATCTCTGCCAACATGAGTTGCTCTGTGGTCTTTTCGTCACTCTTTTCAAACACTCCAGGGTTAGCATGAACTTAGGGACATACAATTTTCACAAATTTGCTAAATGTGTGTAAATCTGAATTAGCACATGCACCTGATTCTGAAACGAGAGGGGGAAAAAACAAACAAACATGTTTGCTCTTAAAATAGATTCATTGATCAGATAGAATTTTTAAATGAGATATTGCATTTAGGGAAAAGTCTGTTCACATTTATGTAAATTATACAGCCAGTGCACAATTCTTGGCATTTTTAAGCCTGAACTTATTGGCGTTTCAAAGATCACACTTAAAAACGCAACTGAAAACTGTTGGTAATGTTGGTGCAGAAGAATAAGCAGGGAATAAGTCAAACCTCTGTGCTATTGACCGTACAGGGATGTCACAGAAAGTAGAACTCACCCTCTCTCTTAATGAGCTCTGCCTTATATTTTAGTCAAAACATCTGTTTTATTTTTTTTATTAAATGAATGATCTAAACACAAGTTTTACTTAAAGACAAAAAAAACTGTTGCAAATTGCAGGAATCTGCTCAACTTGTATTCAAGGCAGTTCTCTTTGTGAATCCTGTGAAGAAACAAAACAGGTGGCAGGAACAAATACATTTGCAAACACAGAAAAGATTGCAGGCCTTCCATCACCAGTCTTTTTTTTCTGATTGTCCTTTCAGAAAAATTGATGTTTTCTGTTCGAACAGAGACCTGTAGGAACTGGAATTTATGCAATCTAACATTTAGGTATAACAGAAATTTCTTACAGTATTACACTTGTCTGACCTTCAAGAGAACTTGCTGAGATATCCTCCCCACAGGGAGCTTGTTAACAGTTTTTTTTCCAGTTGCAAAAAATCTTCGTGGATTTAAAATAGTTTCAAAACAATCCTGTGCTCTACACAGATTAATAAGAAAAGCCTCTCGAAGGTGACTGCTGGAGATTTGTCTTCCTGTGATTGTGTTGATATAAAACCAAGAGCTGCAGACCGAGAAGGAGCCAAAACATTTGCTTTCTCTGACAGAGCAGGCCATTTCTAAAGACCATTGTATTTGATTGCACCATCAGGTTGCCACTTATCCTCTTAATTGTAATAAAAGCATAATAGGTGTACTTCATTTTCACATTCTGTTGCATTTTTTTAAATCTTTGCCAGGCACTTAAAATATGCTGCAATTAGCTAATTTCTTGATTATCTAGTTTCAGACTTGATTTATTTACTTTTTTTTTGTTCTGTTATACAAACTGTTCAAGTGAAAGTTGATGCAGCATCATAATACATTTCAAGTTCATATGCTGACTAGGCTCACTAAGCATCTTTTATTTGGCTTTGTTTGAGCCATTCAGATTTGGATTTGTGTATGTGGCGAGTGGCATGGACCAATGTCCTTCTGCATATCCTGAGTGCACTTAAACAGAGGGTCACAAACTGATGGTGAGACATCCCCTTGAGTATTTGTTAATGGAGAGTAGTTATAGCACGTTGTGCTCATCTTTTTCAGCAGAGCAACCCAAAGCCATCCCACTACCACTGAGTGATTGTACACATGATGTTCTTTTTCTGAAATACTGTTAGCTTTATGACAGAAATAATCGGACACACACCTTCAAATATGTCTCATGAGTACACAGAATATCTCCGTGTAAGTCTTGATAATTATGAAGATGTTTTTTTTTTCTCGTTTTATTCTTTCAAATGACAAGCTGCTTTTGGTCAGCAGTGGTTTTGGTCAGTCTCTTTCTTACTGGGTAAATTATGAACACTGACGCTGAACACTGAGGTAAGTGAGGAGAAAGCATTGCAAAGTAAAGGTTTACTGGTAAAATCAGCCCTCTCTGGTAAATAATTTGAGGATAAATTGGCATCTTTAACTTGTGCCTGTTGTTCACCCCAGGCCATTTGTTGGGACTGAGTGTTTTGTTGTTTTGGCTGCATACGAGGTTGTGTGTGGCAACAGATGATTAAAGGCATTTCCCACTGCTCTGTAAATAAAGGATCGGTTTGAGTTTTAATTAAATAGACTGGACATGTCTCAAGATGGAGTGATTGTTGATATGAAGATTTCAAAGTAATTAAATAAGGTTTCTAGATTATCGTGCAACAAATAAATAAATATGTGAGCTGTGGAAAAACAAGCAAATTATCTGAGACAAGTGAAGCATGCGGTGATCTGATATTATTTTGGGATTTTTGCAACTCTACCAGACTTATCCCTGTCCTTTGTCGGCAAGTCCTTAAAATGTGGTTTATTTTTAATCAACTCAAACCAACAAATTAAAGGAGATGTTAATTTTGACTTCACAAAACAGGAGTAGAACATTTTTAAAATTGGTGTTGAAATGAAAACTTCCCAGTTTCTGATAAAAACACATACACTGGTGGTATTTGGTTTCTTTTAGTCTATTCTTCGTGTCAGAAAAGCTTTATTTAAGTGATTTCTCAAATCTGACAGTAATCAAGGCTAGGTGTCCTTAGTGAAATGGTACACATACACTGCCACTCACTGCATGTCATCTTTAAAAATCAGAGAAATATGTACAGCTGAAAAATACTCAGCTATTTCCACACATTGGTTCCTATTTATCATTAAAAAAAACTCTTGTTTTACCCTCACAGTCCATTTCCTCTGAACTCCCTGTGGTGAAATAAGAGACAAATTAAAGAAGCCAATCTACCAGATAACTGCTGAAACAACTGATTTCAAACAGGTTTGAGCGAGGTGTTTTGTTGCTTAATGACACCGTCCCCCTCCCACAATGCATTATATTTGTGTTACTGAGCGCAATAATGTCAAGGTTAACTGCATCCCGTAACGAAGCCAGCCAACCTCCACATACTCAGTGGAGTTGACCTTTAAACTATTCAAACATAGGACCAAAAAACAAAGGCTTACCAGCCAACTTCAGTACCTGTATGGAAATGACAAATAAGGCAGCTGTGCAAAAATTAGTATAAGAAGGGATTTTTACTTGCAGTCTCTGAAGTTTTATGGGGACAAAAAAATTGTGGGATTCATTATTAAACACATAGGAAGATTGTTCATAAGAAAAATACATTTTATAGTAGGGGATGTTCTATTAACTCAATCAAAATTTTGCTTGGAAAAAGCTTCTTCTCTCTAAAAATGACATAGCAAGATCACTTATGTCGTCATCTGCTAAAGGCTAGATGTCTTTTATTTTATTCTAATACCTTATTTGGTTTGGATGCATAAACCCTTCAACTTTAAGGACTTGCACCCTCCTTTTACTATGACTATTGCATCACTATCCAGATATTGTAACTTCTAGTTCAGAAAGACCAAACAGTGAACAATATTTCTTGTGAAAAAGAAAAAAAAAGACTTTGAAACAACTCCTCTGTGATGAACAGAAGACTTAATTAGTTAATTGACTAAATATTTTGTCCCTGTCTTTGCTTGTCTCACATCTTATGAATAATTTACAAAATGTGCCATTTGTGCATGTTAGTAGTAATTTAGCAATGACTTCTTTCTCTCATACTGTTGACATCAGCTTGCTGGTTTTTCTCTATGCCTTTGCATCAGCTGATAAGGACCATGGATTTAAAACCCATTAACTGACACTGGTGTCATGTGTTAATGTGTATTTAATTGTTATTTCTCGATTTTAATCTAGATCACTTTAAAATGCATTTTGTATGAATGTTGCTATGCAAATAAACTGACTAGTAATTTAATAAAACATTGTCTCCCTTCAGTCAGCTGACCATCAGTCCACAGCAACAGGTGGAGTGGGGCATGGCACGGTGTCAGTGAAGAGAGTTGTACAGTATTGAGTGCCATACACGGCATAAAATAACTAAGCAATGAGAAAATAACAATTTAGCTGTTTTTAAAAAGAGGAACTCTTTAAATGGTAAACTCATAAAAATCCTTAATGACTTTGGTAGTCTCAGATTTTAAAATATTTTTAGTGTTAACAGTGTGCTTTATATGTGTAATAGTAGCCTACTTTCATAACTATGCAATGTTACGAGTTGCCATAGCAACTCAAACAACTGAGCAAAAAAAAAAAAAAAAAAAAAAAAAAGGTCCGTCCCGGAAATCTGTTCGACGTTCATTCCGCTGCCGTAAAGGCTTGTGGTGAAACAATGAAACACCAGTGTTTAGTTCCGCATGTGTTGTAAATCAGCTGAGCTTTTGCGAAACGAGACACACGGTGAAAGTTTTACATTTCTAAGTATTAGATCTTTTTTAAAGCGGCAATAAATGTGAGGAGCTAGTGCTGACAATGTACTAAAGTCAAGAAAGGAACAGAACTATAGCGGCATCAACAAGAAGCTCCTGACAGCGGGAGCACGAGGAGAAAACTCAGCAGTTGAGCCGAACAGCCTGTCCTGATGCGTCAATAATAATGGACGCCGTTGTGAAATTCGCAAGTCAAAGCCAAGGGAGAGACCGTATATTCAGGTGCGCTTTTCATTTATAAAGTTGGCCAGGCGTATTTCTGAAGAAAATAATAATAAATCTGCCAAATTGCTGATGTTGCTTAAGTAATAACTTTGATAACTTTCCCTGTGTTGTTTTGGCTTTCAGAGCTACCCAGTATGCCTGTGCACTGTCAATATATTTACTACGAAACAAGCCTGATAGAAAGGACCTGGTGGCCAGACTTAAAAGTTTGGAAAATAATATGAGTGCTGGACGAAAATGTGAGTATAATTGTAAAAAATGTGATTGTTCGAAAATATTTGTATGCATTTAATTATCATTAGTCAACTTTTATTAATTAATTTATGAAAACAAATTTTCCTTGTCTGCAGTGCCCCCTTTGAATGTGTCACTCATGTCTTTATGACAAACATTAGTGTTTTGCTCAAAGTTTGACATATTTGGAAATGTTAAACTTAAGACATTTTCATAATTATGAGTTAATGAGCATTGTGAAAAATCAATCATTCTTTGTGATTTTTGGGATTTCAAGTACTTAATATGAGCTGTTTGACTTTAGGGATTTTAAAGCCTGGTAAAATACTTATAAAAAATACAAGTGGTGAACTGAGATTTTTAAGGTTTTAATATATAGTGTCCCATTTCCCTCATGAATGTGTGAAAAAGACAAGAGACTTGGTTTGATTTGGGAATGCCTGGAAGCGAGGTCAGGCGTTATAGCATTTCCCTTTTCTGTTCTTGCGGGCCTCAGAGGGGTAAACTATTGATACACCGCTTAATTATTTCCTCTACATCTTAGCTGCCACCTCAACTCTCTGCTTCTTTGGCAGCCTGACTTACTAACTCATTTTCTCATAATTTCTTAGCAAAGTATTTTGGTTTAACATTCATTTGGAACAAGGTCCCCAAGAGGTTCTGAAAGCACGAAAGCTTTGCTTCAAAAGTGCTGTAAAGTAGACATGAATGTCGACCTTGACCTTTGTACTACGGAGTTGCTAACATGCTAAACTTATGTAGTTTGTGTAGCTGTGTGGTAACCCGTTGGATGCTTGTGGACTGCTTATAGCAGAACGTTCACTTCATGTTTCTCTTAAACTCATTCCTGCTTTCATTTCTGCCTCCTTTGTCAGTGCTCAGGCTAGGAAATGCAGCCAATTCCATTGTGGCTGCTAAACAAACCATGCAGCTCTCTGACCGTGTGCTGGGCCTGTGCCTCACAGTGGCCAACATCAACCGGGCCCTCTACTTTATCTATGATAATGCAGTGTGGGCCAGAAATGTGGGCCTCATCCGAAGCATCGACAAGGAACGCTGGAGCATAAATGCCTCTCGCTACTACCTCTTCTCATTAGTGATGAGTCTGACCCGAGACCTGTATGTAATTCTCCAGTTGATGCAAAAGAAAGGGAGAGATAACCGCTTCAAAAGCAGAATGAACCAGCATCTCAGTGACTGTCCCGAAGTAGCGGAAGCTGTTATTCCTGAGCTGGATGCCCTTATTTTCCTGCTTCTGGAGACTCTGAGATCAGAACCGACTGTTGCCTTGGACACTGTGAAAAACATCTGCGATCTCTTCATTCCTTTGGATAGGCTGGGCATTTACAAGTCAAGTGCAGGAGTTGTTGGATTTTGTGGGCTGATATCTTCCCTGATTGGCATTTTAACCCTCGCACGGCCCACTTTGAGGATCAAACCCTGATAAGGAGGGTGGAGTTTGACCAAAGGTTAAAACAGATTGATGATTTAATTTTAAATGACACAAGCTAGCAATAACAGGCAAGATAATACCTTTCAATGATAATTGTGTTGTGTGGTTTTGTAGCAGAATCTGGATTTACTATAAGGCTTCCTAGCAATAATATAATTAGAGATGCATCAATCAAGCATTTCATGTCAGATTGCAATTTTTGCTTTTTTCTGAAGTCTAACCTTCCAACTGAGATTTTTGGTTCATTTCAAAGATGAATTGCAGGATAATTCTTTAACATATCAAATCATGTCCCTAACCTATATGTGATTTTAATATCCTCGTAGGAAGTACAAAGTACCTTCTACTGGTTGATTGCTTATAGATTAAAATTTTGTGAATGCTTATTTGTGATGTATTTAATGACCAGTAAAAAAAGTTCAGGTTTGACTGACAGTTAAGGGACAATTTTTCTTTTTCTGACCGACTAACTGGTGCATCTCTAATTAACAGCAGCTTCCTGTAGAAAATACTTTCTGAACAACCTAAGATCAACATTGTTGCATTCCTGTTTTCTACACTACCAGCAGTTTCACACTTGATAGACTCCCAAGTAATATGAAACAAAAATTGTTTACATTGCAGGGTTGTTCATCTGCTTTCAAAAATGTTTAATATTTTTATTTGTGGAATTGTTTGAAAATTACTGGTCATCTGGCCCTTTTAGTATTTCATACTTTTGAAATATATTGGGTTTTGTACATCACCTAACTATGCAAGATGTTTTGTCCAGACCAGGTAGCAATTTGTTCCTGAATTGGTGACTTATGATTAACAATTGGTGCATAGTGAGAAAATAGGATTTTGTGACTTAAAACTGTAAGATTAACCAGCAGAATATTACTCAGTTATTTGATTTGATCAGAGGCCATAAACTTTTTTTCCTCAAAGATCAACCACCAGAGATCACTACCAGAGTTGCAGAAATTTTTGAATTATGTAAACTTTTTAAAAGGTGCTTTAAAATGTAAAGAAAAGGGATGATGAGCTAATTTATCTTCGTATTTGATCAGGAATGTTTACCTTCTGAGAGAAGTGAACTGTTGTCCAAGTGTTGACTTGAATAGTTTGTTTGCCGGTACGAAACGGAAGGAGATGAAATAATGAGTGGGTACATAATGGGAGAATAAATTGAGTGTTAGTTATTGTTCAGGCCACTGCTTCTGCTGTGCTTATTGTTTTGTGATAAAATGCTGCTAATCTGATATCAGTGAAGAGTTAGCGGCTTCTCTGCCAAATGAGGGAAAACACTTTGATTTTAATGTGCTACTGAAACAATCTGCTGGAGTTCAACAATAAATACTGTTGATGAGGTTAACTCGAAAAAAAGTGATACAGGATTAAGAGGAAAAACTATGCATGGCCATTTTATCTGTTCAAGAAGAGTTTGCTCTATGCAACATGTTTGTCTTGTGTTTAATCCTTTCAGAAGTAGTTACACTGCCCTCTTTAGGACAAATGACAAATTGTACAATTGAAGAGCTTTTTTATTTTCTGTTTCACTCAGACGACAAAACATTTGTTTTTTGTAAAAGATTATTCTCCAGAGATGTTGTATTCATCCAGATATTGCAAAAATACAGTATATCCCATTGTCTCTTTCACAATTGTTTAGTTTGGCTATGCAAAGAACGAATGAGCGATGCACAAAATAGTCCCTCAAAAAATGTACAGACACTAAAAGCAATAAATAAATTTGTTCCAAGCAAATAAAATACAATAATATATAGCTGACAAAAGGTTTTGTTTCACATTTCCACTGGTATGTTATTGTTTCCAGTACCAGCAATCTATTAAAACACACCTTAATGGAAAAAAATGTGGAAGCAGATGAAGATTAAATTAAACTGAAACTCAGACTGTTGAAAGCACATTTAAGCAGACCTGGCTTTGAGTTGATATCCAAATAGGTCTTTAATCCATAAGACCGAGTCTTTATTACTGGAAAACTTTGATCTAATTTATTAAATATGCCTGTTTGTGCTTTCAAAGAGGCATCTTTTGAGATTATGCAAAAATAGAACTTTTAAAAAGTGGCAACAGTGTCAAGCTAAGGATTTGTAATTACTGCTGGCAGTTTTTCTTTCCCCATAGGATAATAACTGTATGATGAATCTGACTGCTCTGAGTGAAAAGGCACCTTCAGTAGTTAGCTCCTGCAACAGGTAAATCAGAAAAAGATACATAGATTTTTTTTTTCCACAAATGGTACACATGTCCTGGTGATACTGTCACAGGTTTACAGTTTTTTTCCCCTCGTGAAAAATTACTTGTACTATGTTAGAGGTACATATTTGTAAGCTTCTGAAAGAAATTTGTTTTAAAATGTATTGCTATCAGCAAACTATGGTTTGAAGAGTCTCACTGTTGCTCTAACCATGTTAAAATCTCAACCATTAAGTAGACCACTGCAAAATCCCAATAAATTTTGGATATGCACTTAAGTTGTGCTTATGCATTTTTTATATACCTGTTTATTTTTTTATGATTTTTAGCATTTGAAGCTGGTTTACAGTTTATGGGATTACAGTTGTTTTTCCTCCAATCATCAGTGCCGATACTTTTTTTTTTGTGTTATTTCATATGTGCTCAAACAGAATAACAATTTTTACTCAAATCCTTCAAGCGTATCAGAGTACCGCATTTAAAAATGTCTGTTTGATTGCAAAAAACCCCAAAAAAACATTTGGCCACTAAACTTTTGGCAATAGAGCTGCTGCACAAATAAATCATCAGAAGCAAATTACATAGATTCCTGCAGGTATTATGTGTTTTTGAATCTCTGACAGAACTGGATGGTACTAGAAACTCCTGTACAGTTTGTGATTATCGCACAAGAAGACAACAAATGATGAAGAAAAAAAAAACTTAAGACATAAGTACATGGCACAAACAGACAACTTCAACACAACAAATAACCAGTAACCAAAAGTACAATTGGACTAAAAGCCATTCATAGAAATGATCTGAGAACACTGATTTTTGCAGGATAAACCAGGAGCATTTGGGAACATGGGCAACTAGGAGAGTTGGAAATGTCTGACATACAGTGCATGTCAAGGCAAGTGTTAACTTCATTCATCTATTACAAGTCACTTTTAAGACAATAGGTGTGAGTACTGCTACTATGATGCAAATGTTTAGAGAAAACTACAAATATTCCAATTTCTACATCAGAACCAGGGCTTATTCAGGTAAAATTAAAAGCACAGGTTGTGACCGATCAGATGCACATTGATATATATCAGAGGGTGTAAAATCTTTATCTGGATCCGTTTTGTGTTCTCACTAGTCCTTACAACCAACTTAAACAAAGCAATTTTGGCTTCAAAAAACCCACAAGACCAATCTCTTACGAATCCTTAAATTACACACGTTAGTCACATTTGTCTGAATAACACCTTAATGTAACACTCATAGAAGCTGATAATGCATTGTTTTTAGCCAAACCTTCTATTAAACTTAAGTCAGGGCCTTAACAGCAGTAAAATTACACAATAAAACTATCATCCATCTACAGTGTGAACAGCATTATTTCTATGGAAGTAAAGCTATGGTCAGAAGACTTGAGAGATGAGTATGTTGATAATCATTTCATATCAAAAGGCAGTTCATGGCACTTTAGGCTACATTTGTGAAACTGACTCTAAAAGTGCACAGTATTATGTGAAATCCAGCAAATATACAGTGGAACTATTGTGGAACCAATATGATCTTCATCAACATAGCTTTAATCTGCTTTTTGACATGAACCATGAGTTACGCCATATCTTCACCCAAGTGACCCACACATACAAAGAAATGAATCATGCAAGTCCCTGCATAAGTTATGTGAAATGGAATGACATTGAAAATATCACTTGAAGAAAATTAAGTTCATAAATGCATAAAAAGCAGAGAAAAATACTGCTTTATCAGTGGAAATATCAGTAATAGCATAATCCTGACATCGGCCCTGCTAAAATGTTTCTCATTACCAAGAAGCATGTTATGATGGGTAAAAACTATTGCAAAACATTGATGACAGCGGTTACAGACATTTGTATACTTCTGAATGCTACAGTGGGCGCCATTTGGGCCATAATCTAGAGGCAGAAATAACATTTAACTATAAGCCCACCATACCAGGTGCTCTTGTTAAGATTACTAAGAATAAATCAACAATCAGGAGACTTGTCCAAGGGCCATAAAGAAGTCAATGAGCATTAGAAACACCTGCAACTAGAAGGAACAGCTTTCCATGGAAACTGTAAGTAACTCACTTATTTGCCCTGACTTCTATAAGGATTACTGCACAAAAACTGCTGAAAAAAAACACTTTTAGGACCTTTTTAACTTGCTGCAGTACATTTGGACGGACCAAACACAACACAACGAGAATTTGGGGGAGATGAGACCAAAGCTACACTCTTTGAATGTCATTACACACACCAAGTTTGGAGGAGAAATTGTACTGCAATCACTTTAAAAAACAGCAAACAAATAGTGAAGTTTCAAGGTGGTAAAATCATTATGTGGAACTTTTGTTTTTCATATTGAGACTATTAGACTTCATATAACAAATGGAAGTGCTGTTCTGCTTTACTACATATAGTTTAAGGACTTATTTGTCTCCCATTCTTTGTATGTGGGTCATTACTTGGGCCATTAATGACCCCCAGGCAAATTTCATGGCAAAAGATAAAAGTTGACGTTTTCAATAATTCCCCTCTGAGTATTTTTTGGCATTTCTGAGAAATGAGACAGAACATTAGCAGACATAAAATTCATTTTGATTGTAGTTCATAGACACACGTTTCAACCTTTGACTCTGCAGCCACTCCATATATCCTACTTTAGTGATCAATATTAGATCAGGTCTCAGTTCTGCAGGCTTTTGGAAGAATGATAAATTTTAATCAATCTGAGTTCTACAAATGTTTATTTTGCCATTTTAATCTAATTTAAAAAGCCTTACAGTGCACTTATAACTAGCACGAAGCAATAGATGCCAGCATGTTTCTTATTATTGTACTAAATTAATAATTTATAACCCTAAATACATGTTCTATCTTAAAATCCACAAACAATTTTTGTATTTAAATATAAACAACACTTCAGTGGATTTTTTTTATACCCCTAAGTTTGATTGTACCATCACTTAGTTACTTACAAATTGACACCTTAAAGTTTCAACCAGTTTAAAAATATAATTACAAAGTATGTAGTTAGGTAGGAAGGATCGCATCTGTTGGCCTCTCCTTTTTACTTGTCGTGTTTTACAGCAGAACTGAAACCAGCTCTTGCAGCCATAAATAGAGCTGAAAAAAACAGAGCTTTAAAGGGTAACATCTGATCACGAGTAGGCGGTCTCGGCCCACTTTTGACAGAGCACCTTACGCCCTCCATTCCATTGACACTGTGGAGGAAAGTAAAGTGTCTCAGCATCTCTGGGACCTGGCTCAGCAGTCTTTGGGTCCACCTTGAGTCTTTTGGTCCTCTTTTGTTGCTACCCGGTGTGGGTAGTGTGCAGTCACTAGGAAACTAATCCCTGTGTCCGGTCATATTCGGCGATCAGGCCTTTGATATGCGACAGTTTTTTGTGGAGGTACTCGCACCGTTTCTTTTCTTCCCGGTATCCAGGAAACTTCTACAAAAAAAAAAAAAAAACAGAAAGGGAAAAGAGTCTGTGTTAAATTTTTTATTGATGGATGTTTCCCATTAAATCCATAAAAAAGTTCTCATTGTAAGAACTTTTGTTTATATTAAATTTACCTATCCAAGTATGACAAACATAGCATTCATCAAAGTCAGGACATTGCAAAAGAAGTGATTAAGCTAATAAACCTTTGAAAGATATCTTACTTTCTTATATTTTCGATATTTTTGTAGTATTTGGTCCTCCATGAGCTGAAAAAAATACAAAAAGAGAGTAGTTACTGCCCTGTACATGTTGCACTTTCTCTTTGGTATTTTCCTAAATGAAGCAGTTTCAGCAGGCTCCCAGTACAAAAAGTACCTTGTATGCCTGTGTTCCCGGGGTGTGAGAGTGTTGATCTTTGAGCCCAACTGAACAAACATCTCCGTGATGGCCCCAATTCTGTCATGAAGAGCTCTATATTCATCGTATTCAGCACAAAAGTCGTCGTGGTACATTTGCCGCTGCTCCAGTGTTGTTACAGTGCTGTATTTTCTGAAAAGCAAAAGGAAACACGTCTTAATCTCTGGAAACCGAGTATGTACCGAATCCGTCCACTAGATGGCTCTGCAAGAATTAGATCAGAGCATGGTGTGTTGAGCAGATGTATAAACGTAGGACATAAGATCTTTTGTTTTTGTGAGTTATTCTCAGTGAAGCTTCCTCTGTTTATCTGAATGAGTTGAAGCAGAACCGTACTGTTAAGGGAAACTTTGGTTTTTCCTTCGAGCAGTAGGTTAAGACTGAAATTCAAAACTACGCTGTAAAATGTTGAATCGACAACTGGTGTAAAGAAAGTTGGCTATGTTCTACTCATTAAAAAAAGGTTAATATAACAAATTTTTAAAACCTTACATGAAATAGTCGGGCAATTCTTCAGTTGAGGCTCGGTTAACAGGTGTTTTGTCTCGCTCGTGGTCTGTAACTGTTTAAAGGAAACATTCAGGAGAAAGATTAATTTCAGTATATAATCTGGCAACAAGTCTGCCATATTGTGAGAAATTATTTAATGGTGTCTCTGATAACTGATCCAATCCAAGGCGAGCAGTTACGTCAAAAGAGCAAAGCAGGAGGTAAATCTGCCTGCTGATTAGCTCGGCCATAGGTCACCCAGCTGTTACACAGTCAATCATCAACAGACAACAGAGTCACTGTTCTTACTGCTGTCTTAGATCAAATTCTATTAAATGCTCCTCTTTTATTACTACAAAAAAAAAATCTTATAACTCAATCTTGGAAAGTTTGTTTCTTTAAACGGCCTTCTTGCACAACCTTGTCCTTATCTTAACAGCAAAACAGAACAAATTATGACCTGATAAGACTTTGGCATTCACCTTTAACATTTTCTTGGTTCTGCTTCATGTCTGGACTAGTCTCAATCCAGTCTGGCTTTAAGCGATCTCGCTCCTTGTCTTTGTGTTTCTTGGACCTTTTCTTTTTGTGCTGGCCATTAGCGAGCTGCTGTTCAGTGCATATAGAGGTGCCATTGTGTCGAGGCTTGGGACTGGGTAAAGTGGGAGCCGGTTCCGTCTTCTCTAGTTTGGAAATAGCACACGGCATGCTGAGCTTGTGTGGCGAGTACAGACCGACTGGGTTTCCCTGAAGATGATTATTGGTTATGTTGAACTCTGTTTTTGTCGCCGCACAAGAGTTTCCGTGACTGGAGGAGTTATGAGCCCCATTGGTGCCACAGTCTGCATGAGAGGGCGACTGCAGGGGCGGACATTGTTCCGACAGCCTTTGTTTTTTGGGGGTTTGGCTGCTGGAAGCGTCCAAAACCAGTGACCGTTTCTAGAATGAAGGGGAAAGAAAACAAATTAAATATTACTAGAAAATTTCAAAGAGGGTTTTTATAGTACCGTGGATAAATTAGTCATTCTTCAGATAGAGTTGAATTCTCTTTGGGGAATGAACATACCATTCAAAAATATTAACAGTAAGCTTAGAAGAAATACCAAATACAGAAAAAACTATGAGAAAAGTTTATGTCAAATAAGCAGAGGTAAATTTACTTTACATGATTGACTTTGAGGGCTGTATGTCCAAGACAATCAATATTTGAGGCATATTGGTTGTTTAATTTTTAATCACATTCTCTAAGTGACCAATATTATTATTCTTATAGATTGTTTTGATATTCCAATTAGAAACCTATTTATAAAGCAGTTTTTAGAACGAGAATCCATACGTTGCTGTAACGAGAATCCATACGTTGCTGTAAAAATAATATGCACATAAGTGAATATGACTAAATAGACAAAAACAGGTTTAAAGCATTTGAATTAGTTCTGGAGGTTTTTTTGTTTGTTTGTTTGTTTTTTAAAAACTCTTGTCACTTTTTATCTTTGGTCCTGCAATGGATGCAAAGTTTTATAGATTTAAAATATATACTTCTCTTTGTCTATAAAGACTAGTCATGTATCCGGATATTTCCATAAAACAGAACATAACATCACTTATTCATTTCCTGGTTCTGGGAAATAACTAACCATGTAATTTAATTCCTATTGTATGATTCCAGTAAGGGCTATTTGAGTTAGTTTTGTTAATGCATTTTGTTTGTACATTGAATTAAGAGGGTAATGCCTCATTTTTAGTCATAAGAAAATTAGGAAATAAAAACAAGACAAATCTTGCAACATGAATATTTACCACTGAGATATTTTTGGCAGGACTGAGTCGTGAGGGAGAATCCCCAAGAGTTTTGTGCAATGAATGGATGGACTGGGGACTTCTCGATTGGTTGTTGTGCAGTGGCTGAAGTTTCCTGCGAAGACATTTAGAACACAGTACCTTTACTTAGACTAGCTTGAAGGTAAATGGCCCATAAAGCGAAACAGGAAGAACATAGAATTGTAGATTTTTGTGCAATGGGATGAGCAATTACAGTTAGGAAAAGATAGAAGTGGAAGTCTGTCCACAGAAGAAATAATTACAGAAGTTATGCAACTGTGTTTTTGCAAAATAACACACAGGAGCTGTCCACAGAGACTAAACACAGACTCGTATGAGAAACAATAGCTGCATATTTAACCTCTTTATGGCCAAAACCTTTTTTTTCCTGGTAATCTGCTTCCTTCAGCTCCTTCCTTGAACAGATGCCATTACCAAAAGTCACTTGCTGCAGTGAATTCTTGCCCTCTCATTAATAGTGACAGTAACAGTGGAGTTCCTAGCCACTAAGTTCTTAGAATGCTTTGAACAAGTAACCTATCAGATAAACTGACTACAGAGAAGATGCTCCCAAGTTTATTCCATCCACATCTTTGTTGTTTTTGGCAAAATATTTGAATGAATACAACTGCAAAGCTTTTACACTCAGCAGGAGTGCTGCAAGATCCTAGTGGGAGTTGTGCTTTTTCCAAAATGGCACTGGAGCACATGGCTTCCATGTTTTCTGGCAGGCACTTAAAGATCACTCCTTAACTGCTTAGCCTCGCAAGTCTTGCCACTTGGCAGCACAGTGCATGAAAAATGTTCCATTGCTTTGATGTCTCGATTAAAATATTCTTCTGAGAAAAGGAGTTGTCATTTAGAAGCAGCATTAGAAAAACAAATATCAAAGCAGACTGACACCAATAGCGCTATTCACAGTAACTCAATAAGCGATGACCATATTAGACTGTTTCTACACAAGAGGCTGAACAAGTTTTGTAGTGCATTAAAAGTAAAGCCATATTTGCTGATGAACATTGTCTTTATGCTAAGCTAAACAGTTAGCAATTTATGTACAAAGAAAGTATAAAAAGTGAAAATATTTACAATTACACTGCATGTAATAATAATAATAATAATAATAATAAAATTAATAATAATAATAATAATAATAATAATAACATTTAAATATTGTCTTGTCTTTTGCTAAAGTTTCATATTTGGCCTAAATGAATTCCCACCTGATGAGAAGCCTGTGGATAAGTTGCTTTTCCTCTTCCAGATATCCAGGCCAGTCTCTTTGGACAAGTTTGTAAAGCTCATCTTTCAGAGAGTAGCTGCTATCCTTAGGATTCAGCTTACCAACCTGGAAAACCAACATTCCCGTTATAGGACAGAAAGTAGTGTAACAGGGAACAAGTCTAGCTGTACTTATAGCCTCAGACACAGGATTGTTGCACTATTTTTATCACTTGTATAAACTAACCCCTCTAACACAAATATACCCAAAGCAACCAACTGTCTCTGCGATGACTAGGATCCCAGCCTGTGTTATCCCAACCCTTCTCCTGTCAAAAACACTATCTTCTCATTCAAAGATAATTAAAGCACAGCGCTAATTACAGTTACCACTGCCTGCACAGTCTCCAATTGATGATTGCATTGGGACCCTCAAACAATGTGAACACAGGAAATATGCCTGACATAGACTTAATGGTATCAGATTATTTTTATTTGCACAATTGATGACCAGGCATGGGTATATTTATGCAATTCTTTTAAATAATGCTTAATTTTTCAGTGCTATACCAGATCCCAAAGGCAGTTAAATTTGCTCATTGTCTAAGATACATTTACAATGTATACAAAAAAATATTTTAATTGCAATATATTAATCCACCAATCTCCTACCTCCTCTAGTACAGAGGTCAGATCAGCCTTGTCCTTTGGGCTGGCCCTCTCCCTCTCTAGCCATAGTAGCATGTCAGGCTTCCTGTAGGGCTTTAGGGCCAGGAGATGAATGATGCGATCCCTTAAGGGCCGATGTGCCACCGGGCTGGGGAGCAGGGGCCTCTTGTTGCTGGGGGAGTGCTTGTTACTGCTGTCAGAGCTGGAGACCGGGCCCTGTTTCCTTTGCACTTTCACATATTTACCTATTGATAAAGAAGATAAAGAGTTTTTAAAGAGATCAAGTTAATCAGAGGTAGTGGGTATTATACCAATAATCTCAAGTTGTTTGATTCGGCTAAATACTGCCCTAAAGAGGAACATGCTTTCAACTCATCTGATAAGAGGACTCAGGCAGTGAAAGTATCCTGAGAAAACAACACTGCCTTATCATTCCCAATCCTGTCCTGAGGGTAGATATACAAATCATGCCCCAATTTACTAAGTCAAGCCCACACATGACAGGCAGACAATACGTTTTTGTCATTTTATCTCTTCTGTTTTAATGGAATCAGCTTTATGCAGGTGCAACAGATAAGACTGAATTTACATGCCAGTCTAAAAAAGTAGTTCACATGCATCAATACACAGAGCTCAATGCCGAGCTCATGCATTTTTGTTTTTTTTTATGTGTGTAGAGGCTGCAACAGTGTAATGATGAGATAGTAGAATGGGCTTCTCCTAAGTAAACAGGTAGGGTGGGGAAAATAAAGCAATTAACTCACGAGAAGGTTTTCTTCATGTTACAGAACTAATTCAACTGGACCCAGGTCACTTCTTGTGGATGTCTGCCGACCGTAATCTCATTACAATCCTAAACCATACATTGGTTTGAAGGTTTTTAAAGGTCAAAGACCAACACTGTGTGTCAACAGAGAGAGCTTGGTTGATACTTGACTTTATTATTAACATATCCTGGAGGTGTTATTGTCTCAAACAATTGGAAATATACAGGGTCGTGCAAAAGCATTTGTGCTCCTGAAACTTAATTTTTTTTTTACACTATAACTGAAAATGTTCTTGCCTTATCAATCAGCTATTTGAATTTAAAAAAAATCATCCACCGCTTAATTTAAATTCAGTACAGCTGTTCTGTTCATAAAATCCCTATTTATAGTTTTGATTACAACGCAAGAAATGCTCAAACACCCCAGGATGTATCAATACCTTTGCAAGGCGCTGCTCGGAGTTGAAGGTTTCTAAAAGACCGTATTGTTAACACTTACCTTAGACCAAGTAATGGAGCTATTCATCTCTGACTAAAACAACCTGCAGTGCAACATTTCAAACAAGCAGCAACTAGAGATATCCCTTCAGAAGTTTAAGCTAGAACTGCTCGAGGGACATATTTGTGTCATAATTGTTTGTACCACTTTGAAACTTTACCGTACTGTGGAAGTGTTTCTGAGAACTAGCTAAACAATAAGCTTAGCATCTGTTAGCCATGTGGTAATATTACTGGGGATAGCTTTCTATGTTTTTTTCTTTCTTTCTTTTTTTTTTAAACTTATTTTAGCACCAGGTGCTTACAAAGTCTTCAACGTAGTTGCCAGGTTTTCTTTTCCAAGCATTAAAATCACACACTATTATCTAAATAGTAAACTTTTTTTTCTTCTCTTCTTTACTGCAGCATATAATTGTGACTTAGTGTATAGGCATTTTTTCTGAGAAGTATAGCATTACTGTACCATAAAAAGACAGAACGTGACCACAAAACAACTGTGCACTCTTCCCTGGCATGTGGCTCATACTGAGAGCCATAACCCATTTAAATGCAGGAGAAGACATGTTTGAGTAAAATGGGAAATCGTATTCCTGCATGATTCTCAGTTGGATTTTTTGAAATTTGCCCCATCATTCATCAAGTAAATTCAGCTACTAGAAATATATTTACATGTGACATAATGCAACAGCTAGACATAGATTTTTTTCAACACCTTTAAATGTTAAACAAAGACAATTAACTTTCCATGAGTGCAATCACATATTTTAAGCCTTTATTATTGTGAGGCCTCCGTCATTTTATCAAATTTTGTTTTTAATCAACAAATCTGAGATGGAAAATGGTAAAAATGCCAGGATCAATTGGAACGGCTAGATTTCAGACAAATATCTAGCCAGATTTTTCATGCAAATTATTCATTTGCATAAATAATTGTAAACAAACCTCTTAGAACAAGTATGAGATATCTGTCACTTAAAATGAATATTGTTGTCAAGCAAAATTGGTGACAAGTAATGACTTATAAGCAGTAATATGTTTCAAGTTATCTGTATTAACCAAGATATGCTTTAAAATGATACTTCTAAATACCTGAAGTCAGGTCTTTAAATAGAATGACAAATAATCATCCAATACAAACATGATAAAATTATAAGTCTTCATGAAATTACATTCACATAAACTTGAGATTTTTAGTCATCTTTAGATTTTCAGTCATCTTTAGACCATAAAAGTCAGTCATTAGAAAGATTCTGAATTTGTACTAAATGAAGACCTTAAGATGATTATCTTCTACTGGTAAGATATTGCCTGCTTAGTATCTTTTAAAATAGCCTCATTTCAAAAAATAAAAATTATCAACTACCCCTTTAATGCTAGAACATGTAAGAGAACTCTGAAACTCTTAACTCCAAAACTTACTTGGTCCTGGCTTGATCTCAATCGCTGTGCGGCTCCAGATGTCCTTCTCCACCTGTGACATGCGCTCGCGTGTGGTCTGGTAAGAGTCGTCTGTGGCACAAACGGTGATCTTGTCTTGAATGCTCCCCTGACTCTCCAAGTGATCCCTGCCCTCCCTGTACATAGAAACAAACAAAAAAAGTTGAGTGCTACAGCTTAGCCAACATTACATTTGTCTAAAGCAGCAAAAGAAATGATGTGCTCATATATTTGGTAGTATTAACAGTTTTACAATTAAATCCAGAGACAGAATTCTTGGACTGCTTGAGTTCACACTAACGTCTTGTGAAACACAAGTTCTATGAACCACATGAAACAAATTGACCTCTTCCAACCTCTAAAGCAAGAGGTTCTAGTTTCTAGAGGCCAAAGCCTCTGGTGCTGATGTAATCTCTGAAGAAGTCCATTGACTCTGTGAAGTCACAAATGCTGCTTCTCTGTTGTCAACGGTCACACCTTTGAGGTCCGATGTGGCTTGACAGCCCTCAGGTTATTGTTAAAGCTGAATGTGGCCCGGCAGACGTTTTGTCCATTGTTGTGAGGTTGAAGAGAGAGCCCAGTGTTTGGTCAAGCCCCGTGGTTGCAGCCTGACACCACATTTACTTTAAATTCCATTTGTGGTTGACAGTGGAAAAAGTTCTGTGTGCTGCTCACCCTGAGATAAACTGGTGAATGCAGTCAAAGCTGGACTGAGGCTTGTCTTTGCTGTCACTGGAAAGGTAAAATGAGAAGACTCTGAATCCATCTGGAGATTCAGTGGTCGGTGCTGGGATCTTTATGTACTGCCAAAGATAAAAACAGAAGAAATATGAGTGTGAAACTGTTAGGAAAATTTTTAAAAGCTAAAATATCTTTGCAGTCCCTTGTGAAACTATTGAATTTCCACAAACTTTGTAATGCTTCATTGCAAATGATGGCATGATTTATTTATTTTTGTATTGTTTTATGTTTGTGTGTGAGTTTGTGACAGATGTACACAAAGCAATGTTTTATTGAGGAGTCAAAGGAAAACAAAATATAGTTTTAGTATTTCTGTTTTGCCCATCCTTTGATCTAATATAGCTTAAGGTTAGCATGGAAGAAGAGTTCATGTTTGAATAGAAATATTCAACAACTGGACTTTGACTAGGTCATTCGAATACATCTGTGTGCTTTAATTTAAACCATTCTGCTTTTATCTGGATTAGTTTCCCATCCATTTGTAAAATCAATTAAAAAGCATTTATTAACTTTATAGATTTTCATTCTAGTAGCCTATCACATAAAATGCAGATATTGTTCATAAACGTTTGTGTCGGAAATCTGACTCAATGTAATGGTACAGTATATGCATATTTTTTCAATGTACTGCATATTAGACGAAAGACTAATCATTACACTAGCTGTGCAAACCGTAACACTGAGGTAATATTTAACCTTTAGCAGTTTTCTGTGTTCGCTGACAGGATTGCATTTATCTGCTGTCATTGCTATTTTGAGCAGTGCGTTATGTAATAGGATTGTTTTACTCCTCTTAGACACAGCCTGAACAAATTCAGTGTAATTTCAGAAATGCTGTAAAGACCAAAACAACAAAAAATCTGTTGTTTTGTTTTTAACTACTCAGAACAGTCCCTGGTTTGTTATGCTGCTCCATCCAATAAATGTGACCTAAATAATCTGCCAGGCTGGCCAGTCATTAGGGCTGTAAGGCACCTCCCAGGTCAAAGAAGATGACCTGCAGCCAGTCATAAGGAGATCCAGTATGATAGCCACAACATAACATAGAACAAAAGTGACAACCCTTTTACTCAGGTTCAAGCTTCTCGTGTAAGAGCCTGCCCACTGCTTCTTCTCAGCAAACAAGCCAATGGCGTGAAGTCTACCTCCGTTAGAAATCTGTTACATAAAATGACCCAAAAACCCATTTCCACTAAAAGGATAGTTCAACATAGAAAGTCATTAACCTACAGGTAACGTCCTTTAAAACCTTGTCAGGTAGTTACTTCCCTCTGCATTTCCCTGAAGCCGTATCTCAGTTTGTCAGTTTGAAAATGGGCAGTTTACAACTTCTGTCAATAAAATGTTCTAGATTAAGGAATGGCTTTTTGTTTGTTTTTTTTAATCCTCCATTTATTTATGGAAAAACTTCAACCAAAGCCTGAATTTGTTTAATTGAAACTGCTTCTTTAACCACACCCCATAAGTGATTGATTACCAGTCTTGTGGCTGACAGCACACTGCTCCCAGCAGATGTGACAGGCAGGACTTTAGCTGTCACAAATGCCCAGTCATGCAGCAAAGCCATAAGCATTTTTTTTTTCTTTGCAACATGAAGCCAATGAACAGCATGTCTCCTCGACACCCCTCCTCCTTCTCTTCTAAAGCCCAACGCATGCCATTCACCCTACCCCCATCCGCCTCTAGCTTCCCCTCATGTGCACAAGTCCACCCAAGTCAATACAGCACGCAAAGCAGCCCGCCAGGCCGAGGACACTTGAGACACAGCTGACCATTAATTTTGACCCATTTATGTCTGGCTGTTAACAGGATGCGGTTAAACACAACGCACTAACGAGGAACGATTGGCCAAAACAAGCAAACAATATGAGCAGGGAGTCAAACCTCCTGGACCTTTCACGTAAAAAGCCACAAATAAAGAGTTTCCTAATAACACAGGTTCAACAGTGCATATCTTCTTTTTTTTTTTTTTAATATGACAAATGCAAGATTTAATCTGAACAAAAGGTCTCTGATAAGATTAAATGTTTAGCATCGTAATAATGCCACCACGTCCCCTCTTTCAGTACGAGTCCCCCTGCAGCCATGCATTAGATCTGCCTGTCACCCCTATCCATGCCACCGTACACACTTCACATTCTAATTCTAATCAATGTCACTCAGGTCAGACTGTTCAGAGGTCACCCCCACTTTATTCACAGCTTCCTTCCCAAGCTTCATAACCATATGTCATTTAACCCATTAGTTCCCAGCAGTTCCCAACGCCCACAAGTAGAGCCGTTCCGGCTAATCACGGGATCACAAGCGCATCCCGAAAGTGCTATGAATCCACAGTGAGGCCAGTCAGAGAAGCCTCTGTTCCTATGAAACATAAGTCATGGAGTAATTGCTTGATCTGTTGGATTGTGGCCAGATAGCTTAGTATAATGTCTTTAAATAAAAAAAAAATACAAAAGAATTTGGCCATGTTTGGAACAAACATAGACAAGTGTATTTCTACTGCCTTGTACTACTGCATCTCTATCTCTTTTGAACTGAATTGTTAGTTGTTTTAAGACACCAAAGATTCCTAGTGAAACTTAGTTCAAGTTTCCCTTGAGGACTTCTATCCTAGTCAACAAACTGAAGAACATCTGTCTACTCAAAGTAAGGGACTGATTGCACCACAGAATACCACATTTAAAAGACAATCTAAACAGTTTGTTAAACTCCTGTCATTTCTTTTGTTCAATCAAAACCTAAAGGTATCCAAATACTTACTGATTAGATTTGGTTGCCATCAGTTATCACTATTCAAAATCATGATCAGACCTCCTGATTTAATTTGCATCTTGCATCTGAATGCAAGATGCAAATTGCAAGCCAAAGCAAAATGGTTTCACTAATAATTAAGATAAGTTCAGTTCTGTGGAATTGGCTTTTTATACACATTTTATTTTAGTTAGTCCCTTCACACATTCACAAATAAGATGTACCATGTTCTCTCGTCTCTGTTTATATTACAATAAAAATAACAATAAATCTAACAGATAATACATAATCATCAATGTTTCATTACTTCTGCAACAAGGAATAACTACTGCTTTCTTTTTCAAATAAAAGGGATAATCATTTTTTGCTTATTTTTATGTTTTTATATCACTGAATAGAAAAACCTTATTTCTACTCAAAAGTTTATGTAGTCATCATATGGCATTTGTCTATAATTTTAAGAATCCTATACTGACCCATGCCTAATCTTTGTTGTACAAAATATGTTACTCAAAGTAAGATCTTTGACTGTCATTAGATAACATATCTATGATTATAATGCTCTGCAGTATAGTATACTTTTAACAAGTAAAGTGAACTTTGCAAAAAAAAAAATGCTGTGGCATCGCCAGCTTCAAAGAATTACAACGATGATCTCATCAAAGCCAAGGTATCTCCCCACCCAGCCATTAATGCTGACTATTAATCACGTTTGATGAAAACATGCTTGTTTGCCTGTGAGTCAAGTAGAAGGTGAAGATTTGCATAAAGACACAGTTATGGACATTTCCATGTGGAACTTTGGCCAGATTCCCCCAAGCCTGTCAGTGTATTTGTGTTGCGTTTTTGTTTTTCAGCAGGGCAAGCCTCATAGTGTCACAGGTCACATGCAGGGGTGAGGTCAAACATCTAGCTTATGGCTGAGGCTAAATGTCAACACAGAGGCTGGTGTCAGTCAGACTCTGTGGAAAAGCCACGTCCAGTCATCAATGACTAAGTAAACGCTTAAAAAGCTGGTCAAAAACAAAGCACACACAACATTTTTATCAAGTTAACAAAGCTTCACATGTAGCTAATAAGCTGCTGTTAAAAGCTGAAAGAGAAATGGAACTCTAACACTCCCAGGTCAAGAACTGGGGAAGAACTGGGGAAACATGTGCTTACATGCCATGGAAAGGAGCTCTGGTTACACAGTTCTACATAACTGCATGTGATTTTTTTTAGTACATTGTCAACACATTGGGTTTTATTCAAGCTGTTGGGTGTTGTACTGCATTAACGTTAAAAACAAGACGATCTGGTACCCTAAAACTGCAATGATTTAGGTGTAACAATGCTTGTAAAAGTTATGATTTTAAAACCCTTAGATTTTTTTTTCTGCTCTTTTAAAAATTTGTTTTTTTGAAAGTGTCACTACACTTTCAGTGACGTTCCAGCCCGTGTCTGTTCACAGCATTTCTCACCCAGAGGAAGTCTCTCTGCCTTTTCCGTTTGCCGTCTACATGACTGAGTGACACAATAAGAAAATATTTCACATTTCTTTTGGCCCTCAGAACACTGAAGTGGACATATGATTTGCTGCGTCGTTTTCTTATCTTTGGGGCAGCTGTGGGTAAGTGGTAGTCATCTTGCAATCCAAACCTTTGGCTCGATTCCAGTTTGCTCTTGCCAAACATTGACGTGCTCCTGGGCAAGATACATGACTCCAAGTTGCCCACCAATCTGCGCACTGGTGTATGAATTCACACGTGTGTGTAAGTGTGATTGACTGAATGTGGCTTTAGAATAAAATGCTTTGAGTCATCTGTACTTCTAGACAAGTGCCACATAAATTAAGTCCAATGACCATCACTTGAAAAATCTAAATATTTAGACTGGTGAAACTTGGACTGGATACTTTTACACTGACAAAATAGTCTTTTAAACATAGTTTGTGATCTGTGCGACCTCTGCTCCATTTGTAGCGAAACTAAAAGTTATTTCAAGCCTGCTTGTTTTTTGTTGGGGCCACATTACATGGAGTTTTACTGAAAACCTGCAATCTTCGGAGAACTAAAACTTTAATTACAGATTTTTTTTAACAAAACAGTTTGCACTTTGTTCAACTGTTATCCATTTCCATTACTTTCCTTGTTTTTTTAGAAAGTACTTTTAATCTCCTGTCCAATAAAGCAAATATTGTGTATCCTAAGAGTTACAAACCTAACTAGCTTAGAAAGAAAGCAAATTAATTATTTTACCTATGCATTACAAGTGTCCAATTATGATCCCTGAGACATTAAGTCTGGTAATCATTACCAGACTTAGTCAATTTTATTCTAATCAGAGAATTCTGCTAACTTGTGTCAGTTCAATGAAATTCATCAGGTCATTATTAGTCACAGTGAGACTCATGCACAGTAAATCCCCTCGTTATAAGAGGAAGACTTACGGGTAGCTGTTGGACAGTTACAGTTAGAGCTACCAGATGACGACCCGTTTTCAGTCCACCTCTCACCCCCACCTCACCCCCACCTCTCCCAAACAGAGCACAGCCTAATACAATAACTGCCTCTGTGGCTCCAGTCCAACCACATCTGCTAATCCCGGCCCTGTGTGTTTGGAGATGTCAAATACTTTCAAGCTGTTATAAGGTGTGAACTGGACTGGAACAGAAAACCGGCAGGGGGGCTCAGCAGTTGAACAAGGACAAGGGCCAGTATTTTTGTTGTTCTTGTAAAAGTTCTGTGACTTTAGGAGCAGGTCAGATTGTTTGTCTTGAGAAAAATATAACGTACACAGCAATAAGACTTGGCCTCCCCTTTGCTTTGTTAAAATAAAGCCAAGTATCTGCAGGGAAAGTTCTAAAAAGAGAGTCTATCACTGCCTCTCTTTACTTTGCAGATGAAGGCAAGAATGAAAGTTCTGGTATTTGGCATGGCAGAGCTGAGATGAGATGCAAACTGCTGCCTCGATATGTGATTTTCTCTAAAGTCTTTTCCTCCTGCCCCTGCCTGTACTGACACTAGTTACTATTGTCTTTTCATCTGAGCCTACTCAGCCAAAGCTGCTCTGTGAGCTGCCAGTCTTTTGTTCTAGCTTTCCCCCCCCCCCACAAAGCTGAGTGCATTAGGCTGTCGGGCAGCCTGGATTATTCATGAACGGCAGGGACGTGTGGCTGTGTCTTGCTTGGTGGTAAAAGGAAGGATTGGGATGGATTGGGGGCTTTAGCATGTGCATGGAAAAGATGGGGGGTGGTCTCAGTGACTATGTGGAGCCAGTACACATAGTGAGGGATGGCTCTAAATAGTTCCTCCTCTAGGAATGTGCAGCTCAGTGCAGAGAGGAGTGACTTGATTTTGGCATTGCTATTATTACTAAAATGATGGATGCTACGATCCATCATTCAATGGGCAAATTTGCTTTTTACCACCAGAGGAAAACATTTCGCTACCTTTAGTGGCACTTTCAGTCACGGTAAGGTGGCAATGTTTGTAAAAAATAAATTAGTAACAAATTTTAAGATCTAAACCTTGCCAGCAACACAGCTTAAAAACAAAAAAAAAACATTTCAAACCACTTGCATTCTGCTTTTAGTGAGCATTGAATGATGCTGTAGTGATGTTTTGAGGGTCTCCTCACTGAGGGGGGTTGGTAGATACAGGAAAAAGAGACGGAGGGGGGTGGCTGGGACTGACGCGAATTAGTGCAGCGATATGGGGATGGGCAACTGTCGAGCAACCCCCAAGGTACTGCATGTTATGCCAAGCAGAATCAGTCTTTTTCCAAAAAGCTGGGCCTAATCTGTCAACCTCAACAAATGCTTGCAGTCTCTCTGCACTTGACACTGCCATCCCTCCTCAAAGGTGCCTTCCACATCAAGATGGAGAGTGACTGCACTTAAGTGCTAGCAGTTTTATCACAAATTAGTGTTTTTTTTTCTATTGATATAATTAATAATATGTTTTTAGTTCTTAGTAGTTTCATAAAATGATCCTTGGATAATTAGACTGAACACCAAAGGTGGTTAAAAGATGTGGGTTAGTGTAAAAACTACACAAAGACTACTGGATGGAAATGTAATTATGTGACTCTAATCAATACCTACTAGCTCATAGCTATTTTGGTTTAATTAGAGGTAAGTTGTTTTTTTGTTTTGTTTTTTTTCCAGATTCAACTATCCTAAACATAAAACCAAGATTAGTCTTAAGTTGAATAAATTACAATTAAATTATGAGATTCAAGGATTTTTGAAATATGTATTTTACTAACATAAATAATCTGAGTTATTTAGTGTAAATGGATGAATTGATTCAGAACTTAATTAGACCTCATTTCACAGAATTGGTTTTCCTTGCTGTTAGAATGCTGCCACCTGTTCCACTGTTTAACCCACTTTTCCTTTCCATGTGTCTTTTCTGATGAGTTACCATAGTTATCTATTTGACCACAATATCCACCAAGTGATAAAGATGAGTCAAAAAATGACAATTTTTTTTTAAACAATTACCACTCTTTCAAAGAAACAAAGGAAGCGAGTTTACAGTGAGTTCAGATCCTTCATGACAGACCAGCTACAGAGACTTAAAAGCATGAGGCGTCAGCCAAAGGTAACAAGTAGCATTTTCTCCAAACAAACCACAAAAGATTTGGAGACGTGAATGAAATCAAGGTGCTTAAGATGCTGAACTACATACACAACCCTACGCTTGACTAAACAAATGCAGCATAAAACACTCAAGGACATTTTGCTAAATGTCAAGTGCAGTCGTGGAGTGTTGACGATTTAGGCCTTGTTCTGGTGCCATAGGACCTTGACTTTAAATGTGGAGCCATCTGTCAGACAGTTGAAGCTGGACAGAAATTGGCCCGAAGAACAACAGTATGTGTGTGTGTGTGTGTGTGTGTGGGGGGTGGGGGTAGGCTTAAAGTGTGGCAATTGCTGAGTCCACTGTATAGTATTATAAAAGTGGTAAAAATGTCTTTGTTACTGATAAAGTCACAAAGCAGAAAATTAGATATATTTCTTAAGTTGTTCAATTAGCTGGTAAATAAAAGATCATTGTCAATCGTTTCTGCACTGTGGCTAAGTTAAAAAAAAATGTTATGACAACTTGTCCTGTGTGATATACTGCAATACATTCACTGCATTTATCTAGTTTTAAGATCTGCTTAAAAATATATATTTTTTCATTCATCCGTGTAGAGTAAGAAAACAATAGCACTACCTCTATTCTCTCAAAAACTCCTCTTTCGCAGCAGGACTCCCATAAGACTTGATCCTAAAATATACTGTGTGATCACAAAAAAAGAAAAACTCCAGAGAGCCTTAGGCAAAGAGAGAATGCGGACAATTTGCCTTGCTTAACACATCTGGCTCAATAGAAAGGCGTGTGCCCTTTCAGAAACACGTGGGACAGCTCTCCCTCTCACTGCTGTGCTACTGGGAGAGAACGACCATCAAACCGCATTCCAGTTATTGTTATTCTAATTAGTGTCCAGAAAAAAAAAAGTGATGCGTGCATGCACACGTACACACTCACACAGAGCAAAAGCTTATTTTCGGTGGAGCACGAGGCGAAGTGGGGGTAGAGAGGCAGAGCAGCCAAGTGTGAGATAGACGCCCTGATGTCTCCCAAGGATTCAGCCAAGACATGGGGTGAAACGACACAATAATCAACAGTGCCTGCGGAAAGGAGCCCAGGGGAAGCTCTGCCTTCACACACAGTCGTCATGAGAATATCTTTAAAGAGGACCTCCACATTCCCCTCATCCTCACACAGGCTGCCTTTATGTGACAGCTGTGCACATAAAAAGAGACAGGGCTATAAACCAAAACAACTACTCAGGCTACTGTAGTTCAGCATTTCTCAGGCGAGAGTGGAATTACACTGTCGTTAACACCTGACAGAGCAAAACATACAAATCTCTACTTTAATGTCCATGTTTACTAGCAACAAAATAAGCCCACAAACCGTTTCACTGATGCTACAGTATAAAATCTCAAATTGCTGTCTAGTGTATTGTGCACAGTGTTAACTAAGTTCAACAGAGCAGAATCAAAGAAATGAAGACTGAATATAATGTTCACATGTATAAACAAGTATTTGACTCCTGAAATATGTATGTATGTATATATATATATATATATATATATATATATATATATATATATTATATATATATATATAGTTTCTGCTTGTTTCCCAGATTTACATGGTTTAGATAATCAAACTGACAGGGAAAGATGACCTAAGTAGATGCAAACCACAACTGTATAGTGATGATTTGAATTATTAAAAGGGAGGGGAAAAAACAACTATCCAAACTTAACTCATCGAGCATAAACAGTGTGATTAAGATGCCGTCATGGCCTTCGTCGTATTTAAGTCTGGACTTTGCCTCAGCCAATCCAAAACATTAATGTTTTTCTTTTGTACTTTAATTTATTGTCCTGGATGTTAGCTGATGGCCAGATTTTTTCCATCAAGATTTTATAAAAAACCGAATTTGTGGTTTCATTAATTAAACATCTTTCAAGTCCTGACACAGCAAAACAACCCAAGACCATTACATCACTGTTCTATGCTTGACCTTTTTCAAGAGTTATCTTACATTGGGTGTTGCTTGTGAAACTGGATTAAGGTTTATAAAACATGTGTTTAATCACAGTTAATTCAGGATTTTACCTGGGGGCAATTATTGTTTTAACTTAGGGTTTTGTTTGTGTAATTTTATGAATAAATATGTATTTGAAAACTGATCAAGGTATAATATTAAAATATGCTCAATTTAAAACATTTATGCCAAACCCCCAGAAAAACCATTAAGGGGGAAAACGTTTTTCCATTAACAGGCATTCAACTGTATTGTTTTATATCTTTTCTATCTTTTTGCAACAAAATGAAAATCTGTAACCACAGAGGCAGTTCTCCCAAAGCCCTGAAAGGAAAATAAGCACAAAGACGTGAAATTCCAGGCCATGAGAACTCAAACCAGTTCTCAATGCATAATCCCTCTGTGAATTCAAAGAAGATTTTGCTGTGCATCTCTGTCGCATATGCTGTTTATTGATCAGCATATGGGCTCACAGTTTGTATCATTTTTGAAGTCATGACATTTTCCTTTTTTCATGTACAATAATTCGTGTCAATATAAAAAGTGGTAATTCTGCTGTCATTTCAAAGTTACATATTCATCTTGAATGTCAAATTCAAAGGTCTCTTATACTATGCCTCACATTGCATGATTACAAGCCTGGCAGGACTATTTCCAGTAGTAGGGCTAAATGCCGCAGAGATGGAGAGAAGCTGCCGAAAACCTCAGCTTGCTATTTCTTGATAGGCGCCCTAGCCCCCGGCACAGCTATACCCTGGAGTGATGCCAGGACTGTGATTTGAGGAATTCTTATGGTTTCTGTGGCCACACAAGTGCCCCGTTTACAGGAAATTTGGCATAAGCCAGCGAGGACAAGGATCAAAAAGTAGCAATTGTGGTTTTTACGATAAAGCTCAACAGTTGGCGGTTGTCAGTGGACAAATGACCTATTGAACCTTATCCAAGGTCTGGGGGAAGGGGAAAGATTCAGCCAACAAACACACACCACAGGAAGTATTACATCTTTAATCCTGCAACCTTCCGATATAGATAGACATACTGGATATTATCTTGGTGTGTCTCATGCCAGACTGCCAAATTCACAAGCGTCCTCCCCCCAGTAACAGCTTAATCTGGACTCCCCCCACGCGAGCAATGGCTGCATCTCATTCATTAGTGGCCAATCGTCCGACCCTGGGAATATTGTCGGTAGGGGGAGGGAGTCCATGCTTGAATTCTGCAAAGCAATTTGAATATGTAATGTGCCAGCCAAGATATAATCACCAATTCTTTTTCAGTGATTAAGGGAAACTTCAGTTGCAGTCACTTGACACTGCTTCACACTCTCACAAGTAGGTTAATCAGCAGGTGTTTTCACAGATATCTCACTGCACTTCAACAAGCATGGTGTTTTTTTTTTTTTTTTTCCCAATTTAAAAAAAAGGCCCACTGCTTGCGTGCCATTAGAGTTTTTCAGATCTTTCATTTCTTCATGCCAACAACAAGCATGGAGACTTGGGGACTCCCTAAGGTTTGCCAAATCCCCTAACCCCATGCCCCTCCTCAGAACAAAGCCTCCCCAGTTGCACGCCTGACCCAGTAACCTGGCAGGCAGGGGGTGATGGCATACCCTGTCTTTGGACTTTTAGGGCCCCGTGTGAGTGCACCAGGCCAGTATTTGTGTACAGAGCAAAAAAGTCACTTTTGTCAGTGGAATCAGCTCTTGTAGTGATTAGAAAGGCCCCCGATAGACAGAGCCTTGCCTAATGAACAGAGGTGGGGAGAGTCTAATACTGACCCTGCTAATCTGGCTGGACGTAGGCAACTTTCTTTTCAAGTGCTTCAAATAAAGGTCCTCCTACTTTCTGTACCAAAGGATTTTTTTTCTCTCAAAGACTATCCACCAGGTGTCTGTTTAGACATGTCTAATCAAGGATACTTGACGCAACAACGTATTATTGTAGAAATGAATCACACCTTCACCTTAGGCTGTCAGGTGAACTGGGTTAAGAGCGACCACTATATCATTCTAGCACAACAATAATGGCACCCCATCATTCACCAACCTTTGGGCAAAAAACAGACTTTCTTATTAACCTATGGAAGTGATAATTTGATATGAAATAATCTAACAAGATGACAAAAAGAAACCTTCAGGAATGTGCACAACAGAAAAAAAAATATTCTCAGTTTCTGAAACATTACAGAAAATATGGAAAACATCTTACCCCCTGGCTTCCCTTGAAGCAAATTACTGGCTGGTTTGATAGTGAAGCCTGTAAAGAAGGGAAGAAAACGTCCAGTATGAATTGCAAATCATGTTCATCTCAAATCTACAAAGCAGTTCAAATATTATAGGGTAAAATACGTAGCTATTCTGCATGCCTTGGTGTTTGTTGCTATAACCACCGTTCCACAGTAAGTGTAAAGGTTAAGAGTTTCTGGCTCTAATCTCAAGAGAAGTGGGAGTAATTAATTATTCTACTGCCACCAGAAGATCATGTCACTTTTGTGATTTATGTGTTATGAATATTTTTTTCTTTTTTTTTTTAAACACGCAATTCCAGTGGTAATTAGGTGTAAAATAAAAAGGTGGTTAAATATAGTTTTAAAACTAAAGGACAAAGCAAGTACCCTAGATTTATCCAGCCACCAGATGAATATAACAACTCATGTTTGATCTGTTCTGACAAATTTCCACTCAGACTTGTCTGACTCCTCTTTTATTATATGGTTTTAATAAGATTATGGTGGAGAACAGTGAAACGAATGCATTTTGTACCCTTGAAAACTGAATCTGAACTAGAGATGGACAGTGATCATATTATTTGTTGTAAGTAACAGTATCTGCAAATCACTAAAATTGACAACATGGATCAGATAAATATGCTCACTGTTCTTTGTATTTATTATTTTATTCTGTTCTTATTTGAGTCCTGCTTTTAACAATGAAATAGTCATTTTTTAATCCTGTTTTCAGTAAAATGTTTTGTCCATGTTTCCCATCCCCAGTCTGATAAAAAAAAATTCTTCAGAGTGAAGATTACATTATGTTAATCAAACCTTTTGGAGCACCATAATATAATCACAGTGCATTGTATTGGATGTATAGCAGCTATCAACCAGTAACGACATTATTAAAGTATCAACACCACAGCTCCATTATTCTTATAAATGAAATATGTGATTGATATGTGTTAGTTCTTCTTTGTCAAACTTTGCAAGAACTTGTGAAGTTTGTTGTAGCCTTACGTCAACAGACATTCGGCTTCTATTTACTTTATGAAGCAGGCCTCCTTGGCAGCAAAATGCTGTAAGGTAAATAAAAAAATCTACAAAACAAAAAGCTCATGTGAAACAATTTTATGTGACTTAGTATATCAGCAAACATCCATCCATCCATCCATCCATTTTCCTACACCCTTGTCCCTTAATGGGGTCGGGAGGTGCTGGTGCCTATCTCCAGCTAGCGTTCCGGGCGAGAGGCGGGGTCACCCTGGACATGGTCGCCAGTCATGTCGCAGGCAACACAGAGACACACAGGACAAACAACCATGCACTCACACCTAGGGGAAATTTAACAGACCAATTAACCTGACAGTCCATATTTTTGGACTATGGGAGGAAACCGGAGTACCCAGAGAAAACTCACCATGCACAGGGAGAACATGCAAACTCCATGCAGAAAGGCCGGGCCGGGAATCGAACCCAGAACCTTCTTGCTGCAAGGCAACAGCTCTATCAGCAAACATGTAGGCGATAATAAAAGGTTCAGTCTCAATAAAATTATATAAAAATACCCAGGTGGTTTCATTAGTATAAAAATATATGAATATATCGTTTTCTTCCTGTGGATATTCTCAACTAGGGTAACAGAAGAGAATCATCCTTCACAGGACATGATTATACTGACCCTGTGCCAAATTGAACTCGCCAGGAAGAGTTTACAGCAGCTTAGACAAATGAGGATCATTTGCAACAGTCATTATTAACAATTTATCGATAATATTCTCTGAATATTATCGATAAATTGTTAATATTATCGATAATATTCAGATAATATTAACAATTTATCGATAATATTCGTCTCTGGAGTCACTGTTACGTGACTCAAGTAAATAAAATCGGAGATTGCTCAATTATTTTGGTGTTATTGGGTCTTTGCATCGTTCTTCATAAGAGCCATCCACACAGGACTCAAAAGGGGTGCAAAATAAAGTCTTCAGAAAGTAATATAATTACGTTCATAATGCCTTATTTAATGCATTGGTACAAATGTAAAGATGCAAAATCAGCCCAAACCCACTTTATGAATAATAAAACAATTTTCTTATGGCCTGATAGATTAATCAACATTCAAATCAACTATACTACACTTATAAATAGCACTGATTTTATTTTTTAATTGCAATGGTTTTTTTTTCAGTAACACTTTATTTGAAGGGGGGTGAATAAGACTGACATGACACTGTCATAAGCATGACACAACACATGTCATGAGCATGAATAAGACTTCATGAATATTTATGACTGTTGTTATAAATCGTCATTCGGTAAATTATGTCACTTTTAATACAAAGTGGACATTATTCAAAGTGTCAACTTTGTATTGGTTTATTGACATTAACCAATAAATCATTACTGATATAAATTTGTTATAAAAGTATTACTAATTGCACTTTAAAAATTAGGTAACTTTATGTTATTAAAGGTAAAGTTTAATCAGTAATAATTTCTTGGTTAATGTCAAGATGTCATAACAAAGACATTTTGAATAATGTCAGCTTTGTATTAAAAGTATCATAATTTACCGAATGACACTTTATGACAGCAGTCATAAATATTTATGAAGGCTTATTCATTTTAATGACATGTGTTATGTCATGTTTATGAAAGTGTCATGTCAGTCTTAATAAAGTGTTACCTTTTTTTTTCTTATAGGTTATCTCCATTTAACTTTGTGACTGTCAAATGCTGCATTTTAGTGTTTTATTTATGGTTGTTGTTGTTTTTTTTATTATTAGACCTGTTTTCAGTAAAAGTGACTTTCAATGGGGGGGAAAAAAAAAAACACATTTCTCTGAGGTTGCATTCGCCTGTTTCTTTTCACCCTTGATTGTAAGCATCAGTGAAGTAGCAGCAGCTGTCAGGTTCGGGTTTCTGCAGGACATAAACCTTCCACAATCACGGGGGGGGGGGGGGGGGCGGTAAGGTCCTCAACCGGTCTTTTCTGGGGGTGGTCTACGGCTTGGAAAACATGCCGTCTCTGTTTGCCTGCTGTGGCCTGGAGGAAGCTGTCAGGCTGTGGGAGAGTTTCCTCCGCTCCACCGACCAATGAGCTTCGGGGATGGGCGGGGCATCGACGATACGCAACAACTTTCAGAGCCAGCGCCACCGAACCCAGCTGTTTACTATCCAGCTCAACCACCAAGGTCGGGGTCCAGGTTTGGAAGCTGTATGCGACTCGGGAATGTGGCGCACACAAAAACAGACTCATTTGTCTTGACAGTGGAAAAGTAAAAAAACTAAATGAGCCTCCTCCTGCAGTAACAACTGTAGCTCTGTCTTATCAAACACTGCTGCGGGAGAGAGCATTTTGGATAGATTAAATGATCTCTGACTAATCTAATGGAGCATAAAGGCAATAAAACAGCGTTCCGAATCTGAAAAAGGCAAGTCATTTTCTCGAATATTCAATTTATTGCAGTGAGCGAAGCCGAGCAGTAAATAATAAATGTACAAATGAAAACATATGCGTTCATCCTTCTTCCAAAATACATTTTAAGATTGTGTAAAATTAATAAATTCTTTGCTAAGTGTTTTAAGTAATCGATTTTCCAGTTCGCTACAACGTTGGATTAATATCCCTAGAAAATGGAAGACGACTTTTCCACATTAAAACTGTAACTGTGGGCTTTTCTTCTGCAATTTGTTACACCATTGGATTAATTTCCCTAGCAAATGGAAGACAACTGTTCCACATGAAAACCTTGCATTCCAAATAAATTGCTGCTACGTTAGCATTTCAACCGACCTAGCAGAACCATGTATAGCATTTTATTTCCACCTACTGAGAATGTCCTCTGAAAGTTGTCAGTGAACGTCCGGCGGACATTCAGCTCAAAGTTTAAGGGTGTTTCATTTTGACGTCCGGAAAACGTCGGCAGCGTTCAGCGAACGTTCAAGACAACGTTCAGTGGACGTCGTCTGAACGTTCATCACTAGGTGGGATGTAGCCCACATAAACCGAGAGAAAATATCTGCTTTTAATAGTCGGATGAAAAACGAAAAGTTTGTTTTTAGGGAGACTCGGTTAAAAAAAAGAAGAAAAAAAAAGAGAGAGCGAAAAGAACACCACATAAAAATCTAGCCCAGTTTATTATTTTTTTTTGCTTAAGTCAGTTCGAATTATAGAATACGGGGGAGTAAATAAAAAATATTAAGAAATGCATGTTTAGACCCTAATAAATTCAGCTCTGCCTTTTCTGAGTGGGCGAGAAAACGTTTCAATCAGCCTGCTTTCATCAGCCACCAGCGCCTTTTGGTCTGAATTTAGACAGTCCATACTCAAAACAAGGAGCTATTTGAACTTTTGTGGGTTTTTCAAAAAATAAAATAAATAAATTGTGCTCCGTGCGAAAAAAAAAATAAACCAAGCGATGTTTTCCAAAAGCAGTTCCCGGAGTTGGGAGAGAGACGATAAAGAAAACAGAAAATGTTCCTACAGGAATAATAAACGCCACAGCGGCTTTAAAGTTAAAACCGGCGAGCTTGCTTACCTTCAGGTTCTGGAAGGCTTCCAGGGTCCGGATGGCCGTGTCAGTGAGTTTGACGTGGTAAATACTTTGACTGTGGTTGTTTTTGTTAATTTTTCCACAGGAGAGCCCATACCGATGCTCCTGTCTCAGCGCTGCCATTTCTACAACTGAAGCGGATTGGCGACATTCTGCCCGGAACGTCACGGAGAAGAAGGCGTGGGGGCGGAGCTAACACACGTACACACACGCACCCACCCAAGTACCAGCGCACACGCATTCTTGAAATATTAACGTAAATATGTGTGCAAAGCTTTTTCCTTCTTTCATTTTTTTTTTTTTACTTTCGGTTCTCTGGTCAGTATTTTTGTCCATCATTGCCACTCCGGTTTCTTGAAGTCTGTCTTTGATGTATTTGGCCCATAGGTCAGATCCAAGTCTCGCTCCTTTGGATTTCGGTAAATACACTTTGAATTGTCTTACTACTTAAACAGACACACACACGCATACAAACATTTATACAAGGAAGTAAATGCATTTGAAAACATGCCTCACAAAACAAATGTCATTTTACTCAGGACGTTCCTGTTTATATGCTGTTTATATGCTGTGTATTCATTTTTTTATTTATAACTTATCTATTATTGTAAAAGGTTTATTATATCGACATCATGCCATTAGTTCTAGCTCTGTAACATGTTGTCTTATTGCAACTATCAACAATGCTGCTTAGTATGTAGCAAATACAACATGTAGGCTCACATAAAACATTTAAGAAAGGCTGTAAAGGTCCACCTAGCTCAACAGACAAAACAATACATGTTGGGATCAAGTGGAAGTGAGAAAAATAATTTACATACAATTTTCTTTGAAAAACTAAAAGTCTTTTTTATCAAAATGATAAAGATCACAAGCTTTTTTCTTAAGGATCTAGTCAGTAAAAAAGCTTCCACCCCTGTCTGTCTTCTTCATGGGCCTGGTAAAGCTTTGTGGTCCTAATTCAAAAGTCTTCTGTTTTGTGTTTTTACCACTAATGCAAATGTTTAATCTATCTCTTAGTGTTTTTTTTAAATAAGCTGTTTTTAATTATTATTATTATTATTATTATTATTATTATTATTATTATTATTATTATTATTATTATTGTTATTATTATCCTGTTCACTTTAAGTACTTTAAAGTTTGAACTGGAGACCATGATTTCAATCCAGACACATTAAAAACTAAAATATCCCTTTTGTGTAAATGGAAAACTACACAGCTAAATCTTACTTTAAGTGTTAAATACTAAGTGGCTAAAATGTTACTAGACATATGGTTAAAGTGGTAAAGTTTCTTCAATTCTCTTCAATTCTTATGTAAGCTTATTTTTACTCAACAACTACTCCCTTTTATAGTTCAAAATAAGAGCCTCAAATGCAGAGTTAAGCTTAAAACTCTAATATTACCTCTGAGCTTCCTAAATAACATCTGAATGTTATTTTACCAGAAAAAAAAATTAAATCAGATGAGATAGCTATTGGAACCAGAAATATTAATAGAGGATGCTGAAAAATACAAATACTGATCAGACTCATTCAATGCGTCTGTGTGGACACATAAAAGCAACATAAGTGTAGGAATACAATTATTGTTATTTTTATTTTTTTAAATAATTCTTTAAGGTTTTGAATACAAAACCTTCAAAAACAACAACAACAAAACAATATTGACACATGCAAAACATCTGCCTGTCAGAGAAATTAAATGCCAGAAATGGAATTTGGATTAATTTAATCCTGATGGATAACATCCTTTGATGTGGATTAAAGAATGAGTCAGAGGCAGAGGCAGTGTTTATTTATGAACTGTAGAAATGTATAGTGATATTGGTGTTACAGTGATCAACAAATCTGTGTTTGAAAGCAATGTCAAAAACATTTCATTCACCATTGTTGCCACATTTGTTATATTAAACATTACAATGTTTGTCAAATAGAAATAGAAATCCATCTGATGTCTCGGAATGGGGAAATTCTAATACAGTAATGCGTCGGAAATGATTACCAACTGTTTTTCTCATTACTCCCTTATTCTTTCGCACCATCCTCCGCCCCCTCTTTTAGGCTTCTGATTTTAGGTGCTAATATCTGGATCAGTTAATGGCATTACAGATGTCCAATTGGGTAAAATATTTATTGGCAGGTAAAATTTCAATGCACTTCCCCTGAAATGCTGTAGCCTTCCAAGTGTTAATAGTGCTTCAAGATTGTAATGTTCCATACTGACAGTGTGCTGATGATTTACCTTTGATAAAGGGAAATATTTTTTACCGATTAGAAAAACAAACTGTACAAAAATAAATACTTTCATGCTACTTTAATGTGATAGACTTCTATATATAACTGCACTATACTGCCATGAAAAATAATATATAATTTCCACTGCCTGTGAACTTGAGTTTTCAGCTCTAATGGGTTTTGAATGATGTCACTGTTGAAAAAGCTAAACCCCAAAACATCTTAAAATATTTGGCTTTCAGTGATTCTTGAGAATAGGGGCAAAATGGGTTTTAATTTTCCCCATTTTTTTTATTTATTTATTATTTCTCAACCTTATAGATATGCAAATATGACAAATAATGTTTTGGAAATGTAAATATGTTAAGGTGCAAGCTCCCAGTTGCAACATTTAAAACAAAAAAAAACAACAAAAAAAAACATTTTTAATCGACCTGACCCATAACTGTCATCACCATCTGACAAAAATAAATATAAAATATTTTGTAATGACCCTATTAGTGATGTTTTACTCATTTTTACAGACAACTGCTTCTCAAGAAACAAAATAATAATAATAAAAATATTTTAAACACAAAACTTCAAAAAGTCCTAGTTACTAGTGAGTAAAAAGAAATACTTGAAACACGTGAAGTAATGCAATTTATGTAAAATATCTTAAAATAAATTAATTTAAGCATTTAAGTGAGATTTGTCAACAATTTCACTGAAAGAGTTACAAAAACTGACGGAGTTGACATCTAAGTTGATAAAAAGCCAAACTACCTCAATTTATATGATGTTATTCTGAAGGAGGCCATATTGTAGCTCATCAGCTCCATTAAAGCTTTACAGTAAACTAAAATTAAGCTTTTATTCCACAAAATTTGATCAAAGTTTTATAAATTGTCAGTTATGGAGTTAACGCATCATGGTTGTGACAAACAGCTTAGCAATAAAAAGAAGAAAAAACTACAGAATAATATATGCTAACCGGAGCTAACTAGCCCTCTTAGCAAAGGAAGAGAAAGGAAGTGGTCATGGGACCCTCAGAAGTTCTGGTGTCCCCCGATGCCCGATTTTTTTACGTTCATTTTATGTCTGACGGTGTTGACAAAAACAAGAGACAAATGTCAAAAAATTGGAAAATATATAAAAATGATTTTTAATTAAATTTATCGATACTTTTATAAATATTTCTATGAATATTTATACTTAATTGTCATAATATGTTATCTTAGTAATGGATTTTACAGGCATCATCCACCGACTACAATGTTTAAAATACATTTAAAAAAACTGTAAACACAAGGAAAATATACATTGTTGTGCTCACATGACCCAGGTTAGTTTAGTTAGATATTTGAAAATTTATATTTTGTGTATATTTTATTCAAATTATGTGCTTTATCTATAGGACCTGTTTTGTCAATATTCTCAAGAATCACTGCTTTGTTAAATATTTGCTTCCAGCTTTGATAAGCATTGTATTACTTATAAAAAATTGAACTTTTCTCTCTGTGAGACCATGTTTAGATGTTAGGCAAAATATGCATCGATTCTCAAAAGTGTGAACATGGCACTTTTTGCATAATCTGTTTACTTTCCGCTGGCTGTTGGTTGTCTTAATTTGGATTTTGAGAATAAATACTTTCTAATACATCTCAATGTAACCAAATTGGGTGCTTCTTTCTTCAAAAATATTGGTGAGCATCACTAAATTGTCACAATATTACACATGTGTTGAGCAGAACGACAGTGAAGTCATTAAGAAGCTTACAGGCGTTCTGTCAGATTAGGTTTTTTCTCCTTCTAATCCTGTAGATTACCACTGCACAGCCTGCTGGCTGTGAGTCCTTCGTTGCGCTGTGCAGGTTCTTTACATCGATATATTTTTTTTTTGTAACCACCACATCGATGAATTAAGTTGACTAAGATGGATGCAAGCTGTTGAAGAGAGGTCAAAGGGAGGTGGAATTGCAGATTTTGCAGGTGGGGCAAAGCTTTAAAAACATCATATGTGACTGGAATGCATTCTGAGGTGGATTATCCAAAACACAAGGATTCCTAAATGTTTTTATGGAGATATATATATATATATATATATATATATATATTTTTTTTTTGTCTAAACAAAGGATAGGTGCTGGTGAGAGCAACAACCTTACACCTCAGTGGGTCGTCGGCTGAGCAAATAGGATCATCTCTTCTTGGGACTAATGCAGATGGTCTCCATTGCTCAGTGAAATGGAGGCAGAGCCGTGTTGTGAAGAGCAGAGGGATGGTGTGTTGGATCCCACAGAGCCCGAGGTGGCGGAACGCATTTCTGAACCCGCAGACTGCGATCCTCTGAACAAACTGCCTTGTGGGCCTCCAGAACAAGGTGAAGAACTCTGTGGGAAAGACCCATCTGAACTCGAGAACCATGCGGTCGAGAGTAAAGACGAGGAGATAAAAAGCTTATCCAACTGCGAGCAAGAGAGAGGACAAGCAGAATGCAAGGTAGAGAAAAAACTGAAGAAATCCAACAGTTGGAAGATGGTCCGCTTTCAAGACCCCTCGACAGAAGAGGATGTTGTGGAGAGGGACAGCTCAGCAGAGATTCTCTTTCCAGAATACGCTGTGGAAGAATGGACATTTGCTCAGTTTGAGGAGCTCTTCGCGGCAGAGGACTGGGAGAACATCACAGGTAAGAACACATGAAATAAATCATTTGAACTACTGATATTGGAAAGTAGAGTAACTTTTAAATGTCCAACAGTTAAATGAACTGCCAAATCTGGAAGTCCTTGTGGCTAGTTTACTATAAATCCAGAGTCTTAGATTTGTACTTTACTCTGCTGTTATGCAGAGGACCGGCTGTTGAGGAAGAAAATTCTGGAATCAGGAGACGAACAGGTTCCGCGCTCCACCTGGGGTCAAGAGGTCACTGTGAAGATGCAGGGCGTTCTTGAGGACCGGACTGTGGTGGAGAAGGACTGCAAACTTGTCTTTGTTATCGGAGAGGGAGATGTAATACAGGTGATACTCTTTCTTTCTTTTTCTTTTTCTTTCTTGAAGAAAGTGTGTGTGTGTGTGTGTGTGTGTGTGTGTGTGTGTGTGTGTGTGTGTGTGTGTGTGTGTGTGTGTGTGTGTGTGTGTGTGTGTGTGTGTGTGTGTGTGTGTGTTGCCTCAAAAAAGTCAACAAATCTGTATTGTTATGGACTCACAGCACAGGCTTAACGATGTAGGATGAGGGATGTTTACCTTTGTAATTCTTTAAATCTGGAAATAACAAAAGGGTTATCCAGACTGACAGGTAATTAAAGTGTGACCTGCTTTCTAAACACGGTTCCAATACATTTTCCAATATGTTGCTGGTGGGCATGAATCCTCATGACTCAAATTTTGGTCACTTGGATTTTTTTTTGTCAAAATCAAATCTATTAGTCATCTTTTTGTGTTTCAGCTATAAAAAAATGTAGTCAAAATAATCAAAAGGGTGATGTGACTTTAACTAAACATTGTGAATGTTTTAGAAAGATGAGGGTTTTTTTTATCTCCTGAAACATTTGGGTCAGATGTTGAGGATTTCAAAATTCAGATGTCAGATTTTCAGATATATTGTCCTCTTTTTTTAATAAATTCATTTAAATGTTTAAGTCAAATTTTCAAACATTTTAGAAGGAAATAGAAATATTGTTGTATACTCATGAAGACCTTGAAAATAGGGAAACAAAACACTTTGTGACTTTTTGAGATGGCGCACAAACCCCCCACTAGAGCTTTTACAAAATATTCAACTTTTTAGGGTAATTACTTGCTCATAATGGTACATTGTCTTCTTGCCAAAATATAAAAGATAGTCTGGACCAGGTCTTCACAAACTTTGCAGATTCTGACCCACAGAATAACAATGGAAGATTCTCATCACACAGTCAGTTGAATGCAAACTTTTCTACCAAGTCAATGAAAAAAAGGGACAATGATGCCATAAACAGTTTCCACAGCTACTGCATTGCTTCTGTTTAGATGTACCGACTGTTTTCATCTCCTCTAAAATTTATAGCAACTCAAGTCCTCCCACTTGTTCATCTTTGGCAGCAGCTCTAATTGTCCGGATCACGAAAAGTCGGGGTCAAAACCTTTCAACTATCACGAGGATGCTGGTCCCTTCATGGTTCCAGTGGATTACATGTAGGCATTTTCCAGGTGATAGTTGAGGAGTTGCACTTCTACAAGCTCACTCATCTAGCTTTGAAGTCTGAAAAGGAAAAAGATAAACATATTTAAAATCTGTTAGTTAATTGAAATACACGACAAATCCACTCACATGTGTTTTTTTTTAACTATGCAATTAGCTGGATGTGAACAGTGTTCTGAGTAATGTGTTTCTTGACACCTGTAGGCTCTGGAGGAGTGTGTCATGTCCATGCAGAAGGGGGAGATCACATTACTGCTGGCAGATTCCCAGTATGCCTACGGACTTCTGGGAAGGTAAGGATTTTCCAGTTCCTTTCGTTTAGTGTAATCTTGGAAATGAGAAAACATACTCAGAACAGGTTCAACATGATTCAGGCACTTATCTTTACTTTGACAATAATGACATCAAAATGTCATCTTTAGCCTCTTGAACCTGTTGCTGTGGGGGCAGCCGGCGCATCCTGGCTTAGCGGGGTTAATGGGCCATAAACAGGAGCAGATGGCTTTGTCTGAACGCCATTCAGGAGCAACCTATCCGTGGTGTGTCTGTAACCTCCTAACCTATGGGGTAACCCTACTCATATTACAGCTAATAGCTTGGGTTTGTAACCTTTGCACCAGAGAAGAGCCAGTAAAAACGGAGAAATCACTTAGTAACCGCTGTCTAAAACCTGTTCTTTACAGTTCTATCGCTTGCTCAAGATAAACTGAACAGGGAAAAGCGAGCAATGCTGTTCATATCTGACAACATGCAAATCAGTAATTGTATCATATTGTGTGTTACATCGCATAAACACTTCATAAAACCGTCTAACAATCAAATCTGCTGATTTATTTAGTTGTCGGTGCTTACACAGGGATAATTGATGGTAATATGTAGTCTGGCTGTGATGCAGTTTTATTAAAAAGGCAATATCATCATCATTAGAGCCAATTATGAATTAATAGATTAAAGCACACAGTGTTGATCCAAATATGCTCTTTAGGGAAGTAAACTGTGATTATTATAGCTTGAGAAACCCATAAAATAAAATATTTACCAGCATTTTTCTACAGACGGAACACTCATCAGCAGAAAAGCTGCATTAGCTCCCATTTGTTTACTGAATACTGTCATGTGGCAGTAAAAGCGAGAAAAGGGGCAGAATTCATTGCTAGATTTATGACCCACATCTAGTTTTACAGCTAAGGAGAAAATATAGACCATTGTCGTCAATAAATAAATAAATCTGACATTTAAACATTTTGTAGTGAGAGCGTTTTTTTTTTCTCTTGTATAAAACAGTTTTTTTTCTATCTGTTCTAAGTGCTGCACATTAGCCAGTGTTTGTATTGCGAGCACTCTGCGAAGAACACAGCCTGTGAGAAGTCGGGAATCTCTTTCCATGTCATGTGTGGAGCAGGAGGCAGCAGGAGGCTGGTTAATGATTGTTTTGATGCCACTGATTAGGGTTGTGTGCTGTGCAGTCAAACCTTATTTGAACCACAAGGTACAAAATCAGAGCTCCGTGTCTGCTTTTCCAATATGATTCATTTAACTGATGCGCGTTACCTTAAACTGTTTTTTCTCGGGTCAAGGAATATGAAGTGTTTCAGTTAAAAAATATTGTCAGTTTCTCTGATGTGAATTGAGCCAGATCTCTTTTAGTCGTTGGTCTTAGTTCTTGTAGAGAAGCTAAACAGTTAGTTGAATATTTGATTATAAGAGATACAAAAATAAAATAAAATACAAGCAGCAACAGATGTCATGTTTGAGTGCGGATTGAGTGGCCTCAGCATGCCTGTACTATAACGTGACAGACAGGGAGACAATGGGGGAAATCTCATTAGCCTCTTTCTGTTCTCTGGCATATGCACTGATTGAACTCTGTCAATCCTCTGCTGCAAACAGAGCTGTTAAGAGCACATCAGGGAGTGCAAAGCTGGTCAGACAGTATGATTCATCACTGCAGTCTGCAGGATCTGTAGCCTCACACAGTCTGTGTTCTGCTGGCAGCACTGTCGAGGACACACACACACACACACACACACCCACCCCTAGAGATGGTGGGAGCATTAACTTGATTGCTACAACAAAGAGGGTCATCAGAATGAATTGTAGGAGGCACTAATATTTATCTGGATAAATAGTTGAACATTCAGTGAGTTTACCATGTTGTCCCAATTTAAGAAGCTTAGTGGAATCTCCAAACATATTTATATTACTTGAACATGTTTACATTTGCAATCACAACAATCCACATATTTTACCAGTATTTTATGGAACACAGTGAGGCAACTTTGTGCAAATTTCTGAAGCAGAATAAACGTTTGTTTGTATGAAACAGGGATCTGATCAGTGTGACATACAGCTGTATTGAGCCCTCTGTTGTGCCTTTGTAGATGCAGGTTCTCTCATTGATCCTTTGGAAGTATGTCTCAAATAGCATTCTAGATCTAGAAAGAAAATCTCTGCTTGGTTGCCAGTTCTACTCTGTAAAACAGCTCAACAAGACTCCATAGAGGGACGTATATGAATGCCTCCTCAGACCAAAGCCCCTTGTTCCACATTTTAGTTTTGTCCCACATGGGATGTGGTAAACTTTCACCTCTTTTGTTCAACAATGGCTTTCTTATTGCCACTTTAGTCTTTTAAAGCCTCTACCAGGTTTTTGTCACAGATTTTCTTGCATTTGGCTTTAAAATTACATTTTGGTGATAACTGAACAGAACATTCTCTACATGTTTGCTTATTGCAATGTGAAAACCATTGCCATAGGCTCTATTTTTTCACACTAAACTGATTAATTCATTACTAAATAAAATTCTCAGATTTGAAATATAAAATGTCCACCTCCCTAGAGCACAATTTCTTAAAACCTTGCATGTTCTGCATTCAAATACTGACTGTTTTTCTGCTTCTTCCAAAGTAGTGTAGACTACTGAGCAGCTTGGGTAAATTATGCCCAGCGGCAGTGAGGGCCAATACTCAATCAATATATATTATACGGTGCACTATACAGTGTGAAACACAACATTAAGGCTTTGTTGGCTTAGATCACTTCTCCCTGCAGCTTGAGGGTGAGCCACCTATCTTGATAAAGCTCTTCTTTAAGCTGGAGCTCCACCAAATTAGTAAACACCTTGTGGAACTGCACATCTCCTAAACCTGTACTTCAAATTATACTCTTCTGTCCATGGCTCCTAAGAACAACTGGTATAGCAAAGGAGAATTACTGGGATGACTTACCAAAGGTGGAGTGTTGTGTCTTTAAGAAGAGAAAGAACTTCTTAAATACACAGAGGTCAATTTCAAATTTGAGGTCAATTGTCAAATTGTAAAGCCATGTTTGATACAGACACCATTTATATAACAACAGAAGGTAACTGTTACTGGCTTGTGCTATAAAATGGCACTAGGTGCCTGGAAAATATGTAATACCGCCACTTTAAAACTCTCATTTCACAAAGGTTTAGGGTAATCTCAAAAGTTCAAATTTCCTACAACAGTTTTCAAGTTTATATTTCCTCTGTCTTTATCCTGTATAGTTCCTGAAATAGATATGGAGGGGGGAAACAATGGCCACAGGAGACTTTGCTCAGTCTTCCTTTTTGCAGTGAAAACATGCCTATAGAGTTACCTTCTGATTATTGCAAAATACCATTTTGTGGAGGTGGCCTGTGTTGACTCTCTAGAAATGGTTTATAGGTGTGAAAATCTTCCCATGTTGCAAATTCTTCGTCACACCCATTAGGGAGGGCAGTTGACCAGAATGCACAGGTTCAATGAATCCACAGGTTCCTTGCAACTCAGGGAAGCACACTTCCACACAAAAGAAGGGCTTGATCGCAAAGTTTATTTTACAGCTATTGTGAAAACAAGTCAATGTCTCAGGGCTTTTGTGTCTTTATCAAAATTCAGGCGTGTTATTTTCACACTAAAAGAGATGTGTACAGATTCCTAAGAAGTTGAATCAGATGTAAGATTCTCAAGAAAGAGGCATATTGAAATCAAGGAAAGTTAAGCAACTTTTGTTGACATAGAAGATGTCAATTACTCATGATATTTTTGGTTTGTGTGTCTTTCTTCTGTTCTTTACATAATTACACAATGCACAAAAATGTTGTTGCTTTACAACATTGTAAACATGTTTACAAAGAAAGTTTTAAAAAATTTCCAAACAGTTCCTCTGTGTTTAAGGTAGATAAACACAAATGAGATAATGTGTGATTTTCAGCCTAGAGTGGAAAAGGCATAGAAATAAAATGTAGTAGATTCCAACTAATAATCCAGACCCTTACAAAGTCTATAGTCAAGATCACTATTAAAAATGACAGAAGCCACCTCACCATGCACAAAAAGCTCCTGTGTTCCGTTACGTGGCTCTGAATTAAAAATTTACACCTGTTTGGTTGACTTAACTTGAATAAGTTAACCTAATCTTTTTGGATTAGGTATCACATTTGTTTTTATTAGTAGCGCCACAATTTAACGCTTTTTTTCAAATCTTCTGATTTTGTAAAGCTTTGTCCTGCCTGTAACTTTTCCAGCTTTCTGCCTAAACATTCACAGATAGATTATAAATCTAGCATATACCTTCATGACAGACAGAAGTTATAAGCTCAAAAGGGTTAAATAGAGCAAGTTTCCCTTACTCTAGTCACCCTCCTTACTTCCTAGTTTTCTAAAAGTTAAATGTTCTACATTTGACTACCAAATGATGTACACTTAGCCAGTTATAATGAGACACATTTGCAGAACCATAGAACATTGTGAAATCAGAACTAGAGTTGCATTGAGGAAGCCTCTGGAGATTGGAATCTGATGATTTTAGCTCGATTTGCCCTTAACATTGAGAAACCAGTCAGAAACCAAACATCTAGTCTAGCTTCTTTGGGTGACATGAAAATAAAACAACTCTCAGAGTTTTTTTTTGTTGCACTCTGACTAGCTTCATGCCAGATGTAATAAATGTTCACTCTTCCTCCTTCTTGCAAACTAATTCTTTTCTTATCATCCCGTGTAACATGACACAGTGAAACGCTAGCACTTCTGCTTTTCATTACAATAGGGACTTGCAATTACACAGGTGGAATGACTCACTTGCCAGACAGTTGCACTGGCCTCTGTCAATTTTATTAGTTTTTATGTGCTGTCTCTCCTCCCCTGTGTCCATGTGCGTAAGCATGCTGTCCTCTCCAAGAAGGTGGATGTCCTCTGATCACTCTGTGACTCACTCTGCAGAGCCACCTGGCTAAAATGAATAATGTGACCTTTGTGACGCTCTGCTGTGAAAAGCGCAATATGAAAATTGAACCATTTGTCTCTTTTGATGCTTCCTCTCTGCAAGAAAACTCTAGCAAACACTCTGATGTTTGATGTAGCTGAAACTTGTTTATAGAGCAGATATTTATGTGTGTGTTATTTATTTTTTTTGCTATAAAACCAACAGCTGAACTCTTGACTGTGAAGTCACGTGATCTAAACTAGTTTGACTGTAGCCTTTTTGTCTCTGCGATTCTCTTTCTTCTTCTGCCATGTACTTTCACGGTCACAGCAAGTTGACGAGAAAACCACACCCAGATCTCATACTTCGGGAGCGGGCCAGCAAGCACTGACAGCTGCAGTGCTGCAGATAACATCGGGCTCAGCTCCTAATGAGCACGCTCTCTTCAGTTTGCAATAGAGCTGCTACACTGCCGTGTATTTTCAACAGGCTAAAGCTGAACTAAAATCAAGCAATAATTAAATTCTGGATGGTGCAAATAGGTTGGAAAACTTTTGAAATCTAAATGACTGCTTTTTCGGCGCCATGGCTGCACTTTTTTTGTTTCTTTTTTTTTTTTTACCACTTGAATCACTGTTTGAACTGCACACGTCTGTCATCTAATCTCCCTGGATGTTTACCTTTCCCCTCTGCCAGCAGGAGGCTTATCTCTCACATCAGCAGTATTGTCTGTAATATAGCACTGCTCATAGTTAAAACTACTTCTGCTTTCTGCGCTACAAGTAAATTTAATGGGAAAGTAAATGTCCTCTAGCAAAATATGCTTTTATTGAGCTTTTGCTGGATAGTGTAAGTGAGTAGAAACTGTGTAATAAGAGGACGAAGCATTGCCAGTATCTTGCTTGATTGACTATTTTGTAAATATATTTCTCTCAAATCAATGTTAATTCCCTTTTGTGAAGTATGTAATACACATAAGTAGCTGTGTCATCACTTCCTTTTATCTTTGTATTTGTATTTGAACAAACCATTTTGTATTTAAAGTACCCATGCTAGAATTTTTAAAACTCATTCTTTTCAGTTGTGCTCAGGCTTGTTGGTAATGATTCATTCTCTTGCCAACAAGTAAGAAATGTAAAAAAAAAAAAAAAGCGTGAGAGAAAAAGATGAACACAAAGCAGCTTAGAACAACACTGTAGAAAAGTCACATTGTTATGTGTAAAGTGCTGAAGCATTATAAAACAATGACAAGCCCCAAAAACAAACAAATTACATTTGCAGAGAAGACCTTTATGGTGATTTCAGATATATATAATATATATATATATATATATATATATATAATATATATATATTACCAAAATCTGTTTTTCTTTTTTTTTTTTGCTTGGTTGATCATACTACTAATTAAATGTGACCACAATCAGAGTTCTGTGTGATCGGTTTACGACCCCAAAGTGACCCACACGCACAGAAGAACAACAATGACGTCAGACAGTGGCGCACTGTTTACGAAGTAATAATGGATGGAAACGTTTATAGGTTGCTTTTAAAGTTCATTCAACAATTGGAGCTGACAGTATTGTCACAAGATCATGATACGAAGGAAACTAATAAATAAAGACGGTGCTTTGAGGAGCATTGACTTCATCTTCTCTAGAAAAGATGTGATCAGAGGCGGGAGTGGTAGGAGTGTGATGCACTTCAGTGACACAGAATTATTTTGTAATTTCATAATTATAATATTCAGTCACTGTTTAAAACTGGATTTATCATGTATAGCTTCTGCTGGTAAAGAATTATGATGCATGTTGCTCATCAGTGACACAAAAATCGGATAAACAAGCTGGCTGGAAGTAGTTTCACACCCACAGGCGTTCGAAGCTGTGAGATTCCTCAGAAGAGATAATGACATAGCCGAAAGGTCTAAGACTTTTTGCTGGCATGAACTCATTGCTCAATAAGTTGCAGCTCATTGAAGGCACACTATTACTTAAGCAGAACAAAGAATTGGTTTCAGGACTTTTATGGTATTGTCTGATATTTTATTTTAAAAAAACTGTACCATAGCATAGTAGGATTAGACACAAGACCATTTGGAAAATGCTATGGCTATACATCTTCAAAGACAATCTTTTTAGATACTATTTGACAACAAAGTGTTCTTTAGCTTGACAGAACAAGGAAGTGAACGATGTCTCTGATTGGAGCTCTGCTCTGTAACATATTCCTTTTATTGCCCAAAAGGACCAAGGCAGCAGGTTAACTTTACATCAAAGACACCTCAGTCCTTGCATAACTCACACCAAGTTTGTTGTTTAACATTTCAAAACATTATGAGAAAGGAAGTAATTATAGCTGATGAAATGCATTTCTTTAGGGGAAATGACTATCCATAATGCAATAATATTATTTTAGATTTTAATAAAAAATCTTGCCAATGTAGTCACCTATTTACAGCTGTCATATGGTTCCCTTTTTGTAAAACTTGCATCATAAGTACAAGAGTTATTGACTAATTCCATGAGTGATTGGTTAACATGATAGAACAAATATGATTTTTGTATGTTGCTTTGTTGCTTGTCATCCTTCCTCAATTGATGTCATGTGATTACAGAGAACATTACCTCAAAAATAAAAGTTTGAAAAGTGAAATTATGTTATATTTACAGCTTTATCTGCTGTCTAATGCTCACCTCTCATGACAGAGGCTCACAAGCTGGTGCTTAAGCAGAATATGTCCATGTTGAACAGAATGTGGACATGTTGTGAGGTTGTGCTTTGTTAAATAAGCAACATGTTACAACTGTTTGTTTTCCATAGTACGGCATAAGAAGGCGACACATGATAATCAAACAAGGTCAGATTGACCAGCAATTTTCTTACACATACCAGCTGTTATTTATATTTAATTTGTGGCTGCAGTCTATAGTACTCATAACCACAACAGTTAATTTGGTGGAGTAAGACAAAGGATATATAACAGCAAAAACCTAACCCAACTTTTAAGAGAGAAAAAAAAAACCCTAAGAACATAATGTGGTCTTGTTAAAATTTGTTGAATGGAAACTAAACTATTACAGAAAAACTTTGATGTATGCTCCAAATTAAAAGACTTTGTCAACTACTCCTCTATCCTCCTCCAAACTGGCAAAAAAGTCATCTTTTTTGTACCAGTAAAAAGTGAACAAATTGAGAAATTGGAAGACTTCTTTAACAAGCTCTTTGTCAAATCCGCAGATGACATATTTGTTTCTACTTTGGGGTAAGTTGAGACACCGTTTTAAAATAAAATGTCCTCAAACCTACTGAATAGAATTTAATTAAAATTACTGCGAAAAGTAGATAGTGTCATTGGAATAATGTAGTCATTGTGTAATATAAAATAGGCCTTTAAAAAGAATGCAAGATAATGCAGACCAGAGTTAGTTACTAGCCAACCTTTTGTTCTCGTGGTACATGAGCAACAGCTTGTGTCATGTGTGAATCTACAGGAAAATATTTAAATAATTAAGTTTTTTTTATGAATTTAAGGCTTAATTTCCTCCTTTAAGATTTCTGTTATCCAATGCTTCAAACACTCCCCACAGGCCTAGAAACCCCCGGCCCCCTTCCTGATAAAGAAATCTCAAACCTGTTGAGCTGCTATCCTTCTAAGATTTTCAGACAGAGGTCTGCTAACTGGTCTCAGGCTGACTCTTTTCCAACTCTTAGCATCACCTTCCTGGAAAAAAAGTTGTTTTACAGTGTTGAATATATTACTCACTTAACTTATTTTGCTTTTGCAAAACAGCAACTGACCTCTCTCCTTATCTTTTATTGTAAAGTAATACGCAGTTACGGTCTGCTTGCGTTTTGTAGCAAATAATCAGTGCGCCAGATTCTTCGCAGTGCCCCAGTGAGTGGGTGATTACATGTTTAATTGAACTCTGGTGGTTGCAATAAAAACATAAAACCAATCACAATAAGGAGCCTGCTTTGTTGTGACATTTGTATGTTCCAGAGATTTAGACAACTGCCTTTGTTCCTTTCTGTTATAACAGTGAAGTCTAAACCGAATGTCTTTGATGAGCCACCATCTCATTATTCCAGTCTGAAAAAATTATAACTGTTTCTCCTCTCTCTTGTTCAGAACACTATAAACACTTTCACCCTCAGATGTGGTTGGGCAGCATGCCCAACACAGGACTGTTTCATGTTAGCGCTGTTTGTTGCTTTGCTTAATAAAACAACGCATTTATATTCCTAGCTGCATTCGGTAATTTTCTTGCCATAGCTCAAACACAGACTCTTTTTCTAGGAGTTTTGACCACAAGCCCGCTTGGTCCTATTTCTTATTTGTTCGTTCCTAAACTTTATATCTTATCATTATTTCACACTTTCCCAAATACTTCCTCACACCAACTGAAAAGCAAAACACTTCTCCGTTGCGACAGAAGCTGCAGCAGACTGTCTTGTAATAACTGATTAAGTTGCTGGGCAACTAATGAGCCCTTTTTATTCATTTTGCTCATCTGTAACTACAGCAGAATGGAAGCAGATGGCAAAGTGGAGGGGCAAGCTGTTTCTGACAGCGACGCGCTGCTCACAGACATACACGCACACACACAGAATCTGATACAGGTCTGCGTCGTCAGGTCAACGTGTTGAATGCATCATGGTCCCACTGGCTGAGGCAGCAGCGGGTCTAAACAAATAACCGTATGTGTTGGTAGTGTGCAGCACGGTGTGCTTCTCCTGCTGCGGGGGGGATGTGAGGTGAGGAGCGCAAGCCTGGGAGGCCCGAGGAAAGAGGTCTCTGCAGAGTGACAAGTGACACCTCGGTGATGTTGTGGCTCTGCGAGCGTGAGTGGAACATGACTCATCCCACTGAGACGTCAGCGCTTCGTCAGCAGACGTCTGCAGCAACGCACCGCATGCAAACTCACGCTCGCACACATGCACAGACGCTCTAAATATTCCTCTCAGAGTTAATGACTGGCAGACTCCTGCTGACGTCCTCCCTGCGAGCTCAAAATCAGCCGTGCAGTGTTTAAGCCTTGAAGATTACCACAGGCTCATTAGCAGGACTCTTTGTAAATGAGACTCTCCCAGTGCTTGGATAAATATGATGAGATTAGTAAGAACTGAGCCAGAGGACAAAAACAGAGATTTTATTTGAACCCCTCCAAAAACGTTTCGGTGTTCAAACCGAGCAATATAAACTGCTAAATATATTTGTTTTCCATGCTTTCTAAGGCTGACCTTTGCCTTTTCCAATAAATGGGGTTGGAGTTGGATCAAGCCCTTTCTTCTGGAGAAGAAAAAAAAGCATTGCTTCACTGATGTTTATTACTCCTGGTCTGTATCTCTGCACTGGAAGAGAGACTAAGGAGCCCTCAGCTGCAAGCTGCTCCTGTGTGACAACGTGTCTAATAAGTCAGGAGGTAGCTGCTAATGACTCTCAGGCAGGGTTGGCCACAAAATGGAAGCTGAGTCATTGTTGGGTTAGATTAGAAACACTTAGAGAGCCAACCCTAGGGTTTTTTTCTTCAAACGTGACAGAGTGCTAACACTCAATAAACCAGGGGTGCTCCAGTCCTGGAAAGCTGTTCTGCAGCTTTAATATTTCTCCTCCCCATTCCAACATATTTGAGTCAAGTGGCTAAATCCCCTCATCCGCAGCCACTCAGTCAGACAGAGGCCTGGTGACGAGCCGTTCATTTGATTCAGATGTGTTTGAGGTGCATGTAACAGTCAACAGTCATTGGATAGTTGCTCTTCAGAACTTGACTTGGGCACACCTGCTACAGCTGAGGTTGTTGACACATTTGGGTACAAACAGTCAAGCGATAAAATAAGGACACCCTTTTGTGTGGTTTTCTAACATTTTAAGACATATGGATGTTTGACAAATATTTCAGTAATACTAATAAATACTCAAGTAAATAATAATACAAATAAGAAGTAAAAACTAGGGGTTTCCCATGTTTATTGTTTCTTAAGATGGTCAAAATCAAACACAGAACTGTCACAGCAGGAACACATGGGAATATCCCTCATTACTGAGCATTTTGAAAGAAGTAATTCCTTTTCAACCTCAGGCATTTAGTTTTGTATGCCCCTGACTAATAATGAGAATGAACTCCGTGGTTAAATCAAAATGGCTGTTTGAGTCCTACAGAAAGTAGATTATAGCAGTATATGAGTCGAGAAGAAGTGTTAAGCTAAAGGTAATAAAAAAAGTCTTTGCTTGTTTAATTTTGTTTGTTGTTTTGTTTTCTTCACAAACATGTCTCCATTGTTCAGAGTTCTGGTACTAAACCCTACAGTAGCCATGTGTGAACGAGGCAGTTTGTATATTTTTTCTGTATCTTTAGTTCAAACAGGTACACCTTCATTCAATTTATTAGGAATCCACACTTTAGAAAGCATGTTTAGAAAATCTCACCAAAAATAATTTTTGTGTTAGTGTTTCAAAAAAAGAAGAAGAGGAAAAACAAACTAAACTTAACAGTGGAAAGAGTACTTTACAAAATGTCTTTGCGGTCAGAAACTTTGAGGATCATAACTCCTAATTTTACTCGGAGAAGCAGTTAGCAAGGCCATAAAAAAAATCCTCATGATCTTTCAAACTTAGATCAGTCTGATTGGTCTCTGCTGCGGGTAAATTGCAAATTACTGGCAGGTCAATTTTATTCCATGGCAGCCAGAAAGAAACAATAAAAAAAATCTGTCAGTTTAAGGTGTGAAGGTCAGCTACGGTAGTTAAGCAACATCTTGTGCCTTAAAATGTATTCCCATTCAATCAACCTTCAGAGACTCTGATAACCAGGGTCTGCATGTTCTGCTTCTAATTTGCAAAATGATATCCCAGGGACGATGACATTTTCCCTGTGGGAGTTATCTGATTTCACCCATGTTCATGTGACAGCTCAGGCTTGGAAAGGAAATTATTTTGTGATTGCTATCTCTTTATGACATTTAAACCCTAACCAAAATGGCATTCATAAAGAAAAAGGAGCTTGCTGTTACTAACATGAATGCTCGTTACAACACGGTCAAATATATTTCCATCATCGTTATGTAAAATTGCTTATGTAGACTTTTAAGTCATCCATCCATCCATCTATCCATTTTCTTCCGCTTATCCGGGGTCGGGTCGCGGGGGCAGCCGCTTCAGAAGGGAGGCCCAGACTTCCCTCTCCCCAGCCACGTCTTCCAGCTCCTCCGGGGGAACCCCAAGGCGTTCCCAGGCCAGCCGAGAGACATAGTCCCTCCAGTGTGCCCTGGGTCTTCCTCGGGGCCTCCTCCCGGTGGGACGTGCCCGGAACACCTCACCAGGAAGGCGTCCAGGAGGCATCCTGACCAGATGCCCGAGCCACCTCAACTGGCTCCTCTCGACGTGGAGGAGCAGCGGCTCTACTTTGAGTCCCTCCCGGATGACCGAGCTTCTCACCCTATCTCTAAGGGAGAACCCAGCCACCCTGCGGAGGAAACCCATTTCGGCCGCTTGTATCCGTGATCTCGTTCTTTCGGTCATGACCCAAAGCTCATGACCATAGATGAGGGTGGGAACGTAGATCGACCGGTAAATTGAGAGCTTTGCTTTTTGACTCAGCTCTCTCTTCACCACGACGGACCGGTACAGCGCCCGCTTCACGGCAGATGCTGCCTCAATCCGCCTGTCGATCTCCCGCTCCCCTCTTCCCTCATTCGTGAACAAGATCTCCAGATACTTAAACTCCTCCACTTGAGGAAGGACGACCCCCCTGACCCGGAGAAGGCACTCTACCCTTTTCCGGCTCAAGACCATGGCCTCGGATTTGGAGGCACTGAGCTTCATCCCGGCCGCTTCACACTCGGCCGCGAACCGCTCCAGCGAGAGCCGCAGATCACGATCTGATGAAGCCAACAGGACCACATCATCTGCAAAAAGCAGAGATGCGATCCTAAGGCCACCAAAACGGATCCCCTCAACACCTCGGCTGCGCCTAGAAATTTTGTCCATGAAAGTAATGAACAGAATCGGTGACAAAGGGCAGCCTTGGCGGAGTCCAACTCTCACCGGAAACGAGCCCGACTTACTGCTGGCAATGCGGACCAGACTCTGACACCGGTCATACAGGGACCTGACAGCCAGTATCAAAGGGCCCGGTACCCCATACTCCCGGAGAACCCCCCACAACGCCCCCCGAGGGACATGGTCAAACTCCTTCTCCAAGTCCACAAAACACATGTAGACTGGTTGGGCGAACTCCCATGCACCCTCCAGGACCCTGCTGAGGGTGTAGAGCTGGTCCTGTGTTCCACGACCAGGACGAAAACCAGACTGCTCTTCCTGAATCCGAGGTTCGACTATCCGATGGACCCTCCTCTCCAGGACCCCTGAATAGACCTTAACAAGGAGGCTTAAGAGTGTGACCCCTCTGTAATTGGAGCACACCCTCTGGTCCCCCTTTTTAAACAGGGGGACCACCACCCCGGTCTGCCAATCCAGAGGAACTGCCCCCGATGTCCATGCGATATTGCAGAGTCGCGTGAGCCAACACAACCCTGCAACATCCAGAGCCTTAAGGAACTCCGGGCGGATCTCATCCGCCCCCGGGGCCCTGCCACCGAGGAGCTTTTTAACCATCTCGGCGACCTTGTCCCCAGAGATTGAAGAGCCCGACCCAGAGTCCACAGGCTCAGCTTCCTCAACAGAAGGCATGTTGGTGGGATTGAGGAGGTCTTCGAAGTATTCCGCCCACCGACCCACAACGTCCCGAGTCGAGGTCAGCAGTACACCATCCCCACTGTAAACAGTGTTGGTACTGCACTGCTTCCCCCCCTGAGCCGCCGGATGGCGGACCAGAATCGCCTCGAAGCCGTACGGAAGTCTTTCTCCATGGCCTCTCCAAACTCCTCCCATGTCCGAGTTTTTGCCTCAGCGACCACCCGAGCCGCATGCCGCTTCGCCCGCCGGTACCCATCAGCTGCTTCTGGAGTCCCAAAAAGCCCCCATAGGACTCCTTCTTCAGCTTGACAGCATCCCTCACCGAAGATGTCCACCAACGGGTTCGAGGGTTGCCACCGCGACAGGCAAGAACGACCTTGCAGCCACAGCTCTGATAAGCCGCTTCGGCGATGGAGGCACGGAACATGGTCCACTCAGACTCAATGTCCCCTACCTCCCCCGGAACGTGTTCGAAGTTCTGCCGGAGATGGGAGTTAAAGCTCCGTCTCACAGGGGACTCCGCCAGACGTTCCCAGCAGACCCTCACTACACGTTTGGGCCTGCCAGGTCTGACCGGCTTCCTCCCCCACCACTGGAGCCAACTCACCACCAGGTAGTGGTCAGTGGACAGCTCCGCCCCTCTCTTCACCCGAGTGTCCAAGACATACGGCCGCAGATCCGATGAAACGACGACAAAATCGATCATCAAACTGCGGCCTAGGGTGTCCTGGTGCCAAGTGCACGTATGGACACCCTTATGCTTGAACATGGTGTTCGTGATGGACAAACCGTGACGAGCACAGAAGTCCAACAACGGAACACCACTCGAGTTCAGATCAGGGGGGCCCTTCCTCCCAACCACACCCCTCCAGGTCTCACTGTCATTGCCCACGTGAGCGTTGAAGTCCCCCAGCAGAACAAGGGAGTCCCCAGGAGGGGCACTCTCCAGTACCCCTTCTAAGGACTCCAAGAACGGTGGGTAATCTGAACTGCTGTTCGGCCCTGTAAGCACAGACAACAGTCAGAACCCGTCCCCCACCCGTAGGCGGAGGGAGGCTACCCTCTCGTTCACCGGAGTAAACCCCAACGTACAGGCGCCAAGATGGGGGGCAACAAGTATGCCCACTCCTGCCCGGCGCCTCTCACCGTGGGCAACTCCAGAGTGGAAGTACAACCAGCCCCTCTCAAGGAGACTGGTTCCGGAACCAGAGCCATGCGTCGAGGTGAGGCCGACTATTTCTAGCCGAAACCTCTCAGCCTCGCACACTAGCTCCGGTTCCTTCCCTACCAGAGAGGTGATGTTCCACGTCCCAAGAGCCAGCTTCTGCAGCCGAGGATCAGACCGCCAGGGTCCCCTCCCTCGGCCGCCGCCCATGACGCATTGCACCCGACCCCTTTGGCCCCTCTGACAGGTGGTGAGCCCATTGGAAGGGGAATCCACATCTCCTCTTCGGGCTGAGCCCGGCCGGGCTCCGTGGTTAAAAGCCCGGCCACCAGGCGCTCACCATCGTGCCCCACCTCCAGGCCTGGCTCCAGAGTGGGGCCCCGGTGACCCGCGTCCGGGCGAGGGAACGCCAGATTCAAAGTTTGTGTCCATCATAAAGGGTCTTCGGGCTGCGCTTTGTCTGGTTCCTCACCTAGGACCTGTCTGCCTTGGGTGACCCTACCAGGGGCATAAAGCCCCAGACAGCATAGCTCCTAGGATCATTGAGACACACAAACCCCTCCACCACGATAAGGTGGCAGCCCAAGGAGTGAATGACTTTTAAGTCATTGACAATGACTTTTAAGTCATTCACTTTTTAAACAAAGCAGCCTTTACACTGCCATTGAAGTAAGCAGACCTTAAGACCTTAACTGGCTTACTGGTGCTTCAGTCAGACTTTGCTTGGCCATTAGAGACCTTTAAAGTTCAAATAGTGATACCTTAAACAGCTGGAGATGCAGTTTATAGAATCTGTAGACGTAATATCTGAGCAAAGAAAGAGCTAAGCAGTTTTTTACTTAACTTGAACCTGTCAGAGCATCCACTGTGAAACTAAACCTCGGGCCCTGGAGCCTCGGGAGATCTAGCCCTTTACCAAACAGTACACACCTCAGAGACATCGGCTTGTTCATGTTTATTGATCAGGAGTTTAAAGTCAATCTGGGATTACACATCATGAGGATATATCATTACAGGAACATTTATTAAATGATGACATCCGTGTTAGACCGCTGTTTCGAGTTTTTAAAACCAAGCTCTGCCTCAAGCCCTTTTGAGGAATAATTAATGCAGTTGCTGCCGCACAGAAGAGTCCAGACCTGAAAGATGACAGATTATTGCATAAGGCAGAAACTTCACTTGTGATTCGACAGAATGGCGTTGATTTTTTTAAGACCTTTAAACTGTTGACATTTATTCAGTTGTTGTAACAGGTATGTCTACAATACACAGCTGATACATAGTAATACAAATAAAGAGAGATGAAGTCGGCTTGTGACTGGTTTGACAAATTAATGAACTTCATATGGATCTAATCATGTCTTCTGTAATGCTGAACACATTTTCACCTGAAATGGGGGAAAGAAAAAAACAACAACAAATGAACAAAGTTTAGTTAGATTATCAAATTCTTGGGTCCTGGTGAAAGGATCATTTAAAAAAATCCATTATGGGGATTGTCAAATAGTTTCACTTATGCTTATAAACAAATATTCTCTTTCTATCTCTATAGAAGCTTATAGATGTTGGGCTTCATTTCAGGTCTCAAGTCTCAGACTCCAGTTTTCAAGTATCCTTGACAGAACTCGCTGAACTGATTTTATGCTGAAAAGACGATTGAGCCACTTGATTCGGGTTTGTCGTACCAGTTGTAGGACATTGCTAGAGGACACGAGCTTTATTTTAGCTCATTCCTCTTAAAACTCTTAAATAAAGTGTAAATCTACTGATCAGTAAAAAAATAAACTTTTTTACCTTGAATTGGTTCATATTTTATTTCTTATCTGAAAAAAACCCACACATTTTATGCTCACACGCCTAAACTCATGCATTATATTTTCCTTTCTTTTTAGTTAAATATATTTAATGAATTTTATAACAAATTTGAAATAGTAATTGATTTACATATACTTACATGCTTATAAATTATACACTAACATATTTTTTTGAGTTGTCCACTCTTCAGAAAAGACTCATATAAAAATATCTTGGATTTGACTTTTGTAAAATAAGACAAATTCAGACTCCTGATAAAATGGAAATGCAAAACTAGCTAAAAGCAACCTCCGACTGTCACATGTTACGTATCAGAGTTCTAATTCTTGATGCATTCATTATACTTTAGATGGGTTGTAGAAAATAACTTTGCATTGTCTGATGAAAATCTCCCTGAAGAATATTGTATTAAACCTTCTGTAGCTGATAGTTTGTGTCTGAACTTTAGGAAACATGACATTTTTTGTGCTATTAATCTGTTTTAACGTAAACCTATTGTGTGTAGAGGTTTTGCAACAACAACAAGAAAGAATCACTGACTTTAGTGCAGTTTTTTTTGAAGACCTTTGCACAATGCACAAAACAAATCAAATACAGTAAAGCTAAAGAAAATCTCAGTCATCTCAGAGTGCTTTTATTCAGTGGAACAGAGTCATGTTTAATAAATTTTACATTAACTGTCCTTTTTCCGTCAAGATGAGTGCAAACGTTTGGCTTGGAAAGAAGCTGTAATGAACCGCTGCGAGTCAGTATTTATTGAGCTTCTGCTGATCTCCCACCCGAGCCAAGATTATAGTTTGTTTTTTTCAAGCCACTTTCATACATGAAGTACTTTCTTTAAGTTGTGCAGATGTGTTGCAAAAGGCGCTGATTTAGGAAAAAGAAACCCTGACAACCTCTCTGGAGGAGAAGGTGAAAGTCGCCTTGAGGCTTCCAGGGTATTTAGCACCAGGGAACATGTCCTGATAAGAGTTTTTGTTGCTCCTCCCCTGTGTGATGTTTTTACTCAAAAGTACAGTGACTGCATCCAAATAGTCTTTGTTTCAAAATAACACCCAAAGAGAATCTCTTTATTTCACGTGATGTATGGTATAAAATTACATAAGAAACGACTGAGAAGCCTCCTTCATGAAATACATGTGTACATGCAGTTCATATTTTAAGTGCATTTGATTAATTTCTTTGTATGTATGTAGTTGTTAGGGCCAACTACATATATACAAAGAAACCTTTCCCAATTCTGTCAGCTTCTGTACTCGCAAAGATATACTTTCTGTACTTAATGAAGTTTTGTTGCTTAATGAGTCTTCAGATGCTCACCAAAATTAAAAGGTCTGAAAAAACATCTTCTGCATGTTGTCTGTAGCAGAGTTGGTATGCATTTTAAAAGGCCCGTGAAAATATGCTGCAGGTTATATGAGGACTTTAATGGAGCTCAGCAGCCAGGATGTTGGCAGTAGATACCTTTGATCCCTCCAAGTCCTCTTTCATTGGCCCCACTGCTGGAGGAGGAAATAAAAAGGAAGAGAGGGAAGCACATGCCGAGGGAGCAGCTAAAAAAGGCCTCACACCATAGTTTGGTTTCTTGATCTGTGACTACAATAGCTGGCTGATTTTCTCCAAATTACAACCAGAAATAAGAGAGGAAAAACATCTGTGACGTCTCAGCAACGTCCGGATTATGGCTAAGCCTCTTTGCATGGTGGTGAGTGGATGCCGCGCTTGCATCCAAGAGTCAAAACAAACACATGGCTGAAAAACAGCAGCAGCAGCAGACCTGTTTCACGCATATGAAAAACAACAACCTCATAAATCCTCTTGGATCTTGTATTATCATACAAGCCCCAGGCTATATTTATTACACCATATTAGTGTGCTATCTGAAGTTGTAACCATAGAGACCGGGATGAGGCACATGGCTGGCCTTTCCATCATTTATGGAGTGTGTGACGTCAAAGTGACCACTGTTTTCTTTCTCGGAGGGAGGTTTTTCCTTTTGTTCACAGCAGTGAGGGGTCTGCATGACAGACAGCAGGTTGAGTCACTTTCATGAAGAAGCAGGCTCAGCCACGACACACCAGTGCAAGTCAGCAGTAATGAATTCATACCCTTCTCATGACATAAGAACGTCCTCTCTTATGAACATAAAATGACTGGAAATACACAGTCCAGTCACATTAATGTGACCATCTGTCAAAAGCCAGAATAACCACCTTTCGCAGAGCGAACTGCTACGAGACGTGCAGGAAGAGAGTCACTTAGGTCCCTGAAGGTCTTCTCTGGGATGTTGAGCCATGCCGACTCTAATGCCGTGGCCAGCTGCGCTAGATTACGCGGTTGAGGATCCATGGCGCGAACAACTCGATCGAGATGGTCCCACAGATGCTCGATTGGGTTTAAGTCAGGTGAGTTTGCTGGCCAGGGGAGGACGGTAAACTCATCCTGGTGCTCTTCGAACCACGCACGTACACTGGCAGCTGTATGGCACCTCGCATTGTCCTGCTGGAAGATGCCATCATCCTGAGGAAAAACAATGCGCATGTAGGGGTGGACATGGTCCGCAAGGACAGATGCGTACTTGTATTGATCCATCGTGCCTTCCACAATAATCAGTGAACCCAGAGAATGCCAGGAAAACATTCCCCAGACCATAATGCTCCCGCCTCCAGCTTGGACCGTTCCTGCAATGGTTGCAGGGTGGTTCCTTTCAGAGGTTTCACGCCTTATACGCCAACGTCCATCTGTCCGATGGAGCATAAAACGCGATTCATCTGAAAACGCTACCTGTCGCCACTCAGTGGACGTCCAGCTGCTGTACTGGCGTGCAAATTCTAGCCTTCGTCGTCGATGAACACCAGTCAGCATAGGTGCACGAACCAGGCGTCCGCTTCGGAGGCCCAGACGCAGCAATGTTCGCTGAATAGTGGTTTGGGAGACACTTGTGGTAGCCCCTTGGTTCATTTTAGTGGTCAGTTGCTCAACGGTAGCCCGTCTATCTGCCCGAACGCATCTCCGCAACCGTCGTTCGCCTCTGTCATCTATGGCCCGTGGTGCACCACATTTGCCACGTCGTTGATTTTGGACAGTCCCATTTTGCCATGCACGGTACACTTTTACCACGGCGGCACGCGAACAGTTCACAAACTCAGCCGTTTCGGAAATGCTTCCACCCTTGGCCCGAAAGCCAATGATCATGCCCTTTTGGACGTCGGATAAATCGCTTCGTTTCTGCATTACGCCAACGATTGAAATGTTTTCCGAAGCCCACACACACCCTTTATATACGCTCAACTGCACTGTGCTGCCACCTGCCTTCTGTGATTGGTTATTTAACTCTGAAGTGGAAAGTACGTGGTGGTCACATTAATGTGACTGGACTGTGTATTTCTTCTCTAGTCTGATCACTACAGAAACATTTCTGACTGAAATGTGTATATTAACTCCGTGGGGAATAAGCCTACTATTTTTTTTTTCAAATTCCATCTTTTACATCCTATTTAATTCTTTTGAAATGAATTAATAACACAAAAACCTGTTTCTGCCATGCACCTTATAGATTTCTTTTAGTTCTCCTTTTTTGTCACACTTGCATGTTATAGATCCTAATGGTTTTAAATCCAAGATCCCTTTGAAGACTTAGAAATTCTGCTATAATCTTACACTGACTCAAACATCTCAGTGACTTTGTTTCTCATCTGTTTTTGAACTTTCTATGACGTGTTGCTGTTTGAGATCATTCTGTCTATTTCATTTTGTCAGACACACTCTAAGTGACTTCTGTATCTGGTCTGGTCATCAGGCCTGGTTGGGGCCTAATGAAACTGAATTTCAGTTTCTGAAAACTACATTTTATCACAATTAATTCATTATATTAGACAGTATGAAAAACAAACAGTTTGCACCACGCCACCATGCAGATTGCCAAAACATCGAATCCACGCAAGAACAAGCAGAAGCTTTGAATCTGTTTCAATTGTAAATATTCCCCATTTTCTTTAGAAATTTAGATTTCAGAGAATGTGTTGATGCATACACAGAGACCTTTATTTATATTAATTATTAGTTTTAAGGGAAGTGAACAGCTTTCTTTAAGTCAGGTTATATTTCCAGAGTAATATACCAGCTTGAGGTAATAAGATATGAAGTGAAACACCTTTTAATTATTTACAGGATGATGTTCTGCCTAAAGTATTCATGGACCTCACTGGTCCATGAATCCTGTTTCCCACTGTTTTTCCTGTTTTTCTCATAACAAACAACTCAGAAGATGTTTGTTGACACAGATCTTGTCTGGCACCTGAGCCTGTGTCTGTCAGTACTATCAGAGCTGCAACTACAGCAAATGTCCCATATCTTTCAGTCAGTCTGCTATTGATCTCTGCAGGCCTCAGACTCTGCCCTGCCTCCCAACACCCCGTCTGTATCTCCTGGTTTACGTTAAACAACAACCTGCTTCCTTGTTTCACCCCAAGATGAAATGAAACTGGAGAACAAATGATCTGTTTTCATGTTTAAAGGGTAACAAATAAGAGGGTACACATATTTTTCTTCTGTTTCACAGTGATGTCCTGCTTTGTTTTGAGTTTTCATATTAAATTCTACTAAAATTCACAAAAATGTTTGTGGCTGTAATGCAGCAGGTGCTCATGTTACTCATTGTATAAACACAGAATATCTTCATTAATAAAGCCCTACTATTAATTTGCACAAAGGGCGAGAAAAAGGTGTTAACATTTCCTTTTTGTACGATCAGTTTGCTCAAAAGCTGGAAGGTAGTTTGAGGCCATTGCTGCTCACTTTATGAACCATCCGTAGTTTGCAGTTTCCTGTTCAAGTTTGCAAAGGAATCTCCTTACCCTCACCACCTTCTGCTTCCTGTTTGCACTAATGGGAGGCTCTCTGGCTGAGCTCAGCTCAGTAGCTCACTGGTGTTGTGCTAATCTTTGTTGACCTCTGTAACACCAAAACCTCATAGATTTGTAAATAGGATACATTTCTAACTCCTCATTGGTCAAGTTGGGTTTGTTCAGTGTCCACAAGTTAGTCTCAGAATTCATTAGTGTCCCAGGTAAAGATTGTGATCGAATGCTCTGCATAATGCTTTTTTTTGTTTTGTTTGTTTTCTTTCTTTTTTCTTACTAACTGCTGATCTTAAAAGCTTTACACTTGTCGAATCCCACACTGCCAGGCTACATCCTGCCCAACAGTGTTTTTGTGAGTCTCTGTGACACTTTATCCACAGGATAATTGGTCATTTAGTATTCAGTGCATCAATGTGGCACATTCACAGTAGTTAGTGTTGCTTGCACTTAAACAGCAATATCAATGAGTCATCACCCCTCAAATAATGTGCCTCAGTTTGTGTGAGTCAGAAGCAACAAAGTGGATAATTTGACTGTTGGAAACTGATCAATAGTTAATGACATGATGAGTGAGTGGCTTCATTGGAGCTGTTTACAAAGCCAAACATTATCCAAATCTTCAAAAGCCAATGTTTGTTGCACAAATACATACATACATATATAGATTATAATGCTTTACAGTGTAAAGCAACCCCTACCTTCAGCAATGGTATAAAATAATGATAAAGTTACCCATTTTAACTAAGTCACTCAAACTAGTTGCTTTATTAAGTAAGTTATTAGTCTGAGGTTGAACCCTGTTTGCCTTATGAACTACAGTAATTCTTAACATAGATTCAATGAGGTGTCACAAAATTCTAGAGATTGTAGGGATCAATCCTGACAGCATAGCAACATGCAGTTGCTTTCTTGATGACTACCTATTTATGATACCTGTCTCCTGTTGAACCACATCTTAAAGATCAGTCGGGTTGAGCTGTGTTGACTGTAAAGGCCTTTGGAGTACAGTTAAAACACTGCTATGGTAAAAATAAAAAAATCAGCTTGAGAATATTTGAGCTTTGAGACATAGTGCATTATCCTTCTTGAAACTGTATGAATTCACTTTGGTCATCTGTGATGTTAAATGGAAGAAGATGGAGAAAAAAATGCAAACTATTCATCAAGTATGCAGTGAATATATTCGCAGGGTGGCACAAGACCAACTGAGATGCACAATATTCCAAAGTCCTCGACGGTATGAAGAGTCAAGCAAAGATGCCTCAAGAGAAGACTGACAGAACCCCTGAATATAAGGGCCTTTTTTTTTAGCAAGAGTTAGATTTTATTTTCTTTTCATTTTGGACCCCTTAATAATTCAACTTTTTGAGCCATAAGCAGAAAACCACAAGCACAAAATTATCAAGTCAGAACTATAACTGAGTCCAGTTATCCTATTAAAGGTATATTTAGAGTTTGCAAACAGAGCATTTAAGCTTCGCCCCATTCCACACTATCTGAGAGAATCAGCCTGCTGCAAACTGCACAACACGGCAGCAGATTAGAGAAGTACAAAGTTCACCAATAAAGTCGTTCACAGATTGTTCTACATCAACAATATCTTAGTTCTTAAACAAATGCATGCTCTCAACCCTGTGGGAAGGAGTAACATTTGCAGACGATGCCAGACTGTCAGCTTTGTGTGTGCTTTGTTGCATGTTGCACAACAGAGATATTGCCTGAAGGCTTGTGAATGGCTGTAAACACACACAGAGCATTTGTGAATAATTAAGACTGCAGTTGCAGCTTGTCACATGCAATTTCTGTAAATTATAGACATCTCTTATCCTAATGGGAAATAACATTTCACCATTTGTCCTATTATGCGCACACAGGGGTGTTTGCTATGCAGCTGCAATGTAAAACTCAACTAAAACACACACGATGCATGAGCTTTTTGGCTGCATGTATCTGCCAGCATTGGACCAGAAATAAAATCCATTACAGTCTGCACACATAATGCACATGCCCCAAAGCTGGCATGAGAGTTTGTGCCTAGTGCAGATATCCACACAAAGAAAGAAAAATAGCAATTTGAACAAATACATGTTGTTTTAGTTTCACATACTCAGTAGCTGGCTGGTGTTTCCACACTCTCACAGAAATTCTGCACACAGGCCGGTGCTAAAAACACCCCGAGCAGCAAAAGAGACAGAAGCGAGTTAAATGAAAGCCAATCAAGCTATCGACGACTAAAGGAGGCAGGCCTCGTGTAAAATTAGCTTTTGTTGAAAAAAAGATAGCAAAAATGTAGGGTTTTTTTGTTTGTTTGTTTTTGCATTGTTGCTGTCCTGCTTGGCTTAAAGTTTTTAAAACCGGTTCTGAGCCAATAACTAGATAACTAGGGTAATGGCACTAGAAACATTAAAGAACAAAAAGCATCATGAAGAGGGATGGCACTAGTACGAATCACCAGGGACACTTAAAGAAAGGGAAGGTTTAATTTATTTTATTTACTGCAGAGTTCCAACTGGAAGATCAAATAAATCACAGAGATCCAGTTTAGTTTAGTGATTTTGATTTCATTCCCTTGCAGAAAAGTAATCCCTTTTGTCGGTGACCAGAAAGAAGCAAATTTGATCTAAAACCATTCATCAAATTTCCACAGCACAAACTACACTGCAAGTATGATTGTTTATTTGCTGTACACTCTTACATAAGATGTAGCCTTGAATGTTATTCCAGTGTTTTCTGATAAGAGTGGCTCAAAGTGGAGACAGGTAGACTGCGTTCATATATGCTGGCAGACAGTCATTTCATAAAACTCTGACACCACCAAAATAGTGGTGACTGTGGCGATTGTGCTCAGATTCCTGAAGCCTGAGCTCGGCTGCTGACTTCACGCCCCTGTGTGTGCTGTGTGTGATACAGGGCGAGGCCTCCGGAGGGGAACAGGTGAAAGGATAACCTGATCCCAACAGTTGACAGAGCAGCATGCTGTCTGTGTACACAACCAGTTGTGTTGGAGTAACATTAACTGTGTCAGTGGCACAACCAGTTTGAATAATTCATGACTTGACACGACTCTCAGAGCTACTATTGTCACAAAACTGCAACAGTGTCAAGGAAAGCAGAAAACTAAACTTCACCAAATTGTGACTTAGTATTAAATGTTTTCTGTTTTAACTGAACCCAGGGGATCTTTTTTTACATTTAGTTGTTAAAAGTGACCTTTTAATTGTATTTTTGTAATATGGTGTACCGGTACTGAACTCTACTGCCAACCCTTGATCTTTCCGTCTTATTACTTCACACATCTGGAATCAGAACCTCCTCAGTGGAACTGCTTATAGACCTTTGTGAGCCACAAGTGCACAGGAGACACATGATTAAAAACCATATTAACTTTCAGAGTGACTCTTGAGCCATTGTGTTCATACGAGTTTCAGATACTTATTGTTGAAGTGCATAGGCTGCTGGATCCAGTTCAATTTAATCTGCACTGAGAGATTCTGCTGCCATCTTAACACTAATGCTCCTTCAGCACCATGATGATTAGTTTGTTGGTTTGCTCAGAAGATAACCAAGCTTTATAATGTCACATTATACAACCTAGTTGTGTAACATCAATATGAATAAAAAGGCAACAGTCAACAATAAAATAAGGCATATGATATTACATAGCACCTCGACATCTGTTCTGTGGAACATGGTGGTGGAAATGTTATGCTGTTTGGGACAGAGAAGCTGGTCAGAGTAGTTTGGAAGATGGATGAAAAAAATACAGAACAATCCTGATAAATAAATAAATCAATGTGTTAGAGACTAAAAATGACTTAAGGCTGGTGCCGAGGTGTACTTCCCAGAAGGGTGAGACTAAACGTAAAACCAGAGCAATAGTACAATAGTTAAAATCCAAGAATTGTTATTAATTATAATAGTCCAGTCAAACTACTGACCTAAATAAAGGTGAAAGTTAAAAATCTGCAGCAAAAAAATATTTCAAAGAAGCATTCCATGTAATCAGGCTGAGCTAAAGCTGTTTTGCAAAGAAGCATGGGCAGGAATTTCCCTCTATAGATGTGCAAAGCTGATACTTTCTTAATACATTTTTCTGTTGTATTTGCAGCAAAAGATGCTCCTAGAAAACACATCACTTTTCATATTTTAATTTGTAAAACATTGTACAATATTACAATGTTAAAGTCTGTCATCCACTCTGTGACACAGATATGTATTACGCTTTTACAGAAAATATCCGAACAAAAACATAAAGTGAATTTGAGAAAAGTAGGGAACTTTCTTAAAGGAAAACTTACCCTGGTATTAACTTTGCTTGCTTATTTCTGTGCAGAGAGCCTGACATCCCTGCATGGGCTCCACTACTCTACCAACTGCAGCTGCTGGACATCAGAGACAAACCGGACCCAGAAACTCTGCCCATTGCCGACCGCATCCGCGTCGGCAACCAGAAGAGAGAGCGAGGAAACTTTCACTTCCAGAGGGAGGAGTACAGCCTGGCTGCCAGAGCTTATTATGTAGCTCTGGAGGTGCTGACCACACACAGCCAAGGTAGCACTGATTTAATCCTGGGGTATTTCTATACTGCTGGCTACATCAAGGGCATGTGAACAAACACTGCAGGTATAGAATGTCATCTGACAGGAGTGCTCCACCAATCACGTTAATCGCAGCGTCTCCATGCACAGCTGCGTCCATCTGTGCTGAGCGCCGCCGTAAATGCTTTCGCTTAATTCTTTTGCATGATCAAAGCCAATCAACTTTCCCACCATTTCAACCTCCTTAATCACGCTAATCATCGACGAGGCAGAGAAAGCCCGAGGGAGAAATGTGGCTGAATAAGACGATGAAGTAAAAACATGAGCTGTCTCATAATGAATCAATAAGAGCTGAACGCTGAGTGAATCCACTGTCACAGCGGAGAGATGAGTTTATTCAGATCATACAGATATTGTAATCAGTCAAAGAGAAGATGAAGAATTAAACTGGTGAAATGCAAATGTTCTTATATTTACAGGTCTAGCAGAATTTTAAATGGTTTGAATCCAACTTTAAGTGTTCAAAAACAAACAGCAGAACAGAGGTATTCAGAAAGAGATTAAATTATGCACAGGGGTAACATTAGAAACATTCCATTTCTCATGCTAAAATTATTTATAGAACAGTTTAAAAAAAAAAAAAATCCAGATATTATTTACTGAGTGAAAAAAGTACCACATTTTGTCTTTATCCATCTATTCCACCTGGAGGAAAGAAAATCTAAATCATTTGCAGCCTTTATTTTAGTGGCAGGACACAAACCACTTGTGGAAGTAGTATCAACTATTTTCTTCCCAGCAGCACAAAGTCGAAACTAGACATTCCAGAAAAAACAAATAAAAAAATCAACACATTAAAGACAAAAGGCTAAAATCAGCAATAAGGTTAAATTTGGTACACAAAAACCGTTCATGAACTGCTTGGATTTGTGATCCAACAAGTCAAGAGTTCAGAGCAAAATGTCTTTGTGTGGACAAGTCCTCGTTTTCTTGGTCAATACCTTTTTCAATTAGATGTTTGGGTTTGGTACAGACATCATGCAGGAGAAGGAATACTATAACCAGCTGAATTGTAAAGCAGAGCATAAACCACAGGGAATTTTTTTCTTGAAATTTGCTTTTTTAAAATAAAAATAATTTTAAAAAAAATCATCTTTCCCAAGACTACTTTTTTCTCCCCCATTTGTTTTTGTTTCTTCCTTTTTTGGTTTATAATAAAATGAAATCAATCCAGTAACAGGTGCATGGGAGCATGCGGTGAGCTACATGCCCGTGTCTGTGCAGATGGCAGTGATGTTGGCATGAAGGAGGAGGAGGAAGAGGTGCGGGAATACCGGGTGAAGTGTCTGAACAACCTGGCCACCGCTCAGCTCAGACTGGAGCAGTTCGACGAGGCACTGCACACCAGCCGGGACGTCCTGACCCTCCAGCCCAACAACGTCAAGGCCCTTTTCAGGACCGGAAAGGTGAGGGTCACGTTATCACCGAGAGATGTAATAAAACATCTCACCTGATCTCTAATCATGACCTACTTGTGCCGTTCTCTGAAGGAGGAGACATCTGTTTCATCTTGTGTTAGATATTATTTTCAGGGAAACTGATATTGGGACATAATTATTTTAATTTATGGGTATTCTACAAGCATTCACGCTCCAGGTCTTCTAATCTCTTGCAGCTGCTGTCAGATAAGGGCGAATACAAAGAGGCCATGGAGGTGCTAAAGCAGGCCTTGAAACTGGAGCCAACCACCAAGGTGAGATCATGTGGCTGAGATGATCCTCCCTCTTTTTGTGTTCCTTCCTAACCTGCCAGTAAGTTGTCCACATATACATAATGATTGATCAGAAGCGAGTCAATAGAAATTTAAACATATTAGTCCACTGGACTGCCTTGCACAACTTTTCAGACGTTTTAATTTATTTATTTTTTTTTTCAGATTTTGTCGCATTACAATGAACTTCAATGTATTTTCGGATGATTTCATGGGATAGTGCAACACAAATTAGTGATTGTGTTGTGGGGAAAAAACAAACAAAAAAACAGATTTTTTTTGATGAATAAAATTGAGTCCATAATTTGTAGATTCTTCTTTTGATGCATTTCCAGCTGTAAATTATTTGGATGGATTTATCAGTCATGCACAACTTGAACCTGACATTTTTGATCAGTCTCATTTGAAAAATAGTTCAGTCAGATTTGTTGAATAGCTTTAGAGTATTCCCTGGACTTTGACTAGACCATATTAACAGATGAATGTGCTTTGATCTATCTATTGCTGCTCTCAATGATGTTTAGGGTTGTTGTGCTGCTGGAAATGAATCATCTGCTTCAGTATCTGGTCTTTTGCACCATCTAACAGGTTTTTCTCCATTTTTACCCCGTATGTGGTAACATTCACCTCCTCCTTAACTTTGAGCAGCTTCAATGTCCCCTCTCCCTGCAATGCCATGCTGTTAGCATATGCAGCGCATTGCATGTAAATTCCATATAATGTTATCCTTCCACTTAACAACTCAGCACAACTTTGTGTTGGGATATTCCAGAGATCTGCAACTTGCAGCTACAAAGCCACAAGTGGATCTGTAGGCCCTCCTGTGGCTCCTGAAAAGGTTTGACCAGACATGATAACCAAGCAGTTTTTTTTCTTTATACGAGTTTCATTTAAAAAAAAAGAAAAAGTAAAAAACAGCTTCAGCAGTTTTCTGTGTCTTGGTACAATACTGGTAAAGGTTTATGCTTTTTTTGTTATTTTGTATCTAATACTTAATGAAACAATTTTTTTAAACTAAGTAAGCAAACCTGGTCAGTATTTGTGGGGGGGAAATATATATATATATATATATATACTGTATATATTTCATAGCAAGCATGTTTGCTTTAAAAAATAGCAAACAGGCAAAAAATAATATTTTACTATTTCTGTACGTTCAACAAGTCCTTAAAATCTATCTTGCTATTCTCAACATCTAAGATGTGACTTGATTATTTTTTTCAATTAATGCTTGTTTTTCATTATTTGAATTTCATATTTTTTTCCAGTTTAATAAATACAGGTCTTATCTAAAATCTTGGTTCAAAAAGTTATAGAAGATAAATTAAAATGACTCTAAAGCAAGATATGAAAAAGAAAAAGTCTGACATGCAATGGTCAATAGAGGAACCTTGCAAACTTTCAAAAGCACTGACTCAATTAAAACTGTAGAAATACCAAGCGTGAGCGGTGGAAACATGTCAATTTCAAGCTTCATGGGTATGAAAACTTACGCAAATGTGATTTCTTGTTTTGTTTTTATATGCTTAATAAATGTGCAAAAATGTCAATAACTGTATTGCACATTGTTATGTTGGGATGTTGTGTGTGAATTTTTGAGGAGTCATTTTTTTTACAATCTCAAATAAGGTTGACATAAAATATGTAAAAAGTGTAGTGCTGCGAACACATTACTTATGCACTGTATAATTTCAAAGCACTGTATAATTTCAAAGTTTTCTTAAAGACATTTTCTTCTGTACACTTAGGCAATTCATGCAGAATTGTCCAAACTTGTCAAACGACAATCGGGAGGCAAAGATATGCAACAGTGGAGAGCCAAACCAGCAAAGGTGCTCGGAGATGATATCACACCATTCCTTATTCCTTCTAAGAAAAAGTCTTCAGTAAGCCATTAAATAGAGTAGAAACCAGATATTTACATCTGCTGTGTAAGAAGATGATGCCCTGTGACAGACTGTTGATGCCTCTCACACAGGCAAGAGTAAGAGGATATTGGAATTGGAGACCCAAATTTATGTTCTAGGTTATTTAGAATTACCAACATTTCTTTAGATTTGCTAAATTCCATAAAAAATATGTTTTATTACTTATTACAAATGTATAAGGTTATATGCTCTGAGAACATCATGGCTTCAATAACCTTAAAAAAAGTAAGCGTAAACACCTTGGGAATCTCCAGTGATCATGTGTGGAAGAAGAAATTATAAAGCTAAATTAGTTAAAGTCAATGTTTTGCAGTGGCTGTCAGAAAGCCCTGCTCTCTGCCCCTACTGTTATTTGAAAAGGCGAGTGTGGGCAATAAACCTGATTCAGTTACATAAGTTCTGTCTGGAGCAATGGGCCAAAAGTCCACGAGACTATTGTGTAAGGATTTTCAAAAGATACCCAAAACATTGGCGCAAAAACAATTAAGTAAAATACTAAATAAATGTATGTAAAAATTTCAAAATTTGAAAAAAAAGTTGTAAATGATATTCTCACTCATTCTGGAATTTGGCAAACAGAAATTACAGTAATCTTAACGGATAAAAAAATGGATTTAATGTCAAGAAACAAAAAAAAAAAAAGATTGGTGTCTTTTTATATAGTGTAAATATCTGGCTTTAATTGTACTCAACTCAATGATTTCATTTCATACTATGGTAAATTAATCATATTCATACCATTCCCTTCTTATGTTTTCAGGGACTTTCTTGGAAGTTCATCCTGGGAGCTCTGGTGGTGGCCTTGGGCAGCTTGGTGACGTCTGTGATCATGACCGCAAGAAACTAAAAATCCTCAGCAGGAAGGAAAAAAATATGCGATTCACCGGAACCGATTGATTTCCATTTGTCTTCTAGCAGGTCCCACACAGCCGGGAAGAAAACTGAACTTGATCTCTAATGTTTTTACTGAAAAGTGTTTTTTTTAGAAGAGAGTCACTTGATAAGTTTATAAAAGTTATTTGCAGTCAGTTTCATTTGGGAGGGGAAGGGATTGCCTTTATTTTTGCTTACAAAGATGCTTTAAAAAGTGTAAAAATAAAAAAAAACTAAGTAAAATAGCTCAAAAATTACATTTGATCAATGCTCCACAAAGTTCATATGTTAAAATATATTTTACCATAAAAGATTGAAGGATATGTTGGTAAATGTATTCCTAAACAAATACATCTCTGTTAGCATTACAGTCCCGGTTCCAAAGGGAGACTTAAACACAAACATTTGACAAACTCTTAAAAATTATTAAATATATTTAGGCTAAATCCTTATTCTGGTAATAATACTTATCCATTTTCAAATAAATATAAAAGCTTAAATATTTTTGGCAAAATACATGATGTGGATTTGTATTTGTACATGTGCAGTTTACTACAAAAACCCTCATTTTGACCAAAGAGTAACCCTTCACTATGTTTACAGTTAAGAGGTGAAATAGAATAAAGTAAAAACAAAAGTAAACAAGCTTAATGTTGTTCCTTTTTGAGATACACCATTGTTCTTCATTGTCCTGTCCTAATGTTTACAGTCCACAGCAACCTTTAACAACCTTCTTCTGAAGGGTCTCATTCAATATGATCCGAGATTCTGACTCCCACTTTAATTTGCCATTTTTCTTTATTTCTCTGTAGAAACAAAGAAAGACACAGGCACATCTCTCAATATGCTACAATTACTTTTAAAAAAGGCATTTTTGCAGGCAACTTTCTTACCGTGCTAGATGAAGCACAGCTTCAACAATGTTGGTTCCTTCTTTGGCACTCGTCTCACAGAACATGGCGCCGTACGCCTGCAAAGCGAAGACGAAGCAAAGCGTCAACATTCCCGACTGCAGACTATTCACTCTGACACCTCGAGGGCTGAACATCTTTAGAAAACAATCATCCTTGTGGTGAAAGTAACACCTGGGCCAGCTTTTCTCCATGTGAGCTGCAAACGCAGCTTCCTTCAGGACGTTCCTCCCGGAGGTCCACCTTGTTTCCAACAACACAAAAGGGAATTTTTTCATCTGCGGATTCCTTAACAAAAAAGAAAGAAAAAAAAACAGAAGGAGACATGCAGTATGTATTACAACCATCTGTGAAATGTATTTAATGTCTCATCAGAGCTGTGGTTACCTGAATTTGATCTATCCACTCTCTGACGTTCAGGAAGCTCTTTTCTGAGGTAACATCATAAAGCAGCAGGACTCCGTGAGCTTTACGGAAAAAGGACGTGGCAATGCTACGGAACCTACAGTAGAAGGAAGCACAGCTCTTTTTAAGCAAAGTGCATCTTTCACTGGATCAATGTTTGCACATTTACAGTGATGCAATCCATTTCTTCCATGTCGCTACCATCTTGATGAAACTTCTTTCTAGGAAGCGGTGTACCTTTCCTGACCGGCCGTGTCCCATATCTGCAGATTCATCATCTCTCCGTCCACCTGCATCTTCTTCATCTGGAAATCAATACCTGGGTGCAGAATTGTATCATGTTAAAATATCTGAAGTCAGGAATTCACAGCTGTGAGATACATTTTTAACAAATGCATTTAAAATGGGATCAGATGGGAAAAAGTGAAACTGGTAGCATCTCTTGATAAAATAATTCAATACTCCTTTTTCAGGGTCTTTCCAGTGTGTTTGTAAGTAAAAAAAAACACTTGTGTATGTGAAGGCAGCGTATTTACTGTTACCTACCCAACGTTGTCTGAATGTCTGCTCTAAATTCATTGAGCGTCAACCGCAACAGAAAACTGGACTTTCCAGCTCCTGCATCTCCTGCTAAAGCAACACGGTACACTGGTGAAGGTCCTTCTGTCACTGTGACGTCGTCCTGCTGCAAAGAGAGTCACAAAGAAAAGATGAATACGAGATCACATATGATCCAATAAATAAATAAATGTATTAATTAATTACTTCTATAGCTGGGTCAAAGATTCTGTGAATTCCTAATTAGTAATCCACAACTACTAAGTAAAATATTTTCTTTTAGTCACTGGCCAATGACTGTCTTATTACAACATGTAGCTGAATATAAAGAGGGAGAGAAAAAAGTTGAAAAAAGGTACGAGATAACTCCTGCCCTAATAAAATCTGAATTTATTTAATTAATTTGAATTCAAACAAATTTGGTCTATGTCCATGTTGTTGGCTGTTTATAAGATATCATGAATCCAAGCTTCTTTTTTTAACCTGGGTGGGAAAGGCAGACAGGCGTTTTCGCAAGGATGAAGCGACGGAGCTGGATTGGCTGGGAGCTACAGAGACTGCAGCCTCGACCGGACCTCTGATATCTGCAACAACCAAAATAACTATCATTTTAAAAGGTTCTGTTGCCATTTTTAATCGATCCTGTTCCGTTTCCCCACCCCCCTCACCTCTACATCTGAAGGGATGGACGAGTAACTGTGGTGCACGGTTTCCACAGAGCTCATGCTGTCGTCAGAATCATAGTCACTAGCTGAGCTCTCAACTGTGTCCATTGGCAAGCCGCTGTCCAGGTACCGGTCAGCCCAGGTGGACACGCGGGAGATGCTGGGGTTCTGCTCGGATCTCCACACACACACACACACACACAACACACGCATCAGATTATTGTTGTAGCAATTGATCTTCCCAGTGATCAATCCGAGTCGTCATGCAGGTGAGCACAGGAACTCCAACTACCTGCCATGATTGAGTGTGCTCTGTCGAATAGGTTTCATTCTCCTGGCAGGGATTTCGTCTTGAGGAGACAGCTGTTTAGTGGATTAGAAACATTTTATTTTACTTGTGCACTTCGTAGAACATCGAGGTTCTTTCTGACAACGCCAGCAGGTATGAGGAAACATAGCCGAGCAAACAAGGAACTCACCCTCCTTTTAGCTGCAACCATCTGACTGGCTAAAGCTGAGCGCAGTCCGTCATTACTGTCATAAAGCTTCTTGTTCATTTCCCTGATGATGTGTTCAAGAAAGTACAAGAGCATATAGTTAAGATTCAGACAGTTCCTTGAGGAAAACATCAAGTTGTTCCTCATTCTGTAATTTCTCTTTAACTTTCATTTCTTTCAAGCTCGTTATTTTGGTTTTATTGTAGTTTTTTTCTTCTTATGGATTTGAGTTACAATATCATATAGGCTCATTACAATTACAAAACAAGTCCAGCTCGTCCCTTTTTTAAATAAAACAATCACGTTTATTACAGCAACAAAACAGTTTAAAGTTCATTTAATCATTGACTTCTGTGTCAGAAGACATAGAAGTTTTGAGAAAACGAGTATACATTATATTTTGTCATGTGCCATCATTACACTTCTATACAATCATAAAATATTTCAGTAAGCATTTACTACAAAATGCTTTCTTCAGCCACATATTCACTCTAAACAGATCAACAAGAAGAGCAGAAACCAATCATATACCGCACAAAGATGCTCTTTGTGTATAAACAGACGTTGGATTGGAGTGACTCGTCTCAGATCTACATTTCAATATTATACAAATAACAGCCAGCACTATATTGCCAAACGTATTTGGCAATATTTGCCTGGACTCAAATAGAGCTTAAGTGACTTGTGTGGTTTATCACAAAAATCTGCATGGACTCCAAATGATACAGAATACAGCTGCCTGGGTCATTTTCCCCCAATAAGCATATTAATCTGTCCACAAAGAAATACATGAGCTTTCTGTGAATTACTGTGTTGATTTTAATTTCTTCCTCTCATTTCAGTTCTTGTCACAACTTTGTACCTCCACATCTCTCTGATCTTCTGCATATTGAGACTTTTTCACAGACTTTAAGATCCACACTATTGTTGACCTTTGATATCTAAATCTCATACAATAATGATCATCCATTTTTATTTTTGCATTCTTCATTAGGCCATCCAAAACAAGAAATATGATCAAGGTGGACTTACTGGAGGATCTGAATGTGATTAGAGTACGACTGATATTCTGTAACCATCTTTTTCAATACTTCTGTTTCTCTGTGAAAAAAATAAAATAAAAATGACACACTTTCATTTTATAAAGCAATGGAACAAAATTTATTAGTTGAACCAGAAAAAAAAAAACAAAAAACAAAAACTTTACCTTTCATGCTGGGCTTTCTGCTCTCCAAACATGTTCTTCAGCTTGTCCAGCTCAGAGTGGAGTACAGCCATGTTTGTCTGGTTTTGCACCAGAGAACTTCGCAACTGTTCATTTTCCTGCACAAAGACACACTTTTAAGCAATTTAACCCAAAGTGCATGTGATATAATTAACTTGGAAATCCAGAGTCCCTTACCTGCAAGAGATCACTGATCTGTTTGTTCAGTTTGATCACCTCGTCTTTAGAGTGGTTTAGTTCAGAGCTCTCCTGGTTCTCCAAATTAAAGCCATATAAACATTTTGTTAGACAGCTGAAACACATTTCTGTTGCCAGTTTTAGTTAACATTTTACATATTGTCAAATACTACAACAGGAGAATGAGGGAAAATTTACATTTTAACTAGGCACCATTACTTGTAAGTCTAACATATTGAAGTAACAATGAAGTGTGGGACTGCTGTTTACGGATTTCCTCAAACACATGTTTGGCTTGGATTTAAAATAAATCTCTTGAAATTAAAGAGCGCACACACTCTACTCTTAGCATTAACCAGTAATCCTGCTTACAAGGAAGAGCTGGTGTCATTATTTGTGTTTACTGTCAACTGTGGCCATCTACAGGACAAAAGTGGCAAGCGCTTCCACAAACAGACACTGCTGTGTTAAAACAAGCACTTTGTGTTTTATTATTGCCTGAGTAGTTTCAGAAAAGGCTTACGTAAGTTCCAATATAGTAAAAATAATGTAAAAATAAAAGTAATATCATCAACTGTTGTGCATTTCTTTCAGACTGGTTGTGATGAACAGGCACTTATCCAAGTTTTTATGCAGCACCTAGCAAAGTAAGTCCTTTAGTCCGTTCTGATCTGAGATAATTTTTTGTCATTACAGATGATTCTACTTCCACTTAAAATCCCGATACAATAACATAGTATTTAAAGTCTCTTTCAAAAGAACCTGCAGCATATCTTTTACAGTTTTTAGAAAATAATGTGTATGTGTTTTAGATGTGTGCGGCAGGCTGAAAAACAAACATTGAATGCATTGGAGTGTCTTGGATGGAATTTGCTGTCCTAGTAGTCAAAGTGTAAAACACAGAATATTCCCATTGGAGAAAAAAAAAAAAGACATATGCGTTTTTTTCTGTGACAGGCCTACCATTAACAGTTGATCAGCTGTGGCATGCAGATCTGCAATCTCATCGTTGTGTTTCCTCTGCATGGTTGCTATGATTCCTTCCATTTTCTTTTGCTCCTGCAAACATGAAACCAAAGCAGTCAGAGGCGCAGGCCAGCTAAGAGCGTGAAGTGGGGCTTTCATCTGACATTACAGAGCCTCTTTGTGAGAAAGACACATAACCTGTTGACTTCACCACAGCTATGCAGGTGGTTCTGGTAAACCAAACAAGCTTTTTGTCTTTTTGCAACATTAACTCATTATGTTTTGTACAGAAAATTGTACATACAGCACTCACCTCGTCTCTGGCCCGCTCCTCTGCTCGGGCTAACTGTTGCTGAATGTCGTCCTCCAGCTCTGCCAGCCGACTGGTATTTAACTCCTCGGCTCTGTTTTAACAAAAGTGGACAAGGCGGGTTGGAGCTGCAGGGTCACAACTGCATAACCAGAGCTCAGGTCCACACGTCCGCTCAGTCAAAACTTCACACTTGACTACTCTACTCAAAGCAACTCTCACACAAAACCAGCCAGAGACAAGGGAGGGACAGAGTTTTGTAAAAATGTGCTGATCTTTCCCCTCCCACATACACATTCATTAGCTCAGCGCACAAACGAGGAAAGACTTTGCCAATTGATTCCCAGACATCTTTAAAACACAATAGAGAGACATGCTTAGCTTCTCATAAAGCCTAAATAACCGGGCAGGGCAGTGTATTTAAAGCTTCCTGCTTCCTTATGGGAAGGAATGTCACCTATCTCATACTGTGCACTGACTCGACCTGAGAGAGAGCTCAGACAGAGGGCAGAAAAATCACTATACCCGCCTCCTGTATGCATGTAGCTGCATTTTTGGTGGAAGATGCAAACTGAACTGTAAAGCTGTATCCGACAAGTGTGACTGCTGAGAGAGCGATCACAAGACAAGAAGGATTCAGGCCAAGCCAGATCTCCTCTTTGCAGATAGAGGAACAACCTGCCATACGGGATTACATCTGCAACTCCTGCCTCACTTACAGTAAATTTTGCAGTGTTAAATATGCAGTGTGAAAGTTTGACTCTTTCAAACAGACAGAGTAGATAGAATGTGCTGTTGAAAACCACACACATGCAAGTGCAAGCGGTATTCAGCGTCTACGCAAATCAAATCTCAGTTTCCAGAAAACTGGAAATGTTGAGTTAATTAAAATCAAGATTTGAACTCATCTGTTTAGAGTTGCTTTTAAACCATAATACTTCTATTTTATTATGCACCAAATAACATATTTGATGTGTGTTAATTGTTTTAACAGTGGCACTAAGCAAAATGTAACATTTGTTTTCACAACTGTTGACTATGTTTGTTTATGATGCATGTTATAGGTTTTCACTACGTAAAGAACTTTGAACTGACATTCTACTTAAATGTGTTACACAATTAAATATGATTAAGTGTGGATTTAACACTGAAACTTTTGATGTGTTGGGCATCTGTGGCGTAGGACTGTGCAGTTATTCAAATGTTCATTTCAATTTTGATTTGCTAATCACAAATTAATTACTTAATTTTAATTAAAAAAAAGAAAGTTTACCATTTCCTTTCCTACTGCACAAAGAGAAACACTGTTAAACGGGGAATGTGTTCGTTGTGTACGTGAGCTCTAACAAATCTCATTTTCCCCAACCAGCTGTGCAGATGTGACAACAAAAGATTAGACCAGTTATAGTGATGTGACCTGCTCAGCCAAGGCATAGCTCCTGTTACAGCAGACATGTGCATTAGAAATCCATTTCTGCAGGTTTAGTCCACTAGGACATAATATGTTATGAACAAAGGTCATATGAAAAACAGAAAGGAACAGGACTAGGATAAGCCTGATAGTTTAGCAAACTGCTAACTATACAAACCTTATGAGTAGAAGAAAGATACAAGTTACTGAAAGTGCTATACACTTCAGCTCAAAACTAATTATAGTCCAGGCAGAGTTAGACTTGAAGTAACCTCTTAATTTGACTAACATGTTTCTTTTGGAGTTGAAAAGTTGCGTTTGAACGTTTACTTTGCAGCAAGAAGGTCTTGGGTTCAAATCCCGGGCAGGGGTCTTTCTGCAAAGAGTTTGCATTTTTTGCCTATGGATTCTCTCTGCATACTTTGGCTTCTTCCCATATCACTATTAGATACACAAATTAGGCTACTATACATTTTTACTATTTGTATTACACAACAGAGTGCTTCTAGCATCTGAACGTTGTCGCCAAGATATAAAGCTAAGTCTTACCTACGAGTTCTCAAAGAAAATTATTTTAGTAATGTTGTCTGTGTGCACTCTGTAATGTTAAAAGCTTGAAACCACTTTTTCTCATGTGAGGTAACAGGATTTTGTACCGATTAAATGCACAATGGCATAAGCAAAACTGTGGAACAGCACAAATAAAGATCTTTTCTGAATACACTAAAGAATAATTAAGGGAACATTCAAAAAGAAAATACCTAATGATAGAAGCTGTAGTGCAGAAGCATGATGAGCCGGCTGACAGACGGCACGGTAAACTACAACAGCATCACAAGATCTCAGAGACAATCAGTCTGCATTAATCTGAATTTATTCACAGAGCCAGAAGTTACAAGGAAGAACAAATAAACTCTACAATAGTCTCAGTTAATCTCGGGAAAACATCTACCAAGTTATCTATTAACATTTAAAGAGCGCATCATGGTAAGTATGACTGAGAAACTGTTACTGAAAATGTTAACATCAGGAAGCTATAAGAAAAAAAAACAAGTTAAGAAGCTTTTTGGCAGATTTTCAGTAAATGTGACTTAGTACTTTTTATTTGAATAAAAACGTCAAAAAAGCAATGACCATTTAAAAGCTGTAAAGCATTACATGGAAAAGAAATACGGTGCTAATTCACCAGGTATGAACAAGATGCAAAGCAATGTGGTGCATCTTGTGGATGTTTTGTGCAATTTTAATTTAACAAATGCATTCTGATTTCCATAAATAAATAGATACAAACACAAAAATCTTGTCTAGCAGGCAAAACCAATTTGCACTAGAGCTGCACAATACATTGAACTGATGAAACCTCATGGAGATTTTATGACCAATCAATCATTGGAGGATCAAGAAAGGACTTCATTAGTCAAGCAGAAACTCTTTATTTTTGTTTTCCAAGACAATGGCTCACTTCACTGACCCCACAACGGAAAACTTGCGTTATTTTTCCTACCTCTTCAAACTGGTCTCCAACTGTTCACACTCGCTAGTTTGTTTTCCAGGCTTAGACTGACAAGGGAGTGGATGGTTTCCTCATATGCCTGCAGAAGAGTTGTGTTTGCAGAGGAGTGAATGACCTGGTAAAGGTCAGCCAGCTGCTCCCTGAGACTGTAAGGGACAGAACAAAAACTTACAAACAGCAATGAGAAGGAAACAGCAGCCAAACACCCAAAAGAAATGAGAGCCTGAGGAACAACAAGTGATATGTAGACTAATAACGTCTTTTAAATGTGTAATTGGGTCCTAACCCAAATTTTCACTTCTAATTGCTACCAAGTGTGTCTCATTAAAAGTTTGCATTTTCAAAATACACATCTGCTTGCTTGTCATCCATGACATATTTAATTGCTTGATCAAACTTTAAGCTTATCTTTCCCAAATCAATGAAGTTTCATTGCAACAACTATGCTTTAGTCAAATGCTTAATTGAAGTTGAATGAATTAAAAAGATAAGCTGATTTAATTTCAGATTATTTTCCGGAAAATTGCACGCAAGGTTTTTCTCATCCTTTCTACAGAAGCTATTTGGTGAAAAACTTTTGTCAGTTACAAAATAAAAAAACTGCAAAACTTAGAAGACTTTTAAAATGGTAAATGGCCTGTACTTGTATAGTGCTTCAACGAGTCCACAGGACCCCAAAAGTGTTTCACACTACATTCAGTCATTCGCCCAACATGGCAGCTCCCTGCAGGCTGCCATGATCAGAGCCGTCGGCCCTCTAACACCCAATCATGTAGGACGAACTCTTACCACCACCACCACCAACTTTGCATTATTTTTAAAGTAACACAGGTGTTCAACACTTTGGAATGGACTCATTTTGATGTTTTGAAATCATAATCACAGACTGATGAGCATAGGATTACCCCAAAGATAATAAAAATATGGGGCTACAGTTCAGAACTGGTACTTTTTTTATCCCTATTAAGGAATTATTGACATATTATATAATTAAGCTGATATACCTTACTGAACTTGTAAGTTAGTTTTCTCTTATTTCAAGTGCACCAAGATATTTTCACTAGATACTGGACCAAGGGCACTTGGTAAGATTTTTTGTAGTGCACAGTAAAGATCACAATAACCTATCATTCTGAGGGGATGTTTTTTGTTTAGTAGTGACAGTGAAGATGGTCAGACTTGATAGGAAGACAAATGGGGATAAACACAAGAAACTGTCTTTAAAAAGACTAAAAATGATTTAGAATAGAAACCCACAGGTTTTATTGTCCATAAAAGTAACAGTAGTGACAGATATAAAGGTTCACACAAGTTTAAGTATTAAGAGCAATATGTACATTTATAAACAAACGATTTTAAACCCTGTTTCCAACCCAGACTTGAGACTGGGTTGGAAGTTTACCTTCAAGTACTAAACACGTAGACAAAATTAAACTCGAAAGGTTTAGAACAGAGAATAATAAAGAATAGTCACGTCAAAGACCAAACCTAAATCCCACTGTAAATTTGATTTCAACAGATGATCAACAATGAATCTGAGCCCGTCAAGGAATCTTCGTCCCATAAGTTCACGCCACACTTTTTAGATTTGTATTTGTGAAATGTCAAAGCCGTGTCTTTTTTTTTTTCTTCTTCTTCATATGTACTACTCTTGATAGTAAAGTTTGTGGTTGTAGAACGATTAAAAGTGAAGAAAAAAAAAGTTAAAAGAATATGGATTATCCTGCAAAACATCGTCGCTAAGAAGTGATGTAGGTCAAAGTGAGACTCCGGTCCGATTATTGACTTTACCTTTCAGAGAGTGTAAACTCCTCATCTATCCTGTCCACAAACTCTTCCCACGGAGTCGGGCTTGCTCCTGAGCCAAATGACGCCAAGTTGAGAGTCTCTGAAACCTCCTGAAACCTGGAGGAAAACCGGCTGTAGTCGATGTAGCCGTCCTCACAAGCTCCGAACTTATCGAACAGAGTTTGGACCTCAGCGCTGGGGACGCTGAGCTCCCGCAGACCACAGTGAAATCCTCATACTCGATCCTTCCGGACTTGTTTACGTCGCAAGCGGAAAACAGCCTTCGAAGACTGGATGGGTTCATAGTTTCTGATAAAAAAAAATAAATAAGTAAATAAAAAAAAAACGCATTCAAATTAGAGCGTATGAAAATTTAGATAGGGTCATGTACGTACTTCAGCGGCGTCTGAGACAAATAGACGCTCTGTCCTACTATGAGGACACGGATTGGTCCAGGTGTCGGTGTGGGCGGGGCGGGGCGGGGCCTCCTCCCAGTTCCTGCAGGTTTATGCCATGGTGAGAGAAGCTAAAGGTAAAGAAAGTAACCTGCTGCAGATCCAGGGGAGATAAGAAGTGCTTACGTCTGTTTGCTGTTGGTGTGAAGCGCAGGGGGAGGCTTTTATCACAGACACTTCTTTACTTCTCTATTGGAAATAATGCCTCATCCCAACACAGAAACCAATAAGGAAACTATTATTGAGATCTAATTTGCGCCAAAACTATATGGTTAGAAGCGTATTAAAAATGCTAAAAGGTTGTTTCTCCCTAAGCAATGGCATAATGTTGAAATACAAATTAATCGGAAAAATAAATAAATAAATAAATAAAATTATCAGTTTTGAAAAGTTCAACTTTTAAGGTTTAACATCTAAAGGATACAATTTATTTAAGTCATTTTAACCATAAGTGGAATCTGGTTACTCTTTTTGGAATTATTAGAATTAGAAAAGCTGCCTCTTGAATAACAATGTAAAGTGGGTTTCCTGTTTTATTAAGGTTTGGAACTTTAATTTCATATAAATTATTAACCTTTAGTTTAAATTTAAATAACAATGATTATAATTAGTTTTAAAACAACAACTGTTAAAACAGTTGCTTTCTGATTGCTAACGCAAAATTGTGTTTAAGTCAATAAGTCACTCAGATATATTCTAAAATCCATATTATGTAATATATATCTAAAATTTAAATGACAGCAAGTATTTTCATGTAGAAACTGTCAATGGTGTTTTTCCATCCCTCTAATTAGAAATGGTACAGGCTACTGGTTTAAAAGCTGGGTGGTTTGAAACAGGAAGAAATTCTCTCATTCTCTTGTTGGTACTTGAGGAATGTTTTTGGAAATAATCGGAGCTCTGTATCTTTTGGATCTTGTCTAACTTTTCTTTTCTTTTCCATATTCAGGACATTTATTTGTTGCCCTGACTATTTTTAGTCCCATAAGTTTTGTCTCAGCCCTCAAGCCTTAATGTGTATTGATTTACCCCATAAAGTAATGGAAATAACAAAAAAAAAAATCTAATAGAATGGTTCACTTTAGCTTCCTCTTCAAGATAAAATGGACATGTGTTAAGATGCCTTTGTTTAATTTAAATCACAATAATTAAATTTTATTAATGATAAAACTGTGAAAGATGTTATTTTGACTATAAATTTTTATATAATTGTGACTCTTATGAAATATAAATTCAATTTGCAAAACCCAGATTTCATTGTAAAATATGGTTTCACTTAATTTAATACTCTGTGCACCAAATTAAGAAACTTTAAACAAATTCAAGATGAGTCGTTTTGAATAAATTAGATTCAAATCTTGAACAACTCCATTTTGCCTTTTATAACTCACAGTAACTGTGAAGCAATGGAGAAAAATAACTACTTTTTTCATCTTTATTTGAAAAATTAAAATAAAGTGCTTTTTATATACAATACAAAAACAAAACAAAAAACAAAAACAGTAGTGATATATGATACAAAAATACAATTCACAATACCTGTACATTGGCAGCTGAATTTACAAAATAACTATACAAAACCTGTTTACTGGCTGTACAATGCATGTTGACAGGAGTCTGAGCAACGTGTGCTATCTAATAGAAGGCCTGACTACAGTGGTTCATTAGGAGAGAGAGCAGACAACAATACTTTTACAGTGGCATTATTAGTTTCAGCTTGTATTCAATGTACCTGTACATCTTTTTGAGTAAAATATCGCCACAAAGCATTTGACTCTAGCACATTTATTGTTGTTCATGGCAGTCACTTCACCAAAAGCTGCCATTTGTTTACCATATTAACAGTCAAAGCATGAGTCTTTTACACTGCATGAGTGATTGCAGCTAGGCAGTCTCAGGAACAAAACAAACACTTTTATAGGAAATGTAATACTTGATTTTTTTTTTTTTTGAAGATGTGTTTAGGTGTTGTGATTTAGGGAAAAAAATCAGTCCCTGGCTGAAACTGATTCCACCCAATCAGTGAACAAAACTAATAAAAACACCTAACGAGAGCTATGTTCAATTTAACAGAGACAATTGTGCCACTATTACATGATAGTACGAATCTTTTTACTGTTTTCAATTGTTTCCACATATGGCCATTTCTCTGACACCTTGCAGTGTCTCATGCAACTCTAAAGCTCTAATACCTGGTTAGTTTATCGTCTCAAGAGGCACATCACCTGATTTTTGTTTCAGAAGGCATTTTAATCCCATTTGCCAAGGCAAATTTATACTCAGAGCCACAACCTGCAACATAATAAGGCTTTTTTAACATCATGTGCAAATCCCACAGTAATATGCCTGTTCTTTATGATGATCTGAGTTCTTTATTTTGTCACAATGCTAGAGCCAAACTAAAACACAACTTATGAATGATGAAAGATCCATGAATTGAGCAGTTATTGTAGTTTATCATTCATTATTTCTGCATAAATATGATTACTCAGTGCACCGGTTCATGTATTTGTCTCTGGAGGGGAATGGATCTTATTGCTCTTATGGTCGCTCAAAACTATTTAAGCAGGCAGAGGTTTTTTTTATATACTTTTTCATCTTTAAGACTCATTGGCTAACAATTTAACGCTGAGGCTATACAGATGTGGGACGTTTAAGTCAGAATATTTCTATTTTCACCCCTACTTCCCTGTGACAACAGTGATAAATATTTGAAACGCTGAAGAAGGGGTTATAAAAAAGATGTTTCTGTGCAACCAAAACATTTTGCCACATCGTGATGATAAATATTTATACAGTTTCAACATGCTGCAATAAATCAGCCGCCACAGATTTACATAACAGTCCTGGACCCTCATAATATGTCCTGGTTTGCCAGCCTGTCAAGGTTTTCACTGCCTTCTGCTCTGGAGCGCTCCACAAATGGCTAGAATACGCTGCATATTTGAAGATTACATAAAGAGTAGCTTTGCTCTTTTTTTTTTTTTTTTTTTTAGTGGCACTGATTCTAAAGTAATTCACAGCAACAAAACCTTGTGCTTACTCAATCTCGAGGTGAGTTCATCCTGTGTCGATCAACTGCACTTCACATTATTCGCTTTGCATAGACTGCCGATTTTGTGACTAATACCGTGATGATGATAAACAGAATGAGATTTCTCTCTGTGTGGCGTGTAGAAACAGAAAACTTAGAAAAGTCAGAATTCATCATAAGAATATTTACATGCTTAAGAGCATATCTGTCTTCATCTATGTATATGCTTATTCTTCTTCCCTTGTAGCAGTCCCGTTTGTGGGATTTATGTGAAATTTTAATGCTTTTAATGTTTTCTAAAGTGCCTTACAAAAGTATTCATAATCTTTGAACTTTTTCATATCTTGTCACATTACAATCATAACCGTCAATGTATTTTGTTGGACCTTTCTGTGAAAGACCAACAGTAGGTACCACTTGATTCTGTGAAAGGAATCATCAAGTGGAAGGAAAAAAAAAGTTATCTTTTTTTTGTCAAATAAAAATGTACTTATCTATTAAACCTCTTTCAATCTGATACTCCTAAAGTAAAATTGAGTGCAACCAACAATTTTCCAGAAATACCTGATTAGTAGTTTGAGTTCCCCTGTGTGTAATTTTTTTGTTAGAGTAAAAACACATATTTTATTAATGGTTCGGGGGATATTGGAGATCAAACAGCATCACGAAGACCAAGGAAAAACAGAAAACAGGTCAGGGATGAAATTCTAAAGAAGCTTAGGAAAGATTATAAAACAAAAATCACAACCTTTGGATATCTTACAGACCAAAGGTCAACTGAAAATGGAAATAATATGTCACAGCAGTAAATTCACCAAGACATAGTTGTCCACTTAAACTGAGAGACTGGGCAAGAAGATCATTAATAAAAAAAAGTAGATGAGAGGCGCATGATAATTTTGGATCAGCTGCAGAAAAGCATAAGTCCGGCAGGAGACTCTTGTTAAGAGGACAGATTTTATTTGCCCAATCTACAAATCCGACCTTTATGGAAAAGTAACAAGAAGGTAGACATTGTTGAAACCAAACTAAAATAAGTTCTGTTTGCAGTTTAACACAGCCCAAAGCTATTTGGGCTCTGTGCAAAACGCTGAATGGTGGAAAAGTAACACTCATCACCTTGAAAATATCAGCGCTACCACAGTGAAATTTAAATGTGTCAGAATCATGACACAATCGTAAATGCTTTTCTTCAAAAGGAACAGGGAATCTGGTCAGACTTTATGAGACGGATCGAGGTAAAGAGGAATCGTGAAAGAAAACCTGTAACGTGGATCGTCGGTCTGAAGTTCACGTCCTAGCAGAAAAATAAACCCCTAAGCCCAGAGGTAGAATGGAATGACATTGATCAAAGCCTATTCATGTATTATAAAGTCCTCGTAAAAATCTACACCTTAATCCAATTGGGATTAAAAATGCTTGAAAAATTCTACTCAAAGATCTCAGTGTATGGATGTATAAGCCAGATAGAGAAATACCACGTTTGTTTTGTTATTTGTAAAAAAATATATAATAAAAAAATAAATAAAACCATCTATTTCACAATGATACACTACATTGTGGTAATGGATCGAGCAAAAATTCTAATGACATACATATTTTGTGGTTGCAACACCATAAAATATAGAAAAATTCAAAGGACTTGAAAACTTTTAAAAGGCACTTTGTCATTATAAATGCGCTTTTTATATTTTATATTTTCCACAACTGAAAAACCATGTCTTTCAGTCGTCTCACTTGCAACACACACTAACTAGTGTGAGGCTTCAGTGAATCACAAACACCTACAGACGGCAGAATGACAATAAAACATTAGAAACCGTGTCAAACTCAGTGACATAAACCTGGAGAAACATTCTGCATTTCCAAGCATTACCAGTGTATTTTATGGACGGAGAAAGTTGAAATGCCCTGAAACACAATCCCTTACCGGTGGTTTTGATGCCACCTCTGTGCTTGTTATATTCATGTGAGCCATGTGTGAGAGCATCAGAAGGCAAACTGGAAGTTGCTCCGAATGCACCGTGTGAAGGAGAAAAACAAAGTGAAATGCACATTGAACCACAGGGACAGAACAAAAGTAGACAAAGTGCAAAATATCTGTAATGAATGTTTCACTGTCGGAGTGCTGTACTCTTCCTCCTATAAATTTTAGTCTTTACCAACAAGTGCACTCTTTCCAGCTTTTTGCAGTCAGTCTCACACTATAGAGTCTTTAATCTCAGAGCCTAGTCTGACTCGAGGCCGCGGGCATGAGGGAGAAATCTCTACATGGCTCTCTTTTAAGTTCAGAGGCCTCTTGTCTGACTCTGAGAAGCTCTTGGTGTTGTCGGGCGAGGAGCACTCGTGGGGCGGAGTGCTGCAAAGGTAGTTGTCATTAAGGGTCTGGTACCCTTTATGATCTGACGCCGACGTTGTGACGGTGCTGCCGTTTAGCGGTAAGTTCTCAGCAGGTTTGCCCACTATTCGGGGCTTCATCTGCTGCACATTGGGGCACTCCCCCTCCTTCAGCATGGATTTCATGTGGTCACGGTTCCTGTAGATCACGAACAGAGAGAAGACCACCACGGAAAATCCCAGGAGAGCGCAGACAACAATCAGCTCATTCCAGTAGGTCTTGGTGTTTATCTGCGGAGAGAGGGTTTCCCCTGGCAGAAAAATGACTTCTTCTCGGGAAAGCTGTGGCGCACGGGAGCGGCCCGTCAAGGTGGTGCTCTCCTGCCTGGCCTCACCCCTCACGCAGTAGTTTGCCAGCAACTCCATGAAGCCTTCCTCCACTGACCAGCACTCGTAGGTTTCCTGTCTGCCGGCCTGAGCGACCACCACCAGTCCCCCCTCTGGGCTGGGGTAGTGGAAGTGACCTGTCCCTTCGCTGAATTGCCACTTTCTCTCAGCCAAGTTGGAGCGCAGCTTGCATGGCAGTACTTTGAAAGTGTTGGCCGGGATTATGATTGCCTGGCATGAAGATGCTCCTGTGGGAAGGCAAAGCAGAAAAAAAGATGCAGCAAGCTGTGCTATCTGAATAATAATTGACTTGACACAATAAGTTGACAGCTTTTAGAGGAGCGGTTCACCTACGTGTTGGAGGATGATTAGCAACCCGTGGACTTGGCTTCCTGCAAATGACTGATGTATTTGCTTCATCTACATCCTGCTGCTGAGCACTGAAACACATGCATCAAATCATTAGGGCTTGTCATTAAGGGTCTGGTACCATCATCTAATATTTGCGTTTTATACTGGGTTTTAGCCAGAATATTGTGCAGAGCGGCTCGTACTTGCTTGCAGGAGCACGTCTGATGTCTACGCACTGCCCCTTGTTCCAGACACAGTATGGATCCCTGGAAAGGATGCACTCCCCACAGCTCTGATAATTAGTGCAGTTAGCTAGTGGAACCTCCACAAGCTCAGAGAGAGATGAAACATAAAGCCGACCCTGGAGAAGACAGGACAAGTCAGGAAGGCATTAGACAAATGTCTGTGTGACTTTTTTTATTGACTTCCATGTCCACTCCTGGTGTAATTATTCTGTAGGAATTTTTTTCTTTTCTTAACCATTTTAAATAGTATTCATTTACCCTAATTTAGAAACAGAAGTTTATCTATGCTGACATTCAGGAAGTGTAACAATCCACGTCTAGTAACTTGTTTGCAGATCCCACTAAGAGAATTTTACATTTGCTTTAAAGTTCTTTACCACTGGGGACATTTTGGAAAAACATTTTTTTAAAGACTGTTTAAGTTGTCTAATGAGAAAGCTTTAAATATAGATTCAACATTTTCTTCCAAGCAGCTCTTCTTACCTTCTCAGTGTCCAGCTCAATTTGGTGCACCGGTTTAGAGTCATGGAAAATCACTATCTCTTCAATAATGTGCATCTTGTTTTTGATGTTAATGGCCTTATGAAGTCTTCCATCATCTAGAAAACACATAGGTTAGCAAAATGAGACAAGACTCATGTTAAAAGGAACATCTAACAATTTAGAGCCAGAAAGCAGACCGCTGCATGAATCATAAATACATAACAACCATTCTTTCCATTGCTTCTCAAGTCATAGAGACAAGTAAAAATCATCTTCTTTTACAACAAGCACTTTTGAAGTCACGGTACTCTAAATTGGAAACACCGCCACAATATAGGTGGTGATGATTTTGCATAATTAATATAAAGAGTTAAAATGATGGACTGAAAACAATCTGAAAAATCTGAAAAGAAAATGCTCAAATTGTAATACATGCCATTAGAGACAAAACATATTTTTATATAGGCCTATTACATATTTTATATATTTTCATTTTTGTGAGAAATATTGGTGGAACACCTGTGCCTTACCTGTGCCAATGAAAAGAACATTGTAGACCTTTTTAGCTGTCTGGACTCCATGGACTACAATCTGCGTGTAGCGTACGTTGCGCTTCAGCAGGAGAGGTTGGCTGCGAATCACGTTGTCCATCAGGAAATGGTCTTTGACAAAATTCAGCACCTTGTCTGGCATGTGCAGCGAGGAAGAGATTCCCAGCCCTTTGGTAGCATTTGTAATACACTGTGGAGGCAACAAAACAGTGATCTTATATATTTTCTATCACACTTGATAAAAAACACAAACAGTGGTTTGGCAGAATCTTTATCAAAGATAAAGCCATTGATCATTAAGATCATAACTGATGTGCAGACCACAGCATGTCTGTCTTGCAACTGGCATGACTCTGTTGTGTGTTGATGCTAATATATGTTCAGGTTCTCCAGCAGAGGGCAGCAAATATGTACTCACAGCTCCAGGCCGAGGCTCCGGGACTGGATGGTTGTATGTGTACCACTGCTGGGTTTCTCTGTTGACCTCACGGTAGCGCCCATTGAAAGCCTTTTCCACTTGGTCCATGGTGAACGAACAGACTGCAGAGCTTCCTGACGCACCTTTATACCTTAGTGACAAAAAAGGTTTCGTAAAAACTGTTCTCTCTCATACACCATCAAAATCTGAGTCCATGTAGAGTTATCTCTAACTTGAACTCATACTATTACTATACTCCCTACATATTACACCTGTCAGATTTAGATGTCTTATTATAGACTTTAATCTGTTTTGAAATGTGTTTTACATACTGCAAATAGTTTTTGCTAAAATTTGTTGGTATGTTGTTTTAAACATGTATCCTCACCACTGAGATGTGAAGACTCCATAAAACAGAGTGCTTTTCCAGTCCCCAGGACTCGGCGTGAGAACAAACATGTCTTGGATTATGTTGAAGGGAAAACCATCATCAGGCAGCGAGCACAGGAGCTGGGCCTTTAAGAAAGTGGTCCACTTCTTCTGCAACACCCTCTCGCCTCCAATGTCGCCCTAAAAGACAAATGCTGGAGGTTAAAAGTCTTTTTGACTCAAGGTCACTAAAGGGTGTAATAGCATAAATGAAAGTTCCTGAAGACCTGTATGGAACATTCAATATTGTCAACATGTTCTTTCGTTTTCTTTTTATTTGCCCTCTTTTTCTGAAAGCATAGTCAGAGTGTGTTTGGTCCAAAGTTGGATCTGGTTAACCAGAGAAGAAGGAAAAAATATTAACCCCTTATGGGCTGAATCAGCTTTGCCTCCCACAGAGATTTACCCCAAGGCAGAACGCTTCTAGGTCATGAAAACAAACTGCATCATTGTATCAGGCATAGATAAAACACACTTGGGCCTCTGAAGAGGGCAAGTGCTTCTAAGTGAAAAAGAGAAAGAAACATTGCCCCCCCCAACAACCTCTCTTCCCTAACATGGCCCCTCTGATTTGCTGCCCATGGCATAATCCTTTATAGTGCCATGAGTGACACAGTATCTTGTTGACATGAGAGCTAATTTAGCAAATACATGCTGACGAGACAGGAGTGTAAGTTTGATGTCTGATCTGATGGATTTCAGACTCAGATGTAAGTGCTCCCACATATCCAACACGATGAAAGGATGATGATCAGAAGACGGGAAAAAAAAAACAACAACAACACCTGAATGATCTAAATGACCTAAAACCTTGGTTAGGTGCGCCCTCCTAGGAGACGACTGGAGCCCTGCTGGGGATGAAATGATCCATAACAAATACTGAAGCAATGACTGTGGTTATTGCAGTAACCCAGGCAGATAATAGGGAACATGCATCTCCATGTATTATAATTTAAAGCTACCGTGATCTTAAACTGACTGCTAAATAATTGAAGGAAATGCATTCCATTCATTAATCCTCTTGTAAAAGCATCCCTTGTTCGAAAGGCAGCTCCTGGACAGGCCAGCCGGCAAAGGCAGCTTTCTGGGAAACCAAACAAATCACACAAATGAGAACACACTTTGTTTTGTTTGTTCCCGGCAAAACATTGTTTATCCAGGTTAGCCCCGATGATGCAGAGCTAAAGCAGCAAACACCTGAACATGCATAATGACAGAGAAAGCAGATTTGAACTGGCTTTAGGGAGACAACAGAAACAAAGCGTAGATTTTAGTATTTGATTTGAACCATTTGTAGCCGATTAAACTAGCTTTTGTTTTTCTTCTGGCTTACATTCTACACTTAAGCATTCTTGTTCAGGTTTGTGGAAATTCCCTTATGGGTAATCTGTACCAGGAAACTTTAAGATGAGTTCCTCATTTTACAATTTCTGAGAAAACTACATGAGTGAGTGATTACTTGATTCTGGTAAATGGAGCCTTTAAACTGAATGTTTGGAAAACTTAAGTAAATAGTTGAATAATGACAGTTTAAACCTTCTGGGCGATGCCTGGTAGAGATTAATGCCATGGAATTGAACTTAGTCTAACATCAGTTCAGTCTGTAAGCTTGAATTAGTCATGTTAAATCACCCAAAGAAATACAAAACATTTATAGAAGTTTAATATGTCTCAGTGTATCTTAACATACTTACATGAATACTCCTTATTTGACTTATTTATTTTAAAATCTGTAAAAAAAAATCCTTCCTATGAATTACTTTTATCTTTCTCTGTCCATCATGTATCTGAATAATTTATTTATTAATTCATTTATTTATTAATGATAAAAACATGAGATGGAGGACTGCTTAAAAAACATAATAAAACACATGTACTGACTCAAATTCCACAGATAATAACAATTGGGGAAAGTGTTAAAGTTTGCTGAATAAGAATTTAACAAGACGTTTTCTAGGTTGATTAAATGCTTTTTTTTTTTTATAATTTTTTTTTACTGCTTGTTCAGAGTTCTATAGAAAAGCCTTCAAAGGCCTTCAGAACTGCCAAACAGTTTGGGCAGAGGGAAAGAGAAAAGAACACAAAGTCTGGTGCTGCTTCTTTGGCTTGCAGGATGATAGGCAGTGATATGAACGGGGGGCAGTGGGGACCAAAACATAGAACTCTAAAGATGCTTTTTTAAGACTTTTAAAGAAAAGCAAAATTCTGACAAATGCATTAAAGCGATACACCACAAAAAATATCTGTCTAGTCCAGCAAACTCGTCGAGCCTTGCTCTGACTCAACTGGAGTTTCTCACTGGTTCTAGCCTGCCAATCAGATGAGGACTTTGTCAGACATGCTGCCAATGTTGGTGAACAATTAGGAAACATATTTTAGATAAATAATGTTTCCTTTCATGTTCTTAAACTTAGGGAGGACCAAAGACTGTAGACGAATCACATTCTCCTGGCTGGAGTTGCTTCTTTTTTCAAGTTCAAATTATATAATTATTCCACTGAATGAAAGGACAGTCCAAATAAGGTTTAACAAATTAACTATTCAATTTATGGATAATGCATATAAAAAATACGTTGACACATCTTAATAGACAGTCATGTTGATGCATTGGAGAAGGTGTAGGAGGGCAACAGTGTAGTATAAGAGGTGGATCTAAATCTAAAAAGTCTGTAAATAACATTTTCATGGTATTTGTAGAAATATTTATGGGTGAAAGGTCGCCATGCATTTGTCTGAGCTGCAATGACAATATTAGTATTTCAGAAGCATGTAAATACTTGCCGTCTTTAACAAATATTTTGTAAGGTCAACATTCCGCAACTGATAAACTCAAATACTACGACAGAAGCGGCTGTGTCTGTTTATTGAATCCAGATCTGAAGACAAACATTTGTTCCTTAGGAATTTAAAGATAAGATTTTGAAAAAAAAAAAAAAGAATCAAACAAAGCGGACAGATGGAAGGGATATGTTTTCCCTATATCACCACCCAGTAGAAGTGGAAGCCACACAAGATGTATTTAAGCTGAAAAGCAGCTTTATCGAATATGATACATATTCATTTAGAGGAGGGAGACTGAGAACAAATACACAAAACAGACAAACAAGCCCTCGTCTCCATCGGGTTCGATATAATCCTAAAGCGGCTGTAGGGAAAGATGCTGCTTGAGGATATGAAAAAAAGCATCCTCAGATGGAAATACGTGCCCTATAGTATCACTCACCTTACACACGCGAGCGATGCGTGACACGACGGTGTTGTCAAAGAAATCAAACTCCTTCCCTGCTTCACTGAAGAAGAAGTAAATCTTATCGTCATCGCCCACAAGGTTGCCCTTGGGCAGACTCTCCTGTATGTAAGCTGAGCCAACAAAGGCTGGGTCTGAAAGGAAAGTAACAATACCGTCACACTGGGATCTGGGAACATACATCCCCACTGCTGAGTGAAATCCACATCCAGCAGGGAAAGAAGATGGTTTCCCTTTGTAGACTGATCACGCAGCATTTCCGGCACTCTGTTTTAAAGCTGAGTATTTATCCATTGTACAATAGAAATGTTATCACTTGAAAGATATGATGAAAAGCATTGCTTCACAGCTACATCAACGTACCTTGAAGCCAGTTGAGAGAGTTTTCGGTTTTCAGAGCAGTTCCCTGGCTCAAGCTTTTGTAGATTATGGGTTCATTTCCTTGGAAATTACTGACTGTGCCGGCATACAGCTCCCCATCTGCAATGCAGACAAGAATGTTCACAATGTTTCTCCAAAAGACAAAAAATGTTTCTGCATCACATAGTAATGAAATCCAGAGAATATCTTACAGTTTTTATCGCTGACATCATCGAATAGAATATGCATCTTGAAACTTTTAAAGAAGCTTGGTGGTTATTAACCCCATACTCAAAAATTTCAAAGTTGTGAAACACATTTTTCCAATCTAGCATCCCTTTAAGGATAATGTTTTTATATATATATATACAAGTATATATATATATATTGAAGGGATATGGTTTCTGCTAGGTAACACAACCAGTGTGTGCTCTTCAATTTGTATAAACCTACCAGCCATGATGGCAGTGGACTTGTACTCTGGGTTGAATGGGCAGCGGCTGCGTCCGTCCTCTGTAACAATCTCACCAGCATCACTTTTGACAAACGAGAAGTCTGCAGTCCTCTGAGGGGTAAGCACACATACGCACACCACATGTGATAAGGGAATTTGAAAGGCGAAGCTCTAAGTTGACAGTAACCTTTCTGTCAGATTTTGCTTTAAAAGGTGGTCAGTCTTTGGCCAAAGTTGAAATGCAGGTCAGTGATGTTTGTTTGTTCTGGCTCGTTCTAAAAGGCACTAAAAGATCTGAAGAAAATGTATAAAAACCAGATCGATTCTTATATAAACTGATTACATGCATTATATATTTTCATCTTATCCCCGCGGACATGCAAGCTAATAAAATAATGCACGTATATTGTATCTGACTGGCCTGCACGTCTCACTCAGACAGACTGCTGAGCGAGTAGAGAGGCAGGAAGTGGGATGCATCAGATTTGAGACAATGTTGAACTAAAATAAAAAAATGAATCCCATGCAAAGTCCTGTAACTGACTAATCACCTTCTATGGGGAAGACAAACATTATCGTTGTCTTTAAATCTTAATGAAATGCAGAAGCAAGGCTACTGCACAGGTAGGATATCTTTGAAAGGGTGGAAACTTACAATGTAGGCACACATTGGGCTGAAGGCATACGTCCCACATAGTACAGATGAGTGCTGTTCATTTTCAGTAAAATCTTTATGTAGTTGAAGCAGTCCCTCTGTTTTAAAAAGACAAAGAAAGGTATATTATAATTTTTCCAGCTTCTATACAACAAGTAAAAAGCAACAGCGTATATTATTTTATATATTATTATTATATATTTATATTATATTATATTATATTAACAGTAATATTATATAATTACTTTATATATAGTGTAGAGATTAGAGAAAAAGGTGCAAAGTTTAAAATAAAGATCAAATGTTTCGTTTTTGCACAGTAATTTGAACTCCCCCTATTTACACAAGCTCTGTTTCCCTTTGCTAACATGCTCCAGTGTCAAAGGTTCAGATCTAAAGTAAAGAAGTTTAACAAAAGTGAAATAAAACAGTGTGTTTGAAAAGGAAGGGAAAAATCCCATTGTTATGAGAAGGAAAGTTCCAAGATGACAGGAAATGTCCGGGTTTCTGTCCTGGCCTGGGCTTGGTTCCCAAATGTCATTCAGCAGCAGTGAGAGATGAAGTTCAGTAAATAATGTTTGAGCCAAGTGAGTTCAGCTATGTGCACTTCAAACCAACAGTTGACTCGCCTGAAGATCTTTGCCTTTGAAACTGCACTCGTCTCTCTTCCTCTCTGGAGTTTTCCACGTGAGCTGCAGGAAAAATTAAAAAAAATGCTGTGTTATTTAAACTATATCTTTAACACTGTGAAGCATAACATTACACTTGCACACTTGTGATCACTTAATCCCTATTGCCAAATTTCCACCTTACATGAGGGATTCAAGGAGCTACATTCATATTTATACGCTTAACATCACAGTGCAGATTAAAGGTTGCAGCACGCAGGCTCTTACATTTCTTTGTAGCGTCGCTGCACTGATATCAGAGAGGTTGAGAGCAAACAGAATCTCCCGGGCGCCAATATACAGCATGTTGTCTTCACTGCTGAGCAGGAGGGAGGTGAAGTTGAAGACCCCATTGGCTGAAAAGCTTCTGGTTGGCCTTTCCTTTGCATCTGGTCAGAAACAGAAAGGTAGTCATTGTAAGTAATACTAATTGGATTTTCTTCGGTCGTCACATGTAAATGCATTAAGTGAATCATCACTATGAACAGATCAACAGGCTAAAGATATGATTTGACATCTGGTATCAGTAAGAGCTACCCTTTAAAATAGCAGGAAAGCATAAAACAATTACAGCTCAAACATACAAAAATAGGTTTTGGGAACAATCATTCAAAATTAAGAATAAAATACATGATTGGTTCAGGACATAATTTTACTCCAATTGTAGAAGAAACATCTCCTTTTATGAATTTTGATCCTGAAAGTACTATGAAATTCAATTAATTACTAAATATTTAGTTCTAAGAATAATGTCAATCATTACTTTGGTATAAAGGGTGAATTATTTACAACTGTAAGTATACAAAAAAATATTTATAGAAATGTCGTCTGGTGGCGGTTGATGTCCTTATGTACCGATGGCAAAGCATCTGCATTGTAACTTATACACTTATGCAGTGATGAATATTTGAGTTCAAACCCAGAGCAATAATACAAAAGGCAATAAAAAAGTTACCACTGTAACATTAGCCCGTAAAGCAGTTTGTTACCAAGGAGACTGATAATGGATAAAAACGGTGGAGTAACATTGCTGACCATGAAGTAAATTAGAATGGAATAGAAACACCCTGGGTGGAAATTATCATATGAAACAATATCAAATTAATTCCGTGCAACCACAAGAATAGTTTTTGGGAAAATAAATATCAAAATTATTAGTAACAGATTCACATCAAGTCAGGAAATAAATGTCATTATGTGTATCTTTTTTTTTTTTCATGCAGGACATAAAGACTCATGCATCTGTAAACAGTGTTATTGCCTAAGTGGTCATGATTCAATAAAGAGACAAAGGTTGAATCATCAACTCCCTAAATCACTGCTGCTGATGATTTATTAGCCCACGTGTTTCTTGGATTTACGGGCCATCAGCACAGGCCCAGCTTGAACGAGTTGCCTTAATTGCGTGCCAATGTAAACAGAGCGTGGGAGCTGATGAAAACTTGAAGGGACTAAACCTCTGCCCCTAAAAATATGACAACTGAAGGAAAAATAACAGAACAAAAAGCTTTTTTAAAAAAAATAAAAAACACTTAAAAAGATCCTTTTGGATTGTTAGCTTCTAATGGGATTTTGCTTGAAAAGAAGAGTCTGATTCAACTTTCAGCTACTGCTTTAAGGGACTGAGCATTTAATGGGGTGAAAAGTAGGGACTTAACGTCATGTTTCACTCCTAATATGAGCCTAAAACTATTTGTTTGTATTAAAGGGATACTGATTTCATTCAAAACACAACTTAATGGAATAACCACATGCAAAATAAAAGACAGTGACGCATTAAGTGCAGAATCCAATATAGTTGTGTTTTATCTATGTTGGCATCAGAGTAGACTGAACCCCAGATGCTGCTGGCAACAATTTAATGTAATTCTTTTCTACGTTTAACCAACTCACTCCAGGAAGAGTCTTTACGTTCTACTCATAAGAAGCTCAACCACCCTGCAGTATGTGTGTCCTAATTTAACTGCGTCTTGGTTCTACAGCAGGTTGAGAGACTTCCTCTCCCTCGGGAAAACAACATGTTAATAGGAGTCCATCGCCACGGCAACACCGAGCCATATTGTAGTTAAATCTGTCTGTGAATCCACAAGAGGCAATGCTCCACGTACATGTACCCACAGGGGGCTTTTCAGTAGCACTACAGGATAAATGAACGGCTGCTCCATTGTATTCTGCAACTCGTTTTGTTTCCTTTATCACGAACATGAGCATAAAATTATTCTTTTTTTTTTAACTCAAAATAACTTCAGAGTTGTTTTCTGCAATGAGATCAATTCTGGCAAACTGGAACACCACAGCTGTGAAAGAAAACCAACTTAGAAAATTGCTTATATATTGGTTTGTTTTGTAAATAAAAACATATATATACTTTTATGACTTTATTATAGTAAATAATCTTTTGCAGTGAAGAGTTTTACAAATTTTGTATTATTTTAATAAAAGGTTGTGGGAGAGCTGAAAAAAGAAATCAATGATTAAGGTTAACCATCTAAATTTAAGTTGCAGGTTAAATTGAATCTGGGCTTTCAATGGAGATAAAAAATAAAAAGACACAAATTTGGTAAGTTATTTTAAAACTGCTTTAAATACAGGCCAAAAAAAATCAGATGACATGCAAGTATGCAAATGAGCTTGTATAAGAAATGCAGATTCAAAATTGTTTTCTTTTTTTAGTTACACTTATTTACTTATTATTGTGTTTTATATTGCCACTAATGTCATAGCATGTCACACTCCAGATCCTACCTTTTTTTTGTACAAACAGTGGACTTAAAGAAAATTATCTTTAATGCTAGCTTGAATATTGTTATTTTCAAAAGCTACTTTTAAACTGACAAATAAGCTGACAGGGCTGTAAAACTCTTACATTAAATTCTGTAATGTATTTTAGTTTTGGTCTGTCACTGCAAGATTAGTTAAACATTTACAAGAAACATAAGGCAGTGGTGGCTTTTAAAAATCTAATGACAAAAAGTGGTTCTGATCTTTCCGAATCAAAAAGACTTTATCTTGCAAATTCTGTCACTGTGTCTCAAACTCAAGATGGAATAAAAACTTTTCGAAAGCTCTCTTAATTTTGTTAACAGGACAAACAGTGAAGAACAGAAACATGGTTTTTGAAGTAACTCATTATTTCCCTTCTAATGAGCAAAGTTAACAAGTGGATTGAACTTCTTAAAAGGAATCTAAGACTAAATGTTTGACCGTCTGAGTTCCTTTTCCTGGTGGCATTTCTACACAACACAATTTGAGGTGCTCAGCAGACAAAGGGAAACATTAGAGTCAAATGGAGGCACTTATGAATGAAAGACAGCTTGTATCTGTGATAGAGAACCAAACAAAGCAGATGCAAACATCAGGCCATTACTGACAAGGCACGCAGTATTACTGCAATTTGTCTAAATTACCAACCTTGTTTTTTCTTTTAAGAGCCAAACTGCCTTACAAGGAATTTAGTTTTCAGTTCAGAAATTTGTTTTTATGTGAACCAAAAAAAAAAAACATTGTATACTAAATCAAATCATTGTCAAAATTTATGCTAAGTAAGTAAGGCAATAAAAACTATATCAAAATTGTACAATCTTTTTAGCACAAATGTATTCCCGTAGCGTGCAAACTCCTCAAACTCCTCCTTGTTTTTCTATAAGATATGACAGACTTTAGATCTTACTGGCAAGTTAAAGAAAATGAGGGCATTGTGTTCTGTAGGAGAGATACTGAGAGTTTATCTACAAAAATAACTTGGAAAAACAACAACAACTACCTGCACTTTAGGAACAGTGACTTTGTTGACTTGTACTTTGTCCAGATCAAACTTGCTGATTATTCTTGGACAGTTTCTGCTCAAACAAGTTTCCAGAATTAAGTTTGTCAATTAAAAGTAAATCAGTTACAAAGAAATGTGAATATTATTCAAATTTATACTGAAAGCATGCCAAAAAATGTACTGGAAGATGATCATATAGATTATAAATTTATAGCCAAGTTCTAATGAGTGTTTTTCAAACCTACCAATTTTGATTTTTTTTCTCCTTTAACTAAAAGCAATCTATATTACAATTCCTTATGTTTACTGAGTACTTATTTTAAAAACAGCTAATGTCACATACTGAATATACAGTCACTATCTTTAGCTGAACACCGAAGAGATTTGTGTGCCTAGTGAAACCTAGCGCTGCTTGCATTTGTTACATTGACTGAACAGAAATAAATCTTGAATTATTATTTTTTCTGATTGGCTAATCAGCAGTTTACTATTCCCATCTCTGTCTAATTTCTGTGGCTTATACAGCTCTTTTTGTATGTTTTTCATTGTATCTTCTTAGCCTAAATGCTAAGTTACATTTAGTAAAGCCTAAAAACAAAGGGTATATGTTTTCTAATAATTGTGCTCTACTGATATGAATAATAAGCAGAAGGTCATCAGACAGATGACATCTATCTAGTGGCAACAGGATAAATTATACCAAAACATTGGTAGGCAGAGCTGGAGGCTTTACATCTCATCATGTTGCTGATAGTAGACCTCTGATGATGGACTTTGTGAGAGCAGCTTTGTGTGGTTATAGCACTTCATCTGTGACCTTTTCCCTCTAAGCCATGAACTGCACACTCTGCAGCTGCAAGCAATAAAGCATCACAGCCATTATTATATAATTAAAAGTAATTTCTACAAATGACTGTTACATTTCCTGAAAACTGTCTTGGACGGACTTGAAAATCTTGTTTCAGAACGGATTATTATAAAGTTTAAAGATTCTATTCATTCGATTCTATTGGGTCAGCTTTGACTTGCTTTGTATATAAATTGTACTATACAAAGAACTTGCTGTAGCATTCTAAAAATCAGTGTCTTGGGTGCCATTAACTGTGGAAAACATAATCGTGAACTACAAGACAATAGGTCTATTTGTAATGGGAAAAGATGGTTTTATAGATTTAGTTCATAAAACTTAGGCTACATAGAAGCAGAAGTGAACATTTGCAGGATTTATTGAATGTGGAACATCTTTGAAAGGAAATGTATTCTGTCCTTTACTGATAGTGAGCTAAGGGCTTTCTTTTGTAAAGTCAGAACTTTATCTGACTAACTGGTGCCTTTTTTGTTATTTCTATATCAGCTCGTTTACAAGTGAGTTCAGCGGAACATTATCACATACAAAAACAGGCTTGATTTGATTTGAATATCACTGATATTATCACAAATAGGAATATGCATATTGCATTATAATTGTATTTCACAATAATGTACTTGCCACAGTTGTCATGTTTTCCAACATCACCAAAAACAGTGATAATTAAAAAGATGAGACCTTTTTTTTGTAGAGCACAATTCATACATGAGTCAATTCCATGTGGTTCACAGAACAACAAAATATCAAAGTAAAGGAAATTAAATTGAAACAAGAAATGGAATAAAACACCTAGCAAATTTTAGATACAATAGATAAAGGCAATTTTAAGACAAATTTTTGTTTGCTCAGAAAGAAAGTGCCATCGTCCAATTTGTATCAAGCAACACATTTAAGGCGGATCATCTTTAAGGGACATCAGACAGCCCATTTCCAGTCTTCTGAGCATTAAGATGACCTACATTGTAATGTCTCAGGGAGTTCCAGGTAATGCTAGCAAATAATGGTTTTAGAACAGCAGGACTTATTAAAGAGGCAAACTCACAAACCCATAGTGGATAAACAAATCTGTATGTATTCATTAGAGAAAAACCCACAGAGAAAGCTACATGACTATGGAAACTGACAGCTTTACATTAAGAATAGGTTTTGCATTGTGCAGAAAATGTGAGCGCAAAGGGACGATTTCCTACATATTAACAAACTGTGTAGTTTTAATCCTTTCACTGCTGCTTTCACAGGATGGGGAGTCACTTAAGCAGCGACCACAGAGGCAGAAACCTTTAACAAGGGGTCAACCTATAGCAGTGTCAAATTGTCTTGTAAGACACAAAACAGCCACAGTGGAGCTCTAACTGGATTATTCCAAGTATTTTAAAGCTTGCTTGTAAAAGTTCGTCCTGAATGGATAATTGTGTGGGAGAGTGAACCAGTAAAGCTAAAGGACAGGGACTGGAGCATCTGGAGTGCATTATGAAAAGGCCAAGAGGCTGAGAAGTTCCTCTGGCCAAGTAATGAGACTGATGTTTATGATGGTAAACTCTGGGGCTGAATTTCGTTAGTAAGATATTGTCCCTACGGCACAATCTGTGGGGACGATATTGTTGCTAATTTCTTATAATGTCATGGTGTGAGAACTATAAATATCTGCAAGTGTGATGGACAATGAGGGGAAGGCAGGATAAAGACATGTTTTACATATTCACAAGGCGTGGATTAACAATATAAGCTTTAGTGCTGCGATTTACAACACCACAGTGTGATATTGCAGGAATCCTGCTAATCTGTAAACATAAACAGTGCTTTGCTCTAATAAATTATTAAAAAGGAACGCACCTCAGGAGAGGCGTTTTCTCATGAGGCAGTCCTTGTTCATTGAGGGAACAACAAATGCTGAATTAACCGTAATAATGTTAAGCAGGTGCTGGTTCATCAGGAACTCACCATGACCCCTTCCTCTGGTTCTGGAGCATTAGGAACAGAGGGGCTGTACAGGAGGTCCTGACCTGCTTCTAAGTGCAGCACAGCACTAAGACCTTACTATTTGTTCTGAGCAATTACCCTCGCTAAGCACAAAAAGCACCTTGTATGCAAAGCAGCTTTGCAGAGGTCAATAGGTACAGGATTATATGCACAATATGGACATTGTGGTGTTATGAAGAAACACAAGTGTACCAGCAAAACAAAAACTTACTATATGCATTCAAAACATGTAAACACCTTTATGGCACTTCCACATCAGAAATGAAAGAAACATTAAGATGTACAGCCACTGACTCCATGTGTTTGACAGCAACCTAATGTATTTAAACATCTAGATACAATGAAAATGACTTTTAACCTCAAACTGAGGATCAGAATGAGAAAGAAAGGAAATTTAAATAACTATGAGTGTGGCATGGCTGTTAGTGCCAAATGAGCTGAGCTGAGTATTTCAGAAACTGCTGATCTACTGGGGTTTTCACAAACTATTCTTCTGGTTTGCAAAGATTGGTCTAAAATAGAAAATATACAGTGACAAGTCTTTTGTTTTTGACCTTTTATGGCCAAAAGTGTTGATTCTGATTGTTACTTCCAGTAGGATAATGTTACAAAGTTTTAGCTAACTAGAAATGTTTCATGGAATCATCAAATAGAAAAAAACAACATTTTTCACAATGTGCAGACTGGCTACATAGAAAATTGATTCAGTTCAGATAGATACAGATGTTTTGAAATAAAAATGATAGAAATAAGACACAAATAAAACATTTTAATTTTTGATTATTAATACAATAATCCAAAGTCATTGAATACACTTTTAGATAAAAAAATATATAATTTTCTAACTCAGATAGTCTTTAGGAAAAAATGCTTGATGTTACCTAATAATTGCTAATTTTGTTGTTGCAGTTATTACGTGTTTGCAGCACTACATTTCCTATTTGTAATTTTGCTGTGACAAAGTATATTGAACAAGGTTAAGAACCTCTCCATGGAAAAAAAAGATTACATTGGTGCATCTGTACTGCAGAGTAAATAACACTTCTCACTTTACACTCAAACTGAAAAAAAAAAAATCCTACGTAAACATACTTTTCAGACAGCAACATCATTATACGGTGGTAATATCACTTACTGCTGTCATTTGAAGTTACTGCAGACTGGCTAATTTAACTAATTTGAAGATGGTAGCATTTAAATAGTGAAAACTTTCTCACTCACAGTATGACTGCAGGCATGGCCCTGGCCCAAAATAAAGAAAACATGGTCACTTGGATTGTCACAGAGGGATCAACAGGGAATAAATAGAGGAGGCGGAGGGCTTATAGGTGTGCCTTTAAAAAGTATTCCAACGCACAAAGCCCTTCAGCATGGTCTACATTAAAGTCTGGAACAAAAGCAGAGAGAAAGGCAGTTGCAGGCTTTACTCCATGAACCCATGATCCATGCTGATAGGCGCATAATGAGAACCAGACAAGTGTTCACACCATAACACATACAAATCCCCATTCATTATTCATGGCAGATTACCCTCTTCATTAAGGCAGAGGCGGGAACCAGGGGGATCCAGAGGGACCCAGAGGAAAGTGGAGGGGACATTAGTAAATGAGAATGCTACCGATGAAGATCAGCCAGCCGGTTCTCTGGCTTGCCAAAGCTGTAACAGTTTAGGCATGCAAGCTGTCAAGCTAACAGGCATCCAGATAGGACAGCGAGCACCGGAAGCCGTGACGAGGCCCGACAGTTTTTGCTGTATAGAGTTCATGTCCCTGAGGCTTGTGGTTCTGCATTCTGCTTTGATACTGTATATACAATGTGACAAAGACTTTCTGTGGGGAGACTGGAAAATGTCAGCGTAGCAGAACTGACGTTACCAAAGCAAGGCAGCGTTTATCAAAGCTCTGCTGACCTTCATTCGCATACTGAAACTCAGGATTTTCCTTATTTTGTGATCTGCAGACCTTCTAAGTGCAACAAGATGTGTTTTCGAACGAATCATTTGCATTCAGAGCTACCATCCATATAGAAATATAATTAATTCATTGTTAAAAGTGACTTATGTTCCTGCACAGGCTGGTTATGGGCCTTATTGCAAACATACAAGACAGAGAACAAAACAACCAACTTTGACTGGCATCGGTCTCAGAGACTGCATGCATCAGTTTATATACCGAGAACTTGAAGCATGTGAATCATGCATGTTTTATGGTGTTGTTTAACTCTGGCTGCATGCCCTAAAAGCAAATCTTTGCAGCAGAACAGAGGGAAGCACAAAGCATCTTTTCACAAAATGATTGACGATGTGTGTTGTTGTGAAACACTCAGCCTGTGTGTGCTCTGCAGAGGCAGGGGAGGTGAGAGAGATTATATGTTCAGGTAAAAAGTCCAGCATGTAGACAAGGCGCAAGCTCAGACAGGCTCAACTTTCTGAAAGCGCAGAGTAGTCCTGGGCTGAAAAGGGAGTCAGACAACTGACTATATAAGAGCACTCAACGAGATCCTTCCACACAATCTTCTCTGACATACACTAATGAGGCCTGACCATGAGTCACTCACCACAGTCCAAACACCACAATTTCACACTAATTCCTTAGTCTGCATTGTGTTTAATTTCCATGGAGATAATAAGGTGTAATTTTTGTTGAAATCCAACTTGTCATCTCCACTGCATCCCAACAATAATCTCATTCACAGTTATGAATTTTTCTACATGGTCTAGCTGTATGACCATGAATCACATAAAATAGAATGATGCTGAAACCCAGAGTTCTTTCATAGTTACCTTTGACTGACCTATTTATACTGAAAAATCTATTCTATTCTTTAGTCCAATTTTACTTTTGTTTATTATCCTCCAGCAATGTAATTTTTACAAATACTTAAATGTAAAATACTCTGAATCGTCTTGTGTCTAGAACTATAAATAAACTTGCACAGACTTGCCTTGGGTGAGTTCAGATATACAACATGTTTCAAAGTTTCAAGTCAGTTTTGCAAGCGTAGGCATGAAAATATAAATTTTTGATAAAAGCAGCAACACTCAAGGCCTGAGTGAATTTATGGAGTGATTTACAATGACAGCAGGTCTGTATGTAAATATGTCTGACCCACAGAAACTCAGCAGAACCAACTATCACTTGCAGTTAAATGCTACCAAAGTCGGTAAAGTTTTTTTTTTCTCCATTCATTTTTTTTATTTGACAATTGATTGACATTTGGCCAAATGTTGCAGTTCACATAAAAGGATCTGATACCACCACATCTGGAGCCTCAGGCATCTGTGGGTTGAATAAGGTGCTATTATGATTCAAAATGCATTCCTTGCAAAAGCATCCATGCTTCATGAACTTTTTCACATTTTGTCATATCGCAACCACAATTTTCACTGTATTTTCAACAGTATTTGCATGTGCTATTTCATAAGAAGGTATCATACACAGCTGCTAAATATAATGCTTCATTAATCGAGAAGGTGTGGTGCTCAGTAGTACTCAGCCCTTTCTTGACATATATAAATGAAGTCCTCAGAAGTAATCCGATTAGTCGGGAGAGGTAACCTGTGAAGGGATGATGCAGAACAACCACAAACCTACCAATTAATAAAAGATGAGAAAATGAGACCTATAATAAATCTAGAGAAGTTGAAAGGTGGGAGAAACTGGTGATAGGAAATCTATTGGCTGTGTACTAGGAGACACGTATCGAACGTGAACCGAGGGTTCGATTCCTGAATCTTGATCCTGTGCTGCGTGTCTTTCCCCTCTTTCTCTACCCATTTTCTGTCTGATCTATTCAACTAAATGTCACTAGTGTCAGTAAGAAGTAAAAAAAAAACCTTATAGGTGTAGTAAATGTCATAGTTATTTAAAGAAGGGACTTACTGTAGGGAAAGCTGAGGCGCGGAGTGACATCATTTTCTGTGACAGCCAGATGAAGGAAACCAAGAAGTAGGACAGTGTAGGCTGGGAGACACAGCCAAGCCATACTCATCGTCCACATGCCACCGCAGGTCCACCAGCCAACTTGTACTATTTGTCTCGTTTAGGTTTTGGGGGAATTCATGAAGCGTGCCTGTTTCTGTTTATCTCCTTTCGCGGCCTCTCTCTTGTCTTGCAGCTCCAGGCGCTTCAGATGGAAATCCGGTGAAATTGTTGGGAAGAGAGGAAACTCCTTGTTGTTTGATATTACAATCGTTGACTTTAAGAGAACAGCAGAAAACCTCTTCTATGCAAACACCAAACTGCAGGGTCTCAACAGATACCTTTGAAGAAAAAGAAAAAAACATGACATTGTGTTAGAATGTTGTATGAGCTACTTTGCACATACTATCATTTTCTACAAAAATTAATTATTTAACAGCTGATCAGACATTTATCAAGCCACTTTGCTTACTGTGAAGCAAAAATATTCTTATTCATAAGGATATCCTGCTTGAATATTTAGCATCTTTGTAGTTGTGTTGATTAGAGTAAAACATTGCATACACTTATTAAATGCTCAGATTATGTCTTCTTTTATTTACATGTCAGAGGGTCTTGAGTGTTTTATGACAAAGTACCACAAGTTTTTCATGATAAATTGCACTAAAATGCATTTTGAGGAAGTAGTACAGTAGGATTTATTTATTTATTTATTTATTATTTATTTATTCCGCTTTTGGCAATTTATACCACAATAAAACATTCAGAAACATGAATGCTTCATAGTATTGTGTGTTTGAAAGTGCGATGTGCAGGAAAATCCATTGTTATAGTAAGTAATGCACTTATTTACTATAACAAATACATTTATCCAGTCCTCATTATTGACTGCATAAATGAACAAATCCCACAGGCCTTTGCATTTGGAACTAGAACTCAGTTAAATTGAATTTGATGTCATTTCCAGATGCAAGTTACAACTTCAGAGGTAAACTGAACACAGCAGCCACCTGCAATTGTTGTTGGCTTACTGTCATCCGCAAGTTCTTATAACCTTCTTCAAAGCAATTTTCTACTGAGAGGTTTCTGATAAAGCAATAATTAATGTTCTTGAGCAACTGATCTTTTAGCTGCTGTTGTTTAGTAGTTTCATATCACACTTAATCCACTCATATCCACCTTCCAAATCTAATACTAAAATTAGCTCTGAGTACTCTTGGAAGCAAGCTATCACCTGTGGTACTTGTGCTAAAGGTTCAGATTCATTGCTCTATGAACTGCTTTGTATAAACACTTTTCTTCTGCTCTTAACTTTGCTGTATCACTGAATTATTCTCTCCACAGCAACACCTTATGTTTAGGAAAGTAATTGCAGCAAGATGTAATTGACATGGGATAGTCACTGTGCAATACTGAATCCAAAGCTCACTTGCTCCATTTACCCTACGGCGTGACTGCAGTCAGAAGAGAATATGTTCCTGCATTCATCCCCTTGCAAACTTTGCATGACAGTGCAGGGACATCTTCTAGACACTTAGTGGAAAAGGAATACAGTGGAATCTTAAACCCCCCAAAAACCTAAACAAGTGACTGCTTATGAGCAATTGAAAACAGAAATTTTGGCAAATGTATAAGGGTCACACGAGAAGACAAAGTAATATAAATTCTGACTGAACAAAAAAAATTAAATATTTAGATGGAACATTTTAATCGGGTTAAGCTAAGAACAGCTCTGGATGTAGTAAATTAAAACAATTGTGTTTGGGAAAAATGAAAAAAAAAAATAATGTAAAGGCATTGTGCAATGTTTTGAAAGCAACTTTCATTGTAAGTTTTGTCAGCAAACCATTACCTTGACCCACAATGAAACATATTACAAATATATTTGTGATATATTGTAGACCACTGTTGACAGTTGGCTTAAACAACGACAAAGCCAAGACAAGTGTAGCACAAGTATCACTAAAAGGCTGTTAGTACAAGTTCGAAACACAACCAGATTTATACAGGAAGAAATATATGACAAACATAGAAAATGCCCTTTTTTATAAATGTCTCATTTATAAAAAAGGGCATTAGTTATTGTTATTGAAAAAAAATGTTACAACATTTAACAGGAGTTAAAAATCAGCTGGAAATATGACCTTGCTTTGTGTCAGGTCAGTAATTTAAATAATTGAATACTAATAAACGATGGCCTTCCTTGTTCCGTTAGTGCTAGTAAGTCAGCTTAAAGCAAAAAAACAAAAAAACTTTGAAATCTCTGTATTGAAAGACTTACTAAAATATCTTTTTATAAAATTTAAAGACAAACTTCAGCTTTGGTGCCTGAAAAGAAAGCTTATATATTAAATCTAGCTCATTTGTAAAAATCAACAGAGATCATATTAATTTATTTGCATTTTCCCCTTTAATATCTCCACTGATGTTGTAAAAAGAAAAAAAAAACAACTTAATCTTCTCACCAATAAAGCCAACAGCTATATACCAGTAATAGAGTTAAAGGGTAATTCATTGATGTAAGTCTGCTGAACACAGTGAGGCGTAAAGGAAAACCTTAGGACGGACATCCCAGTTACAACCTCAAATGCTCCATTACACCTGCCACAAGAAGCTCCTCAGACGCAACCAAATGGAGATTCAGTTTCATGTGAGCTGTGGAAATCAATGGCAGACCATAGTGAGGGAGTCTATTCTTGGTTTCTGTCATGGAGTACCAGAATTTTAGTCAATAAGCACTCGGCTGCTTGTTATAAATGGAGCAGTCTGAATCTGAGCATGGCGGAGGATGTTTGGAAAGCAGGAAAGACTGCAAAAGAAAGAAGAAAATGCTTATTTATGCAGCAGAGTCATATTGAAAACCAGGGATATATCATTAATTCTTGGTTTGTGTATCAGTCAGCAAAGGAAACCAGCAGGAATCTGACCGAATAATGTAGAGAAAGTTGGAGGGTGTGAGAACAAGGACGCCTCAGACAGCAGAGAAATCTACATGCAACTCTGCACTTCACTGCTCTCGCCTGCATGATGCATAAACTGAATCATCCCTTTCACCCTCTACACAGACATGATAGTGTGCTCCCGCTCTGGATGATGCTCTCCAATCTCTCTGTCTACCATCTCCTCCTACAGTGCTAGTACATTCCTCTCTGTACAGCCTTCAGCAACACATTAGACTTATCCGTTTGACATATTTTTTTCATTTGTCAAACTTTCACATTGAATATAAAGGACTTCCCCAACTTTTATGCATTTTACGATTTATAAAATCTCAGTAAGCTCTTGATTTGCAGTGTGCTACGGTTTATTTTTGGTCTGAAGGAGTATGGGATATAATATATCTTTGTGCATCATTCAGCTCTGTATTCATTTATTCTTCTATCTGTCTATCCACCATACATTTGTTCATCCAGTGTCGTGTTTACTAAATGCCACACAAACATGTCTTACAACCTGAAACAAATTTTTGTGGTACTGCCGGTTTTGCTAAGGTGTTTTTGCTAAGCAAACTTTTGACTTTAATGAGTTCTTTCCTATTAATATACATATTTAAATAATACATAAATTAATAAAATCTACCCATAGGTTTGTTCACAATGGTCTTTGAAATTCACGCTTTACCACAGTAAAAATACCTACCATAAATTCAAATATTCAATGAAAAGTCTATAAATCCCAGAGCTTTCAGTTTGTAAAAGTATAGAGTTTTGCCATCCAAACCATGTCTGAACCCAAAACCCCACTAATGCATTGGTCTGGTTTCTGCTAACTAGACGATCATATGACAGTGGAAGCAAAAGTCCTCCTTAAAGTGAATGTGGCTGATTAGAGGGAGAAACTGTTGAATCAGGCAGAGGAATGTTCTGCAGGAAACTGGGTGAGAATTTATCACAAGAAAAGCACTGATTCATTAACAGCTGAAATGGCAATGAGAACCACCTAAAATATGCAATTCAGTCAGAGTACAGCGAAGAGGAAATGGAAATAGCTGCTTGTGATGTTAAACTGATATAAACACTTCTAACAAAGATATATTATAGTGCAAAAGAACCGTTTGAATGTCTTGTTTTTGCCACTTTGTCAAAGCATTTCACAACAAGAAATTTCAGAGAAGAGGAAATAACTTTTATATTTTCTAAACTGGGAGTTTCCCAGAACTATGTCAATCATTTCCATATACACTGAAAAAGCTTCTCTATGACAGCTTCACTTCTATGAGTGTGAATGGTATAAATAGCAGCGCAGCTGAAACAGGTGGTGAAACCATTAACATTTACTATTTCAGTAGCACAGCATGGGTCAGTGCTCAACACATCGTCTGGAATAGTGCCGAATCATAAACGTGACCTCTTGGCTTGCCATGCATGTCAAAAAGCCACCTGTATGCAGATGAACACGGATCACCTCAGGTTACGTGTTTCCATGTGTGACCTTCAGCTTATGATTCAAACTGCAAACTCCCCACCGCACCCCCAAAACTGCTCCACATCACTAAAGGACAGTCAGTTGTGACATAAACCAGATGTGAGATATGGAGAGTGTCATCTGCCTGGAGAGATTTAAATAGAAGAGTATGTCTGACTGCACAGATGGACAGAGTGTCTGATTTATCAGGTGAGCTGTGTGGGATTACTATTATGATAAAATTGTGCAAAGTTTCAGAAGGTCAGCTATTGCTTCAACACACTTAGTCAGTTTTAATGATGAGTTAACTTACTCATTGTGCTGCTTCATAAAAATCTTATGCATACACATACACACATCTGCAATTGTAGAGAACGACGCAAACGTCAAAAAACACCACATATTTTTTCAAACCACTCCATTCCAAATTTCAATGGATTTATTGGGAATGTATGCAGTATTGTGTGCAAATCTGCAAAAGATTGGGTTTCATGGGTGATAGGTTGAAAAAGAAATTAGAAAGAAAAATACCAAGGAGAGAATGTAAATGGACTGAACTTATATAGCGCTTTATCTAATCATTTTTGACCACTCAAAGCGCTTTACACTAGAGCCACATTCACCCATTCGCACTCACAAACGCTCACACATTTATACACCGATACGCAGCTCGGTAGGCAATTTGGGGTTAGGTGCCTTGTCCAGGGGCACATCAACATGTGGCAGGAGGAAGTTAGAATCAAACCTGCAACTTTCTGATCACAAGACGACTACTCTACCCACAGAGCCACAGTCGCCCACACACAGCACCACCACACTCAAACATAATGTGATTATTATATTATCTAGAAGCTATTTTTAGACTTTGTTTTTCCATTTTTGTGAATTTATTTGCACAAAATATTCTTAAATTTAGTTGCTGAAATGCTGAGAAGGACACTCAATTTTACCCTTCAAAGGGGGAAAGATAGGAAAACATGCCATTTAAGAAAAGCAGATTTGTCAGGAAACAATAGAAATAAAAAGCACCTTTCTAAAGCTTTAATCGGAGCAATTATTAAAACGACTGGAATTGTAACAAGCTATGCATTTTGATTTCAATATCTGGTCTCATTTGTGAGTCATTAGTTTAGAGCTGGAGGACAGTAGCTCAAAAACAGCTGCTGCAGCATCATTCTGCTTTCTAGTTAGTGTTAAAAGAAAACGTCTGTTTCTCTGATCAGATGACTACTTAAAAAAATAAAGAAAATACTCCTTCTTGATTGACCCATTTTACGTCCAATCCCCAAGACCCTGTTCAGAATAATTAATGGCCCGTTCATCTCAGAGTGAAGCATACAGCAGTAATTATGACTATATGCTACTCCAAAGACTTTTAATTGCCTAATTAAAATCTTATTAAACTATTGAACAAAGATAAGGGACATTTTGAACTCATGCGCCAGCGGAGTTCAATGCATCAAACTTGCTTCCTGTATGGAAAGGCTTATGACACCAGGTCAGAAATGGCCATTTTTTTAATCAAAAGTGCTGATTTTCCTAAATATTGTACATGAAGCTAAAATAAGACAGGAACGCATTGGCAGATTAGTGGAATATATGACTGTGAAAGTGACTGAGAACATATAATTAGTTCTGTCTTTAAAAAGTTAAAAGTAACACAAGTGCTTAAATCATCCCTCAGAAGTTCAAATGTCTGAAAAGATATTCGATTTCATTCAATTTCCCCTCTACACCAATTTCCATAACACATGCACAGACTGCAGACGAGGCTCGCTGATGAAATGTCAAGCAGTGAAGCTCCGAGGTCTGTCGCTGGGTCTGCCATAGCTATTAATGCCAGAGTCTGTGAAAGAAGAGCAGCACGAGCTCCATGACAGAAAGAAAAATCGTAATCGTGAAAAGGTATGGATGAAGAAAAGCAAAGAAAAGGACAAAAGTAGTCTTTACTAAAGGTTTCCTAGCAAAAATCCTACATCCTATAGTACCCTGCAATGGTATTCATGCCCCTTGTACTTTTCTACATTTTGTCAAGTATTACCTATAAATTAAAATGTATTTTATAGACAAACACAAAGTAGACCTGTTAAAATCCTGCACTTTGTTTTTACTTTTCTTCATACAGATGGTCTGGAGTCTCATCAATGGAGAAATAATTTCTTGCTGGAGGCGTGGAGTCAGACCACAATTCCAAACCAGGGCTGAAAATCGACATCGTCTTTCACAACTTCTGCTTCTGTTTTCCGATTGACTCAGTTCATTTTCAACTGGAGAAATCAAGTTCAATGGGAGAAATTTCAGACTAAAGGGGGATTAGAATAGAGTGGAAATGCATAAGAAGGCAATGGCCAGGTTAACAAAAAGTAGAGCTCAACAAAGTTTATCTATAGAGAACCTTTCACAGATAAAAATCCTACATTTGGACCAAGCATGAAACAGTGTTGTTGAAAGAAAGTCATATGATGTCCAGTTTACATGTTGCTTCTAGATAAGCAATAGAGTAAAGATCTGGAACAAAGTCCAATGTTTGGATGAGTACAAATGTGTTTTGGTTTTTCAAGTGCAGAAAACTAACTACATAAACCCCTGAAGACGTAAATCCCATAATAAAATATGATGGTGGGTAGTGGGGGGATGACAGAAAGAAAGGTCAAAAATGTAAAAAAAAAAAAAAGATGTGAAAAGGTCCAAGATTTATAAATACTTTTGCAAGGCAGAAATTACCTGAAAGTGACTAATCTAGAAAAAAAAAGATAAAAAGAGCCTCTCACGGTTTTGTACTTAACTTTTTCAGGCGATTTAGCCAAATCTCCCATCAAAACACATCTGACAGAGCTTAACCTGGCTTAAAATTGCCAACATGTTGTCATTAATAAACCCTCGAGCATGAAGGAGGAGAAGAAGGCAAAATCTTCTTTTTCTTCCTCTGTGCCCATTTCAGCTTTTTAAAAAGAAATAAAGTCAGTGTAAGTTGATCCACTTTGAGGAAGGACCCTGCACTGTTGATCTTGCTGAAATGGCCTATTTCTTTTCCAAAGTCTTTTCTACTGTAGAGTCACACCCTGTTCTGGGAACCTTAGCATTCATACGTCTGCGACACCTTTCATGCTATAATGCTGAGAGGGCAACTAAGTTTCACATTACAGATTTTATTCTGTAATGTGAAACTTATGAAGCACCAAAAGTGCTATTTTCTTTTTCACTAATGTAAAAATTTATTTGAAGAACTTCAAGATCATTTGACATTTTTAGATTCAATAAGACATCTGTGCATCAAACTCCTTACATTGTCTAAAGTTAAAAATCTTTCTTCAGGCAACATTCAGTATCTACATCTGTGAACCATCTGGGGTGTTATGTTACACTGAAAAAATTCAAAAGGACGATCCTTTAGAATTTTTATCTGTGCTACGTGATATGCTGACAGTTGGTCAGGAGGCTTACATTGCAGCCTTTTCAGTTCTTAAATAGGTATTGCTAATGAATAGAAGAGGATGGCCCGGCGGCATTCTCTACCTTATTTAACCATTGTAAATTAACAATTACGTTGACAGATTTACTGAGGAACCAAAGCTCACTCTAGAAAAACTACTGTCGGTTTCTCACAGGATGGGAAAAGAATATAATACAGTCCAAGATGTTTTCTAATAAAATATGACTGCTTGCAAACAAACACAGATGAAATAAGAGCTCTATGTTGCATTTGATAGAAAGTATGCCCATATGCAGTCCAGTCTAATAAGGAGAAACAGAAAAAAATAGATAAAAAAAATATCTGGGGCCTGTGTTTTTATGAGAGTTCCTGACTGCTGCCAGAGACAGGTGAAGAGCCGTTTCAGAGTTTCAGACTTGGCTGCTGGTAAGTAGGTCAGGCCTGTTGAAACATTCAGTCCCATTTGAAATGTCTCTGTTTATTAAAAAAAAACGTTTATCAAAAAAACTGTTTGAGTCTGCTGGAATGAGTTATTGGCTTTGATTTTCCTTTAATCCAAATTACTCATTTTGATCTCAGCTATACAAATAAAAATGGAAAAACGTCAAGGTTCTGAGTTTCATCATTTGCAAATATTACACAAAAGTTTAACTCTTTCTTATAAACCCGACAACCTGAGCCAGACATGCTAACTGTGTGCTTAATCAGATGTTTGTGCATCTTGTAATGTCAAATATGGAGGCATATTTCCTGTACACCATCAAAGATCAATTCTTTGAAAAATTCTTCAGAAAAAAAGACTTTTAAAATGCACTGTTAAAGGTATGGCTCTGATTTTCAGTGTGATTACGCTAAAATGATTTACAGCCAATATGTTGCTGCAGTTTTGACTTAATATAAATCTCTGAAGCTGACGGCCAGGTAGGGAGGGGCCAGGACCACAGGAGACTTCTTTAATCCTAAAGCAACTTTAAACTTCAAAAACACTAAAGCAATTCTTGCGAATACTATTACATAAACCTTTAAAATGTCATCATTTATGCAGAGCCATTATTACAAAGAAGCCAGTAACCTTTACACAGTTAATGCAGGATTGAGTCAGCGTGTTAAAGTAAGTATAGCAACACCAAAGCCAAAAATTATTATAGCAATTTAAAGGAAGGGTTACTGGCACTGGAAACACTATACATGTTCATTTCTCAGTTGTGTGTTTCACAGAGGAAGATACGGTAAGTGATAGCTTACCATTTCCTCTGTAATAATTGCCTTGTGTGCAAATCAGCATCCAGCACAATTGTATGGACAGTTTAAATGTTCATTAATTGTTGTTTGCATCAGCCATTGTAACATTTTTGAAGTTAAAGTTGTTTGAAAATGATAGTTTTATATTAACATGGGCTCCTTTCAAATTAGTCATTAGCTGGATTCTCATCAGCTAAATCTAGAGCTTTACAGCTGATACTGCACATAAGATAGTAACATTTTACCAAACCTGACTTTAAAAGTCCAAACTATCCCTTGAAGCTTAAATTTTGACATTCCACCTCATTTACTGCCACCTTGTTTGGCCACTTCATATCTTATTGTGTGTACTTTGTCAATCAGAAGACATAATGCAACTAAAAATACCACAGAGTAAAACAGCAAAACCTTGTTGGAATTTTAGACTAGATAACCGTCGGTTATGGACAAATTGACTAAAAAAAATGAGCGAGGCTTTTTTTTTTTTGCCCTTACAAATTCATGGAGCATTCAATCAACAGAAAAGGCTCTGACACATTTATGCTCACTGAAATTGATTCGGCTGGTGTGGCATCCATGAAAAAGCTGTAAACAAAGCGACGTGGCTGCTCCCCCTTGATGTCGGCTGCAAGAAGCTGCACGCATTCCAGTAGCTTAGAGGCTTTAACAGAAGCTCAGGCTATAGGCCACTGGGCAAAGAGCTGTGCGCATCCGTCACTGTGTGAGGCCGATAAAGGGCTCAGAATGGACATTTCTCCACATGGTCCAGAGACAATCCTTCAACAGAACTCTAGAGTTTTGTGTTGAGATTGTCTCAAACCACTAGAAGACACGCTCTTCAAGGTTCTACAAACTTAAACATCTTTTTCAACAGAGAAGAAGGAAATGGCATCACTCCAAATCTGTCTCCACTGAAAAGGATAATGGCAAGAAAAATTTGCTCAAAATCAACTTTGATTATGTTGATGTGTTCTCCTATCAATGAAGATTATGCAAAAAAAAAAAAAAAAAAACGTTGACATATCCAAAGAAGATTTCTGAGAAACGATCAGTATTAAATCATGGAATTGCCTGTTCATTCAGGCCCATGTAACAAAGTTCATGTTCAGCCTTCAATCATTTATGGCACACTATCTAAAATTATACATGTAGGAACTGTTTATAGTATAATTTTGATTTATGATGCCCTGAGCTCAAACAGATGCACAGTGAGTCTAGCTAGAAAGCGTCTTGAAATTCTTAACCCTCTAAAACAGATTAATCCAAGAGACAGTGTGCTTTTTAAATCTGCTGAGAGTTGCGAATGGTATGCAGAGCTGAGAAAACAGCAAAGAGAACAAGAGGAGTCAACAGCTTGAAGTGTGCTGTTGCTAAACAAATTGTAAATGGATAATCATTCCTTTAGTGCATGTGCAGAAAATAAATACTCTTATTAAACATTATCTCAAAGGTTTAACATTATTCTAGTCGGGTTTTTCTGTCTTTGACCTCTTCGGTTGGCATATTGACCACATTAGAATATCTTTGTGGGGGTCAGTCTGTCCCTATTATGAGATGTCTGAAAGTGGGCAGCTGCCCCCCACATGAAGTGACCTCACTTAGTAAAGATCAATAGCAGGCTGCAAATTCCTCAGCAGTCACTCCAACCCTTGCTATCCCAATTATCCAAGAAACTTTAGGATTTCTTTAGAAAAGTGATGTTTGGGTTGAATTCCAGTTATTAACTTTGAGCGTCCTAGACAACCAATTTTGACCTGCGGGTGCAGCACATCTGCCCAGTGAAAGGCAAATGAGCTCATGTGACTCACGCTCGAATCTCGAGCAAATGCTAGAGATAATATTAAAGTTCGGATCAAGCACAAAATCTTTCGAAAAAAGTCTTTTTCAAGAATCACTATTTTTGAAAGCCAATTTAAAACCATACACTTATTGTTCTTACTGCAAGACTTTCAATTGTTGGTAAATGGCCCACATACTTAGTGACTTATGCAATAAGGATCATTTCTTGCATTCTTTATGACTCACAGTTCTAAATAGCTTCCTCTGCTCAACAAGTAGCTTTTCAGAGAAACAGTTGTTACCTTATTGCTAAGAGCAATTAGTTGGGCTACTGAGAATGTCAGCTAGCAAATCCAAATCCCTCTGGTCTTGTAGTCATTGCAGCTGATGTTTCAACTTTAGAGATAAATGCAATACAAGATAAGCAGACAAAATCACATTTTCTGACTTCAGTTTGCTCTGGAAGTTACACAAAGTTTAATACTGCTCCTCTCCTCTTAAAGTTTTATAGTGATGCAAAGTTGATACACATTTTTTGGAAGTTGTTATTTGTACTAGCACTGCATCACGTGTTCATATTTACATTGCAAATATATGATGCTAAACTTTCTTCTGGGTACCACGGAAGACAGCCCACATAGCACAAGTGGTACCTGCACCGCATTTTAAGAACCATGATTCAAATTCACATTGAAAGTGAGCTCAGCTCTAATGGTTTACTTGTTTGTGATTCAGATATTCGTTTTCTTTTGATCCAGCTGTTTAGAGGACTGGACAGCAAAATTATGGGCCTCACTGACCTCTTTGCTGGATGATTTAATGGCTGACTGACTGCAGTATTTAACCAGACAAGCATAATAAGCGGATTAGAAACATATCAGATGATAGAGTTCAATGTTCTTGGCTGCAGGTACAGTACAGATTTGTTCAGTCACACATATTGCTAACAACTCTGCACATGATGCAAATGACTTATCATAAATCCAGAGGAAGCATAGAACTGTTTAACACTGGTTTCTGAACCGGAGGAACCTCGGTGTCTTAAATGGAAACCCTCATCTGTGTTTGCACCAGATAAAATCAGAGTCCTGACATGTCCAAATGGTGTCCCAGGCCACTCAAGATGGATGCCTGCATGTGGGCCTTGATGCCACGGAGAGATGAAGTTGAAATGAAGTGTCACACAAAAGATGAGCCCCCGCACTTTAATACCAGAGCATGAAGCACATATTTCAACACCTTCTCTCATTTTATCCATTTTACAAGTGTGGACTGGTTAGGTAACTACAAGCTGGAATGAAACTGACAAATAAAGTGCCAGATTATAAAATATCAGTTACCAGAACTGCACACACACACACACACACACACACACACACACACACACACACACACACACACACACACACACACACACACACACACACACACACACAAAATGCTACTGATTCCAATTAGATCAGACTTCTCCATTTGACCTACATGACCTGGTTAACAAATGGTTAAGAATGCTGCATACACTTGGAGTGAAAATTGATAATGAGTGAAGAAGACTGACTTAGCTATTTTCATTATCAGTAAGGTGTTTAAAAGGGAAGTTAAAGAATGCAAAGAAGCTGTGAGGAACCTTATTAAAAAGAAAACTGTGTTTCCTAAAGACGGATTTCTTGTCTACCACTTAACTCAAACAGGATAGACATCAGTAGAAATCAAAAAGCTGGGTGTATTACAGCAAAGTTGTTCTTTTTTATTCTTTTGAAGTCCAGTTCTGTCACACACCATCCTAGATTAGAAAGTGCTGAATGCCCTTTGGAAATCTCACAGCTAAGGTAAGAAACTACATCTTCTGCATGGAATATACACTAAGGGGCATCTGCAATGCTAAATGTGCTAACCAGTGCTCTAAAAGTTGATATAAGATATTAAAAACAAGTCATTTTGTTGTTTGTAGTAAATGTGCAATGCTAACAGCTTTCTCTTAAAGACACACAATGCGACTTTGTTGTCTCTGAAACTAATAAAAATAAATAGGGATTGAAACAGGACAAGACATACATAATAGAGTTTGTCTTATTACAGAGAGAATGAGATATTCTTTTATGCAATTCTTCAAAGTCAACATTTCACAAAATCTGTGATTGGAAATTGGGCCACTATTCTGTGACTTAAAGTGAAAAATAAAAAAATACACAAGTGGAAGCGTGTTTCCATTTTATTCAAAACATTGAAAAAATGTTGCTTATAATTGATGGCATTAGTCTAATATGTGGAGAAGTGGTTACAAACAGCATTCAAGTCTCTTATTAACAAACATCCACTGTGTTTATCTTCCTCAAAGCTCCATTTCCATAAAACCCAAGAGGGTGCTTTGCAGATTTATCTCTGACATTTGCATGAAGCCAGAAATTCATCTCATTATTTACAAACAGGATAGGGGGTTATGGTTTGACTGTAGAATAAATTGGTATACTTGAATTACAAAACAATCTAGATTTTGTTTTCTGCATCAAGAAAATTATCTTTTTATAAGAAGAGTTAAACATTTGTGTATTAGTTAAAAAAGAACACATAGCAAGAGAGAAACATAGCTATGGGTAATTTGTCTTCATCACTGTGTTCCTTGAAAGCATTTTTTTTTCTCTCACCAGTTAGTGAGGCCCCGCTGACCCCAGCTGGTCTTATCAGTGACAACACATGACCAGTGCTACTTCCTGTGATGTTAAACTTCACCTGCATGCCGAGCAGCTTCTTCCCATGCAGATGTCTGGAGGTCTGGCCAGCACATCTTGACTGTTTCTTACACTGTACACAATTTAGTGGATAGCAGCCAGGAGGAAAGCAGAAATGCATACTGATCCGAGCCCCGCAGCCATGCCACACTGTATACAAAAAGTGCTGAAAGAGGCCAAAGGATGTCTTGTGCAGCGTGTCTTAATATATCACATCTTCAATACGATCTGATGAATTATTCAGATCGTGCTATCTGCTTTGCCTCTCACCTAAAACATCTGCCCTGCCAGCTGATCTGCCAAATCCGCCTTGCTGCCTGCGCCGCCACAGGAAGCTTTTAGTCCGGCTGCCATCCTGTGGTCTGCGCTCCTTTTATCCTCCAATCCTCTAAGTATATACATGTTTTTGGACTTCAGGAATACAGCATTGAGGAAGAGAGATCAGGTTACAGTGTCAAAAACAGGACCAGTGTGCACAAAGCTTTTAACAGAAAGACAGCGGATTTGCTACTGTTCAAATATCTGGGTTCTCAGAGGTAATGTAAGCACGCAAAGAACTACCTCACCTAACCTGTTGTCTAAAAATACAAAGGTTAAAAAAACTGATGCCTCATTCAACAGTCCAATTTAATGGTACGGACAATTGTCTTTTACTTACATTCCTGTTAGCATTTAAAGTATTTCTGAGCAATATTTCAGGAATATTTCAAAGTTTTCTGAAAAGCTTTTGTTGGACTTTAGATGTTTTTTCCCCCATTCAATTTCAGAGACAGCATAATCTATTGGGTTCAGCTGGTACATAGTTGTCAGGCATGTTGTGAGCTTAATTTCAGCCTCCCCACTCTACATAGTAACATGGCTTTGGGAAACTCACAACCACAAGGGATATTAATTGTGTGATGGGTTGTGAGTTTGGCTGATACCAACATGTGTATCGTTAAAGCACTTCAAGTTGTCTGTGTGACCATGGATGCTTAATTATTGTTTTAAAATCAGGGAACAACGTGAGAAAAATCTTAAACCTGCTAGCTTAAAGCTTAAAGGGTGAGAGTCCCAGTTGACAGAGTTTCAACTAAAGGCAAAAAGTAAGGCTCTTAGAGCCCCCTTACTTTGAGGAGACCCCATAAGAGTAACTCCCCGTGCGGATAGGAAGTTATAAAAGTCCTTGTTAAACAGATTTAACTAAAGGCTATAAAGGTTAGAGTCCTTGTTAAACAGAGATCTAACTAAAAGCTAAAGGGTGAGAGTCCCAGTTCACAGAGTTTCAACTAAAGGCAAAAGGTAAGGCTCTTAGAGCCCCTTACTTTGAGGAGACCCCATAAGAGTAACTCCCCGTGCGGATAGGAAGTTATAAAAGTCCTTGTTAAACAGATTTAACTAAAGGCTATAAAGGTTAGAGTCCTTGTTAAACAGAGATCTAACTAAAAGCTAAAGGGTGAGAGTCCCAGTTCACAGAGTTTCAACTAAAGGCAAAAGGTAAGGCTCTTAGAGCCCCCTTACTTTGAGGAGACCCCATTAGGGTAACTCCTCGTGCAGATAGGGAGTCCTTGTCAAATGGCGGTTTGACTAAAGAAGTTTTAAAGGTTAAAGTTTTTATTTTTACTTTTTAATTTCTCTTTCTCACAGTTTTTTAAAATCTCTTTCTCTTTCTCACTGTTTATTCAATGTCACATGCTGTTTTTATTTTAATTATGTAAAGCACTTTGAAATGTCTTGCTGTTGAAATGTGCTATACAAATAAAATTTGATTGATTGATTGTAGCATATCTTCTTCATGAGCCTAGCTCAGACCTTTCTTTTCTTTTTCCTTTTGCTGTATTGGTTATGCACTGGCTAATAAGTACATTTAATTAGTCTACAGCTAGATTTAAGTCAAAATAATCCCTCTGATCTAGTTTCTACCGTTGGCATATGTTTGCTTCTCTGCTCTGTTTGGTCATAAGTCAGAGCTTCTTGCACCTAGAATTCATTTTATGATGACATCAGTCCCTTAAAACCTCATCTTCTAATACCTGCTTTTAGTCTGCCACCTGTGATTATGCAAAGGAAACATGTGGACAAGTTTTGCGTGGCTAGTTTCGTGTGCAGGATTCCACAGAACTGTGTCAGAGTTTGTTCACATAAATTTGATAATATAATCTAGATTCTCCACTTCGTACTGAAGCCATTTTCACATTTTATAATGATGTTCACTGTGAAAGGGAGAGTCCTGTGGCTTTCTGTTTGTGTCATAATCTGGTCTGCTCACTGCGCCCAGATTTGTGTTGGGGAAGAAACAGAACACATCACAATTAAAACACTCATCATTAAGTTTTAACTGGTTCAACACAAACCATCGGAAGCAAGAAAACAACTACACGTGTATGTTTTGTTCACAATGAACTGCAATAGCACCGCAATGTTACATCAAAACACCAGTAAAGATGCTAACATTAGTGTAACACAATAGCAAACTATGTATGGAAAATCATGAGGAAGATGCAAGTTTGTTGAAGTCCATAATATATGTCGAGTCAGTTTACTGATATCTAACCTATTAAACAGTTCCCCTGTTTATTTTGTGAATGGGGTTTTGAAATAAATCATCTTAATATAATATTTCTATTTACTGAGATGCACCTGCAAGTCCAGGTTGGTTTGATGTAAAAGTTTGATGCGCAGGTTTGATGACTCAGGTTCCAAGTCACCTTTGCGGAAAAGGACATTTGTTTAATCTGAAACATCACAATATAAAACAATGAAAAAAAAAATCTTTAAACAGGAAAATAAAGGGAATTTTATGAGCAAAAGAAAATCTCATGCTTTGACTTTAAAGGGTGAACAGGAACCTCCCATTTCCCTATTGGGTTTAATGATATGACTAATCACTTGCCTCCCACATCATCTTTCATCATTCTTTCGTCACCATCCATATATTTCAACAGCTCACTCCGCACAGCCTTAAACCCCAGTTTAAAAAAATTGCTTTACTTCAACAAGAAAATACAGAACAGTTTGTTTAAAATGGACCAATTAAATGTGTGTGATCAGAGGGACAAGGCAGGAATGTCTTCAAAGGGTCAGCAGAACCATTAGCAGAGTAAAGGGCACAACCTGGAATGCTCAGAGATATCAAATCACCAGGCGGGGGGGGGGGGGGGGGGGGGGATAGTACAGGGTGCTAAACTGGGATCGGTTGGAGACTCTTTCTGGGATCACAAACACTCCTGGTACTTCTGTCTGAAAGAACACAAACATTCACAACCACTAAGAACAACAAAAACCTTGGTCCTTCATATCAAAGCTCCAGAGTTAGCAGTGGGCATAGTTTTGAAGATTTGATGTGAAGAGGAATAAAATGACTAATAAACATACTTACTGAAAAGAAAACGATCACACAATGATAATAAAACTGACTTTTTTGCCATAATGAAAACAAACTCCAGGACAGTAACAACAACGACCCGAAAGCGTTTTTTGTGACGTAGGCGTTGCGAGTTTCACAAGGGGTAAGTAGCAGTTTGGAAAGACTACAGTGAACGCAGCAATCTGGCCGGGTTCCACGTCCACAGTCATTTCCCACATCATGGCACAGCACTAGACTGGGAATAAACAGAGGAACCCGCTGGGCTCCCAGAATGAATGTTTGCAGAGTTCCCATCAGTGAATGCGCAGTAACAGGACTCCCTGAAGGCCTGTGTTTAACCTTTAGGTTACAAGTGGCTGGCCACTCCACAGCACGCCCCTCCCAGAGACATTAACCCTTTTCTGGCTCTTCTGCGTCAGGGTAAGGAGAGATAAAGAGGAAGTTAGATTAAATCAAAACAAACTCAAGATCAAGAGATAAGTATCAGGATCAGTATGTTTATTAGCTTTATTTTCACACTATGTAACAAGTGCAAGGAATTTTAGCTATTTTTACAAAGCGTAGAAAAAATTAACAACAGAGCTAATTTAAAGTATGTTTCTTGTACTTTGTGCAGCTGTTTACTGAGAGAGACTCAGATGCTTTTGTTATGGGGCTAAAAGGAAGTCATAAGTTGAAAATAGTACTTTGCGTGAATATTTTTATGAGTGCTCACTTGAAAATTTACAAAACTTGTATTTGAGTACTTTCATCACGAAAACTCAAAACAGGGCTGAAAAGCTGACAAGAAAGTAGTGTAAACTTTTAGCAGGCTACCTATCCCCAGATGATCACCAATGACAATATAATGCACAACTGTCCGAAGCACAGACACTGTTAAAAAACTTGTTTCCAACTTCATGTTCCTGTTGCAAGACAGTCTGGAGAAAAAGCCTAGCCTGAGGTAGATGCAAACTTTCTTTGTGCACTGCTGCATCTACATAAAATAAAAGGTCACAAGGTACAAAATAAAAACAAACATTCGTGAACAATTAGTAATAAAAATCCTCTCAACACTTGCATTCAATATATACACATTTTTAAGGTGTCAAAAAGCTGTTTCTCCTTCAATGTAATAAATAAATCATGAAGCCAGAACATATGCAGATGCAATTAAACAAAAAAGTAAAAACCTAATATTTATTTAAATCTAAGAGATGCACATTTGAAGTCAGGTGAGATTGATTCTGTCTACTACTAAGCTTCATCACAGCACATTGACTCTATAAGTACATTTGTTCTTTCAAATTCCTGAACTGAATACGTCACAAAGCAGAATTAAAGCAGAGTCATAAATTGTAGATTTTTTATTTTTAATATAAATCCTGGTTTGACCTATTGATATAACAGACACCTCGTTTTTCCTGACAGCATCACGCATGCGGTTCATTGTCAAGGCCGCCAGCAGTATCCAGAATGCAAATGCCAGCTGTTTTCTTTGTGGATCAAACCAAAAGAAAACAGCAGAGCCAAGGTCAGCACAGACAAGCATTTCTCCAGCAGCAGACACATGAATCTCCATATGCGAGGCTCTGCAAAAAAAAAAAAAAAAAAAAACTCTGCGTCCACAAATGTGATTTTGCAGCTGATTATATTCCACCCCTCTCTTGGAATAATTAGCCATTCTGAAAAATTCATGAAAGCTCCCATTTATTCCTAGTTCTGCCGGCTTGGCTTGTTGATTGCTCGGGAATGTGCGTCGGTGTGAAAGCTTGGCTTGGGAGGGTTATGTCTAACGTGTCCTGTTAGACAAAAACAGACGGGCTTTCAGCAGGGAGATCAAGACTTTTTTGAACAATCACTAGAGGACAGAGAATGATTCTCCTCTTGGGAAACTGAAAGGAACTAAATCCATAAAGTGTTTTTCTTATTGTTAAACCACTTGGCTTCCTGACCTGTGAGGTTTAGACGGATGCCTGCTTGACACCAGAAAGCCGGTTTAATCATCATTCAAAGAGAAAAACTTACTTGTGGAGACAAAAACTAAAATATCTCTAATGAAGGAAGAATGAAGGCGGCTTAAAACAATCACTGGAAGAAGGTTACAAATATTTACATGTAACATTTTGCCTATCTTTTGCAGATAGGCAAAAGAAAACTAAGGGGTTCCAAGTCCAACAGAATGTTATTTATACTTAGTCTGTTGCCTTGCTCAACTGTTTTAACATTTTGTACAACCAGAAAAATGTAGGGTATTTTATTAGCTTTATATCTACAATAAACCGTTGTAGTGCAGTGTGTTGTGAACAAAATATGTGAGATAAAAGTTTGGCATTATTTTTTAAAATCTCTTGCCAATAAAAATCTGAAAATTTCCGCATGCATTTATAATCAGCCTCTTTCATTCTGGTACCTATAAATCAAATTTAATACAAAAAAAGATAAGAGAGAGCTTTAGTCGGATGTAACTGGAGCTGCAGAGAGTAACAGTTCAAATAAATGGGACAAGCTTAATGAGAACATTATTAATGGTAAACTTCTATAATTTTACCTTACATTAATTGTTTTGTTTTTTTTGCTGTTCTCTTTATTGTTGATAAAGGCACTTTTAAGAGGTTGTAAAAACAACAAAATGTTTTGAAAACGGTAAAAATTGAAACATAAGATTCTGCTTGGTTTAGATATTAGTACGTTCTATTCCAGGAGTCAGTGTTGCACCAGTTATGAGCCTCACCACAGGTCGATGAGACACACCCATGAAGACCTGCAGCAGTAATTCCAGCAAAGATGGATTTGAATTTAAAAGCCACATCACATTTTAAGTTCTTATTTATAAAAGTTTTTTGTTTTCTTTTTAAGTCATGCACTGTGTACTTTTTTCTTTCACTTCACAAATATGCACTACAGTTTTATGACAAAAAACTGTTCTAAAATACATTGAAGTTTGACATTTTTATTTGGCTACTCTGAATATTTAAATGAACACCCTCTAACTCTTTCATTAGTTCCTGATAGTAAATCTTTATTGGTACGCAGCAAGTGAAAAAGAGCGTGAGATCTTTCAAAGGTCACAGTGTCGCACACTGAGAAGCAAGCAAACAGAGCATATAAAAATCATAAACTGACCTAAACGACTTGACAGACGTTTCCATTTATGGTTCCCATCCATTAGCGGTCACCCACACTTCTGGCAAGTTTACAGCATCAGCGTTGATTGCACTGCCAGCAGTGTGTGTGGGTGACAGATTTGAATTTCACACAAAAGCACCTGAGGCTTATCTGTTGTTCCTGGATCACTTCATAAAGCCCTGTCCAGTTTCATAATACGAAATAAAGTACACCAGCCTCATTGTGCTAGTGTTCAGATGTCAAAAACCAGAAGCTGCTCAACAATACTCTGTCTTGCTTTGGTTCATCAGATTTTACACACTCCTTCAGAGCTCATGCAATGTTTCCTTCCTGGGAGAGGATGTTAGTGCATTTGCTGCCACATTCAGTAACTCATATCGGAAGAAAAGCCCCTCAGCAGACAGAGACTTAGTCCTGATGAGCTGTTGTGGTTCTACTTTGAAGGAGCTCCCTTCTTTGCTCCGCTAGAGACCTACAAGTCGTCTCCAAGTCTTAAGATGCCTGATACCCTTTTTTGAATAGTTGTGATTCTAGAGAAAATAAGTTAAAGGCCAATATTAAGTAATACAACCGTATCCTCTCCAAACGCCCATGCAAACTCACCCACTATAGATGCTCGCATTCAGAGCGAGTATTTAACGACCAGCCTATTGCCATGCTATCATCTTACGATAAAGACCTACTGGAGATGGCTGAGGGGTGTCTTCTCTCACATCACACCCACTTTCTTTTTAAAAAGAGAAACCAACAATGAACCCAACACTGTGTGGCTCATGAACATTTTATAACTCTCCAGCAGGGCTGTCCTGGCATCGTAGGTAACCAGAACTGCAACATCAATGATTCATACAGCTGAGGCACTGAACAGTTAATGAACAGAAGGGTAGTGTCTGTAACAGTATTACTTACGGTCTGTGTCAGCCAGGCGTGAAACCAAAACTCTCTTTCACATCTCAAACAGGCTTTCCTTCTGTAGGTGGTGACACACACAAAAAAAACAGACAGACTAATTCCTCAGCAGGCAAAGTGTCAAAAAAGAATCCACAGGAAGAGCTGATCTAAAGCTTTGTTAGAGGACAGCTGTGTGTCCGCAGGTCCTTCTCTCTCTCTGTCTTTCTGACAGTGTGCGGTACTACAGCATGCATCCACTGAGTGTCGGAGCTCCTCCCATCACTGACTCAGGAGGACAGGGAGGGTGGGAGGGACAGAGCACATGGAAGAAGCAGAAAAAAAGTTTGACAACCTCCCAGTCTTTTCACAAACACTGAGAAGCTGTCAGGACTTTGAAAACCTTCAATAAAAGTTTGCGGTTTTAGAAATCTATCAGTCACTGGGAAGAGGTGGTGTACACCCTGCACGAGTCGTCAGTCCAGGGCAACACAGAGATGTATGACATTTTTTAAAATTGTTTGTCTTCTAATGGAGTTATGGACAGCCTTCAATGATAGATGAACAATGATGGGAACCATGGGCTGTGTAAGGGGCGCCCTTGTTTACCGAACTGATCAAGTGAGGATACAGAGAGTGTGGTGTGGTAGGAGGCATAAGTGCTTGCTGAGCACACCTTAAGGCTCAACTAAACAGCACAGCTAAATTGCTGCATTGTTTTTTGCCAACAGATCCCTCATGGATAACAAGATAGATTTTACACAGCATTATGTACACCTAGGATGAAACCCTGCAAATAGGGGATTGCAGTGTTTTTGTTTGAGACCATCTCCTTAGCAACGCATGCTAGCAGCTAAGGTCTGTCAGTTCAGGTAAGACAAAAACATATACTTTTGAAAGATATTTTGATCTCTATGCTGTGTTGTTTGTATGATGCAGTAATGAAAGCAGCAGAGGCTACCGACACTCAGCAGTGAGTTCAAGAGTTGGTTACCATGGAGACTGAATGTGAACTGATGGACGGACATTATTGGTGTCTAAGGAGTTACACTGACTTCTTAATCAACCCCACTGCTGTTTAGACATCAACAGATTTGACAGTCCCTGCTCCCTTCCCAAGTGCTGGTGGACCTATTACATCTAAATGAAGACTCTGCTATATTAATATAATTTGAACAAAAGAAATGCAGTTTAAAGATTTTCATATAAGAAAGAATAATGAAATGTCTCTTACTTGTAGCCACTAGATGTCTTTGGACTCACAGATCTTGCAGATCCCCTGCAAGGATTTGGAACCTTCTTGATGTGAAGCAACAGTGCTAACAATATCACATTAAAAATTTGGGGATCAACTTGCTAATGTCCAATGACAACTGTTTGGATGCTACTTCTTCACATGTTTTATCAGCCTAAACCTTTGGTTTTCTGTCCAAGCACAGTGGTGGAAGATTGCTCTTCCTCCCTCTGCAAAACACGCTGCCAAAACATGAGAGCATCAAGCTAATCTTTCACTAAGTACTACAATGCGTTGGACGAATCCTATTAACGAACATATCTATGAATCTAAGAAGCTGTTTGGTGTCTATACCCCAATGTTTAAAATGAGGCAGTCCAATTGACTTCTTTTAAATATATTCAGCCACAGTGTACTCATGAAACTTTTCAATTGAAAGGGAAATTTCTTCAAATGTAGGCCAAAGCAAGAATTGCTTAGACAACAACACATAAGTAAAGGCATATAGTTGAACAGGCTTTAAAGCTGATAAACTATGTGCTTAGCAGGCACATCAGTAACAAAACACATTCTGTAATGTTAGCGATCACAAGATGAACTAGTCATCTGTAAGCATGCTTCTGCAAGATAAAAGTGGATGCATGATCTTTCTTTCTTTTATCTCTCCTGGGAGTAAGTTCAGACTGCAGGTGTTTGCCCCTCAGCCAGATGTTAGCATCGTTACAAAGTCTGACTTTAATTATCATAATTACAGTAACTTCAGGTAGCCAGAAGGAGGGGGAAAGCAAGGAGAGAAACGTACATTGCTGTTACAGCTCAGTCATCAAGCCTAACAGGTCTGTTTTAAAGACTGATACATTTTAAATCTGTCCTCTGAAGAATAAGCCGGTAAATAAACACAGTCATTTGTTTCATTAAAAAGGAAACTTATGTAATTTTTCTACAGTTGGATGTTAGGTTTTACTGTTCATAGCATTCTTTTTTTTAATGCTATGAAAGACAATGATGAACTGGCAGTATTTACTGCAGCCATCAGCACATTTTACACATGTGGTGGCCTTATTGAAATCTGAGGATTTGGAAGTTGGAAGTTACTTCAGAGGCCATTTCAAATGTATATCCCGCGCTGGAAATTCAAACATACATAAACTGAGAGTATAACAATGTTTCATCAACAAAATATCAAAAACTATGTGGAACTTAAGAAAACATTTTGAAACTGATCATATCCCCATCCTGGTGTCAAAAGAGGGCAAAACATTTCTGTTGTGTTTAGTAACTTGTGCAGTTACTGTAGTACTGTACTATACTATACAGGATAGTGCAGCCTCTTGTCCAGGCTATTGTAGTTACCAAGCTACCATCTTGTACCATATTGTTTCTCAGAGGCCCAAAGACAACACTTGTATGGCAAGCATTCAAATTTGGTTTGTCTGTATAGTTTGTTTACAAATTTCTTTCTGCATTGGGAACATTCTTTACATTCTTCACAGTAACCTCCACAAACACATAAGTAACAATCTGATTTAAACTTCATCATGAAATCATCAGCTGACAATAAGAGCAGATGAAACTTTAGAGCAGATGCAATTTCATAGACAATGCTCCTGTACTCTACACAGAAGAGCTTTAAATCAGGTGATTCGCTGTGTGAAGCATAGTCATAATGTACTTCTTGAGAAACTCCAACAAGGATGAATTTTAGGCCATTGTACTAAAAGAACAACAAATGTGACACAACAGTCTCAGAGGGGGCCCTCTTATGCTTGGTACTGAACTGGATTCACGAAGATGAAGAAATAATGTATGTCTGTAGATCGTGGATAAGATGCTAATGAACATACAGCAGAGTGCTATGAAAGACTTCACGGAGAGTTACCAAATAACTTCACATGCTTGCTCCAAAATAATTTCGTGGGTAAACATAGAGAAGTGTAAGATAGCGGGGTGTTGAGACAGGAGCGCCTCTTTCTAAAATAGCAGATGCTAATTATACACTTTAGGCAACTGCTAAGGAGGATGACATGAAGCCAAGTTTGAGGTGTTGGGAGTCTGCCTACTTCCTCTGTGTTTCTCTATAAACTCAAGATTCCTCACTCTAAAACTACACTGAGGATACTCAATGAATGACTTTTTTTTTAACCAGTATCATGCATATTGCTTCCAGTCCGGAACTGCTGACACGCCTAAGGTTGAAGGGAACCACCTGTTGTTGCCCTGAAAAGCTCCTTTTGTAAATGAGCTACAAGATATAAATGACTCCTATGATACATTTCATTTACAGAAAGCTACTCAAATAAGATATGTTGTATCAGATTGAATGGTCTTTCTTTGCTTTTGTTAACTGATGTTTTTTAGCATTAGTGTTACATTTTGGAAGATACTTGTGTCTTTTACAATAAGAAACAAACTTACTGGATGAGAAAATAAATTTAAAATCAAATATTGCCCGGGATGTGAATACATTTGTTTCCAGCTGTGTTTTTTTTTAGCAAAAATAAATAAAATAAAGAAGCAAGACTTCTTTATTGCTATTTCTTTGGGTTATAATAGCAAATCACAGTTATTTTCAAAGGTAATATATTTCGTTTTGTCTTCTGAAAATGTTTAGCAATTCAGTCTCAATATGATGTCTTGCAAATGTAAATTCCACATGTTTCTAAATAACTTAACCTCACTATGCAACTGCACAGTTATTTGATTTTATAGCATTTACATTTAGGCATATGCTACAGCATCCACTATTATGACTGTCATAAAAAAGGAAGTTTAATCAATTTCCACCTTCTTCATGTTTGGCACACACCAAGCTGAAGCGCTGACAGCTCATTATGGGTAAATGATTAACAGCTGAGGAAATACAGCTCAGCGATAAGCCCTCATGTTCCACATATTAGTCAAATGGAAGCCCAACAGATATGAGCACTAGTCTACTTAAATCCTCTGAGGGGGCCAGAGGCCCCGTCGACAACTGGTAAATTGTACCATTTGAGATTTAAATCTTAAGTCATCGTCAGAGTTCAGGAATAATGCTGCTTGACTGTGTCACTGCGTAACTTCACAGTTTCACAGTGATAAAGTGAGTTTGTCATCGCAACTCTCCAGTATGATGAAATGCTGGGATTCCGGGGTGTGTTTGATAAAAATATGTCATAGAAAAAAACAAATAGCATGACTTTTTCTTCCTTGTGCTACTTAAAGGATTGTCTTCAGTGACAATTAATTTCCAAACAGTTAATTCATACATTAAAATAACTGTTTTTTGTATTATAATTTTAATGGCTGTAGGTCAAATAATAATCAGACACTTTTCTCTGGAGCACACATCAGCAGTTTTTTATTTTTTCAGTGGGGAAAAAGTTGAACAACCTTGGAGTCTCAACTTGCATTGAGCAATAAAGTTGCTGTTAACAAGCCGTGACAAATATATCACCTTTTACCAAAAACACCCCCATGTACCTTACAGGTTGTTGACAATTGCATAACAACAGAAAGACCTTAGTCGACTCTTACATCAAGCATCTGTTCAGTGAGGATTTAAAAAAAAAGTTCAGCAAAGTCATAACCATATAGTCAACGACATTGTTGGTCCCAATGCTTAACTTGAACTTTGACCTCAGATGTTATCCGCAAATAACACTATTACAGAACATCTACATATATTCTTGATTTTAAACAAAGGTGTTATTTTTATAGATGTAACCGTTTAATCAACAAAACAGTATGCACAAATATTCTAAGATTTTATTGTATTCAACATCAATAAAAAAAGCTATAAGCAACACTAACAAGAACATTAAATTTTCTGCCAGCCTCAGCTTCAAGATTTTAATAGAAGAAAACAAAATGCTTAATTAAAAAAGAAAGATGTTATCCCTTTTCTTACATTTATATTTATGAAAGTTATTCATTTATTTTTAGAGATATATCGAGAAACTGTCCAATGATTTTCATCTCTTTCTTAATTGACTCTGAACAGCACTGTTCCTGAGTAATAAGGACTACAAATAAAATTATGGATGTGCCGATCAGGTTTTTTTCTGCCGATACCAATCACCCCTGATAGATGATCGGTGATACCGATCACTGATACCGATCACATAAGTATTTATTTATTTTTTATCATAAACACTACCGTTACATTAATGTGGAAAAAGGAACCATGAATTCACCTTAATTTAGACAAAAACTTGTTTTTAATAACTTCTTCCAAGAAGAAAACTAAACAAAACAGGCATTGTGCAAATTGAACTGCTATCAATAATATTATCTTTAACAGACTGATAACATATGAGGCTCTGAAGAGGCTAAATAATGCAAAGAGCCAAAATAAAACTCTCAACATTGACAAAAGATTCAAGTATAAAACTTAACATTCAAAGGCAAATACAGGATCCATTACAATAAACAATCCAGAGTTTACTGAATGAAAACTTCCTGTTAGCATAGCGGCTAGCTGGTTACTGCTAGTTCTGATTGGCTGTTTCTGACTGAGCGGAGTAACAGGGAGGAGATTGATTATTTTTTCTAGAGATTATCTGTCTCATGTTAGGACAGTGAAAGTTTTAATAGTATGTAAAATGTATTTTTTAGGTTAGATGCTGTAGCTTTAAACAGGTTCGGTGAGAGAGTCTCTACCAGGTGGAGCAGAAGCGGCTCCGTGTCAAATATTACTAAATATTAAATATTACTACCTGTAGAGGAGCAGCGCTTCAACAGCAGAACCAGCGTCTTACATCGCAGCTCAATTTAAATAATTTTACAGGTTATTAGTTTAGCTTTGTGACCGTCATGCTAATCCGGGTGAGTGTTTGTAGCTGCGCTGCTTTACCTGCTGTCTGATCCTCCGTGTCTTTTTACTGCACTGAGCCTCGATGTAGCCAAACTCCGTCATTGTTTTTATGTCTATTAGCTTCGTTGTGTTGATGCATTTTGACCTGCTTCTATTTTCCGCCGCAACAGCAAACGTCCATTCACTCAGTGCGTTATAGTTACACATCGCTTAGGCATTTGTTGCTGCGCGTTTGCGCAGTGAAGGAAAGACGAGACCAGCTGGACAGACGGATGGGAAATGAGATGCAGGTGATGATCGGTATCGGTAACAGAGCCAATGATCGGCAGATCCCGATCATCACCGATTTCACGGAAATCGGCCAATTATGATCGGTGACCGATCGATCGGCACACCTCTAAATAAAATAATACATTTGCATTAGCGAGGTGTTACAAATGTGGTCAGTATAAGCCTGTTGAAAAGTCTGACACATTTTTAAAAGAAACTACCAAATGTAGTGACATGTCTGGTTCATCCAGGCTGCAACATAGTCTCAGAGAGTGGGACTTTCAGAGGACAGGAAGACTACACAGTGATCTTCTGTTCTATACTTGTGAGCATTCAGCATGTTTATTATGGAATATGCTGGGTTTGGAAATGTTTGCAACCACTTAGGAATCTCAGATAACTCCCAATATTTGGATATTTTGTGTTTCAACGTTCAACACGTAATCACAGTAATTTAATTTGTAAAAGGTAAGGGTGAGTTACTACCAGTCCATGAAGCAATAATAATAATAATAATAATAATAATAATAATGGTATTATTATTATTATTAAACTTTGTCTTTCATTAAATTGCTTCTGGAGGTAAATGTTTCCAGCTCAGGAGGAAAACCTGTGATGTGTGACTCATTTTGGGATAGAGCATGATGAGAACAAGTTACATGGTGTACAACACCAGTGGCATATGATCAACCATCTTCCCTTCACACATACTGAAGCCTGAGGATGATGTGAGTTTTGTAGGGGGTTTTCTGTTTGTTGAAACAGAGAAATTGTGATACCTTGGCTTGGTCTAAAACAACAAAAAGCTTTAGTTTTTTCCTCCTTGAAGCTTCCAGCAGAAGGGGTTTGTGGGACTCGTGCCTTCTGGCAGGAAAGTGATCCAACCCTTGGCAGTATGTGTTTTATGGGCATTTAGATCATGGCTTGTCTTGTATTAAGGATGCTGGATTCATCAAGGATTTCTCAATGTTATCTAAATATTACTAAGTGTGAAACTGCCATTAAAGTTCCCTGCCCTCCCCGTCACAAGTTCACCACATCCTCCTGCAATCTGTATGACTTCTAACATCATGCGCTCTTTCACAATATGTATCTGTTGCTCCATATACTGTCTGTTTCACTAGCTAGCGGAACAGTACATTTGATAGATTAGACAGCTAAACAGTTTATCAGATCAGCATGCTGTCATACAAAAGCAAGTGGCTCTTCTCCAAATGCAAGTGGGCTTGTTTGAAATTCAACAGAGCAAGAGGAACAGCTCGAGCGCTCCTCAGGTGGCCCACCACGTCCGTGGCAGCGGCTCAACTCGTCTGCGATTTCCAACTCAGGTCTGCCTCCCCCACACAGATACACCTCCTCCATACTGAGACAGCTTGGCTCTTTTTTCCCTTCTCTCAAAGCACGCAGCTCATGTCATAAAGTAAAGCTGTGAAATTGATTATACTGTGGTGGTTTTTTTGCAGTGCCAGTGGTTGTATAAGTTAATTGAAGACAAAGCTAGAACCTCATGAGGGGGGCTTCCTCTTTTTGGGCATACCAGATCACCAAAAAAGCATAAACACATTTTAAATGCAAGTTGAGATTAACTTAATCCACAATCCTCTTAATAGATATCCAAGAGGCAATACTTTATTCATGCCACTTTCAATCAGTCCTCTTATAATCTACGTGTTACACCATTGTTAAAGATCCATTACACATTTTACTTTCCATCTTTGGTTATTGGAGTAATGTGGATGAATGTAAATTAATACTTGACTTTTCAGTAGAGGTGTGCCGATCGATCGGTCACCGATCATAATCGGCCGATTTCCGTGAAATCGGTGATGATCGGGATCGGCCGATCATTGGCTCTGTTACCGATACCGATCATCACCTGCATCTCATTTCTCAGCCTGTCTGTCCAGCTGGTCTCGTCTTTCCTTCACTGCGCAAACGCGCAGCAACAAATGCTAAGCGATGTGTAACTATAAGGCACTGAGTGAATGAGGATGTTTGCGTGTTGCGGCGGAAAATTGAAGCAGGACAAAATACATCAACACAACGAAGCTAATAGACATAAAAACAATGACGGAGTTTGGCTACATCGAGGTTCAATGCAGTAAAAAGACATCGGAGGATCAGACAGCAGGTAAAGCAGCACAGCTACAAACACTCACCCGGATTAGCATGACGGTCAGAAAGATAAACTAATAACCTGGTAAAATGATTTAAGTCTTCGAGCTGCGATGTAAGACGCTGGTTCTGCTGTTGAACCGCTGCTCCTCTACAGGTAGTAATATTTAATATTTAGTAATATTTGACACGGAGCCGCTTCTGCTCCACCCGGTAGCGACTCTCACCAAACCTGTTTAAAGCTGCAGCATCTAACCTAAAAAATACATTTTACATACGTATTAAAACTTTCTCTGTCCTAACATGAGACAGATGATCTCTAAAAAAATAATCGATCTCCTCCTGCTCTGCATAATTACTCTGCTCAGTCAGAAACAGCCAATCAGAACTAGCAGTAACCAGCTAGCCGCTATGCTAACAGGAAGTTTTCATTCAGTAACTCTGGATTGTTTATTGTAATGGATCCCATTTTTGCCGTTGAATGTTTAAGTTTTATACTTGAATTTTTTTGGCAATGTTGACAGGTTTTATTTTGGCTCTTTGCATTATTTAGCTTCTTCAGAGCCTTCATATGTTTTCAGTCTGTTAAAGATAGTATTATTGATAGCAGTTCAATTTGCACAATGCCTGTTTTGTTTAGTTTTCTTCTTGGAAAAGTTATTAAAAACAAGTTTTTGTCTAAATTAAGGTGAATTCATGGTTCTTTTTTCTACATAATGTAACAGTAGTGTTTATGATAATAAATAAATAAATAAATAATAATTATGTGATCGGTATCGGATCGTCGGGATCGGAATCGGCGAGCAGCCCTCAGGGGTGATCGGTATCGGTATCGGGAGAAAAAAACCTGATCGGCACATCCCTACTCTTCAGATTTTTAAAATAAAATGAAAAATCTTGGTATCTTCCATCTATTTCAGTGAACAAAAAAATTTTTTCGAATGCTTGATAAAACCTGCAAAAGAGTTTACAGACGTTTGAAAAAGACACTGAAAATATAATCATGATTCCATGTCTTTCACCTGACAAAATTTCAGAAAACAACCTTTTAAATTTAAATATAGGAGCAATGAACTGCTGTGCATGTCAGGATATTCAATAGTTGTTATCATTTTTCCACAGTTCAAAGGTTCCCTTTTGGTTTGAATAAGGGACATAGTTCCTATTTCACCCTCATAAATTTTGGTTTTCAAATTCTGAAATGTTTTCATCATATATGTTTTGGTATGTTTCTGCTCTGCTTAGTTACACATTGTTGGCTGAAAACACAACCACAAACATGGACATAATCTAAATTCATACAGGGTTACTTTTGCCTTTTAATGCTTTATTGGCCATTTCTTGTTAAAACTTCCACTTATCTGGTTCAGAGTATAGGGTGCAGCAGATGTTCCCAAGTTGCAAATAAATTAGGAATATTTATTGAGTATCTCTTATTTTAAGCTTTTTTGTTTGTTTTCACAAAAAAAACTAGTCAAAACTGATAAACACTAAAAACTCAATCACAGCTTTTATTATTCCAATGTGTGAAATAACTCCAAACACCAATTTTATCCAATTAATAAAAAAAATCCCTAATTGCTGGACTGGTATGGTCTGACACCAGCATTCACAGAGATGATGTAAAAATCTATTATGCATTTCAATGAATGTTGACAGAAAGTATAGAGGGAAAAAAAAAACATTTTCAGGTTATATGATGTAAATCAGCAGGCCTTCATCACACTGATAGTCTTTGACAGCCAGAAGGTCTTAGGAGTCTCATTAAGTAAAATTTGACATAAAATCAATTACCTCTTCCTTTTCTCACATAAGAGCTGAGCTCAGTGAACACTTAACTCTTAACTATCTCTTTTTCTGATATCTGTCGCACAGGGAATTACATGGGATTTGGAGAAACAGGGCTTGAAAATCCCTTGCATTTTAATATTTATCTTATTTTCCATGTCTATTGTTCTTTATTAATGAGCAAGCCTTACACTTAACACAACATTACTTTAATTACTTGCCATCTTCAAATGAAAAATTGCCACTAATCAACAGAAATTGTCTTGAGTGGTAATACAGCAAAGACCTGGACATAGATATAGTAACAGTGCTACTTTAAGTGCCTTGATTCCAAACAACTTTTTGATCATATGATCTTCTTGCATGACGTTTTTCTGCTGCAGTTGTGTTGTGTTGTGTGTTGGTATTGATTCCTTAATATGACTGTCAATGTCAAGTATATTTAAGTTTCACAATTTTAAAGTTGATTGTAAAATCAATGTATGCTGAAAAGAAACTAATAAGACGGATTAAGAATGCAGGAGCTTCCTATTCAAGTCAGGTGAAAGAAAGTGAGGTTTAAACAACAGCAAAATAAGGAAACTACCTGGTGTGTGTGGGTGCTGTTTTGGTGTGGGTGGTGAGAACATGAGTAAGTACTAAAGTATAGATGTAAAAAAAAATTGTAATTATTCTGTGAGTGGAGTGGAAGGCAGCAAAATCAAGATTTAAATTATGTGTTTCTGCTCTGTAGTGCCTGTTAAAATATTAGCAATTATATTAGAGAGATGACTGACTCAAACCAAAATACAGATTATTATTTTCTGTCCAGTTGTGATGAAGTAAACGTAGTAAGTGTTTCCATTTACTTAACGTATAAGTATTTGTAGCATTTAGAATGACTGAGAATTTGCAAGAACATGACATAACAATATAATTAACCAGTTTTTCCCAATTTGAGAGAGCTTGGAAGCATTACATCCAAATCTTAAACAAGTGAGAAAAGCAATTTAAGAACAGGACCATAAAGGGCAACTCAGGGTTGTGGTATCAGATCCTCTTTTGAAATATATGTCCCAATCATTTTCAGTTAAGAAACCCACACTTGCAGCATTTGCTTAACACTCAGTACACCAGCCAGATGATTTATTTAGTGAATTTTTTAGTGTAGTAAGCAAGTTATTAACATTTCCTTTGAAAAGCCATCTGTTGGCATAAGTAGATAATTGTATTTGAATAGAATCCACAGAAATATTGGTCTATTCTGTTTTGTCACATTTTAGCATGAAGTATACAATGTTTGTTAAAGGCACATGCAACGTGTACAGATGTAACCACATCAAACTGTGCTGTTTTGTACCGCTCTGCTCCAGATGGGCAACGTCCTCAAGTCTGCTGAGAAGCTCTTATTTCTCAGATTGATTTAAACCAGTCGACAGCAAGGTTTATAGTATCAATTACAAATTCAAGTCATGAAAGCAACATATTGTAATTCACAATGTCGGACCAAAAGCATTGAACAGAATTTCCAAAGTCAACAATTAAGCTATTGTAATTAAAAACTCTTCAAAAATATGTCTCAGTAGTGGGATGTGGTCAAAAACCACAGTGGAATTTTTCCACAAATGTTGAAGGTGATTAGAAATCTTTGAAGTTGAATAGAAACAAATCTTTGGTAAAACCTTCAACATTTACATTGTTCTGTAGTTAGACAGCACAGCTGGATCAAGGCTTTGCATTTTTAATAAGAGGCTGGACAACAGTGTGCTTAAAAGCCCTGGAACACTAATGAGAGCGACATGTCAATCAAACACAAGAGTGCTCAAACCAAAAGTGTCAAGATAATTTGGAACTCAGCCTGTAGGGCAATTTTCACCATGGAAAACGTAACTGCACAAAGTTAGCTTCAGTCTCTTTACAATAAGGAGGTCACAAAAGAACAATAATCAAATGGTGAATCGGTGAATCGGCTGGCTATGTAGAAAAATAATAATCAAATGGTGACTAATGGCGATTCGTTTTCAGTAAAAGTCGAAAACCTTTTTTAATAAACCCCATCCAAAGATATAGGCTAAACTACAACAATGCCTTAAAGTATTATACGGTTAGGCTTTAGGTGAAAAATGTAATTCTTCTAGATTCTTATTTAGGTACCACTTGTTGAAGAGAACCAGATTGTTTCTGTGGCGACATCTATGGGTTAAAATGAGAGCTACAGTAAATGCAGTACATCTGAAATGGCATCATAAAAGGTAACTCTGCTAATGCGGATGACAGAACTGCTGTGAGAAAGGATCTCCACAAAAGTCTACCATGACATTTGAAAAGTACAAATTAACATCAAATAATCACTTAAAATACCCTAAAATAACCTAAAATACCTTGAGTTATTGTACTTTATAAGCCTTTCTGTGTAGACAGTATTACTATTCCTCAATACGGCAAAACTAGAGAACCTTAAAGAACAATCACAGAGTGTTTCATGGATCTTGGTTACTCAGGATTTCCCACCACAGACAGATCCAGATCCCAATGGGCCACTGACAATTTCAATTAGATAATTATTGGTTCCTTATACCAATTACAAATAAAAGGAAACATTATCCTCCTGCTGGTTGTGCACTCTGGGAAATGACCCAGTAAGATGAATGGCTACAATTAAACAAAAGAAGCGCAGACGAGCGGTGATTAAAATAGGGAAGATCCTGAGGATGAATTAGTTATAAGGGCATCTACATGTGAGGCAACTGAGACATGAAATATTAACTTACCATTTGATTTAGAGCATGAGTTATGGTTAGGAAAACTCCTGGAAATAAAGGCACACTGTAGATTAAAAAAACAATGAATGATCACAAATTAAATCCAAACATCTTAAGTTAGGGAAGTGTTTGACTCAGCACCCAAGTGATACACTGTAAACCTCTGTTCTTGTCCATGACAGTCAAAAATCTGCATGTAGAAAGTAACCACTGGTTCACTCATCTTGGCTAGATGACGCTTATTGTACACGCCCAGTTTTTGTAGAGCAGGCAGGTCAAAGTCAGCCATATGGTCCAAGAAAGTAAAACGAAACATAACCTAATACAAACAGACTCTTTTAGGTTAAAAAAGTAAAGTAATACTAGAGATCTTGAAAAATGTCAGTGAAATCTGTCCGACATCTCCAAGCTGCTGCACAAGAGATGAGAAATCATTCCACACTAAAAGGTAATTGCAGCTCTCCACAATGCCAGCACAGGAATCTGTCTCATCTTTACCATGGAAACGAACACCATACTACACGCACGCACACTGACAGAGCAATTGGTATGGCATTCAGGGCTAAGGCGACGAGAAGCAGAACAATTTACTCTGCTGCTAACTGCCCACTCCGTCAACCTTGCTGTCTATCATTCTTTTACTCTTTCCATCTCTTTTCTCTCCTTTTGCAATTAATATCCTGTCATTAGCCAGCTGAATTACCTTTTATCAGCAGAGGACAAGGTCAGTTGGAGGTTCTCTCTTGCAAGTGGTGACAGAGGAAAAGAATCTCCGTAGGAATCCCAAGAGGTGCTCAAGAGATGCCCAAGGATGCGGCTAAGCCGGCACCGCACGCATGCATCCACAGCTACTATCACCGCCGGTGAGATCAGCACCAGCAGAAGCAGATTGGATAGGGGAGGGGAGGAAAATATGAAAAAAAAGAAAAGGCAAGAGAGGGGGCTGCTCTATCAGCAGCAGTAGCATTACATCATAGGCTGCCTCTGTGGAAGGGTGGGAGAGGAGTGGACAGGGGAAGGGAGGTGCTCCTTGAAACGGCGCACTCCCTGTCACTGCTTCAGTGCATACACAAGCCCAAATTTAATATTTATGATCTGGTGACTGCAAAATGCTCTCAGTGGTTGGAGTCAGACCTATGAGATAATTCAATCAACTGCTCTTAATTGTGTACGATCACTGGGCTTTGTTGTCAGAATGGATGATGTACCCTATTATGTCCTCGTCCCTTTGGGGCAAAGACTGTGTCTGTGTGTGAGTGCAGGTCTGGAATATAGAAGCCCACGCAGTGTCTATTGTGTGCAGTAATCTGATTGCGTGACCAGTGCCTGCCTACCAGTGCTCACAGAGCATGCTGATATTCAACCTCTTTGAAAGGTCATTTCAGATTCCTTGAGGCGGTTGTGAGTGTATAGGTACAACCGTTACAGCGATTACTAATGTTAACTTGCCTGTCACAATAAATTAGTCTGAAACTGTAGCTTGACTATGCCAATAGTTTAAGAACCTTGCAGGAAAGTGCAATTTTAGTAAGAGTTAGGAAATTGCTGTCATTCTTAATAGCCAGCTACTTTGCTCCAAAAGTAATAAGTAAAGTGTCTCTTATGACAATAAAGGGTTTTTAACATAATAATGATAGGGTATTATTAAGCTATATAAGGGATTAAGTATATCTTCAAGAGTAGAAAATCACATATCAAAGATTTACCATATTGTCATTTTTAAAAAAAAAAGATGCAGGAAAACGTGGCTAATTCATCATGATCAGATATTAGCCCACAGACCTCCCCCCAAGGACAACATGAGGAAGACATGAGCCACAGATATGAACACAGAGGATTACCATGGAAGATATAACTGCTCCCCTGGACTGGGAGACCCCAGGACTGCAACAATGTGTGTGCAGAGGTTCCACTGGCAACCTGCTACACCCTCTACACTAAGAGCCGAGGCCTGAGGGCACACCACACAACATAGCCAGCATGGCCAGTTCCAGCCAAGTCATCACCAGGCCGAGCCACGCATATCCAAACACCCAGCTTCGGACACTGAGAGTCACGAATGCTGTGACCTTTGGGTCAAGATGATCCAGAACAAAGGGAGCAGCCCAAAACCCAACCTGACAGATGAACAGACACACACAGACATAATGACACGTTCCCACACTCATGCACGCACACTGAAATTCACACCCACTCACCCAGTGTAAACAGACACAAAAATAGATGCAACACACATTCTCATTCCCCACACACACACTTTACTCCCAGGTACAGATTACGTCTCCACAGAAGGGTCACCCACATCCCGACCCAGGAAATGGTTCCCTTTAATCCAGGAAGGAGAAGAGCAGACCATCAGCCAAACAAGGGATGATTCTCCACTGCAGAATTTCAACTTTGATTTTTCTGTCTAGGATCTTGAAAGTTTCAACCTTTGAGTTCAAATGAAATGCAGCTTTAAATCATTGCATGGAGAACAAATATTATTCAGATCATCTCAGGGATCCAACTAGCTACTTTTTAAATCTCTTATTTATTTGGCAGTGAGGTGGATGACCTATGTGTCTGAAGGGCAGTTGTTACACCTTGTTGTGACAGTTAATGTTAAATGAAGGTTACCAGTTTAAACTGGAGTAATATGGCAGTTTGTACTGAGAGGCAGCAATAACAAAGCAAAGCAACCTTATAATTTGAGAGCTGACGTCTGCTCAAAGTGTGATGGTCGCCTCATAATGCTCATGAATACCTCAGGTCTACCAACTGTAATCTGCTCTCATTCTGTTCCATGTAAAAAAAAAACATTCAGACTGACATCATATATAGGATGAAGTCAAATATTTTAGTAGAAAATAAGCAAGTTGCTCTTCTTAATGCTAAAACACTGAATTAACTTTGCTATTTGCAGTTATAGTTGTCAAATAAATAAACCTCTTATAACGATAATACAAACAAAAAGACAAAGAAGTATGAATAATATAATCAATTGCTCTTTTGTCCATCTCTGTGTTTTAAATGGAGAGAGCAAAATTCCTCGCAAGCCAAGTATTGTAGGTTGGCCGGAATGCCAGCTGTACTAGGACGAGACTGTAGGATTTCGAGTGTGTATGACACCATTCACCAGATGATGTCTGAGGAAAGAGGCTACCACAGAATGTAAACACCATTCCAGATGGACCTGACCTTTGCTAATATGAATTGACTGAACCCTTTATAACCGCAGGGGACAACAGCTTTGAGATATTATTGCTGCAGAACACAGACAAGCTTCTTTGCCTAAGAGCCCTTCTGTCTCACAGTTGCAAATAGATTTGAACTTCGTTGTAAAAGAAAGGAAAAGAAGGGGGGAAATGGCAGTAATTTATAGCAAGTGGCTGACCTCAACATGAAACCATCCCATTTTTCACAAATACAAAGATCTGTTTCAGACATTGTGGTGAAAAATAATAAAAAGTCACAATAACACAATGGAAAGTGAAGTTTTGTCAAATTGTGGGGTACCACATTGAACGTCCGACATGTGGAAGCACTTGAATGTTGCCATTTTAGTTTGCTTGTTGGAAAGGGGGAACAAAACGTCACTGCATGGTATCCCAGTTTTAAATTAGTGCTATGACCCCAGCAAAATAGGAAATAAAAAAGTTTCCATGCAATTGTATGAATGGGTTTATTTTAAAGAAATGAAATACAGTATCACTGAAGAAACATCTTTTTTTTTGTAGCTAGAGCTCAACTGAAGCTCAAGTTGAGTTGTATGCAAATAGCTTCAACGCTGTTTGAAAGATATTACCAAAGGACTGTTATGATTGCACCTCCTCGTAGGCATGAGGCTGTTTCCTGTTTTGCTCTTCTGGCAGCAATTATCAAAGAAGTGGGGTTGATTCAGAAATGTGGAACCACTCTGTTATTCCTTAGTTCTTTTTCAAGATTATGCACTAGAGAAAAAGGAGGCCACTAGAGAGTTTTACAAGTAGATTACACATAGGTCATGTGAAAAATTAGAATTTCTTCTTATAAAAATAGAAAGGTGAGATAACATAGATGTGCATTCTGAATGTTTACCTTTTTATTGTTGATGTGAGTATTACTGTATGCTGCCTTAGCTCTGCTTTATAGTCACAATATTCAGTTTGGAGTTACAGAGTATGGTAATAATGTGGTAATGCACCACAAAATGAACAAATACCTCATATCACCTCTGAAATCTATGTACAGACTAATTAAATACAGCAGGGACCACATGTCCAGCTCAGCTGAATAACCTGGTTCATCCTGATACATCTTTGATGTTGGGGCACATTTCAGAGATAAAAATAAACAACGCTAATGTGATCCCTGTCACACAGCCTTCTCAGTTCAGGGCTGAAACATTTTCTTCATACAATTGCTACAACATGTAAAATGACCAGCTTAGAAAACAGTAGCTGCAGTTGCATCTTTAATTCAGTAAATTTGAGTAAGTAAGAAGTTGTAGAGTGGACTATGTAACCAACAGAGCCTCAGCTACTTCACTGATTCCACAGTGTTTGTGTATTTCTGTATGCCCACAGCAGTCTGTGTCATAACTGTCAATTAATGTACAGTGACTGGGTTTTCTGAAAAAGTTTAAATAAAAGGCAGTAAAGCAAACCATACATATTTGCTAGCTTTCATAGATGGCTCATTGTCAGTCTTATGATGGATCATGTGCTGAAATGCCTAAAGTAGAAGGACATGAAAGCCACATTTGAGATTCAGTTTTAAGGATGAACATGATCCTTTATATAAAAATATGTATTTTCTACTTTTTAATGAGCCTTCCTTCTATTTTACAGCACATCTACTGTTGAAAACCCCGAGTTTCAGAAGAGAAAAATATAAATCCAGAACATCAAAAACAATTTCAGCATAGTAGCTGCTTGTTCTTTTGTATTTTAAACAAAATGTTCAAATTTATCAAGAAGAAAAACAATTAGAGCAACTATATCTTATGGATTATAACAACTTCCTTGGAATTCATAAAGTTTTTTGAACAAATTGAAAAAATCTATAATTATCATTAAAAGTTATTCGAATGAACCACATTACTGCATTTGAAATATCAAAAGTCTAAATTTCATAATCAATATTTTGGTGTGTTTAAATCTCAGATTATAATTTAAATAGACATATTTTAATGTTCCCTACATTAACATGATGTTTATCCCACAGATTTGTCTGACAGCTTTTATATTCTATCAGAGTATATTATCAAAAACAATGCAAAGACAAACTTATTCTAATTAAGAAAAAAAAATACCCTGGAGTGGCAGGTGTCAAATAATTATTTAGATTTCACACATTGAAGACGAGATGGTGAGCTGTGATGCAGGGTGTTGATTGATTTCACTTAACAGCGGCGTCCTTCCTCCCCCTTGTCCAGCCCTGGGGACCAGATCAAATTAAAGAAGGTCAAAGGTGAGTGGCCGGTCTACCAGTAACCAACAAATTCCAGAGGGAATAATAAACCACTGTCACATATAGCAGATCTTTGAGAATAACACAAGCGTTTGCTAAAATGTAGTTATGCTTTAAACTTCTAACCAATGCAGTTTAATTTCATATGCACTCATTCAACATGAACTAATTTCTTTATGCAAATAGGTGAGATGAGATAAGATAGTCTTTCAGGTGACATCTATAGAAGGTACAGTGATATGCAAAATTATAAAAAAAAAAAAAACTATGCCGACCAGTATCCACATTCCCTAAACATATAGAACTGCAGTGCAATGTTTCATGTAAAATCAGTCCAGAAATAAAACCCAACTGGGAATCTGAAAATTCCTTTTCTCCCAGGGCGTCATCTCATCAGGGGCGACATTTAAGCTCCCACCGCCTGATGGCGCCTAAACTAGGGGGCGGTTGTTTGTCATAAGCCCAGTGGCGCTGGTGGGGTTGTTCACCAAATTCACCAAACAGGTTACGACCACTCATGCTCATGAAAACCTCAATTTTAATATTTAATCTTGGGCAACATCAAAGATGGTTTCACCACAGGCCCACCTATCAACAGTAACACAACATGTATGAGCGTTTTTCACAGATTCATCAAGCGTGATGTGAATGGTAACCACCACAGATCCTTCTATAAGTAAAAAAAAAAGCACAGCAGTTGTATCTTATTTTATGTGTCTTAGAATAGTGACTTTAATCCCCCAGCATAAAAGCAAGCAGAATCTCCCTTCAGGGTCTCAGAGGCTTTGGTACAGCTGCTCAGATAAAGCTCTGCCACTATGATGGACATTCCTACTCCATTCATGGGAAAAGTAAAGAATTCAATCATCTGTTTAAGCAGAGCGGGCCTTGAAAGTAAAAGTAAAAAATATACCTTGTATATTTATAAGATGGATTCTGTAATATTCTCTGATGTTTCATGTTATGAATATTTTCCTTCCAAAAAGAAATCATCACGAGAAAAAGTTTTATTTTTCTTAAACAGAACAGTTCTCAATTTTTACATCAACAAGTGGATTTGCTGGAACAATAAACACATTGTATACTATTTTGTTAGCTCCATTTATTTATCTGCTGACTAAAGAGTTCAGTCAAGTACTCTAAGCTCCTCTGTTTCAGCTAAGTCTAAATAGGTACCTTGTTTACTGACTCTCAGTATCGTGTTCTTGGTAACCAAGACAACAATTTAATTATGTTCACATCCCAATTCACATCACCGTCCTATCTTCCCAAGACCCACTGCACCCTCCCATTCCTGAGAAAATATTCATCTTCCCACAACATTTATCCAACAAACCATGCACATGACAACAAATGGCTAATTAAAAGAAACGTTGCATGTTCAGAAAGTAGAGCAAAACATTTTAGTCATGAAATCAAATTTTGCTCATCTTTGTCAGAGTCACCAATGGGTTGACTTTGATTTCAATTGTCTCTCATCACTTCACCGTATTTATGAAGTGGAAAGTCAAAATCTCTCTGTTTATGCTTCTGTGATTAAACTTTATTTTGTTTACTTGGTGTAAAAAATTGTAAAAGTCGCTATTTCATCAACAATTAAGTTCAATGTTGTATTTTTCCCTATTAAAGTAGCAAGGGTATCACATTTACATTTGCAGATAAGTATTGCTTGGCAATGAAAAAAAGAATAGAAAGACCCCAGAATTGAATTATTTTGGCGAATTTCCTGTTCAAGATGTTCTTAATGATAATCTTTAAAAACAACATATAGTGGAGTATAAAATTAATCCCAGTGAAAGACATTATTTCCAGCTGCCTGTGGCAGGACTGGGGGCACTCTGGAATATTCAGTTTTTAGTCAAGATATTTATGCCAGTTTGGTTTGTACCAGTGGAAGCTGTCAGACTGCATGTTTTTACACAGTTATGTTGTGTTTAAAGGTGCATGAAAAGCAAATTAATGTTATTTTTATATTTATCCATCCATCCATCCATCCATTTTCTTCCGCTTTATCCCGGGTCGGGTTGTGGGGGTAGCAGCTTCAGAAGGGAGGCCCAGACTTCCCTCTCCCCTGCCACTTCTTCCAGCTCCTCCAGGAACCCCAAGGCGTTCCCAGGCCAGCCGAGAGACATAGTCCCTCCAGTGTGTCCTGGGTCTTCCTCGGGGCCTCCTCCCGGTGGGACGTGCCCGGAACACCTCACCAGGGAGGCGTCCAGGAGGCATCCTGACCAGATGCCTGAGCCTCAACTGGCTCCTCTCGACGTGGAGGAGCAGCGGCTCTACTTTGAGTCCCTCCCGGATGACCGAGCTTCTCACCCTATCTCTAAGGGAGAGTCCAGCCACCCTGCAGAGGAAACCCATTTCCTTGTATCCAAGATCTCGTTCTTTCGGTCATGACCCAAAGCTCATGACCAAAGATGAGGGTGGGAACGTAGATCAACCGGTAAATCGAGAGCTTCGCTTTTTGACTCAGCTCTCTCTTCACCACGACGGACCGGTACAGCGCCCGCTTCCACGGCAGACGCCGCCCCAATCCACCTGTCGATCTCCCACTCCCTTCTTACCTCATTCGTGAACAAGATCCCCAGATACTTAAACTCCTCCACTTGAGGCAGGACGACCCCTTTGACCCGGAGAAGGCACTCTACCCTTTTCCGGCTCAAGACCATGGCCTTGGACTTGGAGGCGCTGAGTCTCATCCTGGCCGCTTCACACTTGGCCGCGAACTGCTCCAGCGAGAGCCGCAGATCACGATCTGATGAAGCCAACAGGACCACATCATCCACAAAAAGCAGAGATGCAATCCTAAGGTCACCAAAACGGATCCCCTCAACACCTCGGCTGCGCCTAGAAATTTTGTCCATGAAAGTAATGAACAGAATCGGTGACAAATTCCAGCCTTGCCGGAGTCCAACTCTCACCGGAAATGAGCCCGACTTAATGTAGGCTCAGCCCGGCCACCAGGCGCTTGCCATCGTGCCCCACCTCCAGACCTGGCTCCAGAGTGGGGCCCTGGTGACCCGAGTCCAGGCGAGGTAACGCCAGATCCAAAGTTATTTTCCATCATAAGGGTCTTCGGGCTGCGCTTTGTCTGGTTCCTCACCTAGGACCTGTCTGCCTTGGGTGACCCTACCAGTGGCATAAAGCCCCAGACAGCATAGCTCCTAGGATTATTGGGACACTCAAACCCCTCCACCACGATAAGGTGGCAGCCCAAGGAGGAGATTTTTATATTTATAATAAATGAAATCAGGTAAGACAATGGCAGCCTAATCATGTTGGATTTTAGTTGAGTTTTATTGTGCCATAAGGAATCTGCCAATAAGCTGTGGCTTAATAAAATGAAATAGACAATTTCATGTCAGCTTAGTGCCCGTGATAAATTGCATTGCATTACATGAAATCTAATTTTCACTCTTTTTCTAACACATACAACATGTAAGTTGTCATGCAGTATTTTAGACAGTAATGTGTCAAAGTCAAGAATAGACTTTTCCATTTTATATGCATGATGTGATGGTTGCAACAGGTGTGTCACAATAACAGAAATTTGGCCGCGTGGCAACAAACACAATGAATTTTCAAGCAGAAAATGACAGATTGGATTGACGCTGTGCAATTACTGAGATCAACTGTCTTTATGTAATTAGGAAGGTCACATTAAGTTAGGAGACTTTCTTTTTCAGTCTATCTCAATAGTGCTTCAAACTTAATACATGTAATTTAAAAATAGAATCTTCCCCCCAGCAACATGCTGGAATGAGAGGGGATGCAAAATCCCCACCAGCACCAGTCCTGTAAAATGTAATCAAAGAAAAAAAACTAACAGTACAAAAACATGAACTGCCTGTTAATACTTTCCTGCCTTTGACTTCTTTTACACATAATGTCTGATGTGAGCCAGTTGAGCAATTGTAATTTAAGGACTGTACTTAAAAAACAGGTATGTCTGCAGCACAGTAATCTGCAGGCACCTTGCTGGCTGCTCATCACCTGCAAACGCCTGTCTGCTGCTCTTCTAATGACAGGGTACAATTCCAATAAAGAAAGGCAATTCAGCCTCTTTAATTTGAGATGACAGATCACAAGCAGAAGATCTATTCAGCAGTTAAGATGATTCCATTCTGCTTGCTTCATTTTGAGCCTTTAGTTTAAACACTAAAGTACAGAAGCACATTGCTGTCACGCAGGAAAAAAAAAAAGATGAAATAACGGCTAAAAAAGGTAATCTTAGTAAATTTGAGAGTATCTACAACTGCTAAAAAATAAATACAAACCCTTGAGATGTATTTCAATAAAGTGATTTGAGGCAGGCAGTTGTTCCCCTGAACATGAATAAATATTCCTCAATTAAGCTTTAGAATCACTACAGCATTTATGAAGTTCAAATACATACTGCATTATAAAACAGCAGCTGGTCTGACAGAAAATGTTATTCTACTGTTTACAGATGCAGGAGAATTGACATCTTTGAAATGACTGAACTTTTTTCCTGTTAGTCAATGTTGCACATTAAAATACATTATTTAAAAGTTGTTTTAAATTGCTTTGTAAATATACACCACTTATAAGTCCTGTCCACCTGGTGGACAGGAAGCATTTGTTTAACAGGCCAATGGCGCAATTGAAAACATGCGAAAGAGGAAATGCAATCATTTTCATTTCAATCAGCGGTGCTGGAGAAGGAAGCTTCTAAGATATCCAGGCCAGTGGCCCCTGAGGACTAGGGTCGTGGACCAATATTTTACAGCGTGCTCAAACGACGTTGTTTAATGTAAGCTGTTGTCGACTTTTCCCATTTAGGTTGGTATCTTGAAGTATCAGAAATGCTTTTGATATTGGTCAAAATGAGAGAATAGTCAATTTTCATCTACACATGTCATATAAACCCATCCCCCTAACTGCAGGATGGACTTACATTTTATTTGTTTAATATCCTCTCCCTTTGCATTACTTTCCCATCTGAGGGTAGTTTTCGTTAAAAAAAAGATCAAAAACTCAGACTTGGAGTCAAAAGGTTGAAATATAACAGAAATGTGCAAGACCACCAACTTCTTAAGATCAATTATCGGTTTTTCCTATGCAGGATAGACTCAGGTGAGTAGATTTGTGAGAACTTGAAATAGTGCAGGAACTGGAAATAAACACTGACCCAATTTCATGGACAATCTCCTTGGAGTTTCAGACCAAAAGACAGACCACAGCAAACAGTCAACTGAAGGAGGTCGATATAGAGATCGAAAGACATGTTAGAAACTAGGAACATGATGTCACAGTGTATAGAGTTCGTAGAGGAGAATCAAGTGGTTACACTCAATTGTACTAGAGCCACTGGGTAAATGATACACAATCCACTAAATACAAGACAAATGGTCCAGGTGAAAAGTGACTAAACAGTGACAGGAGAGGCAACAAAAAGAATAAGCAAGGAGCAGACTAAGGCCGAGGTTAAGGGACGAAAAAAAAAAAAAACCTCAGGTCAGGTACACAATCAGCAGTACAGCCATAAATTGTCCTATGTTAATGTGATTTCAACTTAGTGCTCCTAATAATATGAACACTTTTATGATATGCATATAAGTTTTATCTGGACTGTCAAATGCTGTAGTATAGCATGTGGCACCTTATCCTACATGCCTTTTGCACTAATAATACATGACTGAATGCAATTCGCTGGTGCACTGAAATAAAATAAAGTTGCAAATTGTAATTACTGCTTGAGGAAAATGTTTGGCTCTTGCAGCAATCAAATCAACAGTTACACATGAAGCAAAGTTGCATTTTGCAGTGAAAACTTTTCTTTCATGTCGGGCCTAATAATACACTGACAAGAGCATGCAGGACGCAGCCGCTGCAGCTGCAGCTGCAGCAAAGGCCTCACCCAGAAATCCTCTCAGGTCAACTCTCTCCACAGGCCTCTAAACTTAGCTCAGCCCAGAAACATACCAGATCAGAGAATGTTTGCCTGCTGCTAGGTCGTGTGGCAATCCCTCAAAGAGAGCAAAGATATGTGACAACTGCTCACATTCCCAGGCAACACCACAAAAAAAAAAAGGAAGCAGTGAGCTACAATTTTAGCATCCACAAGTATGAGCAGTGAAGGTCTGCAGAAAGCATGAACAAAACACTCTTAAAAATACAGCAATTTAACCACATTTGATGAAGCACATAAATCTCCGGGGCCTACATTCAGATCAGTGAGTGAAGGTGAAACTCCACATCTCCATGCATATATAAATTTCCAACTTGGCCAGGGTCAAAATCTCAAACACACAGTGCAGAAATAAATCATTAGATTTAGCCTGGTATGTGTTGCACATAACTTTTGTGTCCCACACGGTTTAAATACACAGAATGTTTTACGGCTTTGTTAAAGGTTAAAGTTTCCCAGACTTGATCTATGTTGAGAAGTCAGATTTTTACTTCATCCATGTGTGTGTCACAAGCAGGTATTTTAAAGACAGTTTTTCATTCATTTTATCATGGGCCAACAAGATCCAACTTAAAGACTTTTAATTACTGATGTGCAGACATTTAACCCAAACAACTTTGGAACTAATCTCTTTAGATTTCACATTTTCCCAAATGAAGAATCCATAAAAAGAAAAAGTGAAAGGATTGCATTAGCAAGCAACAATGAAAATGTTAACCTGCACATAGAGCAGGTTGTATGATGATCAGCAAAGCATTCAGAAAATATGTCTGACTGACATGCATTATTTTATTTATTTTATTTTATTTTAAGGTCTAGGTCAGTGGTGTGCACCTCTAGCCAAAATATCCAATTTGAAAATAATCAAGTGCCTGTAATTAAAAAAATAAAATTAAAATAAAATAAAAATTACAATTGTTTGTTTAGTTGTATTTTTTTGTCTTTTAGTCTGTCCAAATGTGCTTTTAAGTAAAACGTCACTGGATGTTTTCAGTCCAACTGAATACCAAAGACAGCAAATCAAAAAGAAAAAAACTTTGTGTTGTAACAACAGGTGATGGTCATTTTTTTTCCATTGGAGTTAAATAAAGGAGGTGGAGACACAGCACAGACCTGAAAGTAAACAAATTTGGAAGTCCTACTTCCACCATTTCTGTTGTGCATATCTGTGCTGTTATTACAACTGCATTACAATTTGAATGTCAAGAGCAGCTCATTCAGTGCAGATTTTGCGATCTGATATTTTCACATTTGGAACAGCATCAGCAGCACATGCTGCTGCAAATTGAATAAGGCGAGACGCACAGCGTGCCCTGATCCACAACATGCTGGGAGCAGTGTTGCTAAGTAGAAAAAGGTGGATCAGGTACGATTTCAGTACAATTACTAAATCCAGTTGTAGCGTCAGTAACACTGAAAGGCTAATTTTTAATATAATCCCTAGATCTGTGACTTGTGAAGTCCAACAAGCTGTGTATTTTTTGTAGGTTTGGACCAAGGCTGGTCTGTATTCACACCAGAAGCAAACTTCACCAGAGTTTACAAGGAAGCAGATTGAGACCACGTCAAAAAGTGAATCTTGGTCCAGCACAACGGCTCCACATCGAAGAGAGAAACAAACTCTGGCTCATTCAAAGCGGACAGAATAAGTCGGGTGTGTGTGATGTGCAAAACATCTGTGGCATCCTTTGCTTTGCTAAAGGTCTGTTTGAGTCGGCTACAGCTGTAATTATGAATATATGAAGGTAAGTGATGTTGGAGTGTCATTTTCTTATAGAACTGTTTAGTCTTTCAAAACTGAAATAAAAAAGTTGATACACAGTGTAGCAGGGGTGAAACAAATACACAAAAAAGCCCATATCATTGATTTAATCATTCAATACTCCTCACATTAGCAGGCAAAAAGCAAGAATTTTTCAGTTTTTAATCACCTAACCTGTTGTCCTCTGAGTCATTTTAAAATGAATTATAGTTTAGATAAAATAGTGGAAGAGTTGTGTTAAAATTTTTCTTACTGGCATATTTTAAATTGAAATGTACACCTTCAAATGTCTTTTTTTTGTTCCTTTTAAATACCTCTTTCTCATTTGTCTGAGCTCAGCTAGCTGTGTTTGTCCTGGGATTTACACACATTTAAATGGACCCTCTCTGCCCAGTGTTTGACATTGATCCTAATGTTTCCATCAGTAAACACTCACACAGCAGCTGCACGCAGTTTTATTGGTTGCTATGAGCAATCAACAGAATTGATGGCTCTCTAGCAGAGTGAATAGTTTGTTTTTGGGTGCAGGACAGCAGATGTGTCGACATGTGCACGCCATAAAAGCAGCTCCAGATAGAATATCAATGGTGTTCATCCACAGAACTGTGTCTTCACACACACAAATGCAAGACTACTGCAGTTGGTTTCTAGCAACAGAGTAGAAAATTTGATTGAAAACAAATACAATTTCCCTAATGCCTAAAAGCATTTAGGGATTCTAAATTAAGTAAATGCATTTCTATATTGTTTCTAAATCAGATAAACCCCAGCATTTGAATAATAAAAGGCTGAGTAGGGGAGACTATCAAAAAAATGTAAAAAAAAAAAAAAAAAAAAACTGTAAACATGCACATATATACACTTGCTCTAATAAAAGAGAATCAATAAACTTAAAAGGAAAACCGACTTCGTTTTATTGTTTTTTGTAAAATAAAAACCCAATGAGTCTCATTGTCTTTTCCACCTGGCTTTCTCTGGGCTCTGTATGACCGCAGTCTTTGCATGATTTCACAAGTCTTTGTTTATCAGCCAAATATTGCTTGATGTTGCCAGTGGCATCAACACAGCCTTGACAACCAGCGCTGTGTAGCACTTTGCCAAAACCAGACGAGAAACCAAGATTAAGTCTTCAGACAGCCAACATGAGTCAGAGCAACTTCTCCTGCATAACTCCTGATTCCTGGATTAAGCAAAAAACTATGTTAGATCAGTTTAGTTAACACCGAAGACAAAAAGAGTCATTTGTCATGCTGCTTTGTTCTGACTGCTGGAGATTTCTTTCAAGCAGAAGTAATTGCTTTTGAGACCTTTAAGATAAGGTTGACTTTTAATCTATTGTAATTTTTCAATGATCTGTGGCTGAAATTGAAATGACTTTTTTAGTTCTTTGAAGATGTTACAATGAGGTAATACGTTTCTCTGTGATGCTATATAAATTGTTGCCTGGTCTGATTCAGTTTCAAGGTTAGCTACAACATTTAGATGTTAGGGTCAGAGTTCGTTGTAAAGAACATAACATGGCACACACATGTATTGTTTGAGCCAACCAAATCATCCACCTTTTGAAAATCTCTCTTTGTCTAGATTATGTGCAGATGAATCAATTGCTATTGAGAAATAATAAAATGATGGACAAATTAATGTGCACCAGAAACCAAAGCTGATCCATCTTTGACTGATAAGTAGACAATTTAACTACCAATATGTATTTGACATATATTTTTCTGTTCTGAAAAGGGTTCTGGAATAGTGCTTTTTGTTTCCTTTTAGTTTTAAAGTAAATTTCCTGATAAGATGTTTCTATTTTTTCCATCCAACTGGTTGAGGTCACTGCAAGTCTGCAGGAGTTCTTGATTGCACATATGGAAAAACACAACAGTGGCATACTGAGCCAGAAATAGCCCAGTGCTTTGAAGGATGAAAATGCCTCATCAGATTTATGTTACAGAATCTAAAAAGAAGAAAGTCCTCAGCTAATGCTGTGGTCCGGCACCGTCACTCTGATTTCAACACGTCATAAAAGACAATATAGGTTTTTCTTCCGATCTGTAGAAAATGTTGTTATATTGAGTTATTTTTTTTTACTCGATAGGCAAGATCAAATTACTATCACCAGCAGCCCTTAGTTTTCAGTTGACGGATATATTTTGTTTAACACCACACACACTTGCTTTGCTTCAAATAAAAGGAAAAGGTGAACTTTTAAGATAGTTAAGATAAGGTAGATAAAAATTGTATTTATTTTTTTTTTGGAAACCACATCAGACACTAGGGGTGATGTTGATACTTTCCTGTAATTCGTAACTCATTAGCTGTTCACCAAAAATCATCCATCACTTGTACTGATAGGGGTTACCATGAATATTTATGAATTTCAGAGGAAAAATTGAGATTGTTGTTTAAAAGAAAAAAAAACTTTGCCTGCCTTGATTTGTTAGCGTGTTTCAAAAACAAATGACAGGTGAGTAAATGTCCTTGTTCCTGTGTGGAAAAAGAACAAGAAAAAAGAACAAGCTTGATCAGTATATCAAGCAGTTCATTCATAAAAATAGTCATGACTAAAAACTGTGACTTTTACAGGTTGTATAGCCTAAAAAAAATGAGTTAGACTTGGTGAGACCATTTAAACAACTCCAAAACCCTTCCAAAAACAAGTATTTTCACCTTCCAACCACATTTTCATTAAAATATTGCATAAAACTAATTTCACTCTCATGCTTTGTCTCATATCAGGAGCTGAATGTTCATGAGCTTGTCATGCCACCAAAATCAGATTAGACATCCATGTATGAGATATTTATTACTCCTAATAAGTTTCCAGTGTATTGTTTAGGGTTCCAGAGTTTTGACTCAGAAAGTGTGATGCCTGCTAAAGATTATGTAATTGTTTGGAGTTTCTACTGAAGAAATGCAAATTAGCCAACACATAGCCACTGATTCAAAATGTAAGAGATTCCTTGAACGGGACCTAATAATATAAACAGTCTTAGAAATGTCTCTAAACTTACAGGATTATTTCTTAGAGTGACTTTAAACCTTTTATAATGTCCTTACAAAGTACAGTTTTTTCCTCAGTTATTTTCTGGGTATTTGCAGAAAATACTCACATGCTTATAAGATAAATGCTGCATTATAAGTAATAATGTGCCACGACAAAGCAAAGAACTAGGCCCAAAGGAAAACATCTGATGTTACACTGAGGCCTTTTGAATACCTGAACATTGCTTACAATGGGGTTCCTATCAGAATCAGAGGAAAAAGTAAAAGCAAAGCACAAGACCCTAGAAGATATTTAGCTCTGGTCCCCTACTGAGGATTATTAAACCCTCCCTTACTATTTTAGAGAGTTGTATTTAATCAAACTAAAGATCTTTTGTGTTTGATCAGACTACAGGCCGCATTCAAGCTAACTGGAGCAAATTGGACTAGTAATGTGACTTGACACAGTATATAAATGCCAAAGTCAAAACGTTTTTATCACATATTTGGACACTAAGTGAGCTGAAACACCATGCAACATAAAATGTAAGCAAAATCAGAGTTATATCCTTAAATTTAGAAACAAAGCTTAATATTTAAGTTTCATTTGTATGGAAACTTACAGCTAACACACAACGAAATAAGTTTTTGAACTCCCTCACATCATAGCATGATCATTATGTTGTACAAGTAGGATAATATATTGATTGAATGGGATCGTTACATTGCACAAGCATGATGGCATATTGAATAACCATGATAACTCTATTCTATAAATGTGATGAATACATTTTATAATTGATCCTGGACCTGTACAATGCAATTATAATGTTATAACACGGTTGTGATCTAACATTTATTTTCCTCCATCACAGCAATATGCTTTGTTAGTCACCACAAACACATCTGTTGTAAATAATATGCATTTGCTTTATGAATTACTAATAAATCAAAATTGGACATTACATCACAATTGAAATTACTTTACCAGTCTCTCGAGACATATGGTGTTTCTGTGAACACTTGCAGAACCTGAAAAAAATGCCATGCTACTTTAGGCAGTATCTCACTTTTTTAAAGCTTTGATGTATTTTACTGTTAAAGACAGATATTTAAAATAAACTACAGACAACTACAACATGATACCAACTAATAGAACATAGCTGGAACTGCATGTAACACTGCAATGATCTGGTAATTGAAGACAATCGTGTTCAGCTTGACCAACTGGACCTGCGACTAAGTAGATGAACATCATTTTCTTTGAACCTTAAAAGTTTTAAGGGAGATTTTGTGCAATCGTTTGTTTGTTGTTGTTTTTTTTTTTTTGGTAATTTTTATTAATGATTTTGAAAGAAAATGAAAAACAAAAATATATTTTTCTTTGAAGCTTATTTTTGTTTAATGATCTTAAAATCTTCTCTGCTGTTGTTTTTATATATTTTATAGCCATAACATTGCATCACCGAGCTTATGAAATCTCAAAATTTAAGGATAAAGTGCTTTCATGAGAAAACTGATGCAAACTAGCATACATATGGTGCAAATAAAGGTCTCTGACCTCTACCAAATTTCCATGTTACTATGGGGGATTCTAAAAAAAAACCCATTTAACAGGAAGCGTATTGAAGATACCATTAAAGCTGCAATCTTGTACGCTCTCACATTTGTATCTTTGTCTTGCTGAGTCGGTTGAATGCTGGCACAAGTGACTTGAACAGGTGATAATGAAAAGCTCTGGGTGGCTTTTAGATAAGTGATGAATACGAAATGCAGAGAGGACCCAAGCGCATTGCGTGACCTGCATTTTGGTGTGTGACCACTGTGCCAAAGTGACACACAAGCCAGGGCTGTTGGTGCTCCAATTTCTATACTCACCACTAAGAGACAAGAAGAAAAAAAAACACAAAACGAGTTTTTGCAATATGAGATTTAGTTATTTGACAATTCCAACTTCAAAAACATTCTTGAATATTTAAACTACAATTATATGTATATGATTCACCTAAAATCATAACTAGTAGCTACTAATTTAAAGCACAGGAGTGCTTTTTTCTTCTTCTTCTTCTTCATTAGGAGAATCATGCTCTAAACAACTTTTAACAGTTAAGAAGAAGCAGCATTTCTATCATTCTAAGCAGTCAAGAAACAAAAGAAAAATGTCCTTACTTTTTTCCGGCCACCCTCAGCGTATTCAGTCTGTAAAAAAATGCTCATGATACCATCAGATTTTTAATCTGGGTGTTAGACACACACAACACACACACACACACACACACACACACACACACACACACACACACACACACAACACACACACACACACTGACACACATGCAGACACACACACCCATATCAAAGAGCCCTTCTTGAGGCTTTGCAAAGCAAACAGGTGCTAGATTAAATCAGAAGGGCACAGACAAAAGCCCAGTGTCTTTTACTGGCCTTGCCACCATGAAAGCCAAGTTAAAACCAGGGAAGATAAGTCTACACTAATGTTTGAAGGTAAAGAGCACTCAGACCAGTCTGAGTGCCAAGTTAAGAAAAATAAATCAAACAGGCTTCACACACACAAGTGAAGTAGCTGAGGAAGCAACTGAAGAACTGATTTCTGAGGCGTTATCTACGTGATGGCGAAGATGAATAGAGCAGAGTTTAGAAAAGGCTTTTTGCTCGTTTGCTGCATCAACTGATGTGAAACACTGATTGTTTGCATTAGAACCACCAGTCCAGTAGTGTATTGATGACACACAGCCTTTAACAGGCCCCTCAAGTAGAGATGTGGTATCTGGCACCTAGCTGTTAACACCAAGTCCAATACTGTATGTTTGGAGGTTGTGACTCCATAGGCCAGTACTGAGATGTACTATTTGTGCAGTACATCTCAGTGATTCTCAATTAGAATGAGATCTGGGAATCTGAAGACCAAGGCAAACACTTTAGGGTCAATGTTTTGTTCCTCAAACTCTTTCTGTACAGATTTTCTTTTGTGGCAAGGTCCACTTCACCGTCGGAAGAAACCAAAGCTATTCAGTTCCAAAAAAGGGCAACTGGTTTGCAACCCTTACATTCTGGTCTTCACAGCTGATGGTATGTATAAAAGTAACATTCACAAGAATGACAGGAGCCAAGGTTTTGCATTATAACATTGCCCAAAACATGACACTGACTCAGATGCATTGCCTTTTTTTCCAGAGTGGATCCTGCTGGTAAGTAACTCCCACCCTGCTCCCCCACAGCTCTAGCTGTCCACTAAGGTCTGCTAGGGGTCTCTTTGAGCATTAAGTTCCAGCCCAGATTTTTGGATCCCTACTCACTGAAATCCTTACACCTTCTCGTTTTCCTAAGCATCCACAAAAGGGAGAAAATTTGCCAAACAAAAACTCATTCACCAGCACATGCTATGCTGAAGGGACAATTAACTAGTTCACATTATCTGTCGGTGGTCATAATTTTATGCCCGATCTGGGCATGTGGCACAATTTCACAGTTGAGAAAACATACAACAACTGGCCCTAATAACAGCATTTCTTACAATAATATTTATGCCCACTGAAAACCCAAACACAGGAAATTAGATTCATTACACTGGGCTTCAGTCGGCGCTGGGCAAATATTTAGGAAGCAGTCTTACTTGCCTGATTAAACATGAACTCAAATTAGAAAATTACTCAGAACAATTCTGTAATTTATATTCCGTTAGAAAGAATTTGCAAAACAAAAAGCGTTTTGCAGTGACAAAATTTCGGCAGTTCAATGGTGTAAAACAAGCTGGTACAGCAGCATAAGAGAATGTGAAACAGGCATTGCCTTTGTGTAAGCTTTTCCTCACTGGAGAAGCCATGTGTGTCACTGACCTATGTCCTCTGAACTAATATATTTCCAACTATTTCCAACTTTTGATTTCTTCAAGGTCCAAAAACTGCATAGAAACAGAGAAGTGAAAAAATGCATTCAGTCTTAAAAAAAATCAAAAGCTTAAGTGGCAAAGTCTGATTTCATACAAAAGTAAAATCTGTTTATTAGAAAATAGAAAAATATAAATATGACTACAATGTGTTTAAAAATTCTGTTCAGTGTATTTTTTTCATATTAAGCAGTTAATTACAAAAACAAAATGAAAAATTGTTTGGCATTTACAAGAAACACTGAATTCAAATTGTTTTCTTTATCACTGATAAACGCATTACAGATGTTACAAACATAACAAATGAGATAAAGTTCCTGTCTCTATGTATGTTTATAATTACACCAAAGGGAAAAGAGAGCCAGGATTTCTTCAAATTAGTCATACAATATTCGTAAACTTAAACATTGGTTTTCACACTGCGCCAAAAGTTAATAAGGTAGAAAAGGTATAATTTACTGTCTTAACAGACATCCCACACAGAGAGAGGACTCTCAATATTTCATGAAAACATCTTTACAAACGTACGAGTCTGCTGCCGTTTGTGAATGTTAAGTAAGCTGCCATGCCTCCAGAAATAGCAGTACTAAAGCCTGTTAATTATTTCAGCTCAATCATTTATGTCGTCATTCGGTGCAGAAATACGGAAGACCAACTAAAACACTTCTGTTTGTAGGAGAGTTCTCAGAGAAACCATCTGACATTGTACATATTGTATGGAGCTTATAGGTACTGAGACCTCTAAGAACACCAAAAAGAGAACAAATCAACAGCAAAGAAACGAGCGGTGGAGGTCTGCACGTGTGTGGATGTGTACCGTTATACCACACTGTCCCTGTTTCCGAAAGTTCTGCTGTGAGCAACTCTGGTCTAAAGAGGCTTAAGCTAACAGTAAATTAAATTAGATGTTTCTTCTGCTATAAGATCTCTAAATCTCTATTTATCCTGATCATTTATCAAGAAGCATCACAAAATGTTGCCTTTTCCTTTCTGCTCAGTGGTTTTCTAACAAGGTCAGTGCCACATATCATAGAGTGCAATGAGCTGAGAAAAGCCAGAGCAGAAAATATGTTATTTCTATCCTTTATCTGTTCAGTCTCAGCCAGGTCTCATGTAAAACCTCCAGAAGAACATCTGCTTTAACTTTCTCTACACAGCTCCCATTTTACTGACTAAATCCATATTTTTTTAGAAACTGTTGCACTTCAAATGTCAAGGCCTATTTGCAAACATGTTGAATTATTTGTTTTACAGTGTAAAAGTTATATTTATGCTGTGTTAATCCCTTATAAGTGACACAGTAAAAAGAGCAAACTTAGTTCATGTGGTTTCCTGTAATTTGTGTTATTATAGAATCTTACAAACGCAGTACAAATGTTTTATTTTTGAGTCCTTTGTCAGTACAATCTATACAAAATTCTTCAGATTTCAGTCATATTTCTCTCATTAGTAGGGTAAGCTTAAACCACTCCTGGATTTTTTTTATACTTTCCTTGCAAATGTCCAAACTTCATGGCGATCTTATAAATCCGGTTATGTTAAATATCCTGCTTACTTTCAGAAAATACTTTTTTAGACGATCATCTTCTGTCTGTTCCTCTTACATGATCATGAACGCATAAGGAAGGTAATGTTTTTTTTGTTTAAAAGTGAGGGAAGTGGACAAGTTGAGAAAAAAAAAGTGAGACATAAAAAAATCTGTCTACATTACATAAGCAGAAGAAAAAGTCCCAGTAAAGACCTGTCACAGGATCCGGTAGATTTGTGATGCTCCAGCTGATTATCTGCCTTATGCAAGGACTTCTGTTAATGTCTGTCTGTAGTTAGAAAGGCCAATACAAAGTTGGACTAGTAAAAAAAAAAGGTTCATCTTATTTCAAAGTGGTTCATTGCCAAAGTTTGCCTCTTGAGATTAAAAACTTAAGCCTGAATGATTAATAGGTAAGAAAAACTACAAAGTGTGTTACATAAAGGGAGTCAACGTCTGGAGTCAAATGATTGATAATTCCACAGACTCTGCCTCTAGAGGCAGCAACCAGACCTTGAAGAAGCAGTTCAGAAACGCAGATTTGTTTTGAACAGAGCACTGCCGCTATCTAGTGGAGAACCTTTGAAAACACAATTACTGAATTTTTTTAAACCTAATGGTGACTGATGTGAGGTAGAAAGAGAGAAAAAAATCTTTATGCCTTTTTTAATAATTTAAAACTAAAATATGTTTGTCATCATATATTTTATGAATGTTAATGTTACTGCATGATCACCAGGAGGCACTATGTGTGTATTTTCTTTCATGACTGAAAATATCCTTAGGAGAGAAATGCAGAGACTGAAAGGCAGTATTTTTGTCTCTGTGACAATCTAATTTACACCCTAAATCAGTTCCTCTTCAAAGCTGAAAAAACAGTAAGATTGAGAAAATTAACAAACCATTTTCACTGTTTGAATTAAACGAAGAGTTCAATTCGAACCATAACCATCGAGTTATATCAATGTTTTGTAGGTTATTTTATTTAACTTTTGTTCTTCATTACAATTGTTCAAAATGCCTCGATGTGATGCATAGCTCAAGAAGAAGTTCAGGGAAGGCTGAATTACTAATTTACACAAAAGCAGTATGAACAGCAGCCTGTGCTGAATTTCAAAAGCTTGTTATAAACCTGAAAGTGGGTGAGATGCACAGGATTCCAGATCTTCAGAAGAAGCAACCTTATCGTTATAAAGTTAAATCACATAGTGCTCGGTAGTAGCGCATAGCTCTTAAAGTCTCATCGGGAAGAAAAAAAAAAATAATCACCTTGAGCCTGTGTGTGTTTTATCTTTGTGGGGGAAGAATGCCTTGAAAGAAAGTAATCTAGCAGAGCTCTCTTCATTATTTTACTGTGGTAAGACAACACCTACCAGGGAAATGGAAAAAAAAATTAAAAAAAACACATAGTACCTTTGGTTAGTATCAGTGCTTCCTCCTCAACTATGTTTGATCACTAAATAAACGTCTGTATTGCCATCTTAAGGGTGACTGTATATTTGACATGCTGCTAATTTAAATAAGACATAGGCGATTTTATGGTGTGATGTATTTTAAAAGCATATAGTGCATGTTTCATCTGATGTACTTAACAGAAACATATTGTCTATTTTTATGCTTTTCCCCCACCCCTTCTATGTTTAGTGATTTGCTGCATGGATAAAAGGAAACCTGCAAAAAGATGATGACGCACACATCTTGTTATTTTCTGATGGATGAAACATAATTTCCTTCAAACATTTGGAGCGAATGTAAAGGGAACCGTTCCTTTTTCTGAAAATGTAAAGAGTTTTTCACAACAGGAGATAGAATTGTCAAAAACATGGTGAAACAGCAATAATTTAGATTTTGTAATGGGCAAAAACTTGATTTTTCAAATATTAGGTGAACAAAAAAAATAAATGTTTCTGTTCATGTTTATTTTGATGCATCCACATCAAATATTCAAAAAATATTTGATATTCTTAGGTTTAATAAGGGCGAAACATCCTTTTTGAAAAAGCTTTTTGTTATTGGAATAGCACATTATCTTGAATTGTTTCTGTAGTTGCATTACAACAGGCTTAGTCTACTGGACATTTCACTATAAAGCTAAAAACCGCTGGCCTAATATTTCTGTCTTAATTTTGACGGGAGTCACCAACTAATCCGTATTTGTCCGAAAACGCATCTTGTTTTCATTCAAGATGCACCTGTCCTGTTTATTCAATGTTTTTTTGATGTTGTTGTTGTTTTTCTCAAGACAATGTTACTGAAGTAGACCTTGCTGCCAGTAACTTTATAGACTATATTTGTGTTTCCTCTCCATAAATACAGTAATACAACAGGGGTTTTAGAGTTTAGCTCTGTTTCTCTCCCAGAAAAAGCCATTAATGGAACTTCAGTCCTCATTAGCTCTGTGAATCCTTGGTTTTTCCTTTCGTTAAAGGCTCTCCTGGACCTGCTACTGTGTTTTGCTTTTGTTTCCCCCCTGTCCTCTCAATCCCCAGCCAGCGACAGCAAATGGTCTAATATGCCGAGCCTGGTTTTCCTGGAAATCTTTTTGTGTTAAAAGTCGTTGCTTTTCATCGTTGCCTCGTGCTTAGCCAGGACTGCTGCAAAATGAACGATTCTCAGCATTCAGCTCGGATGTCTAACGTCGATCAACTTAATTTGACTCCATTGTGTCATGATTATGACTGCATTAGAAAACAACTGGATCTGAATCTGACTACATGATGGAATAGTATTAGGATGAACTGGATTCAGAGGAAATTAAGTTGGATCAAATTGAATTCTGTATAATTGTAAAAAATTTGACATTTTTACCTTATAAGTTTATTTTAGTTAGGAGTTGCTGTGAATCTTTGGGTTTTTTTTAAAAAAAAATATAACTGAATGAAATTTTATTGTATTATTATTGCAAGATTTTTGCTCATTAAAACTAGAATTGCAATTATTAAACACACTTACCAATGAAGTTCTAGAAGTCTCCAAAGCTGTAACATCATCATCTGGGCTGTCCCTGCATTGTGCAAAGAGACATCAATAAATAAATCTCTAATGTTATTATTTCACAAATTATTGTGGCATTTAGCAAATAAAAACAATTTTGGTTGCTCTGATTGACTTAAAACAATAGAAGTTTGGCCTGTTTTAACTTCAGACAGTAAGAAAATAAGGTGTGTGTCTTTGTGTTTGGTGTATGTAATTTTGGAATGGACTAAATCGCCACAAGAAGAAATCAATGAAAGATAGAAAAAATATGTATTTTCAATTGTATTTTACTACACTTGATATAAAGGTAGCCAGAGAAATTTTGCTTGTATAAGAAATCTTAACTTCAGACACATTTCACAATGACTCTACAGGTTCCTAAACCAGAGGAATCAGCAATGGTTTGTCTGTCACTGGTGATTGTTCTAATAGCTGATATTTGATTCACAATAAACTGCTGAAATTTTAGACAGTTCATCTAAAGATATAATAGATTTCAAAAAGGGCTCTTATTAGCAGCCCATCATAAATATTTGATGGATGTAATAATTTTGTAGTTTGGTGAAGAGTCAAATATAAATTCTCATTAAAAAAAATACCGACGGATACTGAATTACTTAAAGCACCTGGTGGTTTTTCATGAATAATGTGTGATTTTTTTTTAAATTTATTTTATTTTTTTGTATTTTCACTCTCTGTCAGAAGGGCAGGGGTCTATCCAAAACAGATATCATTTTATGGGATTTTAACAAAAATCCATGAAGCGCCTTTAAAGTATTCAGTTTTGAAATGTTGACTATTTATGCATTTTTATTTATTCAAATAGTTTAGCGAAATGCACAAAGGGAGACCAAGTAGAGGACACACAGCAGAAGACTGGTTTAATATAATTCAGTTCTCACTGCAAGAGGATGTCTCTCTCATACACAAAAAACCTCCAGTTTCTTCTTACTGTATTCTCTGCTTCTTGTTCATAAAAGTTATTCCAAATTTACTACAAAGTGCATACAGTCCTGCTCTATCATGGCACCAGGAATCACAGACTACCGTGTTTGTCTCTTTTAAGTTTCTCCTTTGTTTATTTCATTGATCCACCATTCCGATTTGAGCACTATAAAGAATATGTTCACCCTTTAAAGATGAACAACATCAGTGCATCAGTCAGACTAATTAAAAAGTGTCAGATCTGTAGGGTTAGCAGCCCCATTTTGAGGTAGTTGTGGGCCTGAATGTGTGTGGACTTTCTACTACATAGGAAAATAAAATACACAGTCAAGCACAAAATCACAGGGACAGTTCTATGATCTGTCTCAGCTCTGTGCAGCTGATATCTACAGTAGTTCTTGTAGCACACTCTGACTGCAGGTCTCTTCCTAATCAGATATGACAAATATGCAGCAGGAATCCCTCTTGAGTCATGATGTATTGTTGAAAGGATGCAACCTATCTTTACTGTCTTTATGGTCAGTCTAAACACGCAATTTACAATCATCCAACCACACTTACAACATTAGGATGCTGACTTGTGGTTTGGTGCCTTCCCCCTGCTTGAATCTACACTATTCTGAAGGCTTGGCCGCAATCACACAGTATAACGTTGCAGATAGTTGATAGTCAATAATTCAGTTAATTGCTTGAAAGTGGCAGAACTACTTAATATCTTGCTTTTTGTTATTGTTTTGATCATTCGTTTGTCTAAGTAGTTGCTGACGCATTTTCTGTGCTAAACTCGGGATCCCGATTTATTTCTGTCTTACTGGCTATCAGTGTTTGCAAACAACGCATTATCAGTTTTCAATCTTACAGAAGTCCAATAAGTTGCTGAGCACAAGACGTAAGACAGCAGTGCTTACAAAATGTGGCAAACCTTGTGTACAAGATGAGGCAGTCGCTGTAAAGGCCTGCTGGAGACTGGTATGTTTCACAAAAGCTGGCTTAAGCTTTCTGTTTCATTTGGCTGGTATTTCTAAAAGTGGGACACAATTCGATAAAGGAAACTCCCTCTTTTAAAAACCTTTACACAATGTTTGATCCATTATAATAAACTGAGGAGGAGATCCAGACATAAACATTCTGACTGGAACAGAAACCCATTATGCTTCTTTTCTTGCTTGTTTTGTTTTGTTTGTTTGTTTCTTATGGCACCTAAAAATAACTTCACAACAGAAAATAAATATTGTGGCATGTTTTTTTTTTCTAGGTCAGAATTTGATCAAACAAGATTAGTGGAATTGTCCACAAGTATTACTTTGTACTGAAGATTAGACTTTCTTAAGTTGAATCCTCTTTGAGTGACAAAGGTTCAAAATGTCTTTGCAGAGATTGATAAGTCTTAAGAATATTGCCATGTCTCTAGTATATAACACATACTGTAATTTCTATCCTTGTATTTGTACTGTACAAGTTGGTAACCACATCAAAAACAATTGGCCATGAAAAAATAAAAATAGAAAATAGAAAGAAAAAAAATTTTGAAAAAATGTGCAAATAGGCAAATTTTCCATAAATATTTTGGAGTTAATTTTCACTGAAAATCTAACCGAATCTGCAAATACAGAAATGCAAATAGGTGGGGTTCCAGTGTAAATTGAAAAATATATTATTTTAAAAGCTGCAATATAGAATGACCTGATATTTGTGCTTTCACACAATTATTAGATTTGAGAACGTTCATCTTTGTCTTTTGCTCTTCTTATCTATGGGTGGCAAAAAGAAACAGATGCCGGCATCAGTAAAAAAAACAACAAAAAAAATCCAATAACAGCTGCTATTTATTTCACCGGCAAGCCGCATGTTTGTCTGTGCAGAATCATGGATGGAATGGAAATGTACTTTGCTCTTATTTTAGGTTTTAAATGAGAATGTAATCTTCACTAATTTCAACCAAGAGCTATGAGAGAATCTGTGTGAGTCAACAAAAAAAGTAAAGAAAAAAAAATCGCTGTGGATTTTTCATGCAAATCCTGTTGCTGGAAAAGTAGAAAGTTTAAAGGAAACCACAGGAGTATTGCATGACAAACTCGTGAGCTTTCATTCGATGTGGTGGGGGACTTCAATGCAGCCAAGATGAAGAAAAAATATATTTCATGACAACAACAAGACAAAGGATGTTCCAAAGCTGGAAGACCAAAAAGGGAGAAAACTTAAACTGGAAACAATCAAGCTGAGCTTGACAAAGAAAAAACAACTTGAAAAAGTAAGACGATGTCAAAAAAGTGAGCCTGATGAGGAGCAACAGAAAAGCTAGAAGTCTGCACTGAAGGAGTAAAAGACTACAAGTAAAAGAGGTGCAAAAACAGATTTCTTTCCCCTTCCTTTTCTATTCATTTCAGGGACCTGAGAATAAACAGCATAAAACAAACCAAAAAATAAATAAAAAATTAAGATTGAAATGCAAAATTCAAAAGTTGCAGTGAATGACTTATTTCGCATCATGCAGAGTATCCTATTTTTTAGTTTCTTTGTGACATTTAAATGTTTTAGATTAACTCATTTAGCATCAAACATAACTTGAGTGAATACAACAGTCATTAAAGGTAAGTCGCTTTCCAAATCAACCATGTCCTACATGAAAAACTGACTGCTTGTTGTTAAATCTTGAATTATCTGTGATTAATGACAGATTTTAGAAAGTTAATTTTACCAATTATATTTAGGCTTGACCACTGCCAGAGTTGAGGCAAACAAGAGTCCAAACCTGTCAGAGCACATGAATTTGGAATAACAAATCTCAAAATACAACACATTATACACCAAAGGCATTTTAGAACAGATGGAAAACAAGGCCAATGACATCCATATGTCTGGAAGTGGTTTAAAAGCCATTTCTATGGCTTTGGGACTTCAGCAAAACAATGAGAGACATTTTCCACAAATGAAAAAAACATGAAATTGTATTGGACCTTCCAGAGACTAGTCGGTGTTCCAAAACTCTTCCTGGAAGAAGCGCATCCAACAACTCACCCAGAAGGTCAGAAAAGAACTCAAAGCAACATCTAAAGCACCGCAGGTCTTCAGTTAAGGTCAATGTTCTTGATTCGGAAACGAGAACGTGACAAAGCAAAAATGGCCTCCAAGTCAAAAAAAGTATCAAGTACACAGCAACTGAAATTAATCATATTTTCAAATTCATTTATATTTTTGTGGTATAAACAGTGAAGAAAACGGTGAAAGTAAAATGGCCAACGATACTATCATTTAGATTTTCAATCAATATTTTCAATTAAAATTTATTGAGAAAATGATAGATCAAAATGCTTATCATGATAAGACGTTTTTCACGAAAAATGATAAACGATATGATGAATGCCCACCCCTAAGTAGAATCCTTATTATGATCACATAGTCATTAATCTGAGATTCAGTTTTTATCAGGTTTATTTTTTTTTATTACCAATGCTTGAGAGAGGCAGGAGTAACTTTAACTAAATTAAAGTCTATTAATGTCTTTGAGACTACTCTACAGTTGATCTGCTGCTTTTCATTAAAAGATTTTTCACAGAAGCCGTCGGAGTTATTATTGCTTGTCATGTGGATCTTAGCTGGAGTAGAACTGGAAGGTCAGTGTTTTTCAATTACAGATCGTATTACGGATATCTGGTATCAGATTCAGGTGTTAGCCTGAATGCTGCAGGCTACATGGACTGAGACAACAGGCATTGTGATAACTTAGATGAGGCTACAAGATGTGGGGAATTTTTATATTTATGGTCTTTATAATCTATCTGTTTGGAGAGTAAAAATCCAAAGCAGAAGTAGATTTTGAACTAATAAAATTGGTTTAAAATGGTATTTAGTAGTAAATTAAATCATTTTGATTCTGATTTGAATGAAATATTTGATCATATCATATACATTATGTTGATAATAAAAGTAAAGATAGAAAACATAAAAATCATCACATTATTTTTGGCTATATATCTTTCATTGCTGACAATCCCTGCAAAGTGCTCTAAGTATGAAATGTACCTATTTTTCTACAAGCTGTTTCATTACATTATTATAATGTTATTGAAAAACATACAACCACTGCATTCAGCCATATTTTTAAATATATTAACATTTAATGATCCCCTCTTGGAACCAACAACGGACAAATAGTTTAGACAGTAAAAGTAACAATAACTGTCACTCTTGGGGCTTTATAAACACAATTCCTTCCATTGACAATAAAAAATATAACATTATCCTTCCTAAATGAACTCATAATGGAATTGCTTAAAATGAAAATATTTATACAAACTCTCATCCCACATACAGTTTATTCTTGAGTTCTTACTTATATTTTTATATTGTTTATATAAATTACATAATTAATATTTGTTAGATTATAAAACAATATAAAACAATATTTATATTTGTTATATTTTGATCCAATACGTACTTCATAAGCTATCAAATGGGCTCTTGGAGCACAATAAATTTAGGTTTTCCAAAAGTCTTTAAACACTTTCATTTCTTTGAACTTTGGCTGCATCTGACCATTTTTCAGTGTTTTTTTGTTTCTTTTTCACTTGACTCTGACTTGTGAGTCATTCATAAAGCCATTGGATAAACAAGTGGTCATAACATAACAGATGTTTGAGCAAAGAATTGATTTTAAATTCTCTTGGTGACTTGCTACAGCACAAAAACTGAATATGTGTGACAATCATTAGTATTACCAAAGACAACTCACTTTGGGAGCATAAAAGAGCTTTTTAACACCATCAAAGTGATTCCTAAGATCTTCAAGATCATTTATTTCTCAACATTTGTGCAGCATCTCTGTAGGATTATTTTCCTGAGTCTTAAAAAAATTTCTTCCAGGTACTATGATAAATTTTAATACAAGATTTTACTGTATTCAGTTGTATAAGTGCATCCCTGCAGCATGATGCTGCCACCACCATGTATTACTATAAGGGTGGTGTTAGGGTGAGGCGAAGAGCTAGTTTTCCACCCACAAATAACATTAGGTTTTTCCCACAAAGTTACATTTTTGGTCTCAACTGACCAGAGTACCGTCTTTCTCTTGTTTTCTTTGTCCCCCCCATGAATTGTGGCAAACTTTAAACGGCTCTAAGCCTTCTTAGAGTTTTTGTCAGCGCTCTTTGCACTTTCAAAAAATTCAATTTTTGTGGAGTGCATAATCAGTTGTCACAACCAGTAGTTCTTCTCAGGTCAAATGCGTCTCTGACCTGTCTGCTCTTCACAGTCACATTGGATTTAGACTAAAATTAAACTACCTGAACTCCACTTACTAACTAGTTGACATGTGATAGCAATTGATTTAGCTGGATTTTAATCAACGATGTTAGAGTAAGCTTCACATGCAATATGAGCATCACATTTTCCAGAGTTTTATTTGTAGCAAAATTAAGCCATCTATACATCTCTTCTCTTTGAGTTCACAAGCATGCATTACTTAGTGTTAATGCACAACATCAAATACCAATGCAATGCTTTTGTGTCTCTCTGACTGTAGAACTTCAGATGGTGTGAATCTTTCTGCTGTTCAAACATCTGTCCTTTCTGGGAAACTAAGACACATGCCTTAACAAACACTTCTAATACCATGATCATTGCCTACTTATTTTATTGCAACACGATGTCATGCAGCGACAACATGCATCCACCTTAACCTTTTCATGAACCGTTCACACCTCACACACCGCAGCAGCATTTTATTTCATTCACAGCACCAGATGGTTTTATGTTTCAAACGTAAAAACTCTTCTTTCAAATAAGCTCTAACGCAGAGTTGCAATCGATTAAAATATTTGGCAATTTAATGGAGGCTGTAGAACATAACACGGTGCATTACATTAAGAGTTCATGTTCTAACGCATAATGATGATGAGTAAAGTCTGCTAGTAAAGGACAAGGAGGGCGTATTATGAATTCATTTTAAAAGGTCAAATCCATTTGGTTTTCTTTCAAAATGTAATATGAGCAGTTTTAAATGGTCTGAATCTTTGTTGGTGTTTTTGCTCTCTTCCTACGATTCGGTGGGACTACCCATGCAGGCATGTCAAACAGCTTCCCTACGTAGCGTATTTACTGATAATTCGAGCACATTTCTACATTCTGGTCGCATCATTTTTTTCTTTGCAATGCATTTTCAATAAAATATTTCTGTCTTTCAGAGCTCTGCGTTTTTATTTTTTCTTTCTGTCTTTGTTTTTTTTTCTTATGCTCTTCTCTCCCAGCTTTATGCTCAGTATCTTTTTTTCTCCCTCCCCTCCCTCTCTCCGTCCTTCTTTTTCTTCCTCCCTTATTTTTTTTTTCTTTTTTCTTCTTGAGCCGCTTGCTTTTCATTCTATTTTCTATCATTGTTTTTCTTTTCTCTCTCGCCTAGGGACCCCATTTTTCTCCCTCTCTCTTTCTCTCTCTCCCCCCCTTTCTCTCTCTTCCTCTATTCAGGTTTTCTTTATTCTCCTTTCTGAATAGTTGTGGTACTTTAAGGGGAAGGGGAAGGCGAGGGAGAGGGGAGGGAGGTTAGTTTCAGTCAAAGCTGCAGAACAAAACTTCCTCCCACACCACATGCAGTGTCTCTTGGAATGAGTTTGTCACTGACTTGAAGACACATCCCCCCCCCACCAGCACCACCACCACCACCACTCCTATGTGTACCACCATGGACGACAGCCTTGCAGTGATTTGGTTTTAGGCCAGCAGACATCCACATGTTCCATACAGACTATTGTCCTCCTAAATATCAGGAAGAGTTGCTTGTTTGTGCGTGGAGTATCACATGGTGACACATGATGCGTTTTAAAAACCAGCCCCAGCCGTGTAGGAATACCATTATCTCCCGAGTGAGGTGCGTGGAGGGAGGCATTTGTGCTTCATGGAAACATCTTCATTGCTGCAGAGGACTGACAAGCTGCCTCATACATGCACAATCTCCTCCGCTGCTGGGATCTCACTTGGACCTTGCACAGATGAGTCCAGTTCACAAATAGCAAAGCCACACAGGCAGTTTGCAAATGCAGCAATATGCAGGGAGGAAGAAAGAAAGAAAAAATAACTATTAGTGAAGACACACAAAGACAATTCACAGCAGCCAGTTAATCTCCAGATATCATGACAGAAATCATTTCTTTCTTTATGACATTGAAAGACTACATCCACCTGCACCTATGCTTCCCATCTCACACACGCACTCACATTCTCTCTGAGACGGCTTATGACTCAATGGCGTTGAAAGAAAGGGGGTTGGATAAATTGGAAATGATTAAAAATGCAGAATTGACAGGGAAACCGATAAAAAAAAAAACTAAAAAAAAAAACTTTCTCTTCTCTTCTATAAGTAAGAACCAAAACCAGCATGATGGAATGGCAGGCTTGAAGGGGAGAGAAAGGTGAAAGACAGATGAAAGTGAAGAGAGATAAAAGCCAGAGTGAGGAGGGTGTGGGATAAAGCAGGAGGAAGGGAGGCAGAGATGAAAGCAAAATGAGAAAGATAAGAACAGAGTGAGAGAGACAGAGAGGGAAACGGAGGAAGAGATAGATAGTGTACGGAGCAGAGAGAGAGGTAACCATGGAAACAAGAGGAAGGTACAAAAGAAGAGATAGACAAAGGGGGTTTGATTTAAAAAGAATGAAACTTGGACGAGAGAAAAGTAATTCCGACAGAAATTTGTTACCAGGAGGTGGAGAGATAATATATATATATATATATATATATATATATATATATAAAAGAAGAAGAGGAGCGACATCCATGGAGGGACAGCACCTGAATGTGGACGCCCGCACGCGGGCGCAGAAGGCACTCCAGAGACCTCTAGTGTTAATAGGCTTCTGTGGTTCATTGTGGGCCTCACCTTGAGTAAATCTGGGGCCATATCTCTATGTAGGACACTCGCAAAGCAAAGACAGTCAAATATCCCAGGTTTCCCTTTTTTTTATGTCCGTCACACACAGATTTCAAATGCAGACGCAGAGACTATATAGTGTCTTATAATCAGAGTTTGCCATGAAGCACATAGCAGGAAGAGACTAAAATAGGATAAAGTACCTTAGCGAGATTCCTCTCCCACCTTGTTGCAATGAAAAACTGCACTTCTGATAAGAAGGTATAAGTTGGTCCTGCTCTGTGTTTGCTGACTTATTGAATGAACTTGGGGTGCATGTTGAATTCTGTACTGCAGGCTATCCATTCCCAATGAATAAATGCAACGTGCCCATATATTAGGATTCATATTTGTATATCTATATAGAGTTACAGACAGACAAGAGGGGGATTTTTTTATTATTTTTTTTATTCAGTGGTTTTTGAGTCTCTTGTGGCTATCCCTCCTTCTCCCTTCCCCCTCTCTGTTTTTCTCTCCTTTCTGTCTTTCTCTTTCGTCCTCTGTCTCTGTTTCTCCCCCTCCCTCACTCCCTCCCTTCCTCTTTCTCTTGATCTCTCTCTCCTCCTCTCTCTCCTGCTCTCTCATGCCCCCCTCTTTTTCTCTTTCTCTATTTCCTTCCATAGCTCTCTGTCTCACTCCCGCTCCCCCCTCTCTGTTCCTTTTATATCCTCCTTGCTGAATGCTCTTCTCCTCTCCTCCCTCAACTCTGTCTTTTCTCCTTTATATTCAGTCTCTTTTTTTTTCAAGCTCTCCCCACACTCTTTTCTCCAATGTTGTCTCCAAGCAGAGTTATTGCATTGGTAATATTCTGTCTTTCCATTTAGTAACTCCACTGCAAAATGGAAAATGTAATATTTTATTTAGTTTTCCTTCTCTTATGTTTTACTTTTATTTTATTTTTTTCTTTGCTCTGGCCATCTCTGCATCCTGTCAGCCAGTTTGCTAAGGAATGATTTTGCTGAGAGAATTGTTTAAATATTAAGACTACGGAAGGGGAAAAAAGCAAGCAAACAAGGGAAAATATCAATACTGAACCCAAAACTTAAAGTTGAAAGAGACTGCTGCAAAAGTTGCTCTTCTTTTTCATGACGAAGACCCTCCTGCTTCTTCTTACCGACCAGGGTGTGGCTACTTTTTTCTTAGTGTTTTCCCATATTCCATCTGCATTGCTACGATTCGAGCTGTCTTGATTGTCTCTTCTGCGCTTATGAAAATCCCTGCTGGTATTTTTTTTTGTCTCCATGTGAAAGCCTAATTACAGCAGCTAATCATGCTTGAGACTTACTATTATATCAGCATGCCTTGCAGAGGTGAGACTGATCCAGCACTGGAAATAACAGAAGGTGTGTGGGCTTGATGCTGCAGACACAGGTCTGAGAAGATGGCCTGCAGAAAAAAAAAAAAAGAACAGTGACATCACTCAAAAAAAAAAACCCAAGAAAAAAAAAGTTCACAACTAAGCGAGAGCTTATTACTCTCAATGAGAATTCTTACCTGAAGACTGAAGAGGCAACTTCCTTAAAAGAGAGCAGCACAGCTCCCAGTTTGCCTGACAGGGAGAGGATGTTAAATTATGGCCATCACCCGGCACAGCGTCTCATACGCAGGCTGAGCAAACTGGGGCTGCATGGTGCCTGTCACTGGGCTGCATGGAGGAACAACACTTACTATATAAGCTCAAGGCGTTGACTGAAAGAAAGTACAGAGAAACCAACGTTACAGGCGTAAATATGTGTGAAAAGCCTTAACATATATGTAACCATTTTTACAGTGGAATAATTTCACGTGATTTTTTTTTTTGAGAGGCGAAGGGCAGATACATTCTTTAATTAAAAAAAAAAGTTGCCTATGTGGCAAGGAAAAGCCCAGTAGATTTATTTTTCACAAGTGGAGTGTTACAGCTTTGGTATAACACTCAATATCATATATTTTGAAAATATTCACTTTTTATTATTATTATTATTACTTTGAGCTCATTTCAAATGCTATGGACATGCAAAGGGGAAAAAAAGGTAGAAATGAAAAATAAAGAAAAGGAGAAGGGGAAAAGTTAAAAGAGAAAGAGAGAAATAAGAAGGAAGACAAAAAAGAAGTATGCCTTTACATTCACATAAAGAGAAGAAAAAAAAACAGAACTGAGAAACCAGAGTAACAGATAACATATATGATATATAACTATACCAACGTCACTGAAAACCACTTGTACTAGTTAGTATAAGATGTATTTAGTGGCAACTGCAGCCAAAAGATAGTGTTTCTGTAAACCCCTGAATTCAAGTATCCATGTGCAAATTTAAAAATAATAAAAAAAAGCAAACCACAAAATCATTATTTGTGACCCTGCAGTCATACTTTGAACTGTACAATTTTCAATAGAACAGCACTTATTCTTCTTCTGGAACATTTTACGAAATTGAAGCATACAGAGAAAAGGGTTTTTGACCATTCCCTTTTGAACATTCTTTCTAGATCTTTGGCTCTCAAATGTTGTATTAGATACACAATCTTAATTTTCCAAAAACATTTTCCACAACATATTGGCAGATACAAGTACATATTTTTGACTTTTTCTAGCTGGTTAAGTGATTTCACATAAACAAGATAATTACATGAAAAAGGAAACATTCTTTGAAGGTCAGAAATGAACCAACCGGATCTCTGTAACTGCAGCGTTGGATTGTGGCATAAGCGAGACAAGAGTAACCAAGAGCAATTTGACTTGTCAACAAATGCCTACTTCTGAACTTGTTTAAAAAGTTTATTAAAGACAAACTTTGGAAGAATTTGAAATTCCTTTGAATTTATTTTGAATTCAAATTTTTTAGAAATTAAAAAAAAAATTAATAAATGTAATAAAACAATACAAGGCATTGAAGCTTGATAGGTATCTCACTGATTTTAGGATTTCTGTTCTCTGGATCTCTCAACTGGTAAAAAAAAAAGATCTTTCTATCTAAAGTAAACCAGCAGTCTGCATTGTGTCATTGACGTTGCATCAATCCATTCTCTTCCTCAGCAAGCATTTAGCAACAGTGGGCTGTCAGTGGCATTGAGTTTTTAACTTTGAAGCAATCACTCCTGTTAAGCAAGATAAATAAGGCCACTGGCTAAAAGAACTTCCACTCTGTGTTGCACTTTTCTACTACAGAGAACGGAAAGATTAGAATTAAGAATGTGGAGTTCCTAGAAAGTCTGATAAGCTTTAAAAAGTGTGTAACTTTCACCACTTTTATTTTAAAAGACACGTTCGGGGTTAACAACAATTGAGCCACTGATATTTGAGACAGCTACTTATTCACATGGAAATGTTTCCCTTCTGAATAAAATATAACCAATTAAAGTTTAGCTGTTTCTTATTAGATTGAAGTACTGCAATAGAGAATAAATTCATTTTAAAGCTTTTCCCACAACAAATTTGACTGCATTAAAAAAAAACTTATTAATAGCATTTGCTTTAACCCCTTCAAACCAGAAAAGTAAATTGACATCGATAAATCGCTTGTGATTCATTGAGGTTTTTCTCATGGGTGAGTCAGACAGTTGATATCAGGATGTGTTGCACCCCATCACCACCACCGCCGCCGCTGCCACCTCTCCTCTGTCCCTCCCTCAAGCTCTCCATCTCCTTGACTTGGTCTCTTTCTCTTGTTAGAAACAATAAGTTCTAACTTTGACCTACATCTCACAGAGGATGTGACACTCATGCATGGCCACCCTATGGATAAACAGCTCTAAGCAGGCCTGCTTTGGAAATGGATACACAGTAGACATATTAACCATGTGGAGAACAGAAAGTGTGTTCTTCTTCTGTGTGCGACTGTGTGTGTGTGCTTGTCCCCTGATCTCTAGCATCAGACAAACACATTTGAAATCCCAGATGAGGGTTAGTGCACTCGAGAGCAGACCAATGGTTCACATCCCTCTCTCTTCCTGCTTTAGTACCTGTAGAAATTATATTTTACTCTCACTTGTAGCCATGAGTCTCATCCCATGTAAATGTAACTAAAGTAAATGGACAAGCAAGCCTTTTTTCCCCCTTTCCTTTACTGATACGAAGATTCAGGCCTGGAAAGGAGCCAGAGCTTTTCCTACTCTCTCCCCCCCTCCAAAAAACTTTTGTTGTCTGTGTCTTTTTCATTTTCCCCATAGGCTAGTTCTGTGTTGTTTTATGTACGTGTCCCTTGTTGTTTCTTCCATGTGGTTTCTTTGTCTTTCAGCCTCTTATCTCTTTGTTTCTTCCCTTGCTCTCCTTCTATTTTCTCTCCCTCGACTTCCTGCTATCTCTCCGCCTCGCTCACACCCTCACTCAATCTCTTTCTCTTTCCTCTCCCCTCCCCTCCTTCCCTCTCATTCCCTATCTTCCCCTCCACCCTCCTCCCTCCCCCTCCGCACCCCTTTCTCTCTATCTTTTCTCATTCTCGCAGCACTCCCAGCTGCTGATGATTGATCAAGGTTTTCAAGGTTTGCCCTTTCCTGTTATTTAGCAGGAAATGTTTATGCACAGTTCTCAGTCTTGCAGTCACAATTGGCATGTGTCCACACTGTGTTTGTTGTGCCTGTCTGCACCTACTCCTGCTTGTCTCACGTTCACTTTTTTAAATTTTTTTTGTTTGTTTGTTTTAGTGTGTTCACAAGGACAGTAAAGGCGAGATAATATAAAAAAATATCCGTCTAAATTATGAGGTTTGTCATTAGAGGCGACCTCGTCAGTTCTCATCCGGCAGGTAGAACACTCTGCCACACCGTTCTCAAAGAAATCTGGAAGTTCAATAGTTAATGCCTTCTCTTTGCTGTTTTTTCCTTTTTCCTCACTCCCTCTGTCTCTTTCTATCTCCTTCTCCTCTCTCCATTCCCTTTGCTCCCACCCCACCACCTCCACTCCTCCTTCACTTCTTTTCTTTTCTCTTGCTGATGGACTCCTCTTTTTTTATTTTCACACTCCACCATCCCCCTATTTTATTTTTTTGCTCCTGTTTTCCTCCACACACCCTGCTCCTCTCTTTTCACCGCATTTTCTTTCAACTCAGTATCTGTCTTTCCATCCCCACCTCTTCCCCCAACCCACGCCCCCCTTTCTTTCTTCCCTGTCTTTTATTCTTTCTCTTTCTTTCGCCACATCCTTTCTTATACCCCAGCCTCCCCCTTCCTCCTCCTCCCACAGTTCTTCTTTACCTTCTTCCTCCTTTTTTTGCAGCATTCTCTCTTTCCCTCCCCCACGCCAGTTCTCTTTCCTCCCCTCTCTTTTTCTTTCTGCCCCCCCTTGCTTCCTCCACTCAGCTTCACTCCCCCTCCTTCTGCTTCTTTCTTCCTTATTCTTTCTCCCCCATGTCTGTCTCCCTCCCTCCCTCTTTCCTAACTGCTTTTCTCTCTCCTCTCTTTCTCCTACTCTTCCTTTGTCACTCTTTTTTTCTCCCTCCTTCTGAATTTCTCAGACAGTATACTTTATACTTAATTAGCTTGGATGAAGAACTCTTCGCTCTCTGTGAAAAAGTTAAAAAACGTAAGCTTTTCTCAGACATTATCTGTCTGTTTTGTCACTGACAGACACACCTCCACCCATAGAGTCTCTGAATGTTTGACAAAGTCTGTGGCGTCTCTGAGTGAGCACAAGCACCTAATAATATTATATATATATATATATATATATATATATATATATATATATATATATAATATATATTCAGCATTGGTCTGGAATATATATATATATATATATATATATATATATATATATATATATAAGTGTGTGTGTATGTCTTAGTGTGCGCTACTGTTAAAAAGAGGGAAATGCAAAGTATCAAGTGTGATCAAGACAAGATAGTAGTAGCTGAAGAGAAATGTGTGTTGAAGGGTCATGTTGAATTGTACGTAGTGAGAAAGGGAGATAAGATGTGTGTGTGTGTGTGTGTGTGTGTGTGTGTGTGTGTGTGTGTGTTTATGAGAGAAAAGAAGAGAAAAGTGAGATGGGAAGGAGAGGGTGGGAGGAAGAGAAAGAAATGGGGTGATGCTGTGTGTGTGTGTGTGTGTGTGTGTTGGGGTGAGGGCTGTTGGAGGGTGGGGGGGTACGAGGGGGGGGTGGGGGGGCAGGCACAGTCAGTTCTGATAACAGCAACAGTGGGAGGAGGATGAGCCGTGGGACCGCCCCACTCTCCCGCAGATATAAATAGGAGGTGGATTTTTTTACTCTACTCATTTCTCCTGAAGGATGAGATCCCTGAAACACCTCAAACATCACTCCAGGAGCAATGTGGTGAGTCTGGGACCCGAATACACTGGGGGAGATGTAAGGGTTGTGTTAGAGAAGGGGGTTGGGGGTTGTTGGGGACTTGTTTTTAGCACTTTGTCAATGAGGTGTTTACCATAGTCCTGTCTGCGCTCTTACCCAGGAGTTATAGGAAGGAAGGGGGAATGTACTTTTCACGTGTGGCATGAGTGCTGCGGCGTGTGGACGTGTTTTCTGGAAGAGCCGCTTTCTGTCTCCGTTCTAATTGTTTGTCTTTAGGTGTCTTTCAGTCTTACAACTTTAAATGTGAAAGTGCGCCACTCTCGCAATAATTACCCTACCTTCCCTGTCTACTTGTCATTTGTCTTCCTCTCTTTCATTTTGTCAGCCTTTCATTTTGCTGTGCTTTTTCTTCTCTCCACAGCCCTCCCTTCCTTCCTCCTTCACCTCTTTCTCTTACTCACTCTGTCTTTCTGTCTCTCTTCGGCTGCCCCCCTCACCACCACCACCCCTCCATACACTCACACCCCCCTTCTCCTTTTCCTTTCTCTCTTCACTCCTCTCACACGCTCACTCAATCTCTCATTCCCCTTCCCTCCCTCCCCTCCCCTCTTTTCTTTATCTTTCAGCCCCTCCATCTCATTTCTCTCTCTGTCTCCCTCCCTCCACTCCTCCCCCGCCCACAGCTCTTTCTCCTTCTCTTCATACCTCCCTCCCTCTTTTCTCTTTCTCTCTCACTCACACACGCTTTCAAATACACACCCAGTCTCTTTCCTTTTCTTTCCTCACAAACACACAGTCTGTCTCTGTCTGACTACTTTAAAAGCAGTAATTATAAATGACATGGTTATCAGGGCATCCAGGTCTACTCCCCTCACCCATGCACACACACACGCACACACACCTTTATTCCTGTTCTTTATCTCCTCTTTCTTTCTGCCTTTTCTCTGTCTACTCTTTTCTTTTCTCTCAGCATTGTGTCAGGAAAAGGAAGCAGCTTTTTCTTACATGGCACATTGAAAGCTGCGGAGTGCTACCTGAAAATAAACACAGGGTCAGAACTTCTCAAAGTAATGTTTCAGCCAGTCTGATCCATGCTGATATTTAATTTAAATCATGTCTTCATATACAACAGAAGGCCAGTTTCTTCCAAATGTGAGCATCAGGGTCTGAAACACTTAAAGATTATACAATTGAGTTTTCTGCATTGGTCTGGAATATAGAATGAGTTCAAAGCCCAGTCGAATGTCGGAGCTTTGAACTTATGAGACCGCCTGCCAGCATATATCATCTTGTTAAAGAGGTTCAAGTTTGAAGGCATTATGAAGTTGGCCACAGTGCTCAAAGAATCAATGAGACGGTTTGCTCCAGTGATGGGCCGACTGTGGTCAAGCCAGGCCGTCCCAGGACCCCACAGGAAGTGCAGAGGACAGTCCACGGAAGTCGGCTTCCTGACCAGGACCTGCATCCCTTGTTGTGTTCTTTATTATTCTAAAGCCTGTCAAGGAAGGAAGCTGAGCGCGAACACAGATCTACCTTATCTCCTCGATCTAATATTCTTTGGATTCCGACCGAAGACACAAAGGCGGCATCTGAACGCACCTTTCTTATTGTGAAAAAAAAGATCTTAACACATGCAAGCTGAAATCATTTTAGCATTCGGTTACAGCTTTATGAGCCTGAAATATGAGGGTATATTTTGTTCTAATAAAATATTAAGTAGTACTTTAACAGCTGTTTCATCAGTCCAGTTTCCATTATGCCTTATACCATGTGTGTGTGTTTGCAGGATGAAGGAAGTAGCTGTTTGGTGCGATCTTTTCCAAAGATGACTGAAGCCCACATGGATGTGGGCACACAAACAGAGCCTGTGGTGGTGTTATCACTTGCTCAAGCTGCTGTTCTTGGACTCATCTCCCAGAATGAAATATTTGGGGCTACCATTGCCCCAAATGGCTTTTACACAGGGGAGCCAAAAGAGTGTCCTCCTCCTCCTCCTCCTCCTGAGGCAGCGGAGTATGAGTATGCTGACCAGCTGATAGGTGCTAACGGGGACTACCTGGCCGAGCCTGCTGGTGAGCAGGAGCCTCAGCCGCACTGCAGTGAGAGAAGACGCCCTGGTCCCCGTGGGAGAACCAAGAGGCCAAGGAGCAACGGAGAGATGGAACCTCCCGAGCACAAAGACGTTGCTCCACAGGCCCAGGTTAAAGGTGAAAGACTTGATTTTGACGCCCCTCCTTCCTGCATTCACATGAATAACAGACACTCGTCCAGCAAGTTAGAGGATTCAATCACCCGTCATGCCTCCTTGAAAGAGGAACAGACCTGTGGAAACTGTTCGTCATGTGTGAGAGATACGTCCATCCCACAGACAGACGAACAGACAGAACCGGAACATGAAGACAGTTCTGTTAGGGAGAAAGAGAGGAAGGAAGAAGAGTTAGTGGTAGCGGAAGAAGAGGAAGAAGCACTGAACCTAAAGACAACTGGAGAGAATAGCAGTCCTCTGGAGAATCGTTATTATGATTCCAATGAGGTGGCCTACGAGTCTGCTGACATGCCGATGCAAGGAGAATATGAGGAGAATGGCCAGGCACAGGCCATGCTGTGGTCAGACCCAGAGGGGCTCGCCAGACGAATGCAGATTGACAGACTGGACATAAATGTACAGATTGACGAGTCTTACTGTGTGGATGTAGGAGAGGGTCTGAAACGCTGGAAATGTCGTATGTGTGAGAAGTCCTACACGTCTAAATATAACCTTGTCACTCATATCCTGGGTCATAATGGAATTAAGCCTCACGAGTGTCTGCACTGCGGGAAGCTTTTCAAGCAACCGAGCCACCTTCAGACTCACCTGCTCACTCATCAGGGGACCCGACCCCACAAATGCACAGTGTGTGAAAAAGCATTCACACAGACTAGTCACCTGAAGAGGCACATGCTGCAGCACACAGATGTTAAGCCTTACAGCTGCCGCTTCTGCGGCCGTGGCTTTGCCTACCCCAGTGAGCTGAGAACCCATGAGAACAAACACGAAAACGGTCAGTGCCATGTCTGTACCCAATGTGGGCTTGAATTTCCAACCTACGCCCACCTGAAACGTCACTTAACCAGCCATCAGGGTCCGACTACGTACCAGTGCACTGAATGCAACAAATCTTTTGCGTACCGGAGCCAGCTGCAGAACCACTTGATGAAGCATCAGAACGTTCGACCCTACGTTTGTCCAGAATGTGGGATGGAGTTTGTGCAGATCCACCACCTTCGACAGCATGCCCTCACCCACAAGGTACTGGATGTTAATTTTTTTCTTTATGTTACTAAATCCTTAGTTGAAACAAGATCACAAACACTAAAAGATGTTTTGGATGAAAGTGTTTAGCTTTTTCCTGTCAGTGTTTTATGCATTAACATAGATGTAAAATTGAGCCAACTGCCATTCTTATATCACAGGCTATTCTCTAAAACCAGTTGCTTTGTAAGCATAGTCTTCAAAGGCTTTGAGTTTTTGTGTTCTCAACCCCACCCCCAACATGTGTTTTGTTTCATTTGCAAAGCTTCTTCTCTTCCTATTTGATGATTCACACAGTCTCTCTTGTAGTATATGTGATGTATTCTTTTATTTTTAACCGTAGACATCTTTTGTTCATGACAAGCATTGCCAAGAATTTTTAGAACCCTCACATTTAGATAATTTCTTCTGATTTCGACTTGACCACTTTGTGTTTCCTTCCAGGGCATGAAAGAATTCAAGTGTGACGTGTGTGCCAGAGAATTCACTCTGTCAGCCAACCTGAAGAGACACATGCTGATCCATGCCAGTGTAAGACCCTTCCAGTGCCACATCTGTTTCAAGACCTTTGTCCAGAAGCAAACCCTCAAAACGCACATGATCGTCCACCTTCCTGTCAAACCCTTCAAATGCAAGGTTGGTATGCCAAAGGAGTATAAATATCACGTTGAACCAAACTGATGCAGGTTACTAATTCTTCACCCTCCTCCCCCAGGTCTGTGGGAAGTCATTCAACAGAATGTACAATCTGCTTGGCCACATGCACCTCCACGCTGGCAGCAAGCCCTTCAAGTGCCCTTACTGCACCAGCAAGTTCAACCTGAAGGGCAACCTGAGTCGACACATGAAAGTTAAGCACGGTATTATGGACACCACAATAGATGGACATGGTGAGTGGCTTTTGCTCTTGTCCTAATTAGACCTCTTTGGAGCTAATGAAGTTGATGAATATGTTCATAGGGTTTACCAACAGCACGTCTCCAAGTGGACTATTCCGAGGGCTTAACGTCACACAATTGTCACTCAGTCTGTCCCTAATGGACTTTGACTCAGCATGTACAGCAACATAGTGGCCAAGCATTTTGATGTTTCTGTCACTCTCTCCGCATCTGTTTAGTAAATATAGGAGTGCCTGGATAAGACATGCCGGTCTCTATCAGTAAAGTCTGATGCAGAGGACGGGCAATCTGCTGGATGTCCTCAATGTGGCCATGTGGCTTTAGGAAGAGATCTATGCATGTGTGCAACCACGTCTGTTATTGAACGCAGCATTCCCCTTCCTTTGTCAGAACCCCCCCAGGAGACAGAAGGGCAAGAGGAGTATGAAGAGGAGAGCTTTGAATTCAGTGAGCGAGAAAACCGCGCCAACAACAACAACACACCCGATGTGGCCAAACTATCTCAAATGGAGTACTACAGCAACTATGGGAAGGGTGCAGGGCGCTTTAGTGCATCAGGGATAGTACCAAGTACCCCAAACTGAACATGTGCGTGAACTCATTTAATTTAGGTTTGTTTATTTTGTTTAATTGCTATTAAAGGCAAAACGGTTAAGTTCCTCCCTAAAGGGATAGCTTGTGTTTTTTTTAATTGAGGTTCTTTGAAATTATCAGCAATAGTTTCATGACCTGTAATTCAAATGCTGTATCACTGAGTTTGTAGAAGAATAAGGAAACTATCAGAGCAACTGAGAACTAATAGCTGGCAACATACTATCTAAGTGTTTCAGATGATTCTTAGCATTTTTAAAACTAAAAATCTGTCCACTGAGGTACAGATGTATGTTAAACATCTACACTTTTACAAGAGACTGTTGTTAAAGCCAGTAACTTAAATGTTCCTGTGCACAGGATGCAGGCAGCTCTTTGATGTCCATTGGGCGGATCAGGTGGATGACACAGAATCAAAGTAACTTAGTGTAGTAAAACACATGTCACTCAATTGAGAAAAAGACAAACTTAACAACAACCACCCTGAGAAAGTGTAGAAAGTTGATATCTCTTAATATAGTGCTGTACCCCCTAGGATGAAGTTAGTCAACAATCCCACTGAGGTTTTCTTTACTTTAAGACAGTCATTGCAATAGAGATGAGACCTATGTGCTACAGGTAGAGAAACCATTGCTGATAACTTGAACAAACCTAACTTTAAAAAATCCCAACAATCCCTTTGGGAATATGAGGAAGCCCAGCAAACTGCACATTAATATGCACTGGAATCACTCAAAATCTGCAAAATGTGAAAAAAAAAATGGATTATTAAAGGTTATAAGAAAAAAGCAGCATAGAAGTATTTAAGTGAAAATGCTACAAGATCAACAAGATCATAACCTGAGCCCTAAAATAAAGCACATTTTTAGCAAGAGGAAATGCATGTTACATTGCAGTTAGACAATCCGTGTGCTGGGGTTTTACCAGTGTGAGCTGTGAGGGAAGGGAACAGGTGCTCTTTCACCTACCAAAGCTTATCAAAAGGTTAATGATTTTCTTTGATTTATACTGTGATAAAAAAAATTAAAAACTGTAAAAAAATGTTCTGTGCTTTACTGCATTTTATTGTACAGCGTTTCAGTCCTGCTGTATGTTGGCTGGTGCATCGCACTAGAGGACCACTGTGTCTAATTTTTACATTTTGCATTAACAACCATCCTCGTGTATTGATCTCTAGTCTATGAATGTAACTGTTTCTGTGGAATGTTATAAAGCAAATTCACATGTCCTTTTTTAACGCTTGCACCCCTTTACCAAAGAATTTGACAAATCTTGCAGCTGTGGGCGAGTTTTTTTTTTTTTTTTTACCTAGCTCTTGTGTTCAACTGGGACATTGAATTCCCCAGACTTCATGAAATTACATCCAGGTTTATCCTCCTACCCTTCTGTAGATCTCTTCAAAAGATTACCACAGAGATCAGGCTTTAGTGCAGGTTTCAGCAAACTTTACTTTTCCCCTTCCCACCCTAAAATATAAGTTTCTGAAGGCAACACTGCAAAACGTATTTTTTAAAAAAAAAAAACAATGCAGTCCACATCCATACTTTTACTTTTCTCATTTTAAATTGGTGAATCTCAAACTGAATTGTCCCAAAAAAAAAAAAAAACTTGGACAGAAATATTAAGTGCCCCAGTGTGTCTGCGAGAGCACACCATCCATCATGCTGCGTACTGCTCTCAAGTGATGAACGACAGCCTCCATACATGCGACAGGGCCGTGGACCTTGCGGAAAATGATGCGGAAATGCTCAATATATTCAGTTTTCCACTGCTCAGCTTTTTCACACTTGCAACCTGCAAACTAGTTTCCCCGTTCAAAATGTTGATATAATGCGTAAAAAATTTAAAATCGCTCATTTTTGTGAGTTTTTTTTTTTTTAAGCTTCAATGTTCACTGCGTCAATATTTTAGCAAGGATATGAAAATGGGAAGACGCTCATCCTGAAAGGCTTTCTGTATTAAACTCTAGTGTGAAGATGATATGAATAGAGTTGTATGAACAATGTTGTGTACCAGGCAGAATTGTCAAATAATAAATTTATTTACCATATTTTTGCTGAGTTTTTAATTAAAGACGCCCACACAAAAAAGCTAAACATCGGTCAAACAAGATTTATTGGCAAGCATGTCCATCAGTCTTCGTTCTTGCTCAAGGCATAACACAGCACGGAATACAGTACACATTACAAAAGTAAAACTTGCACATAATGGGTCAGGTGTTTATGGGGCCATCAGATGGAAGGACGACTCAGTCGTTTAATTTCCTATAATAACTAGTAAATCCTACGGTGTATGCTCCTTCGGGTGAAACGCAAGAGGATTTGTTGACCTTTCAAGTTAAAAATGAGGTACAAAAACAATAAGAGTGACATTGCCACATCCTGGTACTTATTGCCCGTTTCAAGTCTTTCACTTGCCGAGGGCTTTATCCAGATTTTTCTTGATGGCGTCGAGGAAATCTGTAGTATTCACATAGTGCTCATTCAGCTTCACACTGAAAATTAAGCAAAAAAGAAGGGGGAAAAAAATCAACCAACAAGATCCAATATCTACATTAATTGTACAAAATTGTATTAAAACCTGCTTAAACCTGTGCATAGAGGCATGTTTTCATAAACTAAAATGAAAATCTTGCATTTAGACTAGCTACAATGCATATATATAGGACTGATGAAACACAGATAGGAATTAATAAGTATTCACATCCTCCTACTCGTTTTCAAATAAGGAAAGGTTGAGCATAACTTTTGCTCTTATTAGTTTTCTAATATCATATAATCTCAGTTATGGATCTTTACTGATAAGATTTATAAAAGAACCACCCTAAAATTATTCAAGTCGTGATTGTTGATCAGTAAAGATTTGAAAGTGAAAGTCCAATATTATGGCTGATCAGTGAACATGCCATGCGTTAAGCACAACCAGGTTTGGGTGGGAACACTTCTTTGTAGATATTAGTGATCAGAAAGACTCATGACTGGCCATTTTATCAGTGATGCGTTTCAAAATAAAGTTGGCAGTACCACAAAATGAGGAGGAAGCTTCTCGAAAAAATATTTTCTATAGATGTATGCCAGATACTCGTGCAAAGTGCCACAAAAGGCATTTGGACCTTGGAAGAGAGCTGGGAACTTAATGTATTGCAGCGATTTTTCTCCATTTATCCTTTTGAAGAGTTTAAAACGGTTTACAAAGGAAGAGGCTGGATTAGAAAATGTTAACAGCCTCTTGACAATCTCCCGTTCAATGCAACGCTACTTCTGCAGGAAATACAAACAGAGACTGATTTAGAAATGCTAACCACAAACTGCTAATATAAAAGGCTAAAGGAAGTTTGAAACGTTAAGTATATAATCATCTCGTCTGAAGTTTGAAATATAAATGAAAGTCTGAAAGGATAGAAATTTATTTAATCTAAAATAAGTTGGACACAGCTGTGGGTCAACTTAAAACCATTTTGTCAGGAAAAAAGGAATATGAAATACGGCAAGCCAACATGTTGAGATTTTCTTTTTTGTGCTTTTTGTGCATTTTCTTTTTAAAGAAATGCCTCTCCAATAAACTACTAGTACCTCAAAGTATTTCACTGTAAGCATTCAGTCAGTGCTGCAGACCAAAACAGCTCAGTAAGTATGGGCTCCTGTGAAGAATTCATTGTTTTATTTTACCATAAAAATATTAAATTATTCAAAGTAGGTTTTTTTGTGTTTAGTTCTTCAAAATAGGTGATTAGGAATCATCCACAAATATTTCTGACTGGTACATATCCAGTTTCTTTATTTTATTAATGATGATTTTATTCCCTACTTGTTTTTTTTATTTTTTATTTTTAAGTTTATTAACATTTACTGCTTATTAGAAGCTTTCCAATTTTGTTGAACCCAAAACATTTTTTTTTCCCACCACCGTTTTTTGGTGGTGGAATAAAAAAATATCTCAAGAGAGATCTCTGTCCTGTTCTCAAAAATAAATATAGAAGTTCAGTATGACTTTATGGCAGGTTCAGCAGTCAGGTTTCAAATATGGAACATACAAAAACCACAGCCTGAATGAAGGGAAGAAGGGACAGACAGATGGGTCGACACGTGAATGGATGGATGGACAGTTGGATGATGGGCAGAAGGATAATGAACAGATGGATGGATGACTGAATGGGTAGATGAACAGATGGATTGAAGAATAGATGGATGGATTGTTGGGGGATGGATGGATCTTTAAAACAATGCAATAGGAAATAAAGCATAGAAATACAAATCCTTTTTTTCCCCATACGTATCCAATACTAGAAAATACTGAACACTCTGGAGTCCCTTTCATTTTGTTCTCCAACAGTATTTATCACAAAAAGATCTTCTAACAACTGCCATAAAAATATTAGATATCAACATACCAAGATAAAAAATGAAATAAAACTTCCATTTTCACCTTAAATGAATATTTGCTTTTTAGAATTTATAACACCTTGCCAGTCAGTTTTAGCAATCACAGTCTTTTTATTTAAATAATTACTATCTGGGCCTGCGAGTGTGAACACATCTATCCAGCTTTTCTTTCAGTTTTAGTGAATACATGACTCTACTTTCATGCCTTACACTTAAAATATATACACAGTCCAGTCACATTAATGTGACCACCACGTACTTTCCACTTCAGAGTTAAATAACCAATCACAGAAGGCAGGTGGCAGCACAGTGCAGTTGAGCGTATATAAAGGGTGTGTGTGGGCTTCGGAAAACATTTCAATCGTTGGCGTAATGCAGAAACGAAGCGATTTATCCGACGTCCAAAAGGGCATGATCATTGGCTTTCGGGCCAAGGGTGGAAGCATTTCCGAAACGGCTGAGTTTGTGAACTGTTCGCGTGCCGCCGTGGTAAAAGTGTACCGTGCATGGCAAAATGGGACTGTCCAAAATCAACGACGTGGCAAATGTGGTGCACCACGGGCCATAGATGACAGAGGCGAACGACGGTTGCGGAGATGCGTTCGGGCAGATAGACGGGCTACCGTTGAGCAACTGACCACTAAAATGAACCAAGGGGCTACCACAAGTGTCTCCCAAACCACTATTCAGCGAACATTGCTGCGTCTGGGCCTCCGAAGCGGACGCCTGGTTCGTGCACCTATGCTGACTGGTGTTCATCGACGACGAAGGCTAGAATTTGCACTCCAGTACAGCAGCTGGACGTCCACTGAGTGGCGACAGGTAGCGTTTTCAGATGAATCGCGTTTTATGCTCCATCGGACAGATGGACGTTGGCGTATAAGGCGTGAAACCTCTGAAAGGAACCACCCTGCAACCATTGCAGGAACGGTCCAAGCTGGAGGCGGGAGCATTATGGTCTGGGGAATGTTTTCCTGGCATTCTCTGGGTTCACTGATTATTGTGGAAGGCACGATGGATCAATACAAGTACGCATCTGTCCTTGCGGACCATGTCCACCCCTACATGCGCATTGTTTTTCCTCAGGATGATGGCATCTTCCAGCAGGACAATGCGAGGTGCCATACAGCTGCCAGTGTACGTGCGTGGTTCGAAGAGCACCAGGATGAGTTTACCGTCCTCCCCTGGCCAGCAAACTCACCTGACTTAAACCCAATCGAGCATCTGTGGGACCATCTCGATCGAGTTGTTCGCGCCATGGATCCTCAACCGCGTAATCTAGCGCAGCTGGCCACGGCATTAGAGTCGGCATGGCTCAACATCCCAGAGAAGACCTTCAGGGACCTAAGTGACTCTCTTCCTGCACGTCTCGTAGCAGTTCGCTCTGCGAAAGGTGGTTATTCTGGCTTTTGACAGATGGTCACATTAATGTGACTGGACTGTGTATAAAAACAATCTTTTAAAGATTACCATAAAAACTTTCCATACAAGTCCTGTGTTAACTCATTTCACTCATTTTATGAAAAGAACACATCACCACGTAGCTGGGAACAGGATCATGACTCGGATGGACGGAGCTTTCAGTGGCTTTCCACTGGTAGAGGAGTGTCTCACAAAAGAATACACTGAAAACAAGACAACTGAGATTTAACCTAATTAGACGAAGGATCAAAAATCCTCAAAACCAAAATTGATGCCACATCAATTTGTGGCTGGTGCCACAAACCTTTACATAACCTTGTCATAAAGAAAAATATAACTGTGCTTATTGTTTTATCTTCCCTTTTTTTTTCATTTCCGTTTAGCTACAGACCACAAATGAGCTGGTTAGCAGTAAAGAAAAGTCTGTGCCTACTACAGATGTCTGTCCAGAGGAAGCAGAAACTTTGTATCCACAAATGTTAAACTATTGCCTTTTAATTCTTCAGAGTAGCTCTGGAATATAATAACCTCAAACAAAACTTTACATTTCTCCTCACGTTTTCAGAAACCTCTTGGAGTAAAATCTCCAATCATGAATAATTTCTAGTGACAAAAAGTTGAGGATATTCAGCTTCCGGGAGAAATTTTAAGATGAACCTGAAATTCTCTGCAACTTATTAAGTTTACGGGTGGATCTAATATGACCTTCTCTAAAGTTTTTAACTGACATGTCCAACTCTTTGATGCTTCACTACTTTTTGCATAACTTGCTGTTCTCTAACAAGGAGCTTGACGACTAAATTCACAACAGGCGTTTGATCCATGAATCGATCGATAGATGGAGCTTGAGGCTGAATAACTCCAGGAAAGAGGCAAGTTTATAACAACTCCAGTCTCAAAAAGATCATCGCTGTTCATGCTGCTTCTACTAGATTAATCTTAAACCTGCCTTACTTTTCTGAGAAGTTACTGGTAAATGTTTCAGTCTCAGGATGCAGGTCGTTTCCTGAGTATATTCTGTAAATATTCTGTAAATTATTAAACTTTGCAAACCCTACAACAGTTTAAAGATGAATAAAATAGTGTTTACATGAACAGCAAGAACAAGAAAACCAAAAGAAAAAAGTACAGGTTAGAAGTTTAGAGACATGAGTTGGTCCCGTTTTCCCCCCACAGCAAAATTGGATATAAATGTTAATTAAACTTACTTGGAGAGGCCGTGGATGCATCCCGCGAGGTCCTTGGTCATGATGCCGCTCTCAACAGTCTCAACACACACTCTCTCCAGAGTCTGAGAAAACCTATAGGGAATAATAATAATAATATATTAAAAAAAACGCACACATGTTTGTAAAATCTCAATTTCACCTTAGGGTTAGGTAGTTTCCAGACATATTACAGCTCTCACTTTATGAGGTCAGGGTTGCCGTCGAGTTTTCCTCGATGCTCCAGGCCTCTTGTCCAGGCAAAAATGCTGGCGATGGGGTTGGTGCTGGTCGGCCTCCCCTGATAACAAAATAATCACATGGAAATGAGCCATTTTATGTCTCAAAAGATCAGAATTTAACTCCATAGTTATTCAAATCAAAAACCCACACTATAAAAATACACAACGCACAGAGAAATGCAATCAAAGCGTTTGTTTCTTTTCATTTTTAAAGGTTATCACTCAAAATTATGTTTCTCTGAGAAGTAGAACATAAAGACCAAGAAAAAAAAGTGGCTAAGTTACAGCTTACATGAGTATTGGAACCCCATCCAAGAGGAGGATATGCTACAGACGGTCACTGCTGAACATCAGATTGCTGTATAACCCTATTCATGGAAAACTGAGTCAAAAGAAATGGTGGAGCAACAAAAATGTGCAGAACCAAGAGTGTTATCTACAGCTTTGACAGGTTGATGTAGTAGTTCATACAAAACGAGGCCTGAGCAAGAACGGAATGTGTATAATATACATTACATTGACATATTTTGCTGTAGCCTGATATTTCTGTATTAAAAAGTTTTGTGTGGTTGTGCGTAATATAATTTTCTGTGAAATTAAATTCTGGGGTTTTAGCACCTATAAGCCACATCTATCAAGATAAACTGAAATAAATGCTCGAAATATATTACTCTCCATCTATAAAACTTTCTCTTTTTGAATCAATACTTTTTTGTGTGATAATTTTCCAATTTACCGAGATGAACTCATTTATTTAGGAGGGAATACATGTTGTATTTTATTTTCACCACATGATGGCAGTATAGAGCCACAGTGTGAAAGCAGATAAGGTTCCATTCCCCACACATCTCAGTGGAAATGTTTTCCCAATACAGAGCGGCTGATTGACAAAGACTGATGGCTGCAAACCTTCTGGTGCTCGCGATAGTGTCTGGTCACCGTGCCATGAGCTGCCTCGGCCTCAATGGTCTTTCCATCAGGGCAGACAAGGACTGATGTCATTAGTCCCAGTGAGCCAAAGCCTGAAAGACAAAGTGAGACCCTTCTTTAGAGCAGATCTCGCACTGGGGAAGCATTTTCAAAAAAAATAGGCAGGTTTTCTTTTCAAATTCCTCACCCTGTGCAAGAATATCAGACTGAACATCTCCATCATAGTTCTTGCAAGCCCAAACAAAAGCTCCCGAAGACTTCAGCACTTGGGCAACCATGTCGTCAATAAGCCTGTGCTCATACCAGATCTTCAGCTTGTCAAACTCTGGTTTGTAATGTCTGTGGGACACAAAAAGAAATATTTGTTTTTCCATCCAACGGCTTCAAAAGTGCTTTAAAAATAAGTCTCAAGACACTCACTTCTCAAAGATGTCCTGGAAAATATCTTTAAACCTGCCGTCGTAAGCTTTCAGAATGGTGTTCTTTGTGCTCATGTAGAGTGGCCACTTCTTGCCAATGGCGTACTGGAAACAGCTGTGTGCAAACCCAGTGATGGACTGGTGAAGAGAGAAAAATAAACAGTTCATGGCTGCTGAAGGTCTTTATCAGCTGTAAAAGGTTTACAACCTTCCCCTTGTTGAGATGAAAGTCACGTGCAATGACCTCTTATGTTGTTAAGACAAACAGACCGAGCTGATGAAGGCAAACAAACCAGTAGCAAAGCGGGCTGAACGCTTTGACTGCCAATGCTGTCCAGAAAATTTTACAAATCACCACGCACTGTTTCTTTAAGTTTATTCGTAGTCGTTCTGAACTACACAAACCTAATTCAAATGGTGCAAATCCTGGAGAAAAAACACGATCATCACATGCTGGTAATTGTGCACTTCAGACAATGTGTACACAAGAGAAGTCTGCACATCTATTAAGGATATTAAATGTATTTCAGTATACAAAATGTATCCATTTATATTTATGAGGAACAAAGATCTAGTTGTTTTAAGGTGAAATTAAAAAAATAGCTGCATGTTGCTCAATAAACATATTAAAAGATATGCAACAGGTCTTCAGGGTGAGAAATTAAGTTTAAGACAGAACTGTTTGAGCTCAGGCTCAGTAAATCTGCTTGTTTTCAAAGTTTTCATGATTTTGATTGACCGGCCAAAACTGCTGCAGTTAAGTTTAAGTTAAGTTTTCTCACAAGGAAGCCTAAAATTCAGGACACATGATCAGTGGTTTGAGTTGTTTTGTTAGTTTGACCTCAAGCCTTGTTATTTTGTACAAGCAAAATGCTGCTTCACAGTTCATCTGTGATAAGAGGCTGAAAGCATGTCTGCAGCCTGACCTGCTTTGCAAGTTTTCTTTTGATTTTAGAATGTGGAAAAATAAAGGACTAAAGAAATAGATTTTTTTTATTATTTTATTTTAGTTTATTTAGAAGCTTGCACAGTCATGCTTATAACATTTCAATTATATCAGAGTATTACCTCATGTCCAGTTAAAACAAGTTTGTATTGTCTCATTGGTATTCCTTAATGTTCATCAATAAAATAAGATTAGAATATTGATGGTGTATTGTGGCCGTAAACACCTGATAGTGTCAAGTTGTAAAATAAAAATCTCTATTGGCAGGGCAAGCTTTCTAAACACCAGTGACCACTCGAATGTCTGCACTGCTTTGACAATGAAAAATATAAAGAATCATGAATCATTTGTTGTGCGTCTCTATAGTTTTTGCTCACCTCGTCTGTGTTGTACATGCCCATTCCACAGCCGCCAGCTGGAAAGTCATAGACCTCCCATTCCTTGTTTGCACTTCCATCAGAAGGTGAGAAGACCATCTTAAATTTGCCAGGCTGGTCCACAACAAAATCTGTTGCTCTGTACTGTAGAAGACGACAGAAAATTACAATGCAACTCTGAATTTGTATGTAGTAAATTTTAGTGTTCACATACATTACGTTTCCAAATGTCAGATGCTTGACAATTTTAACATTTCTAGATTTTTCCTGTTATGTCTATGAATTCATGACTCAAATTCAGCAGTGGTTTTTTTTGGGGGGATAAAGTAAAACAGTTCCATTTTAAAATGTTTTACAAGGAGATTTGTCAAATCTGGACAACATTACCCATACTAAATGCAGATTAAAAGCTGACTTTCTTATTTGTTAACTGTTTATTTTATTTGTAAAACAAAAAGAAACAAAACTGGCTCATTGGTGCATGTCTAGATTTCAAACAAAGTAAAATGACAGAGATGGGAATTGACCGATTGCACCTTAAATCAGCTCTGATTATTGTTTCATCTTGCAGAAATATACTACTTAATATTTTAGATAAGGTGCAAAGACTTAAAACTACCAACTTCTTTTCCTTCCAAATTATATATCCTGACTTTTACATCTTAAATAAAAACCCTGAAAACGTGCAGCGCTGCCCAGCAGAAGTGAGGCTTACTTGATCACCAAAGGCATGTCTGCCGATAGTGATGGGCTGCGTCCAACCCGGAACAAGCCTGGGAATGTTCTGGCAGATGATTGGCTCACGGAACACGGTGCCCCCCAAGATGTTCCTGATGGTTCCATTGGGACTTTTCCACATCTTCTTCAGGCTAAACTCTGCACATAAAAAAAAATAAGAATAACATGGGTGAGAGAAATATTCCGAATGGTATTGTATGGTAAATCAACTAAACAGAATCCATTTCCTTCCAAAGTTTGCTGATCAATTTGCAGAGAATGTTCTAATATTTATCACTCACTGAAATGTAGCGTGAAAGATTGTAAAAAAATAAATAAAAATAAACAACAAAGACTGGGAGTCAAAGATTTGTGAAAGACCTTCCACTCTGGCTTCGTCAGGTGTGATGGTGGCACATTTAACCGCAACGTTGTATTTCTTGGTAGCGAGAGCGGAGTCGATGGTGACCTGGTCATCGGTCTGGTCGCGGTATGGAAGACCCAGATCGTAATACTTCAGGTCTACGTCAACGTTTGTGAGGATGAGCTACAGAGCAGGGAAAATAAAAACAATTAACACAAAGAACATCTGGAAACTTTCAACTGTATTACTGCATAGAAGACTATTTGCATTTTTCCTGAGTAAAACAACCTTAACTGGAATGGTGAACATGACAAGCCAGCTAACTCTCTCACATTCGACTCCTGAGCCAACAGCCATCTGTTCTCTCCTCCTCCCCAACATCATGCATAAATAATCCCCCACAGAACTATTCCCCAATCAGTCAATCACAGCCTAGAGTATCCCGCCTCCTCATTTGTGTGTTTGCTCCTCCAGAGCTGGATGTGAATTCACCTTCTCTTTGATGAACTCCCAGATGATCCTGGTCATCTCATCTCCGTCCATCTCAACCACCGGGTTGGCCACTTTGATGCGTTTGTCGGCATCTGTTGATCACGGGAAAATGGGAGTTTAACTTCAGTGCCAGAATCGCATCAAGGCAAAATGGACCATAATGAACCAACAAATAAAATCTCCATCATGTTTATTCAGGGATTTTCCCAGGATAACACAGTTTCAAGCTACATCTTAGGAATTAAAGAAGCAGAAGTCAGAAATACATTTTTAAGATATTGTGCCATTTTATTTGCTTGTTCACGTTCCTCCTGGACCAGCATGAGAGAATATCTCTAATCGTATCTGTTCTCCGTCAGCTCAGTGTGTGAGAGTCCTGCCAGCAGGACGATTTCGGTGAATCTAAAGTACAGGGGGAGGTGCAAAGGATCAAGTGACTCTCGGATTTCCCGGCTGAGTTAATGCTCCCCCACCGCCTTTAAAGCCCTCACAGTTTACTGCAAAATAAACATCAAGGTGTCCCGTGGAACCCTTAAAGAAACAGCAGTTTCTTTGGGTCAAACACCAAAATCAATAAAAGTTTAAAAAAATAAATAAAATAAAATAAATGTGATAAATGTGAGTTTGGTAAAACTTTAAACTAACCAAGTATTACAAGTGAAAGAAGCATCGTTCCAATTCGGCTTTGGCCCAGACTTAAAACATGACCCTACTCCTGCTGCTTGGTGACTGTGCACTGAAAATAACCTCATAGGATAAACAGCTGCGACCACCGAGTTACACAATAAACCAATGCAGACGAGAAAAAGGAGAAAAGCATATAACTGCAGCACAAACTCAACATATAGTTAGTGTTTTGTGCTGGTTAGTCAACTAGACAATGTTTGGGTTCTGTCTCACGGTTTCTGTCGGCACATTTCTCTGAGAAAAAACCTTGGGAGACATAGATACATGATGACAGAAATTAATGATTTTCTCAGCAAATGTGTTATTTGGCTATCAAACCGATGTCTTTTAGCAGACTGGGCTGGGAAATTTAGCTATGACTTATTTTCAGGGGCGGGGGGTTAATAAACAGGCTTTTTATTCAGGTAACCTTTAAAAAGATATAATGTTTAATACAAAATAAAGAATACTGATGTGAACAGTGACAGGAATAATGAGTGAGAGTCTCTAGAAAATTCTGAGTAACGATCTTCAGATTGGCATCATTACTGCAAAGTGTGTGCAACATCATTTCTGCAGTCTTTGCAAAAATCTATTGAAGTCCATTTCTTTAAATCAATGGTGTGTGAGAAAGTTAAGTCTGCAAGACAAACAGTATGCCGTCTGTGCTAGGTATACAGACGAAAACTATTTTTGAGTGTGAACATGAGAATAATTGTGATATATCTGTAAAAATCCTGTCCTGATACCTGTTTGGTTTCTCCCTGCAACATATATCTTTTTCTCAGCAAGTTGTAATCCTTCCTTACCTGAGAAGACCCTGCATCATCGTCCCTGCTGCTGGCCTCTGGTCTAATGTCTCCTCCCTGACTTTACTCTATTGTGACAATGAAGATTTCTTTTAACAAAGCAATAGTGAGCACAACAATTAAAGATGATTTAGTTTATTCCTAGGATTATATAACCAGAAAGGGATGGTTCATAGGTAGAGGTGGGAGTAGCCAAAATTTTCACTCAGGTAAAAGTAACAGCACTTCAACGCTTTTACTCGAGTAAAATTCGCTCCGTTTGGAAAAATTGTGCACACGCTTTTTTTGCAGGTTCTGGCTAGTTAGCCGCCATGATGCTAGCACACACAAGAGTGCTACAGGTGTCCTGTTGCTAACTCACACAGGTGTAAAACTGACATCAGGTGTACGCTTGAGATGGGTTTAAAAATCATCTAGGAAGAACACGTTAAGGCATGCCAACAATAGATTACACACTGCTTTTAAGAAGTGCGGAGGACAGATATGGGATACAAGGGTAACATGTACCTGTTGCAGTCTGTCCTGGGGGCCCGGATACCTGAATGGGTGGACCCGGCCCGGCCCCACCTCTGGCACTGGGACTGACTTTGAGTGCATCACGCATTAGACAAAGAAAAAAAGACCTTTGAAGCTTCACCTTTGGCACTTTGAGACGGATCTTATTTTCCTCCCCATGCTTGCATTTAATTAGCCAGAATAAGACCAAAGTGTCCATTTTCATTAGGTAGAAACATCCCTTGCTTTGATCTTTATTGCTTCTGAAACTGAAACTGCATTTAAAGTGCCACTTTATATCGGCACTTAGCCATATTGAGCAGCTCATGATAAAAAGAAATATTAACAGAACTACAAAACTTACTAGAGGCATAATAAGATGTTTTTTAATATGCATCACACTTCCTTTTCTTTTTAGCCACTCAAAACAACAGAAGACCTTCTGCCCCCAGTGCATTGTGGGGAAGTCTGCACAACCTGCCCTCTAGACCTCTAGAATAGTTTCTAAGCAGTCAGCCCTAAATCTGCAGAAGCAGAACGCCGTCGCCCTGCAGAGCGAGGGGAGGGAAGCAATGAGCTGAGCCGGTTATGCAACTACCGACTCTGAAGGACACGCTGAACCAAAGTCATGTGAGCCCACCTGCAACATCATTTGTACAAGCAGCTTTGCAGCTACGAGCTTGTGTGAAGCAAAAACAACACGTGCATGTAAAACTAAATCAGATAAATTAAAAACCATGCATATATAGTGATAAAGTTTTATTAAACCAATGAACAAAGTGAGAGATATTACATTTTAGTATGTTTAATAAAGTATTATGTATATTTAAAAAATCTATTATTGATGACATAATTCATTTCTAATATATAAATGCCTTTGAATCTTAAACATCCTTAAATAATCTTAAATATTTCAGTACTTCAATTGGTTTTATGAGGGCTCTACCTCAAAGTATTTTTTTAAATAATGTCACATATGACATTATGTGTGTTGAAGTTAATATACTTCAACACAAGTATGTTAGTAAAACCAATAATCCGTCCACGGTTACAGTACTAGCTTTAAGTATTAAGCAGTCTTAGCCTGAGGCACAAGAAACTTGTCACTAATTTTAAAACTGGAGTGTTTAAAGCTGCGTCTTAAGTTCAAGTTGTGCCCCACACTTTAAGGACAGGCATTTAAAGATGAGCTCAAACTTGCACGACTGTCCATCTGTCCTTCCTGGTTAACTTTCAACGCAGGTAAGACTGAGCTTTAAACCCCTTTAGTTATAATCCCTATAGCAGGGAGAGCCATCTTACAGCTGACAGGTTAGATGCAGGGAATGGTGCAGCACTAAGGTGAAACTAAGATTTGTTAAAGAACTGCAACTCCAACATGTGAGAACTCTGTGAATTTCAACTGATTGGAACATCGGGTCTTATCTTTGCATTCCAGCAGAACCAACAGAAAAGGTTTCTGCTACTTTCAGCTATCTGCCACTGTGTGCTGTGACTAGAAATGGAATGATTCAGGGTACAGTGAGATCTTAAAAAGTTGCCGTTTCAAAATCTGTAAATAAAATTCTATACTAATTGAAAGCCATTCTATTAAAAGCTTGGTAGGAGCGCCAAGGCGTCCAGCTGTGTATGACTGAGCCAATGCCACAGCAAGAATATACATTTTGTTCATTTTCAAATGAAGTTACACAGTGAGAACTTCCTGGTGTCCCCTGTAAACCTGTCATTAAACGTACACCAATAGAAATGCTGTATTTATTTAACTTTTCAGGTGAATATTGGTTTCAGAAAATTTAAAAAGTGGGAAATAAGAATTCTTTAAAAAAAATGTTCAGTTGTTGAAAGGGCATCTTCCACCAGCTGATTTATTGACCCTGAACATTCTTGAGCTGCAATCTGTCACCACCATCAGGTATGTACACAACAAACTTTAAATGGCCTGTTGATTCAGTCACAGCTAAAACAAAGGAAAAAAAACAAAAATCTAAAGACACGTTTAGTAACCACCATCTGGTCATACCTGTTCCCATTACCAGATTGCCTGTTGTTGTTCCAGTCGCTGTATTTCTTACTTTATTACATGAACTGTCCCCTAAAATAATTTGTCATGACTTGTCATGATGAATTGAAGTTTCAAAAGCCAGTTGACAATTTGTTGTTTATACAGTACTTACTATGATATGCTATTATACCATAGTAATATGATATTATACTATCAAGTCATATTACTATTGTATGATAGTTTTGAATAGTTTGTCAAACTTTTGGTCTGACAAAGCCGGGTTTTATTTATCTGTAGGGGAGCATTGTTTTTATCCAACTACATAAAAAAATAAAGTCTGTTACAATTTTTCAAGTACATCAAAAATCAGCTGATTTAAACTATTTTAATGTGGTGCCCAAGTTTCTTTAATAAAAGAGTGAAGAAAAGGCGGTCCATAACATAAAATTTGGATTCCACTCTAAATTTCATTACAGCATGTGATTTTATAGTGTATAGGACAATAGTTCAAATGTACAAATACATATATTGTCAACATATGAAACATTTTTGGCTGAATGTTTGCAGAGGATCTACCCTTTGTTTTGTTGATGGTACTATATAAATTGTATGTTGCTGAGAGACCTGACCTTTTTACTTGGACACATGATCGTGGTATAATTTTGAACATCTTCTCCATACTACACCTCCAACATACTTGGTGCTTTTATAACAATTTACTTTGCGGCTAGTTCAACGTCTCTGAAGTGTAACTACTGGTGTCCAACATAACTATTGTTTCTATTAAAAATATAGATTTTTTTTTTTTTTACAATTATTGAGCCACTTTGTTCTCTTTTAACTAATTTCAGCTAGGGGCACTATTAAAACCTTAAATAATGTGAAATTATATTATTGCATTCTTGACAGTTGATTCAGCTTTTTATTAATGTTTTAGCAAAAATCCAAGTTTAAGTATTGAGATTTAAAATAAAATTTGTTTTCTAAGAAAAGCTCATGACATCTCCCACTCTGCTGCCTAGTTGAGCTCTTATGTCTAGCAGGTTTTGTACATAAATCAGTCCTGTTACCACATCTTTAATATTACTTCAACACTCGAAAGGGTTATAGTCGCCCTCTCGAACCTCAGTCTTAAAGAATTTAAATGACATTCTGCATAAGAACAGCACATCTAGTTCTTTCATGAGCCTTGCTTAAAACTGTTACTAAATGTCAGGGCTAAGTTCTAACTTATAGTTAAGCAAGTCTAGCTTTACAAGTTGTAACTAAGTTTAGAAGTTGAATGAAAGTATCATACTTTAAAGATGAAACCTACATATCTATTTTTCAAATCGATGGGGAACAAACAGTAGAGTCCAGCAGAAGAAATTTAATGCCGAAGCATCTCTTTAAATATTAATCTCTTGTGTAGGTGAAAGTTAGAATGACTTTCACAACAGACATTTCTATATAAATAAACAAGGATCTCTGATGCAGGCCTCTTTGCCATCAGTGGTCCTAAAAAATGACACACTTTAATACTTATGGTGAAGATCTAAACAGTCTCCCCAATGAAGCTTATTAAATGTTGAGGATATTGTGCTGCAGCCTGGATGTGACCCAGAAGAAGACAGCATGTAGGACAACCTGAGCTGCAGCAGCGGCAGCCATTGCTCCCTGTAACAGACTCTCGTATGCATCGGCTGACCTTGAGGAAACTTTTCTATAAGTTAAACTAATGACAAAACCCTCCAAAGTACGAATTCAATAAATTGTGCTTGAGCAGCTGGTTTTGAAGCTCTGTCCCATTGTTAACCCCTAGAGCAGAGGAATGCGATTAAAAAAAAAAACCCCGCACCGACAGCTAAAAACGGAACATCCTTATGACTCATCTGTAGCCGTTTTTTTTTGTTTGTTTTTTTTAAACACTGTCCGCAAAACTTCCCCGCACGTAACCTAAAATGTTTTGATTATGAGCTGCGTGGCACACGAGCAGGATTTGTTGACGGATATTAAGTAGTTCCCGTGTCATTCATCAAGGTTAGTAGCGCGTAATCTGTACGTGAGCCATCAGTCGCTTCTCAAAACTTTGAAAGAGAAATACCAAGACAGCTTTCGGTTTACAGCCCTGCTCTTCACCTTTCTCGACTTCTACATCCGCCTCGTCGTCATCTGAACAACTGGCAGCCGGCAAGCCGTTCCAGAGATTTAAACAGGCCTGTGGAGCATCGTTGGCCTTAACCTAAGAGCGCCATTAAAGCTATTTACAGCATCCCAGCTGGCTAACAGTAGCAGCACACACGTTAAGCTAGCATGGCTGCGGTTAGCGCGGCGCCGGCGGCTTCAAACGGCTGTCTCATTACGCCGTCCGTCCTTTCCTGACATTGCTTTCTCTATCCACATTTCACTGTAATTACGTCAAAAACGCAGCGCTTTATAAACCTCCATTTTATTCAACAACAAAATTTGATGCTGGGGAACGTCCGCCCTCCCTCCCCCGCCGTTATCTCCATCAACTCACAGTTTCTTTGTTGCAAAGTCTGGCAATTTGCAGCCGGCGCAAGCACTGCGGGATTTCTGGAGAGAGCCGCACCGGCCGACCTCGAAAGGGAGCTGAGAACTTTCAAATATCCAGCCATGTCTTTCTTTCCCGGGCCCAAAACACGTCTGCGGTCAACACTCGACGAAACTCAAAGGGAAGAGGGGGCGATGAGCTCTGATGATCGCTCCAATATAGTTGGAGTCAGCAGCACCGCCCTTCTGGCCCTCCCCGGTGGGAAAAGCTAAGCGCTGCGTCAGAGACAGACAGAGACATTCACCAGGACGTAGAAATCCTCTCACTCGTATTAATACCTCACTTTGTATAAATCTGCAAAGGTTGGTTGAGTAAATAAACATTATACTTCAAAATATTCTTACTCAAGTAAAAAGTAGAAAGTAGTGGTTTATTTCCTCTTGTTTGTTTGCAAACAAGAGAAAAGAAACGTTTTTTTATAAAAAGGCTATAAAGTATTGAATAACTAAACTAACATCTGATTTGATAGATTAAGTTAAAAAAAGATTGTGTGCAAAATCTGGTATTTCAAAGTATAAAAGTAAAAAAAAATAACACAAATAAAAAACATAAATATTACCGAAAAAAAAAACGTTTCCAAATGCTTTTTTTATTTAAAATGTTAACCCAATATTTACTGTAGGTACTCTGTGTATATTAGAACAGGGTCAGGTACTTTCAGTGACAATATCTACAGTTTACCGTATAATCACTTATCCTCCAAATGACAAATCAGGCTTAGCAGATTGACACTTATATTAAAACATGTGGTATAAATGAGAATACAGACTTTAACTGTCTATGTCTGGTGCATTTTTGGTTAAAACATTGTTCTTCATTCAGGGAGGTTACTTCCTGTAGGTAGAGTAGCCAGAAATTTTACTCAAGTAAGAGTAGCATGACTAAGTTATAATACAACTCAAATAAAAGCAAAGAGTATTCCATAGTTCAACTACTCCCAGAAGTCTTTCTCTTTTCTTTTTTTTTCAGTGCAGTGAGAAGATGTGGTTACAGTCGTTACTTTCCACTTCTTCACATCCTTCACTTGGCAATATAAATTTAGATCATCTATCCAGTCTGACTGAGACTGAGGTTGCAAAGAAGAATGGACAAAAATCTCCCTCTTTAGAGAAGCAAATGATTTGCAGCAGTTGTTTCTACAAATGATTGACTTAGAAAGGGGAATACAAATCAATTTTACCTGTCTTCAGATATTTGTTTGTAATCCTGTCCACTCCCAGAAAATTGTGTATTATTTTTGAATAACTTTATGCACCATTTAGTGTTGATCTACCGCCTAAGTTTCTAATAAATCGCATTTTATAAAAAAACACACACTTACAATAAGATAAAGCGGCAACACAGTCTATATCTTCCTAATCCTTTCAGTTGCAAGTTTTTTGTCTTTAATGTGTACACTTCTCTGTCTTGCTGCACTCATTTTTTATTTCATAGTATCTGTTAGTCATGTTTGCTTTCTTCCACAGTCTTGGCCTCTTAGACTTATAAAACCCTTTTTATGAACACCATATAGGCACTGTCAGATCCATAACCTTTTTTTTTCAGTTTATTTCCCTGTCTTTATTAGCAAACTGGTTGTTAAATGAATAGAAATTATATCAGGAACACCGTGAAATTTATCTTGATCATAAATTGTCAGTAGAATTCAAGTCGGAAAGTCACATTCCAAAAAGTATCAGCAGAGGGCCCTCTAATTTTAGCAGGGGAAGCCTGCCATAATGGGAGAGTGACTGTGAAGTGAGCAGAGCAGTCATATGACAGGTTTGGTTGAGTGCCAGCAGTCGGGTCACCTCTGACGCACTCTGGGAGAATAGATGGTGTAGTGATTTGAAAAATACAATTAAAAGTCTGAGATTTAAATCTGCCTATATCTGACTGGAGATATCAAAACCTGTTGTTTTCTAGTAAAACTGGAAGTGCACAGATTGTCTCTCTTTAATGAGAGACTGTAATGACGAAATAGGGAGGTAGGGGTCAGCGACAATTGCGTAATCCTTTATGTTCGACAGTAGTCCTTGAAGACTCAGTCAGTTAACATGTCTGCGCACACTCCGCCAGATTTTCTCAGATGTCAAACTATTAACCCCGAGGTCAGGTGTTTAAACCTTGTCCAGGCTCGTATCAGAAAACTCAATAGAGCTCTGAAGTTCAGAGGAGAACATGACTTTTTGATAGGACACTACGTTTTCTTTTTTTTTTTTTCTCACATCTGTATGCACGGTCCTAATGTTTTATTTAAAGTCAGCTGAGGCTTTCAGCAGACTTTGGGTTGAATTTAAGAGTGTAGGTGAATGGTATTACTACTGTTCTTACTGGTGGGTTTCAGCTATTGTCTACTAAAACAATCGCAGGAACTAACCCTTTTTACTAGTAGGAGTTAAGAACATCCTTTCATGCTATGTACCATAATTGACATCAAAACAAATTCGACATACTGGACTGCAAAAAAGAAAAAATTCTAATTGTCTGAAGTTGGAGATGCTCCATCTGCTGGGGTCCACAGAGAAGCACTGATAATCTGTTGGTGAGTCTGCACTGACCTCTACTGGCTCAAATTCACAATATTCACTTTAATGTGTGCTACTCTTGACCTTACCTTGCAAAATGCTATGACATGGTGTACATAGTGAAATGTATCTTTCACTGTGTTTTCTTTTTCCTCAATACACTGGTGGGATAGCAAAATTTGGCTAAAGTTTACGAACAATGCTTCATAATGTGATGACTGATACTTTGACAGTGATCTATTGCTATTTTATTTATTAATTTTCAGGGCTATTTTATTGCTACTATTCGTGGAAAAGGATGCTGAAATATGGTTTTACTATAAGAGAAACGGCCATTAAAGTTATTTTTATTAACATATTTTAATTTTTTTGTTTATTTTTTTATATATTCCGTAGTCATTAGCTTATTGGGGAAAATGTTGATTGCAAAATTGTTAGTGATCAGGCTGTTGGAAGAATAACAGAGTAGTAAAAAACTAATACCTAGACTCTGAAGTTATTACATAATCATACAATAAATTTAATGTACATAATTGAATGGGATAAATGAATCAGACATCTGCTTCTCTATATCTACATCTGCTTCTCTTAGCTACATTTCAATAACTAATGAACAAATTTCGGATTTTATTAACATAGTTCGTCCACAAAATGAGATAGTTCTTGTGATACTGTAAACAAACAAACAAGCAAACAGACAAATAAATAAATAAAAAATAAATAAATAAACTTATTAATATTATTATACATTAGGCTAGGCACAATGACCCCTTTTTTATAGACCTAAGTCGACGGCTAAATCTCAACAACGGATCATTAAAATTATTTAGGACTTTTTATACGTGTCCTCATAAAGCTTTACGCTGTCGCTGTTTTTCAGGCGCATTGACATGGACAGCCAATGAGCTTCCTCTTTATTGTGGCAGTGGGCGGTACTTCCTCTGTGTATTACGTATCTGTGGGGCGGCAGACGAGCTTTTTTCTAACAAGTTGTTTTTCTGGTGCTTGTTTTTCTGAACGGACTTGAACAGAGCCTGTTTTTCCTTTTACATCCATTGGAGTACAGCGATATTAAAGCAATGGAGGTCATCACCGCTACAAGGTCATTTTTGCTAGAGTATCCTAAAACTATTGCGGTTGTCACTCTTACAGGTAATGTACTGGCGTCCCGAGTCTTTATTTAAAATTGGCTTTAAATAAACCACTTACTTATGAATAACATTAAGTCGTGTATCCCATCTCTAATGTTTTAGTAACTTGCCTCTGCTCCAGAAATGCATTTATTGAAATAAACGAATTTCCGAAGCTTGCAGAGGCACATTGGTGAAATGTATTCGTTTTTTTTATTTATGTATCCATTATCTCATGATAATTATGTGATGGATGGAAACATGACACACCAGGTTAACAAAAATGACCAACTACACTTGGAGGACATTGTAAACAGTTGGTAACGTTCCTTTACAGTCAGCCGGCGCGCGAGTTGGCCAGTGACACGAGCGGTTATTATGGAGTTTTAATGAACAAAAACTTTGGCTTAAATGAGAGACCTAATACAGCAGTATGCTAACTATATGACTAAAACGTTGACTGTAAATGTGCAAAACTTAAATATAAATTTAAATACGATTAATTTCAATATAAATATCAATACGGTTGGAGTTTGGTTTTCCTGCGTTCAGTGTTGTATATTTCAGCAATGTAAATTCTAACTGTAATCTCCGCCCACACGGTATACTGCTCTGTGTACTACAGATGAGACATGAAAAAATGTACTACAAAATGTGTCCAGGGGGAAAATTCTAAATATATGTTTTCTAAAATCCTGCTGTATATCACGGACACACAAAAATATCACAATACCGTCTCACTCTTTAAAACAGCAGTTTAGACAGCTTGTTCTTGATTGGTTTTCACTGAAAATGCAAGCTGACTTATTTGTCTTATTCAAAGAAATTGCCCCAAACAAAGTAATTTGAATTTAACCAAGAGCTCAAAATGCAAAATAATTCATTTTTGTATGAAAAAATAGAACAAGTCTTTGATGAAATACAGGTTTGTTTTGTTCCATATATTTTGCAAGAAAGATACACAACATTTTTTTCCTCACTCTCTGACATTAAATCAGTCTAAGTTGCTCTTGGTTTAGGTTACTTATGACTACCTAAAAAAATTATTCACCAAGTGCCAGAATGAGAGAGAGAGCACATTTTAGACATCTTCTCTCTAGGTTTAAATTCAGAACTTTAATTTGGAAATAAGTTGGGGTATAATTTAGGATCACTGTTTGTTTGGATGACACAATTAAATTCTGGGGCTGTTTTTATTATTACTATTACTTTTTCACATTTTCTTTAACAAGCCAATTGCTTGTTAATATTTCTGACACCCTTGTATTTATCAGTTACTATTTTCTTTTCAGGCTTTAAAATTTCCACTTTTTTCCTCCAAGTGTAACAATAGTCATTATGGTCAGACTGTTAAGTTTTTCATTTGAGATTAGAGGACTTGTTTTCATAATTAAGGTCTTTGTCCCGGTATGTCTGGCTTTGCTTTCGGGGAAATAACTTGTTCTTTTTTGAATGGCCTTTGAGCCCATGACAGTAATTCATTGCATAGGATGACACTTACCAGTTTCACTTAGTATCTTATCTTGCGTTTTCTTTTGTTTTGCAGTCGACATCCACATTTTGCGTCATGCTTTTCACAGATTAACAAGACACCTTGAGGTGTCTGGAAATTGTATTAGAAGCTTCCCAATATATGGCATCATCATCTGGGTTTTCTAAAAAAGAATGGCTTAGTAATCTTCATTATGTACACATTTAATTTTTGAAGGAAGCACTAACAGATGGAATAGTTTTTACATTTATTTTGGTATCTATCTGGACATTTTTTCCACAGGAGTGGGTTTGTTTGGATTTAAGAAATGGATGGCCGGTGGTGTGTGTCGCAGCAAGGCCCGCTTAGATGGAAAGACTGTCCTGATCACCGGAGCCAACACTGGAATTGGCAAAGAGACCGCCGTTGACCTGGCCAGTAGAGGTTAATATTTTACTTTGGTGTTAAATATTGTGAAAAAGACACGGTTCTGTTTAATACTACAGCTTGTGCTTTTGTGTGACAGGTGCGAGGGTAATCCTGGCCTGCAGAGACATGGACAGAGCTAACAACGCCGCAGAGTATGTTAAAAAGAAGAGTGGAAATGACAACGTTGTTGTCAAAAAGTTGGACTTGGCTTCCCTGCAGTCGGTGCGTCTGCTTGCAAAAGACGTTTCAGCAAGTGAAAAACGTCTGGATGTTCTCATCAATAATGCAGGTGGCTAAAGGCTCCAACCTGACTCTTGATCAGGGGTGCTTCATGTTCAACAGCTGTCAGATGTTTCTGTGGTTAAGTAAATAAACCAATGTTCTTATCTTTAGGGATTATGTCTTGCCCACAATGGAAAACTGAAGATGGGTTTGATATGCAGTTTGGTGTGAATCATCTTGGCCATTTCCTGCTGACAAACTGCCTCTTGGATCTCCTGAAGCAGTCAGCACCAAGCCGCATTGTCAATGTTTCCAGTTTAGCACATGAAAGAGGTGAAGTTCTTTTCTTTTCTCCTATTTGCTCTGCTGTGAAATCTTTCAGTGGTTCTTTTATGTCTTACACCTCTGTAGTTCTTTAAATAAGAATGTCCTGTCTTTGTTTCACAGGTCAAATCAACTTTGATGATATAAATCAAGAGAAAAACTATAATCCTTGGAGAAGCTACTCTCAAAGTAAACTCGCCAATATCCTCTTTACAAGGGAGCTGAGTAAAAGGTTACAAGGTACTAAGCTCTTTTTCGACTTACTTTAACAATAATGTATTTTCAGATATCAACATATATTGTAAAGATGGTTTAAAAGCTATAAAATCTTATAATATAATCCTGTAATATCATCTCACTATAAATCCAAATTTTACTTTCTCTATTAAGTAGCAAAAATGCTACACTATTATTATTATTATTTATTTAGCTGCTCTTTGATGCAATTGGCCAATCACATCAAAGAGCAACCACTGTGCTGTCAGTTTTCTAAGTAAAAAAAGACCAACATAAACTGCTAATCTGCATTCCAAACGAGACCTAAATTGTTCCCTTGGAACTCATAGTCATCCCATTTTCATTTGTCAGTGTCGCTCCCTTTTTGTTTTTTTGTGAACTTTGAAGAGAGTGCTGGGGTCTGGATTAAAAGTCCATGGACCTAGATTGCGATAAATTAACAGAGTTTACGCTGAAAAACTATACAATATTTTCATTAACAGCTGTTAAATAGATAAAACCTGAGAGACACATCCCAGGGAACTATTAACCACATCACAAAGAGCAATAGCAGTCGCAGCATCTTGTCTCTTAATTTAAAATCTATAAAGGATTCCAAAGAGGATGTGGATGTTTTCATGTGTGCCTCAGAACATAAACTGTTTAAAACCCTGGAAAATTAAAGGACTTACTCCATCTTTCCTCACTGACGTCTGTAAACAAACATCAGTGATTTGAAATGTGTTTCATTACATTTATGGCAGAAGAAAATTAACTGTAGTCTTTTAAACTGATTTGATTAACTTACAATGAGTAAAACAATTAACAAACTCTGAAAAGCTCATCACCAGCCATCCAACAAATTCAATATAAATGTTTTAACTTGTTGATCTGCTTTTAATGGCCCCAGGACAATACCCTGGTTTATGGAAAAGCTTTCTGTACTTAATTTGCACATTTATTTGTAAAAAAAAAAAAAAGAGAGAGAGAAGAGAAGAAAAAAAGAATAAATAAAAAAAGTTATTCTTTTTTTTTCTTATCTTCTCTCTTTTTTTCAGGCTTGGCTCTCCAATTTTGAACATTAAGAGAAATTTGCCTCTGTCTTATATCATAACTGTACAACAGGGATGTCATGTAATGCTAACTTAAAAAAAAATAACACAAATATTTAATTGACATTTATTTTATTGGACCTGTTTTTGGTCCAGTATACTAACAAAATCTTGTTTTGTTCGCCCTCTGAATAATAGTTATTAGTGTGAGGTACAAAGTACGTAATTTAAGATTGATTTTAAGTTTTTCCAGGCTTCTTTACAAGGTCATCATGTCTTACATTGTGTCTTTATTTAGGTACTGGAGTAACAACGTACAGTCTCCACCCCGGAGTTATTCGCACTGAGCTTGGCCGACACTTCATGCCCACCATTCCCCTGTGGAAAAAAGTGTTATTCAAACCATTCAGCTTCTTCATTAAGAATCCCACAGAGGGCGCACAAACCACTATCTACTGTGCAGTGGAGAAAAGCCTGGAAAATGAGAGCGGATTGTACTACAGGTCAGTCACTCATCATTTTTAGTTCAACTATCAGTACCAATACTGCAGCGTCTGATTTAATGGCAACTTATCAAATCATGTGAATTCAATTCAGAATCAGAACAAAACTGATTTTGTTCACTGACTGATCTTATTTATATGCTATTATTGGTGCTTTTTGCATCATCTTGAAGTAAGTACGATCGAGATCGTTACGATCTAACATTAAAAATTTGATCTGGATATGTGTTTTTATAGTCTAGTAGCATATTACATTTATAGAAAATTCAATAAAACCTAAAATAAATTCACTGAGATCTCTAAAAAAAGTACTTGCTTTAGAATTTGATCAGTTATAATGTTTTTGATCTGCCAAATGTCCTGATCAGCAGTGCTTTTAATCAATCACAGCAAATGGCAGCAATAACCTTCATTAAGAATTAGGAACCTTGTCATAATGAATTTCACTCAGCATTCATGTTGCTTTTAACTCTGTTTTTCTCTCTGCTGACTCCCGAGGGATATTTGCGCCTTTTCAGGTTGCTGCTTTATGATCACCATCAAATGTGGTGACATTGTCTGTCATCCAAGCGGTGCTTTCTAGGCCACGTACAATGGGTGAAGCAGAGCTTTCTTAGCAGCTTAGTACAAAATAACTGCTTGCTGAGTTGATGAGAGCAAAGCTGTGGGCTGGAAAACCAAAGCAATTATCTTCAACGCATTTAAAGAACATGTAAAGGTGAAGCACATTACAGAGGTGGTTGATAAGTACCTATAAAGAAAAGCTCTTTCACAATATGCAGATATTGTAGAAGTAGGTGCATCAACATCAATGTAAAGAAAAAAAAGACTAAGTAGAGAAGATACAATTTTAAAAGTGATTCCTCAAATTTTTGCCTTTGTAAGGACAGTAACTTTAAACCTGTTTACCATATTAGTTCATATGCAAACATAGGATATGATATATAGAATTTATGAAAATTATTCCTTTTCAAAACGCACTGTTAACTTTTAACACTTACATTTAAGGTGTTTTATTCAGATTTCATGTAACCAGTGTAGTGGTTTTTTTAATAACAATAAAAAATAAAATAAGGGTTCCTGTATCTGTTTTACTCTTCTACCCTTTAATAAAACCCAGTTCAACCAGTTCCTTTTAAAGGTCAAATTATCACTAACTAGAGTCCACCTGTGAGTAATTTAGTCTCAATATAAATGCAGCCGTTTGGTGAATTTATTAACTTTGTTAGAGAACATCAGTGAACAAACTGTTTCATAAAAATCAAGGTATGCTACAAACAGGTCAGTGGAGTTTATTGCAGAAAGAGCTTGGTGCAACTGCAGACCGTCCATTCACCTAAACCAGGAGTCTGCAACTCTAGCTGGACTGAGTGTCTAATGGCTTTTTGGATGTAAAGGTTGCAGACATATGACCTAAACTGACAAGTATTGAAAACCTTGTAGATTGCTAAAAAGACGAGCTGCTGTATTTGCAATGGAAGGTGATTCTACAAAGTATTGACTGAGGAGGAGAAAATGCATACAATTTCATTACTAAAAATATTAACCCTTTTTCATTCATCCTCACCTATAGTTGCTGCGTTGTGCTCGTTTATTGCATAAAGCCCAGTAACTGCACTGATACTTGTTGTAGTCATGAGGTACAAATACTTCAGCAATACAATAAAATGTAATACCATATAATGTAATAACCACTATTTCTACTATACAATAGGCATTTGCTTTTATTAGTTAAACTTAACACTATTGCTGTTCATTAAGGGCTGTTTAGTAATTAAGTATTTGTCTCCATCTTTCTCCTTGCAAATTTAAAAGGGCTCCAACTCCTCATTAACTTGTTTTGATCCTCACTGTCTATAAATCTAATAAACTCAATGATCGCCTTAATGGAGTAAACGCAAAGAAAATATTGACTGGATCTTGGCTTGTGAGGAAAGAAAGAACTGTCCTGCAGACAATGATATATTTACTTATTAAATTTACAACGTCTCTTTACCAAGAGGTGGCTGAATGACCATCATTATCTTGGACAAATATTGCCTTGTTACCCTGTAAATTACCGCTTGGTTGCCAGCTATTTTATTTTATTGCCGAATGATTAACTTACTCATGCGTACGTGTGTGAATCAAGTCATGTGTTTAACATCCAATTCCTTCCCTGATTACTGCAGCGACTGTGCCCGTAAAGCCACCGCTCCTCAGGGACGTGATGATGAAGCTGCCAAGAAGCTGTGGGATCTGAGCGCCTCCATGGTGGGTCTGACACAGTCCGAGTGACGCACGTGACGAAGGCGATGGCTGTCGTCGTCTTCACGTCACCAAACGCATCGCAAAGCCACCCCAATAATGAACCGGCAGTCTTTCTGACGAGCAACAGCGTGACTTATAACAAATAAAGTCGGCAAGCAAAACACAGTAATTTACGTTTGATAGACATTTATTTAGAATGTACAACAAACTACTTGCAAAAATACTATCTATTCAGCTATGTTGTGTTTTCTCTGTTTAAAAAGTAGCGCTGCTTCACAGATAAGTTACATGGAAGCTGCACGATCCTTAAATTGTCATTAAATGACATTTCACCAGTGTGTGTGGACTGGGAGCTTATATATTATACGCTTTTACATTAAAAAAAAACATTTAAGACATGAGCTTTCATTAGACTTTTTTTAAAACACTGCTAACGTTGAGATTTTTTATGAGCACTAAAATGTTTTCAAACATCATAGCCTACTTTCTTGCCTATAAGGCATAATGTTGATTACTATCATGTTCAGTCATTCTTTGTCTTTGTTTTATTTTATGTCAAATGAATAATGTAGACATTGCTAAAGGGTAGTTCAATATTTTTGAAGTGAGATTCTGCTGAGCAGTAAATATCTTTACTACACCTGTATGAAGTCAAAATTCATCCTAAGTCAACTAAGCCGAGATCCACAATGTCACAAACAACTCCAATCTCAAAAATATTATGAAAGTTTATGAAAACTCTATTTAATAACCCTTAATCTGTCACCATGTTTGTAATGAAATGATACTTACAGTGAAGTCATCAATGATTATTTACAAGGAAAATGAAGGCAGTATATGTGGTGCGCCACCAATGACCCTCCTGTGTGAAACACATGCTAAAAATATAGGAATAGGTTCTAGCCAGAGTAACTTTCTAATAAAGAGAGGGAAAAGAAGCCTTTTAAGATTTTTTTTTTCGGAACTAGACATCTTGTTTCCATATGAAAAGCGCTGAGTGGTAGAAAACTAACAAATCACCCTGAACACACTGCTCTCACTCTGATATCCACTGGCATCATGTTTTATGAAGACTTTTCTTCAGTAAGGTCTGGAAACCTGGTCAGGCATTACAATATATCCACAACGGCTGGAAATTCTTCACGTTAGCCCTAAGTGTTTTACACAGGAAGATAATTTGTGGCACACAACCTCCAGCTTTGATTTATTATTATTATTATTATTATTATTATTATTATTATTATTATTTGTAAATTAAGATGAGCATGTTTGTCAATAACTGCCAAATGCAAATTAATGACAGCTTAATAGTTGGTAAAATGTCACTGGCATAAAATTGCTGTCATTCTATCGATTTGAGTTCTTTTATGACACCTGCTTTGATCTTGGCTTCCTCTGGGATTACCATTGAACTTCACCCTCAGGAATCTAATAATCTGGATTTGTACTTAATAAAGACAAAGAGAATTATCACCTTCAGGTAAGAAAATAATTACTACCCCTTTAATAGAATATCACTTCAAAAAATTCAATAGGACTATCCTTATAAGTTCATGAACATAAGTGAATTGCCTTCATATAATAAATATATCTGTTAATTTGTCTTTTTTTGTTTCTTTCACTTGAAGGCACTTTTTACAAAATTGCTACAAACAGTCAGGTTTCATCCCATTCAAAGCTACATCTCAGAGAAGTGCATTGCTCCTGTGTCTTTTCCAGAGAAATGATCATTTCCATATGCACGTTTACCCAAGTGGCCTGCTGGATACAAAATGAACCCTGCTATGTTTCTCACAAATTATATGATCATGTTAAAGAGCATTTGGCAAAAAGGGTACCATGTATTCGCATTTACATTCAAAAGTAATACATACACAGGGAATGTTGTAAAGATAATCCTTATTCTGGTTGTAACTCAGGAGAGAAATCTATCTATATTGCTTAGATTCAATATATATTCATGTAGGTTTATTTGTTTTAAATTATACATTATTCAACATCTAGTTAGCCGTATGTACACACAGCTGAACCTATGGATGTACTTCCTGCCATTATAGGGTGCTTTTGTTTCTACTACCACAGTGCATTAAAATCATGCCTAACTAATGTGGAGGCTCCTCAAAATCATAAAGCTGTTTCATCTGTTCCACTTGCATAGAGTGCCTTCTAACAAGTTTCTTCTTTGACTTGAGACCTCCTGTCTTTGGTGTGTTTGGTGCTACTGGGGCTATAGATTTAATACCTGCTAGAAGGGGTGAAGAGGGCTTGTTACTGGCCCCAATGTCAGGAATGGGTGGATTTGGGTTAACATTGAGAGGGGGCAACTGGCCGGGCCTAGTGTGGGAGATGTAGTCCAATAGTAGTGTGCCAGAGCCTCTCCTCTCCAGGAGGCCAGGTGGACGCCTTCGCGCCGTGCTTGGAGAGGACGTGCTCGCATTGCTATCAAGAGATTCTCTAGAACTGGTGAGCATGGCGAGTGGAGAAGTGTTTAGCTTCCTTCGCTCCACTGGGACTTTAGGAGAGTCTAACATGGCAGAGTCTGAGTACAGCTGCGAGTCTGAGTCATAGTGATCATTTCCCAGACGTCTCCTGTGCAACGTGTCTCTGAGGCTGACTTGTCCACTGCTGGAGCTGCTCCCATTCTCCTGCTCCGTGGGCACGGTACTGCGGCGAGCCAGCGGCTGGTGCTGTCCGAGAGACCTTTCGTATGACGGCTTAGATGTTGGCGGCACTGATAACGAGGTTGTCATTTTGCACGGCTGGTCCCCCACCAGTGGGAAAAGGCTATCCTTCCCATCCACGCTGCTCTGCCGGGACAAGGCGGATCTCTTATTCAGAGAGAGTCCATTCACCCCGGCAACAACATCTTCATCAGAGCTGGCTTTCTTACTCTCCTCATGTGCAGCAGCTGCAGCAAGGACAGAGGGTGCAATCAGGCCCCAGGGTTCTGATTGCAGCCGCTTCAGCTGAGGCAAACGCGCTCGCTTCGGGTTTGCGGGCCGGCGAGCTGGAGATGTGGGTCCATTTGTGAGCTTTGATGCTGCGACAGAAGTTTTTAGCTTTGTCTGGAAACTGAAGACTGTGTTTTGTTGCTCTTCCTCAGATGTGGAAGATGCGGTGACATTGACGTCAGAGGGAGAGGCGCAGTATTCTGGAGATGACCTCTCGATGAACTCTGGAGATGGCGGCACATTGAGATACTGCTTGGTAGTTTTAGTGCCGGATGGTGACTTGTCTGTAGTGATGATGATTACTTCCTTTCCTTTAGCTTTGCATGCATCCAAAAGTAACTTTAATGTCTCCTTGTCGTCCGCATTGATGGCATAGACCAGAGCCGAAGCCCCGCTCCTGTCCTCCAGACTGGGATCAGCGCCGTTGCTTAGCAGATGATCCACCACCTCGTGCCCAGCCTTATGGATGCAGGCATGCATTAGGGCTGTCCTGCCCGCCTTGTCCTGTATGTTTGGGTCTGCTTGGTTGTCCAGCAGATATTTGACAAGCTTTGACTTTGTCACACTTTGCTGATCGGAGTGTGTCGACATGCAGGCCACCATGAGGGGCGTCTCTCCACGTTCATTGCTTTCATTGATGTATGCACCTCCTTCCAACAGGAGCCTGGTGAGTCTTAATCGTTTGAGCCACACTGCCTTCAGGAGAGAGTTTCCATCTGTGCGCAGCTCCAAAATGTCTGCCATATCCCCAACCTGTCGCAGGTCCTCTCAGTGTGGAACTTACAGCTCACAGACCTTTGAAGAAAGTGTGGAATTAGTTCAGCATTCAACATTTTCCAAAATTTAGAAGATAGGATTCACAGGGCCATCCGTGAAAATATCTGTGACCAAGATGTGTGCAAATCTGAGTTGACCCTTAATAAGTAGTGATTCTTAAAATAACGGTATGCAGATTGCTTAAAAAAAACAATATAGTTCTTTAATCAAAACTGAATCTGAAGCTGCGAAAAAAAAATTCTACTTCATAAATTACCTACTGACAGTCACTTATCTCTTTATACCAACTCTGTTCTTTATTAAACTGACATCCAAAATAAGCAACAGAAAACCTGTTGGGAGTAACTGACTTTTTAATGTCCTGGCTGCTTCCCCAAGACTTTGCCACCCTGGGCGATAAGCCATACCACCTGTATCAAAAGTTGCCTTTATCTGTAATTATCAAATAAGATGAAAGACAGATCTACTATTAAAATAGTCCATCCAAAAAACATCATCTGTTCACTGACTTACCTTGCCCATATTTAAATACGTTATGTATGAATTTAGTATGCTTTTTTGTGTATTTATGTAAATTACAGCCAAAACAAATTACCTCACAAAGATTCTCAAAGACTGGGAATGTTTGTGTCATGCAGAATGTTGGGAAGAAATGTCATCTTTTAAAAGCTGGTGGTAATTTTGGAGCAGGAGAAGAAGTAAAAGATGGCATACAGTAAAATGGTACAGGTACGCCCCAGAAAGTAGGGTTGATCCTTTTTACGCTAAACACTTAGTGTCAAAATTGGACTTATTTTTTTCCATTTTTGTACAGATACAATAACAATCACAGAGCATATCTGGGATTCAAGTCATGTGGTTGTGGAATGTTCTGAGATTTTTCACGTGCAAAGGTATAACTATTTGTTAACATACAATCCGAATGAATCCATTAAAGTGATGCACAATTCCTCTGATAATCACAATCAACAGCACCATTCTAGTTTTAAAATTACATCTTGATTCCTTTTGATTCCTTTAGTCGGATTTTTCTAGGAATGTCTGTTCAATTCCATATCTGTATTTCTCTGTGATTTTAAATAGCTCGAGAGTAAAACATTTTTTCTCTTTGTCTTTAAAAATAAACTTCACCTGTTGTATTTGTGATGAGGGAGAGAACAATTGTAACCTGAGGCAGATATAGGTGCCAACATCTGTTTGGCTCGAAATGCATGTTTGCACTTTCTATGTGTTCAGTACAACCATCTTTGTGCAGAAACAAAGCAAAACAATAGCCAAAAAACAGATGGGAATTGAATTGTTTCAACTTCCCTCAGTTTGTTTATTTAGTGCTTACCTACATTTTCACAACCAGTAGGTGGCAGTCTGATGTAACATGAAAATCGTAAATATAAGTTAATAATATCAATTCTGTTGTAGTAGACTATTCTTTAGGGTAAATAACAAATCAGACGAAAGCCTATTTTATGTAACATGTAGCTTTTCCATGCACTGAGGACAATAAGGTGACACAACCTGTTAGAGTTCCAAACACAACTGATCCATGATCAAGTTGTGTAATTTTGTTTAAAAACATTCAAAACTGATATTTTATCAGTAAAGCAGATTGCCCTGTATTAATCTGTATGCAAAAAAAGCGAAAGCAGATGATATGTTTAAATTAATCTTATTTCTAGCGAGTCATACGTGTATAAGACATAGTAATTTAGCGTCACGTTCTTATATCTAAATTTAAAAGCAGCAGCGCAGCATTAAATGATGTTTAATGCCAACAAACAGTCTTAGTCGTCGTGATGAACTTGGCAAGAAAGACGCGCTTTGTTATAACCTGAAACAGCTGATTGGATAATCCTCTGTTATTTTATGCAAATGGGCTATATTTACATTATATCGCAAATAATAAGCTGTGTTTATGAGGAATATATATATTTTTTTCATGGAATATGTGTCTTGTTTGCCAGTCACCCCGCCTCGACGCAAGACAAGGACATAAAGTTCACAAACCTTCATTCGCGATCGTTTCAGCAATTTGAACAATCTCAGGGACCAACTTCATGCGCTTACCTGCTCAGAGAAGAGTCTCTCCATGTTCAAAGTGTCCGGCGCCATCTGAGAGGGATTACACCTGGAGGGACAAATAACTCAATCGAAACACAAAGTTTGTTGCGGCGTCCTTTATTTTTTTCCAGCCGCGGCAGCTCCCATCGACGCGTCCTAGTTTAGGTTACAGTGCGCCGTCCCTCTCTGTCACCATGAGCACATGATGACGAGCTGTGTGGCTTTTTTGTTTCGGAGACGCGCTACATCAGTCCAATGGGGTGTATTCCTTTCACTGCGCACTCAGGGATCACAACCTGGAGATGCGGAGGGTTATAAATAACTTAGTTTCTTGCTTGTTGAATGAAACGTGTTGTCTCTTGACGTCAGAGTCGCCCGAAATAAACTGCGTCTGATGAAAAACCTCTGTCCTCATCTTTACATCTGCAGGACGCAAACAAAAAAAAAAAAAAAAAAAAAAAACGAGCGCCACCTCTTATTGACATCGCGATTGCTCTGCATGTATTTCTTTAGGATTATACCAGAGGAAACACTGAAGAATGGAAGTAGCAGGAAGGGGCAGCTTATGATAAAAACAAGAGAACCTTTTATTATGAATTCATCTGCTCAGTGAACAGTAGTTGATTTGCGCTTCATTAGGGACAGAATAACATACGGGAAAGATAACCTGTATATATTTGTGAGTCTTCCTATAAGTTATTTTAGGATAAAAAAAAAACACTGTTCATTTATATGATCAGTACATAAATAAATCTTTGTTCAAATTGATATGCTTAACTTCATCTTTTTTGGCAATAAAAAAAAGTTCCCCTCATTGTGATACCTTGAAATAAATTCCAGTGCAACTCCTTTCCTTCAAATTTATTTTACCTGTAAATTTCACCTGTGTGTTATACCTCAGTGTAAATACAAATTTTCTGTGTAGGCCTTAGAGACCTGTTAAAGAACATTAGTGACCAAACAGACCCACAAACACCAAGAAAAACTGTAGACAAGTCTGGCATAAAGTTGTAGACATTTAAGTTAGCATGAGCATTTTTTTTCAACCCAAAATGAGAAGTGACTGGCACAACTGCAGACCTATACCAAGTCATTACCGAGCTTTTAAATTGGCTGATAAAGAGAGCATCAGTCAGAGAGATTAGCTGCAGAAAATGGGAGAATCTGACTACAGGGCAGCCACACCCCACAAATCTGACTTTTATGCAGGAGTTGGAAGCAGAAAGACATTGCTGAGAGAAACTCGTAAGAACTGTTGTTTGTAGTTTGCCACGGCAAACGTGAATAAAGATCGGATGAGACAAAAATGAAACCTTTTGCGCTACATAAAAAGCAAAAGGACATAGAATACACCACATCCCAGCCTAAACTTACTAACCCTATAGTTACTCTTCTACAGGAGGTGCAGAAAAGCTGTAAACAGTTGATGGGAAGATGAATGCAGCAACATACATGGAAGTAAACGTTTTGGAAGTTGCAGAAAAAGTTGAAACTTGAGCGGATGTTAATTCTCAACTAGAGAACAACCCTGAATTTACAGCTATGTCCTGGTTTAGACCAGTGGATGTTTATGGATTAGATTGGCATAGTCAATTTGACAACCAGTTTGCAAAAAAAAAAAAAAAAAAAAAGAAATAGCCAAAATTTCCATTTTGTTGTATGCGAGCAAGGCTGCTGGAGACCCTATTCCAAAAAGGATTAAAGTTTTGATTTTACAAAGTACTGTCTGCAGCTGGATCTATATAAAGAATTTAAGAACATATATCCATCTCTTCTCCCATATGCTCTGCTTTGTGTTGCTCAATCACGTAAAGTACCATTGCAATGGTAAAGCTCTGGTTTTAGCACAAAACGTGAAAAAGCTCTAGTGGTGTGAACACTTTTACTAGGTGCTGCATATTTTTCCACATCGATGTATATTTACAGTGTTCAATTAAAGAGGCCAAAACTTGTAGCAGCCATCACCGCCATACAGCCTAATATGGACATTTCTATTTTTAGGTTGCTATGAGACAGCACAGAGGCAGCTTCTAATGAGAACAGTGATGTTCTCAGCACTGCAAGGAACAGGTAAATCAGACCCACAACATACCACCAATGACAGCTGAGCTTTCATGGAATTTTATGGAGAAAATCTTTGCAAGCGGTGTATTTGTTTTCTTTGAACCGTGCTATTTTTCCCTCCCTGACAGGGACTGATCAGTTTATTACCCATCCAAACACCTGATGTTTCAGGACCTCCAGTTGTCAATGCTTGCAGTGATTTTTCACCTGTGATTGGCTCCCCGGTCCCTCAGGATGTGTTGTTTACAAGGCACATGGAGGTGGTTTTATGAAACAGCACACACCATTATCACTGAGTCAAAAGACACATCTCTCTCCATCCATATTCAAGAAGCATTAAACGCAAACAAGGAAGCAAAGAATAGGTACAGCTCCTGTCATGAGTTTACATCTGCTCCTCACAGGCATAAATACAATATCTGTGGGATTTTAATGATTTATTTCAGTAGTTTTGGAGGGTTTTCGTTATGTATTATACATTCTGTGTTAATGCACGTTTGTGAGCATTCTTCAGTTAGATTCCTGTAACTGTTTGATCCAAACCATAATCCTGAAATACACAAAAAGATATTCAGATGTTTAAGAACAACCTAGAAATAACCAAACCTCAAGCCGGCCATAAACTAGAAACCGTTGGCTGACATTGCCACCATCCAAAAATGAAGCCAGTTTTACATTTCCTCTGACAAAGAAGATGTGGTGCAAAATAGAAGGAACTTAAATCTAAGTATTTTTAATGACTAAACTTGTATTCACTCAAGTTGTCAAGCCCCAGACCCTCTAAATATGTTTGATGGTTGAACAAATACTGAGCTATTTAACATCAATAACAAGAAGTATTTTTTTCAAACTGAAGAACACTATACACACTGTGAAGCACGGTGGGGGACGCATCATACTATGGGGCTATTTCATACTATTTCATTATATGTTCTGCTGATGAATTTTACAATAAGATGTAAGGGAAATGGAAGATTTCTTCAAATTTTTTAACATTACACAACCTGCAGCCAGTCAGTGTAAACAAAGTTCACCACAAAAATACATCGGTACTGGCTAATGTTAAGTTTCTGGAACTGACATGTTCTCAGCTCTGTTTAAATGTATGAGTTATACTTTAAACTCTTGTCTGTGCCAGGAAACCAAATAATTTACAAGGCACCCAACCATTTCTCAAGCCAGAATTAAGCTCAGATGTTGTTAATGCATTCAGAGCTTCAATGAATAGCTTACATACATCTTTGAAAGCCAAGATTAAAATAACATTTTTCCAAACAATGTGCATATGCAAACTTTTGACCAGGACTGTGGCGATCTTTAATTACCCCACAGAAATGTATTTAGAATATTCTTTGTCTGAAATTATTCTGATTGTTCTGTGTAATACTCTGTACATTTGAAAGATGTTTCAATTTTTTGGTATGTAGCGATTCAAAGTGTATCGTCTAAAAGGAAAACTAATTTATGATTTAAAAATAAATTGTGTTGTGCCCTGAGCTGCTGTCTGCAGAGGGTTGGAGCAATAATTAAGCCAAAGCTCAGAGCTTTAGATGCGTTCATTAGATCCATGAGGCACAGGGCCGTCAGCGGGTCCTCATATGAGGTGATCTTTGGCCCAACAATGCTGTTGTCGGAGGTATATTAAAGGGGGAAATAAATAATTTAAACACTGTCACCCCCAGAGAGCACTTTCCATTTTCAGATATCTTACATCGCAGCTGCTCTTCCTCCCTCCCGTTCTAAATATAACCTTTTCTTCTGTCTGCATTGTGAGATTTTTACTCATCAGGCTGGGGTATAGCTCCAGGACTATTTATACATCTGGCTGAAGGACACCAAGAAGTTACCAACGGTTTTTCACATTTTGGATTTTTAGACAGATCAACAATTTCATGATTAGGTCTAGGAATAAATCAAAGGAAAGCTACATTTAACTGAACACAATTACAATGTAAGGATTATAATGAACTATTTCAATTTGCTCTTGATTGTTCTAATGTTAGACTACAGGATCTATTTTTGAAATCGCATGTTGATTAAACGTCTGGCTTCACAGACCTAATTCAGGATGGTGAGAATCAGAGGTGATTTCATCAGCGATGGAGGAATGTGTTAAAACCCACCATATGGTATCTGAACATATTTGATTCTGTTCATATAGCTTTAAAAATGGACGGATGCTTTCTATCAGAAGGACTTTCCTGGTTTACCTTTGAATTAGAAGAAAATAAATAAATAACAAAGCATCCAGTGTTTAAAAATCTAAATATTGAAAAAGACATAATGTGTCAACCTTATTAGGTTTAATCCGTCAAAACAGTTGAAGGGCGATGTCAAAATCACTGTTTGAGTTTAGCCAAGCAAATGCAACCACTTCTCTTGATGAAGGATGGATTTAATATTTGTTTCTCTACATTTTGAACAGAATGTTGTTCCCAGCGCATTTGAAAGTATGAGTATATGTAAAAGAGTATAAAGTATAAAGTATGTATAAAGCATATGTTATAAGAATTTGCTCACTTTTTGGAAACCCAATGGCACTATTTTAACTCAAAACTGTATAAAAAGCTGTTCATGAGAAATCTCGACCAACTGAAAAAAAAAAAAAAACAGCTTGCAGGCCCCTCTCTCCAAAGGTGACAAATTTCACTGGCTCTATTTTCAAATACACCCCAAAAACAAGTGAAAACTGTGAAGATAGCAAATAGCTGTTTTATCGGGAATACGTGTATTGGGAGCAGCAACCTCCTGGAGCCTCCACTGGTTGCTGGGAAACTGCTAGATATCAAGAAACAGTCTGACACATAACACCCCAAAACTGTTGATTTGTTGTTGTTTTTTTAACACTTAAGCTTCTTACCTGTTTTACCCTGATTCCACTTTCTGTGCAAAGCTTAGTTAGCCAGCTGCTGTCAGTGACTTCGTATCTGACAGGCAGACAGAGGAGTGTTTCAGTCTCGTATACGCGTAAATGGCATAAATTATGGTGTTATTTATAGGTTTGAAAGTCGAAATATCGTGGAAGAATTGCTTACTGCAAATATTCTGTTTTTGCTGTGCCCGTCCTCCTTCTCCTGCATTATAAGACAGAGTAGGATTTATCACCTGTTGTGACTAAACAGTGTTGTTTCTTCCTCCATGGTGGTTGTCTCTTTAAAGACCGAGTTTGACATTCTCATGGCATTTGGTGTCTCTGCGATTGTATCAAGCGAATGTGTGGGCTGCGACAGCAATAAACTGGCACGAACCCTGCTGCAGCTTTGCACCGGACTGCTCCTTGCCTCCCTCAGATTTAGGAGGGGAAAAAAAAAACGGAAATGCCTCCAGTGCAGCTTAAAAGCCCGCCAACCCCTCACATATGCTTCTAGTAATTTTTTTTTTTTTTACCTCATCACCCAGTCGTGATTATAACCCATGAAGCATCACACATTTTCAGACACTTTCATCTTCTTCATATTGAAAAGTGCTACTTTCTCATACTTGAGATGTTGAGACGGTTCCACTCCTCCTCTGCACTTCTTCTCCCGTCTTCGCTCCTTCTGTTCTTTCACATCTCGCCGTGCAGACCAACACCTGCCCTTCTGGCGAGCTGTAATTGAGTTGAGCATTATTCAAGAGCATTATACAGCCAACAGTTTTGCTTGGTGATCATTGTGTATGTCAGCTGTATCCTAGGAGATTGGTGCATATCTAATAAGGAGTTTGTTACTCATTTCGCAGAGTGGGCACTTTGATGTCCACCGTGTTGCATTTTCTGTTTTAGTTCAACATCCTCCTAATGAAGCCAAGGGGCCAGAAGCCTCAGAATTGGTTGCTTATCAACTCTACAACCCTCTTATTAGGAGTTGTTGGGAAGCCTTTAATTGGATACTGGAATAGGAAGCAGCCTTAATGGCCTGTCATTAATCAAGTCTTCAAGATATATCCACACATGACAGCATTGTTTAAAACATTGGGAATTTTAACATCAATCCTGTAGCAAAGCTATTCACGTCTTTGACATCGTGTTCTTTTGTACTTGTATATGTTTTGTATTGTGTTCATGCAGAGTCTTAGATCCTGCATTGTAGCTTCACCAACTAATTAGTCAGAATTGATGCTTCAGTGGAGACCGTCACATCTCTGTTCACACCACCATATCGATTGACTGCCCTTGCTAACTCACAAGAGATCTAATGAAAGGCTACTCTGTAAATTCCTTATTGTGAAAAATGACAAAATCTCACTGGCAACAAATATCCAGTGGTTCTTGTATTTTAATGTAATATTAAGCTAATGTTGAACTAACACAGAGAGACAGCTATGGAGAGCTACAACAGCTTTGCAAGCAATAATGGAGGAGTAAAATTGCATTATCCAGATGTGATGAAAGCTTGCGTTGAAACCGATCAACACAAACTACAGGCTCTGATTGGAGCCAAAAGTCCATCTACAAAATAATGACTTCAAGGAGGAGAATATTTGTGCAATCGCTTTTATATGTTAAGTATTATTATTTAACATTATTTTGTAAAATTCAGATTCATGATCATTGATATGTAATAAAAAGGGAAAAACATACAAAGGAATGAATACATTTTTATAGACACTGCATGTCATGTAGCTATGTTGTTTCAACTTTAAAGAACCTGAGTGTATTCAGATCACTAAGGAGCTTAATCCTTTTATGCTCTACTTTATCTGCAGCTGTTGTAGTCAAATGTTTTGGGTATAACGCAGAGCAGTTTTATTTATGTTTTACTTTTTTGCATAACTTTAAACTCTCAGTGTGAAGAAGTGTTTTGTGCTGTGACTTCATCGCCGATTGTTTCAGAGCCATCACAAGTTTTAGGCTGTCAGAGCATGTGGGTACATCAGTGCGGATGAGTGGCTGCTCTGACAGCGAGTTAGAGAACTGCACTTCGCTGCTCCGTGGTTCACACCCCTGAGACTGTGACGTATTTGACACCATGTGAGGCACTCTGACCAAAATACACCTCCTCTGCAGCACAAGGTGCAGGAGCAGGCTTTTCTTTTTTTTTGTTTTTGTTTTTTTTTCAATGTACGCTGTCGCTAGTGACGTCAAATCATTCGGGTCTGTCCTTGTGGTGCCTGTTGATGAGCACAATCAGAAATGACAGGACCAAACAAGATGAGTTTAGCCTCTGCAAAATATGTCCTCACCCATTGACTCAGCTAACAATAGAGCCGAGGCTTCATGAACGTACTTGTAAACCTGGATGCCTGCCACCTGTTAACTGAACACTGAATATTTTTTCTCTTGCAGTCATAATAACTAATTATTGAAGAACCAAATCAGCTGTCTAAGTGACTGTATATGATCCCACTCCGACAAGAGCAAGTGATTCTGCTTTAACAATAAGACGCGGGTAAATGGGAGGTTTGTTCAGACATGGGTTTCTTGACGAGGCAAGTGTAAGACAGCACATGTGTTGCAGCTGGGTCTCCTCAGCTGTGTTTGTAGGTGGGAAGAGCTGGCAAGTATCAAAGGGCAAACACAAGTCAGTAATTATTCCTGAATGCTATACGAAAGGAGTGGTGAAACACTGAGGACTGTCAGAGTGAGATTTTTACATTTTCTCACCCAATTTCTTCTTTTAAGAAACCAGAGTGGATGTCCTCAGCTTTAGGCAGTTATGTAAATTAATTTGAGTTTATTATAAAAACCTGTCATACAACTAAGCCATCTACAACCACCTATCAGTAGAAATGTGTTGTTAAGTGGAAGTAATGATCTCAGTACCAACACACTGACAAATAGCTTTTCTGAACACTACAGGTGAGATGAAAACAAAACTCAAAATCTAAACATTTCAGACCGTCTTCAATAATTTTTCAGTGAAGAGCTGTCTAGTTTGTGTTTGTCTTATTTTTTTTTTTTTGTATTTTTGAACTAGATGTGAGTAAATGCAGTCAAGCCTAATGAAAAACAATCAAACACCCCTTTGCAGTAGTTACGGTAATGAGACATCACAGGTGCACAATCAGAGCAGAATTGGACCATAAAAGACGTATTTTATGTATTTATCAATTTTTGTAAGTTAGTATTTCAACCATTATTATTATTATTAGGCCCAAAATAACCTTTAGTTTGGGTACATCTAACTATTGAACACATCTATCCAAATCTCTCTGTTGACATCCTGATGAGGATTCTCCATATCAATGCATGTTATAACACAAGTATTCAGATTTTCTCTTGACAGCTATAATGGCAATATGAGGAAGCAGTCACTGAATTGTACAGATCCTCACACCCATCTTTCTGATGTCAAAATTATTTCAAAAGGCCATATATTCTTAAAAATAAGCGGCCGCTCCAAAAGTAACAGATCGCTCTGGAAGCATAGTATCACCTGTTTATCTCTCACACTCTAAATCACACTGATACGGCTGACACACTTGGCTGAGCCGCTTGTGTTTGTGCCCTGCTGTTTGCACACACAGACCAGGCAGGACTCGCATCAGAGTTTCCAACAGGAGGCAGAATGAGTGAGCCTTGCTCAGCTTGATTCACAACTCTGCCGCTTTGTAATCCCTTTCCCCATCTGATTTTTTGTTCAAAATAGGCACGACAATGAGCCGCCTGTGTGACGGCAAGGCAAAAAAAAACGCTGTGAGGAAGACAATCGACGTAATTAAAACAAACAGCGGCAAGTAAAAAGGAAAGGAAAATTAATTTGCATTCTGTTTCCCTCCTGTGTGGCTGAGGCTCGTTGCTGGTGCTCCCATGGGCAAGGAGCTCTCATACCTGACTGAGCAGATCAAGATAAGAACCGGTTGTCTTTGCCTCACAGCACTCCACATCCCTGAGGGAGATCACCACTTAAAGTAGACACAGCAGCCTGAGATTTGGTCAGACCACAATAGTACTAACGTTTCTTGTCTTATACCCATCCAAATAGAAAAAAGGGTGCCTTAAACTGTAATTCAGTGATTCTTGAGAATAGGGACAAAACAAGTCCTATGGATAAAGCACAAAATTTGAATAAAATATACACAAAATATATATTTTTTTCAAATATCTGACTAAACTAACCTGGGTCATGTGAGCACAACAATGAATATTTTCCAGGTATTTACTGAATATTTTTTTTATTTTAAACATTGTAGTCGGTGGATGATGCCTGTAAAAGCCGTTGTCCATGCAGGAGCAGAACTCAATACATTATAATAGTTTAAAATAATTAAAGAAATACTAAAATTATATATTGTGACAATTAAGTATAAAGTAGTCATATAAATAATTATAAAGGCATCAATAAATTGAATTAAAAATCATTTTTTATATATTTTCCAACTCCATTGAAATTTGTCCTTAGTTTTTTGTCAACACCGTCAGAAATGAAAAGAATGTAAAAAAATCAGGCATTATTGGGGGCAGCAGAACTTCTGAGGACCCCATGACCTCTTCCTTTCTCTTCCTTTGCTAGGAGGGCTAGTTAGCTCTGGTTAGCTTAAGGCTAGTTAGCTCTGGTTAGCTTATGTTATTCTTTAGTTTTTTCTTCTTTTTATTCCTAAGTTGTTTGTCACAACCATGATGTGTCAACACCGTAACTGACATTTTACAAAACTTTGATGAAATTTTGTCAAATAAAAGCTTAATTTTGGTTAAATTGTAAAGATTTTATGGACCTGGTGAGCTACAATATGGCCTCCTTCAGAATAACATCATATAAATTGAGGTTGCTTGGCTTTTTGTCAACTCTGTCAGATGTCCACTACATCAGAGTTTTTCTGACTCTTTCAGTGAAATTGTTGTCAAATCTCACTTAAATGTGCAATTAATTCATTTTAATGTATTTTACATAAATTGCATTACTTCACATGTACCAAGTTTTTCATTTTACTTACTAGTTTGTCACCACCTTCAGTTCTGTGTCAACTCCGTCATGTAGTGTCAACTCCGTCAGATGGACTTTCATTTGTACGGGGCTCCGTTCTAGGTCAGGTCGATTAAAAATTAATTGTTTTTTAAAAAAAATGTTGCAACTGGGAGCCTGTACCTTAGCATCTTTGCATTTCCAAAACATTATTTGTCATATTTGCATACATAAAGTTAAGAAATAACAAAAAAAAAAAAAAGAAAATGGGAAAATTAAAGCCCATTTTGTCCCTATTCTCAAAAATCACTGAATTAATTGTTAGATATTTTAAAAAAAAGTTAAATACCATCTATTGTTGATATTTTAATTTTTCTTAAATGATCATAAGGCAGCACATAATAGTACAGATGAAGCTGCCAGTGAGTCTGGCACTTTGAATTCCTTGTTAGCATATCAGAAGGTGTTCAATGAAACGGCAGAGTTCCTGAGGAACTGTGGAACTATTAGACGTAGCATCGAAGTGTCAAAACTGAAAATGCTATATTGATTAGAAGCTCTCTGCAATACAACACATGATGACTCTCATTAGCAGTTTTTGCACCTCGAATAAATACATGTACACCATATTACCCTGAGGCTGTGTTCTTTTTTTTTTTTTTCTTAGAAGAATATTTTGGGTTCAGACTTTACTGCGGAGAAAAAGAGCAGCTGTTTGGAAAAGAAACTGAGAAAACTGAAAACAGTTGCTGGAGAACAATGGACACTGACTCGTGTATTCTCTATCATCATCAACTTTAGAATGACAACTAACCACACTCATGCAATTTTTTTTAGAAATTGCTGGTTTTAAATTCTGAGCATAAATAGCATTAACAATTATTTAGTAGAATTATTTTTTTTTTATTTTTAACATTTATTAAATGTTTCTAATAACTCTTTATTTTTTTATTAAAAATTAAAAAAGTTCTTCCAAAATGATGTAACACACTGCTTAATAGGGCAAAGTATTAGAGTTGTAATAAGGCTGCACTATGTTGCAGTTATTAGCATTGTCTTGTGTTCAAATCTCAAATGGGTTTGTTGTTTTCTACCAGTCCAAATATTGTTGTCTTTTTTTCCATGATCTAATTTTCTTCAACCGCCCACAGGTAATTGTTCACCGTAAAATGCTCTTAAGTTTAAGTGTACATGGTTACCTTCCCCTGCAAACTCACTGCAATGTGACATTATTACTACCGTTAATAATGAAACCATTAATAATAATAGCTTCCACGTTATCTTTACATTACAAACTATCCTCATAATAAAATAAAATGACTTTTAAGCACTGCAAAAAAACAAAACCTTTGTGGTTTGGAAACCAAACATTTGTGGTCAAGCTCTAAGATAAGATTGAAACTGTCTCAAGTAATATCTGATAGGCTTCTTCTTCTCTTTTTTTTACACTTCCAAATTATTTTTATTTTTTGCACAACACCAATCAGTTTTGTGCAAAGCTCCTTCTGGTGCCACTGAAAGGTGTTATATTTCAGTTTTATCATATCATACAGCCAAAAGAAGACCAATTATATTGCAAAAGACTTCATAACAGGGATCTCCATGTTGGAAGGCTTTTAATGACTCACGCGGTAAGCAGACGAAGGAAGAACTGGCATACATCATTTCTATTACAGGGTTCTCCCAACGTTTATGTGGAGATGGTTGAGTTTGGCTCTAAGCTGGTACACACCGTTCCAGCTGGCATATTTTGAGAACAATATCTTGTGTAATAGGATGTCAGCTCTTCAGCTTGGCTTGAAAGGCTTTTAGGGGTAAATGCTTCTGTTTGTTTAATAGACTCTGTGCGATTACTGTAAAGCTGCGGCGGGGCAGCACTTCGTTCGGAGTCAGACAAGGTCAGAGTCGGTACAACCTTTATGTCTGCTTCAGCTTGAAAACTTGCTTTCAGGGAAAACACAAAAATAAGTTTGATGTTCTGTTGTTTTTGCAAAAATGCTATCCTTCAAGTCTGAAGTCGAACATTTAGAACAACTACATCGCTCTTATCTTTGAGGGCAGTAATGGGACCCATCCCGAGGAGTTGGAGACACCCGTAGTTCTGCTGGCACGCTGTCTGTGACACGACTGTGTCAGTATCACATTGTGGTGACTCATGTTTCTCATCTTTTTTCCTGCTGTGCCTCCTCCTCACAGCAGATATGAGAAATATATGATTCTATTTGTGCGCGTGTGTCTGTTTGTCGATGTCTATTTTACCAATTGCATGTATGCTAAACAAACCTTTAGTAAAATGTACAATTTAATTACTTTTGAAAGGATCTACTTTTGTGACCTTTTGACTGACAAAAGTGCAGCTGTGTTCTGTTGTCTGATTCAAGCTGCGTTGTTGTTCTTGCTTCAGTGGGACTCAATGGACGTTGAATTGAGGGGAAGGCTGATTTCATTAGAGCTGATCAAAGGGTTCATACGGTGCTTTTCATTGTCCAAGTGTGTGGACGCAAAACTGTCCGACATGTAGGGCCTGTTATATCACAGCAACGGATCTGGTCAGTGTGAGAAGACAAAGAGATGATGCGGCGCATGGCAGCGGACAAAAGATAATTTCAGTCATTATTTAAGCATTACAAATTACTTCTCCCTCTTTGATCGAAATTACACAAACATGCACACATGCTCATTTTCTATGTACACATTTACAACTGGTACATTTTATGAAATGATGATGCCAGCTTTTAAGACGAGGCCTAAAACGTTGCTTTTTGATAAAGCTTTTAGTTGGAGGAGCCCAAGTCATCCCTGAGCTACTGCATCTCTGCATTCATGCTGCTGTTTGCTTGAGGCTGCTGACGGACAAAGAAGATGCTGCTACTGACACTGACACACTAATAAGTCTTCAGTTTGTCAAGTAAATGCCAGGTTTTGTGTCTGTGCAGCCCAGAAGAGTTTGTTTCTGCATTTGTCACCGTATATACAGTGAACAGATGGAGTGCATATGTAAGTAGCCATGCTGATTTATCTGCTTCTCCTGCTGCTTCTCTCATGCTATTGATCTAATAACTCATTTAAAGTCCAAATGCTTCATCTGACTTGCATTAAAATGGTTTCTCTGTAGTAGAGAATGCCACCATTGAAGCACAAATTAATATTTGAAAAGTGGAAGAGTTGTGTTAGGTTTTACTCTTCTAATTTAAGTGTGTTTGTGCTGATCAACAGCAAAGTGCTAACAAAAGTAAAGTTTTTTGTGGGGGTATTTTTAGGGATGATTTATGTGATTCCCAATCCAGGGCAGCTAACTAGAGAACACAAACCACAAGGGACTGTGGCAAGAACTGAATGAGGTCAGTTCTATCAACAGTTTCTCTATTTTTTACCAAAAATAAAAAAGAAATAAGAGACACAACAGCTGCTGGTTGTGTTTTAAGAGGTTGATACAGAAAAGAGAGCTGCATAGTTATTGTACATGTGTTGCTTGATGGATGTTTGATATAAAGAAAATCCTTTTTCAAACGCGGTGATATTTGTTTATTTTTTGTAGTGTATTATGTTACGTTAATGTGCTCAGTATGAAAAGCTGTTTACTCAATAGATATTACAAATTCTGCAGTACATTGCAACATTATTTTGCAATTTGGGATGCATTTCTTTGTAGTTTTGTCTCTAATCTTGGGCACACATGGATTTGGACAGTGAACATTACTTATTAATAGTTTAAGTTTAGTATTGTGTCAATAAGATCAAGGAACATTTGAGATCATAAAACAGGAATAAGGGCCTGTTTGCATACAAAAATATATTTTAACAATGTATTTCATTATTTTATTATTTTTCTGTTTTATATTTCAGGCAAATTGGTTCATATCATAAAAAAGCAACACATGTAAAAATCATATTCCAACCCGACACAGCAATCACTTTATATAAACACTTTTTCCAGTGTTTGAAAAAGCTGGGGGAACTCCTCATGACACTCTGTGTTATTATGATCAAAGCTCTTATTGTTGTATTTCTTGAATCAATCAAATAGATCATAACATTTTCTCACTTAGGCATGAAAAGTTTGAATGTAACTCAAAACAACTGTGATGTGATTGTGATGGTTTTTTTTATAATTGATTTTCTTTACAGCAAACATATTAGAAAAAAAAGTGAAACAAATCTTTGAAAAAAGATAAAATGAAATTCTAAAAACATATTTTTGAAAATAAATTATAAGAACATTCAGGGAATAAAAAAAATACAATGTGAATAGTGGTTCAGAAACCTACAGCACTCTGCAGTGTGCATGTAATCTGCACAATTTAAAATAAAAGATTAGACTATGTTAAACAAGCCCTGCTCTGTTTGCCCTGCCAGTCTAATATTTGTAAATCTGTGCAGTCTCCAAGGCTTCTCAATCCACCGCCATACTCAATAAATTAGAATATAGCTCATTTTTCAGATGAAAAGTACTTTTTAAAGATAATCTTTAGGCAGGTATTAAAGTTTCATTAAGCTTACATTTCTGAATCAAAAAGCTTTTTGGGGTGCAGGAGCTGGTGTATAACTCCAATCTTAAATATAATGTTTTCATTAACTGTAAGCAGAATAATTAGAAACAAAAATAAACATTTGGAAACATCTGTCTTCCTTATTACCGTAATTTCAGGACTTTTAGCCGTCTCTCTGAACTCTGACATGCGGCTAATTTACAGCTTTTTACCAATGGGTTTTGAAAAGCTGCACTTCTGCATGACAAAGAAGACAACACAAACTCAGTCAGACAAAAGGGACATTGAGAGCGACAACTAATTAGAAGTGTGTGTGAGGTCAGGATTGCCTGCAGGATATTATCAGCAAGCATGCACAAACATCACTGCACCTGACCACACTAGCCTGGTAAAAACCATCCTGATTCTATGCATTGCTTAAAAATATCCCATGAAATTCACATGCGACCACACATGTGTGGTTCACATGGGGTTGTGATGGACTCTGAAGCAGTTTTAAATTTTACCGAACTGGTTCGTCTGAGACATATGTAATACGCCAGTTCTACACTAAGCCTATGGGAAATAACTTAAGCTGTAAACAACCATCCCCTTCTGTGAAGAGAGAAATGCCGAGCCAAACCAGACAGCTCTTAATGTTAATTCAGTCTGTGGCAAACATGGAATGAATAGCTTTGTTTACTTCCTCCCCTACCATGGCCATAATATAGGAAGACTGCAATTCAAAAATATTACACAAAATCAACTTCGTCGTACTCAACTGAACCAGGTGTTTGCTGACCTGCCCAGTTGAAATTGTACCAGAGAAATCCAACTCAATGGGTGAAAGCACAGATGGAGCACTGATGGAGATGAGAATTCAGTGGAACAGCATAAAAATGGATCCACACAAACACAACTACATCCCCAAAGCGCACGCTTGTGGTGCACAAAACCAGCACAATGTACCTGACCCACACAAATACTGGCATCTGCCTATCTGGAGTGAACTCTTCACCTGCCAGTTCCCAGACTCAGGTTCTGTGTCCGTAACATCCAGAGGAGGAAATTAAGACATTTGCTTAATTTCTACTCTTTATACCAAAGTTTTGACAAGATTTAGCCATTTAAAAGCCAGGTACACACTTTCAGTTATCTTCACCAAACAGACACAATTAGTTTATAGAACGCACTAAACAAAAGTAAACTAACCAATTACAATTTTGGCTTAGGATGTATTTGTGATCACTCCCACAAATGTTCAGAATGGTTTTCACACACCACACAGATCACATGCACGCATGCACAAACGCACACACACGCATGCACACAGTTGTGTTTTCATCACTTGTGGGGACTTCATATTGACTTCCATTAATTTTTACATCCTAACCCTAACCCTATCCAATACATACCTAACCCTTACCTTAACACTTACCCTAAACCTAACCATCACAGACCTAACCACTAACTCCAAAACAACAATTTCCCTTCTTGGATACCAAGAAGGAGCAATGATCCCCATAACCCTACATTGTAGACAAAAATAGGTTCCCATAAGGATATAAAAACCTGGTACACGCACACATACATATATATATGTATTTATGTCTGTGTGTGTGTGTTTTTTTTTTTTCAAAAGTTGAGGGTGCAGCAATAGTCCAGAAATAATTGTATGTGTTTCACTTAATGAATTAAGTTAATGAAATAAATGAACCTTTATTGTATGACAAAGCTTGCCACTTTCTGACTTTAGAAACAGGGGTCAAATTGGCCACTGAAGATCAGTCTTGCATAAATGAAGTTTACGCTTAAGAACCTCAATAAGCAACTCACAGCTCAGAATACACATCATTTTACATTTCATCTAACTGTACAACTTGTCCCTGTTTCCATGGTGCTCTCTGCTCTCTGCCACTCCTCTCTTTTGATGGTCATATAAAAACAGAATACCATTCTTTTTAACCCGGTAACACACAACATTGTGTGCGTGCAGTGCAGTTTTTATGGAATCCTCTATTTTTTATTATTATTATTTGTCATTTAGTGCATAATCCCATTCTGCTGGACAATTGGTTGCACAGTAAGATTGGTAAAGCTGAATATATATATATTTATCAAACCAAATGTTTTGTATGTATCTTTGTTGTATTCAGTAGACTTTAACTTGATAGAATTTCAATCAGAACTAGTTCTTGTTAAAGATGAATGAGAAAAACACTGGATATGACATAATAAGACGTTTGTCCTGGGTCGTAATGTCCCTGGACAAAAGGAAAAATTTAACAAATGAACACCTAGGATTAAATATAAATATTATTTGAGTCAAATACTTATGGTTAGTATTACTGTTTATTCTTTAGCCTCCATGAAAATAATTTAGGTGCCTTTATTTAGATGTAACAGAATCTTGTAGTCTATTTGAGGATAAGTAAATGCAAAAAATAAAAACATTTAACTTTTTATTTCCTTTAGTAAATGTGGGTGCCTTAATTTATTGAATGTTAAATTTTACTGACATTTTAGATGTTGGTTCATTACTCGAAGGGGCTACAATATTATGTTCTAATATTATCTCAGCCTTAGCACACGCAACCTGTGAGATATGATGATGCTGTTCCTTAGTAGTTTTCCTTCCTAGAAGTTTGGCTTGATCATGATCAACTATGCATGGCCAGGTGTCAAAAGAAGCTCACTGAGGCGTATGGACACACACTATAAATAAACCGAATAAAGGACCATGCAATCTGTGACCCTTGAGATGTGGCTTTGCAAGGGTTGGAAAGGCAGACGTTTATTCTGAAGGAGCTAATAAACCGTCTGTCAGCTGGGGAGGTGAGTCAGCCAAGAGCGGGGTCATTAAAGAGAAGAAGTGCTCTGATCACGTCCCTGAGGGGAGATGACCATGCACTGCCACACATCCAGCTGAGACCACCAAAAAGCATCACACTAAACAAATCACCTCACATAAATAAAACTTCATGCACTTCTAAAATAGGAAACCCCAATTGTCATAGTGATGATATACAAATACAAACGGAAAAACATTCATTACACAGTAGCTTTAAAATGTACCAAGTGACAAATAACCTAGAGATTGGTTTTTACTGAAGAGATGTTTTTCTACACAGAATTTACTGTAAATGTCATTATGCTGTGGTGGTCAACATTTGTATATCAAAAAAAGTTAACTTGTTTGATTTAATTTAAAGAAAAACTAATAATTTTGTTATTTAACTTAAACAATCAAAACTAATAATGTAGAGTAAAAAATAATAAGGCTTAGAAATCACAAACACAGAACACACACAGGTGACCTGTCTTCAGTATTTAATATCATTGAGCTTTCAGTTTCACAAAAATACAAATGCCTGAGTGAGAGAATGCAACGTTTACATAGGTGTAACATAACTCTATGCCAGATTATATTAAAGAGCAAATTGCTTATTTACATGGCTGTGCATTTTCACAAATATTAAATAGGTAGTAGAATTGGAAAACATTTAGAAAGAACTGGCTTTTTATTTTGCAAGATGAAATTAAATGTGTCACGTTGAGCCAGATGTCAATTAACAAAATACGCAGAAGAAGTCAAGACATGATTATGGAAAATATGTCATTGACAAGATAGTCCTCTGTGCATATGTGTGTAAATATGTGCGGTAAAATAGTTGCTTGTGTTCCCTGTGCTTTAATGTTTATTTCTAAAGAAATAAGACATCATTATTTTTTTTATATTTTAAAATCCCCTTCCATAACTTTTTGCAACTGAGTCTTCTTTATGCATTATCTGGAGTACTTATTTGTGCCATTAACATTATTCTGTGTCTATATATGAAACACTTGACCCTGTCTTTCATGGTCAGTGCTGTGTTTCGTCTAGACAGTCCAATTTCTACTACCAACTAGCATATGTGTTACCATATATCATCCTAATTGTACCATAGATTTTATCAATGGCTAAGAACTTTTATGTTTTTGTTTCTCTTCCATAAGCTACTAAAAAGGTTGTTGTCCTGGAACAGCACTTCTGTGTTTTGTTTTGATCTATTTTATTTTGTTTTGTTGTTTGCTGTGTGCGCGTGTGTGTATAAGTGTGTGTGTGTGTGTGTGTGTGTGTGTGTGTGTGTGCATGCGTGCGTGTGTAGGTGTGTGGGTTGGTAAATGTGGTTTAGCAGGACATTTTGAATTAACAGGACAGGAGCGGTGTCCAGCTAATTTTGACAAAAATTTAAAAGCGTAGAAAGGTTTTTATTGGTCCAATAACCCCAAAAATGCAAAACCCCCGAGATGTCTGTTTACTACACAAAAACCTGGTGTGTGTGTGTGTTTTGTGTGTGTGTGTGTGTGTGTGTGTGTGTGTGTGTGTGTGTGTGTGTGTGTGTGTGGTTGTGTGTGTTGCTTGTGTGCTCTGTCTTGTCAAACCCCAGCTCTGCACTGGCGGATGATAACCGACTGGGTTTTTCTGAAGGTTTCTCCAACTTGTCTTTTTCATTTTCACCACGTCCTTGTTCAGGAGGAACTACTGCTATACAGTCAGTGATTCTCTGCAATCTTGCTTAAATGGAAAACTTTTTGCCAATAAGTGTAAACACAACCTAACTGTATTGTTTTTAACTTACGTGTATGCTATTGATTTTGTCGCTGTCAATATGTTTCAGTATTTAAGCTGAATCTGTTTGTCTTGTTAATTGCCTTGAGATGGCATCTGTTGTGAATTGGCACAACTTAAATTGATTTTTACTGTGTTAATTTTCCCAAATTGGGATTTTCCCTTTCATGAATATAAATATAAATCTTAAGAAAAAAACCTGAAATTTGTGCAAATGTTAATTCAGTGTGAAAGAAAATAAGTCACTTCTGACTGGTTTAATTGAATAAGGATTCAGATAAATTTGTGTAAACTGACACAGTTAACTTAGTTTGTCAATCCTACATCATATCAGGGAACATATTAGCTTACAGAGACTTTTTTTCCATCCTGACTTATTGCATTTTAATACTGATACATATTTATTATCAGATCAAACTTTGCTCGATTTCAGTCACTGAGTGTTACAAAAGCACCAGCAGAGTAAAGTCTTTGTAATTCCCACCTGACACCTACACATTCAACTATCACCAGGATAATAGACAGTAATACAGAACAAAGTAGGCTGTCCTTTTGATGAAAGCTTCCCAGCAATTAATGTCAACTGACATTTTGTTATCTGTCCAGCTACTGGCAACAGCAAGCGTCATGTGAAGCACATGGTTTACATACAAGCGTATGCACACACAACTTGCCGGGCTCCCGTTCTCAACCCACATTGAGTCAATGAAGCCTGTGAGTCAGCTCTTCCTCTGAGGTTGGCTGGCACGCCGTTGATGCAGCTCTGACAGGGCTGATTTTGTGGCAAAGTATCTGAGGCAGCTGATGCCTTTGTAAACACCTAGCACATGGTAACAGATGGTAGCTTGGAGCTCCAAGCACCAGTGGGTGGTCTGCTGTTAGTTTCAGATAATGGTGGGTGTGCTACTCTTTTGATTTAAGGTGGGACTCTTCTCACCCGTCCTTTCTTAGATGGTTTTTGTTTTTTTGTTCTCCACAACAGAAGTAGGATCAGCCCGTTGATCATCTCATGAATATCCTGGACATAATCATATCTCCTTCGATATTCTTTATTTTTTATTTTCACAAGTGGGAAGCTGCTATCTATTCATGATGACACTGTGTGTGTGTGTGTGTGTGTGTGTGTGTGTGGGTGTGCGGGTGTGCGTGTGTGTGTTCGTGTGTCACAGCTGATTTGAACGCCTCATCCAATTAAATTAGCTGCATTTATTAAAAGGACGCATAGAGAATAAAAGCGAATCACAGCCGAATGTATGATGGTATGCACTGCCCTGTCTGGTTCCCAGAGATGCTCACCAACCCCTGTCTTCCTTTGCCTCTCTTTATTGTGTCGTCATGGTGATGGGTTTTCGTCTTTGAGTCTAATTAAAGAAGGAGCTTTAGACGTATTGACTATTTCAGTCTGCAGACCTCTCTCCAAGCACCTGTGCTCGTGTCGTCATCCAAAGGTTAATTTTTAATTAGAAGCGTGGACACGCAGCTTCAGCATGCAGAGCACATGTGATTAAAAAAAAAAAAGAAAAAGAATAATACATGCAGTATCAAACACAGAGGGCCTCTGTCACAACACCGCTATTGATCTAAGCTTTGTTTGATTCCTAAAAGCCCTGAGTGAAGATCCTGGTGGCAAACCCACAAACGATCTTTGTCTGACCCTCTTTAGAAGATGGCAAGTTTCAGTAAACATGTTTGTGTCTTCAAACAGAAGCATGGATGATGTCAAATGTGTCCTGCAATACTTGAAAAATAATAATAAAAATAGGGTTTTGATTAAAATGCAGGAACAATTTTAAGGATGAGCAAAACCTTCTCAGTTTCACCACGTCTTCTTCTCACATTATGTTTTGCTTTGCTTTAATTGAGAAACATCGTGAGACACAAGATCGTTAATCATGACTGTGACATTTCGGCATAGCATCACTCTTCTAAAAGAGGAGATCAATCCATGATTGGTTTTTAATTGCTCAGACGTTCTTGGGAGGAGATTTGGTCAAATTTTGTACCAAAAATAGTAGTCTCCTCAAAGAGGAGAGAGGAAGGGCAGCAACAAGTGAAATAAATGAAATATATTGTTATGCAAACTAGAAAATAGACCTAACTGACTCTAAACTGTGATAAACTGTGTAGGGAATGATGTTAGCATAGCTACTACAGAGACTTCAAAGAACAACCTGCTTTACAACAATACTGCCTATAGATACATTTGTTTTTAAAGAAATCACTCTTTTATTTTGTTGGATATGATATTAGCACTCCCAACTATGACTAAGTTTTTTTTTGTTTGTTTTTTTTTTTTAAATATGACCTGCAAGTGAAACGTTTTGGTTTGCTTGTACAATACCGTTTGTAAAGAGAAAATAATACTGCACATAATTCTGAAAACGTTACTCCTACAGCCAAGCATGGTGGAGGTAAGAGATTATGTAAAGATAGTTGGAAGTACTATATTAAGGACAACCCTGGAAATAAAAAAAGAAAAACTTTTCAAGCAACAAAAGACTTGACACTTTGGCAAAGGTTATTTTACAAGCACTGGATAAAATTAGATTAAAACATATTTCTGTATTTGTATGGACCAGTAAAAGTCCATCTGTATATCCAACTGAAAATTTGTAGCGAGACTTGAAAACTGATTTGTCTCCAAATGTGCGTAGCTAAAAGAAACATACACCTAGAAGATTTCTAGTTGTGGCAAATATTGTGAAAGTTTCCTTCCATTTGTGCTCTGCTTTGTGCTGGTCTATCCTATAAATTCAGACAAAATGTATTTAAGTTTTATGTGGTTTCATAGTAAAAGAAAATAATAAATGTAAAAAATAAATTATGGGGAATGACAATTTTTACAATTCACTATAATAGAAAAATCCAGTTTTCACTAAAACTTTAAAAACAATAACAACAAAGAAAAGTTAAATATGCTTTGCATTAACTTCTCTTGTCCATGGTATTATGTAGAGCTCTTTGAACACATCATCCATGTGTCCAGAGAGTTAAACGTTAACCTGTATGTTATGACTGACTAGGGTTTCTCCAAAAGAAGTAGAACAATACCCCCTTGTGTTGACAGACTCAGCTGCAGTGCCTCGATGCACAAGATTCTAGTTATACAGTCTTTTCTCTATGTTAGCTGTACTTGTAACTATTTATTTCGATTTGTTTGGTGGAAGTCAAAATAAAAAGTATATTTTATTATGAGAGCAACCATCATTTTTTTAAGTTTTTGTATATTAAGTCACATTTACTGCAGCATAATAATCTCCATGCCATTGCATAGAAAAATTAAGATTAAAAAAATACATGAAATGTTCATATTTATTTGCCATCAATCATATTTTCCTTCCACTTTTAAAAAAATCGAAACTTGAATTTGCTTTTTTTTCACCCATAGGAGTTCACCCAACTTAATTAGTATGGGGCATTTTGGGAGTCTTGTTCTTGCATCACTTTTGTATTTTATACAAACTTTAATTTTGATATTTGTTCATTCCAACAGCCAATAAAATACAAATTTTATGTTTTCATGGATAATTTGTTGTAATTGTTCATGGGGGAAATTTTCTGTCAAACTGTTCCTGTGGTTTAAACTACTTTTAATGCAATGTGAGAGAAAATTTAGAAGTGATTTTTTTTCAAGCTGTATGGGAAGACTGTCCTTCTATTATTACTTGTTGCTGTACACTCTTGGCCACTCCTATAAAATTATTTTTGTTTCACCAGAAAGTCAACCCGCTCTTTGAAAAGCTGTGACATGGAAAGTAAGGGAATGTCACCCAGTGGTATTTTCAATCTATTTATTTTTTTAAAAGTTCAGTTAGCATGTAAAGAGCTGCAGGTGTGGTAATCAGAACAATGAAGGAGCAAAATTATTAATTAATTCCAAATTCAATTATATTAATTGGATATTTAATATCACTGTCTTCCCTGACCGTTTACAGTAAATCTTTCAAAACATTTTTCCACTTAAGCTGACAGCGATTTCAAATTTATTTCACAATTTGTGACTGAAATTAAATTTACTTCTTGATTTTTTAAAAATATATTAACTGTTGAACTGTTAAACAATTGTCATGAATGACACAGGTTGATTGTTTTAAACAGATTGACTCTCAGCACTTTTAACTTTGTCCTCTTGCTCTCTTTATGTTACTGTTTATCAAGATTATATTCTAATTTATCCATGGCAGTTTAATAATTTCTCCTTCTCTGCTTTAAAGCACATGAAAGTAAAAATTAGTTTTATATTTTTATGTTCAATTTGTGAAACGGTGTTTTCATCTCCTGCTTCTATTAATGGTTTGTCGAATATGTAGACAATTTTCATGTAACCACCTCCATCTCCCCAAACGCTTTGCACTTCTGGGAAATGCTGAAATAGCATTGATCATGAAAGACTGTCACAATTCAGGTAGGTTTTTTTGTGTCGCATTCAGAAGATTTAAATAAACACATTTCTCTCACAGGTGTATATTAAAAGCATCACAATCTCCAAAAATGTTCAGAATGTATACATAAAATGAGTAACATTACAGTTTCTCTTCTCCCCCACCCTGTTTTAGATTGTAGAGAAAACAACATTTTATATGTAGCATGATATAATCTTTAATCAGTAAATTGTGTGGCAGAATGTGCTTGTGTGAATTAACACTTTATTAAAAAGTATATAAATGCAGTTTCTGTTTATTGACAGAACATCAAATACAAGCGAAAGAACCCATAGAATCAGTTACAAGAAATTTGATGCAGATCCACATTATTTCTACTTTTATGAAACTCTCTCATTTTCATGCACTGACTGAGTGAAGACTGTAGACATCCAGTTACATCCAGATACAAGTTAACCAGAAAACATGCTTTATAAACTCAACCTACGAAAAGCAGCTTAATTTGGACCAAATTGTGCAGATGGGGCGCAAAAGACATTTTAGAAAGAGCCTTAACACAGATATACCTTTCCAATCAGATGAACTGGATTATGTGACAAAATGCCACCGCAAACTAAAAACTCTTAATGCAAAAGTTACATTCATGAAGCCTGAAACGCAGCCTGCAGTATTTTGAACGACTAAAGCACAGAAATAAAAAAAGTTGCCTGCTAAAGGATAAAGTAAGTTACACACATGAACGTTAATCTACAAAAATTGTTTTGTTGCTGACAGCGAAATTACTCTGACGATTAGGATTATTGTTGTTCATGTAAAAAAATAAATTAATAAGTCTCATTCTGATAATCCAGATGGTTTCTTTTTTGTTTGTTTTTTTTTTCACCAGTGGCAGCATGTTGTGTCCAGCATATTGTGACGGAAAGTGCCAGACACATACCCTTATCAGTTCTCCGTCCAACAGATGTCTGATAGATAGCTGGACTGGAAAAGTGATAAGGAGATGTGCTTGACAACATTAGAATCTGAACAGCTATTGGTGTAATAATGAAAACAGTTTTTTCTTTGCAAAATTAGAAATAAGAAAGTGTTTAATGGAGCTGATTATAGAGAAGACTTACAAATTATGGAAAAATTCTGTCCTTATTTTAGTGATCAGGATTAAACTGCCGTCCACCAGTGGCCAGCATCCAGATGTGAGTCCATTCAGGGTCCATCTGCGTCCAAAAGAAGTGACTTTCAGGATACATCCTGTGGTTTTATGGGCTCCTGACTCCACCTCATCCATGGTGCTGTCCTTCCTCTGTCAAAGCTCAAAGCAAGTAACTTGTTTTTATTTTCATTTCCAAATTATTGTTCTGTCTGGTTTGTGTTGTAAAGAATCAAAATTTTAAATTTAAAACATGAGAAATTCTTCTTCTTCATTGAACAGCAGCAAATTAAGATCCAATTCACAATTGGTTGTAAGAGAAAAACGGTTTGCAAATTAAAGTTCAGAATCAAAACTTGTCACATGTCATTATATACATAAAATACACTCCACCTTTGAAATAAAAATTCAAATGTGTTAGGCATTTTTGTTAAGTAATTAACATGCAATTATTTTAAAAAGAGTTAGGATAACTCATTAGATTTTCATTTCTTCATTAAAAATATATATATCAATGTCTAATGTTATTCCTTTTTAACTTTTGAAAAGAAAGATCTTTAATTGCATTTAAATAAATGTTGTTAGAGGAAAAGCTAGAACGTCCTACCCTCAACAACAAGCGCAACCCTTTTGGCTTTAACTATTTAATTTGTAGTCATCAACAACACTGAGGTGGTTCAGAGGAAAGTTGGTCAAACTACATTCGTCTTCAACTCTGAAATGCTTAAATACTTTTCTTTTTGTTTTTTTTTTTTTTGCTTGTTTCATGTCGACCCACTACAACTCAGAAGGATTTTTCACTTCTTGGTTTTCGGCTAGTCCTACAATGGAGATTAGTCCAGTGCCGTCTCTGTCTGGTTGCTCAGGCGTGCATGTTTAAGTCAACAGTAGCACAGACTGGCCGTAATGCATTTTACAAACTTTGGGTCCTTGGTTTACCATCATGCAGTTTGTTCTTGGAATTAATTTGCATTGAAGGTTAGTACTGGATTTGTTGAAAGTTTTACAATGTATTTCTTTAGTTACACTGCTAGGATTTTTAAGGATGCGAAAAATAACATCCATATAGGATGAAATACTTTTGTACAACTGCATCTGCAGGTTTTAAGTCATTCATGACTTGGTAATGCTGGATATTAAAGAACTAAGTTTTATCATGTAATGTTGTCATCTATATATCTACAGCAGCTTACTGGATCTCTTTTATGTTTAATTTTTTTTATTGGCTCTAGTGGCCTTTATTTGATAGTTAATTGACAGGAGGGTATTAAGAGATGGGGAGGACATGCGGCAAAGGTCGCCAGGGCGGGAATCAAACCGGCGACGGCTGCATTGAGGACTAAGGCCTCCACATGTGGGTTGTGCTTAACCCCTGTGCCACCACAGCACACCTCACTGGATCTCTTTAAGAAGATTCTAAATATGATGACACTGTTAGAAAAAAAATCCTTAATGCCACTTAAAACTCTGTACAGTTGCATTTTCATCTTACACCAGAGCCAAATATTTTACATCACAACCAGTAAGGGTGAGTGAACAAATATGTGACATACTTTGACCCTGATTGTTATCTATAGCTGCTCCTGTGGGTGTGCAGTTGGCTGAGGAAGGACAGCAGACACCTCTGTGTGCTTTGCTGCTGGTTTATCTCTGCCCGCTCGCCCTCAGTGGGAAAAGTCCCGTCCAAATTAAACACGGCCGACTCGCTTTCTGATCCAGTTCCGGATTTCTTCTCCACACCAGCCGCCAACAGCGGTCACACGGATGAGGGGAGATCTGCCAAGCATCTCCTCTGCAGTGCTCTGCCCTCCTCTGGGATTAGCTGCGCTGCATTCCCACCATCAGCAGCACCATCAAAAAACAGACACACAACAGAGTGCAGGCAAGGGCACAGTTGCCTACCCAAACAAACACACATTCAGACATGAATTAGCTTTCTTTCTCTTTGTCTTTCTGTCTCCAGTGCACTCACACTTGTCTGGTTTACCTTTTTCTGTTTTCTCTCACTGTCACAATGAAAACTGAGCCACTCTAAAGCAACATCCCCTCTCCTATTTAAACACACAAACACACTTCCTTGTAGAGGAAGATGAGTTTGCAGTTTAACAGTGTTGTTGTATTTTTTTTGTGAGAAGTGGAACAAAGGTCTTCCTCTCTGTTTTCCACCTGTTTTAACTTAAAGGTTTGCATTTTCAGTATGAGACGGAATTGCAGCGGAAAATGTTAGATTTCAGATAAATACCCAAGAGTACAACAAAAATCTTTTTTTTCCCCCCCAAGTTTAATAAAACTAGCTTGAGGTAAGTATTGTTGTACAACTGCAACAGCTTGAGCCCACTTTTGCTCATATTTAATGATTCAGTGTTTATTTCCTTTTTTTCCATTTCTATTTTTCTCCATTTCTTTTTATTATTAATGAAGCTGCTTCAGTTGGACGGAGCCGTTAAACATCTCTTCCTGTCTTTGCAGAAGTTGACGAGGATTTGAAAACAAGAGTATGGAGGCACTTTTCTAAAAATACAGTGTTAGTTAATTAAGATTGCTCTGAAGAGACAGCGCTGCTCTGAGAGGACGGAGATAGAATGACTGACTGCTCAGTGATGCACCGATAATATAATCTGTTTCTTACATAATCCAGCACAGACCTGTCTGAGGAGAGTCATGGCGTTGCTGTATTCTCCAGTACAGAGCACAGCTCAAACCTGTGGCTCAAATTAGTCTCCAGCAGAGGGCACTAAGTGATGTTTTCTATTTATAGTAGTTGACTAAGATTTCTAAAGGGGATTAGGGGCTTCCTGAGGATGTTTTGCTCTGTTTGCAGGGAAAGAGGCCTATTTTCTCTTACTGAGCACTAAAAGCGTGACAAAGCGTGCTCATGTTACAATCAACAATCACCGTCAAAACAATTAGTGAATTATGCTGTTCTGTTTACTCACCTTACGCAAGCAGCATTAAATTGCAGGTTTTACATTCAATCTTTTGATTGGATCAAAATCTCCTGTTGTTCCAATTCTTTAAGTGTGCAGGTTTTTGGGTATATGTGTGTGCTGCTTGCGTGAACCATATGACGCCATATAATACATGCACACACATTATCTAACATCACTCAGTAGACTTTTGCCTAAACCATTTTTGGCAGCACTAAACTTGACTCAGTTGCTATGGACACAGATGATGTTTTCCTTTTTTTCCTCCTCTTTTTCTGTCTGTGTCCATGACAACAAAATGGCTTTTTACAAGAAATGGTATGCATTTAAGAAGGCAGAGCGAGATGAGGGTTAATGTCTTTATTAAGTAATGTATTCCAGGTCAGCGATAGAGAGGCATGCATTGTGAAAATCAGATCTTATTCAAGCTCCTCTTGGGTGTGAGATATTTTTAATGCAAAATGTATGACATGCATAATTGGTATTTATTCTGTCATCATGAATGATTTGCACTTACAAAATCTGTTAGCTGGGGTATGAACTGATCCAAGTCTATTCTTTAAAACAAGAAAAATACAGTTTTAGTATTTCAAAACACACTGTTGTTATTTCCACTCTATTTTGGAAATAAACGGTGAATAAATATGCATAAATAAAGCAGTGTGCCAAATTGTGTTCTTAGTTAGTTTGAGCAATAGACTTGGCTCTCTCCTAATTCTCTAAAACGTCCTTCATTGTTTCAGACTTCATCCTATATCAATGTGAAGAAATGATCCTACTTTCAAAAGTAGATGTGGTCCATAATATGCATCAACAGGCAATAACTTTCCATGGTGCCCAACACAGTTATGAGTATTTTTACTCATTTTGAAAAATTGAAAAATCTACATATGGAGTTTTGACTGAAGTTCAATCTGGAAGACTCTCTAGTCGCACCTGTCTCCTCAATCAGCGCCTCCATCTCCGCAACCTGGACCTATCAGCGCCGATCCAAGCCTCGCTCCAGCCAGTCATCGTTTGGGCTCCAGTTCAAAAGGACCTCCACCCATGGCCTCCTCTGCTCACCAGCTGCGATTGACCCACCTCCGCCCCATCTCCACCTTCTGCTCCCGGCTCTCAGGCCTCATCTTCCTCCGACCGCCGCCACCAGTACAGGCCCGGGGGTCTACATTCCTATGCTGCTTCAGGAATGTTCATCGAGCTTATCGAAGTTCAGCTCGACGTCCCTGGCGGGGGCCTGAACACCAACAAACTTTGTGTCTATTCGCATGTTCATTTTGTCATTAAACTCTTTTAATCGCTTTTCTCTCTCCGTCTGAGTCTCTCCAGATTGAACTGCTTTTCTGCACTACACAGCTATGTGCATGCACATGTACATTATAAAAAAGGCTGTTTCCATTCTGTTCTAACTCACCCGGACAATAGCTTCCATAAAGTGGCTCACATTACAGTCAACAGCAAAAAATATTAGCATAAACAACCTGCTTGAAAACTATCTACATACACTGTTTCAAATGTCATCAGGTAAATGTTAAAGCAGGTAATGTGTTAACAAAGCAAAAGAAAAATGTCACTTTCACCTGAAAATATGTTAGTTTTAAGATGGACTTCACGTTTGATACACAAATTAAACTTTGTATTTGACTTTGTATTTCTGTGTTTTTGTGATGTAAAGCACTTTGAACTGCCTTGTTGCTGAAATGTGCAGTGCAAATAAACTTGATTGATTGATTGATTGATTGATTGATGATGATTGATTGATTGATTGATTGATTGATTGATGATTTGATTGATTGATTGATTGATTGATTGATTGATTGATTGATTGATTCACACATAGTGAATTGTGTGATTGAGAAATTGGAAGAGTTACAACTAAGATTCAAAATCTGCTCAATGTTTATGCCTTTGTTCCTTTCCTGAATGATTTAGCTTTTTTTATTATAACTAATGCTATCGGGTTTGTTAAGAAACTTGGATAATGCTATGATTTTTTTTCTTATCTGACTTTTGAATGCAGACTTGGCATAAACAAAAAATAAATAAATGCAATTTCCATACCTGCATATGTGTATCGATATTTACCCTTTTTTCTATTGTTTAAATAACATGATTTTTTTTTCACAGAAATTTAGACCTTTCCACATGCTGCTTGTTGTTTGAGTATTTCCTTAGCTGACCGCTAGATGGCAACATCAGGTCAAAAATCATCAGTTTGGGGACTGCTTGCCCGCAAGGCTCATTATTTGCACATGATGAGGCTGCACTTCTTGAGGGAAATAAATGCAGGTCCCAGCATAAATATTTATGATAGATAAAGGAAAGAAACTGACAGGTAACAAATTCAACACAGGTGGACATGCAAGGCCATTTTCAAATGATACTGAGGGCCTTGGATCATCATCAGCAGAAGCTTTTATATTCTTAGTGGGTAAATTATAGATCCTTAGGGTGTTCATATGTTATGTGGGATGACAGGTGTTTATTATATAACAGTCTAGGTTATCAGGTGGAGCTCTGGCAGTTTGTATTTTTAATTAACACCAAACTCATTCAGGTAAAGTCTCTAATATTTCTGTGCTTATTTACAAATCAACAACGTAAATATATAGCATAGTCCAGCATTTTTCAACACTAGTGTACCGTGAGTGATCGTCAGGTGTGCCGTGGAAATGACCCAATTTCACCTACCGTATATTCCGCTGCTACTTTTTTCCTACACTTTGAACATACGGCTTTTCTGTGGATTTTTCTTCAACCACCAGGGGGCTCTTTAGCAGGAAGGGAATCATTGGAAGTCAAAATTGGAAATCAAAGAAGAACGCGCTAATTTTAATTTAGAAGAAGCACATGCTAGCAGCAGGCACGACAGAGAAATGTTTTCAAACTCATATGATGCAGTTTCTAAGTTGAGGAGTATCGATTTGGCAGTACAGGAGGGAAATAAAGCCGCTGCACGTAAACTTGGCATGAACAAAACCAGATTTGGAGACGGTGAACTGCGTCCTTAATATATCCAGCAGTTATTAGGACGCAGCCCTCTGCTGCCCTCTATTGGGTCCTAGATACCAGCGGCCTGTATCCTGGTGCGGCTAATATATGTATGTTTGGGGGGGGGGGCAGAAAATACGGTAATTGGTCTTAAAAAGATTTTCTTTGTTTACATTTTTGGTTGGTGCTGTGCCTTGTGATTTTTTTAATTCAAACAATGTACCTTGGCTCAAAAAAGGTTGAAAAACCCTGGGTCAGAGTCAACAAATGTTTTAGTGATTATATGAAAAGCTGAAAAATCTATTTTTGTTTTATTTGTGTTTATTATTTTTTCCATATGGTCTACTTTGAGAAAGATTTTTTTTCACAATATGGTTTATGCTGAAAATATTGTTAAAAATTGATTCTGAAATGTTGCCAAATGCATTAAGTTGCCAACTGAAAGCATTGGCATTATGTTCTGCTTATGCTAACGTTTCAACAGCTTTCTTTTTCACTCAACACTAGCAGATTCTATCTTATTACTGAGTCAGTCAACTGTTATTGACATGAGCTTCTAATGAAATTGACATCTACTATATGTGTAGATGTCAATTTACATAAATTTACAATTTACATGTTACATAAAAACCAGATTGAAACACCTTAATATTCTTATTAAACATGCATTTGTTGCTTATGTTCATTTTAGAACATTATCTTCCACAAAACACAGGTGGAAGATAATTTAATAGAGGACTAATTTCTTTCATAATGGTAGAAGGGGAAAAACAAACAAAAATATGTATTTTTAAAAGTAGTACTACTTCAAAAGTGGAATGAAAATGACTGGAAATTATTTTGTTATTGTCATCATGTACTACACATATGACAGAGTGAAGTCTTGAAATTTGAATCTGGAAAAGATTGGAATTCTGACTTGGATCATAAAAAAAAAGAAACCTCTGAAATGAACCTCGTTTTTTCTTGTCATTCAGGTTATTTGGGCCGTCGTGTGATGATTTCTCTCTAACTCTCTGCTGATTCCAAAACCTCTCATACAAGTATAAAATAAACATAAATTATGGAAAAAATTTTAAAAAAACAATCTATAATTACTATTTAGGAAATGGAAAACTCATAATGTACACAAAGTTAATATTGGGCGAGCTAGCAAATCATGTTTGTTACATTATAATAATGCAATGATGGATAGATGTATGACAGAAAAATCTTTTCAATTTCAGTTTCCAGTAATATAAAATGAACCCTCCTGCATGAAATTCTTATTTTTTATTTATTTATTTATTTATTTTTTGCAGTTTTTCAATGCCATGTTGCAGTAAATGTATAAAGAAAAAAACAGGTTCTTTTTCCCCACACTTACACTGGCTTGTCCATTGCCATCAGATTCTGAGCCGTTGTTATGCTCTGCAGGCAGCAACTGTTCAGCTTCCTTGTGGCTTTGAGTCTAACCCAGGCAGACTGCGAGAGGCTTATTAATCTCTGTGCTGCAGTTTCACTCCAAAGGCCACAATCGAAGGAGAAACATGCACTGGCTGTGTGTCATAAATAGACTTGAGTCGCTGACCATCCACCAATACGGCATGTATGCAGTGTAAAGTGCAGATGCTGGATCCAGCGTGCTGGATCCAATGCATTGTTATTAACAGGAGCTGACATTTTCATGGTTCACGGCTCAATCACTGTGTGCAATCCCGTGTGAGCTTGCACATTTGCACAAGGACAGATAAAAGCTCCCTCAAGTGTCCAAATTTGTTCACAACTGCATTTTGAGGGGAAGATAACAGCTAAAGATAGCTCCCAACTGCAACGAGAGCATGCAAGCAGAATTGCTCTTCAACAATTACAGCACCTTAAAGAGGGAAAACGTTCCCTGTTCATTTTCTATTTTGAAAAGCATGCACTGAACTCCAGTTGAGTTCTTAAGATATCGCTGTTGTTGTATTTTAAAATGCATTTTGGTGGTAATGGCATAGCACACGATGACAGTAACAAAAGAGTTGCATTCATCCATTCGGTCTTCTTGTATTGTTGCCCAGAAAAGAAAAGAACTGATGGAGTGAAGAGGCTTGAGAACAAGTTCGTGCGTCGTGGATCAATTGTGTTCAAGAGCCTGTTGATGCTCTGCAACAGCTGAGATAATAGTGTTTTCATTGAGAGCCCTTGTCAACAGTCGTGTAACCTTTCCTGAGCTCTGGTGAGCATGATGCTGCAGTGTAAGGGATGGCGCGGTGCCAGGAGCACACCATTAAGACTCATTAGTTCCCTATTGATAGGCCCGATGATAGGCTCTGTGAAAGGAGGCAGTAAAGGTCAGCTTATGGATCTTAATTTGACCTAACTCACATATCACATATTAGCGGCATCTGTCATCCTTAGATTTAATTTAGCTGCGATTGAGTGCTGAGGAGACTATTGGCAATGACCCCTGCAAAGCATCTGTTGCTGGTGCTAGTAATCTTTACCTGCTGGCCTGTTTTTCTTTTTTTTTTTTACCAAGCTGTTTCCTTTAATACACATCTTTCCATCTAAGAGGAAGAGCATTATGCTGCATAATGTGTTTGCCATTTCCTTTCTAGCAGCTTCTGATGTTATGTATAATATTTGCACTGGTGAAACATACCACCAGAATAGGTCACTCTGAAAAATTTTGCTAATTTACAAGCAGGCATGATTTCTTTTTTTTTTGTGTGTGTGGTCAATTTATATCTAAATACATAAAAAGAAGAAGACAATTAGTAAAGGGGCTGGAAATAATACGTTTTTTTTTTTTTTTTTTTTACTTTCTAATGAATTCAACAACAGACCTGTGTCTCTGAAACTGATTTCTTGTTTACTATGTTATTTTTTTTGTATTTATTTATTTTTTTGTAATTTGTTACTACCGCTTCTTAAATAGTTGGATGATGTTACACAATAATCAAACACAACCAAATCAAAAATAAGTCATATTATCCAAGTATCTTCAATGAGCCATTGAGGCTGAGGGCAGGAAGGATCTCCAATAGCTGTCAGTATTGCAGCAAACCTGAAGAGGCCTCTGACTGACCATATGAGGTGCTAATTAACTGCTCCTGGTTGTAAAAACATACTTTCTTGCCATTGTTGTGCATCATAATAACTGTAAGAACAAAAATCCTTCCAGCTCCTCGGCACTGGAGCACGACACTCCAGTGTTGTGGAGCACTGGAGTGTCTTTGGACAAATTATTGTCCAAAGGCAATAATGTGTCTTTGAAAAATAATTTGTAATGCCTAAACCCAAAATAATTTGTAATGTCTAAACCCAAAATATTATGAAGAAAAGTAAAACAAAAAAAAGGAACAAATCAGAATGTAACAAAGCTACTCCAACATGCTGCCACCATGAGGGGAGCCATTTTGAAATGTTATTTCATTTCAAGAAATAGGCTAAATTTGACATTGTTGATGACTTTTATTATGTCCATGGAAAAAGGTATAAGGAGAGATGGACGTAGAAGGTTCTTCTTAGAGGAAGGGACGGATTATGTAACGGAAGCACTTGTTTACATGTCCCCTCCGCGTTCATATTAGCTGAAGGAAGACACCCTGCCTTCACTTCTTGGGATCTGCCACATTGCATTAATGTCTTTCTTCATAGACTGGTAATTGGCCTACTTTTAGAAGAGCCGTTTCTTGCCTGTTTAGAATTGTGTGGCATTTGATGCTCTAACATTTCATGTGCAAACTACCAGTCTTGAATTAAAATAGATAACAAAATTATTACTTACTCATTTATTTACTTGCTTATTTACTTTCTAGACCCACATATATCGACTTCAGACATTTTAACATGCAGTTGGGTCGAGTCTCCTGCAGCTAATGGTTCATTTTACCCACCCTTCTCTTCCCCTATATGTGCAGCTTAGCTCAGACAGAAACTGAAAATTGTTTCGGATGAAGAGTTTCTGCATGGCAATTTTCAAGTCACAATTTGTCAATCTGATTCAGAGCTGGATTTTGACAATAGCATTTTAACATGTGAATATGATGTGATCTATAGAGTGGGTGTCTTTCAATGTTTAGTGGCCACCAAACTTTGCAGACATTTACTGTTGAGGAAATATTTGATTCATTTGACTGAGTTCTGTTAAATGTCTAAATGTTGCAGGACAGCAACTCTTGAGGACTTGAGTGTCTTGACTGGTTATTGTTTATTAGCACATTTGCAGTAATATTTTCAGGTGATGGACTAAATAGTACTCCTTCAGAAATTCAATACCCTCAATATTTTTTAATCACTTAATTAATCTTGCTTTTACATTTTCTATATCTTTTTCCTGCATCTGTCTGGTGTGAATTTTAACTCCTTGTGGTGCTGTTTGTTCACTAACATTCACTAATAGACCTCTGAAGCCTTCAAAGAACAGTTGGATTTATACTCAAAGTACATTAAGATGTCTGTTGGAATTTGGAGGTAAATGGTTGAATTGTATTTTATTTATGGGTTTAACAGAAAAAAGGGGTTCAATACAAATACATCTACACTTTGCAGACTTTATTTGACAAAATAAAAATAGTTTTCCATCTACTTCACAATTATGCACTACTTTGTGTCAGTCTGTTACATAAAATCCCAATGAATTACTCTAATTATGCAAATGCAAGAAGCAAAGCAAGAGAAACAATGAATGAAAGCTGGAGAGCTGTTAATATAAAGGAATAGTTTATTTCCACATGTAATAAAACAGTACTTATTCTTAAAAGTATCTTTTTTTATAAGTTACTGTCCACACACCTTGCAAAACTAAAAGAAGCTGACTGCGAAGTGTGTGGAATTCAATTACCGACCTGCTGTGAACACACTTTATGTAACCCAGGGAGATTTGGGGAGGTGGCAGCCGGGTGGCGACCCTGTGGGCAGCGACACACACAAATCACCCCACCATGCCCATTGGCCAGGAGCCAGGATCCTGCTACCATAGAGCCCACCAGCAATCCAAGAGCAGTTGATGGTCACTCTCCTCAAACCCTCTCTCCACCCTGTCCTCCTCCTGTCTGTCTGGCTGCACACTTAGGTCAGCAGAAAGGGATTGCCATACACATTGTTTGCCACTTTCTCTATAATTCATGTTCTGCTCCTGAAATAGAGTACTTGAACAGCACACAGTGTTTCATCCTTGCTAGCAGGAAATAGAACCGTGTGTGTGCGGTGAAAGGTGGTATAAGTTCAGAAATGACAGACCCAGACTGACATGAAGGTTGTTTGCTGCAGTAATTTCTCCATGTCGGATGGATGAATAACGTGATTGTGTTTTAATTTATACAGCCGCTACACCTATAAAGATAAGAACCAACATTTCCTTCTAGCGGGTTATAAAGCACTCATGCGATGACGTGCACAAGTCCAGACTTCCTCCATGTGACCGGGACCCAGTCGCCTGAGGGTTTCTCTGTGAAATTGAACAAGACATGCAAATTATGTGATAGTCAGCACGCAAAATATGGCTTCAGTTATGACCATGAAACCGTTAAAAAAAAAAAAAAAAAGAGCCAGTGTCCTGGAAATGTAGCTTGTTTCCTGAAAAACATCATGTTGTGTGCTGTGACCACCCACTGTCTGCTGTGTCCAGCATCTCCCTCTCGCCAGTCCATGAACTGTGAGTGGCATTCAGGCTAACCAGCCTTGACATAGGAAAGTCAGTCAGAGTTGAGAGGGAGCAGCCGTGGGAGCAAAGCCTGCGTGCCAGATTGGAGAAGTTCAGAGAGACGCTGCAGCCTCTATTCTGGTTGCAGACTCAAAAAAAAAACAAAAAAAAAACATGCTGAGCAGTATCCAGCTAGGTCAGTGGAGCATAAAGACAGTAGGCAGAAAACAAATATTTTTTCTTATGTGTTTATACGCAACGATCAATAAAACATGGAGGGTCTTCACACTTTTAATCTTCTGTAATCAGTGCCTATGAACTCACTGTTCCCTTTGTGATCTAAGGAGGCAAAATATTGCAGAAGTACACTGAGATTAGTTCAAGTGCCACTTTTATGCCACCTCAGGGCATACAAGAACCCTCACCTAATAACAATTTCAATTAAATCAGCCTATGGGGCATTGAATCATTAAAGGGCTTTATTAAAAAAATGTCTTTCGGATAATCAACATTGCGTTTTTTATTTCCAACAATAATGTTCGTCTTCAACCTTGACGTTGTTTTTGCTCATTTTGACTCTTAACATGAAAAAAGCTGCAGAACAACATAGTAAAACTGGTTTCTTGTGTAATATTCCTTAGAGTAATGAGGACATGCAGATGTATGTGTTTGTTTTATGGATGATGAGCAAGAGTATATTAATGACTTACACAGTATTTATTTTTAATAATCACACACTCTTATCACCACTCTTATGGACAAAAACTTTACCCTTCACCTGCAAGAGCTCCCTTTTCAAGGTCCCTCCAAATTGTCATTGTTGAACTTTAGACAAAGCAAACTTCTTATTCATGCAGATGCCAATAAAAGTTATCATAATATGAGGATGATGAGGTGTCAAGCTAAAACACATTTTCTCTGAATGACTATCATTGCATGATTTAGAAAAAAAAAATCTGTCATGTGAGTATCATGAAAGGTTGGTCTTGAAAGGTGGTTTGGGAAAAAAGAAACAACAAAAAAAAAGTCTAGTCTTACATGAAGGCACACTAAAGCTGACCAAGTAAGTGTTCAGTGAGGTGAGGACTAACGGCAGACCATTACATCTTCCCTGCCAAATTCTGGAACTAGTTTCTCAAAAGCCTTGCAATTTTAAGGGAAGATGGAGTTTAGGCTCTAAGAGTGAAGATAGGAGATTGCCACTATTTGCAGAATCTCATCTCAATAGAAGCCATTTGGCTTTGATAGAAAAAATGAAGCACGTTTGTCACAGTGCAGCTCTCAAAACGTATCTCCGTGACAATTGTTGCACCATTTTAAGGGCAATAAACAGGCTTTCAAATAATGAAAGCTTTAATATCAAGAAGCATTGTTACAAGAAATAAAAAAGCCAATCAAACAGACATTTTATTTTATTTTCACTATGCAATCTTGCATTTCCATGAGATGTTTTGTGCCCTGTTTCAGGTGACAACTTCCTGTGTCTACCTTACAGAATTGCTCCCACATCTCCCTCTTCACTTTGTAAAATTTCTTGCTGTGAGGGGAAAAAAAATTAATCCAGATGCTTTCACACAACATCATGCTTTAAAAGGAATGTAGACATTTATGTTTGCTCAGTAGCTTTCAGTCAAATAGGATGTGACTGCCAGAGCAGATAACAGCCATCTTGCTTGTCCCTACATGACATGAGCGTGACAGGATGGGGGTTGGCGGATGGGGGAAGTAAGAGGGAATCCAGAAAACCGTTCCTAAAAAAAAGGAAGAAGTAATTAGTAAATGTCATTTGAGGAGAGTATGGCAAATTAGAAGCCCGATGGATCATGTAATTAGGACTGGAGCCTTTTCATTGGTGGCTTGCGGAAGGAAGAGGACACAAGAGCAGACTCTGGTGGCACTACGAACTATGACAAAAATCATCATTTCAAACTCAATCACCAGCCATTTCTGGTTGCTGTGTGTGATGTATGTGTCATAAGAAAACAAACAACACTTCTGTTCATTTTTCTGAGCTTGAAAAGCAACTCAATCCTGACCCGTGGTTTAGTATGCGGCTTTAATGATATGCAGCGTAATCTGTAGTGACATGTATTTCTAGATATATCCTCCTATTTTCACATGTTTGCCAACACAAAATTGCGAAATTGCGAAACAAAATTAAAATGATTAATTGATTCATTTTCTTTCTTTTTTTTATTGATGGAAAACTGCTAAACATACTCTCAGCAATTGTTTTGAAAACATATGAAAAGCTCCCTCCTCTCTACATTCACTCCTCTGTAACACTTTCCTTCAGAGCTGTGAAATATCTGCTTGATAATACCATCTGGAGCAAAACAAAGTAGAATCACTTCAAAATTCATACACATTTATATAAGCAACAAGTCTCAATTTCAGGAACATCATTACTAGGAAACAAGTTCACTGGTCTGAGTGACTACATAGTAGGGTGGATTATATTTAGTCCAACAGCACAGTCTTATTGCCGGTCAGCTTCTCAAAAACAATACATTTACTGTTGGCAGGTTCTGACGTCTATGCAAATGTATTCCTAAATGTGAAAAAGGATTATTTGCTTTGAACACAGTTTATGAGCCAACTGTCATCCCCCTATCATGAATTTCAGTCAGAATTTCACTTCACTCTCTCACTCTTTCAAAATAGTTAAGCGAAGAAAACTGAAAGTTTTTTTTGTAGAAATGTTGTGTAACCTGGAAGGAGGTCAAACGTACCAGTCATAAAAGTTTAAATAAACTTTGTTACATTATTTTCCTCCTCTGCAAGATATAGACATGGCAGGAGTAGATTTACCTTCAAATTGAAGCTTCTAAAAACAGACAAAACATTTTATTGTATGATACGAAGTAGAAAACTATGTAGTAGTAGAAAACAATGTTTTCTACTTCAAATCATAGCACTGCAGGGCAGTAAAAATATCAAGGTGGGCTAAAGCTTCAAATTAATCAGTATTACTGATTTTCATTGTGCTAATGCACCAGTGCTTTACCACTGCTGTGTCTTCATTAAACTAAAACATTGCTACAGTAGTTTTAAAGGATATGTATTTGATGGAATAAACAATAATTGCATATGAAAACAACAAAAGAGAAGATTCTTAATTATCACTTTTGTCTGTCTAGCCTTATTCGATTAGAAATACTCAGGGAAAAAAATGTCTTCTGTTTCCTTGTTTACACCACCCTCTGAGGAAAAGGTTGTTCCAGGATACAAATTATAAATCATTTAGATTATGCTGAAAATGTGGTGCTTTTACAATATTGGCTCCAAAGGTATACACTGGTCCAACAAAAAGTTCTCAATATTGCCTGTTAAAACCCACAGTAAGTGTAATGAGTAAGAAAATTAGGCATGTCAGACGGTTGGACTAATAATGATAAAATACATATGTAATAATATGTTTTTGCAATGTTTTTCATTCTTTTATTTTTTTTATTTTATTTGTTTATTTATTATTGAACAAAATATTAGTTTTATTCTTGACAGCAGAAATTGATACTAGAGCCCATGATAATCCTCTTTAATGGAGGGGAATTACAAAGTAACAGATCTGATGTTTTTCTTTTTAATCCATCCACTGTGTACCGTTGTTCTTTTTGCTTACTTTTGCTCGGTCGCAGTTTCATGCTCCTCTGCAGTGCAAAGAATAAGCATCCCACTTTACTAACCTTTCCTTTATGCAACAACCTCAAACTTTTTTTCTTATATTGTAGGATAGAACAGCATAAAGTGGTGCAAATTTATGAGGTCCAAATAAAATCTGAAAAGTGTGGCATACATGTGTGTTTTGCCCCTGTTGTCTCATAACCTTAAATACTATTCAGTGCTTGTTTAGACTGTGTGTGAGTTCCTTATGGATTTCCATTTGGCTGCCCACTTTTCTCTATAGCAAGTCTTCAAGCGCACAGCTGATTCAGATGGCTGAATTTACTCCAGGAGAAACTTTAGAGACTCTCTCATTTTATTCAGGTGAGTTAAACCGGGTAAACATGTAAAGCATTGCAGCCTCTGGAAACCACTGGGTTAATCTCATTACTCAACAGCCACCACAGCATTGTAAACATCTTGTTTATATTGCCCAAGCCTGTTCATATAAAGCTGTAAAGTATTACTATACAATAGTAATGCTTATACTCCATAGAGGCAGGGAGGAGAACCATGAGCTCCTTTTGATTTTGCACTACAACCATGGGGGTAAAAATTGGTTAAATATTGACTTACAGTTTGTACAACAAGCGGCTTCAGCTTAGATGAAACCAGTGGAACTTATTAAATTAAAAATTAGTGATTATGTCAACATATGTGGGAGGGTGAGAAAGAGTTGACAGCATTTTCTAAGCTCAGGTGTGTGAAGCACTTTCAGTTCCGAGTGCGTAAAGAACATTTTGAAAATAATGAAAAAATAATAACAACATCAGTAACAAGTTTATTTTGTCACTAAAGTTGCGTAATTGTTTATGTAAATAATTTTACAATGGCTTCCCTAAATCCCAGTGTCAGAGCAGTAGCACAACTTTACGTTATAACATTCTTTGACTTGAACGTTTCGGATTCAACAGACCACCAGTCGGACGACCCTCTCCAAGGTCCTGAAATTTGCTTTCCCAAGCATGCGTCATGTGACTGCCGAGCTCAGCGCCGAGCTCACTGGTTTCTGGAGATTTCACGTGAGAAACGGACCTCAAGCCCCCCTTTTCTCTCATCCTGCGTCTGCGGCAGTTTTTAAAGGCTCTATTCTGCTCTTTTTCAACCCCCCTCCCTCCCTCTCCCCCCCTCCCCCTGTTTCACACGGATAATGAGGACGTTCAACGCACTGGGAGTATGACAAAAGATTTTAGCATGTCGGTCTGCTGCTTGCGGTTCTGCAACTATAGTTTTTAATTAAATGCCAACGCGGTGAATGCGTCGGACGGAGTGGACGAGCCCGCTGCTGGAGGTCCGCATTGACAAAGTCATCATCGTCTCTTTGGGTTTTTTTCTTTATTTTTCACTTCAGAAGGATGTAACGACCGACCTGCCGTGTGCAGGCTGAAGCGTATCCCCCCCCCTTCCCCCCCAGTCAAAATGCAAAAGGGAATACGACTCAACGATGGTCATGTCACCTATCTGGGGCTTTTGGCGAAGAAGGATGGTACAAGGCGAGGGTGCTTAAGCAAAAAGAGCTCGGACAACACGAAATGGCACACAAAGTGGTTCGCTTTGTTGCAGAACATGTTATTTTATTTCGAGAACGAGTCTAGCTCTCGACCGTCGGGATTATACTTGTTGGAGGGTTGCTTATGCGACAGGGCGCCTTCACCAAAACCTTCTCTTTCAGCCAAGGAGTGCTTGGAAAAGCAGGTAAGGAGAGAGACACACACAGAGAGAGAGAGAGAGAGAGAGAGAGAGAGAGAGAGAGAGAGAGAGAGAGAGAGAGAGAGAGAGAGAGAGAGAGAGAGAGAGAGAGCGCACACACTGGCACGGACACGCACACACAACATATGCGCACACACAACATACGCGCACACATGCACATGCACACGATCCTCTCCCTATGTGCACAAAATACTGACAAGGTGCAGCAATGAATGTAAAATTTGCTTCTGTGCGAAAAAAAAAAAAAAACGGTTTTCTTGCAATATGCACGTATTTTCCTCATACGAATTCGCAAGAGGTTCTCAAATCCAATGCAGTAGAAGAGCGTCAAGTTTCAGATTGCTTTGTTTGCACGTTATGTAATTCATGCACTGGTTTAATGATGAGGTAAGAATAGAAAATAACACCTAATGGTGTTACAGCAGTCCTGGTGGCGAGCAATGCGGCGTCTTTAGTTTCGCATCAAAACCTACTTTCTTTCTTTTTTTTTCCTCTCTTGCTTTTCTAAGCAGTTGGCACTTTACACTGATGCGTAAAATGTAAATATATTTCTGGAAGTGGCGAGGGGCTGGGGAAGGAATTTGAACACATTAAACACATAAATGGTTTTCGAATATCAGCCGTCGTGTATTCCACGTTTAAGGGTGGAGAAGTTGGAGCCTATCTAATGGTTTATAAATAAAACAAGGACACATAATGAGAATTTTAGAAGAAAAAAAAAGTTACGGTTTCAAGGTTTCCACCTTGTGGCGAAACCATATAGTTGCCGTTTAGCTCCATCTAATCTGTATTACCTTAATCAAACGATTGAGTGTGGAGAGTTCTAATGGGAGTAATACACAACCGACAGGTCAGTCAGAGTTATGTCTGAAATGTCCTTACCAAACTATAAATATCATAAATTTGCACATGAAACCACTGTAAATTAAGCATCGCTCCACTTTCTTTCCACTGCCAGCACAACATGTTGAAAACTGAACCTGGAAATGGGTCTCAATGCTGTTATTGTGAACATGGTGCTCCTCAGAGAGCTTCTCCCCTGCTCTGTGGATAGGTCTGCTATCCAAACTGAGGCCAGACTCTCACTGCGAACAGCTGCCCCTCTGCTGACAAAGCAGAACGCAGCGCACAGAGTTGCTCGAAAGGCAACCAAAACAGCCGTCTGGAACCTATTTCTCCCGGAACCCGCCGTTTCGTTTCTGCATGGAAATCCGCGCACGTCTGCGTCCTGCAGAAACGAGTCTAAATGCAAAAAAAAAAAAAAAAAAAAAAAAAAAAAAAAAAAAAATGCCCACGTCGTTTCTACGCGTTTGGCACAACGTGGAGAGGTGCACAAAGATAACAGATTTACAAAGCTGGTTTTCGCAAACATTAATGAGACACGTCGAACAGAATCATCTAATTGGAACATTTGAGCAACGCGCAACTACTGAAACCACGGATCACGCCGCACAATCTCTATATTGTGTGTTCCCAAATGGAGTTAGTGTGAAAATGAAAACGCTTTTGAGCCCAGGGTTTCCATGGCAACCCCTATTTGCATCCTAAAGAATGATGCAGTTGGAAGAGACGCGATAGCAGACACAGGGAGAGACAGAGAGAGAGGGGGGGGGGGACAAGGGGAGTCGGTGCATCGCATCTCTTTTATTAATGCAAGCGCTATCAGAGTTAAATTTGCTCCTTGCGGTACCTTCGAGGGGTCAGAGTCCAATTATAGAAAAAACGCAGCTTGTTCTCCCCTGGTTGCGGCCTCACTTTTGCCAGAAACACGCAAAGCTGGCTGTGTGCTGCATTGGGCATGGGTTATATGTGCCAACAATTTCACACAAAAAAAAAAAAAAACACTTTAGGGGCAACAGTTGCAAGTAAGGGTAAGACTATCATTCAAATGAAATGGCATGTACGCACAATGACTGTAAACATGCTCATGTCTTAAATATATTCTGATATAGAATAAATGATTGTGGTGCTAGAACACAGAGCAGTGTCTGAGGACGGCAAAGGGAACAAAACAAGCTTTTGTTGAATAAGTGTATAGATCATGAGGTAAAACTGTAACATGTCTGTTTCTTTTTGTCAGTTTTTTTTATATATTGATTACTCAAATTTGGAGCAACATGTCACAAATAACGATTAGCTGCAGGTTGAAAGCTGCATCTGCAGACCAACGATTGGTCTCATTTGATCTGACCGAGGCAGTTCAAAGGAGAGACAATGGCTAGTTTTAGGGTGAAGTAACGCTGTGTTAGAAGAGAGATGTACACCACTTGAAACCTTTGATATATTTTCAATTATATGTATGCATATATTAAGATATATGCATACATAATCTGCCTGTCTCTGTTGACACGTCTTTGGTGATTTGAGGTATTTTTTGTAGAAAAATTTGTGGTGCATAAACAAACTACATAAATCAAAAAACTACTAAGAGTTTATTATCTGTTGTGATCATCAAGGGTTTCAGGGATGCATTCATTGTGACTACATTTGAATTTGACACTTTTGGTCAAGTTCACACAGTATAGGTTAACTTGCAAAAGTATCCAAACCCTTTGAACTTTAGCAGTTTCCCTGAATAACAAACCTTATATTCAGTTAGTTGGGTTTTTTGTAACAGACCAACAGAAAGTGGTGCATCATAAATCAGATACATAGTTTTCAAAGTCTCCTAAAAGTTTAACTTATAAAAGGTGCTTCCCATTTGTAGTCAACATGTTATATTCAGAGAACACAAAACCAAAATCTATCTGTCTTCAGAAGTCACCTAATTAGTAATTAGAGCTGTGGTGTGTGCAATTTAACCTAAGTATTAATAAATCGGTTCTGCGATGGTATCAGATGTTTCTGCATAACACTACTCAACAAATAGCACTGTCAAGACCAGAGAACAGACAAGTTGAAAGAAGAGTTAGGTTATAAAAACGCAGAGCTATGAAAATCAAAATTTCCCAATGAAAGTAGGCAGAAATGCAAACTTTTTGAGGTATTTCTGTTCATCTGCTCATGTCAGCATGGCAACTATAGGCTGCGCATACCACAAATGATCTTTATGGAAATGTAAACGTAGGAAGTCATTTATAAAAGAGCGCAATAAGAAATTATTTTGTTGTTCCCTATGCGCCATATAGCCGGAGATTATCTTAGATGAGATCACAATGCAACACCATGTAAAACACTATGTGTAGCAAACAACTAACGCTGCCCTGAACACACTGTCCAACAGTGAATAATGGTAGCAGCAGCATCATGACCTGGAGGTACTTTTTATTAGCAGGAAGAGGAGAGCATGGCCAGAGCTGACTTGAAGGTGAATGGAGCTCAATGTCGGGTGATGCTTCAGGAACATCTGTTAGATGCTACAAATGAATTAAGACCCATGGTGAGGTCCAGCTTCAAGCAGAATGTTAGTGGAGCCACAGCTGCAATGGAATGATTTAGATCATCCTAGTCAAAGTCCAGACCTAAGCCGACTTAAAATCTTTAAATTGATGCCTACAGCTTCCCTTCAGGCAGTGCGACTGAACTCAACCTCTTTTTTTAACAAAAAAATCAGCATATGATTAAACACATCCCAAAAGATTTGAATCTGTAGTTGCAAAAACAATGCTAGCACTCACCCTGCATTTGATGAAGACCTTTGACAGGTTGGTCCACCTGGTGAGGTCTTCATTGGATAAGCTGCAGTTTGTCTACAGACCTAGTATTGGGGTGGACGACGTCGTCGTCTACCTCCTACACAAATGCTTTTAACACCATTCATTCTGGACTTCAGAGGGACAAGCTGCATCGGTAAGAAGTGGACTGCCACATGTTCCATTGGATAATGGATGACATCACTGTCCATTCGTAGTATTTGGTGACACAGGGCTATAAGGAACTGTGCTGACACTGGCCCTCTTCAACTTCTACACTACAGAAGTCTATGCTACAGACCTCTCCATTAACTCCCTGAGTTTCCATATGCAGAAGTTCTCTGACTCTGCCATAGTCAGCCTCTTCAGGTGAGGACGACTCAGAGTACAGGCGGTGAACTCAGGACTTTGCGAAGTGGTTCCAACAGAACCATCTCCTGACAACGTTGAGAAGATCAAGGAACTGGAGGTGGATTTCCACATGGTCAGACCCAGTACACCAACAGAAATGAATATCCGGGTGCCTGACATTGAGGTAGAGGCCGTTTAAACCCACCTGGGTTTGGTACTTACTCAGATTGTCTTAGTCTGAAGTTAAAATTTTAGTGGGGCATTAAAAAGATTAAATAAATCAGTTGATCACAGCACTGTTGTATGCATGGTGGATTCCTTCAGTCGTTTCCTTCTCATTCACCAGGTATTCTCTTGTTTGTCTTAAGGTAAGGCATGTTATTTTAAACCTTGTTTTAATACAGAATACCACCAGAGCAATTAAAAACATAAGGGCATCACAGAAAATTATTTTCAATCAAGTAAAATATTCTGTATGTCCCACAGCTGAAAACAAAGAAAGATTTATCTTTATTTCTTCAGTCAGTTTCAGTCCAACAGACAGAATAATAAAACGACAGCTGTGAACAACTGTTCTGACTGACCAGAGTTGCTAGGAAACAGGTTCTGCACTGTTCTGTACTCAGTCATGGCTCCAGCCTCTGTGTCTTATAGCATTTCCTCCAGGGAACCATGAGACATTCCAAGATCTGAATTGGGGGAGGCTTTCCTCAGTGTGCTCCATCAGCTGCACTGGTGGGCGAAGAAGATGTGGCTTCCCCAGGCTCTGTGTGGTTTAAATCACCGCCTTGATGTCTGCAGCAACAAGGCACCAGAACAAACACACAAAGTAGTGGATAGGCCTCAATCGAGCAACTGTGTGTAGCAGATGAAGATTATATTAAATGCAGTATTTCTGCACACAATTTAAAGTTATACATAGTATTTGACTTAAACCTAAGACAAAGTTTGGAAAAGATAAAAGCAAATTTCAAAACAAGGGAATCTGTCAAATGAAGATGTGTCAAATTTGATTAATTGATTTTTAGCACCACAATCGGCAGAGACAACCTGATGAAAAAGTGCCTTACTGGGTCAGATGAGGCTGAAACCTTTCTGGAACCAACATACATCTCCACCCTGTTACCATCAACTCAGTTTCAACAGAGCAAATTTTGTAGCACCAAAAATAAAATAATCTACAAGGTGCCTCTTGATCCTACTATAAGTGCAAACCAAAGAAATAAATCTTGTTGGAACTTCATATAAGAGATTAAAATGTTGCTGTTGCTATGATATATATATGTATATATATATATCATATCATTATTTGTTTCCTCTTCTTTGTTTCAGTACTACTTTACTGTCAACTTCACCCATGAAAACCAAAAGGCTCTTGAGTTGCGCACAGAGGATGTAAAAGACTGCGATGAATGGGTGGCTGCAATATCACATGCCAGGTAAAGGTGCACACAAAGGCAATTAGACACTGGATTAGTATAAAACATCTATTGGGGCTCTCAGACATACGACTTGGTTAGTTTAACATGACACGAAGCTGTGTTCATTAGCATCAGACATGTTACTCAAGATTCAGCACAGAACTAAGTGTGTTTTGTGTGTACTTTTATGTGATGCAGTTACAGAAACTTGGCCACAGAGCATGAGTCTCTCATGCAGAAGTATCTTCATCTGCTTCAGATTGTCGAGACAGAGAAAACAGTTGCTAAGCAACTTCGTCAACAGATAGAAGATGGCGAAATAGAGATTGAAAGGCTAAAGTCAGAGGTAATATTCACAGGTTTTTGTTGTTGTTGTTTTTATGCTCACAGGAAACACTGCAATGTTATGTTATGTTAATCCCAGGCATTGGAGATCATAACGGTTGCCAATAAATGAAAAAATATTGGTAAAGCCTATGCAAGCATTTCCCCTAACTGAATTTTTATATGCATTTATATTATCTCTTTTGTTTTAGTATGCTATAATGTTCAATATATGGTTATCTTGAAAATAATTAAATAAAAAAAAATAAAATTATTATGTATTTTGGGATGAAAGATGTTATTTAAAGATTGTTACTGTGTAAGTTCAGAGAAAGTTACTTTTGTCGTTTTGTCAATATTTTGCGGAGAAGCAGACCATATTTGTAATCAAATACCATTTTTTTAATGTGAAGGTTTTTAAAGAGCCATAAAATAAGTCAGAGAGTGACTAACTTAGTAAAACGAGCCAGTGCTCTACTTTGCATCGACTCCTAAAATAATAAGCACAAAGCCTTCTATGAACTTGAATATCGGCTTGTATTCTTAGGATCAAGTAGTCATTTTACTTTAATGTGAAAACGTGAGGCTCAAACCGTTTCTGGAATATGCATGAACTCTATGAAATGTTGTGACAGCTAACTGTTTCTGTGGCAACAAAGTGAGAGAATCCAGAGTAGGTTCTCATTGGATTTATATTTTTCCAACATCCCAATTAGCTTTTATTAATGAATAATACTTGGATTGAATCAACTGTCAATAAATACTATTTTTACTGATAGATGTTTATAACTGGCTCTAGGCATAGTTGCAAGGAAAGTCAACAGTACTAATTTAGTCGCGCCAATTTTCACTCTTATGACCTGCCCAGATGACTTAGTCACTTTGTTTACTTGCTGCTACAGTAAGTGTGAGGAAGATAACAACTAGAGTGTGAACGATTAGTCTTTATTTTGGCTGCTTTTCTCACAGATTGCTGGACTGCTCAAAGACAATGAGAAGATCCATGCTAGCCCAGCAGTCGCCCCGACAGAAGACGACTCAGAAATCAAAAAGATCAAAAAGGTAACTGCGTAGAATTGAGACTTTCAGCGTCATTTCATTCATGCATTTGTATTTTAGATGTCAACAGACTACACTACCTGCTGCAGGTTCAGAGCTTTCTGAGAGGCTGGATCTGCAGGCGAAAGTGGAAGACCATCATCCAGGATTACATCCGCTCACCTCACGCGGAGAGCATGAGGAAGAGGAACCAGGTGGTGTTCAGCATGCTGGACTCAGAGGCCGAGTACGTCCAGCAGCTTCACATTCTGGTGAACAACTTCTTGAGGCCACTGCGCATGGCCGCCAGCTCTAAGAAGCCGCCGATTACACACGACGATGTCAGCAGCATTTTCCTCAACAGGTTGGTTCGTTCTTTCTCACAGAAATCTTGAGGGGGTACTGTAGTTTCCAACTTTCTTCTTTTCCTTACACAATATATGGTGGACAAATCCATTACACATCCTCAGATTTATAGGACATTAGGAAACTAGTTGATATTATGAAAGTAGTTAGCTTAAAATGTTTCAAATTTGTTGCAAAATGAGAAAAAAAAAATCTTCCTCTTGGCTTTTCAGTGGCATGCAAAATGAAATATTCCATGCTACAAGCATGTCAGTTGTAATTAATTTTCTCTAGCAAGAGATTGAATGACTATCAATAACATAAACTGCATAAAATAAACATTTTTGTTAGAAAACCATAAGCACTGATTTTACTATGAAGAGCGTACTTTACAATTTTCTCTCTGGCATTTTTGTTTTTCCATGAATAGTTGATTTTGTTCTTCAGCTTATATTTTGAAGACAAATTAAGATGAAAATCAAAATCAAACAGCATAATTTTGTACTCCAACTCCAGATTTATCTTGAGATTTATAGGTTTTAAATGGTATTTTTACTAATTAAATAATGGTTTATTTTTTTTCTTATTTTAGTGAAACTATTATGTTCCTGCATCAGATTTTTTACCAGGGTTTGAAGGCCAGAATAGCAAGCTGGCCAACATTAGTACTGGGTAAGAATCCTCTATTTTCTTACTCTCATCGTACAAGTTTCAAATAACCCTAGAGCCCCTTTAAAACGTATACTTTCTTTGTATTGGCACATTTCCACAGCTGACCTTTTCGACATCTTGCTACCCATGCTGAACATCTACCAAGAATTTGTTAGAAACCACCAGTACAGTCTGCAGATCCTGGCTCACTGTAAGCAAAACCGGGATTTTGATAAGCTGCTGAAACAGTATGAGGCCAAGCCCGACTGTGAGGAACGAACTCTGGAGACTTTCCTCACTTACCCAATGTTCCAGGTTAGTTTGTTTTTGCCATTAAGGGTCTTTTTGAATACCACATAAACAACCATGTATTGCTGTCAGTGTTCTGCTTTAACCCGAGCCAAGCTCTCCTTGCAGTTTGTAAGGATATTCATCTTAAATCAGACATTTTTTCCATATATAGAATGTCCATTTTCAACTATGCTGTGGTCACAGTGCCTGTCTTATTTACTGTTGTGTCTTCTCCAGATTCCACGATACATTCTTACACTCCATGAGCTTCTGGCCCACACTCCCCACGAACACATAGAAAGGAACAGCTTGGACTACGCCAAATCTAAGCTGGAGGAGCTTTCGAGGTATTCACATGAACAAAACTCAGAATCATCATCAAACCTCTGCTTATCTTCAAAGTTAAGTCCTGCTAAATCTGAATGATGGCATTTCCTCTATCGTAGAATAATGCATGACGAGGTGAGTGAGACGGAAAACATCAGGAAGAACCTGGCAATAGAACGCATGATCATAGAGGGCTGCGAAGTCCTGCTCGACACCAGCCAGACGTTTGTGAGACAAGGTATCCTCTGCCGCTATCAAAACACGAGGGGAATTCTTGTCCTTTCACATTACCAGACTGACAGCCTGATCGCACAGGGAGCAAAGGGAATTGCTTGATGCTCTTTGGGAAGTGTGACCATTATTCGCAGGGAGAGTCTGTAATTTCCTAATGTAATTAGACTGTTCTGAGACACACTGATGATGAATCAGGAACTGTAAATGTCACATGTCCCCAACAGGCCTGTGTGGGTGAGGAGAGGGGGGAAGCGGTGGAAGCTGATTCAATCCCTATTATCTAATGTACTACATGTTTGTTTCTCTCTGGGGCTTTTTCACTCTTGCTTTTATGTTTATACATTCAAAATGAGATATTTCGATATCTGAGCTTTTGTTTTTTTTATTTATTTCTGTGTGGAATTTAATCACACAAAAATTATTCCTATTTTAGATCTTTCAGGAATTATATATCTTGTTTTTATGTTGTTTTACCTATCGTCAGATTTAAAACTTTTCAAACATTGTCTTATGCCCCTTTTCCACCGACCCGGCCGGCCCGGCTCCGCACGGCTCGGCTCGGCTCTGTAAAAAATGTATTCCGTTTCCACCGGCCATGTTTGGTGTGCAGAGAGGAACGCCTCCTTGCGTTCAGGGGGAGCGAAGGGGGCGCTGCAAGCCACGCCTCTAGACTTTTGCGTCCTTGGAAAATAACGAAAGGAGAGAGCTATGGACAACGTTGGGTCCATGTTGTTGCTATTTTTTAAACTTATTGGGATCTTCCTGAAGTTTCAGGAAGAAAGGCGCAGTGGAAGAAATGCTCAGGATGCTGCGATTGTTGCATGCAGAAGAACAGCTGTTATCCGCCAGAGATTTGTTTTCTTCTCTCTTGCCTCGCTCTTCTGACCACGCCCTCGGCCAATCAGTGAACAGCAGCGAAGCTTACGTCACCAGTGCTGGCCGGGCTGGCTCTGCTGACCCTGCTCTGAAGCTGGACCTAAAATAGCAGCGCCAGCCCGGTTTAAAAGGCCGGTGGAAACGCAAGCAAAGCGTGCGGAGCCGGGCCGGCCGGGTCGGTGGAAAAGGGGCATTAGTAGCTAACCTTTAAAGTATCGTATTTGTTCCACAAGCTTCTGACCATAGTTTGCCAGAGATTTGACCAATTCTTCTTTAAGAATGACTGATGACTGAGTCAGGTTTGTAGGTCTTATTGATCTCATACACCTTTTCAGTTCTGCCTACAAATTATCTATGGTGCTGAGATTAGGACTTTGTGAAAGTGACTCCAAAAAGATACCTTTGTCATCTTTAAGTCACTCTCCAATTAATTTGACAGTATGTGAAAACATTGTGATGTTTTGAATCAATATGTACACAATAATTTATATCCTCGTGATATTTTGTGATCTGCATTTCTTATTCATCACAATAAGACCCACACAACTACTGCCATTACCTTACTTCACAGCTTTGAAGGCGATTTCCATCTTGCAGCCTTCCCTCTTTTTCTTTGAGATGTAATGATGGTCATTGTGGTGAAATGCTTTGCACTTAGTTCTATCAGACCACAGCACATATCTCCACAACTTAAGGTTTTGTTCCTTGGTGCACTAATCAAATGTTAATGGCTTCTTGGTAATGTCTTCTTCTCTGACTGACTTTTCAGTCCAGGTCAGTGCAAGAAATAAATAGACGCTATCTAATTTAGTGTAAATAGTGACACTCTTTTACTCACTTTGTTCAGCATCTTCACAAGAGTTGTGTTAAATTGCAAAACAAAAAACAAAAAAAAAAAAAACAATCATCTCTGGTACATAGAACCGACATCTCATACCTAAAAGGCATGATGGCTGGATATCCCCATGCTGTTTATACTTACACGGAGTTAACATATGTAGCTTTTTTCGGTCATGGCGACCACTTTTGAAACATTTTTACACCATACCCACTTTCAGCAAGCCACACTGTGCGCACATTCATTCACTGCTATGCAAAGCATTAGGTAACTTGCAGCTAAGTGACTTTCCCCAGGGCACATTGACATATGGCAGGTTAGGAAGACAGAATTGAAGTCACAACTTTCTGCAAAATGACTCATCTTACCGGTGAGCCATCACACACCCTAGCATGTAATAGTTTGCTTAGACGAACATACGAACACCTCAAGGCATGTAGAAATTTTAGCCAAGGGTGGACCAGAGACATTTTCTTCCTAATGTCTTGACTGATGCCTTTTAGTTTTTGTGTTTCCATTATGTCACACAAAGTTCAAAGCCGTTGCCTAGGAATACATCCAGAGCTGTAAAGTTTTGAATTTGAAGCAAACAATATAAAATGACCTCATCATTTTTTGGATTCTTAAAATAAAAATATGTTGTTAATCCTAACTGATGTGAAACAGAACAAGCTTAGGTTTATTTCATGGCAAATGATAATGGGGAAAAATAGTTTTAGTCTTTTTAGGTACTGCATGCCAAAACCTGGTTTCTACTGTTAATATTTATCTCCTTTTCTATTTGTGGCCTGTAGGGTCTTTAATCCAGGTGCCAATGAGCGAGAAGGGCAAGATCACCCGTGGGCGACTGGGTTCTCTCTCTCTAAAGAAGGAGGGGGAGAGGCAATGCTTTCTCTTCTCCAAGCATTTGATCATCTGCACTAGGGGTTCAGGAGGCAAGCTTCATCTCACTAAGGTGGGCCTAAGCTGGAGAGCTGCTAGAACTGTATATTTTCTTAATTTTTAGCATGTCTTGGGGTACGGTAAATGTTCAAGATTAAAAAAAAAAAAACATAATCAACAGCACACATATCAAGAGTGAATGCACCAATGCAGGCATGTGGAAAAAATGAGGATAACGTCAAGCCAGTCTGTGTTTTCTGAGCGTATTTGGTCATACGAATATTTTGTACTAGGGAATTTTATGTATTATTCTTATGTAACCTTAACAACAACAACAAAAGGGAAGGAAAATATTTTAATAGCTCTACAAGATGTAATTAAGGTGTCATTTATGATGAAGAATGGATATTTATTCCCACTTAAAGTAGCTCAAATTAAACACTGAAACATTACATCAGAACAACTCTGAAAGCCAAAACTTCTAGGTATTTTCACAGAGCTTTTTTAGGCTGTTCACACTAACTGATCCGGGTTGTTGCACCTTTACGTCTTTATTTCTCCTCCAAACACACTTGTTTGATTTTCAGCTGAAATGCTCAGAACAGATGACAGATGGCGAATAATTTTAAATAAATTATTATGGTCTCCATTTATTTCTTCATCAAAAAGCTGCCGTTTTAACAGGGCATGCAGACTCTTAGATCTGCTGTACATTTGTGTCCAAGAAGTTAAACAGCGCTGATGTTATTACTCAACATAACTCATACCTGAAGGTTTTAAGATCCGACTTATGTTATTGATTCTGGTAGTTCAATCTACACATGGTGTGCATGCAAATATTCATCTGCATTACACTAAGATCAATCTGTGTTTTTTTTCACAAACTTTGAGAAATGTGCATTCTAAAATTATTAGTATTTTAGCAGGGTTGCTTGCTGTTACACAAAGATGCATTCTGTTGAGCGAAAAACGGCTGGTGTGAAACACTAAATCTATTTTTTTATGTGCTATTTTTAGAACGGAGTGGTCTCGCTTATAGACTGCACTCTGATGGAGGAGCCTGAGGGGACAGATGACGAGTGTAAGAGTTTAATTCATGTTCCAGCTTGCAGCAATACACATTATATGCAGTATGTGTTTGAGATTTTGTGTAATGTCTGATTGCCACCGTGCATAATAATGTAATAACGTTATAAATTCTGTCATTGGAAGTGACAAAATTTTAATTAGTTCAGCAGAACAACCAAAATATTTTCTTTCAGGAGCTATAATGTAAAGCAACAAAAGAATGGCATTAGATATTTTATGGCATTCGATAAGTGATCATTATTTATATTAGGAGCAGAGGTAATGGCTCACCACAGTCACTGTAAACAGATTTTACTAATATTCAAGGACAAAATAACAAAATAACTTGGAATTGACATTTTAACTCTGTAACATTTTGTAGTAGTGGAGGCTCACATAGAGTGGCTAACATTACCAAAACTTATCTTCTTATGTATTCCAGAAAGAATATAGATCCTTACCTTCATTTCAGAGTCTTTAAAAACCTCCTAACATCTTCCATTTCACTATTTTCCATTACACATACAGGTTGCTATATTCCATTTAGCCTTCCTGTTGTCTGCAGAAAGTCTTGCTCTCTCACAGAGTTTTGCAGCCTTAATGAAATACAAACATTCATTGAAAACAGTTTCTATGATTTAGCTTCTTGCTAGTTTGTGCTTCCTCTGACTTTATTTGAAACGCCCAAGGGATTGTAAATTTAGTCTTGTTTAATCTGTCACAGCTTCCTCATGAAACAGTGTTGTTATCGCCGTATGGTGCAGTTACTGACCAGTGACCCACTGGTCAGGTGACCAGTGGGTCCCACTGGTCAGGTGACCAGTGGGTCACTGGTCAGGGCTAGAAAGCTGTTAGTTCTGGTTAGCCGATTTCTCATCTATAAGAGAATCAAATAATTAAAGACATCTTGCTACGCATACTAGAGCGATTTCTCTGTCCTTTACATCACAAGCTTTGTATTTTAAGCTGATTTTGCTACAGTTAAATGAAATATATATTTTTTGTGCCATAACTGCCTATTTGATTAGAGCTATAGAGAATGACATCTTGTCTTTTTGCTCCCCTCAAAGCTAAATCCGATAAGAGCGGCCAGGACATGGAGCACCTGGATTTTAAGATTGTTGTGGAGCCAAAGGACAGTCAGTCATTCACGATCATCCTGGTGGCCTCCTCCAGGCAGGAGAAGTCTGCGTGGACCAGTGACATCAGCCAGGCACGTCAACACACATAACAATCCCCAGCAGAGAGACACGAAGCTGAGCGTGTCGGCTGAAAGCCTTCATATTACGGAACTCACTAACGTTTCCTCTGTCTCTTCTGTTTACTTCACTGCCCCTTTCCTGCAGTGCATAGACAACATCCGCTGCAATGGGCTGATGATGAACGCTTTTGAAGACAACTCTAAAGTCACAGTGCCACAGATGATAAAGTGAGATATATTTTGCGTTCAATACTGTGTGCATCCTGCCTTCTCCGAGCCCTTTCTTTTCTGATCTTTGTGGGCCATTTTTTTGCAAATAGATCCGATTCGAGTCTGTACTGTGATGATGTGGATATCCGCTTCAGCAAGATGATGAACTCCTGCAAAGTGCTGCAGATTCGCTACGCCAGCGTTGAACGTTTGCTGGAAAGACTGACTGATCTCCGCTTCCTTTCGATTGACTTCCTGAACACTTTCCTGCACTCCTATCGCGTGTTCACCACCGCTGATGTGGTGCTGGATAAACTCATTACCATCTACAAGAAGCCCATCAGTGCCATCCCTGCTCGGTGAGTCATGAGGCATATTTGAGCATATTCGAATGTTTTACTGCCATTGATGACACTTTTAATCAGAAAACAAATAAAACTCTTAAGAGTCTGGCATATCAGCATCTCTCTCATTGGATGAAAGGCTGATGCTTGTGAAGTGTGTTCCCCACTTAAAAGTTTTGAAATTTTAATCACACTTGAATGTTTTTAAATAATCAAACAAATTCTTATCTCAAAGACAACCTCACAAAATACTAAATGCAGTTTTCTAATGATTTTATTAACTAAGCAAAAAACATCCATCTAAATCAATCTTCCCCTATGTGAAAACATATTTACTTCCTGAACCTAATTGGTCTTGCTGCTGTTGTCAGTAGGTGCCATTAAGTGTTTGAGATATTGGAAATGTGTCTTCCCTGTCTGTGATAAATCACAAACTTTGACTACATTTTCTCTTTGGAGAGCTGAATTCAGTTTCTCTAGCCACTGCTTAAACAATGCTAGCATTACAAAATCAGGAAACCATCTAAATGGAATCAGTTTAACAACATGAAATAGGCAAAAAGCGACACATTGTGGCCCAAAAAATTGAAGAACAGATGCTAAAGAATGTCACTAATATCCACTGGTCTAGAAACAACTACAAAACCATTTATTAGTTTTTTGAGAATCTTGCAAACCTCATCAAAAGCCATTATGCAAACATGGACAAAACATGGAAAAGCAATTAATATTTTTCAGAATGCCCAGTGGACCAGAATGACCCTGATAGTGCATTGACGACTCACAAAAAAACAAGAGCATCATCTAAAGGACTGCAGAATTTACTTGCAGTCTTGAGGCTGATTTGATGCTAAATGTGACCTTGAAGATTTGCCATAATCAATGGTACTATCAATTCTTCTCTCTAGCAGCAAACCTGATGTCCTGCCATCAGTTTGGGACCTTTGCCAATGCACACATGGGTACTGTAGCAAGTCCACCTGAACAGCTAAAAGAAATAACAAAATTGTGGTTTTGGAGCGATTTAGCAAAAGTAGGGAATCTCTGTTGTGATTTTAAACCATTTATGGCTGAAAACCTTCAATTGCAGGTTAATTAAAACAATCATGCAAAGAACAGACAGCCAAATTTCTGCTACAAAAATTTAAAAGAACGACTGCATGTTATCAGAAAATATATTCAACAATCTGAAACATTTAAGAGAGACAAAAAAGAAGAAGCAGAAGAAATCAGTCGGAGGCCAGATACTTTTTCTCTGCGCCATATTTATTTCAGCAGGTAGTGAGAAGACAGAAAGGCATCAAATTAGGGGCAATGCTCTATTATGTTTCAGTTTGTCTGAATGAACTTCTGTAGGTTGAATATGTGCTTTGGGTCAGTAATTGGGTCCAGTTAGTTCTTTTTGGCTGGGAGTGCCCAAACTCTGATCTGTCACACTATGGCAACCATGCTTAATGCTGCAGGACCCCACCCTTCCCTTGTTTCCCTCTCTTCGTTTTTTTTTTTTTTTTTTGAGAATATCTGTAGTGTGAAATATAGACAGAAGTGTTGCATTGTGGGCTAACTCCCAGCACTGTATGCCTAGAGTGAGGACCCAGCTGTGGGGTTCAGATCAGACAGAACTCCCCATGTCCACGCCCTGCAGTATGCTTTCCCATGGTGCTTGTAATGTCACTGTGAGACACCTACACTTGGCTGCTTGTGTCAGCAGTGGCCATGCGCACTATCACTCGCTGTGCTATTTATGGGAACCCGTGAGGTCGGCAGGAGGGTGGCAGGGAGTGGGAGAGGTTTACTGAAATGCTGCAGTCTGTATCCTGCTCCAAAATGTTGAGACTTGGTCTCAAAAACAGTTTTGATTTGCTAGATTTGCTTGTTTCACAAGAAACGTATAAAGTTCTGGATAGAAGTTTATATGCACTCATCCATGGAATAAATCTAATATTAATTTATGATTTTTTTTTAATGTGATTCATTTGAACTGTTGCTTTTTGTGGGTGGAATGATAATACAACAAACAAATTCACACCTTTTTTTAAAAAAAAAAAAACCAAATAAACAGGAATTTAATGAATACATTTGAATCAAGTGTAGCTTTTCTCCTATCCACACGGGATCAGAATTATATATTAAATATATTTTTCTTCATCAAATTAGACTCAGTTACCATAATCCTGCATTCCCTAGACTGGCACTGGGAATTTCATAAGAAGAGAGTTGGATAAGAGTCATGGGAACAGAGTCTTGGAGAGACGCAAAGGGCAGAGCCAAGTGCAGCTCCAGTTGAATTTATTAAATCTGACATAACTTGGTTAAACTGTGTTGGTTATTTTCATTCACCTTGACTTATGGTGAATCCAATCTTTGAAGTTCCAGCCAGATTCATTTGGTTTGTTTTGGTGAACCTGCAATGTGACCAGAATGTTCTTGCATGTATTTAGAACTTCAAATTATGCCCGTAAGTGTTTTTGGTCCTGGGTTTGAATCCTGGTCTGGGTTCTTTCAGCATGGAGTTTGTTTCTGCCGATAGTCCAAAGAGATGACAGTAATGTTAATTGGTTTTTATAAGTTGCCCTTAGGTATATGTGTGTGAAGGTATAGTAATTTTTCCTGTTCATCTTTGGCAATGTGAGGAACTGGCAACCTGCCCAGGGTGCACCCTGCTTCTAGTCTGATGACCGATGGAGATAGGCACCAGCTGCCCCACTTATATAGATAAGCAGATATGGACAGTGGATGGATGGGTGTATATTTCTCTCATTCTTTTCTGTAATACGCAATTAAAGGTCATTAAGGAAGAACATAAATTACTCCTTCAGATTTTTGAAACCCATGAGATAATTTATACAAATGAGTTGCTTATCAGTTAATGATTGACTGCATGTGAGGCTTGATCCTTTTACTACTCTACCAATTCAGCCAAGAAAGGAACTCTAATATCCCCATGTCATACAAGTTCATGCAAACTTCTGACCAGTACCATAAGTGTTCTTTGTTCAGTTAGCCTATTACCTAAATAAAATTCTACTATATCATACAAACATATTTCTTTATGCTAACCACGATGCAGGTCCCTGGAGTTATTCTTTGCCAGCAGTCAGAACAATAAGCTTCTATATGGAGAGGCTCCGAGCTCTCCCAGAGCAAGCAGGAAGTTTTCCTCCCCTCCTCCTCTTGCTATTGCCAAAAACTCATCCCCCAACCGCCGACGCAAGCTCTCTCTCAACATCCCCATCATCACTGGGGGCAAAGCTCTTGACCTGGCTGCCCTCAGCTGCTCCTCAAATGGCTATGCAAGCATGTATTCCACCATGTCGCCATTCAGCAAGACCACCTTGGACATCAACAAGCTGTACGTGTCCAGCCCGATCACAAGCAAGATCCCTGATGAGGGAGAGGACAAGAAAGACAAGGTGGAAGACACATCAGGGTGCAAACAAGGTTGGCCGGCTGCAGGCAGTCCTAGAAAAACGCTTCCTTTGATTTTATATTGACATTATAATGTGATCAAAACCTTGGTTTTTATTCAGATCTTTCTGTGCGAGAGGAAAGCGACAACGATCAAAACCAGAGCGATGACGGGGATCCAGAAGCATCTCCCACCAAGTCTCCAACCACACCAAAAAACATCAAATGCAAAAACTCCTCAGGTACATTGCGTCCAAAACAAGAAGTGTGACATAATCTCACATCATGAACATGATAGACAATCTTCTGGATGGCACACTCCCCTAAACACTCAAAATGTATCCTGTAAACTATTTATTTTTTCAATTGCAGTTAGACACATTTTAATTACTTGCAGTGCTAATATTATTAATTTCAAGGACTAAAAAAAAAAATGTCTTCCTTCTTCGAGGGCTAAAATGTTCTGTATGTTATCTGGAATAAAAATAGGGATAAAGCCACTGCACATCATAATGTGTTCATGTTTCATGAGCATGTGGGGAAAACCAGATCTTGGCTACAGTAGGTGTTAAGAAAAATTTGTGTCATAGCAACTACATCAAGAGCGTGCTTTCCCTGCCGCCCCCAGTAATGAGTCTGTTTTGCTGCCACCAAATTATTTTTGCCTTATAAATCTATTGCCAAAAGAAAAAAAAATGCCTGCTAGATTTATAACAGCAAGTCTTGGACAACAACATGTACATTTAGTGAAACTGTTGAGCAGGGTTACAGATTTGCATCGGCATATGAGCTGGTGATTCGAACAGGGCAGAGAGCTGAGAGTCTGTTGATTTCACTGTTATGCTGATATTTGCTGGCTATATTTAGCAGCAACCATCTTAAATATCAAAGCCTCTTGAAGAGAAAAGTCTAGAGGGAAACTGTTGTGTCGGTCTCTAGTGCTCCCTAGTGGAGGCGTGTGCAAGCAACACCGGGTTATTCTGCAGTCTGAATAAATTCGGTTATTTTTAGTAAAATGCAGTTACATAACAGTTCTTGTTTGAAAATGATTTATTTTGACTACAGGAACCTGTTAATTTTTTTTTTTTTCCTGTAGAGTTTTCTCTGTTTTCCTACAACAATGGCATGGTCATGTCCTCTTGTCGAGAGCTGGACAACAACCGCAGCGCTTTGTCTGCTGCCTCGGCCTTTGCCATTGCCACAGCTGGAGCCAATGAGGGAACGCCTACCAAGGAAAAATATAGGCGGATGTCCCTTGCCAGCACAGGTATGTGGTCTTGTTAGTCAGGTCAAGGCTCAATTGGACCATAAAATATTTGGTAGAACAGGGACATTTGGGCCCATTTGTCCACCTCTAATATCGTTTTTGCATCCATTCCTGCTCTTTAACCAATAAAAAATTAAGTCTGAATGCACTCTCCAGTATTTTGTTTCACAATCACATCAAATTAGAAGTTCTTTGATCTTTACAACAACATACTCTAAAACTGACTTAAAAGGTTCCTTCCTGACTTTTTTCTTGTTCAAGTCATCATTTTTTCTGTTGCTGCTCATTCTGATCTACTCATTGATAGATCAGCTTGTCTTAATTGCACAGTTAAAATGAAGATGAAGGTGAAAAAAAATAAAAAAACATCTTAAACTCTTAAGCTTAAACAATATCTCAGCTGTAAGTGTGAATGGGGTCCCCCCCATAGAAGCTAGGAGCTTTTTACTGGAGATCCAGGTCCTTACACAAAAAATGAGTAGAGTCTTGAAAGTGGCAAGATGTCTTTTGCAAAAACTTGGCATAAGCATTTTAATATTTAGAAAATATTTGTGGTGTAAAGTTTTTCTAGTTGACTTTTTGTTGGCAAATGTTGAACTTTATAGGTGATTTATAGGTGATTATTCAGACGTCACACTGGAATAATTCCAATAATATGTGAATAAACCTCAAAGTTTTATGCAGGATGAGAGACTAAACTTGACAAACAAAGCATTTGAATATAAAGCATTGATTGTTGAGGTTAGAGTTAGATCTTACAATATTGTGTTTATTTTGAGATAATTTATCTGCATATCAGGGTTTTTTTGTTTTGTTTTGTTTTTTTGTTTTTTACAAAATATTACAGTATATAGTTTGTCTTGCAAATATTGGGGGAAGTTTTACTTCATCGAAACTGGATATCTATTTTTACTAGATTGCTATTTCCGAGTTGTTTAAATATGTGTTGCTTGAGTAGGCATTGGCCAACTTCCTCCATTATTATATAAACATTTAAAGAAAATGCTGTAGTTTCCAGAGTTTTCATTTGTGGCATATAGAAAAGAGATAGGAAAGCACTGCCCTGCTTTACAATAAGCTGGCTGAAACAATGCTACATTTTCCCCTTTCTAACATAAATACAAATCTGGCTGTTTGACAGCTTTTGCAGACAAGAAAAAAATAGCTTGAGAGCTCAAGGAGCATCACCTATCCAACATGTTTAGGAATTACTGTTTTAAAACAATACTTGGTTATCTAAAAATGGAATGTGTCATGACTTTCTATATCTTTTGAACAAAGTGCATTCCTGTCAAATCACAAGGGAAAGTTTGAGCTAAGAAGTTTCACTCCATTTACAGATTGCATCAGCAAAACAATACACCACATGCATGAACAGAGGGGCTTAGGACAGTTGCTAAAAATAATAATAATAATAATAATAATAATAATAATAATAATAATAATAATAATAATAATAATATTTAAAAAAACAGATGCTGTTTTGACGCTTCAAGGTTTATTTACAAACACTTTGTGTCTGAAAGGTATCCACAGGTCCCTGCCCACATATGAGCAATATAATTCTAGCATTAGTGTGGTTAAATAATGACTTTGCTAACATAAATATAGGACTAATTTGAAGTACAACATTTATCAAACTGCTCTGCTCCAGCACTCCTGGGGCCCCAGATCAGCAAGAAGCTCTGAACAGCAGCTCGGTCTACTTATACCCACTGCTAGCACACTTCATTGTATACAATATAAACCAATGTTCACCTATACTTACACCCTAATAATAACTGTCATTGGGTGTAAAGAATTAAACTGATTGAAAATTTTGTAGTTTGTTGATGTTTTCCTCACGTTTTACCTTTTGTTTTTTTTTTGTTTTTTGTGAACATTAGGGTTTCCAACAGATCAGAGAAACGGTGACAAGGAGTTTGTGATCAGACGGGCAGCAACCAACAGAGTCCTGAATGTACTGAGGCATTGGGTGTCCAAACACTTTCCGGTAAATTCTCAGTTCAGATGCATTTAAATGCAGATTTTCTCTCTCTCTCTCTTTTTTTTATCATGACTCAAATAACTGATCTTTGTAAAGTTACCCGGACGTGTGTCCTCTACATCGTTTCAGGACTTTGAGAGTAACAATGAGCTGAAGACAAAGGTCATTGCCTTCCTGGAGGAAGTGATGCATGACCCTGAGCTGCTGACCCAGGAGAGGAAAGCAGCAGCCAACATTATCAGGTATCACTGACCGCTGCTACATCGTGGGATTAAAATGGGTTTAATTCATTAGTTAACAATTAAATCAGTTTATTTCTTAAGTAAAAATGACAAGAAATCCTTTATTTGATTATTTATGAGCAAATAAATGAAAAGGGGTTACAAATATCATAATCATCAGCAGTGTTGTGGTACTCGGATCCGGTCTTGGTCTCGAGTCCGGTCTCGAGACCATTTCTTGATAGTCTTGGTCTCGTCTCGGACTCCACCGCATTTGGTCTCGGTCTTGTCTCCGTCTCGGTCGCTGAGGACTCGGCATTTTATTTCAAGACCGGTCGAGACCGCGACTGTGAAAATATCACTAAACATGCAGCAGAATGTCTAGTTTATTTGGTAACATCTTTGTTTTCAGTGGAGGCAAAACGCACCGATAAAAACACAACCAATAACGTGACTTGCCAATTAGGTGTTTATGTTCCTCCCTCACCTTTCACTCGCACGCGGCGCTCCGAGACATGCGCAGTGGTTTCCTATGAGCGGCACAAGATCTAATTGTCAGTAACAGAATAAAGCTGCATAAATCATAATAAACCCGACGGCCACAGTAACTCAGCAGCGCTTCGCTTTCACAGACGGTGGGACAACGACTAACTGTTTTCGTCACATAGAAAAGTAGCTCAAAGAAGGTAAAGCTCCGTTGACGTGATGTTAGCAAAGCTAGTTGTATAGAGACGCATAAGCATTGTGATGAAAAAAAGTTGTCACTCACTGCGCTGGATTATTGTGCGGAGGTTTGACTGACTTGTCACATATATGAGTCAACGCTGTGTCCAAAAGTCTGCAATATAGTGATGCGACATTCAGGAGCAGTACGATTCTTCTGCACGGGTCTTTACTGATTAGATTGTACTGGAGTGTCGCTGAGAGCCTATCAGATTACAGCTGTCAGAATAGCATACATCAGAGGTTCCCAAACTGTGGGGCGCGCCCCCTAGAGGGGGCGCCGTGCCATTGCAGGGTTTGGGCACGGGAAGCCATCTGGATGAAAAAGAAAAACAAAAAAAAACATGAACGCTGTATGCACTGGGCTTTTACTTTAGAACGGCCAACTCTGTTATTCCTTTGTCAATTTGATACGGTAGGGGCTTCTACACTTCCCATATCCGTGTCCTCTGTAACTTTTATCAGCAGTTAAAACTGTTTAATACGTTGTTAACATGTGGTAATCTGTTTTTCCGAGCCGCCTTTAAACGCAACATGACTCTACAACGCTGGGTTTACACCTGTGTGGCAGTGAAGGAGACCAGCTGCTGCTGTGCGGAGCTGCACAGGTGTGTTAGAATCATGGCAACAAACCAGCAAAACGCAAATAACTTTTCACAGTTTTCCCCCAAACTAACAGACTGTTTAGTAAAGCTGTTTGATGCAGGTGAAGTTAACTAAAAGATGACTAGCTAACTAATATCAATGCAGCACCTTAAGCTTGTTAACAAGTAGCTTATAGGCTAAGTTGTTGTCTATGTTCAGCTGCATAGATTCATTCTTGCTTGTTGCTCCTTGGTCAGTGTTCATAGTTGAGCATCAGGTCTTTGCCTCAATTGCTATGTTTAATGGTGCAGACAGTGGTGGTTTCTGACATGAGCAACATGGGTAAACACCCAGGGCGTTATCTTTTTAGGGGTGGCACGAGACCACCGCAGATTGTAGCATGGAGATGGAAGCAAAGCAGAACAAAGAGTTTGTTAAATTTAATATTGGTTAAATTTATTAAGTATTTAATATATATGTGTTTTTATGGGAATATGGATCTCTGAGATCAATTTGAGAAGTAATTTTGATCATATTTCACATTCTATCATATCATGTAGAGCGTGGCGCTGGTCTTGGTCTTGACTCGGTCTCGGACCCTAAAAGTCTTGGTCTTGTCTCGGTCTTGATACACTCTGGTCTTGGTCTTGTCTTGGTCTCGGGTTAGGTGGTCTTGAACACAACACTGATCATTAGTGCTATTCTGTGAATGCAGCGCAGTGGCCATGAGGTGAGAAAATAAGCAAAACATATTATTTTAAAAATAAAGCAGAAACAAATACATAATTATGACTATCATTATTTTAATTATAATGATTTTATTTATTTTTAACAAAAAATAAAATAAAAATAAAAACTATTTTATATATATATACATTCTGATAAGTGTTCCAGATATATTGTTTATGTCGTTTATGTGTACTCATTTTTAATACCGTATTTTCCACACTGTAAGGCGCAAATAAAAACCTTTAATTTCCTCAAAAGCCGACAGTGCACCTTATAATCCATGCGCCTTATATATGGACCGATATTGAGCCACAACAGGTCTAGAAACTACGATAAGCAGCTGCCTGTCCCCCCATTTTTCCCCGTAGAAGAAGAAGTGCACGGTGCATGCTGGGATTGTTGTCAGAACGCTGGTTTGTTAATAAAGTTTGATAATATATTTAAACCCAGGGTTGCGGAGGGGCGGGGGGAAGAGAGAGACAGAGACTGCTGCGTGTTGATTGGTCGGTGTTACCCAGAAAGCAGCTGGGCACAATATCGCAACACCAACACCGTGAGTGAAACAACAACTGGGGCAGCCTACTATATAAAGTATTCGGGACCGTTTCTGTACAAATGTGAATGTGTAATAATAGAGTACGGCAACCTTATACATGAAAGAAGTTTTAAAATAGGTCTTTCTTCCGGTGTGCCTTATAGTGCGAAAATACGGTACTTATCAAAGTCTTTATTTCATCCCACACCTGAACAAATTGACAAAAACAAAGTTCAACATGGTTTTGTTGAAACCCAATTAATGTTGGAGCTCATTTCTTTTCTCTCAGGACTTTAACTCAGGAAGATCACAGTGACAACCAGATCACAATGGAGGATGTGACACAATTGGTGAGTTGAGTCAATTGCTTTTGGCATTCACAAATTGTTTATATTAGAAACCCGTAATTTTGGAGTCTCTTTACAGCATTTAATAAATTAATTAAACCGTATCCAACGATGTTTGAAAAAACACTGTACAGCCACAGTACAGTGTTTTTTCAAACTTTGTATCTGAAACCTTGTACTTTCCAAGCCCTGCAGACATCTGTGAACTGCCAAGTGGGCATGATTTGTCTAAATATATATGTGCATTGATGAATGCATATTCTTCACTCAACCTGTTAAAAATGTATTTTTAACATAATCAACAGCTTATTATGACTAAATCAGCTGTAAACCCTGGTGATGGTGAGATAAGGCTTTAAGATGCATTTAAGCTTTTCATCTATTTTATTCTCTTATGGGCCAAAACTCCAATGACATTAATTTGCTTTACTGTGCCATCAAGTGGCCAATTGATGCAAAGTAGGCTTTAGTACATGAAGTCCCCCCAAAAGACTTGTCGCCATAATTGCGGTAAAAAGTGGCTGTGCAAAGCACTTGAATAACATCTCAACAAAATATATTTTTCAAGGTTTATTTTATCTTTTGCATTTTAACCAATGCTCACATTTGTTTACCTCACTCAGGTGGGAGGGGGGAAGGGCGAGCCGTTTGAGAGCCACTCTGCCTTGGAAATTGCAGAGCAGCTAACTCTGCTTGACCACCTGGTGTTTAAAGTCATCCCATATGAGTAAGTGCCACAGTAAAGTTGAACACTGTGACCTATGCACCACAAAGTCGATTAGCTATTTAAGTGAGGTTCATCTTTCAAGTTCCTCCTCTAAGTTGAGTTCTTTGTATTTCAGGGAATTCTTCGGTCAAGGCTGGATGAAGAATGACAAAAATGAGAAGACACCATACATCATGAGAACCACCAAACATTTCAATGATGTAAGCTACATAGACACACTTAAGCTCATTTTATTTATTCCAAAACTTATTTTTCTTTCTCTTTCCTTTGAAGACAAGCAACCTGATCGCAACAGAGATCCTGCGGTGTGATGACTTGGTCACTCGAGTGGCTGTCATAGAGAAATGGGTGGCTGTGGCCGACATCTGCCGTTGTTTGCATAACTACAATGCTGTGCTTGAAATCACCTCATCTCTAAACCGGAGCTCTGTTTTTCGCCTCAAGAAGACCTGGCTAAAGGTCTCCAAACAGGTATGAGTTTCTGCAGATGCTTTTGCAAACTTCTCCCTGAAGCTCTGCCGATAAAATGCATTTCCTATTCACTCTTTTTCATAGACAAAAGCGCTTATTGACAAGCTCCAAAAGCTGGTTTCATCAGAGGGAAGGTTCAAAAACTTGAGAGAAGCTCTGAAGAAGTAAGTTCTGTCCAGACACTTCCTATTGAAGTACGAGAATAAAGGGTCGATAAGAGAAGGTGGATGCTGACAGTACCTTTTTTTTTTCACTAGCTGTGATCCTCCCTGTGTACCATATCTGGGGATGTACCTCACTGATTTGGCTTTCATTGAAGAAGGAACGCCGAACTACACTGAAGACAATTTGGTCAACTTCTCAAAGATGAGGATGGTGAGATGTTTGGGTCTCTGTTGCATTAGTTGCAAATTTGATCTCGACAAGCAGAAAGTAACATCTGGCTTGTTTTCTATTTATAGATATCGCACATCATCAGAGAAATCAGGCAATTTCAACAAACGGCATATAAGATTGACCTGCAACCAAAGGTAAATAAGTGACTGTTACTTTTCATCCATGAAATGACATTTTTATAAATTAAGGAGACCTAAAGGTGCCCTGAATCCATCTATTTGGAGCTGGGAATGACAGGGGGAGCTCTGCAGAGAGGAACCGAGAGTCTATCCAGGTTTCTAGGGACCTTAGTGTCAATCTGCAACATATGGGGACAGTTTCTGAGGTTGCATAGTTATTAAAAGTGCCTAGATATGCAAGTTCCCAGGATGATAAATTAGCTTTAGAAGTTCGCTAAATTTTGACGAGGAACTAGTTTAGGATTTTTTATCCTTTCCGCAATGGATAAAAAATGCCTTTCACTGTAATTTTCAGAAAAATACCACTACATACATTGGACCAGGCTAAATGATGAGGGATAGGTGCTTGTATCTTCAAAGCAGCAGATATTTTAAAGACATAGGTCCATGGTTTTGCAATAATCAAGATAAACCCAGAGGAATATAAGACAACACCACATAATCTGGTTAGTAAGATCTATTCATACATTGAAGATAATTTAGGGTAACTACTGACAAATATCTACCTCTTTTAATAACTGGATTTTTTTCAAGTAGCCACCTCTTGACCAGTGGAATAGCCCTTTAAAAATCACACTCAAACCGATAAACGTCAAGTAACAAAAGCATCAAAACGCACGTGTTTACTTAGAAGGTATTTTGTTGTTAAAATTGGGCAATGGACCATGGTATGGTTTTAAGAGATGTTTGTTATACACTAGTGTCTATCAAGCTCAAGATGAACTGAATTTACTCCATATTTTTTAGGATCTTTGATACAAACATATCTTGAAGTTTGTTTTTTTTAGATTTGATGTGGAAAAAAAAGTTTTTGCAGTGTTAATGTTGAATATCTCTGTAATTGTTCAAAGAAAATATTTGATTGCCAGAGATCTTTTGTTTGTGAACCTAAACATATTACCTAATCTGTGTCAGTCCCTAACCTTTGCTGTGTCTTGGTCTGTTCCAGGTAGCCCAGTACCTACTGGACAAGAGCTTTGTTCTTGATGAGGAAAGCATGTATGAAGCCTCACTCAGAATTGAGCCTAAAGTGCCCAACTGATGGGGAAAGTGAACCTTCATACTTTGTTTCCTTTGTTAATATTACATATAAGTTAACATCTACATTTGCATTTGTATAGCTGTACATGGTAAAGATATTTGTTCTTCTGTACAGTAGATGTTTAAAGTTGTTTGATGACACAAATAATTTTGGTGTATATTTTTTGTTGTCATGTTGACACCTCCCATAGGGACCTTTGTTTTAAATTGTTTGAGTATTTTAATAATAATAATAATAAGAAGAAGAAGAATATAATACCAATAATAATAATAGAGGTCACTGTAGTTGCATGCAACCGTGTTTCTTAGTGACCAATGACATTATTTTTGCATCATATAATACTGTGTCGAATTTGCACTTTCTGAGCACTAATGCTGCTGGCCTTTGTTCAGCAGGCTTGAGTTTTATTGATCATTGAAGTTCTCTGCAACCAATGTAGCATTGTATAAATGAATTGCAAAAAAGAAAAAAAATCAGGTAAAAGAGCCTGGAGGAAATAGGCCAATTGTATTTTAAAAGAGGGAACAATGATCAGTGGAAATGACAGCAAGATATCCAAAGCATTTGTGTCTCTGTGCTTCCCAAACCAAAAAAGGAAGATATTTGTGTCTTCATTTTTGTTCATCAGTCTAAACCCTGGTGGTTCCCAATAGTTTTATATCAATTTCACTGACTTTTATTGTGAATCAACCTAATCCGACCAACTAGGAATGCAATTTAGATGGAGCATTGTTTATATTTGTTATATTTTGAAAATGCTCATGTCATCCTGCTCACTTCTAAAGTACACAGAATTGTGTATCTTTGTTTCTTCTTCTAGAGTAATTCTAATCCTTACACCTATTCAGCATTCAGAAGTAGGTTGCTGAAATCACACAGCAAGCATGGTCTCCTTTAGATACAGTATTATCAATGATAAAGACATTTTTAGCAAATTTCACAAAATAAGGTTTTGCTCTGGGGATGTTTTGAGCGAGGAGGAGCTTCTAAGCTGATTCTAAACCATAAAATAACATTAATGCTCCAGAATTGGCAATCTGGTTAGAGTACATCAACATTGCTTACATGTCAGTTAGACAAAGGTACACTGAGAAATCTGACAACAGGTTTTTTTTCTTTCTAATTTGTAATAAATATATGCAAACAAAAACAGCTACAATTTTAGATCATCACATTCAAAAAGATATTATGCAGACTTTATTAAAGGGCAAATATCATCTATTTTTTCAACTTTTCAATTGTGCTTAGGCTTGTAGTTGAAACTTATCTGTTAATTTCCATAACAGAAACTTAGAAATAATTTTGTAAAAGCCTTGAAAGAAAAACTCGCAGAAGAGTGATATTTGCCCACAATCAAAAACTGCCTTGGAATAATGACAAACTGGAGTGCCAAATTCATGCACTCAATGCATAACACATTAGCTTTCCAAGACAAAATGTGATAACTAAGTTTTGAGCTCAAGTATGAGTTAATCCGGGAAACATCTATACAGACAGATTAATAACTGGGGAGGAAATGAGAAAAGGTGTGGTCTGACAGGGAGTAGCCTGGAGACATGATGGTGCTCCATGGTGAGCACAATATATTTAATTCACTGTATTAGTGAATAAACTCTAGCGCCAAAGTCATGCAATTTGAAACACCTAAATTCTGGCAACTTTCAGATAGGTGCAATTTCTTATCTGCTTCTAATCAACAATATTATTTTGATGTGCACAGGCATGCGTTTCTCAAAAAAAAAGACTGTGCAACTTGCCCAGTTTATATTAGCATGCAGTGATTGCAAAGGTTCCACATTGCTCCATGTAGGCTTTAACTAAACTAAAGTGAAACAGCTGTCAAAAATTTATTTTGAGGTATTCAACATATTATTTTGTACCAACAGAGGACACTTAAATGTAAGAGACTGTTTATTACCTGTTAAAGGTTTTTTTATTGCCATGGTATAAACTATTCTGTCCTTAATCTTAGTTTTGGATTGTTCCTTCTCTTAAATCTGAATTTCTAGTGATTTATATCTGAAAACACACGTTTCAAATGGAGAGAATATATTTGGTAACTGAGGAACAATACATTCTCCCTGACTGCCTACTTCCATTGAGCTAATCCAAATTTGCCAAATCTTAGAAAGTTTTCCCCCTCTGCCACTCATTCACCTGTTTACACCCTGTGGGAGTACTATGCCTCAAGGTGGATGTCATAATAGAATAGGGAAGTAAGTTTTTCTTTTATGCTCAGGGGGTTTGTTTTACCTTTCAGAAAGTAGAGTTTTAAAAATTACTTTTCCACCTTTAAAACCAATGGAAATGTAGATTTTCTGGCTATAAAATATGACATATGCTTTTTAACTATTAAACATCTGTTAGATTGTGGAGTTCCTTTCTGTCTTTGATTTTAATCCCACGACTGTTTTATTGTCTGGTAAATGTTGTAAAAGGCTTGCAATGGTCATCAGCCCAGGATTTGCAAACCTCAGCTCTGAGATACGTGTTTTTATTAACCTGAAAATTGCAGTGATTAAGAAGATTTATGTTCTTATGCATTGGAATGATTTAAGGTGAAACAAACAAAAAAAAGATTTCTGTTGCTTAAGGGTTTAACAAGACTATACAGTTTGCTCAAATTTCCTTTCTTAGAAGTCTCACTAAAAGAACACATAAGGTTCTAAGTGTTATACCTTCAAGTTTGGGTTTTACTTCTGTAGAGTAAAAGGTTGTTACTCTTCTGTAATTAAAAAGACAATCTGTCCTTCTTGCTGTTCCAGTGATTGTGGAACGTGACTGTATATCACTCTGTTATATGCATTGCTGTTACTATGATAAAATGTATGTGAATGACCTCTGCCTGCAGCATTCAAACACTATTTTTGTAGTAGTACACAAGAGAGTGAACCTGCTCTTTATATGAACCTGGGGAAGTATTTTGTACTTTGTTGTTAATTCACTTCACTGAGACATGCTGTACATTTTGTACATGCGAGCTGGCATATTTCTCAATGTGGAACAGTATATCCCTCTCAAAAACAAGCTCTATATGTAAAATGCTACAACAGTGTGGTCTTGAAACCATGACTTAGAGGTAGAGACACAACTTCAAAGTGTTTTGCATTTATACTGTAATCCTGTTTATAATCATTTCTGTTAGCAGGAATATAGTAACGTAGTGCTTATTCTGTGAATATCTGTATGTATTTTTACTATGTATGTACAGTACACTTTTATGGCTCATGTAGTAGGCATGCAACACCTTCACAGACAGAACTGAACTATTTAATGATAATGTATACACTTATACATGCACATAATCTTATAAGGTATTTAAACAAATAAACATTTTTGCTGTTAGCAATACCCAGTGGTATGAAAATTATCTTTCAATCCCTTCGTTTCCACAGCTTAAGAAATATTCCCAGTTTTGTAAGAAAAAAAAAGATGAAAAAAGAAAATTATGAAGATGAACATAACAACAAATAAGCAAAAATATGTTTCCCAATTACCTCTTGTTAATAAATCCATTTTATCTCAGGGTTATGTTGTCTCAAGTGTTTTTGTAGATCTAATAGTTCTGCACAATGCAATAAGGCTAAAATATATGGAGTGTCCAGCAAGAAAACTAGAACACAATTTCTTTGTTGAATATCAGTGAGATATAATTTAAAAATTCAAAAGCAGAGTTGCTTTTTGTGAAAGATTTTGAGATTCTAAATTAGGTGAATCGGTCTCCATAAAAATTACACAAAATATATTAACCTCAATCATCAATGTCACGACTACTAAAAACCAGATACTAGCTTGTATCTTTCTGTTACAATGAAGCATAACATTAATAAATCTCTACTAAATATTGTTTCAATTCAGGCAAGTATTTCTTTTTCTATGACGCAATGAGACAGGCATATCTCTAAAGACAACAAAACACTGTAAAAAGAGTATCAATTGTTTCCATTTCAATCATTTATTTCTTTTTATGGTTTATATTTCCTATTCAGCGAAAAGCATTTGTGGACAAAACAACCTCCTTAAAATTGCCCAAATCATTAGCTCCTTTCACAGGTTCTCCATCAGGTTCATATCGTGACTCTGACTGGGCCACTCCAAAATGTCAAAATTACTTTGAGTCAGACAAAAAAGTGTTGGCAGAAGTAAAACATCGCTTCAAACCTAAATTTGCCAGGGGTATTAACATTTTCAGAATTAAAGGTTTACATCAGAAACTGTAATAAATTGCACGTAGTCTGTAAAATGAAAAGAAACCACGTTATTAATGGCATTCTCGTTATTTAGGCTTGCAAATTAAAAAAAAAAAACGCAGGAGGCATAAAACTAAATGGAGATTTGACCATTTTTCTTGGCCAACTTGAACCCAGGAAAGACTGGACTTTGATGCTCTTTTACTACCTTGTAAATATTTCATATTTACAAAGTTATGATAAAGAATAGCATAGCATAGCAATGCTAATTACAACTTCCCTACTTGAGCTATGTCTCCGCAGGTTCTCCCTCTCCTCTTGTCTACTCCATGGTTACCGACTGTGGCAGGAGGACCTGGTTTTTTATTGGTGCCTTATTCCGACAACAAACTGACGTCACAAACTGCTGAGCGTTTCATGTTAGTTATAAGCGCAGCACTTCACCTCGTGACTCCTTCCTCTGTTTTCTCTCCACCTTCACCTAACAAGTGAACATGACTAGGGTCTGGCTTCTGCTCAGCTTCGTGTCCTTAACTTCAGCTTTTTACTTGACTAAACGGGGTAAGACATTAATACTTAAGTGGCTCTCATTGCTCGCTTTTGCAGAGTTTCACTTTCAGTATACCACTTTGGTGTCAAGTTACTTTTTGTCGTTTATTTTCTGCACCCGACGCATTTTGATGCTCTTGTGTTATTTTTCCAGACGAGTTTCATTTCAAATCATGGATGGCACAGGTGGGTCTGTTTACGTGTGTTTTTTTTCTCTTCCTGCTCAAAGTTTTCTGTGTGTTTTCTAAGTGCACTGTTACACGGAAGTTGCCTGAGGTGAAAAATCAGTGCAGCACTGACAAGAAACTTTGCACTCCTGCGTTGTACAGCACAACAAAGCGTACGACTTCGAGGAGTATTACCAAAGACTACGAACATTCACGGAGAACAAGAGGAGGATTGACAAACACAATGAAGGGAATCACTCTTTCACAAGTAAGATTTGTTTTTTTTCATTAATTTTATTAATTCTATCATTTGGTTATGATCTAAGAGGTGATGGATATTTTTTAAAAAAAAAAAAAAACAACATATTAGAACAACCAGGAAGACTTTTTTTTGTTTCTCAGTGTGTGGAGTAAATGTCTGGAATGGATTGAATGATGAGTTTAAAAAAATTACAAATGTAACCCAATTTAAAAAATTGATTAAAGCAGAGCTCATTTTAAAATATGCTATATAAGATGTTTAATGTTTTATAGTTCATAATGTAATTGATGATATAAATAGTACTTAAAATAATTGTACATAGTTAAACATAATGTAAAATGGAAACAAGTTGTCTCTTTTTAATGTTCTGAAAGTTAATTGATAATAAATTGACAATTATGAAAGGGGCAGGACATTATAAGATGTATCTTCTATCTGCTCCTTTTAGAACAGAAAATATAAAATTGGCAGGTCACATGGGCAAAATAATTTGTTTTGCATTTTATTTCTTAAGTCTGTTTCATTCTATTTTACTTTATTTTTCCTTTTTGATTGTTTTTAATGTCTGTTTGAAATAAATAAATAAAATAAAAAATAAATAAAATTTACACCCTCCTAAATTATGTTTTTCTTATCTCTCTAAAAAGTGGGACTCAACGAATTTTCAGACATGACTTTCAATGAGTTCCGGAAGTCTTTCCTCTTGTCTGAGCCACAGGTAATGTCATCTGCACTAAACTTTGTTCACAAAGAACTTGTGTGTTGGATTTTCTTTGTCAACTTGTGGGCCTATTGCAATTTGCAGAACTGCTCTGCCACTAAAGGAAACTACTTCAGCAGTAATGGACCACATCCAGATTCTATTGATTGGAGAAAGAAGGGGAATTATATAACACCAGTAAAGAATCAGGTAAAGTTAAACTCATACGTTCACAATATAGATTTTTATCGTTTTTTTCTCCATTTATATAGACATAGCGCACTTTGTACTTGCACAAAGTTTTGATAGCCGCAAGGGAGACACTAACATGTAAAAACTGAACTTTTTTTGAACACACGAACAACCCACATCTCCCATTGCTGTCAAAATATTCTAATATTTGGATATTTAGTGAAACATAGCATTTTAACGTAACATGAAACTTTAAACTTAGCAGAGGAGATTCTTACCTTTACTTTCCTTTATGTTTATTGTAGTAATTTATGATTCTTGCACAATTTTTGTTTTCTACATTATTTCTAGTGGTTATTTTTTTAAACAAATTATTTTTGAAATGCATTTATTGCATGAGTGTAAATCAGGCTTGCATTTAAATGGCATTAGAAGATAAGCTGCTTTAAGCAAATAACGCTACAGCTTCACCTTCCTTTGCACCTGCCACTGTAGAATTCACAACATAATCTACAGCTACGCAAGGCAAACACAAGTCACAACTCTGAGATGTCATATGTAGCTCCATGTAATCGCTATTGCTAGGGAATTGACTGATGTCAAATGCTTGAAGTGGTTCCAGTCTGACCTGAAGTCAAATTAATTCAGCTAATATGATGAGCTAATTAAACTTCCAGCCCAAGATAATGAGACACTTATTAAGAATGGGAAATAAAAATAAGAAAGTGATGTTACTTCTAATACAGCTCTCTGACTGTTCCTACCTGACTCAGTAGTACTCTGAATATCGCACCCTTCATCTCAATACACATACAGTATAGAAAATAGCAACACATCCAAAACAACACCTACAAACATGACACAAGCTGATGTTCCACATTAGTCATTCTGCTTCATTTAGACCAAATTTTTATCAGTGAGCTGATGTCACTGATAAAAATCAGTGACATCGATGTTTTCTTCTTTTTTTTTGGTTTGTTATTTATTATTACATTTCAGGGGGCATGTGGAAGTTGCTGGACTTTTTCCACAACTGGCTGTTTGGAGTCTGTTACTGCTATCTCCACTGGGAAGCTCGTGCCTCTGGTGACATACTTTTACTTTGTTGCCAAAACGTATATTCCTGTGCCCAGAAATGACTGTAGTGATCTAATACTGACTCTTGTATGATTCAGTCAGAACAGCAGCTGGTAGACTGCGCCCAGGATTTCAACAACCATGGATGTAATGGGTATGCGCTAGCATGTTTCCATCCACTTTTAATTCTTTCCCTGCATCAGTCGTCTCTCTATAATCGAGACCTGTATTTGTCCCTAGCGGTCTTCCCAGTCAAGCATTTGAGTACATTATGTACAACAAGGGACTGATGACAGAGAAGGATTACCCATACACAGCTGTGGTAATTTTTCAGCCGTTCTAAAAGCTGAATTTTGAAGGCGCCTGTAATGATATGATGTAACGTTTTCTCTTTGGATATTTAAGGAGGGTGTATGTTATTATGAACCATCTGTGGCTGCTGCTTTTGTGAAGGAAGTGAGGAACATAACAGCGGTAAGTGACCATCAGCATTATTTTAAAAAGAAGATCTTTATGAAAGTGTAAGAAGAGAAAAAGTTTACTGTTGTTTCTCAGTACGACGAGATGGGAATGGTCGATGCTGTCGCCACACTCAATCCTGTTAGTTTTGCCTTTGAGGTAACCAGTGACTTCATGCATTACCAACAGGGTGTGTACACCAGGTGAGAGCAAATGTAGACATGGAGGTTGTCAAAACATAATATGGAAAACATATATCTTTGTGTTTAAGCTATGTATATTGATATTTTTCTGTAATTAGAGTAGATGAGAATTTGTGTCTTAAATTTTCTCACAAATGAATAAAATGCAATGCTAAATTAATACATCTGCTGTTTAAATGTAAATGTTAACATTTGTAATTTTCCATTCAGCTTTCAGTTCTTGGTGCTAAAACACAGGACTTTTATGTTAACAGAAGATATTATATTTTCAGTTCCTCATTCCCTATACAATCGGTCATGAGTAAAAAGTCACATGTCACTTTTGGTCTGTTCCTCCTTTCAGCACTAAATGCCACAACACAACAGATAAGGTGAATCATGCTGTGCTAGCTGTTGGCTATGGACAAGACAATGGTACCCCCTACTGGATAGTGAAGAACTCATGGGGACCTTATTGGGGCATAGACGGGTAAACCTCTTTTTTTTCAGTTACACAGTCCAACAATATCAATCCAGGCCTACAAAAATAACAACATTTTGCCCTCACAGGTACTTCCTTATTGAAAGGGGAAAGAATATGTGTGGACTCGCTGCCTGCTCATCTTTTCCGGTGGTGTGATCTTATTACATGACATGCCTCACAAAATTAAGGCACAGTGAGCGATTTGTTAACCATAGTAATGCTATTCTCTGCATTTTACTGAAGAGTTTTAATCTCTACTAAGCCATTATTATGTGACAGATTGAATTATATTGAGATTTATGTAGTTGTGATAACTGAGCTGATCAAATTGTTGTTTATTCTTTCATACATCAAACTCACAAATAAAATATTTTAAACTTTTGTGTGTGTCTCTTTAACCAGTTCACTGCAGGTGGCAAGAGCTTTCCCGAATATGATAGGGAATTAGTTTTTCAATACATACCAGTTTAGATGTTGGTGCAAAATTGGGGACATTGCAGTTAAACATGTAATAATGCCTTTCTGCAAAGAAAGAAAGTAAGATGAATCAATGTACCTCCAATCGACATGAAGATGTTTTTATTTTAGTTTAATTGAATCCAGGACCTTGGTGAGATAAATAATGTCAGATCATGAAAAGATTAACTAACAAGTCAAGAATCATCCAAGATTTTAGACTGACAAGGTTTTTATCAGGAGATAGATAGTATGTACAGGTTGGCACAATCTGTCATGCAGTTTAGAGGGAAAGTAATTCTTCATACTGTGCCAAATTAGTTTGGGTAGCTTTTTGGGTAAAAAAATATATAAATTGAAAACTGCTTTTTGTGGATTGCTGTAGTGATTGTCTGCTGTCGCTACAACCTCATCTAAGAGGAATGTTGCAAGTCAATCACTCAATGCTACCTGCCAGATTTCCTTTGATAGAAAACTTTCTAATCTAATTTGAATAATAAAGTGTAATGCACTGTTGGTAATTCAGATTCATTGGAATTTATGTGATTGAATTGAAATGAATTGTATCTTTTTTTTCTGAAAAGTGGCTTGAGACAACCTGCTGTGAAATAAAATGAATTCATTTTCTAACTGAGAAACTTATTTAAATCATCTTTTTATATAAGCCGGGTGAAAGATTTGTACATTTCAATAATTTTGATTGTTAAACTTGCCCCTCACGTATTACGGGGATACATTGCACACCTAAAAACTACATTTCCCAGAATGCTCTTACGCGCTCATCTTCAGCCAATGAGGATTCGTTTTATTGGTTCGGCGCAAAATCCAGTATTTTGTTGTCTTCCTGGTCCAAGAGAAGCTCAAAAGTCTGCGCCAGTTGAATGAAGATTTACAAACCAACGGTTGGAAGAGCTAAACGCACGTGCTCCCGTCCGGTGTCGCGAGCAATGTTGAGAAAACTGAGTGCCGTTTCCTGACCTGAAGTCTTGTAGCTTCTCAGCTAACGTAGGTTAGCTCAGCTTCACAACAACAATGTCTAGTCTGCCTCAAAATAATCTGAAGGAACAGCTGGCGAGACACAACAACGCTGCTCACAACAAGCTGTCTCTGGCTAAACCTAAAACGGGGTAAGTGCTGTTCCTTTGCAGCGAGAAGAAGAAGAAGAAGAAGAAAAGCTAACAGATTTGAGCTATCAGCAGGGCTAGCTTGTATCATAGCTGTCATTTAACTTTATTTTGTTGGGAAATGAATGCTTATCCGTTTTAAATTATAGCAAAAGGGTATTTAGAACTAAGTTTTCCCGCTTTAAATTCAAATGTGAAAGTTGAGATCAAGATAATAACAGTCAAGTTACTAACTTCTGGAGAGATAAGATGACTCTGCAGCTTCTACCAAAGCAATTACAAGTTGTATGTAAATGTGATTTAAAATGCTTACAAGGAATTAAAAATTCAGCAGTCCCATAAAGGCGACAAAATAATCCTTTAAAGCCTATCAGTAGGTCTGAAGGTAGAAATTTAAAGTATTGAACACAAAGAAAAGCTGTATGAAAAACATACCTAAAACAAAGGTAATTGTCTTTATATAGTTTCCAGTTGTTAAAGCTTGATAAAAGAAATACACAAGATATTCCCCTGTATCTGTATCTGCTTTTTGAATTTATGACATGTTTGCACTTTCAGGGCTTTCTCGTTCAAAAAGAAATCTCCATTGGGTACAACTAAAGTGGAGTATCCAACAAAGGTAAACAGTCCAAACATTTTGGCAAACAGGAACGTGAATGTGCTGGGGAACAGTTTGGTGACAAAATCTTCTTTAACATTTTCAAACAAGCTTGAAAGAACTCAGAAATCCAAAATCAACAACTTCTTCCCTCCAAGTACAAATTCCAAGTCCAATTTCAGCCTAGCAGGTAACTCCACTTCAACATGTGAGGCACCCCCAGCAGACACTGGCGCTAAGGCGATTGCTGCTCCCGCTAAACCCAACAACCAGTCCTCCTGTGATGGGAAAGGAATCGACTCCACAGCATTAGATTTATCTGATTTACCTGTTGACGACTGGGATGATTTTGAAGACTTTGAAACACCTGCCAAAACCAAAAACGACTCCCTCTGCTCAGAGAAATCAGTGCAGGTCACCGAGATAGTGTCATCCTCAGATGAAGAATTACCAGAGTTCACTGGAAAACAAAGCCACGATCCTGGTCATTTAAAATCGGAGTTAAGCAAGAAGAACAGAGAACAAGAAGAAGAGCCGGAATCCAAAACTGGTAAAACAACAGTCTCATTAGAACCTAGTTTAGTTGACGGACTTCCAGACGATGAGGTACAAGAAACTCCTATTAAAAGGACCAGAAGGCGCTGTCCTCCTCCACATGTCACATCTGTGTTGAGTGATAGCGATGAGGAGATCAGCACCATGTCTGAACCTTCAAAAGATAAAACGGGTAAGTTGCGTTCTGCTTTATAATGTTCGAATATGGACAGCCGATATAGTCTTGATCAGAACTAAAATACAGCGAGTGAGATGTTTCTTGTGCTTCTCAGATGAAAAGGGAAAATGGATTGATCCCAAAGTGATCAAGCTGAAGGACAACTCTGAACCTGAGGAAGACGTGGATTACATTCCTCCTTCACCTCCTCCTGATGAGACTTTTTATAGGCCTTCTTCAGCAGAGACGAGGTGGGCAAATATGTCACAGCTATTGAAATGGAGTCCCTACTATAACATTTGATTAGGAGATTTCCAGGTTTGGATAAGTGAAGAAAAATATTTCTGTCCATTCTTTATTTCACTTTCTTGTCTACCCATATGTTCACCTGTCCATTTAATCATCCTTTCATATTTTTACCAGTGTGTTTGTGAATCCATTTATTGAGCTACTGATCTATGTGTTCATACAACCTCACATATCGGGGGATTGAGAATAGAGTTAATTTTAATATGATAAAGTAGTTAATTATCACAACAAAGATGTGTAGGAGCGCCGTTGCAGTTTGTTATGCAAAAAGTTTTTCTTTTGTTCTATTAAACAGTGAAAAATATCTTGTAAGCTGCTTCAGTTTTTAAATGCTTCTTGGTTTTGAATATAATTTGTGGGGGAAAACAGAACATAGTCATTTAAATCTACTTTAATAATGATTGTTTTAGAGAATATTCCTAGAGTAGATGCATTTCATTGAGATTCAGTTGTTGATTTTTTTAAACTCCTTAATCGAATCCATTCATCTGCATGTGGAACTGATCTGAGGTCTCATAAAATTCAGCAAAATGTTTTTTTTTCTTGTTTTCATAGAAAAACTCACTCAGGTATTGTACAGAGCCGAGACAAACTTTTCCAATCAAGCAGCCCTGCCACAACTCTGTTTGAACCTTCTAACCACCTCTCCAGTGACAAAACAAGTGAGTTTGATTTACTTGGTTTTGTGTTTCTTTTTAAAGTTTTTGTACTCAGTTTTGCCTCTTTCATTCCTGCAGAGGAACAACTCTTCAGCATTATGGAGTCCATCTGTACTCTGGTCGATTCCATCCCCGAACATGAACTGATCGCTTTGACCTCTGGGAATGAACTTTTGCTAAAGAGGGCCCACAGGTTTGTTCACTTATACTCAGCAGGAGATGTGCTAATGTCTTTTTTTTGGTTGAATCTAAGTGTGACTGCATTCATTCCCTTTTTCTTACAGGAAGAGGATTCTTGCTTGTGGGGTTGATTCCTTGCGCATGCCGCAGCCGGACAGCACAGTGATTTCTGACACCAGCTACAAAGAAACTTTTTCCAGTTATAGTGCATCTAGTCTGACGTCCCCCAGCAGTTCCCTCTTTTTGGACACTAAGAAACCTCTGAATTCCCAAAGATTGTCAGTAATCTCTGTGGACTGTGACTCTGATTACTTGGACAGTGCCAGTTCAAAGCCCTGGAATAAGACGGAAAGCAGTATTTGCGACTCTCCGTCACCCCAAAGCTTTACCAAACCACGTTTTAGTCTCTCAGAGAAAACAAACTCCGATTTTAATGATACTGATCTTTTCTTCTCCCCCAAGAAATCGGAACATGAGCAACTCAAATCCAAAACCCCAACACTTGCAATTACCACAGACTTTGAAGAAGACGACTTTGATGTTGACGATTTTGATATAGATGACTTTAATGATTCTGACATACCTGGTTACTTTGATGAACCTCCGACTTCGTCTACGGGGAGTGAAAACCAAAACACTACATGTGCTGCTGTGACAAAAGGAGGACCAAACAAGGCGTCATGGGACAAGAAACCAGTCACTCCTGTTTCTGCTCCAAAACCTCAGAAGATTTATTCACCAGGCAAGGCAAAATGCAACCAGTATTTCAAGTGAAATATGTGAATATTTTCACTTGGAAAAACAATTTTCTTTCCCCAAAAATATTAGGGGCAGTAGTTTTAAATTTGGTCACTAGATGGCAGTAAAGTACTTCTCCAATTACACTGGAGAAGTACTTTTACCAGCCTCTGAACAAACTAATATGTCTAGTTGCACTAATCCAATATTATAAAGTCTTTATTTTTTTACAGGATACAGCATATGTTCTTATTTAACATCTTTCTCACATTTTTCAGAGCCCAACTTCAAAAACCCGGCTCACGATCGCTTCCGAGGCTTTAGCTTCCCTCATTCGCAGGAAATGATGAAGATTTTTCATAAACGTTTTGGACTCCATCAGTTCAGATTTAATCAGCTGGAAGCGATTAACGCCGCTCTGCTGGGAGAAGATGCATTTGTTTTGATGCCAACAGGTTGGTTTGAGCAGACTTCTGTTATATTTAACAAACGTTGCTCTTAAAATGTAACCAGTTTCTAGTAAGATGAACTGTTGTTTGCTTTGTTAGTGTTAGAATTTAATTAATATAGTGGCAAATTCTTTTGGTTTCCATTAGTGAAAGAGTGTTGTCCCTGGTACCAATTCCAAGACGTCAACAACAATCTGCTGCATTTTTTTAACATCCTGTCCCAGATTTTCAATTAAACAACCACCTTGAAAAATAACCTCTTTTCTCACTTTGGTGTGCTTTTTGTAGGAGGGGGTAAAAGTTTGTGCTACCAGCTGCCTGCCTGTCTCTCACCTGGAGTGACTGTTGTCGTTTCTCCGCTTAAGTCGCTTATTGTTGACCAGATCCAGAAACTCACCACTCTAGATGTGAGGCACCAGTTGAATTTTTTTTGCATTGAATATAAGATTAGATAAGTTGTTTAATTGAGTTTACACACAATTAAATATATAGTACATTAACTTCTACCTAAATTTCAGATTCCAGCAACAAGTCTGTCTGGTGATAAAAGTGACAGCGAGGCAGGAAGGATTTATATTCAGCTCTCCCGCAAAGACCCAATCATTAAACTGCTGTATGTCACACCTGAAAAGGTGAGTTTTGGTGATTTGTGTTTGTAAAATTTCAAATTTTATTTATATCCTGACGTTTGGTGGTTTTCTTTTTCCTTTAAGGTGAGCGCAAGCAACAGGTTGATCTCTGCTCTGCAGAACCTGTATGAGCGAGGCCTTCTAGCCCGCTTTGTCATCGATGAGGCACATTGTGTCAGTCAGGTAGGTTGCTGCACTTGTGTCTGTGTATATACAGACAACTACACTTAAATCTTTTCGAAGCAACCTCAATGAACCATAAAATTATCCCCGTGTTTTTCCAGTGGGGTCATGATTTTCGTCCTGACTACAAGAAGTTGCATGAATTGCGTCAGAAGTTCCCCAACATACCTATGATGGCCCTCACGGCTACCGCCACCCCCCGTGTGCAGAAAGACATCCTCAACCAGCTAAACATGAGTAAACCACAAGTGTATGTGTTCATTTTTCAGACCGCATCACTTATTTATGGCGGCAATTCCGAACGCCGAGCTCGGATAGCTGGGAGTGACTGCATGCTTTCTGTTTGTTTTTCAGATTCACCATGAGTTTCAACAGAACAAACCTCAAGTACGCCGTTTTGCCCAAGAAACCCAAAAAGGTTGACGAGGACTGCATCGGCTGGATCAAGAAGCACTACCCACGTAAATAATTCAGTCACTTTCCGATCCTGGCGCTATTTTTGGAACACTGTTGTTACTGCAAGGTTAAAAATTCAACTGTACGTGAAGACTTGAGGGCAGCAACAGTCTACTGAGGGGGAAAAACGTCTGGCTGTAAAGACAGGATTTATTTATTTTTGTCAGTGTAGAAGTAAGGTTTTAATTATTTTGTATTGTCATTACTCCAGTTTTGCTGAAATACAATACAGCACTTTTCATGTTTTGTTTTCTTTGTCTCATTCTGGCAGGAGACTCTGGCATTATATACTGCTTGTCTCGTAATGACTGCGATGCCCTGGCAGAGAGTCTGAAGAGAGCAGGGATACAGGCACTGTCGTATCACGCCGGACTGAGCGATGGCGACAGAGAATATGTGCAGAGCAAATGGATCAATCAGGACGGTTGTCAGGTGAGATCACAACTCATGAAGATTCCCAGTTAAACCTTAAAAGATTTGGGAACTGCTAACTCCACCTGCTGATGGATACTGAGGCTTCCTACTGATTGGGTTTGTTTGCTCTTTTGTCCTACAGGTCATTTGTGCCACAATAGCCTTTGGTATGGGTATAGACAAGCCTGATGTGCGCTACGTGATCCACGCCAGTCTGCCCAAATCAATGGAGGGTTACTACCAGGAGTCCGGAAGAGCCGGCAGAGATGGAGAGATCTCCCACTGCATTCTGTTTTATTCCTATACTGATGTCCACCGCATCAAAAGGATCATCAGCAGTATGTAGCAAAAAATAAATAAAAGTAAAGCTATACTAATTCTGAGACATGAACTGGTTACCAGAATCAAGATTAGACCAGAGTTTTAAATAATCAGTCTCAGAACTTCACTAAAACCTTTGACAGGTTCTGAATTGTTTTCTGTCATGTCCTCCAAGCCTATGGTGATGTGACACATTTCTACTACAAATTAGAGATGGCAAATGTCTCAGAATCTCATTTTAAAAATCCCCAATATTTTTTTTCAAAACTTTAATTGACATGTTATTTACGGCATGTCTATAAAGAAACCAGTTGCAGATAGGTTGACAAATAACAATTTAATAGATTATTATACTTGTGTTACTGTATGAGCACCTAAATGCCAAAAGGGACAGTATTCCACAAAACAAGCACTCCAAAACTTAAGCCAAGAAGAAATCCATATTATATAATATGACACTTGCAAAAAGGAACTAGGTTGCTTTATTATTATTATTGGGAATATTGGTTCTAATAGATCCAGATTTGATACTGTTATTTCTACTTGTGGCTTGATTAACCGTGTATGCCAACTTGTTGCAAAATAAATACCATCAACTCACGGTCCCAAATAGTACTGAAACTGTTGTTTGTTCTTTTAAGTGTCTCTTAGTTTTGAGAGAGATTTGTAATGTTTCTCCCCTTAAGTAGTTTCTGGTTGTTGTTTTGTCATCACAGTGGACCGAGAAGGCGACAAACACGCCAAGACGACTCATTTCAACAACCTCCACAGCATGGTGCACTTCTGTGAGAACATGATGGAGTGCAGAAGGATTCAACTTCTCGCCTACTTTGGAGAACTGAAGTTCAACAGAAACTTCTGTAAAGACCATCCGGACGTCAGCTGCGATAACTGCGCCAAACCCAATGTAGGAACCGTTTATTTATTTATTTATTTATTTTGAGATTGGTTGGAAAACCTGACCCAAATGATTGAATGTTATTCATTTTCTTTTATGCAGAAATATAAATTGAGGAAGGTGACCGACGATGTGAATAAGATTGTGAGGTTTGTCCAGGAGAACTGTGAGAAAGTTGGAGCACGGTTTGGAAAGACACCCCAGCAAAACCGACTGACACTGAACATGCTCGTGGATATATTTATAGGTAAACGCTTTTATTTCCTGCAATAAAACTATTATTAAAAAAAGTACAATATTTACTATACACCTCATGTTTTGAAACATATCTTCTCCAGGGGCTAAATCTGCCAAAATACAGACGGGAATGTTTGGGATGGGAGCTGCTTACTCTCGCCACAATGCAGACCGTCTCTTCAAGAAACTGGTTCTAGATAACGTTCTGGTCGAGGATCTCTACATCACCAACAATGGCCAAGCCGTGTCTTACATTTCTGCTGGACCAAAAGCAATGAACATACTGTCCGGTCACATGGAGGTAACTGGTCAATCGTCTAACAGAGCTGATTAGGAAATAGTCTTAAGGAGAGGCTTAATTTTATTTTTTAAACTAATAGCATAAAAATTTGAAAGAGACTGTCCAGGAAGAAAAAGAAAACTTCACTTGAATATTGTGGTGAGATATTAAGTATTCTTTGCTGCAGATAATTATTTTGAGTAAACTTACAGGAGGAACATGAGGAGAAAACAATTATAGACTTGTGTAATAAAATAATCTATGAATGACAGCTGATGTTTTGTACTCGCAAGGACATGGCAAAGTAAAAACTGCAGCAGAATTGTTGCTGCAAAGTTGGAACGGTCTGAGGTATCTGTCTTATGAGCTGTGTTGTCTTCATCCCTGAGCCTTGGGTTGTTCCTTCCAGGAAGCCGATATTATTATTGTGTCATTTATAATTAAAACACATAAACTGAGAAACATAGCTAACTCTCTTGGGAAAGTATGAGTGTTCAGTCAATCTTTTTTGCGTTTCCAATAGGTGACCAAAAAAATGCAATTTCAAAATGTCATTTTCAAGGAAATTGCCAGATTTCTGTTACACCATAAAATAAACACTCATTCTGCACTGTGTTAGTTAGACTACACAGTCATTCAAAGACTGTGTGATGGTGGCTTTCTGTTTCGAAGAGGCATGTTTTATTTTGTTATATGTTAAAAAAATACATCCAGATCTATCTCAGATTTCAGTATTGACTCATCTTAGGTGATTGCTACATTTCGGTGCCCAAATGGACTTTGCAGAGTTAGGACAAAGTGTGACGTTTTTGTTTTGTTGTCCTTGTCTTACTTATTGGTGAATAAATCAACAGTTTTCCGTACTGGTCTTATTTAGGTGGAGTTCTATGAGACGGAGAGCGCGTCCAGCATCAGGAAGCAGAGAGCTGCTGTGAAGAGCATCTCCAAGAGAGAGGAAATGGTTCAGAACTGTCTGAAGGAGCTGATAGATCTATGCAAGCAGCTGGGCAAAGCGTTTGGCCTTCACTATTACAACATCTTCTCCACTGCCACCTTGAAGAAGATATCTGGTAATTTCTGAGACTGTGTGTCAGATAATTGGATTTGAAGTGAATTTTATAACTGTTCTTTCCCACGTCCAGAGAAACTTTCTTCCGATCCGGAGGTTCTTTTACAAATTGATGGAGTGACGGAGGACAAACTGGAGAAGTATGGAGCTGAAGTCATTAAGGTTCTTCAGAAATACTCTGAATGGCAGCTACCTGGTAGGAGCACATGCATCTTCATTATTGTAAGATTTTTTTTTTTGTGCATGTGTGCTGTATACCCTGTTGTGATTTTTTTTTTTTTTTCTCTGTAGTGGATGATCAGACTGAAAGTGCTGGAAACGACTGGATAGACACAAGACGCACAGAAGATGACGATATGGAGTCCTCCACCTATTTCGGCAACCAGTCTGCTCGAGGACAAAAGAGGAAGAAAGGTCCGTTCTTCAAGTATTCTAAGAAGAAGAAAGCATACGGCAACCAAGGCTATTCCTCTAAAGGGTATGTAGAGTCATAGTTTCATTGCCAAAAGTCATCACCACCTCCCAGGTTTCTTCTGGGGTTTTTTTGTTTGTTTTTTGTTGTTGTTCATTTTAAGTATTTCAGATCATCAGACAAATTTTATATTTATCAAGATAATCCAATTAAATATGGAAAGTAGTCCTATCTTTGAACTTGGTTGGTTTGAATAAAGCTGTTCGCAGTCTGAAGTGATGACTACTAGGTAACGACAGTGGTGGAGTGAATGGAACCGGCAACCTTACCAATTGCAGGACAAACTCCTACCGCCATCGTCACATCATCCCTCAGCTTATCTCTGTTTGATTAATATTTTGATGGTCTGAAACATGTCACATGTGACAAAAAAGCTAAAAGTAGCTGCAATCTGTTTGGTGGGGGAAGGGCAATTAAAGTTTCCTTTTCTGATGTCTGTTTTTTCTCTTTTCTTTTGTCGCTGTGGATGTAGTCGTGGCTCCAGCTACAATAAGTCGTCCTCCGGCTCCAGGGGTGGCTCCCAGAGTTCAGGTCGGGGGTCTACGAATTCTGCAGCAGGCAAAAAACTAGGATTCCTGTCTGCCCCCACTCCTCAAAGCAACCAGCGGCCGTTTTTAAAGCCAACCTATTCTCACTTCAGCTAAGTGGAGTTTTGTTCTCAACCTCTCAAATGTTTAGCTAGTTTAAAGTTTTGTAACACAAATGTTTAATGTAAGAGCTGTACGCTATAATTTTGTACTGCTATTGAAATGTTTTGTGTTGTGACTGTTGTAAATTGATGCATGTAAATTTTGTGAGTTCAATGACTCAATCTTTTTTTTTTTTTTTTTTAATAAACAGATTTTCTATAAATATATTTCCAAGTTCTATTTTGCTTGTCGAAAAGAGGATTCTGAACACATGAACCACAACGACAGACAATTTTTTTTTTGTTTTTCTTTATTTCAAGTTTGAATAGTTTCTTTTAATGGCACCAGATACAGGGACTATTGGGGAGAAACAATATTTTATACTGACTTGTACAGAAGCTTGCCTACAGTACAAACATGGGTTTGGAATGGATCAGACGAAACAAGAACTGGATTTGGCACATGGATTTTTAGAAGATTTACATGTTTTAAATATTTAACATAATTTAATTTAACATAACAATCTCCAATCAAAGGAAGAAAAAAACAAGGCAAAGTACAAATCACACCACCAGACACGTTAACGCACATATTCTGACATGTATGCGCCGTAGTGTGGGGGATTTCTACCGGGAGTAACAGAGAGGCAGAAATCAGAACTGGATTTAAAGTCGTGGCAAGTTTCATTATTTGTGTTGTGCAACATGACTTGCCAGGATTAAATATGAAAATTAGGTTAACAATTAAGTTGATTTATTCTGCATACTGTATCTAAAGAAAATCAGTTGAACCTCTTACGTGCCTGAGATGGTGTAAGGGGACAAAAACAAATTAAAATCTCATTTTTCAGCAGTTAGTGTGAAATGAGTACTTAATCTTTCAATCCAAAAAAACACTGCTTCAAGTACTGATGACCCTATATTCTTTATAAATTACAGACAAGAAAATATATTGATCATAGTTGCACATCTGACCAAACCTACACTCAGCTCCCGTTAGAGAATAAAAGCATATAAAAAAAATTACATGTAAACATGAAATAGGACGTAAATGTTGAATGCAAAACCAAGATGGGATCTGAGAGTCCCCCAAGATTATGCTTAGCATTTTTAGAAACTGTTGTCCTTTTTCTTTTCACCATAAAAATAGAGAAAGATGCAGAGATCTCTTGCTGAAAGCAACTCTGTTCCTTCTTTTCAGCCACTTTGGTTACTGTAAGATGCAGGCACAAGGAACAACAGTCAATAAAACAGAAATAGACGACAACTCAAGAAGTCTTAGAAAATGTTATCTTGCTCAATACAGCTGTAACTTTGCAGGTCACTGTCAGAGTAGCAGCCCAGCAGCAGTTTTATATGTGCTTATTTCAAGAAAGAGACATGAGTGAGATATGAAACATTATTCAACTTTTTATTTCTGTGCATCTCACCGTTTGCTCCTAGAGCTGGTTTATTGCTCCTAGAATAATGCTGCCTTAAAAAAATGAATGTTGCATGTTTGGAGACCACTAAAGCTACATAATGCTGATAGATGTCAACAAAACAACTGCACAAAGAAATGTTTCATAACAATATGGCTGGGTGAAGAAGCATGGAATTCCAAAAGTGCCACTAGATAATAAATAAAAGTTGATCTAATAAATATTTATATATTTAACAATGATAAATATAAAAATAAATTATTATGAGATAGTTAATTCAAATATTGTCCTACTCCAAAATTATAATTAAGTGTTAAATCAATTTTCTGAACCACATTGGTTTCTGACCAATTAAAAATGACAGCAGTGTCGGTTCTGATCTTTGACAGAGTAAAGTTGACAGAACATCTAAATAACTCTAAAGTTAAATGTGCTTTTATTAATAGTTAAAAAATAAGTGGGAAATTTAAACACTTATTGATGTCATAAATTATGTATTTGTTTTGAATTTGAAATGAGTGACATTTAAAAAAAATATTTATGCAACAGTGACATTTCTGGAATTCCATAAGGGAGTAATAAATATAACATATAAATGTACAAATAATAAAAAATATATACTGTATATACTTTTTCTAATGTTCTGAAATGTGTGCTTTATCTGTACTTCGTAATTATACTGAAATAATTTAAAAAAAAAAAAAAAAAAGGTTGCCTTCTAGTGTAGCTCTGTTGGTTTGATATAAAATGTTTGCTGCAACAGTGTTTACCACTGACTGAGAAAGATTTGGGGCTACAGGAGTGGATCCAGCCACAATGCCAGAGAGCACGCTACTCCCCCATCAGGACTACAACCGCACCAGGGACCGATGGGCTCGTATTACACCAGAGCAGACAGAAAAGTAGCACCGCCAGGCCTTCAGAGGAGCAGCTGCAGGAAGGTTAAAAAAGGAGAACCCTGTCCAGCCATTACATCCAGATAGTAACAAAGTGCTTTCTATTGCGAAACTGTTTTAGATGATCCATTTAAACTATTTTCCCTTCGGTCGTGGATAATCTGCTTCAGTTTCTCAATCTACCAATATCAACTTGAATCTTGTTTTTGTTCTCGCACACAATTACAAAAAAAGGCCAGAATTTAGCCACCATCCAGCAGCCATTATGGTTGTTGCTCCCTGAAGCTGACATGCAGGAGAGTCAACAGCTTGATTTAAATACAAAGAATCTCTAATCTGTTTATGTTTGCATAATAACCAACAAAATAAAATGCTTAAACTGCGGCAGACAAACTTGGCAATATTTGAGAAAATAAATGGCAATTCAATACATCAATAAACAAATCACGTCAACTCCAGTTTATACAATGTATGGTCACAGAAATATAAGTAAATTAGATCATTCATCAATCAAGTGTTTTCTATTTATTGGTCTGTTGATGCAGTGAATCAGGCTTACAGCCGAGCTCCGTCTCCATAAATTGGCAACCATGGTAAAGATGTGTAACAAACCTTAAAATAAATCACTTTTTTATTGTTCTACCATAATCTCACAGTGAAATACAAAAAAAACAACTTGTATCTTTAATTTGATTTAATTTGTAATGCACAAAACACATTTATTGGCATTGAATCCTTAAACATTAAGATAATCAGAGCATTTTTTAATTTTAATTGGAAATCCAAGACTACGTATTTAGCTAGAGACAAATAGCCTTATTTCTTTTTACCACTGGACACAATTAGAAGAACTGCAAAATGTTGGAGAACTGCAGTAGAGAAGCATCATGGAGTAAACAAGTCTGAAATGTGAGATAGAGGAAGAACATGTGATAGTATCTCATCACCGTTGTTAAGTTAGGTGGAGGATCTGTGAATGTGTGTGCGCTCTGGTTCTTCTTATTTTCTGAGTATTTTAAAGAGGTCAAGGTGCCATGTACTCTCATAATATTCCATTTGAAAGGAAAATAAACTCATACAATCAAATACTCAGTGTTAACTGTGATAGAGGATCTGTGATGCTGTGAGTCTGCTTAATCTTCAAGATAACTTGAGATTTATTGTCATCAACTCTTTGAAATGCCAGGAGCCTTTTACATAAAAATATGATGGTTTCTAATGGACAGCTGGAAATGGGTCATTTTGGGGCCTTTCATCAGAAACATGATCCAAAACATACCAAAAAAAAAAAACAGAAGAGTCAGGATGAAAAGTCACTCTGTATGCACAAACCTTGTGAAATGAAGGCTAATAGATGTCCGACTGGTAAAAGGTTTTACAGCTGGGATTTTTTTTTTTTTTTTTTAAAAGCTGTTGTTTCCTAAAATTCATTTTTGGCCCCACTGAATAAATTAATACAGATTGAAACTTGTACCTTACAAAATTTTGTGTGAACTCTTGTTACTATCATAAACGTCTAATCCATTTTAAGACTTTTTACACATCTTTACCAAAAAAAATAATAGGAAGCATGTCTTGTGCTTCTCTCTTCTTTCATGTTAAACAACTTCTGATAGAGTTACAACAGATAAAATCGTATTGTTCAGTGATCGGCACCACTAAATGACATTTGAAGTTAATCTGTAATAACTAAACATACACTGCAGACTTTAGACTGACTATTGGTAGTGAAGGGAGATGTGATAATTGGTGAGTGAATCTTGATAAAAAGTCCCAATCAATATTTATTTTCCCCCAACTCTTTCCACGTCTCCAGCGTGTCTGACCTCACTTAGAACGCAGTGCTAAAAAAGGTATAATTTAATCTTCAATAACAAAATAACATTTCAGTTCTGGTAAAATATACATGGAAAAAAAACTGTCGGTATATAATAGGAAACAAACTATTTTGTACAAAAATGTACATCATTGCTCTTATTCTAGCAGTTATAATATAGTATAATACACAAACTGAAGGGCAAGGCTGAAACCAAAATGGACCAAGCTCTTCATAGAAAAAGTAACTGAAATTCATTGAATTTCAATTTGATGAAAACAAACAAAAAATCAAAAGCAAATAATTGAGCACATTCAAAGTACTTAATTAATAAAAACCACATCAGCATTGCACATCTAGCTAGAACACTATCTACTAGTGCCAGTGAACCTTTGCTCATCGTGAGGTTTTCTCTAACTATGTCGAGCCACATGACACTACAGCTTCAGTTCACTGGATTCTTAGAAAATAATTGAAAAACTACTTTCATATCCATTAACCGATCTCGTATATCACTGTCTATGTATGTTCAACAAGACTTAAACGATCGCCCCCAAAAATCTAAACAGTCATAAATATGTTTTCAAAAAAGGCATTTGGTAATCACCCTGTCTGTTTTCCATTTTATCACCTCTTTCTTTTCTCCCTTTTCAAACTATTCCTCTCGGTCTTTTATATAAGAAGTTAATCGGCTCTTTGTCTTCTTATAATAATGAATGGATATAAAAAGACCTCGACTCCATCGCAGCAGTTGGCCTTTCCAGACTCTTAACTCACTTGCATCTCTTGAAGATGAATCAACTTCCTGGATTAACATTCATTACCTCCCCCTTTTTCTCTTCATTACATACAGTGGCTCTCAAATATCTACACACCCCTGATAAAAAGGCAGATTTTTTTTAAAAACATCATGTTACATTATGTGATATTGCTCTGTATCATTTAACAGAAAACATCAGGGGGAAATCTAGAAGCGAATAATGTGCCATACTTGATTGCAGAAGTGTGTATAAACTGAAACTAATACTTCACAGAAGCATCTTTTGATTCAGTTTCACCATCCAGTCTCATCAGCATACCACATCATGACTTGGTAATATTGGATTACTCCCCTTTCTGGAGACATATCCTGTTCATAACCCTTATCAGGTGGCCCAAAAGATTTTGTAAGCTGTTGTTTAAATCAAAACTTTACTTTTTCTTTAGTGAAGCCATTCAGGTGTTGATTCGGATGCATGCTGGGATGCTGAAATGTTCATTTTTCTTAACACCTGAAGGTGTTTTTTAACCACTTTCTTTCTGTGAAGAAAAGTAACCCAAGATCATGATGCTGCTGCTACCACTTTCTGCTGTGTGGTATGATGTTATTTTAAAACTGCAAAGTCATTTTTGTTTTTTGGGAAAATGTCTTCCTTTGCCACCTTATTTACAAATCCAGAGATATAAAAAATATACTACACTGTTGAGCCCAGCTAATACTTTGCAGATTTTCTGCAGCCTATTCGGTGTTGCTGTCAGCCTCTTGGCAGCCTCCCAAAAATAATTACCATCATAGCATTCACTAAGTTCTGAGAAATGTCTGCATTTTTGTGTACCACAGACCGAGTACTGAAACTGAGACAAAAGCTACTTCAACAAAGTATTAGTTTAATGGCGGGCGAACAACTTTATCTTTTTCTAATAGATCTGTTTATTTATTTGTTGAGGAAAAATTAAATATGTCACATTAAAGATGGAAAAAGTCTTGAAATTATTTGTCATGATCTAACTTTTTTTTTTAAAACATAAAAAACTTGCAACTGGGGTATTTAGCCTTTCACAGCCCACTGTATGCTTCTCAGAAATCAATAACCATGTGCAATGCTAATCCGCACCAACAACAACACCAAAAAAAATCAACATATTCCATTCCACAGAAACATAAATTTTAGGTTCCTCGGTTACTTATTATCATAATTTATTTTTTGTTCTTTTGTGTTTTTTGTAAAAATAAAGTTCCTGAAATGACTTAAAAAAACAAAACAACAAAAAATGTCTTCAGGCTTCGCTAAGCAAAACAAACAAACAAACATGGTAGTAGGAGAGAGGGGGATGCAACTAAAGAGTTGAGGTGGTGGGAGAACGATCCTGGCTTAGTGTTAGAAGGAGAGGTCCGAGTTTTGTTTTGTATTACTGCAGGAGGAAGATGAGAAGCTGGGTTCTTGGTTCGGATGACGTTGTCATTCAACACTCCAGACTTTCCTAGCCGTCTTCTCACAAACCTGAACAGGCTTTGTGATGCTACATCCGCACCCTCAGTTGTCAATGAGCAACCCGCCCACCCAGCGGAGCTTGCAGGCGAACCACCGTCTGAGCGGACAAAAGTACTCGAAATGGAACTGTTCGAACTCGGGGGTTTGACGGATGTCGCTTAAAAATGCGATGTCAAGGTCTGACTCGGTGAGGATGATAAGGAGGAGGAGCAAGACAAAAAGGAGTCCAATGGTGACGAGGAGCAAGCGGAGGACGCTTAAGACAAACTTATTCACCTGTTCCACCTCGCTCAGGGCTGAGTCGTCCCCCGCTCCTTCCTGTGCAGCTCTACCATCCGCCCCGAAATCGCCCCCGTCCCCGCGCATCGGGGTGCCCGCCTCCGACTCCTTTTCCTCCTCGATGCTGCAGGGCGCGCCGTTTATTTGGCGCGAGACGGCCATGTCTGTGCTGTGTTCAGCCACCGGGGTGGGAAGGACGCTATCCGAGGGACTGTAGGCCTCGTCCGAGATGACTGCCATCCCCTCGCTGGCATCTGTAGCGTGGCTGCGGGACCGCGGTAGGAAAGACTCTCCATGGGACACCGAACGCACCGGTGTAGAGTGGGCACTGTCACGCAAAGACTCCAGACCTGGGAGAATGGATGAAAAGACAAAAAGATGAAAAACAAAAAGCTACATTAGGTTGGAAAGGTTGGCTGGAAAGACTAAAATGTCTGTAAAATGTTAGCACATTCCTCAGTCAATCGACCAAGTCCAAGAATTGCCTGTTGTCTGGATAATATGGTTACAAACAAATATCAATTTAACTATTTAGTCACATGTTGAGCCTGTTTTAAATGATAAATATAGTGTCAAAACATGGTACACCAAGGTTAAGCAGGGACAGCTTATAAAATACTATTTCTAACTTTTCATCTCAAACATCTCACCATCCAGCAATAGACAGGACAAGAAGAGCAGTAATAAGAGAAGCATCAAAGAGGCCTGTGGTAACTATTGGGGAACTGCAGAGACCCAAAGCTTCAGTGGGAGAATCTGATATTAGGAGAATTATTAGCAGTGCACATATTTGGCCTTTTTAGAATAATGGCAAAAAAAAAAGAAAAAGAAAAGAAAAACAGTTAAACAAAGTCCAAATTGTAGTTTACTAGAAATTATAGGAGATGTATCAAACATGTGGAAGAAGATGCTCTTGTCAAAAGACTTCAACGTTTTTGGTCTGGTTGATTTGGTCCAAGATTTAACATCACCTGAATACACATCACCTGATACATGGAGTCAGAATAGACTCTTAATACTTGAAGTAAACATTTTAGAGGCTGCAAGAGACTTTAGACTGCAGTGAATATTTGTCACCTACCAGGGAAACAACCAAAACTAAAGCCATGAGGTGGAATGCAGAACTGAATGCAAGTACAAATAGAAATAAAATCATTTATATTTTTTTACTCTATAATTATGCACCATTTGGTGTTAGTTTATCAAAAGAATAATAAAAAAAAGAAATTACATTGCAAATGCTAGCAGGGCACACGCAGAATCATAAAGGGAAAGAGGTAGAAGACAACAAAAAAGGAAAAGAATGGAAGTTACAAATTGACATAAACATAAATACATAAATATCAAGGATGATGACAACAAGAAAAACACAAAATTCTAAATCAAGTCCAGCAGATAATCACGGAAATGATCTGTGTCAAAGGGCATAAACACGTTCACAAGCCACTGACCCAGGGGGAGATGAAAGAATCAGCGAGCAAAGTTTGCATCTAGTTTTTGCACCAGTTCCTCCAGAAGCAAATCATCCCCACAATATAATGTTCCCACAACCAAGGACACACAACCTGCCAGGCATTTTAATGGTAGTGTTAGCATTTGAATTTAAAGAATTTTCATTGGAGGTCTGCCATAGAGTGGAGACAGTCACACCCCGTGTCCGATAATGTTTTTCTTAGAGTCAAAACATCATTAAATACAGTTTGTATTTCAGGGACTTTCCAACTAGCATAACAAAAGAATTCAACCTTGGCCAAAAAATATTAAACAGATGCTCTGTTTCAGCAAGAGATCATCCGTAAGATAAGATGTAAATTTCAATGCTGCCTCGCCTTGAATTTTGAGCTTTCTCGTTAATCTATGTTAAAGTTTGCTGAAATGCTTAAACAATTTGATGCACAGCCTCAAATAATTCCTGGAATCACAAGAATACTTCAATTATTAGAAATCCATTATGAAGTTTCATTAGCCAATATGAACTGTTAGTACAATTTACAAATTACCATCATATCAAAGGGGGGAACTATATTATTTGAATAAACTTCCACTCTGTTGACAATGTGTTGCACATTTCAAAATGCACAAATATAAAACTTCAGAAATATTTTTAATCATGATATTTTGAATATACAGAATAAGTCAGAATGATTGATATTAAAAATGTCCTTAAACATGATTAATTAGTTCTTGTTCTTCTGCTGGAACACATAATTTAGGGCAATTCGATTTTGAAAGTTTTTTGTGTCCCCCCCTGTTGCCGAGCTTGGCTACAACCATGTCCCCTAAATCACACAACAAAGATTTACTAGCAGGGTTTAAAAAGTCAGACTGTAAATTGTCCACTCTGCTGCAAATGATGAAAGTACAGTGAAGGAGAGAAGCTCTACAGTAAATCTGAGCCATGGCAGAGTACTTTGCTGATGGTATCACATTCTCACAAGGGTCAAAGCAGCAACATTACACCATTACTGTAAAATGAGGGGGATTAAATTTAAGCATTTCATGAAAAAACAGGTCATAAAAATATTGTTTTAAACTCTCAGAACAGCAGAAAGGATTGCATCTAATATCCAAACCTCTGCTGACATTAACAATAGTCAACGAAAGTTTTCCTTTGAAACAACAGCTGGAACCAAATAACCAAGGAGCACAGGAAAGTGCATGAAGTGTGTCTCTTTACCACCATAAATATGCAAAAACCTAACAAGAAAACAAACAAACAAAAAAGCTTCATTTTGAACCCACTTTACCTGCAGGACCACTGGTCTGAGAACAGGGCAGCGGAGTACCCAGACGAGGACTGAGTCTGCTGGGCTCCTGCTGCCCCATCAGGGAAGGATAGAGGGGCAGAACGCCGAGGGCCTTGCCCAGCATACGGGGCCCCAGGCTCAGCACGCGGACCTTCACGTCCCGGTAGCAGTGGTTGATCATACGCAGGTGGACGTTCACCCGAGTGGTGATGCGGATCAGACACTTCACCATGGCTGCAGCATGCAGGAGCCTGTTCTGTCTTTATGGTCCCTGCCCAAAGTCCAGGCTTCGGGTTAACGGCTTTACTGCTTCTGGCAGAGGGGGAAACGGTGGCTTTCTGCAAGCACTGCTACGATCAGCAGCATTAGCCTCCCAGGCTTGGCCCCACCCAGGCCAGTGACATACATGGAGCAGAAGACCCTGGTTATTTTCAGCTGAGGTATTTATACCTCCCTAAGATATCTAGTCAGCACACAAGCGACGGTGGGAAAGTCTTACTGCTCTGCTTAATATACACAACACACCTACTTCTGTCTTCCATCCATATTATTGCACACAGAATACAAAGTTAAGAGCGTGACCGTGTGTCACTGCTTTACCCGAAGGCCAATCGGTTCTGGAGCAGAAGACCGCAAGTCACTTCAGATGGCAGTGTGTTGGCAGAACAGAAACACAAGCTTACTTACACACATATAACTTAAAGGCTCTGCTGATCTGAGTCAAAGTGACTGAGTGATGCTCACGCCTGCAGTCGCCTGTTCTGACACGAACTCAGCCAAACGGCTCCAGGTTCAGGCAGAACGTGAGAGAGTTTGAGATGATTAGCTCAAGACGGAGGAGGAGGAGGAGAAGGAGGAGGAACTCTCTAAAAACAGACCCAGAGGCTCTCTAATTCAGTTCGAGTTCAGAGTCAGAGACTTTGCGGACACATAAAATAAAGGATTGTACCTTGCAAAAGCATTTGTTGGGCTTGAGCTATTTCTGCAAGTTGTCACGGTACAAACTCATAATTCAAGGTGATCTGTTGGGATTTTAGGTGATGGATCAAAAACCCCAAAACAAGTAAGTGTGATGGAAGGAAAACGATACGTGGTTCCAGAAATTTTCAACAGATACCAATCGCAGCCCTGGCTGTACTTTTGTGTTGTCCTGCTGGGTCTTTTGTAGCTTCAACAACTTCTTCTAGAAATGATGTGTGTAGCTTCGTCCATGCTCACATCAACTCTGACCAGCTGCTGTGGTCCTGCTAAAGAAACACATCCCCACAGCATGATGCCGTCACGACAAGGATTGTGTGCAGAGTTAGGTTTCCTCCACACACACCGGTTAGACTCTAATCATAAAATAATCGATGTCTGATGACCAGTATTGTGTTCAAGACCACCTAACCCGAGACCAAGACAAGACCAAGACCAGAGTGTATCAAGACCGAGACAAGACCAAGACTTTTAGGGTCCGAGACCAAGTCAAGACCAAGACCGAGGGAAGTCGAGACCGAGTCAAGACCAAGACCAGCGCCACGCTCTACATGATATGATAGAATGTGAAATATGATCAAAATTACTTCTCAAATTGATCTCAGAGATCCATATTCCCATAAAAACACACATATATTAAATACTTAATAAATTTAACCAATATTAAATTTAACAAACTCTTTGTTCTGCTTTGCTTCCATCTCCATGCTACAATCTGCGGTGGTCTCGTGCCACCCCTAAAAAGATAACGCCCTGGGTGTTTACCCATGTTGCTCATGTCAGAAACCACCACTGTCTGCACCATTAAACATAGCAATTGAGGCAAAGACCTGATGCTCAACTATGAACACTGACCAAGGAGCAACAAGCAAGAATGAATCTATGCAGCTGAACATAGACAACAACTTAGCCTATAAGCTACTTGTTAACAAGCTTAAGGTGCTGCATTGATATTAGTTAGCTAGTCATCTTTTAGTTAACTTCACCTGCATCAAACAGCTTTACTAAACAGTCTGTTAGTTTGGGGGGAAAACTGTGAAAAGTTATTTGCGTTTTGCTGGTTTGTTGCCATGATTCTAACACACCTGTGCAGCTCCGCACAGCAGCAGCTGGTCTCCTTCACTGCCGCACAGGAGTAAACCCAGCGTTGTAGAGTCATGTTGCGTTTAAAGGCGGCTCGGAAAAACAGATTACCACATATTAACAACGTATTAAACAGTTTTAACTGCTGATAAAAGTTACAGAGGACACGGATATGGGAAGTGTAGAAGCCCCTACCGTATCAAATTGACAAAGGAATAACAGAGTTGGCCGTTCTAAAGTAAAAGCCCAGTGCATACAGCGTTCATGTTTTTTTGTTTTTCTTTTTCATCCAGATGGCTTCCCGTGCCCAAACCCTGCAATGGCACGGCGCCCCCTCTAGGGGGCGCGCCCCACAGTTTGGGAACCTCTGATGTATGCTATTCTGACAGCTGTAATCTGATAGGCTCTCAGCGACACTCCAGTACAATCTAATCAGTAAAGACCCGTGCAGAAGAATCGTACTGCTCCTGAATGTCGCATCACTATATTGCAGACTTTTGGACACAGCGTTGACTCATATATGTGACAAGTCAGTCAAACCTCCGCACAATAATCCAGCGCAGTGAGTGACAACTTTTTTTCATCACAATGCTTATGCGTCTCTATACAACTAGCTTTGCTAACATCACGTCAGCGGAGCTTTACCTTCTTTGAGCTACTTTTCTATGTGACGAAAAAAGTTAGTCGTTGTCCCACCGTCTGTGAAAGCGAAGCGCTGCTGAGTTACTGTGGCCGTCGGGTTTATTATGATTTATGCAGCTTTATTCTGTTACTGACAATTAGATCTTCTGCCGCTCATAGGAAACCACTGCGCATGTCTCGGAGCGCCGCGTGCGAGTGAAAGGTGAGGGAGGAACATAAACACCTAATTGGCAAGTCACGTTATTGGTTGTGTTTTTATCGGTGCGTTTTGCATCCACTGAAAACAAAGATGTTACCAAATAAACTAGACATTCTGCTGCATGTTTAGTGATATTTTCACAGTCGCGGTCTCGACCGGTCTTGAAATAAAATGCCGAGTCCTCAGCGACCGAGACCGAGACAAGACCGAGACCAAATGCGGTCGAGTCCGAGACGAGACCAAGACCATCAAGAAATGGTCTCGAGACCGGACTCGAGACCAAGACCGGATCCGAGTACCACAACACTGCTGATGACGTGGATTCTATTTTAGGACTTCAAGGTAAAGGACATTAAAGACATATGAACGACTTTCTTTCATAAACATGTTGGATAAAGTTTTGAAATTTCGGGTTGCAACTTGACAAAATAGAAAATGTTCAAATGTTAGGAATGTATGATTGGCTTGCTATTGAGAAACACATGGGGAACTATTTCCTTACCCTCCATGATAGATATGTGCACGGCTCTCCGACGTGTACGGGGAACACTGCTGAGGCGAGGCCCGTGGGTGATGGATGGACAACTCCTACTGGGCACAAGGCCAGCCCTGTTATAAAAAAAAAACATAATACCGGTTAAAATATCAAAGAATTAAGCACAATGTGCTTAGAAATATCTACAACAACTAAGTATGTGAGGTCATTTTTACCCTACCTGTGTATTTCTGGAGGTTCACGTTTGATTCTGGCACTTTGCTCCATCACCTCTTTCGCTACTCTTCCACTGTTTTAAGATAAAGAAACAGTACACATGGGAAGTTTTAAATACATTAAAACATAAACAGTCTGAGTACATAAAAGTTATCACTGCAGTAAATGAGTACAGTACAATAGGATACATGCTGCTATATATATATATATATATATATATATATATATACATCCATCCATTGTCTTTGCACCCTTATCCCTTGGTGGGGTTGGGGGGGTTGCTGGTGCTGATCTCCAGCTGGTGTTCTGGGTGAGGGGTGGGGTAACCTTGGGCAGGTCGCCGGTCTGTTGCAGGGCAATACAAAGACACACAGGACAAACAACCATGCACACACACACACTCTCACACCTAGGAGCAATTTGGAGAGGCCAATTAACTTGACAGTCATGTTTTTGGACTGTGGGAGGAAACCGGAGTACCTGGAGAAAACCCACGCATGCACAGGGAGAACATGCAAACTCAGTGGCGCAAAAAGTGGGTATGCAGCTTATGCAACGCATAGGGGCGCAGCACCAGAGGGGGCGCCAAGGCACTGTCTGGGGGGGCGACGCACCGATGATGTTTTCCCATACACTTCAGCGCGCCTTTCGATTTATGTTTTCGCATCCACCTGAATAATGTGTGGTTGCGCCACTGTGCAAGCTCCATGCAGAGGGACAAGGCTGGGAATCAAACCCAGAACCTTCTTGCTGTCGGGTGTCACCACTTTATGGAGGAATTCAAAGGTGCTGAATTCATGAATTAAGAGACGATACACAAAACTCCATTCTCTCCGGCTCACAGGCAAACAGGAAGACATTTAATGCACATCTGCGGCATTTTCACAAATTACAATTATCATCATCTTATTCCATTGTCTCAGTGTCCAAAATGTCTCGTCTTCTGCTCATCGCTCCTAATACTTATACTGTTCCTCCAGTTTGCTGTTGCGTATTGGAAACCTTGACCAATGGCGTTACAGACTCGCTTTTGGCCTTGGTTTACTCTGTTCCGAGAATTGTGGGTTGACCTCGTGGAAGTTAAATCTGCTCCCTCAGAGGGACATTAGTCAATTTGTTAGTTCTTATCTGTCCAAACAGAGACTCTGGCCAAGTTCCTGTACGCCAGCAGTTTTTCACATCTGGGACGTTTTTCCTGAGGTTCTTGGAACAACTCAAACTTACTGGGTCAGAGTGACCCAGCACATTCGACACAACACATTCCTTTTCAGCAAAACCTATCTTAATGTGAATCAACATAACTTTTAGCCATTAACATAATTATATTCCTCAACAAAGGCAACAGCTCTACCAACTGCACCACTGTGCAGCCCATTGCTATATTTTATATATATATATATTGTCCTTCATTTCCACCTCTACCTCCCCTCTGAGGTGTCGTAACCATCCTCTGGGAAGAAGCAGCACAAAAGGTCGGGAGGTCACATCCTCTGGAAATAATTATATCCACCTCCAACTGTGTTTTTTTAATTTCAATGTCCTCTCCTCCCTGTTATCACTCAGGCTGCCTTGCTGGGTAGTCTACCTGTAGCGGAAACGGCTTCCCTTGAAGAACAGGTTGCTGCTGGAGACGGTGCGAACCTGGCTGGACTTCTCAAGCCTGACCGAACGAAAGGAAAAACAAAACAAAAAAGAAACAATCAAATCAGTTGAATTTAAAGAAAGGACAGGAAAAAAAAGAATCATTAAACAAACTACTAATGTTTTCCTCCATGTTTTGCTTGCCAGTAGCAATCTATGAGGAAATGTGTAAAAAAAGAAAAGAAAAGAAAACACAGTTCTCGGAACAGAAAACAGGATAACTAATATGTATTCGCATTGCACAATACAGATAATACACACAGGGTTTTTTTTAGTGACACTCACAGGTTAGATAAGTATATTTGATCAGGAAGGTGGGAAAAGATTTTTTTGTTTTATTTTATTTTATTTTTAATTTTTTTGCCAACATGGTTTTTGTTGTATTCTCAAACAATATTTTAAAGGTCTTTCAAAGTTTTTCTTTGGATCTCAGGAGCTTTTTGGACCTTTCTAGTCCCTTTAACTGAAAATGACAGCATTTTGGGCTATATGTTGTGCTTAAAAGTTTGAAAAGTGGAAAAACAAAAGACAAAGAGTTAAACCTAAAAACCCCTTCACGTGCTTCAGTAGAAGTGTGTCATTACTGCACCCCTTTTAACCACTGAGGACAGACTCTGTTTTTTAGGCTCTAATGACCTTTATTGTGCAGTAAATAAAGAGGAGAGAGAAGCAAATGTCCCAATTGAACACAGGACAGCTACGTTGAGAACTATAGCCTCTAACCATGGTGCTAGCACTCTACCCAGCACTCCAGACCATTTGTTTTATGTTAATCAACTTCTATCAGCTGTAGGTCATGGAGATCCTGAGCTGTTACTCATGGCTAAGACATTGGAGGCATCTACTAGGAAAAGCACTGAAGTGTTTGGAGTCTCATTCCTGAGCCTGTTCAGAAACTAAAGATCAGCATGACCTCACGTCTCACTGATAAACAAGCTGAAGGGAAGGGGTTTTAAGGACACCATCGTGATGTGATGGTATCCTGTCTGACACTGTTCGGGGATGGAGAGAGGGCGAAAGAAGAGTCTAATAAAATATGAAAGCTGCAGACTCACTTGTAAAACGCCTGATTCTCCACGCCACACTTCCAAAGGTGCTTGCATGCCTCTGGCGTGGGCGCAAAGTACGTTAAAATGATCTTTCTGTCCTGCACAACAGAGGTATGGAGATTTGCAGAAAAAGATTAGCCAGCTGTGACGAAAAGCCGCACCTCCGAAGCAAGACACATTAAATAAATTTACTTTCTCACCTCCTTCTGATTTGCATATATGTGGAAAGTCTTGGCTTCGAATTTGAGCTTGGACACCTCGTTCCTGTCCGGGAGAGCAAGCGCAATCACCGGCACATGCACAGCCGCACAGAAACAGAAAGCCACAACCTCTTTAAATATTCATGCAGCCACTTTGAGATCACATAAACAGCCAAGGCGCTCCATGTTTAGCTGACAAAACAAATTAGTGATAATATTCCCCAGAGGAAGAGAAAGAGAGAATAGAGAAGCTGGAGAACAACTGAAGGCAAACAAGGTAAGCTATTAAAAATACACGAAAGTGCATGTTACATTTGCCTTTAAATTGATGACAACAATCATGAAAGTTACAGAGAACAGAAAACTATTCTGTTGTAGATGTCTTTTTTTAAATGACGTACTATATCCTTTTCCAGTAAATACTGTTGGTATGAGCCACTTTTTGTTCTCTACTAAGATGCTCAACACATCTAGCTTCTGTAATTAGCCATCTGTTTGTGTAAAAGTCGCTGTCTCGAGGCACAGGCAGATGAACAGACTGTTGACAGTGGCTGTACAACCAGCTGTAGTACACATCATGTTATAAATAACAAACAACAGGTATGTCAGACTACATAAAGTAAAGGCCTGCCTCTTTTTTTAATTTTTTTTTTTAAAGTCTGTGCTGTTTGGCGTCCACACAAGATGCCACAGACCATTATGAGAAAGCTTTGGAGTTTTGTCATAAGAGGAAATAGATCAAGTCACTTTATAGAAAATAGGTAAACATGTCCAAATAAATAAATTCCCTCTCCATTAATAAAATTTGCTTCTGGTGTATTAGCCCTAAATATTTTATAGTACACATAAATGGTTTTAGTGGACTTATGGTGTTTCAATCAGAAAGCTGCATGTTAGATTCCAGATTCCTCCTGTCGGATGTCCATGTGGTCCCTGGCCAAGCCACTTATCCTCAAGTTGCGTACTTATCTGCACTTTATACAAAGGTGTGAGTGTTGCCATATCATATCATATCTATCTAAAAGTCTTCATGTTTGCTCTCACCATTTAAGAAAGTGAACTCTCTTGTTTCCCTGAAGAACCACAAAGCCAAATGGCGTGAAGGCGAGAAAAGCGGGGTTCCCCGACACATCCTAAAATATTTTAAGATATACAATCAGATTTAGATGCAACAAAAAAACAAAACAGAAGACAGAGATATGGATAAATTTTTTGACACGCAAACAAAGGTAGGTAAAAGGCCACAAACAAAGGTAGGTAAAAGGCCATAAAATAAAAATTACGTTTTGTTGCAACAGTGATGGTAGGATGGAAAAAGCTTTTCTCCTGTACGATTCCCAAACAACTGGTGGCAATTAGATAGCATTTAGTGGTTGTTGAGACTACATTGGTATTAAGAAATTATTAGACACTGTGATCAACCATTCCTTAGTATTATTTTTTTTCCTACTGAACAAATGTACTCATGTTTAAAATAGAATTTTTCTCAGAAATTAGGAGTGAGATTATACAACTGCAAAGAGATTTTTCTTTTCCTTTTGTAGCATCTTATATAGACGAGGACTAATATATAGGCCATTCTGGCAAAAAATGTGTGTTTGAACAACTTCTGCCCTTTCTGTGGCAATAGTTTAACATAACAGCTTGGACTGAAATGCCTTAGAAATGTCTAGCAATTAGTACCACGGTAGTTAAAAAACTGCCTCTCACCTTACATGGATGTGGATCAACACCATATGTCTCCAGCATCTGGGCTTTCAGCAGGAAATTTCGCTCTGATGTTTCAGGAGTCTGTCCGCTGAGAAAAAGCAACAGCCCAGATGTCAGTTCATAATGAGCCTCAAAAACAGCTGCAGAGGAAAGGCTTTGCCACAAGTGGGCAGCAGTGTGCTATGCTATGCAGAATTCATCACTAAACATCTGACTTGATTGATACAATAAGAATCCTTTTGTGTCTGTCATTAAATATTTTAATACTTATCTATGCCACAGCCTACATTAAACCTCATTTTTAGAAAAAACAGTAAGAAATATATAGATTTGGAAATTAATTCAGTAATATATGTAATTGTGTCTAAATGACATGTAAAAAAATTCTGATTAACAAAAAAATATTTTTTGTTTTTACAGGTTCCACTTTGTAATTTAGGTTTTGTGCTTATGCCAATGCTTATTTCCAACAATAACCGTTTATAATTTCACCTATGCAAAAACAATAAAATATAGTAGATCTTATTCATCTTTCCCATCTGTTTAGACAACTGATATTTACCAATTAATGCTTCATAATATAGGCAATTACAGAAATGTAAGGAGGATGTTTAGTGATTTTTTTTTTAAAAAAAAAAAGCAAAATCTGAATTAGACGTTTATCTACATCATCTCTTACATCAGCTCAGTTTTGTGTATTTCTGCGATCCGGCGCTCCAGTTTCTCCGAGTGCTTGGGAAAGAACTGGAATTTGGAGCTGTAACCTTCAGGATGCTTCCCAGGGTCGTAGTCGCCAATCTCGGCTAGAGGTGGCATCAGAAAAAAAGATAAAAGGAAGTTAGCTCATTCCCCAATCCGGGCCCAGGATTAGCTGAGGTCCTTCATGCCACATTGCACGGTCTAAGCTGACCGTGATGCTGATTTCTCTCTACAAGGAGAAGCTGACTAGGCAGGCCATCTTTAATTTATCAGCACATCTTCCACCAAACAGGAGTCTGCCCTCCCAATGAACGCAATGTTTTCTGTGAAGCTCGCTGCGCCAGACTTCAGCATCATCTCTTGGATTTTTGTTTCTGTAGCTGTGCACGTCTGACAAGATCCCAGACAAAATATTGCACCAGCTGAGAACAATTATAGTTGACACAAATAGAGAGCAAGCCACTATAAATAAACTGAAAATTAGGTGTGAAACGATGATTATGTATCTTACATAAAAACAAATGAAGGTACTTTAATGAGGTTTTTTTCACATAACTAGAAAAGCCACAGGAAATTAGCTTTCTAGCTATATAAGTAAGCTAATCTGCAGAAAATAGAAATCAGTGAGCAACACTCATTTCTATCTCTTTTACTTACCTTGAAGGATGTAGGCAGCCAGCATGGCAGCGTCTGAGGTTTTGCACAGGAGGCGGCCGTGGTAGAGGTCTCTCTTTAGCTGCAGGAAGACCAAATATCTACAAAAGACAAGCATACATGTCAAAGAAGCATTTAACGCAGAAAAATGTCAAAACTAGAGCAGGAGTAGCAGTACAACAAACTCAATTCATTTCAAATCACTTTATCAAGATCACCTTCCCTAAATGTGGGTTTTAATAATTTGACTTTCAGCTCTTTAAAAAAAATAAAAATAAAATAAGAGCAGAAACACTCTGCAGGAGAGAGCTGCTCCTCATGCTTGTTTTTGTAGCCTGCAAGACTAGTTTCAAACTGATCCAACCGCTCAGCTCCTCAAGCATGAACCCTAATGAGGCAACATTTGTAGCAGAGATTATGATAATGAGAAGTGGTGCTGACTATTATTTCCTTCTATCATTATTCTTTGTATTTTAGAGGCAAGGACACTGCAGTGGAATTACTGAACATCTGCTTTTAGGCAATAAAACATTCAGGCAGACCTAATTTCTTCACTCTGTTTACCTCCACAAAAGCTGATGTTGTTTATTTAAAAGTGGATCCTTTTGCTGAACATAAAATGAATGTTACATCGCATAACAAGACATATTTACTATGCTTCCATTTGTTTACTTATGCTACTGTTTCTGTGCCTTGCAGAGCATTCATACCCTATGAGTATTTTCCCATTTTGTTATATTATTGATGAAATGTTTAATTTTTTTAATCCCCTTTAATTTGATAGACTTGGATCAAAATCTTAGAAGTCACCTAATACGTACAATTTAATCTCCAAGAAAATCCAGCTGCACTGTGAAGATTTGTCAGAGAGTATTAGCGGACAAATATGAAAATCAAGAAACACAGCAGCAGGTCAGAGAAGAGTTTAAAGTGGAGTTCGACTGGTGGAGATCCTCATCTGTTATGACAGGAGCCACCAAACACTTTGATGGTGTCGGATATTGACCCCAAGCGAAATTTTGACTTAATAGCCAAAATATATGCCACACTGCCGCATTAAAAAGTGTTTAAAATGTTACAAATCTTTTATTGTTTCCTTTTTTAACTGATGACAACATTGTGTTAATTTACAATGTAAAATAAATAGAAATTTGTCACTGTAAAATTACAAACTTTGGAGAAGTTCAAAGTGTTTTAGTTTGTTTGTGAGGCAGACTGATTACCAAATAATAACTCCAAAACATCGGAAAACTTTTTACAACTTACTTCATTGGATTAAATCTCTGGGAGAGAGAAACAAAAACATATCCTGGAAAAGCTGCTTATTTTTGTGTTTGTTTTATTTTTGTGTTTTGCTATGCAGCACACAGAACAGTCTGACCAAATCATGATGATTTTTTGCTCTCCCACCCTCTGCGCAGTGACCTCTCCACTGTCATAATCATGTATCATGCTGTCCTCCTTCCCTCCCACTCTTCTTTTTGCTTCACACTTTCAATCAGCCCTTCTTGCCCCTTATCTCCTCTATCCACTCTATTCATTATATACACTCTACATGCGGTACACACTGAATCTCATTACGCCTCGAACAGAGTGGACTCCTCTCTCTTCAGTCGGGTAATGAAAACATGTGGACACTAGACACATATTTGCCAGCTGACTGTGCTCTGCATCATCTGAAGGAAATCTGCTCTCTTTTTTATTTCTGTAACCTAATGTGGGTATTAAGAACTGTGACATAACTGTATTTAGAAAAAAAAAACAAGTTGGGGAAATGCGATCGTTTACACAGAAAAATCTTGCCTCTTAATGTGCTTTCCATTATCCCGGAGAGCTACTAGGAAAGGCTTTTACGTTTCTCCCGGCTCCTCCTAAAAACTGTAATATTTAGCATAATGTTTTCAAACCCAGTGCTCAGTCATTTTAATTATGAAGCGTTTACAAGTAACGTTTTAAAAAGAACCACGTTCAGGCAGTCCAAAGGCTTCAAACATCTGCTCTGAAATTAAACATCAAAATAGTCTTTTTGTAAAAAACTGCAACAGATGCAAATTACCCATGTAGAAGGAAAATTAGGGTAAGAAGCATTTATTAACTTCTTCTAGCTGAATGCCACCACATGTCATACCGAGTGATTTCCTCCTTAAGAGCAGCAGGATCAGGAGGGTAGAACTTTACTCTCAGACACATGGTGAATGGAGGCTGAGCTGCAGGAGACAAAGAGGAAAGCTTTAGATTAGGCAGCACTGCAAGTGGAAGCGAGCGGGAAGATTTAGCTCTTGTATGCAGAAAAGAAGATAATTTCTTTTAAATCTTAATCAAATGTGCTCATAAGATGTGAATTTTCAACATGTCTAAAGATAAAAGCCCATATCTGAACACATGACAGTGGCATGCTTAACCCCTTAGCATGCAGTGAAATGCCAGCATGCTGTTTTTCCATTGTATTTTCCAAGGGTGCGGGTTAAGGGGTTTAACCAATAAAGTGGAAATCCTCCAACTAACAACTTCTAGTGTTTTAAAATATCTATTTTCTCCGTCTGCTGTTCTTTAGTAAAACAAACTTTGTTGCACTTAATATGGACTGAAGCAAAAAGCTTTGTTGCCTCAAATTTATGGAGGATCTGTTTCGGTTTATGTACTTAAAAAAAATTGAAGTAAACTTACACAGAAGGTACTTACATTTCATTTGCTTTGAAATTGATTTGGTGAACTCCAACCAGTGCTGCATCAGAAATGAAAAGGAGAGACAAAGAAAAATGGCAAAACGTCTGAGCAAAAATTATTCTCACATTGTGTCATTAAGCAGACACTTCCAATCTCAGCTGCCTGAATGCTCAGGTTGTTACTACTGACAGTTTTCTGGAGAAACCCATCCAGACAACACTTGACGATGTGACAGAGCTGACTGTGAAATGCAGCGGCTTAAAGCTGTTTGGAATATAGACGATGTGTAAGTTGTTTTTTTTTTTTCAAGAAGATCTTTAGAAGATGTAAAGATGCAATAGTGCTATATATCAGTGGAAGAAAGATTTCTCTGGGAGATCAACTCTTCCATGGAGAAAAAACACATTCTCTTTGCAACCTTGTCAGACTCGGGTCCTGTAAATGAAACCCTGATTCTGTAACATATTTTTCCGGTGATGCATTCTCATCAACAAAATCCACCTACTCACAGCGGCTAATATAATAGCTCTGAGCAGACGGGTTGGAGATGTAGCATTATCGTGGGTCACCTGATGTCAGAATTTCTAAATGGTTTCATCCATAAAGCAAAACATTTATGCTTCCAAGTAGAAGCACAAAAGCATTTTAGTCTAAACACAACCATTTGTGTGAATAAACTGCATCTATCTGCATTATTAATTAGACAGAACAAAAAGAAACACATTTGAGCATCTCTGCTTGTCCTTTTACATTTTTAATTCAAAGACAAACCTGGTTTTGTATCTCAGTATCTTCTTTAAGGCAAGTTGTTGAAGATTTATTGCAAATGACAGCAATGAAAAGTCATCCTGTGGACGACCTTTTGTAGTAAAAAGTACTGTATTGTATTAAGAATAACATGCATTTTAGAAAATGCCTCCAAAAATCAAACATCCAAAGCCAGAGTTCACAGATGCTCACCCGCTGCTTGTCTGGATCCACATATCTGATGCCAAAGTAGTCTTTCTCCAGTAGGTTTAGATGGTGGCAGAGGAGGTCAAACAGATACTGTCCTTTTGCATCCCGCTGTGAAAGAGGACAGGAAAAACTACACTTAGGCCACCATCTGTGCATGAATGTTCTGGAAGATTCCAAAAAAAAGATAAGGCTGGGGAGAGATTTAATATACGAAACTGTGTAGCTCGTCTTTTTTTTTCCAGATATCTGTGGTAATAATCCACAGCCAGAACCATCTGTGTCTGAAATAAATCCTATCACACAGTTCAAAGAGAAGCGAGAAGACAGAGGACGGATTAAAAGTCCCCCACCAGGGAGTTTTGCTATCCATCCATCCATTTTCCTACACCCTTGTCCCTTAATGGGGTCGGGAGGTGCTGGTGCCGATCTCCAGCTGGCGTTCCGGGCGAGAGGCGGGGTACGCCCTGGACAGGTCGCCAGTCTGTCGCAGGGCAGGGAGTTTTGCTACTATGTTGAATTCTGAATCTTCAAAGGGGCACAACAGCCAGAGCAGGAACACTGGAGAATCTTGAACTGGACCCAGTCAACTATTCGTAGTGGTGCAGTTCAAATGCGGTTGCAGAAAGTGTAAGATAAACCGTTTTCAACACAGCAAACACCTCGCAAATAATTATTAAGTAGAAAACGATGGACCTGTTTGACAAGTGTCAGTTTGCTTCAGGAGTGTCAGCCACAATAAGGTCATCACTGCACTGAGGTGGATGGAAACTAAGCTAATCGAAACCTTTTTTAATCTTATTTTTAACTAAATCTATTAAAAACAGGCAACATCTATCTATCTATCTATCTATCTATCTATCTATCTATCTATCTATCTATCTATCTAGTCCTACTCTCACTCTGTGTTAGATGAAACTGATGGGTGACTGAAATGCCCCAGGCAGCGCTTTCCTCCCTGCTGTAACTCATGTTGCAGATAACAGACACTTCATTAGGACAAAGGCCTGTCAATACCAGGCATGTTGTTTAATCAGCCTGACTATATATGACCAAATGGTGACTGGAGTGCAGCGGCCGGAGATAGCTGACCTTTTTGTAGAGCGATCGAGGAGCTTCATGGGTGCTCGCTGCTGTCACTTTAAGACTATTAGTCCAATGTAATATCCCTAACAGAGCTGACATGCCTGCTAACTGACCAGACCTAAATAACTGAGAGGAGTAGCTTTCTTCTCAGAAGCAAAGATATGAATTATTTTTATTCCATTACATGAAACTAACAACTCATGGTGTTAAGCGCCTAAATCTCAATTACTTTTACAGGACTATGATCTCTAAACTACAAAAACAAAATAGAAATAAGACGAGCCTGTCTCAAATTTGCATTTAGACATGTTTCTTATAGAGCATGATGCTTGTTTTGCAAAAATGATTTGTTCTGCTTCAAAGGAGCAGAACAAATCATTCGTATATATATATATATATATATATATATATATATATATATATATATATATATATATATATATATTCATATATATATATATTCTAAATTAGTCTTGTTCACTTTCTGAAGGATTTAATAATTTTTATAAAATTGGAAAAAAAAAAAATATATAAATATATATATATATATATATATACAGTATATATATATATATACGAATAATGCAGCCTCGCTCCTTTGAAGCAGAACAAATCATTTTTGCATTTTTGCAACAAGACTAATTTAGAATATATATATATATATATATATATATATATATATATATATATATATATTCTAAATTAGTCTTGTTGCAAAAATGACTAATTTAGAATATATATATATATATATATATATATTCTAAATTAGTCTTGTTGCAAAAATGACTAATTTAGAATATATATATATATACACAGTCCAGTCACATTAATGTGACCATCTGTCAAAAGCCAGAATAACCACCTTTCGCAGAGCGAACTGCTACGAGACGTGCAGGAAGAGAGTCACTTAGGTCCCTGAAGGTCTTCTCTGGGATGTTGAGCCATGCCGACTCTAATGCCGTGGCCAGCTGCGCTAGATTACGCGGTTGAGGATCCATGGCGCGAACAACTCGATCGAGATGGTCCCACAGATGCTCGATTGGGTTTAAGTCAGGTGAGTTTGCTGGCCAGGGGAGGACGGTAAACTCATCCTGGTGCTCTTCGAACCACGCACGTACACTGGCAGCTGTATGGCACCTCGCATTGTCCTGCTGGAAGATGCCATCATCCTGAGGAAAAACAATGCGCATGTAGGGGTGGACATGGTCCGCAAGGACAGATGCGTACTTGTATTGATCCATCGTGCCTTCCACAATAATCAGTGAACCCAGAGAATGCCAGGAAAATATTCCCCAGACCATAATGCTCCCGCCTCCAGCTTGGACCGTTCCTGCAATGGTTGCAGGGTGGTTCCTTTCAGAGGTTTCACGCCTTATACGCCAACGTCCATCTGTCCGATGGAGCATAAAACGCGATTCATCTGAAAACGCTACCTGTCGCCACTCAGTGGACGTCCAGCTGCTGTACTGGCGTGCAAATTCTAGCCTTCGTCGTCGATGAACACCAGTCAGCATAGGTGCACGAACCAGGCGTCTGCTTCGGAGGCCCAGACGCAGCAATGTTCGCTGAATAGTGGTTTGGGAGACACTTGTGGTAGCCCCTTGGTTCATTTTAGTGGTCAGTTGCTCAACGGTAGCCCGTCTATCTGCCCGAACGCATCTCCGCAACCGTCGTTCGCCTCTGTCATCTATGGCCCGTGGTGCACCACATTTGCCACGTCGTTGATTTTGGACAGTCCCATTTTGCCATGCACGGTACACTTTTACCACGGCGGCACGCGAACAGTTCACAAACTCAGCCGTTTCGGAAATGCTTCCACCCTTGGCCCGAAAGCCAATGATCATGCCCTTTTGGACGTCGGATAAATCGCTTCGTTTCTGCATTACGCCAACGATTGAAATGTTTTCCGAAGCCCACACACACCCTTTATATACGCTCAACTGCACTGTGCTGCCACCTGCCTTCTGTGATTGGTTTTTTAACTCTGAAGTGGAAAGTACGTGGTGGTCACATTAATGTGACTGGACTGTGTATATATATATATATATATACATATATATATATATATATATATATATATATATATATATATATATATATATATATATATATATATATATATATATATATATATATATATATATATATATATATATATATTCTAAATTAGTCTTGTTCACTTTCTGAAGGATTTAATAATTTTTAAGGTGCATCTTTGGACACAGGGTGCATTTAAGTTCTTTATTGAGTAATTTGCAACTGTTATTTAAACTCCTCAGGTAGAAAAGGCTCCAAAACTAAAGAGATGAATCAGTGTTAAGTCTACAACAAAGAAATGGACAAAAACCTTTTTACAAAGACAGAAGGGCAAATTCACAAATTCAAGGCGCTAAATGTGTACAAGCATGAGTTTACGTGTCCTTCTGTTTCTGAAATGAAATACAAAATTAGACCAGTTCTTGAAATATATCTACTGAGCAACAAGCAACGCTTTTACCCTGACATAATTTGCTTATATTTAAATTACATGTCATGTTTGCGTTTAAGTGAAGGTCAACACATATTTATCTATATTTTTGTAGACTACAAGGAGAGCAAATAGCTTTGCATTTTTCGCAAGCCACAGTTTTCAGTGTTACACTGGTTGCATTTAAAAAAAAAGAACCATCTGCTGAAGGCTGATGGTAATTATTGTGCAGGGCAGAAAAATTAGACAGGGACCTCTAATGACATCTGCCTGGTATTTATTTTTTTTGCCAATATCTTCTTTCTTTTAAATTGTTTATTTGGCGTTTAATTGGTTTAAAAATACAGATTCCTAGACAAGTAAAAGAGATCGACACATTTTCAGTACGTTCTGCAGCAGAGGACATACAGAGTCAGGAAAGGCATCTGCTCTTTTGTTACAAAGGAAGATCAAGCTTTGTTTAGTTTTCAGCATCGCTCCTATCAGCTTCTGCCCCTCCTCTTTTCTGGCTCCCAGTGGATCCTTGACAGACCAGCTGCATTGCTCTCCAGCATTCTCTCTAATTACCATGTTAAAGTGATTGCAGTAGAGAAAGGATGTCCTGATATTTCTAATTAATTCTAATGAACACTTCCTCGTCTGGATGGTAGTCACATAGCACCAGGAGCCTCGGCAGCTTTAAGAAAACAGTATTTTGGTTTTAGACCAACATCCAGTGTTTTAAAAAGAACAAATTAGTCAGGTTTGACACATGTTTGTTAATAAGTGATTTTCACCTTAAAAAGTGAGGAGTAAAACTGTAAAACTTTTTTTTAACTCTTGACCGAAAGTATTTGATGTACATAAAAATCAGAAAATCGTACATAATAATCGTATGTTAATACTTTGCCTTTTTTTCTGAAGGATGATATGATATGTTTAGATTTACACTTAGATTATCTTGCTTTCTCTAAGTATTGTTTTTACAGTTTGCCTTGTAATATCTTTTGTAGATTTTTTTGTGGTTGCTCATGTACAGATCCAGCTTGAAAAGAGTTGTTCTGTTTCATAAACTGAGCATTTTACCTTGAATGTTGGAAAAATTAGTGAGTAGTGTTATGGCACCATGCTGTGCAGTGCTTCAGTCACTCTTCAGAAGTGCTGACACCATGCATGACACCACAGGCCACCCACTGTGGCCACTTGCCCTTGGCTGGATATGCAAGGAGGCGATAGAAAACTCTTCCTTGATTGATTATATCCAGACATAACCAAGTTGTCTATACCTCAGTTTATATATTGTGATGAATTTTTCAGTGTCTTCTCTAATGAATGAATAAGGTAACTGAGTTGAGCTCTCAAACTCAAAAACTCATTCTGACATCTATCTACGTGGGAAAAAAAGAACAGCGGTTCTGGAACATTTCTAAGCTCACAATGGGCACTTTCCTTTGAGATTAATCATTAAAATGGTCTCTATGTCGACACAGCAGCCCAGACCATTAATAAAAGATTGTATCACTTTATAGTGAGAGGAGCAGAAACATGATGCTTTTGACTGGGCTTGTGTGTGTGTATGCGTGTGTGTACAGGGCTAAAGGTATTTTAGGTCCTGAGGGGATTTCTTTGGTTTCATGAGCAGATTTCTTTCTGTTGTCCCAGGAGATTGAGTGATTGCCTTGTTTAATATGTCAGAGTGATTCAGGATCCTGATTGAGCCGCTAAGGTTTAAATCTCAACGGCACTTCAGCTCCAGCTCAAACAAAAACTGAACACGCAACCACCTGCAGTTAACATGGAGCCCGCTTAAACTACAATGCCAATAAAATATTTTTACATATTTAAGTCTAAAATATTGGTTCAAAGTGCCGAGTAGAATAACAGTAAAACTGGGTAAATCTGAAAATGGCGGTTCATTCCAAGATAGGTAATTGGCAGGTTGGTGTTATCTCCAAGAGTCAGGGGGCAAAGAGAAGGGGTCAGCTCAGGAAAAGGGCATTTTAGAACCTCCAATTTACCTAACTTGCAATAATTTTGTCCGCGGGAGGAAATCAGAGCAGGTCCGGGCTGGAACAATAGATTTCTCTTGCAGTGTAATGGATGGATGGATGGATAGATGGTAAAGGAAAGACACCTAGAGATGGATGGACGAATTTAGGAATAAAGTGTTGGTCACTTTTGATACCCAGAGGTGTTTATGTATGATCATATTGTCAAATGAAGATGTACGAATTAATGTTTTTATTTTCAGTAGTGTTGTCAAAATTATGCATATGTTTTTATCAATACTTAATTCATTTTTTTAGGATTGCAATTTGCATTGAGACCAATAGAAATGTTCCTGAGGTATAAAGCAGACTACCTGTGGTTGACATCTTGTTGAGCTCCCCCACCAGCAGCAAATTTACAATAGATGGCTCTTCCTATTTGGATGTCTGATTTTGCAGAAGCTGCTGCATAAAAATAGCTGCTAAAAGGAATCAACAATAATACCAGAACTGGGGCTATTCACTCTGAAATGTTCTGGATACGTTTTTTCATTCCAGACAATCTAGTTTACTGACTCATTTGGCACAAAAATTGTTTCTTCAATTTATTCTCTCAGCTTGGTGTTTCATCACTCTGTACTCTATAGTGGCGCTAAATCTATTCTCCCTGAAGAGCTTGTCTGCAAAAACTCTTCAAGAGATTTCTTAAAGGTTAAGGGAGAGGATTTTAAGAGCTTTCATGTCTCATCTCTAGGTGAGCATCACTAGAAACACCTGTGCAAAATAAAGCTGCTGGTACTCAATATAAACGAATACTTACACAATTATTGAGAAAATACAGAAACAAAAAAAAAAACACAACTCCCACATAGCTACAATTAAACAAAATGATTTACCCCTTGAGGTGTGGAACCAACTGATCAGCACATGGTTGAATTTTGCTGTCATATTAACTTAACAGCAGTTGTTAAAGAGAGTTATTAGCTAATAATGTGCAGCCCTGGGCAGGAGAGGGACACATTAAATATTTAATAGATAGTGACAGAACATCTTAAGACTAATCCAAATATTTTACTCTGAGTATCTTAAATCATTAAGCCTTGCCGCTAAACCAAAATCGCCAGATCATGAGAAACCTCCAGGACTTATGCAGCATAATGCAACATAGATAACACTGACCTTTAAATAGACAAGCAAGAATGGAATAGCAGATTTTTTTTTCTTTACAGAAACTCTAAAGAACACAAACGCAGTTAGATCCAACAAGTAAAAACACCATGAAACTAAAACAGTGATAAGTCTGTTTTAATTTAAACTTTATTTGACCATGTGAGTTATTAAGAACAAATTATCATCTACAATAATGACCTGGAATGGGAGAAGATTTGTATAATTACTTTCAAAATTACTCAACAAATAGTTTAACAGTATGTAGTGTGAAATGCTTTGGGAATATTAGATAAGTACAAGGCCAACTACCTTTTAAAAATAAAAAAAAATAAAAAAATCCAGGACAAACAAGCACTGGGATTTAAAGCTAGCATTGAAGTTATAAACATTTATTTTAGAGGTAGGGTCAGGGCCATAATCTGCATAACTCATATGATTCGGTGGATCATGTTATATATTTACAAAAAAAATGTAGCAGTACTTCATAGTAATGATAAAAATGTCACATCATTGGACAGCCTGTTTGTTATCTCTTTGTTTCAAATAAAACTGAATTTGTGGGTTGCTCCTATCTGTCGATAACAAACAGCTTATTTTACTATTGACTCCTGTCCAGAAATATTTGAACTTTAATAGTTAATTCATTTAACAAACAAGGGGCTCATGAATTAATTTTCCCTCTTCCTTATGGTAATCAGCAACTTGGTCACACACTGCGGAGGAATAGCATCCTGTGTGGTTCTTGGGTCACTCTGGCACAAACAGCACACTCAAGTTGATCTCACAAGTCCTCAATGGCATGAAGGTCAGGACTTCAGAGAAGCCACTCCACCCTGTCCACTCCTAAACTCTGGAGGAAGTCTGTGGGGGTCAGTGCTGTCATGTCAGAGAATAAAATTTGCTCCTAGGCGGTGAGGATAAGGGTTTTCTGTTTGTTGCAGCATCAGATTGCCTCCAGTATTTGATGAACCTTGTTTTTCAGTGAGGGAGATGCAGATCCACACAGAATGATTGAGACATCATACTGTCTCCATCAAAGGTTGGCATTGGGAGATGGTAACAACCCACATATTCTTCTCAGCTTCTCAAACCACAATTGCATTTTACTGACATTTTACTAACAAGAAGCGCTCTTACGACAAATAAGTAATTGACCATACACAAATATCCTTACTTACGTTCAGTTTAATATACTTGGTACACTGAACGATGCATTATAAACAGCAGAAGAATGGTAAAAAGACCTTTAGTTTGTCAAGAAAGTTCACTGTCAACAGTGATTTCTTTCTAAATCAGATACCCAATTATGTCAATACGTTTATTAAATTTACAGTTACTGAATCTACATATAAGTTACAGGGTTGTGTAAAAGTTGTATAAACACTGCCAAATGCTTTTTAAAAAATAGGCTTTCACATTGTCGGTACCAACATTTTCTTCGAAGGTTTATTTGCACTTTCTTTGCAATTATCTACATTCCTTATATAATATTTCTCATGAGTCATATTAAGTCACATTACGTTTGTATTTTAAAATCCTGACTTTAGCTTTCAGGTCTCTAAATGGTCAAGATTTTTTCTTATATTACTAAATCGTCAAAACCAGTTACTACAACTCAAATCCTTAGGTTTAGAAACCAGAATCCCCAAAGACCAAATGTAAAACTTAAGATATCACTTTTTCCAAACTCTTTTACAGTTTTATCACAGTCTGAATTTAGTAAAAAGCAATGGAAGATGTAAATATTTAAATTTTAAGATCTTTTAAAGTATTTACATGTTACTATTCATGTAACATAAGCTGTTTTTGGTCCTTTTAATTATGTATTTTAATCATCTTTTAATGTTTGTGCTCTCTTTTTGAAATTCAAGAAATAAAATGTACAAACAGGGTTATTGGTGTGCTTGTGATTATAATACAGTTTTTTATCCTGCTGTTGGTCTACATGCTGATGTAATTCATAATGTCCAGCCTGGCTTACCTGGTTTAGCTCTCATTGGTATCATATAATGTTGTTCCATGTTTGTTAAATTCCTGCTCCTCAAGTGTTAGGCATTAAGCTTGTCCATTAAGATGTCAGAACCGCTGAGAAGATCCACAAAAGTATGCTGGACACAACAGTGTTTGACAAGGATAAAATTACACTAATCAAGGATATCATTATGGATACTGACAGGTGTGGTGAATCAACTTTAGTTCTTCATCATGACACCTGTTAGTGAGTGCAGTCTATTAGGAACCACGTAAATCTGGTTTCCTCCTATCTGTGTGCCAAATGGGCATCAGGCTTTGACTTAGTTTGACGAGAACCAAAATGTGAAGTTGAGAAAATTAGGTCAGAGCATCTTCAGAACTGTGCCCCTTGTGGGTGTTTCACGTTTGAAGTGGTTAGCATATATTAAAATGGTACAAGGGAGAGCAGTGGTAAAAGCTGCAACAGTGTCATGAGACACCCAGAGTGATTGATGCACATAGGGAGTGAAGGCTGGTGCAAGTGGTCAGATACGGGAAATGAGTTGTTGTAGGTCAAGTTTGCTCAAGAAATTATTTTTGATTCAGAATAAACAGTGCATCACAATTTGTTGGGCATGGGTCTGTATGACCGCAGACCGGTCAGGCTCCTTGCTGACCTCTGTCCAACACCAGAAACTCCAACAATGGCCACATGAGCACCTGATCAGGAATAGCAAACCTGCTGTGCTTTGTGATTTGTTTTACATGACACGGACTCATGAGTGAAACTTTAAGGATGTCTTGAATGTAAAAAGTCCAGGTAACTTTTATTGTATGAGGGATCCTTGTAGCTAAAAGTGGATTCCTGAAAATTCTGCAAAAAAAAAAATACTAGTCAATGTCATACAATGTCAAAATCAAAAAGCATCAATAACAGTATTGACAATTACTCAGACCCATTCACTGGGAAATATTTTTAGCAGCTTTACAAGGTTTCTAGATTCCAAACAGATGTACCATGGCCAATGAAAAGTGTCTGTATAGATGCAGATTTATTGCAGAGGTGTTTGTGACATCTGTGCCTAACTGATTCTTCCTGCAAGCAGGCAGAAATGAATGTTTCTCAATGAGGAATTCTGAGTCATCCAGCCCACCACTGATGGATTTCTCTGCCAGTCTCACCCTAATAGTCTTTCTGTCACATCTCTCAGCTCGTTGTGGGTAATCTAAGGTCCGCTCAGATTACACTGTTGCATGTAAAATTTTGAAACAAGTCCAAAAACCACATTATTCAGTTACTGGATTCCTTTTTGTCAGCTAATTATTTTTATATTCAAATGATGTTGTAGTTGTTCGCCAACTGTACAGCTTTAACTAAAAAGTGTGACAAATATCCCTACAACAAAATAAGCAGCACAATGGGTGTCATTCCAAGGATTAGCATAAAAACAATGCTCGATATTTTTTTTTCTTTCTGGGCTTTCTGCGCAGTTTGAGCTCTGATGTGCTGCCTTATTCTCCCCCGGTATAGAGAAAGCCTTTGTAAAATTGACTCAGCATGGCTAATTCAGTCTGTAATTTAGTACCATGTATAATTTATAATTTTCAGCCCCTGAGACCTAACAATTTTTTCTCACGCACTGATACCGCGCTGCAGATTCTTAGAGCATACCGCATAACTCCATCTAGTTTTAGCCCACAGCCGTGACGCATCGTCGTAGCAGACATGCATACTGGAGATGCTGGCAACGATTTGTTCACACATACAGGAATTAAGTTGTTAAGCACAACACAGCCAGAAGCACTGCTTTATGGGTTACTGAGAGATTCCGTGCCTGTAAGCTTTTACTGTTTCACCTTTATACATTTAAGAACATCAGAATACTTAGCTAAAAAATTTTTTTAAAGCATCTTCAACTCTGAGGAGTTTCTGCTAAAAGAACTCCCTCATGATTTCTAACCGTGCCTTGCGAAGTATTCACACCCCTTTACCATTTTCATGTTCTCTCAAATCACAATCACAAATGTCAATGTTTTAATTAGGCTATTATATGGCAGATGTGTTGGAAGGAAAATTAGACATGGTTTTCATAAGTCACCAATGTGAAACGTCAGTAAGAGAACATCACGAAGACCAAGGACCACAGAGTAAAGTTACAACATAATACCAAGTTTTTAACATCTCATAATGCAAATGAAGATGGTCTTTCACAACTGCAAACAGATCAACACATGGTTGTAAAATCAGAGGCAGTGCAAGGAAGGCTTGACTCAGAGAAACATGAAAATGGTGCATGGTAACTCTGGAGGAGCTGCAGAGATCCACACCTCATATTGTAAAATCTGTCAGGACAGCCACTAGTCAGATGGTCCACAAATACGTCTTTGACAATGTTGCTGAAATAAAGCCTTAAGAAGTCAGGCTTGGAGTTTGCTACAAACTGTGTTGGGGACAGGACAAACAAGAAGATGTTCAGATTGGGATAAATTTGAACTTTTCGCCAACATGCAGCACACATTCCTATGGTGAAAACTAGCGTTGCATGTCGCCATTAAGAGACCACTTCACACGGTTCATCAACTTTGGCAATGTGTTATCTGTGCAGTTCCTCAAGGCTAAACCACTCCTTGCTGTTTCATCCATCTGCCCCTTTACTTTTAAGCAATTCAGCAGTTTTTGTTCATAAAAACTATTCCTCAGTAACACAAAGCCTTTCAGGTAGTGTCCTCAAGTATTTGTTTCTATAAAATATGAACAAGGATCCACCAGGATTATTTTTAGCCCCATGAGCTGCATTTTAAAATGAATTTTAGTTATACTGTGTTAGTAATGTAACCTTTTCTCAGAAACCCAAAGCTGTTTTTTTGTCTCTTCTGACCTTTTTATGAAAGCAGTTTAATCTTCCCCTAAGACATCCTGACTAAACACTTTGCTATTTTTGCTAATTTGATTCTCCAATAACGCAAACAAAACCACTCATTAAAACCTCATGTCTCCCTTAGTACCGCTTACAAATATTAGAAGAGAAGTGACAGTGGCCAAGAAGGTAACAAAAAGTGGGTCTTTTGTCAGACAGAGAAGTATTTCTGTCAGTCTTCTTATATCCCCTCTGAATTTTTGCTCCGTTTTCATTATCACTGAAAAGGCATATTTCCTTGACTCCCTGTGATAACCTATCAAGAAAGATGATTCAATCTCAAGTGAGGAGGTACATCATTAAATGGAAATGTCCCTTTTCCCTTCTCATGGCTATTACTGATGACATGATGAAATAAACTTTGGTGTAATTATTAATATAAATATATGGAAGATAATGAAATTCATGTAAAGGTTACAGCATAGGAGACGGTTCAGTGAAGGATGGCGACTTGGGCCTGTTTTTTTGGTAAAGTCTCAGGTGTGTTTTACTTTATAGTTATAATAATTAAAAAGAAGCGTATGGGTTCATGGAACAGTTTGCCATCCTGTGACGGATTATCAACTCTCTCTCCATCTCTCTCTGTCGTTCCAAGTTTTGTTCAAGTCTTTCTTAAGAAATTTTATTAAATTTAATGTGAAAGGAAAACTCAATGAATGACAGATTTAGTGAAAAAGAAAAATGTTGAGCATACTTAGAGCCTAGAGTTGTTTTAAACACCTTATGCTAAACAAAGTGCCCCCCTGAAACTAGTTCAACCTCATTGACTGTTCCCGAAGCCCCAGGAAATATCAGTGTCTATTGGGGAATCCAGCCATGAAAATGGAAAAAGCCGTTCTGGCTCTGGAGAAAGGGTTGTGTCTGCACACAGGCGTGAAAAGCCCACCATTCCCCTTATGTGCCAAAGCTCTAATGGATGCCCAAGGCAGATGCAATGTTCTCAGTAAATTATCCATATAAACACATTTATTTATATATTCCAGGTCTTTTTGTGTGGTTAAATTTAGCCAAGAATGGGTCAAACCTCTACTAAATAAATAGTGAATCTTGACTCACTTCACTGGGAGACATAACACAGAGATCACTGAACTCTGAAGGTTTTTAACATTGAATAATTTTATGTTTTGTAGTATGCTGTAAATTGATTTAAATCTCAGGATTTTATTAAGTTTAAAAATCAAACTTAAAGTACATTTAAAAAATCAGCCTGTCTTTCTGGCTTTCAAAAATAATTTCGGATTGGTTTTAAAAATTGTAAAAACTCCTGTTACAATGCCAGGTTTGTGATATTATACATAAAAATATGACAAAACAGTCAGCTATTTTTTTTTACCAGATGCTTTGGTGTCAAAATGTACTAGTACTTTGACCTTTTATAATTTAATTCACATTGACAAAAGTCCAAATATTCATGTAAAAATGTTAACATCAAATCATGATCCTACCACTTTTCACTGTGTATGCTATTGTTTTAGTAAAGTGCCTTTTGTGGCCTTGAACTGTTTTTGATGATATCAGACCTTAACCCATTTTCAAAGAATAAAGGAAAAGGATGTGGAAAGCAGAAAACAACAACTACTTTTAGGGAATTCTGGCCCTTCTGTCTTTTCTTTTTTTTTGCCTTTGTTTGTTTTTAAATGGGGGGCTGCACAGTGGCGCAGTTGGTAGAGCGGTTGCCTTGCAGCAAGAAGGCCCTGGGCTCGACTCCCAGCCCCGGCCCCTCCACATAGAGCCCGCATGCTCTCCCTGTGCATGCATGGGTTTTCTCTGGGTACTCTGGTTTCCTCCCATAGTCCAAAAACATGACTGTTATTGGTCTCTCCAAATTGTCCCTAGGTGTGTTGTGCATGGTTGTGTGTCTCTGTGTTGCCCTGTGACAGACTGGCGACTTGTCCAGGGTGAACCCTGCCTCCTGCCCAGAATGCCAGCTGGAGAGGCACCAGCACCCCCCGACCCCATCAAGGGACAAGGGTGTCAAGAAAATGGATGGATGTTTTTAAATGGAGGTTATATATGTCAGGACATATGTCACATTAAAATGTAATTTTCAAAAAGAAATGATCTGTTACTCATCACATTTCTTTTACATCTCAGAACCTGACAACTTAACATGATCGTTATCTGAGCTAAACCACATGTGCTAAAAGAGAGACCAACATTTTCAATATTCCAGTTATACGAGATAGTACTAAGGTCAAAGCACCTTTGAATATCCTATGCTCTAATTAAAGTCAAGTAATATCAGGCACCACTACAATGGGAGACATTATCTTATTGGTCACACATGCTTGGTTGACCTACCTTAAAACAAAGAGACAATTTTAATAACTCTAAGTCCTGCGGTGTTCCATAAAACCGAGCACTCAAGAGGCCATTATAACTCTTCTGATATCTGCAGACAACGGAAACCTAAAGAAACCTGCTTTAATGGATGCTTTATATTTTCATAAAGTGCATCAATTGATTATGTTTTGTGTACAAAAAAACAGCATGTGCATCATATGTTGTAGAAAAGGTGGAAACATTTTCTTTAAAATCCTGATTTTGCAATTTTCATTACATTGACATTACATCTCAAAGCTACTTCTTCTACAGAACAACACTGTGGTCTGGAAACAATTCTTACTTTTACCACCTCAGGAAATAAAAAAAGAGTGAACAGAACTGTTTCCTTCAAACTTGTGTTATTTTCCTGTATTATTTTGTATGACAGGCATGGAGGATTTATACCGCTGCTGCTGCTGCTGTCTGTAGCTCAGAATTGCATGACTTGCCGACCAAACGGTGAGCAGGATGAGCTGAAAAGTACTGCTGATTTGCCGGTTGGGTATTCGGTGTGACAGCTTATTTCAGAGATTTACTGTGGTGTCACTTTTACTGGTCTACTGAGATATCCTCTATTAACATAATCCTTTACAATGCAGCTGATTTCTTTTATTAGTGTATTTTAAGGGGATTTACTATGACTTTTTCACATTACAAGAGTGTACGTTTTAGGAAGGACATATGACAGCTCGGGGTAAAAGAACAGTGAAATGTTTGAAACTAAACTCTTAATGAGGAGCTGAGCATCAGTATTTAGATGGGGTTGCAAAAAACATGTCCATTTGTAACACCGTACTTTATACATAGTACTGAAGATATCTTCTCAAAAGTCTTCTTGAAGAATTTTAAATTAGATTATAAGTAGTGGCACATTGTTTAGAGAAACCTACTTGGAGACATTTTCACATGGTATTTCTTTGCCTAGTTACAAGCTACATTTGGAAGTTTAAGAGCCTCAGTGACTGCAGTTCAGTATGTCGGGACATCCACAGGGAGAAGGAGAAGAAGAACATAGCATAATTGGTCTGCATGTCTAATTAAAAAGTGGTATTTTAAGAGCAATATGATCCAACAGCTAATTTAAAATAAGTCTCTTAGCATAAAAATCATAAAAAGAAAGAACAGAAATAACAATTTCAAAGAGCATTTTGAGAAGTCTTGGCTTGTTTTCAGTCCCGGTTTAATGTGCTTTAACTTGTTCTCCATAAAAAAAAAAAAAAACTACTGATGATGTTGCTTGTCTGATGGTCAACAGATACAGGAAGAATCCTCCAGGCAAAAATATGTGGTAAGCTGTCATAGAAACAACTACATATGTGACATTTTTCACTTGACTATAACATTGTTTCTACTGTAGTAAACAAGGTCTCTTTTCAACATTGGCCTCCCTGAGAAGTAAAAATGTTTCTCATAAGTTGATAGTAAAGGATACAGCTGAGCAGAACGTGTGCTTTTACAGCTCCTTATTCAAACGACTTTGAATAACGAAACTAATAGCAAAGTGTTTAACCTAATTGTGGCATATATCAGCAAGAGCATTAGGGATTGAGAATATTTCAACTTCTATCAGAACAGGTCTGTGCTTCAAACACGTTTTGACAGTTTCATAGCAACAGTGGTATCTATGAGCGCCACTTCATACAAGCCTCTCTTACTCATGGCAGGGCTCTGCTTAAATGAAGGTGGGCAACTTCTCGCAAAACATGCACAATGTAAAGATAGCACAGAGTTTTCTAGGTAGCAATCTTAAATTTGTCCTTAGCTCTCACCCACACAGCTTACATAATGTATTGATCAGACTATGCCAGACGTCAAATGGAAAAATAAGTAAGATGGAACTCCAAATAGCCCTGGTAGGGAAATTCAATGCAGTAAACAAATTTGTATAGTATCGTGCATATATTTAGGAACGTGCCTGGATAAAATCTTTGGAAAGTTGTGGTTAAATGTCCATGTAGCCTGCAGTCATGTGCTTCTCCCAGCTGCGCGGGATTGGACAGGTAGACGGAAGTAGAGCAGGAGTCATTTTTTTATTATTGACTTGTCCACAGTAAGGTCATAATATAAACAGTGATTATATGGATCATCAGCTACATTTTCAGGATATTGAACACTTCAGCCTTTCAAAACTTCCATCCATCCATCCATTTTCTTACACCCTTGTCCCTTAATGGGGTTGGGAGGTACTGGAGCCTATCTCCAGCTAATGTTCTGGGCAAGAGGTGGGGTCACCCTGGACAGGTCGCCAGTCTGTCGCAGGGCAACACAGAGACACACAGGACAAACAACCATGCACACACACCTAGGGGCAATTTAGACAGACCAATTAACCTGACAGTCATGTTTTTGGACTGTGGGAGGAAACCGGAGTACCTGGAGAAAACCCACACATGCACAGGGAGAACATGCAAACTCCATGCAGAAAGGCCGGGGCCGGGAATTGAACCTAGAATCTTCTTGCTGCAAGGCAACAGCTCTACCAACTGCACCACTGTGCAGCCCCTTTCAAAACTTTGAAAATCTAATATAAACAGGACTATTTATGTGTAATCAGATGCTTTTTCTTCTACGATTGTCTTAAAATAGTAGAACAGCTGGAGCCAGACAATTGCTGGGGCTTTTACTGGACTGATTTAAGAAGCACATATGAAGCAGTAAACAACACAAGAAGCAATTTTGAGGAAAAGTGTTGTAACTTTTGAAAAAAAAAGAAAGACGAAATTTCTGAGTTGAACAAAGAGTGAAAGTTTGAATAGTGTCACCAAAATTTGTGATTACATCAAACTGCTGCAACCCTAGAAAAGTTTAACTCATAGTTACCATAGTAAGGTAGAAAAAGTGAAAACCTCAATATGTGTGAATGCAGCTCAGGCACTAATAAACCAAACAAGTTTCTTTACTTCAAAGGTATCAGCAGTGCCCTCATTAAACTTGCGTCAGCATGCTGCAGAAAAAGCTTCCTTTTACTAAACAAGGAAACCTCCCAATGAGAAACTGTGTGGGGCACATCTGTAACAATCATGTTGGCTGTAACAGCAAACATCCCTCTCAGTTCAGCTTCTGTCGCAGTTAAAGTAATGTCACAGCAGTTTGAAGGAGCTCAGTTAACCCGCAGGATGCAAGCCAGAATGTAAACTGTGGTTTTGAATGGTTTGTTTATAAATGGATTTGCACAGCAATGTACAAAGTTTATATTCATGATGAAGATAAAATACAACTAGCATACAGAAAAAAAAGGCTAAGTTCGATATGAGGTAGGTTCATCGGCATAAAACTTTCAAACTCTAATAAATAAAAGCAGCATCTTCAGAACTGAACATTTGGATGTTTCTCTAAAATTAGTTTTTCACAACAGAGCTAATGGAAAAAGTATGCACCCAGCATGCTGGGGAAATAGAGAGGCTTTTGTATTCCCTTGTTGATGCAAAGAACAACAGGAAAAATACTGCTTTCACAGATTTCAACTACAGCTGGCGACCAGGAAAAATATAGATATTTAATTCATTTCGGAATTTTCTCATCCTTACTCATCTTCCAAAAAGTTCTTAGTTTACCTAACATCAGTAAAAGAATAAAAAAATAAGAATATCTTGGATATAATATTCACTTCTTATATTGTGAATTGGAAGATAAGATTAGCAAAATGAAATATTGGATGAATTCAAGGCTTTTTTTCCCCAAGGTTAAGGTCTTTTCGACAACTTGACAAGCGCACTGCGTCACTGTTTGAGGGCAGAGGATTGATGCTGCAAGAAGAAAGAAGAAAGACACGGTGGAAATATGACATCTTGCCAGTGGGCTGACAGGAGTGCAGGTGAGTGCTGGTCCACTTAGAGGAGTATGGACCTTGTCAGTCAAACAAACAGCATTCTGGGCCTTGAGCATCCAGAGCCATCAGCAGTAATGTAAGTTTAGGGCAGTCACTCAACATCCACTATGTACCCTCATGCACTGAACCCATTTTTTGCTAAAGGAACCCATTTCATGAAAAGCCTAGACTACAGGATGTGGATGACTGCTATATTTGGTAAGTACCAAATGTGATGTGTAGTGGCATGTTTCCATATGTTTCTTGCCTAGGGACAAGCAGAAACAGTCATATTCAATAAATTAAAATAGGCTTTCAGACTGTCATTTGTCAGATTAAAAGTACTTATTGAAAACAATTTAAACTGGTATTAAGCATACGTTTAATTCAACCAATATTTCTGTATTTTTATTTTAGTTTTTCATTGATCTGATGTAATATTCTAATTTTAAATGCCATATTTTCATCTCAATCAAAATAAATAAAGTCTGGAAACCCCAGTCTGTTAGTCTATACAATGCGTTTAGGCTCATTGACTAGGCTCAATGAGCAATAATGTGACTAGGCTCCTGCAATAAAAGGGAGTTCTCAATAATAATCTAATTTATGGAATGGAACCATCTTTTAATCTAATACCAGCAAATATAATTTAATGATTTCAGATTATTTTTTTCTTCACATTTATGATAATTCTGTACTTTGTGTTGGTTTATCATTTTAAACAAAGTAAGCCTTGTAATTACTTTGTTAAAAAATGTGAAAGCATTCAAAGAACATGAACACTTTTGCAATGTCTGTGAATCCACTCTGAATACACAGACACATTTCTACAGACAGCTGACATATTGGTTGACATCCACCTTTGTGCCGTTTTAAAGACCAACAGGTCTACATGAAAAAAAAATGTAAAAATCAAAAAGCACAACCAATCCAGCTGGTTGAGAAAGACTGGTTCAGTTCACATAGAGCAGCCAAGAGGAACAGATTGCTTCTGCTCCATATGATCACAGTAAGGACTGGTCTGAAAGGGGTCTTTGTTTGCCCATGGGGGGAGCTACGATGGCATGGCCTGGCCACGCAGGGTGGCATGTGTTTGGCGCAAGTGTGTTTGGGGATGTTGTGGGAGGCAGCACATTTTGCTGCAAGCCCTTCCCCACCTTGACTTTACTACTTCCACTCATGCCAATCTGGAAAAAATGATATTATTCCATGTAAAGGCATGCAGCAACCTTCAGTGGGTTTCAATTTTTTTAAAGAAATCCAGAAATATAAAAAGGTTTTGATTTTTACTGCTCATGAGTTGATTTGAAGGAAAACAAACAATCAGCTACCACACACAGCATCTGGAAGTCAAGAATTCATGACAATCCACGGATATACAGCTAATCATAAACACGTTGGCTGCATATTTGAAAAGCTAAACAACACTGCTTCATGCACACCCCTATTACAAACTATTACAAATACATTTACTACAATATACATCTATTACCTTATAATAAACCACCCAGAGTGCAGGAAGAGCCAGTGACTGAACAATGTGCCTTGTCAACAATCTTTGCAGACTCTGCCGCTCCTGTTATGCTCTAGATGGATGAGCTGGAACGTGTTGAAGTTCTCATTACCTATTAGATGAGCACTTCCTTAGTCAGCAAAGTAAAACTGCAAGAGGAAATATGCAGACAGAGTTGTCAGCAGGCTTTATGGCTCTTAGGGAATTCAGGGTGCCCACTAAGAAAATAAAAAGGCTGAAGGACAAGAAATATGGATTCCCTGTTGTACAAAATATGTACCCACAAGACTCAGTAACGTCTAAAAAGAACAAAGTGGGACATTTCACTGTTTTGTATTGAATTGAAAAAAATTCTGTCTGTTTTTATATATTTGCTGATGAAAACTTGATTCCTTTGAACAGTTTCTTGTAACATTTCATTCATAGCAATAGAAGATTTGAGCTAGAAACCCGATCCAATATTGATATTGGAAACCTATCCGATATCTGGCAAAAAATCGAGTATTGGATTAGATTGCCATACACGCACACTGTTAGAAGGACTCCATTCCAACATTTAGTCCGACCCATATATATATATATATATATATATGTATATATATAAATGTCATCATGCATGATGGATGGAGCCTTTTTGTAATGGTGTTGAATCCCTGGAAATTCAAAATAAGGGTGCATAAATGCATCTTAAGACAACTGATGGATTACATCTAGCGAGTTTAGGGATTTCCTCCTTTGATCCTAATTAAACTATTGTCTATACTAATTCTGATGAGATCCTCTTCAGTCATCCAACACTGAGTCCTTGAAAATTCCTTGTTGCGTAATAAAAAAATCCTCCAAACTTTTCAGCCTTGAGAGAAGTGAATCTTCAGCAAACCACCAGCCTTGAGCGTAAACTGCTGATCTCATTAGCACCATGAAATCGGGCTTTTTAATGATCGGGGGGCCCGACCAGCCCCCCTCTCGCATCACGACATCCATCTGCTCCACTGGGATTCAGTCCTACTCTTTAAACTGTGAGCCCACTGGAGCATCATGGCTGGATTAGCAGAATCTGCTTATGCTGCAACCTTCAGGCACTAATTACTGCACTAGAACAAGCAGATTTTCAGCCGCAGGCTGTAGTGCTTGCTGTACTGGACTGAGACTTGTTCTCGTTTTCCAGTCCTTACTGGTATGCTGAGTATTGGAAAACTAAACTGGATATACACTAAGATGGAGAAATTAAGACAAACTGAAATATAAATATATCTACAAACATAATGAATACATTACAAAAAAAATAATAGTTTCCTCAAAAATAGCCATTCTGGAACAATGCTCGCAAAGAGATGCTGTATAAAGACAAAGCAATGAAGAATGAAGTTGCTGCCATGGTGATCAGGTGCCACAGCCCTGCAAAACTGCCAACATGTCCATGTCAGATTGAATCTTGGCAATAACCTTGAAACATTCAGCCAACTGCTCTTCACACCAGCAGTATTTTTCCAAACATGCAACATGACAGACAGTGCAGCAGCATCTTCTCGATTCTAAAAGTAGAATATTCTTCTATAATCCTCTTGGGTTAGCAGTTACATAAAATATCTTGATTGAGAGAAATAATCCACCACCAAATATGGGAACAAGGTCACAGTGGAAGAGAAAAATCTCTGGAGTGGGCTGCTATCTCAACATTGCCAGACTATGTAGAAGGAGGTGGAGAAGATAGTAGAGAGCAACGAAGGACAGTTAGGCCAGCAAAAACTACACTCTTGCTGCATTTCTCTTTCATTCGTGGAAGATAAAAGTTTTAGCCAAATGAAAAAGTATCTTTGAGAATAAGGGCAGGGAAAGATAATTCTATGTAAAGAAGCTTTAATTGTGGCCCATGTATAATTCTCTGTGGATTAAGTTTTGGCTGCCTTGCTACGACCATATTCTCTTAAAAGATTTACTCCAGTGATTCCATCACTCTGTCTCAGGCGCTGCTGAACTGAAATATTTGTGACTGAGCTTAAACAGTATAATATTGTTCATTTGACAAGCTGCTGTGCCCCCTCTTGCTGCCTCCCCACAGTGACTCATCAGGCAATAACCTTGACAAACAACCTTCAACACCCACACTCCACATAGCAACACTGATAAGATTTACAAAGTAATTTAGAGCTGACTCTCCTCCATCTGTCAGCTTCCCAATTATATAAGTTTCCAAGCATTTATGTGCGCCCGTAATTCACTCAAGAGTTATTTCTGACTCCAGGTAATCAATGCTGGTGGCAATCTTATGGTGTATCTGGATTGTTATTAAAGCTGTGCAGACTGATGATCAGATGCCAACCTTCAGTCTGACACAACGGAAGGTGGTGCTATCTCTTTGTATCAGTACTAAAACGAATGACAATGGGATTGCGAGTACTACTATTGTGTTCTCTTAGCAGTATTCAAGATGACAGCGTGCAGAGAGAAATGCCAAGCACTGATTTGTGGGATAAATCCAGTATTAAATTATTAGCCAACAATCTATGTGCCCGTTCAATCTAAACAAAGTGCTCATGAATGCAATACCTCAAGTACTTGCAACATGGAACTGTAGTTATTGATAAGGCATCAGGTTTGAGAAATGCCGGTGTTGCAATGACAGATTTCAAGTTTTATTGTGATTTTAAGTACTAAACCAAAAACAACGTTGAGAATAATTGTGAAGTAAAACCAAAATTATACACATTTTTTTAACAATTGTCTAAAACTACAAATCTGAAAATCATTTTTATTCATCTACATCCACCTTATATCCCCACATAATGTCCAGTGCAAATGGTCAAATTTGAAATTTGGACTTGTTTTTTCTACAGTGACAAGGAGAAAACCTTAGACATAGACAGACATAGCTGAAACTGCATCAAAATATGTTTCTATAAAGCATTAAATCAGATTTGAATACAAATGAATGCCATACTTTAGAAATTGTGTGTTGCAAAGCTGTAAGATTAAGATGGATCTTCTGGGTTAAGATTTTGTACATGAGGCAGAATTTACCCATAAATTGTGTCCAAAAGTGATCACTACACCAATAGAAAGATCTATTACATATGAAGATATCGTCTCACAATTTATTCCATATTACTATTCCAAAGGAGTCTTGTGCCCTAGACAGCTTGGCAGAGCCATGGAGAGATATGCAAGCCTGATGGAGATAAAGGACGCATTAAGAAGAAGCAATAAATAATAACAGTTAATGTGAGGATGGGCAAGAATTTTGAATCAAAACGGTTAAACCTCTTAGCTTTCATGCAGAATATAAATGGTATGTAAAAACAATTAAATGATAAAGTAATCAAGACAAATTTAAAATATTTGAGATAATTCTCAGATCATTCTGGTCCATAGCGGTCAGTAAACTATTCTTGAATTTGGTTCTGGCAAGCTCAGTTTTCTCTGTACTATCCATGCTTCATAAACTGCTGGGAGTCTATAAGCACTAAGAATATAACTTTGAAACAGAATATATATATAATCTAATAATATTGCATTTGATTTTGGGAATTTTTTTTGTTTATATCTACGTGTAGATACCATAAAAATATAGCATTTTTACTCAAAATTACGACGCAGTGACATTTCCTGATTTATAAACAAAAGTAGAAATCATAATTGAATACTTAGGTTTCTTATTCTTACCATTACAAACTTACTGTGATTATTATATATCATTTCTCACATCAGCCTTCTGGTTCCACAACAGATTTAATTAAGATGCCAGAACCAGCTAGTCCGAGGCTGGATTTACTAACAAAAGAGCAGAGAGACACTTTGATCTCAAAGTATTCTGGCTTACGGCCTCTGCCTGCAGCAGACTAAAGGGAGCAGGTCAGGGGAATGGCAAAGATCAGATCAGCAAAAGCATCTTGACAGGTTGCAGTGTTTGGCGGTCAATGCAAAGCTAAATTTAGACAAATCTTAGGCTGAAAAATGAGCAGAAAGGCTACAAGGAAAGCCTGCTCTTTAAGTCGATATTATTTGCTTTACCTCAGAAACAAAAGTCTTAATAACAAATCAAAACAGAAATATTAGATGTGAATGAGTGGGCAGAGAATTATTGACAAGAGTCTAACACAGAGGGAGCAAGCCTGACATCTCGGCAGTAATTACAGCACCATTTTCAGCACATCATTAGCTAAAGCTCAAAAATCAAAAATCTGTTCTCTCAATATTTCAGAAGGATAATTTTTTTAAGTAAATGTCTAGTCATTTCATAGTATTTGAAATTTTCTCTTGGTATAACAAATTAATTATTTATGTAGTCCTTCATTGATTATTTATCTGATTGGAACTATAAAGTGAAGCTCAATATATGTGGTGATGCACCTACTGCAAAATAATAAAAATGTTGACCCACCCTGAATTTCATGAAATCCCGAATGGTTTAAATGATGATGGTTTGACCTGGTGAGACAATATTGGTGCTCTATTTGCAGTTTTTTCTGAGTCGCTTTAGTGCATTTCTTGAATCTTTCTCGACATTTACAAAACAGTAAGCAAATTTCTCTAAACAATTCATACAAAAAGCAACGCACCATAAAAGTGAGTCTCTTTCTCAAAATCCTTATTTCATCCCTCAATAGTAAATATCTGTGTCAGTGAATACCTTGTGTCATCATGAATGTATAAGATAGTCAAATTGCTTTGCTATGTTATAAGAGATTAAAGGCGAGATTCACATTTACAATTTTATTGTAATTTATTGTCAGTACAACAACTACGATGCAAAAGCGTTTCGCAATGTGTTCACAGAAACAAGAAACTACTTTTTGATGTGCACAATGACACAATGATTTAAGATTGAACAAGTAGTTTTGAAATGTTCAATTCTTATCTGAGAAATGCACAAGGAAAAACTGAGAAAAATCAAATCTGACCAAGAATCCAGCAAACACACAAGAAACATGTAATGGAGGAACAAAAATCTACAAATCACAGGCGATAGCTACTATAAGGTAGGAAACTAACAGGAAAAAAAGCAAGTGTTCACATTAGTTACTCATGCAACATTAACAAAGCCTGCTCATGCATTGATTGTACCTCCTACAGGCCATGGCGATCCCCTGCCTTCAATGCCAATAACCATATGACTGCTTAAGATTGACAGCCAGTTCACACCCACAGGAGGAAAGATCTAAGGATGGTGTGAAGAGTATTCCTGCGGGTTTTCTGTAAAGCTCTGCTGCCACTCACCAAATATCAAATCCTCATAAATAGAGGGGGCCGGTTAAAGCCAGCTGTAGAGAAGGCCTTTCAAAGAAATCCTGAGCAGACAGGAGGAAGATTATTGGTCTTTGAGGATGGCGGAGGAAACTTTATGCTCATCACAGAAAGCGACTGAGTAACTGACTGTCAGGGTTTGGATAAACACTGACATTTTATCATAATAAAATAGGAGGAATAGTCTTAAACTGCTGAATCTTCTGATGTAGATGAACCATCATCAATGACAAACGTAACCCAATCCGCATTAAATTATTGCCCTGTATAAAACAAACATTTAATCTAATACTGTTAATCAGTGTTGGACTGATTTTTTTTTTATATCCAGGAACCAAAAGTGACAATGATAAAGGCAGGCATTAGAACTCACTAAAACAGACATTACATGTAGTCTTTCAAGCAATACGAGGGGCCTCCATTATTTAATCATAATTTGTGATTTATGGATTTCACCAGAATCTTAAATAAAAATGTTCAGTTATAAATTATGTTGTTACAAAATGTATAACTATGTACTGGTATTTTTTTCACAAAGATACTACTACACCTGTTAAGACTCGTCACACCTCAAGGACAATAGAAATACATGAAGATGTAAACATTACAATAGAACCAGCCTTCACTGACACCGATGACCATAAATATGTTTATGATTAATTATCTCTCATGCATGTAGAGGTTATTAGAAACTCTCCTCTGATTCTCCCTCTCTGCACCTGCAAAGAGAAATGACTGCTGCTAAAAATAGCTAAGCTCACCACAACCCTGACCACATCATCATCATCATCATCATCATCAGTTTTCCCCACGGTTTACCTCCTGGTCTCTGTATTGATTGTGCTGAGTCGTACTTAATTGCATTTGGATTTTCCTGTATTACATGAACCGACACCATATACATACCTGTTGGCACATAATCACTACAAACATAATGACATCATCCTGTTTCTTTTTCAGGTGTATGTAAAGCTGTATATTCTTGTTCATCTCAATAATTTTGAAATAATAGAAAACTGTAAGGTTTTTTGGGGGGGCAGGGGTCCAAAATTAAAATATTCAACATAAATTGCAAAACAGATCTGATTAGATAGCCTCTCCAGCCAAAGAAGCATACAGCAAAAAAAAAAACATCAGTCAGATGTTTCAAGCAGAACTGTAAGAATGGCATTTTGAGTTGCACTGTAAACAGTCCTTTATTACCATCAGGAGCACCTGTCACCTCCTCCCTTGGGGCAGCGGCGAGCTCCATGAACACCATTAATAAAGAGAGGAGCGCCTCTGGTGAAATAATCCCTTCCAGAGTGTAATTCAGCTGCCATATGGTACATTTCTGTCTATGCACTGAGCCAAAACAAAGACACTGCCGCCCCTAAAAGCAGCTTTTACTGTCTAGAATTTTTTGTTTGTTTGTTTGTTTTTCTACTACATTTTGAAAACTTCCAATATCACAGGTGTAATAATACATTTAGCAAAAAATAGGAGTTAATAAAAATGCTGATTTCCTTGCTTACATAACAGTGAGGTAAAATTTTTTTTAAAAAAGCCCCTGAGAAACATGAAGTCTGAGGATCAAACACACAACTGTTCAATCTGAAACCAGAGTCCGAATTTGGCCTAAAAACCCAATTTCTTTAAAGTGGTAGCTTTTTTTGACTCGTGCTAGACTTGAGTCCAGTGTCTCATAATATATATATATATATATATATATATATATATATATATATATATATATATATATATATATATATATATATATATATATATATATATATATATATATGGATCTGCTAAAATAAGCAGACAATTTTTGGAGATAGTAAAATAAACTTAATGAAGCAAAAGTGATTAGGATTGTCTTTGATTTTTAGGCACTGTAGTAGATGAAAGATGAGGACACCAGGAACATTTGCTGTGACGGCGACTGTGTAGTAAGATAAGATAAGATTTGCAGTGTTTGTAATGCTGACAAACAACATAGTTAAAAAAATTCTAAAGCTTGATGTTTTCATTACTCATTAGCTTCTCTGTAAGTGAAATCATTTTTTAGAAACAAACAATACAAAAATCCAGATTTTTTTTAAGAAAGAGGTTTGGGATTTTTTGCTTATTTTTTGTCAGATGCAATGCTCACATTGCACAGCAGATATATTTTTTAAATCAATAAACAAGTTACTAAATTCTGCATATATTCTAGTGAATTTAAAATCCTGATAACACTACAATAATATATAACACAGCTTGAATAAAAATGCTTCTATTTCTTTTGGCAAATACATTTTAACGGTAGAAATCCATTCGACAGAGAAATAAATCTGATAACAACCATAAGGTCCTGCAAAGCCATTAGAGAAATAAATAGTCTGTGAGCTAAATAACAATGAAACATTATTTATACCAGAAAGCTTTTCTCTCATTTAATGCATTCAAGAAATAAAAAATCCTAACAAGTAAACAGTCTACAGCCAGAGTAGTGTAAGACAGTCTAAAAACGTCGCACTATTGTTTCTGCTTTTAATCAGGGCACATTTGCTGATTGGAGCAGGAACCTGTAGTGGACAGCTCCTTTGTGTCTCCAGCTTGTTGTGCGTTTGTGTGCGGCCTGTCTCTTTGTCTACTTTCTGTGTGTTCATCTATCTCCTCCTCCAGAGACATGCATCTCTTGTGACTGCTGCGCTGACACACATACAGACACACACACACACACACACACGCACACACAAACACAAAGAGAAGGAAGACTGATTTGCTTGCGTGAATAGCTGTTAGTGTAATCTGCCAACACAGACGCTGTGTTGGCAGATGTAGAGTGATGGGAGATGCCCTGGCTTTTTTTGTTGTTTTTTATGCTAAGATGGAGCAACTATTAATTAGCATAATGCACACAGATAGTGCTAACATACAAACAACGCTTTTAATAAGGAAACCTGTCTAACTTCCCATTGAGAAATACAAGTGTTTCTCGGGAGGATGTGAGTGGGTGGCAGATGAGACTTGGATGAACGTATCTACAAGTATTTTGTCAAGCTTTAAGTAACAAAAATCAGAATCGGTATATGTTATTTTGATATAATGATACATCACTACACATGATTACTAAACTGGAAAAAAAAAAAAAAACTCTTGTCTTCCCAAATTTCAGTAGATGATTTAATTGTTTGCCATGGGATACCTAAAAGGCACCAACCGCGTTCACGTTCTCTATCACAGACGTGATAGATGACTAATAAGGGAAGGAGTCAAACAGACATGTGAACAAAGCTCCTCTGTTCAGCTAAAGAGGCTCTCTTCATCAGTAAGAAGGTGACTAAGTCTTAAGAGCTGCACACTTATCGATGAGGGTGCAGAGGGGGTTTCCTAATGAACTCCTTTTTTTAAGGTACGGAACAATACCAGAAACCTTTGTTCTTGTTGCAGATCATGCCTCTTTAAAGAACATTCTTCCAAATATTGACACTTTAGTTTAGGGATGCACTATGTATCTGCATTAACATTGGTATCAGTGATTGTTTAACATATCAGTACAGGTCCCATAAGTAAAAGCGACCCGATATTAAGAACTGGTGTTTATTTCCATCCTTTTTACGTTTGTGTGTTTGTGTTTGTGTGTGCATGTGTGTGTCAGTAGGAGGATGGGAGGAGGCTTTGGCTGTCATAAGGTGGGATTGAGGTGGTGGTGAGGAGAGACCCTGAGACCCAGGTTATGGTGATGATAATGGTGGATTTAATGAAGAGAAGAAACTCAACAGTCCAAAAACAGGCAGGCAGCACAGCAGAGCGGAAAACACAGAGGCTCAGAACCGGTAGCAACTGACCTAAAACTAGGACTGACACGATGAGCTAAAGCCGGCACAGGACTATACAGTTCAACTGTGCCAGCAGACCAAGACACGTTTAGACAACGACGACAATTGACAAGGACCCATCGAAGAACACACACAACAGGTGAGACTAAATACACATGGGGTAATCAGGGGAACGAGACACACCTGGGAAACAATCAATGGGGAAAAAACGCAAAGACAGAACTCACAGGGAACAGGATAACAGAAAACTCAAAAATAAACACACAGAAACACAGATTGTGACATTGCTGTGTGGCATTTGTCTGGGCATATGACAGAGATTGTGATGCTGTCATTAAGAGATTGTCGAGTCGGGGTGCCTATGTCCAAGTCCATCCAGACTCTTTCTGTATGTTGTTAAACAATGGTGGAATAACCTACCAAGCACAACTGCAATCTTTCAAGGGGTAGTATTATGTAAAATCGACTTTTTTGAGCTTTATAATATGTTATAATGTCATTGTCTCATTAAAAACAAACTTCACAGAGCTTCCCTTCCCCGGGACTCTCCGATTCAGCTCCTTCAAACTAGCGTCAGCAGCAACTAATACACACCTGGTGGACTTGCACATCTGCTGAGCTCATCAAATGAGCTAGTATTCAGTGAAATGCTTAACAGAGGTGTGATGTATTGATGACTTTCTGAATACTGCTCTTTTAAGAAACTCTTGAGCACCCAGCTCTTCGGAGGGCATGTCCTGTCCCACCTAGTCTTATCTGTTTCTGTTCATCGTTCAATGCCTGTACTCTATTTCTACATTGTACCGACTAATCTTCATTTCAAGTAACTTATTGTTAACTTTGATAATAAATGCATTGTTATATTGCAGTAGTAGTAAGTATATGGGCTGAATTTTATATAGAGCATTTCCAGTTATAACGACTACTCAGAGCGCTTAACACTGTAGAGCCACTCTCACCCAATTGCACTCACAAACACATTCATACACAGACATGCAGATCAATAGGTAGATCAATAGAGGTTAAGTGCCTTGCCCAGGGGCCCAACAACATTGAGCAGACAACACACGGATTTCTCAAGTTTCTCTAAAACATGCTCAGAAATCTTTGGATAACTGTTGTTATCAGGAAACTATGGTATCTTCATTCATCTACAATGAGCAGAACCGCATAAAATACACAGTACATTGTTAATTAATGAATTCAGATTTTTTTGTCTCTTTTTGAAATACTTATGGGACACTATACCATCAAAGTCTTTACTGAAATCAGATTATTTAGAAATTAGTCATATCTTGTCTTTTAAATGAAAGACAAATAAATTATTAAGAAATTAATAATGTATACATGTACTTATGCAGAACCACAAACCTTGATGAAATACAGATGAAGTCTTAATAAAATGCACAACACAACTCAAATAATCTAATAATATATAAGGTCCTGGCCAGCACCAAAACAGTAATCTGTATTCACAGATGCAGAGGCAAAACTCAACACAGACAAGATAGTTGTCTGAGGTGACAAAAGCAATATGAGCAACAAAGGTGAAGATGCAAAAAGGAAGAGAGAAATGGCACTAATTATTATTTTTTTTTTAATCTTGCAGTGAGACTGTGTGCAGCTGAGCTATGAACTTCACGATTGAGGCAGAGACAAAAGGAGTGGCCCATGGAGCAGATCAGGGCGGAATGAAAGTAGGACAAGGCAGGAGGACATCAGGGAAAAAAGGCCCTCGTAATGTAACAAATGTCCTTTTATGATACTTTAAACTTGAGGGCCACAAAGCTGTTGCTCTCTTTTTCAAACGTCTGGAGCTGCTTGGCCATGTCACGGCTGTCAAAACCCATCTGATGTTAGTTCGGCACCTGGCCTATGGGCTGGTTTACACCCATGTTAGTGTTCATTTCCATCACAAAGGAACTTTAGTGGCACTGTAGAGTATGCCCAAGGATTAAGAAACAACTACCATATTGGTTGAGAAAAATATTTTACCATGAAAAAGTTTAAACTTAGAAATTAAGAGCAAAGCTGCACTATGTTAACCTTATGTGTTAATAAATCTGCTGCACTTCAACTCACCAGCACTTCCGACTGTTCTTATGCAACGTAAGACAAAGTACGTCACTGCTGTTTGTGTTTAAGTGTACTATGAACCTTTTCCTGTGTTTCCTCATTAGTCTGCAGAGGCACACGGGCCTGGAGTTTAGAGAAAGACAAAGGCTGGAGTCTCTCAAACAAGAGAGAGAGAGAGAATGAGTGAAAGCTCCAAGGCCTGTGGAAAAACAGCAGCAGGGTGATGATGGGCTAGCTTAGAAGGAAGAAGTGAAAACAGTTCTGTAAAATTTGTTCAGTTTAGCAGTAAACCTTGCTTTAAAAAACCACTCAGTAAAATAAAGTGCCACAATCAGTTTCACCTACTTTATTGCAAACTACGATGTAACTGGAACAAATATGATTCACAGTAAAACAACTATAGCGTTCTGTGTGTGAGAGCACTGCATAGGTTTTTAGATTTTAAAAAATGTGTAAAGGTCGTTTATGAAGAGGTCCAGAGCAGATTAATTAAGTTAGATTTATAAAACACCCATCAGCCACCAGAGAACAATCACCAAGCACATATATTGATGATGGATCCATTCAAACCAGTTTGTCCCGGTGTGTTGTATGTGCATGGTTAGGTGTAAGCTGTTGTGTGCTGGCCACAGAAGAAGGAAGTGCTTTTCCAGGGCAGCATTTATGAAAACGATATGTGCACAAAATAATCTGACTGAACACAACCTAAAATTCAATTTAGGATTTTGTTTACTCCAAAAAATACTAATTAAAATCTCTTGGATGTAACCATTAGCATTCTGTTTGATTGTAAGCTATACACTTCCAAAGATACCAGCTGGTATCTGATTATGTCTTAGCCTTTTATATCACTCCTCCTGTACATTAGGACAGGACTTACTAACACCCATTATTATTCATAAACTTTAACCTTAAAGTTTTTTTTTAATTCTCTTTTAAATAAGGTACTTTCCAAACTGGTTTTCCCCAGTAGTTTAAATGTGGAGTTCCACTGAGTCATGCCAACTCATTTGCAAGGCTGCTGCAGTATGTAAATGCAACCAACAAGCTGTGCAATCTGTTCGTGATACTATAGCTCCAGGCTTGGTCCTTGTAAAAAAAAAAGTTGCAGTGCCTCTGCTCTTTTCCACCTTTCTAATTAGCAGAGTGGTCACAGCACAGATTTACTGCTCTGGTAGGGTGTTTAATAATCATGCTTTCAGGTACGGCATAATGACCTCGGGCTCTACTTTGTTTCTCTTTGTCACACAATACATCTCAGAAAGGACAATGGAGGGCTCAGCAGACTGATCCCGACATGCTGACAGACTGCCTCCAGGCTGCCCACACACTCACATTCACGCATTCATCCAACCACAAGGCACGCTGGGGAATACAAGAGGGCCCTTTGGTAAGAGGGACCTGAGCAGGGTCTGCACTCTTATGTAGCAGTCTGATCTAAATATCGTAAAGAGTTGTGGATTGTAAGGTCGTGTTTCATTTCTGTAAGTGTACACCAAAAGTCGTTTGACATTGTGTCTTCAGATAAGCACGGTCATAAATCCCAATGAGCCAGTGCAGGTCACGCAGAGCTTAATTTCCATGAAATACTCTGCTGTACAGCAGCACTATGTGAGAGGCCACATTGAAACACAGGAGCTTTCTAATAAACACAGCATCCAAAGGCACTAGCAGCTCTTTCAACACCACCGTCCAGCATTCTTGTCACCAGCAACTAATGACCGGCAAAGTGCGACTGGCAAAAGTCATCTTTCATATCAACTCCCAATGGAGGAGTCACAATGTTTCTGACAGGAGTTGCTATTTAGATACAAATTGAAGCAATTCTTAATTACCACAAATCATGCTTCACAGGTTTCAGCCAATCAGCTGTTGAGCACAAATGCTGGTAAAGAGACGTGACATCCCCTGAGATCCTATCTCATGAAACATTTAGACAGAAATCGGCCACTACGAGGAATACACATAAACAAACATTTCCATTCTGCCATTGTATGCGGGCTATGCTGAAATATTATACTTTTGTCATTGGTATATGTGTGTCCAGAAGGCAAGGAGGAACAATATGTAGCATGTGCAGCGTCTGTGCATGTCCTGCTTCAACTTTGGTTTCCAGTTTAAGATTCAAAAGTGTGCACGAAAGCTTTAAGACATAGGCAAGACGGACACCGTCACAATGTTTGGAGACTATTATCTTGAACCTTCTAATTTGAGATTTTGATTGCGACTATCTTGCTTTTAAACAGATCAAAGATTAAAACTGGTTAGATTCAGAATCACACAGATAGTTGTATCAATTGGGTACAGAATGACGTAAACAAGTAATTTTTTAGAGGATAAGTTGAAGACATGTCATCAGAATACATTTTATCTTGACACACTTCATTCACTAGCCTTTCCCCTTTAAGTTAATTCCTTATCCCATTAACATTTTCAAATGTCTTTTTATATAAACTTATCTGTGGGATAAAATAAACGAAAATCATCATACTTTAAGATGAAGGAAATCAATGCAACGCAAAGTAAAACAACAATTTTGTCAAAAAAAATTCACTGATTATAAAACTGATCATCTAAATTAGCTTTGGATGCTTTTAATTTTATTCTTCACACTCTTCTTCCAAAAAAGAGAACTAAAAGTAGATAAGAGATATGTTGGCGCTGAATGTTTCCAATGTATTCAGAATAAGAGTAAAGAATACATCTTTATTTTCACATGAAACTGTAGGTAATCCAAATAACTCCCAAGTGTCAAAAATACTGCCAGGAATTTCTGTTATCTAAAGTTATAAGACCGGGTTGTTTAATGGGAACAGTGGGGCAGTTTCAGGAATGTCTGAGCTGATGTGGACAGATGACCACTTGTGTCCTCTCATTCCAGTATGGAAGGAACCAGTGCTTGCCAGTAGTTTTATAAGAGGTCCTGACCACTGAGTGATCCCACAATTTCTCAGCGTAACTGCACAGTCACCGGAGCAACAGCTGAGGCACTGGCATCCTGCTTCAAAGTGAAGCACCCCTCAATACACAGTGTCCCATCCCCCAGTGGTCTCCACTCAAGATGTCTGCACAGCTCCAGATAATGTTCAAAGGTTTTCTTTATTCAAGGCACTAACCTGGAAAGCACTATTCTTTTCTCGTCTCCTCATTTTTTGCCGAGGTAAAATAGATTTACAGAAAAGAACTGCTTATTATACAACCAGAAAAAAAAACACATAGTAGAATTTATTGTGTACATTATTACTTTCAATCTTTGTCATTAAGTTCTTCAGTACAATTTTCATTTAAGAAAGCTAATTGCATAATTGGACACATGGAGCGAAGGTTACTGTCATCCAGAGATGTAAGAATCAATCAGTCTATGTCCTCTCTGTCAATTAATACTGTAATATTTTCCAAGAAATCCACCTATGCATATTTGAGCGTAACTATTACAACTTAAAGACACAACAACAACAAAAACATATAGACACCACTGTTAGAACATTTTACAGAACTGTTATGAGAATCTCTTCAGAATAAGAGTAATAACATGATTTAATATCTTGATACACTGTGCAGACACTCTCTCTGCACTGATGAAGACTAACTCACCTAAATGCTTAAAGTGGCTGACAAGGCAGAAGAATTGGACAGAGTGAAGTGTCTCGCTGAAGGACACATTGACTGAGACAGACAGAGCTGGGGTCTGAACCAGAAACTCATTGGTTATTAAACAGACTTCCACCACCATTTCCCACCATATGAGAAAATGAAATCAACTTCTGCTATCACAAAAGTAATGGAAGATCTAATGTGTTGAGATTGAACCTGATAAGATTTGACAATGGAGGCAAAATGATCAGGATTTTTTTTAGCACTTAATGCTTTACAAAATGTCCCACTTTTTCTCATGTGCGGATATGTGCAAAAATAACATTTGCCATGCAATAATTGTTTACTAATGCACCCCAGGTATCACAATTTCACACTTAGGATGTCAATAATATATTTAACCTATTGAATGGAGTCTCTGCTGTCTGTGCCAACACTCGATAGAGCATCCATACCAAAGCTTACAAAGAGTTCAAGAAGCACAGCGGGGAAAAAGCAGTGCCGAAAATTTTAAAAATTGCATGCGATATATCACAAAGGCCATCTTTAATAATAATAACAAATCTTGTGCAGCCGTGTGTGGCAAAATAAGAAACAGAAAAATGAGTAATGGTACTTCAATAAAAACTATTTTGAATGAAAATTCAAAACCCGTTAAATATGCAGCATGCTTACTGAAGAAAAATAGCAAAAATTTTGAATATGTATTCAGTGTTTTTATTGGGCTTACCCAATGTATTCAGTTAATCGTTTTTTATTAGGAAACTGTTAAACAGTTGATTGTGCTCCGCAGATCGACAGAAATCACAAAGCAAAGAAGGCCTGAAGCGCTTCATTCAACCTGCAGCTTGGATGGTGTCTACTTCTACTGGCCTACGTAATTATAAGTGTTCACTTTTCTACCCTCAGCATATTGGAAATCTCTATAATTTATTAAAGTAAAGCTAAGGTTCATCCAGCATGGCTGAGAGTGCACTAAAAAGATGGGTGCATTTTCTGGCCAACTGGTAAAAACCTCCTATGTCCTGCTGAGTCAAATTTTATACTTACAAATTCTACTGAAGGTATCTATAACATGCAGGAGACACAAGGAGTAACTAAAAATATTAAAAGGTAGGAAATTCAAGGCAAGACAATGGTAGGATGATGAACTAAGCCAGGGGCAGATATAAGAATGAAACCATTAAAAAAAAGTTTTGGCTGAGAGTGCGATGGAATCAAGTATCTACTGGAAAAAAGCTCACTGCACTCTGAAAACGGGCTAGGGCAAATACAGAAGCAGGACAGAAAGAGACTGGAACACAGAGAGAGAGAGAATAAAGTGTGGCTTTGAGAATCTATGACCCGCCTCTTACTTTGCATTCCCCAGTCTCAGTGTCCTGATATCCAGCTTCTTTTGTTTTGTTTTTTTCCTTTCCTCTGGCAGGCCATAAAACCTGGAGGGAAGCAACTAAATGTGGAACACACATAAGTAATGTGGCCAGTCAGGTGGATTATCTTGCTCCCTTACAGGACGGGTTTTGACGGAAAGATAATCAGGATGCCAGACAGTCACGGCAGAGCCAGAGCATTCTCCTGTTTCACTCTGCTCCCTGCTGCCCCTCCATCCACTCTGGTGACGTCAGCTACCCGACTCTGCTGCAAACAGCACACCTGCTGGTATCACAGTCCATCTGGCTCAGCTCCATCACTTGCTCAGCTCTCCAAGCACAAATACAGGTCTGTTTACAAACTAGGCGCACTCCCGCAGCACTACAGTAAATTTTGTGTTCGTTTCACCCTATCTTATTGGGGAGAAAAGGAGCAATTGCAGTGTATAACCTGTTGACAACATTGCAGTGGCAAGACTTATTAATATCAGCGTTTCATTGTTTGACAGGTGCAAAGATCTATTTGTGGTGTGCAAAGCGTCTCTAAGGATGGCTTTTCCCATTTCTTACAACTGAAAAGCATCAACATACAAACTGAAACGTTTTTGCTAGAAATTGAAGTGACAGGTCCTCTCACCTGCTTTTTTGTCTAATCGGCATGAACACAGAACCTGCACAGTTATCAAAGCAAGGCTGTCATAGGCAAATGGCTCAGAGAAGAATTTTGAAAGATTGCTGGCTTGTTTTAAGTTTCAAAGCAGCATGCTTTCTCTGAGAAAATCCAGCTTTTCTACTTGGTTTTTTTTTTTCAAAAATAGATAAATATATGTGACAGCCACACTTCGATAACACATGGTACATTTTGGAAGAATGTAGATTAGCAAAGTGCAACTTCAGAGTTATTTTATTGAATTCCCTAGAGTTGTAGTGATACAATAATCTCATAATATGATACGATACACGATATTCTGTTCACAATACAATATATATTGTGATATTCAGCAAACGATACAATTCAATACACTTTTGCGATTTTCTGAACGATTTTAGAGGGACGGAGTGATTTTGGTGACATTTTGTGACTGTTATAAAGTTGGATTGAATTAATTTAACTGAAAACTGATTAAAAGCACCAACTACACAATACTTGGCTCTGGTTGGACACAGACTTAAAGTCAACAGCTGGACAAAATGAATCAAAGAAGTGGTGAGAAAACATGTTTCTTTTAATTGAAACAGTACAAACTGTAGCTTACATGCATTTGTAAAGTAAAAAAAGTGCACCAAGTACCAACTCAGTATGATACCTCTTTAACCTTCACTTAACATCTGAAGGAATCACTCTAAGCATGATGACCTAATCTCTCTCCTGGCAAAGTAAGCAGTGAGTGAGCAAGGTGACAGTTTAATGTTACGATACTTGCATATGAATATCGATTTTTTTCTAGGAAAGAAAATATCGATATATATCGCAAAATTGATATTATTACACAGCCCTAGAATTGCCTTTGTCTACTTAACGTGTGTAACTAATGGAAAACTGAAAGGACAAGCGAAAACCAGTGGCAAATAAACTGACATAAAATGGGAGACGCATCATTTAAACAAATATGGAAACGCATGCTTTCATTACATATCAACAACCATCTTAAAGCAACTGGTTTTTAGGTACCATGAAGCAAATGTATGAAGTGCTACAGTACAAACATGAAGAAGAATAATTGACTCTGGTCACACATGACCAAAACCAAACTTTCTAACCTTCTGAAACACAATATGGTGTGGCTGTCTACACATCATTCAGATCACACACGGCAATGGAAGCATCATGCTGAGGGAAATGCTTTTTGTCAGCAGAGAAACCAGTCAGAGTCCATGGAAATAAATACAGAACAATCCTGCAAGGGAACCTTTCATAGTATGAAAAGGCAACGACCCACAACATACAGCCAGAGCTGTACAGGGAGACAATCTAGATCCAAACTGAAAATCTTGCGTCAGGACTTAAAAAAAATCATAACGTGTCTTCTCCACTCAATACGAGCTTGAACTATTTTGTAAATAATGAGTGAAAACGACATAATTCTCATTGACGGTTAAAGCAACAGTGGGAAGGTAAATGCCTCCCTCCACTGCAGATTTGTAAACACGCTGCACTGTTTTTGGGTGTTTTTGGTGGGAGTTAACGCCAGCATCGTGGCATTCAGGCACTGACTGATCCTCTGTTCAAACACTCCGACAGGAGCAGACACAATTGCGGCTCTATTCGGTCCTCTGCGGAGCGGTCGACAGGTGACTAACCTGAATGGTGCACGTATATTCCGAATCGTCCAGCAGCCTGACAGTGCAGCTGTATTCCCGCTCCAGATTCCTGAGGCTGCCACTCATGAATCGGCTCAACATCTTCTCCACAGATTCGCCTCTGCGTCTACGGGACCAGAACAATAATAAAAAAAAAAACTCCACACCAGCGTGCGAGTGAATGTCACACCGAGCGCACTCCCCGCCGGTCCCCTAAACCGCCAGCAGCCGCGTATTCAGCCACCATTGTTGTCCCGATTAAGTTTGCTTTTCAGTGGGGGGCGGGGGGGGGGGGGGGGGGGGGGTCCGTGTTGTTAAGCGCAAAATCCAAAGGATGCCCGCATCCAGATCCGGAGCCAGATCCAGGAGGCAGCTCGGGGGATGGTGTGTGTGTGTGTGTGTGTGTGTGTGTGTGTGTGTGTGTGTGTGTGTGTGTGTGTGTGTGTGTGTGTGTGTGTGTCTGTGGTCGAGCGAAGGATTATCTCTCACCATTCACCGCTGCCACTTCGGCAGGCGGGCGGGTCCCAATGCAAACTGACGTCAAAGTGAGCCAACAGGAGAGTGAGGCGTTTTGTCTGTGTTTTAGGATTATTTCCAATACTGATGGGGTTTTTTCAACGCTGCAGCTTCTCTGACACAGCTATCTGTATATAGCCACAATACAGGTTTACAATTCCCCCCCTGTACTCATTACACTATTATTTTTACCCAGATTCGGTCACCCAAGAGAACCAAGACTCTTTTGGGTCGAGATATAAATAAATGATTTTGTGTGGGATCAAAACCATGTTTAAAAATACATCCTTGTAAGGAGTTACGCGCAAAATAAATATATTTAAAACAAACTACCAGTTTGATTTTATGGTTTGCAATCAACCCTCACGAGGTTGACCCCCAAACCCCTGACCTTAGGTGTCTCAGCGATTCATGTTTCTGTGTCACAGAATGAAAATGAAGTGGATTGGTCTGCCACCTGCAGGTCGTACATTGAAGTTGACCTGGAATTAACTGATGTGTGTATTGGAGCACACATCAGTCGAATTAATTGTCGTTATTTTGTACCTAATTAATGTCACCATGAGACTACCATAGAGGAGAAAGCTATTTAATATTTTTTTTTTCAAAATGTAAATGACGGTTAATTTTTATTAAGTTATCTGGGATAGACAAAGTAGGCGACACACACAAATACTAATGCTGTGCCCTACAAAAGTTCCCATTAACAATAAAAATGTAGCAAGATATGTTCAGAAAATAATATTTTTGCAAATGAAAAATGATGCCCGGAAGACTTTGAACTTCCTTGCCGTGACCCGGATTCGAACCGGGGTTGCTGCGGCCACAACGCAGAGTACTAACCACTATACGATCACGGCGAGCTACAGTCGGAGCTGGGGACCCGAACTTCAGATCAGGGAATATGTATCAATGGTCCAATTATATAACAGTCAGCTGTGTGCACTTCGAAAGTTAATTTGTTTTTTTCTGACTTGCTGCACATCGCGATTAGATACTCTTCAAAATATATTGTAGCTTTACTTCAATTCGCTTCTAGATGAAAGTAAAACCCGATAATCTTTTGACGCTGTTACCAGATTTTGCAACTTTGGCTAGCCAATGATACATTTAGTAGCCAGATAAATGCCCAAACATTTCTCTTTCATGTGAATAAATGCGGTTAATAACTTAGAATATTGTTACTATTGTTAATAAATAATATTGTAAAATTATTATACCAAATAATTCGTTCTAAAATAATGACCTTCTTTTTTGTAATAAGTGATTTTGGTATTGAAATCACCCCCTTTTTATTGCCAAGGTGATGTAGGCAAAATTACATTTGACAAAAAAATGACTTGGGTCATTTTGACGAATTGTAAATTGATGATTTTTGTCACAGTGCCTTGCAAAAAGTATTTATATTCATTGGTACTTTTTCACATTTTGTCTCGTCTTTTTCTATAAATGCTAATTATTTAATTGGGTTTGGTCTACTAGTAAACCATTATAGCTGCCTTACTATATTCCTTGTCCTTATGTGAACCCTGTCTCAGTCAGCAGTTTTTTGCAACCTCTAAAAAACTGCAGGAGTTTACTCTGTATTCAGTTCCCTCCATCTTTTCATCAGCTCTGAGCAATTTCACTATATTTCTGCAAAAGCAAAACATTTCTATAGCATAATGCACCATTGCTTCTAGTGCACTAAATTGTTAACAGATTATCTCACTTGATCTGTGGACATGTGCAGCTCCACCAGGGGGTGCAGTGAGCCTTTTTACTACTTCCCTGGATTAGGTAGATAAGTACGTCTTTGTTTGGTTTGTAGTTGTGCAATACATTTCCTGTGCTTGAATCACTTGTTCAAAGTCTGGGAAATTCTTTTAAAACCCATCCCTGCTTTAAACCTCTCCGCAACTTTATAACTTTGACCTTTCTAAATGATCTCAAGACCTCCCTCATGAAATAAGCTAACCACTCGGTATCCAAAAACGTACAAATTCCCTAATGAAAAACAGGTTTTGCTAACATTTTTGACTGTCAGGGAGACATTAAAGTCAGCTTACTTCTGTGGTTTAATTGTTCAAAAACAAACTGAATGAGAAACCTCCTTGTTAAGAGAAACTACAGTATTTATTCTTATGTTAAAACAAAACTATACATCACAATATTTTCTAAAGTTCCACAATGCAGAGATTAAAGTAGTAATGTTTATGAGATAAATTATTAATGTCTTCAATAGGCCAGCCAGCTTGCCACAGAAATAAAAAGTGTTCTTCACATGAAAAAAAAAATCAAAAATATTACAGTCATGTTTTAAATTTCTTTACGTTTATGTATTTTATCCATTTATGTTCTGCAATGAAAATGAACATAAGCAGAGAGTATAAATCTTTTAGGTCTACTGATTATCATCAATTACAGACAAAATGCATTATCAAATACTGTAAAAAAAAAAAAGGAAAGAAAAAGCTTTTTTACAGTATTTACTCGGATGGTCGGAAATCCAGCAGTTCATTCTCGTCGTTCTCTTCAGGCTCATTGCTCCATGTAGTTGGCGTTTTGGCAGCGCACTCTGCCTTTCTGGTGAAATGTCGATGCGGAGCAGCCAGATTCGGATGCTGCTGTGATTTGCTGTGTGAAATGTTGCCCGTGGTTTGAGCTGTAGCACCGTTTGTTTTTTTGTCTCTTGTGTGATTCTCCCTGTATAGCTTACAGGACGCAACCAGAGGCTTTCCAATGTCCACCTGCTGGCTTTCTGTGTGCCGCACATTACTGTCCTTGTGAGTATAGTGTAGATCCACCTTGAGTACTACTGATTCCTATCAAAAATGACAAAGGAATCACACTCATTGTAAAATAAATGAATGAAATGTTAACAGAAAGTGAAAAATATATATATTAGTGACTACATACCTTCAGTTTCTGGAGAGAGCAAAGTCTTAAAGTACAGTCAGGGTTAAAAGTTTCATTTATTAGTAGTGAGTCCATATCATCCGAGCGACCCGGCCTGGAAAATATGTCTTCCATCGGCTAAGGAATGAAACCATACAAATTGTGATTAATATTACATGTGTTGAGCAACTACAACGAAAATATTTGCTCTACATCACCCTGGCAAATTCAGAAAACAAACTAACCACAAGATGGCAGTATAATCCGAGATTACACATACAGACAAATACAAGTATTGCACAAGAGGGGTGCATGACACTGCTTTGATTTCCTGCTTTGTCATTGGTTGCACTATGCTGGAAGCCCATATTTGGAGAGAACTTCCTCAGACATGGAAGGCGGGGGTGTTAGTGGTCATTACAGAGACCGGCAGTGGAAACTGACTAGGTTCCATCACAACCAACACTGAATTTATGTAAATACAAGCTGCAGTTTTTGAATCTAATATTGACAAATATTTGTGATTGAAGGCATGAAGGAAGTAATGTGTGTTTAAGATGTAAAGTTGTGCACACTGCACACCTTTTTATACTCTCTTTGTATGCCGTTTTCACCTTTCAGATCTGTGTATTTCCTGCTTTGATAACAGTAAAGTCTGAAATAAAATATCTGATTGTTTAAGTATAATGTAAATACTTACAGGGTTGCTACTTAGCGTGACAGTACAGTCCTGGGTTTGATCAGGCGTAGTCTTTATAGTCGCAAAAGCAACCAGTACATTGGAGAACAGAGCTGAGAAGCTGACTTCCACTTTCACACCACATGGAAATGTCAGCTGCTTCTTTCGTGGCAGCTCTGAAAGAAGAAATGAAAACCTTTCTTATATATATATATATATTTAAACAACAAAAATATTTTCCTATTCAGACTTTTTTCCATTTAAAGAACAAAGATTTTATTTAGCAGAGCTACTGATTGCCTTTCTGTAATTTCAGCTAACCAGCTTAGGTAACACAATCATTTCTGATGAAGAAAGAATCTCACCCAGGTTGTGATATCAAAACTGAATTTCACAATGGGTAAAATTAGTTTTAAGTAAGTCTGACATGTTTAAAAATAGCCTCATTCTAAGTAAGAATGAAAATGGGTATTGAACCGTGAGCTAGTTCCCTATTTTGATGTATCAAATACTTTTTTTTCAAATGGTATTGAAAATAACTTAAACCACAACCATTTCTCATGGGCTGTCACAGGTTGTGGCGTAGGAAGTATGAAGATCACTGAACGGTAGATTTACTCTTTTGAATTCATGGGGCACAAGTAGTAGATAAACTGAGATTAGCTGTGAGGAAACTTATCTGTCAGGGTGTGTTTATATTTGGTATCAACAGTAACATTTTCTTCAGAACTTAAACAGAATAAAAGACAGATGGGGACTTCTCCATACTCACCATTTGCCTGCCTCCAGCAAACATCTCGTAGGTGTAGTTCTCTTGTATGACCTGCAGTTCGAACTTTATCTTTGAGGGATCGTGGTTCTTTCATGGTGTGTTTTATCTCCACTGCCTGCTTGCCAGTTACAAGAGGGTCTTTACCAACATCTGATTTAGAAACAAGGAGAAAGTGTATGTTAATGATGACATAAAGCCAAAACTGACTCGTATTACTGTGCTGTAAAAAGTATTTTACATGTTTCTTCCATATTTCTTTTTTTGTCAAACTTAACATGTGTTGGACTAATTTAAATGTCAACAAAAGACAACATGCAACATTATAATATTCTTAAAACTATTTACAAAAAACATTGTGTGGAAGAACAAGACAGACATGAATATTTTTAAGAAGTTTTACATCTAATGTGAAACTAACCCGGCATTTTAAAAAAATAACATAATATATAGTATGACGCTTTCAAACAAAAGAAATAAAGTGAAAAGTTCACCGTCTTACTCAAAATGTTTTACCTTGAAACTTAAGTCAAATTGTGATTACGCGACAAATACTTCTTAGCAGTTTAAAACATCAGGAGACTCTGAAATAATAAAATATTTTTAGTGTTTTTAGTGAAACTTTGATGCGTTTCTCTTCTGATCATGGGACTGGATGAGTTCTCCAAATCAGAAAGTGATGAATGGGTAGGTTATGGAGAATATGATTCACATGAGCAAATTTGAGGAACTGGGGATATTTGAAAAATGTAATAAAAGTTCAAAATAACTGATTTGTCAAAATTTTAATTCTGGAAGTTATTCTGGACATTCAAACAATGGAGATATTTCAAAAGCTGTATAAAAAAACAGTGCAGTGCAAAATTGGGGAGAAATAAAAGAAAAAAAAACAGAAAAAGAGGATGTGCCTTTGTCTGTATCTCAGTAAAAAGATACATTTTACTGAGATAATTTTCTAAGCGATCACAAAACCAAATCTACATATTAGTTTGTCTAAATAAGTTCTCGAACACTTCGACACAGATTGCCATCAGCAGGGGTTCATGTCTCGTGTCTGCTGATTTCTGAGTGACCCCTTGAGAGCAGAGGCAGGGGTAGGGTAGGGTGGGGTGCTGAAACGGCAAAGCAGCTGTCTCGTTCCCCGCGGTTCTCAGGTTTCTTGGTGTTCTCTCGCCAACAGTGTGAATTTCCAAAGAATGAGGTCACATGCTACTGGTACCCCAAAAATGTATTTCCTCAGAGCCCATCGAAAAAGAGAAACATGCTTTCTCAATGGGAGAAATAGATATCCTTACAACTGTGATCAGTTGACCACACCAAAAAATACCAAGTAAACAACATTAAAATGCAGCGCTAGGGGGTCATAAACCTTGTCTGTGCTTCAGGCAGAATATCAAAGGACAACCTGTTCCCTTCGGTGCTGTTTACACTGAATATGTTGGGGCCATTACAAAATAACACTCAAAAAATGCAGCCGAATAAAAAAGTAGATAAAGTGGTAGATGCTATTATGCGCTAGACTGACATTTGCTTCTCAAAAAAATTTCAAAACATAAAAATCTGAACTGATGCCAGAACTTTTCTGTAGTACTTTTGAGTCACTCACCTTCAGACACTCGCTCTAAGACATGCGTGACTTTGGCTTCTTGAAGAATATGCTTGTTCAGGTACTTTGTGAAGATGCCAGTACTCTTGCCCCCATCCTGGACCTCGTAGGCCTCAGCATCTTCGCATCTGAAAAGATTTACAAGGTAAATGTGAATCAAACAATAGTTTTCTTTGATGTTGCTTTGGTTTTCAGTGTCAACCATTTATTGTTTCAGCATTATCTATATAAATGCATACATACGTGGCATAACCATACACTGTGTTCCCATTTGGTCTCAGTGCCTTGATGACTGATGGTATGCAACCCTGGTTGTACCTAAAGAACATTGTTTGAAAAAGTTCTGGTGAGCTTCGTTTTTTTTTTTAAATTGATACATTTTGTTTTCTCCTATGAAAATTGAAGTTGAACACTACACATACCACTTTCTACAGGTGTCCAGCAGGATGACACTCATGGCAGTCTGCCTTTCTTGCATTTGACTCATGACCCTCTGAACACAGATGCAATTTTTGGTTTGGTACGGCTGTGGAGCGTCGACTGCAACCAGATAATTCCTCCCAGCATGCTCATACCCATGACCCGCATAGTAGAAAAGCCCTGTTAAGAGAAAAGAAAATGTATTAAATTGGAGTTCAAATCTGCTAATTTCATAATGAAGAGATTCTAAAGTCCTGAGGTGGAAAAAACTTAATATTACGTCACGGTCACAAAGAGAATCAAAAGGACAGCTGATGTCTTTTTTAAGACACAGATCACAGTAGCAAATAGTATTCTAGTATGCCATGACCGTTTCCTTCTTGTTGCTATTTTGTCATAGACACAATTTCTAACTACGCATCTATACTAGTGTTTCCCTTTCCACTGTTTAAGAATAAACAATTCGCTTACTTCCCTTTTAACAATCAAAGCTACTTTTTGACGCTGAATGCTGTAACACATCTTTAATAAATAAACAGTTTTTATACTAATTAAAAGTTCTGCCTAAATCAAGTCTTGTAGCCATTTGTAAAAAGTGATTTCATCCGTGCACTTAAATACACCTACACGATTATAAACAAGCCAATACTTCAGGATCTGTGAAAAACAGCACGGGATGTGAGAAGGGGAAGTTAAAAGCAGCATTTCACAAAGGGTGAGGTGCTTAATTCACACTGCTCAGCACGTAGCCAGTCGAGTCAAAAATAGACTCACCATAAACGCCCCTGTCAAGAAGCTGAATGAATTTGTCGATAGCAGCCATCATCTCCTGCCTGGTGAGGTCCAGCAGGGAAACGACCCTAAAGCCGAGCTGCTGCAGCAGGTTGCTCAGCTCGTGGACGTCCATGACGGGCGCCATCAAACCAGGGTGGCAGCTGTAATTCAAGTTGCCAATGAGAAGGGCGACCTTATCCGTGGCTGAGAGAATGTGATGAAGAAAGCACAAATTATAGCGATACTTTTCTTCTTACTGTGAATTAGAAATGGTGTCTTCCGCAAAACCGTACCTGTTAGTGGAGGCTGTTCAGGTTGCACTAAAACATTGAAAGAAAAGCAACACAAGATTAGCATTTGTGGAAAAAAAAAGAAATGAGCCGAAATAGTAGAACCATTTGTGGTTATCACTGCATTAAACAGAGCATGAACCATAAGCAGAAGAAATGTTGGTTTCACTTCACATCACTTTCCTGCTTTGTGTCTAAGGCTTGGACTAAGCACTATTTGGAGACAAACAACTTCCTTTTTACTCTGTAGAAATGGGAAAGTACCTCTACCACAATGGCAAAAAAACAAAGCCTTTCGGATAAATCAGCAGGAGGATGAAGAAAATCTTGTCTACCTACAGTTTCTTTTACTCAGAAACAAAGGAAGTCATGCAGGAGGGAAGGTTAGAAATTAGGAAAATGTGTTTACAGTTCTGTTTGAGACTTACCAATATTGATATCAACAGGCTCAGTCCATCTCTCTTCTAAGACGTTAGATATCGAGCACAGATAGGATCCGCCATGTTCTGCTGTTGCACTATCAATCTGTAAGATAAAAAATATATATATTTACTTTTCTTTAAGCACACTTCCACAAATGCAAATAAGAGTTTTAATGAAAGAATTTCTTAAACAGGTCGATAAACAAGATTGGTATGATTTACCAAGCAATCGTTATCAGTAGCATAGTAAGCAAACCTTTATTATCTTGCCTCACCTGCAGTATATCACTGGTCTTGTCCAGCAGTGGCTGTCCATTTCTGTACCACTGGTAGTGTGGAGTGGGGATGCCAAAGGCAGCACAGCGAAGGCTGAGTTTTGTTCCCACTTGAACTGTTTCTGGTTTGGGATTGATAGCAATGTGCGGCTCGCCCTGCCAGTCAACTGGCAAACCTGAAAAGTAAGAGGCAGAGATTGTTATACATTTGTGGAATTTGTCTTATGTGGAACATATGGCTGTATAAATGAAATGAGCATAATACCTGATTTATCAATGTCCAACACTTTCACCTTCACCCATTCGCTGAAGACGTAATTATGAAAGTGATCATTGACTCGGCAGACATATCGTTGAGTTTTAGAAGCTCTTATAGTCAGGTCAGATTGAGTACCACCAGGCACCTGAAATAAAAATGCGTGTGAACCCATTTTAGTGTTGTTAACTGAAATCGAAACTCTCAGTCATTTCACCCCTTCACAAATTTCTAGACTGTACTAAGCTGTTGAGTACCCGTTTACTTCACTTAGAAGATGGTGATGAAATGTGGAGATAAAGAAATTAAAATGATCAGAAACTTGCACACAATGGATTGTACCTTTACCAGTTGTAAGACACATTTCTGACAATTGGTGTGAATAAAGGTAGTAAATGATCATTAAAGTTTGTAGTGCATGATGCTCTCATGGTACCCTGAATGGAATGTGGCAGATTCAAAGTATCCCATTAAAATACATATACAAGCAATTAACTTGGATCTATCACAGATCTGTCCAATTTCATAAACACACACATCCCAATAAGCATGAGAAAGTCTTAGTATTGAATTAAATTGTGACTATTTATTCCCATAAGTCATGAAAATACTGAACTCTAAAGATACTCAATGGTACATGGACATACAAAATAACTTGTTTCTGAAAAAATAATTCGCAACGAGTGGGTACGAAAATGGGAGGAGGCGGGGTGAATGACCGCTGCAAGACAATTGTCATCTATTGATTTATATTAAAACGTTTAATTTTACAAACGAAAACATCAGTTGCCAAACTGCGGGGCCTTGTTAAAGGTACGAATTGAAATTGTTCTACGAATCAACACAGTGACAGGCGGCTCCATCTGTGGGGCAACTCGAGATCTCCCGTTTCATGACAAACAAACACGGAAAAGTTCACCAGAGTTTAATGTTTTTTAAGAAATCCCCTCACCTCCTTCTCATCCTCAGAGAACCACTGGTAGCTGAGAATGCCTTTGCCCTCAGCACGGACTCGCAGAGTCACTCTGTGGTTCACCGGTACGCACACGGAGACCGGGTGGCGCACAATGACGATTTCTGAAACAAATCACGACAGATCATCAGTCATCTCAAATCACACGCCGTTGTGATTTGTTTTGACACGGATCGCACTTGGTGGCAAATACAAACCTGTAATCATTATGGGGCAAGATCCGGTCATTTGTGCATTTTCCTCTTCTTACATCAGACTGTAAGAACAATACTGTTAGAAAAAAAACACACACACAAAAAAGTACCTAACACATCCGGCTGAATCGCCCATAAACGTCCACTTCTCATTTCCAGTGAAGCAAGTTGTTAAGTATGGTTTTAGTTATGTTTGCGACGGTTTGTAATATTTCACTGCATACCTGCCGTCAGCCTTGGACCCGATGAGCAGCTCTCTAATCTCGCACAGAATGTGTTTTCCTGTCCTAAATCTAACAAATCTCTAATTTATAAACTCCCTTTCCCGGAACAAAAGAAGGCGCACATACATTACCGTAATTGTACTAAGAGAGCATTCAAAACGCAGGCTAAACGTTAAATTGTGAACCAAAGCCCGTCGGAACCTTTAGGTTTCGTTAGCTGTGAAATAAAATTCACCTTCATACTGGATAAGAATTGCATGATATGAACTCCAAGCGTTCCTAGATCAAAATTAAGCATGCAAAAGAAATTCAAAGGGAGCTTCATTTTGAGACTTTACGGTAAACGAGCGAGTCGGCTCCTTTTTCATGCAGCGCAACCCGCAGACTGAGGTCACAGTAACAGATAGTTTAAGACACTCCCCCAAAGCTCGTCAAACTTAATGGAACAGAGATAATTTTTGTTTTAGCGGCAAATTAAAGATCAGATCACTCCAGCTTCCTTACAAATGAAGTGATGGAAAAAAGGCTTAAAACTTTCACATAAAAAAAACTATTACACAACTTTCATCTACATCTTAATGCGATGAAAGTAACAAAAAAAGCACAACAAATATTTCTAAACCTCGAAAATATGAATATCAGTTTGGATCCACTAGGTAGGTATCTAAACTACATACATATTTGCCAATCTGTATTTTTTTTTTCTCTGTGTTTTGGAGAAAACATATTTTCCAAAAGACTTTTATGTCAATCATTTATGTTGTTTAACCAGTTAGAATATTTTTTTCCCCAATACATTGTGAGGAGAAAACTGTCTAAATTAGATTTTACTAAAAATCATATATATTACTAACTTTATGCAATATCACATTTTGACAATGAAACAATAATATTTTTTTTCAAACTGTAGAAACACAGCAAAATGAATAATTCAAAATGTCCACACAACAAAGTAAAAAAAAATGAAAACATAAAACTGAGAAATAATTTCAAATAGTTATATTTTCCTTGTCTACACCGAATTTAACAAATTAAAACACTTCACAGTGCCATGGACTAGAAATAGCTTTATTGGAAATATGTGTCCAACAACACCTCCTCTCTGGGTCATATATATTTATTGAGCAATTCAGTTATTGACTGATTTATTATTTTGAAGTCCTTCCCCGGTAATCTCTCTTGATGCAAGCTTGTATGGCAGGTGTTGTCCTTCAGTGATTCCCCAGAAAGACTGTGGATGTAAGCTTTTAACTCGCAGCAGCTGCATTTTGAACCTTATTCCACTGACATGATCAAGTGTATATTTAATCCAAACAAAGCAACGACTTTTTCTCCTTGATGACTTTCAATTAAAAATTATCTCTATGACAAAGTATACATGGTTATGACTTTTGATTTTAATTTCTTTGTTTAGGCCAAAGCCTCGTTCTGGAAAATCTGATGTTCTCCTGCACCTATTTGTGGGCCTGCTATAAATAGGGCCCCCACTGGCAACACATGCATGTCTATGATAGGCGGTTACAGATTTTCCTCACACACTCTGGCCCCAAAGCAAAACCGACAACATCTCAATGGTAAGCTGGATAATGTAGCCTTTTTTCATAAAAACAAATGCTTTGGCTCTGCTTTTGTGACACAGAAGTCAATAGCTGGTTTTATGTTTGTGTCTTAGCCACGAACAGTTCAACTTGATAGTGCACACTATTTATAACTCACTTCAATCCAAGAGGTTTGCTTGGTCAAAGGACATTTAGTCTAAACTTTGTCTCTGAGTAAAAGGTTCTGTTAGTAATATAAACTTACTTTATTTTCACCCACAGGTCCTTCAGCTGAAGAGGGTCTTTTTATTTCCCAGGGAACTTTTACATGGACAGCTCAGTTAATTTTGAGCCCCCCTTTTTTCCCCTCCTTTGTCGTATATTTTTTAACCAGAGGTTTATATATCTGGGATTTTTTTCTATATACCTTTTTTGTTTATTGCCTTAGTGGACAATGACTTCCAGAAGGCCAATGACTCGCTCATTTTCTGGCAATGGGAGAACCAGCAGCTTCAGTGAAGAGGAAGGCAGCTCTTCCAATGGCCGATCTGAGAGCCGCAATACTTATCTGTCCAATGTTAGGCCTGAAAACAGGTAGGGGGACTTCTTTTATGATCCAATGCTTTGTTTGTATTGCTGCTATCACGGTAGTCTCTGAGTCAGACGGGTCAAGTTAAACAATCACTAAAACCTGCAGAAAGAAATGTAGGTGGAAATGTAAATAAACAGCAATGTTCAGCACAAGAATGTTATCAGACTGAGTACCTAAAGTGCTGAACAAAAAAAGAAAAAAAAAGTTTCCGTTTTAAATTGCAAACTATCTAAGAGTTGAAGTGGTTCTTGTAGCTTTTAGAGGAGCGTAGTTACAACAGGCCAGGTGAGTTAGGATGATTTTAATTATTCACTGACCCTCCTTCATTTGCCTCCTTCTGAATAGCTATTCAAGGTATTCTCACTACCGACCAGCGAGGTAATTCCCTATTTTAAAGCATTCCTCCCGAGATCCCAACTAACATGTTAACCACAAAAACTGGTTTACCCCCAGAATGAAGCCAACACGTTTTAACTGCCCAGTGTTCAGTTCAGTTCAATTGACACCTTTGTTTTGCTTGATCTCTCACATGTTTCTGTGTCACATTTTCTTTTCCTTTTTACAACCTCGCCTCTACTAGACATTTTAATTAACATGTTGCTTAAGAGCGCCCCGTGAATGTACTGAACCGAGGTGGAGAGGTCGCTTTAATGAATGAAATTATGTGCAACGCTAATCTTCGTTTTAAAGTGGGACACTGACCCCAATGTGGCCGTGTTTCCTTCTAGGAGCACGCTGTGCAGTGTTATGGCTCAGCTGACTGAGGACATACAGCCATCTTTTGAGACCACGCTGAAATCCAAGGCCGTGTCAGAAAACTGCAATGTGAAATTCACCTGCGTTGTATCAGGTAAGAGCTGCTTCCTCGTCTTGTCTGTACTTGTTAGTTTTTGAGAAACTGAAACTTCTCAGGTTGAAGAGATCAATACACAGAAACACACAGGATGTGACTAATATGGAAACAAAGGGCAGGATTTAACTCCTTGGGTTTTACATTAGCTACACCCTGAATTTAAAAGCACATTAGGCTGGTTTGTTCAGCGTGTTTTTCACTGCAGGCAGATGGTTTGGGTGGGACCATCTGCCTGCAGCAGCTGTTAAGTGTTTGACACATCAGCAACATGATGCAACAGACACGAAACATGCTGACTCTATTATTCATAGAGGCAATAACAAAGTAGATCCATGTTGTGTTGACTATGTAACCAAGTAGCTTTTCAGGAGAATATGCTGGATGAATATACAATTTCACATTTGTAATGCAGCATTTTGAGGTGTGAAGACTTTGATAATAGTTTTGTTGTTGTTGTTGTTGTTTTCAATATAGGTTACCCAGCTCCGGAACTGAAATGGTATAAGGACGACATGGAAATGGATCGCTACTGTGGGCTCCCTAAATATGAAATCCACCGAAATGGGAAAACTCACACTCTTCTTATTTACAAGTATGTCTAAGGAATTTGTCCAAATCATATAGAGTGCCAGTGAGTCAGATGTTTACATACATACCCATCTCTGCCATGAATCACATTTAATCTATTTCAATCATTCAATCATTTCCTGGGTGGAATGATCAGACAACTGGCAGCTTGAATGAATTTAAAATTTTATATATGAATTTAATGTGTTATATGATCCACACAGGTATATATATATATATATATATATATATATATATATATATATATATATATATATATATATATATATATATATATATATATATATATATATATATATATATATATAAGAATGGTACACCTAATGTAAATTGACTGTTTTTTGGTCATCGTTTTAACATGATGACAATAAAGAAGCAGCAGCTACAAAAGTGATTGTTTCCCTGAAATTATTCGCTGCCTGCATCAACAAGAAAAGAATCCTTTAGGGAGAACTCTTACAAACAGATGAGGCAAAGATTGAGCTCTTTGATCCATGTCAGAAGAATTATTTGTAGAAGTCAAGGTGAAGCTTTCAAATCTAAGAACAGTGTGTCAGCTGTGAAGATTCGTGGTGGCATCTTGCAGGGGATCTGTTTGGGCTGCCGGTGAGACAGGAGCGTGACACAGTTCATCATCTTCATCTTCCAACCTTTGGTTTAAGAGTTGAGAGTATACACAAGTGGGTGTTCCAACAGGACAATGGTCAGAAGTGGCTTTGGAATGAATATAGCAGACTAACACCAAGCTTCTGGAGCTGCCTCAACAAAATTACAAAAATGTGGATTATACTGCCAATAACAGAATTCCAAATATTACTGGAATTGTATGTCTTTGAATTTTTAGACTTAAAAAAAATAACAATAGGAAACATAATTCTGTTTTTAAAATGCATTAAAGCTGTTTATTGTCTCATTATTTCACAAAAAAAGGATGTGTTGAATGCACTGGATAAAGTCCAACACTAAAATGACATTAATGTTGTAATCCCTGCATTCAGAGTGATGCAATGACAAATGTCAGAATATAAGAGCAGGATTTTCTTTTTTTGCAGCTGTACATTGGATGATGCAGCGATCTACCAGGTTTCAGCCAGCAATAGCAAAGGTATCGTCTCCTGCTCTGGAGTTTTGGAGGTCGGTACCATGAATGAGTACAAGATCCACCAGCGATTCTTTGCTAAACTCAAGCAGAAAGCAGAGAAGAAGAAAAGGGACATCGAGGAGAAAGGCAAAAAGGACAACAAAGAAAATATTAAGAAAGAAGAGCAGCGAAGTAGCCCAGAGCATCCATCCAGGAAACGCTCGGTGCCACCACTGGAGGAGAAGCCAGTGGTGAACAACTCTGCCACAGCAGAGCAGCCTGGAGATGTAGCTCAATCAAAGGCACTTATCGCAGAGGGCAAAGATGCAGGAGACATCGCCTCTGTAAGCAGTTCTTTGGAGAAGGAGGAGTCAGCAGAAACATTGGCTAAAAAGAGAATAAAGATGTCAAATGGTGTAGATATTGGGGTCAACTCCAACATTAGTAAAAGCCATATAACGGGGAACGGAGGTGAAAATTCATATGACGGAGGAATCAGTTTGGCACAGTTTTTGGCAGAGACTATTCAGTCCCAGTCTGGTGAGGAAAGTCAGGAGGAGAAAGCCAAAGAGACAAGCATAGTTACTTTAAGAGATAATAAGGGAATTGATACTGAGGAGAAGATGGAAGAGCAGAACGAGCAAGAATGCATAAGTGAGAAAAGGAGACAAGAGGAAATAGTGATAGACAAAGAAAAGAAAATGGAAAACCAACCAGAGGTGGCTCACACAACAACTCACAGCAGACTTCAGAAGCCCAGTAGTTCAGAAGTCAAACATTACAGCAAGGGTCAAAAGGATCATGACCAGCATAACATTCATGCCTCCATATCCTCAATGCTGCACTCTGTTAAGGACTTCTTCTTTGGTAAGAGCAAGAAAGACTCTCACAACATCTCACACATGGACAATGAAGATGAATATTTTGACCACTCGACAGTTCTCCCTGAACCGGATATGCCTCCATCATTTCAGCTGCAAGCAGGGCATAGTTCTGATGTCCCGGCAAATGATGTTGTACCAATGGAGACAGATAAGGCACCAGAACCCTCAGAAATTGTGAAGCAACAAGGAGCACAGGCAGAACCGATTCAATTTAACTGTGTAGACACAGGTCTACTGCAAGATCATAAACCGGTTCCTGAGATTGTGAATGAATCTGCAGGAAAGAGAATAGAAGATGCTAATGAGACTGTGGAGGACATGGAGGAATCTACAGAAGCAGAGAGGAGCAGGCCAGTGGAGAAAATGTCATCGTCTGGGTTTCAAGTTCACCCTGAGGTAAGTAGGACAGTCTCTCTATCTGCCATCTCCAGATTAACAGTTGATTTTTATCAAAGAAAGTTGAGCTACACTATGTTAATTTCTTAACATCAGGCAACCATGACACAGCATGCACATAGACATTTATTATCATTTGCTATTTTCCTCTCATATGTGAAAAAGTTAGACAATGCAATTATTTCATGGCATGCAGTGTAATGTCACTGATATACTACAGATAAAGTGAATCATCTATGAGTGAGCAGAGTCGAGAGTTTGCGTGTGTGCGTGTGTGTGCGTGTGTAGAGAGTGGAATAGGGAAGTTGTCACAAACTTGCTGTTGATGCATGTGGGGGTGGGGGATATTGGACATCAAATCTGCACAGTGCAAGACAGCAGGTGAAATATCTTCGATGTCGGCCTTTCTGATTGGGACACTGGTGCGTCAGAGATTATGATGAAACATGAACATCTGAAGCGGCTCTCGCATTTCTTTGCTTGGCGGATGGCTGGGCAGATTCGGCATGGAGGCGTAGAGAGTCTAGGGGCAGGTTTGAGCATGAAAGGAGGGCCATGTCACTATGGTCAGATTCCTCGCTGACCCCCAACCACTTCCCTCTTTGGGTGTCCTAAAATAAACCTTTTCCTCATCCAGCGAAGAGGGTGGTGGGCAGCAGTTCTTTAGTCATCTTACTCTGCTCATTTGAGAATTGTTTCACTTCTGACGAAACATTGCTATATTTAAAGCGTGCGCTTGGTCAAAGACTTTCTCTCAAATGGTCCAGTTTGCTATGCTTGAAACACAATCACGCATGTTCTTGCTGAGCTTAAGGTCGTGAAGCAAAGAGTCCTTTTTTTAAACCTTGGACTGTACTCCATATCTGACTGTGTTAAAGTGCCGTGAAAATGTATGTGGCTTCATGCTGAATCTTTTATTAATGGAAAAAAGGCGTTGCAAACCAGTCTGGCTTTACGTGAAAAAATAATTGCCCTCTTGTTGTGTCATAAATTAAATTCCTGGTTCAGTTAATCTAGCCATACCCAGAGCTGTAGAATCTAGAAATCACTTAAAGAGAACTTACAAGAAAGAGAACTTATAAGAAAAGAGGTTAAAAGATCTCACAAGCCCCAATCAAAAAGAAATTTTTTAAAAAAAGATGGTTACAAGCCTTTGAGACTCCAGGAAACCATGATGTCCATTGCAAGTTTCAAGACCAAAATTATCGCTGACCAGAAAAGGTCACAAAGGCCCGCCTTACATTTCTAAAAGAATATCACGATGATCTTTTAGGATTTTTTAATGGAGATCTGGTGACCCAAAAGATAAAGCTTTTTGGAAGATGTCTGTTGAGTTACATCTTGCATAAACTAGATCAGGATCTCTGCATAGATTTTGCATATTGTTACTGTGCACACAAAGGTTCTCCCTGGGTATTCCGGTTTCCTCTCATAGTCCAAAAAATATGCATTTAGGTATAAGCATGGTTGTTTTTCCTATGTATCAATATAGGTTTAAGTGGCAATTATTTTTTCATAAATGGCATTTTCTTCATAAATTCAATCATCATTATACATTTACTTTGTCTCACTCAGGCTACTTAGGTTATCTGTGTCTTGTGAAAAATGGAACTGAAGTAAATATGTTTATTCACACATCTGGAAAGTCGCTAGCATACAACTTCTATGATTGTGTCATCGGAAAGAGTTAAGTGTTTTTTTCTCAAATGGCTGTTGCAGTTATTTATACAGCAGTGTCAAAGCACTTAATTTGTACTGAATGTGACACCAGTTCCCTTTCCACAGAAAGCAGTCACTTCTTGTTTTCCTCACAGTCACTGTGAGCCAAGCATGTTGTCACGAGGAAACACGTGGCTGCTGAATGCCTTCTGCATAAAACTGAAACATGTGAACACCACAAGCAGGAAGGACGAAAGCATTAAAAGACGATTGATGTCGATGTTTAAAGTGTTATGCGTGTTTCACCAGTAAATCTTTTAATGTTTGTCTGTCATAGTCAGGTTATGTTGCTCAACCTAGTGACGGCAGAAGAAATATCTGTCACCAGATTGCTTTGTTTTGTTTTTTACATAGATTTGTCATTCATTCACTGCATGGTACTTTGTGTAAGCAGCACACCTTTGCCTACAATGTGGGGAATTCCTGTGTCTGACTTAATTGAGCGTGCAAGGACTTCTAAACTCTGCTGCAGTTCTTTTGGGGGTGGTGCCTGTGTCTTGTTTTGTTTGAATTTGTTGAAGTTAGAGCTGTGAACTTTTGATTAATGATTAAAAGTAGTTGGAGTAAACAAAAACCTCTGAATGCAGATTTCTAGACATGCTATTGGACCTTTCCATATGTACACACGTTTGGTTTCAACTACCTTACATGTGACATGAGGTTAGTGTCCTAAAATAAACTGACAGCTAATAAAACGTAACACTTTATTGACTTTTGAAAGTCACTTTTTTGTTCTCTTCATTGTTTAATAACTGATAAGCTTTACTAAATGACCAAAGAGTTGTGCCTGTCTGCTTGGTTGTATATGATGGCATTGTAATATGAAGTCTGCCAGGAACTGTCAGTGTCCGTGCTTCTGTTGATTTACAACAGGAATACTTGTCTGGGTCTAAATGTGTCACACTATCAAAGGTCAGTGATGCAAGTTCTTTTTAATGAGCTTCTTAAAAATATTATGATCCCACAACTTGGCTCAGAAATGCTTTAAAGAAGGTGTCTGTTTAAAAATCATGAAATATATGGGATTAAGAACATTAAATTAAACAACAGCTATTAAAAATAATTAGGAACTAACAAAGTCCTAAATCTTACAAAGATTATATTATATTAAGAAAACCACAATACAAATATAAAAACAAGACACAACTACACTAATTACTAATTCAATAACATACCACTACAAATTAGTTGATGTTTTGCGAAAAGAACTTGAACAAATAAAAATGCTATCTAAACTCATTAAAGGTTTGACATTTGAAAACATTTTACTGGTCTCTCAGGAGCCTGAAGAAAAGTATTTTCTGGTCTAATTTTAAGTTTTATCCCTGTTTTATTGTGAGAGTGATAAGGAAAATGAACCAAGATTAGGAGCCAGCTTTGCTCTGTCAGCTTTTTCACCACTAACACAAAACTGAAGAGTACCTGACTTTTGCAAGACCACATGTTCTGTCTCTTACTGAACGAGCTTGTAGGGCTGCATCTGTGGTTAACACCTATGTTTTTCTCTGAAAGTCAACTTTTTCATCAGCAGCACTTTCTTGTCTTAGGTAATTCTAATACCTGCAGGCTGTCAGTTCTGTTCCAGTTTCTTAGATGGCCAGGTTCCTCAATTTGCATCACTTATGTAATATTGATTAAAAATAGTACAGAATAATGCTGAGCACATATCCAAGTAGCCAAGAAAAAGCTTGACTACTTGCTAGAGTTGCACTGAAACATAAGCAGACGTAGCGGCATACGTTGTGAAGAAACGCAATGATCACAAAGCAATATAAAGGATGTATCAGAGGTCTTTGTCCCAGTCGGATAAACCTTTTTGGGATGAGTTCAAACTGAGCTGTTCACCAAGATTGTAAGGTTCTTAGGTGAGGGAGACATCACAAGGATCAATCAGCCAATCAGCAAAGCAAGTAGTTTTACTTTGGCGAAACCTCAGCCAATTCATAAATATAAAGCTTGAATGCACTGCATTTTACACTGTTTATTTAGAGGAGAATAATCTTTTTTTTCACTTTAACATCAGTACAGCCTTTCTATCCTTGTTGTCTCTGAGAGATGTTTCATTCATACTGTGAAAACCACAGCTCTTTCTATTTTACTGTTCTTAAAAACAAGCATTTCTGATGTTGTTATTCTTGTCCTGCTTTTGATTTTACTTGATCTGCTATTTGTTTGCTGCCACCCACTAACTAGTTTTGTCCAAACTAGCAAAATAATATGGGTAATATCCTAAGAACTTAGATATATATTTACAGGGAATTTAAAAAAAAGAAAAAAAATATTCTTTATTAGCTCTATAGGCAGTAAGGACATTTTGAAGAGACTGAGAAAAAAAGCAGGTCTTGCATGCATGTAGTATAATAGGTGTTTGTATGTAGTACAGCAAGCAAATTCTGTTTCAATTAAGGTTAAAAAAGTAGACTATGTGAAAGACTATTGGAGGGGATGTAGAATTAATACTATAACTTTTTTATTTCATGTTCTAACAGGAAGGAAAGAAAGACTCAGAAATAGTTTCAGTCCTAAAAGAAGAGCTACCACAACATCAGGGGACAGATTGCCTGCTTGCCCTTCCAAAGCCTAATCCAGATTCTGGAAGAGAAGACTCTTCATCTCAAAAAGATAATGAACACTCCCTTCTACCCGCCCTTCTTAAGGTAGAAGATTTCTGCACGTTACCGCAAAGTGTTATCTCGTTAACAGAAAACCATAACCCTGGAGTAGCGCTTACGGAAACTTTAGAAAAGGAGGAGGTCAGTGTTCTTAATGTGGACAAAGAAACGCCTGACATTCAAGAGTATCACTCCTCCAACAGGCTATCTAAGGAAGAGAAAGCTGAAGTGAAATCAAACAAACAACCCTACTTGGATATAAACAAACCTGAAATTACAAATATATCAGCCTGTTCTCCAGAAGACAGAATCAAGCAGTGTGAAACTGAAACACCGAATAGGGTGCCGCCTGCTCTTCCCACCATGGTAGCTTACAGTGCAGAGAAAGATAATCTAAAAGAAGAAGCCAAATGTGCTTCGCTAATTCAGGAAGTTAATGTTGCATATCCGCCCTCTGAAGTCCCACAATGTTTAGAAATGGGTGACCTAAAAAGTCAATGTGAACAAGCCACTCTGGCTGAGGAAATCGCAGAAGACCACCAACGTAAAACCGTGCCCAGTTTAAATTTCGAGGAGATATGTGAGGTAAAAGAGAAATACAGTTCTGCCTCACGGGATGATGCGAAAATGAATTGGTGCAACAGCTTAAAAACACAAGAGCAATTGTCTCTACAAGTTGATAATAGAGAAGTGAGGAGTGAACCTTCACAGCTAGAGTCAATAAAAGACACAAGACTGGATGACGAAGAGTTGAGCGAACCAAAGACGCTTGTAGTAACAGAAGACAATGCAAATAACACTTACGCTCTAGAGGAACACTGTAAAACTTCTTATGGAAAAAGCAACGATTTAGGTTGGAGTGCTGAGCATGATTGTAGCACGGTAAATATCCCATCAATCCAAATATCTACCACTGAAGACATCCCAGATATCAAACTGCCTGTGCCAGAGATGAACATGAGCAAAGAATTTATAATTCCAACCATAAATACAATGGAACCTGATCTGAAAGAGTGCACTCTGCCTCTAAGTATTTTGGCTCAAAACAAGCCAGGCTTAAAAGATTTGCAAAAACATGATGCAACTCATGAGTCAAAGACAAGAATCCAAGAAGAGAGTATGGCTGATTTCCCAGGCACAGCCCCCACGCAGAGAAGAATGCTGCATACCGATGACCTCTCACCTACAGAAAAGTTAAAGGAAGTTGCTCAAGAAATGCACAAACACCAAAGCAGTGCACAGCTCCCTCTCATGGAATATGCTTCAATTCCTGTTATAAATGTTTCCTGTAGTGATGATCTGGAGAGTAATGCATTGGGTATCAGCAGTGTTTGTGGAACAGAAAAGGCTTTTGAAACTCAAACAGAGACTCTGTTTGTGGTTCCACCAATATCAGTCTCTTGTCATGAAAGCGAAGCTGAGCTTAAACCGCCTGCTCCCACCAAGACGACAGAAACCGAAACTTCAGCTAGCACACCAAAGGGAACAAAGCAAGGTGTAGCTGAAAACCTGAGCGAGAGGCCTGAAATACCTAAAAGAAAAAAAGTCTTAAAAGAAATCTCTGATAAGAGCCTAAAAGAGAACACACCAAGTATGGTTGGTGAAACTCCAATGTCAAAAGTTGGTGGCAGTATGCCAACTTTTAGTAAACCAACAGATGACAGTATTGTTCCTGAATCACTGAAGCAAAAGTCCCCAAAAGACGCCAAAAGAGAGAATTCTGTTGAGGATTTTCTTAAAAACAGACCATCTGTTGAAAGACTAAGCTCCAAGCCCCCAACATACCCATCTTTAAGTCCATCCAGTCTACGCAAATTTATGTCCAAAGCAACTCCAGACTTGGACAACGAGACTACAGGCAATGTCCCTGCAATCTCTGTTGAAGATCGACAAAGCGACAAGGCAGATGAAGATTTCAGCGGGGGGTCGACGCCAACATCGTCTCTCTCCTGTGAGAGCAGCCCCCGGCTTAAGCGCAGGGACAGCCTGACACTTATACGTTCTGCCACCCCCGAGGAGTTGGCCTCTGGAGCTCGGCGCAAAATCTTTATCCCAAAAAGAGAAGAAGAATTGGAGGGAGCAGTGTTTAGTGTGCTAGAGGGCAAGAAGGAAAGTCCCTACATGTCACCAAGCCAGGCTCGCAGAGCTGCTTTGCTACAAGCCTCCACGGGACAGAAAACCCCACCAATGGAGAGGCGTTCTCCACTGATGAGTCGCAGAAAGGCTACATTGGAAGTGCCAAAGGTTGTGGAGGAGACTCCAACCATAGAACCAACCAGCAATAAGGTAGAGGAAAAACCAGCTGGAAAGAAGACGGATCCTTTGAAAGGTAAACAATCAATAATCATTCATTATTTTGTCCTAGAAAAAGGTATAGCTATCTAGAAAGAGCTTGTTTTTCAGAATTCAACGTTCATTAAAATATGTCCGGGGAAGGAAATCCCCAATAAGTTCTTCGCATAATTTTACAGTGTTTATTGATTTTAAGTACACCATTTCTCACCAGCTCCCCAAGTAATCCGCAAGATCAGAGGAGAGCCCTTCCCAGATGCTTCTGGACACCTGAAACTGTGGTGTCAGTTCTTCAATGTGCTTAGTGACTCCACCATTAAGTGGTTCAAGGATGAGGAAGAAATACTAGAGATGAAGAGAAGGTAAACCCCCCACCCACAGATCTTTCAGCACAGATCAAACCACAAACATTTTTAGACATACTAAATAATAAATTAAAGACTCGAACTGAATTTTAATTCAACTTTCCATTATTATTTACACGATGCTATCTTTGACGATCAAAAGACGGACAAGTTGTAAAATCAAGACAATTAGGAAATAAGTATTATTTTGACCCTCGCCCCCATGGTCCTGTGTCATCCTCATATTTTCACTGCAAAGTCGACCCAGAGGGGTGATTCTCTGGCTAGACACATAAACTGTAATCTGACACAATATTTTCCCGTCTCAAGGGTCCATTATAAAATCTATATATGTGCTACCGGTTGCTGTGTCAGCAGACTGCTTCCACATAACGTGACTTTCTTACTTAGAGTGACTCCTTGTGGATTTTTGATGAATTTGAATGTACACCTAATGAGGTTCTCGTTTTGTTTTTCTCTTAGTGGAGGAGATGAAAGCCAAGTGGCTCTGGCAATTGTGCATGCATCGAGCCAAGACTGCGGAGTATATGGGTGTACAATCAGTAATGAATATGGGGCCGACACAACTGACTTTTTGCTCAGTGAAGAAAGTAAGAAAAGCAATTTATTGATTAAATTATACAATTCAATTTAATTTAAAAATATTTTTTGTCCATTTTTTTTGCAGTTCTGACTGAATTCTTACTCAAGGAGGACTTGGAAGGTACTTTTCATTGCTATGTGCCATAGCTGCTTCTTAAATATAGAAAAAAAACTACATTATTGTTTTTTTTTAACCTAACACTGCTTTAAACCTATCTGTGTTCCTTGGTCTTCATGAGGCTGTCTCTTCACTAATGTCCTCCAACAAACTTCTGTGGCTCTAACGGAGGGTCACAAATGTTTATACTGAGATTAAAATACACACAGGGGGGACTCAGTTTACTAAAAATGTAACTACAGAATTTTATAGTCTACTGGGTTTCATTTAGTCAAGTAAAAAGGGGTGATTAGAAATAGCCTAAACTCTTCAGATTTGGATTTGCTAAATATTTTTTAAAGCAATATGTCCTTTTTCCATCACTGAACAATTATCAAACACTTTGGTTTATTAAATAAAATCCCACTAAAATACACTGACGCATTATTGTTGTATTGAGACAAAATGTTGAAACATTGACTAGATTTGCAAGGGATAATAAAGCACTCCCCTCTATATTTTCTCCAGTTGGAGAGGAGATCGAGATGACCCCACTGGTGTTCACCAAAGGCCTGGCAGACAGCGGCACCTGGGGAGAGAAGTACTTTGGTCGCATTTTTACAGAGACTGTCCATGTTGGGGAGGGCTGCACTCACAAAGCCAGCAGGGTGAAGGTTATCTATGGCCTGGATCCCATCTTTGAGTCCGGAAGCACCTGTATCATTAAAATTCGAAATCCCATCGCTTACGGGACCAAACAGGAGAGCACCCTTGCAGAGAGAAATGTGGACATTGCAAAGCAAGTGAGTGAAATTCAAACTGCAATCAGACAAATCTAAGCAAAATATAGTGAATAACTTTTTTTTCTTTTTTTTTAAAGGAGTGTAAAGTCCAAGACATGATCCGAGAATACTGTAAAATATTTGCAGCTGAAGCGAGAGTAAATGAAAACTTTGGCTTTTCATTAGAGTAAGTACTGCTTATTCAACTGAAGTATAAAACTATAATACACTACTTTTGATAACCCTAGTGACACATCTTGGTTCTTGCAGAGTTATCCCTCGGTATCTAATTCACCGCCCTGCAAACTCCGTGCCGTATGCCACAGTGGAGACTGATCTTACCGGAGACTTTAGGAAATATTGTACCATAGATCTCAAAGGCAAGCTGTTTTCACAAAACATTTCAGAGCTGGATCAGAAATGCTGCACCTTCCAGCACTGGATCCACCAGTGGACACATGGAAATTTGCTGGTCACTCAACTGGAAGGTAAGTCACACATATAGAGTTATTAAGGAAAACGTGATTAATGATGCAATTTGTGATTAATGCAAAAAGATTTATTTATATTGTTTTATTTTTGCAGGTGTTGAAACAAAAATTACAAATATTAAAGTTGCCACCAAGTCGAAAGGGTTTGTATCTCCCTCTCAATATACAGATGTTTCTGATTGCTTGCCTCGAAATCAAAATGCATAACCAGATTTTCCGCCCGTGTTTCAGATATCAAGGACTAACTGAATGCGGCTCCCCGGAAGTATTTGACCAGTTCGTGATCCATCATCAATGCAACTACTACTGTGGACTCCTTGGGCTTCGAGCGCTCAAAACAGATCTGCAACAACCGGCCAAGATAAAGGGCTCCAGAAGCCCCCTGCTCAACCGAAAGCTAGGCTCCAACAGCCCACAGTTGCAGAAAAAAGGGCAAAGCCCACAGGTGTCTAGAAAGACCAATGTTAGCCCAAAAATAGCCAGAAAAGCTCAAGAAACAGATAATAGTAACTCAGATGAGAAACAAAAGCCCACAGAAAGTCTTTCCTGAGGTAGGAAACAAGACTTTCATTTGATTCCATCACAATGAATCATGAGATATATGATCCATCTCTAGTTCAAGGCTTAAAAAGACAAGGACCTTAAAGAGTAAAGGCTTAGCACACCAAGAGTTATTAAAACCTGCTTGTGAAGAAACTTGGGATTCCCCTAATTATCTCAACTTTGAAGATATTCCTGTCCTTTATTTCATAAGTCAAAGGTGCAATACAACTGAGTCTTTTCCTGTTAAGAATCTCAAGGAAACTATTGTAACCATCAAAGTAAATATTTTTCAGTTTCCCAATAGTCTTAGCTTCTCAGTGAGTGGAAAGAATAGTGTGTCCAAATAATACAGCAGAGGTATTTCAAATGAAAAGTCTAAGTTGTACTGTACAGCCACTGAATGTGTATGTATTATTACTGAGTGTGTACATCTGTGATGTAGATTATCCATCCATCCATCCATTTTCTTGACACCCTTGTCCCTTAGTGGGGTCGGGAGGGTTGCTGGTGCCTATCTCCAGCTAACGTTCCGGGCGAGAGGCGGGGTTCACTCTGGACAGGTCGCCAGTCTGTCGCAGTGATGTAGATTATATAGAGAAAAAATTTTAGTACACTTAAAGCTGCCATTGCATCTCGTTTAATTTCTTTACACACCAACGTCCAACACCTGCTGTGGAAAATCAGCATTACATTAAAGGTTTCATTGGGCACTTTGCGTTTGGCTTTGTAATTACTATATATGTATATATATAGTCTATTTATTACAAGTCAGTATTTTTAATCTCTTTTTGCAGAATTTAGGTCATGTTTTTTTGTAAATTGTCTGCAAATCAATGTTTGAATGTAACACAATCCCAGTGAATGTTCAGAAAATCATATTCTCCACGTTTATGAGGACTGCTGTGAAACATGTATGAAATGTGTTGAAATAAATCCATATTTCATTGTGATAGCAAAATTGTTTTGACCCTGATATGTTGTTGCAATTAAAGCAGAATTTATGATTTTTTTTACAAATCATTACCTGTAGTGCCAATAAGTGTAAAAGCTGCTGTGTTAGCTTAACTTGTGAAATGTAGCTATATAATAAAGTAGCAACAAAATAGCAGAAATCATTTTTAAGAACCATTTGATTCCTGTTCCTGTATTTTATCCTAAACAATAAGATTTACTAGAAAAGGGAAGCTAGAAATTTGACCAATTTTTAGCAAAAGCCTTTTCTTTAGAATTGACATAAAAAAATTGAAATGTGCAGGAATTTTTGAAACGGGTTCAGTGCTAATGATTAATGGAGTTTCAAATTTCAAAGTATTTCTTCATACTGCATGAATTTGTAATACTTCCAGAAAGCACAACAACGGGGAAATGTTTTAAATGAGGCAAAATATAGTTTTTATGTGTACATATAAAGGACAAATTCTAACATCTGTGTGAAGAAAGACTAAATATTCTTGACGGGAAAGATGTAGAAAACTGACTGTTTGCACTGAGTGCTCTCTTAGGTATGTTACAGAATGTCGGCTGATGTATTTTTTTCTTTTTTAAATAAATGCATAAAATCATATCCAAGCATTAGTTTTATTTACAAATCATTTTTAAAAGCAGTATTAAAATTTGCTCCACACTTTAATTCATCCATTTTACATTCAACCAGAGTTTGGATTGAATAAATTATTGAAGCAAAAATGAGTGCTTCACTTGTGTTAAATAAATTAAATTACAGCAAATTTAATAAAAAGAAGATCAAAAAATATTTCCTATGTCAAATATTAAAAACTTTACATTTCTCATGTCTCCTAATACATATATACACTTGCACAGAAAGAAGATGGGCTGCATGCAGAAAATAAAAATAATCCAAATAAATGTGCTAATTACCAACTGAAACTAGGCATGTTTTGGTAATCAGACTCTTATCAGAAACATTTAATTAAAAAAACATACTGAATAAGCAAAAAATAATTAATTAAATACTAAATAAGCAGTTATTTGATCTTTTTATGCTCTTGTCCATCTGTAATTGCTTAAGATGATTCTAAGATTATTGTTAATAATATGAAAAGTCAGAAAATTTTTCTTTTGTCTTTGCCAGAGATGTGTATTTACATTTATTTAAATATTAACAGGAAATCAAGTCTGATACAACTTTCTCTTCATCTCTTTTTGACAACAAAAAGAAAAAAAACACTTGCATTGTAATTTAACACTTTAAAGAAACTAACATAACCACTTGTTTCACATTTCTTTTGATGCCCTTAACAGATGAACGCATATTTTCCCTTTTCAAAGAAAACATCCATTCAACTTAAAATAATACAAACCGGCTTAAAACAGATCCACACAAAATGCCTTCTAACATTTTTGATCTTTTTTGGCATAAATTTTGAATTTCAGTTGCCTCTTCATCAGCAGGTGGAACTCACAAAGATTTTTTATTTTTGCTATAAGAAGTTTAGAAGCTTTAAAAGGCTGCAAGTGCAAACTTCATGAGGATTTTTTTCCTCGTGCTGGCCATGTCTACATACAACCTGACACATCATTAATGTTACAACACTGGCAACATTTTGACAAAAATAATGAGACATTTTGAACAGTATTCCATGGTTCCTCAAACCAGATGGTGCCATTGTTTATGGTGCTGCAAAACAAATTAGAAATGTAAGAACAAATCTGATGTGTAACACAACCGTTTTTTGTTTTTATATATCATTGTGCAGTTATCATAAAGAACTACATAAATAAAAATAGAAACGTGTACCTTTCAAATAAGTCTTGGCAGCATTTTTTGATATTTTCATCAGTATCAACGAAGGCAGATGTTCTAAACAACTGCACACAGTCAAGTGGGGGAAAAAAGAGGAGTCCTGAAAAACAAAGTTATGTCTGGTCTATTACATTGGCTTGAAGCAGACTCTGAAATTGCACAAAAACACATTTTTTTGACTTTTACCAGCGATGCAAGCGTTGACTAGAGACACACAAGTCCCAGTGATCATGGCTCTCACCACCAGAGCTGAGATGTCACTTCTTCTTGCTGGGCATATGGCAGCTACAAGAATAATGTGAGAAAAGGAAAGAAAAGAAAATATTACTGTAACAAAGACTCAATTATGGGTTAGGATAAAAAAAACGACGTGAAAATATAAAACTAAGATACTCACACAGGCCTCCAATCACAATACCAAGTGAGCTGAAATTGGCAAATCCACAGAGAGCATAAGTTGTAATTATCTCCGAACGGACCTGAAACGAGAGAATCATGTTGTTTGTACTTATTTTTTTGCCACTTTAACATTATTTTCCTTCTGTTTTCTTTGCCCCGCGTTCTTAGAAATGCGTTCAAATTAATTTAAATATCAAGGAAATGCTTTTTCTCAACAATTCTCTAACAATCAGAGTATTGTGTCTGATACACAACAGTCAATTCAGCAGTCTTCAACATCAATATGTAGTCCCAAACATAATATATCTACATTAAAAAGCTTTTTTATATTGGTTTACGTAATGCTACATGTTTTTTAAAATTTTGGCTTCTCATTAGCTATAAATCATGATTAACAAAATTAACAGAAATAAATGCTTGAACTGTGTCACTTTATGTAAAAAATTAAATATACATGATATATGGATTTAACCTTTTGAAATAAATGACTGAAATAAATTAACTTCTGATATTATGATTTATTGAGTCACACCTGTAATACTTACAGATATCCACATTCTTTTGCCTCCAATCACTTCATCAAGCCCGCTGAGTCGGTTGCTCTTCAGGTCTGACAGCTTCTGATAAGCGACAAACTCATTGAGGAAGAGCTTTGTACCAATAAGCTCAGCCACGGTGAAACTCTCATCATATGGTATTCCCATCATGAAGGTGATGGGCATGAACACATATGAGCAAATTAACTGCAAACAGCATCAAAGAAATAATTACGTATATATCTGATTGCTTGCACCTTCTTGTTTTGAATTACTAAATTATACTGCAAGTTTAGCTTCTGTTACCTCAAAGGTGATTTCAGGATATCCAACCATACCTCCAAGCCAGCTCAATGCGCTATTTATGAAGCCCAGGATGGCGAGAAATGCTATCAGATTAGCAGCAATGTTAGCAACAAGGCCTATAGATGCAGATGCACCACTGCTAACAGCCTCCAAAATGTTCTGTTCATCTCTACAAAGACAAATAAAATCAGTGCTGTGAAAAAAATATTTGCACCTTTATTTTGCCTGTTTTTACTTTTTAGTGTCACATCTAAATGTTTTAGATAGTCAAAAAAAAGATAAAAACAATTCATTCTGATGAAAGATATCTCAGAATCAGAATATTCTGATAGTTTTCCAGTGATGTTTACTTTATCATTAAAGTTAATGATAAAGTGGGTAGCAACAGCTGTTGGTGATAAATGATAATGAGCCTTTGACATTATGCCCTGTGAAAGATCACACTAAAACTAGGATTTGACTAGATCACTGTGAGAACTTCATTTATTTAGTTAGTTATTTTCTGCAATTCTGTTTTTGACATTTTGACTTCTTTAGATCATTGTCCTGCTGCACAACTCGTGTTTGCTCGAGTATAAAATGACAAACTTGTAGCAAAGAGCAGAATTTACACTTCTGTCATGTCCTGCACATTGTCCAGGACATGACATTTTATGATAAAAAGGGACACACCTCTTCCAAAGACTTCCACTTTTCTCTCATTAATCTACATAACATCTCCCAAAACATTCTCTTTAGAATCTTCCAGATCATTTTTTTAGGAAACGTGAGATGAGCTTTTGTGTGGTTTTCACCATGGAACTCCTTGACTCATGTTATTTTCCTCACAGTCTCTTTCTTTTGTTAAATAATGAACAGTGACTCTAAGACAAGGAAGGTCTGTCGTGTTTGAATGTTATTCTGGCACATTTTGTGCCATACTGAATTTGAGTAACGTGAGTAAATAATTCATGTTTCCTCTACAGAGGACAATGGCTCATTGTGACCAATGAAGCTTTGCAACTCTTCATAGATTGACTGTCTTTTCGTTCTTCTCTATTTTAGGGATTGTTAAAATGGGGCTCTTTGAGAATTATTCAGCCACTTAATGTTGTCAGACTGACTGTCTGACCAAAGTACACAGGTCAGGCAGTAATCGGGTTTGGGTGTTGCTCAGGAATTCATGACTTAATAACAGTGATAATTACTATTTCACAACACAGCAGAATGGTTTGAAAGCGCAAACTCACCCAGCAGCCACTTTGATGTTCTTGTCTGAATTAAAGCGACTCTCTTCTGTCTCAGGATACGACAGCTTAGATATAGCCAAAGCACACGGTGCGGCCATCACAGAGGCCGATATCAACGAAGACGCATCAATCTGAAAAAGATCAAGTTTGCAGATGCTCAACATGCTCTACCCGGGGTTTGCTACTTGTTGCTAAATTTAAAGAACATTTCCACGTATTAATTATATTGTTTCACATAGACTGACATCAGTAAATTCCAGCATTTGTTTTCTAAATATTACACATTGTGAGCATTTTCATCATGTTCAATAAGATTTTAAAAGGTAGATAGCATAAAACCTGTTCCTTCTTTAAGGGACACGTGTTGTATGTTGAGAAACAATGGTACGTTTGCATATGCAACGGTTACTTTGAAGTCTTTTAAATCATCTCCCAGAATATTGCAGCAAATTTGAACATTAGAGACATATCAGAATTCCTTTCATTGTCATTGTGCAAGAAGGAAAGAAAGAAAGCACAACACATCATCGAAACTGCTTCAACGTGGTTCAGTCTTAATACAAACTCAAGCCGAAAGGAACACAGGCTTCTGCTCTTTTAAGTTTACAGGCCTCCTCTGAGGAGGAAAGAATAATTTGTACAGCACAAAGAGTTTTTCTGTGGTTCATGAAAGTTCTGAAGTTTAATAAAACATGAAAGTCCATGTTAACCTTTTCGACAGTTTTTATTTTTTTGCACCTACTGAGTTTATTGTAATGTTTTGAAGTTAGTTTTTATCGTTCACACGTTGCAGGTCAACTACAACCCCTGCCAGCCCAGAACACTCCCAATTTGTTCCTGTGCACAGCGAGTTGGGAGTAGTCTGCTTAAGGCAACAAACACCAATCAAGACTTTAGTGATGATAGTATGACCTTCATATTTTCTTATCTTATTGCCAAAATGTCAATGTCATATTATTTTGGGAATTTTAAAGGTGTATTTAAATAGTTCTTTTTCCTTTGTGAAGTGACGACAAAACTATTAAGTCCAATGAGGTTGAAAATCAAGAATCTGGTGTTTTTTTTTTTTCAACTCAGGCTTTGACACAGCCTGAGCATTTTGTTTGAGTTAATTATTTGACAATGCCTTTTATGAATTTACATTTGAATATTTTCAGTCACTCCCTACCTCCTGTATATTACACTTTTTTATTACTATAACTGCTAGCATCCTTTTGTATAGAAAATGCATTCCAAATATTTAATAGGCAACAGACTAAAGGGATTTTTTTTTAAAATAAGAACAGGTGGAACATTTTAATTTGGTGCCTTCCCGTTCCTGCAAAATGCTGGCATGTGAAGAGCTTAATCTCACCCCAAATGAGATGAACGCCCCCATGACGCTGCCTGCAATAGTGGCAAAACCACCAGTCATAACGGCATGGATCTCTGATTTGGTCATGTCCTTCAAATAGGGGCGAATCAGCAGCGGAGCTTCAGTCTAATGCAAAAACATAAACAACAGTTAGGCATATTTAAAAACTTCAACTTTTTCCTGCATTTGATATCGTTCTTGATTTGCTTGCCAAACTAAGAATGTTCCCTTTAAAGTGTTGCAAAAATGATGACGAGCATACCTGGCCAACAAATATGTTTCCTGCCACGCTTAAGGTCTCAGTGGGCGAGGTTCCCAGCGTTATTTGCATAACCCATGAGATCTGCATGGACAAAAACACATGGCTCCGAGTTACAGTATATTACAGCACACACACACCCAGAGAGACCTACAGAAATGTGTGTGAGGCTACAAGATACATTTTTTTTTACCTTTAAAATGACCCACTGCATTACACCCAGAAAGTAAAGGACAGACATAACGCTGCTGAAGAACACGACGATGGGCAAAGCCTGACAGGAAAGTCATAAACTAGTTCAGTACATTCAGCACTTGGTACTTGAAGTGCTCATATTTTTGAATTTTGCTACACACTCACTTGAAAGGCAAAAATGTTGCCAATCAGGTCACCGAAAACAAACGATGATCCCTCTTTGGTGTAGTCCAGGAAAATCTGTGATCATATGGTGCGCAAATTAAAGAAAGGTAATAAAACTGTTAAATTATTTAAAATAGTTACTAATTTTATAAGTGCATGAAGGAAGATGACAGGTAGTCGTTCTGTTTTATCACATGAAGTTAATTTACAGCTTCGTAGATAGTTGAAGCACACTTTAAAAAGTAATTAGGAAGCAAGTGTGTGTGCTCATTTTCTGCTGACTTAGGCCTGGACGCTCAATAAAATCGCTGAAGATAAGAGTGTATGAAGATTCATTTAGTTAAACATTACATCACTAACTCTGTTTATCATATAAAGAAAGCATGTAGTAGAGAGAAACATGTTTTGAGAATAGAAAAATCTCTGTCACTCAGTGGGAAAAGTGTCAGAGAAATAGAAGCACACATACAGACATTAAAAAACTAAAAAAAAAGAATACTTTTATTAATACTGATAATGTAGCTATTCATATTATTTAAAAAATGTTGCCTATAATATAAACTGTTCTTTATGCACATTAATGGAAAGCTTAAGCCTATTTGTGAATGTACAACAACAAAAAATTGCATTGTTTCTATATTTTCTTTAACCGACTTATTTAATCCACGAAAACAAAGTAATACCTGCACTTGTTTTCCAAGCCAGTCGAAGGCTGCAAGACCTGGCTGGGTTCTTATAATAAACAGTCCAAGACAGAACTGCAGTCCCAGACCCCAAAACACTGGCCTCCATGAGATCTACAAAAATAAAGCTGTTATCTTTATCACTTTATTAGAGCATGTTCGTCCATTTAAAACAGGGAGGCACTTCAGCCGAATCATTAAATCACGAGAGCAACCAAGCTTAGTGATGTCCAAGGTCTCTGTGAAACAGAAAACGTGACTGATAGAAGCCGCTCATGCTTTAAAAGAGCTGTAAAGGACTATTCATCGCTGATTAGAGCCGGTGCTTGCCTAAGCAAACTCACCATTGCCCTGTGAGCCGAGAAGAGGAATAGAAGCACGATAAACATGCACACACCTCCGAATGAGATAAGCTGCTCGGGACGTTTGCTTGTGTCTAAAGCGAGCCACACCACAAGCAGGACCACGACTGCTAGGATGAAAACCCTGCCAAACACAAAAGAGCAGCATGTGTTCGATGTTGTTTAGGGGGCTAATTTAACACAGAATACATTGGGATTAAAGACTTTAAAACTATTCACCATTTTAGCCATTTCAGGTTGGATTTGAAGCATCGAACTGCGGGTTTGAAAAACCGGCTGATGCTTTTCCCCTGGTACTTCTTCACAAGTTCGTATGACACGGCAGCAACTGCCAGACAAGTTAGGACTACGAGAGCGATGGCCCTCTGGAAATTCAGCACACAGGCGGCAATAAAGTATGCCACATATCCTGCAGGGAAGAAGTACAAAATAAGCTACTTGTCATAACTGAACTAGACATAAACATCTGCATAAGTCCTAACTGCACTAGTTTTCAAACTTTTTTTCTATAACAAGTACCACATCAGAGGATTTAAAAACAGTACAATAGCAGGACTAGGAATAATTTAGCTTGTTGTGTTAGGCAGAACCAGTTCCACCAATGGTACTTTTATCACATTGTCTCACCGAATAAATCTCTGCAAAATGAATAGACTTTGTTTCTTACCTGCTCCGAGTATGCCCAGCACAATGTACTTAAAGATTTTGGAGTGATCCTTGACGTAACGCTCTGTGGCATTAATTGGCTTGGAAACCTTACTGAAAGATTAAACAAATAAAACAAACTAAAAACACAAGCATGTTACATTTTCTTTAATGCTCTTTTCATTGATTTAAGTTTTTGTGATTTGGATGTACTGTACTTAGCCCTTCATGTTATTTGAGGCAACAGAAAACTTGTGCATATATATATAAAATCAGCCACTTGCTAAAAGTGTAAACTAGACTTCATAGGCATAATAAACATTTACATCCAGGAGATCCAGGAGGACTCGCTAATTATGAAGCAGTTTCTATCTATTTTAGCGACACAAAACTTAAATTTCATAATCAGACAAACCTGAGGTATGATCCTAGTTTCTTTCCTGATTTTTCAGGCTGACTTTTGATGCTGTTTGTGTCAGTAGTTTTATCCTCCTAGCAAGATAAAGGCATTTTATGAGAGCAAAAAGAATACGGTGTTACTTTCTTTGACTGATAATGAAATAATTACATACCCAAGCTTCATAAGCGTGGTTGTCGATGCCATCTTCAGGGTTTTGGCTTAGATTTTTAAGCTTGACACTGTTTTGGTCCACTGAAAAACAGAATCATTGTTTACCAGCAGCCGGTGTGAAAAGCAGCTTCAACTTGAAAACACACAGGAGTGCTTTTTTTAGGCTGAGCCTCAGTGAACTCTACGAGATAAAGGAGTTTCAAAATAAAGCCTACAAAGTCCTTAGGGTTATCATGCAACCTCCCCCCCAAAATAAAAACAAAGCCAGGTGAAAATACTTACTAAATACCAATACATAGTTTAATTAAAAGAAAAAAACAGAGCTAATGGCTTACTTATTCTGTGTCCTCCTAAGCCGAGCGGTCAAATGCTGGACTGTAACACACACCACCAGGAAATATACTCTCTCCTCGAAGCATGCTATTATTAATTAACAGACATGATTTCTTTTCTCTCTCTTTTTTTTTTTTTTTTTTACTGCTTTTTGAGGAGGCGCGATTCAGAGGTTGGAGTCAGCGTCACTTGGCAAAAATGACAGAATGAAGCTTACAAAGCAACACATGACTAAACATCATGCTGACTGTGTTTTTAACTGGGCAAATTACTAAAACAACAAATGATAAGATGAAAAGTAAACGATGAATCATGGAAAGTTGTTATTTGTTGGTTGATTATTTTTGAAGGAGTAGTTTGAAGGGATACACCCATGACATGCTATTAAACACTTTTTTGAGGGGTGGGGGGGTGATAAAAAGAGTATAAATGAAAATAGGTTCTTAAATAAATCTATTACAGTTTTATTGCCTGAAATACAACACAAGAGACATTCACTTTCCTATTTTTAGGGAATGTCAGAAGATTATTGGGAGTATGCTGCCAGTGATTCAAATGTATCTGCACTCTATTACAAAACCATACATAATAAGAACCAATAAAATATGAAAACACTGGAATGAAATGACTGAAACAATAACTAGTGACAATACCGGTTTGCAGGTTGAATACATTGCAGTAGTCTGTAACAAACCTTCAGCATGCTTTTAATTTTTTCATACGTTAACAATCATAAATTTCAGTGTATTTTATTATGAGTTTTTGTAGTGATTCAAAAATAACACAACTCTGTGAAGTGGATGGCAGGTGCTCCCAAGGTAAAAATCTGAAAGGTGTGGCATGCATTTGTATTGAGTCTCTCTTACACTTTATTCTACAATTGTTTTATTTCACCTACTAATAAAACAGTGTCCACCTGTTGGTAATTTTACTTCAGTGCTTCAGAGATTTGATTGATTGATTGATTGATTGATTGATTGACTGACTGACTGACTGACTGACTGACTGACTGACTGACTGACTGACTGACTGATTGATTGATTGATTGATGATTGATTGATTGATTGATTGATTGATTGATTGATTGATTGATTGATTGATTGATTGATTGATGATTGAAAACTAACTTGAGCACACCATGCCCAGTGTGAAACATAATAGTGGCAGCATCTTGCTGTGGATGTTTTTTCTTGGACAGAGGAAAACAGAAGATGGGTGGAGCTGACAAATGCTAATCTTGATGAGGAACACCTATTATGTACTTTAGACTGGGATAGATATTCACCTACCAACAGGATAATAATCCTAAACATACAGCCAGAACTACAATCTGTGTGTCAGAATGACCTCGACCAAAATCTGGCTGAGCGTTTTCAAGGTAAAGATGGATGTTCACTGACACCCTGTGTTCAATCCGACGGAGCTTGAGCTATTATGCAAAAGAACGTCAACAAAGCCGGTAAAGACATGCCTTAAAAAAATAGCAGCAGTGATTAAAGAAGCAAGACTATTACAACAAGGATCTGAATACAACTTCACACCACACTTTTCAGATTGTTATTTGCTGTAAATTTTGCAGAACAATTTTGGTCAAAAATAAATAAGTAAAAGTTACAAAAACATTTGTTCCATTTGACAATTGAGTGCTACTTTTGTAGGTATATCACATTAAAACACAGTTTAGGTTTGTACCTGTTAATTAGCAAAAATAAATAAATAAATAAATAAAAAAAGTTCAAGGTGTGTGAACATTTTTTCAAGGCATGTTTCTAAACTGTTTCTAAAACATTATTACACCTGATAAAATTCTGTTTTGTTGCAAAATGCAGTTTTACCATGGTTCATAACACTCAGTGTGGACTCATGCCTTTCTGGGAGAATATATTAGAATGATTGTCAACGCTTAGAAAGTGCCACTTAGTTGTGTCTGATTAAAATTTAGAGAGCCTTTGAAATGCTTAAACCTATTACATGAGCTTAATGATTCGTTAAAGGTTTCAGCAGCAGAACCATTAAACTCAGGTCCGGTAACTTTAATTTTTTTTTTTTTCACTATTCCTGCTAAATTATGTAGCTACAAACAATTTGAAACTGTAAATACTCAATCCAATGATTTGCTGAGCACTGGACACAAAAAGAGACGAGACAGTAGAACAAATAAGACAAAATCAGGATATTACTACTTTACTATAAATTAATTTATTTGTAATATAGGCCTAACGTCATAAATAGTGGCTGACTTCACAAGCAGGGTATTTTTTCCAGTGTGATAGGTCTTGTTTTGTCTGAGTCCAAGGAACTAGACGTGTTGTGGTGTTTCTGCTCTAACCACTGTGACTAGGGGGAAGGAGAACATGTTGTTAATATTTCCCTCGGTTAGGTCTTGCAGGTTTTGTCTTACCGGTATCTTGGTCAAAATGCAAAGATTTCTCAAGTCATAGTTAAATTCAAGAATAAAAAGGGTTTTCTGCTTTGTCAGAATTTATAATCAATCAATCTTGTATCGTCTTCTTGGATCGCTAAGGTAACAGACAGATATCCCTGCTGTTATAGTTCAAACTGAGGGATCCTGAGGCATTATATAAAAGGTGATATTAAATTCCTTCAGAGAGTTCTAGAGTTGCTCCTGGGTCTTTTTAAATTGTATTTATTAATATATAACACAAATTGAGAAGAATGTATAAATGTGCATCGGCAAGGAGTTGGTAATATTCTGACACTGCATGTCCAGTTGTTATTACAAAGTCATTATTGCTATTACCAGTAGATTTTCTTGTCTCGTTATGAGTTAGTTTGTAACCATTTTGTCTATGTAATATAATGTATTTGTTTTCTCTTCAGTATAGTATATTGAACAAGCACATGAATATTGTTGTTGAACTTGGTTTTAATTACAAATTTCTGATAATTATCGAGTTGGTATTTAATTTAGATAAAGGGTAGGACTAAACAAATGTTCGCTTCTTCCAACTCTTCTTCAAACAGAAAAGTAGTGTTAAGCTAATTGTTGTGTTCTTGTTTATGTATGCACATGTTTTCTATGGCCTATGCTTGTTTCAAATTAAGCACTGAGTCCCACCACACTGCATAGGAAACTGATTTCATCCATTTATTTCCAAGTTCTAGTTTCAGTCATGATCAATATTTCTTGAGTGTAGGTAAGGGAGGGAAATTAAAGATACAAATTAATAGCTTAGCTTTATGACAGACCAGAGCAGCAATAACAATATGGCAGACAAACCCCAAGTCTGTCTATTCGTTTCCAAGATGCAACTCAGGGATTCTTGAGAATAGGGACAAAACAAGTCCTATGGATAAAGCACAAAATTATTTGAATAAAATATATACAAAATATTTTTTTTTTCAAATATCTGACTAAACTAACCTGGGTCATGTGAGCACAACAATGTATATTTTCCAGGTATTTGCTGAATATTTTTTCATTTAAACATTGTAGTCGGTGGATGATGCCTATAAAAGCCCTTGTCCAGGAGCAGAACTCGAGTTCTGCAGGTACTCGAGTTATCCAGGTTTAAAATGTATTTCCACTTACGTACCTAATATTCGAGAACTACTGCCGTGTGTTTCAGCGTTTGAGGGGAAGGAAGAAGATTTCACAGCCCACTCTTCTCTTTCCTTGTGGCACCCAGTTTCTCGTTTTGCCTGTAAGACAGTGAGGAGGGTTTGAATCACCCAAAACGGAAAAAGGAAAACCAAGTTGACGTTAGCAGCGTTTAGCCTAGCTTAGCTACAATACCCTACAGTAGTATGAACTTTGTACTTTATTTAAGTTGCTATATAACAGCATTTTAGATCGTTGGGCACACGAGTATCAAATGGTAAGCGTGATTTGCATAAATAAGTAAAGTATTTAAGTGCTTAGCTTAAATGTTTTTTCGCTTTAGCATGTTGTTGTTGGCTAGCTAGCCTGGCTTCGATACGTTTTAGCTAGTTACTATGTTAGCCACCTCACCTCGCAGCCTGTGCATTTTCCCCCAGTCTTTCTGTCATTCTTTAATGTTTTCGGAATGTATTTTGCGCTAATGCATCTGACATTTAGAAGAAAACTTACCTAGACGTGTTGGCTTTGTAGCTAGTGCTAATATTAGCACTGGAGTTGTTTTTAACCTTTAAGACAAGTTATATTTTTGGAGTGTAGTAAGCTGAAGCCATTGTGAAAATTGAATGAGTCTTGTGTTGTAACTTAGTGCAAATTTCGGATGTTTTCCATAGGTTTATGAGAATGCAGAGACATGGGTGACATGAAAACCCCAGATTTTGATGACCTTCTGGCAGCCTTTGACATCCCAGATGCCACTGGACTGGATTCCAAAGAAGCCATCCAGGAAAGCCACGAGGAGATAGATAATCAACTAAAACACTCCATAATCTGTCTGGATGACAGCTTACTCAGTAACCCAGCTGCCACTACAGCAGATATTCCTCTTGTTAGTGTTATAGTGAAAAATACAAGTCGACAAGAGTCACTTGAGGGTTTCAGTGACCGGCTTCATTCAGCTGCATCGTTGCAGAATGGATTCAAGGGACAGGAGGCCTGCGTTAAGCCTGTGGAACAATCCAACACAAGTTTTTCTAATTCATTTCAGGCTGATTTGAATGGCGAGGGTTCAAGAGAACTTCCTGGAGAAACTCCCCTTCAGCAGAAAACTGATGAAACAGCAGTATTTTCTCCATCGCTTTCCCATTTTAGTCCCCCCTACAGTCCTCAGACAGAGACGTTGTATAGCAAAACCCAAAAGGTCTCAAAACAAGAGGGGCCTTGTTGTCTAGAAGCTCCGGTTTTGGCAGAACCTTTAGTTCCAGGCAGGGAACAAAAATCTGATATTTTTTTGTTCGATGCGTCTCCCAAGAACACTAAAGAGAGCACACCAGAAAATGACAGAAGCAACGACCATCTCTCTGATGGCTATATCAGAGGTGAAACGGAGAACACCACTAGAGCATGTTGCCCATTTACCTCTTTAAGCAGTGAGCAGAACTTTAAAGAGACGGAATCCCAAAACACAGAGCCTGTTACCAACTCTTATTCATCTGCCAAATTTCAGACATCTAAATTGCCCTCATCTAATGAGGCTCCAATTGCGGCAAATACTAAAAAGGATCCCATTGAGAAAACTGACCCCACAGAATCGTCAGCGTCGCACAGCGATTGCGCTAAACCTAATAACATGGCAGCCATATCCCCAAGAAGCCCCAGGAGTCCGAATGAAGTAGTGAAACGGTTAATGAAACCCTCTGATAGCCCTGTGAGCCTCTGCAGTGACAGCAGCGGCAAAACATCCCCTGCAGTGGCATCCGTTTCATCCCCAGCCATACCCAGGGTCAGAATTAAGACTATTAAAACCACTTCTGGTCAGATCAAACGCACAGTGACCAGTGTGCTGCCGGACTCCGAAACAGACGAGATTCATTCTGCTTATGAATCCTCGCCGTCGCAGAGTATGATCAGTGAGGACTCCTACTGCAACGCGTCCCCTCGTCAATCTCAAGCTGTCGATTGCAGTCCCGGGAGTAACCAGCAGCACGCACATCTTCACCCAAAATGCCCAGAAGGCCTGAGGAAACCTCTAGAGGTTTTAGGACAGGCTTCCACAGGAGCAGTCGCGCTGTCCAACGATCCGTTGCACACGATGTGCAGAAACCGAAGAGTGCTTCATCTACGACAGGTCACACATCCAACACAAACTTCCTTCCAAAAGCAATGCACTTGGCTAGTCTAAATTTGGTCCCTCACAGCGTTGCTGCTTCAGTTGCTGCCCGGCCCTCGTCCCATCAACAAAGTCAACACATTCTTCCCTCCTCGGTTTGCAGCACTGTCCCTCTGGTGCATCAAGTCAAAACGGCCACGCCTTTCCCCCGTTCATCTGCCCCGAACACAGCTGCAGGAACCCTGAACAGGCTTTTGACAAGTGCCAACCCAGTGCCTGTATACGTGCCCAACCTGAGCCCCCCTCCGGAGTGCAACATCAAGCTTCCGCCTCGCGGATATTGCTGCCTCGAGTGCGGCGACTCGTTTGCCGTCGAGAGGAGTCTGGCGTTTCATTACAACAGGAGGAGCGTCCAGATCGAAGTACGATGTACACACTGCGCAAAGACCCTGGTTTTCTTTAACAGGTGCGCCCTGTTGGCACATGCACGGGAGCACAAAAGCAACGGCAGCGTGATGCAGTGCACGCAGCTCCATCTGAAACCTATATCAGAGGAGCAGATGTTTGCACCTCTGAGCTCTGAGTCGGCGAACACGGGCCCGTACCCCTCGACGTTGGTCTCACCGGGCAGTGAGCCCGTCATGCCCTTATACCCAGACGGTGTGATTCGCAACAGGTTCCGGTGTCTGGAGTGCAACAAGCAGCTGCCAGACTACAAAGCGCTTGCAGGTCATTACCAGAAGATGTCAGAAGACGTGGAAGGGCTGGTGAGTAAATGGGGTGGAAAAGTATGAGAAAATGTGCTTTTGCGTCTTTGTTAGTGTCGATTAAATCAAGAAGAAAAACAAAAGGAAACGATAATGTGATCAAGTTTTGAAGGCCGAACTAGTTTGTAATGGCTTTAGAGCTAGATGTTAAAATTTAAATATAGTGCAATGGAGTCACTCATCTATAGAAGGCATGAGTCAGAGTGAAACCTTCCCCTGTGATGGCCTTGAGTAAAATTACTAAAATTTAATGTAATAAAGATGTTAATATAAAAAATTTAAACAAAATGTACAGTATGATGCAAGTACTTTTAAGACCAAAGCAATTACCCCTGCTGCTGACAATTTATTTACCATTTATTTATTTTGATGTGAACTAAGACCAAAGATTAATATTTAGGTGAACAGTAGCTTTGAACTAACCTTTTTTATGGCACATTATGGGCTCTTTTTACCATTTTGTTGAACAAATGTTACAAATTACTTTTGGCTGCTTAATTAATCGGGCCATCTGTTCGGTTACAGCCTGCAATTAGCAGCTTAAGTGATATATTGCTCATCTTTTGCTAATCGTAGCAATTATAAACAACGTCAGCTTAATAAAGATGTTGCCCTTTTCGTCAGTTGTTTCCAGGACCAGTAATATTTCCTGAAGAATTGATGTTTGTTGCAAGTGTGGGGAAAGTATAATAGCTTTTTTTCAGACAGTTGACCAGCTGTGTGCAGCAGCTGCTTTTGGGAAGCAATATGGCACTTCTCTGCATTTTATATATGATTGTTTTGTTTTGTTTTTTTATTTTATTTTTTTTCAAACTTTGGCAGACCTTGATTCCGGTGTTCAGTCAATTCATATTCTGTGGTTATATATGGCATTTAAAAACATTCTGTGGTTAAGCTGCATCACAGACAGGGGTCATGTGCATTGTTAGCTCTTGTAATATAAAAAAATGTAAATTATCAACTTATTCCATAAAGTTGACGTATTCATTGTTTATGTTTACATTTTTAATATATTTATGCTCTTTTTTTCCCCCTTCCCCTTTGTCCTCGTCTTTCATTACGACAGATTTGTAAAGTTTGCTCAATGTTGTTGCCAAACAACTGCAGCTTCAGATCTCACCAGCGCCTCCATGCCCACAAGTCCCCCTACTGCTGCCCTGAGTGCGGCGCCCCGAGTCGATCTGCTGACATCCAGAAGCATGTCAAGGAGAACTGTCTGCATTATGCTCGCAAGGCTTGGTACAAGTAAGTAGGCTAAAGGAATAATAAGGTTTTTTTTAATTCACAGTAAGGTGTTATAATAGTGTTTTTTAATATATTTTCTTCCAGATGTCTTCACTGTGACATGGTTTTCAGAACCCTCCTAGGACAAAAGACTCATGTTGAGGAGAAACACTGCGAGGTCTTGTACAAGTGTTCAGTCTGTCCAGTTGCCTTCAAGACCTCTGACGGCTGTGAAGTGCATTTAAAAAACAAACACACATCTAGCAAGCAAACTCCTCAGTAAGTTCACTGCAAATGGTCTGACAGTTCTAAGTTGTACTTTTCATTTTAAGAGTTGTCAACACATCTATTCGTTTGTATTTTTTCAGGTTGGTGTTTAAGTGTTCCTGCAAGGCACTTTTCAATAAAAAACACAATTTTTTTCAACATTTTCACGAAAACGCCAACAAGCGAGTCACATGTGTGTTCAAGTGTCCAGAATGCAACTCTGTGTTTCCACAAAAGCGACTGTTGATGCAGCACTTCAAGGTTAGTTCCAAACATAATGCTTATAATTATTGTTATGAAGTTTGCAATAATTTCTTTTATATAATTGTTGTTTATTTTTTACTTCCAAAAATGTTATACCTTTTTTAAATATTGCAAGTTGTACTAAGGAAAGAGAAATGTAATCACAAGTTGCAGGTGTTCTGTCTTGTTACACTACTGATTCTATTCAAACAAGCATCTTGTGACAATTTTCTTTTAGCTTAATTTATTCTAAAGTATAAGTTGCGGTGTCTTTTAACTGTAATGAGTGCTTTCCTCTGTATGTTTTGTCATCTGGCAGAACGTGCATGTGGGAAATATGGCGGCAGACACAGAAAAGAACAGTAAAGAAAAAGAAGAGCTGGATTGGTTCCCAGAGTCTCATGCTGTCCAGCAGGAGAAGAGTCACGCCACTCGTAAAAACGCCGACAGTCCAAGGAAGAAGTCGGAGCAGGACACCAAATCTCGCGTTAAGCCTCGGGGGTGGACATGCGGCGAGTGTCTGCAGTGCTTTGCTGAAAGAGAGTCCTACGTTTCTCACGTGAAGATCAACCATGGGAAGGTAGATGTTTGACTCCAAACCTTTTCACTAAATGCTGGTCCGTCTCGGAACATTCTGACAGTTTGTTGTAAGTGTGGGGAAAGCACACACTTACAACAAAAAGAAAAGCTATGTTCCGTCCACTTTCCCTGGCAACTCACAAAATAACTGACTTGAGAGGATTCAGGAAAAGATAAATGTACAATAAACCAGATTTTTATTTGTTATTGTACTCGGTGAAGTTCAGGTTTTTGGCATATTTAGGTTTCTTAATGTGGTTAAGTAGGTGCAGTTTTACAAGCTCGTCTTATTGCAACTATGTGTGATGTTTTTACCTCAGTCGATGAAGAAATATCCTTGTCGCCACTGTGAGCTGTCGTTCAACGCAGCCACCAGTCTGAGGAGACACATTCGCAGTGAGCATGATGGTAAAAGAAGAATTTATTCTTGTTGGTAAGTTTAAACAACCTTAAAGTTTCTATTAATCTCTTGTCAGATTTGTGTGTTGTTGTTTTTTTGGCTTTTAAAGAATTTACAGTAATATTTTAACCTTTGACCATATTCCACAGGTACTGCACGGATCCAAAGACAACCTTCACAACAAGCGTGATGTTGAAGAACCACATAAGTCTTATGCATGGAATTAAAAACCCTGATCTCAGGCAGATGCCCAAATCATCCATCAAAGAGTTCAAAAGCCCTTCAGGCAAGGTAGGTAGAGATAAACAAATAGATAAATAATCAAGCATATTTTAATACCAGACAAAGATGATCCAAGTAAGTAGCAAAAGCTACTTTCTAGTTATGATTTCCTTCTTTTTTTTTATTGCTCTATAAACATCATTTGAGAACAGCTTTTTGTACTTAATCTTAATTATCTTCTTCTGTTAATGCAATTTTATGATTTGACACATTTTAACAGCAATGTTTTTTATTTGTAAAAATAACAAAACAAAAGGACTTCTTGCAGGCCAATGTTAAAATGTAACAGATTGTAGCGACCCCAGTTTTAACAGGTTGTTTTCTGATTTTCTTCAGGGGATAATATCGGCGTCGCCAGACAGGCGCAGGCGGGCTGACACCCCGGATCGCAGTGATGTCGACGCTCCTTCAGCTAAACGTCTTAAAACTCAGTTCCGCTGTTCAAAGTGCGGCTTCGCCACGGACGACGGCACCGAGTTCCAGCAGCATATACCTCAGCATAAAACGGATGAAAACACTCCTCAGTGCCTTCACTGTGGTCTGTGTTTCACATCTGTGGTTTCTCTTAACAGACATCTTTTTATTGTGCACAAAGTCAAAGATCCCAAGGAAGATGAAGAGGAGGAGATGAGAGATGTTGGATCAGCCTCGACTGCTCATGTGAATGACTATAAACCCTCGCTGGATGAGGAGCCAGATAATCCTCCCTACACCAACACTTCAGACTTTCATTTAAAACTAAAAACTCTTTCCCAGACAGATTCAGCTTCTTCCCAGTAGTGAAGGTTGCGCCTGTCCCAGAAAAAGCTGCATTTATTTGTCCTTTTTTTTTTTTTTTTTTTTTTTATGGTTTCGAGCCAAATTTATGCTTCAACGTCAGTTTGACGCAGAACCTACGCCGTGTGGCTCCCCTTTAGCTTGACGTGCACCTGTCCAGAAAATAACTCCACGTCGTAGCAACACATACTAACAGCTGCTATCGGCCCAGGTGGTGTGTGTTTACATGGATCGCTGATTTGCTCACAATTAACCCCCATGTGGCTCAAGGGCATAAAATGTAACAGGCTGTAACTGAATGGGTTTGCTCACCGGTTTGGCCGTATTTATTTTGAGCATCCAGCAGCTCTACCAGTCTGTGCAAGTATTCTTTTGTAATTTTTTTTTTTTCTCTTGTGTTGCATTCAGTAGTGACTGTAATCGACATTCAGTGGCTTGCAGTGTCCCCAAAGACTCACCTAACTTCAGATTGAGGTGTAGCTTGGTTTTTTGTGTATCTGCATGCCTATCTGTGTTCAGGTTGCACATTTGGGCTAGCTCACGCCCTTCACATTATCCCCAAAACATGAAGGTTAAGTTAATTGGGAACTAAATTCAACCCTGTATGCACATTCGCAATTTACTAATTGAATGTGCATGTGTGTGTTTTTTAAGTTAAACCTGTCTTGTCCATCTGTCCGCTTGAATTCTTGTCCCATGAAATGCTTTATATATTGATTTGATGCTGAAGCATACGTTTGGCTCATAAGACTTTAGTTATTTTTAATAGATGGGGAACAAAGCTTTGGGGGCTTTTTCATTTTTGTCATTTTAAAAGAGTGCAGTATATTTAAGCAAATCCATATTTTTTATATAAAGAACAGTATTGTCATTATTCACTAACTTACTTTGCATGTTAGTAATATGTTAATCTTACTTTTGACATAAAACAGCGCTCATCTTTACTTTTAAAAGTGTTTTCAAAGCCCATTTCATCAGGATGCTCAGGAATATCTGTTTAAAAGTCAAGTCTATGGTTTTCACAAATGCAATAGATGGTAATGTGATAAGCTAAAATTTTGTTCTGAGTGCTACAAACAAGTAGGATTATTGTTGATTTATTGTGACATAAAACATTTGAATTGAGCTGTGCTTTAATTGTAGTACTTTCACCATTTTGGTAACTACAAAAAGACAGGACAACCGTATTTTTAAGACCACAGACAAATATACACAAAAGGCTATTAAAGTTGAGTTTTACTTTTCATGTGTTGAAATTCCTAAAGGTAAAATTCCTATGTTTCATCCGGTTTTTCAGTGGGCATAAAAAGCTTAATTGGTCCATCTCAGTTTTAAAATGCTCATGTCTTTATGTTATTGGTTAAATATGTGTCAGTCATCCCAAATTTGACTTCTCCTTTGTGTGTCGCGTGTGAGAAGGAGACATTGAGGTATTACAGTTTTGCTGCAGCACTATTGAAAATACCTCAAATCACCAGAAGTGTATCTTTTTAGGAAGTTAATGTCAGTGTTTGTTTCAAATCAAGGTTCACGGTTTCGGATAATCCAGAGAAGATGTGAGTGTGAGCTTTGGTGTTACATCTAGGATACTGTTTTCCAAAATACCAACCTGTGGACGCAATTGAATGCAATTGAATGTTGGGAGAAAACAAACTGGTGGATCTGTGATCATGAAGGATTTTTGTTGTCTGCAGGTTCTGATTTGAGCAGCAGTGCTTCTTGTTTTTTTGTTGTCCACGTGACGGTTCCTACCTCCACTATTAAACGGCAGCGATTGTTAAATGATCCGAGGCTTTGGCAGGTTGAAGTTAATCTCAGTGCAATGTAAACAGTTATATTTTTAGGACTTATATCCTCCCATGTTAATAAATTTTATAAATTATTTTGGGAATATTTAGGTTAAACGGTCATATTGACTTGATCAAGTGAACTTTTCTATTACAGTGCTCAAAATCACACTACAGCAGTTTATCTGCTGGTAGGTGGGAAGGGATAACTGTTCACAACTTAGCTTTTTATAACATTCAGTAAAACACATTTGTACTTTTGATACAGTGTAGAAAGCGGACTTGTATAGAGAAAAAGAAATGTGTACATACAGTAACGAGTGAAGCCTGGATTCACAGCATCCTTCGAAGCCATTACATCTGTTCAGCATGCAGTGGCCTACATGCCTTGCCGTTACGTTAACATGAAGTACTTACAAATAAACAGGTGCATTTAATGAAACATCTGCTCCGTCTTGTTTTTTTTGCAGCATTAAACATTTGTATTCTGGTGACGCTGGCATTTAAGAGTGACAGGTCATACTTCACACAAGTCACCCAAATGAGCAGTGTCCAGCCAATAAGCAGCAACCGCTAGAAGATGACCTCATGCTCTCAGAAAATCAAGCCCAGCCCATCTTGGTATAAAAAGCTCTTCTCGTATTTGGAGAGCTGCGAATAATTTTTTAATTAAGACAGCAAAGGGAGAAGCAAGATGACAGCAATCTGTAGAGGGGGATTCTTGTCTTCCTTCATCCTTATCTCCTATATCGCGATGACAACCTCGGTGATGCTTGATTTAACCGAACTGAAAAACAAAGTATCCCAGCTCAAGGTGAATCCCAGAGGAAATCTTTGGGCAACAGGTAAGAACATTTTAAACTGCTGAAAAATTACATTTTGTCTCATTAGAGGCAGTTTTAATTTTTATTAATTTTTTTTTATTATTATTATAGGACATTTCATGGGCAAGAAGAGTGTGGATAGCTCCTTATTGGAAAGTGTCTTCGAGAATATAGATGTTCCATCTGAAGACAGAGACGTGAATCCTGTGGCCAGAGTGGAAGATGTGCAGGCACTGGTCACCAAGGTGTTGAGGGCCGCACAACAAACAAGAAAACAGACCCTGGAAATGTTAGCCTGACTTTATCATATTATTGTTTACTGTTAATTCATTGTATCATTTAAATCACTGTAAGTTTTATTGATTGGAAATATTTGTATTACTACTACTGTTATGTTGCTTTTTTGTGAACTTTTGCAGTTATTATTTTGTATAATTCTTAAATTATATTTAAATTAATTTGATTATAATTATTTTATATAATTACAATGATGATTTTTTTTCACATCCAAAGGTTACAATTACTAGTATTATTTTGCTGTTTTCACAATAATTTCTTGTGGATATTTTTACTACCACAACTATTATCATACTACAGCACTATTTTTACATTGTTGTTTTGGGTATTTTATTATGATTAATATTTAACAGAAGTCATATCTTATTACTAGTATCTTCATCTTATTTGCTATTATTACAATTACTGCACTGTCTCACAGTATGTATATATTTTTGTCTTAATATAGAGAAAGAGGAGGTCCAGCTTGAAGACACCAACCTCTTACCTGTAACAATACGAGCACCAACTGATGAAGATCAGAGATCTATTATTTTTGTCAAGTGAAAAAAGACTGTAATTTAATCAAAGTGTTTAGTTTTTTCTTGTAATGTTTATTGCATTCCATTTGTCTTTGTGCCTGTTATTCAAACGATACCCGTTTCCTCCTTAACACGCTGTATATTTCTGTTTCAATAAAAAGAGCAAAAGAAGTTGTATGCAATGTGTGTCTCATTCATTTTAATAATGGGTGGCTTTTGGGTGTTTTGGCGCCCCCTTCCGGTACGTCTGCTTATCATATCCGGGTGACCGAGCTGAGCCTCAACGTGCCCGTCCCCATGTTACTGAACTAACCAGTAGCAGTTATGCCTTTAATAGTAATGTGCGGATACCCGTGCAGTGGTAAAACACGGAGGGCAGAAGAACTGAAGGCGCATTTTGAAGAGACCACCGACCGACAGGTTCACATAGTCGGAGACGGAGCTCTGGGCCTTGAGAGAAACTGTGTTTATGCAGGCAAGTTCGGCTAGGTTCGTTCCCATTCGCTATTGTTCGGAGCTGTTCGCTTTCTCTGAGCTTTCCGACCGGCTGACAAATCGTCTTAAAAGTTATTAGCGTCACACTTTGGCTTTATCCCCCACTTAGATTGTTTGCGACCCGGGCATGTTTTATTTGCGTGCCAGGATGCAGTGGCATGTAAATGCTTGATCCGGGTTTTTAAATATAATCGCGTTTCAGCTGCTGGGGAAATTAGCGAAAAAAAAAAGGTTATATGAAACCTGATTCACACATTATGCAGACATGGTGTGTTGCAATTTTTCTACCTGGCTTCCCTTTGCTAATTAAACCAAGAGCCCTTAATTCTTTATCTTTATTATAAAAGTTTAAGATATAGCGCAAACTAAGTCATAAATCATTTTTGTGAAATATAACATTTTATTCCACACAGTCCAGCTTCTGTAATGTAGCTTTTTTTTTACATTGAGCTAAATTAAAAATATTTCCAGTATTTGATCCTAAATCAGACTCACGAATGGATTTATTAGTAATATTTTAGGTGGATAAAAAAATAGAACATTTTCTATATAAGTTCTATGTTTTTAAGGTGCATTCATCCCCCTTTAATGCCTCCTTCTGCAGATATGGTTTACATCAAAAATGGCCAATCCTGAAGACTTCTTGTACAGCTACTTTGACTACTAAGAATAGCAAAAAAAAACATAATGTAATAAAACACAACAGTGAATATATGTACATATTTGTGGAGCACTGAAATCGGAGTGTTTGTCATAGAGAGTTGTTGCGGTTTTGTTGCAGATTCCCAAAAAGAGAAGGATACAAGAGCATCTCTAAAAGCTGAAGTAGAGAGGTAGGTTTACCCTCTCCTCTCTTCCATCACATACAGGATGTTACGAGACATTCTTTAAAATTTACCTTCTTTTTTTTTTTTTTTACATAATTGTTTTTGTTCTTTTTTTATAGGAAGGTCAATAAGGACAACATTGTAATTTTAGACTCATTGAATTACATAAAAGGTATTTATATCAAGAGTTACGCGAGTTGTGCGGATTCTCATTTTAAGCACCGTGATGTAACATGTCTCACAGGTTACCGCTATGAATTGTTCTGTCTGGCTAAGCATGCGCAGACACCGCACTGCCTGGTAAGAATGCGGGTGGGGGGGGGAAATAATCTATGGTTTATAATGACATGTGTCGGTGTAACTAATACTGGGTATCTTTTTTTTTTTGATGAAGGTGCACTGCTTGACATCAGGTGAAGAAAGCTCATTGTGGAACGAAAACAGAGAAGCTGCAGAGCAATACAGCCAGGACATGTGAGTAAGAAGTTTCTACACAATGAATTAATAACAGTGATGATTAATTTGTTGCATCAAAGCGTCACTTTCTTTGTGCTTTGGGTTTATTCTTAGCTTTGACGCTCTAGTTCAGAGGTTTGAAGCACCAGACTCCAGGAACAGATGGGACAGTCCTCTCTTCGCTGTCCTCAAAGACGACGTTCCTCCTCTTGAAGCTGTTTCTGACGCGCTCTTTAAGAGAAAAGCCCCCCGCCTAATCAGTCCACCCAGAGCGTAAGGAAATTCTCAAAAGCCATATTGTTTGATGTGATGTGTGTAATCCCTCTGAGAGTAACAAAGAGGATTTCTCCCTTCTTTTCCCCCACCTCCCCACAGCAACCCCTCTCCTCAACAAACTTCCTGTATGAGTTGGACAAAATCACACAAGATGTTTTAATGGTACGTCCTCCTTTATATTTCTGTCAATTTCTTTTTTTTCCAGTGGGTCTGACGTTCCACCAGTTTGAGATTGACTCATAATTTATTAAATATGTTGAAAGCCAGTCTTAAAGACTCAAGCAGACTTGTAGATTATGACAGATTATCATTTCCTGTGCTTTAGACCGAGCAAGCTGATAATATCAATTCGTTCCCTGAGAGTAATGATCTTTATAAAGCACCAAATGGAATTAATACATAATTATTTCTCTATCTTTGGATGAGCTCAATTTGATTTCTAATTTCTGTTATTTTTAAATGATAAAAAATATACTTCCTGTATGACAAAGTTACTGTTCCCTCGTAGTTTTTGTTTTTGTAGTCAATCACCATTCAATTGTTAGACATGAACCCATCTATTTTCTACCCACTGTGCTGTTTAATAAAGCCAATAAAAATCTTTCAGGCAATTTTTAACGCCCAGAAAACAAGTGTCCCTGGAGACCTTATCTCAGTTCCAGGAGCTTCAGAAAAGATATCCTTTATGCTTCGAACCAAGGGTGATGTTTGTTGTTTTTTTTCTGACTGCTTTGACGTCCCAGTTCCAGGTAAGTCTTAATTGCACGTCGGTGGGTTCACTTAATATTCTCGTCTGATGAAGGAAGTCACATTTGCTTGCAGATGGGGAGGCAAAGGCCTCATCATCAAAGACTCCATAAACACTCCTGAGCTGAAGGCAGAGCAGCAAGCCAAGGTAAAGGTCTCATCTGTAATAAAATGCTGAGAGACGTGACTGGTGGGAAGCAACTGAATGCTCCCGGTGGCTTCCCTGTGACGCTCCTTCTCAGAAGCAAACACTTTGATTATCTCGTCACCTTTGAACACGTCCGTCCGAGCAGGAGCCGACTTAAAAGCTCTGTGTTGGTCTGCCTTCAGTGATGGGTGCATAATTTAAGTTCCACATTACGTCAGTAGCGTATTTGCTGTGCGGTCGTGTAGCTTTCTTCGTGTAGGTTGCTTTAGAAACACAAACTTTCCGTCTGGTTTCTCTGACCAACTTTATGTCCTTAACCCATAAATGAAACGTGGAGCTGACCAGGACAGCCAACATGGCCGAGCTGAGGAAACTACGGCGCCAGTTCATCAGTTACAGCAAGATGCACCCGACAGAGAAAACGGGGCAGATTGCCAACATGTTTGTTCAGTATTTAAATAAGGGGCTTCATTAAATTAAATTAAAGAGCTGGAGGGAGATTTTTTTCTGCTTCCTGACAAGTGCAGATGCTTAAATGTATTGCTGTATCGTCTTTATCTTGTTTTGGGTTTTTAAAAAAAATAAAAATAAGGTATAAATTGATTTGAGTACTTCTGTTTATTAAATGAAAGTGCAAAATTTAGCCATAAAAGCTAATTATCTGCTATACCTAGATGATTGGAGAGACTGGGGGTAAATATTTCACAAGCATAAATAATATAATTACATGAGACAAGTATGAGGGTTGCCTCATATTCAGACATGATACTATTTAGATGGCTTCATATCACTGACCCCTGTAATGCTTGTTTTATGTTTGATTTTTAGTTTGAAGCAAAAGATATAAAATAAAGACTGACACATTTATTGAGTATCACTCACAGATTATGCATCTTAATAACTTTAAAACCATAAACACAAGGCAGCTATCAAGACCAAAAGCAAAAACCACTGAGAAACTAGATTTAGAAAAAGGAAACTCATTCCCTTATTATGGAGGGATGAAATCAGAACCAATAAATATTAACTAATAAACTGAAATCTGTTTCTTGGAGCTCTCGTTGACACTTAGTTTCCCAAATCTGAATTCAAATTTTCAAGAACTTTAGCTGTTTTTAAATATAAACTGCATAATGTCAAGTTGTGTATTTTAGGGTCTTCGAGCCTGGTCTGGCACCAAACAAAGGAATACGTGGGAATTCACTTCCAGGTTAGGGACAGGATCAGTGATTCTCTGGACACTTTTCTCTGTTTTGTTCTGGGAACTCATTAATATCTGATGGGCTCTGCTGGTAAAATGAGAATAAGTCTTCAACGTATCCTCCAGATAGGTAACAATTAGAACAAATGAACATTTAAATGAACTTTTTAATGAACAATTAAAACAGAAAAGGTTGCTAAGCCACAACATAATCCTTCCATCGCCTCTAAAGTCTTACTAAGAATTAATCTGGGCTCAGCTGAAGGAGAGCTTTGGAGAAGTCTGGGAGTGATACAAAAAGATTTTACAAGACAATAATGGCTAAAGACCCGTCTGTTTGTATGATCCAACCTTGTAAAATGTTACAAGAGAAAATAAACTGCTGTCTTATTCGAAAAACTGGAGGAGCGCGACAGAGCTACTGAACTAGAGAGTTTCAAATCTTACTTTCTTAAAATAGGATTTTATTGCATCCCTTTCTCATTAATGTACTCATCATTAAAAATTAAATCTTGCAAAATTTTTCTCTGATTTGCTTCTAGGGTGAAAGATGATTTTATTTACAATTTTCTATATGTAATTATATGTTGAGCCACATCAATTTAAATTTTGAAATACTTATGTGATGAATCTCTTCATTAATGGGATTGATGAACAAAATTTTCCTGAATAAAATTCCTTCTGGATACTAAATATAATTTGCAAAGACTACTTCAGGTTTCAATAAATTATATCCCATGTGTTTGCTTTATAAATAGATGTTTATTGAACAAAAGCTGAAACACATTTAAATATTTGTACAAGTTCAATGCATTTTTAAAAATGCTAATAATGCAAGAAGTATAGCAGCAAAATAAAGAGATTTAACCAGACAACATAGTTATAAAAGAGGCAGTATTTACAGAATTATGTTGACTATTGTTTTGTGTCAATCAACGTTTTTCTTCTTCAGAGACACGGCAGTGCCGAAGATCCGGTCCCAGTGGCTGAAGAAGGGAGCGAAGTTGCTGCTGGGCTTCTGGTGGTGCAGGTCGTGGGCCGGGGCACCCCCCAGCAGACCGAAGGGCACCAGGTGGTTCAGGGTCCAGGGCAGGTCGTAGCCTATGTGGTCCTCCACGGACATCCAGATGCTCAGAACTGTTATGCACCATGTGCTCAGCGGGTGACACCTCAGAAGAATCGGGTCCAGGTTGCTCCAGAAGCCCACGGTCATCAGTTCTGGAATGCTGAGCTGCTCCGTGGACCAGGAGAATGGAGCCATGTACTCATGGTGGACTGCATGCACCCAGCGGTACAGCTGCAGGTTCTTGTGGTGCACAAAGTGCCAGATGAAGTACTGGGTGTCAAAGAGGAGCAGTATAGCCAGTCCTTCGGTGAACAACTGGTATAACGTCGGAGCATCTCGTGGCAGGGTTGGTGCTGGCAGTATGAACATGCCGATTATGATAGCAGGTAAAACAAAAAAAATGTGGTTATAGAGAGATGTCATGAAGCTCTTGGCCATCATTCCCAGCGTTGGCCTCCTGTCTTGCTGGATCTTATACTTGTGGAACAAAGGGACCCTTTCCCCCAAGAGGTCCAACACAGCAAAAGGCAAACTAAAGCAAAAGTAGCTGGAGAAGGCGAGGATAACGGGCAAAAAGGGAGACGAGACGAGAGACAGGTGATGAAGAAGCAGATGGTCCCAGAAGGGCTGCAGGAGACGGTCGGACGCCCTGAAATGAGGGGACCTCAGAGAGAGCTCACTGATGTTCAGCATCTTTCAGTTTGGGGCTGCTGCTGCTGCTGCTGATCGAGATGAGATCTGGCTTTATATAGTTGAGATCAACAAACAGGACTTTGCTCTCAGCCTAAAAAAAAAAAAAAAAAACGCCTGATTTTCTCCTCACAAGAGCCCAACCTGTGCCAAAACATACCTACGTGAGCTTACCAAGCACGTTCATTAGACACAAGAAACAAAGAGCCTCAGATTAGGTTTAATCCAGCATAAATAAAAGACAGATCAAGAGTGTTTGTCTGTCTGCATTTATAACATAAAAATCCACAAGAAACAGAAGAAAATTGCCTTTAGTTTGCTGTCCACTGTAGTGACCCCTATGCATGACAAGGTTAATCCCATCAAAATCACTGTCTACACATTTTTATATTTGTCTTGAACAGATATTTGTAGAAATGCTGATTGGTGTCGATGATTCATTTTGAAATTGACACATTTATGCATTTTAATGCAATAATCTGAAAACAGGACAGAACACTGTAATTCTTCCATATTAGCTTCAAGGAATGCAGCACATTCCTCCCAACAGAACAGCATGAACCCATTCATGTTGGTGGGTTTCCTGAAATGTGCTGTTTGCTTTCGCAGTTTCTCTGAGATTAGGGTCAGCTCTTTGACTTGATTTTCAACATTACAGTATCCCTTACTAAGCATTGCTTGGCAAAGTGACTTGGGCGGTCTGAGTAACTGTTTGCTACATAACCCAGTTTTCAACGATCAGGTAGCAGACAGACGTTCAAAATTCCCTGTTGGCTTCATGTCATCGTCTAGCAAAGAAAATGTGGAGCAGTAAATAACTGAATTAGTCATGGACCACTTGGCCTCTTCTCTGAATAATGCTGTACTTGGGATATTGCTGAAAACTATGAACTCATGTCTGTCTGGTGTGTTTCTTGATCTTCATGATGCTGCTGAAGAAGCAAATTCATTAATGGCTAATACAGAAGGGGTTGTATATTTCTTAGACTTGTGCTCATATAACATTGCATATTTTTTTCCACTTTAAATATATATTGCTTTGTGCTGAGCTCATTAATTAATTTTATAGAAGTGTACAAAATGTGAGCAAATACTTTTGGGATGCACTGTAAATAGAAAATCAGAATAGTTATCTATTTATTATTAGGCACTTCTAAATAAATAACCTGCACAGTAAAAATGCCAATGTTGAATTAACACCCAAAAGTGTCTATATGTGTCCAAGACAGCTGGTGTTAAATTCAACACTACAGAGTGTCACATTAACATTTACAACAGTGTTAGTGTTATTAAAATATATTAAAAGTAACACCAGTGTAGTGTTGATCACAAAACACAATGTGGTGTAAAAAAAAGTAAATAATTGACCCACAAGGTGTCAATATCAATCAAATCCAGTGGAAAATATTCAAAACAATACACAGAAATGGAAAGTTTAACTTTTCTTAAACCCATTTCAGTATTATAGACCAATGTTAATTTAACAAAAAAATGGGTGCCAATCTTTTAACACATTCAAAAGTGTTACTTTAACACCAGCTGACTTGGACACATAGACACTTTGGGTGTCAATTCAACACTGGCATTTTTACTGTGTACTTAGCCGTTTTCTGACTTGATTCATTTCTTAAATGGCTACTTTTTACTTGGAGTAAAATATTGAAATCTGAAGTAGTGTGACTTTTATACTGAAATGTGATTTTTGGCTACTCTGCCTAACTCTGGATATGACCAACCTGTGCATCACACAAATGCTGATTATTTTTGAATTAATCTATAATTAGATATTATGCACCCACCCAATCTCCTCCAACAAATGCAAATTAGAAACATAAACCGTCTGAAAAGCAACAAAATTATGGAGGTTGAATTGACAACCCTAACTTTAAAATATTTGATCAATATACATCACCTCAGTTTCTACGTTAGTAAGTCGGATTAGATTTGTTTCCTTCTATTAAGTAACTTAAGCTGCTTAATTCAATGTAAAATACAAAACAAAATAAATCTGTATACATTGTATTTGATACCAAGAAAGCAAAATATTTTTCATAGAAGTCCATGTCATGGCTGGAGACAACTTGGACTAATTGTTTCCAAAGATGGTTTATGAGGGTAAATGAAACAATGAATCTTGCTGTTAAAATCGGCTTTGATTCCTGCCGTGATTTCAATGTATTTTTTAAACAAGCGGGTTCTAATCAATCTGGGCTGAGCTGAAGGAGAGTTTAAGAGAGTTTTTGGAGTGATACAAAAAGATTGTACAAAAAAATAATGGTCAAAGACCCGTCTGTTTGTATGATGCGACCTTGTAAAATGTTACAGGAGAAAATAAACTGTTGTCTTATTTGCGAAAGTGGAGCAGAGCGACAGAACTGCTGAACTGGAGAGTTTCAAATATTACTTTCCTAAAATAGGAATTTTATTTGCATCCCTTTCTAATTAATGTACTCACAATTAAAAATACAATCTTTCAACATTTTTCTCTGATTGATTTGCTTTTAATGTGAAAGATGATTTTTCTTTTAAGGCTTTTACAATATTCTATATGTAATTACATATCGAGCAATTTAAATTATGAATTATTTGTGTCAGAAATCTCTTCATTGACAGGATTCATGAACAAAACCTCCCAGAATAAAATTCCTTCAACATTTGAGTCTTTATGTAAGAAGATTGTCAGAAACAACAATCAAGACACATTTTAACTGTTTCTCCTCTGAATATTAAATGTAATGTTCAAACACTACTTCAGGTTTCAATAAATTATATCCCATGTGTTTGCTTTATAAATAGATGTTTATTGAACAAAAGCTGAAACACATTTAAATATTTGTACAAGTTCAATGCATTTTTAAAAATGCTAATAATGCAAGAAGTATAGCAGCAAAATAAAGAGATTTAACCAGACAACATATTTATAAAAGAGGCAGTATTTACAGAATTATGTTGACTATTGTTTTGTGTCAATCAACGTTTTTCTTCTTCAGAGACACGGCAGTGCCGAAGATCCGGTCCCAGTGGCTGAAGAAGGGAGCGAAGTTGCTGCTGGGCTTCTGGTGGTGCAGGTCGTGGGCCGGGGCACCCCCCAGCAGACCGAAGGGCACCAGGTGGTTCAGGGTCCAGGGCAGGTCGTAGCCTATGTGGTCCTCCACGGACATCCAGATGCTCAGAACTGTTATGCACCATGTGCTCAGCGGGTGACACCTCAGAAGAATCGGGTCCAGGTTGCTCCAGAAGCCCACGGTCATCAGTTCTGGAATGCTGAGCTGCTCCGTGGACCAGGAGAATGGAGCCATGTACTCATGGTGGACTGCATGCACCCAGCGGTACAGCTGCAGGTTCTTGTGGTGCACAAAGTGCCAGATGAAGTACTGGGTGTCAAAGAGGAGCAGTATAGCCAGTCCTTCGGTGAACAACTGGTATAACGTCGGAGCATCTCGCGGTAGGGTTGGTGCTGGCAGTATGAACATGCCGATTATGACAGCAGGTAAGACAAAAAAAATGTGGTTATAGAGAGATGTCATGAAGCTCTTGGCCATCATTCCCAGCGTTGGCCTCCTGTCTTGCTGGATCTTATACTTGTGGAACAAAGGGACCCTTTCCCCCAAGAGGTCCAACACAGCAAAAGGCAAACTAAAGCAAAAGTAGCTGGAGAAGGCGAGGATGACGGGCAAAAAGGGAGACGAGACGAGAGACAGGTGATGAAGAAGCAGATGGTCCCAGAAGGGCTGCAGGAGACGGTCGGACGCCCTGAAATGAGGGGACCTCAGAGAGAGCTCACTGATGTTCAGCATCTTTCAGTTTGGGGCTGCTGCTGCTGCTGCTGATCGAGATGAGATCTGGCTTTATATAGTGGAGATCAACAAACAGGACTTTGCTCTCAGCCTAAAAAAAAAAGAAACGCCTGATTTCCTCCTCACAAGAGCTCAACCTGTGCCAAAACATACCTACGTGAGCTTACCAAGCACGTTCATTAGACACAAGAAACAAAGAGCCTCAGATTAGGTTTAATCCAGCATAAATAAAAGACAGATCAAGAGTGTTTGTTTTAACATTTTCATGCATGAATTATGATCCTTTGTGTCAGGATTCTTTTCAAAACTTTCATTGATTTTCTTAATACATAAAAAAAGTAGGATTTTTTTTTTTTTTTACAAAAGTTTTTCGATAAATACATCAGTAGTATTGTTCTTTAGGGTTGTCTGATGTTACAATATTTGTTTTACCCAAAAAAGTTGTGTACAGTAGAAGGAGGTACTTCTTTGTCTATTGATAAAGAAGTGTATCGATCCATTTTTTTTCCCGTCCATATTAAATTGAAAAAAAAAATTCTTGCATTTGCAGCTGATGGCAAGTAGTAGATAATGTATTTTATGATGCATTAGTGGCCACTTCAGTGACTTTTCTGCATTTATAACATAAAAATCCACAAGAAACAGAAGAAAATTGCTTTTAGTTTGCTGTCCACTGTAGTGACCCCTATGCATGACAAGGTTAATCCCATCAAAATCACTGTCTACACATTTTTATATTTGTCTTGAACAGATATTTGTAGAAATGCTGATTGGTGTCGATGATTCATTTTGAAACTGACACATTTATGCATTTTAATGCAATAATCTGAAAACAGGACAGAACACTGTAATTCTTCCATATTAGCTTCAAGGAATGCAGCACATTCCTCCCAACAGAACAGCATGAACCCATTCATGTTGGTGGGTTTCCTGAAATGTGCTGTTTGCTTTCGCAGTTTCTCTGAGATTAGGGTCAGCTCTTTGACTTGGTCAGTTTACAACATTACAGTATCCCTTACTAAGCATTGCTTGGCAGAGTGACTTGGGCGGTCTGAGTAACTGTTTGCTACATAACCCAGTTTTCAACGATCAGGTAGCAGACAGACGTTCAAAATTCCCTGTTGGCTTCATGTCATCGTCTAGCAAAGAAAATGTGGAGCAGTAAATAACTGAATTAGTCATGGACCACTTGGCCTCTTCTCTGAATAATGCTGTACTTGGGATATTGCTGAAAACTATGAACTCATGTCTGTCTGGTGTGTTTCTTGATCTTCATGATGCTGCTGAAGAAGCAAATTCATTAATGGCTAATACAGAAGGGGTTGTATATTTCTTAGACTTGTGCTCATATAACATTGCATATTTTTTTCCACTTTAAATATATATTGCTTTGTGCTGAGCTCATTAATTAATTTTATAGAAGTGTACAAAATGTGAGCAAATACTTTTGGGATGCACTGTAAATAGAAAATCAGAATAGTTATCTATTTATTATTAGGCACTTCTAAATAAATAACCTGCACAGTAAAAATGCCAATGTTGAATTAACACCCAAAAGTGTCTATATGTGTCCAAGACAGCTGGTGTTAAATTCAACACTACAGAGTGTCACATTAACATTTACAACAGTGTTAGTGTTATTAAAATATATTAAAAGTAACACCAGTGTAGTGTTGATCACAAAACACAATGTGGTGTAAAAAAAGTAAATAATTGACCCACAAGGTGTCAATATCAATCAAATCCAGTGGAAAATATTCAAAACAATACACAGAAATGGAAAGTTTAACTTTTCTTAAACCCATTTCAGTATTATAGACCAATGTTAATTTAACAAAAAAATGGGTGCCAATCTTTTAACACATTCAAAAGTGTTACTTTAACACCAGCTGACTTGGACACATAGACACTTTGGGTGTCAATTCAACACTGGCATTTTTACTGTGTACTTAGCCGTTTTCTGACTTGATTCATTTCTTAAATGGCTACTTTTTACTTGGAGTAAAATATTGAAATCTGAAGTAGTGTGACTTTTATACTGAAATGTGATTTTTGGCTACTCTGCCTAACTCTGGATATGACCAACCCTGTGCATCACACAAATGCTGATTATTTTTGAATTAATCTATAATTAGATATTATGCACCCACCCAATCTCCTCCAACAAATGCAAATTAGAAACATAAACCGTCTGAAAAGCAACAAAATTAGGGAGGTTGAATTGACAACCCTAACTTTAAAATATTTGATCAATATACATCACCTCAGTTTCTACGTTAGTAAGTCGGATTAGATTTGTTTCCTTCTATTAAGTAACTTAAGCTGCTTAATTCAATGTAAAATACAAAACAAAATAAATCTGTATACATTGTATTTGATACCAAGAAAGCAAAATATTTTTCATAGAAGTCCATGTCATGGCTGGAGACAACTTGGGCTAATTGTTTCCAAAGATGGTTTATGAGGGTAAATGAAACAATGAATCTTGCTGTTAAAATCGGCTTTGATTCCTGCCGTGATTTCAATGTATTTTTTAAACAAGCGGGTTCTAATCAATCTGGGCTGAGCTGAAGGAGAGTTTAAGAGAGTTTTTGGAGTGATACAAAAAGATTGTACAAAAAAATAATGGTCAAAGACCCGTCTGTTTGTATGATGCGACCTTGTAAAATGTTACAGGAGAAAATAAACTGTTGTCTTATTTGCGAAAGTGGAGCAGAGCGACAGAACTGCTGAACTGGAGAGTTTCAAATATTACTTTCCTAAAATAGGAATTTTATTTGCATCCCTTTCTAATTAATGTACTCACAATTAAAAATACAATCTTTCAACATTTTTCTCTGATTGATTTGCTTTTAATGTGAAAGATGATTTTTCTTTTAAGGCTTTTACAATATTCTATATGTAATTACATATCGAGCAATTTAAATTATGAATTATTTGTGTCAGAAATCTCTTCATTGACAGGATTCATGAACAAAACCTCCCAGAATAAAATTCCTTCAACATTTGAGTCTTTATGTAAGAAGATTGTCAGAAACAACAATCAAGACACATTTTAACTGTTTCTCCTCTGAATATTAAATGTAATGTTCAAACACTACTTCAGGTTTCAATAAATTATATCCCATGTGTTTGCTTTATAAATAGATGTTTATTGAACAAAAGCTGAAACACATTTAAATATTTGTACAAGTTCAATGCATTTTTAAAAATGCTAATAATGCAAGAAGTATAGCAGCAAAATAAAGAGATTTAACCAGACAACATATTTATAAAAGAGGCAGTATTTACAGAATTATGTTGACTATTGTTTTGTGTCAATCAACGTTTTTCTTCTTCAGAGACACGGCAGTGCCGAAGATCCGGTCCCAGTGGCTGAAGAAGGGAGCGAAGTTGCTGCTGGGCTTCTGGTGGTGCAGGTCGTGGGCCGGGGCACCCCCCAGCAGACCGAAGGGCACCAGGTGGTTCAGGGTCCAGGGCAGGTCGTAGCCTATGTGGTCCTCCACGGACATCCAGATGCTCAGAACTGTTATGCACCATGTGCTCAGCGGGTGACACCTCAGAAGAATCGGGTCCAGGTTGCTCCAGAAGCCCACGGTCATCAGTTCTGGAATGCTGAGCTGCTCCGTGGACCAGGAGAATGGAGCCATGTACTCATGGTGGACTGCATGCACCCAGCGGTACAGCTGCAGGTTCTTGTGGTGCACAAAGTGCCAGATGAAGTACTGGGTGTCAAAGAGGAGCAGTATAGCCAGTCCTTCGGTGAACAACTGGTATAACGTCGGAGCATCTCGCGGTAGGGTTGGTGCTGGCAGTATGAACATGCCGATTATGACAGCAGGTAAGACAAAAAAAATGTGGTTATAGAGAGATGTCATGAAGCTCTTGGCCATCATTCCCAGCGTTGGCCTCCTGTCTTGCTGGATCTTATACTTGTGGAACAAAGGGACCCTTTCCCCCAAGAGGTCCAACACAGCAAAAGGCAAACTAAAGCAAAAGTAGCTGGAGAAGGCGAGGATGACGGGCAAAAAGGGAGACGAGACGAGAGACAGGTGATGAAGAAGCAGATGGTCCCAGAAGGGCTGCAGGAGACGGTCGGACGCCCTGAAATGAGGGGACCTCAGAGAGAGCTCACTGATGTTCAGCATCTTTCAGTTTGGGGCTGCTGCTGCTGCTGCTGATCGAGATGAGATCTGGCTTTATATAGTGGAGATCAACAAACAGGACTTTGCTCTCAGCCTAAAAAAAAAAGAAACGCCTGATTTCCTCCTCACAAGAGCTCAACCTGTGCCAAAACATACCTACGTGAGCTTACCAAGCACGTTCATTAGACACAAGAAACAAAGAGCCTCAGATTAGGTTTAATCCAGCATAAATAAAAGACAGATCAAGAGTGTTTGTTTTAACATTTTCATGCATGAATTATGATCCTTTGTGTCAGGATTCTTTTCAAAACTTTCATTGATTTTCTTAATACATAAAAAAAGTAGGATTTTTTTTTTTTTTACAAAAGTTTTTCGATAAATACATCAGTAGTATTGTTCTTTAGGGGTTGTCTGATGTTACAATATTTGTTTTACCCAAAAAAGTTGTGTACAGTAGAAGGAGGTACTTCTTTGTCTATTGATAAAGAAGTGTATCGATCCATTTTTTTTCCCGTCCATATTAAATTGAAAAAAAAAATTCTTGCATTTGCAGCTGATGGCAAGTAGTAGATAATGTATTTTATGATGCATTAGTGGCCACTTCAGTGACTTTTCTGCATTTATAACATAAAAATCCACAAGAAACAGAAGAAAATTGCTTTTAGTTTGCTGTCCACTGTAGTGACCCCTATGCATGACAAGGTTAATCCCATCAAAATCACTGTCTACACATTTTTATATTTGTCTTGAACAGATATTTGTAGAAATGCTGATTGGTGTCGATGATTCATTTTGAAATTGACACATTTATGCATTTTAATGCAATAATCTGAAAACAGGACAGAACACTGTAATTCTTCCATATTAGCTTCAAGGAATGCAGCACATTCCTCCCAACAGAACAGCATGAACCCATTCATGTTGGTGGGTTTCCTGAAATGTGCTGTTTGCTTTCGCAGTTTCTCTGAGATTAGGGTCAGCTCTTTGACTTGGTCAGTTTACAACATTACAGTATCCCTTACTAAGCATTGCTTGGCAGAGTGACTTGGGCGGTCTGAGTAACTGTTTGCTACATAACCCAGTTTTCAACGATCAGGTAGCAGACAGACGTTCAAAATTCCCTGTTGGCTTCATGTCATCGTCTAGCAAAGAAAATGTGGAGCAGTAAATAACTGAATTAGTCATGGACCACTAGGCCTCTTCTCTGAATAATGCTGTACTTGGGATATTGCTGAAAACTATGAACTCATGTCTGTCTGGTGTGTTTCTTGATCTTCATGATGCTGCTGAAGAAGCAAATTCATTAATGGCTAATACAGAAGGGGTTGTATATTTCTTAGACTTGTGTTCATAAAATCTTGCATATTTTTTTCCACTTTAAATATATCCTGCTTTTTGCTGAGCTCATTAATTAATTTTATAGAAGTGTACAAAATGTGAGCAAATACTTTTGGGATGCACTGTAAATAGCAAATCAGAATATTTATCTATTTATTTTTAGGCACTTCTAAATAAATAACCTGGAAAAGCTCATCTTCAGAAGAAAGATGGATTCATTTCAAATGGGATTCAACATGTGATCATGATCAGAGGTGGGTAGTAACTACTTATACTTTAGTAATTTTTTGGGGAAAAAATATTTTAAGTGTAATTCCACTTCACTACAGCTTTCACTTCTATATTATTATGAAGTATGCCTTCTCTTACTGCACTGGGTACTTTAGTCACTGAGTAAATTCACTGAATGACGAACAAATATATTGCAGTTCTTCCAAATTTCAGTTTAGGTCAAAATGCGACATCTTGTTTATACACAAGCTTTGTTCTACTACTTTCTGCTGACCTTGTGCCATTTGGAGGTTATTCTAATATACTTTGACTTGATTCACTTCTTAGATAGCTACTTTCTACTTTGAGTAAAATATTCTGAAGTAGTGTGATTTACACAAACCCTGTGCATTACACAAATGCTGCTTATTTTTATAATTCATCTATAATTAGACATTATGCACCCAACCAATCTCCAACAAATGCAAACTAGAAACATAAACCGTCTAAAAAGCAACAAAATTAGGGAGGTTGAATTGACAATCCTAACTTTAAAATATTTGATCAATATACATCTCTTGAATTTCTACGTTAGTCAGATTTGATTTGTTTCCTTCGATTAAGTAACTTAAGCTGTACATTGTATTTTCTACAAAGTAAACAAAATCTTTTTCATAGAAGTCCATGTCTATGGCTCAAGACAACTCGGATTAATTGTTTCCAAAAATGGTTCATAAGGGTGAATGAAACAATGAATCTTGCGGTTAAAATCGGCTTTGTTTCCTGCTGAGATTTCAATTTCTATTTTAAAAAGTGAATTGTAATCTCACTAGTGATAGAGCAAAGACTCTGGGACCCGGGTGTTAAGCTTGGCCTTGTAGTTGTGATTCCATCACAGATGTAGAATGTTTCTTTGGTTTCAAAAGAGAAAAGAAAAAAAATAAAAACACACATACACGGACTAACCAACAGAACGTGATTTATTCTGAGAAGAGATCAAAATAGTTAAAATCGTTGCGGTTTATGAATTATGCCACATATTCACAGCAACAGCAAAAAGGCTCTTCTTTACTTCTTCTCGCTGGCCGCCTTCCTTGAAACCGTTTTGTTGGTGCTGGTGTGTTTTTGTCGATCATTTCTACAGAGAGAACAGAGCAAATCTATTAGACACCACCATCCATCTTTGCCAAAGATGCCAGTTTATGCCATGTAGAATTGTACCTGCTCATTTTGACTTTATTTCTGCATCCCAGCCCTCCCTCCCAGTGGCTGGTGCGCGTGCCTCTCGTCATCATGCTCCCACAGCTAATGCAAGGCTTTCCGTTACCGTACGGCTGCAACGTCAAACAGCAGAAACTCCAGTTTAAAAAAAAAAAAAAAAAAAAAAAAAAAACAGCAAATCTTCAAAACAAAAAGCAAGGATTATTCTGGTTGTTGTTTCATCTTTAAATCTGCTAGTTTAACAAGGGACATTTTTTTAAGCGCCAACTGAATGAAAATGTATCCTCCACCTGCTCTTTCGCACAAAATCCACAGATCATCCTGGTGGCGAGCTCCATGGGATGGTCCTGATTCTCGTCATGGCACACATCACAGGGGTAAGTCCGACCACAGCAGGGAAACCTGGCAATATGGGGGGAGGTAGTTTCTCAGAGCTGCGATACTGATGGCAACGTTAAATAAGGGTCTCTATAGGGACGATACCTGAGCCAGCGATGGCTCTGCTTGAAATGTTTACACGTTCCTTTATCCGGCAGCGGCTTCCCCTTCTGGACTGCTGGATCTCTTATTGTTTTGTAGCTTACGGCACTCGGACCTGCGGGGAGGAATAATCGGGTGCAGCGGAAGTTAACGGTGGTCTGGAAATGTACTAATGCTAATACTTTAGGTTTTTCCACACGCTGAGCGGCTTTTTGAACAACATTATGCAAGTTTGGTTGGAAATCCAACTGGGGCAGCCTTCTTGTTGTAAGATTATAAACCTTTTGCTGATCCATGTGAAAGCAAAGTGGGCTCTGACCTGTTTTGCTGGAGGAGCGAGGCTGAATGTACTGGAACCTCGTGCTCTCAGCCAGGATGCTGAGTTTGGTGTGGCAGTTCTCACAGTTGAACTCCTTCGTTTGTCCATAGAAAACACTCTAATAAAAGAAATAATAAAAAAAAGAGAGAAGATAAGTACATTATATGTACTCCGCCCTTCTTCAATGGCCTTTTCTGATGTTCATCACCTCCACCGGGATCTCCTGAGAGCAGCTGAGGCATCCCACAGTCAGGTCGCAGTCCTGAAGCACAAGGTCAGAGGCGGTGGCGTTTTGAAGGTCCAGGTATCCCAGGACGTCGCTGTAATGGTGGATCATGCAGGGCCTGAACGCAGCATTTATGCCCGCATTACACTTTTCACACTGAGCCGAGCAGGCTGTCCTTCCAGTAAGAGTCAGATCTGCAGTCACCTTGCACCTGAAGCCAGCAAAAAGGTCAGGTTCGACTCTCAGAATCAGATCAAACGGAAAGAAATCGTTTCTGTGTGTTCGGATAAATTACCTGTTACACTGCAGACAAACGGTAATCCGTTGGGCAGTAACGGTGGCAGTGTTCTCCCCCAGCCTGAGGCCCAGCAGCTTGACCTCAGTGCCTCTGCGGGGATCACTGATTCTGATGTTCTCCACCAGATGGCTCGCATCTTCCTCCAGCAGCTGACCTTCATCACTCTGTATGGCCTTCTGGTGCTCTTCTTCCTCGGAGTCCGCATCTTCTGTCTTTTCAGTCGAGTTACGGGCGTCCTCGTCACCGGCGACACCAGAAGCAGGGTCGGAGGTTTCAGTCACCGAAATCTGGAGTTCCTGGTACGTTATAAACTGCAGGCCGGCTTTTTCTAAATCGATGTCTTTCTTAAGCTAGAACAAAGGCAAAATAAGGAAGTTTAAGTTTTTGTTAATCTATAAAAATGCTGCAGGCAACCAGTGGATGTCTCTGACAGTTCAGAAAATCTAGAGACTGAAAATATTTCCAGTCTCTTTTGCAAGTTGCCTATGCACATTTAGACTGGACCATTCAATCCTGAATATTCTTTTATCCAAATAATCCAAGGTTCAATTCATTGGACTAATTTCTAGTATTTTTAAAAGCAATTTTACAATTACCACATTTATAATGACCAACTTTCAGCTAGTTCTGTAAAGGTCAGGCTTGAAATAAAAACACTTGTAAAAAAAAAAAAAACCCACAAACTATTAGCTCAATTAAAACGAAAAAAATAAAATAAATTGAGGAATTTTTCCTTTTTTCCATGTTTAATTGTCCTTTTTTATATGTTATCTAGACATCAAAAATAATCATTTTCATTCATTTTTACTGAATTTTCCCTTGCAGACTTCAGCCTCACCTGTCTGGCTCCTTCGGTGAACAGCCTCTCCAAGCTCCGATCCAGCCACCGAACAAAAGGACGAAACAGCAGCTCCACCTTTCCCAGCAGCTGATTGGTAGCATGCTTAGCCTGAAGCCACTCCAAAGACGCCTCCTGCACATGCCTGCACAGCCAAACATGTACAGAAATACCCGTAATACACTTAACTGTACGTGTAAAAAAAAAAAAAAAAAAAATCATCTACTTTGCCATGACTGAAGGCAAGTTCTGGTCCAGTGGGATCTCTAAAGTGAAAATCTGTGGAAACATAAAGATCAAGAGGTGTTTATTGCATGTCAGGCAGTTAACATGATATTGTGCTATGTTTTCTTAGAGGTAAAACTGTGTTCTTTACCTCAAGGGGGTAGTTGTCTGGGAAGCTAACCATGATGTCAACATCTTTGAGATCAAAAGGCTGTAATAACGCGAAAATAAATGATCAACTCACTTATTTCAACAGGCTGGATATAGCTCCAGTACCACAACCCATGTTTGTTCTTTCACAATAATGAAATGTACCTGGATAAACTATAAAAAAAAATAAATAATGTTTTTAATGAACAACAAGAGTGTTACCCAGTCTGGATCCGTGGCCTCTACAGAAGCCCTGTAATATGTCAGTTTGCCGTCACTTCTCTCCTGAATGATCAGTTGATCTTTGGGGAAACGCTTCTTCAGCTGCTTGATCTCCGTGTCTCGCAGCTGCTTGGCCGTGTCCTCGGTCATTTCGCACAGCTTCACTTCCTGCAGGCCACCGGGATGGGCTTCCTGAGGGTGGCGGGGTGTGGATTTACTCTGAACAGCAGCAGCAGACGGGTCGTCCGACGGAGGCAACTGCGGCGGGTGCCAGAAGCGACATCTGTCCTCCATGGTGCAAAGTCCAGAGAGAAAGTAGCGACAAGGGCGGCGGACAGAGCCTGGGGCAAACTTTGGGTTGTGGGCAAGTGTCGAATTGTCTCCCTCAAGTTGACCACCGTCCTGAGAGTTTGGATGAGTAAAATCAGGCTGGCTGGGTGACTCAAAAGTTTTCTTTTCATGATCTCTCCCATCTTCTCTTGCATGCAGAAATCTACACCTCTTGCCAAAATGACAGTGCCGACCTTGGGAGAAGAAGCGGCACAGTTGCTGTGTTTGTGGAAATGACTCAGCTTTTTCCTCTTCAGTTTTCACTTCTCCCTCATTCTCCATTGTTAAAACCTGAGGGAAAGTACACAGTTCCTACTTCACACATAATTGACACGTAGTAGATTCTCTAGTGAAGCAAACAGCAAGAATTAAGACATTTTAACCCAAAGCAACACTCTCACAGAAAACATTGTCAACACTCCTTTTGTTAAATTAAAAATATATTTTTCAAAAATATATCAAAATTTTTTCCCACTAAAAGAATGATGGAAATTCTGAGATTAAAAACAAGCTTTTTATAATAGAAAAATGCAAATGAATAACAGTTAAAACTAAAAATAAAGAATAAGTAAAATATCAAAACAGTTCATTTTCTTTCTTTTTTTCTATATATTTTTGGGATATTTAGTGTACAACCTGTTTATTTCACATCCTTGCGATATTGCGCAATTAAAGATATGTTTCTTCGTGATTTTTAATCTAGAAGATAAAATGATTCCCAGATCATCTAATTTTAGCATTAGCATAAACTAAAATAACTTCGTTCACTCACGGTCGTCGGACAAGTGTTTCAGTGAGTTAATTCACGAAAACTTTGTGTTTTTTGTGGGAATGTAACCTTACCTCAGATCCACTTAGGTGCAGTGAAACACTTTTTCGGATCAGCTCCGCAGTATTTTAGAGCTTCAGGATATAAGGTGGATTTTAGCAACTGTCAGCTGACCACACAGTTAACTTTACATAAATACGCCCGTTCTTCTTCTTTAGCGATAGGCTGGCACTCCCCTTGTAGAAGTATATTCTGTTGTTCTTGTCGCTTCCGTGACTTTTCACCTGCAGTTCAACAGATTAAACACCTTTCACCAAGTGTAAATGATTACCTTCTGCTGTGGATGCCAAGAAGACTCGTCTTTACTTGTGTTGTAACCTGAGACTCTGTCGCCATCTAGTGTCCCGGAAGATGAGAAACGTGACATTTTCGAAGTTGTCAGATCCTCAATCCACATGTTGCTGTCTCGCGTAAACTTCTTTTTCTGCACTTAATATTTTATAAATAGTATTTTTTTTTCATGGCGAACCCTCATAAACATTTGGATTCTAAAGCTTATGTTTTTGTCTTTGAAAAAGTAACGTTTTATTTATTGATTTATCCACTAAGGAGTCTGATTTATTCCTACTTTAATTAAAACAGCTGCATTCAACAGCTACTGTTTCAGTTTATATCAGTACCAAATTAGTCATTTAAATTTTAGTTCGTTGATTAAAATACAGCAGAGCAGCATCTCACTACCTAATCCTACACTTCAGCATCCTCTTTAAAAATTTGTTTTAATTATTAGTTTTGGCTGATACCTGATTCTTCCCCATATGTGTTTTAATCATTATAGTTTTGGCTGATACCTGATTCTTCCCCATATGTGTTTTAATCATTATAGTTTTGGCTGATACCTGATACTTCCCTATATGTGTGTAAATGTGTCCATAACGTGGACACCGAATAGACCTGTGGAGTGATTTTTCTTGTTTCCTTTTTTTTTTTTTAATGTTGTGCTAGACTAGTTTGAAAGCCAACTGGGGCAGCTTTGTTGAGGCCATTGCTGATTCACCTGGAAACATGGAGAACTGGGCTCTGACCTATTTTGTTTGAAGCATGAGTTGGAATATCCTCAGTTCTTGGAATCCCATAGGTGCTGAGCTTGCAGTGGCAGCGCTTGCAGCTAAACTCATTTTTGTTTGTCTGCAGGTCAGGTCACAGGGTCTGAAAGCAACATTTCTGGCTCTGTCGCAGAGTGTTACTGTCTGCCATAAAAGTAAAAATACTTAATTAAAAAAAAAACAAAATCAGCTTAAATAATTTATATTAAGTTACTTTGTTTCATTTAAAATGATCTAATATACAATTAAACATTCTCTTTGAGCATTCAAACACTATAAATTGTGATGGTTTTACTCAGGTGAATGACAGGTCTGTATAATACTTTCACACCACATAGTGGTAAAATAATATACAGGGGGTGTACATAATCAATATGAAGACACCCAATTCTATATTCAGTAGTTTATTAAGAAAGCCTAACAAATGGACAGATGTATTATAACATGATAAAAGCTCATTAAATCTGATATATTAAAACATAAATTGCTAAACAAAGCAGTGATGATACACACTATGATTAAACATGATGGCAGTGTTAATCATTATGAGCTGTATTTTCTTTTTTTTCCCCCTCTTAGCCTGGTATAATGAGTAGGGCTTTGAACTACAAAAAATAAAGAGATATCACAGCCCTTCATATCACAGCCCTTCTTGTTCTGATAAGCTCAGTAAACATAATCACGGTCTGAACAGGCACTTACACTAATCCTTTAAGTTTTTGCATCACTGAGCAGCTTTTTAACCAATATTACATAAGTTTGGTTGGAAATCCAACTGGGGCTATTACCTTGCTTTAGGGTCTTAAACCTCTGCTGAGCTGTCTGGAAACAGGTATCAGTGCGTTCTGACCTGCTCTGTTAAAGGATCATTTCATCAATGCATCAAGTTTAAATGAATGGAAATAAAACCCATAATGAAATAAAAAAATATGTATTGACACTTTTGCTTATGTGACTATCTAGATGACTAAAATAGATTTTGAAATAAAGTTTCTGTAACAAGAACAACTTGCCTTTTTAAACAGCAATAAACACAAGAATTAAACTTATATTCTTAAAAGAAATCTTTAGGTAAACTGAACAGCCTTGCTGATGATTTGCAAAAAAATAAAAAAAATAAATAAAAGCTTGCTACAAATTTTGCTGGCAAAATTCCAAATTTTCTTTGAGCACTTTATTGATCCCTGCTCAGGGGGGAAGCTAATGTCCATCTCCAGCAGTCATTAAGTGAAACATAGGGCGCACCATTATTTCTGACAAGGTCACTTTGTTGTTTTCAAGGTTGGAGGGATATAATCTTTAGATGAATTTCCACAGTATTGCAAAGAGTAATTTTATATCAGGTGAACCATCTCTAGGCTGGTTTGGTCATATGCTTTGTTCATTATCCAGATAAAAGACAAAATGACAATTTTATTTCAAAATTTCCTATCGTTTTAAAGAGTCCAGTGGTATTTTACAGAGTTCAGAGTTTATCCTTTGGCAAAGAATAATAGTGCTAACTGTCTAACGACCAGTTTAGTCCATCAGTAATCACTAATCAAAATGCACAGTGCTTTTCCTTTAACTATATGGCAAAAAAAAAAATCAATTTTTTTTTCAGAAATGTAAAAAGACCCATTTAGCCACTTTGCACCGACTAATGTTTGTTATTTTTAAAAAAATCACATTTCTAAGTAACAAAGTTGCAAAATCTTACCCTGTGGTAAGACAAAAGTGTAAACCAATCTCACAAAATGTGCACATACGAGGACATCCTACAGACAGGCAGTGGAGTCATTAACTCCCGTTAAGAAGATCACCAAACAACCTAAACAAAAGCAAAACAAAAAGCTTTAAAAGTCTGGGAACGTTAAATTGTAATGTTTAACTGGTGAGTTCCTGGTCACTGGCTGCCTGAGCTCTTAATCACTGTGCGCAGATTCGGGTCCCTCGGGGTCCCTCTGTGACTGAAGGGCTGGAACTTCAGATAAAGCTCTAGAGTTCTTGGCTTCAAGATGAAGAGACTTTCCCTCCATCTTGTTGTTCAGTCGAGCTAAGTCTTTCAGCAGGGTGCTTAAAATTTGTGAAACCTCCTCAAGCGCATGATAGTCCTCAATAGAGTCCAAGCTGTCCAGGAGTTGTTTGGTTAGTTTGACGCATTTCCTTCTCAGATCTGACTTCCTTGCTCGTTTGCATGAGATCATGCCAGATCGTGAGGTTGTATCTCCTTCTTTAGGGAGAAGAAAGGAAACCACAGTTTTTTTTTTCTAGATAAAACTTTAGTCTCAAAAACATTTGTGCAAAATATATATATTTTTTAAAATACTTTCTTACCATTTCTCCCATCTGCATGTCCCGCATGCTCATTCGAATGTAGGACAGCATAGCGTGTTTCCCAAATGACCGGGTCTCTCTCCAGGGCCAATCTCAACATTTTTGAAGCTGCCTTCTTACTCCTTTCTGCACTGTCCACCACCTCACATGAGAAAATAAAGACAAGGAGGAAGGCAAAGAAGAATTCAGCTAAAAATGTACTTTTTGTACATTTTGAATCCTATAAACTAGAGAGGCCAATGGGTTATCTGATTTAACTGCCACATCGTACAACAAAAACCAAAAAAGATAAATAAATAAGCAAACCAGCACTTATTTTTTTTATTAGACTACACCAACCTTGAACTTAGGGAATGTTGCAATCTTGCTGATTGATATGGTTGCTGGACATCCCACCTTTTTTGTAGATGGCCGACGGGTTTTCTGGCAGCCAAGGCTGTGGTCTTCTAGCTGTGTAATGTGAAGAAATTCTGAACTTAATTCAAAAGCTACCAACAAGTCAGATGACGATAGAGTATTATCAACTGACTTGTTGGTATATTCTTCTGGATTGAAGTGTATCGAACCATAACTTTAAAACTCACAATAGTTCTGTCACTACCTGCATCGTTCTAGATATTGTTTCTTCTGATGTGTTCTTCTGATATGTCTCTTTGCGTGTTGTCTTTCGATATCTTTGTGTGCCGGTGTAAACTTACCATCTTTCTAGCTTTTTCCTCAAAATACTTCCTCTTCTGGGCCACAGCAAGATCTTTGCCTTGATGGCAGACAAGCCTTTTGGAGCCCACAAACATGAAAGGGATTCCGGTGAATTCAATTGAAGGCATCCCAGAACCGCCAGCCCACTGCCAGTGGACCCGGTTCACAGCTAAAGGCTGCCAATCTGTGGACCAGCAATCACAATCATAACGTTTACTATGTGCAGCTGACTGGCTTTGAGTCTTGCACCTTTTGTGATGTCATCAGCCATTCAGATACAGACAGCATAATTTTTTTTTTCTGTGCAGTGTGCTTTTTGAAAAGCTTTTTCAAAGTGGAAATTTACACTTTTCTATCAAGCTATGTTTTATCCTCAGTGTACATTGGTTAGTAAAAATAAGCAAATAATTAAACAAACATTGTTTCTTTAAATATGTCAACTCAAGAATTTTTTGGGGAAAAAAACAAACAAAAAACACTTGGACCTAACGGAAATAATGTTATTCTTGGCAACATTATTCATTTGTTTTTAAAGAATCTAATACCTTCCTATACCTTTGTCATTGTAATGTCGGTCCACAGAAAAAGTGACAAACTTAGTCAGTGACTCCTTCTCCAGTCTTTTGACCAAAGCATCCACATCTGCACAGCGTTCAAGTTGGCTCGCCATATTTCATATCTGAGTATTTAACCCGCACAGAAATAAATGCAGCGACATAAAAACACGACAGATCTTCCTCAAAGCGTCCGTGAATAACACGGGAACCAATAACTGCGTCCCATCCGTCCCGCAGATCCAATATGACTCCCACCTCGTAATGGAAAAAATGGATCCGTGCTGGAACCAAAACAAAACTGTGGCGAGTTGGGAAAGAATTTGGTCCGGATGTGTCTGTGATAGGATGAATTAACAGTCTATCGCCCTCTGCAGCAGGGAGGTTTTTAAGTTTTCTATAGCATGGTATATTCTGCAAAAAAAAAAAAAAAATTGAACCAAATATCTATATAGTGAAAGTGTAATTCAGTTTTTCTGATCAATTAAAAAAAAGGGAAAAAAAGAACACTTCACACTAATAAACCCGTTATTTGTAAAAAGAAAAAAAAGGGGGGGAGGGGGGAAAAAAACACAAAGAAACACAAAAAACATTGACACCAATGAATTCTTGTACAACTTTGTGCTGGTTTATAACAAAATAACTCTAAAACATGTTGATCGTTTTGCTTGCACAAGAGCCTATGTTAAATTGAATCTTTAGACTTTGCATTTTCCAGAAGGCATTTTCTTTATTTTTAGAAAAAATATATATCTAACTTACCCTTTAAAAGGTACCTCTCCTTTGTGCCTTGGTTCTTAAATAGTGATAGACCACTAACAGAGATTTTGAGAATTTAGTTTTTATTTTTTGTTTTGTTTAGTTTAGTTTAGTTTTTTTTTTTCAAATTTGAAATAATTCTCCATGATGAGTACTACAACATGTGAACAGTGCGCTTTAAGTTACCAGTTAACCAGGGTGCATGAATAATTTGTCAGATCTGTTTGATACTCGATGCCACCCACGCTGAGAGCGGAGCATAGGCAGACACTCGTGGGCTGAAGTGTTCAGCAAAGCTGCTGTGTCTGACTGCAGCATCTTCAGTCATCAAAAAAAAAAAACTGCCTCTGATTTGCTCCTAAGGATGGCTTTTGCAGATAACACCATGGATATCTGGACAAATTACTTGGGACAAAACTCTCTCCTGCAACCTCTATGGGACAACCTGAGGCTAAACTACCGGGACTATGTGAGATCTCCACTCTTCCCCATTGTCCTCACCGTGTCTTCGTATTTCATCTTCTGCATTCCTTATCTTGCCTGTGACATCATGGGGGATAGATGGCCATGGGTGCAACAGTTCAAGATACAACCTAGCCACGGCCGACAGCCTCTACATTGCTGCACTGCGCCGGTGTCACCTTGTACAACCATGTGTTTCTCGTGCTCCCTGCTTCAGTGGCTCAGTGGTTATGGAGACCACCGGTGGACCTCCCGGACCAGGCTCCCAAACTGCTAGAGCTGATTGCCGGAGTGACTGGCAACCTCCTTCTCTTTGACTTCCAGTACTTTATTTGGCACCTGCTCCATCACAGGATCCGCTGGCTGTACGTCACCTTTCATGCCATTCACCACAAGTACTCCTCTCCCTTTGCTCTTGCCACCCAGTGTCTGGGTGGCTGGGAGCTGGTCACAGTGGGTTTTTGGACCACTCTAAATCCCGTCATCCTGAAATCTCATCTACTCACCACATGGGCTTTCATGATAGTGCACGTGTATGTTTCGGTGGAGGATCACTGTGGCTATGATTTCCCCTGGTCCACATCTCGCCTGATTCCGTTTGGCATGTACGGAGGACCCAGCAAGCATGACGTGCATCATCAGAAACCCAATACTAATTTTGCACCTCATTTCAGTCACTGGGACAGAATATTTGGCACACATGCCGACTTTAGCTTCTGTAATGCCATGAAATAGCATGCATTTGACAGCAGTCGTATTACAGGCTTGTGCTATAGTATGGCAGTGCATGACATTTTTCTTATAAAAACACATAAACAGATGCATAAAGTTAGTGAGCTGCTTTATTGAAAATGCATCAAATTCTTGAGTGTGTTTCAATATCCAGTAAGTATGCTTATGTAACAAACTCCAATAAAAGCATTTGTCACCAATATGTGTGGTCTAAATTAATCACGTGTCTCAAATTTGTCAACAGAAAATATAATTTTTTGACTACCTTGTGTACTGTGTACCAACTTCAATGATTACAATAAAAATGACCAGAATAGACAGATTGCTTAACACTATGCTGATCATTGTGAGGTTTTCCACATTTCTTCATTAGGTTACAAAAACATTCATCTGTGTAACTTATTTGAGAATTATATATTATAGACTGACACAAAGTAGTTGTGAAAAGAAATAAAAGTAAGAGACATAACAAATAAAAATAAAAACTGAAAAATCTAACATGAATTTGTGGTCAACCTCCCTCAGTCAAAATGTTATCGAATCACTTTTTGCTGAAAATGCACAGGTGTGTCTAACAGCGTTGCACATCTAGGCTCTGAAACATTAATCCATTCATCTTTGAAAAATAGCTCAGCATCATTTGGATCAGATTGAGACCACTTGTAAACAGGGATTGAGCCACTGGGACTCCTTCTCTTTCCACAGATTCTCCACTGGATCCATCTCTGGTCTTTGGGCCTCATGTTCTGATACAAGAATATGTTTTGATCTAGAGTTTTGGTGCTTAAGGTAATTTTACTCCTTTGTTTCAAGTCTTGTTCAGCCTTCAACAGATTTTTTGGATTGCTCCATCCGACACATGATGTTGTCTGCAAATGATGTGGCTTTAGGTGAGCATGTCACACTTTTTTATATGATTTATACATTATTTTTCCACAAATAATGTGTATTTCTCTTAGACATACGATCTCAATAAACTACTCTGAAGACTGTAAATAACAAGGTTAAATTAGAAAAAGTTTCGTAAATTTGTTAAACACTGTAGTCCATCCAGTGACTCACACTGGTACAAAAAATGGCAGAAAAAACTGTATCCATTTGGCCACTAGATGTCGGCAAAATACCTCTATTTAAAGTTCACGCATCTGTTTTGTTTTACTCAACCATAGGTGGGAAGTAACAAAGTACAAGTACTTCGTTACTGTACTTAAGTACAATTTTCGTGTATCTGTACTTTACTTAAGTAGATTTAATAATGGGTACTTTCTACATTTACTCCACTACATTTTACAGTAAGTATTTGTACTTTCTACTTCACTACATTTCTACAAAAGTGTCGCGTTACTCGTTACATCCAAGTCGCGTTGCGCTTTTTTTTTTGTCCGTTAAAATGTGACGTTCAGGGTCTTAAGGTGGCGCCGGAAAATCCAAGCAATAGCTTGACTTACGTGTCTGTTGTCACCCATCGCCTCCACCTTTACTCGCACGCGGAGCTCCAAAGACATGCGCAGTGGTTTCCTCTGAGCGGGAGAAGATGTGTGTCTAATCGTCAGTAATAAATCATAAGATATGGTGACATGTAAAATCAGCAGCGCTTCGCTTTCGTCCAACTTTTAGCGTCACTTGGAAGGAAAGCTTAAAGAAAGGTAAGATCTGTGGACGTGATGCTAGGTAAGCTAGCTGTACAGAGATGCAACACATATGTTGCATCCATGATGAAAAAAAGTTGTCACTCATGCGCTGAATTATTGTGTGGAGGTTTTGACTGAGGTGTCTCATGTATGGGGCAACGCTGTGACCAAAGTCTGCATTGATTTGACATTCAGGAACGATCCGATTCTTCTGGACGGATCTTTACTGATTAAATTTATTTCAACTGTAAGTATTTAATATCTTGGTGTTTTATGGGAATGTGGATCTTTGATGTCAATTTGAGCAGCAATTTTAATAGGTAAAACTATTTTTTGTGTGTGTCACATAGTGCGGGGTGCTGGTCTTGACTGGGTTTGGGATGGCGGTCTTGTCTTCTGAACATGCTCAGTGTGGTGCTGAACAGGTGACCCCTGACATTTAGCTGAACCACAGAGGAGTGCTGATGTAGGATAAATCCACAAATAATAACTTGTTATAGTTATTGATCAACTTAATAAAACTAGAAACCTATGTTTCATATAAATAATGAAACATTCTAAAGTTTTAGGACGTGGTGAAGCTGTACCGACATGAGGTCAGAGCTGTCAGTCAATTCGAGTTTAAGTCAGATAAAGTCAGAAAGTCAGATTCTGACTTTAATTAGTAAGTCAGATAAATTCTGACGTTATCTCAGATTAAGTCAAAATCTGAGATAAAGTCAGAATTCTGAGATTTAAAGTCAGAATTCTGAGATTTAAGTCAGAATTGAGATTAAAGTCAGAATGAATTAAAGTCAGATTTGGATTTAAGTCAGACTTAAGTCAAAGTCAGCTTTAAGTCGATCAGAATTCTGACTTTAATTCGATTAAAGTCAGAATTCTGAGATTAAGTCAGAATTCTGAGATTAAGTCAGAAAGTCAGATTCTGACTTTAATCTCAGAATATAGTCTCAGATTATAGTCGGAATTCTTTTTTTCGGTGGCCCTAACCCTCTTCCGTACATATGGGTTGGTTTGGTAAATTATTTATTCAACGCTCGCCGCTTGTATTCCGGATGTTGGTGGCTCTGTGTCGCCTCCCTTTGTGTCCGTGTATGCGCAGAGTTAGGATATGGCTGGTGGAGAGGACAGCAGCAGCACCAACAGGGACATGTTTGAGTAAAAAAAATCATTGTTTTCTCTCAGGAGCAGCTTTAAATCTCCGCATTAATGATGGGACAGTGCGGAATTACGTCCTCGAAGACGGTCCTGGTCTTCCTAAACCTGATATTTTGGGTAGGTTTGCAGGTTTTTTTGATTGTTATTATTATACGTGCGTCACACAAAGTGCATTAGCTTAGCTTGTCTGTAGTCAGCTGCCCAACCAGCTTCAACATGTCTGATATGTTTCACTAAAGATTCACAGAAAGAATAGCAGTAGAAACTAATCCACTTCAAAAATGCAGGCGATGATACTGCTGTATAATTTCCGCTAAATGTTTTTTGTATTTGTTAGCTGAGTTTTTAGCGTTAAGGAGCAGCTAAATTGTTTGCTAGTGGTTTAAAAATGGCAAACTCACAAGGCAGGGAATAAAGCATAATGGTAGGTTTATGTTGAGTTGTTTAAATGAAGACAGGTAACTTGTTGGGGACAGTAAATTGCTTTTGTAAACAGGTATGGCTTCATCATAATGTACAAGACAGAATTACCTGAACCTGCTAAGTCAAAAATATCCAGTTTTTTTAATTCTGTGCATATAAAATGAAAATAAAGCAAATATAGGGATAAAAACAATAATTTGACTGCATGACCCCAAAATTACTGATGTACTATGTTGTGGAATGTATGAGGATAACAAACGAGTCCAAATAAAAGTATGTAAAAAAATTTAGTAACTTTGGCAAAATAAAAAAAAATGCACAATATTGCAACTTCACTGCTATACAGTGTAGAATAGTTTAAGTTAGATTTCTAGACAAACACATCCGCATATATTGATAGCCTTAATTAAACACGGAAAAAACTAAAATTGTTCTGATAGCAAAACCAACAATCCAATATTTTAATCTTTTTTCTAAATTACAATCTCAGTAATTATTGATATTCCTATGGTTCAAATTTCTTTATTAATCACTTAAAACTTTGGAATGACAATATTTGTTGTTCGGTAACATAAGAAGCAACTCTTGCTGCGTTTTTTGGAGCCAATATTTTAAAGGCTTTGTTTTTCAAAAAATGGGTGGTTGACAATTTTTTTTTTTTCCTTTTGTTATGAGGGCAATTTAAGATTTTATATAAACGTATCCTCCCTCGAGAAAAGCAGGTTTTAAGCAGCAACAAGTTTTCCCTGAACTGGTTTTTCCAGCAGCAACAGCCAGAGAAAACGTCCAGCTAGGATGACCTGGGAGAAATGCCTTAAGTACTGATGCATAGCAACAGCAATCAAAAAGAGATTGAAATTGAATATATGCAAAGGAGGCAAGAAAATGTATTGTTTCAGAACATGACATCAGCTTTGAAGCATAGTGATGAATCAGTAGTGTTTTGGATTCATGTTTTTGAAGCTTTTTACCTTGTGGTTATTTTTGCGTTGACGGCAAAATTAAAAGTAAATGTAACGTAACATTTTCTGGTTACCCACAGGCCGCCGCTGGCATCCTTTGCTATGTCGGGGCCTATGTTTTCATCACTTACGACGACTATGATCACTTCTTCGAGGACGTTTACACTCTGATCCCTGCGGTCATCATCATAGCAGTAGGCGCGCTGCTTTTCCTTATCGGACTCATCGGATGCTACGCCACAGTGAGAGAGAGCCACTGTGGACTTACCACGGTGAGCAAACCGGTCCGACTGCAACGTTGCGCGTTTTATTTCACTTAAAATTCTTTTCTAATTCATTCTGTTTGTCTGTTTGGCTAAACGTCGAGCCACAGGCAGTGAATAATACATTTGGAAAAAGTAACTCGAACAACGGTGTCTGCTATCCATGTACCTATAACCTTGAAATCCAACCCACAGTTTGTCGTCATTCTCCTGCTGGTTTTCATGACGGAAGTGGCTGTGGTGGTTCTCGGATACGTTTACAGAGCGAAGGTGAGAAAGAGAAACGTAATTGTTTAATTTGTGGCACAGGCGATCTTTTCTGACAACTCTTAAATTCAACTTCAGACTATTATCGGCAGTTTAGCTAATGTCCTCCTGCTAACAAATTTGCTGACCCGTAAAATTGAGAACCACAGGAAAGGGTGCAGACTACTTGCTTTGTGATGACTGAGTTGACTAGAAAAACCAGAGGTAGTGGATCGTGGACTTTCATCTGTGTGGTTTGACATCACAATATGGACCGGGCTGGCTAGCGCTTGACTCAATTGTCTTAGCATTTTCATGTGGACAAATGTGTGTGTGTGTGTGGTGTGTGTGTGTGTGTGTGTGTGTGTGTGTGTGTGTGTGTGTGTGTGTGTGTGTGTGTGTGTGTGTGTGTGTGTGTGTGTGTGTGTGTGTGTGTGTGTGTGTGTGGTGTGTGTGTGTTGTGTGTGTTGTGTGTGTGTGTGTTGTGTGTGTGGTGTGTGTGTGTCGCGCGCGCGCACTTAGCCTTAAGCAATCCTCCACCTTCTCCCATCAGCTCATCTTTGCTGTGTGGCTGTTAAATATTGTCTTTGAATCTAATAGAGCAGTAATGTTTACCCTCCTTTACTGTTTCCAGGTTGAAGATGAAGTCAATACTTCTATCATGGAAGTTTATGATGAGTACAATGGCACGAACAGCAACGCTCAAAGCCGGGCCATTGACTACATTCAGAGACAGGTAAATAAAAGAAAAAAGATATCTATATATTTGTAAGCCATCCACAATGGCCTTGTGTTGTTCCAGCCGTGCATCTGTTTCCTGCCATCATTATCGACTTTGTTGTTTTCATTTTCAGCTTCAGTGCTGCGGCATCCACAATTTCTCTGACTGGCGGCACACACACTGGTTTAAAGAATCGAAAAACAACAGCGTTCCCATCAGTTGCTGCAAAATTGCAGGCTGCACAGGGTCTCTTACTCATCCTGAAGACCTCTACCAAGAAGTAAAAAGGCTTAATTATTATTATTTTTAATTTTTTTTAATAAGGACTTGCAGTTTTGTATGTTTAAATTTGTGTGTGTTTGTAGGGCTGTGAAGCGCTGGTCGTGAAGAAGCTACAGGAGATTATGATGTATGTCATCTGGACTGCGCTGACGTTTGCTGCCATCCAGGTAATTCGCTCTACTTTCCTTGTGTCCTGATTTTTGTCCCTTTTGTCCACCCCTTCTCTCTCTCTCTCTCTCCATTTTATTTATTTTTTTATTCAAATTTTTATTTAGAAACAACATGAAGAAAATGCTTCTCATCTGTTCACATAGAGTGACATAATCTTTCACAATCTTCTTTTCAGTTTGTTATATTAATCCAGACAGCATACCCCTTCATGTGATCTTTCAATATCCGGTAGCTAGTATTCCTTTCTCTTCCCCCCCCCCCCCCCCCCCCTCATCTTCCTTCCTTCACTTCTCCTTTCTCCTCCTTCCACTTTCCTCCCTCTCTTAGAAAAATGAAGAAGAAAAAGAAAAAATAAACCAATATTTTGAAACAACTTTTCAGAACCATAAAGTTTCCCGATTTCAAGTATTTCAATTGTAGAAACAGCTGCTCTAAAATCATAGTGGGACTTAGTATTTAATTTATTTAAATTGAATGTAAAGAACTAATGCATAGGAAAAGATGAATCTGGAATAGTATGGGATATATCAGATGATAAAAGTGTGGGAATGTTTGTTTATGTTTCCAGATGTTGGGGATGCTGTGTGCCTGTGTGGTGCTGTGCCGCAGAAGCAGAGATCCTCCCTACGAGCTTCTTATCAGCGGGGGAACCATAGCATAAAAAGTGAAACGCTTTTCTCAATTTTTCTGAATGTGTATCTTTGGTGAGAGGATGCAAAACCTGTGATCTTTATACACTAAAAGTAAATGTATGTTAAAGTTAATTTCCCCCTCCCTGCTTCTCCCTGCAAACCCCCCCCAAAAAAAAAAAACATTTGGTTCATTTTATTTAACTCTTCTGAAAGTTACCCATAATACTTCTCCTTTTAGGCGGGATCGGAGGTTTATGTTTGTTTTCACCCAAACCAAATTTTGAAAACACGAGTTATGTATAGACGGGATAGTTTCCTTATTGTGGTTTGCATTATTTCTATTTTTGAATCTATCATGTACTTGAATGACAGAAGGGGATTTCTACTTTGCTCCTGCTTTCTGAGGATGTCTAATACTCTATTTAACATTTTAATGGCATAAAAAATGAACACCACCATCCACTGATCCAGCAGCATGGTTTTGTGTGCGAGCTCTTACAGAACTGGCTTTAACTTATGTGAGTTTTATTTTAGGAAATACATGTATTTAACTTTTGATGTATTAGTTGTTTTTCTCTGATATCCGTTTGTTTGTCCCAGGTACTCTACTACAATATGGTTTATTCATATATTCTCGTATATCAATGATGAGACTGAAGAATGTAAATAGTGTGTTTAAGTAAAAGTTGAGAACAAATGATGCCTCTTTCTAGTTTTTCAGACATCTGCATAACAGCTTTACTCTTTTTCTTATGCGATTTTTTTTTTTTTTTTTTTTTTTTTTTTTTTTTCTGTCAAGATTTGGTGTTTCCCGTTATGTCAGTTTCTAAAATTCTCAGATTGTCCCCAAGCTAATTGTAAGATGCTCAGTTCTTGTCCCCAAGCTAATTGTAAGATGCTCAGTTCAAAATAGTATTATGTTCAATGAAATTCAGACTTTAGATTCAATGATTTCTTCAGGATGCAATGGAGATGTGGTCTTTTCCAACAGAGATATGGAAAAGACCACATCTTTTTACCGTAACCTTTAAAAATCAAGCTATTATCTTTTAAAGTTAACAGATTGTACCATTCACTTGATGTATGAAACACAGATGAAATCAAAACGATAAAAGGTTGCTGCTTCCATGGGATTTAATTAGGAAAGTAGCTGGCAACTGACACCAATGAAACATGGTTGATTTATTGATCATCTCAATAAAATCAAGAGATTCTTTTGACTGATCCATCTGGTGCATAAAGGTAAGTGCTCATCCAATGCTGGGATGGACAGAAATCTGCAATCAGTTTTTTGGGAACGGTTAAAATGTCATTTTCAAGCATTTTAAGACCCATTTCTCCACAGCCAAACTTTGCTGCCTTGACCAATATTGTTTTGTACGAAAGTTGTAATAGTGTATGTACTTTTATTGACCTGTTTAGCTCTGGTCACCATCTACAGTTGTTATTGTAGATGGTGAATTTGCTCAATTAGAGTTGAGCAAATTCACCCAAGGGTTAACAATTCTCAGAGAAATTGCAAACTCGCAAACCCTAGAGCTACGTATTAAAGCCTACAGGACTCTGTTAAAAATACACAGAACAAACATGGCTTGTTTCTGTTGCCCAGAGATTGCCTCTTCATTGTGACTCAACTTTTGGTGTGCGAAGTTGAGTCTGCAGGAAATATTAGCATACCTCAGCTGTCATGTGGCGGAAGGTAATTTGGACTCGTTTTGCAGCCATTTGCTCAATCACTCTGTATCCAAAGTATTATGGACTAAAATGTGAGGCCTTCTAATCAATAGCTTGGCTCAGACTGGCTCATCAGTAGGACAATAATCCCAGACACATCAGCAAATTCACAAAAAGCTTAGAAAACGAATGCAAATGTAATGGCCCAAGACTTTGACACCACCACCACTTTATCACATTCTTATCAAAATAAGAATGTGATGAACTGAATTATGCATAAAAGGTTACTTTAATACATGGTGGTTTTAACACCTCCCATAAGTAATGTTTTTTCTCTCGCATAGGTTGTACAAGTTTTTGCTTCGACTTTGTTAAACAATGACGGCGTGGAGTCCACAGGATGCTTCTGTACACTTGAGGTTGGATATAAATAATATCAACTGTGTCAAAGACCAGTACATTTTTTTTTGTCATTTCCTGCTACGGGCTTGTTATTATCTACACTTTGTCATTTTTTTATGTTTATTTTAACCCTGCTCAATCACATGACCCCAGTGTTGCCTCTGCAGGTCACTTGTGAGAGAGACTGCATTCCTAAAGTGTCTCTGCTGTGATTATATAAGTGGTAGCTACCAAATGAGTGGCCTCTCACCAAAGAGCATTCAGACACCAAAGTCAGCAGTGGCCTAATATACATGACCTACAAAAGGTTCAAATCTTAGTATGAGTATTAGCATGCCTTATAAATACAAATGGAAACTTCACAATTATGTTTTTTATTTTTCTTTTATGCAAACAAGACATAAATTACATTCAAGGCAACAGGAATCATACAAAACCTGAAACTTCAGACTCAACATTGAACTAAAAGTGTGCGAAGAAGTTTTAGTGCCATGTTTCTGTGCAAAAGATCCACACAACTCTTAGTTGCCAACAGTTTGAGAAGGAGACGGTAAGATGATCCCAAAGTAGATTAGTTTTACACTAATTGCCATATGTGTTAAGTGCCATTATTTACAGATCTATGTACGTAACATTTCTGGGTTCAGTGTGTTGTGATCAACCTTTAGTTCAAAGGATTGTAAAGAACAAAGAAAATAGCTTGCTTTTGGAAATATGCTCTACGACCAGGAGGGGCTGCTGGGTGTTGGCAGGGGGACCTTTCCTGAAAGCTTGCATGCCACTAACATGCCTTGTGATTTCAAGGTACAAAACCATTCTGAAATGTACATGTAAAACGGGCTGGCCTGAAAACTTATTCCTTAGCGAGATAAGAACCAGGAACCAGACCAGACTGACCATTTCTTTGCACTGTCCACCAGCCATCCTCTCCCTCATCTACCACAACCACAACATCCCCAACAGATATTGATAGTTCATCTTCCCCTAAAAGAAGAACAGCAACAGTCAAGTTCACAAATTGTCCCTAAAAGGCAAAAAAAATGGAAAATCTACATAAATAATAACCAGTGCCAATGACCAGACCTGTGCTACATAGTCGTATACAGCCTTGTACTCCTTGCTGCTCTGGTTGAAATTCTGGAATCCAGGAATGGAAGCATAAACACCCTCCGATGTTCCTGCTGAAGACAAACAATTATTAGGTTGAAGGTTGCAAATAACAACCCAAAACATGGACCATGGAAATAAATGTCTTGATCTAATTATGTCATTTTCTATCCGGTTTAATGAATGTTTTGAAAATGATCTTCAGCATTATTATTCCAAACACTCAGTAGACGAGCACTGCCGTTTTAAATATTCCTTCGTCCAAATAACAAATGTAAGACAGAGTTTTCTCCTTTTTTCCTTTTGCCTCTGTTAAAAAGAGCGCACCAGTTTTTGTCCTAAATATAGTAACACATTTTAATATCTGCTGTGTTTACACAAAGGCTTCAACTGTCTTATCTCTAGAGTTTTGTTTCTCTTTTGACTGAAACGCTTTTGGGGTTAGAGCGTTGGCAAACCTTTTTTTGTGCTACGGCCACAAACATCTATGTATGTCATTAGGATTTAAAATGATTCACCCACACAAAGTACTACAAAATTGTAAAGAGGAAGGGAAGTGTTGCATGTGTTTTTATATTATGAAAATCTGAAAGGTTCTACATTTTTAACCCTCCTTACTTTGACACATTTAAATAAAATCCAATGCAAACAGTTGGCTTAAATAGTAAATAGAGCTCATCTGCATATAATTTATTTTCCAGCTGTCCTGTGTTGGTGTTTGAGGTATTCTAGAGAATTACATATCATGAAGACTATGGAAAACCACAGAAAGGCCAGTAGGAAAGTTGTGGGGAACAGAGTTAATTATAAAACAATACCTCATGCTTTGAACATGTTATGGTGTTGCAGCTCATCATATGAGTCTGGTATAACTGTGAGCAGACGTTCACTCTTTCCTAGACATGCAGTCACAATGGTTCATGTGCTTGAATGGTCCAGTCAAAGCCCAGACCTAAATGCAATTGAAAATCTGAGGTGAAACTTAAGATTTTGATGTTAAAAGAGATTTAAGAGTGTACAAAAAGTTCAAAACCTATAAATTTGGTAGATTTGAACATATAGACTAAAGGGAACTGCAATTGCAACAAAAGTATTGACTCGAGGGTGGGCTTATTCATAGGCATACTGTACTTTTCAGATTTTTGTTTGTAAAATTTGGAAACCCATCTGTCGTTTCCTTCCACTTCACAATTCTGCACCACTTCATGATGGTCTGCTGCATAGATGTCAATGGAACTGATGTCTGTGGTTGTCAAGTGACAAAATGTAGAAAAGTAGAAAAGGTCATTGCAAAACCTGTATTTCTGTGGAAATTCTTTTTATAGGAGAGAAGCTAGAAGTTATTTCACTGGTTGAGAAAAAGTTTATAATCTAAATTTAACCAGGGTTTGGCTTTTGTTCATCTTGCTTTGTCTGGAAGAATCGATATAAAAACTTGTAGGATGAGTTGAATAGCATTGGTTCAGTACCAGGAGGTTCTGAAACTCCTTCATTGATGGTCAGCTTGGAGCCAAATGTACAGCTTCCTGGCAGCAGATTTGAAATCCTAAAGATCATAAAAAGCTGTTAGAGAAGTCCACTAAAACATGACTGAGAGAGAAAGAGAGAGTGAGAAAGAGAGATAAGAATTGTTTTTATTAGCTGTCATAACCCAACCTTTTCTTGACTCCCACTACAAATCCAGCACTGCCGTTCGTCTGCACAGACGCATTATTCTCGTAGTAATTTTGATATCCAATCGGAGCTGTGGGCAAAAAAAAAAGGCCATAAAATCGATTCAGTAAGCTCCACCTAGTCCCTGTGTTATGCCTATTCAGTTGAAAGATAATATTGAAATGGTTTCTCAGAATAGAACATATTCAAATCAGGAGAAGAAGCCTGCAGGCGTTGCATACCGGGGGGCGTCGGGTTGCACTTTTTCATCTCCACAAAGTTGTTGTTGTCCGTGACGATGTCACAGTTTTCAAGCGAATTCCGTACATTCTCACAACACTGAAACAAAAAGTTCGTCCGGAAGGACATGTAAATATGTGGCGCAGTATCCCCGGCAGCTCAATAGGTGTGAAACCAGCTGACCTCATCGTCTTTGACACACTGCAGCGACAGCTGGTTGCAGTGCACCCACAAAGCATTCCTTATGACACTGATGCGATCTTCTTCTTGCTGCTGAAACATCTGGAAGACATTGGTTTTGGGTTTACATTCATGTGTTTAGCCTCTAGCTGCAACTCCATATTTTAAACCTCATATTTGTTGGCATTAAAGAGCATGTTCAAGTCTATGTATGACTTGAACATGTTGACTAGTATGACTTTTCAGTGTGTGACTTTTCACGAGTATGACTCTCTTTCTGATTTACGACTTTGTTTATGTTCCCTTCTGCGCCGGAACATGCGGTGCTTTGACGGTGTTCACCTGCAACTGAACTTATCTGGATGCTCACAGCGGCTGTTAGCGCTCGAGCCGTGCTGATGCCATCAATCACATTCCGGAAGAGTCGGGGCACGGAAATGTATTTTCAGAATAATGACTTACTATGTGGTGTGCAAAGGGGAGGTGTTGCATTTCCTGACTTTAAAAAAACAGACGTGCCACCAACGCTGCTCTGTCGCAGCATTGGTGTGCACAAATGAAAAAGCACATTTTAAGTAACAATTGGAAAGGAACAACCGTGTCTTACCTCACAGATCTCAACATGCGTCGACTCCCACTCTTGTCGAACCCGGTCAAGCTGCTCAATGTTTGACTTGTACTGATTCTCTAAAGGCAATCCACAGCAGTTTTATGTGTGAGATATAAAAGTACCACTTTTGACAAGCTTGTGTTTACATTCTGTGTATTGTACTTTTTGTGGATTAATTGGAAAAAGGAAGTAAGCATGACCAATATTCAGAAAAAAAACAATCCAACATGTTCCTGGTAAACCACATTGGATTATAATGTAAAACATGAATTTAGAAGTTTTCCCCCCCTTAAATTATCAAGCGTCTTTCTCCTTACCGGCTTCAGCTGCAGCTTCTCTACACTGTTTGGATTTGTTGTTCATCTAAAAAGAAATGACAGAGGGAAAAAACAGTGCATTTCATTTTTCCCCCCTCTTTTTTCATCTTGCTGTGCAAAAGGATAGCGTCACACTCGTTTCTTCATACTTTGATTCAGACTGTTATTTAATCTTTTAATGTTGAGCTTTTTCTCTTTTTTTTCATTCATTCATTGCAATACCTGATCACCTTAGAGGAAAAACGACTTTCACATTTGTGTCAATCAAATGTAAATTAAAAAAAGTTGTATAAATATGCACAGCATTAAACTAATACTTTGTTGACACATCTTTATTATCTGACAATAAAATTTAAGGAACTGGAGACATTTCTGGTTGCCACTGGTTGTGTTTTGTATGTAATAACCAACCAATCATAAAATCTTTTTTATGATGCAAGTTAGACTTCTGTCAAGGTGGATGGAGTTATGAACAGTTCTAATATTAAGAAAGCTTTGGCAAGACATCTTTGGGTCCCTCTGCTAGGAATCCAGAGCCTCACTATACGATACATTTGAAAAAAACTTTACAGTGACGTACATTGAGTAAATATTAGTGATATTTTGAAAAAAGAAGACTTTTATGCTGAGATGAAATCAAAGAGAAGCTCAACAAAGTATTAGTTTGAGATTATACACAAACTTGACATTTGCATCATTTTTATTTTGTATTTTATTTCAAAACACTTTTAAGTTGAATTGTATAGTATACATATCACATGAGGCGTAAATAGTTTTGGTCTCTTTTGTTGCTGAAATTTTTCAGGGTCGTATGAAAATTTTAACAAGTAACTGCAAGATATCCAACCAGTTTTTAAGTGGTGCTGGAAGTTCTTGTATGCCTGTTTAACATGTACAGATCATGACTGTTTGTATCAGATAGTTTCTCTTTGAGCATAACATATTTTAAGAAGCAACCCAGTTAAGATGTAAGAAGAGGAATTGTAGATTTACGCAACTTGGAAAAGTTTTTTTTTTTTTTTTTTAGAGCTACTTCCAATTTAGAGGGATGTGTCATCACTTTGCTCAAATTGGGAAGAACACTAAAACTGTCACTCACTGATGAAAGAAATTGATGACGATGTTTAGGAAGAGCAAAGACTTACGCCAGCCATAAATCAGAAAACTAGTAGTAGGTCCCACAATCAAACAGTGGTGGTAGAATCAGTCTGAGGGTCTATTTCACGGCCATTGGTATTAGTGTACAAAATGCAGCTAATTTGGTTGAAAGTTGGACACAATTATAAGTTCCAGAAGAATCACAATCCCAAAGACCAAACAATGCATACCTGACCTGACCATTGCAGTAAGCTCTTCACTGCAATGAAGAGCTTACCGATTATTGCTTAAGCGGTAGTTCACAGATTGACAGTTTAGGCTAGAAAGGAAGTGAGAATGTGAATTATAAGAGTTTTATTTTTAGATGTCACTATTGTTTAATGCATTTTTCTATATCAATAGGTAGTAGAAAAATGTTTTGTTTGATTTGGGGGGGGGGGGGATAAAGGGTGTTGTTACTTTGAATGATAAAAGTCTGCATTTACCTCATATATTTAAATAGGCTGTTCACCAATCATTGCCAAATAATTCACTCTAAGTAACTGTAATTCGTCCACGAAGGATTGTACATGTGTAACGTGTTTGTGTTGGATATATATATAGTTTATTTTATCTAGATATAATTTTTTTGTGTTTGTGGACTTACTCAGATGGTCTACTAGTTTTTTATATGTATATATGTATATATATATATATATATATATATATATATATATATATATATATATATATATATATATATATATATATGTATGTATGTATATATATATATATATATGTATGTATGTATGTATGTATATATATATATATATATATATATATATATATATATATATATATATATATATATATACATACATATATAACTTACAGAACTAAACAGAACAACTTAAAATAACCTGTTTGTGCTTCCTACAACAAAAGGCTCTTTAAACAAATCATAAAAACTAATAGAAACCTGATTAAACAGAATTGTCGACCGACTGAAATGTATGCATACTGTGCAGCATGTACACTCAAGATTGGGTTGGGACTCTTAGCATGAATTATTTCACCAGTGGAGCTTGGCGTGGGGGCAATTTGCAAATTGCTCTGTGGAGGTGTTCAGCAAGCGGAGCTTAATTTAATGCTGAAATTCCCCTCATGGTCACAGTCATTAAAGAAGGCATTGTTTATTCAGTGTAGGCAGGTGGAAAAATAAACCCAGCATCTCCATAGAGCTCATTAGCTTAGAGGAAGCACGAAGTGCTAACAAATTTCCTGGTTGACTGATTTTCTAACTTTGGTCATAAACCATCACCAGATGATGACATGAGTGCCGAAACCATTTCTCTCTACTGTCTGTGACTCTTCTCAGTCATCTGAGTCATGTCTACAACAGGTAGCTGTTCAGTTTTTTCTGAATACGTTTCGACATCTGTCCAGGAGATCCTTAACTCTTCTCTACATCTTGGTCAAAAGGGAAAAACCAAAATTCAGCCAAGGTGGAGGGTTTTGCTTTCAGCTTTCAAGCATCTACAACCTGGTTTTGAAGCTCATTCCAAAGAAATTACATAAGCAATCCCATCGTGAAAAAAAATGACCAAGCAAAATTAAACCTCTAACAAAAGACCAAAACAAGCTAGATGAGGGACGAGAAGGTCAATGATTTGATGGGTCTCCATGTGCTTCAAAAACAGGAGCTCCCAACTCCAAGTTGATCAATTGTGAGCCTAGACACGGACTCCTGGATAGATGTTAAAACATCTTCAGGAAAAACTGAGCAAAAGCTTGGCTGTCTTTGGTTTGAGCCTTTATGTAATATTCTTATCCGGTCTTCCTTCAGGTTCTGGCACGAAACACAAAAATGTACTTTTATTTGAAAAGAGAACTTTGGAACATGTATGGGAAAATTTTAAGGTAACTATGATTATTAACTAAATTAATGCATAACAGTATTATGATTCTTTTGTGACACAAGTGCTCATGAGAAAGTCTTCCTAAGTAATTTCTCTGGCCTTGGTGTTACAATGAAGTTATTAAAATGTTTCTTCTATCTGCCCTTGTGACGCATTTGACTTCCCGGGTGAAAGAAGATACATGAGCTTGCTGTCTGTTCTGTAACCAAGTAGTTTGTCAACTATGTGAATAAAATGAAACCCTTCCTACAAAACTGAAAGCTTTATTTTGCTCAGGGATCTTTCTCCTTTCTCCTGACTGCGATCAGTGAGCAGAGATTTCGAACCCTGTAGAGCCTTCGAATAAATACTGATTAAGAATATATTCTTTCCCTGGTTCTTTGGGTTTTGAAACAGTTTTCTCTCACTCTTTGTTGAAGAAAAAATTCCACAACAACCACTTTTAGGAGTGGCCTAACAGAAGGAATGTGACAGCTGTAGCCTTAGTCCTGAGTGCGTTTCAGTGTGGTGGCTCTTGAAGCACGCACTCCAGCCACAGTCCCTACCTCGGACATCTCTTCCACACCCTAAAATTAATTCAGATACACAGTCCTCTGAAAGCTACAGTTTTCCCTGTGGCTTGCACAAAGCACTCTGTGAACAGTCAGCCTCATTAACATTAGCTCATTGAACCTTACCTTAATTCTTAGAGGATGTCGGTGACTGAAGGCTGGACAACTGTCAATACAGAAGTCTAACCCACAGAGATACGCCAGAGCAAACAAAGCAAACAAACTGAAGGCTGATATTGTAAGGGAACCTGAACTTCTTTAAAACTTCAGCACCACCAAATGCTCATCACTTTGATGCCTCGTAATAAAACATGCAAAATGAGGAACAACCAAGCAACAAGTGCATTTACTGGAGAATGTATAGATATACTATTAGGGGTGTTAGGTGACTTTTCTGTATAGAAGATAACTTTTTATTGCTTCCATGTCTAACTTGTTTTGTAGAGGTATGGGGCAACGCATGTAAAACCAGTACTAAACCTCTGTCTCTGATAGAAAAGAGAGCTGTGAGAATTCTGCATAACGTGAATGAAAAATTGTTTATTCAGACCTGGCTGATTTAAAAAATATATATACATATATATCAGTTATGTGTTAAGCTAGAAAGAGATTATTGCCAATTCATTTGCAAAAGTGTATTTTTGTTTCAATCTCAAGTGACAGAAACAACAGAAGGAAGTGCGATTTCAAAAGAACAGCAGTGTGTACTGCTTTAAAGCAAATGTGAATTTCAGTGCGTGGCGTAAAGCTGTGGAACGCTGCTTTACTATGAATCAATACAAGAAGTTCTCATGTACCTCTGAGTTAATAATGAGGAAAATGCCGTTATTTGTAACTTATTCTGTAATTGATGTAATACACGTGACCACAAAATGTATTTTTTGATAATTGAGAAAGAGACAGGTTTACATAAGACATTTCTTCTTCCTTCCTCCTACTCATGCAGAGTAAGAAATTTAAGAGTATGCATTTGTGACGTGATGATGATGTGTTAAATTGAGTGAATACACTGACTGGTTGATTGCATTGATGTTCAAATTTTCAGAAAATCTAACGGAGGATGGAGTCATTTCGAGAGTCACGTGTGACTTACCTTCTCAATCTGTTTGGGAGTGGCCGTGGGCGCGTTGCCCAGCCTTTCAGCCGTTTGCTCTGCCTCATCCGCCTCCTTGCAACGCTGATCATAGGATTTTTTAGACTGTAAGAGTAGGAAACAGAGACAATGTGAAACCAATGACACCCATATGTTGTGCGTGGGCTTCTCAGTGTGTGGCTTTGACAAGAAAGAAAGATCATAGGGGCCTTGGTAACGAAAAAAAAGATGTATATAAAGACAAAGGAAAACACTTGCCACTTCCTTCCTAGCTGCAAACCATTTAGTACTTTATATCTTCATCGCACCGCAAGAATATTTGCAAACTACTTGGTCTTTAAATATAAAGAAATGTGAGCAGAAAATAACATTTCAAAGAAGTGAACTCTTTTCCTTCCACGTAAAAGCAGAAGCTACATGAGCTAAAACTGATAAACTGTTGCATGTGCGACACACTGTGGTTCTCAAAAACACAAAGCATTTTGATATCTATTGCCATGATAACATGAATTGACCTTACATCTATGGTTTTCTTGTAGAGAGACACTTTTGTTTTCTGGACCTTCTCCATGATGACCTCAAACTAGTTGGAAAGGACATTAATTCAAGTCAGAGAGAAGGAACTCCACTACACTTCCTTATTATGTAGTCACCAGAAAGAAAAAAATGGATAGGAACCTTTTTTCTCTGCTCTTTCTGTCGCTCTCTGAACTCCTCCATTCTCTTCATCTCTTCCTTCAGGAACCCAGAGAGCTGAATGTGCAAGTTTCCAATGTTTTCAATTTCTAAAAGAAACCAAAGGATGCAGTGAAAATAGAGAATCTTTGGAGAAAGACGTTATTTAAGAATAAAAGCAAGCTGATTTTTGAGGGGGTTTGGAGTATTGTATGCTTACGTGTTTTCATTTCATCAAATGATGCTCTCAGAGTGCTGTGAGAGTAAATCGAAAATTGTTATGACATCCCAGAAAATCATGTCTCTTATACATTATTGCGTAACATATGATAATAAGTATTTTTGGCAAAAAAAATAAAAAAATCCCCACCCAGACCACCTACCAAATCTCTGTCGAACCCCCTGCCTTTCTAGCTATTGAGACCAACTCTTTGCCATACTTTTCCTCGGCCGATGCTCTGCGTACATAACACATTTATCAGCATCTCCGTTTAGAAATTCAGACATGAATTACCTCAAAAAAGACAGCTCACCTCATTTTCAGGAGGTCCTCCACGTCCTTACACGTACGCCGACCCTCATTAAGTCTCTGAATAAGAGTTTCATAGCCAGCGTTGCTGATGAAGTCATTCCCCTTCATAAAAGAAGCAGAAGATTCATTGCTACAGCTCAGTTCATTTGAATGAATATGTTTTTCCCCTCATCTATGCGTTTCAACTGCAACTCATTTAGGGTGAAAGGCAAATTGGCAGTTGGAGGATTCTGAATGGAAACTGCTATGGTGGAACCAGTGTCAAACTTTCACACGCACCCTAACGTGATGAGATTTTACATATGCAAACTAGGAACAGAATGAAAATAAGGAAACATATACAAATGGAAAAGTTTGGCTGATGGTCTTGTCTGATCATTGAGATCTTTGTGCTTCTATTTGGTGAATAAGGGAGTCAATACTAGTCAGGAACCTAAAAACGCAGATCTAATGAACCTGGATGATAACACCAAAGTAGCAAAACCCCAAACTGATGTTATATGCAGAGAGATACAGTAACACCGTAAAACACAATTGTGCTTCTTGCGATATGTGGTTTTATCATGAAAACAGAGCCACTGACAAAAGTAACACATTAAAATTAGCATAGTAACAGAAAATGTATGAGCTGATATAAGGAAAAGCCTAATCTGAAGTCAGCTTAAAAAAAAAGTCAAACGTTGAAAAGAATGTGGTTATAAAAAAACAAAATACAAAAAAGTTAAGATGTACTATTTTCACATTTCCAGTAAAACAGTGGCAACAAGAACTTTTTCTTTCTTTTCTTTTATTCCTGTGACATTTCCTTCAGCTTTCCATCCATCCATCCATTCTCTTTACACCCTTGTCCCTTAATGGGGTCAGAAGGGTTGCTGGTGCCTATTTCCAGCTAACGTTCTGGGCGAGAGGCGGGGTTCACCCTGGACAGGTCGCCAGTCTGTCGCAGGGCACCTTCAGCTTTCAACTACACATAAATAAAACACAAAAGAGGAATCAGAATCATTAAATTGAACTCACCCAGAAGGAATCTTTAAATTGTAGGGCCATCTTTGGCAGTGATTTAAGTTAATCCCAGCAGAAGAGCTCTACGTTTGCTATCAGTCACAAACCCTCCAGGGGAGTAGAAGGCTGTAGCCCGAAGCGAGTCAAAGGCATCATGCCACACTCAGGAAACAAACTAGCAGCGGCTCTCGCTCACTTTGTCATATCATTTAAATAAGGAAGAGCCAAAGCGGGTCAACATCCGCTGCAGCCGAGATGACACGTGTGATGGCAGCCAGTGCAACTTCTCCTTGAATGTGAAAGATGATAAGTTTTCTAAACTTCTCATAAATGCTCACATGAAACCAGAGGAAATGCTTTTTTCTTCTGAATTTTTGTTAAAATGTTTATCTGAGGTTTAAAACGGAACCAAGTCTTCCTGTTCCCCCAGAGTATACAGTAAGGCTCACACAACAGAAATGTCCTACTAAGTTTTGCAATCTAGTAGAATACATTGCAATTTGTTCTTGTGGTGACATAATACGGATGCCAGCAAAGGATTTTTTTTAGCGGCTCTATAACAGCTCTAGATGGCTAGCGGCTCTAGATGACTTTTACTGGTGCATATCAGGTTTTACTTACAATACCATGCAAATGTTCATTTTTATTTAAGTAATTTTATTTTAAAAAGTTCTTTATTGAACACAGTGATACCTTAAAGCATTCTTTTGAATTAATTTTAAAAATTGCTGATTCCACCCAATATTATTGCAAAATTCAGGCCAGCACAATATAAGCACAGTCACTGACAACTTCCACAAGAAGCTTAAGCTGCAAAAGGTCATTTCTAATGAAGATGACTTGGTGATGTGTGCAGCCATAATAATGGGAAGTTGAGTAAAAGGAAAAGTTGTGGTAGAAAATGTTCTTTTGTGTTCAAGACATTTGTCACAACTGTGGGATTCATTGTGTTAAGCCATGCCTGAAGGGAGGAGTTTATAATCCAAGCTGCTTGAGGTCCAGTTTGACATTTCCACAGAGTGACTTTGTGAGCTGGGTCATCTGCTGGTGTTGGTTCACTCTATTTTCAAGTCTGTCATCTAGCACTTTAGTCTCCTTGTTGCTGACAATCTATACATGGAGATGCTAATTTCATTATGCAGCACAACTTGGCACCCGTCCTCATTAGCAAAAATACCAAATGATCATGGTATCACTGTGATTGACTGATGAGCTCTCCTGATGTGAAAGCCAACAGAGAATCTATATTAATCCATCTCTTCTGAGATATGCTGCATTGAATGAACGTTTCATACAAAAGGAGCCCTGAGCAAGTACTCGGTTTCTATAGCGTACATAATTTTTCATAAGCTGCCATTTTTATATGAAATACTATTTTTTGCTTATTTCATGCAATATTAGAAATTTCTTAAGCACAATTTTGTGGTTTCATTAGCTGTAAGTAAGCATTACAATTGAAGCCTGTAATAAAAAAAAAATATGACTTTTTCTGAACTGTAAACTTCTAAATTTGAAGGAAATTCAACCAAAAAATGTTCTCTGCAAAGATTTCTGGGTTTTAGCAAATGGAAACTAATTTTGATAAATGTAACTAATTTAAGACAAAAGAATGTTGTTCTGATATAACTTTAGACAATAAGAAAAAAAAAGTTTCTGTCTTCTTATGCGGTGTATGTCAATATCTGGTTTCAACCATCTGTTTCATTTTAATTACCAAACTAAAACCTTTTGTTCACGTACCAATTACTGGAAATGTATTAGCATGACAGTTCCCATTTCACAATTTAAAGCAAGAAGGGAAAAGAATTTAAAGAAACGGAGAGAAGCCAACAATGCAATTATAAATAATGGTTATAATTCATCATGAGACAACTGGAGGTGTCTGCCATAGTCTGTAACTTCACTGTTGATGAACATTTCTTGGTTTTGCAAAACTTCTGTCACTGAAAGCTGCCCATCTCCATCCAGGTCCATTTCTTTGATGAGATGAAGAGCCTGTTGATGACAATAAAGTAAAATTGTTATGGCCTTCGAGTACAGAATAGGACCAACCCCCTCCCTCATATGTTGACACATGCTCAATTTAGTTTGCTGCAACTTTGCAACTTAGAAATTGTAGATTAAAGGGACACGATAAAGGGCAAATACACAGAATGCTCATGTTCCACGGGGTTGTTTCCTCACAATCATTGTTGCCTAGACGTTTTTGCTTTCGTTGTACTTCTCTGTATTTAAGGCCTGACATAAAGTTCAATCTCAACAAAGAGAAATGAAAACCTGATAACCTGATAAGTGTAAAGGACGCTAATGTTTTTCTTCCAGCTAATTTTGATAGAGGCGCTGAAGCTTACTTCCTCTCTTGCTGAACCGTAGCTATTAGGCGCAACCCAGCGCAGCTGTTCATCTCGATCCAGTTTGCCGTTTTGATCTTGGTCATACAGATCTTTAAATCGTACCGATTCTTCAATCTCCCACTGTGTCGGGGACTCTCCTGATTTACAAAATGAAGAACAAACGTTTAAAACAACAAGCTGATTGCAGAGAGTTAATTGAGGGCCGGGGGGAAAGATAGCGTCGCCATACCTTCGTTGTGCACTGTTCCAATAAATTCCGTCAAGGTGATAAATCCGTCTTTATCTGCATCATATTCATTCAGTACATCTTGAATGGCAAAGTCCTGACAGAAAAAAACCAAAACAAAACAAAAAGTCAATTTCAGTTGGTGCAAATCACACTGAACAAAAGACATGCACTATCATATCACATTTTTTAGGAATGAGAACTAAACTCAACTCACTGCCATGTAATCCACTTCAAATGCGTGAGTGAAGGCAAGAAACTCAGTCGCGTTGAGGCCGGGTGTGCCGTCCATGTCGGCAAAATAAAAGCGCCTCTTTTCCTTTAAGACAAGCTAACAGATATGAGAATATGTTACAGCATCAGTTAAAGGAGGATGTGGAGTAATCAGTGAGATTTTACTTTGCTTTAAAAAAAAAAGGGCTCATACACCTTGAACCTTCTCACATTTCATCATGTTACAATAACAAACCGTGTATTTTACTGGGTTGTTATATGATAGATCAACACAAAGTAGCACATAGTTATGAAGTTAAAGTTTTCCTTTCCCCCCCATAAATTGTGAGGTGCTTTTGAAGTCAACCCTTTTTCACTCTGCTACCCCAAGAAAACAAAAGTCAAATGCAAGCAATTAGCCAAGACATCCATGGTAACTGTAAGGGCTACAGAGACTATAGACTCACAGGTTAGGTGGAGAATCTGTTGAAAGAGGAAATATTACTGCTCAGGATGCATACTTCATCCTGAACACACCACACCCACCTTCAAAACAGGGTGGAGGCAGCATTATGGTGCATTGATGTTTTCTTCAAGAAGGGCAACAAAGAATTGATGTGAATCAAATAAAGCTGATTCAATATACCGTGAATCGCTGCACTATTATTGTTGTGTACGACAGAAATTTTAAATTACTGCACTGCATATAAAATTATATATAAATTTCATTTATACTCTGCATAAAGGTAATATTTTTGGCCAGTTGGACTGGATTGTTTAGGTCAAATCATATTAATTTATTAAAATGTCACAGACCCAAACACAAGTGAGAATTTGTGACAAATTTACAACTTGATGCTGACAGACTTCCCCTACCAAATCAGACAGAGTGGGAGCTATCTCCGAAAGAACAATGGCCCAAAGAATTGATCATTAGGAGTGCAAATCTGGTAGGGCTAAAAAAAGAATGTCTCGAATTCAAAAAGCTGGCAGGCATAACTGGAGCACATGTGGTTCAATAAACTATGGACTCAGCAGGGTTTACCACAAATGCTGCCCCCATTTCTCAGATTTTTATATGTACCAACATTTCACCAGGTATCATTTACCTACAACATAACAACTGTGCTTCAATATGTGGTGGTTAATAACACAAAATTTCAATAAAATGCAGTGAAAAGATTTCATGAATACTTTTCGGAAGACACTGTATAACACAGGCCTACTTGTCTAAGAGACTCTTGCTCTGGGTCCTCCAGCTCAGTGTCATCATCAAAAGGGATGAGTTCCTCATGAGTAAGAGAGCTGTACTCCTCCCAGGTAACAACACCGTCAATGTTGGCATCAAACTGGGTGAACCGCTCTCTTGCATCTTCTGTAGCGTATTGTTTGTAGACATGCTGAATCCACAGAGTGATCTCCTCTAAGAATAAGACACACAACGTGACCAGATTAAAATGCATTTCAGTTTGTCTATTTTTGCCTTTTCGATCTTAAAGTTACCTTCACTTAGTAAATTGTCACTGTTTGTGTCAATCTTCTCTACAACTGCCATCATCTTCTTTTTCTGCTCTGCTGGGCTGAGTTCTTTTATTTCCCTGGTGCTCTAAACGGAAAAAAAGGCAGATAAGTGGAATGAAACATTACCAAGGGATTAATTAACAAATAAAACATGACCCAAATATAAAATAACCTCCTCTCCTAGCAGAACAGCCATGTCATGGTCAGGGTTGTGCTGTTCCCCGATGTAATAATCTTCATGGATATGGTCAGGTGAGCCTAACTGTCCAACACTATATTGAAGGATCAGCAGAAAGAGGAATAACGTGTGTTCCATCTGTTAAGAAATACATTAAAAAGTAAGTACGGGTAAATGTAAACATGACAAACATAAATATCCGATGCAACTCTGCTATCTGGTGGTCTGCAGGTGGAAGTTCAAACAAAAACCTTGACAAAATCCAAACATAACTCCTGCGCTTAGTATGTGAGACTAGTGAAGAAGATTAAATAAGCCTAGCAAAAAATAAATATTTTTTTTTTTGGTTTGGCGGTCGATTTGCTAATAAGAAAAGCGAAAACTGTGCAAATGAAAGAAACTATAGAAGAAGAGAAAAAGCAGACACCAATACCTTAACAATATCTAAGCTAATTTATACACTTATTACAAGTTAAAAACGTTATTACCGTGAAAAGTACAAGCGTTTACTTTAGCAATGTTCAAAGTCGCGGAGTACGGGATGTCCGTTAAAGACTTTCAAATTAAAAGAGGCAAGGAAATAATTGTTTATTTTCTAATTTGATAAGTATATACAATCGGTTGAAAATTCTTTAGAAGTGAAACTGAAAATTTCATCGAGAATAAACGTGTATTTATTTATTTTTAAATTCGGTTTTTATCTGCTTCAGCAACTATAGGTTATGCTGTTATGATTTTCATTTTCATTTTGGATGTTTATGTTTAGTTTTATTTCACGACTCCCAACTGAGATATTTACCGCAAAAAAACTGTATTTAAGGAATTATTATCGTTTTACTTAATGCTTTTACTTTGAAAACAAATTCATGTTGTAAACTCAACCAACCGCCCGTGGATGTCCCGCCTGATCTCACTGGTTGCCATGGCAGACAATGCAAAGTCCCGCCCACCAAAAATATGTTCCACCCTTTAATCTACGTTGTACTGTACGTGACTGGCTGTTGCTTGTGTCGTTGCCAGGTTACTATAATTTCATTGGGGAATTTTGGCGTCAGTCACAGAAACGAACTCAACGCACTTCCTGCTACCACTCGAGTAGGTTGTCCTTAGTGTCATGTATTTATCTGACATGTTTTTCCATCACCACTGACCAGAAGACAACTTTCCATTCGAACGTTCATTACCGACAAACACTAAGGACTGAACTTGAGGCGGGTCGATGTCTAAAGACAACCGCCATGATGGGAGACGGCGTGGCGCTGGCCAGCACCGTCTCGGCCCGAGAGTTAGCCAAGGTGTTGACGGGAGGGAAAGGTCTGGGAGCAACAGCTCTGGCTCCTCGCACGGAGGAGGCAAAAGCAAAAGTACATCCACGCTTTCATCTAAGGTATGTATAAAGCAGCAGCTTTGCTCTTAATGAAACATTAACGGCTAAAAGGAACAGTTTCATTGCTGTACCGGGACATGCTAGGTTAGCTTACATGTCTGGGATGGGATTGCCTACCTATTAGTAGGTGTGTTACCTTGAAAAAAGTGGTTCCCTTTGAACTTTTCCTTTCCAAACAGCAGCGCCAGTATTTTAACCACATGTAGTTGTTTAATTATATAAAACTTGTTCATACATGTGGGAATGTAGCTGAAAAATAATGATAAAACCAGTAACCCACTGGCTCATTGTTTTCTTTTCTTGTACTGTTCTTCTGTAGTTATGTCTACTAAAGTTGAGGGCTTGTGTTGCTTCTAACTAGTTTGATATTTTCAGAATAACTATGTTTCTTATTAATCTATTTGAATGACGTTATCAAGAATGAAATTGGCAAAAATAAAATATTTATTTATTTTGCCTTTGATTAAACGCACATACATTAAAATAATACTTGGTGTATAAACGCAAAAACAAAAGGCATATGTTGACAGTATGCCTCATACTTTGCAAAACAGATAAACTAGCACTTTAGTACACGTAGCACAAAAAAGCAATAACCCAGCAAAAAAAACACCATTTTGTTGTCTATTAAACATTTAAATATACATATGTGATTTATTTTAGCCTCACATATCACTAGGCAATAAAGCTACATTTTTTCAACGCTTCAACAAAAAACGACAAAACCAAAAATCTTGTTCACAGGTCTTGTGGATCAACATTATGTTGTTGTCAAAAGACAATTGACATAGGAATGCTACAGTCTGATGATGATGATTTAGGTTTTACAGCTCATCATCAAAGACACCAATTCAATTACACACCAGATTTTTATGAGCATAATTTCCAACTTAGGACATTATCGTCTTAAAGTCATGTGGGGCTTAATTTTGCTGGATCTTTTCTGATCAGTGAGATGCCCTTAAAGTCTACTGCTAATAAAGTGGGCACATACAGTATGTTTGTCTGTTTGACCAAACGACTAGCTTTGCCTTCACACAGGCAAAACATAAAAGCAACTTTGACTAATTTAATGCACGATGTTATCCTAATATAAAAACTAATTTATTATTAGCTTCTCAGTTGTTCAGAGCTTGCAAATAGAACTTTGAAAGTTCAGACATAACATGTGAACTTCTGTTGTCACTGTTGAAGAACTTGAATTAATGTTTTTTATTTGGATGTCATGTCAGAGCCAAACACACACACACACACACACACACACTATATATATATATATATATATATATATATATATATATATATATATGATCTGTGAAGATGGTGTCTTGCACTTCCAAGGAGCCCCTTGGACTACATTAAATCAATTGGTAACCAAAGTTTATGTTTTAATCCAGTATAATTTAATTATCTTTTCAAAATAGATTAATCTACATTGCATATTGTTTTCTACTTGTTTAATAAGAAAAAGTACTAGTCAGACAAGACAAAATTAAAATTTTTGTCTTAAATGCAAAACTCTATTTACGTAGAAATATTAACACTGCGCTTAACTCCGAACACACCAACCCTTATTGTGAAACATGGTGGTGGCAGCATCATGCTGTGGGGATGCATTTCTTCAGCAGGCTCAATAAAGCAGGTTAGAGTTTGATGGAGAATGGTTGGAGGTAAAAGCAGTCCAACCCTGAAAGAAAACCTGTTGGAGGCTGCAAAAGACTTGAAGGTAGAGCGGGCCAACGACCCTCCAGCAGATGAGACTGAGCATACAGACAGACCTACAGTGGAATAGTTTAAATGCATCTTACTCTTATGTTTTGGCCCAGTCAAAGACCAGAGCTAAATCCAATTGGAAACCTTGGGAGGAGTTGCTTCACAGGCTCTTTATCTAGTCTTCCAGATGTTAAGCTTCTTTGGAAAGATGAGTGGGCAAAAATTTCAGTTTGTAGATGTGCAAAGCTTTAAAGACAGACCCAAAATTATTCTCAACAAAATGTGCTTCTACAAAGGATTAAGTGGGGAGATTGAATACAAGTGTACTGCACACATTTTTCATAAAAAAAAAAGAAGGAAAACACGCATCTTTTTCCATCCTTTTTAACTTTTCCGATGTTTTGCACTTTGGAGTCATCACACCCACAAGATGCAGAGCATCCCTCTGTTAGCTCACTCAAACAGAGCTCTGTTAGTGTCACCCTGCGATTGTGCTCCTATCCCTCTGTCAGCTCGGTATAGAGGGGCAGAGGGGGCAGGCTCGCTGCATGCACATGACTGCGCAGCGCCGTGGCAGAAGGAGAGTGAGAGACGTGAAGCAGAGATAGCGGGGGATCTGATGCAGAGCTGGGAGCGACGACGAGGGGAGCTGTAAACATAGGAAGCTGCGTACAGTAGCTAGTAGAAGAGGCCTGAGAAGTGGCTGCTAACTCAGCAGAGTGCCGAGGGCTCAGGCTAGATTACTGAAGGAGAGCTCTGGACAGAATAGTGGAAGGGAAAGGGAGGACTGATGGGCCATTCTCCGCTTGTCTCTCTCAGTCGCCTTTGAGAGAGGAGTTGGCACAGCTGGGCAAGTTGCTATAGCAGAGTGGACTACACAGTGGGCGTCTATTTTGGTCCTGCTGTCAGACAACGATGTCACCTTGGACAAATGGCAGTGCCGGTTAGAAGGAACAGGTTGCATGGATTGGGCCACCAAATATGTCAGGAGGGGATAAAGACGAGGAACCCGTTCACAGACTCTTCTTCTACTCTGTATGTATGATCTAATGTTTTTATTCCCATGTTTTGCTAATGAGTCAGCGCTCCCTTTCTGTTCATGCTTATGTCTGTTTGTGGGTCTTGCCAAGAGGGAAACCTGACACTTGCCCCTTACTCAGCACTGTCTTGAAATTAAACAGGCGGTGTAGTGCATGGCAATGGACTCCCTGGCCAAGTAAGATAACAGTAGTTAGACACTAAAGTGTTTATCTGCTCCGCAGGCCAGGTGACAGCTTGCATACAGCTTATTAAGTACTCATTAAGTGGCTCACAACAATGTTGTTGGAAGACCTTTTGTTTACCTCAGCTATTGCACAGGTATTTAGGAGTTGCAAATAGGTACAGCAATCTTAAAGAGACTTTCATCTACTGGTGGTCCAGGTTTAAACCTGTGCTCCCTACATGGCAGCTTTTCCATGTTTTACTGTGCAGTTCTTTGATGTTCTTTTATGTCTTTGTAGTGTCTTTCTAGTTACCAGAATAAAGTCCAGGCCACGCCACTTGACAAGTAAAGAATTTTGCTCACCAAAAGTAGGTCAGCTGGCCTTCTCCCTTAGGGACGTTAAGTACTATCAGACAATTGCACGCATGCTGTTTCTGCATGTGTATCGCCTAATGAGTCATGTTGATATGTAATCTGGTAGGATTAAATGAAGTGGTATGTTGCATTACATCGTGCCAAATTAATGCTTGTTTTCTCACATCTTCAGATATAACTGAACATATCTGTTTTGTTTTTTTTTGTTTGTTTGTTTTTTTTACATAAACCAGAAGAAGAATTGTTTTCTTCTGTGCTGCAGCAGTCTATTTGAGAGGCAGCCAAGTAAAGACACAGTTTGTTCCATGACTCATTTTATCTAGGCTTTTTTCAGGTGGTGGTTATAGTTCAACTATAAAATTAATTCCTTTGATTTTGATTTCACACAAGTACAGATTTAATAATTTAGAGGAAGTGCGGGAGTGGTGCCGGCGTTTCTTTGATGAGGATAAAGACAAGACGGAAAGATCCAAACTGAAAGGCCTTGTGCTGTTTCTTCGTTATCCACCTTCCTAAAAGCAGATTATGTCATATAACCAAGTTTTATTTTTATGACGCATCTCTATGTGGCGGTGATTTTGGGAGTTGCTAATCCAATGTTTTATCACAGAGTCTATTGATGAGTTTGTGATAAAGGGTGCAAAATCTGACATTTTTTTTTTTTTTTTTAGTTCATAGGATTTTTTCACTCGAGGTTGCAGTCAGGTTCACTGATGCATATTCAATGTGTAGGTCAACCATGATGCTCGCTGAGCACAGAGTGTGTTTGAAGCCTCTGCCTCTAGCTGTTTCTTGTCATGGTCTGTGCCATTAAACCTCACCCCTATGCTTATTATGTTACAATGTTGTGTCTTCAGTTCTGGTTCAAACAATAGCAAGCACGGGTCAATGATTAGAACAATATTTTCTAATATACTTTTAATTGATAATACTAAAAATGCATCAATTTCACAGCAACCTTTTTACATCATTAACCCTCCTACCTCCCCCCACCCCAATGATGCGTGTTAGGATTACAAGCAATAAGGTACTTGTGTAAGATTGTATAACTTTGTGTGCATCAATGTTTGAATAACTGAATATATTCTGGTGCTGTGTATATTTCAACTGTTGTTCAAAATCTGTGTGCAAGATGTCTTAAAATGGAGGTAACCATAGCAACACTGGTCATTTCAGGTTGTGCTGTAGGCTAACACTGGAGTTTGAAGTTGTTTAATGGTTTACCAGTCTTTATTCTCAATTTTTTGTTTTTAATTTTGTAGAAATGTAGAAATTTGGACCATTTGTCCAATTTTTTAAATAACCTAAATGCAGTTTTTCTATTTCTCAACCATAATGTCCTCTAAAATACCTCGTCCCTCCTGTTTTGGAGACCATTAACATGCCCATGATTTAATTTTTTATTGTTGTGTGTTATGATCACTCAGTTAAAGCGAGTATATGTTTCAAAATCTTGTGAAAAACTACAACAACCCCAGACATAAAAGTTTTTTGAGATCTTGAGTTACTTTTGTGCGATCCTGTGAAACATCTTCGTCTTAATAAGAACGTGTAGATCAAGTGGAATATGTATATTTTACCAACAACAAAATTTTTGAAATTGGTGATATTTTAGCAATACAATGCATTTATGTGGAAAACTAATTGACCAGGGGAAAATTTGTAGTAATCTCTCCTCTCTGTCCTGCAGGCCTCCTTTCAGCGCTCCAACAGCCACGACAAAGTGCGAAAAATAGTTGCAGAAGAGGGTCGCGCTGCTCGGAATCTGATCGCCTGGAGTGTCCCTTTAGAGAATAAAGAGGAGGAAGGTTGGTAACTGCATGCAAAACAAAATTTTCACCAATAAAATTATTATTGTGCCACTAATTGGTTAATTTGTGTTTAGGCATTCTTTAGTGAAGGCCAAATGTTTAGTTATTTATTTGGAGTATCCTGCTGATTTTACATGGAGCTCATGTTGGATGGATGCGGTGTATGGTTGGGATTTTTCAAACCGTTAACTGGGCAGCTGAAATGAAACCAAGACGTTTTTTCAGCGGCAGACATGGAGTTGGGATGTTTGAGAAGTTGTCAGAGAAAATCCCCGATATTACTTTTATTACTGAGGGAGGGCAGGACGAGGTGATGCAGCTCGAAGATCATCACTGATGTTTTTAGAGTTTACACTGCACCTGTACAATGTTTGCAGTCCAATCTTCTTAGAAGGAAGCAGATTGACAGTTGGTTTACTACCACAACTTGAAAAGATGGAACCGCAACTCATTAAGTAATTACTGAGTTAATACACACGCGCTCCAGTATGTTTGTGTGATTTTCTCTGATTGAATTCATCATGAGGTCACTTGTGAGAGTTAATCTTTGGTGACAGAACAGCATAATGATAATAACTTTTAATTATTTGTTTGTTTTTTGTGTCGTACACTAAAAGCCCCCGGCTGCACAAGGTCTTTGGCACTTTACTCTGTTTATATATGCTAACATGCTGCTTGTTGTAATGCTTTGAAGTTTATTGTTCGCTGTGGACATTCATCAATTTATCCCACTTTCCAGATTGATATGCGTATCGACATAAACTAATTAAAGCTACACTCCAGTGGTCATTAAAGTTTTGATTAGTGCAATATAGTAATCCAAAAGGACTGCCTACATGAAGAATGAGGTGGAATATTATATTTAATGTGCTGCTTGTTCACACTTTGCATGTCAGGAAAACATTTACCGAGTTGAAAAGCCTTTTACTACTAAGGCCAACATCTTATTTGTGTCTTTGTGGCTGGGTGGCTAAAGCTTATGGAGCGTGGTATGAAAACTGTGATTTGAACCAGAATTTCCTACAGCTGCAAATTCACAGCAATATAACTTGCATACATAAACACAGAGTACTGATTAAGGCATGGGAATTAAAATGATTCATTTTAAAATTATTATATTGAGAGTCTTTTTATTTTCAGCCTCTCAACAGTAAAATGACTAGGAAAAGATGACAATATTTTTCCTCACCGTTTTAGAAAATAAAGTGAATTCAACTGCACATCCATGCATAAATATTATGCCGGCATTAAGTAACTTACAGTTACGTTGTATCCTTTCTTAACCCTTTGCTCATATTTTAGAGTTTTAATTATTTTTTCAAACTTCTGTTGGCGTTTTTTTTTTTTTTTTAACAATCTCTTCAAATAAATGACTTGTTTATAAATCAAAGTTACAAGGTGTATGTATTCAAAAGATGTTTAATCATATTTTCAATACTTGAATAATACTGTCAAGATTTGAGAATACCTGTGAGACTTTTGGACTTTAGTCCATCTGACACAGAAAGCTCCACTCAGACTTTTCTGACATCCTTCCTATGCCTTAAGTGTGTTCACTGTGTTAAAATTATTCAGAAGAGGAATAATTAAAAAAAAAACCTTTTGACTCGTTTCATTCCTCTCCTGCCTTGATTCATTGAAGTAATCCTGGTATCAGCTAAACTTACAAGACAAGACAACTCGGTTTCCATGTCCAAAAGCATAACGACATTTATTAGACAAGACAACAAATGAAACTGACAGAACTCAATAAAATCACGAACCAGCAATATTTACCTCACACGACAGGCATCCACACACAACGACAAAATATTACGAGAGAACATTTTCGCCGCTGCTTGCCCCGGCGATTGCATCACAAGGACCTCCTCGGAGCGATCTAAAGTTTGAAGTTCCTGTCTCTGTTTGGTTAGTTTTTCTGTTACATTTTAGTTGATGTCAACATTTTTTTTTTTGTTGAAGGAAAAACTTACTGAGGTGTCTGGTTGATTTTAATTGTTTAAAAATATGACCGTCACATTTCTGGATTAGTTGGATAGCTGCAAAATGTATTCTTGGCCCTTTTGTTTACATTTGCATTAATAATTTTCTTTTGTTCTTAATTTTGAGAATTAAATTTTTGGAGCAATGGCTAGCGTGACCATATTCATGTTTTGGTCATTGTTGATTTGTGAGAGTTTTACTGGATTAATGCAAACATGTTGACAGTTAACATTTTTTCTTAGAAAGTAAATGCAAGGCTCATTATCTGTCTACTTTCATCCTTTAAAGCAAAATCCAAAGGCTGTGCCAGCAACTGTTCAAAGTCACAACGGATCAACGCTGGACAACAGAAGAATAAAAAACAGGTTAGAATATCATCTTGTTCCACTAGAGGGCCCTGTTCACCAACATAATTTGTCATTTTCTTTTACATCAGATCAACTCCCTGGTTTACAGTGTATGAGTAAATCTATACATTTGTATTGATTGTTGTAGAACATGCATTAGTCATCTCAGGCTTTATAAAAAAGGATTTAGCATTTACATAATCTAAGGTAAAAAAAAAAAAAAAGGTTAATGCCACAAGGATTTGTGTTTCCTTTATATTCTGTTTGTTCACAGAATGCTGGTGTGGAAAGTAAGAGCACATCTGGAACGGTATTGGACAAGGGTACTGACAAGAGCCCCACCAAAGCCAGACAGCCCCGCAAAGTGGACCTGCGTGCGAGATACTGGGCATTCCTCTTCGACAACCTGCGCCGGGCAGTGGATGAAATTTACGTCACATGTGAATCTGATCAAAGTGTCTTAGAATGCAAGGTTAGTCTCATTCATTCATTCATTCATTCAATTAATTCATTCATTCATTCATTCATCATAATCTGGGCTTTTCCAAATTGTTTAAAGCCATAGTGTAATCTTGTTGTACATTCCTTCTGAAATTGAAGAAGTAATAATAATTAAAAAAATCTCTCATGTGTGGCACTTAGAAAATATAATGGGTGACCTTAACAGACAGAAAACAGGAATGATTTAGTCTGATTGTGTGTAAGTTGGCAAAAAGTGTTTATGTATCTTTTATTACAATATATGACATATTTTTGTTTCTAGTGGTTAATCTAATTGTTTATTTTTGGCTAGAAAAGTGTGCTAGTTAGAAATTAAAGTTCCGATGCAAAGATCATTTGGTCACATTTCTTTTTAAAATTTTACATTCGTATTGACACCAGCTTGTGACACAGGGACTCTGACATTTTGTTTAGATGGTTACTGCACATTCATATTATGTGCGCCAACTATGTAAGGTATAGTATCTTTAGTGTTTTTATTTTAACTGCATCCTCTGAAACAGAAACGGTCTATTTTAGCTCCACAGATAAAAGATTTTTTTTAAAAATGCAGATAAAATTAACAACTTTAACTAAATCTTTTTTTTTTTTTTTTTTTTTTTTTACTTGATGGTGTTGGGATGGTTTTCATGGACCCCTCTGCTGTTAGTTGTTTCTCCAGGACATTCTGACATGACAGTACATGTCCACCATGCTGCGTTATGCTGAACGTGGTTCTGATGACCGCCACCGGTCTGTCCCAAATCCCGGTTCCCCACTGTGGGCTTAGCTCGGTGTCAGTGCCCAGCACAGTTCCCGGTGGTGCGATAAGCATGCTGTCTGTTGTCATGTGTCAGAAGACAAGCTGCTGGGTGTGTGTCCTGTTTTTTTTTTTTTTTTTTTTTTTTCTCCCTCTGTCCATACCCCACTCTCTCACTCACTACTCTCTAATGCTGGCTAATGGGCATGAAGCATTGTGGCTGGTCATAATCCCCTATCCCACCCAGCTTGGGCTTAATGGACACTGATAAATGATGGAGTCAACTGGAGAGGAAGCAGAGTGCTTTGATTACCCTCAGCGGCAATCCCCTGGTGGAGCGGCGGGCTGTCTGTGTTGTATGCACTTACAAAAACAGCTCACCATTTTCCACCTAAAACTCTATGAACATCATCATCGAAGGGAAGTGATGCCTAATTATCTGCTAAGGCAGTGTTACTGTAATAGATGACATAATTTCATGTAAGCACTCTCTGCTAACCTAATAGAAATTGCTTTCTGTGTTAAATGAAAATTGTTTTCTAAGCAGTCTGGATGATATGTTTTCCTTAATAAAAGCCACACTTCTTAACCAAGAGCAGAATGGAGACTCTGGCTCTGCAACGGGATAAATGGTCACCAGTTGTTTCTTATAAATATATTATATTTTTAAGTAGTTTCTGTTTATACACCACTTTGATTGCTTCCCACCTGATATTTGATTTATGAGGAAGATAAGCAGTTCCTTCCCCTTGTTATCATTCATTACCAAATGAACACCGGAGCAGTAGCTGAAGACTGTGATGGTTGACCAGTGCTAATCAGCAGGCACACTGCTGTACACATCTTTCACCGGATTGACTTGTCTATTAACTAAAAGCACCATGAAGCTTTACTCTCAATTACCACTCCCTCTATGCTACACATCAATCAGTTGTGTCTGTTTCATTGCAGCTCTGGGAAACGGCTTCTCACAGGTCACCACTTCTGCAAAACCAATGCTGTAATTCAGTCCAAGTGCAAATAAGCATTTGTTGTAAAGGATGTAAAGGGTTGGCATGCTGCTCTGTTCTTTTAGAGCTTTCCTGTGAAGTGTTTGTCTTTACATAGCTCCTGTTATCAAGCAAACCTATATTACCTTTCTATGGCCGTGCCTGTTACTTACCATTAATCAACCAAATGGAGTCTCCTTGCTATATTATGGCTTATATCTTTTTAAGTAATTTTTTGAAACCGATTTTTATAATTGTGCAATCTCATAAAGTAGGCTTTAAGTTGAAGGCTTTCTGTAAGGTCTCAAGTCATCAAAAGTGTTGTATTTAACAGTTATTTTTTTCATTTAAAATTTCTGTTAAATATGGCAAGATTTTTAAAATCATGTCTTCAGATTCAAATGTTTGGCGAAATTAAATGATAAAAGATTAGAACATGATTTTATTTTTTTTTATCAAAGTACAGAAATGTTGCTGTCGACTGTAAGGTAGATTTGCTGTTCAATGCTCATGAGTTTATTTCTTCCTTTTAAGGTAGCTCCATATGCTAGCTTTTTTGGTGGCCAGGGAGCCCTTTAGGTGGAAATTGCTATTGTTGTTTATATTTTTTAAACTAAAAATGATCAGTTAAATTAAATGTGGCAAAACAGTTTGAGGCGGATTAAGGTGTTGTATTGCAACATATGTATTACATGAATGTAATCCAATGTTATTTTGTGTAAATTCTTAGGTGTATATCTTCTGCAAGGATTATGTTTTTGCCCAGAAGAAAATGTCAAAAAAAAAATCCTTCTTTATGTTTTGTTTTAACAGCTTTCATAGCTTTCAAAATTAATCAATATTGGCAGATCAGATACTGACAAATCATGAAATGTTTTCCTTTTCAGTAAATCCTTCAAAACTTAACTTTATTGCACTTTTTGTACATTTCCATATATATAGTTAGTAAACACTACTTTGAAGCCTTTCAGAATTTACTAGTTTTTTAAATTTTCTTGTTACTATTTGGTGCATCTGAGTAACATCAACCTTTGTCCTTGATGTTTAATATTTTTTAGGAGGTGTTGATGATGTTGGACAACTATGTTCGGGATTTCAAAGCACTCATAGACTGGATTCAGCTTCAGGAAAAATTGGAGAAAACAGATGCCCAGAATAGGCGAGTATTTTTTGTTTGCATTTTTTATTTATTTTATTTACCGTTGATTTCTGTCCTTATTTGTTTCCAAGTCTCACTCAATCCTTCTGCTAAGCTGTTCTCAGCAACGAGACTGGAAGTGCAGGTGTCTGCTCCATGGCTTTGTCACAAACAGAAAAGATCAATAGTCCGCTTGGCTTTAATTCAAAGGGATCCATGAGTTTATTGGCTTCTCTTTAACACAGTGACCGCTGCAGTCATAAATTGACTAAGAAATTAAATTCCAAGTGCCGCCTCCCTATTTGTCCATATAAAGTGTACTGTTAATCAATAGGGCAATCTCAAACTTTTGCATGTTTTTGGCAATTATTAGCTATTCAGCTTTTATACAAATAATGTGAGGCAGGTCTGTGCATATAGATTAACAATGAATCAGGAAATTTGAAATAAAGCATCTCATTAAAATTGTGCAGACCGACTTCTTTAGCGTGGGAGGTGCGAAAGATGTCCCCTGGACGCCATGTAATGCCAAGTCCCACTGCAGACAGAATAGTACCACCTTCAGCCACACGTCGCACCCTAAACTTTGGGTAAGCATGCTGTTTTCTTTGTGTTTTTTTGTTTTGTTTTGTTTTTTTAGATTGCAGTGTGAATTTGATGATATTCGAAAGAGCAGACAGTTGTAGCAAATAGGCCAGTTATTATTGAGGTTTTGGTTTAATGCAATTTGTTGAGGCTCTCACTCTTCACTCACAGAATTAGTGAAAAGGTGTAGAGGAAAGACTGCTGAAGCATTGGTTCAATATGTGCACTGCTTTGTAATCTGATGCTGCAGGAAATGGATATTGATCATGACGAAGCCCTGTTGTATAATCCAGTTCTATGCTAGCTCAGACTGGAGCCTACAGGGAGGGGTAGACGGACAATCGTTTGTAGTTTGAAGCGTTTTCCATGGTGTTATCATATAAAAGCTTTTGTTTTTAACTCAATTTTACCTCTATGTTGACATTTGGTTGACCTCATACATTGCTTTTTTTATATTTTTATCTACGTGTGTCTCTGATCTTCATCAGTGGTCCTCCACCAGCTCTGGCCGCCGCTCGGCTCTCCCACACAGGTCCCAGCTGGGCGGACAGAGTAAAGTGCACTCAGGCCACCCACAGCACCAGTCAACCAACCACATTCCCAGCAGAAAAACCCAGTAAGAAGCAACTCAAAATCCAACTCCACCTTGCTGTCAAAGAAATTATTTATTAAATTTTTTTTTTTTTTTTTTTTTTTTTTTTCTTTTTCTTTTTTCCCCAGGTAAAAAAGATGCAGAAGGCTGGGAGACGGTGCAGCGGGGACGGACTGCCAAACCCCGTTCTGCTTCCATGGTTGCCAAGGTCAGTCCTGTCTTGGCTCGTGTCCCCGCTAAGCAGGACAGCGCCAAGTGTAATCGGTCACATCTACCACCACAGGAACAGCCACAGCGCCGTCCTGAGTGTCCCTTGGACAAGGACGTGACCCAAACTGACTCCAGACAGCAAGTTACTGAGGATCTTGTCCCAGTGGATGAGGTTGAACATCCACAAAATGGACACATAATGGAGGTACTAATGTTGAGTACCGCATGACATCTCCCTGCTAGAGCAGTCCCTGGATATCAATTATTCACATGGAGCAGTGTAACATTAGCTCATTTTATCAGCCGCATTTGTTTTTGTTTTGGGCTCTGAGATATTAATAGGCAGAGCGTCCAGACGGACCTGTCAGCTTTGAAGCGATTGATTCTACATTTTAGAAGCAGAAAGACTTGTTTTCATTTTCATGAATAAAAGCTGACAACAACTCAAACACACTTGGTAAGGGTGTGTTATAACCTTTGGTTGTTGTAAAACTACAAATCTGTATATTAGTCTACCAGCTAGGTTTGACTCGGATGACTAGAGCATGATTAGTAGACATGAGCTGGGAGGAGATTGTCACCATATAATAACCTTAAGTTAAAAATGCTACAGTATGATGATTTATATTTATTAATGCAATATCTGGGAAGAAAAATCAATAACATGATCTAATTGCTTTCATTTAAACCTAAAAGCAACAATTACTCCTAGCATACAGAATTTTTAACATTGATTTTGACAATTATAATAATGTATTCATTATTTTGATACATAGACTTATCACTTAAACTTTATTTGCAGGACATTTTTAATGCAAATGTATTTAACACAAAGTGGAGTACAGAGCTTAAGAACAGATGAACCGTTCAGTATAAACTCTCCAAACTAGAAAAAAAAGGTTTATCAATTAAAGGATGATGAACTGCTAAACTCAAATCATCTAGTGAGGAAACAATAAATAAATATTAAAACTAGCTAAACGCTATAAAAACCTAAACTCTAATAGAATTGCAAGCATTTTGTTAGGCTTTTTACATTAAAATATATTGAATAACCACAAAACCTTTTTAATATTGCTTAATGAAACAAATAATATTGCAAAACATATGTGATAATTGACATGTAATAAAAGGCTTTATTACAACCTTTTTTTACAAAGGTTGTAATAAAAGGCAATTTCATGGCTGTTGCTGTTTTTTTAAATAAAGATCTAGTTAATATAACAATTAGTTCTACATATAGAAGTGAGTACATAAACTATTGCATTGGACTGAGAGAGACAATGGTTTTGTTAAGTTGTTAATGTGATTTGTGCAAGTTAATTTAGAATCTGATACGATGCAGAGGTTTTCGACCTGATCTGCAGAGGTTGTGACCAGTTGAAATGTGTTTTTTGAGAGGTTGCTCGTTCTGCAATTTTATTGAATTGCGCAATATTATTAGCTGGTTAGTTGGGTTATCTTTCCAGTTAATGCCTGCAGTCGACATGCCACTCGTAGCTCATATATCAGTTTTAAAAACCATTGCCTTTATAAAAACGATGAGGAGTGCTCCTTCAACTTCTACTGAAGGAGCACTGTATTCCTGTATTTATTATTTTTGAGACATAGACTCATCATTTATACAAACTTTATTTGCAGGAGGACATTTTTGGTCAACTATAGAAAAATCAGATCAAATCAGCACTTTGCCATTTGATTAAACTTGCTTCAAACTCAAGAAACATTGTGACATAATGTTTAAGAACATTATAGAACCTCAGGATATTTTCACAGTAATGACCGGCCCATGTCTAAAAGCATGTTAGTTCAGCCTCCCCGCATGATTTTGCTTTCTTGTATGTGGTTGATTACAATTTATTTGTTTTAGTTTTACATCATCATAATGAACTGGATGAAAAAAATGCATGTCTTTAATTCAGTTTGCGTGTGTTTGTGTGACTGTTGGTGCAGCCCCCAGCAGAGCCTATGCAACACTCAGAGCACTGTGTCGACGCACCCTGTGAAGACGTGCCTCCCCCCGTAGCATCACTTGTCCCATTCCAGGCCTCAGAGTGCCCCCAGTCCAAAGCCCCAGTCCCACCAACAGACTCTATTACTATGTCAATCCCAGTCTGTGCTCAGACCATTACAGCATCCGTCGACCTGCACCAGACGAATGGGCTCAGTAGTATGTTGGCCTCTGGGGACGCTGGAGCTGAGGGGGGCGCGTCACAGGGCATGACAACATCTGCTCCAGGACAGGCCGAGGCTCCCATGGCAGCGGTGAAACTGGAGAGTGTGCTGGACCCCACAGAGCTTTCTACTGTGAGTGCTGAGAGATGGAGGAGCAGAGGGAGGGGATGGCTGAGAGGGCAGAGATCCCCTAGGGTTCTTTATCGCCTAAACAAAGTCGGTCTCAAGAAACCTTCAGACCAAAATGTGCAGACAGGACTCTGTAGCTCTGTTTAGTGTTGGGATAGCAGCATTCATTGGTAAAAATAGCTGTGACTAGATGGCTTATGCATTATAGAAAGCATTTCAAGACTGTTGGCTAAAATGGATCTCTCAACTTCATGTAAATGTTTGCATGTTTTTTTTGGTACACGAGATTCCGCTCCAAATTGTATGCAATTATAATGCAATTGGTGTTAAAAGACAAGTGTAGTGTCTTTTAGGTCATCGTGAGACCAATTTATTTAATATAAAATTAAAAAAGAAACTCCAGAATAAATTATGCTCTTTTTTTCCACTTAAGATGGTTTGAAGCTTTTGTTTCCCTAGAATTGTGTTTTCTATTTTTTTAAACATTAAAATCCTTAAATTAAGATTTAAGTTGCCTCCTTCCACCATCTCTTCACCCTCACTGTTAATGTGCCCTGCATGACTTTTGGATGCTTCCCCACTTGTAATAGTTGTGGTGGCTGTGTGGTATAAACTGTGATTGGATTGAAGTGGTATTTGGATTCTTGATGCACGCTCATGAAAGTCATAGCAGAACCTTTAAGTGATTTTAAAAAATCCTTTACCTGGTATAATAAGAAGAGGTAAATCAGTTTCAGTGTATTATCCTTATACTGTTGCGTGTTTTGTCCTCAAAGATACTTAGAATGAAGTGAAACATGAAACCAATCGTACGCATTAATCTATAGAAGAGTTTATATATTTTTTAAAGGTTTTATCTATTCCCAGATATCTTTCAAATTTTTTTTTGTAAGTGAAATAATTTTTGTAGTCCATTTACCCAGCGTGAAGAGTTTAACTTCGAAACATGTAACATTTTTAAAGTGGTTAATTTGTTTGTCTAATTGAACTGGTGGTTGTGCGCAGCCTCAGTCGATGGCCGAGGTTCTGGCTAAGAAAGAGGAGCTGGCAGACCGGCTGGAGAAGGCCAATGAGGAGGCCATAGCCAGCGCCATTGCTGAGGAAGAGCAGCTGACCAGAGAGATTCAGGCAGAGAATAACGACCTGGAGACTGACAATGAAAGTGATTTTACTGTAAGATTACTCGTGCTTTATTTGTTTAACTTCACCATCTTTGATCGATGTTTGAGGTATTTTGTAAATTAATTAATACAACTTTCCACCAAAGGCTAACAGTTGTGGGGTTTATGGAGGGAACATCGATTGGAACGATATGTTGGCTGAATTTGATGGTATGGAATGTAACGTCTAAATGACACTTTATTTTTTGTGCAAGAGCAACAGTGGTCAGTGCATTTGAATTGGTTTCCCTTTTTGTAGCTCGAGAGTCTTGGCGTCAGAGTACCTCTTGGGGGGACATGGTAGAGGAAGAGCCGGCCCGCCCTCCTGGACATGGAATCCACATGCATGAGAAATTGTCCTCTCCATCACGCAAAAGGTAAAGTATTTGTCTTTTACACAGATTTTCCTCTGTTTGGTTTAATAAAGTATTTTCCCACTATTATTTTGTTCTGCCCTGCTGTTTCAAACAGAACTGATCAGAAGTAACTACTTAACGTTTGAGAAGCAATTAGGCTGTTGTCAGAAGCCGGATGCAAATCATATTTTGTTGTTCAGGGGGTTTTAGGACAGGGATGTTCGCTAGCACTAGTCTTTAACTGTTTTTTTTTGTTTTTTTTATCTTCTAAAAGTAGTATTATAAATCTTTGTGACAGAAACTGGTTGTAGCTAACTGCAACCAATTCTGGAGCAAAACAGACAAGAAATACAACAGAAGACAACCTAAACAATGTGGTTGACTTAAAATAAATAACTACCTGACAAGAAAAGAGATGGTATTTTCAGCTACTTTTGTAACATTTGTACCCTGAAGTGTAAAGGAATACTTCCAATATTTTCTTGAGAATATTTACATAAAGCAGTAACACACATTAATTCCCGTTTTTTTTTTTCCTTCTCTACTTTTTTAAAACTGAAACCTTTACAGCTACTCTTTCATTGTTCCCTACCTCGCTATTTGTGCTGATGACACCTGGCATGGGAAGTGAGGAAAATTTGATGGAACTTTTTTGAATGGTCAATTTGTATTCTGTTCAAATGAGGGGAATTCTGTACCATAACATGTTGTTATCATGTTTATTTGTATTTTTTTACTCCTGTTAAAAGATGAAGTTTCATTGTCCTTTTCTCAGTTTTTCAGAAAAGTATTGACCAAAGTAATCAGAAAGCAGGTCAAGCCATCAGTTTCATTTTGAAGCATTCTCTTTACAAAGGTGAATATGGAGGTGAACCTCCTTACATAGGTTATCTACAGTCAATACTTTCTGCAGTGACTAGATAACATAAAGGGCGATGATCTTTTTAAAGGGTAATTGCTGCAATATTTAAGGTCTAGTTTCGTTGGTTCTGTATTCTGAATTTTTTTGATAAGTCAAACTTCCCTTTTCCCCCCCAGTAATTGACATCATGATCATAAATTACTTTTTTAATCCCTTATTATTTTTTGCAACCTCCAACCATTTTCAGGCAGGTTACTGAATGATTTCTTTCCATATTTTTTTTTTTTTTTTTTACAGAACAATTGCAGAGTCAAAGAAGAAACACGAGGAGAAACAACTGAAGGCACAGCAGCTGAGGGACAAACTCCGTGAGGAAAAGACGCTCAAGTTGCAGAAACTCATGGAGAGAGTAAGTCAGCTGGCCTGATGGCTAGGTTACTAAAGAAACTTTATTCAGGCTATGCACACACTGGCTCACAACGAGCATGTCTTTCAACACACTGCCTCATAGAATCACTAAATATTAAAATTCTCTCCTGTCACATTTAGGCCAGCTGGCCGCAGCCAAACATGAGATCTCTTGCCAAAATCTACAGTCTTTCATGAAGTTTGTTTTCATTCTCCAAGCCATAGCAAAATGAAAAAGTTGTAGAATAAATTGGGTTAACCACATAAATTCATAAAGTGGTGTTTATTCTTATTAATCCCCACAAGGACATGCCAGTGAAGGCAGTAAATGAGGGCAGAGGGATATCGCTGTTTAGTCTTTATGAATCTATTATGCATTCCTCTAGTCTCACCTCACCAACTGATCACTCTTCACTTTCTGTAGGAGAAGGATGTGCGAAAATGGAAAGAACAGTTGTTGGACCAGCGTCGGAAGATGATGGAAGAAAAACTTTTGCACGCCGAGTTCAAGAGAGAGCTGCAACTCCAGGCCATTGTGAAGAAAGCTCAAGAAGAAGAGGCCAAGGTAGAGAAGGGAATTCCTGAAGAATTCTAACAATGTGTCCTTTCCAAAATATAACTTTGAGTCCACATCACATTGTTTATGTTGTGTTTTTTACCATTTTCTGTTTGCAACATCAGGTGAATGAAATAGCTTTCATCAACACTCTGGAAGCCCAGAATAAGAGGCACGACGCCCTGGCCAAGTTAAATGAATATGAATTACGCCTTAATGAGCTGCAGGAAGAGAGGCAGAGAAGACAGGAAGAGAAGCAGGCTAGAGATGAGGCAGTTCAGGTTGGGCTTTTATTTATTTCATGTTTTGGTCTGTTTGTATTTTTAATTTGCCAATCAGACAGTTTTCTATAGCTACACTTAGTTATTTTTCTCTTACTCTTGTAGGAACGCAAGCGGGTCTTAGAAGCAGAGCGGCAGGCGAGAGTGGAGGAGCTGCTGACGAAGAGGAAGGAGCAGGAGGCTCGTATCGAGCAGCAAAGGCAGGAGAAAGAGAAAGCCAGGGAGGATGCAGCAAGGGAAAGGGCCAGGTTTGTGCTCTGACATTCCTTAAATCTGAGTGTTTTTAACATTGTTTTAGGACGCATGTAAATTCAGTAATGTTTTGATAAAATTATAAATTACTTTTTTCCATTGTACAAGAATATCTACTTTAACTATGTACTAAAATGTGAAAAAGTTCAGAGTCTGACTACTTTAATCTCATACTAAAAATCAGCAAATAGATGTAAAGCATTTGTCAGTCATCTGTTCTATTATTGGACGACATAATGTGAGCATTTACATTTAACTACATCTTTTTCAATTTAAAGAGACCGAGAGGAGCGTCTGGCTGCTCTTAGTGCCGCCCAACAAGAGGCAATGGAGGAGCTTCAGAAGAAAATTCAAATGAAGGTGTGCACATGTTGCTGTTTTTGCAGATATGCTCCAGGAATATCCTCTTTCCCAATAAACCTACATATTTTTTCATTGTTTTTGGATTTCTCCCAGCATGATGAGAGCAGCCGAAGGCATATGGAGCAAATTGAGCAAAGAAAAGAGAAAGCTGCTGAGCTCAGCAGTGGTCGACATGCGAACACAGACTACGCTCCTAAACTGACACCTTACGAGCGCAAGAAACAGTGCTCACTTTGTGGGGTTGTGGTATGTAATGTTTCAGAGCTTGTTGCGTCGTCTTGTGTATCATTTTGCTCAAACATTCAAATGGAAATTCCACATTGACATAAAAATTCTCAATACAGCAAAATAATACAAAGGGTCAAATTAGCTAAAAGCGGAATATCTGTTCTGTAACTTTAAATGTGCCAACAGCTAACTCTGAATCAGACTCAAACGTGAGACAAATGCCAAATGTAATTAACAATTTACATAAAATAATTCTTAGGAACATTTACCAAGAACGGCATTGGCATGATGCCAACCAAATCATGATAAATATCATATCAACCACCGCAACATTTATAACTGATTATCTACAAAGAATAAATTGATAGCTGCTGATGAACAATAGGAAACGGCAGGAAAGAGCCGAGCAATATGGCTAAGACTAATAAAACACGCTGGACAATGGAAGATGGAGGAAACTGGCCATCTGTGAAATCCTCTGACTTGTGATTCAAAATAGATGCTGATTCACCAGATATTAAATATTTTTCCCTTTCAGCCACAAACTATTTAGCACAACTCTGTTGGGGTTATTTCAATGCTGAGAATCACATGGTGGAAATGTTGTGTAAATGATTAATATTGCACGTAGACACACACTGTTAAGTAAAATTGATAATGATAATAGAATTTGCCGACCTGAATCATTATTTGATGTTGGCTTGTTTAATTATAAAAACAGGAAAAGAGAGTAATGGAGCCTTTTTTGGGCTTTGGTAATTTGAAGCAACTTTGACGCAATATTTGGCTGTCCCCGTAGGAAAAATGCTGACTTGAAGGTTATTCAAAGGATTTTTAAAGAGTGCTCATTTAAATGTTGATTTAACAGCATTTATTAAACTGATGTATAAATTACTATATTCCTTTTTTTTTTCTTTGAAGCATCTGGCAGTAAATTGCACACGCACACATTTATCTTTGATTAATTGGCTGCCATTATGACAAGGGTGGGACACCTTGGCACTTCCAACCGGCATCAGATAAAGAGAAGGGTCAAGGGCAAAATAGGGAATCTTGTTAAAATGTTAACTGACCTTGAGCTGACATCTGACACCAGAGATCACGGATGGGTCAGCAGCAAGCACTTTGTTTAATGACATTAAACACAAACCACCTCAAATGGCCGGTTTGCAGAAAATGATTAAAAACTATTGCCGCTTTCACTACTGCTTCTTCACATGGCAATTTGTCAGACAAGCTCTACAGTAAGACCTCCTTGAAAAAATGTTCATACCCTTTGAACCTTTGTGCTTTCAAGTTACACAATGTGCAAACTTCCATTTGTGTGGGTTTATGTATTAAACCAACACAACATAGAACATGATTAGTATGTGCAAGTAGTAGTTCAAGTAATGCAATACACAGAATCTGTGGCAAAACACCCAATTAGACTCAGAGGAATGAGAAAAAAAATTCAATTTCTAGAAGTGCAAAGCCATTGGAGACATTTTACAGAATATGCAGTGAAAAGTGGTTCTAAAAAGTATCGACTCAAATTTAGTTAATCCTGAAATTATTCATTTTTAGAAGTAAAATATTTCATTTTATTTACTGATAATTTTTTAATGTTTCCACTGATATTTTGACAATGTATCTTTGATGAAGAGCTGAAGTAATTGAGACTTGACCGCTTTATTAGAATTACGCTGATCTTTAGCTCCCTCAAAATATTCACATTTTATATTTATAGCTGTGATTAGTTTAGCCTGGACTCCAGTTGGGCCACTACAAAACATTCATATTTTTGCCAGTCATAAACCTCCAACCCTAAATGGAGTATGAATCATTTTGGATTCAACTGTAGGCTCAATATATACTTTTTAGATTTGTATTTGTTAAAAAAGAAAAGCTGAAAAACATGCATCATTTTTCTCCATCTTTACAAGAATGCGCAGCTGTGTCTTGGTGTTTTTACATAAAATTCTAATAAGTCTATGGTAGAAACAAAAATGTGAAATAACTGAGGAAGTATGAATAATTTGCAAGGCACTATTTATCCTGTGCAGGTAAAACACAACCTTCCTTAAGCTGGAGTTAGTGCAGCATGTTTTGTGCAATTTATTCTCTAAACTGAGGTTTAGCAGCCATAGATCGACCCATTGTGCTTATCTGTGTGATGTATTGTGTCACCAGAGTACAACCCTTTCTTGTTCGTGCCTCCATTGTGCCCATTGCACTGACCTCTGACCACTATGTTTGCTTTTGCAGATCACCTCAGAGGTGCACCTGCTCAGCCACACCAAGGGCAAGAAGCACCAGCAGGCCGTGCGAGACAGTAGCAGCATCCAAGGCCGGGAACTCTCTGATGAGGAAGTGGTGCGTATCACCAACACGCTGCTGGGAACAAACATCCCTTCATTGTGTTGGAGACTAGTGCCCTGCTGCCGCTTGTGTTTTGTAAATAGACAAAGTGAAACAGCAGTTGTCCTTTTGACGTATGCAATGTGATCGTTTATAGATCCTATTATATTCTGTCACAGCACTGTTGCTTGCTTTGTGAGGTTAGAAATGTACATAGTTAGGCTTCAGTGAAGGTTTGATGTTACCCTGTTGTCCCTAGGCCCTTTTTTTGTCATAGAGTGGCTTTCTGTGGGAAAGCAGCTTCTTATTGCAAGGCACTCTGTCAGGCTGCAATATGAGATTGGCTTTTCAGTAAAGCTCATTGTGTGGCTGACAACTGTTGGTGCTGGAAGCAGCCCCTTTGGTCTTCCTGTTCCTTTCATTTTACTTTTTAAAACAGAACAATCAATACCTCTGACCTTTTGCTCTCGGCATTATAATAATTATTTCCTCTTATCTCACTATTTTTAGGCACTTACTGTATTTTTACTTCCCTCTTAAGTCATTTAGAGGGAGCATACATTTTGATTTACTTGCACTATTTTATGACATTGTCACTGTTTTCCTAAAAGGTGTAAATTTAGTTTTTGAATCAAAATTGTAGAACATTCAAATTAACCTCACCATTTTTAGTTGCTGTTCCTACTGATTTGTTGTTTCAGTGAAATACTTTAACACAGCTCTGGAACTATGCAGCTAATGTCAAACTTGGCACACGCTTACATTTTTGTTTTATTTATGTTTTTTACTCAAGACTTGGGTAAAGTTTAAAATGTGATTATTGCCTAGATCAGATTAGAGTGAATAATCTGATCTTGTGACCTGTCTTGTAGCTTTGACAAATGTATGGTGGGTCTAGTTGCCTTGAAGATAGATTTGTTCAACACAAGTTGGAAATCTAGCTTTTGTTCACCCTTTTAAACAAATTATTTCCATTTGACATCATTGAATCACTACATTATTTTCTGTATTTGGACCAGGCAGCAAATTGGACTGGCCATAGCAATTCTACAAAGGCAAACATAACAAGCACTAAAGAATATAATACATCCAATGCTACTACTAATAGATCTTCTACTACTGCTACATCCATTGTCACTGTTGCAACTAATAATACATCCACTACTACTATTAATACTAATAATAAAAAAATAATAATGAGCCACATGCGTTTTTTATTTTAAGTATCTAAATAAATTAGTGTTATGTTTCCTTTGTGGTATTTAGTATGTATTTGTAACTTGCCAATTCTGATTTTTGTCAATACAGATATACATATTTTTTTACTAATGACATTGTCTGGTATTATAAGGCCACTATACTGCCTTACTGTTCCAGACTTATTTTACTGAAAAATATTGAGCAATACCCTTGTAACAATACAAACTTGTTTTAGCTGCATATGGGGTAGTGCTCTCAGATATAAATGAAATGTTGGTCTTAATTCTCCTATGATTTGGGGAGCTTATTTATTAATCACTTAAGATAAAGAACGTTTTGCTAATGAAATATTATTTGGTTTTTGTAAAGCTTGAAAAACACAACCAGCAAAGTGGTGGCCTTTCAGCGCAGTCTAATGCTGACTATATTTTAAAGTAATTTACAATCAGAATATTGATTGGAGAGAAAAAAAAATTATATATATATATATATATATATATATATATATATATATATATATATATATTCAATCTGCCCAATAAAAATGTTGTGGGCTATATGAATAATTACACTTTTTGTTTGAAACATGTATTAATATGCTACTATACAAAACAAAAGTTATGATGAAGCTGAGTAACTAAAATGTGGTGCTTGATATTTTCCTCTGAAACACTAAAAACCAATATGGTTGGGGTAATTTGATCTTTCGTAGAAGGATATGCCGATGTATGCCGATCAAAAGGGTTTTGTATTGGACTGAAGCACCAGTGAACAGATAAACGCATCCTGTCAAATATACATTTGTAAAAAGCTTTCTTTTTAGATGCGTGACTGGCCAGGTTGTCAGGAAGAGTGAGAGACGTTTCCAGCGCTATATCACATTTCTGCCATCAGAGCCAATCTGTGATATTGTGCTGGAGCTGCGCCCTTGGGTCAGTGTCTTTGGTGCTTTGTTTCTGTGGTAGACAGCTGTCTGTCATTAAGGCTGAAACTCTTAACTGATAAACTTGCCAAGCAATTGTAGTTCATGTCTCAGTGTTGTCCACTGATATTCCAGCAGCGGTTGATCTAGCTGTTGAGATTTTTGTAATTTATGATGTTTTGGTTTAGATGACTAAAATGCTACCTTTAGGTAAGTGGCTAGTTCCTCTCAGAGGTATTACAGATTATCTACTTCCCAGTCACAAGACAGCTTTGGTCATGATTGACCTGCAGTATCAGTGATAAGAGGGGAAAGGTACATACTTATAAGGAATATAGAAATGTATGTTTTCTATATAACCTAATAGTCTTTAAATGTAATGAATGACTTGTTCATTCAAATCCTACAGCAAAATACTCTAAACAGCACAACAAACTTTGTCCCATGGAAATTTAATTTCTTGAAAATAAGACGTGCTGTAATTTGTCATAAATTTTCTGAATTAATTATATATGTATATTAATTAGGTATAACAATAATACCTAATTCTTGTTGGGTATTCTTGTAGATGGATATTTAAGCTATCTAAGTATAAATTAGCAGAGTAAATGTGATGTCTGACCATCTTTTTAGGCTTTAAGTTTTGTTTTCAAAATGTAATCCATGCCTTTTATTCTTATGAAAAAGACAGTTTCACTTTCTATAGGTTAAGTTTGGATTCAGTCTGCACTTTTGTGGAACTAATTTGCTTTGCACAATTGAGGTTTTTATTACTACTCTCAGTGACAGCCTCCATTCAAACAGCAGGTGCAGAGACAACACTTGACCAAAGGCTATGGCATCCCACACACAGGTTAGCTCCACTACTGAAAAGAAACCCTTTATCTGATGGCCATCCTATTCTCTGGGGTGCTAGATGACAGGATAATTGGGTAATTGGTTTCTTGCACATGCATCATGGTGTCCAAATGGAGTTACATTCCCCTGTCTGCTGGTGGAAACATCAGAATCATTTGACAGTGCCCAGACAGAAGGCAACACCTCCGGGGGGGGGGGGCTTTCATGTTTATGGGTGGGCTTGAAGATATAAAGACAATGGAGAGTTAGAGGTAATCACTCGTCCTGGTGTCACACACTGTATAGCTGTTTATACGTTTGTGAGCAGTTGTGTATTTACAAGAAAACAATACCAATCAAGATTTTGAGCCATTTCTTCCTAATTTTTTTTTTATTCGCTAGCTGTTAATCGGTATGGTGTGTTCACTGATATGAAAAAAATAATAGTTATTTTGAGTTTCTTAACTACCTGGCACTCGTAAAGCTAAAATGTGTCCAATTCTGATCAATAGCTGGTTCTTTTGTGGGTGTCTTTGTGTTTATTGTGCAATGATGTTTCAACCCAAGTTGTTTTAGGTTTGACAGTAATTATGTTTAATATGTTAGGTGTTTACAACTCAGGAGGAACATTTGACTGAATTGTTTAGACATCCAGAAAATTAAGCTGGTGGTTCAGTTTCGCTCTCTGTTTTTATATATATATATATATATATATATATATATATGTATATGTTTTTTTTTTAATCTTCTGCAATTTATTACATTTTCTAACAATAATTTTCCAGCCACTTATATGCTACATACCTTTTTCCATTCATTTTTAGGAGCATCTCTCCTTAAAGAAGTATATTGTGGACATACTGACAGACAGCTCCGTTTCCTCTGAGAATGTGAAGGATAGTGAAGAGCGCCAGAAAGCGAGGAAGAAAGCAAAGAAGCTTCGTGCCAGAATGAACTCCAGGTAACAACATCCTCTTTTTCTCTAATTCTGTCCAACAGTGTTTTTTTGTCCCGCTTGACCCTTATCTTTTCACAGACACTCGAAACAAACCTGAGCCAGAACTTTTGTGTATATATTTATGTGACAAGGAGACAGAAAGCGGACTATATTTGCATCCTTGCTGTCTACAAGATAGCACTGATGACGTGAATTTATGACCACTTTCTGTGATTGGGGAGCAAAGCTGTGGATCGATCCATAGGTCCCCTTCTTCCCTCTGCAAAGAGCTCTTCTCCAAATTGCTACCGTAGCACCGCCAAATCTGAAGTCTCCTTTTGTGTAGAAGATGTATGTTATGAACATGTCTATTTTTTTTCCTTCTGCGTTATTGATTTTTAAATGATGCATCAAAGTAAATCAATAGTAATCAACAAATAGCAGGTGACGGTGCTCTATGTCATAACCTGAACTTCAACTCTGTCAGATTAATTCACTGTCAAAAAACGGGAGGAGAATAAAAAGAAACGATGTTAACAGTTTTTATTGACCAACAGCAGGTGTAGAGATGTTACTGAGGCAGCTATTGGAGGATTTTATCATAAACAAATTAACATCAACACATGAGGTGCTTTATATACACTCTCACACACACACTTGTATAAATTTTTAAACTGTGATGGCTTAATTCACTATGAAGCTTCAAATGGTGTCATGCTTCTAAGAAAGTGTGAACACCAATCTAAAATGAAAATTTGTCTGGAAACAAATTAATTGTTTCTAAATCATTTTCTACATTTTCCATAATATGGGTTATTTTTCAGCCACATTGTGTTTGATGTTTGGCCTGAAGGACACTGATGAGTTAAAGTTTGATACAAAAATGAAAGTGAAGTTACTCCAGCAGTATATGTTTGTGTGTGTATTTTTAGAGGTTTAATTTTTCTGGTTAAAATCTGTCATTCTAAATTTAGCTTGAAGTTATAACAAAATTAATTGGAGAAAATGACCCCAAATCATTTTTCTATATTTTTCATAATAAAACACTTCTTGCTATCTGTTTGACATATTACCTGTTAAGTTGTGCACTGTTAAGTTAAATACAAATTGTAGAAAAGTGAAGTTACTTTCACTGTATATGTTTTTATCTGGTTAAAATGAGAGAAAATAATTTTGGCATTTGTGTTTTTTGTCTTTTTGCTAATCTATAAAAGTATAACCTCAAAACTGAGTTTGCACAAACTCAGTTTTGGCACAGTGAACACATAGAAGTGTGTAAAAGGTGTTTGTTATTTGGGGTCTTGTACACATTTGAAATCACTTGACTGGCTGAGAATCGAACTTCTTAGCTCCCAGGATGAGGATAACTGCTCTTTTAACTGATCCACAGCTACTGCCTGCCCCTCCCCCAACCCAGCCTCACGCAACAGTTATTGCAAACCTTACTGTGAAGAAAATATCTTCAATTGGTGAAGTTATCCCCAAACTGTTGTGTTAGACCATGGGTCACCTGCTAAAGTTATTGATGCCTTAGGTTTTTTTAAGAAGGCAGTTTGGATTAGCCACCTTGAGTTAAAGTGACAAAAGAGTTTTATACCTGATGACAATAGTACTGGAAGGCACCAAAAGCTTTACTTTTCCTTGAAGGTAATTTTTAGGAGCAAGTATTTTTTAAGGCAATCATGTAACATATCCCTGCTGCAACTACAAGTGAACTTTTTGTAAGCTTATAGCTACTCTTAGCTTAGCCTCTACCAACCGCACAATATGCCTATAAAAACTTCTTAACCCTTTGGATGTTTTACCTTTTGTGACTTTTACTAATCAATCAAGACAACAGAACAGTCTTTTTTTAAACAAAATTCACAAAAAAAAATAATGTTAAGTTGAAAACTGATTTCTACAAAGTAAAAAGTAAAGTATTTAACATGAAAGAGATTGCATAAACATTCAACCCCTTTAAAAGTGTCTAGCGAATTTGTCCTAGTAGCATCACAATGAGTGGAATGGAGATCACTTGAATACAGTGAGGCCGTCTCAAGAGATTCTAGTATAAAGACACCTGTGTCTGGAAGGTCCATTCACTGGTTAATCAGTATTCCTGGCTACTATTACAGCATGAAGACAAAACAAAAAAAACCTCTCCAAACAAATCCGAGAAGAGGCTATTGGAAAGTATCATTCAAACGGTGAATACAACAAAATTTTTGCTGCAGTAATCATCCCCTATGGTTCAGTTAAATCCATCAAGAACAGGAAGGATTATTTCTCATGTAAATCTGCCTAGATCAGACAGTCTTCATAAACTGAGTGACCGTGCAAGCAGGAGACTAGTGCGAGAGGTCAAGAGGAAACCTGTGGCTACATTGAAGGAGCTACAAGCTTCTGCACCTGAGGTAGGAGAAACTCTTCAGACAAGAATTGTCGCCTGGGTTTTTCCAGTCAAAGCTTTATGGGAGATCGTCACTGAGAAAGCCACCGCTGGAAAAAAAAACTCACATCAAGTTTGACAAAAGACATGTGGGAGACTCCGAAGCAGCATCATGCCAGCTGTGGAGACGCTTAGCAGCAGGCCCTGGAAGGCTTGTAAAGGTAGAAGATGAAATGAATTTAAACATATGTAGGAAATTCCTGGAGGACAATTTGTTCCTACCTGCAAGAGAACTACGGCTTTGGAGAACATTTACTTTCCAGCCAGACAAAAATCATAAGCATCCTGCTAAAGCTACACAGAAATGGTTTGAAGAGAAACAGGGTGGATATTCTGGAGTGGCCTAATCAAAGCCCAGACCTTAAATCTCCTAGAGAATTTGTGGCTGAACTCAAAAAGAGCCGATTCCCATTCAACCTGTCAGAACTTGATCAATTTTGCAAGGAAAATGGAGTAAAATTGCTTCATCAGATGCTTCATTTCAACCTGAGCCAATTCACATACACTCTGGGTAGCATTGCAGGAAAAATTGAGTCTACTAAATTTTGTTGTCAAAATAGCCAAATTTTGTTGCTCACAATTGATTTGTAAAAGAAATAAAATTGTAAAATATCCAAGGGGTTGAGTACCTTTTATAGACACTATTTTTTTATTACCAATTTTTAGATGGGATCTCTAAATTCATGAGTTTGATTTTTACTTCTTAAGTCTTAAAAGTTGAGCATTCATGGCTAAATGAAAGGGGAAAGCTGCCCGTTGATGTCTCAGCTAGAATTTGACCAAATTTGATCCAAGAATGAAATGTACTCAAGACATGCAGTGATGCATTAAGTTTTATTCTATGTGAGAGCCAAACCTGGATTCTTCAGGCTTTATGGCATTTTTTCATCCAACAAAGTTAATCATCCACATCACACAATTTCAAGTTCTTTCTGTTTGAGAGTCTGGATCAAGCCCATGTGCATGTTTGTCCGACTGCCATAATTAACTGAATCTACGCTGAGTTTTAACACATTTCTTGTGGCAAAAATATTCATAGCTAAATCAGTTTATTTATATTTTGTAGTACGGATGGAATGAAGTGGTGGGCTGCAAAAAGGCGACTATTCATTGAGAACCAGTCATATGTCAGTAGAATATTTAGAAATTGTTTAGCTTATAAACAATTTTCAATAAAAAATATTCTTAAGTGTAAGAAAGCTTAAGAATATTTAAGAAATAAATCTCAGTAATTTTTTTATGAGCAGTTATGATGACACAAATCTTCTTTGTAGATAGAAACTAAATCTCATAATTTCCTAACTCCCTTCCTAACCTGGAAAATAATCTGTCTTAATGACTATGGAGTTGTCCTTGATCATCCAGACTAGTCTGATCTGAATTCTGAAGTGGCTGGAGATCAAACAGATGGTTTTCTGCATCAGTTGTTGCTGTTGAGCATTGGTTTTTCTTAAAGCCCGCTCTGAACATATGTGGTGTTTGTCTTTATACTGCTGGAGTCCTGCTACGTTGGTGATTTACTAACTAAAAACAAGCTTTGCTTTTGTGAAACACATTTCTTCCTTCCTAGTCACAAAAACCCCTCCATCATCATCATGTTTGTGTAAGGCAGACTTATTTTCAAGCCCTCATTACAGATAATGTATGAATTATGAGAAATTTCTTAAGATAATATATTACTGTTATGCTTTTCAGAAGAGAGTATAAATTCTTAAGATGACTTAAGAGACAATTACAAGCTTAAACAACCATCCATCTCCTACACTTTATTCTCTGTACTGGTGGGGTTTTTTTTGCTTTTGTGAGTCTCAGCGGTGCTGCGAAAGTGACAACATGATCTGCCTCTGTTCACCATCACTCTGCAGCAGACCCGCTGAGACCAGCACTCAAAGGCAGCAGCCCTTTAGAGGTCATAAATAACACAGAGCTCCCGTAAACATAAAGGTGAGCCACTTCACCGCTGGGTGGAAATGAACCATTTTATTGGAACGCCGTATGGTGTCTGTAAAACGTGAGGGGTTCCCACACCCACGTTCTCAATGCTGTAATGCAGTATGGTGCAAATCGCACCACAGCCAGCATTTTTATTTTTAATCAATTTGACCAACATTTGATAGTGAATGTTTTTTGAATTCAAAATTAACTAGTTTAATTTTATGCAAGCGGCATTTAACCTGTAAGAGCAAGATGTTCATTACAGGAGTGTCCTTTATTTGCACTTGTACACATATGAAGTGTTTGCTGTTGATCTAACCTTTAATTATGATGCTGTTTTAGATTTGGTAGAAAACATTTAGTTCATAAGTGGTCAAATAAACATGATTCTTTCTATAAAATCATGTTTATTTATAAAAACAATAAATTGATTTTATCTTTATTTCTATGCCTTTCCTGTAGTTTTTGCTACCCTGTTTTCTATAATTAGAGTCTTAAGGAATGACTAATTCCTTTTTAACCAAAATAAGTATGAAAAAATCATACTTTTGAAAAAGTAGTAAACAGTCCTGTTATTTTTTATTAGTATTTACACCTTATTTCTTTCTTCCTTAGGTTTCTTGTCTTTGTCTCATTGTTTTTTGCTGACTGTGCAATTAATTGTCGTGCTTTAAGGGTTTTTGCACAATCATAAAAAGTTTGCTAAAGACTGAATTTAGCTTCTGTCATTTTCCAAGTCTGGAATGGGGCATTGTCTTTTTGCTAGATTTGAGGAACTCGCATATATTAAAACCCGACTGGAATAATTGTTTGTGTAAGTGTCAAAACTAAAGTCCTGAAAAGTGCAGCTCTTTGAACTGCAAAATATGTAGGAAATCTGTGTTCCACTAATTGATTATGCTTACATACCGAGTTTATTCCTTGATCAAGCATAGCTGGTCCTGATTTGATAAGGTAGAAGATGGACAAATGCACCTGTCTAATCCCTGGAAGTATCTGATTCCATCAATCATGAGATTAATTACTGGAAGGTCCTTGTTCAGACTTTGATCAATAGTTTCTTATCATGTTTGGGAATTCCTGATAAAAGATATCTACCCTTAATCAGATTTCTCTGATTTCTTTTGCAAAGATGCAGCTATATATATATATATATATATATATATATATATAATGTGTGTGTGTGTTAATTTGTATATCAATAAAAATTTGATACTGTATTCTCAACAAAAGCAAGACAAAGTAAAGAAAAAAGTCCCAGTATTAAGTGTTGATGAGATGAGTTGACGATAGCAAAGCATTTGTCCCTGCAGACCCAAAGTCTGTTTATTTTAAGCTGAGTTTGGCTGAGAGGCCAAATAAACTGAGTAGGTTTGAACTGTTTTCCCACTTTTGTCCCACTTTGATCCTTTACTTCCTTTACTGACAGACAAAGGTCTTTTTTTTTTCTTCATGAGATTTAAATGAGACGATTTCTGCTTCTTATTTTGCAGAGCGAAGGAATATGAGAATTCAATGGAAGCAAAGAATCAGGTTCTTGACTCCCCATACAAAGCCAAGTAAGTGTAACTATATTGGTGGTTAAAACCTGATTGTTTTTGGCTTTTAAGAATTGTTGTGCTTAAATAATTTTGCAGTTTAAGGATTTTCAGTTGAACTTCCTTCATGTAAGATTAATTTCAAATAATTTGGATTTTTTTTATAATGCTATTTCTTTTTGCTACAAAACCAATCATTTATTAATCTAATGAGAGATTTTAAGTTTGGAAAAACTGATAATACTTTTATGTTGGTACTGTTTTATTTTTTGTTAAATTCTAACAATTTTTAAATTTTTGTTTTAATTTGAGTTTAACTTTGATCAAATTGTTTTTATTTTTACTTAATTGTAATGTAATTTTTACTTAATGTTTTGAAGTATTCTGTTTTATTATGTATATTCATTAACTCATAATAAATATCTAACTTTAAAGTTGGACAAATTTACAGTTCTTATAGATTTACTATTTATTTTACCTTATGTCTTTATATATTTTGATATTAAAACAGATCGGTTTAATTGCATAACTTTTTTAGGATAACTTGTCTCTAACTTGTCTCTAAGTTGTCTCTCAGATAATAAAGCTTAGAGACACACACTTATTTTTTTAGATCTGCTTCTGGTTAAAGTTAACATGTTTGAACAAATTTCCCTCCTTTCCTGTCCATTCAGACTGCAGCGTTTAGTTAAAGACCTACTGAAGCAGCTGCAGGGCCAAGATGGAGGACAGTGGGCCAACAACAAAGCATCTGGACTGGACAGAACTCTGGGAGAAATCTCTCGTATCTTAGAGAAACGGGTACATGAACAAGTCCATTACACATACACAAAGTTTCCAAGCAATTTAGGTACTTGGATTATGTTTTTGGTCTTGCTTTGTATGTTTGCTGATTTGTATGTTTGGTAATTTTTTGTTTTTGTTGAGATTCACTTTCCTTTTTTACGGTAACATTTATTCCCACTTCCCTGCCCCTGGTCATTCCCTAGCAATGAGCAAATTAAAGGCCGATACACACTCTGCAAGAAAAGATAAATGTGTTATTTTACTGGAGGCAAAAACAACAAAGATCTTTCTGGCAAGGACATTTCATTCTTCACACGGGCTCAAGGGCAGAACTCTTGGGAAGTTCGCATAGGTCTGTCCTCCCACAGCATTTGGATATAATACTTGTCGGACACCACACCATAAAAAGATTCTTCCCAGATAAATGTGTCGTCAACAAGCTACAAGAACTCTGCGAGAACCAAATGATGTCATTTTGTTCTTGTAGTCGTGGGAGAGGAAACAAACTCCTCTGTTCCTGTAGAGTAAAGCCCGCATTGTGTTTTCACTGTCCACATCTTGCAAGTAGAGGAGTTTCCAAGCACAAGAGCAAATTGTCTTTTGTTTAGACAACTGTAAATTCAGTTTACCAATCAAATAATGTAAGTGTGAGTGCTCAGAGATATAAATCCTGTCTATATATAAGCATTAGTTGAAACATCTGCCCCAGAAGGTTTTCTTCCCCCACAACAAAACTCATCAAATTGAAAGTGAACGAATTAAGAATTACATTAACTGCCTCCATGCTTAAGATGAGGAAAATATACAGCCCACCTTCTGTTACGAGGTGTAAATATCATGCCACGTTGCGGTTTGAACCTTCACAACAGCCTTCTGTGCATTCCTCTGGGTTTTAGGACAGAGATATTATAATCCTCCAACTGTAACGACAGGGGCGGCTGGAAGGGCAATTACCAAATTTCCCCAGAGAGTTGAAGAAAGAGGTGGCAATGGTGGGTGGCAGAGCATCCTGTAAGAGATGAGGAGGAGACAAGCATGATATGAGCAGCACACAAGCTGTTGCTACATGATGGCTCCGCCCCTTAGCTTCACAAACTCCCAGTGGGAGGTCAGGGGTCAGTGGGCCAGGGGGTTCCATTCAACAGTACAGTCCCAGGAAAGAGGCTCATCAAGTCTTTGTCTGCTTACATTTGGTTTGTCTTTCACCTCAGTTTAAGGAAGGTTTTTGAACTCTTTTGGAAAGTTTTACTTTAACACCTATCGTCACACAACCATTGTTCAGCAGAACTGTGATTCAGACACGAGGAAGTTTGGGTACCACTTTCCCTCTAATCTATTGACAGATTCAAATAAATAGTCTCTCCATCAGAGAGTTGCTGTCTGGCCCAAGAGCCACTTCAAATTGAAGCCATTTAGATTATTTGACCTAACAAGCATCTCATGTCACAGACTCACCTAGTGATTTGTTTTTCTCTCCCATATCTGATTCAGTCTCCACTTTCTTAGCCAATTCTTTAAGCAGCTTTCAACCCTCCTACCCTGCACTGTTGTTTGTGGCCCTTCCTTCCCACTTTACATCTGACGCTACATCTACTTTCTGACCCAAGTCTGTATCTCCCTCTGTGGCATTTAAAGGTTTGTATAATGTGAAACTGCCAGCTTTTTTTCTTTTCTTTTTTTTTCTTTTTTTTTTTTTACTTTATTTACGGTGATTGAGAAAAGCAGGGTTTTTCTTTTTTCTTTCACACACCTGCCTAATTATTAACCATGTTTATTTACTTATAGTTCATATGTTTACAACCACTTCTAGATCAGTTTTACATAGATAAGAGGAACGTCTATGACAAGTTGGAGACTTTAAGGAATGCGGTTCTCTGAGGAGCTGGCAACTGCAGAGTCTATTTACATTTTCATTTGGTTCCTGTCAAAGCCTGGTTCAGCTGACTGGTGGACCTGGTGGAGGTTGTGAGGGGCTGTGGGGGAAGGTGAAGGACAAAGTGGCGAGATGATGGGATTTCTTGGTTGGGCCTCTGGCTGACTGATAAATGCATTTTGAATCAGCAGTGTCGCAACTATGCAGGCATAAATTACTGGAATCAAGGTAAATAGAGGTTTAAGAAAATTTATGATTTCTTACCTACTCAGATTTTCAATTTCATTGTTGTGGTTAAAAAATCCTTTTGCAATGCCAATGAAAACACCAGAGTGGACAGAAGTTCTTTCTTTGGTGCTTTTTGCAGTTTAGGGTATTAAAGCGGTGGCGCTCTCCTGCTTGTTGTTGAGCCCTGCATGCCAGTTTATTTAGTTTAATTTGATTGTAGTATAAAACTGGACAAGAAACATATTGTCGGCACAGAGTAAATATTGAAATGCATCATTCTTCATTGAGATGAGTCACATGCCGTATTGCATACACAGAAATTTACGCTTGAAAATTAAGCTGTGAAAATATTTAGTCCTGCAATTTTGTGGTTTACAGGTGACCTGGTCCAGTGTATGACGATGGGATTCATGTGTACCAAGACTCATCTGTCATATTAATCTGGCTGCTCTGCGTTGTAGCATTAAAGGGGGTGTGCACCTGACTTTAGGTCACTGATTAAAGTCTGTCAATAATGAAGTCTGCCCTTTTGTTGTCCATCTGTTTGTGGCACTGCATAACTGAGACTCTGTCATTCTCTTAGCAGTAATTAAAGTTCCTGGTAGGAGGAGACTACTGTGGGCAATTTAGCTGGGCTGCTGGGTTGCAGATATTGTTGCAGGAATCACCAGCTGTCTGGGCCTTCCCATCAGCTGGGATAACAATAGTCTGTCTGGACAATAATTGGATGAGACTGCTCCTGTTGTATAATTCAGGAGCTAATTTTCACCTAGGTGCTGTTGCTCTGGTCTTGGGGAAATTGTTTAATCTACTAAGTCACTATGCCTTGTTGGGTCTTCTGCTAGGTCTTTAACAGATAGAGTAGAGCCTCAGTGTTTGCTGTATTCTTTTGGGAAGCACAATAATATCAGATATTTTAACCATTTGAGAAAAGCTGAATAAACTCTTTGCTCTTTACGTTTCTTCTTGGCTCATGTCTGTCTGGAGATCAAACTGTTTAAAACATGGACAATGCCAATCACTTGGCTGTGGACTCTATTTGTCACGCTAGGAAGGATAGTCATAGACTTAAACTTATTTTATTGTCATCGCACAAAGAAACATAAGTGAAATAGACAATGAAATGTCATCAGTTGGCCACTGGAGCACACACAAAAACACAAGTGTGCCTATAATTACTTATTATACAAAATAATTATGTATTGATAAATATATATGTTGCTAAATATAATCATATATAAAGTCATATATGTCAAATATAAAGTCATGAGATTTCCACAGTTACAACCCTAACTGAAAATACCAGAATTCCACGAGAAACAAAAAAAATTTAATGATTGTATAACGTGACTTGTTTATAAAGCAGTCACAAATTCATTCTTAAGGACCTGCTATTTTTTAAAAATAGTTTCTTTCCATGAGGTTACTTAGCTGTAATGCTTATAGAATCGGTATTAGTATCAGTAGATACTGCTAACAGTGTCTACTGATACAGTTGGCAGTATCAGTAGTTCGTAGTATCATGGATTCAAAAGTTTCTCATTCTCACTCACACATATTCACAGGAAACTAAAGTAGACAATGACTGCCTTAACTTAGCCTTTTGGTTTAAAGTTAAGCTAGCCATTATCACTCTTCATCATCACAACAGAAAAATCTGTCAGCAGGAATGGAAACGAACAAATAAGCAAGAAACTTTGTTCTATTTTTGTTTTGCAGGAGTCTCCAGGGTTGGACAGATCCCAGTTTGCTCCTTTAATACCATTTGATAACCTACTATGAAAGAGCTGCTTTTCCTCACTTAGCTTAGAGGCTTTTAGATAGGTGTGTTGATGGGCGGGTTAGCAGTGGGGTTAGGCCAAGCTCTGTGACTGAGACTTAATTGATTAGACATGAAAACTGCAGAAATATACATAAAGGAAGTAACAATAAGGTATTAACCAATCATTATTTCAATTCTTTAGGCATTATACGAGTTATTTCCCATAATGTTTAGGTTATGACATGTTTAATGTTAGATGCACACGTTACACCCTTTCAGATCCTTTACGGTGTTCACCAGAATTTAGGAGCAATTTCCTAAGCAGCAGGCATACATGACAGATGAAGAGCTTATCTGTAATTTGGAAGAGCACTACTCTCCCAATGTGTTCAGGCTTGTTAGAAACTTCTCATCTGTGGAACAAAAGCGCAGATGAAGTGGATTGATTTTAGTGCTGACACGGTGCTAAGGAACCTTGTACGTTGACGTAGTGACGGGTGGTGGAACACATCAACCTGTGGCTGTATGAGGGTGGCCCTCTGTCATCAGCTCTGTGCCAGTTTCTATCATCTCTGTCAGCTCGGATACAAACACGCCTGGTAGTCATTGGTTTCTCACGCCTGGCTTTGTATTAGTTGATGTAGAGGTTACTATAATAACACTTCTAACCTTATATCAGTTACTCTATCATCACACAACGGCAGGTTGAATCTTTTTACATATGTACAAATTAAATTCAGTGAAATGAGTATGGGTCAGTTGCTGCCTGGCATAACAAAAATTGTAAAATTGGTTTCAAACTGCAAAAAGAAAAATCTGTTTTACTCTTTCTACATTTTTAAAGCCGTTGCTGCACACTCCCTTCCTTCAGCTGCTAGCAGAAGGAAGGCTCCCACGATTTCCCCTGCTTTCAGCCATGACCATATTTCCTGCCTCAAAGAACCCAGGCAACCATTAAGTATTACAAATAATTTTAAGAATAATCATTGATCAGTATTGCTGGTTTAATACAAATAATAATTGCCTTTTTGTTCTGAAATGAAATTGATCATTTTTATTTGAAGTTATTGTGGTGAAATTGTGTTGTTTTTACTTAAAGGTTGTCTGACTATTGAGAGAAACTGGAGGACAAGCCCGTTGTAAAAGAGTGAAGCTTAATAGATGCTAAGGTTGAAAGAAAGAAAGTAGTCCTGTATTCAAATAACATGTTGTAGTAATACTAGTGGCCACTGACACAGCAGGTGTGGTAAGACATAAGCACTTTAAAAGGACCCTCCAGTTTTATAGTCTAAATAGGTTCCAGTATCTTGATTTCTCCAGTTGGCTCGTTCTTTAATTACCAGACTGACATTTTCTCACTTTCACTTGGTCTGTTGTCATCTGCCGAGACCACCCTGGTGCTAACTAGAGCCTGCAGACCATTTGCCTTTAACTGAAACTTGATTGTTGTGGGGCGGAGCCAGGCCGTGCACTTTTGAGATTAAACAGGAATACTTGAGGGACCACTTTGTTTCAGATTTCAGTCCCTCGCCTCCGTTGGAGGAAAAAGGTTCCCTCCCTGCTCAGTGTGGTATAATCCCCTGTCCAACCGGCTTTCCGCTGTCCCCCACCGACTGTAACTCTTTCTGTCTCTTTGACTATACAGAATAATGCAGACCAAGTGGCCTTCCAAGTGGGCGGTGGCCTGAGTGCCTTGGAGCAAATTTTGCAGGTCATCACTTCTGTTGCCACACCCACTGCAGTCCCACGTATTCCTGTCAAGTGAGTACAATCCCCAAACTTCCCACTGTTATAATTTTTCTGCCACTTGCTATCTCCAACTACAATGAGAGGTTGTAGCCACATTTGTCATGATGTGACAAAGTTTCAGTTTCAAGCCAGCAGGGTGAGCTAGTAGTCCTCTTTGACTTTTTTTTTCCATCATCACCAGTTGCTTTTAAAAACTGAGGACATTCAGCATTGACTCTGTTTTCTTTTTAGAAGTGCAACGCTATCTTTAGCTTAATAATTATTGTTAGAAAAGACACCTGTATTATTATTATTTGCTTGAAGCGATATTTATTTTCTAAGTTTAATTTTCTTTATGTAAATTTGTTGAGTCAGAATATTTTTTATGAACAACACTGTCCATAAGAACCAATTTGAGAAGTCCATCTTATTATTGTCATTGTCTCCTAAAACAAGTAGGTGCAGGTTAATCTTGCTGGTTTTTTGTGTTTATGGTTATTTTTTTATTAAATATTATGAAGTAGTATTTAGATCATTAGGTGTATTTAACAGAAAGAAAAGTTGTTTTTTATGAACAGAATAAAGTTTAACAGACAAGCTTTACGTCTGAAGAAGACAATATGTTCATTGGCTGGGAAAAAGCTAAATCCAGATCCAATTTTGAGATGATCAAAGATTCCTCTTTGGGGTCATACAGAAACGTCATAGTTTTTGATTTTATTTTAATGATGAATGTAGACTGATATTCGTCCACACCCTGTTCTTATATTGACCAATCCTATGCTCTTAATGCCCTCCTTTCTTGGGGTCTTTGTAACTTCATTTTATGTTGGCTCTCGTAACACTGCATCGTTTTCTCTTTCGGGATTTACGCAACTGTAGTTGGTTAATCTTCATTGAAGTAAATTATTGCAGCAGTTCGTTACAATAAATAGTCTGAAAATGCGTTCAGTGTTCCCCTTTTAAGGGACAGTAGTTGTATTTCGCTTATTGGTATGGGTTTGTGTTATTCTCCCAAAACATAAAAGGCACATGTGTCCCATCTATTATATAGAGCATGGAACATTTTTCAGTTGAGGTCTTCATGGCCTGCTGTAGATAACCCCAAAGAGACTGCTGTGCTCACAAGTGGAACTCTGTAATGGACTCGAATGGCCTTGCTCTCTCATTCATTAGCATTTACTGGTTTCTCTGTCTCTGCTAATGGACAAATGCTTCTTATATTTATAAGGCTTTTAAAGGACATGGCATATGTATTGATTTTTTTTTTCCCTTCTCGCATATTTCAGAGCCTTTCAATCTCAGTTGCAATATGAAGGAATTCCAGGCTCATGTCTGTATTTGAAGAAATAAGATTGTGAGCAGAGTCTTTATGCACACAATTGTATTGGAGTACATTTGTACGCCTCATTTAAATTTTCTTTGCTATTAATACTTGTTTTTGCTTTAGTACGATAGAGACTGAACTCATTTTTTTTCTACATTCCTACGTTTCAAGCAAACGCAGAGGGATTTTTGCCCGATGCTAAACTGATAATTCACTGAGCTGCTAAGAATTTTTAAAATTCTAAGCCGTTTTAACCAGTGAAGAACAATTCAGTCCTGATTTGACTTCATTTGGTGTTGTTTTAAACACGCTCCCATCTATGGTAGTCCCAATGACTAAAACTCAAGTGAAATTGTTTTTCTTAATATTTTCACAAATAAAGCTACTGCAAATCATGAACTGTGTTTAGAACTGATTTCTTGTAGTTTGGATTTGATGAGTCAACATATTTTGGGTTTTAACTAGATGTCATCAATTGCAGTCAATATTTGTTTAAAAGAAAACAGCAAATTAATCCTTACATTTATTGCCAGATTGGAAGCTGAGGTTTGCACCGAAACGTCTTGCTTTGTTGAGACATCACTAACGGGAAGTTATGGACAAATTCAATAACTCTTACAAATCACTGAGTGATTCCTCTCTATAAATAGAATAAATGTTTAAGAAATGACAAATTTTGTTTAAAAGAAACAATAGAAACAACATGGTAACAATATATTCATATATATGAGTATATTTATACTCTTTAAATCCAATGTGAAGAAATTAGTTTTAGTTCAACTTTCTTGGCTTGTTTACCCTGAAATGCAGGACAGGTCAGACTTTCCTTTTGTGTCACTCAGGTCAGTCCGGCTCATGACACAATCCGACACAAGGACATAGCCTGGCTGTCTGCTTATCATAATCTGTCATCTGGATTGCTGCGTGGCCTAATGGGCTTCCATACAGACACTAGCCCCAGAGTGTGCCACATTATCTGTTTACAGAGATGCTGCCATATTGATCACCTCCTCCCACCAGATAAGCAGAGTGATTTACAAAAAAAGGCAGCTGCCGAGATGCTCACGCCATATCTCTCCCCAGGGAGTCTGATTCCATCTTGTTAGCATTACATTAATGAGCTAATTCCTCTACAAGGCTGCGCTAATGTTCTGGTGTAACCCTGCGGTCGCTGTGGAGTCCAGATGAGAGTTTATGCAGCTCAACTGATGAGCTAACTTTCGACCAAAGGTACAAGAACGTCACAGACAAGGTTGGACACATCTGTAGTCCAGTAATTTGACCAATTACAGTTCCACTACGTTGATTACCTTGCCTGGTAACTCAGAAATTATGTACCATTACTTTGTTTTAATAATGACTTTTAATAATTTAAACACTAATGATGTCTTTTGAAAATTTGTTTCATCCTATTTCTAATCTAAAACCCAGCTTGTAACTTTTAACTGATCCAAGGAGTCACAAAACCACACAAAATCAAAATCACCAATGAATTAATGTTCAAATAAAATCTTTTTCTTGGAATTTAATTTCTGAACTTGAATTTGAGCTTGACCCTCTCATATTCTATGCTAGCAGTAGTGATAAACCAATGACAATTTTGTGGCCAGCTTTGTAATCAGTGATTTTTTTTTCTTTTTTTAAGTGTTTGTCCAATTTTAAAATGGTTATATCTGTTTAAAAACAACAAACATACAAATGGAATTTAAAAAATGCTTTTTCCTAAAAAAGACTAAAATAGGGCAACTTGGCTGCAGTGTTAAACCTTCCTGATATCTTCTGAAGATCTTGCTCTTTTGCAGCATGAATCATTTCCTTTGAAAATAACTCCTTGAATGAATGTGCTTCACCTGACTTTTATTTATTTAATTTTTTAACACGTAGCTTACACTTACTGGCATCATCTGACAAAAATTGAGTTGCAAACTTTCTTATGGTGTTTGGGCATGCTGTCAGTTACCAATAAGAGTGAGCTCCAGAGCAACGCACGTGCTAACCCAATTTGTATTGCCTTCACCATCTCGCCTGACCTGGTGTATCCTGTGAAATCAAACCTTCTACCTGTGGTGTTATTTCAGGATGTTTTCTACCATTTGTAAGAGCCTGTGTCCGTTTGTCTGTGCGCACACTCATGTGAATGGCGCAGTGTGACGGCTCATCAGATTTCTCCTCCTTCATACCTGGCCAGTGTGGCACAACAGCCAGAGTTGATGTCTTGGAAGCTCTCAGGGTATCGGAGAGATCAGCAGCAGAATCAAATTAAATGTCATTTAGATGGCAGTGAATGAAGGGATTGTTTGACAGCGCAAGGAAATGGATTTGCTCCTCACCTTTTATTTTGGCTTAGGGTTCTTTTTCTTCCCCTGTTTAAGAGGCGGGGGCTCAACCTGATCTGGAAGTTAGTCAGATTTCGACAGTGCGACTCCCATCAGGCTTGACTGCACACATAGGAAACGCTCAGAAAAGGGTGAGGAATTTGAAACTCGGGTTGAGAAGAGCAGATCTCAGGGTTGATAACTCACCACGGTGGCAAAAAAAAGCCCAAAAGAGCCCTATACATGATTGTCAGCTGAGCATAGATCTGGACATCTAACTTCATAAGTCAAGTTAGCGACACAGCTGGAAACCTTCTTATCTCCTGTCGAAGTTAGTTTTTTACTATAGTTTTTCCAGAACAAATAATGTATGAATAGTTGGGGATTATTTTTACAAAGCAGTCTTTATTTCAGGAGCTAATTTCACTTTGTTTTGAATGTTAGCATATTAAATTGAAAGGTCAGTTGAGCTCCTAATCCCCCCAGTAAGTCTGGTCATGTGTTAGCAGGTTTGAAGCACAAGCCGGGTTTGACAGGATCAGGTGTGTGTTATTCCTTTACCTTTTAGCCTCATTTCTTTATAGACGTAAAGAGATTTTTACAGGTAAACCTGTTTGCCCTGGCTGGAAGAGGTTAACCACTCAATGTTAGTGAACAGATTATGATATTTCATTATTTTTGCATTTATAAATGTTTGTATTTGCTTTAAATCAGCATGTTAACGCTTATGCCACAGGTGAGATGAGACAGTTGGTCCTTATGGTCATTTTTAAACCCTGTGTAAAGAGGCTTCCATTGTGTTGTGGGTTAATAAATCTGTCCTGCTTACATTGACTGGCAAACGGCAGTCTACAAAATATTTCTGTGCAACTTGAGAATGGGCGGTGTGGCACTTTACCAAATTGTTCCTCAAAAGAGCTGTCATTGGGGGGGCTTCAGACTGTGAGATTCCCAGAGAGGTTGTACTATCAAGTGTCATGCTCATCAAGCTCAATTAGGTGGGAGGAAACCAAAGACAGATCACTGTAGTGGTCCATTGTACTAGTTGGTGCAAGGCCATAAACTGAACATGCCTTTGACAACCTCTTCATTTGTCTAGAAATGACCATGGAGCCAACCTTATTAGCTGGCTTACAAAGTTATTGCATACTCATTACATGGTGCTGGGAGCCTAATCTGTCTTATCAGAAAAATAAGGATATTTTTCCTGGAGTGGGCTTGGTAAGTCTGAGAAATGCAGCTATATGTGCTCATTTAACTTGCACCAGTTCAAGTTAATTTGAACTGATAAGCCACAATTATTACATATATTCATCACATGGCTTTGTTGATGCCCATTGTACAAGTTATGTTTTTGTCTTGCTGACACTGTGTGAGAATTATAGTAAATCCTTGTTTTCCTGTCGCTCCCAAAGTTGGACTTAAAACTATTAAGAACAACAATTTACACATTTAATTTGATGCAGCCAGCAGGAACACATTTGAATACACCAGGATTTTTTGTAACAAATCAACTACAGGTTATCAGCAGAGGTTTTACTTTATCAGTGGGGAAAACTATTGACCATTTTCATTGTTTTGAAGTTTGTTACTTTAATCAAGGGAGCCAACACTTCATACATTTTTTACATGGAAATGCAGAATTAAAACATTTACACAAATAAGTTGCATGTGTCTCACAAAAGACATTTGGAATTGGCCAGAATCCAAATTCTAGATCAGCTTGGTGGATTCTAAATCAAACCAGGATTGGATGTCCAATAAAAAAAAAACCTGACCTCATCTTTAATTTTATTGTACAGTAAAACAATATAACCTTCCATGCTGATAAGAAGCTTCCTTCATAAACATACTTAACTAAATGGTGGATTTGTATTTGTAAAGAATTTTTTTAACTTGACTAATTGAGTTGGGGCATTACAATTTTTCTTGATTATGGCTTGTATACAATTTAAACTTTTGTGCAGGTTTGCATGCAAAATATCAGATTGTAATCATTAGCAAAATATAAAAAGTAAGAATTGGAAAAAAACCTCTTCCTAAAACTTTCGAATTGTCCATCATGCTGCTCTGGTGGTTTAAACTGCTGGAAGGACCAAAACAGGCTGTCGACTGAGAAAAAGAAGGCCAATTTTTGTTTTTCATCCTGCAAAGAGAAGACCAATTCAGATGTCTAGAAATATCTGTAGCAAAAAACAAGGTTTGGAAGAAGCGCCAAAAATCATTAAGCTAGTGCTATTTAAAAAGCATGCTGCTAGCCATTTCGTTGTCAGTTATACATTTTCATATTTTAATACTGTAAAGTCATGCTATTTTTACTCAAGATAACCGTACAGTATAAATCTGATACTCACCCATTTTTAGTACTTGTTAAATGGAACACATTGCATTGCATGTTTTATATATTATAATTATAAAGTAAATTTTCTTTTTATGCTGCAAATCTAAACTCTACATTTAGTTTACAGTTAGTTGCTCAGTCAGTTTTTTTTCCTTGAAAGTTCAATCACTTACCTCTTTATACGCGGCTTAGGACGAACATTTGGCAAATGGAGTCTTGAGTCTCGGTGTAACCTGAATGCTATTGACCAAAGTGAACTTTATCTGGCCGTTTTTAAACATTTCTTTGCTAGTAATTAAGCCTGTCCTGCCTTGCCATTTAATCTGTGATAGATGGCAGATAACCCCGCTATTGTGCTCTACTTTACTCAACAAGTGCATAGTCAAATACCACAATAGTGACTCGAGACACCCAGAGTAACTCCTGTCCTTTAGTGGAATGCTTATGGCTTGCTCTGGCTGTTCTCATAGGCTGTGTGAGGTGTGTAATTATACAATAGCATTGTGAAAAAGTATTTGAGTTGTCGTTTTGCTATTTGCATTGAAGCTTATCTCTGTCGTGCCTTCACTCAACAATCAGGGTCTGAGAATCTGAAGCTGCAAGGCTGCACACAAAGCAAAGTCTGGTTGGGTTCTCAAGTTACCTTCCCTCTTGTTACACATAGCCTAATCTTTTTTTCTGTTACTATTTCCAAAGTGTGTTGGTTGATAAACTCTTACAATTTTAGGTGACAGATGGAGTAACAATTTGTAAGGAAACCTCTATTGTGATTTTATTATTTTTGTTTGTATCTTACCCTTTATTGTTAGCAGGTGTTAAACTTTCCTGTCTGATGTGAACAGTGTGCAAACGCTCCAAATATTGTGATTCTCACATTAACGCCAAACTCTGTGTCGGGCAGTTTTGCACTTCTACGTCAATAACGACACACAAAAATCTGCCCGCAAGAAACGCAAAGCAAAGAATAGCATAAGTTACTGACAGACTGCAGTGAGCCCTCGCCTCGTGTATTTTCCTCTGCTGTGCCAACGTGGTTTTACTGAAAACGCACAGCAGATGTGAAGGTTCGGTACATATCAAAATGTTTACCAGTTGAAGTAAACACGGCCTACTTTAGGCACCGAAGAGGGGGATTCCTTTCTTCCCGCGAGCAGATAGGACACGCCATTTCTCTAATGGCTAAAATATACAGTTGTCAAAAAATATTAAATGATGAAACGGGGCGAAAGGGGAGTAGCAGTCACCGCGGAATGATTGGTCAGTTATCTGAAGCATTAATCTTCTCTACAGCATGTTGTAGAGCAGACAAAATACAGAGGCTGCTGCCCGGGGCTGCTTGGCTGCTGTTGGGAGCTGCTAAGAGAAATTGTTTTATCTCTCCAGCGGAAATGCTGCACCATCTCTGCCAAGATGGGTCTGAGATAGCACTCAGCACCTCTAAAGGTGTCTACAGAGGGGAGTTCTGTGCATTAAATAGCTGATATGAGTGTTTTATTTCTCAAAACTGCTTCCATTCTTGCACAGTTGGTGAAATATCCTTCTGACGGCTGAAGATAAAGTGCATTCTTAAGAAAGCACAATTGAAGAAGATTAGGTTTGCCTTCCTGAAACCTGCAGGTAGCTTTTCTGGTTCCCAGGTCCCATGAATGACTGATTACTTGTAGTAGTTCAAATTGCAACCTGAGTTTTATTTGAACTACTGATTGATAATGGCTCGTCTTTCTTCTTGTTAGATCCCTCTGTGCTGCTGTAAACACCTACTGTCTGGCATGTTCCTCCTGCACCTTCAACTGTAGTTATGTGCTCTTTAGCAACAAGATAGTCTTCCTCATGGACCTTCTGCTTCACCAACTAACAGTAAGTCAAGACAAACATTTTGTGGTTTGCATAATGTTTTTCTATTTTAGATGCTAATAAGGATGAAATATTTTTTTTATTTCCTAGATTTTTTTTTCTCTCACCAATTTAGTTAAAACATCACATTTACTATCAATTTAAACTTTAGACAAGGTTTAAATTAGTAGAACATATTTCTCTGTATAGAAAGAGCAACAAATCTACTTTGCAATATATTCTGAATTGTAGCCTCTAACATCTTTCATTACTATTTTGCAAAAATTAGTTGAATAATTTGCTGTAAAATCTTAGAAATTTGTACTGATAATGAACTTGACATTCAGTGTGTTATGTAATTTTGTTGAGGTTGTGCTTACATTTTTTTTTAAGATTTTGAAAAGCTCTGTAATTAGATCTAAGAATAGTCAAAAAGCCCATCTTACTGCCTAAATACATTGTTGACAAGCATAGTTTAAATACCTTTAAACTATGCTTTATCCATTATTAACATAATTTCACACACTGATACCTCAAGAATAATTGTAATTGGATATAATGTATTGCTCTGGAAAAAAAATTATTCTACCATGTTGGAGAGGTCTGTTAAAAAAGAAAAATTAAATAAATCAAACAAAAATATAGTACTGCTGTGAAATTACTTGTAAAATTACCATTGCGCGCTGTTTTTGTGTACTGTTTAGTAATATAGTTAAAATACTGAACAAAACTATGTAGTGAATAAAGCTTCTTATAATTAGGAACTTTTATATTTCGAGCCGTATTTGTCTCAGTATGGCTTTGACTTTATGTAGATTTATTGCCAAAAGACAGATTTTATTTTAGTTTTTTTCCCCAACATATTTTGATAAATTTTGTTTTCATCATCATAGTAATAATAATGCATGTTTAAAATCTGTGATGAATGGATGTTATTATACGCTAATAACACTATAAGGCTCATGATGTCGGGCATCAAACAGCCCTGTTGGAAGAAATTGTTCACCTGGAATTAAGTCATTCCAACAACACTCTGAAAGAAATCTTCTTGTGAAACTGGCTTATTGTTAGAAAATTTATGACTTCAGTGGTTTTCTTCAACTGGTTGTTAATAACTGTTATGATAGTAATTTATTGGCTATGAAAAACTTTGATTTGGTATCTTGAGTGCAAAAGCTACTGAATCACCTGCCAAAGCCAAAAAATCACCAAGCTAATTTAAAAGTAATGATTAACTTACTTGTGTTTCTAAGCAAGTTAGTTTTTAGGCTATTTTACTTAGAGTTATTAAAAATATACGTTTTCAATTCAATTCCTAAAAGTCAAGAATTGAACCTACTGAAAGAATATGTACAAATGAGGAGCCTCTGAGAGCTACTTATACAGGTATAACCTGCTATTTAATATGCGTTTACATTTATATCTATTGTGAACTTTTAAGTTCCTACCATTAGCCTGAGAAATTATACAATTTTGCCTGATTTTCTTAAAGAATTTTTAAGTTTTTAAATATTTTTTGAATTTCAATCACTTGCCTTCTCCCACAAAAGGTCTTGTAGTTTCCGCCTTCTTTGTGGCATCATAGATTTACCACAGTGTTAAGGAAAAGCAAAGCAAGACTGAAAGATGTGAGTTCTAGTGTTCCCCACAGATGCCTCCTGACAGAGGGAATGTGAGTGCTCAGTTAGAAAAGGCAAGCAGGCTGCATTGCGGCGACATGTCGGTCCATATCCTTCAGCACTCTGCTAGAAAGACTGTAAACATCAGCTCACTCCAAACATCCAACAGTGGCGGCTCTGCACTCACAACACAGACAGGACAAGGCACAGCCACAGGGTTGTGGTGCATGCATGAACTCTACTGGGGCTTCCTTTTTCAGTCGAGTTCCAATCCAAAGCAGTCGTATTTCCTCGGGGCAGAGAGGGAGAGGTTAGCCTGTATACTCCAGTTTATATAAAACACATCCCAGCAGCTGCTCTGCTGATGGACATCTCCAGCAGCACTGTGGGAGATGATCTTCTTCTTCTTTTTCAGTGTAAATTGAGCTCAACAGTTGCGCTCGCTTCCACCGTCGTTTTATGGCAAGTTGTGATAAAGTTTTAGAAATTACTATTAAACTTGGGCTTTCTTTAGTTATTGTATTCATAGGCATGCACATATTGAGTGCACATCTCATTTTGGTATGCGTGTGTTAGCAATTGAGTGCAGCAGTGGGGGTTGGACTGAGCGTGCCCTCATTTAATTAGATTTGTGGAGAATGTTGGTGGATTTACCTACGCTGTCAGCATTCGCCCTGGCTGTTGGAGCAAATGTGAATGTTTTACCTTTGCCAGGTTTCACAAAAGCAAAGGCACTAAATTTCAACTGTGGCGCTCTGCTTATGTGTTACATATGATGCTTGGAATGCAGATGAGAAGGATGGCCATCCTACTAGTTTGTCAAATTTCTCTCAAAGGCTTTCTTTTTAAATAGGACAGGATGTCCAATCCAATGTAATTTTTAAAGCACTTTAAAAACCACATTGGACCCAAGTGCTTTACAGAAATGTAGGGATGGATAAATTAATGAAAAATAAAAAAATAGATTAAAAAGATATAAAATGGCTGTGAAATTAAAAAACTTAAGGATAATGAAAGATAAATAAGATAGAATAGTATAATAATAGAATAACTTTTTATTGTCGCTGAGAAACAATGTCCGAGGACAGTGTTAAACCAGTGAAATGCAGTCTCACAAGGCAGCAATTAAAAGATAAAATCTATACATGTGCAAAAGAAACAACAGATTTCCCATAGATAAGCTGAAAAAATTCTCACATGGTATTAAAATCCTGAGGAAAAAATAAGTTCTAAGATGGGATTTAAAGACGGCAAGGAGGCCTGTCTGATGTGAAGAGGAAGACCATTCCATACTTTAGGAGCTGCTAGGCATAGATCAAAAACCAGCGATTAAAACGTAAAAATAGGATCTTTCTCCAATTTGTTTTTCCCCATACCACACTGACAACAGCACTCTTCGGTGTGGGAGTAATTCTGGGAGGGAGGAATCAAAGTTGACCATTTTCAGTGTTTGTGAGGTTGGAAGAAGTACAAAAGTTTTAAGATTCTAAGTGTGTCCTATAGGGTCATGTTGTCTGTTCATTCAGGCTTCCATAAGTGGAAGTTGAATTTCAGCAGATTACAGGAAACCGTAAGAGTTCAGTTCTGTGCGTCTGCCTTGAGACATGGTGGACTTGGAATACTGGTAGACTTCCAGATATCATAAAAGGGACCTAATTATGCAAAATTTAGTTGTTGCATGTTTTTGTCCTTTTGTTTGAGTCTCTACTAATCACCTAGCCATTTTCTGCCAATAAGTTCATTTCTTTTGGTGCCTGGAAAGTGAGCCGTTTCACAAACCTCCCATTTATAAAGTTGCAATCGGCAGGCATTGCCCTGTTACCTAGCATCCTCATTCAAGCACAATCGGCAATCAGATAAGAGCTCTGGCAGGATTTGATCAACTAGCTTATATGTGTTGTACAATGGCTGATGGAAAAGACCAGTTTTGTTGTTGATGTACCAGTTAGAAACCACGTGCTGCATTATTGGTGGTTGTACAGGAGGCTCCACTGTACACTGCAGTTTATACATCTTTTTGTAGCCTTTTTCAAATGTATAAAGTGTGAAGGTAAATGTTGAGTTGTGGAGTCTGACACACTTGCTACCTGTCAAAATAAGGCACTTGTGAGTTAAAGACAACTGGACATCGCAATATAGTGTTCTTACTGAAATTGTACAGACCTTGTAAGACGAACAACTTAGTGGGTTTGTTTTTTTTTTTTTTTTAGAAAACAGTTTTATTTAATTCAAAGCATGTTATTGCTAAAAAAGATACATTTTCAATGCATCTATGAAGTAGGAAATGGAATAGAACTAGCACTTTCAATTAGTTAAAGCTTGTCATTAGGTTGGAGCTTTTCAATACTGATAATCTGAAGGTGATCACCAAATCTGATTGGTGCGTCTTCAGGTTTGTCCAAACACTAAAGCCTTTGAGAATTACCTTTTGCATTCACTGACGGACCTTTAAGTCAAGTTGACCAAATAGTCTCTACTGACCCAGTAGTATCACTTTGGAAGTACTACTACCATGTCTAACATGACATTAGCTTCCACTTGTGTATTTTTTAGTTGTTTTTGTCAAATGCTTCTTAGTTATGCTTTTCTTTTTCTCCTGTTTCATCAGCTCTATGTTCCAGATGAGGACAAATCCATTTTTGGCTGCAGCATAAACAAACAGGTCTTTGAAGGGCTCACAACAGGCCTGCTTCAGACCATTGCTGCCATTTTGAAGCCCCTGTTTCTCTGCGTTGTTGAGTCGGGCCAATGTGAAAACTTTTGGATTTCATCCTCAGGTGCCAAGGTCAATAGCTCTGCTCTAGAGTCCCACAGCACTCGACTTCAAGATCTTATCAGGTATTCATCCTTTTGTATTCAACTCTGGGCATTTCATCCTCCTACATGGTTCCTCCTTTTTCTTACCTCAATCCCTTTTTACCTGCTTTCTTTCAAACTCCTCTTTACTGCTGAACATCCGATTTCTTAAAGAGCAAGTCATATGTAAGGAATAGGCTAAGAAAATGTCAGAAAGCTTGGAAATGATCCAAGTGGTGTCTTGTTAAAATGGGAGTAGTGTGAGAATGAGTTGCACTCTGGCCAGGTTCCAGCACATCCTTTTTTTTTTTTACACATTCAGAAACTGATTCTAAGTAATATTAGTTCCTGTGGTGCTTACAAATGCACATAAACAACAAGCACTTCCACAGCTTAGAAAGGTCTCCTTGAACCTGGCATTTAGGCTAGCCCCGTTTGGTTGACCTGTAAGAGTTGTGATAGTGATGGAGAAATGTGGACCGTGAGGAAAGGCAGGCCCAACACCCTGAAACTTTGTAGACTAGTGAAGTCTTTCCACCATCCCTCCCACAAGCAATGATTTATCTGGACAGAGCAGCTGCACAGGCACACCAATCTCATCCACTGACCCAAGCATAACCCCAGAGTCAGGGCGGTGCCTGAGAAAAATTGTCTCGTCAGACTGATGATCTCAAGTACGAATATAATATTTACCTCTACTGTCCTTTAATGAATGCATGGCTAATGACAAAAGAAGACATTCCGGTTTTTACAGCTCTAATTATACCAAACTGTCATTAAGCAATTTCTACGTCAGCCCAGAAGGGTCAATGCAAAAGGTAATATTTTGGCAACAAATGCCAAAGAAACAACAGCAAAAAATTAAAACAAGAATGGGTTTATAGTTCTATCCTGTGAGCATCTAATAGAGTACTGTTCAGTTCGTAATCCCAAAAATGAAAATGTATGGCAAACCTACAAAAACATGCTGTTAAAGGAGAGCATCAATCCAAGAAACAGCAAAGGGGACTATGGTAACTGAGTAGGATCGGCATAAATCCACAGCTCATGTAGAGGAAATAGTTGGCAACTTGACCTTTGTGCTCTTCACAAATCTGGCCTGTGTGAAAGACTGTTGTCTAGAGAAAATCAAATAGAAATCAAATACACCCAAAATCGCTTACGTGTGCCCGGGGCCTTATAAGTGTCAAGCTGGTATCAAAATCCACAAAAAGGCTTAACTTTACTAGTTTGCACCACTTTGACTCTCAGTGAGCAGGCAGGGTTCAATCCACATGCCCATGTGTTGTGCTTGTTGCAAGCAGTGATGTTTTTCTGCCCCTGAATCAATAGACTGTTGTACCCAATAGCTCCACTCTCACTGAACCGTACGATGGTGGTAGGACTTCCAACTGAAGGCGGCTCAGGATTGGTGTGGTTGGGGTCGATCGTATGGACAACTTTTACAATAAAATCAGAGGAAGTGAGAGTAGTCATCCCAGTACTGATGTGAAAGCCTTGACTAGCAGCCATAATCTCTAGATTTTCATAAGCTCGCCTTACTCAAAAGATTCTTGCATACCAAAGTCTTCTAGAAGACTAGCCCCGGGTCAGCAGACTGTCAAGGGCCCAAAGCAGGGCTGGCACAGGGGCCACAACAGCCGTCTAATGACACTATTAGGGGTGATTTGTGGCTGAAAGAGTACAGGGAACATGATCATGAGTCCTGTCATTGGCAGAGACAAATTGAAGATATCACAGTAATAGCTGGGGGTGGAGGGCTTAGGTGAGGTATTGGCTTACAGTTGCAGTGCAGTGGGAGTATGCACAGTAAAGGCCTTTGTTTGCTTGTGTGAAAGAGCCTTTCACAAAGAAAAAGGTTTTTCTTTAGAAGCACATGCAATAAACCATGTAACGTTTTTCTCTCTTCTCCTTTTCTTCAGTTACGTAGTAAACATGGGGTTGATTGACAAGTTGTATGGATGCTTCCTGTCAGTCCAAAGCCCTATAGATGAGCACCCCAAGATGTCTGCTTTTCTGGAACAAGCCTCGTCTCTGCTGAACCGAATGTGTGAGCTGTGCTTTGTCGTAACTGGACGGTGAGCTTTTATTAGACAGCTTAAATGTTTCTGGAATGTCTTGATCTTCCCCTGACAAATACACACTTCTCTTTGCGCAAGTAATGGCAGAGACTCTGTCACTGGGATCCATAGGCAATCTCATGGTTACTCAAACAGAGTTTGTAGTTCCTCTGAAAGTCCAGCCAGCAAGCTGGCGAAGCTGTCGTTACTGCACACAGAGATAGAGATCTACTTGACCCAGTGCTCTGTCACTCACCATAAACCTTAGTCTGCGGTGCAGGGGGGAGCCCACCCACATGTGCCATGGCGACCTCCACTCAGAGAGGTTCAGTGGCGCCGCTGACAGAGGCTAAGCACACAGTCACACCATGGGACATAAGCACCACCATTCCTAACTTCAAAGGAAAAAAAACCACTCTGAGCATTGCAGAAGAAGAACATGATGTTTCTTTTTTATCCGAAGCTGTAAATTAATGGTTGCAGAAATGGTGACGGAAGACGACAAGGAAGAGAGCTTTGCCTGAAAAAAATAATAAAGGATGTAATGCGGTACCTGTTTAGCTCATCTGTTCTAAGATTTGTTCCAACAGCCTATATGTCATCTATAAGAACGTTCAGCGGGCCACAGAAATATTTGGACCATGCCAGTTGCTGTGTCAGGGGATTATAATCACATTTAGAGGCTCTGTTCTCGCCTAGCAGCATATTTCACACAAAGCCTGTTGGCTAACATCAAGTATCAGCATGCACTGCAGGTTTCATTCTGAGGTCAAACACACTCCTGTTGTACATGGCTGCAAATCATAGATGCTGCTGCTGCTGTAGGGGTCTTAAATAGTCTGACTCTAGTAGCTGAATGCTTTTACTGGGCGCACAATACCCGAGAAGGCCTAATTAACGGCCATTACTACTTAATTTCTCTGGATACACAGTATTACGATGCTAATTTTTTATTTTGAAATACATCTATATAGCTATCAATCAAGGTTTATTTATGGATGCCTTTTACTATTGCCTAGTAAAAAGTATAAGCCAAACTGACCTTGCAAAAGTATTCAGATCTTTAATCATTTATGACATTTTTTGGCTATTACAACTATATACTACATTTTATTTAATTGGAATTTTATGCAATTTCATAAAAGTAAACTGAAAGGAGAGATATGTTTCAAAATTTGCACCAAATAATAAAATTAGGGGAAAAAAAACTATACGTAATAAGATCCAATTCTACAAATTGCCTTCAGATGTCATCTAATTAATCACTCCCTATGTGTCACATGGCGAGAAGCTGTGTAGTTGACTTGGCACATGTCTTCAAAAGTTGTAGACATGTTCTTGAGAGATACCTGTGAAAACGGATCCTTTTATTATTTGCTCCAAATTCCTTGCCAAAGCAGATTTAGGTACCAGTGGGCAGACTGGTGTGTGTCAGTAAGACAATGTAAACATGCAGTTGGATGTTATTTCTGATGCATTTACTGAAAGTGAAATGTTTTCCATGCTGGTCATGAGTTGTTGCCTTGTCTTATTTCTGCTGATCAGCATGTTGCTTTCCCGTCTCTTGTCAATATTATGGATATAATCAAGTACATGTGGGCTAGATATCAATTAAAGAGATTCAAAGAATGTCTTGTCTATAATTCTCGACATGCTTTATAGGAATCTAAATTTCCATGAAGCGATTTTTGCTATAAACCTTGCCTCACGGGAGGTCTAGACTTTCCCTCTCCAGCAGAGTGCATCACTCTAAAAGTTCGTCGCCAGCAAAAAATGTTATAAGCACATACTCCCTCTGCAGTCTTGCCCAGGCTGTCCGGATTCCCCTGAGCATAAATGGTTAATGTCTAATCTTATTCTATGTCAATGCAACACAGCCCAGTCGAAGTTCTTTCTAAGTGATTTTGTAAAAAAAAATTTAAAAAAGCATGTTCTATTGCTAATTGAAATATTCATTTTCTGTTAAACAGCACACTAATTTGTTTTTTCCTCCACCAGGGCTCCCGATATTTTCGACAATAAACGGCAGGATCCAACTGGACTTACAGCCATTTTGCAGTCCACTGACCTGGTGGGAGTGGTGCATACCCTTTATTGCATCCTGCTGCACAGTTTCTCGCCAGAGTCTGGCTCTCAGACTCAAGAACCCTACGGCCCTGGGGTCATCCAGGTGGCTATACACGGCATCCGGTTCCTCAACAGTTTTGCCATTCTTGACCTATCGGCATTTCAGGTATTCATTTTTAAAAATATTTTATTTTACTTATCTTTAACTTTGTATATATATATATATATATATATATATATATATAATATATATATATAAAATCTTCTCTTTTTGTAGCAGACCGTCATTTTAATTTTTACTCCCAATACCTTCAAAATGGACATAGATCATGAAATGACAATTCCACTGAAGTGTTTGTAGAAGGTTCTCAATAATATTGTCCAAAAGTGTTTAAATCTCCCCTCTGGTCCACATAAACATATTCTTGAAGCCTGTTAATGCTAGCCATTCAAAGAGAAGTTGTTCTCAGTGGGACTAATTTGACCTGTGAACGTAAACACAGGGAACCTTTGACCTCGGGTCATGTTCTCGGGGAGGATTAGAGAGCCCAGTGGATGAAGTTAGGATGAAACACAAGTGATTATCACTGTACAAGGAGCCATACATTACCCACTCTGTGGAGGAGAGCGTGACAGCTTTGCTTTCTTAAGTCGCCACACAAACTAAGAGCCACACAAGCGAGCCAGAATGCTGTTAATTATTTTAATGCCTTGGGGTAATTACTTTGAAGCAGCTTCCTGTCACTGACCCGCCATATTCAGTCAACTCAAAACAGCTGGAAATGAAAGCATTTTCCCTGCCAAAGTTTTATGAACATTTTAAATTATGTTGCTTTTTTGGCTGGAACTTGTAATCACCTTGTGTTTCACATTACTTCTCTGTGACAGCTTATACACATCAGTAGCGATCGGTTGATCAAAATTTAAGCCGCTGGCTCGCCCTTCTGCTGCATCAGCTCACAAATTGGTGTTCAAGGCTGAATTTAAAGGGTCGGATGAAAGAGAAATGACTTGTATTGTGACGGATGTGATCGGACGGAGTAAGCTGTATCTTATCCGGGATCTTGGAAATCTGTCCTCTTTTGTCTGTGACCTTCGAACTCAGATTTTGCCATTCTAATTTTTAAATTGTTAAAGTAATTGTATGCATTTAATACCTATAATAGCACTGAGATAAAACGAAAACAAATTTGGTTGTTAGCCCTCCAACCCGCGCCTCAGATATTGTTTACAGCTGTTTAACGCACCCAAACCTTTAGTGCAAATTGCACTGATCTTACGGTGCTCTGTCACACTGGCATGTTTAATAAATACTCTCTGAGCTCCTCCTTGTATCTCTGCTTCTAAGGAGGATTTGGCTGTTTTACATTTATGCTCTGTTTGATTTACCTCTTTATCTATATCTTGTACATTCTCACCAACAGAAGTTCTATACTTTTATTGCTTTGCGTAGTTGTATTGTTTGGTACTTAGAAATAATCAAGGTGAAATGAAATAAATCACCTCACGTTTAAATTAGAGTGAGCGCTCACTGATGTGTTTTGTCCGTTGTTCGGCCAGTCTGTTCTTGGAGCTGAGGGCCTCTCTCTGGCGTTCAGACACATCGTCAGCTCGCTGCTCTGGTACTGTACCCAACATTCCTCTGAAGAGCTGCTTCACGAAGTCATCATCTGTGTGGGATACTTCACTGTTAACCACCCAGACAACCAGGTAAACCACCCACTCAGACTGCTGATTATTGTAGTGTTTTTCAAATCAAATGATTAATATAATGAAATATTATAAGCATTTGCCATATAAATGTGATCATTTTTGGGGTTTTTTTTGGTTTTTTTAAATGTTATCTTTGTCTCACAAATGTTTAGAACTGTCATAAAAGGGTATACATATTAATGAAATTATAGCATGACAGCCAAAATCTATAAATATTGGGTGTAATTTACAGAGGTCACAAATGCATTAAAATATTTAAAAAATGAAATTCTGTTGAAAAAGTGAACCTCATCTATAAATTCAAAATGGGGAAAAAAAAATATTACGAGAAAAATTAGTTTTAATGCAGAACTGTTTTGTTATGGCCGTATTGGGGAGTCGTTTTCTGGAATGGAAAGTTAAGTGGAACTGTGAGAGAAGAAAAGTTGTAAGCAACAGGGGATACCTTTATTCTTGAAAAGTATTGTAAAGCAAAACCAGTTCAAGAGTTTAAAGGAGCTGCACAAGACTTGGTCAGCTGCTGGAGTCGGTGCTTCAAGAGCCACAATCACAAAGTTGAATCCGGAATGTGTGCTGCAACAACATGAAATGCTTAAAATGGGTATGTCTGTCTACATGTTTCACTTTTGAATATAATTTGTGAAATCAATGAATTCATCAGAGACATTCTAATTTATGGACGTGCTCCTGCAAAAGATGATTAATCTGGACGATTCTTGCTTTGGTTCTCTCCCATGTTAAATTTGTTCAGTTTTGATCTCATCTTTTTTCTTTTTTATTATTCAGCTCAGGGATCCTGTGAGGAGTGTAAAGTTGTCGATTTTAGGGGGAATAGGCTGATGATATCATCTTACTATTGTTCCTCTCATGCATTATTTGTCAGAAAAAGGGTGTAGTTTTGTAATTGTAACAAAAAGCACCCGTTTAAAGATTCATGCCTTGGCACCTTCCTGCTTTTGGTCTGTGTGTCGTTCATTGTCCCACAGAGTGAGCCTTTGTTCTCACCTGGAGAAGCAGAGCAGTATTCTTGCCCCAGTGTTACAACTACTTAGGGGGCTCTGTGGAAGTGAGCAGGATGTGATGAAGCAGACCTGGCTGCTGTGTAGCTGGCTGTCATGCATGGCCCGTCTACTGGGCCCCTGATTAGCCATGCTACAGTTGACTGGGCTTTGATTAGGCTAAGTCTGACCCACGCGAGCAATGTCCTGTATTTAAATCTAAAGCAGTTTATTGGCTAATTACTTCTTCATATTTGCTTTATTTATCTTTAAAATTTCTTTCTGAAGCTTGTTGTTTTTCATTATTAGAATGAATAAATCTAACTATCTTTCATTTTAAATCCAGTTAGTGTAATAAAATAAATAATTGACTAAGTTCTGATGTGAATGAAGTCTGAACGACACCCAAATAAAGAATATTTAATTCTTGCTCACATTAAGAAATATATTTTTTCATTTCTTCCCTTCAAAGAACCAAAAACAAAACTCCTTTCACCTTGCTGCTTGGTTTAAAAGAAAACACATTTAAGTATAGATTGTCAGGAAACAAGATCCAATCCAACTTCACACAGTTGATCTTTGCCAGTGGTCCAGTTCCTGGAATGCGTCCATTCAGTTCTTCACCAAGATGGATGGCTTCAACAAGGAATATTTAGAGCAGCTTGAGCTTTTCTCCAGCTAATGTAAGCATTGGCAGGACACAAAAGCGGCCCGACCCGAGGCCTTTGCAGTCACAGAGACTGCTGATTCACTGTCGGCACACTAGCTTTTGTTTATACACATACTTTAGAAATAGAGCTGCTCATAAAAAGCAGAACTTTGAAGCAGACCTATATGTCGGGATGTATTTCCTCAGCTTTGAGCGGGCATGAGTAATTCAACTATCATGCAAAGAAAAAAAATTTTAAATTTAAAAGAGTGACGTACTAGGATTATGTGTTTGTTTGTTTTTTTTTTTTTGTCTATCTAGTAGCATCGCTGATTATTGGAGCATATGTAGCCATGTGTGTTTTTGTCTCCCAAATGCACCAGTGAAGATGTGATGAACAAACACGGCTAAATAACTGTCTTGTCAGGAACAAATTACTGTACTTCCTTTTCCTGCTAGAAGAAAGATGTGCCGGTAATCTTCATGTCTTTATCTCTAGTGATTCATTCATGATTCATCCGTAGTGATGATGTGCTGGGTCTTGTAGCTGATGAGATGGTAATTGTTAACTGGTGAAATGTTAACCCTCTTGATTCTGGGTTACTTTTCAAAAAGACACAAGCAGTTTTAGAGTGTGGAAATCTTAGAAAAACATTGGGTTTGTTTTTTCAGCTCATGGAAAACCACCAGTTCCACTCAAGTAAAATTAGCATCAAAACCACTCTTCTCTATTTTAGGTTGTTTTAATGCAGCATTGTTTGTGTCCAGCATTATATTCAGAGACCTCTTTGTGCTTGTTAGAGGTGCACCAATCAGACTTTTACTGCCCAAATTTAGTTATTTGACCTGCTAACTATGCTGACTCATATGTCTTAACTGTGTTTAAGTAAGGGTTTTAAATGCAAGAGAAATTAATAAAAATGTGCTGAAAGTACCTTGGGAGAGGTAGCAGTTTGAAATCCAGAAGAAAGCTAATTGTGTAGTTTTGCATATTTTTCTAACTGATCATTCCTACACTCAAGAAAAAGTGAAAGAATGTGGTGTTGATTTTGCTAATTGGTAGAGTGGAAAACATCAAACTTTTCAGTTTTGATGCATTTATTAAACATTTATTTAAAAAATATGTTTGTTTTTTTCAGCCAATCATTAAAAAAAATTGTTTTGTTGACTGATTATTCAGTGGGAATGTTGCTATTATAGGAGAAAACTAGATTAGCTATTCTGGCTATCTATGAGTTTAAAAGTTGAAGAACAAGGGATGTTACAACATTGTGGACATTATATTTCTATGGAAACAAGTTGACTATTAATTTGGGCGGCTGCAAGCAGGATTTAGGTGTTGGATGATAACAGAAAGCTGAACATATTACAGAAAACTTGCACTGCTGTCATTTTTGAGAGTTTCCTATGCTGAATATAATGACTTTGAGATTACAAAAAGACTGACCAGAGTTCCAAACTAAATAGAGTTATAACAGTAGTATTACTATTTTAGTAATACTACAAATGATATTAATTCTAAACATGCTGAAGACAATTTAAAATACTGTGTAAACATGTTTATGTTAAGATAACAGCAAAATCAGCAAATTTGCAAGCAATGCTCTTTTGTAAAGTAGTAGTAAATAAAATGTTTTAATTTTTTTTAAGTTTAAGAAAAACAGTTTCTACCCTAAACTTAGGAAACTGTAAAGTTTAAGTAGTAAATATATTTTGTCAAATTTTCAATTAACCTAGAAAGTAGAAAAACATGAGTTTAGATTGTTTTTTTTTTATATATATCACATGAAAAGATTTGGTACAGTCAGAAAAAAATTGTACCAGATTTGCATCACAGCTTTACAAAATCTGCCACAATATCTCTGATTGTGGCAGATGTGGGTTATGGATCATCTCCTGACAGAATGTTGAACATGCACCAGAACTCAGCCTTATCCGTGGGGTCAGTCCTCTTCTTCCCATTCTCTTTGAGGGCGTTTCCTTCACCCTGCAGGCCAGAGTCAAGCTTAAGGTCTATAATTCCTGTTAACCTGATGTCGAAACTCTTCCTTCAGCAGTCCATTACTGGCAAGACAACCAAGCCCTCTGCCTGCAGGGTAAGTGTAGCTCGTGCAGACCATCGGGAGCCAGCAGCGGGGAATACACTAACTGCATCACCCAGCAGAGTAAACAGAGACAGAGGAACACTGACATTCACGCACTCTCCACTAACTGGCAGGAGAATGCCCGATTGTTAGCTTGGTATATGATTTACACTCCGCTTTAAGGGTGAATTCAGGTCCAACAAACTTTTTAAGTGAAGCGGCGGATGTTTTAAATCCCTATAAACCTTTCAGCGTGAAGTTTCCATTTGTAACGCTGTTGTCAGGTTAGTTTCAGAGCCCAGTAATCAGCAGCAGAATCTATGTTGGAATGACAGTATTTGCTCATAGAGATAAATAAGAGTTATTTAGCTTTATTGCGTAAACAGAGGGTTTCACAGGGTTTTAAAACTGACGGGTACCTTAAACCTGAAGTTGAAGTGGCTTTGTCAATGTCTGCCACTAGCGTAGTCTGAATGAAGTTTACACAGCCATTGTAGAAGTCTGAAAAAAAAACACTAAACAGTAACTGCGTGTGTCTGCTCTGCTGCCTGTGTTATCAGTAAAGATGTTCCAGTGGATCTGGTTTGTATTGTGAGTTCAAGTGTCAGATATATGGCCCTACTTTACCTCCAGTTCCTCCTAAGGTGTTGGGGGGTGTCTGGACAAAGCAACACCTATAAAAATACCCTTACGTGTTAAGCTCTGCATCTTATGTAAATAAACAATTTTTTTCAAGAGAGTGTTAAGCAAGAAATGTTTTATTTTAATTGTCAGGTAAAATATGGCTGTTTTTATCGCCTGTTATTGACTCTGCTTCCACGAAAGGTCTCGGCAGGAATTTGTTTGTTTCAGAACATTAATTTTACACACTCTTTGTGGTCGCAGACTGGGGAAGTCATGCGGTCGAAGCGCTATAAACCTGTTTAAAAAAAGCCAGGACTTCTAACTTAAGAAAGAACAGAGCAGCCACGGCACTTGAGTTTTCTCAGGATTCTCTGTTAAACGTGGACCAGATGCACAGATTCAGAGCCCAGTTGTTAGTTTTATGATGCTGCGCTTTGAGCTGGAGATACCTCAACTGCTTAGTTTCAGTATGGATGTTGTTTTAGATCCTGTTGTGACTCTTCACCTGGAAAACTGACAGTTCTGTCTACCTCCAGACTCTCCGCACCACCAGCTTTTGTTTTACGTCTTTCTCCGTCCGGCACTTGAGGCTGGACAATTTGTTTAAGCAGCTGAAGACTGAATGAAGATGCATCGTGGGAGATTGAGTTTGCCTCTGAGCTCCACCTCAAATATCTCCTACATACAGTGGCATTAAATTATTGTACATAAATGCTATAAACAGTAGAATGGTGAGATTCTTCTGCTGTTGCGTAATTATATTTGGAGTTCACATTTTGGAGTATTTAGCTGTCTAAATGAAAGCTTTCTGTTTTCCAATGGGATGTCAAGATAAAATGCAACTAATTCACTGGTGCGGTGAAAAGTAGCATAGAAATATTGTTAACACAGGCAGGTCAGTATCTAAACTAGTAAAAATAAAAGTCTAGTTTGTTCCAAAAATCCTTAAAAATGCTCCAGCATTTAATTAGTTATCAGAAAGAGGGAAGAAAATATTCCCACAGTGACTCATCTTAGCAGATTGTACTATTTCAAATTGACATATCTGCTCTCAACATTTTTAAGTATTTCTTTGACGGCTGAGTTGAGACTAACCTGTCCTTACAGATTCATTTTAAGTGATGATCGGAAATGAAACTGTTTTGTGTTCTTTGAAACGCAAACAAAAAAAAAGAGGGCAACTCCGCGGCGCCTCTCTTTAAACTGATAAAAGCAATGACTTATCGCTTTGTTTATCCTGCGCCTCAAACTTGGAGTGCATTGTCAGAAAGGGGGGGGGGAGCCAATGAAAGGGCATTAGTGTGTATTTGTTAAAATCTTGTAAATCTTTTGGATTTATGTCACTTGGACTGTGGGACCTCAACGCAGCCTTCTGGTTTCCATTGATGTTAAGTCACCGGTCCTGTCGGCCTGTACCTGTAAACCTGCGCAGCCAAGATTTAGCATGTTGACCCTCCTGGCTCTCAGATGGTTGATGATGGCCGTCTCAAGTTCAGGGAGATGACCGGCTCATTAGGTTTGGACCTCATTTTTGAGCTCTAATGAAAAATAAGGTCCAATGAAGTTCCAGTGAGGGACTTTTTGTGTGTGTGTGTGAAGACGCTGTGTATTGAATACTGCTAAAATATTCCCTGATAAATCAGCTTTATTTGGTAACGGAGGTTATTACCAAGTAAAGAATTTAAGAGTCCTGAGTTTCTTCCTCTTTTGCTTTGGCCCGAAAGCATGAAAGTTTGAGAATCGCTGCTCAAGGACGTGTGTACATGAATGTCTGTTTGATTTTTTTTTTGCTAGCCATTTCGATGGCTAATATTGGATGATGAATTAATCCAATATTAAAATGTCAGCTTAATAGTTTTGAGCTTTGTTGCAAAAATAATAGGAGAATTGTGTTAGCAGCAGCTGCTCCCTCATAATGATGACATTGTCAAAATTATAAAACATAAACATTCTCATACCATCTTAGGTTGCAATTCCTAAAGAGAAATCCAAATGACCAAAACTCCATTGGTGGGTCAAAGCTTCATAAAAAGCGGAGATATACTGAGCAGAGCTCTTAATGGCTTTGCTCCTTTCTGGAAGATCTTGGTATAAGTTTGCACACCACCTCTTTCACCTCCTGCTCCACCCCTGCCTGCCCGGGTTGCACTGTGAATGCCCTCTTAACCCGAGCTCAACTCCTGCGCCGGCTCTGTGCTTTGAAGCTTAAGCTGAGACTTGAAAGTTAAGTTTGAATTGCTAATGACAACATCAGTTTGCGCTTCCAATTTTCTCCCCCTGTTCCTCTGCTCATGCTGTTGACGTGCTGCAAAAACATCCCCACCATTGTTTTTTTTTTTTTTTTTTTTTTTTTTTTTTTTTTTTATAGTCTGTAATTGTGTGGTGGGAGGCTCTGCCCCTCAGGTCTCTTCCTAATGGCTGTTTGTGTGTTGTTTTAGTGGCAGATTTACGTGTGGGAGGGGCGGCGGGTGCTGATTTACAACCAGCAGTGCCACTGACGGGTTTTAGTGACTGACTACTCGCTCGTTGTGTGTTCCAGGTGATAGTGCAGTCTGGCCGCCAGCCCAGCGTCCTGCAGAAACTTTGTCAGCTGCCCTTCCAGTACTTCAGCCACCCACGTCTTATCAGAGTGTTGTTTCCAACTCTCATCTCGGCCTGTTACAACAACTCTCACAACAAGGCGATCCTCCAGCAGGAGATGAGCTGCGTGCTGCTGGCTACCTTCATTCAGGTACAAAAAAAAAAAAACAAATGTTCAAAAAGAACCGTAAAAGTCATGCAATGTTACCAGATGTTTTCAAACAAAAATTGACCTGGATAATATATTCATCCAGCCTGCTGTTGACTCGGAGAATCTTGCTTTTAAATAAGCTATCGAAATTAGGTTAATACACACACCTCGCACAATTCAATCACATTAGCAGTCCATTAGCTAATTGACAAGTGGCGGACGGGGCCGCCGGTGACTCTGCAGCCAGCGGGCTTTTACCAAGACAAATGGATTCCTTCACGGTGGATTTACCTGCCACTGGTTCAACTCCCAGCAAACATCTCTTCTCCTTCATCTTCCTCTGACAACAAGCCCTCCTCGCCACGCTGCAGCCACCGCTGTTTAAACACCGATTAACTTCCATTCAAAGGGAGACAAGCCATTGTCATTTCTTTCAAACAAACCAATAATGCATGGCGTCTTGCCCCGCTGCCCTCAACCGTGTTAAGCTCAGGAACATTCCTCCGAGTGGAGCAACTTAATCTTGGATAGCTGAGTAAATCACAGTGAGATGGAACTGTCGCATCACCTTCAAGGTTTCCTTCATTTAGTGGTACTTTGTTTGCTTATGTTGTATAATTAAGGAAAGTAATTAATTTTTTTTTTCATAAATTATAACTTCATCCTCACTTACAGAGCTTCTCATTTTTCCTAGGACTGTGTTCCAAATGAGAAAGACTCAGAGAGTAAGATATACAAGAGCGGTAAGTTATTCTATTGAGATAATACTGTTGAGTTTCTTCCAGCTTGTGTCTTCTTTTTTTCAAACAGGACATTTTGTCCCTTTACGTGGAGAAATTCTACTCTAACAGATTAAGGATTTCTGTCAGGCGCTGTGTTTAAATGGTTGTCCTTTTTTCCCTGTGCAGCTACCCGATGTCTGCAGAATGACTGCCTGCTGTCCTACCGCTTTCCAAGAGATCAGTGGGACTCAGCCCTGCAGTTTTTCCTCAAGAAGCAGGAGGAGTGATGGAGTTGAACTCTTGTGCTCCGAATTCAAAAAAAAGTTAAACAGTTGCAGAGGGTAATTTCTTGGTGACAGTCTTTTCATTGAGAGATTTTTCTTTAGACTTTGTCAAATGTAAATAGGTCGAAGCCTTATATGTTGCATCCATTTTGATTTCTTGGAAATCTTGTTGATGCAAAAGAGAGAATTTGCACAAAAACGTCTTGTTTTTTACAGTTTGAACACTTTACTATAGTCTGTTTATGGTTTACGTTGTTTTGCATTCATCTGTTTCCGTTGCACAGTTGATAGAAATAAAACATTTAACTTTACTGTAATATACAGGTTGCCAAGCATTCTCACCAGTACTGTCTGTTAATTTGTTGTATTTTGGGGGTTACTTATGCGTTAACTACTCCACTAATGTTTTTTTTTCCATCTATTACATTGTTATTGTTGACAGGAGGAACTTATAAGATGACAAGTGTGTTGTATAGGCATAAATACTGCCTACAGATACCAGTTACTTTCTATTCAACTAGTCGGTTTACGGCTTGAGTCGTTTCAATCTATTTTGTTTGTGCAATTCATAGAAATGGGATACATTTAGTTGTTTAGAATTTGCCAGTCATTTTCATTAGTACGGTTTCTGTTAATTTATTGGATGTAGACTCAGAATGGCTTGTTGTGTCATTTGAAAGTTGACGGTTCATTCGAGAGATCTGTGAGGTTTTTACAGTGTAATGACATTGTTTTTCTGCTTGTGGGAGCAATTTACAAGTTGGTATGTATGTAGTGTTAGTCTAAATAACTTATTTTTAAGTTATTTATGCACTATGTTAAAAAAATAGATATTTGCTCTTCAGACAATGCATTTACTGTTTGAACATTTCATTTGAATCCACCTCTTCCTGTTGTGCGGTTAGTTGGGGGAAAAACATTTTCTTATACTGTTATTTATAATTTGCCAATTACTTTCTGTACCGTTTCTGTTAATTTATTTGTGCTTTTGTATCACATGAACCTGAATGGTTTATATAGTCTTTATGTTGCCAGTCATGGTGTTATACAGAAAATATTTACGATTTATGTTTAATTTCATAATTTGTCATCATTGTTTTCATGTTGCTCAAGGAGTCATTTACAAGCTAATATATTTCAGTTAATAAAGTTATTGAAAATGCTATCTGTCCGCTTGTTTCTCTGATTTATTTTAAACACAAGGAAAGCATCCATAGATGAACACATGGATATGCACAGCTTTGCAAATGATGCACATCTGAAAGATTTATTTCATCTGACTTTGCCATTTGAAAGGGAGTATTTGAGTAAAGAGAAACTGATGTTTTTCTCAGATTTGAAATAAAAATGATTTTGGATAGACTAACCCTGATTTTCAGTCATAACTGCTGTGCGTCATGGTCTGGGTCCAGGTAATAACTTAATCAGTCCCTCAGTAAGTAGAATATGTGCTTGTGCACGACTACAAAAGACACTGGAATGAAGTGACTGTCATACACATAATGTTGATTTAACTTTTTTTTTTTTTTTTTATGCAGTAATCTCTTGTTTTTTTTTTTCCCAGAGCGGAATAAGTGTGCCAGAATATGTATTTGAGAAACGTAGGGATCTAAACATTCAAACTGAGCCTCTTATTTTCCCCCTGCTGTGAAAGTGGTACCATCTTCCAGCTCTTTCAAATTTGCTTTAAATCAGTAATGCTGAAATCTGGGGCCTGTTAAATGTTCAAATGATATATTGCTGAAACACATAGGCTATCTCAAAAGTTTATGGTTTGTATGTGGACTTTTTTTTTTTCTTCTATGTTATCTAAAATTTTACGAATGTGTATTTTCTTTGTAAGATGAGCTATTGCTGCATTGAAATCTTTGGCATATTTAGTCTAGTTCCCAATTTAGTGGAGGGGGAGCGGTTATTATTGTTTTGGTTTTTTTTTTTTTTTTTACTTTAAAAAACACACATTTTAATTTCAATGGGGCTCCTTTTCCCTGGCTGATAAAAGCCGATCCTCCCCAACAAATTGCTGAGGTGTAGTGTGTCAGTTCCCGGCTTGACCCGCCTGCTCTCCTGTCCAGCGGCTATTTGTCGCTCAGGATTCCTGCTGGAATGAAAATAAACTGAGGACACGCCGGGATGCGTCCGCGGGCTGCATGGGAGTCCGTCCCCTCGGTCAGCTCAGCTCAGCGCTGCGCTGCGCTCCGGCGCGCTTAGCTCAGAATCCACTCAGTGGATCCCTTACAGGTGATGCCAGATGCAGATAAGGGGCCGCCGCTGCCTGAACACCGTCTAGACTTGCAGTCCAATAATACAGGCCTCAACTCTTGTAGGTACTATTGCTGTTGTCCAAGTCGAAGCCATTGTGTCTTTAAATCACTCCTGCAAAGTTTGCTTTGAACCTGGCTGCAAAGGGCCGTCGTGTTAGAAAAGAGAGCCAACGTAAATATCAAAAAAAAAAAAAAAAACCATCAGCGACAGAGCAGCCGCAACCTATTGTGTCTGATTGGCTGACCCGTGACACGGGGGGGCAAAAGCTTAATAATATCTTGTCAGCGATCAGTCACTGATCCACTTGGCTCAGAAACCTTAAGCAGATTATATCGGATATAAAAATATGTCAAAGCCGAACCCGAAGCCAGCTTTGTTGCAGCCTTTTATATTCCCAGCTGCAAACTTTCCAATATTAATCTTATTAGGGGCTGGTGTACACATGGTTTTTTTTTGTTTTTTTTTTTTTTAGTTAACGTTTTCAGCCAACTTTTGTTGTTTTGAAATTAATTAGTTGATCTCCAGAATCCCTAAAAAAATAATATAAAAAAAATCTTTCTACTTTTGGAAACCTAACGAGGCCTCCATCCACGTCCGAATTTAAACAGGTCACGCGAGATTATTACCGGTTCTTTGATCGTTTTTGCATCTTCTAGCATTTCTCTCCAATCGTGGCCTACGTTTTGTAGACGTGCAGCATCATTCCCAGTTTTACTGATTTTTTTTTCTTAACACTTTTCTGAACAAACTCTTCAAACATTCGCAAATGTCGCTGTTCATAAATCAGACCAGCAATATCAAAAGGTAAGATCCTCTGACACGCACAGCTAATTAATTTTACCCCGTTTTCAACTAAAAAGCAACTTAGTGTCTTATTTGATCAATTGTTTCTGAAAGGAAAAACGTAGTTTGCTTTATAGGAATAACTATTATATATTATTATTTGTCCGTCTGTTTATTATCCTCACATATCACTGTTAGAACATTCACATATTATTTAGATCTTTTCTATGTTCACAATTCATAAAGACAATTCAGCTTTGATTTCTATTTATAACTCTTTTTAAAAATTATTTAGCTTTTTTAAAAAAAAAAAATGTTTGCGTTATTGGAGTAAACGGAACGTCTTAAGAATTCTTCAAAATCGGTTTTGTCTTTACAACTTATAACTTTGACATAATTTCAGCTAAAATCTGTCTTAATTTCACCAAAACACATCGGCAACAATCGTCGCTAAGGAACACCCTCACAACGGATGACGTCATCCCCATAACTTTTTAATTAAATTAATAAACCAAACTCTTCTTATTCCCGCAAGCTTCACTATTCATAGGCGATTTATATATCAAAACATTTACTTTTTTTGTTGTTTGTTTGTTTAGTTTGACCTGTTTTGTCCACTTTCCTTCAAGGAAAAAATATATATGTATATATTTTAACTTATTAATTGACAAATCGCTTATGCATGCAGTAAGCAATTGTTTTATTCATAAGATCAGTCACGTTTGCCTTCATAATAAATAATAATAACTTATTTTACTATAAGAAAGCTGAGAGGCAGCACCTCTTTCATCTGATCCAATAATTTACAACAGTCTAGTGAAACTTATCATGCACATCTACACAGGTTGCGTTTCTCTGACAAACATACTGGAATCGTTGACGTTCAGACGTCCAGCATGGGCTTTATGTGCTTGAATCCCATCACGTTCTTCCCAGTATATCCAGGTATAGCTATTGGCACGTACTTTTTTTTGTTTGTTTGTTTTCTTCTTTACAGGAGGAAAAGCCCTTCGTGTTCATCTACCGCTGTGTATCCAGGATGCAAGTCAGACCTCCAGTCCTCCCAGTTTGGACCCTGCAGCATTAATCCATCCATCCTGGTTCCGTTTAATGTTTGAATGGTGAGGCTTGAGAAGCTCGGGTGTTGGGGGGGGGGGGCGGGGAGGGGGGCACCAGCTGACCCCCCCCCCCCCCCCCCATGCACCACCACCACCACCACACCGACGCCTCCTCACGTGTCGACGGGACTCGGAACCATGCTGTTCGGTGTGTCCGGTAGTTGAGACGACAGGGACGTCACGTCGCTGCCCGAGGAGTTTCCCAAAGAGCCCGACTCCGAGAAAGAAACCTGCAGGGGAGAAACAGCCTGGATCAGTTCAAGAGAAAAATGATATCATATTGTGATGTTTATAATGAAGGTCAAACTTTATTTTTATTTATTTATTTATTTATTTATTTTTTTGGTCCGTTTCTCTTTTTCCTAAATTGCAAAGATTATCTACTAAAATCACAGCATGAGTTTTAGGCGTTTTTTTTTTCTTTTTCTTTTTAAATGCTGCAAAATCTGTCCCTGCTACAGTTTCTTCCTTCCTTTCTTTTCATGCCACATGCAGCTGTGTGTGTGTGTGTGTGTGTGTGTGTGTGTGTGTGTGTGTGTGTGTGTGTGTGTGTGTGTGTGTGTGTGTGTGTGTTGTTTGCATGCATTTTAAAACACTCTTAAGAACGCAAATGTACACCCACCAGTTGCTGGAAAGCGGGCTGGTCCAAGTCGGTCTGCAGGGCAAAGTCGCTGAGGCTTTTCCAGGGAGGCTGGTAGGTCTGCACCTCCACTGGATTCCCCTGCACGGCGTTGTCGTGCCGGATCGGACTCCCAGCCACCAGAGGAGTCCCTGTCAGGCCCTGCAGATTCTGGCAGGGAATTAAAAAAAAAAAAAATTGGTCATTAAGACATTAAGATCTTGCGCGTTTAATTCGAAATCTATCAAAAAAAAAAAAAAGGAATCTAAAATAATTAAATAAATAAATATCCTTGCAGAACAGAGCACTTTCATTAGGAAAGAAAGAACGCAAACATGCGTTCCATGAAAAAAAACACCCGAATTGTTTTTATTTAAAAAAATAAAATTCATTCACTATATTATTTATTCTTTATTATTAATTTATATGTCCCTTTATGTCTCCAAAATGTGTCTTAAGATGTTTTATCTAGGCCCTAATCAACATCATCATTATTGTTGTTGCAAACAAGACATGCAAACATTATCTGATCGTTTTCTAATTCTCCTCGTATCAAGAAATAGTCACAGCGTTGCTCTTTTCGATCAAGTTGTGAGAATCCAATAAAAACTGCCCTTCACGTACGGTTTTGTCGCTCTGCTGCTGCTGCTGGAGCTGCTTCATCAGAATGGACTTCTTCTTGTCCTTGCAGCGCTTGTTCTGGAACCAGACCCGGATCACCCTGGGGCTCAGGCCGGTCATCTCCACCAGCTGCTCCTTCATCAGGGCGTCCGGCCTCGGGTTGGCGTTGTAGCACGTCCGCAGCGTGTGCAGCTGCTTCTCGTTGAGCACCGTCCGGACTCGGGTGGTCTTCTCGGACTGCTTGTGGACGTGGTTCCGGTGGTGAGGCGGGTGCCGGACCGAAATGGAATCTAAAGGGAAAGACATTTAAAAAAAAAAAAATAATAATAATAATAATAATAATGTAAAACGAAATAATTTGAGCAGCAAATTTGGAATGTGTTGCAAAAAAATAAAAATTAAAAAAAAAAGAAAGAAAAAAAAAGAATTTGGATTAATACTAATAATCATCAGTAATAACTGCTGTATACCGGCAATGTGCAGCGGTCTGGTGTGAATGCTCCCGGGGCTCAGGGGGCTTCCTGCAGAGGACCTCTCCACCAACAAGCCGTGATCGGCCTGACACAGGAGCTCGTCGTCCCGCAGCGAGAACTCATCCCCCGGCAGGAGGTGTCGGCTGCACACCGAGCACCGAAAACACTCCATGTGATACACATTGCCTCGGGCCCTCATCACCAGGTCGCTGCTGCAGAAGCCCAAGTCACATTTTGCACATTTGATGCCAAACAATCTGAGAAAGAGACATAAAGACGTGGATTCGTTATTGAACAGCTCGACGCTTTTCTCAGCGTTGTGCAAAAGTGAGCACAATTACTGCAGCCTTATTGCGTGCTTCTCCCCTCTGTTGTTGTTGTTCTTATTATTATTATGCTTAATGCACAAACTTCCACTACCTTGCATAATCTCTTTTGCAGTAAGTCTTTCCGTCCCGGACGAAGCAAGTGCACGTCTCATCCAGATACTGGTTGCACTCTGCACACTTGAGGCAGGCTGCATGCCACTCCAGGTCCGGGGAAACTCTCAGGATGTACTGGTCGTGAATCTGACTTCCACAACCCACGCACATTGCGATTCCCGACTTCTCTACGAAAAGGAAAGACATTAACGTGAAGCTTTAATGAAATGCACGTTGGATCCACTGTGACATGTAGGAAACTAATGCGAAAACAAACGCGAACAATATCAGCTGTGGTGTTAGAGTGTTGTAGACGCAGAAGCTAAATATTATTGATCATATCATGCAAGGTTATTTCGCAGATTTTTTTTTTTTTTAATCCTCTATGAATAGTTACACAGCAATCCACGTGTTTTCCCCAAGTGTTCATTTCGCTCTATTTATAAAATAATAATAATAATAAAAAAGATCGAGAAATTACATGTCAAATGAGTTAAAATAGACATAAACGGTCAATGTTCCTCAAAATGAAAGTAGCCTATCTTACTTTTTGAACGATCCCCCATATCATCCAAGAAAGAAGTGTTGAGCAAGACGTCCACCATACAGGACAGAAAGTCGAGTTGACCGCCCACGGACGGAGGAGACCAGCGGCGGAGGAGCCCGACCGTCCCGTCCCTGGCTGCAGGATCAACTTGTATTCCTCCTCCGGGAGGTGGAGAGAAAACAAAAGACCATCAACCAGTGACGTGTGCAGGAACCTGGACCCGCGTAGGTCCGGGGAGAGGGGGCCATATGCAAATCTCCGCCTGGACCCCCCTGCTCGTTATGTGTGTGTGTTTTTTTGTTTTTTTTTTCTGTGGGCAGGCTTTGAGACAGTCTGTTTATGTTGCTCTCTGCTGGCAATGCTTGCAAAGTTGGAACGTGTTACTTAAAATACACTTTTTATACTATATCGGTTGGTGCCATATTTATTTTTGCTTTAACAGGCCACGCTTTGTTTACTGAAATTGCTCTATAATCTTCATCATTACCGGTTTATTTTTAACTATAGTTAACTATTGTTAACTATTGTTTTTGTTTCTTCTTTCACCTGTAGCCACCATATTGGTAAGAGTTAATAAAGTAAAAAGCATTTTACACCAAAACCATTTCTGAATGTAAATGTTTATTTTTCTTATTTGGCTCTGCTCATTCTCTACTTTTATATTTTAATCTTTTTTATTCTATTTTTAATTTTTTTTTACTTTGTTCTTTATTTTTGGTGAGTGTATAGCATATATTCAGTCACACCGCTGTGGGGCGACCTCTACTGGAAAAATGTTCACATTGCCGCAATTATAGAAAATCTACGTCTTAAAAATGTGAGTTTAAACACAAAGTCCACAGGATACTTGGTATAACCCTAACCCCTTTTACAATAAAAAACTTCCATTCATCCATCCATTCCATCCATCCATCCATCCATCCATCCATCCATCCATCCATTTTCTTAACACTCTTGTCCCTTAGTGGGGTCCGGAGAGTTGCTGGTTCCTCTCCAACTAATGTTCCGGGCAAGAGGCGGGTTCACCCTGGACAGGTCGCCAGTCCGTCGCAGCAATAAAAAAGTTAATGACTAAATTTGAAGTAATATTTTTTTTAAGCAATGAAACAGCAAAGTGAAATAATGTGAGATAGAGCTACACACATAATGCAGGCTATGCTCAAGTACATGTTGATCTTCAGAGGGGAAAAATGTTTGTTTTTTAGGTTGCACTGTTCTACAGTTCTATCTAATATATTTAGGTAGAATAAATATAGTCTATAAATATATTAAGATATTTATTAGAACTGATCAGAAAAAGAAACAGAGAAATGCTTTTGTTTTAAATAGTAAAATATAAAATACATTAAATAGTATAACAGTTAACTTTTTTTTATAAATAATTACTTGCTTGCACAGTACTGTCCAGTTTATATATATATATATATATATATATATATATATATATATATATATATATATATATATATATATATATATATATATATATATATTCAAAATTTATAGAAATTGAAAAAATTAAATATACATATATTAAAATAATATTAATAATATTAATAATAACAACAACATAATAATAATAATACATATTATTTTAAATTATTATTATTTAAAATGTATATAAGTTTAAAAATTTCTTTAAATATAGAAAGGAATTTTTTATTTTATAGAAAAATAAAAAATAAAATTTTACAGTTATGAGGCGACAGGGAGAAATGCAACCAAGCTCTCCTCGGGATTCTATCGCGAGATTTCCCTACAAATGTCCTTGGATAAAGTCCACTAGCAGATATCCCTCCGCTGCAGCTAGACGAAATATTAGGTGTCCATTATGAACAGAGTTTTAAACAAATCATCTCTGAAGAATCTGGTAAGAGTTTAACTGATCTGTTACAGCCAATCCGTTGCTCCGTTTTAGGTGTTTAAGGTTCCCGAAGCTATGCACATCTAACTTGTTTTTGTTGTTGATGCTAACTGGTTAGCTCATTCAGTTGGACTCATTGAGGATTTACTTTATTCTAAATATGCATCGGGTTACTTCTAATGTTGTATCAATTACTATGCATGTTTGACAATAGCTGAAACTTACGGTTTTTGTTTCAGTCAGTTTTCTTTTTGTGTTTGCATCGCTAGCTTAGCGCTTAGCTCGTAATGTTAGTTACGAAACTGCAACTTTGTCAATGACAGCCATACTATTATGAAATATATATATTTTTAGGTTAATATTAACCACTGTTATACATTATATTTTACTTTCTCTTTAAGTCGTCTCTAGAATTGCTACCTTAGCAAGTTTATGTAAACAAAACAGCCTTAATTTTTACATTAACGTCATGCTAATCTAAATATTTAAGCTGATTGAAACTATAAGGTTCCTCTAAAATTCTCTATTATTATTAAAATGTTGAAATGCTCTCTTTGTTTTTCATTGTTCTGCTGAATAAAATGTACCTTAATTTGAAGCTGTTACTAGACGGTTTCTAACTTTATTAGCATTTAAATAAGAGAGAAAAAAAAACTGCATCTGCCTTTTGTTTTTCTTTGCTGAATGTCCTTTCATATCATGTGTCACATCCATCATGTCTACATTCAGCTGGTATTATCCTGTCTTGCTGTGACACAGCTGGATGTGGCTTGTCTAGAGGTTGTTTGCCTGCCATCATAATCTCCCATGTTGACTCTCCCCACACCAGTTTGCACAGCCTCGTTTCCACAAAATGGCATGTGCTGGTAAAGGATTTCAGTGGTGTGATAAATTTGAGTAAATGGAACACAGTTTTACATTATTTACACACAAATACTAAAATGGTTACCATGCTCAAACTGCTTTTTATTTGAAACAAGTTCATAAGTCCAAGAGTTATTACTGATGCTGCAAAAATAATAAGACAATCTCGAATGTGCCATCCTTTCTGAATCTTAATTCTAGGCCTTTTAAAGGCAGGCATGGCTGTGTTTGAATACCAGACTGGTATTGAAGAGCTGACAGGTGCCCTCCTGTCCCCGATCTCCCTCCCACCTGTCGGCTCTGTTCATTCACTGCCTGCGTCCGCACATGGTGACCGATCTGTATTTCCCAACAGACTGCCTCATTCAGAGGTTTCAGAGCACCTTGGTCGTCGCAGAACACAACAATGACAAGCTGACCCCCATTACTCTCAACACCATCACTGCTGCCGGTAAGCTGGGCGGAGATGTGTCCTGTCTGGTTGCAGGAACGAACTGTGCAAAGGTAAGAAGTATTTCTGCTGCTAAATGGTCTATTACTAAAACTATATATGCACAGCAATTTGTCATAAACAAAACTTGCTCTGAAACGGGTTTATTCATGATCCACACCGTTCAAAGCATCAAGTCCGCGTCTGTTAATTTTGTTGGCCATTAAGTATGAATAATAATGCAATGCAAGCCCTTGATTGTCATCATTTTCCTTTCTTTTGAGGTTGTGGAGGAGATCAGTAAAGTGCAGGGTGTGAAGAAGATTCTGGTGGCTCAGCATGATTCTTACAAAGGCGCCTTGCCAGGTATGTTGTTCATAACACATTTATTGAACAAGAAGTTCCTTTTATAATGTTGGTATTTAAATAATTTTTCAATATTGGTACACTTTCAAAGCTAGGACATCATTCAAGTTACCATGAAATCTCTTTTTTCAAACTAAGCACAAAGAGCTTGTTGTTGGATACCTTGGCCAGTGATTTATAGTTGAATATTTATCATTACACTGCAGTCTGAGGTTGAATTTTAATATGATCATATGGTTTTCTGTTGGTTTGCAGAGGAGTTGACTCCCCTTATCTTGGAAACACAAAAGCAGTTCAACTTTACTCATATCTGTGCTGGTGCATCTGCTTTTGGAAAGGTAAAATTCCGCTACATCCAGGATTCTTTGCCTCCGTTTCTGATCAGTCTTGTATGAGTAATAACCCTACTTTCTTTGCTTCATTCAATAGAATCTGCTTCCCAGAGTTGCTGCCAAGTTGGATGTTGCCCCAGTTTCAGATATTATTGAAATCAAATCTCCAGATACTTTTGTCAGAACTATTTATGCAGGTATGACAACCTTTACTAAACCACTGCAAATTATTATTCTGAATCAAATTTCTTTTTAAATTATAATTTTTTTGACCTTTTTTTATTGATTTAGCTTCGCTTTGTGGTTTAATTCTGAAGTGAAACATATCTCGGTACAGGAAACGCCCTCAGCACGGTGAAATGCAACGAGGCGGTCAAGGTCTTCACTGTCCGAGGGACGGCGTTCGAAGCCGCCTCGGCAGAGGGAGGAAGTGCTGCATCAGAAGAAGGTGTTACAGATTCAGCCTTCCGTGTTTGAGTACAGCCTTTAAAAGAAAGCAAAGCAAGCTGTGTCAAAGTCCTGCCTCGCTCTTACCGATTGTCGCCGATCTGATTTGCAGTCGCTTCTACTCCTCCCGCTGGAGTTTCCGAGTGGCTCGAGCAAAATTTGACAAAGAGCGACCGTCCCGAACTGACGAGTGCAAAGGTTGTGGTGTCAGGAGGTATGAACCCACCGCCCGTCTCTGACTCAAGATCTCAAAATGAATTTATCACTGTTAATAATGGGCAGCACAAAAAAAAAAAGAAGTCCCCATGCAGCTAATGTCAAGCTGTCATTTTTCCAGGAAGAGGCTTGAAGAGCGGAGAGAATTTCAAACTGCTTTACGACCTTGCTGACAAATTGAACGCTGCTGGTACGATGAGAAATATGAGGATTTGTTTGTTATGATTGTGCCGATTGATTAAAATGTAAATCTGTGTTGTTTTTTTTTAATTGCAGTCGGTGCATCCAGAGCTGCAGTGGATGCTGGGTTCGTCCCTAATGACATGCAAGTTGGACAGACTGGCAAGATCGTAGCGCCCGTATGTTCAACCTTACATCAGTTGAATGTTTGTGGGAAACACTTGATCAACAAATGAAGGGAGCGTTAGGAAATTGACTAACTTGTGGTTGAAGAGATGAAGCTGTTTTCATCTCTGAAAGATCTTAAGCTCAGCTGCAGCATTAATGTTGTACACTTTACTGTGAGAATCGTCTGCTATCCTCTACACAACAATTCAGTGATACGGCGATGGCTGCTCCTTTCGAAAAGCTTAACTTCCTATTATGATTCAGCCAGGATACCCAGCTGTGATTATCCACACATTAGGCTCCTTTGAAATGTGCCTGCTGGCACATTTAGCGGGCCTAAGTGATTTAGCTGATCCATTAGAGCAGAATGGAGTGGATGTCTGACCAGAGCCTCAGATGTGTCGTTTTCATTTTTTTTTTTTTTTTTTCCCAGTTTGCATTAGATCACTCATGGGTACTATACTTCCTCTGAATCCTCAGTTGGAACATTCACTGCATAGTTCAGGTTCAGGTTTCTGACACTTTTTATGAAAAAAAAAATATGTTAAAAGTGTGTAAATAAATTTGTAAAGTTTTGCTTTTTAACTTCAGAGTATTCATTTCATTTTGGTGTTCCAAAAAAATCCCTTGAAAGTAAATGAAAAATGTTGTTGAAGATTAGGATGATATAATTTGTAATTCACATTGTTCACTACTCTTCAGTATAGGACACACAGTTTAAGAGAATGACAAAATACAGTGCGAGTGGGAAATATTGGTCACCAAGTCTCTGGTGACCAATATTTCCCTTGGTGACCAATCTTTGTTGTCAGACGCTGCCAATATTTAGCTTTGCAAAGCAAGTCTTGCTCACTGCAAAGTACCTTTGAGAATATGTCATGATGCTGTGGGATCCTTTCTAAAGGCTCTGGAAATTATAGTGATTAACGTCAGAGATTATTTGATACACCGGAATGTCTTAAAGAATAAAATCTGGTCAATTGAAACAAAGGTTGTTAGTAAAATTATCCTGTTGAAAGTCCCACTAAGTCAAATCAACACAAAACTCTGGATTATATCTCTTGATTTGTGATACTTCTCTCTGTATGTAAAATATAAAAGACCACCAGGTGCTGTTTTTTTTTCCCCTAAGCAAAGTGTGGTTGTATAGCATCGATGGGCATCATTATTTGTGCAACCAATGAGTTGGTAAATACTGCTGCAAAGAAAAATGCATTGGTTTTCCATCTTTTATTTCCACACATCAACGACTTTATCTGTGGTAGTGAAAAACTTTGCTGGAGGTTTCATTAAACATCTGACCTTTGTTTTCCATGGCGGTTCATCTGTGTTTAGTCACGACTAACCGCTATTCATGTTTCATTTCTTAGGAGCTGTACATTGCAGTTGGAATCTCTGGAGCGATCCAACACCTGGCTGGAATGAAAGACAGCAAGGTGAAGTTGGAGAACAAAACAAACATTTTATTTCGTATAAATCCATTTTTCTGCTTTCCTGTGCCTTCATGCCTCATTTAGTTAAGCCAGTAATAGTTGTGTTTTACACAGATTTCAGGCATTTCTAATATATTACTTTTTTCCCCTTTTTAGACCATTGTTGCCATCAACAAAGACCCCGAAGCTCCCATTTTCCAGGTGGCTGACTATGGCCTTGTGGCGGATCTTTTTAAGGTGAGCGTCTATGAGCAAAACAAACTCGTTTTAAGGTCTGACAAACCCAGCGTTTTATTAGCTTTTAGTCCAGAATAACAGTCGGAATATAACGTTTGTTTCCTAACTTATAAATTTTGCAGGATGCCTTATTCCACCTAATGGAAATGTGCAACTGCTGAATTATTAAGCTCTTGAATTAATCTAAGGAGGGTTCTGGCCGGTGCGTGCTGCCATGAGGAGACCACATTAGCATCTCAGGAGATATCAAAACTGATCAATAGCCGGATAAGAGTTGGCCTCGGTTGGCGTTCTGAGCTTCGACTTGCCAGACCTCTTATACGCTCAGTTGCGTTCTTGTGTCAAGTTGGTGCTCGGGGATATCGAGCCAGGCGCGTTGGCATGACTAACACTGGAGTCCAGTGCCGTCTGTGAAAGGCTAGCAGGTTATATTTTCATGTGTGTCCTGTTGGTCATGTTTTATTTAGCCCCGCAGTAGTGGCTGAACAGCCCAGGTGTCCTGACAAACTCTGTAGGAGTGATTAGGAATAAGCTGGTGGCAGCAGAGTTGTGACCTGCTGGGTGAGATCATCTTACATGTGATCACTCCTCAGATAACTGATTAAAATGGATGGGCTCTCTACTTTTTTCCTAAATGGACATCGATACCCTGCAGGAACTCGGGCAGTGACTGATGATTCTCCTCGGACGCCGCTCGAGTCAAATGCGGAGGCATGTGAATAAATTAGCATGCATATTCGTCTGAAGCAGGCGCTCGAGTCTGCAGCATCATGCCAAAAGGATTCGTACCTTCTTAAGCTTCTCTGCATTTTGTGACATTGCAACCACAAACTGCAGGATCACGTTGAGATTTCATTGGACGTGTCAAGACAAAGTAGTGCATTATTTTCGGGGGGGTAAGGGGGGGGATGAAAAGTTGATAAAGTAGTTTTATTTATTAGCTTTTTTTTTTCCTCCAGCCTCTTTTCCTCTGATACCCCATAAATTAAATGCACTGCAATAAACTCCACTCAGAAGTCGCATAGATACTAGAGTTCATGATTTAGAATTTTAATCTCTTCTTTGAAGGCCTAAAAGATTTATTAGAGAACATTGATGAACATTATTGAAGTGATGCCGCTGATAACGACACAAAAGTAATTTCATCCGTTTTTCTTTGAAGGCTGTTCCTGAGATGACAGAAGCTCTGAGCAAGTGAGGGGAAATCGAACCAGCGCTTCGTCGCACAGATGGAATAAATGAGAGAGCAATCATAGGAAACAGTCACTGCCTTAACACGTTGAATCTGTATGTTGGTGTTCTATAAAATCTCTTCATTCTTTTAAATTCCAGTTTTTGACATAGACTGCAGGTATCAGATGGTTAATGGATAACCTCTGCTTGCATCTTTTTGCTTTCTGTAGTACACGTGAATTGTATTTAAAGTCTTGGAACAGTACTTTGGGATGTCTGAATTTTACATGCAAGATCTCTCAAAGGAAATGTACAGTTAGTAAAGAGATGCTTTTTGAAAAGCAGTGTATTAAACATACAGCTCAAAACGTCTATGAATTTGCCTTTTTTTATTTTTATTAAGTTGCAGCATTGCTTTACCTAGATCAGAGAAATGTTTAAAAAGTTTCCAATGTGGTCAAAAATCCTAAAGGTTCATGCTATCAAATTTTTTTTTGCACTATATTTAAACTTCTCACATTTCTTGCTCTTGTGAGACAGTCCTGTCCATTTGTGAGTATGACACAAAAGTATGTAAAACAAACAAAAACATTTATTTAAGCTTACATAAAACCTGAATGGTTTTAAATACCTTAATGTGGTTTTGAAAAATCTTGAATAATCTTATTAAACTGGGGTCGGACAGTTTCCAGTCATGGCACCTGGAGTAATTACAAATCTGACATTTTAAAAGTCCAAAGATAAAATTCCTTTAACTCTGACTGTAGATAAAAATGTAGAAAGTCAAAGAATAGAAGTTGAGTTGATATTTTGCCCTGCAGGCGTCCATCGAGAATGACTGTTAATGATTTTGAGATTCTGACTTAGACACTGCTGCCTGTTTCCAGGTGATGTAATGAGACGAGATTATTTGGAGAGCTCTAAAGTGTAAGAACAATAAGGTTAAGCCCTCAGCACCATCATCTTCCCCATTTCATTTTCTAAAAATAAACTCAAAAAGAACATTAAAAGCAAACTTGTCTGCACAGGCTTTTTTTTTTGTAATGATAGACCTTGTTCACACTGCTGGTTTGTGTTAGAAAAGTAAGAAATTGTCAATTCCTGAAAAGTGTAGCCTGATTAATAATCTGTCTATATTTTATCAGAGCCCCCTGTGGTGAGTTCATCCTCTTATGTCCCAGCAATATAAAGAGGATTAAAGGCAGAGTTCATGTGCCAGTGACTTGTCAGGGTAATTTTTTGGGGGGATTTTTTGCATTTGATCTGACAAGTATGCCTTGGTAGCTTGTCTGTGAAGTTCCTACGCTTCTGACAGGCGGTTGACTGAAGTCTCCACTGATCCCATCATCCTGTACTTCTCCTCAATCAGAGGCTCGTTACCCTGCAGGTGGATAACAGGCTTGCTGTGAAGTCCGATCCGGCTCTCTTGGTTCCTCTTGTTATAAATGTTCAGTCTGCGCTCCAGCTCTGGGCTGGTTTTGGTGGAACCGGTCGGACTGGGCGGTTTCAGATTAACGGGGTCCAAGCCCTTCTGAGTGAGACAGGAGTCCTCAGAAAGCGAGTAGAGCAGCTCCTGCACCACGGCGCTGGGGCTCCCCCGCGGCTGGGGGCCCAGGGCCAGCGGGCTGCTGTACGGTGGCGGGTAGCAGCGCTGGTCGCTGTAGTCCATGGATGTGGAGGCCTCGCGCACCGTGGAGCTGCAGTCCATGCTGGAGCCCAGCGTGTGGCTGCTGATGCTGTGCTGACGGGCGCTGAAGCTGCTGCGGGACAAGGCGGTCGTGGACGCCTCGCTCACGGAGCTGCTGGTGCGCTGCAGTCGGCTGGACGGCGCCGCGTCGGCGCTCACTAAGGTAGAGGGAAGCTGGCTGGGGTTGTTGGGCAGATGGACATCTATCGCTGCCGTTGTGATGACACGGGCTGGGTCTGGGATCCCCATATCTGCAACATATATATATATATATATTTAAAATAAAACAACCTTGGAATAAAGTCATCTTGCAGAACATTTGTATACCTTTGAACTTTGTCATCTTTTGTCACATTACACCAACAAACTTCCATGTATTGGGACTTTTGTATGACTCACAAAACTAAACGAGGGCTTAATTGTGAAGCGAAAGAACAGGAAAAAATGTCAAAAATCTTCACAAATGTAAAGACTTAGTCTGGTGTAGCTTTATATTCACCCCACTTTACTTGGATGCTGCTAAATAAATCGCAGTGGAACCTGTTGCCTTTAAAAGTAACCTAAATTAGTAAAATAGGCTCCACTTGTGTATGATTTAATCAAAACATGAGTAGAGTTGTTCTATGAAGACCTCAGGGGTTTGTTAGAGTACATTAGTGACTGAACAGGGATCCGACTAAAGAGGAAAGTGGAAGAAGATGCTTTAGTCAAATTTGACAAGAACTGAACTTTTTGGACCAACGTGCAGAACAGTGAATATCACACTTAACACTAATTCCCACCCTAAAACATGGTAGTGGCAGCCTCATGCTGTGGGGATGCCTTTATTAACCAGGGACTTTAAAAACGATCAGATTGACTGGATAGTACGCAGAGCTAAATCCTGGACAGAGACCTATAAGAAACTGCAAAAGTTCTTCCAGCGGAATAACGGCCCTAAACCACAGAGGTAGTTTAGGGTCGCCATCTATTCGCACGTCTGCGAATAGAAGCTTTTCTGTCTGATATTCCTAAGACGGTTGGACAAAAGTCTGAGCTGTTTTCCTTTTTAACAATTATGGACTACTTGTTGTTGCGCTATCCATCGGAACCCCGGTTTTGCGTACCAGCAGTTGCAATATGACAAAATATGGAAAAACTTCAAAGAGAACAAACGGCCTACAAAAATCACAGTTTTGGTTTGCTGATACTCACCGCTGCTTGGCTCGCTGTAGTACTGGCTGATGTAGTTGTTCATGTCATCCTGACCATGATGATCTGAAAATAATAATAATAAAAAAAGGATTAAACTCATCCCAGTGTAAATATAGTGTACACTACAGTAGTTACAAATTAACGGTAAAACGCAAAATCAGTGTAATTACATAGAAAGAAGAAAGTTATTCCCCAAAATCCTCATTTATGATAATACATCCTCTGAGGATTATTAAAATGGAGCTACGGTAACAAATAAGTAGTAAATGATAAATAAAATGCATGAGTAAATATGTGTAACAGTAAACAATCGTTAGATGTTTAATATTAACGATATCTACATCTTTCTGTGTAATAACTAGTTAATTATATGTTTTATGCAAGTTTTTACAGGTGACCCCAAGGAATATTTGCTTACTGATAATGAAGGCTTTTCTTTTGTTTATTTTGATATATTAAGCAAATAAACTTAAACCAGATTCAAAACAACTAAATATCAAAAGCAAACTCTATTACATTGTAATGAATGGCTCACTATGCAGTTGCATGGTATAATAAAGTGACATTAAATTATGTTTAAAAATATTGAAGTTTTTAAACATAATTTAATGATTCATTTCTGTTGCAGACAAATTTAAATGTAAAAACATGTGAAATCAAATTAAATTCTTCAACAACAAAAAAAAAAACAATAAGTAAATGATATAAATTCCTAAACATTTCTAATCCAGTTAGATAAAAATGATGTTTTCAGATAAATTTGTCACACATTTGCATTTTCCAAATATACACTTTTGGAAACGTCTCTGTGCGTAACTGTTGATATGCCCGACTCCACAGCGTATTGATTTATGCTGGTGGGGCGGGGGGTTATTTTTATGAGTCTGTCCTCATTGTTCAGTCCAAACAGCGACAGACACCATTCCCCAAAATGATCAATACCACTTGAGTGTGAGACTTTCAAGCCCAGCTGAAACGCAGTCGGACTTCAAACATGGCGTCTGTTTCACGCCGTGATTTATAACACCGATAAAGAAAATGCTTCGGTGTTGTGAGCCCCTGACATCACCTGTACAGACAGAGCTCTGTGTCCTCTGAGTTATGAGCCGTCTCCGGGTGAGAGGTTTATAGTCCAGGCTCTGGCTCACTATCTGATGTATAGTGCAGGCGTGGCACCAGAATTTTGATGAGGAAGGTGAGAAGATTTATTCTGAGAGCACCAACACCCCTTACACCGTCTGATGAATGTTTATTCTGTGGAGGATAAAGGAAGTCGTGCTACATTTTCTGCAAATTCTTGTCTCCGTTTGCTAATTTTGTTGCCTCCAGCAAGCCAAATTGTCAAATATTCATTTTAAAGTCAACTAGACAAATTGTTAAACTATATGTTGGACAATATGCCAGAGGCAGTGCTAATATCAGTTTTGCACTTTTATGGCATCTTAAGTTTTTAACATTGCTCAAATCTGAGCTGTACAAAAGTGTCCAAAAAAAAAAAAAAATTACACAATAGATTCCATAACGCTGTTTTATATCAAATAAAGCACAAACAGAAAAGTTGTGGGAGGAAAAATAAGAACATTCTTCAAGCTTCCTTAGGATTTAGGAGGAGCAGTAGCAGCTTAACGCTGGTGTTTAAATAACTAATTAACGGATGATTAGCGGTGTGACCACACCGATGAGAGCAGGAGCAACGACTTTAAGACAGTTCAACAAACTGAACATTAGAAACATTTAACAGAGCGGTGAATATTTTCAGGAGTTGACATCCTTGAAAGTTCTGAACATGCACCTCTGAGAAAAAGTAAAAAAAAAAGAGATTATTTTCAGATTCCACTTTCAGAGTTAGCATGTTAAATGTTACAGTTCATTACTGTACAATTAGATAAAGAAACCAGAAGTATCTGCTATGAAGGCTCACTGCTAACGGTATCTCAACAACAAGACTTTGAATCATAGTGCATAATCAAGGTTTTTTTCACACCTACTTTTCAATTTTGCCCTTACGTAATGACAGTTTTGAATGTGCTGTGCTTTTTTTTTTTTTTTTTTTCTTTGGACAACTGAGATTAGTTTGAAATAATTCCGGAAATAGATAAGGCCAGATCACGATCATTGTGTCCTGACATATAAAACACAAAGTAATATTTTTATTGTCAGAATCAGGAAGAAGGCTTGGAGGGAAAAACGTCTTCTAAAAGACCTCCAGAAAGCCCAAGAGAGCTATTGTTCATGTCCACTTTAAAAGATTTAAAAGGTCCATCGGTTTGGAAGGAACATTTGCAGAAACAAATGGTGACTTGGATGTATCCTAGGGTGATCTAACTTAGTTCTTTTTGTTTTTTTTTTTTTTTGCTTTATGGCTTTCAGTTGTTAACACAGTTTATATGCTTGTCTATCTTTATAAGGACACGCCACATTTATTGCCACAGATTGTATCACAAAATCTTCCCCGCATTTTTTTCCACCATTTTTTTCCCGCAGCGGACAGTTTTAAAGGTTCTGATTTATTTAAGAACAAAAGAATGGCAAACAAATCAGAAAGAAGTGAATCTTTCTAATGTTCCAAATAAGTTGTTTGCAACCCTTTTTATTGTAATATTTTTTTTTTGCTGCTTGTTTACTGCCCATCCCAAACTTTACAATTAAACCTTCAGCTCCTTTCAAGATATTCTATTTCTCCACCATCTGTTAGTGGAAGACCTCTTTCCTCATCCTTTTAGTTCTCAGTAATAAACCACAGCTGGATGTTTTGGGCGGGTTACCTGCAGCCCCTCGAGGTTCCCTAACTTTGACTGGTCTGTGATGGTCAGAGGCCCCCGCTGCCAACCCATCCACCTCCTGGAAGCTGCTGCTCTGTTTCCCCCACATATGGTGGATCTGCATGGCGGCTTCACGCTCTGCTACCAGGTCCAGATCCTGCTGGGCCAGGTGGGCCCTCAGCTGTCTGATTTCAAACTGGACGGAAGAAAATCGGAGGAAAAAAAGAGAACATATGAGGAATTTCAGTAAATCGTGATACAGTGATAACTGATGTTTTTCAGTTCAAATAATGTATTTACAGTGCTGTGAGAGAGACTTTGACTTCTTACAGAAATCCTTATTTTTTTTTCTCTTGGTTTGTTGATTTACATAGATGTTTTTCATTACACTAATTTTTATATTTGGCTTTGTTAGCTTTGTCTTGTATCAAAACATGTTTGATTTGTCTGAAACATTTAAGAGTGACAAAAAAAAAAGAAAGAAATCTGCATGGAAGTACGATAAATACTTTCTAAAATGAAGGTTATATTATTTGCAGACTTTCCAAATGTGAAAAAAAGTATAAAATATAGAGCACCTTCAAACAGATGTCATGACCATAGTGTAATTTTTTTTGTTTGTTTTGAATACATACATTTTGCCTGGCGGTGTAAGAGTTTTTCTCATGTGGCATTTTGCTGCCCTCTGCTGGTTCCACGCTGCTACAAACCACCATAAGAGAGAAGAACTAAGTGAGAACTTACAGCTTGTTCTTGGCAGATCTGGGTTAGCCGATCAAGCTGCTCCTCCCGCACTGCTTTGGCCTTCTCGTACTGCTGGATCTCCAGCTCCATTTCCACCTTCACTTGCAGAACATATGCTGGAAAACAAAACAGACTGATCTAAATTTTTAACTGAATCTGTGTAATGTTTAGTTAGAAGGAAACTTTCCAGAGAAAGTTGCAGTTACATTTATGGACATACTGCAAATGTTGGAGGAGACAAAACTCTGCTTATACACAAAACCAATATAAAGCACGGGAAAACTACCTCTAAGACATTGTCATAAGTCTCTAAACGCTTTCAAAAGTGGAGATGTAAATCTGGGGTTTGAAAGCTCTGTAAGGTTTATTAACAAAGAAACAGAGTATAAGATGCAAATAACGAGCCAACAGACAAGAAAGCCATCTTCAGTTTTTTACACCGCTGAATCCATCCTAAGTAGTGGGACAGGTTGTTTTACATTTGAGAAAATGTTACAACCAAAATGCTGTAGATGCACATCTGATTGATTAATGCTGTGGCTGAGATTAATAAGCAGACTTTATGCAACCAGTCATATCTGTTTTGTTCTGCATGTTTTAGGCGTGTTTAACTTTATAGGCAACCTTAATATTACATGTGACAAACAAATATTACACACAATTAATAATAAAGTCGATAATAGAACTTTTTTTTTCTCATTGGTATTGCACCAAGCCTAAAATGAGCCTGATGTTTATGTAGTTCTAGATTAGTCTTATATTTGACAAATTTAACTTTCACAGCTTGTAGAATTTTCTGGAATTTTACCCGGTGGCGTTTTAACTAAAACTCTGAGGTGTGAGACATTTAACTGAAGTCCTACAAGGGGTTTTAATGTTTTTAAACTCTCTTTGTCTTTCTAACTGTTTATTCACTGCCACATGCTGTTTTTATTTTAATTATGTAAAGCACTTTGAAATGCCTTGCTGCTGAATGTGCTATACAAATAAAATTTGATTGATTGACTAAAATATGTCAATACTGAGGGCTTCATTTCATTTTTTTTTTCATGCACTTTTTGTGGCATGTAATAAATGCTTTTGATTTTGGGAGTAAAAATAGTGCTTTAGAATAGCCTTAAAATTTTAATAGATTAATTTAAAATAACAGCAATAAATAAGGTTTAAGTGGCAGCCATAGTATCCAGGCCACCAGGTGGCGCCCTTACGCTGCCAAACACTTGATCTGATGTTTGTTATAAGAATGAACATAATTTAAAAATTTGCTCCTACAGTCTCTGAATGGCAAATTTAGTATAGTCAAAAAATTGTTTATATTTTCAATAATAAATGTTTTGTTAAAGTATCATTATCATCATTCAATGGAAACTGTTCATACCTTGAAGGTATATTAACAGTCATTATTAAGTGCAAAATAAGTGATGCTCAGGGCGCCATACAATATTTATTTTAACTCATCTTGCATTTCAATAAAAAACTACATGATGGAGCAACGTGTTTAGTTCTGTATCATCAATGAGCTTTTTGGAGCTTCACATGTGACTTTTGATAAATGACGCCTTGCCCATTATAAGGAAAAGCTAAAACAAACAAATATATTTCAAGACTCAACACAGCGAGTGCGGCGCATTATCCGTCTGTGTGAAGAGAGGACAAAGGGGACATCGACCCTTCCTGGCTCACCGTCAATGATTCTCTTAACCCTCCAGATGCGCAGCGAGATAATGAGGCCGATGGCGTCCCAGGGGCTGCTGGGGCCGTTGGCCACTGTGGAGGCCACCATGGGGGCCAAAGAGAGAACGATGACAGCTCCATCAAACACCTGCAACAAATAAAAAGAGAGGCAACCCTTGAGTCATAACACCTGCAGAAAAAGAAGCCATCGATTTACTTCTCGTGGGACACATAAGAGCTCACCTCTACTTTGTTCTCAATGTAGTCCCATATCCCCAGCACCACAATCCTGAACACCGTCTGAGAGCAGCAACGAGACAGAAACATGTGGAGTAACTGTAGATATTAAACCCCACACTAAGCACAGTTTAATTAATGCATTTTCTTAGTTTCACGTAACACAAGCAAAGCTATAGTATTTCAGGTTTACTGCAGCTTTGCTCCTTTTCTGCAACCTGAAAAGCCCTTTTAAAAGTTTACATTTGAGCAGCATGAACTTCCCTTTGTGCCAAAATTATAAGAAAGCCCTGACTGTTTACATTAATTGGGAACCTGGCAAAACATGTGTCAGTGTTTTTATAACTTTAACATGAACTGCAGCTATAACAGAACTGTTTAAATAATATCAATCCCTGTCTGTCATTGTCCGCATACCTCAGTGTGTCTGTTCTTCTTGAGCTCATACTCCTGTCATCACGCTGCCTTGTCTGCCCAGTAACCGTGGCATTTTGACTGCAGATGCATACATACAGTACTTTGCATGCCCCCTTGGACTTTTTCGCAGTTTGTCATGTTACAAGTATAAACTTTAAGGAGATGTGTTGGAATTTTATCAGATCAACACGAGGCGATGGATATTTGTCAAGTGGAAGGAAAATAATACTGTAGTTTTGAGTTTATGTTTTTGCAAATTAAGATCTGGAAATTACAGCATACTTCGCATATTCCCCACTTAGTTCACCATATATGGCAAATGGAGAAAAGATAGATTTACTCTGATAGAAGGAAGGTACTTCACCTATATCCTCCCCTACATCTCTCCACATAAGTTCTGAGGCATGTTGAGTGTGTTGCAACGTGCAATGGAGGAAATGAGAGCTCACTAACGCCAAATGTGTATACCAATGTGTGCTGATGTTGACAGGAATGCAGAAATATGCAAGAAAAGCTTTTCAGGTACCAACTTTTCCAGGACCTTTATTCTGTGGGTAGTTTTTGTGCAGACGTTCTAAGCACTAGTTTGTGTTTATCTAACACAAAAAACAAATGAAAAAGACATGAATATATGCTGCTGTACAACGTGGCTGTCATTATAGACGTGAGCCAACATCACACCGACAAAAAAGCTTAGCACGGACATGCAACCACGTCTTCAGCACTTTAATTTTAACAATTCAAAACAGTTGCGCATCTGTAGCTGACGCTATTTTAATATCACCATTTTACAGTAAAAACAATGTATTCAGTTTCACTAAAAGAAATGTAACAGATTTTTTTCGATTTCACTCTTCTTTCAGTGAATATGGTCTACGGAATACGGTGTAAGTCACGCAAATGAAACTGACAACATTCAGCTTACAGGTAAAAACTAACAGTGATGACAGCAACTTAAACCGAACCAGACAAGTGTTTGCTACATCCTTTGTAAATGAAGAGAGTTCACACGCAGACATATGGGACCTTACAGCAGAAGCCAAAGCTTTGAAAGTGTAAGAAATGAAAAATGAATGTGTGTAAAGAAAGAGATAATCAATGAAGAACATCTGAGGTGGTGGAAAGGAGTGGCACAGAAAGCTCCATCTGCACTTTAAACCGTCTTTGCTGCGGATCAATCAAATAACCTGTGCAACAAGCAGAGACATGAGCGCTTTGGAAATTCAGTCTTTATGCAATTTTTTTTATATCAGATCAGAGTACCAAAATGTGTTTGTACAGTGACTAAAGGTGCTGGGCATTTCAAAGCTGTTCCCAGTATTGTGCTGAGAACCTGCTGGTGCATTTCATTGGAGCAAGATACTGCACAGTACAGCATTAATCGTCAGGTCGCTGCATTGGCTGTAAGTGAGACTGCTATTGTGTTGAGCAGGAGAGGACTCACCTCGGTGAAGAACACAGAGAGGATAGCCAGGCTGATCCAGTGGATGACGCTGGCAAACTGGGATGCGTTATTAACTGGGGGCATAAAACACAGTAGCCTATTATTTTAAAAGACAGAGGGGCACATGAGCTAAACATAGGTGACGCATTTCACTGCATCCAACATCAACTGAAAACACCAGCGCGCACCACACGTATGCATCTCCAGATTGAAGCAGCCTGAGGCAGGCACCATGCTCATTCATTCACCACATACTGTACACGCACGTGTCTGCATCTTCCCCTCTATTCATCAGGCTACTTGCGGACGGCATCAAACTGCGCTCGGCTATCAGCAGAGACATTTGTCTTCACGCGCCACATCTCCCTCCATCTGTCTTTGTTTGCTGTGTTCAGTGATCTGTCCTATCAGCCTATTCATCTTCCTCCAAGTCCTTCCCGCAATCCCACAGGCAGCAGAGTCTGCATTGCTTGATTTCTTGGTCTATCTTCCTTCTCGCATTTGTCTCTCTTGGTGATTTAACTGGTCAATCACTCAGTTAGTCCGCTGGGAACACATTTTTTTGGAAATCGCCGGAGGAAAATGGTCTGTCAGCGTGTGAGCCCTGCGGACATGAAGCAGGGAATCCACTCACACCTTTACCTCGTGGAATTTGAGTGAGTCTTAAAGTACAATGAAGTTTTGGATGAAGGAGCTTAGGATTGTTTTTTTTTTTTGGTAGACTTTAGAGTTGTTCATAAATTCAAGCTGTAGTTGGCTTCTTACACACTGAATTTGTCTCCCTGTGATTTAATTGTTTATAAGCTTATAGTATCGGTGGCTGGGAATGAAATTTATAGTGACATTAGCACAACATAAAAAACAAACTTAGTGTTTTTGCATATCAAATATACTTATAACAATGCCATCATTGAAGGTACACTGGAGTAAAGATGATGATCCCTTATATATTTAGAACATTAAATTCAGTTTAATAAGAAAAGTGCTCCAAGTTAGTCATATAATTTTGACTTACAGCAGTACTGATAGAGTTGAAGAAAACCGAATGTCTTTTTAGTTTAATATTTGCAAACATTATAACAAAGTATATTTGAATAAAATCAGTGCTTTATTTTAACCTTAATGCAGCATTCTTGCGGCTAAACCTTTATGCTAATGATGGCGTGATGAACCTGTCCCTGTTTCCTGTGTGTTAGATCTGTGCTTTGACCCAGTGCCTTTGAATAACAATCAGTAAACAGTTGTGCTGAGCAGACTGCTTTCCTGTCCCTCCAAGGGCGTGTTGCGTTCAGTCTACACTGTTAATAATGAACAGAACACACCAACTTCATCAATATTACATCCCATCCTCAAAACCGCACTCGCCATCCCCTCCGACGTCACCGCGGCCACGTCATCTTGGTAAGCATCACTCACACTGCAGTAGCTTGATGTCTATGAGCAACTCCACTGTCAGCAGCAGCACCACCAGGATGACACAGGCCACCAGGAAACAGTTGAAACCTGCTGACAGCAGGCAGACCTGCCACAGTGCCGCCCGCCGTCCACAGCAAGGCTTCAGCCAGTTGGACCTGGGAGGAGGGGGAGACAGGGCGATGTGGAAGAGATTAATAATATTTTAGCAACAATCAAAAAGGGACAACTGTCAAACGCAAAGACATGCAAAGAGACAAGATATGTGTGTAGGAGAGGTGCATGACCTTTACATAGTGTGTATTTTTCCCCCTCAGTTGATATAATTTCTTGGTATGTACAGTATGTTTTTCAATTTAAATATAAATACTTTTAAAACAGTTATAATTGATAAATTAGTTTTATGACAAGACTCCTTTGTCAGATTTAAAGTATCTTTAAAAATCAGACCCTTGAAATAGGTCTCAAACATACTAGTATTAAGCTCGCATTATGTGTTTAAATGTTCTTTAATTGGTTTGATGTGATATCCTGATGTTAAATGTATTTTTTTAACTGTAAGCAGACAGTATTTAATTATAAAAAAATGCCGTGTTTCACATGCTGTACTGCTAGAATGAAAATTAAAAACACTTTGCAAAGGGGTTTTAAATGGAAAGGCGTGTGTGCAAGTCTTTTTTGGTTTGGTTTCAAAATATAAATTCTCACAAAAAAAACATCACTATCAGTTGTCACCTAAAAGCAATGTCTGTCTGAGGATAAATGGAGTAAATTAAAAAAAATAAATAAAAAAGCTCCTCTTTTCTGCATCAGCTTCGGCTGAAACAGGCGAAGAAGCAAAGAGCCACTAAAACCAGAAAGGAAGGATGAAGGAGTAGGAAAAGGGATGAAAATGGCATAAAAGAGGAAAATGCACAGAGTTTTGCACACAAGAAACAGAAGATATTAAAAACAGAGATAAATCTATCATAAAAAAGAAAAGGACAAAAACCTCACAGAATTAGTTAAAAAAATAGTTTACACTGAAACTCAACCAGTATAAACTTTTGGTCACAAATAAAATATCTCAAAGGAAACAGTCCTTTTTGGATCTTTTCCTAATTATGGAGCTGTAGGGTAAAAAAATAATAATCAAGCAGCATGATGAATCCTGTCTATTAATTTGTAAAAGCTGAAGGCATTGATTCGTCCAAGTTAAAAATGTTATTTCTTTAACAACCACAATCTATGATCCAGGCTCTCCCAAATGTTTACTGTATGTAAACCTTTGACTTTGAATCTATCTATCTATCTATCTATCTATCTATCTATCTATCTATCTATCTATCTATCTATCTATCTATCTATCTATCTATCTATCTATCTATCTATCTATCTATCTATCTATCTATCTATCTATCTATCTATCTATCTATCTATCTATCTATCTATCTATCTATCTATCTATCTATGGGGATATTTAATAGAAAACTTACTCCAATCAGCTTTACAATCATAAAAAAATATATGTTTTCTTTAAGTGGAGAAGAAGGAGAGGATACATGTACTTTATGACTGGAGTCATTTTGCTATTAACAGATCTAAACAGTCTATTGATCCTAAACCAAGGTCATCAGAGCAGCTGGAGTTTGGCCATGCAGTTGGTCCGTGCCAAGAAATCAAGCGGTGCACTCAGCCCTCCGTAGCAACCTTCTCTAGCTGCCAGTCCCTGCAAATTAGAGCCCAGCTCCAGGGGCGACAAAGAGGCAGTGAAGGGTAATGGATCCTTCCCATGTGCAAACGTACTCTAAGGGAAAAATGTCCAACCACATTGGCTAAAGAAAATATTTATTCATTAAGATATTTCATGCAGTAGCAGGACATTTGTGGGAAAACTGTTAAAAGATGGAATGAGCAGCAAAGGAAACCCAGGCTACGATCTGAAAAGCACAATTTCACTCAGACTGTGTGAAATCGTAATACATTCAGACCTTTCCCAAAAGGCTGGCAGAAAAGGTATTAATTTAATAAACCTGCAAAGAAAAACCCTGACTGGAAGCAGAGTAAATGGCATTGATGGATTACTCCAAGCTCAGAAACTTAATTTTAGGCAAATCTCTTTAAACCTTGAACACCGAGGACCTGAAGTATTTATGAAGAAGAGGGATTGCTTTTGCGGTAGAGCAAGGCAAACAGAGAAAAAAAAAAAAAAATCCCCAGTTCGGGGTCAAAGCGGGGTTATTTTATACAGGCTCCCGCTCACGCACAAATGCAAGGAACACAGATGCATGCTCTGTGTGCAGATAGATAAGATCTATCTGCACACGCCATGCTTGGTTCATGAAGCCATCAGCTGAGCAGCTCATGCAGAGAAAACGCACTGAGGGACGATCGAAGCACGTCTAGCAGCAGCAGAGTGAGGGGATTAGATCATGAGACTGATCAATAGTAACCTGCGATGGAAGTGATGGCTTGCTGTAAATGATGCTGGCTGCAGAAAAGCCGCTCCGGCTGCACAAAAAACGGACAAAGACGCAGAGCAGGACAACTGGCACAGGCAGAGGTGGGTCTGGCTGCTCTATTGGAGCCCCTTTTGCACAGACCTGACAGTTTTGGCTGCTTTCACCAGCTGAGTTATACTCATCCAATCACACAGAGAGTCTCTTTCATTACATTGTCTCTAGCAATTAAGGCACAACAAAATACGAGGTAGACCCGTGAAGCAGTGACAGGTTGAACTGAAATTAGAGAAGAAAGGGAAGAGAAGAGACTGAGCAGGAGAAAGAATCAGATTAATAACAATCTATTAAGTTTTCTGGTAAGCCAATTATGAAAACACAAGTTAATGTGTACAAATACGATCAAAGAGTGAGAAGGCACACAATAGGGAAAATATTGCATTATTTATCTTGATTTCAATAAACTCCAGCTGGAAATGTTTCCAAACCTCAAAATTGATTTAATGTTTTATTTTTTTTTACTTTTCTTAGTCTTCTTACATAAATGTTTCCAATCATCAGAAAATATAAACATTTTTTTTTTATACCAAATCCATTTATCAAAGGAAAAATATCCAAACCAATGAGTAAAAATATAACTTGATACTGAATTAAGTGTGATTAATTCAATTTAATTCATATTCTAAAACACTTTATTGATCCCAAAAGGAAAATCGAACATTTTTGTAACTCATATTGTCCAAAATTTTAAAAGAGTTGTTGTAGATGCTAGACAGGAACATCAACGTCATTCAACATCGGTGTCACAGTCAAACATAGTGGTGGCAGAGTGATGATGTGGCTCTGCTCTGCTGCTTCAGGTCCTGGTGTAAAATCCGGTAAACGTAAACTCTGCTTTCCAGCCGGAAATCTTGGAGGAGAATATCTACCAGCTAGTGACCTTGAGTCTTTCTGCTGGATAATATGAAGGACACAACTAAATCCAGTTCTGAACGGCTCAAAACAAACATAAAAATGTTTTGCAATAGATAAGTCAAACTCTGGGCTTAAATTTGTTTGAGATACCGTGGTATGACGTAAAACAGGGAGTTCATGCTTGGAAAGGTGCTGCCGCCAAAGGTAACACAACCAGTTTTCAGATTTACTGAGTGACTGTTTTGTCAGAGAGGATTTGTTTGGTTTGAATAACTAAACCTCCTTTCTACGTCAACTCACCATTAAAAGCTTGTTTTCGTATTTACTAATATGACTTGTGTATCAAAATCTGTGAGACAATCCGACATATGCAAGTGTGACTACCAAAGAACTAAAAATAAATACTCCTTTTCCACCGAATTATACTTTAAACTTGATTAGTCTGAGAGTCTACGCTCTAATTCAGGTGCTTTACACTTTTCTTAAATATACAAACATTGGGACAGTCTTTAATAGAACAACTTTAGCCAAAAACATTTTAAAAAAAGATCCTTCTTGACTCAAGTTTTCCTGTCTCCTTTCAGTCCTCCCCCCACCCCTCCCCGGTTCTGATAACTATGAATCCCTGTGGTTCCTTGAGTATAAACTTCAACCAATTCACACCAATCTGCTGAACTCAGCAGGCTCAGGCAGAGGAAAATGGGCCACAACTGTGAGCCTGCAGGCTGCTGAACAGCACAGGCTGAAATAGTTTGTCTTTCTCAGACTACTCAAGCAGTCCTATACCGTACCTTGCTTTTAATTTTGAGGAGACATTTTAACTATCGAGCCATCTGTCTACATTTGAATACTCCTCCCTGTTCTTAAGAAAGGGACAAGTGATTTGGGGCCAAGCTGTTAGGCAATCTTTATCCTGTTAAGCTTAATATTTCCTTTTCCGTGTAACCGGAGCTGAAAGAATGTCTTCTATCACAGCCAAGATAAGCAAATACGCCCAGAAGGAATTCCAGCTCATGATAACGTGAGATGAATGAACTTATTAAAGTAATCAATTGAAATTTTGGAGATTGACCTTCTTGCTGCTATAAATTTCCTGCAGCTTCATGTGCCGGGGAAATAAAAGTCACTGTAAATTATCACAGCCAAAAAGAAGAGAATGACTGAATGCAGATGCTGGTAAAACAATTTTGGGATCCACCATGGCGCCCATCATCCCTCTAATCCTGTTCAGCACAATAGCAGCACTCCAGTGGTTTCTAATTACAACAAGGAGTGATTGCTTAAATCGCCCATCTTAGAACAGAGGACAACCTAAAACAGGAGAGTCAGTGACTGATTTTACAAGGGAAATGAGTTACAGATACTAAACGGAGACAAACAGGAGTTACACCCACAGACTAGCAGACAAGTTGGTGCTGATACATGCTTCCCCCCCCACTAGTACTTTTCTCTCATCCTGAGAGGCCAACCCATAGTTTGCATATTTGTGAGTATTAAAAAAACATCAAAGCTGACAGTGAAATGTCGTCGGTTGCGTTACGCGGTGACAATTTGATGAAGGAGCCTTGTGGTTGTTTGGAAAAGAGTCTTTTTAGACGTCTGTCAGACACTCAACAGGTACAGTAAAGGATCTGGTTCCAAAAGCTCAAGATTCTGTTGCCAGATTCTGGCAAGATTATTGATGGTTGTTTTGAACAATTGTTACATATTCTCTTGCCTGACGTATTCTGTGGTACATTGCCTTCCAAAAATGTTAAAACTCAAATTCCTAAGACTGCTGACCTTTAATCTGAGGTGTGCCTTTGCAGCTCCAAGGTTTGGGGAGTTTTCATCATTTTCCCATTCAGCTTGCAATCAAACAAGAAGTAATGTGTTTTGAAGAAAACCCTCCCCACAGCATGATACTGCCACCAACACGTGCTACTATCAGGATAGTTTTTTGGGCAAAAGTTTTTTTCACATTAGAAGGTTTAGGAAGAATAAAAACTTTTGCAAGGAACCGTAAGTAGCTGCCAGAAAATTAGAAGAAAAGTTTATTGACTTAATTACATTTGTGGAACATCATATCTGTATAAATTGCAACTTCTGATGCAATCTTGCAGAACATAAAAGGTTTTTATCCAAACCAATTATCCATTATCGAAAGAAAACATATCAGTTTTGATCTATTTCAGGTCTTTGAATAACACTGAAGAGGACGATCATCTTAGCTAATCTTCTGCTGCCCTGTCCTTTCCTTCTTTTCAGTAACAGTTTGTGTCAAAATGCCAACATATGTAAGGCAGTTATTTTTAATGAGAACTGTTGCAAAGTTGGTAAATGGTCCAAATAACACAACTGAGCAATTTAATTCCTATCACTATCATAGTTATGTAAATATTAGACAATCTAATTTTCAAAGATAGGTTATCATTGAGTTATTAATGTTAGATTTTAGGAAAGATCTATCAATTTCATCACAAATGGAAAAATGCAAAAAAAAAAAAAATGCAAAAAAACAAAACAAAACAGAAAAGAGACCAGAAGGATAACACAGTGGCGAGTAAAAGAAATAAAAAATACAAACAGTTTGGCAAAATTTCTACAAAGACGACACCAAGTCAAAAACTTGGGCTGCCCACATCCCGTATCAATCAATGTCTGCTCACATAAATAATTCCTGCATTATGCAGAGAGTGACAAAAGCTCTCTAGGTTATGATGGTGTGCTCCTTGTACTGCTGCCCCACTTCACCCTCATGAACTCTGTTCTGTGAGTGATATTTGGTTAGATTACACTTAGTTGGTTCGTATTTTTCTATGTCCATCAGCCATCAAGTTTAAAAATCACACAATTTTAAGTCACATTGTTTCCTATCACGCCACATCTGCTGGAGCATCCAGAAACTGTTCTAATGTGAGGAAATGAGGTGCATTTTGTAAAACATCATGCTTGTTTTTTTTTTGCAGTTCAAAGATCTTTAGAGTCTATGAGTGCCCCAAAGTGGCTAAACAATTATTAGCAGAATAAATCAAGCAGAAAGCAAGTTGCTCAAAGCAATAAGAAAATAATTCCTCATAATTACAGACAGCTGGTTTGCCTTTTGTCGCATTAGATTAAGATTAGATGAAAGTATTACTCTGGGTGTTCAGAAAATTCAAATCAGCCATTATATATATATATGATTTCATATTATTTTATTTGCATCCACTTTATCTGTGCGTTATTCACCACATATCTGGTGAATAACGCACCAGATATGTGGTGAATAACGCTCCTTTTAAAAGCTAACACAACAATGTTTTTCGAGGATAGATGTACATTAACAAGGTGATTTATCTTGCTTTTTTTCTTCTAATATACAGTATAAAGCAAAATAATGGCTCAAAAACCAATGAACCATTGTCCACTTTGAAACCGAATGGTCTCACTTAATTTAATGACTGCTGCAAACAATATTTTGCTTACTTTTGGCAGAAATTATAAACGAGGCAGAATTAAGAGAGAAAAGATTGCACAACGTCAAATAGAAAGAGATGTCTAGCCCATGATTTAGGCAAGCAGTCACACAGAACGCTGCAAGTAAAGTAAACTATAAAAACGGAAAGTAAATTGTAGATAGCGAACATAATTTTTCACGTCACCCCAAGGCCGGATCTCAGCAAATAAAGCACGAGCTTTTAGGTCAGGACGCAGTGGCAAACACAACTCTGCGGAATACACAGAAAAACGCAACAGCAATTGACAGATTGAAATCATGCAGCATGCAACATTCCTTCATTGTGTCATTCCTAGGATGTCACACAGCTTAGTCATGAAGGTATCCGGTGGTTCGTCTGATAAATGAGAGCATGAAACTGCGATGACAAGGCGTCTTGGAATGCCTGTGACCGGATAATCAGGAATTTCATCACCGAAGTTCATTGACGTATTGTAACACATGGGCATTGTTGTCCTTAAATACTTCATAGCCTTCTATAATTATAGCAAGAATATATATTTTTTCATTTAAGAAACCAATGGAGATATTCACTTTATATGAAGCAGCAAAGCTATAAATCTAAATGAGGTGCTAGGGCAAAATTAAGTTCACCTCACGACACAGAAGCTTGTCTGTGTCAGCGGATCACATTGTTGTGGAGGAATTTTGGACCAGTGTTGATCAGTTAATAAAGAGCTTTCCATCATCAGCACCTGACTGCTTCTTTACATTTTCAGCCCCATAGAAGCCAGTTCAGTTTGGCTTCATTTTTCTTTAATAATTACAATGTGGAATTTTACTTATTTATGTCTTTTCTCACCTGAGGTAATGTTAGATCGTTCCACAGCCTGGGAAAGACCAAAAGATTTGAATAATGTCCTGTTACAAAACCTATCGAGACAGAAAGTCCACCTAACCAGACAGACTGGGCTGAAAAACTATTTATTAGAAAAAGAGCTTAGGGCAAAGACACTTAGCCTGTTGAAGTTCAAAGCCTAAGGAGACAACTGCAGACTTGCAGCTGGAACAACAGAAATGCGACCGCAATCTACAGTGTTGACTCAGGGAGTTAAATACAAATACAAGCCACAAATTTTCAAAGGTGTGTAGAGTAGAGACTAAAACTTGCGGTGCAGTGACTTGGGAGAGGCTGCACATGCAAGAAACTCCTCATTCAAGAAAACTCTTCACTTATTCTTGAGGAATAAAACTCCTCAAGAACGAACACTTCACTTATTCTTCAAGAATAAGTGAAGTGCAGTAAAACTACCAATAGAACCTCGTTTTCTAATGGTTACTTCAAGTATATGTAATATACCAACAAAATTTGGTATATATGTAGGTACATCCACTTTACAATTATTTACCACATAAAATATGTTGAAGTGGGTTGTAATGTGACAAAATATAAAAAAGTATCAATGTCTTTGAATAGTTTTGGAAAGCACAATGACCTTTATGCTTACAGTCAAGAAAGAGACGTGCAGTTTTCCACTGCACACTGCTAAATCCCGCAGGGGCCATAAGTTTCACATGGTGTAACACCAAAGCTCTCACTGGGACGATAATTTACAGCGCTGTCAGATTGTTCCGTTTGGTTCACTATTGCTAAGGACGTGTGTTTTCTATTCAATATGTGAGCAAGACAGTGATCTGAATGAGACGGAGGCTGGAAGTGGGTGTTTTGGGCAGGACCCATCTGTCCCTTCCCTCCGTCCCACAGAGCCTCCAGTCTCAACTGGGCCAAACAGGCGGAGTCCAGTCGGCCATCGGCTGACCATGTTCGTGCACCAGGGGCCTCGACGGCGAGATGCCGAATGCTCTAATTAAGCTTATGCTGTTTGTCTACTTTTCTGCATGGATGCCAACATCACAGCATGCCAGGAGGGCTGTGAGTCACGCTTCCTGACTGGAAAGCCACAGACACTTGCTTCCAGGGGTGCTTAGGGAGGGGTGTATCCTGTCCCGCAGAACGCTGGGACTGCAGCATGGCATTATGGCGAGAACAAAACAACACACGGCCAGAACAAGAAGGCCTTATGGGCAGAGAGCGCACCACCACAAGGCTCTGACATTTCAGGATGGCCGTGGCGCTAACAACACCTTTTGTTTTCCGCCGGTTATCGAAATTGCGAACACAAACCTGTGCGGAGGAGAGAAATTGCCGTGTCATTAAGCTACAACGAACACATCAGTGGAGAAAATGCCCATTTAACATGGTGACACTAATGCATTTATTTTCAGTTATCATCATCTTACAGACTTTATTTTAAAATGAGGCATGATTCAACATGGCAGGTATAATTACAAAATGCAAATATGAGCAATGGGGAGAAGAACAGCAGAGCTTTTCACTGGCAGGGTAGATTACAGATTGCAGTAATTGCAATTCTGCCATAATTAGAAATGTAGCGTTTTGACACAAAGAGCAGACATGGTGGCTCACACACAATATCTCTGATATCTTCTTAACAATGGAGCAAATACCCAGAACATTAATCAATACGTAATTGCATTTCTAGTATTTTTACGTCTATCACACTACTTGTGGATTATTATCATGTCACTAACTTGTTTGCAGCTCTTTGATATCAAAGTTATGCAGAAAACTCAGACACTCAGTTGAATTTTCTGGTTTGAGTTAAGATATATGGTAACACTAGTTTAAATCTCTCGTCAGGCTCATGAGCTGTGGCAATATCCTTATCATTGGCTCCCAATGTGATACACATTTGGAGGCCAATGTGTGAGACTTTCTCTCATGATAAAATGATTTAAAAATGTGTGGTGCTCTGTGTAGTTTCAGAAGCCATCATGTTTCTTTAAGGGATTTACACCTCAGTATAACAATGGTGAAACTAGTGTTTCAGGTTTAACATTATATACACAATACGTGGCTTTATGAAAATAAATACACTCGAATCCGATTCCTACCCATCTCTGTTGTCCTCTTCGTCGGGGTTGGAGATGAGCTGGGATCCAGCTAGAGATATGTCCAGGGCCGCCAAAGGCAAGTCTCTGTAGGTGAAGTTGACCAGCTGGACAGGAGCCACGCACTGGTTGTCCTCCTCCACCTGTTGGGAGATGACCTCGAGATCCGAGGCTCCACCCTGGGGAGGGGCTCTGTGACACAGAAGATAGACCACAACCTGAATGAGTCATTGTGCATGTTTTAGTTGATTAAAGATGAACTTAAACATTTTGTATTTAGATTTTCAACATGTCCATACTTTGACATATTCAAGGGTCTTGGTGTATCTAAATTTTTAGAGCACACTTCAAGTTTTTTTGTTTGTTTTTTTAAAATGTGGCTTAATTTGTGTTGAATAAATAGTGACATGATAGTATTTGCTGTGGGTTTGGTTTTCTAAAAATCAGACTTCATTTTGCTGATTTTTAGTAGTTTTAATGTTAAACCACTAAAATTGCAAGTGGGTGTACTCCTCTATTTCTTGTATAAATGTTGTTAATGCAGATTATCCAAATCCAAGTTCTACATAATACATAAAAATAAACTCCAAACATTCACCAGATTAATACTGATGATCAATGGAGACTTGTTTGTGGGACACATACAGCAAAAACATTTGCCTAGAAGGCAACGATAATCTGACAGACATGATTAAAATGCCAAAATGTGGTAACACTTTATTTGAAGGGGGGGGGGGGTGAATAAGACTGTCATGACACTTTAATAAACATGACATAACACCTGCCATGAACATGAATAAGCCTTCATGAATATTTATGACTGTTTTCATAAAGCATCATTCGGTAAATTATGACAATTTTAATACAACATTGACATTATTCAAAATGTCTTTGTTATGACAACTTGACATTAATCAAGAAATCATTAGTGTTTAAACTTTACCTTTAATAACATAAAGTTACTGTTTGAACTTTAAAAATTAGGTAATACTTTTATAACAAATTTATATCAGTAATGATTTCTTGATTTATGCCAAGTAGTCATAACAAAAACATTTTGAATAATGTCAACTTTGTATTAAAAGTGTCATAATTTACCGAAAGACGCTTTATGACATCGGTCATAAATATTCATGAAGGTTTATTGATGTTCTTGACATGCGTTATGTCATGTTTATGAGTGTCATGACAGTCTGATTCACCCCCTTCAAATAAAGTGTTACTCAAAACACTATAAAGACAAGTCTTTCAATTGAAGATTCAGTCATTCAGCATAACTGAATCTTCACTGCATCATTGTCAAACAGTCATGCTAACTGGACAGCTTACATTAATTGACCAAAGCCGAGAAATGGCATTGCACTTCTCTCGCTTTCGGAATTGTATTTTTGTTTTTAACTTCGTCTTCTTTGAGATTTAAGCTAAATTTGGCAGAACCCGGCAAAGTATCATTCTGTCTTCCACTGAACACATAGAGAAGACTGCAATCCGAATGGCTCAGCCAATAGCGGGCAAGGATAAGTCACCCTGGAACAGGAGACACACATTGCTTGGCAGTAATCCCAGAGTAGCCAGTGTGGGGACATCAATAACTGGAGTACTTATCAGTGGAGGAAGGCATTGATTACAAGACAGGGAGAACAAAAGGCAAAAGGGGTTGGTGAATTTTGCAACCTCTGTGATAGAGGTGAAGCAGAGGAGGAAACAACTGGTTAGAAGATGATCACTGAGCAGACTGGAAAGGAACATTCGCAACATGGCAAATCAGAAATATTTGCTTATCAGACTTAGCTTATTGTTTAGCCCTCGCAACATGAAATGCCGGAGCCGTTTTCTTGTCGCCTCTTTTGTAATGCCAGTGGAGCTATAATTGCATTTTTCAGCTCGAGGGTCAAACATGAACACGGCACAAAATGTGCCTTTGCATCCCAATTTTATCCATGGAGCTGGCACCTCTGACAAGCTGCAACAAGGACACTAATCATTTATGACAGACACAAACTGTTTAGTGCATCAATATCACATTTTTAGACAGTCGTGGAGGAGGCCAGGAGCAATTGTATGCGGAGCCCAGGATAAGATGGCTAATTGCCATCTCGAGGTGGGAGCAGGCGCTTCCCATCTGAAGACATTGTGAAGCAGTCTGCTCAAGGCTAGGCTGTTTTCAGAAAAAAAAAACAACAACGTTACAGCAGTGAATGACACTAGAAATGAAAAAGGAGAACGTGGACAGCTTCAGGGACAGGGTGTACAAACTATATGCCTGAGCACCTTAAGCAAGAGGTCCTCCTAATTACAAACCTAAAACACATTAAATGATCCTGTTGTTACAGCCATGTCAGACATGTCCTCATGACTTGTGGTGTCCCCAGAAATAAAGTGATTCATTTGTTATTCTATATACATACATATATTTTTTTTGTGGCAAAAGCACAAATTATTATATAAAGATTAACAACTAAATTCAACTCAATGTTACAGCAGTTTATCCTAATGTAGCAGGATGCATGACTAATATCCTTAATCTGCAGGGGACCTTCTGTGACCGGAGAAACTAATATAGTTTTTTAAAAAAGACAAAAAAAAAACCAAACAAACTGCACAAATCTAGGTTGCATCCAAATCTAAAAATCTGAAGTATTCATGTATTTAAAATGTAAACCTTTATTTCATCTTGTTAGAAAGATCTGAAACCTCTGAGAAGAGAGAAAAAAACACATCCATGTTTTTTCTCTTTTTGAAAATACTTAATTCAGTGAACAGTTTATATTGGTACATTTACATAACTCTTTCAGCTTAAGCAATAATCATGCATTGATACATTTTATGTTAAATAAAATGTAAACACAAAAACTGAAAGACCGCTCTTTAATAAAGAAATATTGTCCTTATCTCTTTGTGTCACAAAGCAACGTCTAATTGCTGTCGAAGCTATTATCGTGAGCTCTGGAAACGAAAGAGTGCTTTAAGAGTGACAAAGTGCTAGATTTGCTGTGATGTGAAAAAAAGTATTTGCCCCCCCACCCCTTAAAACTTTCTTTTGTTTTTGCATTATTGGCACATTTAAATATCTATATATATATAGATATATCTATATCTATATATATAATTAAATAAATCTATATATATATAAACTATGCTAACTGTCTGTGCCATAACCAACAAGTCTGTGTTGGGCAATTGGCCACTTGTTGCACAACAAAGACAATCTCATACAAAACGGTTTGCATTTGTATTTAGAACATTGTTGGTAGCTTCTTATATAGACTAAAAGTACCACACACATTACAGTTAAATTCTATATTTTTTGAAAATCATTACCAACAATTTATTTGTGTGGCTATTTTATATTTTGGCTTCTGTGAAGTGCTGCCATCAGTTATGTAAATGGCCCTATATTTAAATTAATTGAATTATTTTTATTTCTTTGCAACTGTAAACCGTTTCTTTTTCTTTTCTTTTTTTGGAGTGGAAAGTGATGGCGAGGGAGGAAGGAATGTGAAATAACCACCTCAAAATAATTTTATGAGAACATAAAGAAATATGATGTATGGTTTAATTTCTCCTCCCTCCCCCAAAGAAAATAGATACATGTATTTATATTCAGTCCCTTTTACATTAATAATTATAAATAAAACTGCCAACTGCTTTCAAGAGTTACAAAATTAGCAAATAAAATCCACCCATGTGTAATTTCACAGAACAAATCCAGCTATTCTATGAAGGTCGCAGAGAGACACAGATAGTACAAGTAAGACCACAATGCACAGCAGACAGGTCAGGATAAAGTTGTGAAGAGATTTAAAGCAGACCTAGTCTATAAAACAATGTCCCAAGCTTTGAACATCTCACCCAACACTGTTTAATCCATCACTGAACAAATTAAGAGTGTGTCATGCAATTGTGAACCTATACCAAGACATAGCTGTTCACTTAAACTCACAGGCCTGGCAAGGAGAGCATTTATCAAAGAGCTGCAGAGATCTTCAGCTCAGGGACAATAAATCTGGTAATAAGACAATCCTGGTTGTTCACTTCACAGAGAGTGGCAAGAAGAAAGCAATTGGCAACCGTTGGCATCAGCGTCAAAGCAGATTTCTGACACTTTAAAGCAACTATGTTTGTAAAATGTTAAGAGGGTTTCATGCAAGACCTTAAAACTTTTCATACCACTATCAGAATTTTATTAAATGTTTATTTACATCCAATGATGGTAGCCATTTATTACCATTGAGTCTTTAGTGGTTGTTCACAAGTAAGACTTAGTTGGTCTGAACTCCATTATCAACACCTTTTGATAAAGACGGGCCCGGTGGAATAGCTATCTATTGCAAAAGTGAAAAGGTGCTATATCAGCATTTTTTTTTAGCATTTCTTGCAAATATCATTTTTAAACAGTCATATCTTTAGAGACAGTTTATCTTGCTTGGTATGCTATTCTTTTTGCAAAATTTGCTTCACTAAATATTTTGAGTACAGACCTCAGATCAATAATGCAAAAAAGTATCAGCTTCTACAGAAATACACGTTGAACGCAAAATTGGTTATGGAATATATATATATTTTTCCTTTAAGGAAGTTTTCTAAAATAGCTTTGCATGAACCACAATGACCTTTTGAGATTGGAATTGTGTTAAGAACGCAAAAACAAAACAAAACAAAGAAACTTTGGGACTCAGATTAGCATCTGGCTCAACAGTTCAATCCTAACTTCCATTTTCTAACGTAAGATTGGAGATAATTTGGCAAAATTAAAGTATTCCTGTTACAAAGCAGATGCTATTGATGCATGCATCTGGTGGGAAGTCATTTCCATAAGGCCAGGCACATTAGTTTCCTGCACTTACTGTCATCTAAAGGCGTAGAACAGGCTACGGGACATATTTTAAATAAACCAAGGGGCTCAGATTATGTACACACATACTTTCTGCTCACTGGAGAATGTGGAGGAATGATAATCTGTGTCACGGTCATGGAGGAATTTGTTGCAGCACCATGAGGGCTTGACAACAAATCAGAGAAAAAAACAATCATATTAGTCTTGCTTGTTTACAGGTTAATTTGACAATCAGTTAAAGTGAAACACAAGTAAATACTTAACATTGTGTCTTTAAGGAAATGTTCCAATTAAAGAGATGGCATGATAGATTTGTAAGATTGTTTTCCCCCATCACTTCACCTTGTTCTTTGCTGTGAATTCCTTTCACGATTCAGGTACCTTGAGCTTGTGAAGCACACATGACTTCTCAGTCTAAAGTTGCTATTAAACTTTAAATATCGCTCACGAGGCAGTTTTCAAACTTTAATCTTACATTTTCATAAAATGTGGTGTTTTATATTTAGAAGTAACATTCATAGCTGAGCAAAGTTGCCATTTCAAATCCATTAGTAAAAGTATTGCAATTTTCAATGCACTCTGTTGTACAGTAATGTTTCAAAAACATTTGAGTTTTGTTTTTGTTTTTTAATCAGACCACCTCATTTTATTATTATTGATAACAAAAGTAAATAAAAAATGTGCTTCTCGAGTTATTTCATTTAATAAGGAAAATAATTTTTCCAAACAAACTGGCACAATCTGGAAAGGTAACGACCCTGTGTTAAATTATAATTAAATATGTCACTTTTATGGTTTCACTTAAGTCACCTAAAGGCTAGCAGCTCTGTAGAATCCCCAGATAACTCACACAGAACCTGAATAACAACATGAAGAAGACTAAAAGATCTCCAAAGTAGCACATTGTGTCCTGGTCTAAAGAGATTCAGCAGGTCTGTATGGTTTGTTTTTTGCTTAAAATTACACATAGAAAAATATAATGTACTAACAAAAATTTATTTTACGCCATGGCAGTTTGCAGAAATTGTTCTTTCACTACTAACAACGTTCTGTTCATTAACGTTTGGAAAAGGATGTGCTGTCCTGATTTCTTTGCTTGCGGCACTAAACCAAAATATGTGAAAAATCCAGATCTTAGATGAAAGCTTCTTGGTAGCACACACAAAAGACTACAAGACTCTGTTTGACTTGCGTCACAGTCACCAATTCACTTCCAGGCCACTTCAACGAGAATCGTGCCAACATTTCAGCCCACTGGCTGAGCATGCTCTGATAAAGGCCAGTGGGATGAAATGTGTGGTTTTCTCTTGAGAGATCGGTTAATGCGACCCTGAAGTCCTGTGTGGTTTATATCGAGAAAGCCGTCTCCCATCTTGGTCACTTCCTGTCGTTTCCATGCAAATGTTTTGTCTCAACCTCAGCTTTATAAGCCAACTATTAAATAATCAAAAGCAGCGACAAAATGCTGGTGGGAAGCTCGAGACAAAAAACCCGATTGGCTCCAAGCAGCATCCTGCGCTTTGCAGAAGATGCAGCTGACTGAACACACTTTGCATTCACCTCTCACTCTGCTCCACACTACTCCACTTCGCTTCCTCCAACTCAGCTCCCTCCCCCTTCCTCCTTCCCCAACCCTAACCTCACTATAATCAGAATGCGGGCCTTGTCGGAGGGACCACACACACACACACACACACACACACACAAACACACACACAGAGTAATTATTAATAAGAGAAGATGACATGTGAACATCCCTCCTGAATGGTAAGCGAAGCTGGCACAGGTCTGCTGCGCTCACACTCTCAAAAGAGCTTTCCCAGAGATTCCCAGTCATGTGAAGGTCAAGAAAAAGTAGGAATCTCATTCTACTAATCTCAGTATTAATGTTACATTCACCTGGATTGCTTAAAACTTAATACTTTGCCACGCTTTGTACTTACTGGGTATTGCTCATGTCTTGTTGCTACTAATATGTCTTCTTTAAATGAAGCCAGGAGCTAAATCCACCACTGCAGAGATCTGGTCAGGACCATATCTACAGATAAAAGACATGCAAAGGTACAACAAAAAAATTATAATGCAACAATAACCACAAATGTAATCTTCTTATAATTCTTCTGTATAATTACAGTCAGCGTCATGAAACATAAAGCTGAAAGAGACAAACATTTATGAACAATAATCAATGACACACCAGTGTCAGCTTTGAAAGATGCCTTACCTGAACTGTGGCTTTAGATGGTTTTCAACTATTTTCCTTGGAAGCACTAAAGTGTAATTGATTTTAAATCTCGTCCAATATATATACGATCCGCTCTGTGGATCGAGGGCTCAGGAACTTCACACCCCTTGCATAGTAAGTGCAGAGGGATGCTTGCTCTTTGTTCCCCCTCACACAGAGAGCCATTTACGTCTGACTCTGCTCAGTGAAAGTCGGCCCAGCTCTTAAACAGACATGGAAAGTTACAGGTGCATCACAGTTTATTTGAATATCATTGGAAAAATCGGATGTTGTAGTCCTTCATTTCAAAAAGAGAAACTTCTGAACAGATTTTGGTAAAAATACATGCAGGGTTTTTTTGTCTCTAGTGGCCTTTATTTGAAAGTAGTTTGACAGGAAAGAGGGTTATGAAAGAGGGGGAAGACATGCGACAAATGTTTTTTTTAAAAAAAATAACCAAATAAAGTTTAAAATCTTTTGTGACAGGTTTAATTTCCATACATCTAGATTTATTATACAGAAGTATGGCAGTCTGCATTTTTCTTTACAACTAATATATTTAAAATAGTAACTGAAACTCACTGAACTAATATTTAGTTGTACAACCAGTGTTTCTGAAAACTACGTCTATGTGTTGCAAGGAGAAGAACAACTCCTGGCACCTGTGAACTGGTATTGGAACCCAAAGTCATTGAACTACCTTTACACTTCTTGTTATTTTCTCATAAGCAGCACTTTTGATCTGACCCCCACATTGGGCTGTCCACAGCTAATGAAGGCCTCAAATTTTAGTTTTATTATTATTTGAATATTGCTTAGAGCTACTAAAACAGATTAACGTTCAGTATTTTAAAGCCATTTATAGCTTCCAAGTTAACACTTTGACAGTTGTCCATCAATACTACTCCCACAATAACCGCAAAAGGTCACTGCTAAAATAGCTGCCCGTTTATATAACGGGATATACAACTTAAATGAAGGTTTAACGGAAGGATAGAAAAGGTGCACGAATTAAACCAATTCAGGAATTGGGCAGTTGCGTGAGTCAGTGCTGCTAAAGTCACCACGCATGGAGGGCATGGGCTACAGCTGTCACATTCCTTTTGTGTTAAGTCACACATGAACCCAACACAATGTCAGAAGCACCCTAAGCGGGTGGAGGGAGAAAAAACATAAAAAATCTAACATCATTGATCGAAAGTTTTTTCGAGTCAAATAAATGTAGCATTTGAGCTGGACATTAATGTCTGCAAAAGACACAGAATCATGTAAGTCCTTTGTGAAGTTTCCACACTCTGTCAGGATTTGATTTAATCTGCTGGTTTTGGCTCAATGTGTTTTATCAAGTCTATAATTATTGCAGGGAAGTTTTAGAGCACATCATGCTTTACTTTGCTAAAAAGAAATAACTCTATAGAGATGCTACTTTCCAACTAGTCTTAACATTCTATGTCTTAGAAAAACAATATTCTGGGTTTTTATTAGCTTTAAGACATAATCAACAAAATAAACAAAAACTATATTAGTGGATAGTGACACTCATAGCTTCTGTTTGAAGCGAACGATGGGGATAAACTAACATTTTAATGATATTGTAATTTACTGAAATACACATGCACATACAGACAGTAGTGCTTAAATATAACCTACTAACGTCAGATAATTATCTTGGTTTAATATCAATATGAATCTGTGGTAATGTGTGAAACCCAGGCTACCCTTTAAACACTCCTTGTCAGCATTCACAGCCAGAGAAGCACAGCAGATTAAATGCTGCTCAGGAGAAATCAACACAGGTCATTCAAGGGCTGAGAGTGTTTGTTTCACCGCAGCGCTCCAAAAATATGGACTTTGGAAAGACAAGAAAATAAAACAAATAAAAAAACACAAAAACAGATGATCTGGAGACCAGATGTGTTCAAAGTCAAACAGGTGAACACTTTTGGTGATTGTTACACTGTAGGGGTGACCAAAAGGAAAAGTGACAAACAGGAATCGAATTTCCCAATCAGCATCTTGAGTTGACCCTTGTTCCAATAAGCGCTGCAGCCAATAGTGTGTGTGCTTCCCGAGTGAAGGAGGTCATCCACAAAGGCACTCATTTTACTAGGCTGTTTCATTTCGTGTAACAATCACTCTGGGCTATTTCTGGCCTCTCTCTCGGCATTTAACGTAACAAGGAGGCAATTCCAATCATTTCCCTTCAGCTCTATAAACAGTTATGAGGCTGTTAACGTTTCCATTCCGCGCTTAGCTTAAATTCTCATTTATAGTTCAACCAAAACACACACACACACACAAACAAACCCCATTAATGATCTTTAGGCTTTAAATAAAAACACACTGACCTCTTGGGTATATTCTACATGGTCCCTTCTCCATTGACCACACAGCAGTGACAGTGATATCCCTTCCTTAGCCGATAATTATAATTATTATTATAATGGTGATGAGGAGGATGATGACGGTGATCGGTGTGACTGAAGCTCGGATCTTCCTGTGTGTAGGCAGCGATTAGGCTTAAATCTGCGTCGACTGCGCACACGTATCGCTTCTTCTCACAGGGTAGAGAACAGCTCCTCTGGGTTGGAAGCACCATCCTTCAGCGGAGACGACGAGGCTTTCACCGGATCAGTAGATGCATAATGTGCTTGCGGGGGCTTCCCCCACAATCCCACCAGGGACTCCATGTGCCTGGTGATGATGATGATGATAATAATAATAAGAGCTGCTCGACGGGGAGCTGTCCAGGTGCTGAAAACGGAATGCCAGCGGTTACAGATGTGCGGTGGGAGAAGCCAGCGCAAAGGCGACTGGACACAGTTTTCATTAAGAAGCGCAAAATGCAGTCGGTCGAGTCCTAAATGTAGTCCATGATCAAGACACGGAGACGGCATTCTGTACGTCCCCGTTTCTGTGCCACTCTGGAAGCGTCGACGTAGGAAAGCGCTCTCGCTTCGCTTTACCTCCCGAGTTCCTCGCGATAACAACCCACCCACACGGAAAGAGAGAAATGCACAATATTCAGGTACTTTAAAGGCTTCCGTGGCGGCAGTCAGAGTGTTAAACGCGGTCTATGAGTTTGCAGTGTCGGCCGTTTGCATTTCTCTAAAAATTTACCACATGACCCTACATGATAATGAAACGGTCAGGTGAATGCTGGTATGAGGGCTGGTAATAAAGAATACATGTTTTTTTTTTTTTGGAGTGGTATCTCTATATCAGTGGCTAAAATATGTGCAAAACTGGATGAAAAACATCTTTCAGCATCTATTTTTCAGTCTCACCACAGATTCTCCTTTGGATCTACCTCTGGACCAGAACCGGCCGCTGTAGCACATGAACATGCTTTAATCTGAACCATCCCATTTTATCTCTGGCTGCATATTTTAGTGACGTTGTCCTGCAGGACAGCCACTCCAGTCTCACCAGGTTTCTAACAGAATTGTGTTGCGTTTTGCTCAGTCTATCTTCCAGTCCACTCTGTCCCACTTCCCTGACTCTGCTGAGGAAAAGCGTCTTCTCACCATGATGCTGCCAGTTGGTTTCAGAGCTCAATATTGCTCTCACCTCACCAGAGTTCCTTCTTCTTCCATGTGTTTCATGGGACCCCTATTTGGTTTGTGGCAAACTGCAAATGGGACATTTTTTTTGGTTTTGTGGTGGAGTGCCTTGCCACTCTGCCACAAAGTCCAGATTTGTAATATGCACACTTCTCCTATTTCTAATGGGAGTCTTTGCAGCTCCTCTGGCCTTAATTGAAGAATGCCAAGAAGAAAGCCATTTCTGAACGAAAGCCAGCGGACATGTAGTTCGCCAGGAGTTATGAGGCGGAAACCACAAACATGTGGATAAACTTGCTGTGCGCAGATGAGATGAAAGGTTTTCGCCTACATCCACAATGCTGAATGACAGAAAACGAACAATGGCTATTTCCTTCAACACATCACCTCCATCGTGAAGTATAGTGGCATCCTCATGCTGTGACAAATACTTTTTTTTAATAAGAAAGAGAGAAGCAGGTCAAAGTTAATGGGAAACAAAGGGAGCTAAAACACGATAAGGTTTTGAACAAAACCTACAAGAGGCTGCAAAGGGCTCAATAATGGAGCAGAGATTCACCTTCGAGCAGGAGAACTACCTTGGACATTGAGAATATTTTGCTATGGGTCCTTTGAACTGCCCTCATTGACCAAAAACTGTCATTTTATTTAGATGAATGCTACAGATGCAGATCAGTGACCATGAATGATTTATATGTCTGCGGCTGGCACTTAACACAGATGCTAAGATCATGATGTGAGTTAATATGTTAGTCGGTTGATGGAGCATCAGAGAGTAAATTAAATTAATATGTCAACATAAAATGCACTTGAGACCTCGATAGGGTCATATCAAGGTGTCGCACCCTGTGGTCCGTTGAGATTTCACAGTCAGTGCTCATATAGGAGAGAAGATCAGGTAAATGTTGCTCAAGAAAGTTCAAGCATCGAAATATTATCATTGATAAAAAAAAGTTCAATGCTGGATAAGTCCTTCCAATTTTTCCTACTGAAGGATTCAATGTTCTTTTTTTTTTGGAAGTGATTACATTTACTACGAAACTAAAAACCTGAAACCAAAACTTTAAAAGGAAAATGGTGTCAGGTGGTGAGTCAGCTAACGGTTTTGGGTAAAAAACAATTACTCGACTGAGAGAAGTAAAGCGAGGTTTTCTGTGACAGAAAGTTCTCACGATGCCATTCACATACCAGCCTCTTCACATACCAGCAATTGTTTGCTTTCTACCAAACCCAGAAAGGCAGAATTCCCCAGTCCGTCTAAATACTTCCCTCATCTCTATCGTCTGCCTAATGCAACAATTGATCTAAGCTTCAGCAAGCAAAAAACAAAAAACCCTCTAGCCCATATACTGTATAAGGCAAAAATGATCTAACTCGACTTAAAATCTGTTACCCAGAACATCATCAGATACTAGGAGATGGTGAGGAAGTATCAGAGGGTTGACATTTCACTTGCCATTTAAAAAAAGTGGACAAACTGCCCCTCCTGCATTCTTTGCAGCAAAAGCACGCCCACATGAGAAAACTGCACAGGTGCCACAAAGATTTGCCTCAGGAACCAGAAGCATTTGAAGCTGGGATTTCAGGAACTGAAAAGAGCGTGGTAGGTGAACCATTTCTCATAGAAACTAAACAAATTAGGTTTTATGAGAGATCTACTGATTAAGTCATTCTTCTTAGTTGACGATTCTAAACTCTGACAAGTTTTCTTTTTCTTTTTTTTTGGGGTGGTGGAAACTAAACATATGTTCTCTCTTAGGATAAACCACAAGTAAAGCAGTTCAAATGATGGCAGGTAACTCATCCTATCAATTGGGGCAATTTCTAAACGTGAAGGTATGCTTAGAAAGATAACTAATCCTGTAACATTTTCAGAACACGGAAAACCTTGTGAACCTCAGGAAGCTACATTTTGCATGAATGAAGCGTCATGTTATAAATTACCAGCTATGCAGACACTCTCCTGCATGTAAGTAAAATAATTTTAAAAAGCCACAAACGAATCAATTTTACAAGAAAATATGCAAATGTGAAATATTACAGACACATTTTCTTATTTTATTATTATTTTTAAACACTTTGGCACTTTAGCTGCAGAGAAAATTACAAAGGAATCAGATGCGAGGAGTACCACCTCCCTAGTGTTTCTCAGGATGGATACGATGGAGGATTATTGGCTGCCATCATCGTTGTAGCAATCATCGGCTTGGTGGTGCTGGCTGTTATCATTTACCATGTTCAAAAGTAAGTAAATCATTTAGAGTTATTTAAAGTTAAAGACTTGTGTGCTGATGTAAACAAATAAAACATAAAGTGTGAGCTTTATTTTCTTTTTTTTTCCCGTGCACAGGATGGTAAAGGAAAAACCAAACCGAAAGAACGATGTCGATCAGAGGAAGAAGATACAAGTATGAGCTCTACCGCCTACATGTTTGTGCATGTAATTATATATTATTTAATTTTGATCCAGTTAATACCGTAACTTAGAGTAAGATATTGCATATTTTAATGTGATGAAAACATATATGAGAGGTTTGGAATAAGGATTAATGGTTGGGAAATGAAGAACTTGTTACATTTTGTTATATCTGTTTAAATGTGCAATTGAGACAACCAAATCCTAAGTTGTGAAATATCTGTTTCAAAAACCCCCATTGTAAATGGATGTTTTTTTTAAAAAAGTGGCTTAATTGAAAAAAATTGTAAATATTTAATTACATGCAGATTTTTACTTTAGAGACATTTTATTCATACAACTCTGTTCCTGTCACGCAAACCAACTATTTACAACCTTTTGCTGAAAGCAATCAATCTCTATTTAAAGTTTTGTCTGTTATTAAGCCTTAATGTGTTTTTGGATATAAACCATAGTTGCCTCTGGATGCATCTCGGCTGGACATAGTGATCTCACTTCCCAGAAAGCTCTTTGTAATTTCACCCATGACTTTCCCAAAGCTGGAAATGCGAGAACAAATGCAAAAAAGGATTATATATATAATATATAAAGATTGCGGACAGATAAGCTACTCTTTAAAATGTTTTCCACGGTTTAACAGTTATGTTAAATAATGAATGAAACCAGGTTAAACTTCTTACAGCAGCCAATTTTTATGTTTTTTTTTTTTATCTGCAAGTACTTCATAACTATCATACCAGGAAAAGCTGAATTAGTTTGAACTAAGGAGCTGGAATATGTGCCAATACTTAGAGGTCAAGTACTTTTCATCCGAAAACTTTGAGTCCTTATTTGTGCAAAATATAAACATTATTCATACTCCTGGTATACTTAGCTACAACATGTCATTTTAATTAGGCCAAAATGTGTTTTTTTTCTCATTGAATTGTGGGGTGGTGCAACTGTAATTCCATTAGAAGTATATTAGGAGGGAGCTAAAGATTAGGGTGATGATAAAGAGGCCTTCTAACCTAAAAGACATAAAGCATAGTGCAAAAAGATCAATGTCCAAACATACAAGTGGAAACAGTCAAAAATGTGTTTACCATTGCAAGTGTTTGTTGTAAAGAAAAACAAATATTTTACAAGTTTTTTTTAAAATATATAAATAAAATATATTTTTTAACCGATATCCTTTGTGCAATGTCTTATGTTTTAAAGTCTCACTTACCAGAAACAAAAGTCTTGGTGGATCCAGGGTTTTACTATTTCTCAGTATAGTGCTTCCACCTAGTGGTAGAACAGATTTCCTACAAAGAAGAAACGAACTTAAGTTTGGGTGCATTTCACAAAATCTGAAATGTTCATACATTTGTAAAGCCAAGTAAGGTAATAGCAGCTTAGGAATTCAATTCTGTGACTCATTTCTACTTCCTTATGCAGCTATTACAAACCTCCACTTCCTCCTTGTGTAATAATTTACATAAAGGAAACACTTTTTACTATTGGCATGAAAAAAAAAGTAAAACATTAAAGCAAGAGCACAAAGAAACATTTTTTAATAATTTGCAGACAGAAGACAAAACAAGTTGTAAATTTAAAATTTTTTTACTGTCAGTTCCGGAAAAAAAACCAAATGCATCATGAAATATCTTTGAAGTTGAAACTATGAGCATTATGCGCATATGTATTAACATTTCTAGTACAGTTTAAAAGAAAACTTTGAAAATAAAATGCTAAACATGTGAGAAGTATAAAATAAACTACATGAATGGACAATATCTGACAGCTGTGATATCAAAACAGGATAAAAAATAAAATCCTTCACAGATCTGAAAGAGGACCCGAGAGACGTGTTTGACTCTTGCGCAATTCCATCTACCGACGTCATCCTCTTGCAGAAACTCACATCAAGAACTGCTTCATTGCTTTCAGTGGGTGTGAAACCTTTCTAAAGAAAGGAAGCAAGAGAGAAAAAGACTGAGGAATTCTAAATTACACAAGAACTGGACTGAAAGTAAACTAGCTTGATTTTTCAGGATGACAATAATTTCAAAAATGCTGACAACGTAATCTATAAGCCTGAATTGAAAAAAAACAACAAAAAAAGACAAAACAAACAAACAAAAAAATGCCAACGTCAGTTAGGCTTCTTTCGACCCAGACATTAACATGACTTTAGCTCTCTGGGATCATCTTGTGAAAACAAAAAAAGAATGACAAAACCTTTTGAAGCCCTTTAGAATCTCACTGTAGTGTAGCCTGGAAAACTTTCACTGAAGTCTGCTTAAAGAAAACAACCTTGAAAGCCATTAAAAGTTCTTTTGAGTTTTTGTTTTGTGAATTATAAAACATATTATTTTCTAATGAGATGAGGCATGGACCAACAGTTTTCAGCTGGATTTAAAAGCTGCATTTAAAAATACACAACACAAAAGAGGAGCCGAAATGTCATCCGAGTCGCTCTCACACATTTCTGACTTTGTCAAACTGATGAGCAATTTTTAGTGCGGTGCTGTTCAGTCCCACAGACTGCATGTTCATGATAATGGTGACCACCACTCCTTGGGGGAGGTAGAGAGTCCTTCCCTGTCGTTGGTCCGTCTCATCACTGGGTAACACCAGAAGGACGCTGCTGGCCCCCACGGCTCCCCCTGTGTGGGACACGTAATGCCTGCGTTTCCTGCACTGACCATACTTCTGCAGCTTCTCCACCACCAGCCAGCCTTGGCCGTACAGACCATCGTTGTCCCAGGAGGCTTCTGTCTTGTCGACTGGCGTCCACAGCTCTATGGCTGACTTGGGTTTCAGAAAACCAGGGAGCAACCCCTCCGTGTCCTTCAGGTGGGCCACCTGGTAGCCGTAGAGCAGAGCGTTGCCGAACAGCAGCAGGTCTCCCACTGTGGAGAGGAAGCCGCCTCCGGCCCATTTGTAGGAGACGTCTACGTACGGACAGTTTACAACGCGCCCTCGCTTGTTGAGGTGATAAAATCTGTGGAGGAACCAATAAGCAAGAGAATGTTTGGTTTTAATGGATTAACTAAAAATGAATGAATTCTACTCAAATAACACATGGATTCACATAATGTTTTACACTTTAACATACATACAACCCCAAACTTCATCATATTTTATTAGTGCACGACTGAAGTTGAAGGAAAATCCAATGCCATGTTTGGAGTTGTGCCATTCTATAGTTTTATATTGGCAGTAATCTGTGAAATGCAGAAAGCTTGAGATATTGTTTAATTACATAATGTGAGAATATACTGAGTTGCATGCAGATAAACTACATTTATGTTTATGGAGAATTATATGATTTCTAAAGGCTGTAAAGAATAATATATATATATATATATAAATGAATAAATAAAAAAATGGATTGCCTGGAGCGATGATATATAATGGGGTCATTCTCATCTGGAACTGTATTGAGCATTCCCAGCTCCCGAAACATCTCCTTCATGATATCCAGGAAGCGCTGGTTCGCCGCCCGCTCCAAAACGGCACTCAGCAGAGTGAAAGCGTGAGTGGAGTAGAGGAAAGTGGTTCCTACAATCCAGCCAAAACGTTATTCTGTTGCTGTTCGGCTGATTAACACTGAAAATGTATCAGCAAAAGTTGTTTTGTATAAAAATGTGCTTACCGGGTTTGAAAATGAGCGGGTCGTCCTTAAAAAGGTCCAAGGACTTAGTAACGCTTTCATAATTGTCTTTTATGTAGTATTCCTCGTGCTCAAACTCCTTTTTCCGCTGAGCCTGAGTGGATTCTTTACCCTTAGATGTTTGATCTCCTTCGGGTTTGTCTCTGTTGTCAGGTAAGCTCTTCTCACCGTCTCTCCATTTACTTGTCCCTGAATCAAAGCAGAAACGCAAGAGGAGGTGAGGAGGAGGAGGCTTTTGCAATATCTGCCCCCAAAATTGTGGAATAATCTGCCTTTCCCCACCTGGCAGGTCTCTTCTCACCGAGTTAAAGAATGTTCTTTCAACAGATTTATTTGGTTTAGCACATCCTGAGAGGTTGACTCTGTTTTAACCATCTTCTTTTGTCTATTTTAACTTGTCTGTAGATCTTTGGTTATTTTAAAGCGCTTTATAGATAAAAGTAGTGTGGTACCTGGATGCTTTAGAAGTCGCTTGGCTTTCTCTTTGTCCTCCTTAACTTTCTTTGCATCTTTCTCATAGTGCCTTATGCCACTTAGGTGTGACAGTATCATACGAGAAGATATTGTAACCTGAAAAAATAAAACAAAAGCAAAATTTGATTTACCATGGCTAGTTACGAGTATTAGAATAAGTCATTTTCTTACATCCCCACATAACTTACGTCTTTTCCATCAAACTGTTTCTGAGGAAACTCTGGCACATATTTCTGGACGGGGGCGTCGAGATCAAGTTTCCCTTCTTCGCACAGTCGAGCGGCAGCTGCAGTTGTGAGGGACTTACTGATGCTGGCGATCCGCATCACCGTATCGGGAGTGCATGGGACACGATTCTCCAAATCAGCATAGCCGATGCCTGGATCAGATCAGCAGCTTCAGTGATTGCAAGGTGTGTAAAAAGCGTCTCATTGATGTGCTTTTAATGTGCAACAAAGCCTTTTACAGGCAAGATTAACGGCTGTGCAAGACCTGCAGTGGTCAGGTTTATTCAAAACCACCTTGATTTTGGTTTTTCTCCATCATTTTCATTTCCTTTCTGTATGGAAGCCAACGTCAACCTTTCTCCCAACTGATTGCTTTACTGTGTTACTTTGCTGAAACAGATTCTAATACAATTTTTGTATGCATTCTTGTCAGACAATATACATATTCAAGTGTTCTGGGGCAATGTTATGCCTTATAGTTATTAGGAACTGGTGCAGTGAAATAGCTCTTTTTTGCAGCAGTGTGTTGAAACTTATGAAGTTACAGATAAGAGAAACTACTTCCCAATATTTAAATAACATTTAAAAAAAAGTACCACTTGCACAATATATTGTGCAAGCATATAAATCTTGACTTCATAATTAATTTCTTTTTCAGTGTTACTTTTTTTTAAGTTGCTGGAAATGGTAAAAAAAAATATATGCATATTTTTCTCTGGCAGATGTGTGTAACTACCCCGTAAATTTTCTGTAACAAGGTAAAGCAAAGTCCCTTGAACTTGCTCCTTTTGTATTTCATTCATTATTTGGTGGGAACACGGCATTAAAACTCGACACTCTCCAGATGTAGGCACAATAAGCAGCTGACCCAGAAACTAAGATTTCATTAACAGTATCTAAAATTCAAATATGTCCATCAGGCCATCATTGATGAGGTTTTATTGAATTTCCCCACAGCAAACATTCATGGTTTTCTGACTTCAACTGGTGGCAAAATTTGCAAACGTTCTAAAAAAAAAAAAAAAAATCCTCCTGCTGTCATGTTTAGATATTACCCATTTACTAACCTTTGTAATGATTCACAAAGCAAAAACAATAATAAAAAAATACCTCAAAAAAGAAAAAATAGGTAACCACTGAGGAACAGAGTTTAAATTAGTGGAAAGATGAAAGCCATAACTTTCTTACATGAAGAGGCAGCTATCATTTGACTGCTTCCCATCACTGAAAACTAGAGAAAATATCATTTAGATATAAACACCCACAATAGCTTTAAAACGTCCATTAAAAGATGCCATTGTCCAGCTGGAAGGTAACATCCACAGCATGATGCTGCCACCACCAGGTCCCTGCTGACTTATTACATCAATCCCCAAAGAAATACACTAAACTTTATACTTGCAACATGGCAATTTGTGGAACTGTTTAATGACAGCCTTCCTATTGTCATCACCATAGAAACTTTGTTGTCCAGAATGCAAAAATAAAACTGCAACATTGTTGCCAGATATTTTTTTGTTCTGATACATTTTTACTCTGAATGGCTTCATGCTGGACTGTTTTATCACCCACCTTCAGACCACACTTGAACACCATCCACTGCAACCCCAACTATCAGTCCAGGAGCTCCGACCTCAGCCTAATAATAGGAGAGATAATTAATAATAAAGACACTAATAAAGATAAGGTGTCTGTCTCTAACCCAGTTAGTTTCAGAGGCCTACCTCTTTGCCTACCTTTATCCGCTCCAGGAGGTCTCTGCTCACTTCTATGGCGTCTTTGTACGGATGAGTCTTTAGTGCTATTTCAACTTTATCAGCACATGAGCTGTTTGCAGAGTCAGACGTGTATTTTACACCTCCTGCTAAAACAATGCCCACACCGACACCAAACAGCCACGCTCTGGACTTTAATCGGTGTTTAAAATTGAAATGGCCCCCGACGAAACGCGACTGTGTCCGAATAGAAACGCATTTCGCCCGCGGTGTTAGTACGAGAGACCGCGGCGCTGGCGGCGGGGAGCACTTGGCACAAAAGCGACGATAGAGAAACATTCGGAACATTATGGGGGAAAACGCTCCGCTTTAAATGTTTGCGGCGGCTCGCATTTGTCTGTTAATTTACTGGGACTATTCCTTTACAGTCAGCCGGTGGATGACATGGGGAGAAGGGGTGACAGCGCGGTGTGGGAGGAGTTTTCATCTTTAAATGGAGAGCAAAGTGTTGAGAACTACTCTTTAAATTGTGTCACATTTTGTTGCTCACACAAGGCATCACTTAAAAGCATGAAGAAATTACATGTTATGTGACATAATAGCATAATTATCACATTTACGCAAAGATGAAGTTCAAACTTAATGGAAGTGTGCAAAGTAAGCTACCAGAGTGAGTATACAACGCTGACCTTTTAACATGTTAGTTAACTTTGAGTGAGTATACAACGCTGACCTTTTAACATGTTAGTTAACTTTGAGTGAATATACAACGCTGACCTTTTAACATGTTAGATAACTTTGAGTGAATTGTGACTTGATCGAGGGGACAATGTACACTCAGAGCGTGCAATGACCTTGGACCTGTGGCAAACATTGATGTTTTCAGTCTAGATAGCAAAGAGCCAACAGATTCCGCACATCTCTGGTTTTCAATCAGTTCCCAGAACTGACGAGAATAAAAACGCAAAATATCAGCTGCCAGTTATTTTTGGTCCTGAAGGTGGTATCTGATGGCATATAGGTCAACAATCTCATGCTGACCACTCTGAAATATACTCATAATCAAAACAATACCTTATACAGGATAGCATTCATTTTAAATTCTACAGTTTGATGAAGGAGGCAGAGCAGTTGCTTAAGGACTAGTGTGATGTTTTGGTGTCTGTAAAGATTGGGAGAAACGTGGCTGTGAGACACTTGATTATAAAGCTTTTTATGGAAATTAAAAACAGATTGCACATATTTCTAAAGAGCTGTTTTTGCCTTGGTTTTTATGTGGTATTGTTTGTAGGTCTTTGTTAGAATACACACTGTAAACGGTTGCAGCAGTATTACAGGTGAATTTTTGATATGGTGAAGAGGTGTTAGTGGCACTACAAACTACTGGGTGTCACATGCTCACAAATACAGAGCCGACTCCAGGAAGTTATAAATTACTTAAATAATATTTTATTTTTGACACGTAAATAACTCTTATCTTTATATCGGGCATATGGTTTGTGAAGGCCCGTTTGAAATAGTGTGCAAAACCACGCCCACCCGGCTCAACATTTTTTTTTCCGCCGGATGATAAATGGTGCAGATCCACTTACTTCCTGTTTGAGCAAACAAGGCCAACATAATCAAATTCCAACTCAGACAAACGTCGAGCGCAAGGTTTTGCAGAAGAACACCGGATGGATATCTCTCGAAATAAACGTTAAAGTCATGAGTTTTATTTTTTCAAACGTGAAAATTGAACATTCAGAATATTTTTCTCCGCTCACTTAGGAAGGTTAATTCATTTGTAATGGTTATCTATTTTCAAAAACAGAAAAAACCCCCCCGAAGTTATACTAGTAATGCTTTTATGTCTATAGTCATTTACAGATTTAGGCATTTCCCAAAACAATGAAAAAAAGTCATTTTTATTCATATTCATATTTGTTCTTTCATTTAATTATTTAACTTTTCAAAAGTCTACTGAGTTTGCAAACCTTTTTTTATGATTGCTGACCAGTTTTTTGCACGTTTCCACTGGTATTTTGTCATTTTTGAAATGGGAAGACTTCTTACCATCAGCCTCATCTTTTGATCCTGACACATTCTCTATTTAAACCAGGACTGTAGTTTGGTCACTCCAAAATATGCTTCCAGTCTAAATTATTGGTTGAAACTCAATTCAGTAAAATTTTGGACTAAAGTGTATTTATTTGGCCAAAGATTGTTTTTCAACTCACAATTGGCCCCGTTGTGTTATTGTGTGATGGATAAAAAGACTCAGCATGCACCGCATTGTTGGAAAACTTTCAAAACGTGTTTTTATTTATTATCAATTTATACATTTCAAATATGTTGCTCACTCAAAACTTCTAATTTTAAAATAAAACTAAAATGATGCACAGCCAAATAAATGACTGAAATTGTGTCAAGAATTTAAACCATGGATTTTAAAGAACATTAAATTTCCAAATACTGTAATGCACAATGGAATCAACAATACAGTAGCACCAGTATACATACAGACAGGCAAAGCCTGTGTACAGTTATACTTGGGTGAAAAAACAAAACAAAACAAAAAAATCTTATATATGGAAAATATCAAGTTTGACTAAGTGCAAAACATTTGTACATCATCCTTTGGTCTGTGCTTTAGCTGGAAAATCCAGATCAGCTTTATTGCAGATGTAGAAAACAATCTAACACAAATTTTGCATGCCACGTCACCAGATGAAATGTCAGAAAGATAAACAAAAAAAAATAAAAATGACAAAAAAAAAATACATACTTCATTTACTGAAAAAGGCAGAGGTAAAAATCGTTTTATTTTATTGATAAAAAGGGTTTGGCTACGCTTTAACTCTCCTTAGCTCGGCTCCTGGGTTGAGTTCCGCTGAAGGCAGGACTGTGCGATAAAAATAGCAACTGGTTATTTTCTTCACCAGCTTCGGAATAAGAAGACGGGGTTCTGATAAGCAAGGTGCAAATACAAAAAGCCAAACCACTACACATGTGAGTGTGGGTGAGTGGAGGGGGCTTGGGGGACGGGTGAAAGATGTGCGTTCACAAGTTATTCAGTTCAATTAGAGTCTGGTCCAGCATCTGGTGCATATCCAGGTTTTCTTCTTTAGCTTGTGACAGTTTCTCTGTTAGAACATAAAAAAAAGACATTTTCAACTCACAAACAAGGACAAGTGACTCAGTGAGTTAGCATTCATTAATAATCAAGCTGGGAACGCATCTAGATCAGTTGATTATTGATTGACTTGCACAACACCACATAACTGACCAAACAAGAGAGGCACAATTATGATATGCAAGCTACCATGCAAACGTACAGTAGAGCTCTGCTACAAGTACATAAACAAAGTTAAAGTGTTTTTGTAATCTGGTTAAAATCTAGAACTCGAGTCACAAACTCCAGTCCTCAAATCTGGAGTTTAGAAGTTCTGCAGTTATTAGATGCCCCTTTGCTTTAGCACACCTAAATAAAAATGACTACAACATTAACCGCATGCTAAAGAGTCAGTTCAGCCATTTGATTCAGTTGCATTGGACAGGGGTACATCTAAAAATTGTAGGATAATCATGGACCCGAGTTTGAGACTCCTGGTCTAGACGGTTTTAGTTTCAAACAAACATCGAATCAAATGGCAAGTCAGACAGAATGAATAAAAACCACAACAAACAAAGAAATAGGAAAAATAGTTCAAAAAGTTTTAGAGTACAAGCACCCAGTAACAAATTGAAACAGCTTTGTGAAAATCTTTTGTTAGTTTTGCAACCATCGGTCTACACTGGACTGCAGACAGTGAGAAAGGAATGCATCACATACCCCTTGTGATGGTGCTACAAGATATAACCTAGAAAACGTACTTGGAATTTATGTAACAAAATGATTGAGAAAAAAAATACTAAACATCTTATTCTTTCATAGTCTATCAAGTTACTAGGTGTTTTTTGTTAATGAGATACTGCTGTTTAATTTTGCAGATTTAACACCCACAAGTGAGAATATGTCCCATGTAAATATCATTGAGAATGTAAAAGATAAGGTGCAATTCATAATCTTGGTTACATCTTCAGTTTTGTTTTTTCCCTTAAGAATGATCACAACAAGCATCTGAAGAAACGTAGCTATAAAAATTATATAAAATACCAATTCTCACCTCAAGATTTTACATTGCAGAAGCTAAACTTAGCAATTTTTCACGTGAAGTAGAGATGTTAGATCCCCAAGTTCTTTAATTGATCTGCACCAAACTCCTGCAATGCTGTAGTGTTATCTGCCTGAAGCTACGAACTGAATGAAACGGACCCAGAATCTGTCATCGAGTATTTATTCAAATTCAAAGACAGTCTTATGTAACCCACAAAGCCTATTTGTTGAGTTAACCAATAGCAACTGCCTTCAATTTTGCCATCACCGGATGAAGCTCCACAACTCTTGCATGTTCTTCTCTATTTGACCAATCTAAACTTTTCTACAATCTTCCTGACAATGACTCAGCAGTGAAGCTCTCTACCTCTCAGTCACCTTCTATACTTCACTGAATGCATGCATCAGTTGCTACTTGGCTCAGTTTTCAGTCAAGCACCTTAAGTTGCCTTTGCTTTAATGCCAACAGCACCATTTTTGATGTTTCTTATACTTTTGCTTCACAGAACAATAGTTAAAGAAAATAATGGACATTAATTAAAATCTATTAAATGACATTTTTGGAAAATAGGAGGTAAAAGGTTTTATGAAATAAGACAAAATGACTGCCATTACGGCATGATGGATTTGCTAGTGCCAGACTAGACAGACAAAAAAAAGGACAGAGTAAAGAGATACAGCTTACATAGAAGGAAGGATGTTTATTTTTAACAACGCAGGAAGATTCTAGGGTTCTGTACAAGTGGTGGGGTGCAACGGACTTGACAATATGATGAGGAAAGAAAAGCAAAGACAGGGAGGAAAAGGAAAATGGAGAGCAGTCTGGAGAGAGCAGACAGGGTCTGCTCAGGCAGAAGGAGGCATCTTTGATGAGATGTAAACAATTTATCTGTGTGGAAGAAGAGAAGCACAGTGAACCCAAGGAGGTTGGTGTTTGGACCTACAGCAATAAACCACAACACACCAGAACCTGAGGAGTCACTGACGCATTACAGCAAAAGACACGATGCATAATAAAATGCATCGTTTGTACAGCTGGACAGCAAAACAAACATGGTGTTTTTCATTCATCAGAATGAGCTAGTGACTTTTTTTTTGAAGTGGAGCTATGCAGAGTATTTATAAGCAGTGAGTATCTTGCGTATAGCAGGTCGGAGTGACGCTAATCTTAACTTGGCTATCACTTTAATCATTGCGTTTCATTTGAAGTCAAAAACTCCAGGTTTAAGGTTTGGAAGGTAAGAAACTACTTCTACATACTCCTCACAAACTCACTTCAAAACCAATACAAACGATCCCATTGACTTAGCAAAACTGAGGGCTCAGCCACAGTGATGCTAAACACTGACGACTAACCTCGAGCTGGTACAGTGACAGAACGAAGGGCAAAAATCATGAACATACATGAGGCCTTTCTTCTAGACAGAAGTAGACCATATTAGTGAAAAAGTAAACAAAGCAGAACCATCAACCAGAGCCGTTAAAATGCCTTCACTGATAGTTTCGGTAAGCAGCCTGGAAACTCTGATATTAACTAAACATCTTAAGAATTAGGCTTTTTGGGGAAAAAAATGCATGAGAACAGAAAAAAAAGTACAATGATAATTCATGTAAAAGATTAAATGTATTTTTCTGGTTCTTGCATTTTTCTGACCATGCAGAGAGTTACTTCAGTCCTGTTTACAGTAAACTGAAAGAGTGTGATTTATAAAGGCAATCATTTTGAGTCAGAATTGTTGCAAACTGACTCAAATCGCATGCAGATAAAATCGGAAAATATCCATTTTAGCACTTGAACTTAAAAAGAAAGATGAGCTAAATCAGAACAACTCAGTGGGTGAACATAATATGGAGACAAAGTTGAACAGGCAGTCGGGCAAAGAGGTGAACGGGTGAGGACAGTAAAACAAGCAGGTGTCGAAAGGCATAAATTACATGGAAGTCATGTCGTTGAGGGCATGGTCCAGCTCCTCGCTGATGGCTTTGTACTTCAGTTTCTGGGAGTACAACTCATCTATTGGGTGGGGCGGAGGAGTGAAGGGAGAGTGCAGTGGAGGCAGAGCAAAGGAGGTGGAGGAAGGAAGTGAAAAGGAGGCAAAAGGTGGAGGATCCGAGCCACAGAACGTATACAGAAGACAGGAGGAGAAAATGGAAACAATCAAAACACGAGTCCCTTCACACTTCAATTGGATTGAGCATGAAAAGTGCTCCTGGGTTTAATGGATGTTTTTCCTTGGGCATTAAATTCTGTAAACTCACTGTGCAAAAACATATTTCTGCTACATGGAAGGGAAAACTCACTGGTGTTACCTTCACACAACCTCCTTTTGAATACATCCAAATATCATTTTAACTATGAGGCAACATCTAACCCTGCTTTCAGATTTAACACAAAAGAACGCGTTATCACATTAGATGACACTGCCTGAAATAAAGACTTAATGTCATTAAGAGGACAGCAGAATAAAAAGGAGATAGATCCACATTTAAATGACAACAGAAGGCTAAATATGTATAGCGACGAAAAAGCTCACCTTCCAAGTCATCGATGGTCTTCTCAAGCTTGGCTACTGATCTCTCAGCGAACTCGGCACGAGTCTCAGCCTGTAATGTAGAGACGCATCAAGTCCAACACTTGAACTGTGATTCAACACCTCTGGTTTGGTCATCTCGCAGTTCAAATTAATTAAACTTTACCTCCTTCAGCTTGTCGGTGAGGACCTTGATCTCCTCCTCATACTTGTCTTCCTTCTGTGAGTACTGTTGAGCGGAAACGGAAACAAAAGCATCAAATATAAGATCAAATCTGCTGTCCACATTCATGGAAAAACTTAACTGAAACTTAAAGACTTGACTCCTCTGCCTCCCCAGTTTGCGGTCTTGAAGCAGAAAAGGACTAACAGCATGCAGAGGCCCAAAAAGTCAAGCTTACCTTCTCTGCCTGGGCCTCCAGTGACTTCAGGTTGTTGGTCACAGTTTTCAACTCTTCCTCAAGTTCAGAGCATTTGCTGGTGTTTTAAACAAGAAGATACAAAGCCAAGGATGCAACAAAGGATAAGGGAGGGGATTTGAAAAAAAAAGAAAAACAAAAGGGTGGGAACAAGGATGGACAGAAGCACAGGTAGACACAGAATGGGTCCATGGGAAATGAGAAAAATGGAGAGAGGAACTGAATAAGAAATACAGGAAATCCCCCCAAAAAAACATAAAAATGCCTCAACAGAGCAGTAATGTGAGACCAGCATAGTGAATTTAGTAGCAATAATGTGAAATCAATACTTTGCATTCAAGTGTCATGCAATTTGTTTTGACGTTATTCTTGCTCAGCTTTCTGCCATGTTGGGCATTAAAAATAAAAAAAGTCTAAAACATCCAGGAAAAAAGGCGTGAAAGGAACAAGCACAGAGGGAAAAGCAAATGCAGCAGGGCAGACAGTGAGACAAGCCACTCAGTAATCACATTCGGTTGGTTGTACCTGTGTAACTGTGGAATTTAGCGATTTCAGGCTTTGCTCCAATACCCTTAGCTCGTCCTCCACTCTCTGAGTGCGCCTGTTAGTGGGCGTGGCGCACGTGCACAAGCCACAACCATTAATACGGAGATGGGCATGCAAATGACAGCAAGAACACAGTGCACACTGTCTAAATAAAAACAAGTCCTGCAGGGTGGGTATTAATACGGAAAGCTTTTTAAAAACATGAGCATTCCGGCATCCATGCATGAGTAAAAGTGCAGATTCAGAGAACACGGGAGTGAAAGCGCTCACCTTTCTGACAGCTCAGCGCGCTCCTCTGTACGTTCCAGGTCACCCTCAATGATGACCAGTTTACGTGCAACCTGGGGGTTGCAGCACAACAAAGTGTTACGCCGCAAAACAGCCATAGAAGATAAGGATTGTTGCAAGCGAGTATCTAGATTTTTTAAATTTTTTTAAGAACTCGCCTCCTCATATTTGCGATCTGCCTCCTCAGCAATGTGTTTGGCCTCTTTCAGCTGGATCTCCTGGATCTCCATCTTCTCCTCATCCTTCATAGCTCTGTTCTCAATGACCTTCATGCCTCTGTGTGATGATGCAAACAGATCGGGAATTAGGAGTTGAACGTTTATACCCGTGTAAAGCCAGGCAGCATGAGCTGGTTTGGTCCTTAGCAAATATATTCAAACACATTGAACTCTGTCATATGCGTGTGGTCATATTCGAACCACAAGCCTGAAAAATAAGTGTCTGAAAAGTGTGGCATGCTTTTGTATTTTGCCACTTTAACGCTCTCAGATCAAATCTGGTGCAACCAATTACTTTTAAAAGCTTACTTATCTGCGAAAGGAATTTATTCCAAGTATTAATGCATATCAGTTGTTTGTACCTTGTTAGAGAACGTTACTGAATAGCAGCAGACAGGCCAAGGATGAACTTGGGAAAAAGTTCAAAACCAAGTTAAAATAAACACCACTAATTCATTAAACATGTCAAGAAATACCGATACACCTACCCACAATTCTACCCTTTGCAGAAGAATGTCAAGGCCACTTGTCGAATGAAACCCAAAATTCCTGTTTATATTTTAGCAAAAGTCATGCAGGGAACATAAACATGTGAATGGAGTTGTCCGTTCAGATGAGACCAAACATAAACTTTTTGACCACATGCAATACTGCCATGTGAAGCTGCACATAGCTCTGAAAATGATCCGTTTCGTTCCGATTCACAATAATTCTAGACATCTACTTGGTTTTTGACATTAAATAATAACAAAGCATATTGATTTTTTTGTAGCTGTAATGTATAGAACACAAGTTCAAGGGGTTTGAATATTCTCACAAGGAACTGTAAATGTTTTAGTTTTGATCCCTATAGATAGCTGATGAGGTGGTGGTTAGTGCTCTATATAAACACAATAAAAACAAGGCAATGCCCAGAACTCATTGTGAAGAGACATGGGCTTGATAAAACAATCAGTCTGGTCTAAGGGGAGAAAAAAAAAAAAAAACAGGACCCACCTCTCGCTCTCATCTGCAGCCTTCTCAGCCTCCTCCAGCTTCTGCAGGGCTGTGGCCAGACGCTCCTGAGCACGATCCAACTCCTCCTCAACCAGCTGGATACGTCTGTTCAGGGAAGCAACATCTCCCTCAGCCTAAGGGCAGAACGGAAGATGAGGACACTGCAGAGAGCTTCACCTCATACCCCAGACTTAGACATTACACATCAGCCCAAAGGAAGTATGTGGTAGATTTATGAACTTATCTTGATGTGAGAGAAGCAAAAATAATCAGAAGTGTTTCTTTGTGCCGTCTAGTGGGAGGCTACTGTATTGACTTGTTGTACTAATGATGCCCCAAACTGGTAAAGGGTTGAACACTGCACTTGGTAAGATACCCCACTGAGAGCCTAAACAAGTCTCAAGTCAATAAGCCTGACATTTCTCTGGATCTTCTGGTATTTACCAACTATGCTGGAAATTTTGGGAGAGAAAAAATTTGAGGTTTGTACTTTTCCAGCCCAATGCAAATTACATTTTTCTCCCAATACTGACAAATAAAATAGAACAAATGCCGTTTTGAAGCCACTAAATGAATGAAGTACCACATTATCTCCATTCATAAGTTGTATTTAAAATTAGGAAGAAATGTGGCATTTTTTTTTTGTTTCATCCATTAATGAATAGGATAATATATACGTTTGCACTTTTTGACTTCCCAATCAAAAAAAAAAGTCTGATTCCAACAGATCCACAAATCAATATCTTGTTGATCAATTTGCGTGTCCATCTAAATTTCCTTTAAAAAGGAGAAGACCGTTTTGTTTTCATCAGGGCTTGCTGCTAACTTCTGCATTCTGCCGTCTGCTCAGCATGTATGAGGCTATTCTTGAAATGCATTATGCATCCACCAGACCACAAAAGTTCTTTTTCATCCCCCCCCCCCAGGCCATTTCTCCTATCAAAACGAGCAGTGCAGGTACTCAGGTTTAGAATCTGCAACAAGTGAGGAAACTCCCTTCAGTACACCTGAGTAGACTACGCTCTGGTGGCTGAGAGGGGGACTGAGAAACATTCAGTCCCCCTCATTTCTATGGCCGCTATGCTCTGTGGCAGTGCGGCCTCCTGCCCTTATATGGGCAAGTCAAAGAGCACAAGCCGACAGAGCAGGATGGCACATTGAATGTTACCACAGTTTAAGCAACTACTTCCTGGTGTTTGGGAGATTATTCAAATCTTTGGCCTTTTGGTCCCATTTTTAGAAAGCACGTTGCCTGGAACCGGGAAGTGCTTGAAAGTGGCGCAAAGTCAGGAGATGAGGCAACGCAATGATACAACGTATACCGCACCGCTCAACGGTCGTTACACCATCAGCGGCCTAAAGCTGTCAAGTACGCGCACTCGGGATTTTTCAAACCCTCATCTGTGACTTAAAGTGACACAGCCTGGAGTAGAGCAAAGCTCAGCTTATAGCACTGCGGGGCATCCAGATAAATCCAGCCATCTCACAACCAGAACACTTTTCTCTCCCCCCTCCTCACCTTACTTTTAGAAACGATTCATAGACGCGCAGGAAATGTTACTTGAGCCATGCCTCTTTTTTTTTTTTTTTTTGCGCTTGGTGCGCAGGTACGCGCGGTCAACATGCTTACTTGTTCTTTTGCTTTCCTCTGTGCAAGCAGATCCTTCTGTAACCTCTCGGCTCTGTCTTCAGCACCGTCCACCTGCTCTTGGAGCGATTTAATCCTCCGTTTGACCGCGTCCAGCGATTTAGCTCCAGCCATTACTGTTATTTTTTTTTTTTATTTATTTAACAACGAGCAACTGTTTTAAATATTCGAGACTGCCCTCGCAGCTGCAGTTACTTTCTGACAAATTGTCAAGAGACGGGATGACGTCTTTGCAGCGCGCAGAGAGACGCGCTCTGTAAAGCTTTTTTTTTTTTTTTTTTTTTTTTTTTTTTTGGGGCCAGGAAGTTAACGCTGATTTCAACACACCGTCTTTCAAAAAAAAAAAAGATATAAAACGGTTTTTCTGCAGTGTTTGTGCAAACTTTTGCACGGAACAAATGTTTTGAACCGAACAAAAGAAGTGATAAAATGTGACAGCTTTGAACAGAAAACAAAGATAGCTAAGCGATTTCAGTTCTAAGTGTTTGAATGCAATTTAATTGATTCAAGCAGCAGGACACTAACGGACCTACAGCGCCCTCTGCGGACCTAACGGAAGCAGTGCATGGACTATTCTGAGGCCACAAACCGCTTCAGAGAGTTTTTTTTCCTGAAGCCCAGGATGCTGTAATTACATGGTACAAGTATAAAGATTTAAAAATATGACAGACAAAACCTACAGCTACAAAAACAGACCACTATTCTGAATTCATTTAATAACTCGCGCCCTGCCCCCGAAAATAAATATAACCACCAATTTGATTTGTATTTTAGCTAAAACTCAAAAGAATCCTTGTATGAAGTACATTTAAATAGTTAAACTGAGATAAAAACGTGTGTTTTTAAAGATTTTGAATGACTAAATGTGATTTCAGGTATCCAGCCTGAGATAAACGAACGGAATTAGAGCGCCATCTGGTGGTTCACTGTGAGCAGTACACCCCTAGTAATAAAAAGCATTTGGGGTTCAGACGGTTTCAGCGTTTTTCCTGAGCACAAACTGCACTAATTACAGAATGAGTTTTTTAAAAAAACACAAAACATTTTAAATATGTCTAAAATGCCTTAAATAAGTGACATAACTCTACGAACAAATATAGTTTTGGGTAAAAATCCAGTCACAAATAGTACGCCACGCGTCACCTTGAAATGAAATTCAGCATCAAATAATCCAAGAGGGTAAAACTCAAAACACTCTGAGAGACTTGGTCTTAATTCCCCGTGTGGAATCCAATTAAAGGATTATTCCAACGTGTTTCCCCCCTCGGTGGCTCAATGCAACCTAATTGACTTTTAGAATTATAAACTTCTCTTGTCTGCCCCACTAGGATCTGGCCGACACCCAGTTTTTGTCATTAACGGGGACCATTGACGGAGGACATATTCCTTCTATCACAAAGTCTATACATCAAAGCTGAAATACAAAGAAAGAGAAGGGAGGGGAAAAAAACGATCAAAAATGTGTTTAATTGTTATTTTTGAAATCTACACGTTGCCTTGTACTTATTTGAGTGGGAAGTGCGTTTTTTTTTTTGTCTGTGGTAAGCAGAAGAGCGCAGCCCGCTGATCTGAGCTCTATCTTGACCATATAAAGCAGTGGGCTATATTTATCTAGGCGCTGCCTCTGCGAGCTCGGGAATCCTACACTTTAGGCTACAGGCTTCACTCACACTGGGGGAAAAAAAAAAATAAGCTGGGAAGATTTAGCTTATTTCCTAGCAGGACTGGCGGAGTTCAACATGGAAATCCTCACATAAATATATACATATTTTTTTTATTCATAACCACATATTTAACTTTCATTTGGGCTGACTTGAAAGTGATTTGTGGAGAAACATTTAGCGACAGTTCAACAGTTACTACAAAATCAAGAAAAATGATAGAGAAATGAGCAATTTCCAACTTTTAGCAGTGGCACTAAAAACGCACCACCAAACTACCAAACTCTCGTCTGTGCTGTTGAACTGTCGCCCTCAGTCCCAGACGAGAACAGTGAAGAATTATATATATATATATATAATATATATATATATATATATATATATATATATATATATATATATATATATATATATATATATATATATATATATATATGAAACAGCGTGGCGGGAGAAGGGTGCCTCTGTGAACACGCGTCCATATACTTACATCGGTGGCTTTCTTCTCAGCCAGCTCAAGCTTCTCCTGGGCATCTTTAAGAGCCTCAGAGTACTTGTCCAGCTCATCCTCAGTTCCCTTCAACTTCTTCTGCAGAGCCACCAAGTCGTCCTCAAGCTGATTTTATGTTATCGTTATATATGTTTTTTTTTTTTTTCATGTGCAGGAGAGGTTCAGAGGTGATCGGCCGGGAAAGGGAGTGGCGTGAGTGCGCAGGGGCGCAAGAGCGCACACGGAGAGACAGGAGAGGACAGGACGGGACAGGACAGAGAGAAGACAGGGAGAGAAGAAGAAGAAGAAGAAGTTAGGTGAGCTCATGCACTTCAGGTTCGGGTACCTTGGTAGCGGTCTCCTCAGCTGTCAACAGTTTTTCCTCAGCAGTTTGGAACTCCTCAAAAACTTTATCTCTCTCGTCCTCTGTAATACGCAATTTCTTTTCCAATTCTCTCATTTCTTCCTCTAACTACACATGCATGCAAAGAAATTATAAAGTTAAGCAAAAATATAATAATATGCACTTTATTTATTTATTTTTTTTGCTTTTACACTTAACTAGCAACAGCTGCAAATCCATTACAAATAATGATCCATAGCTTTTTTTTTTTTTTTTTTTTTTTTTTTTTTAGTGCTGCTCCTGGACTTTTCCATTAAACATAAAGAAAAAAAGTGAAGAAAACTTCATCCGACCTGTTTGCTTCTGTCCTCCGCTGCTTTCTTGTCCGACTCGGCCTGCTCAGCTCTGTCCAAGGCATTCTCCTTGTCGAGCTTGAGCATCTGCATCTTCTTCTTGATGGCATCCATGGCTGCTTATTTTTTTTTTTTTTTGCTGTGCTTCAACACCGACCAAAACGTCCAAAAGGGAGAGCAGGAGATGAGGCTGAAGACGGGGGGGGGGGAGAGTCTGTGCCTGACGGAAAGCTGGGGCTGGACTGCGGGCTCTGCCTGACTTCGTGCTGTCAAATATGTTCTTCCAAGGAGGGGGTGACTGGATTCCTGAGGACATCCAATACTCTCCGGAGGAGGCGTGTGCTAGAGGGGAGCTGGGAGGGTTTTTTTTTTAAGGAGCTGCTCAGCGATTCGTACTTCCCAAGCATTTGACTTTTGATACGTCTTTATATGGGAACTCCGAGCAAGCAGGCTGCAGGAAATGTGCTTTGAAATGTTTGTCTTTCTTAACCACTTTCATCACGCTTTACAAAGGGAGTTAAATTTGTTATTGTAAAGTCGTTTTTCTAGTGAATTCCTGGGATTTCGGTGATCCCAGGCTGGGACAGTGGATCCCAAACTGCATTTGAAACAGTCCGACCTGGGTTTCCTTTGCTTTCCCGTCTCCGTTTGAGCAAGAGCGTCCCCAGAAAATTTTGAAAGGGGTGGCCAAAGGAAAAAAAAATGAAAAATGCATTTTCTTTGGTAATTACATCAAAAAATGAAACCCATTTAAAATAAAGATTCATTACACACAAAGAGGTGTATTTCTTATTTCTGTCCATCTTAGTGACTGCGACTTTAGCGTTAATGAAAGTCCAAATTTATGTTTCTCAGAAAAGTGGAATATTACAGAATGCCAATAAAAAGATTCTTAATGCAACATTAATATACACAGTCATGGGTAAGACTGTTAGCTTGACAGCTGCTCCACAACAATATGTGACTCTCAAAAGAGTCACATATTGTTGCCAGGCTTACACTCTTTGGCTTACACTCTGTGGTCAAACTTAGAGGGTTTGACTACAGGAAAGTTGAGTGGAAGGAAAAAGTGAGGTAGAAAAAAAAGAGAGTATTGTGAAATGATGCCCAGTCAAGAGTTTGGGAAAGATTTACAAGAAACAGAATGTTGCCGGAGACAAGACCCACAAGACACAGACGTGTATCCAGGACACGAGCTACAACTGTTGCATTTCCTGTCTTGATCCATTGTCAGATCAGAGACTTCAAAAGTGCCTGATGTGCGCTAAGCAGAAAATATTCTGAAGTGCTTCACTGAAATCCACATGTTTTAGATACAAGTTGCTGAGCTCTTGTGTGAAGTCTACCGGTGTTGGTCCACTGTGTTTTCTGAAGGTCAGTGTAGCCATCTACTTTTAGAGCACTTTATGCACCACTCTGCTGACAAGCTTTATGGAGATGGTTTTATCTTCAAGCAGGATTTAGCACTTGTCCACTCTGCCGCTTTAATGACCATCATGGCATCACCGTGGCTTATTAAACAGAAAAGCTGTCTGTCATAAAACCTCACTGATATATTTGAATTGAATTACTGAAGTAAATAAACTTTCCAGCGAAAGCCACCGACACATAAATAACTCAGCTTAAAATACTGGACGTAAGCCTAAAATACATTCATTTGATAAACAAACACATTTATAAATAAGTCGATTAATCTGTTTGTGCCTCATTGAGTCTCATTTGTCCTGTATTGATTTTATGTAAAACACAACATTATTCACGTGTTTGGCTGGGTGATAGGGGCGGCCAATCCCACCAGGGCCCTGCCTCGGTGGCACCGCTGTGTCTGAACACATCTGTGTGGTGTTGGTAAGGGACTGACAAACAGCATGGAGTAGAAGACATGCTTTCTGTAAGTCTATTGGCACCTAGATGCATTGTTTGAAGTCACTGGGGCTCAACACAACCAAGTGTTTACCTGAAATTGTATCAGATATCAGTGAGGACAAGAGGGAGCTTAAACCTCAATTACAGCAGCTTAGTCCCTAATCTGTCTGTCATCTGGGAAATGTTAACTGGTATTCATGCTGCCAAATGAGAGTATTTGATTATGAACACACACACACATGAAAAAATATTAAAATAATTAAATATGCATCAATAGATTTTGAAATGCATTTATTGCAGATCCCACCTGCTTCACTTTCATAAAATATATATAAAAAAAATCAACTCTGAGGACTAAGGATACCCCAACTGTCTTGTAGCCGCCACAAGGATCCTCAAGAGTATTTTTAGGACTGCCTTCTCCTTCGTGCACCTGCCTTGGTCTGTAATCAAGACTTTAGACATAGTGCCAAGCGTTCTGGATCTAACAACATTAGATAGCGCTCCTAAAATATTCTTTGTCCTCTTCAGACTAAGCTCAGGTTTATTGATTATTTTGGCAATCATACTAAAGCTAGTAAAGTATTAAATGAACCGTCCCATCTTCAGACTTTATCCATGAGAAAGAAAATGTCATCATTTGAGACGAGGGGCGGAGATTGAATGTAGGATGTCATCATATTGGTTTGGTTTTCTCCTACTAATTTTAGTGTTGCTCTTTTGGATATGATTGGAAGACTTGTGGCCAAAGAAAAAATGTCTGAGTCCATGTTTATGACATTTGCTTTTCCCTCTGTTGACAATATATATTTTTAAAAAATATTTTATATTTTTTATTTTGTTGCTTAAATAACTTGATGTGAATACATATTAGGGAACCAGAACTTCATGGAGCCATTACTTTCATGTCTAAATGGTCATGGTGTTGGTATACAAAGCCATGAAAAGAATGTTGTCCTCTTGCATGTTTCTTGTGTTTTCGCTATATTTTGTCACATATTTGAGGACATCATACAAATAATTTAAACATTTGGTTGATGTCTTCAAACAAATTTTTATTGGACCATGATAAAATGTGAAATGTGAATTACTTCATTTTCACATTTGTTTCCGCCTTTCTGCCTTTGACGGAAACAACTGCTGCTGTCAAGTTTTTCACAACTAGCAAAGAGCTGTGGAGGAATTTGGGTCCACTCATCTTTGGAGAATTTATCTAATAGCCACACAGCAGTATTTTCAAGCATGAATGCCCTGTCTACAGTCAAGCCACTGCATCGCAATAAAATTTAAGTCCACATTTTTACTAGATCACATCAGAATCTTCATTTTGCTCTTTTTTTTTCCTGAAATGTTTCTGAATAACCCCCCTCCCCCCCACCAAATATAAGAAAATGCACAAAAGTTATATTTTTGTCTGATCATTACACAGAATATTTTTTTCTGGAAGTCTAGAGAAATATCTGAATATTTAATCAAGAATTGAGGGCTTTGTGTTCTCTTTGGTCAGCAGTGGACTGGAACTTTCTGACTGATGCTATTATTGCATAACTTTTCTTATTTTCGAATCAAGAACACTATGGATGGCTATTGCACTATTGCAATTGATTTCACTTCTGAAATCAATTGCAATTTTGTGCTAAGGAAATAAAATCAGAGTTTGAAAATGTTTATTTCCTCACATTGCGTCTCATCTTGAAAATATTTAATAGCACTGTACAATCAAAGCACTCTTTTAATCTTTATCATACAAATCAGATGTGGCATACCTTTTGGATTCATGACAGCTAGATGTTCATACTTTAGGTTAAAAAACCAGCAGCATACTTTGGGTATTAGTTAAACAAATAACAGGCAGTCTGCTGGAACTTAATTATCTTAAAAATCTCTTTCATTTAACATTTTTTGATGGATTCTAATGGATTTCCTGTGGCACTTTGAGAAAGGAAATGAGCCATGCTGTGTGTTCCTGCAGTACATTAGCACAGTGAATAAAGCACAGGGTCTGTTATAGTTTGGAACGACATCCGAAGACTGCTGAAAATGTACTGAAAAAGTTCCATGTTGCATTCCATAGGAAAATCGGATGAAAATCAACAAAGCTAAAGTAAATAGCTCATAAATTTATATTCTTTCATTTTATTTTATCCTGCAAATCATGAGAACAGCATAAACTCCTTCAATATTTAAGGCTCAAGGCCTTTAGGAAAGCCACAGCCCAGCCAAAAGACATTTATTTTTCCCTGCTGCTGAAGTGAAAAAAAAGAAGCTCTTGACATATAATTTTGTGGGGGGAAAAAATGTGCCTCACAAGCACTTTGAGGCATTCCACTAGATCAGACAATGACAATGAATTTAAGCTACAGTTTGGTTCATTTTAAACTGGAATTAAAACAACAGGCCACTACAAATTAACACCAGCGGCATTACTATGGTTGAAAACCCTCTCAAGCGCTCCTCGTGCTTCTGAGAGCCATTAATCTCTGGAATAATGCTCCCCTTTAAATGGAAAATTCAGCTGAGGGGATATCCCACTTCATTTCTCTCAGTTTCATTTTTGAACAACTTCCAGCCTAATCTGAGGTTTTCCAGTCAGATCTAAAGTTTCTCTAACATGCTGGGAATTTTGTTTACCTCTCAGGATCGTGGTGGAACTTTCTGAAGTGGGTCGGCAGCAGAGTGGGACAGGTGCAGCAACAGGTAAAGGCATGCACATTAACGGCGTTATCATTCCCAAAACTTTCTCAATCATGCATAACTTTTCTGCAAACATGCTTATAAAAAGGGGCTGTTAAAAAAATTATGGCATCCGAGAATCACTTGGGCACAACTCTGAGGTCACAAAATATTTATAGTCGTACTCTGAGTCAGAGTAGATGTGAAAAGCCAAACCCTAACCCTAATCCTAACCCAAAGGGGTTGTGGAAGTCTTTTTTTTTAAACCCAGAGTTAAATCTTAAATTGTAATAATGAGACAGTGGCAGTAGTAAAACACATTATTTTCTCAGACAATAAACAGCACACTTTGAAAATGCCTCATTAATTTGATCCTGTATCACTATAGCTTGCAGTGTTCATTGCAAATGTATTTTTCACCCCTTAAACGTTCTCACATTTTTCTATGTAACAATGACAAATGTTAGAGTGCCTTATTAAAATTGTATGATAGACCAACACAAGGCAGCACATAAGGATGCATGATTTCATCACCCCTGAGTCAGTCCTTTGCAAGTCCACCTATCACAGGGAGACCATCTCCAGTCCTTTAGAGTTTATCTGAACCAGTATTAAACATCTGGAAACTGAAATTCCTGCCCAGCTTTAAAAAAACCCCAAACAAACAAAAAAAAATCCAAAACAACTAAGACTGTCATATTAGATGGAGAACATCTGTAGAACTCAATTTTCAAGTATTGTCACACATTCTTAGTTAGATTTATGTTTGAATTTGAATTGAGGTATTCTAACATGCTTTAATATAAGAACCATTCCATTACAGCTCTTCTTGTATGTTTAGGGCTGTCAACCTGCCGCAAGGTAAACCAACACTGCCTTCTGCTTTCTCCAGCGTCTTATTTAACTCCACCCACCTTCCTTCTGGCTTTTGACAGCTGTACTGTGTTGTTCTGGCACAGAAAATCTCGATAAACGTTTGTGATTGTAAAAGAAAATAGGTATGAATACTTCTTCAAAGTGTTGTTGAAGACAATGCAGTCAACCTCTGAGAAGCATGGTACAAATAAGAGGATAAGATAAAACTGTAGCCGCATGAGTAGATCTCGAGTAAAGACATTAACGTTGTACTCATGAAGACTTTCTGTAAACCTTAATATCTAAATAGGAATCGATGGGACATTTTATTTACTCTTCAGTGTTCCCATACATTAATGTCTGTTTTACATGCAATGCTAACTGCACACTGCATGGACATTTTAGTGGCAGCTGTCTCCTCATGCCGGGGGAAGAGCCACTGACTGGGTGAAGCTCTGGGAAGAGCAGGCGGGCTTCTTGTCGAGTGGATTCTGCCGACATCGTCTGAGTTTATATTTAGAGAAAACCTCTTGGCTCTTTAGGACGGTACCCGTGCAATTAGATAGGTCCATGCAGGGCAATGGTCGAAAACCTAAAGGGGGGCCTCAGGATTGGTGCAACCTAAGCTGTAATCCGACCCAAACCCGCGACCTACTGATGGTGGGCTTATTCACAGTAATGTTCCAGCACTATATATACAGGTAGCAGAAAGGGTTCTCTACGTGGGGGTGCAAGAAGAAATGGAAATGTAACAAGGGCCTGGAGTCAGAAACAGTATTTTGGCTTGATGGATAGTTGCAATAAGGTTGTGGCATTTTGACTCCGGCCAAACTGGGCAATCCTAAATCTGTCATTAAGGGTATAAATCTTACAAAAGTGTTCCTTTCTCTGGTGCAATTCATTAAACTTCCCGTTTGGCTAATGTGAACTTTGTTCATCACATCAGACTGTTTCCTCTAGACTGAATATGAACAATTTAACTCAAATTCCTTGGCCACAAAGGTCAATAATTGCAGCTGCAGGTGCTCCAAAGATAAGAAGCTTTCTCCCAGGACCAAGAATATGCTGCAGAACAAAATAGCTGCTGTTTAAACGAAAGGATCTGTCATCCTTCAGATTGTAGTAATTCTCGGAAATAGGACACAAGAAAAAATACTTTTGGGACAGTGCAAGAAACACTGTCTTGTGGCAGGTCCTTAAAAAGTAAGTTTTGGGAAAATTTGAAAAGATAAGAAGCGTTTCTCGAGAAGGAGCTTGGAGCAACAACTTCATTACCGACACAAGATGAGCAACTGAGCAAAACCCCCCCAAAAAACAGAAAGGCAAAGCTGGCAGTGCTGCAAACACAAATGTGGGCAAGAGTCATAATGGAGACATATTTGTGGCCTCTACAATGCTCCTCCCAGATGGTTTGTTTGTGTTTCCCCTTCAGATGGGATGTACAGAAAGACAAGACCATCAGCCAAATCTGATGCTGCTCAGTCAGCCTAGACAAAAAGAGCAGGGAGGGGCCAAAGCATTTCGGTGGTGGGCGTGGGGGGGTGGGAGGGTTGTCACGATTCATTTCACACTTATGTGGGATGCCAAGCTACAATCCTTCTGTAAAATTAAATTCTCTCAAGGCTAGACAGGTCAAGGCAGGAGTATTAAATCAGACACTCTGTGCTATACACTCTGTCTTAAAAACCCAATATTGACACTCATTTGTGACTACTCTGGGAAGTCTATAGGGAAGTACAGTAAATGACTGTTTACAGGGAGATTGAACTCCTCCTACTTCTAGATAAGGAGCAGAGAAATTCCTCCTGCAGGGATCAGGACTCATTGTTGACATAAAAGCTTACTGTCCTTTCCTTTGGGCCTGTGGATATCCTCTCCCACACATGCGCTAACTGTCTTACTAATCTAATATATCAGCTTGAAAATGCCCTGCATCTTGAGGACATCTCCATTACAATATTTATCTTTAGTGCTTTGTGCTGTATGTTGAAGATCCAGGAGTATGTATGCTTACTATCAGTGGGAAATACATAGAAAAGTGTTTGAACCCTTTGTTTTTTTGCCTATTTCTCACACTATAATATACCTGATTATCGTCATCATCATCACTTTTATTAATGACACAAGTAGATATATACATTAAGAAAATTAAAAGACAAGTTAAAGAAATAAAAATAAAAATTACAAATATAAGTCACAGATTTGCAAAATTACAAAATATGCAGTGATTTCATTGCATTCATTGCATTCTGGACTGAAAACTGACTGAGCTTTGTGGAATATCCGTTTAGTAACAGGATGATATTTGTAGAATCACATAATCTCCACATAATATTGCATAATACGGTATAAAAAAATGGAGACAGTAACACCAACAAATAACTGGCTTGCAGTGGCCCATCTCTTTATTCTAATCATTAAACAAATATTTTGTAAACACAAAAAGCTGATTTTAAGTGATGATTTCACTCATATTTTTATTCTGAGAAAGTAATTTCCCCATAAAACGGTTTGTTCTATCCTTGGCAACCTCAATTATCATTAAGCATTGGCCATTACTGGCAATGAATCTACTTCATGTTGATTAGACCAAGCACTAATCATGCCTGGGTGTGATTTGTCAAACGGCCAAGAAATGTGGTTAATGACAGTTAATTAATAATTCTAAAGGATTTATTTTTTTTACATAAGTGGTATGGGTATCTGCATTTGAGTTTTGTATTCACACAGGTTGTTCCCCCCAACCCCTGATATTAAAAATTACTGCATTATCTGTGTGACTTTAACTGAGCAAATACTTTTTTCACAGCACTGTATCTTTATCCATATATGGGTTCTCTGGTGTGAGCAAGGTTGAATACTGTTGACAGAGAAGACAGCTAACTTGTGGGGGCTTTTTGTGAGGTCATAAGTCAAAGGCCACTCAGTATATATTTTTTTCATTCCTTGGTGCTTCAAAACTTCTAAGTATGCACTTTCTGCTCAGCTTCTGTTCTCCAGGCTATTGGCTGTCTGTTGGGCGCTGTAGGGCTCAAAGAAATATGAAGATTGCCGGGATTTCTTTATTACACGGATCATTTTTCTTTAAAAGACAGTACGGCCCGTTACTGCTTCCTCTCACACCACCGAGATGAAAACAAATACGTTTGCGTTTGAAAGCAGAGAGAAAGGTTTTGTTTACGAGTCCTGCACCTTCAACTGAGCCTAGCTTGGCCAAGAGAAAGCTATAATGTGAAGTTCATTTGAGACTCTCCTGATGAGACATTCCAGTGTGGTTCTGGGTGGCTGTTTGAAAGCCAACAGCCTGTGTTCACTGCAACTGGGTCCCAGTGGTCTCTCAGTGGTGAGAAATGCCAGAGGAACCCACAATGCTGCAACACCTGATTTCTTAAATTAAAGTAAAGTCTATGCCTGTAGCTCTCAGACTTGATCAAACTCCACGATGGTTATCTTCAGACTAAGACTCAGTGCTCAGCTTGGGATGTAGATGAAAAAGTTGAGGACAGCCCTCATTAAAAACTGAGCAAACAAAAGAGAAAAAAAAAATAGACGACCATCTGGTGTGATCTGGCAAGTTCTAGTTATGGAGCCTTGGAGGTGTATGCACTACATGATGGGGTAATAATGTCTACATGAAGACATATTAATAGAATGGAATAAAACTGTGTAAAAGTTTAACTTTTCATGTCTAAAAAAACCTCCCTACTTTAGTAAAAATTCAAATTTACTGAATTATCAACAATTAAGCCATCCCGCATCTGTTTTCCTTTATAAAGGAGACAGTTCATCTTTCACTGTGTCCATAACTGACAACGTAAGTAAAACAATACAGCAAACAAGGACAAATCATTCACTATGATACACTGAGCTGGAATAGTAGATTTGAAACAAATCAAGAAGGAAGAATATCAAATCTGAACTTGCAGAAAGTGCAGAACACAAGACCTTCAAAAACAAGCCAGTAAACTGAGCCAGCACATATGGTAAGAACAGAAAGCCTGAGACAAAACTGAATAAAAATATACTCCAAATACACCCTCAACCAGAACTATGGAAATCCTGGCCATAAAAGTTTAGCCCTTCATGAAAACAAATTTGAATGGTTGGTCATTTTTGTTTTGCAACGTTAATGATGCCGCCGCAGAAGTTATCCTGTGTACAGAAAGAGAGCAGCGGCGTTCTTGAACGTGCCTCATCTCAGCCTCAATGAAACTTCAATTCCAACCAGGGGCTGCGAGGTATCCCAGAATTCCCTGAGTGAGAAACACCTAGTCCAGTGCAGGAGCAACACAAAGAGAGAGAGAGACACAAGTGAGAAACTAGCATACACACTCACATCTCTATCAGAGTAAAGAGGGTGGACAAAATGCACTCCAGTCATTTCTGACTTGTATTTCTACATAAAGTTAGAAAGCGCTGCACCACTTTACATTAACCTTCATCAGTTAGTATTGAGTAGGATGGTATATAATTTGACCTGGATTGGAATAAATGGAATTGATTGAATTTTGACCACGTTGGTAATTATTAAATTCAACCTATAAAGCAATTATTAAATCCCACCTCTTTCACAACTCTGCATAGAACTAGTAAACATCTGTTTTCATCCTCAGTTATATTAAGTAGAGCACACATCCCAAATGTCTGTTTCTCTGAAATACATCCCCTTATTTTCAAATCCATAGCCATCAAAACAAATTCAGATCCAAGAAAGATACCTAAGAGTTAAAGCTAAAAGTGAAAGCAAACGTGACAAAACGTGAACAAAGTCACAATGAATATTTATTTTAGTTGTCTTTACACTAAATCATCTTATTAAATCTGGCGCCAGCATTGATAAACAATAAAAAAATACTGTTAGTGAGAAAGAGAGAGTGTTTATTCAGCTTTAATGCTGGGTGGGGAGACTACTGGGCTGAGAGAGGAGACAGAGCCAAATATTTTCTTCTCTGGCTGACACTTAACGTGTTTAAAGGAAAAAAAATCTCCTTGTCGAGACGGAGGGATTTTATCGAACGAGTGCTTAATCTCATTCTAAGCTGTCAAAATCTAATGAGAATATTCATATCAGTTCGCTTTGGCAGAATGATCCAAGACAATCAGCTCCTCTGGCGTACTTCAAGCTCTTGGCACTTATTTAACCGTGAACAAAGCAAACAAAAATCAGAGCGAAACCCTTTAGAAAGAACCTGACTTCTGATGATTGCGTCTGGCGCTGGGGGATTAGATTTAATGGCTATTCCTTATGTTACTTGCGAAGCTGTCCAAAATTAGCACCAAAGTTTTAAGTGTCAGCTTGGTCCTGATATAGCCGTGGTGTCACTGCTGACTGAGAAATATTGTGCCTTCTGTACATGATAACTGACGGAGCTGCTGTGCTGTCATGCGGCCGGGATAGACGGCAAACATTGTCACTCAGAAGATATTGTCTGCAATTAACATTTCTACACCACACATACCAGCAGGTCTCACCTGTTGGCATCTTGAAATTGGGAAACTGAAATATGAAATATTTCATAGCACCGTGCCAATGCATCTGAAACTGTCAACATAAATCACATGAACAACTGCATTTTTAACAAGTTAAGAGTAATTTGATAACCAAGAGTAAGCCTTGTACTTGCAATTATTGTGACCACTAGAAGCAATATTGTCGCGACTTCTTAGACTGACTCGACAATAACCAATTCCAACCCATAAAGCATCAAGAGTCATTCTCTCCATGCTCTGTTTACAATTCACATTAAACCAGAGCTTGATACTGGATATGACGCAGCATTGATATAATGGGAGAATGCAGCTGATGACCTAAAATAGTAATAGTGTTCAAGAGCTGAGGAAAGGCCTCTCTTAGATCCATCAGCTGCTGTCTCCCAGGTTTATGTTAGGAAGTCCTGTGTCTTACAGCACACAGAAGAGCGGTATGTAAATACGCTTAAACAACAGGCATTCGCAGATACAATGACCTCACTCGCTTCTGCAAAACCATGTTGTAATTTGTTGCTTTGTCCCACAGAGTTTTGGCTCATCTGCTTTTTTGAGAAGCTTTTTTCTACCAACACTGCTTGAGTGTGTTCACGTAAAAGTACCAAAAACCTGAACACAAAGTTCTAAACTCGATGATTATTGCATGGTAGCAATAACAGCAGTTGTTTTGTTCACAAAGTCAGCATTTTGAGATCCATGCTGAATAGTAAAGATTTGGAAAAACAGCTAAAATGCTCTTTGTGAAAGTACAAGTTGAATGGTTCTTTACTACTTCATAACACTTTGCAGAATAGCTAATTTAGCCACAGTGATAATGCTGAAAATCCAAATTGTTTGCAAGTCGATGTTCTCCTAAAGCAGTTGGTGCTAATGAAGAACACATCTTAGCAGCAGTCAGGGAAACATTTTAAATATCACTGTGTTAGATGAGATTTCATCAACAATACTGTTTCCACCTATACTATTAGCTTGAGTAATTTGAAAGGTGGCAAATTATCCTCAGTTTACTAATAAGTGTGGACTGCATCACTCCCTATACAGGATTATATCCAAAAGATTTGGCTAAAAACATAATAAAAAAATAATAATCTCAGCAGGTGTGTTTGGAGAGATTTCATCAAGGAAGGAAGGGGAACATTCCTGACATTGCCCAAAGATTGGCCCAAGAAAAGGGTTAGATTTTTCTTCCGTGCACAAAGGACCACAGAAAATGAGAAGGGAGAGAGAGAAAATGACCCAACCCTAAAACCCCAAAGTCCTCCCTGACAGGCATTCTTTATAAACCTCACTTTCTACTCCACCGCTCCGAGCAAAAGCTCTCTCCATCTCTTTGTGCTTCACTGATGGCACAGCTAGTTTTCTGCCTGTTTAAGGAATTTCTTCGCCAGATAGAAGCTTTATTTTAAAACGTTTAATACCTTTCAAGAGAGGGGTTTCTGATGTAAATATATTTATTCATTAAATGACATAAAATCAAGAAAGAATGAAAAAGTCAAAGTGTAAACTGACTATCTCTTATTATGAATTTGCAGGCTTTTTAAATTTTATACGCTACTACAACATTAGCAAATTATGTCACTGCACTTTGTGTCTTTAAGGGAGAATTTTTAGCAATCAACTGACTGCATTATTTATACTTATCAATGAAAAGTTGAACGCTTATCCTGACAGACAAAGACATTCAAACTTTGTTTTGTTGCTGACTAACTTCTACTCATTTAATTCAGATATTTTGTGGTAAATCATGAGTAAGTAACATAATAATCTTATCTTAAAAAACAGGTCCAGTGTTTTAAACCTGTTTAGAAAAAATATTGAAAAGTGTTGTGGGATGACCACTTCTTTTTTGAAATTGCAGCTGTACGCCTCTTATGAACTTCACACATATACGTAGAGACTGAACCTTTTGACAGTTCTTTGCAAAACAGTTTTAATTCAGTTGACTGACTGGAGAACATCTGTGAAGTAAGTAGGAAAATAAATAATGTGGCAAAAAACACCTGTGTTTTCCTAATTAGTCTATATTTTAATCATACGATTCACTGTTGTTAGATCTTCCTTCAGCTGAGTTACCTGTTCATGATGTGTCCAGAGTACTTTGCAAAAGTGTTCTCAATGTTTCCACAGTGTATTTTAATACAATTTTATGTTTGAGACTAACAGTTCTACCACCATCATATCTGACAATTGGAAAGTCGCGTTTCATGAAGTGATGTGGGGGCAAAAAGTTCAGTTTTGGTTTTATCTGACCAGAGCAACTTCCTGTGCTTGCTTGTTGCATCTACATGTCGGGGATAAAACAAACTCTTTTTTCCTAATTAGATGACATTTAAAGGCCTTTACTTACACTAGGCTTTATTTAGTGACATCAGACACAGTGGTTAAATGAAAAAAGCATGACATCATTTTTTGAAATTTTGAAAACCATGAATAATTTTTCTTCTACTTCACAATTATGCACTAGTCTTTGTTAGTCTATAATGTTGGTCGCAATAAAGTACATCAACGTTTGTTGTAACGCAAAAGAATGTTTGCACCAAAGTTCAAAAGGCAAGTATATTGTGCAAGGCACTGCAAATAGTATTTTGACAGCAGATAAAAAGGAGCTACTTGTGATATTTAGATGCATAAACCTCAATAGTGTTTTGCAGTAAACCCAAGCTATTGGACTTACTGTGTTTTTCATAGAACCATAAAGTTTGTTTTGTGTCCCAACCTTCCTGCGTTTGTGACAAGACAGACTTATGACTTGTGATAAAACATTTCCGGTGCCCTTTGAATATTTACTGCGTATTTACCACATGACATAGAATCAGACGTCAACAGAGCATATTGTTGGGTAACAACCTGCATGTTGAGTTCCTACATAGGGAACTTACCCTAAATGTCTTTAACAAATGATACAATAGCACAGGATTTCAGAAATACATTAAATGCAAAGCTGATGAGAGGAAGACAAATTTAGTCAGTTCAGGTGGATTCAAAGATGTCTTTATTTCTGTTTGAAAAGATTAAATCTGGAATAGATGGCTCTAATTGAACCTGTTTTTATTTTTCTTCTTTTGAAAATCAGTGTCTGTTTCAGTGACTGTGTAAAAATCTTAAAGTTGAAAAGGAATACTAACAACTTGATAATAGTTAACCAGAAAAACCTTGTTGGTCCGTGGCCTCCACTGGCATGAGAGGCCAAGAGCCACAGAAAAGAGGGTGAGAAAAAGATGGATAATCTCTCTCAACACACATGGCTTCAGTTTCCCCTCCACACTGTGCGGAGACCAAAACACTCAAACAGCCAAATATGGTCTTCATTAGAACAGCGAGGAAATGTACTGGACTTCCATCCTTAATGTATTCTCTATCCAACATGGTTCTGACTCTGTGAGAAGATCAGCTAGAGTTTTGTAAAAACAAGCAAAAAACGATCTCACATCAAGTCTGTGTGATGGCTTGTCACACACAGAACAAAATGTGTAGAAAATAATCACTTCTCAAATAATTTTACTGTGTGCAATGGTATGTGAACGAGCAACAATGATGTGAGCTCTTCCTCTTGACCAAAACATCTAAATGGAGATCTCTGCATACTTCAAAGTCTGGTCTGGGAAGCTTGGAAAAAGAAAAAGAAAAAAAGCGAATCCACAATTTCCATATTTGGTCTGGCAAACCTCTGCTAATCGTTCCACACGAACATGCTTCTCCCAACATTCTCTTCACCCCTGACTGAGCTATGAAGGGCAATGCTGACATCTGCTGGCAAAAATGCAGAATGACACCCTTTTTTTAATCTTTTCTGTTTACTTGGACAAATGCATGAACAAGTATTCATGTTCTTACACTCTTTTGTAATGACAACAAATTTTGATGAATTCTTTTTTGAGATACTTTGTGATACACCATCACAAACTATGAATTTGAGGGGAAATTATACATTTTTTAAAACTTTTTTTTTAAAAAAAAACACAGAATCCAAAACATGTGGCTTGTAGGTAGTATTGTACAGTATTTACCTCCTTTAGTCTGACTCCTTTAAAATAAATTCAGAGCAACCAAATGCTTTCAGAAGTCAACTTATGACTTTCTGTAGGTACTTCAATCTCAGTATAACGCAACTGTGTTCAGAAGCTGGATAGAAAACATTACTAAACATCTTGAAGACCAAGGAAGGGCGCTAGATGAGTAAAAGACAACCCATAGAGAAAATTAAAGCAGGTCACACAAAAACAAAATCTAAGGCTTTAACAACACTGTTGGCCGTTCGGGTCACTTGGGGAGTGGGGCGGGCGCGGGGATGTGGGGGGGTTCTGGGGGGGCGGCTGGGCCCCGGGCCGGGCCGGGGCCCGGGTGTGGGGGTGCCGGGGGGGGGGAGGGGGAGGGGGGGGGGGGTGGTTTCGGGTCTCTTAGGTGTCAGATTCTAGACTGAGAATGTGCGCTCTCGCCTGTTGAGAAAGGTGTATTAAATGTTAACGTTACCTTCCCCAATGGAATATATACTAGTCAGTCCCAATGGTTGTTTCACTCACAGTTTCCTGGGTAAAAATTAAAAGACAAACGCGGCACAACGCCCCACTCCCCCCCCCCCCCTGACCCTCCCCCACCCCCCCACCCTCTCAAAAGTTTCCAGCAGCGCAGTCGATGCACTAAGGGGCCCGGTGATTCGTTAGGGGCCCGGTAATTGGCCCCGCCCCCTGGCCCGATTCTGACTTGTTCCGCTAGTGGAGTGTCGCACGATCACATCAGACTTGGAAAAAACATTTTCAACGACTTGACAAATCCACACAAGACTTATTAATTGATGCAAACATCAATTAATCTGTTTGTAAAAATACAAATAATAATAATAAAAAAATTAGTACCGTTTGCTTGAAACTGTTTTATTTTTATTTTCAGTGAATACAAAAAATACTTCTGTGACCGGATAAATATCGTAAATACAGCATCAAATGATACAACCGACGCAGTCTGTTAAAGAAAGCACAACACCTATTTATAACAGAGATGGCAACTCTTATTCTACTCCAGTAATACTGAGACACACCCGCTGGACAGTATACTTCAGGATTAGTCTCACATTAACAGATAAAAAAACAGCAACTTTTTAATAGTGGTTTTAGACAATGCAACAAGGAAAGTTATTCAGCTCAACGTTTTAGTGGTATTTGGCTGAACGAATTTAAATCATTTCATCACCTCAGACACATGTAGCCACATGCTCACTGAATGCAATCTAGTGTTAGCAACTAAACCCTAAAGGTATCCATAGATGCCCTTTAACATCAGCACTATAACACCGCCGGCAGGTATAGGCCCCCAGTATGGCAAAGATTTTGCTGATAGACTGGCATAATGTTTCTGACCCAGAGAGGAGAAGGCTCAGGCTCCCAGCCAGCCTGATGTTCAGCTGCTTGCAGCGCAGACTCAAATAAGGCACTAGTACACGATGCAGACATGACATGGGCATGGACAAACTGAGGAGATGAACAACAGTAGTTTTAAAACATGTGTAAAGCATTATTGGAAGAAATAAAAAAACGAAGGAATTTTATCAGCTCCCTCAAATGCAACAAGAAGCGGTTTCTTAATAAAGATTTTATGTGATGGGAGCCTTGAATTGCTGTCTGTAGTGTGAAAAATGAGAAAACATTTATGCTCATATCAGTTCCAGAGCTGGAAGCCCAATACCCTTGTAAGAAGCTTATTTTCCATCAAACAACAGCAGTAGCTCAATATTACCTTGCTGGAATAGCCTGTGCAGTTTGTAGACATTAAGTTAGTATTGAAGCAATTTTAAAAACACTGGACAGTAACAGGGAAATAATAAAGTGTGCTTAGGTCAGGGTTCCTAAACATTTTTTTCTAACAATTTTAGTTCAATATTTTTTTAACATTAATTTCTAGATATCTGGGTCAATCTTCAGGGCATGTTTAAGTTAAAAAGTTAAGATCCAAGTTATTCGTACTCCAAAAAAGTTTTGGTTGAAAGAGATTTCTTCTTTTTATTTTGGCCAAAATTATTTCTTCTGAATGGAAGAAATTTTAATGTTTTGGAGAGACCAGGCCAGAATCTGTGGAATAGCTAACAATTAGGGTGATGGAAAGGAGGCCTTCCAATCTCTGAGAATTGGAGTTCATCTCTAAAGATAAATCGTCAAAAATACCAGTGGACAAGGCTCATCAGCTTCATCAGAACCATTTGATTGCTGCACTAGCAATAAGGATTTTTAAATCATTTTTGACATTCATTCTTAAATAAATTCTAAATAGAAACAGATTAACATAATTTAAAACTGTTTTGCTGTCTTTTGACAGAAGCCTGTTTCACTTCCCATCATAAACAAATGCTTTGGTAGAAAATAAAAATCTAAATCTGTCAGAAGTATCATACATCCACTCATTACCAGCATAAATGTCATATTAATGTCAACTCTGAATTGAACTCAAATCAAGAGCAGGACAGGTAGAACTTGGACACAGGGCAGGGATCCCATACATCACAACTGATTTGGGACTCAAAAAAGCATTAAAGAACTCAACCGTACTGAAAATGTATTCTAAATGTTTAAAAGCCAATAAACCAACAAAACTAAGTGAACTCAACCAATTCTGATAGAAGCTATAAAATGACCAACCACAAGTAAGCCAGTGCTCTATTGAACCTGTACATAGAATCTTGACCACACAATTCAAACTTCTGCATCCCTTTGTTGATTTTAAAATCAGTGCTGCTGTTTGGTTTCTCTTTAGTTTCTCTCTAGTTCACCATCAAAACAAAACAAACGAAAAGCTCAAATAAATAACAAAATTACTATGACATTTATGGCTGATGAGTATATGTAAACTTTGGACAAGAATTGTAAATAATATTTACAGTAAAGAAGTCTCAACGAAGAATTTAATTTTTTCCCTAATACATTTATAGTCTAAAAAATCTCAAGGTTCATCCTTATCATTACATCACCTGAGTAATATCCATGGCATATCTACATCCAACATACCTATTTATTTATTTTTTTACAACTTAACACTGAATATGGTGAAGACATAGCTGTCATCATGGTAACTATGTAAAAGCAATCTATTTTTTTTCTTCCAGATATGTAAAATATTGATTCAATTCAAAACTATTCTGAACTTTTGAAGACCGTGAAGGAACCCTGTTTGAATACAAGTGGCACGTGAATGTAATCTGGCTTGTGTAAGTGGTTGAAATTTTAAACCGTGAAAGCAAAAGGAAAAAAACAAAAACATGTCAGAACAATGTAATAATACCGTGTATAACTTTACAGGGTTATCTGCATTTTAGGTGAAAAATCAGTGGGATCTTTTGAGTGCAATATTGTACAAGCAGCAAGACATATTTGGTCACATTTAGATCTGAATACCTAAACAAAACTACTTTCTTTCTTTTTCATAGGTATTTTCCATAAAAGTGATTGACAGTAGGGATCAATGCCTTTTTGTTATCTTGCCCCTTCACTTCATCTACATCACTCTAAACCAATCTGTGTTTGGTGTCAAAAAGAACAGATTAGCTTAAAATTCAGGAATAAATCTGTTGTTTTAGCTACAGTCGCCACAGTTAACATGGTTAGTATGATACAAGGGCCTTTTTGAACAATAATACTCTATTGGTTAGTAGCTTTATCGATAAGTGGTAAGAGTAATGGTGCATGCAAGCCCAGTTTGAAGAGGCATTGCCATTGCTGCTCTCTAATCATCCTTTGACGGATTTTCCATATAAAACATAAGCTACAGACCTTCGTTTTTGATCGTTTGTTCAGTCATATTTGCTCTACACAGTTAAAGAATGTTCTGTGATTACTGAGAGAATTAGCGTCCGACTCATGCCTGTAACAGTCAGTAATGCTCGTGATGCACTAATACCTACATCAAAAATAACTCAGTCAATTTGTCTCTTGTTTGCTCACAATAACAACTTTCTTTATATTAAAGTCTGAATGTCGAAGCCATTCACTGACAAACACATCACACACACTTACACTCGCACAAATACACTACAAAGCACAGGCACTTGCTTTTGTCAACAAATAGGCCTGTTTCAAGTGCTGAATATAGTCTTCGGTGATGTCGGAGCCAAGCGGGCGACAGTGCGCCCGCTGTTGTCTCCCGTTCAGGAGATGCCGTCGTCTGCACATCAGCCTCCTCGCCTGCTGCCTTGTAGTCAGCCCTCGTCCTCCCTCAGTTCGCTCGGCAGGAATTTGTATTGCTGCTGTCGGATCTGAGCCAACTTCTTCCGAGCCTCCTCCAGTTCACGCTCCTTCCTTAACATCTCCTCCTGAGCTGCAATAATCTGCGAACAACAGCAACAGGCTGATGCAGACCACGCGTTTCCAAAGAAATTGTTAAGCCCTCTGCTCACACGTGGGCATGCTCTTGCCAGGCTCCAGTCGTGTAGACCCCTTGAATCTTTTATTAAGTTGCTACAAGTGATCAGCCTACGCTGACTGCACTGGGATTGGGATGTAAAGGGATGGTATGTAATTAGACCTGAATCTGACTTTATGGCTGGCTGGTAATACATTGATTTTAGTTTTCCCTGATCAGAATTTTTGTTGAATGAAGATGAATTGAACAAGTTAATCTTAAAAAAGTGCCTTGATTTGACATTTGTTGTGAATAGGCAGCAAAGCTATATACTGTATGAGCCGAACTTTATCACTTTTAAATTGCTAATGCGAGTGCCCTGTATTGGAGAATCAATACCACACTTGAAAGACGAATCACAATATGTGTCCACTGTGAGTTCACCAAAAGTTACTTAATAAACAATTACTGATGGTAGTAATAAAAAAGAGAAAAATAGAAACAAACATTTGTTTAGTTATTTACATTCCTTGTAAAATGTCAATCACGGTCTAAGCTGGTTACAATAACAGTGGGATCCCAGAATCCCATCAGTGTGACAAAGACAGGCAAAGTGGAAAGTCACGGGCATAAGGTCAGTCGTCGTAAATATCTCACTGACACGGGAACCCAATCAGGATGAAAAAAGAAGCAACGACAACAGAAAAACACTCGTTGGATATTGTTGATCTTTGTTTGCTTTTGCCGAAATGAATATTTTCTGTTCCAGCAGTGAAGCGGTTCAAAGTTATCCGAGGTGTGATATTTTGGAGCTGTTAACGTCCTGGTAAACAGCTTTGAAAGGGATCTGATGTTTATTTATTTTTTTTATCTGTGGGAACTCATCACAATTTCAGAAAAACAACTGTGGCATTTTGATATACGGGCAAAGAAACTCAATCGCTCAGTAACATTTAGCGGAAAAGGGCAAATCACGCAGTAGGGAGGATTTATATCCAAGACTTCACAAGATTCACTCATAGATTTTTCTCTCACCTGAGCAATGCCTCCAACAAATTTGGTCTTCACTACCACGCTGTCGTCCTCCGTCTTGTCAAATGCTGCTTTTTGAGCTGCTTTCACCAGATTGTCCGAAGCCCGCTTCACTGCGTTGCCAGCAGCCTAAAGAAAGGTGTTGGGAGGGGCGCGGGGAGGGAAGTGAGTGCACGTATTATGAGTTAACGCATCTTTTCACAGCTGAACTAATGTGATTCGGTGCTACCTGTAATCTTCTCATGGCTTCAGAGTCGTGGTTCGCCTTCACCTTGCAAGCCACCAGCAGCTGAGCCGTGGAGGCTGCGACCTGCTTGGCAGAACAGATGAGCTTCTCCTCGCTGGCGTGGCCCTGGACTGAAGCGTTCGCCGCCTCACACAGGTTACTGGTGGCTGCTGCTACCATACGGGCCTGCAGCAACGAACAAATTCACACTTATTCTTGGCTGGGTACGACGCTTAGTAATACAAAGTTTATACAGTAACATATCAAAGTAACTTACAGCTGATATGAGACCCTGCGACCACTGGCCGTCATCTACTGCATTAGCTAGATTGGATCCCACCTGAGGAACAAAACCGGTGGTTATTTCTTTACCTTCGCTGGGTTTATGCGTTTTGAACTATTTGTCAATATCATCTGGTTTCACTAGACCTCTGGCAGAGGATGAAATAAGAAATAGTCAGGTGGTGAAATGATACTTTGTAACAATGCTCATATCAGTGAGCAGAGTTAATGACTTCAATCATCACCAGAGAATTAGTTTGTTCATTTAAGATAATATTGGGCCATTTAATTGCTTAGCAGCCACCACAAGCTAAAGCAAGCTTAACATTCACATTTTGACAAAATGATTATTCATAAAGTCAATACAGACAGGCAATACCTTATGCTGAGCTTTATTACACTATTAAACTGTTTGGTTATTTCTGTAAGCCAAATGAGGCACAGGATGAAAATAGTAGTGGTTAGGTGGTTAATGTGATGAATTTTGTAAATGAGTTTATCACTTAAGTAAACAAGAATCTTTGACCTAATAATCAGTTACCAAAAGCTTATGCAACCTAATTTCAACATTCACCCTGATTCTAAGAAATTGGTCATAAAGTTGATAAGGACAGGAAATATAAGACCTTATACATAGCATAAGGTTTGACTAAATTGTCAATAAAGTCTTATGAGCCATTATATCACTGCTATGGCTCTCTGGTAGAGTAGTAGATTTGCAATCAAAAGGTTGTTTGATTCCAGTTTCCTCCTGTCACATGTCAATGTGCCTCTGGGCAAGCTGGCCTCCCGCTCTGTGTTTGCATGTTTGTGAGTGCAAATTGTTGAAAGTCCATTTATCATTTATACATTTAAGGCAATATAAGGCTAAAACTAAAAAAAAACAGTTTAACCCAAATAGCTACTTATTATGTAATCTAGTTAAGATTTATTTTTTTCCAACATAATTTTTGGTAGTCTGACTGTTGGATATTCAACAGTCAGACTAATGTGTTAAAAACGGGTGTTTTTTAACACATTTTTTTATATGCTGGGTGTGTAGTGTACGTGCACTATGCCAACACCACAATCAAAAGTATGGAAGGAATTATTTTCTGACCTTGCCTTGTTGCACCAGTTCTCTTTGAGCTGCAGATGCAGATTTTACAAGAGCACTGGTTGCTGCAGCGATAGACTTTGCAGCTTCTAAGATCTGGTCCTCAAAATCCAGTGTCTCATCAGCCTGCTGGAGAAAAAAAATCCCCCCAAAAAGTTACAAATCCCAATCCGCAATGAATGGATGAAAACCAAGGTAAAAATAACACATCTATCCTCCGATCTGTAAAATACAGCGAGCCACAAATAACATGGCCTCAAGTGACAACTTTTTTCTATAAAGTGTATTGAGGGTCAATTTTATCTTTCACATAAAACAAATCTAGATATAACATTTTGAGCAACAAAGCAGAACGTCAACACAAACGGTCATTTCCGCCAAATGAACTCAAGAACAGTATGAAAAATCACAGAGGTTCAGTTCGGGGACATTCAACAAATGGCCCTCTCTGCATCAGCAGTCAACAAGATGTGATTGACCACAGACCTCCATAAACACATAAGGCACACGTGGCTGGAGACAGGGCGGGACACTGTAGGAATATGTTTGATATATAGTTGGACTGAATAACAACCTAATATATCAAACATATCAGACAGAGCCCTGCAGAGAAGGCTTCCAAGCCTACAATGGCTTAGGGAGTTGGAAGGGAGGGAGGGAAGGGGGAGAAAGAGGAAGCATGCTGGGAGCAGGAGAGCCGTCTGCCTTTAAAGGGCGGAAAGTATGAGGGAGAAAAGAGCAGAGGGGAGTAAAACGGAAGAGGAATAATTCAGGCAGTTGTTGGGAACATAAATAAAGCCTAAACATCTGTTTGGAACTGCGTTAAGCTATGATAAATAACAGTATTTGTGCTGGTTTTCTCTCTCTCTGCGTTAGCATTAGTGTCATTCCGAAAATAACAGCTAACAGAGCTCTACAGTTTGTGAATCACAGTGTACACTGAGCCTTGCAGAGGTTTGCATTCTCATCCTTACAATTCAGCGTATTGGGATTTTACATGACTGACTCACAAGACATAGCTGAAATGGAATGAAATTTTTATAATTTTCTTAGAAATTAAAATATAAAAAGTGTTGTATGGATATATATTCAGCTGTCTTTACTCTAATATAAATGAGATCCAATAAAACCAATGGCGTCAAGGAAGTCCTCCAACTAGCGGACAGGATGTGTAAAATAAAAAATGAAAAAATATTAGCAGTGAGCACACACCTTTATGACAAAAGAACACCAGCTTCTGATATAAGGTTCTGGAGAAGTTTAAAGCAGAAGTAGGCAGCAAAACACATCTCAAGCTTTGAACATCTCACATCTGACATCAGAAAAAAGGAAGAGTCTGGAACAACTGCAAATTAAAGCCACGCAGCGAACACAGTTGATGTTCTCTGGTCAAATAAGATTAAAATAACCTTCTTCTGACCTACATGAAACTCCATTTGTAGAGCAAAACTAACACGGCATATCGCCTTGAAGACAATACACCTAAAAGTGATATACAGTCATGACAGAATGTCATGGGAATGCTTTTGATCGGCACAGATAGAAAAGCTGGCCAAAGCTGAGGGGAAGATTGATGAAACTTTTTGAGGTTCCAAAATTACTCACCTTCGCCTTCCAGCAGGATAGCAAAGCCAAATATAGAATCAACGGAATGGTTATGATAAAAATATTTTCATGTGCCATGCCGGCCCACAGGTTACAAATCTTCAATTGGTAACCAGGAATAGTGATGTTCACAGAGGTGCTCCATCTAATCAACTAATGGGCAAAAATATCTGTTTCTACACCCTAGTCTGGGAAAAAAACAAAAACATGTTTGAATATTGCTATGGTAACCATGCTGAAATGCAGTCCTACAACATATTTGCAAAAAAAAAAAAAGAAAATTATGTAACATTTTACATCTAGTTAAACAAAACTGTACGCTGATTTATCACATAAAATCCCAGTAAAATGAATTGAAGTTTGCACTTATAAACTTTGAAAATGTTCAAATCATTTTTCTTCCGTATCGTTTTTATATTGCATTCCCAGGAATTTTTCTGACTTAGCTTTGTCCTGTACCTGACTAAATAATCTTTTATCTGTGTTAATAAGGAAATTAAAGTATGTGTAGTTGTTTATTTAAGGTTTTATTCTTGTGTTGTTTTCAATATGCCCACTAGAGGGAGCTACTGACACGTAACAGATGAAAATCCTTTCCTTGATTAATCTCTTTCCATAAAAACAAATGCCCTGCTGCTGCCGTGGAATTATAATGTCTATAGTGTGAGACAGGACTTTACATGGACTTCATTCAAAAACAGGACAACCTAAATCTATATACGTTAAAGTCACACAGATGGAGACCGGGTTGATGATCACATTTACAGGAAGAACAACAAAAAAAGGGAGAAAGCTTTGGAGTCACAAGACCACAAATGTCCAGAGACAGATAAACAAACACTACAACCATGCAGAGCTCGCCACAAAGACAACACCTACTTACAAAGAGAACAAAAACATAAAAGTAGTCTTATAGCACATGTAGTATAAATTACCACCTGTGTTGCCTATACATTATGCTACACATTTTGGTTTTGATCTGGAGAGTGAGCACAGGGGTAAAGCAGTAGTAGATTAGAGAAGAAAAACAGAGCTACGAAACAAAAGGAAATAAGTTCAATAGGACAGAGAACTTCTCTTTCATAAAGGGTCACATCAGTTCAGTGCACATTTGAGCTCAATCCAACATAAGCCAGACAACCCAGCTGTGTAATTACATCTCCTGGCAATGCAGTTCAAAATAATGTTCAGAGGAGCTTTGAAGAAAGTTTTATAAGATAGCTCACTGGACGAGCTCTCTGAGTCAACACGCTGTGTGAACGCAACATAGTCTCTTTCTCTCCTTTCATGATTTCATGTCAGCAGATCAGTTGCAGAAAAAGAGGACTCCGCTTCAAAGTCGGCGTCACCCTTTTCCTACCTACGTCCCACATCGACTCCCCGGCTGATTAATTGTAGAAAGCTGTGTTTGGGTTTGAGTGGGTGGGGAAAAAAAAAGGTTGAGTGGGGCACTTGTTACCTTGGGCTTGGCCCTGGGCTTGAGCTGCTCCAGTTTCTTGGCTGCGGCTTCAATGGAGGCTGCTGCACCGAGGAGCTCGGTCTCAGCGATGACGGTGGGGTCCTCCGGGTCCACGCAGTCTGATCCTGGAGGAGATCGATAGCAGACATTGGATTACCGACGCCGTTTTCTTCCTGTTTTGCACCGAAGGTAAACAGAAGCAACAGCGATGCATTTCCATTTCATTCACCAGTGCAATTATGCCATCCTTTCATCATCCTAAAGACGCTCAAATGTTTCCATTATCACAATAATGCCTCAAAGCAAACTGAGATAAACGTAAGCTAGATGGAATACACATCTGATGGATCATTGGCTTTTTAAAGGCTTTTAAATGTCCATAAGACTGAGCTGCTCAAGGACAGCCTGGTGAAGCAGATGGGGATGATGTTTATAGATTATGTCTATCAATCTGTTATCCCCCACCACCAAACCCCTGAGCTGACTCCTCTTCGGCCCCCCACTGACCCTGATGAAAGTTGATCTGGGTGAACAAAACACGCCGTATACCACTTACCTCCATCTAAAGCAGCAAGGGAGGAGGGGGATGGAGAGAAAAAAAGAGAGACCACATGGGACATTAGAGAGGTGAAGAGGATAGCCCCACTGTGTGTCAGGCTGTTCTCTGAAATCTAATTCTCACCCAAACACAATCTATTAGCCCTGTCAGATGCAGTACTGCGGCATGCAGAGACACTGCTGTAACCATCCTACACAACTTCATTTGAAGAAATTTGCATGGCGATTACATTGAGGTACAATTTCAATATTCTGAACTGATTTTTGGGGAGCCATCTGTGTTAGAGATGCTGACAGGTATGGTGGCTTGACTCCCTAGTTCAACAGTGCTGTTCATGAGCAGGAGTATTAGGGCTTCTTCCGCTAATCTTCGACATCTTCGCAATCCTGTCAAGGATTTTTACATTCCGTCGAACTGCGTTGGGTCTTACCGGTACCCCGCCTCACTTAAAGCTGAATGTTGTCTACAAATCAGTTTCCCTCTGCTCCGAAATAATGTGTCATAGTAATACAGAAATTCAAATTTATGACAGGTACAGCACCGAGACACACTCATTGGCACCCCTGTTAAAAAATATGCCAAAGCATAAATACGTAAAACAAAAAAATATATATACTACTGTAATAATAGAATCACACACTCTGAAAATAGAACACTTTCGCCTTTAGTTCAGCTTTCTTGGAGTCAGAGGGTTGTGCAATATTTTCACAGCAGTGATAATTGTAACTGTGACACACTGGTTTTTTGTGTAAAGAAATATTTCTTAACATGAATTTTATTTAGATACATATCATGGATTTTTTTTACAGGTCATTACTACTGCAATAAAATATGAACTTTCTCTAAGTTCATATTTATGAGGGTGTCTATGAAAGTGGCGGCCTTGGAATTTTTTTGTTGATGACAAAGCACACAGGCTCAGACATCGATTATTAGAAAACTCCTGTGCTCTCTAACGTCTGCTTGTAATTCTCATCTCTGTTTCTACTGACGCCATAAAAATATAAAATATATACTGAGTACTCTGGACCGCATGGAGGCTTGTTGCCGTTATTAACAATATCAAAAACATAATAATTTTCATAGGTTCCTTAAACCCTTGAATGCTTCTGCTGCATCCTCCAATAAATGATGCAGCAGGTAGAATGGGGGCATTAGTGACTAAATGGCACTGAGCTACACTCAGTGACTGAGAGTGTTTGATCAGCAAAGTGAGTGGGTGCGTAAGTATGTGTGTGTTTGTGGATGTCACCTTTCATGGCCTCGGCTGTCTGGACAAGCTCCGTCACACAGGCTGCCACATGCTTTGAATGCATGGCCAGCTGCTGCTTCTGCTCTGGCATCGGTCTCTGCAACACCTGAAAACACAAGAGAACATCCTTGTAAAGTGTACAAACACGAGAACGGGAGGTCGGAAGGAGTTATGCTCCCAGGTTATAACAAAAAATTAAAAAAAATTAATAATAAAAAAAACCTGTTCATGTCAACTCAAATTTTTAGGTTAATAATAAGAAAAAAACAATTCAAACATTTTGATTTGGGATTTTGAATTTTGGCTGAGCAAAGCATTTTATTTCATTGTATGCTCTTAAATGCAATGCACTCTATATACTACCCAGGAAATGTACATGAACTGGAACTGGCACACAGGCTGGCATTTAACGACCAGTCCAACAGGAAAGATACAATACTGGAAAGATGATATGTTTTGTCTTTCAGGAAGTTTGTAATGATAAATGTGGTTACAAACAGATATTAAAATGTATAGTTACAAAAATGCCTTTTTCTTAATCTTGATACCAAAAAACCTTAGTCTGTTTTGAGATCTAATTACAAATGAATAGCTGTGCTCCACTCTGAGCTTAAGGCAGAGGCTAAGTGTAAATCACTGAGAAAGGTTTTTTAAAGTTTTAAAGAATTAATCTTACACACCAGACCGGATTAATGTTGTAATAAAAGATTTCATCTAAAAGTAAATCAATGTAATTTCTACAACCTTACATATATTTTAACTCTCATTTGAAAATTTCTTGTTCTGAAAAATAAATAACACAAGCCATGACCTACATAGATGAGAATCTTTCCCAAAATATTTCCTTTTCAATAAAAATGGTTTATACAAGTGTACACACACCTGGAGTACTTGTTCCAGAAGGTTGACGTATTCGGTGGTGCACTCGGTGCCGTACTGTAAGGCTTTTCCTCTCAAATCCTCGCCCACCTCAGGATGATGTGCGGCTTGCTGTAAAGTAAGTAAAAGCTGAAAATTACATTTAATGTCACTACTTAAGGACCTAAATGTATAAAATAGGTTGGAACCTAAAGCATCAGAAGGCAGAGAAAGCACAAATTGGCAACCCACTGATTGTGGAACGAATGCCATCATCCCCATATGATTTCAATAAATCCTTTTGGGCTTCCTTACATTTTTAATGCTTGTTTTGAAGTTTACCTTTGAATAATTTCACATCAGTTTTGTGCATAAATATACATAATTTCTAAAAGAAAAAGTAATATGTCTGACATATCCATACTTGAAAAGTTGATATCCATGGGAAAGAAAAGATGGCTTTCATTAATAAAAAGAAAAAAACAATATCAGATTTTGCCATTGTTATATCAAGTACAGATTAATAAAAAAGAACCACTTGTTCACAATCACATTTCTTGAAATTTGACTAAAATAAAACCATGGTTATTTGATTTCTGTTGTGGCGTGCAGACCATCTCCTGCATTCGCAAACATTGTTACTTGCAAACATCTTTGTACATCTGCTCAATAGAGGAAGGGTGAGAACATACACTCTGTTGGGTTGAACATGGAGACTGATGTTGTAGTAAGTCTCAACAAGATAAGATGCTGAATACAGTTTGAACTCCTAACTTCATTATTATTTTGTCTATGACCTCTTACAGTTCAAAATCACTTAAAATCTGTGCTGTTGGGTCAAGGTTTACAAAAAGCGAAGATCTTGAAATCAGTCCAAAAATTCTGATTCAATTGAAGGTTGAATCTACTTAAAATTCAACCGCCACGACAATTTTTTGCTGATGTTTAAACGTGGAAAAACACAGCCCGCGCTGCTCAATCATCCATCATCCATTTCTGTGTTCTTAAAACTGCTCAGCGGGTGACGAGTATATCCTGCTTTCTAGTCTGACTTTGAACACCGACTGAGTCACTTCCCGCAGCAGCATCCAGAAAATAAACTCGACTCGATAATATCTCCTCCCAGCAGGCTCGGGTTCGCGTGTTCCCTGCCAGCCTGGCGCTGTCTGTCTGAGGCCTGTTTTGGCAGGGTGGAGTGGATTAGCACCTTGCAGGTAGTCAGCATATCGGAGATGGCTTTGCGGCTCAGGTTGGCGGTCGCAATCACGTCCTCCTGCTGAGCGGAGTTGCCTGCGGCCACGGCTTGGCTGTGGCTACAGTGATGCCCTTTGTGTTGCGGATGAACTCCTCGGGTGAAGCGGACTTGTCCGGGACGTCCTTGGACTGGAACACCTGCAATGAAGAAGAGAACCACAATGCTGCAAAGGGGTACGTGCTCAGAGAGAAAGCAAACACAGTTTACACTAGTATATCGTCTGGAAAATTCATGAAAAATGTAGGCAGCTTAATAATATGAACTTAAGGGAGTCTCGGTAAGACTCCCTTGAGGCTAAAGGTCCTCTGATAAGGATTAGAAGCAAATTACATAAAAACAAGCTCTTGGAACTTTTTCATTTCTCACTCTGGCTGTGTCCGCTACCAAGACCCTGATAAGAGCTGTGGGAAAACCTGCAGGGGCTGAGAGAGGAGAAGGAACAGAGCTGGACTGATAATAAAGGGGGGAAAAAAAGAACAAAAAGCTTCCCTGTGTTGTTCAGAATAATAGACACAGATATCCCTGACCCAGCTTCGCAGAAAGGCTGTTTCTCAATGTTTAACTCTCAACAGACCATAAAGAAGAGTCTTGGCCTGTCAGATGCACTTACTGTCAGCTCCTGCTTTATGAACTCAATGGTGGCCTCCAGTGCCCTTGTGCCACGAGTGGCTTCATCCTCCACTGCCTTCACTGTTTTTAGTAGAGAAGTCACGTTGGTCACCATGACCTGTCAGCGACGAGAGAAAAAAATGAGGCCTGAACTTAAACCAGAAGGCCGAGCACTTCCTCTCCCGAGGCCAACAATTTCGTTATACAAAATATTTAAACTGTTCGTTTCTCTAATAATCACACTGTGAATAATTCTATTTGCTGCTAAATATGACTAGAATTTAATCCTGTTATTATAAAAAGGAACAAATTAACTGACTTGTCGTGTCACATATTTCTGCCTGCGCCGTCCTCAGTAAACTGCAGTAAACTCTGGATTCTGGAATTTGAAAAACACGATCGCCAGGCCTTTGATGGTATCCTGTTCAGAGGTCACCATATGTTGGAGGAACTGAACCAATCTGTCAACATGAACACATCCATGGGTGGCCCTAATTCCATTTAGATGAGAAAACTCAACTAATCCTGTTGCAACAAGCTATGTGTGCTAGATTGTTTAGTACTTACTTAAATTAGAAAAAAAAAAAAGATATACATTTACAGAAGAAATTCAACATTTTCAAAACAGTTCTTTGTTTGGATCTATTTAGAAGCACCCGAGGCTCTGTTGCAAGAAGACTCTTAATTGATTGGATCCTTATGTAAGTGCTCAGCAAGCTTTGTTTTTCAATAGTCTATGGAAATTTTTCAGGCAACTGGGACCTGTTAGGCATGTCTTAAGGTTTATAACAAAATCTTAAGATTTTATTATAAAATCTTAAGGTTCAGGTTATATAACCTGAACCTTATATAACCGCTGTTTGTTTCTATTACTTTGTAGGGATAATTAATTATAGAGATGGGCCCAAATAATCATGCTAGAGAAATCATTCTCGAATCAGTTATCAGGCTGCTTGACACCAAATTGTTGTTCATTTATAAGTGTGCTTTTAACAGTATTTACATATCATCATTGAAACAAACCCCCCAAAATCTTGCATGGGAGGATTTTTTTTTAATTGATGCACATTTTCAGGTTTTAGAAGTCAGAAAAATGTATGAACCACCAAAGGACAATTTGCTTACAGTGACCCAGTCCTGGTACATTCTAAGAAGCAATGAGCCGACATAAATACAATCTACATATGATAATTAAAAAGTGCCAACAACAGCTAAAACCAGGGCTGCAGCTATGATGTGTACAAAATGTGCATTTAAAACTAAGATACAGCAATAAAAGTAATAATTTATATTATTACACTTTTATAGTAATAATAATATAATATAGTATAGTATAATTTATAGTAATAATTTAATAACATGAGCTGATGCAGAACTACTTAGGACCACAATTCAAAAGTCTAATCAGAGACTTAAAATTATTTTGTTCTTTGTCAAAAGCAGAAGGCAACATTGACATAAAGGCATCAGAATGAAACAAAAATATAAAACACATCTTCCTTTTGGGCTGAGGAAGTGCTTGTGCTTCTTCCTGACCTTTCTTCGCCATAGAAAAGACATGTTCCTCTGTATGACACCAGCAATTTTTGTGGATTAATTATGTGGTTGAGACCATTCGTGCCCCTAACAGGAGAAAATATCTAGCCAACAAAAAAGTAAAAAATGAAAGCTTTATGACTTTCATTGATACCCAATGACTCTGCAATCCTCCGTTGACTATTTTTGTCTCACAAGTTTATATATGACATTCATAAAATTCATAATTTTGTATTTTATTTTGTTTATTGATAATTAACAGTGTAGTTGATGCGATGGTGGGTCTTCTCTTTAGTATGGGCAACTGCCCAGGATGGCATTAGGACTGGAGTTCATTAAAACGAAGAAAAAAATGGCCTTTTATCTCTAAAGTACACAAAGACTGTTCTGCTTTATACACATTGCGCTTCCAAGTCACATCTGTTAAGAGCTTCTGCAAGGCACACTGGCGTTCTCGTTCATGTTGACAAACACATACACACAATATATCAGTGACAACTCAAGTCCCACAGATATGAGAGAGAAAGCAAAGGCTCTGATAAGAGCTGTCACATCTTCCTTGTAAAAAAAAAAAAAAAAAGCTCAGCGTATTGCTACCACATGCATCAATCCACAGGTAATAATATAAAGAGGGCTTTTGCGGAATACATTTCTGCAGTCTCCTGCTATCAGCAATAGAGCTTTCTGTGAAATAAATCCACCACTTAAAGAGATGTGACAGTCCGTTTCCGTACCTTGGCCGCGCTCTTCAGCTGATACATGGACGGGTCGTCAGGTGCTTTGCCAGCAGCACATTTGGTGGCACCAATGAGCTCGGCCAAAGCCTTGGCCACATCCCTCACTGCATTTATAAGAACCACCTGAGGAGATAGAGGTGGAATCAATAAAGCACAATGGTCAGAGTGTAGGCTTATCGGCTGTGCTGTGGGGAGAGGATTTAGCACTTATCGCTCCGAGCTAGTCATGACACTTCAGACTTAGTGAAAAGCAGAGATAGTGGTATGCACTCAGGGGAAAGAAGAGGCACAACGTAGGATGAAATGGGAGTCAGAGAATCTAACACAGGATGCAAAATACAAAAAAAAGGAGCAGATTTTTATTAAATAAAACCATAACGGAAAACCAGATATGTGTGTGTTTTTTTTTTTTTTTACATGTAAAGGAGGAACCTTTATTAGTGTGCTTTGGATTTTCATCACCTGTGTCTCAGGGTCATCGGATCCCATGCTGGTCGCCCCCAGTTTGACAACCTCGGTAAGCTGAGTGATGGTCTTGGCTGAGGAGTGTGCAGCCTGAGCCAGCTTCTCCTGGGTGGACGCGGCTCCCGCCACCAGCAGCTTGGTGTCCTCCACCAGCGTCTTGGCCGTCTTCAGGATGCTTTCCCTGAGGGACGCGACACATTGTGTGACAATCTGCTCCTTAGTCGTAATGAAGCATCAACAACATAAAACAAAGCAGAGTGTCTCTCTCAACAGTCGTAACGTCTTAAACACTTCTATCTTTGTAGATATATATATTTTTTCTTTATTCAAGCCCGGTTTCTCAATGGCTGTTTAGAGTGGAGGTCAGAGTCACCTGTGATCAGCAAATGACTCTTCGTTCTCTGGGTTCAGAGTTCCAGCTGAGGCGAACATGATTGTGGTGTCCAGGTCAGCGATAATTCCTGACACAGCACTGGCTGCTGTGATGCAGGCCTGGGTGCCTTTGTTTCCCGCTTGAAGTGCTGATAGCACCAAGGACACCTGAAGCACGTGAAACAACACACAAAAACAATATCTGCAATGTTTTATTTAGAGTTGGAAAGACAACTAGATCTACAACTCGATCATATTCCAGCAGCCCTCGTAAAGATGAGGTTCCTGGAGTGGATGGGGCCTCTCAGCTCCCCTTAAATTTAAGGAGTTTGGGGGGAGAGTGTCATGTAAAACAGACTTTTGAGACTTTTCTTTTGAGTGTTATAATGTTGCTTTGATCCTTTCATGCGTGTTTGAGAAATCATTGAATTTCCCATTCAGGGGTGTCTAAATGCTTGGTCTCACAAAGCACAGCCTATTTATACAAGGTTCCTCTTTGGAGCTACAGGGGTCCATCCTGGGGCCCCTTTCATTTAATACTTACATGCTCCTGCTAGCTCAGATTGTAACAAGTAGTGATTAATTACCATAACTATGGGTTTCATCCTGGGAAACTGGTGACACTGCGATGTCACCAGGTGACAATGAACCAATTCAAGCTCTCAGCAGATGCATAGACCAAAATACTATGTAGGTATGCCATAACGTTCTCCAGCTGAATAGATATAAAACTTAAGTTATTTTTTTTGGACCTACAGAGGAACAATTGAGATTCAGCACAAAGTTACAGCTATTTTAGCTAGAAACTAAGCAGGGGTGAAATCCGTGTGTAGTGATGGAGTTAGACAGGCCTGAACTTATAGTGACACATAAAGGCAATTACAAAGTTGGCCTTTTATCACTTTAAGATGAAGGATTTAATATCTCAACAAAACCTCATACATGTATTTATCTTTATAAAATAAAAAAATAGAGCGCATGTGTTCTACCCCCCTTTATTGGCTCAGTCAGAGAATAGACTTTAAAATATGTTTCTTAGTTTGTGGTTTACATTGCATTTACCAATTTATGCCAGCAGGTGGCACAGCCTAACATCACAAACAACTGAAACGCTTGCTACACTACAACCGGACTGATGACGTATTCAGGGCGTACCCGACCTCTTGCCAAATAACTGCTAGAGATAGACACCATCTCCCCCGCGACCCTACAAAGACAAGCTGGTATAGCCAATGGATGGGTGGATGATGATTAATTCCTTGTAAGACAATGTATTCAATGAAGGAAAACCCCCTCAGCCCCCTCACCACTAAGTGGTAGTACTGAGTGGTAACCGTACCCCTCAGTGTCTGTTTTTTCTACATGTTTCAGGAATTAAGAGTCTTCAGGACATTTAACTTGTGTTGTGACTTCACCTGCACTGAAGCTGGAGTAAATGACTGTTACTGGTTCAGAACAATAGCTATCGGGCAACTACTGCAGAAAGCAATTTGCATAATCCTAGATTTCAATATAGCCTACTATATAAAAAAACAGCTGTACCTGTCTTGAAACACCACAGCTGTAGTTATAATGAATACTAATGAGCTTTTTAGGCTTAATCAATGTCAAACATGTCAAATATGCCACAATATATTAAACGCACCTTCTTATTGGTAACACCTAGATTGACTAAAAAGGTCAAGTTTTCAATGACACAGCATACAGTGGAATCTTATAAAAAACAGGTTGGTGTGACATGACAAATCAGACAGTGATAAATCATTTCAGAAAGCAAATGATCAAGCCATATTTAGATTCAGTTTCAGCATTACTCTACTTTCATATGAGTCTATCATCCTTCCACATATTTGTTTTGCTCACTCTCTTGCTCAATGTTTCTGCAAATATATCAAGCTGTGAGAATATCTCTTGGCCATAAGCTTTAGTTAGCCCATAAATTTTTCTGAGATTTTAATTATAAACTTCAGCTTTAGATTTTCTTCAGATAAAATTGTTTTTCTATTTCCTTACATCTGTTTTGACTTATAGTAAAGCTGAAAAAAAATATCTACCTTCCTCTTTTGAGCTAAAGCTGATGGGTTTCATGATATCATTATTCATAAGAATTTGCAGAATGCTAGTGGCTTTCAAAGTGATGAACTCAAGGAAAAGAACAGCAGAGATAAGATGTGAAGATATGCAGGGGTCATAAACTAAATCTGGGACATTTGCTTAGAGGACTCTAGCCTCCATATATGCTGTGTCTGCTCGATTGCCATGAAGATGACCATCCTCTTGGTCATTGAGTCATTGTAACTTCTCTGCAAACTATGGGTTTAGTTCAGGGGTGGTCAACTCCAGTCTTTAAGAGCCAGTTTGAAATAACTCTGACATGGATGCCAGTTCAAACACATCAGGTTAAAGTAATTGGCCAGGCTTCTGCAGAATTTGATGGCATGCTGAGGAGGTAACCAAGTCATTTGATTCAGGCTTGTTGGAGTTTATAAAATTTTCAGGACTGATGAAGCCAATTCCAGGTTAATTCTGTGCTTTATAACTTTTGATTATGAAGAAAATGGAATGGAAATGGAATGTGATTTCCAAGAACACCCAAACTGCATTAAGAACAATTTTTATATTTTTTCTTAAAATAATTGTCACAGAAATTTCACAGGAAACATGCTACAATAAAGCTAGAAAAAGTTTATGAATTGTTCACAAAGTCAGATTCTTTTTATTTATAAAAACTGAGTTTAAGATGCGTAGACCTTTTAAATTCACTGTTCATAAAAAAAGGAGAGATTGATAGGGATTTAACATGCTCAGACATTTAGAAAATATAATTTGAAATTATAACATTATTAAAAAAAAAGAGCAATGAATGGCTTCCTTTACCAGTTTCTGACTTTATTTCTGCTTACCTTCTCTGTGACTGCCCGGGCGCACTCAATGAGTTCCCTCTTGGAGAAGCTGTCAGTGGGGCTGAGCTGCAGAGCTCCAGCCTTCTGGACCAGATAGATACATCCATGGCCTAGTTCTTGGACCCGTGTCTTAATCTGGAAAGCAACCTGAAAACACAAAGCGGCTTGTGTTCACACAGCATCGGTCTTCTTGTTCTGAGTCATGCTCGAAAAATAACAATCACCCTTCAAGCTAGGATCTCTTACTGAGAGGTGCGAAATGAAACATTTCAAGCATCCTCAAAGAAGAAACGCTGGCACTGCACCTTTAATTTCCTGACTGCAATTCATGGGTGGGTGGTACTTCATTACAAGCATCACTATAGGCTTTTAGAGCGGCCTGTCACTATGGCAACCAACAGGGTTTCAAGCAGCTTGTTATATACAAGATACGATAAGAGCTGCTGTGCTTATTAGTGGTATATTTGCACACAGCCATCCTCAGGATAAATCAGAAAAGATTTAAGAGAGCAGCAAGTGGGTGCTGCGAGAGGACAAATGCTGAGGGGACATTTTTTTTTTCTTGTTTGATCTCCTGTTGTTGGTGAAGTTTGTGAGGGATATCTAAGAATAGAAAGCACTTGCGCTCATCAGAGTGTGAGGAATCCATTAAAATTCATTAAAAATGCAGACATTTCAGTGTCACAACCACATAAAAAGACTAAAGTATGTAATATTTCCTCACATATCCTTTTAAACACGGGAGCGAGGACCTCACCTCCTCTGGCTCTGCAGTAGCTGCAGCGAGGCGCCCTTGGTGTCCGAGCTGCGCGTAGTCCACAGTCACCTGAGAGGCAAGGCCACCGAGCTCCTCAGGACAGGTCACAGACTTGGTCATCTGGTTAAAGCAGAATTAAACATATTTTTCCCATAAACATAATAATGTTTTCTCAGACACCGTGAGCAAACCCTAACTGAAGCAAAAGTCTTTTTTTCTGTGCACAAACTTGTTGAATAAAGCTGATTCCAATGCCTACTGACTGCAGAATGCTTTTGTATTGCAATCACCATTTCTTGTGCCGTGATGGCGATGGCCTTGGAGAACTTCACCATGGTCGTCTGGTAGTCCACAAAAGATCCCTCGGGTTCAGGAGGAGTTCCTTCATCAAGCTGTTAGGATCAAGAATTCATTTAGAAATCCCGCTTATTTTCATTTCAGGAACTCTTATGTATGTGAGAACTTGAAGGGTGGGCTATCATGATGGTCCATTTAAATATTTTATTATTTGGAAAACATTTCAGGAGAATGTCACGTGCACCACTGGAAATGTCATTAATAAATAGTTTGTCTTTAGCAATGCAAGTCTCCCTCTGAAAAGTGGAAAGCGGCAAATAGTTCAGATTGTTTATAAATAAATAAAATGCAGCTAAAAGATAAGATCACAGACAGCAGTCATTTTACAGTTCCTTATTAAATACAGCTTTTACAAGAAAACAAACCAAGAGGTAAATATCTGATCCAGGCCTATGCGGACGTGTGGATCGTTATCAATTATTAACCCCATTATCAACATGTTGACGTCCCCTGCAGGGTGAGTCTTAGCTCACATCAAATCTGGACCGTAATGATAATTGCTAACAAAGACCCCACCTCCGAACACTTCCCATGAAATTATTTATCCGGGGTAAACCTCAGTCATCATTCTGACAAATTAGAAACTGACTGTTGAAACATCACATTCGACCTGGAACATCTTGGATTCTCTGCATGTCTATTCTCCCCCAATCTCTAGGATTTCTGAATAATATGCATTTCATTAAATTCTAATTGACCTAAAGCTCTGATTCCAATTCATGCCTTAGGAATTACCCCCAAACATTGACTACACTCTGTTTAATTTATCTCTGTTGCTTGTGTGTCATTTTCCAGTGCACCTTTACTTTCCACTCAACTTTCCATTAATACACATGGGCAACATCCTCAGTCACTGACACCTTCCACGAGGATGGGAAGACACAAATCACCATTGCTAAGGAAGGTGGCTATTAACAATGTGCTGGAAAATTGTCAAGTGTCCAAGTTAAGACATGATCACAAAACAACATAGCTGTATTAAAAAACACTTTTACAAATCGGTATTATGTAATATTTGAATTCTCTGAGAAACATAAATTTGGGTTTTTATAAGCTGTAAACCATATTCATCAAAATGAACATAAATAGACTTTTTAAAATACATCACTTTATGTATAAAGCATCTTCCACTGAATTTGAATCCAATGAAATAAAAAACTAATTTTCAATGATACTCCAATTTATTGAGATGTGCCTGTAAATATAGCTGATATTGATCAAATAGGCAACCTAAGCCTGGCTGTCAATAACTTGATTTAGGCTACATTTTGTCAAGATCGCTATATTACAAAAGCCAAATTTTAGGGACTGAATAAAGACAATGGCCCACTTCAATTAGACAATTGAAATAGAAGTGCACAGTTGGAACAAAAGAAGTCCTTACTCACCCTGCCAATGGACTCAGCAATGGACTCCACCATGCCCCCGACCATGCCAACCTCGCTCGCTGCCTCGTTCAAAGTCACCATGATGTCGTCCACGGCCTCCTTCATCAGCTGTGCAGCCTCAGAGATGGCATCGTGAGTGTGGGATGCCTGGGGAGGAAAAGACTGATCGGGATTGCTTGTCTTAGTTGTTCCAAGCTAACTACTCTGTGTCGTACTCTTGCTGGTGTCTTACCACAGAATATTTAAAATGTGAGGCCGCGCTATATCTAATTATTAAATGCAGTGCATCAAAATATTTTAAGTAAAATGAATCTTAAATTATCTAATTGGAATTTCATTAACTAGTCTTTCTCCGAAATGCACATCATTTACAGTAAGAGTATTAGAAGCAACTGTGCACCTTTGGGTTTCCTCCGCCTTCTTTGGCAGCGTAGAGCATCTGAAGGGCAGACTCGGACAGCGTTTTGGTTTGATCCAGGATGGTCATCTGCTGTTGGTGGTCTTGCAGTTTCGAGACTAAGCCCACTGATGCCACAATGAGTGGATCAAAGTAACCAGCCAGCTGAGACACCTGCAAGAATGTGTTTAAGAGATATGTGAGAAAAGAAAAGGATTGAAGAACAAAAATAGAAAAAAAAAAGCGGCTATAATGGGCTTTTGTTCTGAATCCAAAGGGGATGAAGAGCTACACGGTCAGACAAGAGCACCTTGTGTCCCAGTTGGGCGGCTTCGCCTCGGGCTGCTGTGGAGACAGGATCAATCAGATGACCGATCTCCTGCACAGAGGATGTCAGCTGCTCCTGGAGTGCCTGTTGAGTCGCACCAGCAGATAATTACAGCTGAAGCCACAACAGAAAAGCTACCAGATCCCCAGTTATTTCTCTTAAACAGACCACAGCTGATGGGATATGTGCACTCACCTCCATGGAGATATCATCTCTGCAGGGCAGTGTCTGCCCAACTGAAGCCAGGGAGGCTTGCTCAATATCTCGGATACATTTATTGATGTTATCAATGGAGTAATCGCACTCCCTCTGCCCTGGAGCCTTGTCCCTGTCACCAGAAATATGGAAATACATATGCAAAAGATCTATATGTCTTTGATAAAAAAAAGGCAAAGTAAAAATTTAAAAGCTGGCTGCAAAAAAAAAAGGTGTTTATACCTTTTGGACCTTTTTGACATATTTTTACAGTAGAACCACACATTCTATGCATATTGTTAGAATTACATATGATAAACCAACCCAAACTGGTTCAGAACATGCTTTTCATTTTTCCACAAATAAAAGTGTGGCATGCATTGATATTAAGTCTCTTATGTTATGATATTCATAAATAAAACCAAAAAATTACTAACAAGTAAAAAGTGTCTAAACGTGTGTCATTTAAACTCAGCATAAATCCATATTTTCCGTGATTTGTTAGAGAACACTAGTGAACACACAGCATTGTAAAGACAGCGGGACACATCAGACAGGTCAGGGTTGAAACTGAGGAGAAGTTAGCTTATGAAGCAATTAAACAGAGCCCCATGGTAATGGTGGAGCAACTGCAGAGATCTAAAGCTCAGATAAGATAGTCTGTCATCAATTATTTGTGCTGCTCACAATCCTGGCATTTATAAATAACTGCCAAAAGACAGTTGGTGTTTGCAGAAAAGTCCTTGGAATAGAAATTTTTTGGGGATAAGCTATGTTGGGGGGCAAAACCAACATGTGATATAAGCTGATCTTTTTGGACAAACTATACAACATTACATGTGGGAATCATCCTGTGGAGATGCTTCTCCTTAGCTAGGAGAAGGAAGCTGATAAGTAGATACCTGTGTGCAAGAAAGGAACAGTCAAAGCCTGAATTGGAATTCAGACTCTGTATAAAGAGTTGAAAATTAAAGTTTAGAGATGCTCTTCAACTAATCTGACTGAATTTTTGCAACAATTTCAATCTCTAGATGTGCCAATGTGATTTCTGCTGGTAACTGCAGAGAAATGTGTTCTCTTATTACTGAATCAGACAAACTGAATTAAAACTATGCACTGATTTGTGTTTATCTTTTAAATAAAATTCAAAATAAAACACACTGAAATATGTGATTACGCTGCAATAAAACACAAAAAGCACAAAGTATTCTAACAGTTTTGCACTGTATAATTTTTTTTTCAGGTTTGAAAATTTAATACCTGTACTCCCACAAAAGAAAAAAATCAATTTCCCTCCTTACATGATAGCATAAGCTTACTGATTAACTCACTTCTGTTTATTCTGTAATCAGGCTTTTCCTGCCAGGAGTGGAGACAGACAGGAGTCATCACTAAGAGGTTAAGAGGCAACCAGCGTACACTCACATGTAAAACGCTTCTAAATAAAAAAGTGCCATTATTTCTCATTCCGTAACAATGCAAAAAGCATTTTTTGAAATAACTTGTTCTTTTAAATGGGTTATCATTCAGAGTCATCCAGTTGAAGTCAACAGGATGGGTGGAGCACCACATGGGGAGATTTGTTGCAGCAATTTACTGCCAACTTGAAAAGCAGATCAGAAAGCACGTCCTGTGGCTTCAGAATCAGAGCGTTTTCTCCATCTACGAGTTCATTTCTAAAATCCTTGATCCAGGATAATTGTGCAGAAACAGATGGCGAGTAGGGTTCTTCTAACCTGATCGATGTGATGAGACTTTTGATGGAGTCAGAAACTGTCCTGGAGTGACCTGCCAGAATGGACCACGTGGGGGGGTCTTTGGGGTTGAGGACCAGTGAGCGGGCCGTTTCTATGAGGTAAGTGGAGCTATCGAGCATAGACCGGGCCGAGCGCACTATAGGCTCCTGTGCCACCGAGCCCTGGAGACATGAAAGGATTTGTGTGAGTGAATCAACAGCCCAGGTTGAACAGTCAGCAGCCAGCCATGTTGCTCCAACAGAGGTGTTAATATTCTCTGACTACCTTGGAGAGATCAAACGTGCAATCAAATGGAGCGATGAGATTAGAAAGGCAGCTTTACACAGACGTAGACTAACACCTTTAGTCTTTATGATACGAGCCAAAACCTCCCTTGACAATTAGATTAACAAGCTGAAGATTATAGCAGCTGTAGTGAGAGCAAGTGCTGTTAAACACTGCCCTCCAACAGATTACAGCCATAAAGCGTTTAGAGCACCGTGCACGCACTGCGCTGCTAAGATGGAAAACCAAAATCCATCTTGGATCTTATTTTGACGGCAAAAGAGAAAGAAAGACAAAACGTAATCTCGGGTCAAATTCTCTACTTTTGTGAAGAGCTGCCTCATAGGAAGACAGTCGTCACTAAATAAATAATACGGTACTAAATAAATAAAGAATTTCATAAGAGATATTTCTTCATTTCTATTTGGTTTTCTCATTTGCATGTATAATCATTAAAACAACATCATGAAGAATGGTCCATTGCAAAGGATCATTACAACGCATGAATACCTCGTTACTGATCTGAGCTGGGATGCTTGCAAACTCCGGGTTGTTAGCAAAGGTTGACAGGTTTTCTACAGCCTCAAGGAGTGGAGCTGTGGCAACACGGCACCTATTTCTATTGTCCTCCGAAAAATCGCCGTCTAATGCCTGTAAAGAGAAAACGTTGCATGAAAACACGTCTGCCTATTTTGGTCTTGTAATTGAAAGTAGTTGAAGTATACATACACATCTGCACCATCTCCTTTGACCAACCACAGACAGACAAAAAAGAATCTGTAACAAATTTACACTCAACGTTTTGATCGGTTGGGGAGTTGACCTTGATGGTTTTGACAAGGTTGGCTGTGGTGTTGGCCACCTCTTTGGCTGACTGGACAAACTGCCTCCTAGCCACAGGGTTGGAGGTTTTAGAAGAGGCTAGACGGCAGGCGTTACAGAGAGCTGAGGTGTGCTTGGCAACAATCGTTGCTGCAGACAGGACCTTGTGGGCAGATAAACGGCAAACGTCAAACAAGTTTAGAAATGTAGGTAACTCCGGGATATCAAATGCATTTAAAATTTGCCAACAATAACTTCAAATCACATGAGGTTTGTGGTGTACCCACCACCCACGAAAACTACCAAATTGTGTTCCTATTTAAAATGTTGGTCTCGTAGATATGGATACCAAATCATTATATCTTATTTAGAGGGGGAAATTCAAGTCAACTCTCGAGATTTTGGCCCAATTCCAAGGCAAGACTAAAATCTTTAGGCCTGGGTGTAAGCAGCGCAAACACAAGCATGAATGACACTGCCAAGACATTCCTCCAGCTTATAATTTGCTGTTTCTGAACAGAAGTGGTGTATTTCTGCAAATGACAGTAGGATGACTGGAAGGAGCCAGAGGAGCTTGAGTTTCCACAGATTACCCAACTCAAATTCTACTGTCTGGACATAGTGACAATTTTAACAAATATGGAAAAAAGTACATTTTTATAAAAGCTACTTACTGCAGCTTTAATGTCCTAAACTCTTTGCTCCAACAGTCTGTCTGTTCCTGCTTAGTGTTAAACATAATGGGGCATCTGAAGGTAACACCTAACACGAGTTCTTAAAGCACACAATTACACCGCAACAACACAATCAATGTTTATTCAGTTGACCTGTCAGTTGCTTAAATGGCTGAGGGCTGTGCAAAGACAAAATGCTGCCAAGCTAGGTTGTAAAGTGGAGAGCAAAAGGCCACTACATTTCTCTGTAAAAGTAAAATGGTAAACAACAAGATAATGAATGCAATGTCTTTAGACTGTTTTACTTTTCACAGTTAGAAAGGTTATAGTTCAGGCATTTTGTCATCCTCATTTACAAACGTGCATAAAGCAACCGCCACATACCAGAAAATAACCATTTGTGGTGCCTTTCAGATTAAGATGCATCATCTTACCTGTGAGGGACTACTGGCTGGGTCCACTAAGTTCTGGCAAGCTGTCTGTATGGCTTGATGAGCTCGGGCAAACTGAATAGGATCCACTAGCCCTTCATGACCTGAGTGACTATTTGGATCGGAAACAGCTATCAGGTAAGAGGCCTAAAGGGTTGACAGAAACACAGAGAGTTAAGAGTGTGTCTGCTGAGTTAGTTTTTAACCAGCAAACTGGAATGGTTATTACTGACAAATTTGACATGCATGAGTGCAAACCCACATGCAACTTCCACGCAAATCTAAGTTTTATTCACGACATATAATATGGAAGCTTTTGTATAGTAAAAGCTGGTGCGAACAAAAAATTGCTCCTTTCTAGCATGAGGATGCTATTTTAGAGTTTTAAGGGTGGCAGACTGTGAAATCTTCAAAAAAAAGACCTGCCTCACTCTGCATGTGTCTCATTTACTCAATAGAAAGCTCCCCAGCAAACTCTGCTGGGGAGCTCAATAGTATTTGAGTGTTTTCAACCCTGTCATGATGCTTTAGGTTCTTTTCATGTAGCGCAGCTTTGAAAAATAAAAAAAATAAATTCAATGCAGTCTTGTTAGGTATTATGAAAATGTAATCACAAACACAGTAAACAGAATAAAATCTGAAATGACAGCAGAAGCCGGGTATCACTCGGAGTGCGTTGGTGCGATGCTGTGATCTCACCTGTGCTGCAGCCTCTGTCAGCCCACACAAAGCTTTGGATGCCAAACTCACACTCTCCCCAAAGGCTAAAACATCACCTGTCTTACAGTGCTGAGAAATGCCTGCCATTGACTCTCCCAGAACCTGAGGCGCATCAAAAATAAATAAGAAGCATACAAATTAGATGTTAAACTGTCTGCTGCATAAAATACCTCTGACAATTAAAGCATACAGCAGTCTGAATCATTTTAAACGCCAGCACCTTTGAGTTCTCCATGACGCTTTCGATGCAGTCAAAGTAGGAGAGTTCATTTACTGGCTCATTGGGGTTGCCTAGGAGACCTCTGACAGCCTGCGCACAGATGGAGATGTTAATAACTTGAACCAGTGTGAACACATCAATAAACATTTCTGCTATAACACCACTGTAAATCTATCAGGCAGTTAATTCAGATATTAAAATGGCCATTGAATATAAATAGCACATATTAGATGATGCGTCAAAGATAAATTATATCAATCAGTCCCTTTAATTAAAGTTTATTGGTGTTGAAATTAATGTTCAGTTAGGTAATAGAGAAGTAACATGGGGAAACTGAACACAGACTTCATAAGGTGAAATGCTTTGGATCCTAAAGTTTAGACAGTGCAACCACTTTAACTTCTACTCTCCATCGGTCCAATGAGAGAGATCAGATACAAGAATAACTGCGACTGGAAACAGAAATAAAAGAGATCCAAGCCCTTCAACGTAAGTTCAGGCGTGCTTATGTCCCTCCCAACAAAACCTTTACCCTGACCTCCACCCAAAAAAGATATACTATGTCAGTCCAACATCAACTTAATGGATAGTTACCCCCCCCCAAAAAAGTAAATATCTTAATTATGTAAATTAAGAAAGATTCAATGATTATAGTCATACATAAAGCAAAGTTACTTGAGAGATACCTACCAGTATTAACCCAACATTTTAAAAATTCAGCAAAAATACAGAAATCATCAAATCTTCTCAAAATATCCTTTCATGATTAATCTGTCTTGTGAAAAGTTTTTTTTCAGGATGTTAGATTAAAGTTTTTTTGTGCAAAAAAATGCTAGTTTTTATTAGCACCTTGTAACAATTAAGTAAACACAAATGAGAGCCCAGAATTAATCATGATCATCTGAGGTGTCCTCAGAATAACTCGCACTTAATATTGTTGGAATTTTTGAGAACGGTCACCTAAAAGTGTGCTATAAAAATAGTTTGCTATTCTGTCTATTCCATTCAACCTTAAATCCTATGGTACGATTTCAGTTCACAGTTTTGCATTTTTTTGCAATGAGGTAAACATTTCCTATAGGTGAAAATAGGAGTATGTACTTTAGCTGATACAGGATTATACAGTAAAAGGATTCTATACTTATAAGACTCTGACTTAAAGTTTCAGAAGCTATGGGAAAAGAACATGAGCAACTTAGTGATAGCAGTAAAAATATTATACTTGAGCTCAACAAAAATTCTCAGTCTGTATGAATTTTATCATTCTATTCTCTGCTGTGAGCTTGGACACAAACATAAAATGTACATGAAATGTAAATGTATACATGTAAACACATCTGTTCCTCAAGCATGGTGACTGTGTGAAGTGAAGTGAATGTGGGGACCATCTACCTCCAACTCCCTCAAGGCATTGTCACACTCTCTTTGTCCCGCTGCTTGCTGGGTGCAGATCGTTATCAGCTGGTTAATGCTCTCCGTCACTGCCCTGAAACACACCAGCGGCCCCAGAACATCCGCTGTTAACTCTCACCTGTGAAAACTACAAACTACACGCACATACACACACAGCCTCACATATGCTTTAAGCTTCCCTACTCAAGCATGGCAGTGCTGGCCTCTCATTGTGATTGGATAACACGGTGCACAGGGGGCACAGAGATTGTCTTGAGTTTGTGTTCAGCCTTGCTGAGCACAGACAAGCTCCAGCCAAGGCTTCCATCCTCCTAATTAGACAGAGAGGAGTCAGTCAGGCCAAAAGCCCAATGCGACCAGCTGCTTGGCTTCTCTCCACTAAGGGGAGGATATGCACTCCCTTTAGCAAGCCCAAACAGACATGTTGTAGGAGTGGCATACAGATGCGGCGGGAAGATGTTTTGTGTGTCCATCACAACCTACCCAATCAGGACCAGCTAGACACTCGGCATCATGAGTGGACAATGGGAGCAATTCTGCTTCACTCTGAATAATATCGTACCTTGCTGCTACAGCGAGAAGATTTTTCGCATTTGCGGCACCTGGATCCACAGAAAGAGACTTGGCGGCCAGCAGCAGCTTACTTGATGCCATTGAGATGTTCTTCAGATTACCAATGACTTGAATCTGGTCCTCTTTGCTCTGGATAAAGCAAAGAAAAATACATGTATTCATATGACAGATGGGAAAAAATAAAAAATACGGAAAACAATAACCACATCTGCAAGTTAGAAAACTACTATCTTGGCCAGAATGCCAAATAAATGTAATGATGGCATCTCCTTAACTAAGCATTCTCTGTGCATAGCAGGCTCAAACTTAGGTGTCACGCTATGTCAACTCCTATTGAACTCCGTCTTTACAAACTAATGAGTTAAATCACCAGAACAAGAGCACCACTAGTTCCTATTAAAACTGAAAGTGTAGGCGCTGTTAGAGACCATCAGTGCTCCCAAGTTAATAAGGTGAAAATGTTCAATTAACCACTGTCTTAAGCAATATCTTAGCTAATAAGGTAATAAAAAGATACACGCCGTATTTAAGGCTTTCAGGACAACGACGTTCTAAGCGCTCCACTGAATAGTCCTCTCGGTGGAATGTGGAGGAGGAAGTTGCGTGATTGTGAAACCTACTTGGGTGTGTCCTGCCATCTCAATGCCAGCATCCAGGAACTCATCAAAGTCTTGGCTGAACTTCCCTGAGGCTGCGGCCAGCTGGCTGCTTGTTCCACGGGATGAGTGGACGACCTCGCCTGCTGAGTGGTTGAGTTCAGCTGCTGTGTGGTTCAAATCAGTTTGGGCCTCCTGGAAAGCTTTACTGCAGGGAGGGAGCTTCAAAGACAGGTCAGACTATTAGGATTTGCAGTACAAAAGAAAAAAAAGCATCAACGTTTTAAAATACAGGTGCAAGCTGAATAGTCACACTTGAAGTTGAAACTTGTGTAGTCTCATAGCACGCAGAGTGGTAAGCATTTGTTTATGTTATTATTTGTGAATTACAGCAAATTATATGTTGTAACCATGTTGTGACCAACACAATTAGAGGGGAGAATGCTGACTTGACCAAACACCCATCCATCCATCCATCCATTTTCTGTACACCCTTATCCTTAATGGGATCAGGAGGTGCTGGTGCCTATCTCCAGCTGGCGTTCTGGGCGAGAGGCAGGGTCACCCTGGACAGGTCGCCAGTCTGTCGCAGGGCAACACGGAGACACACAGGACAAACAACCATGCACTCACACACTCACACCTAGGGACAATTTAGACAGACCAATTAACCTGACAGTCACGTTTTTGGACTGTGGGAGGAAGCTGGAGTACCCGGAGAAAACAGGGAGAACATGCAAACTCCATACAGAAAGACCGGGGCCGAGAATCGAACCCAGAACCTTCTTGCTGCAAGGCAACAGCTCTACTAACAGCGCCACTGTGCAGCCCGACTTGACCAACAATATATACAAATATATTGTATTCCACGCCTTGTAAATTTCCCCCAAACTCTTGAGTCGACTTTGCTTCACAATCCTCTCAAGGCTGCATTTATATCAGTACGTTTTCTTCTACTAGTTTTTTTTTTCCCTTACTCAACTTTCAGTTAATATGCTTGCAAGCTGTATCCCTTATTTATAATGATCCTTTGTGCCTGGAATAAAAAAAAAATAACTGAAGCACAACAGTCTTTTAATAATATTCTAATATTCTAAGCTTGACCAGGACTCACACAGTCCACCAGGAGCTTCTTGCTGGCTTCCCCGATGCTCCTGAGAGCCATATCGACGTCCTTCTGGCCTGGTAGGCAGTTCACACAGTTATTCAGGAGTGTGACACCGCTTTAGCTACCTGAAACACAGCACCACATCAGTGAATAGACTGCCATTACCCATTTTAATAATGTGATGCACAATAAAGCCCAAGAGCAAAGCAGAGCTATACTGGGAGAGAAAAAATCCCCCCCAAACATCTGAAATGCAAATTGAGCTTAGAGCGCTGTCACTAATTTTTGCTGCTGTCACAGATTTATGCTAAACAATATGTTTATTTCCTGAAGGGTCTGTGGGAAATGAATGGTTTTATTCCCAAGGGAGGGATGTCAGGCAACAAAGGACTCAGCAGGGAGAAAATAGTAACGCTTAGAGGGGATGATTGTTATGGAAAACCAGAAATGTTTACAAATCAGCAGGCATATGGGGGAAGAGGACGGAGAAGAACAACGTAATCACTAGGGGGACATTGATGTCGCATCTGGGAATAAATAGCTGGGACCTGTGCTACCTGAGCCAGTCTCTGCTGACTCTCAGCATCACCCGGATGAACCAGAGCCTGATGGGCCTCGTGGATCAGCATGGCTGAGCCTTCCATCACGTACTGAGCCGAGTCCAACATGGCCGCAGCGGCTTGAGGCTCCTTTGTGCTGGCCGCTACACCTCTGGCGGCTTGGGCCAAAGTCCTCAAAGCCTGGGCTGTTTCTCGTGCGGCAACACCTACAATAAAAAAAAATAAAAATAAACGAATCAATGCGCATGTTGATAAAACATAGCAAGGATAGTCAGTAGACTTGTCTTTATATATATATATATATTCCCTAAAACTGTTTTCAGCAGTCTTTGAGTTAAAGAATATTTATTTTCCCTACTGGCTGCAATTGCTGCAACATCCTATATATCAGCTGGGAGTAGAAACATACTGTGACCAAAACTACGATAGCGAAATGCCCTCACTGTCTAAATTAATGAGGTTGTATAATAAATACGGCCTCCGCATGGGAGGTGCTCTTAAATTATTACACATAGAGCTAAAACAGCAGCAAATTGCATCAAATTGCATTAACCAGCAGAGTGGAGCCATTTGCTGATGAAATGTTAAATCCAGTAAAAAAAAAGAGAAAAGATTAATGAGCAGCGGGCAGCACCCTGAGCCACAGCATGAAGCAGTGCCTGGAAGCGCTTGTTGTTGGAAAAGCTGTTCTCAACACGTCTTTAACTCCGCCTAGATTCAGGAAATCACATTTGACAGAAACAACAACCAGACAGATTCCAAAAAAGAAAAAAAAAAAAAAAAGAGTGCTGAAAACAATAAAAATAATCATAACCCAGTTTAGCCGTTTATTTTTGCTCCAGTTCGTCGGTTTGCTGGAGAAAAGTGGGAACGGGTAGCCACGGTAAATGTGAGCATCTTGTATTTGCTCAGAAGAGGTTACCTGTGTAATGTTCATTGCCCTGAGCAGCACAGGTCAGCAGCTGGGCCATAGAGGAGCCCACCGCCTTTGATGTACTTCCCAAATCTTGAGCACACTTTTCCAGCTGCAAGAGCAACACAGTGAATCATTACATCCATCTGCTTATACATGACCAAAACAAATATGTCAAAGATAAAATACTCATGCATTAAAGGAAGAAAATGAATGAGTAAACACTGACCAATAATGACAGTGTTGTATTACCATATTTATGTGTTAGTCTGATCAAGTCAATTGAGAATCTGTGTCAATACTCAAATACATTCTTGCTCATACATACTCTCAATTCAATTTGACTCATATTGAGGAATTTTGCAAAGAATGGGGAAAGCTTTCAGTCTCTAAATATGCTAAATGTCTTAAATCTGTTTCTCAACAGAAACTTTGTAAAACAGTAAAGCTGTAGTATCATGATTTGGACCTAGTTTGCCTCCTTAAGGAGTTTTAGATCTTATTAGATTAGTCCAAAAAAATATACAGTAACATCCACTTGGAGTCATTTTAATAAATTATTTCAGTAAGAAGAAATTAATTTTGTAATGTATCTCACTGCCTACTGACCGTTTCTCCTGGAAGAGGTTTTAACTGGCCATCAATCACAGACCTCTTTGCGTCTTGGAGCTCACTCTTTAGTGTCTGCACTGTCTTGAGCGCCGAGTCAATCTCCAAAGGGCCACAAGCTTCATGGGCCTTCAGATAACAGCCAGACAAAAACAAATGTCATTCAAACTCAATTATGCAGAACCATGAATCATGCAGAATCATGTGCTATATGCCACTGATATTACTAGATGAGATCAAAGGAGTGGAGTTTCATTAAAATACAAAAGCAAACAAATATCCTGTGGCATTCAGATGAATCTTGTTATCACTGACAGTGTTATCGATACCTTCTGCATGGCAGTCCTGAGCTCTGCCAGACAGGTTGCTAAATTCTTGGCACACTGGCCCAGTTGCATAGCAGCAGCCTGCTCAGCCACCGTTGGCACAGCTGACTTTGCCGACGCAACCATCTTGCTTCCAGGCTGACAGATAGTGACAGAAATATTTTTTAAAAAATCCATTATTTAGACGTAAATAAAAGCAAAGGCTAGATGGTCATTGGGAATTTAAAGGTCACATGCTTACCTGCAAAAAGCTTTGGCTGGCCATGATGAGGGCGAGCTGAGGGCCAAGCTCCTCAGGCTGGGCCTGGCTGCTCCTCATTCCTTGCACCAACTGGGGAATACTGTCTGCTACTGCCTGGAATTAAAAATATCCCCTGTGCATTTTTATATGCTACACTAATGAGACTACAAAAGAAAAATATTGCAAAATCTAAGGAGGTCTCTGAAATTAAACCAGCAAAATACATACACCGCATAAAAAGAGGATGTATTAGAAAGACTGCATGACAGTACCTTACAGCTGTGTACAAGCTGCTGGTGTGAAGCAGTGTTTTTGTTGGAAGCGGCAGCATTTTGGGCAGCTGCTATGGTCTGAGTTGCAGCAGCCGCTGCCTGCTTAGCAGCAATCTGTTCGTAGAACAAAAAATAAATAAATAAAAATATAAATACGAAACAATTTAGTCTTCAGCAGAAAAAGGATCTTGGTAAAGAGGAGCACTCATGTATGCTCCATCTTGTGATATTACTGCCGTGTTCTGGCACAGGCAGACTTCTAATCAGACAGAGAGGAGTTTCAGCCAGAATGTTGTGAGAAAGGAAAAAAAAGAGAAAAGAAAATCCAACCCAGTCTTTATGACATGAACTGATCACCACCACCATATATCTATTCATATACCATGTTATATGAATAGACATTCATATACTGTGGTGGGCAACAAGTTTACATACACTCTTCATCAATGTGAACTATTAATAATGGTTTAAAGTGATTCTTTTTCCTGGGCGAAAAACAAAAAAAAAGTTCCTTTGTGAAGGAAGGAACTACGTTCTCATATATCTCGGATTCATAGAGAAATATTTTTAATACAAACGTTAGGACTTATTATCTTAGACCAATAAATGACATTAACATACAAATATATACAAATATTAGCAACTGGAAATACCTTTCATCCAGTATTGAGTCATATTTCACATTCAAACGGGATTTGCCAGAAAGCCTGCACTCTCATCTTTTTATGAAGTCTAAATTTTTGTGTCCTGCAATCAGCTAGCTTCCATCCCTTTATATCAGCAACAAAAACAAAATTATAAATACACACAATGTGTGTGTGTAGTCACCAAAACGGTGCTTGGTGACTGACTGATATTTGTCAGGTTCAAGTAAATATGATAAAAGTTGAAAAAAAGACTTGTTTATTTAAAGTTGGTGATAAAAAAAACTGTGTACGAAGAGCCTCACACAAGGCCAGGTTTATTTATTTTACAGTTTTGTTGTTGCTGTTTTTGAACAGCAGCTGTAGATTAAACTGAAAGTCGCAACCTTGATATGATTATGAATCATTTTACTGATAAATCTATCAGAAGCGCTGTGGAAATGGTTGGACGCACCTCTCTAGCTGCAGTGCGCGCTCCCGACACGGGGGAAACAGAATTTTGCACAAGTTAGTACCGGGCTCGGGCCGGCTGGTGCTACTTCTGATGTAGGTACGGAAATCTGAGAACAGCCAGGCAGAACAGCGCCTGATTTGCTAATGGAAAATAAATCTGTCCGGGAGGACCAGTAGAGTTCAATAATGAAGAAAGAGGATGACTTCCAAGTTCATCATCTCTAACTCAAAACGAGAAAAACTTGGTTGAAAACTGGATGTTCCAACAGCACAGTGAACCAAAAATACACATCATACTACACAGTCCAGTCACATTAATGTGACCACCACGTACTTTCCACTTCAGAGTTAAATAACCAATCACAGAAGGCAGGTGCAGCACAGTGCAGTTGAGCGTATATAAAGGGTGTGTGTGGGCTTCGGAAAACATTTCAATCGTTGGCGTAATGCAGAAACGAAGCGATTTATCCGACGTCCAAAAGGGCATGATCATTGGCTTTCGGGCCAAGGGTGGAAGCATTTCCGAAACGGCTGAGTTTGTGAACTGTTCGCGTGCCGCCGTGGTAAAAGTGTACCGTGCATGCAAAATGGGACTGTCCAAAATCAACGACGTGGCAAATGTGGTGCACCACGGGCCATAGATGACAGAGGCGAACGACGGTTGCGGAGATGCGTTCGGGCAGATAGACGGGCTACCGTTGAGCAACTGACCACTAAAATGAACCAAGGGGCTACCACAAGTGTCTCCCAAACCACTATTCAGCGAACATTGCTGCGTCTGGGCCTCCGAAGCGGACGCCTGGTTCGTGCACCTATGCTGACTGGTGTTCATCTACGACGAAGGCTAGAATTTGCACGCCAGTACAGCAGCTGGACGTCCACTGAGTGGCGACAGGTAGCGTTTTCAGATGAATCGCGTTTTATGCTCCATCGGACAGATGGACGTTGGCGTATAAGGCGTGAAACCTCTGAAAGGAACCACCCTGCAACCATTGCAGGAACGGTCCAAGCTGGAGGCGGGAGCATTATGGTCTGGGGAATGTTTTCCTGGCATTCTCTGGGTTCACTGATTATTGTGGAAGGCACGATGGATCAATACAAGTACGCATCTGTCCTTGCGGACCATGTCCACCCCTACATGCGCATTGTTTTTCCTCAGGATGATGGCATCTTCCAGCAGGACAATGCGAGGTGCCATACAGCTGCCAGTGTACGTGCGTGGTTCGAAGAGCACCAGGATGAGTTTACCGTCCTCCCCTGGCCAGCAAACTCACCTGACTTAAACCCAATCGAGCATCTGTGGGACCATCTCGATCGAGTTGTTCGCGCCATGGATCCTCAACCGCGTAATCTAGCGCAGCTGGCCACGGCATTAGAGTCGGCATGGCTCAACATCCCAGAGAAGACCTTCAGGGACCTAAGTGACTCTCTTCCTGCACGTCTCGTAGCAGTTCGCTCTGCGAAAGGTGGTTATTCTGGCTTTTGACAGATGGTCACATTAATGTGACTGGACTGTGTATTTATGTAATAAACCAGTCTGTGATTAGGCATCTAGAATGGCCTCAGTAATTTTTCAATTATTGATTTTGTATCCTGTCTGTGCCAGGAAAATATTTCAAATTAGCGATACCATATTTTAAAAGAACAGGGGTAAAAGGCTAATCTAGAATTAAACCAGAAGCTGGTTAAACACTGAAAAAGAAGAGTATTTTTTTCTGCAGTTTGCTAAGAAACCATTATCCTATCATATATATATATATATATATATATATATATATATATATATGATATTATCCTATATATATAGATGTATATATATATATACATCTATATATAAAAAATTCCCTTCTCACCCTCTGCGGGTGGTCTCTCTCTTTCATCCTCTGAGCTCGGGTCCTCTACCAGAGGCCTGGGAGCTTGAGGGTTCTGCGCAGTATCTTGGCTGTGCCTAGTACTGCACATTTCTGGACTGAGATGTCTGATGTTGTTCCTGGGATCTGTTTTAGCCACTGCTCCAGTTTGGGGGTGACTGCCCCGAGGGCCCCGATGACCACAGGCACCACTGTGGTCTTCACCTTCCAGTTCTTTTCCAGTTCCTCCCTGAGGCCCTGGTATTTCTCCAGTTTCTCATGCTCCTTTTTCCTGATGTTGTAATCATTTGGTATTGCTACATCCACCACAACAGCTTTCCTCTGTTCTTTATCCACCACCACAATGTCCGGTTGGTTCGCCATTACCATCTTGTCTGTCTGGATCTGGAAGTCCCACAGGATCTTAGCTCGGTCATTCTCCACCACCTTTGGGGGTGTTTCCCACTTCGATCTCGGGGCTTCCAGTCCATATTCTGCACAGATGTTCCTGTACACTATGCCCGCCACCTGGTTATGTCGTTCCATGTGCGCTTTCCCTGCCAGCATCTTGCACCCTGCTGTTATGTGCTGGACTGTCTCAGGGGCCTCCTTGCACAACCTACACCTTGGGTCTTGTCTGGTGTGGTAGATCTGAGCCTCTATTGCTCTGGTGTTTATGAGGACCAGTATATATATATATATATATATATATAATATATATATATATATATATATATATATATATATATATATATATATATGAGCCTGCATGTAGAACTTTGAACCTCTGTGGATGGAAGATTATAGCTAATTCTCTGTGGAGAATCCAATAATTACAAACATAATTACAAACATGCACAGTGAAATTGAATTTAAGGTATTTGGTATATAATCATACCAACCTAAAAACGAATGGCTGAAAGCCTGTTCTGAATATGATATTATGTCGGTGGTGAGTGAGAATGCAAACATGACCAGCTTTTAAAAGATGGTTGGTCGAAAGAGAAAAATCTTTTTGGGTGACTGAGGAGCCCACAACAACAAAAAAAATAAATACAAATAACCGATTTACAGAACACACTATGTCATAATAAAAAGAACATTAGAGTTACAAGAGGCAGCTTTGGTACAATGAATGACTCCAGTAATGGAAAACGGATGGTGAAGGTTTGCTGGCTGAAATAAGATGGAAATAAGACTTCAAGCTAACAGTTGTGTGCTTAAATATTATTTATCAGTCAAATCAAAGTAGTTTTTATTTGCATTCTGTCAAATTACAACAATGTGGAAAATATGTTAAATATGAATATGTTTCAAGAAGTACTCATCAAATTCGCACACAAAAAACAAATTATATTATTTGAGCAGTTTGTTGATAAGTAGTTTTATCCAAACAATCTGAAACAACCGGCTGTTTGAGGACATTAATGAACTCGATGCGGCCCGAAATTAAAGTTAGAATTTGACACCACTGTCCTAAGTAATGATAATAGCACACTCAAATGTGCTGTTTATTTTCTTCTGCTTAGCATTCTATACATAATGCCAAAATTAGATAAAACAACGGCTACAAGTGAACATGTCTCCACACGCCTCTGAGGCATTCATTTTGTCTTGACAGTACAAAACTGAGGGCTCCAGAGCTGCCTAAATGTTTCACAGATAATTGTTACAAGTGCACTCGGAGATTAATAATATTCTCCTCAACTAGCTTAGATGCGACTGTGATGGAGGTGACCATTAACACCATTACTGTGGCCATCTGATGCAAGGACTCAGGCTGAGATTCCTGTCTGATAGCAGGCTGATTCCAGCCCCTGGGTAATGAATAGTTTATGCGCCTGGGAAATTGAACATTGGGTGCTCCAGAGCAGAGGGGTGGTAGTCATTAGGGGGCAAACTGATACTGAGGGCTAAACACAGATCTTAATACAGATAGTTCCTTCAGTGCATTAATAAGATTTACAGCTCACTGTGGCAATAAAAAGACACAACACAGACAAATAAAAAAAAGGTGACCTTTCTCTGAGTTTTATAACAAAGAGAGAGAAAATATCGCTGTGTCTTAAATATAAAGATAGATGATGAAGGTTTGATGGCTGAATTAAGGTGGAGCAACTTGTAAAGGGGGCGGAGAGGGGAATTACAATTCTGACTCACCTCCAGTCGATTGACTAGTTTTTTCTTTATGGCGTTTTGAGCTGCGGCATTAGTGGCAACCCGTAACCCCTCGGCTGCCTCCCTTAATCTCTGCTGCTGGTCCTCATTCTCTGGGTACGCGGCTGCCCCCTGAGGAAGGGGGAAAAAAAAAAAAAAAAAAACGCCCCACAATTATTCATATTTCTCCAATTCTGCACAAACTGTAGTGATGCGTGTCGTCGATCCAGAAAACAATCTGAGCACCAGCACCATTTGAATATTAAGTTTAACAACTATGACTGCACTGCACGTGTTGTATGATAAATGCAAAGAAACATTTAAATTCTTCTTCTTTCAGTTTCCAAGGAAACCGTCAGTGCAAGATCCCCACTTCCTCTTTGATAATGGCAGTGATGTGGTGATTAATGTGCCACAGATCAAAAACATCTTAACGAGCTACACGCTGCTCTTCTCTTGCATGGGTATTTCGCCCAGATAATATCCTTCTCGACGGCGCCAGAGGCTCATTAACAGACATCGATTCTACATACTTTCATTCTGGATGTAAAATCAGACAGTAGCATTAAACATAAAGAAGTGCAGAGTCTTTCAGCAGTCATGTTTTCAAGTTAAGTTCTCTCGAAGCCACATTTCTGATGATTTTTTTTAAATAACAGTTTAAATAAAGAATAGAAAAGCTAATATAATAATAATAATAATAATAAATCAATAATAATAATAATAATAATAATAATAATAATAATTAGCTCATGTTAAATGTGTTGTAATATGATCAAACATTTAAGAACCAATCACTCACCTTTGCAGCCTCCACCATCCGAGCTGTGGCATCCGCCAGGAGTTTGGCTGCAGCAAGGAGTTTCTTGGAGTTGTCGACATCCACTTCCGCCTCTGCATCTGACCTCATGGCATTGACCAAGTCCGAGGTAGCCTGGGCCAGCACGCGAGCCTGACGCACCATCTCACCTGTTCAGACCAAAAGACAACATCTGCATCAGTACATAATCTGTTGGAATGAGGTGTTAACATGTCAAATATTTTAGGATCTAATTAGGAAAAAAACAAACAAGCAAAAAAGATTTTCTGTGACAAACGACTTTTCAAGGATTCCCAAAGCAGAAGTATCATTAATCTGTATCAATACAGCAATGGATTATTATCGCAGCATCTTCCAACATGTGTTAATTTACACTGACATCTGTATAAATAAAAACAGTACCCTGCAGAAACATCCAAATAAGCAGATTCATGAGTTACATTGAGATTTTTTTTAATCTAAAATTAACAATACAGTTTTTTTTTAGATAATCAACCTGAACTTAGAGTACCTCTTTCAAGCAAAATAAATAAGATTTTACCAGGGAAGAATCTGTGAAACACAAAATGCTAAGCCTTAGGTAACATTAGGTTATAAATTAAATGCTTAACCTAAATCCCACAAATATTAAAGAGAAAAGATGATAATTATTCAGAATTATGAAAATCTAATTTGAACACAATGTCAAAACCTATGTTTTTACAAACTTTGCCATCTCAATAAAATGAGGAATGTTGATGAAAGTATCTCTAGTTTATTTTAAATAATTTACACCTAAAAATGTAACAATATTTTAAATGATATTTTATTCTAGTTACAAAATGTGAAACCTCATTTTGCAAAACAGTTTTCATGTTCATGTTACTTTCACCTTTATGTCCAAAATGTTTCCAATCCATCATCTGCTCCTGCAGAAATATAAATCTGTGGGATCTACGTAACACCTCCCTACATGTCTGCTATTAAAAGCTGCATTTCCGAAACTCCCACCTCATGCTCTAAATAACTCACCCAGTAAACCACTGCATAAGATGTCTAGCTGCTCTACAACCAACGTATGAAATCGTATGGCATCAACCTGTCGTCTCAGCACTAAAATGCGTATCTCTTTTGTTTAGAGGGATGTTTAAAAGTTGATTTATTGGAGAAAAATGCTTGGCCTTTTCAAACCAATGCTCAAGTCATGTGTTTCCTGTTAAATGCCAAAGACTCCCAGTTTCTGATTGAAACCAGACTCAGAACTTTGTAGTGGTTTAGGATGACATGGCTACTACAAGCCCTCGGGAATTTGACTCACTTTAAAAATACTTCAGTCTCTCGACTCAAATCAAAACATACAACCTGAGCTTTGAACATCCACTGAGGATTTTTTTTTCCAGGATCATTTACAGACAACGCTTTTAGAGTCTCACAACGCAGTCAAAACACAGCAGAACAGGTTAACTCGAGCCAGGTGGACTACTCTGCAAGAATCAGTTCATTTCCTTCAGCACGGCTCCTGCCACTCACCTGCATCGCCCATGGAAGTGAAAATATTTTCAGTCACGTTCATTATTGTGTCCGTGGCTTGGTCGTAGCGTCCGATGGGCTCCCCGCAGCTGGCGTAGTGGCGGACGTGTTGGAGGAGGTCACTCAGGGCCTGGCTGACCACACCAGCTGCAGCTGCAACTTGCTTCAGCAGCTCGCCGTCGCTGCTGGCCGAGCGGCAAGCTTTGACGCAGGTCTCCACCGATCGGTCCACCAGCTTCCCGGCCTCCACAAGCTGCTCCTGACAAACCGGCGAGCTGATGGTCGGGCTTACCACCTGCACCACACACAGAGGCTGGCAGCAGCTCAGACAAATCAAGACATCCAACATTGATTTTACATCGAAGCAGGAAGCTCCACTATCCAAGCACATTGTGGAAGCTGGCAAATTAAGCGTTTTTTTTTTATTTTTTATCAGATACAAGTGATCCGTCTGTAAGTCTGCAAAGTGAAATGTTTTATTATTTTATTATTTTTAAAATCAAAGTGTTTACCTTGGTGCATGCTACCAGTTGAGAGGTAGACAGGGCACACTGAGTGGCAGCTGCAATCACTCGGTTCTGCAGTATGGTGTCCTCGGCCACCTGGGCCACATTCTTGGCCTTCAGGACTAACATAGCAGCTGCATTGGCCACCGCTTTGGCCAGATTCATCAGGGTGTCCTGCAACATATTAATCAGTGTCCTTCACAGGAACAGAGCACAGCTGTGTGCGTGTGACTGAAGGGAGCAGGAAAGTAAATGTTTGCAGTTCATTTTGTTCAATCCATATAATGTGACTTGTGCATAAGTAATGTATGAGAAGCAGCAAGGCTCAACGCACAAAAGAATGAGGCAAACTATCAGACTATCAAATTATAGTCTGTCAGTAATATTAAATAAAGGTGCACAGAGGAATTCAGGTTCAGCTGTATTGCAACTTGATGGACCCTGGCTTGTGGCTGAAAGACTTGACCTGATCAAGGAAAATACCATAGCTAAGCAGTAACAGTTTGATCTGACATCATCACTTAAAGTTAGTTAGTTTCTCTATCGCACAGGCCTTATTATGTACAGTACTTGAATGTAGGATTTCATTTTTTAGTCTTAAAGATTAATTATGATCAAAATGACGCATTTGACTTAAAGTAAGTCATTAACAGATTATACAAAGAAATTATACTCTATATGAGTGGTTAATAATAAAACAGTGCAGAGTCTTAATTTAACAGAAACTTGCTGGCTTAAGATTTATGAGAATGTTTCATTTGTTTTTTTTGTTGTATATATATATATATATATATATACACAATATATATATATATACACTGTAATATATATATATATATATATATATATATATATATATATATATATATATATATATAATAAATAAAGATTGTGAGGAGCGTGTTGTAAGAACATGAATTTCTATGGCAAATACACAAAGTAGCACCAGGGACAGGCTAAATACTACAGGGTTTAAACACTGTATAATCTTTCTACTTTAAAAGCACTCCATCTGATGCTTTGTTTTAAAGTGGCAGGCCAACAATAAAGCCTGAGGTAATTACATAAGAGCGTATTGACATTTTTAAAGGGGGCCAGAGAATATGGGTGTGTGTGTCTTCCTGTTTGGCCGACACAGCCATGGAAACAGTGAGTGTGAGGCGTCCAACCTGGAACTTCTCATCAGTCTCGCCCTCCCCCTGTGACGGAGCAGATCCCCGCTGGCTTGTCCAATGCTTCCTGCTGCAGTCAGCACCGTCTGTCTCGGCTGCAAGAGGGTGACATCAGCACATTCATTACACGCGGCTGGCCAGTTCCCACAGAAAACACTCCAGTGTGATCTAAAACAAGATCAAACATCCCTCTCTGGCAAAAAAAAGTAAAAAAGCTTCCGACTTGCATCTTTCTCTGGGAACTTGTTAAAATTAGCAGATCAGCATTTTTAAGTATGTGTGAATTGTGTGGGTACTGCAGCTGGGACTCTCAGAGCAGCGCAGTAATCACTGGGTGCCTCACCTCGCCGGCAGCAGGCTCCACGGACCTGAGCAGATCTGACACTGCTCCTGCCAACATTCTGGCGGCACCCATGAGCTTGTGTCCGCCTCCCACTTCATCTTCCATCAGTGCTGCGAGAAGCTTCACGCCCTTGGACATTTCCGTGAGGTTGGAAGATATGGTTGTGATGGCGCAGCCGACTGCCGTGTAGTCGGTCTCTGTCGGCTCACCTGCAGCGGAGAGACGGCCGTCAAATCAGCCAAAAATCAACCTGTGCCTTTGTTGTGCGCCTTAATTTACTGCTGCAGCACTGACTCAGTTGGCCACAGGGCAGCTCATGTGTCATCTGCTTTTACACACACATCTGTGTCACGATTAGAGCCTGTTTGAAATGGCTCAGTGGAGATAAGGAACTAATAAAGCAAGTGGCTGTGAAGAAGAAAAACTTTGAATGTGATAGTGAGGGGCGCTTAGGTGAACTCTAACAGATGGCAAGGTTAGATTAAAACTGGAAACTGGCGTTGTACCAAAGAACACGGGGCAGCTGGGAGAGATGAGCTTCAGAGCAGATGTATTAAGATGTATTCATTAGGAGAAACAGAATACCTATAGAGGAAACTGGACCATCACCCAGTCACTGATCGAAACGGACCAAGGGAGATGTTACAACACTCAGCGCCTCTCCTCACGCACATTTGATTTTGTCGTCGTTTTTGCATCTCAGGACTTCCATATGCACACATACCAAACATGCAAGCATTTGGACTGCGCCACTGCTACTGAAATTCACGTTCTATTGTAGTTTTTGTTAATAAATCTTCTTTTTCTGCATCTTAAGCATAGCATGGTCTCACATTTTCTTTATGACCCTGAGCCGGTTCTAACAAGAAACATTCATTAATTCTTATCTTGAAAAATTCGCCCAGATAGAAAAAGGTATAGTGTGACCGTTTAAGAAAAAGTAAAAATAACTAGATGCAGCTCCTTTAAAGTGTTTAGTATGTTTCCAGGGAACTCACCTGCTGTGAGATTGACCACAGAAGCTGTTCCAGCAGTGATGGCATCAACCTGAGAATGGATTTCATGTTTTGATTCATCCACTTTGTTCTGAACCCAGACCCTGGATGCCTGTTGGAGGAGGAAAATAAGAGTCTTAGACATTCATCACAGTAGGAGATTTTTGATCATCCTGATTCAAGCCCAAGGCCAGCAAAGAAAATATCATGAATGTTTACAGTCTGCTCTAAAACCTAATCATTCTCAAAAAATGGGCATAAGGTAAGAGAAGTGAAAATAAAGATCCGCACTGCATTTACATACTGCATTTATCTATCCCGATGTACACTACAAAACTGAGAAATGAATAAGGTGTAACTCACCAAGTCTTGGCCCAGAGGAGGTAGATTATCTACTTGTCCCAGGTCGGCCTGCGCCTGCTGAACAGCCTTCATGCTGCTGTTAATGGTTCCCATTAGAGCCTGCTGGGCTAGACTCTGATAGCAGACACACAACACACACAAAGCATATTTTTGTGGAATGAAATCAGGGCTTTCTGTGCATCGTCCAGTAAAGAGTCACTGAATCATTGTCCTAAACAGTCAAATCACATCAAACCTGGAAAAAAAAATGTTTGCATCTAACAAATGATGTTTTGTTTCTTCAGGACTTAAAGAACAAAGGATGTGAAAGTGTGTTATCCTACTCACCAGTGGAGGCATGTGTCCTCTGTGCATCTGTCCAGTGGTGATTTGCTGCTGAGCAGAAGGCATTGTACCCACACTGTAGTTATCAGGGCCACCAATGGAGCCAGAGCGTATAATGCCAGGAAGGGCCACTGACCCATGTTCCACACGACCAACCCTATTGTACTGCTGTTGCAAAATTGTGGACCTAAAAATAAATTTAGGAAAAAAATAGGTTAGTGACATAATTTTTCAGTGTAAAGTTGATTTAAAAGGTAGACACAGGCAGAAGTTATAAGTGGAAACAAAAGAAGCAATTATCCATTGTTGGTGTTTTTGTTTTTGTTTTTTGTTTTTTCTTGTCCAAATTGTTGTCGTCATAATGGACATTGGTTTTGTGTTTTCGCTTTGTATTATGATTTGTCAACCTTTTTTTCCACATTTGCCTCATTCCTTAATTTTATGATCCCCTGTGCTTTTGTTCTGTAACTTAGCATTTCTTGTGTTTATATTCTGGTCCTTTTGTATTATGTTTGCCTGAGTGAAATTGTTTATTTTGACCTGCTCTGTGTCCCCCATCCATTTGGATCCTGCTCTTCACCATTTCATACTCATTTCAGCTAAATCAACATCTCTTAGGGATACACTATGGACCACAACAATGTAGTTCATATAGCTAAAGAAAAAAGAAAGGAGTAGAGGATTTTGAAATCACAATGTTGTTTCCACCACCATCATCTTTCAAAGTATGGTTAGTGTATACAGGGCAATGTTAGCTTCCCTTATCTGATAATGTTTTGTATACAAGTCAAAAAGTTCTGTCTTGGTTCCAACCAAACATTTTTTTTGAACAAAGACATTGATTCGCCAAAAGGCAAGGGGGTCTCATTTTTTAAGGTGAAATGGGGCCTGAAACTGGTGTACTTCACTTTCCACACAAAGGCTGTGATATATAGAAAACAAACTTGGCGGGAGAATTTGTGGTCTCCCATTGCAAACTCTGACCTACTGCATCCATCACCCAGAATTGGCACTGCTAGAAGCTTTCGCAATAGGGAGAGTCAGGAAGGAAATCCAAACTATTCGGGCGTTATGTATTGATGCACTCTACCGCTATATCCTGCAGGGGATAAAGGCTTCCCTCTCAGCTGCTGGCTCCTAACCCCCTTTCCAAGCTCCTAGAGTGCAAAAGAGGTGCGCTACCGCTCACAAATTTTATTTGTCACGCCGCTGCTGTGAATACCAAATATGAGATTTTTCCAATTCTCCACTTCACTCGCATAGATTTCTCCCATGTGAAATTGTGTTTTCTTCCTCTTTTAACTGACCTGTCAACCGTGTCAGTTGTTTATTTTCATTTTTCTTTCTTACAATGCTGTTTGCTCACTGTTTTCTAACAAACCCTCACAGGACAGGTGACTTCTAAAGACAAATAGTTGCACTACATTTTATTAAGGGGAATCAAAATAAGACAGGTTAGAAACAAATACACCACCACATGGATCCTTTTTTTTCCCTTCAACTTCACAATAATAAAATATTTTGTGTTTGTCCATTACATAAACCCCCCCCAATAAAATACATTAAATATTGCAGTTGTGTGGAATTTGGAAATACATAAAGGGAAATAAGTACTTAATCAGTCAATGATGTTCAATCAAATGAATGTGCTTATGGTTTTTGATAATAAGATCCCAGAGATTGATTTAGACCAGGAAACATACAAAATGATAATTAGTGCAATGTTCACGCACCAACCAAAATCCTCACAATGAGCAGGCCTCGACAGAGAGAGTAGCGCAGAAAAACAGGTTTTCATGTCCAACTCGGCAGATGCTCCCGACTCCATTGGTTAATTACAGCTTGTTTCGAAATGCATCAATTATGTTTTTGCAATGGGAACCTCAACATGAGTCAGCTGGCGCACGCACGTGGGGAAATATGACAGCATATTTTATCAGAGAGTAGTTTCTGCGGGAGCCATGTGAATTTCCACTGATAATACATTTTTCAATCTCCAGTTCCCATTCGCACTCCAGTTCTGCAGGAGGCCATATAGCCAAATGTAGAGATAGATTGTCTCACAACTGCAGTGAAGCTTTTTCCTGCCTCCTTTCTACGCCATCCTCATGCGCCTGACCCCGAAATCAATCTTACTAAACATGGATGTCTTCATTGTTTATGCTTCTATGCCTCCCGACAGGAGGAGAAAGGACTGCAGGGAGATGAGACTTCTCACAATATAAATAAGACCAAGATGTATATTCATTCCATTACTCATAAAAAATGTGGCACTATTTAGCAACTTTTTTTTAAAAAAAAAAAAAACAAACAACTAGGAACACAAAATGATTTTACAGAGATGTGAATATTTATCACTCAACGTTCACGCTTGGAAAAAAGCGCATCCTAAATAAATAACGTTTGTCACAACAATCCATTTATATGTAGCATCCTAATTTTCTCCTCAGGTAGAAGAGACTGAACAATGAAAGAAAGGATGAGTGGGGAAAAAAATGACACACTCAAATTTATTTTTCCATTCTACTTTTTCCATAGAGTGTAGGAGTTTTGAAAGTAAAATGAGAAGAGACAGAGCCTAAATACAGAACAAAAACATGTTTTTACTTCAGTGGCTCAACTACGGTTAGGATCATCCTCTTTGTTTTGCAAAACACCCAGATGAGATGATCTTTATAAATCAATGTTGACATAACTGTTTATTAGACTTATTAATTCTATTTATCTATGATAACAATTTGTGGCTGGGTTAGTGCAAGTGGACCAGAAGCTAAAAGTGGGAATGACTGCTCTAATAAACTAGGATTAGTAACATTATTTATGTTTTATTTCTTAACTTACAAATGATGCATCTTATTTTGTCCATTACGTAATACTTAAATGGTCTTAATATGACGGACCTAAATACAGAACAAAACATGTTTTTACTTCAGTGGCTCAACTATGGTTAGGATCATCCTCTTTGTTTTGCAAAACACCCAGATGAGATGATCTTTATAAATCAATGTTGACATAACTGTTTATTAGACTTATTAATTCTATTTATCTACGTTAACAATTTGTGGCTGGGTTAGTGCAAGTGAACCAGAAGCTAAAAGTGGGAATGACTGCTCTAATAAACTAGGATTAGTAACATTATCTATGTTTTATTTCTTAACTTACAAATGATGCATCTTATTTTGTCCATTACGTAATACTTAAATGGTCAGATGAATGAATGACGGACTTCCTACTAACAAACAGATTCATAGAACTATCTTGAAATCCACAGGGTTGTGTTTGTGTTTCAGTCTGACTTATCTCTCTTTCTAAAAATATAAATACACAGGCAATTAAGCAGTAAGGTACAAATGCATCAAGACTCACCACAATGCAGTATGCTTGTAAATAAGAAAGGTCAGCATCTACAGGGATTAGTACAACCAGTACTTACTTCTTCGGGGAAACGGATTCCTCCAGCATTGTGGATTCCTCATCTCCCTCAAGACCAAATCGGTCCTTGCTCTGTTTCTGCATTGGGAAGACAGAACAGCAAGCACCGTTGATTGTTTGAAGAGACTCCTCAAATGCACAGTAACATTGCAGTAATTTAAATAAGGCTTCCTTTTTTTATGCTCTTACCTTTTTAAGAATGATGTCGATGTATCCTGCAATAAGCTGGGATATCTGTTCACCTTCTGTTGTCTGGACAGAGTAGTAACTTTCCTGATATTCTCCAAAATCCTTTTTAAAACAAGAGAAATAGCATTTTTATGCCACAGTGTACTGTCATCTGTCTTAATGCAAAATAATTTAGCTTCAACTGGAGGAAGGAAGTGTGCAAATGTGTTCAGATTAAAAAAATGCATCACCGAGGGTAAGGGTCTGAATAAATTTGACAGTACTTTCATCATTTCTGACTCTCAAGGAAAAAGACTGGCTTTTCTGCAGAGCATCCTATTTCTCCAAAGAGTTGATTTCACGTGAGATGTAGTGAATCTGAGAAGTTCTTACTTCAAAGCATGAGGTAGAAACACAAGAGTTAGTATTTTTTATTTTAAATGAAAGCTGGCAAACATACCTTAGGAGTTTTTTTGTTGTTTTTTAAATTTGCATTTTCTATTAATCATTCAATGAAGTAAGCCCAACCAGCATCTTAAGAAAACAACTATAAGGTTGAAAAGAAAACTGTTTTTTAGATATATAATATATTATAATTCTGCTCATTCTCCCCCTTTTCCTCCATTGTTAACTCCAGAATAATAGCTGTCTAGCATTGTGAAAATATTACGTTTTAATATTTCTTTTAGAACATAATACAATACCACTATGTTTGAATGTATGCATAACAAAGAGAGAATGAGAAATAGAGAAGTACATTTCTAATGGGAGTGTTAATATAGAGTTCACATCAGACATTCAATTAATTTAACAAATCTAGATGACCTTATAAATGTGTGTAAAAATAGATTATGCATTGAACACACATGATGTTTATTCAATACAAAAAAAAAATGTTACTGACACCTCTAGTTGGGATTTTGGGTATGCGCTGCTCAAGTGGGATTTTGTCCTACTCTTCGACACAAACTCTTTTCAAATCATGAAGGTTCTGGGATCCTCTTCTATGAAGTCTGATCTTAAAATCTTTCTGTACATTTTCAATTGCATTCAAGTTCAGTGACTAATGGAGCTAGCAGTCTATTTTCTTTCTCGGAAACCGTTAGAGAGTTTCCATGGATTGTTGTTTGAGATCAATGTTCTGCTGAAAAATCGACCCTCGTTGAATCTTTGCAGATCCCAATAAAGAATTATATGAAACCTTACCACATGTTGTCCATCTTTAATTAAATTCAGTCTGTCTTTACCATATCTTGACAAAATACCCCCCAGATCATGAGGTTCTCATCTCCACACTGTTGACATTGTATATTTTGTGGCTGATGTCCTGTTTAATTTTGCGTCCAAAAATGGTGTTGCATTGACATCTGAAGAGTTAAATGTTACTTCATTTAAACAGAATATATTCTCCCAGTCACTCAGTGAATTGTCCAAATGCTATTCAAACACACTTTAACACTGTTTTCCTTTTGGCAGTGGAGTGTTGTGCAATGTGAGTGGGCATAGAGACCACTGCAACTGAGAGGAACAGTTACTGTTTACATGTAGAAAAATCTGTGCTCTCTGATGCTGTTGGTTCTTGGATAAGGTTCCTGATAATTCTTCTTGGAGCATTCAGAGTTTTAAACAATATCAAGATTGTATCCCTTAGCATGATGATTTTTTTGTGTTTTAGAGTCGGCATCATTCCAGTGTTTGCAGCCTGCATGGTTGCACCGATCAGTCACTGCAGTCATTCCATCATTGTCTGTCATCCGGTTGACTTTCTCTAACTGAACGCTACATTTAGGGCAGTACAGAGACGTCACCCCACCCTGATGTCATCAGGCTGTGATAATGAAAGAGTTTTGAACATGAGAATTTCAAAACTCTTTCAAGTTTATGTTTAGCTTAACAGGATAAATGTTCTAAGCTGGCAAAATGAGAACATTTTCTTTTCAAACTGCATTATTTTGGCATTTATTGATTTTCTTCTAAATAACAATGTCATCATAATAGTTTCATAGTCATAATTATTGGATTTGGACAAAGTTTAGCAATTGCAGTGCTTAAAGTTAATGTAACTCAATCACTTCATAATTAAGATCTTTTCTTACATTCTTGGTTTGACTAATGTATAGCCGTTTTCGCACTGCAAGGACCGGAACGGCACAGAACGGGTTCAAAGTAGGGCCGACTGTGTTTGCATTAGAACTTCCAACCTGGTACCACCCGGCTCCTTGGGAGCACAAGAGCTGTGTTTCCAATCGGGCCGGTCAAGCGGGGCTGCTTTGAATTCAGCAGATGATTGGTTTAGAGTCAGTCGTTGGTTGTTTTGCAGTCAGCCGTTGATCGGTTCTAGCTGGCTCTCACTAAGCTTTTCTTACTGTATTTTGTTTAGAGTGCTCTTTTTAATATTTTTGTTATTATTATATTTAATTTGAGATGAATTCCTCTCAATATTCTGCTGTTACCTGGTCCCATGATGAGGTAATTTTTTTCCTCTGCTTACTCGCTGATGAACGAGTGCAGAATGAGTTAGATCGGTCAATGAGGAATGAGAAAGTTTTCCGCCGCATCTCTGAGGAAAAGGCTTCAGCCAGCTACATCGAAATCATTGTTTAGTTTCAAAAATAATGACATCAGGTACAGCTTTGATGGCACCCTCAGTTATATGAAAACACAACAGGGCTGCAGGACGGGTGGAACCGGACCGAACTGTGCCGTTCTGTTCCATTCTTAGTAGTGTGAAAACGTCTTATGTCTGCAAAAACGTCAGAATTATGAGTGTTTTTAATGCTACACTCACCCTAATATGTTTCTTGAGCAATACTTTGGTAATGAGAAACCTTTTCAAAGGCCATTACATAGGAGCTGATATATTTAGCACTGGGGCAGGAATGCCTTTTTTTCTGTGAGCATTTTTTATATGTTCTGCACTTATTTCCTGTATCTTTTCACTTTTTTTCCACATAATTCCCAATGAAATTTACTTCTTTGTTTTTGTTCACCCAGATGGCATGGGTTATTACAGACATGCAATGGAAGTTCTACACCAACAGGCTATTTTAAGTATATCTACAGAGAAAATCATTGGTGTTTCTTGATTTATTTTCCCGCTGTTTAAGATTAGGAGTGGTCTGAAAATAGTGCCGAGGACTTGCACAGTCAGTCCATACCAAGGTAAAACTCTTCGGGGAGGCTGCCCATCTCTTGACTGTTGTCAGGGGCCATTCCTGTACCACATCCTTCGTCTTCTCATCCACTCGCATCACTGACTCTTTGGTTATCCCCAGCAGCCTTGGGACCAGCTTATTTTTACCCTTCATCTTTTCCTGTCAAAAAGGAAAACATCAGTCAAAAAAAAAGAAAAAACAACGACTCATAGCTGGACGCCAACACAGATGATTCATGCAAGGTAAAAATGCAAAAATACTGGTGCCATTCAGCTGCTGCTGCTGTAATACATGTAATACAGATGTTGGATCTGTGGCTCTAAGCTTCAAATGGTTGAAAGTGGGGGAGGGAAGCTGCGAAGTGACCCAAACTGCTCTGGCTTGTTTAACTGCTGCTTTATTGAACAGGGTCTCCAAAGGTTTAAGTCACTGTCAGCACAGCAGCGTGGAGCCTCCACCGGCTCTGCTGCCCACTGAAAATCTATCACAGCTCACTTCAAACACCGAGCGTAAACTTAGCTGCCCTTCAGAGGTGGAGAAGATGAAAAAATTAGCAGTGTGGTGGAGATCCAAAGGTCATATTTATTTATATATATGCTGTTATATATATATATAGATATAGAAAGAGGGAAACATTTGTTTCGCTTTAACACAGGGTCAGAACTTTAGACAATAGCACAAACCCAGAACATGTCTTATTTGGAGGGCCCTTAAACTCAAGGGCAGATAACATTATACTAGTGTTCTTTCCATATTTATGTGAGCGCTGATTGTTTCAGGTTCCATTATTTAAACATCATAATTTTCAAGGCTTCATTCAAACAGTTCCTTTCTAATCTAAAGTGGAGAGATGATTTATTGTGTCATTTAGATTAACATGCCTGAGCAAGAAAATGCAATTAAGGCATTACAGCATACACACCAGCACACATGACTGCAGCAAACCTACATTTAGCACACATAACTGAATGAACGCAATTACTTTCGGGAACTGTAATTTTTTTTTCCCCCTCTTTGTGTTTGTATGTTTACAGCAATACAAAGCTTTTTTGCCTCCGAAAAACTGCAGTGATTAAAGACTCACAGATGAGAAATGGCGGGTTCCAGAAAAAAACACTCCAACAATGCCAGGCCTGCGCTTTTCCTTTTGCAAACATCAACAGCTGAGTGCAGCGAGAGTAAATTATTTAGCAGAGTCTTGAAATCTCCATCACTACCTCTTCTCTTTGAACACAGGCAGCGCTTGTGCATACACGTTTTCATCACGGCATGCAGAAAAATGATTTGAACCCAGCCGTGAGCTTTAACCATCAAGCTAAAAATGTAATTTATTATCCATCAGAACTATGCTCCTTCTGGTTTTGCCCCCATTTATTTCACAAATGTGTGACAAAATGAGGTGTTGTCAGAGAACACTTGCTTGCTTGGAAACTTTATTCTGTTAATTTGCTGTGTTTCCATTCCACTTCTGTACTATAAAACTAGAGCAAAACAGAACAGCTATTGTCACAAGCTTCTACTCATGAGCATTCTATTTGAGGTGATAATGGGGCTTTAGGTGTTACCAGCTTACCTCCATACCTGTTTAAGCACACAGGCTGTCACAGTGAGTATCTAATACTTAACAATCACAGGGAACAGTGGTTGCAAGAGTGACATTAAATGCCTACATTTAAGTGGCACTGGTCAATTACAATAACATAAAAACTCTGGTTTTATCTACTGTATATATTTGGTCTGGATTACAATGAACGATGTAATCCCACCTGTTAAACTGAATCTTTAACAAGATTATTGATTATGCTAATTAAAGGTAAAGACATGAAATGCAAACAGAATGCATGACAAAAACCCATCCATCCATCCATTTTCTTACACCCTTATCCTTAATGGGGTTGGGAGGGTTGCTGGTTCCTCTACAGCTAACATCTGTCGCAGGGCAACACAGAGACACACAGGACAAACAACCATGCACACACACTCACACCTAGGGACAATTTGGAGAGGCCAATTAACCTAACAGTCATATTTTTGGACTTTGGGAGGAAACCGGAGTACCCGGAGAAAACCCATGCATGCACAGGGAGAACATGCAAACTCCATGCAGAAAGACCAGGGCTGGGAATTGAACCCAGAACATTATTACTGCAAGACAACAGCTCTACCAACTGCACCACTGTGCAGCCATGACAAAAACCCACTGACAACAACAACAAAAAACTGAGGAAAAAAGAAAACCCAAAAGTATTCAACTCAAAACCCTATGTGGTCAATAACAGGGTTTTATGTGATTGACCAGCACAAAACAGTGCATAGTTGTGAAGTGGAAGGAAACTAATTTTATTTTTTATCCCCCCCCCCCCCCCATGCAAAATATATCAAATACAATAAATATATTTTGGGGTATGTCCCTACCAGTGTTGCATCTCTAGAAACTGAACACTTCTCTCGTGGTTTGTAAAAGAGCTTCAGCTTAGTCATTTTGAATTGAGCGTGTCTGTGAAGATCAACTTTCAATTCTTGCCACAGATTTAGGCTGGACTTTGATTGGACAATTGCAACACATGATTATGCCTTTGTTTACAGGATTGCCCTGTGTTTACCTCCTACTGTCTCCTTTTTACCTATGACTAGGTTCCCTTTCCTTCCTAAGGAAAATCCAAAGGGCAAAAAATAGCTACATTTTGGTCTTAGCTAAATCCAACCAGCAAATAGAAACTCTTATGGATTTCTTTCAACAGTAACTTTCTTCTTGTCAATCTTCTCCATGGGCCGAAATGTGGAAGTGCTTGATTAATAATTTTCCCATAGACAGAGTTTTCCACTCGAGTTATAAATCTCTCTTTCTTGGTCTTCACATGAAATCTCAGTAGAGAAAAATCAATTGATATTTGAGATTTGTGATTTTAACATCACAAAATGTGTCCAAGGTGTAGTTAAACTGTGGTAAAGCACAGTAATGATTAAAAACAGTAATAAACATATCTTAAGCCACAAATAACTTGGAAAAAATGTAAAGTATGAGTGAAAGTATATATTTTTTTACGTATATTTAAAACTTTCATGGATTGATTTATCTCTTACCTTGACAAGGAAGAAGGACACTCCATATGTTGGCAGAGACCTGGCAAGCTTCACATACTTCACTTTACCCTCAATTTCTGACATTTCTCCACAGTTTTTATGTTCCTGGAAGAAAACGACAGTTATGACATTCCAAAACATGTTAGCAGCTTTTAAATGCTGCGGTCTACATTTTATGCGAGTAGTTTGGTGAGCGGAAGAAAAAAAAAATAGCTGGAATTTCTAAGGAGTTCTGAAGACAATATATTTCAGAAATGCAACACTTATGACACTCAACACATACTTGGAATATTTTCTTCTCAGACCCTCGTTGCTTGATGTACTCTTTAGGCAGGAACTCTTTCAGGCTGGAAAGATAAATTGAATTTTTGCATAGTTACTCACTTAGCATGCAGCTAGTTCCTTTTTTATTAACATACTTCTGAATATGAGGTCATTCTTTGTATGTATGTTTCAGAAAACAGTTGTAAGAGCTGACATCAGCCCTGAGCTTTCCACTGCAGGAAATCCCTGCGGTAAGAGTGTGCACTGAAGGAGACGATAACTACCGTACAGCTCTGAGCTGAACATAAAAAAAAAAAACTAACATCTTTTTTTATTCTTTCCTGAATGGTGGCTTGAACTAATCTTTTTAATGAGAAAATATTACTCCAGGAATCCAGGCTTGTGTTTGTGCTCCACGTGGGGTCCAAACTGGATCTGAGCCTGGATCCCTGCAAACTCACAGGCTTTATCAAAGGAAACAGGGTGGGATCCGTTCAATATATCATCCCTAGCCTGGAGGAGACACAAGGACAAGAGAGCAGAGAGGGGATTAGGTGAGACACACATCTCATGAAAAGAAAAAAAGAAAAATACTAAAAAAAGCATCAGAACCATCCTAAATTCATTCAACAGAGTTCTAAAAGAAGCACCTCTATTAGAGATTTAGAGGCAATCTGGTCTGAAAAATTGTGCAATTGTGAGATTCTCCAGTTGTATCTAACACTTTCCATGAAAACAAACAGCCCGGGCAAAAAGAGAATTAGTCAAAGAAGCAGTCAAGAGGCCCTTGGCTGCTTCTTTGAGCAGTTTTGGAGATCCACAGCTCCAGGAGGGCTGAACAGAAAAAGCACACCGCAGTTTTTAGATTTTTTTTCCTGTAAAATATGTTTCAAGCCATGCAACATATTCCGTCCACTTCACAATTATGCAATACTTTGTGTTGGTGTACCACGTAAAATCAGACCACAGCCTGTGAAAAATTGCATTTGCATTTACATTATGATGAGAAAGGCATGGAGTGCTTATACTATCTTATAGAACAGTCAGTCCCCAATTAAGTTCCAAAGAAAATTAATTACTTAAGAAATTTCCTTCCTGGCAAAAAGGAGGCATGTCTCAAAGCCACACTATTTACAATATCTTCCAAATTTGATGGGGAGAGAAAAGCCTTTGTTGACATGTTTCAAATGCTTCCCCCTGTGCGTTGGCTTCTCCAGGGGGCAGTCAGCTCTCCTTCACTCTGCCTTTCTAGTTCACTGCTGCAAATTTAATGGCCTCAAGAGTTGTTAGGTCATGCTGACAGTGAGAGAGACTCCGTCCATGCTTTTAGCATTGGCATATCAGTGCACAGCGTGGACTCAGCTCATTCTTACGTCCTGTTACATCAATAAAAGCCTAAGCAGCAGCTTACTGCTGTAATGAGAACAACAATGTCCTCTCCTCACAATCACGTCCTTCGCCGAGTGCAATTCACTGTGGAGCACATAAGCTCTTAGCAAACATAAGAAGATGTGCTAAAATTAGTCCTCACACATGCCTTTCACACTGATATGCACTGATCACCAGAGGGGGGGGGGCTACACAAATTAAGATGCTAGGAATAATAGGAGACACTCATTTTGCAGCAAGTATGACTTGCAGACACAGAGAGCACAAAGTGCTTCGAAAATTGTTTAGCAAATGGAACAAAAAAAGGGAAAAATATGTGAAGAGAAAAAAACAAAGTTTCTTGTATAAGCTTCTAAAATGTATTCATTCATCTCAAAATTTTACTATTTTCTTTTACTTATTGTGCATTTGTACTTCCTCATATTTTTATCTATTCTAAAAAGATTTCATGTTATGATAGTAAGCGAAATGAAAGCAAATAAACAGTTTTTATTTTCATAACTAGAAATAATAAATTTACTGCCTTGACTATGATGCCACTAAATTAGTAATGCACACCACAAATTTGGGACGGGGTGTTGCCAGGTTCAACTCCCAGTTGGACAAAGACCCTAAACATGCAGCTACAGCTGTAGTATTCTATCTTCATGTTAGAACAAAAGATGTATGTGTCAGAATGGCTAAGTCTAAATTCAGATATAAAACCAGTTGAGAACCTGTAGGAACAAAGAAAAAAAATGATTTTGACAAATCCTTTCTATCCAATCAGGCTGAGATTAACCTATTTTTTTTCCAAAACAACAGGCAAAAATTGTCAATCTCTAGATGTGCACAGCTGGTAGAGGCACACCCCGGAACATTTATAGATGGAACTGCAGTAAAAGGGGCTATGTTTTGATTCAGGGGAGCTGAATGCAAATACACATCACACGTTTCAGATTTTTATTTTTAATATGGCTTTTAAACTATAATTTTCCTTCCATTTCACAGTAATGAACTTTTCTTATTGGTTTGTCACATGCTGTTTTCCTTTTTCTTTTTAAATGAGTGCGGTTTTCATTTAGTAACTAAAGCAAAAATATTGATGGTAAAAAATAGGAAACTAATATGATTCAGAAAAAAGGTGATGGTGGATTCCTTTAAGCATAGATTACAGTTAGAGTCTCTATCTTTTAGAAAAACTATTACTATACTACATAGGAACAATGTTAGATAAATGTGATAATTATTTGTATTTTCAAGTTCTAAAAATAATACTTATACAAGAAGTAAAAATTTATGTGCGCTGATTAGTATGCATTCTGGGCTGTGTTTATGAGGAGGTTAATTAAAACTTATGCTGTGATATGTGTTCATTTAGTATGCTGATTAAGAGCTAGAAAATTAATTTGTTATTGAGACTGGAGGAGTGAAAGTAGCCACAGAGCAGGTTCACAGCAGGTGGGTTGTGTTGTAAAAATACTTGCCGAGATGTGTCAGAATGTATATAGTCACAATGAATACCTGTGAAAATATTAATGCAAACAGCTGAAGGCTACAGCCAATGTTTATTGCACTCAAAAGAATTTCAATAACTTAAAATAAGCCAGGCGAATATGAAGGTTTGCTATGATACGGCAAGGCAGTAAAGAGAGAATCTTAGAACATTTTCACCAAGCTGCATGATTAGGAGTGAAGCATAAGACATCAAGATCCGTGACACACACAGTCTGCCTAAGGCGCCAGCACTGAGGTCAACCAGCACACAATGACCAAGCAGAGCAAAGACTGAAATACTTTTACAAAAATAAATGATGGCAAAGAGAAGAATATGTCTACAGAATCACATGACAGTTGATGGCAGTATTAGTAATGTGTTGTCTACTCTTACTTTGCTGAAATATTCCGTTTTCAAAAAATCAAATATGCTTAGAAAATGGTCAAAATTTGTTGAATAATTGAACTTTGTTAGATTACAGGTCTGTGGATGATATTATAACACTAAAGACTGTTCTGCTAAAAAAAATGAAAATGAAAAAATGAAAATGGGAACACTTATCTGTCTTGATTTCTGGACAGTTTAATTCATTATAATGCAGCTCATTTAAATTGCATTTATATTCCACTGAATCACGATACACATCATCCCAGGACACTTTCAATGACAAACAAACCTTCCAACAGGTTGATACTTCTTTGGTCAAAATTCGGTTCAAATTAATCAAGTTATTGCTAAACCAATTCAGTTACATTCAGACTGAATTGCATACAGTTCAATCTGAATCATTGCCATATATTTTTTTACAGCCAACAAGATTCAGGCAGAATTCTGTCCGTCTCAACAACTGACATGAACCCAGTTTTTAAACATAGTGTGATGATGCCATCACCGTCTGACAATTGCTTTCATAGTTCATAGTTAAAAAACATATATTGACTCCTCAAAACACTCTTTTTGTTATTTTTGCCAAGAAGCCAAACATTTGTCTCACCTTATAAAAGTTTTATTTATGATTCAATTGACTTAACAGTCGAAACAAAGTTTTGTGAGAGTTTCTGTGTTCAGGCTTTAGTACAAAACGAAAATTCTGAGAAACATTAACATGACATAAACTTGTTTGCTTACAGTGCACCAAATGGTACATTAGCTTGTAGAGACCAGGTAAAAGAGTCAGCAAAGGGTTACAAATAAAATTAAAATGCATCTTCAGCAAAAGAGGTATCAATGAAACCTTTTCCACCTTACTTTTACATCATTGCTTTTGAATATTACCAGAACACATTTGGCTCATATGCACATTTTGCTGTACTTATGCAGTATCATATTTGGCAACACAGAGGAAGTCACGCAAACTATTCACTAGGGAGCTGAGACTGCATAGCTCTGCATTACTGCAATACTTTGGGCTCTAAAGATTGTAATGAAAGCAAATCTGCAGCCAGTAAATAATGCTGTGACATGTATTCTTTAAAGGTGTGTCAGAGAAGCCTGCAGGGACGTAAGATAGCATCAACTACAAATCTAGAGAAGCAGTAGACACTAATTGCTACATTTATTATTCCACCAATCTTCTTGCTTTCAAAGATAAGAGATGTTAAAGGAGCACCAGTTTTTTTTTTATTTTTATTTTTTTATAACATGGTGGTTAAATACATTGAAAATGTTGGTTAAAAACCAGAGAAAGAGAAGTAAAATTTGTTTTGGAAATATGTAAGGGACACACTCTGGAACAGTCGCTTTTACAAGTCTTTATGATGTCAAATGTTTTACTCACAAATTGTAGCTCCTGTTCTGATGTTCAAATATCTACGTGATCACAATCTTGGGGTTTCATAGTTTAAAAACCAACTTAAATGAACATTTTGCTGCTTGTAGACTCCTATTATTTTTACATTTCAAGATCAGAGAAAACCTCTGTACTTCAAAATATTTCCAATGATCTCCAGTCAACTGATAGTGAAAGCAATCAATAGGGTTTCCTTACCAAACATTATATGACCAACCAACTTTGATTTTACCATACATGTGGACAAAAACATCCAGCAACAATTCTCACACCACCTACTCCAGCATGAGTCAGATTGACCAACTGACTAATATGCAAATATGACAGGACATTAAGAAGATAACAGGAAGGCTGAGAAAGGAACAATCAGTTCAGGTGCTCATTTGTCTCTTACTGTTTGCAATGGAACATACTGGACTTGGATGAATCTGATCAACTTTCTCAGAGGAATACATGGACACTGTTGTTACAGTTAATAAAGCTAAACATGCTAACCACATTAACTGCCATTTTAATTTAATATGTCAACACTGTAATCATTTTTATTTGCTTGAGGAAAATAGTCAAAGTTAAAAATTGTTTTGGCTTAAAGTCTAGAAAAAAATGCTTTGAACAAAGTTTTTAGATCAGCTTGTAGAGTTAAAAATTTGGAATCAGCTAAATACAGAAGCCGACTGGCAAGTCATGTAAACCAGAGACCAGACAACCAAAACGCTGAATGAATTTCTAAGAAATAGGAATTCTGAAAAAGAAAGAAAAAAATTAAAAAGTCAGTAAACATATTCAAATATTCCACTTTTTTCTTTTTTTTTTTTAAAGATTCTCTCTCCTCTGGTTCTATTTAGCTCTTTTAACACAGTGACAAATTAGTACCACAGCCATGTGAATAGTCTCTGTGATCTGTGCAACAATCCAACTGTGTGTGAGAGACAGAAGAACGGAAAGATAGATGAGAAAGAGCATGGGAGGGCAGGGGGCGGAGTTGTTGTTGTGAAACGAAATATGAGTGTGCTGCGAGGAGACCATGATGCGCGCATAGTGCCATAATGTGTGCCAGCGTGAGAGGGTGTGGATGTGTGGAACTGTGTCAGAATGAGTGTGAAGCAGAGAGGGAGTGGAGATAGGCAAACTGGAAGGGATGGAAACAGCGAGTAAGAGAAGCAGGAAGGGGAAAACAAGGACTGAATTGAAGATTATGGACTACACACTGTGCAGTAAGGAAAAAGCTAAGCTATTCACAAGAACTGGCTGGGAATTAAGAAATTGGAGTCAAAGCTCAGCTTTTCATCTCATTGAGATGTTGTGTTGTGACTTCAAACCCGCTGGTGAGCAAGAAACCTCTCAAACTATCTCACAGCAGATGGTGAGAAAACTTCTCTTCAGACAGATGAGAGTGGCTGAAGGATGGCTACACAGTTTATTTCACTCATTTATCTTCACGAAAGGGGGCCAGATCGGTTATTAGGGAGAAACTTTTCACAAAGTTGGAATATACATTTTTGTTTAAAATCTCAAATTAAGCTTGTGTGAACAGCACATTTGGATTCACAATAGGGGATTCTATTTGCTCCTCTACTAGAACTATCCGATGACCACACCAGGTCCAAACAAAGAAATGCTCTTCCAGCAGTGAAAGAAAAGGTCCAGTAAATGGTAGGGTCAAGTGAATCAGCTGTATCTGTCGACAGAGAGGTCAGCGATGTCTAAGTATTTCTTTCAGAAAGGTTTTGTATGAGGAAGTCTTCTGTTATATCAGAAAAAGTTGCAGAGTAGTGTCAATACCATAGACAACCTTTGAGCTATATCCATACATATTTCATGTTGGTGAGAGTTTTGGGGATTTCTTTCTTTCAGAAAGGCTTTAATGTACTCTTTGCAGATGGCATGCTTTTTTGAGTGTCTATGTTATAACATGAGAAGCAATGTACAGAAAGAAAAAAGATGAATAATACACACCTTTTATGATATAATTTAAATATGTATTCTTAGACCTAAATATTTAAACTTGAAAGTAGCCAAAACATTGTCTAAAGTCAAATCTCAGTCAAAATATATACAAAATAAAAATGTCTCCTTGAATTGACAGTGCTCATAAAGCCTTTTAGCTTTCTGTAACTTACAGCTTTGACCTTAAAACAAACTAATAACTTGCTAGTTCTGCAATCAGTTCATATCAGTAATTAGATTAAAGTCAGTTCTGACAATGTTAGCATCTCAACAAAGGAAGATAATAGAATTTGGTGATTACTGTCCAGATTAGCAAGACAGGGGTACCCTTCTGGTATAAGGACCCCAAAGGTGGATGACATGTTGTTGGTTGCCCCAACAACATGCAGCTGTTTGTCAAGATTTGGCTCTAGGACTTTAACTGAGCTCAGCCCGTTTAGGGGGAAACAGAAAGCCCACTAAACGTGGGTCTACCACTTGTGAGAAGGGATGTTGAGGTTGAGGTTGAGGTTGGGTGCCATGTAAACCATCTGTTAGGTGAGGTCATGGGCATGGCTCAATAGATGATGAAATAGCGACGGTAGAATGGAGTAGGAGATGGATGGATGTGACGCTGCTCCGCTCTGCGGTGGTGAAGAAAGCTTATTATATCCCTTATTCATGAGATATTGATCATGTCAGAGAACCATATGAGCCTTCTGGCCTGAGAACACTATGAACCAAATAGTGTTGCAGAGGAGAGGAATCTCTTGGTTTCACTCCAGGTACTTTTACCTTCCACAGTCCAATCTTTCACAAGCAGAGGGTAAAAGACCAAGCGATGAACAAATTGTTCTGTTTTTCTCATCAATCAGATAAAATACCTTTTTTTGTCGTCTAACACTAAAGTTTTCCAGTGCAGGTAAACATTTAATTAGTTTTGCAAATATACTGTAAAAAAAAAAAAAATCTTGTCCCAACCAAATCAAACCTAAACAGGGTTAGGACACAGACCATGATAAAATTGCCTAATGCTTCAACAAACTCTGCATTTAATAACTATTGCAAATAAAAGAAAAACTGAAGCCAATACAGTCCTCATTGTCTTGTAGAACTTTTTGAACTCCCAATGTAAATTTGGTTTATTATATATACAAACAACAACAATTTCTGGAAATCTTCTAAAAAAAAAAAATTGATGAAACAGATTTCTCATAACAAATCTCTCTTTTTTTAGTCCAATGTTTTTTAACCTCTCGCCTGGAACGTTAGCTGTAGATAGGCACCAGCACCCCTCCTGACCCCACTAAGGGACCAGGGTGTAATGAAAATGGACGGATGGATGTTTTTTAGCCCATAATTACTTCTCTGCATCCAATGTCACCAGACTCCACTCCTTCCCTCTCTTATAAGGAGAATGTGATCAGATGGTAGTTCATATTGTAAATACCGTAAATTGTTCCCATCATAACATTTATGAAGATTGTATAGTGCCTAAAAGCTCACAAAAACACAGGTAAAAGGCAAAAATCTGTTAGATTTCTTCTCAAATAGCAGCATTTCTCTTATCTGCTGAGAGACCATGAATATGTCAGTAATCTACCATCATGTAGGCACAATCTTAATTCAAGGCATGTCTTCAGTAGATTCAGGCTTGGAAACCACTGCAGATACAAATGCAATGGTAACCCAGGGAGCTGATTAAGCCAAAGGTTGTATTAATGGCAACAATTCTCTGTAACATTTCAGCTCAATAAGCCCTGAGCACAATTGTGTGTTTTTTTTTTTTACTTTTTACTCTACAGCAGTTATGCTGAAAACTGTAATTTATTTAGACTGATCTTAAATGGAAACAGCTGTGGGGTATTCTGAATGAAATCTCTGTCCTGCAGAATGAATAAAAAACATAATAGGTTACATTACCTGCTAGTAAAAGTACCTTATGACTAGAGCTGCCTTCGGCTGAACCTTTGTTATTGGTTTGGTAAAAACTCTGTTTAAATTGATTATTTATTGTCAAAAATAGATTGATGCAGCCTCATGGAGTTTACCTGAACATAGAGCAGGTTCAGCTGGACCGGGTCCCGTGAGTCCACGTTCTGGTCAGAATAGAAGAATTTGCGTCGGAGCAGCAAGGTTTCACTTTCTTCCACTCCCTGCTCTCTGAACGTCCTGCTGTGGTCCAGCCAATTCACTGTCCAATCAAAACATACAGTTTGTTACTAGATGCAAATAAATGAAAGAAAAATAAGTTAAATTTACAAATAAGTTCGCTGTTGTATGATTTTAACTATTAAATGGAGTCAAAAGTGTAAAAATGAGAATGATAATAATACTAATGAAAAATTTCTAATTTAATCTGGAGAGGCTAAAACAATTATTACTGCAAATAGTGCACCTGGGTAATGTCTAGCAATGCTAAAGCAGGCATCTATTTTTGAGACTTATCAGTGCTAAGTTAAAGGGCTATTTTACAGTTTGAGTTTTTACTGAAGTTCAAACCATGGCAAGGTTTGAACATTCAGGGGAGCACATGTAAAATTGAAATAGTTAAACTGACTATTTCAGTGTATAATTATTAAACTGCATAATTATACACTGAACATATCAGTTAGTAAACGTGAGGTTTACTAACTCTCACGTTTGAGAGTTAGTAAACCTTTATTTTATTTGTGAAACTCAAAACAAAAGGGGAAGTCCTCGTTTGGAAGAAAACAACTGAGTTTAGAATAATCCAAGCTCTCCGTTTTTTTGAAGATTCCTTGTGCATTGTATAGTAATCCATTAGATGCTAGATTAATTTTATAACCTTAGGTTTTGAACTGACTATGTGAAACCCAGATTAAATGTATTTAGAGTGAAATGGAAAGCTGTGAATCAGAACTTCAACAGGAACAGGAATATTTAAACACCATTAGCCACCAATGACAGTCATATTTACCAACAGCACGTAGCATGAGATGATGCCCACTCACAATTGACTAGATATGTAAATAAGCAACACAAAACTCAATTTGAGGAGCAAATAAACAGATGACTTTTTCACTTTTTGAATTTTTATGTCACCCCGAAATCCATGCCACCCTGGGCAGTGAGTCATACCGGCCATACAAAATGCTACAGCTGTCTGGAACGTGAAGCTTACAGTCATCATCCGTGTGCAGTTTGGCTTTTAGTTTTTCCATTTTTCTTTCATCTCGTAGTAGTAGGGTCCTGTCTTTCTTCAGCGTTCCTGTACTCTCTTCCTTCTTGTCCTCTGGAACTTCCTGTATCAGCGAATATTCCTCATAGTTGGTAATTCCTGGAAAATTAAGCAAACACTCTCAGACGACACAGCACTTAAAAAAAAATCTTCAAAAATGACTACACTGACAGAGAAACACCCTCATAGTTCAACTTCACTCTCGTATTCTCCCCTTCTTCATTTTGCTGCGGAAAGTGAAGGAAAGCTGGTACTCAGCCAGCAAAATAAAACACAATGAGAGGCAGGGAAGAAGCCAAGCAGAAAGCCCTCATCTAAACAAACATTTTCCAATAAAGCTTTCTGCCAGATATACATCCTTCTCTTCCTCACCCAATTAGGCTCTGAAGTAGCCTATTAGACATGACGTACAGAGCTTAGGGGACAATTCTCTGTTATGGAACACGGCAAGGTTTGAACATTCAAGGGAGCACTTAAGTATTTGTTAAAGGCAAGCTTGTTTGAGCTTGATAAGTCACGTCTTCTTTACTCTAAACAAAACCTAATTTGGATTTAACATGCAAACAAAAATGCTTTATGTGATTAACAAATGCTGCTCCTTGAGAATAAGTGGCAAGATAAAGTAAGGCACCAGCAATTAGAATTTTGTATGACATAATACTTTTACAGAACTTATGATAAATGCACTCACCTATTCTACTGCATATTGTGACAAGGAGCTCGCCGACTGTTTTTGAGTCGTCGACCATGATGGTTTTAATGGCACCGTCCAGCATTTTGATCTTTTGTGGCCTTTGTTTCTTCTTGTACTCCAAGACATCCTGAGAGAAACAGGATGGGAAGCGGGATGACATCAAGAGCTCTGTTAAATCCCTCCCGACTGTAAAGTGCAGTTGATTCTAGCAAGGCATAAATATTTCAGCTCACACTAGAAAAATACAAATCACTTCCAAAAATGTGAAGTGACACAGACAGATCTCCATCCTGGACTATATGATGTAATCTTACTCCGTTTCGCAGCATGTAGTAATCCAGGGTTCTCCCAGACTCGAGCCAGATTCCTTTCCTGGGATCGTCGTCAGACAGGAACAGGCCATAATCGGAGGCTGGGACATAAAGAGACAGAGAGCATGCAAATGTTGGTGGCAATAGTTTTCCATCATGAAAATTAGATTCGCAAGGCATTGTCTAACCTTGTCCGGACTGGGCTTCTGGAACTCTCTCTCTGATTATCCTGCAGGCATCATACACAGGGGTGGAGGGTTCAAACTGCATCGTTTTTACCACATTGCACTGGCGCACACAAATCTTTAATGACAGGGCCACCATCTTGGTGGGTTAGTGTAATGGCCTCACCAGCCTACACACCTGGAAAAGAGAGAGGCAGAAAGCAAGACGTGAGATTTAGAGTGTGTAAAGTCTCTTTCACTAGGGTGATGTTCAAAATAATTGGTTTGTGTTTTGGTAGTTATTTCTCGGGACATTATGAAAATGTTGACTGTTGAAGCAATCAGGCTTAAAAGTGTGATAGGAAGGTCTCAGAGGTAAAATAGACTACCACAAAGCACAGAGCAAATCATCGCAATTATCTCCTTTGGGAGATTTTTACTTGTCAAACTGAACTGAACTGTCTGCAGTAAAGATGCAGCAGCAGATCCTCATTCTTTAGATGTTTGCAGACTAAAGAAGATGAAGATTTTCTGCTTATATGTAGATTTAACTGAGTATGTAAAATTACCTGAACAAAAAATAAATAAATAAAAATATGCAGCTTGAGCAGAATAATGGATAAAACATGCAAATCCGCATAATCCGCTAGAAAAACAGGAGGTTTGAAATAAATTCAGCTGCTGCACTTTTAGCTGGTGCTTTCCTGGTTTGTGCAGGGCTCCAAAAGACTTCACAGTGAGGCAAATCTGGGGTTTTTTTATCTTGCGCAGCCATTAGGCTGAAATCAATTCAGGCATTCTGGGATCCTTGCTCAAAAAAGGGAAAGAGACAGTTACAGTGAAGGCTTTTTTCCCCCTCTCTTTCACGTCCTTGACCTTGCCTTCCGCACAGAAATATAGATCACAGAGATATATGGGCCACCTATAGACACTGCCTCATATAGTTTTAAATTGATCTCAAATCATATTCTCACAAATTTATGCACCATCTAGGCATAACTGGAGATAAAAATATTCAAGTAGCAAAACCTTTCATCTTCATTATGACTTTGTCAGCTAAACTGATTAACATCAACTTCTCTCCTGCACGAGACGTACATTTGTCTTTGCTCTAGCATAAATTAGAAATTACCGCTCATAGCAAGAACAACAGCAGCACAAACGAAAAACATACAAAGTGCTGATTAATTAAGTTTGAAACCACGATTTTCAAATCTAATATTGAAAGGTTAGAGTTTTAAAAGGTGGATATGGAACCATTACCCACCAATCTGATAAATGCATCTCTAGTACTAACCACATTGATTTCCTTGTGTTACTGAGAATTAAAAAAATGTCCCTTGAGGACAAAAATAAAAAATCCTTTGTGAGTTGGATACAAGGGCAAAAGTTCAAATCACACAAACACAGTTCAAAGCTCAACTACATTTTTCTTTCTTTTTTTTTTTTTTTTTTTTTGCTAACAAGATCCTCCTCTCATCCACAGGCCCCCTTCCGGGTCATTCCAGAGAAAGTCTGAAAAGTACATTTTCTTGTAATGATAGAGCTGTGAATGGGCCTCTGTCATGGCTGAGGGTTTCTGTCTTCCTCTATTTCAATGAAACAGACGGAGGCACACAAAGGAGAGGAGGTAATGACGCTGCATGAACTCCCATCCAAACAAGCTGGTAGCAAAGCCCCACAGAGTTTTCGTCATCCTGTCGTTTTACGGATATCTCTTGATGACGAGCAGTTACTTGACCCCAAAACTGACAGCAGAGTAGGCCTTACAGACACGCACATAATGTCTGATAGCTACTCCATCCAATGCTAAACACACAAACTGCTGTGAGTGGTTTCTGAAAAGTTTATCTCAATCAGAAAAGCAAACATCACTTTTGATGAGAGCCATTTAAAATTACTCTGGGTTAATACAAAAGTCACAGTACTTTTTCTAGTATAACTTGCTTCCCTCCATGAAGATTGTAAAAATCTCAAAAAAAAAATCCCAGGGGGATAATGATAATCCCTGATCTTACATTAGTGTGAGAAGCTCCAGGATCCACATGCAAACACTCCATCGAGCAACTTCATTAGTTCTGCTCTCTTGCAAGAGACAGCGCTCTTGTGTTTCTCTTTGGAATTATATTATTATATCGTATTACACTTTTGACACCAAGATGCTGCTTTTTAGAAGGTAATTTGATCATTTCTGACTTTTACTGTTGAATAAGAAAAAAGGAGTCATGAGTTAAATAATGATTGTTTACTCCACCAAATATCAGGAGATGTAAACGGCCAAAGAATAGCAGACTGAGGAGTCGAAACATGGACAACTCAATGAAGAACAGACAGGGCAGGAGCCATCTGGACAGGAAACAGCTCTAATGAGTGGCTGTGTAGAACAGGCAGGAGAACAGATCCCATGATCAGCAAGTGTGGTGTTTGTGGTGTTTGAGTTCAAGTTATGACAAAGATAACTGAATTAAAAACAAAGCAGTTCTTTAATAATGCAATACAAAAAGGAACCGAGCTATCCAAAGTAACCTGGCGTTGTCTAATAAAGTAATTACTCCTTAGACCTAACAAATGATTGTACCTTGCTGAGAGTAAACTACTGACATCAAGTCTTTGCCTTAACTGGATATAAGTCTTTTATCGTTTTGTAGGGGACCATAGGCCTCTCTTGTGCAAAAATAACCCAGTTTAAAGGCTTTTCCAGCTCAAAGGGTTTCATAGTATCTCAACTGACACATGTAAACCTTTACAGCATTAGGTTTCTGCGCCTTTTCATCAATTTTGGCTTTGCTTTTAGGAGAAAAAAAATACCATCAGCATTTTCATCAAATCTAAACTCCAAAGCTGTTTTTCATGAGTATTGTAGATACTTTCTAAAATACAGTTCTAAACTCAAGAGTTGCTCCTAGTGCTTTTTAATCTTCTTCCTCATTTTTATTCTTCTTTCACCTTAATAAAAGTGCAATGTCAAGGTGACTCTTTGACAAACACGTTCAGCATATGAACACCAGTCTGAAGAACATAATTCCCCTCAGACTCCTGCCAGCCAGCGTACATGTGCAATTTGGAGGTAGGAACACTTAAGAGAACTAAACATACCAAACTGACTTTAACTGGCTTGAGCATTGCAGCTTCATTTCAGATGCTTAGTAATATATATTTTTTTCACCTTGAGCAGTGGAATAGCCCTATGCACATAGCAGCAGTGGTGTCAAAAGTTTTTTAATAAATTAAGCTACTTGGAGTACTAGTGAGAGCTCGTAAATTTGATCACATCACACCTACTCTTCACGAGCTTCACTGGCTTCCTGTTACCTATAGGATTCAATATAAAATTGCACTTATCACCTATCACTGTCTATATGGAACCCCACCGGATTACCTGAAGGACCTCCTTACTTCACATTCACCTTCTAGACCCCTACGATCCCAAGCCTGCAATCTTATCCACCTTCCTTGATCAAAACTAAGGACTATGGGTGATCGAGCCTTTGCGGTGGCTGCTCCTCGTCTATGGAACTCTCACCCTGACTATTTGAGAGCCCCGCAGTTATTGTCTGATTTTAAAACTGGCTTGAAAACTTTCCTTTTTAGACAAGCCTACTCCACGTTTAAATGACAGTTGTTTGTTTTTGTTTTTTTTAATTGTTTTTGATAGCTGATTTTATGTTTTTAGATGCACCATGTAGCACTTTGAGATTTTTATTAATGAAAAGTGCATTATAAATTAAATTGATTATTATTATTAATATCCTGGTGCAAGTGTTATTAGGACAGAGGCAGAGTGCTCACATCCGTGTACATCCCAGTCCCATACAGACCAGGTTTCATAGGAGTCAGGGCCGATATATGCTGCTGTTACTATTATAAACCATCGTACAAATGTTCTGGAGAGACTTAGAGGACTCCCATAGAGTCCACTGTGTTCTTGACATGCACCAGAAGATCTCTGCAGGACCCTGTTCATACCATTCGGAGTAGTACTTGAGAAGGGAGCTGGATTTTTATCATTTCCTTAAGATGTTACAGCTCTCGTGTGAAATGATTTATAAATGACAGGCGAAACAGGAAAAGAAGTCCAATTGCCTTTTTTAAAAGCTTTTCAGATCATCATGTTCTGGCAGACTGAGAATTAACATCAATGAAAATCCAAGATCTGTTGTTTCATTAGCATTCTGAGGTCACCTTAGGGCAATTAGTTGCTAATTAGAGGACAAAGCCTCCATGACCTACACTAGAGGACCACTAAGGTCAGCATATTAAACTCAGATAACCTGAAAACCAGCAAGGCTTTCCTCATTAATATAGCAATTTATACTGAGTTGTTTTTCACACATTTTGAAAAATTTGCAGTGAATGCAAGAAACTCTTCTTTTACTTACAGGAGTTATGACTGTAAATATATAAACAGCATCTCTGGGATAATAGGCTGATATTACAGCAGCTCTACAGTGAGTAAAGCTACTGTATCGTAAAGGACAACTACTACATTTTAACAAGCTGTGACTCACCTGAAAATAACTCTGAAGCACAAATGTAATAGTCGGTAAAGCAGCAGGGAGCAGCTCTGTATGATTACATTACAGAACAATATTTTCTTAAGCCTGGTGGTCTCTTTTTATTGTGTAATTTACAGCATGTACTGTTGTATGAGTAGAGGGCCAAGATGAAATGTGACATCAGCAGTTTCCAAGACTGATGAGAGCAGCATCACTAAAGAAAGCTTTCTAGGAGAAATTATATATATATATATATATATATATATATATATATATATATATATATATATATATATATATATATATATATATATATATATATATATATATATATATAATCTGTGTCTTATTTCTTCATCCTCCAGCAAAATACCAGCCCATTCATACAGCTAGAACCATATGATCCAAATATATGTTTTCTGCAGATCCACTTAATCTGGTTTGTGCTAAATTTAGATGGAAAGAAGTCTTTGATTGGTCTCTATAAATACATCTGAGGAAGAGGCATAGTTAATTTACCACACGGCAAGCACATGGCAAAGTATTTAATAGGTCATACTTGTAATCGTCATACCACAAGGGAACAGCAAGATGTCCTTTGGTCAGCATGCATTCTTTAAATGTGGACAATATAATTGGGACACAATATCATGAAAGCTCTTATTACACTTATTTAATGACAGATTTAGTATGCTTATTATGAGAAAGTTGTAGATAATATTGTGACAGATTTATTAGAGTTCTTTATTTACTTTCAAATTTCAGGAAACAGAGACGCACACAACAAAGGACCATGGAAGCGCACACAAATGCTTAAGCTTAACAGTCATGTTAAGAAAAAATCCATGTATGTGCAGTATATAGGAAACATAAATAATCCATGCAAGAGTTGAACATTTCTTTCTTCCTGTACGGTAACAGTGCTGTCAACTGTTCTACAGTGAAGTCCTTTAGTCCTTAAGTCTTGTAATTATAGTTCCATTAATAGAGTTAGAAGCAAGAAACATTATGACGACGTAGTGCTGCGAGGTAGTTACAGACCCACATCAGCGGACTTTTAAAGACCAGCTGGCTATACGAGGGAAGGGAATGATGTAGTGATGGCATAACCAGGAAGCCACAGGGTTTAAATGTAAATGACTCCAATTAATTTACAACGAGATATGGAGCATTTGATTGGAAAATAAAAAGAACCCCTACACTGAGCTCATCTGAGATTATTCTTAAAATGACAATTTCATAGGCAGACTGTCGTCAGAAACTTTATGCGTAGTGCCGATGTTACTGTGTCAGACCACTGTTCATGTCCCGCACTGCTAACATAATTTTTAAAATCTTTCAGCCTGGTCCACATAGACCAGAAGGAGGCCAGCCCTTCTTTGCAGGTTTATGTAGAAGGGTCTTTAAGGAGTATTATTTTAACTTTTGTTATCCTAATGTCTGTTTCTTCTACAAGACAAGTTTAATTATTTTTATTAATTCAAATACACAGTCCAGTCACATTAATGTGACCATCTGTCAAAAGCACGAATAACCACCTTTCGCAGAGCGAACTGCTACGAGACGTGCAGGAAGAGAGTCACTTAGGTCCCTGAAGGTCTTCTCTGGGATGTTGAGCCATGCCGACTCTAATGCCGTGGCCAGCTGCGCTAGATTACGCGGTTGAGGATCCATGGCGCGAACAACTCGATCGAGATGGTCCCACAGATGCTCGATTGGGTTTAAGTCAGGTGAGTTTGCTGGCCAGGGGAGGACGGTAAACTCATCCTGGTGCTCTTCGAACCACGCACGTACACTGGCAGCTGTATGGCACCTCGCATTGTCCTGCTGGAAGATGCCATCATCCTGAGGAAAAACAATGCGCATGTAGGGGTGGACATGGTCCGCAAGGACAGATGCGTACTTGTATTGATCCATCGTGCCTTCCACAATAATCAGTGAACCCAGAGAATGCCAGGAAAACATTCCCCAGACCATAATGCTCCCGCCTCCAGCTTGGACCGTTCCTGCAATGGTTGCAGGGTGGTTCCTTTCAGAGGTTTCACGCCTTATACGCCAACGTCCATCTGTCCGATGGAGCATAAAACGCGATTCATCTGAAAACGCTACCTGTCGCCACTCAGTGGACGTCCAGCTGCTGTACTGGCGTGCAAATTCTAGCCTTCGTCGTCGATGAACACCAGTCAGCATAGGTGCACGAACCAGGCGTCTGCTTCGGAGGCCCAGACGCAGCAATGTTCGCTGAATAGTGGTTTGGGAGACACTTGTGGTAGCCCCTTGGTTCATTTTAGTGGTCAGTTGCTCAACGGTAGCCCGTCTATCTGCCCGAACGCATCTCCGCAACCGTCGTTCGCCTCTGTCATCTATGGCCCGTGGTGCACCACATTTGCCACGTCGTTGATTTTGGACAGTCCCATTTTGCCATGCACGGTACACTTTTACCACGGCGGCACGCGAACAGTTCACAAACTCAGCCGTTTCGGAAATGCTTCCACCCTTGGCCCGAAAGCCAATGATCATGCCCTTTTGGACGTCGGATAAATCGCTCCGTTTCTGCATTACGCCAACGATTGAAATGTTTTCCGAAGCCCACACACACCCTTTATATACGCTCAACTGCACTGTGCTGCCACCTGCCTTCTGTGATTGGTTATTTAACTCTGAAGTGGAAAGTACGTGGTGGTCACATTAATGTGACCGGACTGTGTATTATTTGTGTAGTAAGCCAGGTTAGGGGCATTTTTTTAAAGTCATTTGGTGAAAAAAAAAATCTCTATGTTGTGTCAAACCCACAATCCAATGCAGCTGTGTTACAGCAATCGATTTTATTCTGTCTGTTGTAAAAATCATTATTTTTACTCCAGCAGCTTTCGGGTGTGTATTTACAAAACACACCCGAATCACCCGAATTTACAGAATCAAGACTGTAAATGTCTCTGCACATATTTTTTAAATTAAAATGTAGAAAGTTCCCTGTTATGACCCGCTATGAGGATTACATGGTGTCCTCTTGGGTGACACACACCATTGTAATGTAATTCCCGGGCAGAGAAACTGACAGAATCTATCAATCTTGCCCTTGTTGCAAGGAGGAAGAGAACATCTCCTCTTACACTAAAAATATCCACTGATGTAGAGCTTCCTACAGCACTGCTTCAAAGGAGTCACAGGAGAAGCAGAGCAAAAAAAATAACAAAAAAATAAGAACAGCAGCTTGTTCTCTATTCTTGAATGCCAATGCCTTTCACTATTACTTGGCAAGGGTAGGAAGTTAAGTCTTTATCGGATGTAAATGATTTATTACAGAGTACTCAGTGCATTAGCCAATAAGGTGCTTTAGTGACATATATTTCAAGACAAATGCATTCATCATTATTGAAAAAAGTTCTAGAATGCAAAATGTTTCATTGAGATCCAAGGAATGGACTTTCTGATAAATGAAGGCAGAAACTGGCAACAGAGGAGGAGCACTCCACCCAGCAGCTGCAGTTAGTCAAGCAGTCGATGACTTACTCAGTCCGCAAACTGACTGGGATGATCACGATCCTGGATCATTCCTGAGGGAGTGGCTAGCTGTGCCTTCTGCATATGTTTCTCAATAAAATCACGTTGACATTTTATTGCACGCACTAGTGGATGCAGAGCCATCCAAAATGAGTCATGAAAAGACTCAACCCATGACAATTGCATTATCCTGATAAGTCATGCTTACAGTTATAAATCCCTTGTCAATTTGAATGAATCTGGTTTTCAGCATACGGCAAAAAGAAGAATGATATGAGACAAAGGACATGTGCATCTGTTACAGCAGAGCTAAAATCTCGACAGCTTCTCTGTTTTCTGAGTAATATTACTGTCACGTATCGAGCAGGTGTTAGTCATATGCCTTTAACCACTCAGTCCACACATGTTTGCCTGTTAACTACTGCTAACTGTATGCCATATGGAAGGTTGAGTGTTTCCAGATTGAGCATACTTCAGTGTTCAGGCTGGAAGGCAATAAATCTCTACTGTTACATCAAATTATAATGCGATCACAATAACAGTCACAACAGGCTTCTACTAGCAGTTGCATCTTATTTAGCACAGAAATTTTGAAAGGCAAAACACCCAGTCGGTATTTATTAAAGCAGAAATGTCAAGGAGCAACACAAATTCAAAAGAGAAAACAATTTGCTTGTCGTACCAGTTATAAATGTTAACTGTGCTAGTCATGCTAAAGTCCGCTCAGACGGACAACTTAGTGATTTTTTTAAAGAGAATAGTAAAATATTAAATCTAAACCATTCTTCTCTCACATTTCTTCTGTTTGTTTCTTAACAGAAATGAGTAACAACTCTTGGCAGAAAGGATAGAAAAAGATATTTGAATTCTGTTTATTTTTTTATTTTTTAAAAAAAGAGAAAAATTGAAATAGGCTGGAGATCATCAACAAAACCTATGAGTGCATCATTGATCTATTCACCTTTGTGATTCAATGCCTTTATGTTGCACCAAATCCGTGATGGTTATGGGATGACTTGACATTCTCTGAAACAGAAGATATTGTGTAGTTGCATCTCTGTTATCTAACAATTAGCATCTATAGCATATTACAGAAAAAATCCATCTGGTGAATCACTGGCAACTACACCACATACTTAATGTAAATAATTAGCAAAGTCCCCCATTATCATAGTTGTTGAATTTGTTTACAAGGTGATAAGTGACAATGTGGTGTATATTCAGTTTGACAAACTCAGCACTTGACATCAGCGCATCATTTCTGCACTTGGTTGAAGTGGCAGCTGGCGAATACAAAACTGTGTTAGTTAATATCATAGAATGTGAAGTGGCACATGTCACTGGGACATTTATGCAAATTTCTAACATCAAAAAAAACAATTTGTTGATTTACATGGGTATTTCCTATAGCATTGCTCTCCACAAGAAAGGCCAGAAATCTGTCACAAAAGCAATATTTCAAAAAGCAACAAAGTCAAACCAGATGAAACATGTCAGTTGACGTACATTAGAGTGTTTAAAGAGTAGCAGGAAGACACTTCCCAGATTTGACAGCAGTCAGTGGAAAAATATTTAAGTACAAGGCAGAGCAAGCTCTTGAAATCATTGGATCACAAAGGTTACAAAGGTCACAAATAGGATGCCAAGCCCTGATCTCCGTGACCAGGATTTGCTCTCATTAGCATTCCCTGTTTCTCTCTGTAACTCTGATTAAATGCACCATTTTCTCAAAGAGACAAAATGCTTAAATTAATCATCTTATTAAAAAGACATCTGAAAAATGAACAAAATGGGGTTTAATAAACCATCACATTGCAGTTGATGTTGGAGGTTATAGCACAGAAAAGTCAGGGTAATACGGACAGGGGCATGTGAAGGTGGAAGTTCAAATAAAAAGCAAAACCACATGGGATGATACACTTTTAACTTTGAATGCAAACTTTTCAGACGCTGCTAATTTAAACCTTCCCAACAAATCATGCCGCAGTGAAAATGAGAAAAGGACGACACTCTCACACCTCTGGCTCAGTATAAAACGCCTGGAATGTAATTTCTTCCAAATCAGGTGACTCCGATCTCTCGCTGAGCCTCGTTCTCACACTCCAGCGGCTGGCTGACCCTCAGCACTCGCATGCTGATTACAGTATCGAGTGCAGCGGAACGGAACATATGCCGGCTCCGCTCCAAAGTATGATACACCGAGGGACTCTTTCAACATTCAAGATCCTGCGGCATGGTGTACGGGAAGAATCAAGACAGAATGTTGTAAAGTCACTCTTCCAGCTCTTTAAGCGAGGTTTGTATTGGATTCTTAACCACAACTTAGCAGAACATCTTAAAAGTCAATCCACACCAACATTTTGGTGCGTGAGTATCAAAGAGGCTTATATAACAATAAAACCCCCCTGTGTTGATAGTGGGAAAACCTATGTTGTTAAATGGTTCAGGGAGAGGCCATGTTGTCGGCCCATTGTTTCCAGCTCAGCAATTCTGCCCACAGTTGCCATGACTGCTGCTGTGCCCACCTTTTCCTGGACATATAAGTCTGGACAGCAGCAGCAACCTCCACTCTACCCTCAGGTCAAAGCTGACAATTCGTCATAATCTGGGTCTAGCATACATTTGGCAAAGGTATAAGGATATCAGCTAAGCCTGCTTTCAAGCGTCAAGCAGACAGGGAATAAGAGAGGAGTTTGACAATATAAAGGGCTGTCTCGTCTGTGTACATGACTATTCAATCCTGGTTTTATCCGCAAAGCCTCATAGCTGTTCTGTCACAAGAACACGGAAATATTCAGCAGAAAAAGAGATTGATCGGGCCGACTTTGATTTGCTTTGACAGTTTGATTGAAAAATGAGAATGCCTCTCTGTGAAAACGTCACCTTTACCACTTCAGTGGAATTTTGGTAAAGGAGCTTCATTCATGTGTGGAGTGATTCCCAGCGAGAACGTACTTGTTTGAAATATAACAAGTGATCCACCGATTCATACATCAGAGAGAGGATTTACCCCTGAAAGTACAAACAAACACAAACAATCCTTAAAGTGATAGACCAGGATTGCTTGGAGAGAGGTTCTTTTAAAAGGTCATAAACAGACAAATATTAGACTCGCTATAGTTAACTCTTCTGACAACTTTATTAAAAATCCAAATTAGTTGGTACTATGGGTTGCAGCCAGCGGCCAACTCAAGAGGGGCCAAAGCAACTACTACTTTGTTATAACTCCAATCACAAAAATATAACAGAGGTTTATGAAATGGCTATATAATGAATCTCTTAACTGTTGCTATGTTTGCAAGTAGCAGGGAACCTGCCATAAATACACCGCAGATAGTGTAGGATTTAGTTAATTACTTATGGTGTAACAATATCTAAAGCTCAAGAGATGTGGTATGATATTGAGTTCATGGAAATTAGATGGGGTGAGATATTGTTTAAGAATGCTTCAAGCACCGAAATTATGCTGCAAAAATGCCTTCAATTAGCGTTTTTAATCATTTTGCCAAAAGCTCAATAAACTTGTGTCATTCCTTTCCTAACAGGATGTGATATGATTGTGATGTAGCCCAACGTACCTCTATGTGTTGAGCCATCAGTTGTTATAGCGATGCTTTTTGCTTCTTTCAACGCCTGAACAACTTGCAGTGCTTACATATAAATGCTAATTTAATAATTTACATTTTACAAGCATATTACACACACTTATGGTTTCAAATCTTTATTTCTGTTCACTATGATGATTTTTCATTTAGTTGGAAAATATTTTTAACACAAATGTTTATTCATGAAAAGCGTATAAGCTGCTTAAAAGGCTGTTATTCTCAAAGCATACTTTTAATCAAATAAGTATAGTCAAAATTAACATAGGAATTTATTGAATATGACTGCAAATCTGCATCATTGTTTAATTAAAGCTGAAAAATAAGTTACTGTTGAATTTCTAAGTGAACCAGAGTTGTTTTTTTGTCGTTATGTAGTTTACATCTTTTAATTTTTGTGTTCATATTCTCCACTCTTATATCTGAATACGGGGTTTAATAACTGTTCTTTTTCTTTCTCTGAATTGGAAGGCTTGGTGGATAATCATAATTAAGCATTTAAAACCTTTTATGTCAACCCCAGAAAGTAAGCATTCTCCAAGGTACGCTATAAATTATAACATGATGAGCGAGTTTCAGTGTAGCAAATGACTTACCAGAAAGTATTTTGTTTAAACAAGAAACTTCACAGTGTGAGAATGTTAGTTAGAAAAAAACCCTGAAAAGCTAAGTTGCAGAAACATCTAGGTTCTCATATTCAGAAACTATAGCCAACATGAACAGATTATTATGAAACACTAACAGTCCGTGGGACATCACTGGCATCCTTTTTAAGAAAATATTTTCATACAGTCCATCACCTGTCAGAGCTGCAGTTTGTAGATTTTCACTCAAACTGTTAGACTCAAACCGCTATTCCATGTAAGAGGCATTAGCTCAGCCTCTGGGCCCAAGTAATGTGGATTTATAACAAATTAGAATGCCAAGCGTCATCTATTGCGGTTAAGATATTAACTGCTCAAAAACCAACAGAAATTTCCCTTCATAAATAGTGAACACAAATTGTGAAATATCTCTTTCAACAAGGGAACGTTTTTACGTAGCAAATTCATGAACTGGTTTTCAGCAAAATATCCTCCAAAAACATTTATAATATGTAAACCAAAAAGACAACTACAAAAATGAGAGCAGACTCTGGAAATACCACAAAGTTTTAAAAAAAGAAAAAAAAAAAAAAATCATGATTAGAATTTGAGAGTCGATTCCAAGTTTGGCATTATTGTATGATTCTTTGCAGCTTTGTTTTTCTCTCAGCAAGGACTGGTGAATCAAATGTTTAAGTTGGCTCTAAGAGAAGTATACAGCAACTTGTCTTCACACACTCCTTTCAAGCAGAGGCTGCCTGCAGGAGTCCTGCTGAAAATGTGGGTGTCTTAACTCTAAATTTTCAAAAGAGCTTTGTAAGCTTTGAACACCGTTTTTTTACATCTTCATCCTCTTAAAAAGAGTTGAACATCCTTTAAATATATGAATACATTCCCGATGATTGAAAAGCAGCATGATATAATCTATAACATTGATGTAGTAACATAAGCACAAGTGTAGAGATCTTTTTTTCCCACCCTTCTCAGTGGATTTCCACCCATAAACCAAAAGTGTTCTCAATTACAAGAAACAAACAATTCTGACTTAAATCAGTCTCGTAAACATCTGGCCAATGAACCACAGACACAAACACAATGTGGAAATTCTTACTATATCGTCCACTGTGGACAAGTAAAGAGAACCACACAAGTCGTCTGAAAGTGCAAATGCTTTAGAGCCAGTACCTAGAGAAATTAAGGAAATTACAGCTATGTAAGACTCCTGGCTTATGATTCAAGCTCAATCAGCTCTAGTGAAGTGGAGGCACATCTAACAGCAGATGTCATACCCGACTGCACCGTTTTTTTGTTTTTTTTTCCGGATGTAATGGAGATCCAGAAAACCTAAAAGAATAATTTAAACACCAGCTGGCCATTCCACAAAGCTTTTAAATAATAGAAAATTCTTGCGAAATATGCTTTATTGAGTGGAACCGGAAAGGTTTTATAATGCTTCAGAAAAGTCCACATCATCCTCCTGGTATTGTTGTGTAAACACACTAATTAGCTGTGGACCCTAGCATCAGCTGATCAGAGCAGAAGCAGAAACTGCAACAGATGTCCACATGCTACCAGAATGTTAGTGTTTAGAATTACAGCACTTGTCATGAGCAAATTCTCTGATAAATTACAGAAAGACTGGACTCGTTACAGTATCCCTCATTAGGCGGCTGATTTGCCAAGTCTCTAAGTAATAAATTTCTCTCTGATGCATTTCCTCAACAAGTAGATCATAACATAAAATTTGACATCAGAAATCCAGATTTTATCTACTAGACCTTGCGTATACATTGTGTTATTCAGAGATGTTCAAGTTTGCAACCATAACATTGTCACATTTTTAGCAACGTTCTCAGTTTCAACATTTTTATTTATTTATTTAAAATAAATATGACTATCCTGAGCATTAAGCCTACACACATTTTTAAAAGAACTTGTACAAATAATATATCAGCTTTAAGGACTTACTGGCTTTGTATGTCCTACATCTGCTAGTTTCAACTGCAGCTTAGGAAATTTCCAAGACAGGTTGCTTATGCCAACTAAAATCATCCATAAGAAAGAGAATAGTTTGTTTCTTTCTGTAACGAATGCAAATGCAAAAAATCCTGGAGGATGTAAAAGTCTCTGCCTTTTAGGTGCAGCATTTAAGACGGAGAGTGAGCCTTCCTAAATGTCTAGGCGCTCATTCTGTGTTTAAATATACCAGCTGTAACTACTACAAATCAGCTAAACAGTGTCTGAATAACTTCTACTGAACTGTTCTGTAGTTTCTCATAAGGACAGATCAAAAGTAGAAGCAGTGGAATTTCACAATGTCAAGAGACTTACAGTTTAAATGTAGGATCAAACCAGTGAATAAGCATTAGAGACAAAATGCAGGACAGCTACTATTATTAGTGCTTAATCACAGCTTTTGTGGCTCAGCAAAATATGTTAGGCTGAATCAATGACACTGAACATAGCCTATTCCTCCAAGCAGCAATATTGGCACCATGTAATTTCTGTATTTCTATTGATATATATATATATATATATATATATATTTTTATTTTTTTTTCATCCATGCTGATTGGCTTAATTGATGCACCAAGACAGTGAACTGCCAAAAGGATGATTTGTTGTTTACAGTTAGTGTGAGCCAGATTAAATCGTTCAGAAACTCAGAGAAGAATAGGTGTGTCTCAGACGGGATTTACAATTACAAGCTGGTCATTATGACTGTATGGCTGCAGCTGAATACCACAGTGTGGGTTTCACACAAACAGGATCAGCGGGAGGGGATCATTAGGAACAGGCATCTGCAGAGTTGGTTCCCATCAGCTCTGCCGAAGCTTGGGTGAGAGGTTCTCACTGGGGAAGTCCAGTGGAAACGGGTTGTAGGCCAAGCACTCCCCAGTTCCTCTCTTTTTAACCTGATTACTGTAATGAGCTTAGAGACTGTTGGATGCACAACTAGTGTGGATGCAGACAAAACACGCTGCACTCACCCAATCATTGGTTTTCAGTGGTAGCTAAATCCGAAGTGAATCATCAGGGTCAAACAGCTAGATGGCTCATTAAACCCAAAGGTTTTAGGGAGACAGAAGGAAGAAGGAAATGTCAGCTTGCAGCAAGGTGAAATGGGCTTAAGAAGCTGTATGAGAATATTTTCAAGTGCCTGAAAAGAAATGCCAACCTAATTGGTAACATTTCTGCTTATAATTACCATCAGCATATTGCTTCTATGGAGGAATATATCATTGACTTTAATACCTTGCAGTGACAGACGAATCATAGAAGTGTCATATAAACAGTTATAACACATGGAGTTCAGATTTAATTTGAAATGTTTTTCTTTTTAAATGACCAGCTTCAGAAACCAGTAATAAAGCTACATGCACACTTTAAACAATGCATGTTTTTTTTTAGAACATTACAGATGTTGTCTGAACTTAGATCAATCTAGATCAACTAGACTGTTGGGGGAAACTCCGGTTGGCATAAAATATGTTTTGCTGTGAAGAAAAACAGGTACTCCAAATCTTGGAAAGTGACTGGTAAGTGTATACAGTTGGGTACAATAACAATGCACATGCAAAATAATGCAATAATGATGAAAGGTAGAATAGGTAAGTGGGTGGGTAGAAGAAGGTTTGATCAAAGTTGGTTAACAACTTCCTCTGGCAAAACATAGCCAACAGTCCAATTCCAACATGTGACAGGCATTATTTATTTTATTACTTGACAATGGCAGGAAATTAAATTTGAATGGAAACTGCTGGAGCAAAGTTGGAAAAATACATAATTTGATTATAAGCCAAACTGTACTGCTGATTTAACTTATTTAAGGCTAATATGCCTTCTAAACACTTCCAAGGGTATAAGCAAATAGTGAACCTGATAAATTGTTGACAAGCAATACATGTCGGACTTATGAAAGTTGAACAAAACTGGAATTGTACTCTTGAGGAGAGTGTCTGGGTGTATAACTATTATACTCTACCCAAGATACAACTTTTAATCATCTGATCTGGTTGATTAAAATACTTTTTGAAAGTGCCTTATGCAGGATAACAAACAAACATCCAGACACTTGTATTCAGATGCTTGTACTGCATCACAAAATCTACAGAGTCTCACCATGGCTGGTTTTCTTTCAGGTTCCTAGCAAAATATGTGATAGTCCTCAAATTTAACAATTAGTGGTTGTTAAATGACTCCAACTACAACAAAAAAGGCTCACCAACTGCATGGTACATGCATGTAGTTTTGTGGCATATGCTTGTAACCTAAAAGCTTGGAGTACAGGTTTGGAATCCAAACCCACAGCAAGGCAGTGTTAGAGATAGACTAGATGTTTATTTCAGTTTTTAGAAACTTGACTCTGAATTGAGCTGAAAGAGTTGAGACTTGACTTGAAAAAAACATGACTTCAGAAATAGGCCTGTGACAATAATGAAATTCGTTGGACAGTAAATTGTCCCAAACATTATTGCGAGGAGCAATTTTACTGTTATTTTGAGACTATTTTCAAGTAATATAATGGTAATGACATTTGGTAATGAACATTTAACACGGAACTGGAAGACATTTAGCAAAACAACAGAAACAACAAAAAAGATGGATTATCAAGTCTCTATAAACATGGGCTGGTTGAGACCAAAGCACCAGACTGAAAACCTTTGTCATCCAGATAGAAAGAGAGAAAAGAGAAACAATAAAATCAATCAAATTGAAATTGTTGAGCTCGTTCTAATTTACTATGTAACCAATTGATTTATTGCTTATTGTGATAGACCTACTTGCAAACGTCTTCACGAAGGAGTGCTTCCCACGATCATCAACTGTACAAAAATAAGTGCATTTTTAAAAGTTCCTGAGCAGTGCCAGTCAGGCCAAAATTCAACTATTTTCAAAAGTTTACTTATTGCAGTTATTTGGAACTAAAACAGACTTGATAATGAGACTCAAATAAACTTTTGATTTCTGCTTGTACTCCATTGTGCAACTCAAACATCTATTGAAAATTTTATATTTCCCAACCCAGACTGCACAACAGAGGTCATCATCAGGGTTGCACATTGCTTACCGTTGAAAGTTAAGACGTAACAGATATTCTGCAGCTCAGCAATTTGCTCACTTCCTGAGATTCACTAATTGGCTTCTTGAATTCTACCATAATAGATTTCAACTCATTAATTCTGACACACTCTTGTAATTAGTAAAGTGGGGGCACCGAGCAAGCTGATAACTCGAATACTGATTATTTCTGCTGTTTCAGGGGTAATGATAACACCTATTTTCAACACTTAACACCTGAGCTAATGCCAGTGTTATCTACACCTTTTTCAGAGAAGATTTTCTTAATGAAACCATTTGAAAGTTCAGCAAAAAAATAGAGGAACATAGGTAGAATCATATGAATATCAAAGAGAGTGTGTTTGAGCAACAACTGTCCTACAGATATCAGGTGCTAGGTCATTAGTCTCAATCCATTCAAATGAACGTCAAGGAGTTATACTCTAATTTTGTGCATCTATGCTGTTCCCAATCTACCTAAAATATGTCAATTACAGCACAAATTTTAATTATTTTCTTGTCCACAGTCACAGCATAGAATTCATTACAATTTAACCACAATTCAAAGGTTGACCAACAGCCTCAAGGTGACAGTGACTTATTTACTGTATTATCCCTATTGCAGCCCGTTTGTCAGAAAAAAATCACCCAAATACCGTTTATTGAGAAAAGTGTATCCCTCTTACAGAAACAAATGATGGAATATTTTTTTTCCGAAGAGCCAGGATAATCACCTCTACATAGCTTCTCTGCAAAAAGACAAATTGCACCAATTTGTATAGTGTATTTTACAAAACTTTCAACATATAGTATCACAGTAAGCCATTTTGAACTTTTTTCTATCAGATCTTATCTTTGGCTTATTTCCATTCCAGCATTGATTGGACAGAAGTGCAGACTGACTGAAGACCAAAGGTAAAGACTTGGGTTTGAAGGCAGGCAAGCATCAAGTTAGAAAAGAAATTGTGTCCTTCTTTGTTCTATATTAACTCAACAACACATCCATTCCTTGCTCCCTATCTGTGGATCCCTGACAGGAGCGGTATCATCCAATTAATCAGACGTTCACTTTCAAATCCAAGATGCGTGTGTGATTCTAAAAGAAGACAAAGATGAACCCCCTCAAGCAAGGGTTAACAAGAAGCAAACTTCGGCTCAACGGATCTGTAGGAAAATACAGAAACAAAGTTCCAGTTCTGCAATTCTCCCTTAATGTCCTGCATCTGTTTGAGAAGCCGAGCACACAGCTGTGACACTGCAGTTGGATACGGATTCTTTAATCTGTGCTTTTGTACGACATTGTCATGTAATCTCCATCTCTACCGAGGGAGCAGGCAGAGAGGCAGGAAATGAAATCAATGTGGGGTCTCTGCACTGGGCTTTACTTCATTAACATGGACACTACAGATGCAGCAGTAAATCTGAATTATGAAAGGGTGCCAAACAAAAGAACAGCAGACGAACGGATCCGTTGGCCACGATAGGGTCACCCTGTGTTGTGTTTTAACACAGCTTTACCAGTGTTTGACAGTGAGCAAATACAAACAGATTTCGTCTAACGAGGTCTATTTTCCTCACAGGGGAGCATTAGCATGTAGGGTTATGCTGTATGAAAGACAATTAGCGTGGATTTGTAAGCATACTATTTAACTTTTTAAAATGAAAATGAGAAAAATAAACACAGCTTTTGCTTTCAGCTGAAGAGGAAGGTATTATGACAATTACTGATAATCACAAAGACTCGACGTGTTAATTTGTTGTTGTGCTGCTTCTTCCACACAATTCATTTTCACGATGCCGGCCAAAAATTTAGCTGTGGATGCTGATAAAAAAAGATCCTATTTCTCCTGGAGTTTTTCAGTAACAAGGTTAAATTGGGTTCACTGTACCTTCATTATTTAACAGTTTTTGCTCGGAGCCAGAGCATTCCTTAACAACATGCAGAAATGAATAGTTTAACTGTTCCAAAAAAATATCTCAATAAAAAATTATGATTCAGTATGAACACTCTAAAAAAATAACAGTTGAAGTAAATAAATAAATAATTGCATGTGTAATTATTGAAGTGATCCACATCAACTTTGATTCTTTAAACAGCAAGGTAAATGCCCAGCGCAGGCATGTAATAACCTTTTTTAAATCAGCTAAGTGTTTATGGACATTGTTTTGACCATGGCTAAAATTTGTTACAGCAATTCTTTAATTCAAACAGATTAGTATGGATGTGTTATGGTTCTGAGAAAATAAAAAAACTGAGTTGGACAAAATAAACTTAACTGGCAGGTCAGACCTCAAAGGACAGTCAGAAAAAAGTATCAGGCATCGACAGGATCATTGTGTCCATTGTTACAATGATGATCATCTTTGAAGAAAATTGGGTAAACAACATCTCTTAGGTTCATATTTTAATGAACAGATGCAGATGGTGATGAAACTGTTGCAAGACGCCTCTGGAGTATGAAGTAGGCATGTGCTGGTCAATGGTGTTATGCTATACAGGTTTTCAAAAAAAATGTCATCATGCCTATTTGTAAGGCTTAATAACCTTTTGATGAGATGCAAATGGAAATCCTGAAGTGTCTGGAGCTTTTTGTCTGCTGCACGTAGCACTGGGTAGCTAATCAGAGCCCTCCCCCAGCTGTTGCTTCACATTGCAGGTCAGCTAGTTGAAATACAGCCGCTTGACTCTCCTCTACCGAAAAAGGAAAACCACATTTTATTTGAACATAATTTTAGTGGCAAAACTGAAGCTAAAGAGGCACCAACCTGTCTTTATAAAGTTAAATTGTTTTAAAACTACGGATACATGCAATGAGTAGCATGTCTGTAACTGTACTCACTGAACCACTTCCTTTCTTGGGGTATAATCTTAAAGATTAACACAGTCATATAAAGTTTAACAAAAGGCCAAAGAGATGGTGTTTGCTTTACCCTGGAATGATTTTTCATAACAATTGTCTCAAGCATCCAAAATCGGTATATCCAAAACACCATGTGTATTAATGTAGTTATGACTCAGCTACCATATAAGCACCAATCAATATTACAAGGATACGTCAATGCAGTGGTGATAGTGTTTTTTATCTTTAGACAGTGAGATACAATTTTTATTGAAGAAACAAAACAGCGAATCTATTAAACCTTAATATTTACGTTTTACATTATTATACCATCTGATGCTCCTTCCAGCCAAAGCTGATGTTAAAGCACTTTGTTTGACGTTGTAGATGACCATATGTGATTTCAGCACAACATTCAGAGGTCATTAGGTTAAGCGCCTTGTTGATGGATTTCTGCTAATGTCACTGTTGCTATGGTGAGAAAAAGATGACTGACATCAACGGTGCAGTTGCCCACTACTGAGACATAAAGCATCGGTACACCTCCCCCTCCCCATTTCTGAAAAACACAGCTTCCAAACGATTAGTTGCATGCTCCCATGAGGCTGAGAAGCTACAGAGTAGAATGTGTAATTCAATTACTCCAGTGGTTCAGGACCAAAGGAAAGGGGGAAGGCACATCCTTTTTTATCGAGAAGCCTAGAATATCCAAGTGTGGCATACACACAGAAAGATATTAGGCATGTACCGTACAGTTGGTTTGATTTGGACACTTTTACCTGTTTCAAGTAGGCTGGAAAGAAACAAACCCTGTTTTCTCTTTCACACTGCAAAACAAAGTTGCACCTAAAACACTCTTGAAAAGCCTCATCTTTGCACAGCGGCTGAGGCTAACACAGAGCAGAATGAGCCACCTCACATGGCAAGCCAGCCGCATTCAAGGCAGTGCCTCTGAGCTTGTGCCATGAGTTGAGGATGCTGTTTCCCACTGAACTTGCATACAGATTGCCCTTTCACAGCACAGCCTCCTTCACTGTCTCTTTGTCCCTCCTCCCAGCAGGGGGATTTATAAAGCTTCACTGTGCCACGCTCCACGAGATTCCTGTAATTTATGACAGGCTTTTTCCCTGAGAGAGAGAGAAATCAAATCAAACTGTAAATATAGTGCATGTTTCCCAGTATGAGCTCCTCACATGGACTATACATCACAGATAAACGGCAGAAGCCCTGACACTCATTAAATAACAGCATCAATAATCCTACATGTGGCAGCAGTACATTTGATTTTGGATTATGAAAAGGGTAGAAAGGATGGTTAATGATTGAGAAACACCAGAAGCTAGCTGAAGGAAGTGAAGAATTACCAGACACATAAAGCAGCAAATCAGCCAACTGATACTGGTTTCAATGGGAGGACAGACAGTTTGCGTCCACTAATGCAAGTCAGACCTTTGACCTCAGGCTTGCACACACACCTGGCTGTGTTACACGATACCCTTGCAGCCAGACTGGAGGGAGAATGCATTATCTCATGGGTATAGCCGCGCAGGTCTAGCATGTCCACTGCACATAGGCAACTAGCCTCCATTAAGCTACTGGTCCATCAATCTGTGTGTCTGAGGAAAATGAAGACTCAACAGAGAAATATGGAAACAGCTGCCATATAGTGGACTAAACAGATGGTGGTGATGGCATGAAATCAACACAGGATCATTTTTAAGCCTCTACACTGCATCTCAATTTAGCCTGAAAAAGGATACATGTCTGGAACACTTATCTAATATTTGATCTCGGAGAAAAATGCACTTCACTGATCTTTCCCATGTGCACCCTCTTTGTTGTTTGATTTTTGCATCACATATTCTCTCACAAACATTTGGAACAGCGCACTGAGTCCCCTGCATGTGTTTTGTTCGTCACTATGAGGGAAATAGTTTAATGTGTTCCTTGATGAAAGTGAACGCTGCCTGTTTTACAAAAGGCTTTTGAGTTTGGAATTGTCCAATTACACTAATTCAGTTGATGCAGTTTGCTGTAAGTGCTGAGCAATGCGTGCATAAGGCAGAGAGGTGCTGTGCTTCTTAAACTAAAGCATGTGAAACATTGGACATACTGGAAGGCTTTCTGTATAATGCATTTACGGAGTGCACAGAAAATGAGTGAGTTGTAGAAAAGGGTGTTTGAGATATAACATAAAATTACAAACTAAGGAGGCTTAGCTTGCGAGTCATCTTTAAATGCAATGAGATTTACTTGCCAGTAAAATGTCCTCGAAATTAGCATCATATGTATCACTGTAGAAAGCTGCAGTGACAGAAATATGACTTTTGCCAATTTTCACTGGCAAACTTGAGGCTTCATTCATGACAATGTTAAAATTCATACTTGATGGATGATTCCGATTTAAATGCAGTCGAGTGCTTTAGAACAGAAATGCCAGAGTGCCAAACGTAGCTATTTTCTTCAGAGAATCTAATTTGGATTTATGGAAGAAAAAAAAATTCTGGCTTATTTCTCACTGGCAACAAAACTCTCCAGATAAAATATATTTATGGAAACGCACATCTGTCGCAAGTGGATCTTTGTTTTGTATGCGTTTACAGATGTAGATCTCAAATAATTTTGATAGTGAGAAAATGTGGGATGTTAAGGAAGCCCAGGTTGCTTTGATAGAACCCTTGAAAGTCATCTGCAGTTTGTGTCTGGTGTCTCTAATCTTCCTTTAGACAATCAATCAAACAAACAGATTCTTTGTGGAGCTCAGGTCAGGCCAGTTTGCTTGCCAATCAAGGATAACAACATCCAGAGCACCAACTCAGCTTTGCTACCTTTGGGAGTGCAGACAGGTCTCAATTCAACAATGGAAGGATGGAAGGTTTTACAAGAATATCAGTAAGTTTGAGTACAAAAACTTACAGAGCATTATCTATTACATGTATCATGAGAGAAAAGTGACATCTCAAAAAAAAAAAGAAACATCACTGCAGAAACTGGAGATTGAGTACTGATAAGTTCTACATAAGACAACAATCTCCAATATTCTAAATATGTTTTTACTAAGAAGTAGCATTTCATAACTGGAAGCCTTTCCTTTAAAGAAAACATCCAAGTCTCAAATTAGGTCAAATCAGGCATCTGTTAAGGTCTGATGAAACCAAACTTGAACTCCAAAAGGCAAATTTGACACAAAATCAACAGAATTAGCCAGTCTTCCATAGAACAGATTAAATCTGTCCCTCACTCCCCATTAAACTTGCTTAAGGTAAAGGCTACATAATATGTTTTTGTTTATTTTCCTGTTTTGAATGGTAAATTATGTCAGCTTTGAGTAAATAATATAGCCGTTTCTGAAAAAACACTTGTTCAATCGGATTTCTCAGTACATTAAACACCAGGGTAACATATGTAGAGATGAGCATAGGTGAAATAAAATACGTAGACATATGACATTTGCAAGTTAATTGCTTCTGCTTTAGGGAATTATTAGTTTCACTTTAAAAGCTGATACTATAAATCAGTTACAGAAAATTAGACCAAATGTCAGTCATTTTAGATCAAACCGATTAAGGTGTTTCTTCTACATTAACACACTGTCTGCTCTTGAGAAAGACAACATTTATATTCAGCTTCCGTTCAGTGCTGGGCTCAGCAGTACACAGAAAAACAAGGTTACAGAATGTAACATCAGGACATTGTACGATGGATGCACACTTTGAATTTAAATACTTGCTCCAGATGCTTGACAAGAGGACAAAAATATTATCCATCTGCTGACAAATCAGCCAGTATTTGGCAGTCCTTTTAAAATATTACAATCATTCTTAAGAATACACACTACCAATTTCTGAAAAGACATCTTTGGTCAGCACAATATTCCTACACTATACCATGATGACAAAAGTGACACTTGGAGCCCTTCAGTCAGCCACAAAACTACAGATAGATTACTAAGGAAAGTTACTACTCTGTGTATCAACTTTTGAATAAAAATAACCACCAGTTTGTTCAAATGTTTAACCTTGTAATCTAATTCTTCACAACCATTTGGGGTTTCTCTGATTAACATATATAATTATTCATTTGAGAAAAAACCTAACATACTATATAATTATTCATTTGAGAAAAAACCTCTAAAAACCTTAATTTTATAATCAGCTGTAGTGGAGGTAGTAACAATTAATTGTTTAAGAAGCTAAATAGGCAAATTAATGTGGGAATACCCATTTACAGAAATAGGAGCACCTTTAATCTCAGTGCTTACCTTCTTTAAAAGTGACAAGGTGTCACTGTAAAAGAAATAAAGTGACATCTTTATTTGTTTATTTGTAAGCATACTATTTAACTTTTTAAAGTTAAATAAAGTGACATCTTTATTTCTTTTAAACAACAGTGGCTATGTTAAAGCTATCTACAGGAAAACCAGTGAAACTGGGACAAAGCTGGATGAGGACCCATGTTTGCTAACCATGTACATTGAGGACAATGATGACAAGAACAATTTCCAAAAACTCACTATCATAATACCCTAACCATTGCCTTCCTATGCTATTGTTTCACAGCTCAATTTGGGCTTTCTCCCATTCACTTGGATTCCGCCGGTAGAATTTCAATCAGTGCGGCGTGCTATCTACATCCTGAAAAGTTGCTTACAAGGCATGCCAGAAAAAAAAAATCTGCCCTATTATCATAAACATAAACATTAGAGATTTGTTAATTTTCTATTAATGTAATTAGACCAGATTTCAGTTAAAAACTCAAAAAAAAGGTTTTTGACAACAAACATTCCAGGTTTCATTCATAAATAATCATTTGAATATCTGGAAAAACACCAAATGACTAACATGGAATACGGTGGGAGATATGTGAGAAAACATTCTGAGAACCATGTTCAGTGGTAATTTACCTGGATATATCACATGGAGGTGCATTTTGCTTCAGGATTATCAGGGTAAGCAGGGTAGACATATTCTGGGTAAAAAATTTATCCAAACAGAGCAGAAGAAAAAAAATCTTCATGGAAAAAATGAAAACTGCTCCTTCACTACAATCCATGTTTCATTCAACAAGATGAACATCGGCTGCTGTAAAACAAGGTCAGACACACCTCTGCCCTGACATAGCAATCTGCAAAATGACCTAAGAAATGACATCAAAGCTTAAAAAAGAGCAGCTGTGCATTTATGTCATATAAAATAATTTCAGAGCAATGCTACAGCTACATCTTTTTTGTGAATAAATTCATGAGTCCATGCCTGTCCCTTTCAGTATACACACTTTAACTGAGCTCCACTGCTTTCTGCTCATTAAGTGTAAACATTCATAATGTGTCCAATAAAAAACAATAAAGGAACAAATAAGTGATGGCATAATTTGATATGACTTGATGTGGAACCTAAAGTACAAATGCTAGCCCTAAACACTTTCATTTGAATTTTGTCATGCAAGCTAGTGGTATAAAATAATCAACTTTTCCATTGTGAACTAACAGATTTTTAAACCGTGCTGAGAAAAACTTAACCCATGTGTTTTTAAGCCAAATGTCTGATTTATTTTCCAGTCATTAAACTAAATGAGAGCCCAGTTTCTGGACTCAATTTTATCCTACCATTATAAAACCAACAACAGCTTACTGTTTGAACTGTAAAGGTGGAGAATTTTATAATGTCATGTAAGCTTGTAACTGAAAGTCCCTGGACGCAATGTAACACTTTTATTGTAATTTCTGCAGTATTCTGCTAACGCTTGTCATTCTTAACTTTGCTTGACCTCGGTGCTTTTCTTTGAATTCTCTCTTAGCTATATGTCCTCCACCCTTCTAAAAGTGTAGGTTTTCCACTGGAAGCAAGTTAGAAATATTTTGATTGTTTCTTAATGCTTACTTCCGGAGTCATGAGGACACTGCTGACCTCAAGAACACCAGTGACTGACATGTACTGTATGTAAAAAAGGGTTTTAAATTAGTTTTGCAATACTAGGGTAATTAAAAAAATGACAAAAAAGTTACAAATATCTTGAAAATAAGCTCATTCATCATGCCTCCTTGCTACTCCAGATGCATTTCATAAATTTAGACATCCTTCAAGCTGCTTTGCTGAGATTCATTTCTAGGTCACAGGAGCATCATGAGACACAGTGGCACAAAGGAGAAAAAGACATTGCTTTGTTTTCCTGGTTTGTATTTATACTGAGTTCACTCACCTTTATGTTACATTAACACAGCTGTGCCAACACAAGTGCACAGGGTTATTAATTTGAAAAAAGTTCCCTCTTGTATACAAAAAAGAAATAAGAACCACATTGCCACTTGCTATAAAAAGCCGACATTGTCTTGCAAAGGTTTTCACGCTCGTTTTCATATTTTTCCAGCTTACAACAGAGGTGGGAAGTAACAAAGTACAAGCACGTCATTACTGTAGTTAAGTAGATTTTTCTGTACTTTATTTTGGGCATTTTTTTTCTTGACTATTTTTCACTTTTATTCCCTGTATTTGAACAAAAGCATTATATACTTCTACTCATTTCCTACCTAAAACTGCCTTCTTACTTCTACACATATTGCTAACAACATGAACAAGTCATAAAACATAAGGGAAATTAAACGCTGTGATCAAAGGTGTCCAGAGGTCAGAATGGTTTGTGACACAAAGAAAAACATTAAAACATGGATGAAGACAATGTGTTGGGAAACGGACATTCAGAGACGCTAGATATTTATTTACAATCACTAAAGTTAAACCACTACAAATGTCTAAGAAGTTTGAGAACCTGGCCTTTATAATGGCGTAGCAAGAAGAAAGCCATAGGAACTCATGTTCTTTGTTTGCCAGAAATAAATATGCAAAGGAAGTTGAGAGATGAGACCACAAGCAAACTTTTTTGGCCTGTATGCAAAGCACAGCATGGTGGAAACCTAGAACTGCACATCGGCCCGAATACATCATGTACCATGGTGAAATATGGCCATGGCAGCCTCCTGCTGTTGGGTTGCTTTTGATTGAGCGGCATACATCCAGAGCTACGCTACAGTACAAACTTGGATCAAAACATATTCATATGTCACAATGGCCTAAGCTTAAATCAACTGAATATCTGTGGCAGAACTTTAAAGTTGCTGCTGGCAGCCAATTTCCATCCAATCTGACTGAGCTCGTGCTTATTTGTAAATAAGAATGGTCAAAAAATTCAGTCGCCAGATGTGGAAACCTTCTAAACAATCCCCAAAGTCTTGCAGATGTACAGATAGTTCTTTGTAGGGTTTTGAAAATAAAACAACAATCTACTCTTTTGAGGAAAACCCCAAATAAAGCATGTGTGGTTGCAACATGACAAAATGGGAAAAGATTCAAGGGGTATGAATGCTTTTGCAAGACGCTGTTGGCGTGTATTTTAGATAGGAGTAATAACTCACTATGGAATCTGCTTTACTGAAGACGTCGAGCAGCTCCAAATGACGCGTTTAACTCACTCAATTAAACCACCTCTAGTAATTACAGCAAATGTCAAAGGTTTTGTCCTTGGTGAGCACTGGATTATGAAAGATCCATCAACATGACGGGACTAAACTGTGGAGGGACAACAACGGTGGAATAAATGGAACTTGATGGATTTTCTGCTTAAAGTATGTTAACTAATCAATTAGTCAAACACTTTGAAGAGTGGGGGTCTGAAATATTAGCCTTTGTCTAAGAGAGGCATACAGCTTACAGCGCAGAAAGCCTTATATTTGAGACACAAGCATTTTCCTTTTTCTTTTTTTGTTTTTGTAGAATTTCCCTTTTCACCAGAAATTTTTCCTGAGTCAACTTTATCTTTAAAACCAGAGCAAAGGATGTAATTCTAGCTATTGGCTTTCAATGAAGGTAACCAGAGAATCTCTGTCCTTACACAAGGTCAGTGCTGTGCTGATGAGCTGCATATACAGGGATAAAGTGCCGCAGTCACTCCTACTTTACAGCCTCCAGCTGCTAAATGCACTTCCACTGGGCTAATATGAAATAATTTTGATGAGAGTGTGACACATAAGCCTTCTGTTATATGAGAAAAGCTGAGGTGTCGACCCCCTCGCTACGAAACCCAGAACACTGAGGAAAACTGGAGGGAGAGGGTGAGGGAGAGCAGCCCAGAGACAGAGGGAGTTCTGCTTGGTCAGCAGTCCTCACGGCCCACAGAGAATCAGAGCAGTAATTCTAGTGCTTCTCATCAGACAGGGGAGTCCTTTCCCCCTAGGCCATCACAAAAACAGTCTTATAGCTGCTGTACACACAATGGACTTGACAGGTCACAATTAACCTTGGTGTGAAACCACTGCCTTTTCTATTAAAAAAAAAACAGCAGCAGTTAAGTTTAAAATATTTATTATATCCGTTTTTCCATCTCATCCGCCTTCACTTTTGTCTTCACACCTGGGTGTCTTTGAGGGGCAAAATATTTTAAGTGCCTGCTTAATCTGAAGGGTGGGAATTTCTTGAACTCATGATGCATCCTAAACAGACAAGCTGCACCACTGCAGGGGGATGAAATTATTCTGAATCTTGAACAAACCTATGGTGTGCTGCTACTAATTTGTCATTTTGTTTTTTCTTCTTAGGAATGAATAGGAACACGGCGACCTACCAGAGTGTGCCCTGCCACTTGCCCGATGACAGAACCTTGCAAGAAAAAGCAGGTATGGAAAACAGATCTGTCAAAAAAAAAGACTGGGAATGATTGTACTAAAAGAGAACAAATGATCTCTTTAATTAAAAAACCTTAAACACTTCCTGCTTACATGATCAAAAAAGCCACATGAGATATTAGAAGGATGTTTTCAAATGGCAAAAAAGTGATGATGAAGGCAAAAAAATCTTAAATAATCAAATATTGGAGACCTCATCATGTCATATCTAACATCTTGTGGTTACACACATTTCCTGATGTGACACCTGTATTACCCATATACTGGTCTTTCAAAATTCCACTTGAATAGGATCACCTCTGAGACTTTTATTTGTATGCGTGTCTTGTAATATTTGAATTTTCTAATACATTACAACATAATATTTTCATAATATGGTGCAACACAAACCAATACTTATGGTCTTCTGGCTACACTTTTGACTTTCCGGCAGGAATCAGTTGATTCCTCCCTCTGATTCGGCAGGTATCAGAGGGCGGTTTTCTTAACCTCCCTCTAGAAGGTTAAGAAACTTCACACATTATGAGACACACTCTGCACTCATTTCAGAAACTAAGCAATCACACATCATTGGTGATAATAGTGATCCTCAGAAATGTATTCCAGAACACAAAAATAAGAATTTTACATCAATGTTCGTTTTGTTAACGGGGTCATCTGACCAACCATTTACCTTTTGTAAATGGAAGAAAGACTTAGGATAAATGCAATATGCATATTTTGCCAATTAGAGGGAGTCTTACAGTCCTACATATATGCCACAAATATATCTTAGATATAATCAAACATTTTTGCAGCTGTATTAACCACCAGTTTCTCCAATATCTGCTTCACCTTCACCATATTTTAAATATGGCTGTGAATCATCATATAGGGATACCAAGTGATTAATGTGCACACTGTAAAGTGTACCACCACCCTTACCAGACTGCCTATGATTTATCTTTCATGCAGATTGTTGATGCTGTGTAACGGGGATCTCTGCCCCACTGTCACTGACCTCTCTCTCCCGTGGCATTCCTTCGAGAACCATGCCAGAAAAATACACACTCAGCAGGCTTGGGAGTAAAAGAAAAAAAACGTCGGAGGCTTTGAAAGCATTTCACATCCATGTTTTCATGTACTGACCATGAAAAACTGCAGAGCTTATAAAAGTTTTCAACACATACTTTGGAGTGTATTCATGGGAGTAATTACAAATGCCACTGTCATGATAACACAAGCATACAAAAGACTTTATGATGTCCTTTTTAAGTCTAACATCAAATACAGTTATGACAATTAAACCGTTTCTGGCAGGAGATACTCAGAGCTCCAACAGTGTGCTTACAAAAGAGCACATAAACGAACAGGAACATGCAACCATTGTACCTCAACAAAAGCAACTCAAGTTGAAAGCTTCTGAAATAGCAGTTTGCGCCATAAGAACAGTGGGAAAAATATGGACCAGAGACAGCAACATAGCAGTCTGTCTTATTCTCAAATACAGTACATTCCAAATTACTTTTTTTTTAAAAATGTAATTCATCTGTCAGAGACAAAGGAACATCAGTTGATCCTTTCCACTTTGCTAAAGGGACCGATGTGTCACATGTTCCGCAGAAATCTTATCACATGATGTTTACTGATAATCAGTTTGTTTCGAGCAGTGATTCAGCCCAGTGTTTCTCTGTAAAAGACAGAGTGAGCGTGTTTCCTTTTTTTAAACTGCGGGATTTTTTTTTTTAAACCACTCAGTATATTCATATTCGCAGTAAAATTGTCAATAAAAATATGTGGTAAAAGTAACATGGAATCCTAAACACATTTATATATAAATGAAAGCAGCCCACCAGTAAACCGCATGAAGGCACCTGGTTCTCAGTGAAGCCTCAGATTTCCGATCTCTGCCACAAATCCAATTTAGAACCGACTTCTAAATGCACAACTGAGGGAAGTCAGTTGTCTACGGCTCCAAGCTGGTATCTCACTCGACCTCTTCATGAGATGTGCCGCAGGCCTGTGCAACTGCCAATGACCCGAGAACTGAACATGTCATCGTAGCGCTTATTGACCCAATTCTGGTAGCTGCTTACACATCACTAACAGAATTACACCACCTCAACCAAAATGTGTAGAACATGCTCAATTCAATATGTGCTGCATTAATTAGTAAGGGTTGGGTTGAGAGTAAGACCCATTCCGCCTTAATAGTTTGCGTTTATTGTTGTTATGTACAGCTAAGATAACAGTAACTGATGCCACATTTTTAAAATCTGAAAGCAAATAAACTGTTGTCCACTGACAGGGTTTTCTCTTTCATCAATAAATTAAATCACAAAATGTATAAATTCATATTTGTTTGTAGTTCTGCAAATGCAAAATGCTGGTCTCAATGTTTTGCTTACTATTAGCAACAATGACATGCTCCACATGCCCTTTAAGGTGACACTAATTTTAAGATCTAAACAGCACCAGATAATAAAATAACTCACTGAGAGGTGCCTGTTCAGCTGATCAGCTATGTACCTTGTTCTTTTCTTAAGCTAACCAAATATCCTTACAACATACTTCTTACTTATACCACAGCATATCATTTCTGTGACAGTGTGATAAAATGTTTGTGTCAGGGTTAATCTTCCTCCACCTATCCAAAGCCATAATCCTAGAGAAAACACTGCTCTGTGAATAAATTGGGCATAAAATTAGAATCACATGGCTAACAGAGTGAAGCCCCCCTCCTTATGGTCTAACCAACCTATTGAGGCATGGACTCCAATAGACCCCGAAGGTGCCAGCTTTCAGTGAACAGCAGATTCTTTGAGTCTATTAAGTTGTGAGATGGAACCTCCACAGATAAGCGTTGTCTCTACAACACATCTCAGAAATGCTTGATTAGACGTAGAACTGTGAAATCTTAAGGCCAAAGCAATGTCTGTATTGTAGATTGTGTATTTGATATCCTTCTCTCAGAACCAATGTTAACTTCTCCAAAAATCTGAATCGTAGTAAGCTTGTTGGACAGGACAACACTGGCCACTCTTTGCCCTGACCTGCATCAGTGAACCTTTCCTCCCCATGACCCTGACAACTGTTTGTCACAGTGGCTTTTCAGGACCAATTTTGACACACACATAAAAAGACCAGTCCAAATAAGGAACGCCCAACATGAGCCACAGTTCTGAAGGTGCTCTGACCCAGTTATTGTATTGAGCCATTGTAACTGAGACCTTGTTCAAATCCTTAAACAACCCTCTGAACAACAAGATGTTATATTTTTAAGGTAACTGGCTGCTTAACACATCCAGTAGTCACATAATAACACAAACTATTACTTGTGTATTTAGCTGATTCATTCTGACACAATTTTGGCCATAACTTCATGCAATTTTGCAAACTACCTGTATGCTAACAATAAATTGAGTGTCTCTACCTGCTATTTTGTTCTTTTGCAAAAAGCAAAAAAATAAATGCAAGCACTTGCAAAGGTCTAAGGAAGGCAGTCAGCTTTTACATCTACCCTTTTCTGTACAGACCTTGAACTGGAAGGAAGCCAACCCCTAAAGAGGCTGCGATTACACAGACAGCAGTGAGGGGGGAAGGGGGGGCAACATAGATCCATTTCCCTTTAAAAAAAGGCTAGGTCACAGCGACAGCATGGGGTCTGTTTTAGTTTCCACCTCCTACACACTCATGCATTAAATATTGTTCAACAATCACACTCTCCAGTGACTCTCTGAGCCCTTTCTTCCCACCCTCCAGCTGAACATTTCCTGGGGAATTCCAACCAGGGATGTATTCTTTATGACACAGCAACTGCAACAGCTGAGGGGAAAAACGTTTTCCAAAGAGGAGCAAAGAAATACAATCAGGGCTTTTCGTTGCTTTTTAATACAAGCAAATCAATAACTCAAGAACACAACCTAAACGTATGAAAATTCTTCACATGTTGCAATTTCTTCAGAGCATCTTTGCGTGATGCAATGGGTTTTATTTAGTTTTGTCAGTATATATAACATTAGATTCAAAGTGTGAAAGAAGGTGTTAGATATTTTTTAAAACTAAAAAAAAACAATCTTAATCATGTGAACAACATCTGGTGATTGCCAGTTGCCTCTGGCAGTTGCACGCTGCTTTTGAGCTTGTGATATTGGTGCTTCTGTGTTCTAATTATATCTGTGTAAAGTATTTTATGAAAGAGTAGACTCATTGTAGATGCCTTTGTTCCAACCAAAGACTCTCATAATGAAAAAATAAGTGTTGCATATGACACCCCCAATCACCAAGCATTCAAAATATTTTCAAAAAAATGTAATAAAAATAAAAATAGTGAGGGTGATTTTAAAATAGTTTTAATATGTTAAGGAAAACCATGCTTACTCGTTTTGAAGATGTTTAGAAAGATTTTAAGTTTGCCTTTTAATTTCAGATTTAGAAACAAGCATGTCTTGAACTTAAAAACATATTTTCTACACCAGAATTTAAGGTGCCATATTAACTTTTTCACAATTCATTCTTGCTTTAAAAGGCAAAACTGAATAGAATAGGCTATTATTAATTTTCCAAAATACATTGCATTGCTCATTTCAATTAGCAGTCGGCATTGTGGTTACACCCCTATGTGGAAATAATAATAATAATAATAATAATAATAGTAAAAAATCTAACTAAACAAGGTGCTAATGCAAACAAGGCAACACACAGTTAGCATATGACAAGTCTAACAACAATGCACAAAGTTTCATCCAGCAATCAAAACAAGCAATCAAACCAGCTTTGTTTTCTGTCGAAAAGGTAGATGTGCCGAGCTTCATCTAAGACAACATGTAACGGCATGCTCCCTATCAGTTTGTATGACCGAATTCCCATCTGTTTGCATTCCCACTAAGAAAAACCATGACTACAAACTGCATCATACATACTGAAAGTAATTTAGGAAAAGTAAAAAAAAAACAAAACAACAACAACAAAAAAACATTTGTGACCCCTGACTCATGGGTAATGCTCACGACAGAGTCATGAATAAATGTCACTTGTCAATGGGTACTCAAATGGAAAATTCATAGAGCGCTGGTCCTGAACAGTCGCTAAGATTAGCCTTCACATGGGTTCTACCTTCTACCTACCAGAAATACAGACTGTGTTTGTGTGGACCTTTTCAGCAGAAACAGTTTGTGTATTAACACATTAAACTAAAATAAGACATAACTAAGCGTTGTGAAATGTGAAAAGGGGCGTACAAATATATAGTTTACATACTACAAAGAAACGCAGGCTTATTGTCCTAAAAGGAAGCATGTGGATGATTTCATCTGGCACTCCCAGTTGCCTTACTGTGCCACTAAGTCATGCATTTTAAGGAATTGCACTTCAGGTAGGAGTCTAGCATTAAGCATTAGTAGTGTGGAACACAATCCAGAACACTCGCTGCTGAAACAGCAACTATTGCAGCATTGCATCCAGCATCCAAATGCTAAGCTGGTACATAGTGGAAAAAACTCCCTGACCATTTCTTCCTACTCATTTCCACTCAATTCTCATCTCCCTTCAGTGATCTGTCAGGGATTTTTTCCTCTGAGCTTAATTTCTCCAGTTGAATTTCAACTGGGCCAATCAGTGAATAGAAAGAGGAGTTGTGAAGGATGATGTCAATTTTCAGTGCCGTTTTAGAATAGTAGTCTGCCTAGTTGTAGTTTTAGCAATGGCAGCAAAAGAAGTGAACAAAGCCATTCATCATTCATTCCCTGTTGGCCACACTTCCAAATGCTGAATTAACATTACTCAATCATTAGTGAATGGATATGTATATGTATATATATATTTTTTTTCTTTTTTTTTCTTTTTCAGATCATTTCTGAAAACTCAAGAGAAGGAAATGGGTGAAATTCCCAGTAGATCACCACTTTCTAAACCAGCCGGTCCAGCATCAAAAGTCGCTTACATCCGTTGTCTTACTCATTCTCATGCTCAGTTCAAATGTTAAGTTGTAGCTACACAATTTTCAATTTATGTATGATTTTCTGTCCTGTGGCCTTTTCACCCCAGACTTAAACATGAAAACATTTACTCTCCTCTACCTGTTTGAATTCTCCACACATCAAAACACTAAAACACATCCTCATGCCACCTGGGCTTTTGTTGTCAAGGGAGATGGCCAATATTTAGAGGACACACAACCTTCCTAATGGTTGGCATCTTTGGGGAAATCAGCAATCAGCGGGAGTGTCCTCTTCAACCATGGAAATGCCATTCCAGAACAGATATTCTTATTGGAATACATTACTACAATTTAACATCTTATAACCAGGGCAAAATCCTAACATGCCGCCCATATTTTTGATTAGTCCACAGTAAACGATCGGGGTCACATCCTGCATGCCCACTAATCTCACACACGTCAATGTCAGCTTTGATGCTGAGCTGAGCCAGATAACATTCAGGTCAAGTCCGAGTTACTGTACGGCACATTTCAATGGAGAGCGGCGCAAAGATGCTGAGGCTTGGCCAGTATGTAGCTTTACTTAACCATTTAGTCTAATTGACAGAGACATATTTTACAAACAAGTCGCTTAATCAAACATCCATCACCTTACCTCTCTTATCTGTCAATGTCAAAAGCACATATTTTGCGAGAAGAAAAAAAAAGAAAACAACAACAACAACAAAAAAGCATCATACTTGTCAGGCGCGTCAAATGAGACAGATCGACCGATATTGAACGCAAAAGAGGACCGAGTTGGGAAACGTCTCTCTGCTAAATGTGAAAAAGGTCGTCTGCAAAGCCGTTAAAAAACCAAATGCTGTCAGCGCTTCTGCTGAACCAACGCGGAGCGGAACGCCTCCCTGTTAAGTGAGACCTTTTCTGGAGGACGAGCACCTTTAAAGACAAACGCCAGGGTTAAAAAAAAAAACAAAAAAAAAAAACATGACGCCGCGAAGCATCTCCGAGGGGAAAACAAACGCAAACATCTTACCTGATGACTCTCACTCCTTACAGCACGCGAGCTGGCTTTGGACGTATAGGCGAGGCGACACGCACACACACACACACGCACACACACGCACACACACCACAAGCGGGTCAGCAGCAAGGCTCGCCTGCCTGCCTGCCTGCCTGCCTCCTACACGGCATCAAGCCCCTCCTCGTTTATCGTACAGTGAAGAGAGAGATGGGGGCTAAAAATAAATAAATAAATAAATAATAGGATCACATATCTGTGCGACGGAGAAAAGGAAGCGGCGTCGCTCTATTCCACCTTCTCTGTCTGACTATTACACATTTTGTTGTAGGATCAGGATGGCTTTGGTGGATCGCTGTTGATTCAGATGAGCTGCCGAAGATGAGATTATCCACACAAAATTTCCACGGACGCCTAAATGCACAGACACGATAGTTGGACATAACCAAAGACTCTTATTTTGAAAGCGCTCTGAATTTGTGCACCTTTCAATAGTACGTGAAGAGTAAAAAGCAGAGCCTGTCTGAGGCTTGATGTGGCCTTGGGCAGACTTTGACAAGCCCCCCCTCGCCCCCCCCCCCACTTACATCCATCTACAACAGTATCACTGCCAATTTTAATATTTATTTTAATGTACCCATGTTGGGGTCACTCATATGTGTCCCCTTACACTGCAAAATTAATCAATTAATTCAGTCATCTGCCCACATTTGCCAGATGTTGGTTCATGCTGAAGGATTTCTGCAAAGTCTGTGACTCGGTGCAATGGCCTGGCGTGGTACCTGTAACAGTTGGGTTCATTGTTTTGTAGGCTACATTTAAAAACCTTTTTTAAAATGGTTGCATGTTCTAACTAAACTGCTAAGAAAGTGCGAATACAATTACAACTTCAGAAAAGCTGTGTTTTTATGTGGACAACAATGTTAGTGGATGCTAACCATCACTGTGTTGGAAATAGCAAATGTAGAAGAAGCATGTGGTTCCCATGAACCCATATTCTCGTAAACACTTCCCTGACTGTTGTGTGTGTGTTCAGACTCTGCCAGACTAATATCAGTCTGGGATCCTTTACAGTATCTCTTCTGGGGATATTGTATGTACTTGCTCCACCTTTAACTGTGAATGCTTGCGACCAAACCATCAAACCACAATGTTTTTTTTTTTTTTTTTTTTGCCAACCGCCAACAAAACCTAAGAAAAAGAAAAAGAATCATCATCATCATCATCAAAGTCCATAAATTATACTAAGACTAAACCCTGTTTCTGTTGTGATTTTGGAGGAGTGTGCTGCAGATCAACTGAGGGTTGGTACAGAAGACAAGTTGTGAAGTTTGCAGCTGAACGTCTTTCATCACTATATATTTTCTCTGATGATTGCCCAGTAACTATAACTGAAAAAACAGCACACATGTCTTTGATTTAGGTTTTAACAATAAAACTCTTAAAGTCTTTATTTTTTCATCAGAATTCCAGACTCACTTACCTTTCTGACACATAATTATTAACAATAACAATATGTGAATTACAATAGCTTTATTAAAAATGTGGCAATAGTGAAAAACAAAGAGAACATTAAAGAAGTGAACAAATGTAAAACAGCTGACAGGTTGCAAATGATAAAATCAATATGGTTATTACACCGTGATTTATATTTAAAAAAAAAAACAACACAAAATTATGCATGAAGCTGAAGTAGTTAATTTGTATTAATTCAGTTAATATTCCTTAGACGGCGAAATATGGATGTGTATGAATTTGGTTTTAACTTGTGGGAAATTCATTTTAAACTAATTGTTGTTAAAGGTGAAGTTGGGGAAAAAACTGTTGTCAACTAGCATATTTGCTCAAATTTTGAAATGCAAAAAAATAAAAATAAATAATAATAATAATAATAATAATAATAATAATAATAATAATAATAATAATAATAATAAATGGATGTATAGATTTAATGTAATTACCAATTCAATTTTTCTCTGTAAGTGCCACATTGTTGCTGTTTCCTGGGCACATACTGCCACCTACTGACAGCACTTACAACCAGGATAAACCCGCACATATGAGAAAGAAGATGGGATTTGGAAATGGGAGTGTTGTTTTCAAAACACACGCTAAACTGTTCATATTTTAATGTCTTATTACGATAGGGAACCTACTTTTGCTTTCTTTTAACTATTTGTGCATTTTATTTTAGGCCATATAATCTTCTTCTGATGAAGACAACCGAAAGCAGTGAGATCTATTAGGAAATAACATTTATTTTTCTATATACATCATAATAACGGTGAAGGACAAATAGAGTCTCTACAATTTCACTCCACATTTCTGATAATCTCATGGCCCTCTGGTTTCCAAAGAGGCTTTTAAAGAACACTTGAATTGTTGATGAGATGTGGTCAGATAGGAAAACATTTCTGAGAAGTACCTCATTTAGAACGCCTTCCTGGTACATTGGTGGCCTTGACATCACTGTAACCCTTTACTGGATGGTGACACCTGGTAACCAAGATACTCTACTTGAACTTTGTGCTTTGAGCTTTTACCTCTATCTTTTCTAGATATTTACAGAACAAAAAGGCACTTAAATCTGGTCGTGGGCTCCAGGACATACTTATCTTTGCATGGGTGAGAATAAAATGTTCTTTGCATAGAGACGGACTTTGTTCAAATAGAAAAAAAACACTACATCGGTGTGTGCATATAAATGATAACAGTAGTACAATTTTGATGATGTGCAAAATATACTCTGTAAAGTGCAAAACATTTTGTCCTGCAGCTAAAATGGGATTTTTGCCAATGTCCACACTCTAAAAATGATCATCTACAGTATATGGAAGCAGTCTTTATCCTGTAAATGTGTTTTATGTCTCACCAGAAGAGGGCAGCATTGACGTACTTTCCAGTAAGGGCAGCAAAGTTTAGAAACAAAGAAACATTTTATCTTTTGTAACTTGGATATCCAATTAAAAACTGAAACACTTGAGTATCAGACATTTCTGCCAAGTCTTTCTCTAGTTTTTTTTTGTCATACTGTGATCCGTGTGAGCAAAGTATTTAGTTTAAGAATGTTTCCACTTGCAATGAAGATCCTTAAAAGTGTAAAATGAAAACAAATATTTAAGACTAATGCAACTAATGTAACTAATTATAATACCTAATGTTTACGCATTTAAAGGATGACTGACAATATCCCAGCTTTTCAAAATGTTTCCTAATTTACATTTTACTGTGATTCACAATAGGTTTAGTATGTGAGCTATCAATGTCTGGAAGATTGTTATTCACTCCAGTCACACATGTATTTATATTAGCAGTCATACTGTGCAGACACAGACTTATCTGCCATCTTTACACCTTTTTCTACTTTCAAGTTGGCTGAGGCTGAGATCATAGTGGGATGAATCATGAGAATGTAATAGAAACATATGCTGAATATTCAAAACACATGTGGTGTGTGTGTAGGTGATGTAATGATCCAGCCTAACATGTTTTAAACTTAAAATTAATTTACCAAATACGTGGCAAACAAACACTGCATCGAATTCATTTCTAATTAAAATATGGCTAACAAATCTTGTTTTACTGCTGACTTACAAACCTGTGGATGGATGGATTAGATTTCTTACTAAATGCCCTGAGGTGAGTTTTTAAAAAAACTGTTCCAAACTTATCTGAGCAGACTGCTTTGTTAAACTTCACAAAAAGAGGTTGAACGCCCTCTAAAAGCAGGGAAAAGTAACACGTGAATTGGAACTCCGTCATTTGTGCACAAGTGGTTGTTGCCCTTTTAGGGCCTGTCAGACTGAGCAGCACAGTGTCTACTACTGGGCTATGAGCTTTGTTGCCATTGGGACATTTCCATGGGAACCAGCGGCAGTAAAAGGAAAGTGGGAGGATCCTGGTTAAGCAGCCAAAGGGGTGTGTGTGAGATTTATTAGTATCCTGCTTCATTTAAACCATCTTCGTGCGTCAAGCTGACAGAACCCTCCAGCTGCTGTGAAGAGAACTTCTTACTCTCTCAGCTCTAAATTTGGAACAACCTTTTGGATTATCTTCATTTTCAGGAAATAAGGTAGGAAGGCCTTTTAAAGATTGTACTTAACAGTTAATGTATGGTTTTGGTCACATTTGAGAGCACCTAAATAATATGTAATTCTCATTTTGCAGAGTTTCCTGCCTTCCATTAGAGGACCCATGTGGGTGGTAGAAAAGATTCGCACGTCAGTAGAACGATCAAACCTGCCCATGCCTTCAGCAGAGCTTGGCTTCAAAATCAGTGACATCATGTTGGGAGAAAAGACTGTCAAATCCAGAAGGATTTCTCACTGTCCCAACATCATCACCCCCGACAACATCCCAGAATTCTGCATCCCACCAACAATTTTATCCCTGCAGGAGATGAAGAAGTCGGAGCAAAAGGGAACAACTCGCATCAAGGCGCCTTCCTGTGAGAGGGCTAAACCAGAGGCCGAAGTAACATTTCATGAGACGCTGCTAAATCCTCACATTATTCAGGTAGAAAGTGTGGATGAAAGCCCCTGTGACGGCTGCAGCGATGAGGAGACCACCAACGCCGATCCCCAAAGCCAGGCCGCCTTGTCCCTTCCACACCTGGCTAAAACTCAGACCAGCTACGGCTTCTGCACGTTACTAGAGAGCCCCCACACCAGGAGAAAGGAGTCAATTTTCCATTCTGATCCAGGCTCCTCTCCTCTGCTGCTGCCCAGGAGTCGTTCCAGTACCTGCTCTAAGTTCTCGCACTCTGCCTCACCGTCCTCCTGCCCCTCTTCATTCAGTCTCAACAGTCTGACCTCCAAGCTCTCCCCCAGGAGCTGCACCCTGAACTGGCAGGCCCCTCTGGACAGCGACACGACTTCCTCCACTGAATCATCACCTTTCAGCTCCCCGCTGCTGTCCAGGTGCCCTGCCAAGTCTTCCCTTTTCAAATCACTGAGCCATGAACTGCTGCTTTCAAGAAGGATAAGAAAAGCAATGGTGTCCAGAAACAATTCCCTGTCAACAGACGAGGGCAGCTCCACAGACAACAGCCCAAATATCATGAGGAGAGCCTCTGAAGGGTTAGCTGATGGCCTGGTCAACAGCTACAGCCTGGCCCCACCCAACATCTTCCCCATGGACTTGACGTTACACAGAGAGAGGATGATGAAGGAAAGAATGGTGCCCATAGGGAAAGATGGCAGTCTCAGACTCTCAGCTGAGTACTGTCCAGATAACCAAAGACTGCGCGTTCGGCTGATCAGCGCCGAGGGCCTTTATCCTCTTTCTGTTGATCCAAAGATTATCAACTGCAGTGTCAGCCTCTCGCTGGTCCCCGGCAAACTCCAAAAGCAGCGCAGCACAGTCATCAGAAAGAGCCGCAATCCAATATTCAATGAAGATTTCTTCTTTGACGGCATCTCGGAGGAAGATCTTAGCCAGAGATCACTTCGCTTTAAGGTGGTGAACAAAATGTGCACCCTGAAAAGAGACTATCTCCTAGGTGACTGTGATCTCCCTCTTTCAAGTATTGTAACAATGTAGGTTAAGCTGTGCATTTCATGGGTTACTTTTGTCTTTGAGCTATTTATTTTAATTTTTGTATTCCATCTGTTTTGTATTTATTAAATTATGAAAAACACTGAGGATGTTTGTGTCGAATCTGTTTTAGGGTAGAACACAATTCTATTCATATAAAGTATTTCTTTTTTAAACACAAAGTTTTATAAATAATCATGGGAAAATTAGAATACTGAGAAAATGTTGCCTCTCTGGGTTAAGTGAGATATTTTGCAAATGTTGAGTTGATGGTTTGTTAATGAGGATGCATCACCAGCTTGTTTAGTCAGACAGCAACCGTCTCATATTTCCTCTAAGCCTGTTGTTTACTTCCTGACCTTTCAAATGATTAAAATATCATGAGAAACCAGAAACCTTGCAGGGTTGTTGTTTTTTTTATTTTATTTTATTTTATCATTATTGACTATTTATAATTTATTAACCTTTAAAAATAGGATTTGGGTGTGTAAAACATAACTTTTGGTTATCCATGCACTGGATTATATTGCTTTGAGATAAATAAGATACTTATTCTAGTAATTTCCATCGTCATTTCCTAAAGGTGAAATGATGCCCACACCTTAACTAATTAAATTAGCATACTAAAATCTGGACACCTTTCTGTTTCAACATCATTCACCACATTCACCAGACCAACACATCATCCACATGAGATGAGAATATCCTGCTGCTTTTACTGATAAAGATCAGGTTCAAAAGAACCAGCTGCAATGGCAGCGACTAGTTAAAGATTAAAAAGGTTTCCCATGACAGAAAATCTCTAAAAATGGACTGGCGTACGCACCAGATATGCAAAATATTTAAACAACAAACAGTGATGTAAAAAAAAAACACTTGATGAATTTGGTGAATTGATGTATTTCTACAGCAATAGCAAAACATTTAATGAAGCCAAAGGATGAGGGTCTTAATTTTGTGAATAGGGTATTTTTAATCAGTCGTAATGATCAGGTTTAAAAGGTTTATTCATTCTTAACCACTGATTTTTGGTCTGCAAGTAAACTAGTGATTTTGTGTTTTGTAATGATAATATCGAGAAGCAATTTTCATTGAAAAAAACATTTAAGCATCCCATACATTTGGACAGTCCATCCTAAAAAGGGGATTTTTTCAAATCTGTGAACGTAAATTATGCTGCTCAACACTTTTTTCTTTTGCTCACTATTGACTCAGCTGTTGAACAGCCGGCAATAAATGAAAGTTTATGACGTGAAGCCCTTGCTATCTGGTCGACCACTGATAAGATTTGAAGGGATTTGTAATAGTAAATCTTAAAGCAGTAAAGCCTTTTTTGTTTCCTCACCACGTCAGTGTGACTAACATGGATAGAATTTGGTCTGAAGTGAAAAGAAAAAAGGATAATGCAAATATTTTTACTGTGATTAGCAGGATAGATCAACAAGTACAACGGAATTGTGAAGTGGAAAGAAAAGGACACACGGTTTTCTAGAGGTTTTACAAATAATATGAAAAGCCTGACTTGCATTTATACTCTGACCTTTTCACTCTGATACTATTAAATGTTTTCAAGGTCACCTAATTAGTGAATGTCTACAAAGGCCTGGGGTTTAGGCAACACTAGAGAACAAACAGCCTCATGAAGACTGGTGAAAATAGGAATACCTAACCTATTTTAAAGGTTAGTTTAAATAGGCAGCCAGTTCTTTGTATTTTCATATGTTGATCTCTGTTAGATCTGTAGGAAACAACTGTGTACTGTCCTCACAAACTGTTCTCCAAGAACGTAAAAGCTGAAGTGGGGAAGTATGCCTGCATAGTCTCAAATGTCCTAAAACAGTTGCGTAGTTACATTCACTCTACATTTATACTCTTTGCCCATGTTTACAACGCACATTAAGCTGGATAACATAGAGAACCTAAAATCATCCTTCAATACTGTGAACCCATTCCACTTCCAACTTGCATCATAACCGGTAGGTTCAAAAGGTTCTTAAAATGGAAAGATAATATTTTATTTTAACGATACTCTATCTCCTTCTCCTACCGTATCACAGGTTTCCATTTTACAGTTCCCCATGTGAAACAGTTTGTTTAAACCTGCTCCCTTATCTTGTCTTCTGTTTTTTCAGGTTCCTACTTTAGTCCAGAAATGTTGACATACATATAAAGTTATAACAATATGCAGTTTGTGCCAGTTTATTTTGTTCTCGGGCATGGATTTATTTTATCAGACCACAACAGCTTTGTTTCCAAGCCCAGACAGAACAGAGGGGTTGTAAGAATTATACAAGATCAGCAGGTAATAATATTTAATGTTAAAATGATGCAATGAGAGGTTTTTTTTTTTTTTGCAAGCAGAGAATAAACAGTTTTTTTTCCCCACAATTAATTGAACAGTTTTTATATATTAAATTTTAAACACAGAAAACTGTTAAATTACGGAAAAATTCTGCCAGAAATTCGGTAAAAAAACAGAAAATGTACTGGCAGAAAATTACCAGGACAGTTTCCTGTTTTTTTATGACAAATTTTGAAATAAAATACTATTGAATTATGGGAAACTTCTGATGGAAAATCTGTAAAAAAACTGAAAATATCCTGGCAGAAAGTTGATATCATAGCTCGACTGGCCTGACGTAGAGAACTTAACTCTAATAGAGCTGAAAAAATCTACTGCTCAAATGGAAAAATCTTTTGACTGGACATCTGTTAGTCATGAATCCACAAATATGGTCTTGACAGAAAAATGTCAATTTGCCTGAGCAGGGAAAGGAAGCTATGGAGATAATGGGAAGACAGAGATGAAAACAGCACAAAACAAAACAAGGAAAAAATATATTCTTAGCTAATTTTTGTACATTTTTATTTAAAAAATATCCAAGTGTTACTTTCCTTCCATTTCACCAATATTTCCTCCTTTCTGTAGGTCTGTATCATAAAATTCTCCAAAATATAAGGTTTGTGGATGTAATGTAACAAGAGCTGAAAAAGCTCAAGATGTGGTAATAGGCAAAATGACAATTTAAATTCTTTCTCAGAACTTGTATTTATAAAAATCTGTTGTCTGAACTAACCTATGTTCAAAATGCTGCAGCGTAATACGTAAATGTGATTATTTGGTTCAGAGAGAATAGCTTATTCCATGATGTCAGTGGTGTTCCGACTCGTTGTTTTAGGTACCTTGCGTCACTGTTTTATGGCCCCTTTATTCAAACGAACATGGTTCTCAGTCCATAACCAGTGCAAGTAACAACGAGGCAATCTACGCTTTTGCTTTCTTTGAGCTTCATCATAACTTTGAAAATTAATAACAGGTTCTCTGAATCCATTTCAGACTGAAGCAGAAACTATCGGCCACTAAAATAAACACTGCCTAGTTCACCAAGTCTTATGATACGAATAATACATTCTCTCAAATTATTTCCTTTTATATAAATACTTAGTTAAGCAATCTAATCTATATGTTTGAAGAATATTCATTAGCTTCATAAAACAAATATATAAAACTAATTTGCTCTTCCAGCCCAACATATTTTCTGTACAGACATCCTCTATTTACTGTGAGGAGAAGACCAGACTGTGGGGCTTCTGCACGTAGCAGACCCATCACTTAGCCTGTGTACCTGCCCTGTGTTACACCAGCCACTCAATCACCTCAGGCACTGCATGGAGCAGAGTCCAAGTGTGACATGTTTAGTACATAACAACCAAACATTTTGTAGCTAGAACCTCCTCACATCAGATGAGACTTATATAAACAGAACAAAGGTGTTTAGACTCACTCAACTTTTCAGAAATGCTGAGGCTCAGTCTACTTGAAGCTGTCTGAGTGCAAGGATGGTTATAGGCAAGGAAAAGTAGTTCATCACAATTCATTAAAACTTCACATTGAATTAATAAAGCCAAAGAGTGGTTAATAATGTTTTAAAATTAGGCTGTCAGCATTTTGTAATTTTTCTCCTCCCCTTTTAAAGTAGCCACATCTGGATGGCCTAATAATATCATATTATTAGGCCATCACTGGCAAAGAAGATATAAAGGCAGTTTATGAACAAATGTTCTGAAAAAAATAAAAAACAAACTCTTTATTGCTTTTCCAACTTGATCATATATTATAGCACCGAGGCTACATTCAGAAGAAATTAACATTTGTTTTGCCTAAAATGGACCTAGAGTCTCCATCTTGGAAATACTAGTTTTCAGTGATGTGTGTGACAGAATTTACTGATAAATGGAAAAGCAAATGGGATTATGTGGTACTCTGTTAAACTGGTTCAGATTGTGTTTGGCTCAGTGCAGCTGGTTTGTGCCACTTGGTAATTATAAAGCAGACATCCTTTGTGAGGTTCCACAAGGTTCAATTCTCAGGCCACTTTTATTTTGGACCCCAATGGGATAAGAGTGCAAGAAGATGGATGAATGGATGATGGATGGATTTTACTGTCAAAACATGACATGATAAATGTGTTCATGCTTTTCCATAAGTGAAATTATTGCCATGGTGTCTTTTTCTGTCTTAATTAAAAATAAATCAATCAGGCAGCTGCAATACCTGGATTTGCCTGACTGGCTAGCTCATTGAAAAACTGAGATATACAGAAACTGTCAATTTTTTAAAATAAAGTTAAACACCAATTCTGTTTTCAGTTTCCATACAGATCAAATAATAAGATGTTTGTGTTTATTTTTTCTTAAATACTTTACATTTCAAGATTTATTTTGTATACATAAGACTTACATTTTTCAATGTTTTTAATGTTTTATTTGTTAATACATTCTTTTTTTATCTCTGATTATTTTCATACAAAGCACTTTGGATTATCATTTGTATGCATGCTTCAATACAAATAAACTTGCCTTACTTTATAACCTCCCCTTCCATTTGTCTAATCATCCTCAGGAACAGGTACATGCTGGTGTGATGGGTAATTGCATTGAGATCAACATGAGCATGGCACAATATTGTCCAAATGGCCATTACACAGTTAGGTAAACAGTCCATCATGACAGGGATTGTCAAAGGTTTGTGTCTGTACAGTGTCTGCTTCATTTACTTAGAAACATATGTGGCATGTTATGTAAATGTGTACAACAATTGCCACGTTGTTTGTTTTCTTAAAATGATATGACAGAATTGGGCAAAAACACATTCATGTTAAACATACAAAAGAGAGAAGACACTTCCTGCTTGCCATTCTGTGTTTTTCCTCATTCAGAAGGGCCTTTTACTTCCATGGCAACGGAGCCCAGCTCTGGGGGGAAACCATGGAGATCCCGCCTTTCATGTGAGAGATGCTTTTATTTCGACACGAGTTGATACAGTCTGTTCCTGTGTCTTTAATTCAGGTGCATCTTAGCCTTCATCGTGCTGCTGCTGGTAGTATCCAAAGCCAGCTATCAATAGACGTGTCAAGAGCACCTTAAAAAAAACAAAAAAAAAACAAAACAAGAGGGGCCTGAGAATGAAAAAGGCAAAACCACACGTCATTCTGACATACATAGTTTTTTTGGTCTGTACGGACAAAGATTAATAGAGTTTCATATAAATGTTTACATAAAAAAAAACACTATGGGATGTGTTTGAAAGATAAAACAAAGATAGGTTGCAATACATAATCAAATAACTGCTAAAATAATCATTATATGAACATATAATAGATTAAAATGTTAAATAAAAATTTTTATATTTCATAATTTTACCAAGTATTCGACATATATTTAAAAAATATAAGTACATACTTTTTTAAAAATATTTTTATGTTAACAGGAAAAAAGTCTCACCTAGAAACTTTACTATTTACTTAAACGTAAAATATTTTATTATTCAGAATATTTTTAGTGTTTTTTTATTTTATCACACTTAAGTAAGAATAAGGAGAGAGGAGCCTGCCCACCTAAGATCTATATTACACTAAGTTTGCTGCTATACAATTTTGAAAGACCTGTGTAATTAAAAATTAATATGGAAAATAGTCTCTTTAGAACATGAGCATGCTGCATTATTTTATATTAGAAGGGTTGCAATTAAAACATTTGGTTGGAGCCTTTCTGATAAGAGACATGGCCAATATCTTGTATAATCCTGACATTTAATCAGAGGTAAACATGGCTAAGTGATGGGTTTCTGTTTGCCAGTTTGGTTCTCTTGGTAACTGATCAACACAAACCAAACAGATGTCCTATTTTTAAACAAGGGTTTACCAAACCCTGGCACAGAGGAAACACTTTACCTTGGAAAAGTAGGTAGACTTAATCGGGGGAAACCACCTAAAACTCATGGTTAAATAAAATACTGTTTCTAATTCTTAATTTTGCCTTTTTCAGGATCTAAGTCAAGAGTTAGTTTCATCTCAGTTTCATTGACAAAATTCTGCACACTGGTGCAGTGGTTGGCCCTTTTAGTCTTGCAGCAAGAAAGTCCTGGGTATGATTCCTGACCAAGGGTTTATGTGAATGAAGGTTGTATGTTCTTCCTATGCAAGTGCTCTCAAGGTAACCAGACAGTGCAAAAACATGGTTGTTAGTTTAAATGGTCTCTTTAAATTGTGTGTGTGAGTGTGAGTGTGCGTGCTTGGTTGTTTGCTTTGTGTTGCCTTGTGATGGAGTAATGGGCCAATAACTACTGAACATTTGTAATTACTTCAATCATTCAACAGTGATTATTAGATTAAATAGGTTCAATGGTATTTACAAATCTATATATTCTAAAGCAAACATGTGTTTTCTCTCTGCTCCTATTTTGTAACTACACACATCTCAGTTTCTTTGTCTGAAGTTGCACTACAATTTACCAATCTGCCTCTAGCCTGAGGGTTGTCTGTTTCTAAATTCAGAACCTTTTGGAGGTATCTGAGGCCAAAAACCTCACACTCCCAATTCACCTACGTAATTCACTCGTTTGAAATTTGTTGTTAATTCTTGCCTCATTAATTTACTAAATGACTTCTATTACCCTTGTGACATTGGACTTTTAACTAGTCAAGTTTTTTTATCACAAAATAGTTCTTGACATAATTGGACTTTATGAAGAATTAGTTTATGGTTACTTTCCATGCCACAGGATGTGTTCATTATTTGCGTCTCAGACCGCAAATTAAAGCCACATAAAACTTGCTGACGTGCATCTGGATGTTTATTGCCTCTGCTAAAATGAGACCTGTGTGTACTCTACAGGGTAACAAACTGAGAGCCACTATACCCAACCTGAGGGTTTTCACTTATAAATACTTGATAAATGATTTTAGAAAGAAAAAACAAACAACTTGTCCAATGTGTGTTTTGAACTTATTGTTTTGTTTTAGTTTCACTATTGAAATAGTACCCTGGTGATGGCCCAGGACAAAGTTTTCTAAAGTACTATTCAGAAGGATGCATTTTTGCAGTTTCCTGGGTCTGACTTCTCTAATTCTGTAAATGTCTGATTCAATATGACAAGTATCCATAACACACATCTGACCAGTATATTTATGAACAACAACTATTCATTCCATTAACTGTTCTATCCATTGTTTTGTGTCCCTTACACAATGAAAAAAAAAAGAAAAAGAAAGAAAAAACTGGACTTTGATTTACAGTGCTGTTATCCTAATGTGCTGGGCTCATTTTAAATACCTGCATAGGTCTTTGATCAAAACCTTTTCAAATACTGATTGTGAGTTTTCTTTGCTTGATTGATGAGAGCTGCAGTATTACCTCATGTGGAGAGCAGAAATCAATCGTTTCCAAGGCCACACAGCTAGGATATCAGCAAGTTCGCAGGTTTCCCACCATGTGAGTCATCGTGTGTTGGTCCACATGTCAATTCTGTGATGCAGAAAGAGGAAGTGCGTTTTTCAGCATTAGGCATTGGATGCAAATTACTTTATATGTATATTGTGGGCTGGCAGACCACTGCTCATGACTGTTACAAAAATGTGATATTGTCAAATGAAATTGAAAATAAAGGAAATTAAATCTGTGATAAAACTATGCAATATTATGTAAAGACTTGGTTTAAAATAGGTTTAAAAAAAACTGGTGAAGTTCTATAGAACAATGCCTAAATTAATCTTTGTAATTTACAAAGCTTGGTAGAGTTGGCATTGCTTTGTTTGTTTTTATTTTACCTCACTAGAAGTGTTGACAGCCATTGTGTAAGGGCATTATCATCTCACTTAGGATTCACAAATGAGAATGATGTATTCAAGGCCGGTGAAAAGCTGGGATATCTGAGCATATGCAATGCAGTAATAAAGTCTCAAAAGTCGAAAGCAGGCAAGCTGATCCGTACGCTCGTGTTGACCGATCCGTCCGCAGTTGGTATTTCGTGCACGCATATTTTCGGATTTGTGTAGTTTATTGCTACTTGTGCAATTTGAAACAAGACAATTCACAAACGTTTACACGTGAATGCTGAGGTGTGCATTTACGCATTGCGTTATACACATTTGTGAATTATGTGGTACACTTGTAAAACTTGTAAACTTGTGGATCATATTGCACGCATTTCTCATTGCACGTTTTGTGAACTGTAAGCAATCTATGACGTAGCATCAGTGCGCGCATGCGCAACTGCCACAATGTAGGGCGGGTTGTTGGGTAGCACAGATAGTCAGAAGACCAGGGACTATCATAGCTAACGCCTTGCGGTGAGATTTCAGGAAAATAGTAGGAAATTATGATCCAACGTCGTCAGTGGGGAACATCCAATCCCGAGAGCAATTACTCGGAGCGTTTTAGAGGGGGCAATACAACTTATTACAGTTCCAAAACCCAAATGGAGCCTGGAATAACTAACGCAAGAAATGGATGAAGGCTTACACCCGACCTGATGTCCATTTGAATGAAACTGTGATCGACGGCAACTAACACAGGTAAGAGGTAGTAAACATCCCATTTTTTGTAACAATGACACTAATTGATAGTCAAATCAAAGATCAATAAATGAAGGTAGTTATGCTTGATTTTATGTGTGTAAATTTCAACGGTAGCTCTATGGCAGCTAGAGCTACATGTTGCTGCATGAAAACATTCGGTATTTTTTTTACACTATTTATTTTTAAGCATTTTCCTGAAGGCAGATTTTCAGAAGCCGTCATTATTGAAGTCATTGCTCACCCGTTTTGTACCTGCAAAAAACGTCCGACACCGCTTTAACACTCGCATCCAATGAGACTGTTCCTTTCTCTGGCTGCGAAACTTAGGCTTTTTTACTTGACATCTCCATTGTTTCCCTCAAATATCCTTACAGACCCGATGTAGGATCGTTGAGGAATTTTCTTGCCTGTCGTCTTAGCCGCAGCGTTGGTTGATAAGGTGAACATGTTGAGGTTGAGACATGTCTATGCTTGAGAGTATTGAGTTCTTCTTTTCCATTGTGACGGGAAGTAAAGCAACTTTAACGTTCATACTGCCACCCACTGTACATGAGCATGTAGCAATACCTTGCATCCATTAAAGTCTATTTTTACATTTTGTAATATGAATGCCTTTAATTCCACTGTTTGTCAGTGTTTTAGGGTGCGTTCACACTGCAGCCTGAAGTGACTCAATTCCGATGTTTTGGCAATTCCGATTTTTTTGTCAGGGCCGTTCACACTGCCAGTAAATGCGACCTGTATGCAGTGGCGCAACTACACATTTTTCAGGTGGATGCGAAAACATAAATCGGAGCCCCCTTTGTTGCTGCGCCCCTATGCGTTGCATACCCTGCATACCCACTTTTTGTGCCACTGCCTGTATGTGTTCTGCAGTGTAAACGGGCAAACGACCTGAAAGCGTCATCGTACTAAGTGTTCTGCCAACTGCCATAAAAAGAAGAAGTGCTCAGTGTTTGCGGAAGCAAACATGGAGGCTAACGGTGGAGCTCTCTTGACCTCCGATAATCAATTTGGTTTTAAACCCAAACATGGCACAGACATGTGTATTTTTGCACTACAGGAGATTTTAGACTTGTATAATTTGCACAACACTACAGTATTTATCTGTTTTATTGATGCCTCTAAAGCATTTGATCGTGTGAATCACCAAAAACTGTTGGGCAAGTTAGAAAGCAGAGGTGTACCCAAATATCTAATTAGAATTCTGGTCTACTGGTTTGGTCATCAATCAATGTTTGTAAAATGGGCCAACACAATGTCTGATTCGTTAAAAGTTGGTAACGGAGTAAGGCAGGGAAGTTTACTGTCCCCTTACCTTTTTAACATCTACATGGATGAACTATCAACGCGCCTGAATTGTTGTAAAACAGGCTGTATAGTTGGTGATCGCATAATCAATCACATAATGTATGCAGATGATTTGGTAATCTTAAGTCCATAAAGTGCTGGCCTTCAACAACTATTAAGGGTCTATTCCCAATATGGTTGGGACTTTGACATCAAATCCAATGCTAAGAAAAGCAATGTTATGATTGTTAGAAGTAGGGCAGATAAGCATCTGATAACCCCTGACTTCTCTTTATCTGGCATTGTCCTCAACAGATGCAATGTAATTAAATATTTGGGACATTACATAACTGATGACCTGTCTGATGATTGTGACATTCGTAGGCAGTATTGTATGATGTATGCACAAGCTAATACTTTGGTCAGAAAGTTTAGTATGTGTTCATCCTCTGTGAAGATAAGCTCTTTTTAAAGCTTTTTGCACTTCACTTTACACGGCCCATCTGTGGCGAAGATACGACAAAAGTAGCCTGCAGAAACTTTATGTGGCCTACAATGACGACATGAGGCTCCTACTCAGTGCCTAGATGGAGCAGTGCTGGCCATATGTTTGTACATAATGATGTTCCCACATGTGCAGCTGTGCTCAGGAATCTCATGTATAGATGTATGTGTAGATTTTCTGTGTCACGCAATAATATAATTGCAATTTTAGTAAATCCTGTTTTTAGTACAGTGAGATTTTTCTCAAGATTGTGGAAACATTGGTGTCATCATTTATTTGTGACTCAGTGAATGTCATGTTTTTTTATTTATTTTTTTATTTTATTATTTTTCTCTTATTTTGTTTTTACCTTTTTTATTATGGACCTTTTTGGTCTGGAATAAAGATTGATTGATTGATTGATTTACACATTTGAAGTTCTTATCCAGCTGGAGCATATTAACTTAATCATCATATAGTCCGTCATGGTTGTTGTTTTCCTTCCCACTTGCGCGTATCAGGACGCAGAATAGTGAGACTTGTTGAGAATCAGTGACGTTCAGTTCGGATGAATGCGGTCTGGACATTATGGTCGCATTTGAATCGGATACGTATCGGATATGGGTCACATTCTAAAAAGAATCTGACCTGTGCTGTTCACACTGCCATGAAAAGATCAGATACAGGTTGCATTACGTCAAAAACATCGGAATTGGGTCACTTGAGGCTGCAGTGTGAATGCACCCATAGAAGTAGAGGAAAACTCGGAAGTAGGTTTGCTCTATTTCCGGGGCGGAGCTGTTGTAATGTCAATTACGTCATCAGTAATAGAAGATCAGCTCCATAGATGCTGTCTGTATTGGGACAGACGTTGTAAATCTTTTGTTCCTGATACTTTTGTTAATTAGGTTGTCAAGTTTTCTACCTTTCTAAGTTTTTGTGTCACATTTTAGCGTCTTTTATACATTAAAAAAAGAATATTTGCTTTTTGAATCTAAGTTTCTTATCTCTGACAAATTCCCTTTAATAGCTCTCTCCTCTAAGGCTCACAAGCACATTAAGCCAGTTTCCATGTCCGGCTCCAGTGAAGTTAAAGTGCAGCCTCAGGCACCACAGCCTTTTATTTCTTCCAAAAGGAAGTGACCGGCATTGTTGGGGCATTATTACTGGTCTGCATTCACTCTAACACACTTTATCAAGGAGAGCAAAGTCAGACTGTAACATAATTGGAACAGAGAGACCAATTAGCATAATCGTTGTTAAAAATGGTTTCCTGCTTAGTCCTAGCTAATTATAAATTGTTTTTTGCACAATTTTTACCATTTGAGAACGATGCTAAATTTGTAACGACTGGTAATTAACTTTCTAGTATTTGAGTATTTAAATTTTCTTATTTTTCATATTTTGTGTAAAATGTGTTGAACCTCATTTTTGAACAAATCACCTAGCAAATCACACGTTTTTGAAAAATCCCTCACAACAGCCCAGTTTTATAAATAAACTAGAACATTACAACTCTGCAAAATTACATTTTACATTTAATCATTGAGAAGTGTCGCCATCTGCTGGTGACGTTCTCTCAAATCACACTGAAGCATTAGCAACGGCATTTAGAAGAAATCTGAAAGAAAAATGTAATCATCTCACTGCTAGAACTCATTCATGATTTGCTATGAAAAGTATTTGTTTAATTTTCTCCCTCATGAGATCAACAAACTGAAAATGTTTAATTATCACATTCACTGTAAACAAAATCACTAAATGAAACTCATACATGCTGACATTATTAACTATATATATCCATACCCCTTGGACATAAGTAAATCATCTGGAATGTATCTGTATTATTAGTCTGTTTAAATAAATAAGGCTGAAATCAGCTGTGCATGACCCTGCTGGTTTGATTGTACCCTGTGTGTCTCTTTACTCTTCCCTAAAGCAATTATTTATCAGTGTTTACTCGTGAATTTTTTTTCCAGGAAAGTAGCACTTGTTTACAACCAATCACTAAGACGGGGCTTATGAATGTTAGGATACACAGAGACACACACACACACACACACACACACACAAGAAAGAGAGAGATCCTTTCTCTCACCATGCTATTTTTAGAATAGACCAATGCCTTCAGGCAAAAATCACATGAATATGGATAACATGCTCTTCTGTACAGACCGGTTTACAGCAAGAGAGCAATAATTCAGACAGACAACCTGCATGTAGTCTGTGTGATTACGATAAACAATGGACAGCTGTAGATTTGGTTATTCTTGTAATAAGACGGTAAATTATTTTAGAATCATGTCATTAAATTGGTTGGGGGAGGGGGGAATAGAACGTTTGTGATTCTTGTACAGTACATATACCAGTATTAATATTAAGTTGGCATGCAAAAACTGACTCTGTAGATATTAATAGGATTTTGACATTTTTTAAATTAAATTTCACCCAAGAAACATCTTTGCTTGGATCTTCTTATGTTCATTCTCCGTGGGAAATAGCTCTGACAATAACTGCGAAATAAGGCAGAAATAACCTACTACATCCACAAACAATGTGCTTTTCTATTATTGGAATTCCTGCAGTAGACTAATAAAAACTATTTCTAAAGCTAATGTGGGAAGAAAATGTTATATAATTTTATTTATTTTACAATTAAAAATACAAAATGATGCCCTGTATTATGCACATGTAATTTCCCTTACTTTAAACCACCAGCGACGACAAACATCTTGAGTTTCATATAGACACACACACAGACATGCATAGTGAGCAAACGGCATTGTGAGGACTAAGGGAAGCACCAGACAGGTCAAGAAATAGGACACCAAGTCCTTTTTTGTAATAGTTAGGTGGTTAAACAATGGGACACAACTGCTCTTTTACATTGACAGAGCAGACAAGAAGAGTATCAATCAGAGAGGCATCCAGGAGGACCATTGTGAGTCTCTGTCAGAAGACACAGCCAACATGTGGAACCAGGTTCTCTGAATGGATGAGGCCAAAATGTAACTCTTGGACCTACAAAGTGCAGTGTTCTGCTTTCAGCTGTAGATCACAATTAATGCACAGATCCAATTGAGAATCTGTGGTAAGACTTGATAGCTGATTATCAGAGGTGCCAGCCATCCAGTCTGAGCTTGAGCAATTTTGCAATGAAGAATTGAGTACCAACGTCTGGTGGAGACATACTCCATACAGACATATCATTATAAATACAATTAAGATTATTTTCTATAGAGTATTTACTGAAGATGAATGCAAATTCAGCGCACCATTTGCCAGATTTTTACTTCTAAAGATATAATTTCAATCAATGAATTTCTGTTTAAATTGATTACGTGCTCTTCTTTGTGTTTAACAAAAAAGATTCTGACAGAATCAACCTGTTTGTATGTGTAGTTGAAACTCATAAACTGATCTGAAACTCACAATAAAACATTAGTTTAATGGGATTTATTGATTTAATGTGTTAAAACTTGCACATCAAGCATTGGCACATGAATTTTATTTTACTCAAGTAAATGTTCACCAGTTTGTCCTTAAAGAATGACTCAGTCTTTGCTTGTTAGAATAAGAAAGCAAATGACTTGTTCGTTTGCATGAGCTCTAAATGTTGTTTGGTTTACTTCCATCACTCTTGTTCTAACTAGCAATGTCTTGCATCCCGTCCTTGACCCAAACACACTTTGCAAGTCAATATTATTCAAAGGCTGTCTATGTTTCTTGCCTTTAAATAGGCCAATTTAGACTCAGAGCACATGCATCTTGGAAGACAGGTTTATTTTGGTGGAACTCAATTTTTCTCAAGTCTCCTTGGCCGTTGGGGGAAATATCCTTGAGATGTATTCAGGACACAGTATTCTGTACTTTCTAAACATCTAATATCAACTTCTTCACATAGTTAAAAAGGAAAAAAAAAGAAAGAAAGAACATTGCAATGTGAGCCCTTTTAAGAAATTCTAGGTCTGCAAGTTTAACATTGGCCAGCAGGGAGAGCCCTTCATCTGCTAAGCAAGGAGATACTCAGCACCAACCACTGACCCAGACAAACTAGACTCAAACAAAATGTTTTATCATCATGCGTTACATATTTTTGATAAGAATTTAAATGCTATTTAGTTTTCAAAAACAAAATGAGAATTAAATGGATTTGCTTTTTCATGTATGGACTTTAAATGTTTAATATTTGTTGACATTACCAGACTTATTTTCTGAAAATGTATTAAAATCTCTAAATCAATTATTTGCCAAGCAGTGAGAGTCAGGCATTTTTAATTTTTGTATTTTCTATCAATATTCCATGTATTTTTTATTTATTTTTTAATTTTTTTGCACATCCTCCAACCCCTCGTAAATAACATTAAATTGCATTCGGTAAGAGTGACATAATGCAAATAAACACCCCTTTCCTTATCTTACTTATCAATTGATAAACAACAATTAATTAGACATAAATCAGCATTGTAGTTCATTTAGTTTGTATCTGTTTGATCTCTGATGTCTTCACAAAAAAAAAAAATAAATAAAATAAAGTCTAGTACTGTTCTGTTCTCTTTAGATCTGCTTCTCTTTTCCCTTAACCCTGCCTTGCCTTTTTCTTTGCCTTCTCTCCGCGGAGTGGTCCTGTTCTCCTCACTCGTAGATGATGGGTTTCGGAGGGCTGGAGCTGATGCAAAGTGACGTGTCTCCCCATCACAGGAGTGGAGCTGAGGCTGGGCCTCACATCCCCCGCACTGGGCTGTTTTTGTTCGCCGCAGCTCATGCGGATAATTTGCCGGGATGCAGTGGAGGGCTGTCACATGGACTTGGCTCAAGGGGTGTGGGAAAATAGCAGAAGCGTCTTCCATGCTCAAACCCTGCCTTAATGATGAGCATTAAATATGAACATCTTCTTTGTGTAAGCAATGCATTAGGCGCCCTATGTGCGCTCTGCTCTTTTGTTTTTTTTTCTGCTCTCGTCTCTCTTCTTGATTCGCTGCAGCCTTGACTAAAGTATTTGAAAATCTGTGAATCCGTCAAATAAACATACAGTAAAACCTCCTTTAAGTTATTTCGTGATTGCTCAAATGGCGTGTTCAGTTCTCTCATCTTCTTCAGCTTCCCTCTACGAATTCAAGTACCTCAGTGTCTTGTTCGACAACTGAACCTATCATTAAAGAATTCTCCCTCATACAGACTTGATCAGACACAGCAGTCTTGGTTCAGTTGAGCAAGTCTTTTCAGAAGCTTTTCATTGACGGTAACAGATAAAGTGATCTAATAAAACTAAGGAAGAAAACACACCATATCCTCCCTTAAAATAGACCTCCCTGGGTACTGAAGCAAAGGACAGGGTGACATTGTGAATGCTAACATCTGTGCAGAACCTCGCAGTACCAAACGCCCCAACCCGAAGTTTGAGCAGACTCCACAGTCATCCTCCAAGGAGCAGCCATTTTGGACGGCTCTCCCGGCACAGATGTTGCATATTAAAATGTAGGGCTGTTTCAGTTCAGGAAATGCTGCAGAGAGAAGGAGCCGCTCCTCTCCGGGCCTCACCTGTGCCTTCATCCGCAAAACCAATTCAAGAGAGGCTACCGTCTGACCAACCAAAAGCAAAGTGACATTCAACATAAAGTCACCCTGTCGCCTTAGTTGGCTCTTGAAGGCAGCGAATAACGGAAAATGATTTCAACAAAATATGTTTACAACAGAAATAATCACGCTGTTTCAAGGTAGGAGGAGTATGTGTTAGCATGGGGACGGATATTTATTTGCTGCATGGTTATGCAGCCTTCTGCGTGAAAACAAGCATAGAACATATGTACCAAATTTGGATAATTATGTTCCCCTTTCCTTTTCATTGAAGCAGACAATGAGCATCCTCTCACAGCATCACCTATAATTTGACAAACATCGTCCACAAGATGGAGGTATTTACCAGTTTTCTGTTCTCTGACTGTCTCACATGAAAGTGAGTGAGAAGGCGAGGGGGACACGGAGGCAGATGCACCACATGGCTGTGTGAGACAGATTGTGTTTGCATGAGCAATGTCTGATGACTGTATAATGTTTGAGAATGTCGCTTTGTTGTGTGCACAGTGCAGGCTGCCTGAGTGTGTGATTGTTTTTCAGTAGAAGGACACTGGCTCGCTGAGGTGCTTGAGAGCAGGAATGTGGCAACAAAAGGGCTGTGAGTGATCCCCGAGCTTGTTGGTTGGGGATCCCCTACGGGCCTAGATCAGGGGAAGGTTCACGACATGTCAGATGTCCTCTGTGTTGCTGGACCACTGGGCAGTGGTTCAGGTACGCAACAAACCTTTTGCTCCGCTAGTGGAGCAAAAGGTTTGTGTCTTTGCAAACTCTCACTTTTTACAGTATTACAAAGAACTTATACTGTAATACCTTGTTCAAAAGGCTGGCTAATTTTGCCTTAAAAGTGTCTTTATTGAAAGCAGGTTTACAAAACCCTTTCACATTTTGAGATGTTAAAATTGCAAATTTAAACATATTTCATTTGGATTTCCATGTGATAAGCAAAGTAGCAAATGTTTTTTTAAATGGATACATGGTTTCTACATTTTCAAGAAATAAAAATTAGATGTATTACTTTGGTGTGCGTTTGTATTTAGTAATTAATGAGACAATCTATAGAAACACCTATCAGTGTATTTCAGTCTTTGTTCATCTAGAGATGGAAATGTTCACCCCTTGTTTTTATTTGTTTTGTTTTTTACCAAAAGAGAGGGTCTGTGTGAATGTAAATGTTTATGTCTCATCAAAGATTTGCATATTTAGGTTTGGATTTTGACTCTACTATTCTAACAAATTAATATGCACTGAACAAAATAATCCCATTGCTTCTCTGGCTGTTTTCAAGACTTTTGCAGCCTCCAAAGAGTTTTATTTCAGGATTGGTCTTGTATGTAGTTCCATTCATCTTCATATCGAATCTGACCAGCTTCTGTGTCTCTGGAGAATAAAAGCTGAATAAAATTGAATGCCAAGTCTGTACTACTATACATAGTCTTTACATTTGGACCTTTTCCACAGAGTACCTTCTTCCATGTGTTGCCTTTGTACCAAACTTTTCTTAAGAAGAATTGCTTTTTATTTGGGACTCCATTTGTAGAGTGATAGTTGTCCCACCTGAGCTATAGATCTCTGTTGCTCCTCTTGAGCTCTTATAGGCCTCTTGGCAGTGTGCTTGATTAATTCTTTACCTGCCTCATCAAATTTGCAGCATTCATTAAGGTCTTTATTTGCAGTATTACTGTTCTATACCCTAACTGCTTAAAAGTCCTTCATAGTTTTATCCCCGATCTCTCAGTTTTTTTTTTTTTTTGGTTTTTATATTAAAAAAGTATTTTCCATCCACTTCACAAATATGATTTTATATATTCCTATTAAAGATCTTAAAGTTTGTGGTTGTAACATGACTGAATGAATGAAAAAATTTTCAAAATCTAACAATAATAAAAAAAATTTAGCAAAGGCAAAAAAAAAAAATAGTTTCTTCTATGTTATTTTCAAGATCTTTCCCTGCACATTAGAGAGCAAAAAGACAGTTAAGGTGCTGAAATTTTCAGATTTGCTTTTCACTGTATGCCTGCTACATAACTTGGATTAAGTTAACTTAATTAAAAAGCTACAATCTGTGAGGAAGTTGCATTTTACAGCTTGAGCATCCCCTTGTTTGTTCACAGAATTGCCTGTGAAACATCTCTGGACATCTTGTATGCAGACAATGAAACATTTGTCCACTTCCAGTACAAGTAGAGACTTTGATGCCTATAGTTGAGCAATGCTGAAAATAGAGAAACAATATGAAAAGAAGAACTTAACATAAAAAAAAACACCAATCAAATTCATTCTTTTCACTGAACACTAAGATCCAAAACATCATTAAAGAGGCTGACTTGATCGCCAAGAATATCTTTCAGGAAAAAAAAAGAAAGAAAAAGACAATTTCTCGCATGCAGCATGATGATAGAAGAGAACATAATGATGCTGCAATGAGGCTACTGCGGTTTCTTTTATGCTGGGTGCAGTCGCATTCCATCCTGTCTGTCATTGTCTTTATGTGAGTCATTCAAGGATGCCAACTTGCTTATCTGCAAACAATAGCTTCCATGGTCAGCTGAATCCACACACCTTCAATATGCATTGGGTGCTTTAATTAACAAGGTTGCTTGAAACCGCAAATGTTGTAATGTTTCAACAAGCACTGAGTGCCACAATAGTGAGCGGTAGCCAAATGGTGTTACTGCAGTGGCACCTGGTCCCGATAGGCATTGTTTGGCTACCTTTTGTGCCCATGTACTGTGACATATTGCCCTAAAGCACTGACCATATGACCAGGCAGAGGGCTTCAAAACCTGGGCTAATAATAGGAGAGCATAGCCAAGCAATGGGTTGTAGTAATTATATCCCTCTGTGAGACATGATGGGTAAAAAGATGAGAGGCTGGTTGACAATAATAAGAAATAAAAATGGCACTTACACATAAGGTGTTGTCTGACAATTTTTATTAGGGCACATACCGTGGGCTATATTTTCCAGTGCGCCAGTAAGATGTCAGATGAAATTTTTACAAATATTAAAGACTTTCAAACATCAAGGCTCTAAAGTTTATTTTTGAAAGTATGACAAGTTAGGGGAAAAATATAAAAGAAAGTCTAAAGAATTGTCTAAATAAAAAAGAAAGTCTAAAGAATTGCGTATGCAGTACACTATAGTTTTTGCAAATTGGATGACATTGTGAAGTCAGTTTTGTTGAAAAGCGGATGTAAGAACAGATATTGCACATATTCAAACGTGAAAGTGAGAAGTTGGCCAGCAGTTGAATTCGAAAGGGAAATATAGGTTTACAAGAAGAACATGCTTTAATAATGTTGCAGAAGCAGACATTTCTTCCTTCCACTTACACGTGGAGTCTACCACATGACGTTTGTGTCGAGAATCAGTGTGTGATCCCGTAAATTAATAAATTTCCATGAACACATTTTTAAAAGCCTTCCTAGAAGAACTCAAAGTGGGTGGGTTCAACATCATATTGCATTGCCCCCATGCATGTCAAAAAACCCCCCAAAAAACCTGGCTTGTCTGTTGATGAAACAATTAGCAGGAAGTTAGACTCTAAGGTTGAGATGCCAAGGACAATCCATGTACCTGAACTCAATCTGCACACCTCAGTTTAATGTGGGGGAGTCGGGGCTCCTGGGCAGTACATAGTATAGGATAAGTATAAGACATGTTAAGCCATTTCCAGGATCTGAAACCAAGGTCTTGGCAAAAGTCTGTCTCCCTGGGTTACACAGACCTGCCCTTGAACCATATTCCCAGGGAATATACTCATTCTCTCTTCAAAAGTGGAGAAAGGAAGCTATTATCTGACAGAGCCTGTGGAGAAGACGCTCAGTGATGATAGAGAACTCAGGCAGACAGGAAAATGAGGCCGAAGAAGACCAGCAGACCAAAGTTTTGTTTGCACAGTGACTTTCATATTGTTTGTGTTTGCGTGTGTGTGCTGCGCTACGAGTCTGGATCAGTCTCAGAGTGTGTGTGTGTGTCTGTGTTTGTGTGCTTAATTTGCAGTATCACAGAGTATGTGAGCCCCTGACTGTGAGCAAAGGAAGGATGCAATTTACATTTTTGTGCACTTGTACAGGAGCAGCAACAAATAAAAACCCATGCCTAAAAATAAAATGACTTGAGAATTAATTAAAGTCTGTGGGTGTGCAGCAACAAACAGATGTGTCCTATTTAGGGCTAATATCAACTTCAGCTAACTAGTGTGGGGAACTTGTGATTGATGGCGTCTGTCACTGTTACTGCTCCAACATGCCTTAATCCTATCCAGTGGTTGCAGAGCACCCAGATACACAATGCCTGATCTTTTATTCCTTTATTCAAATCCCATCGATTGAATGGAGTGATCAGAGGCATTGCCCTCTCTGGAAGAGCTTAATCTCTCCCTGACACATGGAAGACTTGCTGGACTTTGATGATGCAGCCGCATATCCTTTTGGGCTTTCAAACAACCCTGCGTGCGCTGCTACCTCCGTCAGTTGTCTGGAGAACAATCATTCAGTACAAAGCACTGTCAAGGCTTCAGCAAGCAGAAGCTTCACCCCACCAGCCTCTAATTCACCCTCATCCTCCCCCCGTCTTTACTCCTAGCCTGGGTGTGATGCACTGTGGGATTGGATAACCAAATCCCAGATGCAATTAGTGTGCTTTCAGAGGCCACGGCTTAGGCAATATGCTGGAATACTCCATTGTGCCCCTGTGCACTGGTTTCTTGCAAATTGGAGTTTCATCAGATGGGTTGTACTTAAGGCATTTACAAAAAGCTGAAATCATGGTGGACAATTCACTTTGTTGCACTGCTGGCACCAAACAAGCGGAGTTCTAAGGAATTTTAAACTGATGGGTCCTTTGTTTCTTTGTGCTTGCTGGGGATAACATAATTAGCCTGTTTATTATCCCTCAGTGAGTATCTTAAAGAGCCTGTTATCTCAGTCTATGCTTGTGCAGTTCACGCTGGTCTCCTGTTGTTCCTGTTGTCAGGGCCCACTGAATCTATTTGTGCTCTATGATATCTCACAGCTTTTGTCATGAAAGAGCAAGTCTGGGCACAGTGACACTTGGTCGATACCGAACGAACAGACAATGATATATTTATGCCTCAAATAATCCTCAGGTCTGACTACTTCTCCATTAAAATGATAGATTTGACTTGAATAACACCCACACGGCAGCGGATGTCAGAGCAGAAAAATGAGCGCGTGTTGTCACAGCAGGGATGGAGTGTCATGTGTATCAAATGTGATCATCTTCACGGGCTTGTGGCGTCTGCGGAGCTGTGCCTGCCATTCGGTAATGCTTTGTGACAGCCACGCTGAACCAATCGCTCACTGCGAGTCCTGATCTACCTGGGAAATGACCATTGTCTGCATCACACAGACTCTGTGTGAGAGGAAAAAGGCTAGGTGTGTAAACAAACCAAATTATACGATTCCAGGCCTGGAGGTGTGTTTGAATACCATCAGCGGTACTTGAGATATCCTTAGTGGTACTTGGAGGAGATTATCGCTCAATTATTTGCAAATTTAAGATAAACGTATTTATTCATGCTGTTGGCTTCAAGCTTCAAGGTGGAGCTTTGGGAAAATAGGTGGTTCATTGTATGAGCAAGCAGCACTCCAGGAATGTTTTTGATCAGGGAATAACATTATTACATGAAATAATGCTCAGCAGATTTTACATAACTCCCCTCTCAAGCACAAATTGAAATTCTCTTGTTTTATGACATGAAACAATTAAATTAATGCACAGCAAAGTTCTGTCGCACAGCTATTTTAAAATGACTCTAAAAATTTAGTTTCTTGAAAAAATAATCATTGGTCTTTCTTCTTTTTTAAATATGCTCTACTGTACTCATCAATTTGGATATAGATTTGAAGTTTTCTGTCTCAAAAATATAAGTGTGTGCATCAGCCCATTCTCCTTAAAAAAAGACATTTAATGGCATCCTAGTTCAACAACGATTAAATAAATTATAATACTTGCTATAAGTGCCAAACAAGCAGGATAAAAATATTAATTTTAGAGAAAAAAAGCCATTTCTCTATAATAGCTAAAATATGTGACTAGTTCTTAGTCATAATTGTGTGCTATTGGATTTGTCTTTTGCACTTCTTATAATGATTTGTTTTCCTCAGATAAATATTTTCTACTCCTTTTATGTGTTCAAATACAGAAATAACTATTCTGTTCAAAGAGCAAGAACAGCCTCACAAGAATTGTATGTTGTCAATACAAAGGTTTGCATTTTGAAATGCTGATCATATTTAAACAGAACTTTGAACAATTTGCACTTTTTTCATGTCATGTAACTTTTTTTGCATTGTGTAAAATCATATAAAACTAACCCCCTCTGCATGATTGTGTGCTGCCTGCTTGAGTTAAAGGGGGGCTTTGCAGAATAAACTGGCTCCTTTCTGGCAGCTTGAGAAGACAGAGACTGTGCTGAGCTGAACACTTTTGAAGAGAATCCTACATTTGTATGGCTGAATCGATGCAATTAAAATTGCCTTTTTTTGAGTTAAGCAGTTTGCCTTCGAGCTCAAAGTGGAGACCTCAGCAAAGTTGTTGTTTTCTCTGTCTGCACCATTTAGCTCAATTCTATCATCACTGACAACCTGCTTGCAAACTTCAAGGCCAAGTGTGCATAAAACAAATCATTTCAGGGCGTCAGCAGATAATGTGGGGTAGTGATGCAAATCTGTTTACCGCTTTTTTCCCCCGATACATTAAAGGTGCTTTTGTGTTGCATCTTTTGATGGCATGTCATAAAGCAAAGAATATACGTGTGTGTGTGTGACGTGTGTGTGTGTGTTTGAAGGAGACTGAAAGGTGCAGAAAAAAATGTGATTAAATAGGAGCTTGTTTATACATGTTTGCTTTAACTGTGATTAAAGCAAATGCTTGAGCAAGTTGCTTTTGAGTGTGCATATAGTTTTTGTAATTGGTTTTGAAGATATGTGAATAACAATTTAGACTGTACACTGAATATGCTAATTATGATAAGTAATAAGATTCTACATTTATTATTTGGCAATAAGAATTATTCTTTTGAATACAAGCCAGTTGAAATGCTTAACACTCGTCGCCTGAGGTTTTAGCATTTTGAAGGCTTAACTGCAAAAGTTAAGCCTACAACTTCACTACCAATAAAGAAAGTTTTTCTTCCTTTTATGGAAGGAAAACTCTCTTTCCAAAGGTTTTTGCACCCCTTCCATATTTCCTCTTTTGCCACATTACCACAACAGCCACCTTTCAATTCAATAGCAGCTGCCTGTCTTCTGGGGTTTGTAGCCACCAGTTTCCAAATCAGGCAAATTAACTCTTTGCCTATTAGTCTTTGCGAAATGGTTCAAACTCATGTTCAGATTAGATGGAGACCAGCTGGGAATAGCAGCTTTCTAATTTAGCATAAATTGTCCGATAAGCATCTTTGTCTCTGCTAAGACATCTCATTGCTGTCACCACCATAGATATACTATAGAGACGGCATCATTCAGTTTGATGTGCAATAGTTTTTCAGTCAGACGTTGTGCTTTTGCATGTGGACTAAAAAGTTAAGCATTGCTCTCATCAGCAACTTAACCCACATGTTTGCTGTTTTTATTACATGGCTTCTAGCAAACTGGAAACACGACTTTCTATTAACGATTGCTTTAATTTTGTATCACTGTTTTGTAAAGTTCTAATTTGTCAAATGAGCGAGTGAAAAAAAATCAGTATCTTTCTAGAACTTCCACTTTCCTTCAGTTTTATTTCTTATCTGTCTTTTATGTTCCTTTGATTTTCTGATTCTGTTTGTTCACCAAACTCAAGAAGCCACCAAAACTTTTACAGTTGCCTTTATACTGACATCATTAAATGACGTTTGAAACAGCTGGTTGCCTTGGATTTTATTTAGAGGTCTCTCTCCATTGCCTTTAAATGGACTGGCAGCCTGTCCAGGGTGCACCCGCCATCCCCCCTCTTGCCCAATGCCCGGTGGAGACCCCTTTGTTACCCTCCAAGGATAAGGATATGTAGATAATGGATGGATAGATGATGTCATAGTGACAGAGGCTGATTAGAAAGGCACACCACACTTTTCAGATGTTTATTTGCACTCTTCTTTCCACACTATTTTGTTTCAGTCTCCCAAATGAAATCCCAATCAGGCACACTGCAATCGGATGTGGTTGCATTCTGACAAAATGAGCGAAAAAAATGAGCAAGTGTGAGTACTTGTGAGGAGCTGTAGTTTAAATCTCTTCCCTCAGACTTGCCAGAGTCGATGACTTGTCTCCGGCATCCTTTTAATCTAATGTCTGCTCCAAGTTCAGACAACACAGGGAAGTTGCCTGACTTGTTGTGCCGCATCTCCTGCTGACACTGCTTATCTTTCACAGCCTCGTATTTAGCAGCCTGCTCTTTAATTATGATTAGGCCGCTCACACTTCTCACCCTCCTCATCGCTCAATTACAGCACAATATTGATTTGTTCCTGTAGAGCCTATCAAGGATGCACGACCAGGAGATCACTGATGTGCTCCCTAATATGATAAATGTGTTTTAATCCCACGTTGCATTAAAACGCCATCTCACACAGCTATTAGTCACTAAATTAATGATCAAAATTAACCGGTTTGGCAGTCGGAACGAGACTGGCCCTTGATTCGCTGTTCTTTGGTCATTTTACTCTGAAACTTTGTCCTCACATCTAATGAACCCACTTCTTAAAATGGAACTTTTAGTTAAACAACAATTTATCATCAACTATAATGAAAGTTTGTTTGGGATCCTTTGTTCCTTTAAGTTCAAGCACAGTCCCCACGGTACACACACACACGTATAAATAGAATCCCAAGGTGCACTACATCTAATGGCAGTCACTTGGTTATAGATAGTTTCTGCAGTGGCACCTCCCAGTAACTTGAGCGCTTCACGAGAGAGTGCAGGCTAGCCCCGGCCACAAAAGGAGAGCATGTGGCAGTGTCAGCAGCCTAGTGCGGCGTGGCCAGGTTTCCTGGGGCGAAGGCTGTGCTGTGCTCCATACGGAGGGCCTGTGCTGGGAGCCCGGGGCCATGCAGTCCCAGGTCAGCAGATGGGCCTGTGATTATTATTTCCAGGCCTGTCTTACCTGACCACTTCCTCACGCCGTGAACAGCTGTTTCACTCGCTTCACTGAGACGCTACATGAACAGCCATTTTTCTTCCGTTCTTTACTTTGTACATAGTATAAATCTTTACTGTGACCCTGCTCTGGGCGCCATCCACCTGTGTCTTACCTCAGGCAAAAGCCCCCTGGAGGATTGTTAGTCTTTTTTTTTTCTTGGTCTTTACCAAGGCAGGAAAAATGACTATCAGGATTGTTTCCAGACAATGGAACTAAGAAGGAAACTTACCCTAATTTCAGCTTTTAAAAAAAAGCCTCCAGTCAGCGTGTGCAGGCACTAGAATGGTAGGAAAGAAAGAAGGGACGTTTTTACAGACACCCCTTTTTTAAAAGTTGATTTTAAAACATTTCAGTGACCATCTTGAGAATAAGTTTACAAAGTGATATCTTTCTTTTCTATTGATAATTTCAAGCTCGTGTTAGTATAATTTCTCTGAATAAGGTTGATGTATTGCAACTTGTGTGAACATGGCATCTTTTTTTTTCTGACTTTGTCAGATTTAGCAATCACATAATGCAGAGTGTAGCGCTTTTGGACGAATACCCTCTTTAGTCAACCAATTCATCACTCTGCAGGGAATATTGTTCTACAACACCTGGTGTTCAGACTATTTCTGTGGTCTAAACACTGTTTGTACAAACCATTTGTTCTGCGTCCAACAATACTAGCAATGCCTCATTATGACTCCATTATCCCTGGTGGATTTTTCCACACATCCTAAATATTATTGCCGTAAAACAGATTATTACCTATTTTTAATTTTCATGCAGGAAGACGTGTAGGAGGAGTCACACTTTTATTATTTTGTTATGGTTGGGTATCGGCTGGAGAAAAAAAAGTGTAGTCTGACGTACAGGTGGATCCTACATTTAAATATAGTTGACAATTTTACCTTTTAAAATAAAATGCTGAAAAAGAATTACACAGTGAGTGATCAAGCATTTTTTTTTTTTTTGCCAAAACCAAATCCAAGAGCTGACTACATATTCCCCATACTACAAAGACATACTATTTGGTCAGGGAAAGTATCCATTATCAAAATCATTTTAATTATTGTGTTTAAGTTTCTGACAAACTAAATATAAATTTTCATTATCTGTAAGTCAGAGACATCAAAGTGAACAGAAATAAAGTTTGAAAATAGGTTACCTGATGTGTATTAAATCTAGGTTCAGTTACTTTTGAACTGAATTATTTAATTAGATTGATCTATAGATCATATTCTAACTTAGTAAATAAGTACAAAGAATAAGAGATCCATGCAAGTTGAAAACTTACAGTCATTCTTTTTTATGATTTTTTTTTTCCTCTCAACTTTTACCTTCTGAATGTATTATTGGACATCCCAGTCTTTAATTTAATACATCAGCAGACACAAGCATCCTTTGTTCTGAGAGTACAACATCAAAAGCTTCACTGTAACGTGCTCCAAGAGAGAATTATAGTTCCACACAACTAATGGTTTTAGTAAGTAGTTGAAAAGCAACAAAAACAAACGGCAGGGAAACATCTAACCCCGAGCACAAAGAGAAGTGCCGAGGCACTTTTAAGCCCCTCAAATCATTCAACATAGATCCAAGCAGCAAATGAAAGAGCAGAATCTGGCTTATTTATTGATGAAAATGAAATAGCTGAGAGAGGGGATTTCTTTGAAATGTGCAACATAAAATAATAGATTTTTTCCCCCCCACTTTGTAAATCTAAAAAGGGTGAGTGAAGAGGCAAAGCACATTTTTAATGCAGTAAAAAAAAAAAAAAAAAAAAAAGAAACACCCTTGGTGGAAAGATAGGGAATACACCTGGAAGGTCACGTGCTGGCTTTCAGAATTTCACATAAGACTGCAGCCACTGAGCTGTTGATCAGACACCTCTTTTCACACAGCTGGTACATTTAGATTCCCGGCCCCTCCTTCAAATCCCACAGTGTGCTCTCAAGGAAATGTGTGGAAATGAATTATGGAAATTTCTGATGGGAAACTCGGTGCATTAGTGTTTCATTTAGCTTGCTCGTATCCCGAAGCCATGCTCCAACCTACAAGGGACAGAGCAGGAAAAATAACTCTCAGCGGCAGGGAAGCCCACAGGGGTGCTTCTCCCAGTCAGGGCACGGGCTGGTCGATTTATCTGCCAGTGGCCTGGGCCTGTCTGATACAAGCTCTCTCTCACAGGTGGATTTATCACCGTTGCCTAGAGCTGCGGGCCTAAAAACTCAATACAGGCCTTCATTTTTTAAAGTGGCTAAGTACGGCAACCTCTGCAACTCTCCTCAACCTCTGAAACTTAAAATGCACTCTTCTAAGAATTCTTTATTTGTATCCGCCTTCCATTTTTAACAGAGTCCAAAAATTTTAACCCAAGAGTTTATTTAATCTGGGCTCATTGTTTTAGCCAACCTCTAATTTGTCCCAAAGAAAAACAAAAACAAAACAAGCTTTTTATCCATTGCAAAATATAGTAATATTTTTTTTTTCATTGGTTGTAACCTATTTTATGAAGATGTTGGATTACATTTACATAAGCAGGTGAAACGGAAAGTATTCCGGTTTGATGCAAAGTCTAACTCAATTCACAAACTCAGTTTTTATAGATTTTTTTCTCCATTATGATCTAAGTGTGAGGGTATTTTGTCATAATTAGTATCATATTTTAATTAAAAATTTACTTTATGAATTTTTTAAGTTTTATAGATTCTTTAAAGACAGAAATTGAACTGGACCCGTTTATTCCTGTAAAAGGTTTTGAGATGATCTGTAAAATAAACTGAATCTGAATTGATTTTTTTTTTTCAATTCCACTTTTTCAAACTTGTTCCAATGTTTTTCAAGTATAGTTCTTGTATGTTGGCTTTGTGGAAATCCTTTCACCAGATGCCATTGCATTAAGTTGGTAAATGTAATCACTTCTTGAAAGCAGGTTAAATTGTGAAGCTTCTAATAAAACCTACAGGGTTTGGTGTCATCCTGTCACCCTACTAAGTGTGCAATGATACAAAATGGAAAAATTGTTACATTGCTTTGGAAGACCATGCAGCTGAATTGATATAAGAAGCTTACATTATCACACCAGCCTGTAGGGCACATCTTTTCACTGTGGATTGTGCAATGAATAAAAAAAACAAAACAAAAAAAAACATGCACATTCAGTTTCACTTGCATGCAACCTGACTTTGTGAATTAAATGGGTTGTGTTTTGTACGGTGCACCTCAGGGCCACCGTAGTTTTGAGACCAGGCTGTTTTAAGAGAACATGTAGTCTAATTTTAGGTCTGGGGATTATTTCTAGTTTGGAAGTGTGCACGTTGTCCAGCTATATACCTTTTAGATGCACATTTACAGTCTATTAAATTAGAATAATTTTAAACAAATTCTTGAAATATAGTTGAAAAATCTATATCTTAGCAGACAATACAATATGGCATAGAAGAAGTAGATTTTCCCTTACAATGGAGAAAAAAAAACTTTATTGAGGAAGTTATTCAAACCTTATTATGAACATGCACAACATGAATATTCTGCACTATAAAATGCACTGATGTTTGAAACTCAGACTAACATTGTATTTGATTTTTTTCGTAGTTTTAATGTATTTCCATACCCTTTTTGATTTTCAGATATGTTTAAGTGTCAAATATTTAAGTGTCAAACTTAAATATTGGAAAATATGCTGAAAGAGTCCATCCTTACACTATCTGCAATGTGCAGAGAAAAGCTTTTGTTAGTAGAAACAGAAAGGACACAAAAGGCTTCAGCAAAACTAAAATTTCAAAGTGTGGAATGTTCTCCCGTGAAGTTTTCCAAACTTCACCAATGCTTTGATGCCTCTTTTGTGCAGATGTTTCTTTCGTTACACAGTTATGTAATTCCAACTCCTTTTTTCCTAATTTACTTTAAGCCATAAATACGTCTTTGGAGCATAGTGTTCACACAAACGTGTCTGTTGTTTTGAATTAATATTTTATTGTACTATGTTCACAGTTTTTATGTCGTGTATATTATCATGCCTGATGCTGTGTTCTTGGATGGACTTTCACTGCTAGTTGAGTCCAGAGCTGATACAAGTTTTAGCAGCCAAAATCACAAAAGCTCAGGAAGAATGTTGGGAAGATTATGATGGGGGCGAAAAGAATAGTGACCAAAGTGTAGGCATATCATCATCAATATTTTTATAGGATATTCAAATACAATCTTGCAATCTACAGTGTTCCTAACATTGTACAGCCCTAACGTTACTCAATTCAAAATGTAAGCCATCAAAAAAGTGGTTTGAGAGTTCTGTCACTCACTGTCCCTTATTATGTTTACCAGAATGATTATGAGCTCCTAAGAAAGACAGCAAGTGGACTTTACTACAAATTGTACTTTACTACTACAGTGTCTAATAAAATGATTTTATGAAACTCCAATTACATAACACAGCACTTCTGGTCACTTTAATTTGCTCCCGCAGCTATTAATCAAACCCATTTGATGAAATCCTCATCAATATTTGTTGAGGCCAAGAAGTCTTTACCTACAAGAAAACTTCAAAGATCAAAAACCATCTTCTGGTAAATGAAATCAGACTGGAAGGTAAAAAAATAAAATAAATCTTTATATGTATCAGTTAATCATTTTCTCTTGTCAAAGGCTAGTCATGAAAAAGTAACTGGATCTTGACCTTGCTGAAAGTGCACATACAAAAAGTGTGCATCTGTTCCTTCTTTTTTATTATTTATTTAGTCTGCTTCGTTTTGATAACCAATATCTGTTTTCAGTAGCACATTGTTGCAGCCAAATGGTTCCCTTGTGGGAAGCAAACCCTTCGGCCTGCGGCAGCAGCAACAGCGTGCACGCTTCACGCCTGAGCCACACCTCCACTCACAGTCCGCTACGCCAGCCTGCAGTGCCTACCTGGCAAACGCTGCTGCAGCTTGCCAAGGAAGATTTATACCTGGTGTTTGACCTACTTCAGTTTGCATCTATATTAGTAAAGGAGAGGGCTTGGTTGTGGGAAAGAGAAAGGTCACTGCGATCCCTGTTCTTCCACAGATGCATCAGGATGATGGAACAGACTAATTTAATGAGCAACAGTTGTCCTCTTGGCTGCTACAGTTGCTCTGCTCAGATCCGTTTGGAAACCTGGCCATCACTGCGCACAAATCATCATCTGACACAGGCGAGCTTACAGTGATACTTTACAGGTGAAAAATGTGTCTGGCTGAGAAAAAGTTAGAACACTTTGAAAACCGAATATCAGAATCTAATGCTTCCATGGTTACAGTTGATGGTGAACAAAGCTATGATAATAATGAATGTTTTAAGAAGCACTTTTCAAAGCAATCAAGAGCAGTGTACAGATTAAGCAGTATAACAAGAAACACACATTAAAAACAGAATACAGAATGATAGATATTGTATAGGTTAATATTACAGTTGTATGCAAAGGGTTTCCCTCCCTTTGTGAGACTAATCAAGTGAGGAGAGTAAAATCATATTTAAAAAATAACTGGTTTTCTGCAGCTGTTTGTATTTATTTATTTTTTTAAGGGATTGTCGTAAAATGGAAAAAGTATTTACACACACACACAGCTATTTGGAGGGAAACTGATGTAACTTCTGTTAAACAAATAGGAAAATAAAATATCCAAAGCACTGGTGAAGATCAAATCAAAACAGCCCTCAGCCTCGTGTGTCTTTGCGGTTTACAACGTTTTTTAACTTAAAAAAAGAGAATTCATGTTTCATAGAAACAGACCCTCTCATATTGTTGCATTTGGAGGATTGATCATGTTGAGCCGTGCTTTGCTGCTTGTGGCAATGGGAACATTTCACTGGCAGAAGTGAAAGAGAATCCAAAAGCATAATAAACTGGCTTGTTTATGTAAAAAATCTGAACTTTTCAAACTGAGCAGTTGTTTTCAGTTAAGTTTAGATGTTTTTTTGTTTTTTTTTTAAATGGAAAAAGATCAGACCTTGTTTTTTTTCCAATAGTTTTAGCTGTCAAAACAACAACATCCCCTCTCCCCCCTCCACTAGTAAAAATGAAACACTACAGGTAAGTCACCTGGCACTAAACCTAAAATAATTTGATGTCTGTGGAATGAGACTCAGGAGAAATGTGCCGGTGCACTGGGTAATTTGAATGATAGAATAACTTTCCTTTTGTTTATAGGGGAAAAAAAAATCTACAGCTAATATATTCAGCGTATTTGTGGTCATGCTCTCCAGTTTTTATCACCTAGAGATGAGCATTAAATCACCTCACAGGGGGAATGAGTCGCAGGAACATGGGGGCGGGGGGGGGAAAGAAACGAGGCAGCTTCTCGTTCTAATGAATTCCTTGGAGAATAAATACAGCTTTGAATAAAGCTCTAATCACAAATTAAGTGGTTGTTGCCATCATACCTTTGTAGAGCATCCCCACATATATGGACTTCTGAGTACACGCCATTATATTATACCCCCAGCATTGACAACACTTGTACAAGGAAGAAGAAGACGAAAACTACCCAGTTCTGAGTCCCTCCACGCAGAAAGATACGGTGGTGTTCATTTCTACACTGAGCCATTTCTTCTGTCTCGTTTTCATTTGTTTGGATCAAATCTTCAAAGGTCAAACAATTAAAAACAAGCAAGTTTTCAGTGTTGGACAACTTCTTTACAGTTTAAGCCTCCAAATAAAATTTGAGATGCAGCACAGCGATTCATAATTAAAATATGCAATTAACAAATCACCCATCTCAAATGCCTGTTAATAACCATTTTTTTTGCATCATTACTTGCCAACTGACTTGCCTCTTTGAACAAGCCAGGGCAACTGGTAGAACAAAGACCCGGGCTAAGTTTTTCCTCAGTGAATAATCCCTCAGCGCCTTCTTTGAAGGAGTTCTTACACCAGGAAGGTGGATAGGGCAGATTTTAATCAATACAGGAAAACAAGGAGCTCAGGGGACGTGAGGAGCCTACCAGTCAGGATGAAGATTAAACACCTCTGTCTAAAACACACTCAGCTCATGTCAAAAAGCCCGGGCAACTTCAAATCCATCTATCACAACGGTATCAAACTGTGTTTTTCTAACAAAGCAATGTTATATGACATGTATTCTCCCCTACAGCTGTAGGTGAGTGTGTGGATCATAAATCATCGCAGACAAAGCTCAGCTTGACCTCTAAACGGTTGTATATCAGACTATTCTGATTCAGTGAGGATGTCTTCCAGCCTCAAAAGGTACACTTGTGTTGTGTGAGTGTTCAACAATGAAGGCTTTAATCCCCGAGGGCCGATTCTGCATAACAAACAATCTGGTTCTGTCCAGTGACTCTCGCTGTATCTCGAACAGAACAGAGAAATTGGAGTTCTGAAGAATTTCTTAACTTTCTCAAGCAGTTTTTTTATTTTTATTTCTTTTAGCCCATAAGGAGCAAGGACAGTTTTCTTTGAAATTTTATTTTTTTTAAATATACAACAATTCATTTGAAAGCATTGTTAAACATGCCTCCAATTTCCTGATTTGGACAAAACAGCTATAAGTTCCTCCTACAAGTAAAATAGACCATTTCCAGTCATTTGTTTTATGCCTCCCCACTTTAATACACGCAAATATTATCATGTGGTTAATGATCTCACTGTTTTCATTAACTGTCAGATGAACTGCAACAGGCTGTAGCAAATTGGAAATGACTTATTCCCTCTACTACCAGCATGTATTTTTACAGGGAAGCTCCATGCCCAGCAAGTAATTCAAATGCAAATCTCTACTGTAGTGTCCAAGTCAGAGTATTTTTGAAAGGTATTTGTATTTTTTTCTCAGAATATGTAACGTGTGAACTTTGAGTAAAGGTTTCTCGTTTCTGGAATCATGTACACCTTTCCAAGCTGCAGATACGAGTTTAAATTTGAACTGCCTGCCTGTCATAACAATGGGTTCTCATTCGGAACTCTCAATCCTTACTGGCAAGCACTTTATCAAGGTGTCTGTGTAATATTTTTGTGTGTGTGTGTGGGGACTGAGAGCTCTGGATTGTGCTTAATGTGGTAAAATAGCCACAGAGGATGTGTCTGTTGAAGAAAAAGAAAAAACAGCCATCTTTAGTAATGTAAGACTATCTAAAAAGGCAATCGTTTTTTTTTTTCTTTGTTTTGGGGGGGAGGTTAGGGAGTTTTCACAAGTGCAGTATTCTGCTTTTGTGTTAATTAGAAGCTCAGACTCATGTTGGCTGCGAGGCTGCTTTCGCGGTGAAATAATCATTTTTGATTAAAAGATTCAGTACTCATGAGAAGGCCTCTGTGATAAAGCCACACTCAACAAAAGGGGGACCCTCCGAGCTCTGTAACCCATCCCAAACCCCCCCTTCTTCCTTTTACCTCTTCCCCAGACAAGCAGGGAAAGGAACTGACTTGCCTGAAGTGGCATCTCTGCTCATTTCATAAGCAGCTGTTACTTTGACTCATTTAAGAAGATGAAAGACAGGTGCTGTGGTGTCTGAGGCGGCGGCCGCCACAGCTGAAAAACTTGGGAGCCTTTCAGTGAGAAGTCTGAGTGAATGTCTTGCACTCTGGAACCACAGGCTGGTTGGAGCATGAAATGAAGCACAATAAGGAAAACCCCGTCTCAGATCTTACTGTCTTCAGCTTAAGACTCGGGCCCGTTCTCAGAACTGTGGGTCACAGTCAGAGGGCCCGGCTGAATAATTGATCAATGAGCGCGCAGTGAAAACAGAAACACAGCTTAGCACTATACTTCCCCTCACCCCTGTAATGTGCATCGAATCCCACAGATCCATCAGCTACATGCAAAGCTCTGCTGAGCTGAAAGGCCTCCAAGTTCACTTCAATTATTCAGCATCCCTCTAAGATTATGAATTATTGAGCTAAAAGTATGTTCCATATACGGACTTGTGCTTTGGCTTGCTGTAGACCGTGCCCACTGCTCAGATGTGTGGGAGATCTCTATTTGTGTGAAACAGACAGGAAACATTAAAGACAGACGATACGTTAAATAGGTAATGACAATTTTGCTGGATGACTTAAGAAGTAAGGATAGCAAGAAAGCCATATCTCTACCAACTTTTCGGTAAAAAAGAGAGCAGCACATAGTGCGCCGTGCTTGTAAGTGCTCTAATAATTGCCTCCACCATACCCTGGCAAAGTTTTGGACTCATGAGTCTGTGCTCTCTTTGAAAGGTGTTTAGTTTTAGCCGCCATCTGCTGACAGCTCGTGCAGCCAGCTTCGGTCCAACCGGCCTCTGATGGCACGATTGTGCCTGCGCCTCTGATGAAGAGTTGGGGTTTGCTTTTCTTGGCGTGCGTGGAGGAGGAAACAGATGATACAATTAATTATCAATAGCTCCCTCAGTAAATCAAAGCCATTTTGGCAGCCCATGACAAAAAAAAAAATCCGACGAACTGCCTGCGAGTCTTCGCCATCTTCTTCATTGCCCATTCTAAACAACTGCTCTCTGGCCGCCTGCCTTCAGCGCAATCCACAAGGTGTTTGAATAGATTGTTCAAATATTTTCACTGTTGATTCTTTCTCTCTCTCTCTCTCTCTCTCTCTCTCTCTCTGTCTCTCGTTTTGAATGCAGTCAGGTCTCTCTGCCGAAGACTGGAGAACTACTTGACTCAGTGCACATTGCCCGGGCTTTAATGAGCATCGGGCCGTGTCCGAGGCAAGAAAGTGGGGAGGCTGATAGCTGCTCATTATTTTACCCCGGCCGTGCTGGCCTCTGTGTTCCTGTTTGTGGCGAGCTTCTTATTCTCCTATTGAAGGATAAACATTTACCCAGTGGAAACAGGCCTTGACCATTAGGCACTGGGGAGCAGCGATAATGGAAAAGGGCCCACTGGAGTTCTTTCTCCTACCCTCCTTAACAGAATCACTCACTCATGCTCGCTTTGGCATGAACCTTTTATTGGAATTTACAAGCGTCTGGAGAGAATTCCTCTGCCCAGGTTGAGCTATTGGTTTGACCCTACAAAGAAGAGGCCATTAAGTGCCACTTTTACATACTTCCTGGACAAGTCATGAATTTTAAAGCTTTGAGGGAAGACATGTTTATTAGGATGTTGAACAGAAAGCAGCATCCATGGTTTCCATGCGGCATTATTGATGATTTTCACAAATATTATTATGATTTTGTTGTGGAAAAAGATTTCTGAGGATATACTAATATGAATTGATATTCATAGTAGTGGTGTTGAGCGTACGCACTTCCTCTGAAAAGTATGCTTTTGTTTTATTTATTTATTTTTTTTCACATTTTAAGTCATAAATATAACATTGTTATTGTCATTTTATATAACAGTCAAACATCAACAAGAAGGCACCCCAAATTATCAATGATTGTAAAACTTCAGTCTGGACTTTAAGGAGAAGCACATATTGTGTGCCTTTCCACTCCTCCTTCAGCTCAAAATATTTCTCAATAATGCTATGATAAAACCAAAACTTCACAAAGCGAGATCAGTTTTCAGGAGATCTTAGATGTGATGAACAAACACAATGCCCGAAGTCCCAGAAATGCAAAATACACCAGTAAAAGCATCCCAAGTTAGGTTCTGAGATGTTTAGCTGGAAAGAAGAGAGTGGGCATTTTCTAGGAGGTTAAAAAAGTTAACTTTTTTTTTTACTTCAGCAGAAGAGACAAACTGCATTTATGCCTAAAACGTTTTTGTTTGTTTCTTTTGGAGAGTTGATAATTTTTTTTTTTTTTAAATCAGTTTTTTTGTAGAAATTTTAACTTGATTTGCAAAAAGAAGCACCGACAATGCTTTATAATTTCCTCCACAACTTTCTCACTGACCCATCTGTTGCATTCTTTGGTCTTTGGGATACCTTTTGTTCTTGCTGTCTTTTCACTGGGACCTTCAAAAAACAACAAAGTTTTTACTGAGAAAATCCACTTAAGTGGTTTCTTTTCACTGATTTTATAGCTTCTGAAGGAAATTCATTGCACCAGATTTTATTTAGGGACATCAAATTAAAAGAATACATGACACAAGAATACATGTTATTATTTTCAAAATTTTTTTTTAAAAACCTCTATGATTTTACATCTTTATCTTTGTGGTGTGCAACTTTAGTCAAACATAAACAACTCTAAAGTTTCTGTTTGAGATATCACAAAGTGTGGTAGTTTAAAGGGTGTGAATACTTCCGCAAGGCACTGTGACGGGTGAGCATGTGACTGTTTTAGAAAGACTGTGTTTTCATTAGACCGCCCACTGCGCATTGTGAAAGCAACACATGTGATAGTAAGGGAGTGTGAGCAGTTCTTTATCCTCATATTAGGGGCCCCAGGGGGGAGAAGCGGGGTGAGCTCTCTGGGGTAAGAGGAGCTCATTAGGCAGCCACTGCCTCCACATAACCCAGCTGGGTCTGAGTGCCAGCAGAATGGGCATCCATCTCCCTCTTCATCTCTGTCCTCTCCCCCCTATTTACCCATCCAAATTGCACAGATTGAACTGCTGTTTTTCGTACTCAAAACGGATGGTGCTGTTAGAAAACTACTGACTCGGTTAATTACGGCAAACAAGTGAATGACAAATAGCACAATAGCATAAGCCATATTTACAAGATGGTTTATAGAGAAAGTAAAAGTTCATTTAAAGCTAAGCATTCAATTTACCTGACACGCATTTGACCAGAAAGAATGATGGCATGTTTTGCTACGTTCACAAGATTACATGTATATGGGAATGTTTAAATTGTTATACATATAATAATAATAATAATAATAATAATAATAATAATAATAATAATAATAATAAAAATTAAATAGCCACACAAAGAGATCAGTTAAAACATAATGTTCCCACTTCTGTGGTTTCTGGTAAGCTACCTAGTGAAATAGATGCATTTTTGCAGAACGTGCTGTAACAGGGGAGTGAGTCTTTGGTTGTGTGCAGTTTTGGAGCAGAGAGGGTCTCGCCCTTGGTGCCGCCTGTTCAACAACCACAAATGCTCAAGCTCTCCATTCTTTTTAGTGTTTTACTAATAGAATAATAAGTTTCATTAAGCTAAAACTGTATTTTAGCAAACTCCTTTCAATGTAGGACAACCTCATGGTTTTACCAGTATAATTAAGTATTTCAGATTTAGAACTACAGATACACAAATGTAGTTTTGATCAATTAAAATCAGATACCAACTCATGTGCAGCTGAATTGACACAGAAGTAGAGAATTGGTTTGGCAACTGATAGATGACATATGTGTGTTTACACCTCCTACACTATTGCACCTGTTTAGTGAGTCATAGTGCTTAAATCTGGATTTGGCCCCTGAAATTGGTGGTCTGGGATATTTGAGTGTGACAGAACACCAGCTACAACCATAGCATTATACTGTGAACCTACGACAATTACAGCAGTGCCTGCATGTTGTCAGTCCAGATCTGAGGACTGGGATGGAGATTACATTTGTGACTGATGGAATATTTCCACGTTGATTTGGTTATATCTTTTGATCACTGACCTGCTGAAAAATAGCAAGATCGACCGTTTTTTGGTTCATTGTTAGAGATCACCAGAATTCTATTTAAAATATTCTGCTATTTATGATGCTATGCTCTCTAACAAAGGTCACAAGGCCATAGAGAAGAAACAAACCCAAGTATCATAGATTGTCCACCATACTTGACAGTGGGCACAAGGTACTTTTCCACATATTCACCCTTCGCTTCACACCAACCCCACTGGCAGTTTTTGATAATGATAAATTCAGCTCATCTGACCAAAAACACAAGCTGTAGTAAAACATTAGTAACATGAAATGAACTAGAAACATTTCTGTGATAGGAACTGACACAGGTAGCATTATTTCTCTCTTTTTTATCATCTGATTGAACTACTCTTTAACATTTTGTATATTGCCTTTCATTTTTCCAAGTATGTTGATTGGAAACAAATTCAATCAACTTGATGAATGTGTGTGCGTGTTATTCAAGGTTTTACTTGTATTTTTGTGTGTTTGAGCCTGTGCTACTGCAATAGAACATAAACTAATTTTAAGGCAGGTTTGTGTGCGTGTGTGTGTAGTGGGTGAGTGGGGGGTTAACTGTTTCACACCGACCGCCAAGAGCCAATCACTCTCAGTCCAAGTCTAAAAAAAATCCTGTTTTAGAGAACTTTTCAGCAGTCACAAGCCTGTTAGTTCTCTGATGAGCCACTTTACCTCCCTCAATCTCCTGGCAATTATACAATCAATTAGCAGCTGCTTTGCATATTTTGGCCTTAACTACTTCGATGTGGCATTTTACTCAGTTCTTTTGTGTTCTCTCCAGTCAACAGGAACACAACGAAGTTAGATTTTTTGTAATCCAAACTGTCCTTCATCCAGAAGGTCTGAGTTCAGGTCCCTTTGACAGCATCCATCCATCCTTTTGAAATGTCCTTGGGCAAATCTTCACCAGGCCTGGCCCTGTCTTTCTGCTGCTGACCCTGTACCTTGACCACTCAGAAGGGGGTAGTAGACAGATGAACTTGCCTGGAGATTGCCTGAAAATCACCAGACAGTGTGGTGTAACTGCACAAATAACGTAAAAACAATTAAAATGTAATTTTATCTGTACCCTTTTAAGAAATAAAAGCTTTACCAGGATTTATACTTTATTCAGCAGAGGCATTACAAAGTTGGGAGCAGGGACTGGGGGTTCTGCCTAAATTACTGCCTTCCACTTTCCAAGGCTGTAGACCAGCTCCTCTTCAAATTAAAGCAGCTAAGCAGGAGAGAAAAATTGGAATCTCAATTCTATTAAGAAGTCATGCCCAGCAGCCAACGAATGCCAAATGGGTCCAGTGCAATGGTGAAAAAAGACCATTATAAAGTAAAAATATTAAAGCACTGCTGATATATTTGCTGAAGATAAACTTAGGATATGTCTCCCCGTGCTGCCTGGCGGAACTCTGCAACAATGAAGACATCTTTTTTGGAAACTGATTAAAAAAGCACATTGAGATCAAAGTCAAACAGCTCGCGAGTCCTGCAAGTGTGATGAAATCATTTACTGGGAGAGAGAAAATCTCACACACAAAGTGCTGCACAATGCAAAGAGTCTATTTCAGCAGTTTTATAATTAATAAGACACTGAAATGGGAAAATGCAGAGTTGTGCTTAAGAGAAGAGGAAACTGGGTACGTTGTTGGTGTTATGTAGCGTTTATAGTGTGTTTAAAGGAGACACAGCAAAGTCATCACAGTGCTTTACCACCTGGAAGAAGCACACAGGAATCCCACTGGGTCTGTTATGTTCTCTATATGCAGCTTTTATCTGTTGATTTCTCATTTGAAGCTCTTTGGCTCCTGACAGTTCATCAGGGTTTCATCTTCAGACTAGGGGACAAGCACATCATCTGACCCCATCAGGCATGGAGAGACAATCAGTACTTGGTCTTTTCCAGTCACGGTGTGTTCTCCCAAATGACAAAGCCACTGACTGTGTTAGCTGGTTGGTCGTGGGTACATCTGCCTGCTTGCTTATACAAAGCTACGTCTTCCTCGGCGTAGAAGCTCAGGCAGATGATGGGTCAGATGCAGGAGGGTCATTCACCTGTAACAGCAGCCACACGTTGTAACGCACGAGCCTTCAACGCTATCAGCCCGTGCTCATATTGTGAGATACACCTGAGGACTGTCGTACTGTTCGCAGCATCAGGACCCACAGATGGCTCGTTCTGAGCAGAATCTCACTGATCTTTCATTTGCTTGTCAAATAGCTGTTGGCTGTGTCACAGGCCTAGTTTATTGAGCAGCATTTGTGTTCATTCATGTAGAGATCTGAAACTAAAGGAAAGCAGGTAATTGAGTTCTCTGTAAGGATGCAGAATTGGGTGGTGAAAATGACAGGAAAAGGGCTCAGGCCATTTCATAGAAAGGACTCCAGTTATTTTCTCATTGCCTCAAAAATATTTAAGGTGTACAGAGTTTTATACATTTGTTCTGTTTACCTCAAGCAACAACACATATTTTATGAGGACTTAGAGATCCCCATCACCTCCCATGTGATGCTGCCTCTTGGTGTGTCACTGTGGGGTTGCCATGTTTTGGGTGATCAGCATTCATTTTCAGCGACATGCAGTATTTTCCATCTGGGCCAGTAAATTTGATTTTGGTCTCACATTTTCCAACCTGCTCTGTGGAGCTCTTCTGCTCTGACAGAGTTACAAAGGGCCTCTTGCTGTTTCTCTGATAAGAACAGTCCTTGCGCTATCAGTTAGTTTAGGTGGACATTATTATCCTCATGGACTGGAAGTTGTGCCTTACTTTTGCAATTCTTGGTCGATGAAAGGTGTGTATTTTTATAGCACATGATATTATTTCAGAACTTAACCTACCCTATTAACTTCTCCACGACTTGACCCTTGACCTGTCTGGTATATTCCTTGGACTCAATATTGCTGTTTGAGCATTTTAAAGGGACAGCTTTATTTATACTGAAAGTTAATTAAGCAGACTGAGTCTCTATTGATTTGCTGAAGTCAGAAGGCATTTATTTGCACTGGATTTTCTTTAAAGGAATGAGATTAAAAGATACCCTTCACACTTTTTTTTTGACAAGAGAAATATTTTTGAAATTATAATTGCGAAAACCATAATGAGTAGCAACATATATAACATCTTTACATATTTCATCAGATAAGATTGACATGTTTGGGTACTAAAGTAATATTGCATCAACTGTTTATTTCATAATCTCTAGAAAGGTTGCATAGAGATTGCAAACACTAATTGTAGAATATCATAAGAACACATGTCACTTTTTAAATATGTTTGCCTTAGCTTTTCTATTTATAAATATCTTATGTTCATACTTCTATTTGGAATGCCAGTCATTAATATTGCATAAACCATTACAATAAATAGTTAGAAAAACTAAATCCTTGCATCATGTATTTGACTTAAGCCCAACTGTAATATTTAAACTGTGTAAATCCATATGAGACCTGTTAAATGTTTCTTTGAGCTTCTATTTTTCACCAAGGCTGTTCTCTTGCAATCTTGACAAGTAAGAATCGGCGAGAAGAAGTCTGACTGGACTCTCAGTAAGACCCGCCATCGCCACCCCTCACCCCTCCGAACCTACAGCTTCACTACATGTCCACAGAAATTTGCTCTCAACATGACACTCAAATTAAAAATTCCAGGCTTGATGATGCTTTGAGAAATTCAATTTATACAGCTCAACATGGCAATTTATGAATAAAAATAGGCTTAAATTGCACTGCTTTATGCACAGTACTGCAGCAATATTTACAGCAGAAGAACTGTGTATTTCAGAAACGTGGCTGACAAGATTCATCTGTGCCATTTTCTTAGGAGGGGAGAAAAGTACTGGATTTGTTAATAAAGTAGAATCACTTTTCTGGAACTGCGGAATAGCTTTACTCTATGGAAAACTTCATTTGTTTTCTTTTTCACACAAACATTCTTTTAATGAAAGCAAACAAAAGAACTTGAACTGATTTAATTTATGAAGGAGAAATACTGTTGCACACCAGCCTTAAACACCTGTGTCTGTTTTTTTTGTCTTGTGGATGATTAATTGAACAAGGAGATACCCTGGAGCTGCACTTTAACACAAAATATATGGGAGCTCCACCATCAATGAGACTTAACAAAGTGATCATTTAATTGGCCACAAACCAGTCAGGGAACAAAAATGACCACAACCACTGATTCTCTTCACATAGGCAGTTTCACAAACGCCCTTTAAAGGCGACAGAGTAAACTCAAACACTAAACGCTGAAGCATAATTTGCGAGCGGACAGACAGTTTCTCGCAGAGCTCCACTTTCAGAAGCCACCCATTACTTGTGGAATGACTTCTTTGTGTAGCTACCTGGGCTCCTGGTTTATTTTTACCCTCCCTATGTCCCTCCTCATTCTTTAGCAGCTTCAGGAGATGGCGTTAGTTTGGCTTCATCTCTGACAAAAGATAAATGAGCTCTGGGTCTGTGGTGATCCACTATGGCTGCCAGGGGGTTCCAAAATAGCAAACTATTTTTCATATGGGGCGAAGTGATATGGAGTGCGATGCAGCAGGCGCTAACATTTACCATATTATAGTGCGCGGGAATACATTTCATTCTTAGGTTGTTTTTTCCCCCCCGCTTCTTTTTTCTGCTCTCGGCTTTTCTGTTGGGTGAGAGCTGCGGCAATTAAAATTGATCAAGTGTGTGCCGAGAGCGAGTTTACCCTGGTTATTTACAGTTTGGGGTTTCAAGGAAGAGAACTGAAATGAAGGATCTGATTGAGACATGCTTTTCTGTTTTTTAAATATTTAATGGAAAATCTTTTTTTTCCCTCTATTCTCAGGATTTATATAGAATTGTTTATCTTCTGCATGTGTGGCGATGTGTTTTAATTAAGGTGGATTAAGGGGTATTGCTGTTGCTTTAACAGATTTACGGAAATGGTCATTAATCACCTTGTCAATGTAAGGCAGAAAAAACATCAGTGGTATGTTTTCAAGGGGAAAAAATGTCCCATGTCAACATGAGGCACGCCGGCACTCACTATCAGCTGAAACTTTTCCATTTAAATGAGCAGCTCTGGAGTCTCTGAGGTTCTTTGAAGAGTTTGCGCTCGGCACAAACAAGAGCTGCAGCCTCTCCTGTGTCTTAAACAGCTGAAACATGGCTGACACATGATGGGTGATCAAACACATAACATCTCTACCTGAATCCTCAGGAGGACTCATCTTCATCCCATTCTACTCCCACAGGTATTTCTGCAGACCATTCTAGCTGTACCTCCCCTCCACTTAAGTATTGGTAATTGACTTCATCACTCAACTTAAAGATGATTTCTGTTTTTGCTTCTTTTTTTTGCCACACCTAAGTGTTTCAGAACATCAAACCACCTTTAATATTAATCAGAGATAACCAGAATAAATGCAGGAATCAGTTTACAAAAGATTTAATTAAAGAGGAAAATTAAATCTATTCAAGCTAATTTGGCCTTATCTGAGAACAAATTCACACCTTAATCCTAGTAACTAACTAGTTGTTGGTGCTGATATCAAGGACTTGCAGTAAGTGACAGGAGAAGTTTTACATACTACACAGTTTGTCCCTTTCCTCTCTTTCCAATTGTTTTAAATTTGCCACATTATAGTGTTTTTTAAATAGAAACATCATGTATATAAATTCAAGCCTCAGGATGCAGGATTTTTTAGGACATAATTTAAGTATTATTTTCAGAAAGCTAAGCAATTAATAACATTGAACTAATTTTGATTTTCTTTTTAAGCTATTCAGGATTTTCTTGGTCCCTTTACTTGCAACAAGTCACAAGATCCTAAAGCAGTTAACCAATCATAGAGCCCCATACCACCACTGTCGTCTGTATGATGTTCTGTTTCTGAAACACTGTTTTACACCAGATGTACTGGGATAGACAATGTCTAAAAAGTTCCACTTACGTCTCATCAGATTAAGGAGAATTTTTCCAAAAGTCTTGGATATCATTAAGATTGTGTTTTGGCAAATATGAGATGGACCTTTGTGTTCTTTTAGCACAGCTGTGGTTTTGGCCTTGGAGCTCGCCCTGTTTGGCCCAGTCTTTTTCTTATTGGCTGGACATTCCAGCGAAAGTTCACCACAGTTACTTGAACTCTTTATTTGAGAAAAATGTCTCTGAATGGGGTTTGCTAAAGTCTCATAACCTCAAAAATTGCATTGTAACCATTTGCAGACAGATATATGTCGAAGACTTTGTTTCTCGTTTTGAAATCTTAGGCTTCTTGTGCTATCAGATTCTTTACGTCTGGAAGAAATTGGGCTGTGAAGTGCTAGCCTTCTGAAAATAACACTTAAATAATACTTTTACAAGAGATTACTTTTCATATTGGGCCAGGCTAAATTTGATTTTTGTTTTCCTTCTTCATAGATTAAATCTAGATTTTCACATTTCACTCATTTCAAGTGAGACAGAAAAGCAAAAACCAAAGAACTCTGTAAGTGAGGGGAATACAGTTTTTTGGAGCTTTATATTTACATGTGTGTTTCTGCTTTGAAGGATTTGCACTGTGCATTCACTGAATGCAAAGCCACCTTCTATGTTTAAAGTCCTTGCACAGTTTTTTTTCCATCACTGATATTCTGAGGGTGGTTAAATTACCTCTGGGTAGAAACAAGTCGACATGCCTCATGGGAAGGCAGGGGCTTTGTGCAATGAACTCTTCTTGATGCTCACTGAGAGGTCAGGCTCATTCCTGCTAGTTGGGCAAAAAAAAATCCTTCTACATCAATGTCATCATCCATCTCTTAACGATGCATCTTTATGTGCATCCTGTACTCGTTAGAGCTGTTTTAGCATGAGCCTTGCAGTAGTGGGTGATCAGACGAAGTCAGGCTAGCCACACTGGAGACGCATTCTGCGAGGGCTATTCTCTGTCACCAAGGTGAGATGATTTATGATTTATTTTCCAATAACTCCCAGCCTGCATGGTGCTTTGGGCCCTCCTGTCAACAATCACCAGGTATACCCTCCCTACCACATCCGCAGAGGAAGCTTTTACAGTCGTTCTGGTGAAAACAAACTGGGAATGGTTTGCCCAGTTATTTCCACTCCCTGCTTGTGCTAATGTGTCTTTCCTAATTAGAACAAGAAAGGGGGATACTGGTGAGATGAAAAAGCCATGAATGACAGCACTCCGGAGGTATTGGATTTGGCTGGAAACTAAACTGCCAGGATCCCCACACCTGGGCATGTAGGCAGATGGCGAGGGTTGAGGGTTACATAACATCAACCCACGCCATATGTCTCTCAACCTCACAGAATCTTTAGGAAGCCCACAATTTAGCTGTAAACGCAGTTCATGTGAGACCAGAGGGCAAACGTGTTCTGCTCCTTAATCCTGGACCAGGTGTTCAGTGCTCTCCCGCTTGGTGTTTTTGTTCTGGGCGACGCTGTGAGCAGACACCTGAAATCCAAATGATGGTATGAACACAATGATCACTGTTTCCACTTGGTGACTCGTCTCCTCTTCCCTTAATCATTTTTGTGATTGTGGAATTAGGTAGAGATACACATGCTTTTCAAAAGTAAACTCATAGTGCGATCTTACAGGTATGGAGCGGGAAAAGACTGATATCTTGACAAAAAGTGTTTTGATACCCTATGTGGTAAAGGTCAAGCATTGATCATAAAAGGACCTCCAAAAAATACAAGTAAGCAAAAAAACAATGACAAAAAGTTCAAATTGTTGCTCCAGTGACCAATGAAAATTCAGTAGAGAACACCAGACACGCTGCATGAGTAAAGGCTGATTACAACCAGATGTTCAGGAACAAAACCTGTTGCAGTGATCAACAAAACTCAAAGTAAGAGGGGAACAAATAGAGAAATCAAATCAAAAAAGGATGTTTTCCATACAGGAAAGAAAGTAAACTTTATGATGAAGATACACAAAAAGACAACTCCCAAGGTTTTTTTTTAGTTTCTTGTTTACCTTGCCCTTTGCTTTTCCAGTCAAGAAGACAATTAAAAAGGGTACTCGATATTACAAAATCATGAGAAAGCAACATCATATTTTGTTTTCTTACTTAGAGTTTATTTTCCTCACATTTTTCATACTTATCTGCCCTTTCAAAGTTCTCAGCGAGCTTTGCAAGCTTAAGCTGGGGACACGCTGCACAATTCTTTATCCAATTTTACCCCCAAATGCCAGTCAGGGAAAGTCTACATCAGTGTGCAGTAGTTAAGAGACAGTCGTCAGGGAAAGTCGGTCCAAACATCTATTAGTGTGAGTAAGGACAAAGACTGGAGTCTGAAAGTGTGTGAGGGAAACTGACCCAATCCGACCCCATTTGCAGTCAAACTTGCATGTTTGATTTTTTTTTTGTGGCTGCCAATCATCAACTGACCTGCTAGCGCTTTTTTTTTTTTTTCTGAAAGCAAATGAAAAATGGAGGATCGGAAATGACACCAGATCTGAGACAACTTTTTATTGGAAGCTTTATTTGCAACTATGTAGAACATTGTAAACATAAACACAAAACAGTTGTGGGCATGCTACAAACATTCAGCTAGTTACAACTTGTTGAATGTCGTAACTACAATTAACAAAGGAGAAATACTATTTAAGACTATGGATAATGAAAGTACTCAAGACTAAACATTTAACATATTGACCATAAAGGTAATGCAAAATTTGGAATATCTTTCCAATTAGAGTACCATCCAAATCATACTGAGAATACTTACCATTTCATTTTATGGGGAAGTGTAGCAGAGCATGTCTCAATTCTGAAAATTTCTTCATTTTTGCCTCTTTCTTTTTTTTTTTTTAAAGGATTTACTGGCTGCAGCGGGCCCCACCTGACAGAGAATTGACAGGAACATGGGCAATGAGAGAAGGCAAAGGCCACCAGGCTGGGAATCGAACCTGCGACAGCTTCGTCGAGGATCAACTCTTCCACACGTGGGTCGCATTCAACCCGTGCAAAACCACAGCACCACCATTTTCACCACTTTTTGGTATGTTTCTTCCTTCAAGCTGTCACACACACAATGCAGCTCAGAAATGTCCACAATGTGCGTCATCAATTCATGTCTTGTTCGTCGTCACCTGGATCGAGGAAGCACAGGATTCCACTAGAACAAGCCTGATCTAAAGAGTCATGGCCTCACAACTCCAGGAGACAGAAGGGTTTCACAGTTTTGCTAAAAGAAGAAGCCTTTATGCTTTTGCTGTCCATGAAATCTCTGCACCATTTTGGTATCATGAGGAGGAATTACCCTTTCAGTCAGTCAGTTTTTTTTTTTTTTTTTTTGGTTTTGCTTTGTTTTTTTTGTGGGTTGCCCTTTCGTAGGCTCTGATCTGGCGCTGTATTTGTTTACACATAAAATGCAATTTTATGGGAGTTTATAAGAGTTATAGTTCTGGTAATAAAAGTCCTGTTTGAACTGTCACTGTTGTTTACAGAACAATAAAAGCTTAAAGGGGTCTATTTGAGAGGAGGAAGTGAGGAGAGACCTCAAACAATCTGCTGGCTTCTGCTCTGCTTACCTTATTCTGAACAAATTATCCATGGTAGATTTGCTCATTGTGATACAACTGCTTAAAATGCAGGGCTTAAGCAAACAAACAAACACAAAGGCAAGCGTGCTGCAACTCACACACAGACACTTTCGCAACGAGACGCGAGACATTTTGGGATAGTTGCACTGCAGCGACGAAGCATCCAGAGAAGATTAGGGAGCTAAATGGGAAACAACAGGCTCTGCAGCGGTGCAGAAGGATATGATTCCTGCTTGTGTTAATCACAGTGGAACAGTCCTGTCGTCTTTACCAAACAATGCCATGCTGATGCTAATGGCACTGCCAGCCATGACTAAGAGTGCGCTCCGAATGATTGATAGCCAGAATTATATCAAGGTGACTTTCAGTCAGTTCCATCAGGTTGTTTGGTTTGATCGATAATAACCAATGCATCTTAACATAGACATGGCTGCCACACAAACTCATTCATCAGGTTCAAGTCATTATCTCCCTCTTTAATTTTAGTGCAGCACAGAGGAATATTTCATCCCCATCTGTCAAATACATTAGATTTACAGCCACAAGGTGCTTTTGCCATAAATTTTGTTTTTGGAGTTGTGTTGTTTGGACATTATGGCATTATTCGGAGGTGTGATTCAGTGATGTCTGCAGAGTTCCCTGTCTGCAGCACTGAAGTTAGTCCGATCCACTCTTTAAGGGATATTTCACAATTTCTAAGTGACATTCTGTCTGAAAGTCATAAAAGTACGTGCTGTAGATTACGCTCGCCCTTCTTGTTTATAATACAGATTAGACGGTCCAGAAAACTAAAGCTAATGACAGGACCAAATACCAAATCAGACTTCTGCTATCTCATCCCTCCTAGGTTCAGGACATTTTCTGTGAGTTATGCAACGTTGAATTTATTGTTTTGCCATCTACGCATTGCCAAATAGTTTTTGAAGAAGACTTTCATATTTTTCGTTATGTGTTAAATATGTTAATTTCTTTGGAAATTTATTATGAATGATTGCCTTTTAATGTGCATTCATAGTTTGGTCGACTACCACTTCAATTTGATTTTGGACATTTTTTTCTGCCCCCATTCCCTCAAGCTGAATCTGGAATGGTCCGTTTCATATTTGCCACAGATTCACTTCAGTTTTATTCACTTCAATCTTTCAGATTCCAAGTCCAGTAAACGCATTCCAAACTTATTCTAGATAGCAATGTAGTCAAGTCCAGTTTATTATTTATATTGGTTAAAACATTATGTAAGCAATGTGTTGACTTTACTGCAATCAGTCATACTGAGCATGCACATAACAGCAGGAAGGAAAACTCTCCGTTAAACAGGAAGGAACTTCCAGCAGAACCTGACCCCATGTGAGCAGCTGTCTGCCATAGCTGACTGGTGGCTTAAGACAGAACACACACGCGCACACAAACTGAACAAAATTCAAAAGTACTTCTCTAAAGTAAAAGTTAATGGTATAAACAGCTCTTTTAGTCAGCTCATCTAGAAGAAAAATTATATATCTGAGCTTTGAGCTAGTTTTTATTGCCTATGGAAAGAATGGAATGTATTAAACTGAAACAAAACGCAACCAGACAACCGTCATGGAAGGTAACAGGAAACTGACAACAGAGGAATCCGATGAAGAGGTAGTGAAACATAAAGGCTTTTAACAGCTGGCCTGATGATTAAGTGACGTGAGAAACAGATGAGACCAATTAAGACAATGCCAAGCAACTGAGTGAGAAACTAAACCAAGGAGCTGGAAAAAAAGTAACTAATTAACCTCAAAAGAACACAGTGGGATCTAAAACAAATTTAAAAAAAACAACTACACCAAAAGTAAACAACAGATGATCAAATTACGAAACCAATGTAATAACTAGAAGACAAAGACCAATAGATCACCATAATAAAGAGTTACATAGATACATAGGTAAAAATATGATTTGCCCAAATTAGGACAAATTAAAGTATATTGAAGGTCGGACGTCCCAGAGGCCAATCTCTCCTTTGCTCCTGTAATTTGCTTTGTGCTGTTGTTGTTTCACACAGGAAGGACATAGACGATGCAACACCACCTTACTTCATTGTCTGTATAATCATCAGCATTAAGCTGATAATTAACAAACTAAATGTGGTGATGGATGAGGAGTTCATCAACTAGTAATTTATAGAATCCCCTGTGGTGTTCATTTGAGATTAGAATTGTTTTAAGATGGTTGAAGTACATTTTAATCTTAGCATATGTTGAAATGAGTATTACAACCTCCTCAACTAACTAATGTGGATATGCATTAAATGACGACGCCAAGAGAGATATTTATAGGGATGAGAAAATAACTGCTTATAACTTTTAGCACAAACCTCACCAAAAAAAGTAAATAAATAAAAAATCATGAACCATCTCTTTAAAGCGCATGTCAAGCAGGTCAGGCCAGCTGCAGGACGAGAGCAGCATCTCTGTCCACTTGGCCCGCTGCCCCTTCCTGCCCACACAGCTACACCATGACCACAGGCTACAACAGCAACAGACAAAGAAGGACCTCATGTGCTACATCACAAATGAGAGATCAAACATCAATGTTCACCGTGGGCACTGAAAGCACACTGTTAATCACAGCGAGTTTAATGCGTTTCAGTCGAGAGATCACCCAGAGAGTACTCCAGTTAAACTGTGTGTTTTCTGAGGAGAGCAAATGTCTCCACATAATAGCCATGCCACAGAGGAATTTAGGCAAATTGTGTTTGTTAGCTTTCATTTCTTTTAGATGTGCCTGTGCCATGTTTGTTGAGCTCGTAAAGCATAACGTGTGATTGTTAAGAAGGGTTTTTATAAGAAATTTAAAGAAAATCTATCTCAGTACAGAAAATACAATAGCACGTCATTTTTTTTTTTTGAGATTATTTCGAACAACTTCTGGATCACATCTCCCAGGTTCAAAACATGACGTTTTGCCAAGAGTCTTTGAAAAGAGAGTTCAAATACCAAATTTGAAAAGACAGGGCAAATCCCAGAACGTGGCAACAAATCGGCCCAATGGCAGTGACTCACCTTTCTGAGAGGCTTATGCAAACCCAGGGGGAAGGTGATGGATTTTTTCCCTTACCTACAGTGAGTGGAGCAGATGCTGGAGAAAGATTTTGGACGTCACGAGAAGTAAAATATGATTGCACGTGTGTCTGCGTGCAGAGGTGTGTGTATAGGTGTGTATGCACGTGCGTGTGTGTGTTCATGAGACATTGCTTCATGGAGTTTCAATAACTTCTGAGATACTCGCAGGGTCAAAAAGAATGAGAAAAAGGAATAAAACATTATAGAGTCTTCGAAAATATTATTAGTTATAAGTTCAATTTTTTCATTTTGGTTTGCTTTTTAAGATGCAGATGCATTATATTTCAAGTTGTCAAAAACGTGTATTAAATATATAAATTTTGACAACTAATTACACTTTCCAGACGGAAAGCTTTAAGTACTTTTTAATATTAGTTTTCCTAACAGTGGCAGTTTTTAATATGGGAATTATCGGTAGTTGTTAAGAAGGTGAAAGAAGACAATTTTGGCATGCGTTCCATATAAAAATTCAAAGTAATCGGTATGCTATTTCCACCCTCAACAGGCTTTAATTTGATCTTCACAAACTGAGACTTTCTGAGGATTTTTGTATCACAAAAGCAGACACACAAGTGTGAAAATGATAGCAAGTGTGGGAGGCAGCAGCTGTGGCTGCCAACGGTGGCCTTGATACTATTCAAAGAACAATTTTGTTTTTACATTGGCTAAACATTCTCAAACATTTAAACTCATTTTAAACACATTTGAAGCACGTGCAGGTGATTCTTTTTCTAAAGGAATCGTGTTAAATAATTGGAAAGATTCCTTGTATGAAAGCCGCCAGCGTATCATTAAAATGTTGCCTTTGTTGAATAATTTAAAAAATCCTTTGCACACATTCTTTGTGCAAGTTACTTAACTTTTCTACTCATGCCCAGAAGATTTTTCAGCCATATTAATGTGGGCATTGTTTATTTTTGAAAAGGTCATTAGTGTTGCAATGAAGAGCGGGTTGTGTGGAATGATTTGATTGAGGTGGTGGAGAGAGCTCTGGCAACGTGAGTTATGGACGTCCAACAGAGAGGAGCCTCTTCATTAGTGAAGTGATTAAAATTGATGGGAACCTATGGAGCTCCAGCTCCCCTGAGCTCCCTGGAGCATAGCTCTCATTCTGCACTCATTTATTTGGGACTTTGTGTTGATCAATAAAAGGTGCCTGCTGCTCACTATGGGGTCTAGTTGGGGTGGGGGGGGAACCCACTTAGGAAAAAGAGAAGAGGCTTGTTTTTTATGTTGAAGATGAACATTACTGTCAACATCTCCAGCTTTCGAAAACCTTGGGGAAAACAGCAGCTTTGACTGTTTCCTCTATGTAATTTTCTTTATAGGTTGTCTATTTTAGTCACTTTGATTTTTAGACTGTTGTTTAGCAGCCCACGGAGTTTCAAAAATGGAGTTTCAATCTTGGTAACACTTCAACTTAAAGAGAAAAGGGTTTCAAAAAAGATCGGAAAAAGGTTACCTATCCAAAAACTCTGTTTAATACAGAAGAAACATTCATAGTAAGTATGACACACAGTGAGTGCACTGCCTTGAAAATATACTCATTTTTTTGGAATGCAAACATAAACTTTAATGTAGATTTAAATGGTAAATTATGTAAAAAAAAAATTGCATCACAAAATAGTACATAATTATAAATTGATTTGTGGATCAATTTATAATTTACTATAAATTGGTTTGTGATTTTATAAGTATTCTTTTCACAGAATGTACACCAGACCAAGGCTAAGGTTGGCATGGAGAGCAATAACTGGAAAAGTGGTCCAGATGTTCATAGTAACTCTGGAGGAGCTGCAGGAATTCACAGCCCACATGTTAAGTATTACTGGTGCACTCCAGAAGTTTGTTCTCCTTTGGAAGCATTGCAATAAGAAAGCAACTGTCAAAAGTAAAGAAGGTGTTGTCAGATAAGATCAAAACTGATCTATTGGATCTACATTCAACATTTTATTTATGTGAAAACTCAAAGAGTGCAAATCACCCTGAATAACATCATCCCCAAACAGAATCTTGCTGTGGGAATGTTTTTCCTCGAAGGGACAGGGAAACTGCGATGGAAAGATGGATGGAGCTAAAAACAGAGTCATCATGTAGGAAAACCTGTAGGAGGCTGGAAAACACTTTAGGTTCAAGCATCTACACAGTTAGATTGAAGCGTCAGAATTTTAAGGTTTTGAAAAAAACTCATTTAACGAGGAGTGATGACATTTTTTATTTAAATAAATGTATTACATCAACTCAGCAACTTTTAAGATAATAACAAATCTACCCCACCCAAAAAAAGGAAAAATTAGTGCAACCCAATTAAAGTTTACACTGCCTTTGTGGAATGAGCACTACACATGAAAAAATATATATTGTTAGTGAAAGGAACAGGCATTAATTTCTGTGTATTGGACCAGAGCCAAATAATGGGCAGAGACGCTGAACACAGTCCAGACTCTCTTTGTCTCCGTCCAGCTCTGCTCATTAGAGTGGTGCTGTGCAGCTCATGGCCCGCCGCTCCCCGCTGCTCTGCAGGGCCTTGCCTAAACAAACAAAAATGATGTGCATCACATGTCTGATGATTGCAGGAAAAGGGTTTCAGAATTGTTTGGAAAAACAACACAATACACTCAATTTATGTATCCGCAATAATATTAAATATGGCACATAACTTACTATTGGAATCTCTTGGCAGCAGCATCAGTGTGTTGCATGTTTAGAGCTGGAAGTGCAGCCTGATGCATTTTGACTTATTCTGGGTTAATTGTCAGCATTCGTTGCTACCTTTTCAATATCAGAAACTGAGAAAACACATTGTTCATCCTTTGTACTTATTTGGCTTTGGCCTCCAAAAGTGCTGTTAGGAACACAGAAGTTAATTTTGACCAGGGTTTGTCCTCTAACTCGCACATAAAGCAACTTTCTGGGACCTCCTTACTTCACCTGTGCAATGTCACCAAAATAGGAACATCCTGTCTCAGGGCAATTCAGAAAACTAGTCCATGCATTTATTAGTTCCTGGCTGCTCTACCACAATTCCCACTTATTTCGAACAAGTCTCCAGCCCAACCATAATAAAAAAGAATTAGCAGGACGAATCATATTTGTACTTTGGACCTGTTTCGTAACAGACATTTTAAATTGAAAGAGAAAAGCACACACAGATTAATTATTGATAGATGAATTGCTCTTACAAGGAGTTTCATTTTTTTGAGGAAGTTCCACAGATAACCAGTTTGCACAAATGTAGGAGAGTAAATGCAGCTCTCCTGCTGACTGTTAAAATAAACACATCACCCTGAAAGTGACCAAAGTGTCACTTAAAAGGCTAGTACGGTGACTATGTTTGTTGTTAAAGGTGATGTTTGTCTTTTTAAGATGAGATTGACTCACAGTTTGTTACAGATGTTTGGTGTAGGTTTTTGTGGGACTACTTTTTTCCCCTATTAATATGTTGAATTAATAAGGAAACTCAGATTTGATGTAAGTTTTTCCCACCCACCGAATATAGGAAGATGCTGAACATATATTTATCTCAACATCAGTGTTGTCAAAGTTGAAAACTTTGGGGTTAAAAAGAGGTTCAGACAGCAAATCATGTATAATTATAAGTTTCCCCAAACCTCATGATTTTAAAATGACACCAAATTCATTCCGACTAAAACTACATCTGCAGACGTGAGCTCTGCGCTTCCTCTGTTTGGACATTTCACCCTTCCTTGCCCCTCGTATCCAGAAAGACACAAGCTTTGAGGAAAGTCTTTTTGTGCTAAAGCCTTTGAATATCTATTCTTTATGATCTCTTCTCCCACTGCTGAGGTTCAGAGTGTGCACGAACAGAGGAAGGGGAAGGGTGGAATCATAACACAGATGATGAGATGACACCGAACACACTTTGGAGAGCATTTTTGATTCTTTACACATTTTCCTAAACTCAGACAAATATATCCAGAAGCTATCACTGTATTCCATATGCTGGTTCGATGGGTAATGGTTGTTATGACAGGGAGCAGTGTCAATCAGACATGATAGCTTGGAGAAGTAAAATAAACATGAAACAAGTTGAATAAAAAGGGAGTTATATAAAGCTCTCCTTGATGTTCAGCATCGTACCTCTTTACCCCTAGTGTGTCTGTTCTATAATGGCACAAAGTAGGGATGGGTTGTCGCTGTCTGTTTTATCTCCCTGCCTTTTGTTAGTGTGCTGAGAGAAAGGCAAAGAGAGAGGGAGAGCAAGGAATGAGGAGGAAGAGGAGGTTGCTGGGGATTGGACCTGGTCCCTGCACACCCAATTAAAGGAATCTTCTGCTCAAAGACACAGGCTGCCAACATGTGTTCTGACATTTGTCTTCCTGAGTGTTGTGATTTACACTACCATGGAGCTAAAGGCTAAATTTGCAACCGCCCAGCATCAGAGACCTCACAGTAATGTCGGACCGGCAAGCACTGTCGGGGAGGATCAGTGGCCAGCGAGCCGCAGTGTGTGCTTTCATCACAATTTGCTGCAAATTTCGGTTGTGAGTTGTGGTGTTTTGCGACGGATGAGTTGGAAAATAATGATTTGCCCAATATGTTGTTACAAGCATTTTGTCTTCAAAATATGACCAAAGATTGCATCAGATAGTACAGGTGTCTCTTGTGATTTGCTCAAAAGATGTGGGTTGTGCCACGTCGGGCCTTCTCACATTACTTTATCCAGGGACCTTGTTGTTGAGTTTTGTTTGAATTTATACTCAATAATAACTTCCTTTAGACCACCACATGCTATTCTAAACATGAAGATTCATCTAAATTGTACATTTAGAACAAGCCAGTGTACAAGTTTGGGATTAATATATCTGATAGAAGAAACTACCAATTGCAGGTTTAAGTAAAAAGCAGAATTTGGTGGAATTAGTCATGTAGCGATAAATATTGTTATTGTGTTAAAATTGTGTTAAAATTAACGTGTGAAAGTCTGTGTAAATACTTTCATTAGATAAATGTATTTTTTGCAACCAAAAAGAGAAACACTAGATTTTCACATTGCATCACATTTTTTGCACATAATAAATTAATTATTTTTAAACTGTCACTTATTATTTGTTATAAACTTGTTGAAAGTATTGCTGTCCCTTATCTCCACACGCTATGTTTGCTTCTTAAAATTGTTCTGGCAACTGAGTTACTTGATTTGGATGAGGTCTGTTGTGTCATCAGGTCAAAGCCGTTCATTAAAGTGGTGGAATATCTCACTTTTTCTCTTTTGTGGCACAAATCTGCAAGGCAACCAAGTCCTCCATGCTATTAGCCTGATTTATTACAAGGCCAGGAAGGGTTATCGTACAATAAGAATGGTCAAAATTGAGTAACGGGTAAACTTACTTGCCTGGCTTTACTCTTCTGTGTTCATGATACTCTTAAGTATTCCACCATGCATATTGTTTTGTGTCCAATGAACCTCGGAAGCATAACCTATCCAATGGAGATCTTCATTCCCAAGACACCCATTTGATCTATTCCTGTGGGAGCTGTTTATGCCACACTGGATCCTCTAATAAGTCTGGAAATTCATGAAGCTATTATGTTACTATCTAATTACACAGGTAACCTTGACGTTCCAACCATTGCAACTGCCTGGGTACTCTATCTTAGAAAAAGAAAAGACAAGGAAACATATATATTTAGTACATCTTACACATAGGGAAAAATGAAAAAAAATAAAATAAGCACAGATCCTTAGGCTTACAAAAGAAATGACAAAAGGATCTTCTTATGGTAGACACAGGCTGCCACTGAGCCCGTGCAGACGAGTGATCTTGCAAGGTGAGCGGACGCCAGACGAGGAGGCTGCCTGGCGGTCAGCTGGGAAGCTGTGGGCCTCAGGGAAAAGCTCTTAACTTCTGTCAGGCACAAATAACCGCGCCATTTTTCACCTCCTGACTTTTAACTGAGAAAATCACTCCAGTCCCCTGTTGTATGAACTCCATGTACATGCCATGAGTCAATTCTTGCTCAGTCAGAAAGCCTCTCGCTTTAGCATGCCAATCTTTATTTCTTCTTTATTGTGAGACAATTCATTCTCCGCTGACTATTTTGGAGTTCTTGCTGTCATAGTTTATGTTCAACCACAGACTGCGTTAGTGCGTAATCTCGCAACTGACGAGGCATGAAGCAATGCGACGTGACAGCTATAGCTTCCTTTTCGTCATGCCTTAGTGGACAAGAAGCAGACAGTGAAACAATTTCTGGAAAACAAATATCTATTTCATTCAAAAAACTCAATTTTTTTGCTAAAATAATGCAGCCGTATAATACTGATTGGTGCTATAAGTAAAATTTGGGACTAATTCTTCAGTCCATATATGTTTTTATAGAAACTGGATCAAAAGGGTCAACAAACCAATGCTGTGTGCAGACTTTGTATTTAATGCCACCTTTTTGGAAAAGCAGAATATAATGTATTGCATTACGTAATCAATACATTATATTCTCCTTTCACTTTTCCAAAAAGGTAGCAATAAAGGACAAGCTGTGTGAACATATTTGTGCATTTATTTATTTAACCATTTTTGTTTTTAGATGTTTACATTTGTATTTCTGTATTCTTTCTAAACAACAGACCTTTTCATACTCTTATATATTTTATTTCTTATTATTTTACACAAGGGAATCTTTATGTAGCTCTCTCTCTCTTGTATACAATTTAGGATTTGTCTTTTGTATTTTATTTTTCATTCTATTCCATTCAGATTTTTTTTTCTATTTTATTCTATTATCTACATGTTAGTTATCTGAAGCTGAATGTGGACACAGTTAAATATTGTGGTCAAATTCGCTGCTAGGTGGTGCTAGTGGTGCTGTCTCTGAGGAAGACGGCACTGTGAGTGAGGCGACTGCAGACTCCTGTCCTACAATAAGCTTTTCTGCTGTTAAATATTTCACTGTCTTTTTTTTTTTTTGTATGATGTTTGTATACCGCGTGCAGTATTCCTTTTTCCAATTTTTTCTGAAACAACGGCAAAGGCTGTTGATTAGCCTCTCCTCTCCTTGCAGTGAAGAGACACGACTCCTAAAGCGAGAGCACAAAAGAGCGGCAGCCCCACTGCTCCTGTATGTTGCCATACATCACATCGTTTAACACTTTGAACCATCAGAAACATGTCACTCACTCACTCTCTTGATACATTCATCTGTCAAGCTGAAATCATAAATACAATCATTCCCCCAATGTTGGCGCTTTATTCTGTCAACCATTTCAAAATGTGGCTAAGCCTCTTCATTTTCGACACATGAATAAGTGAAAAGCCATTAATATGTCTGTTTCATTACACTCTGCCACTCTGCACTGCTCATAAGCATGCAAAGAACTGTGTGCTTGCTGGTTTTGGGTTTTGAAATCCAATTTGTAAAGCAACACTTTCTTTAAAAAAAAGTGACTTTCTGTGTGTGTGTGTTGTTCTATAAAAATCATTGAATTCAAAAATTTAAAATATTATAGTTAGAATTTTTTTTTTCTTTGATTAAATACGAATCATCATCATGTGCTTATTTAGAGATCTGGTGTGTGTGGTTTTTTTTTTTCTCTGTCTCTACAGGTAACACTGTCAAATCACAGCCAACCTTTTATCTGCTCTACCATGACAGCCATGACAAGATTAGAAGTGAAACTCTTCAGTCTCCTTGGCGGTTTTCTGATAAACTTTTTTTTTTTATTTGAAGGGTGTCCTGTCTTGTGTCTCTGGTGTCTTCCTCTAGTGAGCTCCTGATTTGAAATATAGCCTTACATAATGAGGGAGAAAAATAGAGCAGTGTTACACCTCTGAGCCAGTGTCAGCCTAATCAATCATCTGATCACGGCGGGCATGCTTACTCTACGCACTTCGCATCCGACACAACCCGCCCCGTCGTCTTCCCAGCAATGTGACAGCAGCATAATTCATTTTAACTCAAAAATTAAAGTGGCACTATCAGACTTGTCCTTGCACCTTTTTGCATGGAATCAAACAGTAGTGTTAGTGAGCCTTTATCTGTGTGTGCTGCATGATGTCTAAACTTATTCTTGTGTAAAAAAAAAATCTACAACCTTGAACTGATTCACGTTTTGTCACATTTCAACGACAAACTTAAATGGAATTTACAGTTAGGGGGAAATAAAATAATGAATTGTTTTCAGTTTTTTTTTTTCAAATGAAAATCTAAAGTGTGTATTAAGTATGGTGTGCGTATGTAGCTAGTAACTTTAAAACTTTTTAAAATCCCCTTTCAGTGTCATGAAGGTTGCACATTATAGAGAGTGTCTCTACCAGCTTTTAGTCTGTGGGCAAATTTTTCACAGACAAAAAATATTTACCCACTCTTCTTTTAGTTTTCCCACAAATATATCATTTCACATGTATGCCAGAGCATGAAGTTTTAGTCTCATCTGATCACTGTCTGGCACATTTTTTCATGTTTTTTTCAATAATTCGGGTACCAAAGACGTTTCACGTTTCACATTTTTTTCACGTTTCACATTTTTTTTAGATGACTTTGACCCACGTTTGACTTTTCCAGCCTTGTTGCTGAGCATGCAACAGGCGATACGTTTGAATCTGGGGTCCATGCTGTCATACTGCAGTGAGTCAGGAGGTCAGGGAGATCTGGAGGAACCGAAGCTGAGCAGAAGGAATGAAAGTTGGCCTCTTCACTTGGCAGTAAGATATTCATTCTGGCTTTCTTTCAAAAAGCCAGCCTTCAGCACAGCACAGCTCCAAAAGTTACATCATGATTATCTTGATGACTTACATGCAGGAGGGCTGTAATGGAAACATGAAAATTGATTCCTTTTGACATTTCATATTTTTTATTATTTAATGTGCTGTACTTTCTGCAACGATTCAGTGGATTTGTTCTCTTGAGATGAACAGATTAGATGAAAGTTTGATCATTGACAATAGTCGCAACAAACCGAGCAAACTCGCTAAATATGCAAGAAAAACAAGACATTTTTGATATATTGCATTTGTTCTAAATTTAAAATGTAACAAGTAATTTATACTGTCCTATGTTTAAAGAAAAGTATTTTAGAAAATGTGACATTAGGAGCCATGTATCTGACAAAAATATCAGCAAAAGTTCAGTAACAACTTAGCAAAAAGAGCATTGTTTATTTTTATTCTTCCAACATAATCACAAGGGTTAGTAGCAAATGTTGATTGGTCATCAACAAATGAGAGAGCCTATACATTTACTATAGTTTTTGTGTGAGTTTGTTCTGATGTAGTGCATGCTATCACAGTGTCAAGCTGGAAAGAAATCAGTTAAATCGTGTAGAAAGGAACTGTATGGAGGGATTTCATACAATTCAATCAATTTATTCTGACAGTGAGATATATGAAAATATTGAGCACAACAGCTAAACCTTTAAAAAAAATCTTACATAGAGGCCTTACATAGAGTAACTTTGAAAAAAAACTCCCCACATATATCTCAGATTTTGTGGAGGCCTCATTTAGAGTGTTACATTTTTAAATTAATGAACTAGAGAGTGACTAAAAACATATGGCTTGTTTGGAACTATTACCAGCAGCTTTCTTTAACATAAACTTGATAGCCTAAATCTGAGTAGTTGCACCTGGACAGACCCCAAGACTGCTATGATAATGCGCTTTGCACAGAGAAGACCAAATGTTGGACTTAATTTCTAACAGCACTGTTAAACAACTAAAGACACAGTGATGGGGTTTGATGATTAGGCTATCAGTCACAGGACTCTGACACTTTCCAGACACTGATACCGAATTATCTTTATCGCAAGTTATTTTGGATGAAAGTAGGAGGCTGTCTATCTGACAGCATTATCCCCTTTTTGGATCATTCAATATAGTATGCCCAAGCAAACAATCAAATCTACAACAAAGACATAGATCCAAGTTCCTAGATGACCCCAAACTCACTGGAGGCTCCTGTAGAGCCATGGGAAATTAACGATAACACACCTCAATAAGCTTAAGCAACATCTGATAATAAAATGGCCAACATTCCAAGGGATGAATGTGACAAGATCTTCATAAGGAGGATTACTACTGGTTTTCTATTGTTACTTTACTCTTGAGTGTGTAACTTACACATCCGTCCACTCCTTCTGAACATTTGCTGAAGTTTTGAAAAGGGTGATCAGAGGGGAGTCACTCCTTCTGTTGGTGTGACAAACCAAAACCAAATGCCATATTTCAGAGGTTTTATTATGCTGTTGACATGTTTATAGAGGTTGGAGGTGAACATTCAAATTTGGGGCACAGAGAAAGACAGAGCCTGTTTCTATTGCTAATACACCTGTCACTTTCATTTTCCATCTGCTTGATCATTCATATTTAATCTGACAATAACGGTTTTTCACAGTACTTTGAATCATCACTGTTGTCCTTAGTTAAAATGCTAGATGAATGCAGCCGATGTATCAGGGTAAACATCACCATATGCATATCCTCCCAATATGTGTGTTTCATTCATAATGCCACTAAAGATATTTTAGGGTTTATCTTTAATTCAAACTCTGAATGATTTTACTGAGTAGTAGCAGTAATGGCCTACAATTACTGCAACGGACTGACGACCTGTCTCGGAGTTACCCTGTCTTTCAACAGATGGCGAAAGACAGGGTACAATTGTCAAATGACAATTTTTGAAGGGTAGGAACATTTTGACCAAATCCTTGTATCCACTTTGATTAGGCATACTAGTTCTTAAATATGATCAAATTCTAACTCTAAATACAAAACGTCTTACTGAAGTAGTTGTTGCCTTCTCTTCTGCCTTTAAATAATAATTAAAATAAAAAAAAAACACACATCCACTGAGACATTATGATTAGAAGAACAGTTCTTGGTGTGTGGACCTACTGCTATCATTTCCAACAAATCCTACAAAAGCATTTTAGATAAAAATTTGAATGAAGATGTTGGTTCAATCAGCTGCCAAGTTCATTCATAGTGAGCTGTGTCCAGCAGAGGACAGTAGGACTGATATGTTTAAGGGTTGTACAGTCAGCGAATATATAAACTTAGCAAGACTTAAAAACCATCGTAAGACTTGTGGCGTGGAAAGTTTTACGAATTTAAATTTGTTTCCAACTTTGAGTATTTAGGGAGTGCTACTGTCAAAATAGTTAGCAAGTCGACGCCTTTTAAATGTGAGGCAGTCATTGCCAATGAGCAAGACATTTAGCTGTGTGAAGGGAAAAGGTTTACATACCATCCTGTTTAAATAGATTTTAAGCAAAATTGTATGTAGCTTTAACTGGATGAGTAAATGCTAAAGGCAAACTCGCTCTAAAGAGGACTCTCTTAATCTCAGACCGGTGCTTGAAAATAAACAGTGCATCTTGGCTAAGAATGTCAGGGTTACACTGCACCTTAATAAAATACATTTATAAATCCTGCATTCAGCTTTAACAAGTTACAGCACTGCTTTTATTTGCAAAATTATTAGAAATTTAAGGTTGGCATATCGATTTTAAAGTTTATTAGGTTACTATTTCAGTAACATTTTATCAGAATTGAGGTTTTTCTAGTTTCTTTAAATTTTTTTTCATTATTATTAAAGTACGATCCATATAAGCAGCATTTTCATAACTGTATAAAATGTAACTACTTTTACAAGGTAAGAATGGGCTATTTTTTTAAAGGTAATGGTGTATTTTTCTACTTGTTAGAACTTGTACTCAGAAATGTTAATATTTACCAAAAATGAGTGTGAATTTTAAACAGTTTTTTGATTAAATCATCACTAGTTGTTTTATGTGTTCATCAGAAGGATATTTGGTTTACTCCCAACAAAACCAGAAATCCAAAGGTATACATTGAAAATAAGTTTTTTATGAACATTCAAATAGGTTGGAGGTTAACTTTTTTTTGTATGAAAATTCAGAGACAATTAATTTGTGATGAGCAAATAACTGTTTGAAAGACGACTACAGATTATTTTTTTATTTTTCTTTCTTTCTGTTTTTTTTTTTTTTTTTAACCATAAACCGAGTGAGAAGTGAACTTCTTCGCTTCAACACGCCATTAAAGCAGCTGCTTAAAATGCGTCTTGAAGGGGGATAAAGCTTTTGGCTTGGTCACTTTTATGACTTGTGTGAGCTCTCTGCTTGAAGGGCAGGACCATGTCAAAGTCCACGTGCCTTGCTTTGAAGAGGCGTGGTTCCGCTGATCACATGCAGAAAGCATGGTGCTTGCAGGTTTTTTTTTCTTTTCTTTTCTTTTCTTTTCTTTCCTTTTTTTTTTTTTGCGCAACAAGCGGTGCATGAATTCCGCTTCCTAGAGTGACGTTTGATGGCAGCCACAGACAGCATTGTATCTTAAAACGCATTCTCTCCAAAGCGCTGTCAGCTCCCTCTTTTATCAGGCAAGAGCGGAGACCCGCATGTTATTCTGTGAGTAAGGGGGAAGAGTTCTTTCATCAGCTCCTGCAGACTACTCATATATGCAGTCCGCTCCTCCCACAGGGGGGATGTTGGAGATTAGGATGATGGTGATTTTTGATGAAAATAATGAACTGACTACTGACTAGTCCCGTTTGAATTCTTGGGCATTAGGATGGGCAGTTTCATGTCTGAGAGACAGAAGCCTGCAGACTGCTGTAGCGAGGCTCAGCCTGCAAAGGCATTGCCCACTAAAGGAATTTCCAGTGAATATTTCATGCACCTCTGCAGCTTTTGGCTAATTTTTCCAGATAAGATGTTCCTAGCTGCAAAAAAAAAAAAAAAAAAAAAAAAAACTTTGACAAGAAATACAAAGATGGAACTAATAAATGATTTACAGTGTAGTTTTTTGCAAAACACTACACTGATGTTGCAGCTTGACATGCAGGGTAATGTTTAAAGTGAATGTTTTTAATCTTGCAATAATTATGTAATTAGGTTTTGTGGTAGTTTGGAGCAACTTTGAAGTTTTAAACGTAAGAGAACTGTAGTGCAAGCAAAAGAAAAAAGTATAATCTCTTGTTTGATTTAATATCTAAATGCATGCATTCTTTGGTGAAGGCTGCGTTGCATTAAACTACCCCAGTTCTCATGTAAAACTGCACAGGGTCGATCAGCTTGGATTACTTTCAGGCCTACCATTTATTCTTCTGCTATTGACAACCTCTCCCTCTTAAGCTTGCATGACTGGAGCTTCTCACTAGCGCTGCTAGTGGACAATCAAACCTACACACCCACCACCAGACAGACTCGCATTTCTCATTTCTTACTTCTAGTCTAAATTAGATAGCAGGACGTAGTGTCGGAGCTCACAAGATCGCAGAGTATTAGTTTGAAGCATTAGCATTAGTTTGACAGTGAAGCCGAGAAAAGGAGAGAGGAAAAAAAATCAACATGGAGTCCCCTCCAGATCCAGCGAGCGACCCGGGCAACAGCGCCTCGGAGCCGGCTACCCCGGTCAGGGAAACCCCGGTAAACCTGGAGACGCTCCGGAAAGCGGACCATCCAGCCCCGGTTCGAAAGCAGACCTGCTCAAGCACCAACAGAGGTAAGCGAGCAGCAATTTGACAGTTTCGGGCGGGTGAGGAAGACGGACCGATCGAGGCAGATTTTAATCCAACTTCAAAATAAATCAAATCGCACAACCTCCTAAATAACGGCACCCTGATTTAATTTCCCCCGTAGCTTCATTTTATTTTATTATTTATATATATATATTTACAAGCGGGGGTATTTGACCGGTTTGATTGTAATTAGCGCTTTGGTTGGTGTGTATGTATGTGTGCGCTGCTCCACTGACAGCCAAAATCGTGGGGTGGTGGTGGTGGGGGGTGTGATACGGTCACAGATGTCACATTTACTCCGACTGCAAGATTAATCAATTATCCAGGAACTCAGACCCCACTAAGAGGAGCTGCTCCCCCTGCCCAAACAGGCCAACCTGCCCGCTCCGGCGCTATTTTGTCGAAAGTGTCGAAAGTGAACTTTGGGGAAACTGTGGGGTTAGTTTATCGATCAGTCCGGGTCTGTTTGGTCGTAGGGACGTGTCCTCCGCCAGTGCCTCGCGCAACGTCGTCTCGCCGGGTTTCCACTGATTTAGGCTGTTCCAATGTGCATTAAAAAAGGCGCCCCGGCAGCTGGATTATAAATACTGTTGCAAACCGAAAGGTGCTTCGCATACATTTTTACGATTATTAATATTAATATTCTTGTTGTTATCATTTGTAACCTGATACGATTTAACGATGAGGCGGAACGAGCCCTCATATGCCAAGCTCGTGAAAAGTCTGGTTCTCCTTACATGATTTATCCATCACGTCCCGTCCATGTTGTACAGTACAAGACAGTATGTTTAACCACACCCCCTCTCCACTGTCTCCAGTATACAGACTAACCGGGCTCCTCGGCCAAGTTCAAAGAAATACGGATTTCTCTGCTCATTCCCAACAAGCGAGAGTTCACGTTGCGCTAACGCGAGCGCGGTGTAGGTGGGACAATCATTTCATTGAACGTCGGGGGTTTTGGACGCGCGTACTCTCCTCCTGTGCTGCGCGCGAGGGGTATATTTAGAATGTGATATGGTGAATGTGGAATGTAAGCTGGTTATGTAACAGGTTTAGCCATAAACAGAGGCGCGCAACCGCGAGAGCAGGAATCATCATCATCATGATCGTGGATCTTGTTCACTCTTAAAGAATAGTAGTGTTCGCCCACTCCTCAGCTCCTGTCACCGCGGTTGCTTAATTTAAACATAAAAAAATGGGGGGGGGGGGGGGGGGGGGTCTCCACTTTTAGCGCGTATTAATACACCTCGTGAAGGCGAAACTGTGGAACTCTGTGGGCTGGCGCGCGCTGCCTGAGCGCTTATGTAATAGAGAGGCCAAGACAGGTAGTTTGGAAGCTTCCTGGATTGATTTCTTCTTTCACAAGTTTGACTTTGAGACACTCCTAACCTGCTGACCCATATTCACCCCACCCTTTTATGCACAGGATTAAAGTGCGTCTAGGAAAGAAAAGACAGGAAAAAAAATAACGCCTTTGGTGTGTTATGTAATGCTGAATGGGGGTGGGGGGAAAGTGAGACAGTCTCTGCACTATGGAAATATTTTTCTCACCTCACTAAAAGTTTGTTTCTCCCTTTTTTTTTTTTTTTACAAAGACCAAGAGTGTATGTTAGCTACTGTGAGAAGGAGATTGCTTCAAATAAGTGTTAGAAAAACTTTTTGAAAACTTCAAAAAGTCAAATGTGTCTGCTGAAATTTCCTAATTATTCTGATGTCTCATGTATAAAGCCTTGCTGTTCTATCTGCAGTACTCGTTTATTTTTGATGAAGTCAAGTCAGTTTTTCTTTTCTTTTTTTTTGTCGCTACCAATTTTGGCAAAAAATTCTTACCTTTTCTCTTTAAATGGGCTCATCTAACTCTTGAGATCATTTTGCCCAGTCGGTTTACCGTTTCTGCTGAAAAGGGGAAAAAAAGAGGAATGAGTTGCGACAAAGGTACGCAACATTATTGATACATTTTAGAATTTATTCTCACGATGTGGCATGCAAACCATTTATCTCGCTCTGAACCAACCAGCTGTGGACTGTTGTATGGCAACAGCTGCTTTATGGTTAGGAAGCTCAGCTTGCGAGTGAGTTTGACTTTGAATGTAGTTGAAGCAGAATATGAGCCTTTTATATGAAGGTGGCATGTACACCTTATCCCTGGTAACCACAGCTAATATGTGTTGTTTACTGGTATTAAGATATTTGTCAGCTAGTTTGACTTTTGCTTTAACATTGTGACTAAAAGCAGAATAAACCTTTTAAATCTGTTGTGTCTAAAGCTATTAAATATATTGTATCTACTTATTATATGCAGGACTTTTCCCTCACGAAAAACAACTAAAAGGCAAATTGTACAAGCAACAACTACCTTACGTTTAAAACGCTCAGTTTGCAACCAAGTTTGACTTTAGTATTAGGACTGCTAAATTAGGTAAAGCAAAACACAAACTTTGAAAATGAATTTAATATTCATTTTAAAAGGCATATACCTCTGGCCCTGACCGTCACAGCTAAGATGTGTTGTTCATTGGCAAACCTCCGTATTAAGAAACTCACGTAGCATGATAGTGCTAGTGCTTGGCGCTAAACCTGCTGAAGCTACAAGAAGCTTACATTCTTAAAATTCTCAACCACAAGTTCTACTGTTTTTCCTAGCTTTTAGTAAGTTGATACATTTATTGCCAAGACAATAAATACAAACATATGAGCCTGTTCTCTGCAGGTCACCACATGACAAATATAAAAATAGTAGCTGACTAAACCAACATCAACATCAGGTTTAGATGGGACTTGTTTCTGAAATAAGGTAGCCAGGGCTTTTTATTTACCTATGATTAATTGTTACAATGTTCTAATCGTAGGGAATTATTGCAGTTTTTTGGAAAAAAGAGGTTTCAAATGTAGGACTGCCGGGAAATATGCAGGACTTGTAAAATATTTTTTGGGACTACAGTTCTAGACTGAATGTCCAAGCCTTTTCAGGCACACCACCTTAGACTTTCATGAATACATTTTTAAGATGATTGTAAATACTCTGTGTAAAGATGTGAAACCACCTGTTTGCTCATTTCACAACTGATATACAGCCAGAAATTAGGCTGTAGCTCTGGTGTCTAGATGCTCATTTAGTGGGAGTTTGTGTTAAACACAGTGATTTGCAGTTGTATACCTAATAAGAAAGTAAATAAGTTAATTTTCAAGGAATTAAAATATGTAGATAGTTTGGCATTATTTTTTTTGGCAGCAGTTTGTTTTTGTTTGGCCTAGTGATATATTTATAGATTTAGTAAACAAAAAATGCACGAGGTACCTGCTGTCTTCTGATTATGCCATTTGCTACTATTTTAAATCCTGTCAAATGTTTTTGCCTGCCTGAAAAAAAAAAGGAAAGCTGTTTTGGGAATTGGATTCATAGTATGAAAATAACACCTGATGCTGCAGTATAAAAATATTATTTCTCCTTTTTAATGATTGCTTTACCAGACTTTACCCTGCAGTCTTATTTTGGGGATGCAAAGTTAGAGCTCTCAGCTGGCGTAACTTAATTAATTTTTTATTTAGTTGTTGTGGGATACGATTTGGATAAGCAACAAGGACTTTGAAGGGCTTTTATAGTTCTTTTGCGCAACATCTTAGTAGGGCATTGGCATAGAGACTGCATGCCACTGAGGTGGACAGTAGTGTTTCTTTGGCTGTGGCATTCTCAAATTCTGGAAATTAGGACTCTCTTGCTTCTGGATGGAAGTTGCACGTACAGCTCGGATAGATCCGGGATTTAAAGTTTCATCGTGTTGCTACGTTAGATCAAGTTTCCGTCCTGCTGTGTTTTCAACTCTAAAAGCCAAATCAAATAGTAACTTTGTCAGCTTCCTTTTGTTCGTACTAGTCAGATGCTTAAATGTTAACCGTCATCCTTTGTCTTCTCTGACACACAGTGCTGCTTCATAAATGGTTACAGCTGCTCCTCATTTAAACTTTGACGTAACGTCTCCTTGCTGTTTATGGGTTTCAAAAGTTAAATAACATTTTTAATGTTTGGTATTTATCTGTGTCTCGTGTGATTGAAACTTTAGTAGATCAGTAGCAATACTTTTTTTGCTATAAAGACATACACACATGTTGTATTAAATAGAAATGTACAATCCCGTTGGTTCCTCTTGTCTTAAGAGAATGTAATATCCAGTATCTTGTTAAATTTTCATTTAGCAGTTTTTAACTTTGTAAATTAAGAACTTGCATCTTATCAAGCATGAATAAATAGGCTGAAATGTGGTTGTGAAATGTATTTCTTTAATGCTCAAAAATCCTTTCATATAATAATTTTTGGTGATTTATTAGGCCACCTTTTGTGTGTGATGTTTCTAAGCAAACTATTCACATGCCTGAAGTTTTGTGTAGCGATCAATGCAACATGTTTAAAAGTTGTGTTCCTCAAATTTTATGTTTAATCAGAAAAAAACAAAAAACAAAACATAAGCACCAATGTATGTAACCTGCTCCTCACATATAAAATCCACCAGTTAAGATATTTTCCTTAATGTTAGATTTATGTAATCTTATTATGGATTTATGGATATTGACTTGCTTCATTAGTTATGTATTAATATTCATTACATTTAAACACCGGAAATAAACTTTGATAAACTTAAGCAAAATAATTTTACAAAAATATTTATTACCTAAGGAATATATAAAAATGCAATGCTTTCTAAAGAACATTTTTATTTTATTTTTTTCGTTTTAGATTGTTTCTGAGAAATTTTAATCTGTTGTTCATGTTTTTCATTGAGATCACACTTCCATGCACACATCCCAGTTACATAAGAATAGTGCAGTTTTTTTTTTTTTTTTTTTTTTACATGCATGCACATTTATAGAAACAGTGGCAAAAGCCTGTTATGGTCACCTAATTACATTTGGGGTTTTACAAAACTTCTTGTGGCACCTTACGCTCTGCTTTCAGAGCAGATATGTTTGGATGGCCAGACCTGGGAATGATCACAGTTGTTTTGAATTTTCTCTGCTTGTGGATAATTCTTAATGCAGAGGAATTGCTAGTTTTGTATCAGTGATTTTCTCTAAATGACTGTAAGGTTTTAAATTGTGAATATTTGTATTGATTGACTCATAATTTCAGAAAATAGTGAAACACATGTATTTCAAATGGATTTAATGGCACTACTTTCTTTGTCTCTTAATAAAGAAAAATAACTCAAAATGCACAATACATCAGAAATCCTCTCATAATTTAAAACACTGGGGAAATTAATATGAAATGTATATTATTTATATTTGCTACTTGGTTAAAATATGTTTTTAGTGTAACATATTTTAGTTATTGATAAAGGTGTAGTGCCTGAGAAATAAAATAATAAAATGAGTCTAGTAAAACAAATCTATGATGAGCCAGAAATACCTTTTAGAACATTCAACTTTGCCTGAAAATAAACTTTTGACCTCAAGCATTCAGGCTGGGAAAGTCAGAGACGAGTAAGTTTTTTTTTTCAGTTGGGTTAGTCAGGCAACTTTTATTTTGGTTTAACATTAGAGGGTTGGCCCCTGGAGGAACAGGCGAGAGTTTAACACTTTTTTTTTCAAATCTATTATTGAGAGTGGAGCATTTGATCTTTCTCTCGTGTGAGGAGATTGAAATCTATTCAATGAGTTAGGATGTGGGAGTTGTTAAAGTGTTTGGTACAAGGGCAGCCGCATGAAAAGACTTCATGAAATGAACAAAATGCTTTACAAAATTTAACTGGTTGCCCTTGACTCATAAAAATACTAAAACACTTAGAGTATGTTATGGTTTTTACACTTTACATTAACATGTTGTTGCTTACCAACTGTAAGAAACAACTGTTTGAGTTCTGTATTTTACTCTGAGGGATTCTATAAACTTTTAGACCAATTTTATCAAAAACATGTGACTGTTTCCTTTAATATGTAATTTGTTAAAATTTCCAGTATCTATATCTTGTGCAATGTGATGCAGAAAACTTAATTTACTAACGTTTAAATGACATCCGTGTGCTTTTAATCAGGCCATGTGGGACTTTTTGCTGCTATATTACAAAGCCATTTGTTGCCCGTTTCACTATAAACTACCTTGCAGAAGTCTATTCACAATTTGATTCTTTTCACTTCAGTTGATTTTTGTTAGGATTTGTGATATACAAATCAACACAAAGAAATTATTTAACTTTTAAATACAGTAGTTCTCCTGAACTATTTAAAAGTTCAGGAGACTTTGTAAAATGTAGCCAATTTACAAAGTCCTCAAAAGTTGTTCACTAATGTTAGGGAACGTAATTAAACAAAAGTGTTATGAATAGGGCTGGGACTTTAACACATTAATTCTAATTAATTAATTACATAGTGTTAACATTTTTAATACAAACATTTTTGCATGCATTTTTCGTTTTTTATATACAAAAGTACCAAACCAGAACCTTTGTGTTGCATTTCTGGTACACTCATAAATTTGACAAACAAGCGACGTCCGCAAGCATCAGTGAGGGATGACAAAACCACTTTTCTTGGACGAACGGTAAAGACTTGAGACTTGACACTAATGATCTTCTTCGTTAAACCACACCTTTAATTAAATGGTAAAGATCAAGGAACAATCACGTTGTAATGGCTCAGCCACTCTACACCTCCGTTTTGCAAGCCTTGAAAATTGTTCTAATGCTCTTAAGACAAAATCTGGCTGAATATAAGCTACTTTGAAAAGAGGGACACCTCTAACCTCTGAATGTGTGAAGCTAGTCAACAGTAGGCTGTGAGTACAAAGGCATACAGCATTTTTCCAAGTTTGATTTGTAGCAAATTTTGAAAACCATCATTTAGGTTCCTTCCATTTTGCACACCACTTCCTGCCACACTCTTGGATACAAAAAGTTTTTATGGATACTTTTGCAACATATTATATACACGAAAACCAGTCTGATAGAATTATACCCTTACTCAAACTTAAAACGAGGAGACCATTTGTTTGGATTTATTTTAGGTGAAGCTTGAACAAACTAGAGTGGAACCTCTAGCAGGCAGTGCTAATTAAACAAACTAAAGAAACTTAACTGACATCAGTGACGAAAGTTTTATTCCACTGGGACGGTTTATTTTGGAGTTTGAATCACCAGTGACTTAACTGGGGCTGGCGAGGAAATTTCAGCTTGTGACAGACACCAGATTTGATTAGAAATCTCCAGTGGTGATTGAAGGCTTAGATCTGTGGCCCATTTACAGAAGTTTGAATCTTAGATAGGAAAAAATTTGAATAGTTTTGACCGGAACTACTCCAGATGCATTATTGGAGAGCGTTAAAGGAGTCTAAATTTAATGTGGTACACTGTGACCTAAGTACTGGTTGGCTTCACGCAGCTCTGTGGCTCTCTGATATGAAATGGATTCCTCAGAAGAGGACGAAAGGGAAAGAAGTGGCGAGAGCAGTATAAGGGATTGCTCTGAGGGTTTCTTATGTCATATCAAGTGCCAGGCCTTTCACGTTTCCTCTATTGTGGGTGGTGGAAAGCCCCTTGAGAGGGGAGGTAAGCCCCCTCACATGGAAAATCCTACTGGACAGGAAGTTTGACCCAACTGTATCTTTCAAACTATCTTTCTTTTGGCTTTAAACGACGGAAAACTAAATGCATGTTCATGCCGCTTGACACCATTTGTCAAAATTCATTATCTTAAACCCAGACAGTGTTTGAACCCTTAGAAAAACCATACACAATGGTTTTCTTTGCAAAAAGTATTTATACCTCATCAACATTTCCATATTTTTCTTATTCTACAACCAAAATCATCAATGTGGTTTATTTGCATTTTTTGCAATAATCCATCACGCGTTTCTCCTTAATTTGACATAAAAGTACAAAAGGCTACACAATTAAAAAAAAAAAAGTTCTATACAACAAAATCAGGATAATTGGCCGGTGGGTGTTTGTATTCAGTCCCCTTCAGAAAAGGAGTCAAGAGGTGCGTAGTAACTCTGGAAAAATGGCACTAGTAAGTTTTCTTAATATGTTTTTGTTTATAATTTGTGCATTTATATTTTTTTGAAAGTGCCTCATTTTTCTTTCAATATTTAAATTTTAGCAGTAAAGTAGCACACTTTAAGTTAAAGGTAATAAATGAAAGTGTCAGATAAAGACAATTTATGATTTTTGAAAGACTGCAGTTAAGTGTCATTTAATTTAGCAAAAATTTAAATATTAAGTATATATAACATTTATCACAGGTTGCCTAGTTCATTGTTGCTAAGATTGTAATGGGAAAAAAATATTCAGTAACATCAGTCAATTGAACTGTCTAGATTTTTTTTAATTTTATTTCCTTTATTTAACCAGGTAAACCCCATTGAGATCCAGATCTCATTTTCAAGGGGGACCTGGGCATTTATATTATTATATATATATATATATATATATATATATATATAATATATAATTTTTGATAAGATTTAATTCATATATATATATATATATATATATATATATATATATATATATATATATATATAATATAAATGCCCAGGTCCCCCTTGAAAATGAGATCATATATATATATATATATATATATATATATATTTTATATATGAATTAAATCTTATCAAAAATTTCTCAAGAATGAAATTCAAAGTGGTTTCTATAAATGGCTTTTGTGATTGCAATGTCCAAAACATTTTAGTTGCAGGTTTGAACAGCATGTAGTTCAAATATACTTAAGCTTTTTCTTTGCATTTTACTCAGAGCTATTGTAGCAAGGTGTCACTTTGTTTCAAAGTCGATTTATTCTTGTTTTTCTTTTGCAAGGACGAATAAGCTGGTCAGAGCTGATGCAAAGACGGATGAAAGTTAAACAAATAAATAAATAAAAACTTGCAATGAACTGAGGTGGTCATTTAGCTTCAAGAAAAAAAATACTAGACCAAACGTCCTTACAAAATTACAGATTCCTTCCACTTTAGGTAGCTATGTACCACTTTGTGACGGTGTATCACAACAATTTTCAAAATAATACACTGATGTTTCAGGTTGTAATGACACAAAATGTGAAAATGGTGCAAATACATTTTTAAGACAAAGTATATCCAACTTGTAGCTCTTTATGCAGCCTGCAAGAAACTGACATTGGTTGAAGACTACAGAAAAAAATCAGCATTTTTAGGTTTTTCCACTGCTTGTGTGTGTGTCTTATTTAAAACTCTGACAGCCAACACTGTAAAATCCAAAGTATATTATTCAAGCAGCTCAACCAAAGAGCCTCTTAACTATTATTTATTTTTGCTTTCTGTGGCTCTTTCTAAATGGCTCTCTGCCTTTCTTTAAAGGAATGGATGAATATCACATCAGATTGAAAGAAAAGATTGAAAGAAAAATGGTTATGTCTGTTTCGTAAGATCTGGAACAAAGCAGAACAAGCCATATTCTTTTTCTCTATTTTAAATATTAAAATAATTGACTGATGTCTGCATTCATGTCTTTTCAGAGTTTATTAAAAATAGGATATTATTGAAAACTATGAGTGCTAACATTATTTGTGCTGTATTTTTCATCTGAACTTTTCCATTTTATTATTTATATTATATATATATATATATATATATATATATATATATATATATGTGTGTGTGTGTGTATATATGTAAACCTTTTTACATTTTAGAAATTTCAAGAGGTTTTCCTAGATTTGGTAGAACTAGTTATTAATCGTATTAATCTCACTAAGTTTATCCACCAATTTTTTTTATTTTTTGGATGCAGAGGAGAAAACATACAAGTTGAAAAAGAGTATCATTTCTGATGGCTTGATTATTTATATTGGAATAACAAGCGCAACTTAATCTCATAAATAAAAAAGAGGGAGATACAGATCCGTCCCCTCCAGGTACTGCCGGCACTTAATCGAATTAGCTCCACTCGCAGGCTTGTCGGGCTCTTCAAACACCCCTGGTGACTTCTGAGTGCAGATTACAATCAGCTACTATTTTCAGCCTTTGATTAAAATCTGGTGAAGTTGGACAGAATTTATTTGAGCGGAGAACTAACTAATTATTAACTTTGCAGCCCATCTTTCTCATTTTTTGAATTTTATATGACCAGTTAGAAGGGCCAAAAGTCTAGAGTACCGCCCCTCCCCCCCAAATATGAATTCTTAATATTTTAAATTTCATGTAAAAAAAATGTCTGTTTTAGATTAACTTAACAGTTGAATGTTAAGGGATCTAGCCGGTCGTTCAGATTACCTCAAAGCAACTCTTACTTGATAAGATAATAGAAGATTATTGCAATTGTTCATAGCTCACACAGCATGTCACAGAAACATTGTTAGGCACTTGTCAGTGACAATTCTGCTCCTTTGTTGCTTTTACTAAAAGCAGCTTTTGAATATGAATAAGTCACTAATGAATATTTGCTTCTTGTGTGTAAGACCTGATTACTTTAGGCGGCATAGCAAGAGAATGAGTGTGGTACGATGGGGCTCAATCAGTGCCGCGCCGCTGCACTGCTTTCTGACAGTGATTGAAAGACGGAGTCGCTCTTTGCCATGTGTGAGTCTGCTATCCATAGTCACTGACAAATATCTGCTGTCTGATCAATCAATATTTGCAGCTTTATTCAGTGATTTAGTGCGTAAGAGGCAATAATTAATGCCGGGCTGGGTTGTTAAAAGCCTATTTTTATGTGACAGACCAAAATAGACAGGATACAGAAATAGGAAGATTAAATCTTGTGGTTGACATTTCTTATAGACCGCACTATGTACAGATTACAAACTTTGGATTTTTGATGGACTTTGTTGGCTCCTAGTCGGTTTGATTTCCATATCGGAAGCTTTATTTCTTTGTGGATTATTGCTTATGTGCCGAAAACGACCACGTTTTCAGAAAAAAGTATAGGTTTATTAAAGTAAAAAAAAAATCAAAGGAAACATTTTTTTGTGATTTTTCTTTGATGCTTTTGTAAATATATTTTGACTTACTATTAATTTCTCCCATCTCCTTAACATTTTCCTCTCTTATATGACAAAAAATATCTGCAATTTTAATCCAATGTTTTTCAGGGTTAAACAATTGTGGTTTGTGATGGTAATTAATTTCTGCTTGCTCCACTTGCCATGTTTGGGCTCTGCTTGCTGGCTCAGGCCCAAAGTGTCTTCTAAAGGACCCTCTTTATCTCTGCTAGGGATGGGTAGAAATGTGCACTCATGTAATTGAACCAAATTCAAATTATTATTAATTATGCACCAATCACACTGTCATACAATCCAGGTAAAATCCTCGAAACTTTCTATTTTTTTTTTTTTTTTTTTTTTACTTTTTAAAAAAATTCTTTTGAATTTTGGGTAAGGTTTTAGATTAATTGTACAACTTTTTTTTAAACCTTGTGCCACCTAGTGGAGCTGATATGATTAATTAGCTTCTCAAATTGGAACACAAATCTTTAAATTATTATTTCCAACTTCACCACATTGCATTTGCAAGTTGGAAAACCTGTTGCATTTGCTCGTTATTTTTGCTCAGGTGACCAGAGTAGCTACTGTTGATTGTCCAAACAAACAACTGTCTAGGTTTTATAATATTTCTTTTTTTTTAAAAAAAAACAACAGAGACATGGCAACATAGATGTTTCAGAATATGTTTTATACCCGCCTCACTCTGACCAGCTGCAATCTTGTCTCCTGAGTGAAAATCTCCAAGTGTAAATCTTTCTGTTTCTTCAAACTCTGGTCATTGAGTGTAGTATGTAGTGCAGGCTAGAACCCGATGCAGAGAGCAACTCCACACTTCCAAAAATCAAAACTATTCTCTTAAATACTTGATCATCTTTGGCCTAAAACGCAGAAAACATTTGCCACAGCTTGAAACTAAGGCTGCAGGCAAATTCTCAGAGAACTTTAAGATGTGCTGTATAGCTTGGGGCTAGACCTCTCTTTGCCTTCAAAACTTGTTTGAAATCATCAGCTCCACTTTTCACCTCGCAGGTAACCAGTGGAAAGACCTACATTACATGTTCAGCTATACTGTTTTGTCTGCCTAAATCTGTTGAAAGCATTGCTGTTGAATGTTGAATGATTCTTGAAAGTGCAAGAGACTGGTGATTGATGTTCAAAATAATACGGACAAGACATGAAGAGAAATGTTATTTTGCCACGTAACAAAATAAATGAACTCATTTGAGTCCTAGTAGGTCACTTAGCATTTTAAAATAATATTTACTTTTATGTTCCATTAAGAGAAAAATAAAGCATTGACTTTACTGATGTGTTTTAGCATCAGTCATAAGAACATCGTTTGTGGAGAGCAAATCGTAATGGGTTTTAAGACATTTGAATTTATTGATATGATTTGAGACATTGTAAGTAATGTTTTGTATTATTACAGTAAAAGGTTAATTCACCAGTTTTGATAAGACATGGCTATTAGTTCATATCAAATAAATTATTGGCTGCTGTGATAGACTCAGTTTAGTTTGTGCATTTTATTTCCAATGATATTTGGTCTTTGTGATCTCATTAAATTTTTTTTTGCCAGATTGGCATTTAGTAGCTGAGAGATGGAACTAGTTGGGTAGCATTACAAAAGCAGTCAGCTTGATTCCCCACATTAGGACAACATCCAGTAGCTAAACATCATCACAGTAGCATGTGATGTTGGTTTGATTCCAGACAAAGAACAGTGTACAGGAGAGATTGATGGTGGTGTCCAGAGTCAGGCAGATAACACCTGATTTGTGCCTGGAGGAGGCCGGTCCAGCACACTTGTCTCCTTGCCAACTCAAATGATGTAAAGGATTTGTTGAGGAGCTGAACCATTCCTTTGCTCAGTGCAAATTCAGGGCCACATTCGGAGACGATCCCAGGAAGACTGAGCCAACGTGGCCCAGAGCGCTCGGCAGCACATGATCCATGCATCAGCCTCACCTGGGAAAAACTCACACAGGCATGTGGGTCATTTGTTTAGCACAGGTGCATCATGTCTCCGTGTCTCCCACACAGACATGCGCATGCACGCACACGCACACACACACGCATACACACGTGCACATGCACACATTTGGGCACACTTGAATGCATGCTCAGAAACATGAACATGGCTAAAGGCAAACACATGCGTTGATAAAAGGTTGTCCGCTCGCTTGGAAAAAAGTCCTACGCCCCTTGTTAAGATTTGTTGTTTGTGATGCTTTTAAAGTCTGTCTGCCGAGGTCAATAAAAATTTTCCTAGGCATAGAACAATATTTCAGAAGAAGTGTAAAAATTCGGCTTAGTATTCATCTCTCTTTATTCTGATACCTGTAGCAAAAGTCCAACAATTATTGAACAAACAGCCCAATGAACCCATGAAACACAGCAGGGAGAGAATTTTAAGAAGTCTAAGGCGGGATTAGTTTTAGCAACAGTATTCTAAGCTTCCAACATCTCAAAATGCATGGTTGATTCCATCCAATCTGACTTAATCTGAGCTATTTTGTGAAGGAAAATATTACCAGTACAAGTAAAACCTCTACATATATTCACATATGTAGTGATTACACCCAGGATGCTAAGGTGCTTTATATTATTGTGCTCTGAATTATTTCAGACTGGTCACCAATTCTTTAAAGATGTTTGGACTTTTGAAACCTATGAAAAAAAAATCTTAAAACAACAACTACATCTATTGTCAATATTGTATCACTATAACATTTCCGAGTCCAGGAGGATCTCAATCAGGGAAGTGTCCATTCAAGTGCTACCGCTGATTCATACAGTGTCTCTATTCAACCCCGATATGTATTTCCTTCCTAATGAATATTTTCTTTTCTCAGGATTTTTAACCAATTCGTCCAATTTAACCAATTAACCAATTTGTCTACAACTATAAACGCCAGATTATGTTGTATTTTTCCAAATATGTGAAATTATACTGAGGGAAAAAAAGGAAAAAGTTTAAATAAATTTTGGAGTAGATTTTGGATATATATTTTTTACTTTCTTGCACTTCTGCTATTAAAAAAAATCCTAGCTGTTGGGGCTTTTCTAAAATTCAATGGTTACATCACTCTTGTTATAATTTTCCACCTATTAGTCACATCTCAATTTCTCATTACCTCCTTCTAACAAAGTCCACAATTACACCCTCAAAATGATGGTGTGGAAAAAAGAAAAAAAAATGTTATTAAAAAAATCTTCTCCCTTTGTTAATTCAGCTGAATGAGTCGTCCAGCTCAGGTTATCGGTGTGTGAAGCAGATGGCGAAAAGATAGTGTATAATACTGTAGATCTCGGTATTAACTGTAGCACATGCTGGGAATGTCAGTGGATGGCACACAGTAGAGTAAGAGAGAAGGAATGACCTTCTGTCCAATCATTTACCCTTTTGTGCCCCCCCACACTGTTCTGAAATTACTTTGTTTTAGCCAATTAAAAGGGCTGGCTCAGGATCAAGCAGCCTGCCATTTTTTGCTCACCTATGCCCATGTGACATTATCACTCTGTCACAAGGAGAGATAGCGTAAGTGGGGAAACTCCAGCATGGCACCATGCCACCTAATACCCACTGTGTTCACTCAGATTAATGCAGGGATTCTTGTCTCCAACTTGCAAGAAATCAGTCGGTGTACCTTTGGTCTTCCCAGTACACATAGATCATCCCTGTATATTTACAGTGTGACGAAACAAATATAGCAAAGCGATTTGTCCCAACTCACTCCAGGTATGAATGACAATCTATTTCTAAGCATTCATGTGTTTTTGCTTGCACTCGTATTTGCCTTGCTGCTGATCAGGATAGCATATGCTGAGAAAGGGTTTTCCTTCCAAATCCTTACATGGCTCAATAATACAAAGACAGCAGACTCAACAATGCCATGGCAGTAAATGAATGAAGGACTGAAGCGTGTGGTGTTTAACAGCCATACGAGCACAGATTATGTGCTTGAAGGGGCTGAATTGACTGCCAGCAGTGACAGTTGGGCTGGGAGTTGGACAAGCCTGGGACGTGCAGCTCAATTCCTTTCGGATACACCACTGGGTCTAGGGGCTCCTCTTTGCAGCCTTGTGCCTCCGTCCCGCCGCTGAAGCATTGTGGCCTACCGTTTGCGCACCCCTCCTCTGGAGGAATCGGCGGGTCCCTGCACCCTCTTGATGAGCCCCCATTAAAGGCTGTCTTTGAAAGCCGACGGGCGCTTTTGAGGAGGAGTGTCTTTTACTTCCCTCCAGCTTGCCTTGGCTTGGCATTCATCAGGCTGTGCCTGGCTTTGCTATCCTGCCCACATGATGAAGCGCCATGGGGCTGAAACGTCTGTCATTTGTTTTATTTTCAAAAAATAAACTTGATGATTTACCAAAAAGAAGGCTTTTGATGATTATCTGGAGGCATATGGAGAATGTGTTGCAATAGTGGCATTTTAAGGGCTTTTTGAGGCAACAAATAACAATAGGGTCAAGGATTTCCTTAGGTTCCCCTTAGGTCAAGATTACTGCTTCTCCAGTTTTAAGTAAAATGGAAAAATCTGAAATGTGACAAATAATGAAAAGTGGTTGCATAGACAGATTGAAGGTCACATTGCAAGTACTGAAACGTGCATTTGTAGATGTTTTGAATGGGTTTTCTGCAGATATGGTTTTGATGAGGAAATAAGATAAAGCTCAAAAAAGTTGATTTTTCATAATACTGCTCCCTCGCAGAGCTGGTAAGAAAATATAACAGCAACACTAATGTAGACTTTTTTTTACTGTCAGCCATGAAAATTCAGATCAACAACAACAAAAAAAATCTATATGCAATTTGTGAGATATTTTTACCTCTGAACTTAAACTTTGTTTCTTGTGATGATCTAATGCCACATGTGCTAACATAGTGCACCATTACAACTAATATTAATAAAGTTTGCTTTTTAACCTCAGATATTTTTGTTGGGAAGTATTAACTTGCAGTGTAGAATAATGTTTGGCTTTGGTCTTGTTTTCACTTTTTTTGCTAAACATTCATTATAAGTTTGAATTAACTTTGATTACTATGTATAAAATTTTGTTGCTGTTGCTGCTCCTTGGGGCGCTTTTGATGTTACCATTCCATGTACTAGGATTGTTGTGAATTGGCCCTGTCTAAATAAACTGAATTGAATTAAACTAAATTGAATCAGTGGTGTGGAATTCGGTCAGGAATGGAAAATGGTACTTTTGCTGGGGTATTCCCATTTTGTTTAATGTTTTCATATTCAAGTATTAACTGACTATGTTGAAATGTAATTTCAATGCCTTTCAGAATGACCTGAAGGAGGTCAGATAATTATTGACCACTCTTTTAGCAAGTAGCCTCAAACTGTCAGTTTCAAAGACACCAAGTGAGGGAAAGTTGTGTTCAGTTGTCATGAATCAGCTTGAGATTAAATAATGATTGTAATGGATTTTTGTAGTAACATTTGAGCCACAGTTGGTTTCGCATCATTGGAGAACTTTTTTTCTTTTTTTTTGGTCTAGTTTCAATTTATTGTTAATGATTTAAGCAACAACAATGAGGGGGAAAAATGCAGCCAAAGGCACATTGAAGTGAAGAATTGGTTGGTGCATTTATATCATCTACAATGTCAGCACAGTAGGATCTGATGCTTCATTTATAAAGCTAATGGATGCACAAAGCTGTCATTTATCTAGTTATTTATCTCTCTGTTACCCTTGACCATTGCCCTATCTTTTCACCCCAGAGGGAGCTGTTGTTCCTGTTGCCCTCCTCTGCTGTGGTGAACTACTCTCTAGCTCCTGGAGACTCCATTAGGAAGTTAGTGTTGTCCTTGGAACGCTTCTCTCTACAACTTCTCTTGCATTCATTCACCCTAAAACTCTCCAAGTCTGTTTCACATGCACTTCTTCCCCCTCCTTCATTTGTAACTAGGGCGGAGGTCAGAATGGCAAATTTGATATAAGAGCTGACATGCTTCCACGGAGCACTGTGTCAGTTGCAAACAATAGGTTTGCAATGAGCTGTTATGCCGAATAAAGAATGTTCCATATTCCCAGAGAAATGTCCTCCACTAGACATTCCCAAAAGACATGAGAATATTTGTCTTCATACATTTTTACTAGCCTCAGCCCAGTACACGACATAGGTTGAGGCTAAATTAATTCATGTAACGTTTGAGCAAATAAGTTATTTCACTGGAGGAATTGAGAAATATTAACCTCTTTGCATGTTTGGAAGACTTATCTTCAGGTACTACACAGTCCAGTCACATTAATGTGACCACCACGTACTTTCCACTTCAGAGTTAAATAACCAATCACAGAAGGCAGGTGGCAGCACAGTGCAGTTGAGCGTATATAAAGGGTGTGTGTGGGCTTCGGAAAACATTTCAATCGTTGGCGTAATGCAGAAACGAAGCGATTTATCCGACGTCCAAAAGGGCATGATCATTGGCTTTCGGGCAAGGGTGGAAGCATTTCCGAAACGGCTGAGTTTGTGAACTGTTCGCGTGCCGCCGTGGTAAAAGTGTACCGTGCATGGCAAAATGGGACTGTCCAAAATCAACGACGTGGCAAATGTGGTGCACCACGGGCCATAGATGACAGAGGCGAACGACGGTTGCGGAGATGCGTTCGGGCAGATAGACGGGCTACCGTTGAGCAACTGACCACTAAAATGAACCAAGGGGCTACCACAAGTGTCTCCCAAACCACTATTCAGCGAACATTGCTGCGTCTGGGCCTCCGAAGCGGACGCCTGGTTCGTGCACCTATGCTGACTGGTGTCATCGCGACGAAGGCTAGAATTTGCACGCCAGTACAGCAGCTGGACGTCCACTGAGTGGCGACAGGTAGCGTTTTCAGATGAATCGCGTTTTATGCTCATCGGACAGATGGACGTTGGCGTATAAGGCGTGAAACCTCTGAAAGGAACCACCTGCAACCATTGCAGGAACGGTCCAAGCTGGAGGCGGGAGCATTATGGTCTGGGGAATGTTTTCCTGGCATTCTCTGGGTTCACTGATTATTGTGGAAGGCACGATGGATCAATACAAGTACGCATCTGTCCTTGCGGACCATGTCCACCCCTACATGCGCATTGTTTTTCCTCAGGATGATGGCATCTTCCAGCAGGACAATGCGAGGTGCCATACAGCTGCCAGTGTACGTGCGTGGTTCGAAGAGCACAGGATGAGTTTACCGTCCTCCCTGGCAGCAAACTCACCTGACTTAAACCAATCGAGCATCTGTGGGACCATCTCGATCGAGTTGTTCGCGCCATGGATCCTCAACGCGTAATCTAGCGCAGCTGGCCACGGCATTAGAGTCGGCATGGCTAACATCAGAGAAGACCTTCAGGGACCTAGTGACTCTCTTCCTGCACGTCTCGTAGCAGTTCGCTCTGCGAAAGGTGGTTATTCTGGCTTTGACAGATGGTCACATTAATGTGACTGGACTGTGTAGATTTGGATATTAATTCATAAATGTTTTTTATTCTTTTTTTGATGTTTTATTCTGTTTTGTTTTACGGCTATCGAAGATCACTTGTATTCCAACAGAGCTATTAAAAATATTTGTTTCTGACATGTTTCAAGATTTTCTTTATTTCAGACATATCTGTCTCAGATCATGGAAAAAAAAGTATTTGGAAAAGACGGTTCAAAACTTTGCCATTTTACAGTAATGTCGTGTGAAGTAACAGTGGGTTGTTCAGTAGTTGATTTGTTTTAATATGAGTAAGCAGCTTTCATTGCCTGCCATATAATTTAATAAGTAGAACATATTCATCTAGATCATAAAGAGGTCTTTAAAACTGGTTCCAACTAAACCCACTAGTCTTTTGAGAAAGTGTACTGTAGAGCTCACACTGTCAAACTCTGGTAATCAGGGTATGACAGTTCATAAAGTACAGTTTTTCAAATCTTTGCTCTTTTTATAACCAAAAGTGACCTGAGAAGTAAGCTTTATCACAAATTAGATTTATTGCATAAAATATTTTAATTGGAACACTGCTCCTATTAAGTGAACAAATGGAGGGTTAAGTAATCTCTTAGAATTCACTGTTTAAGAATTAAAACTCAGACACTTGGAATGTGTGAAAACCAGTTATAATGACAATAACCAATGAGTCTCTGCAGGACTCAGGTCTCTGAGTGTCTTCATTTACAGCGATTTAAAGGATCAGGTACGTTACTTGGCTGGTTTAATCAAATTCTTTATCCCATTTGTCTTTGTTTCCATCTGCCTTTTTGTGGGCTCGAGCAGTATGCATGTTTACGCAATGTAAAAGAAATAGTTTTATCTATTGTTTTTATTTCTGGGACTTTATTTGAACATTAATGTGATGTAGTAAGATGTAGATTGATTAATGGCCAATACATTAATTATGCAGTAAAAGCTGATTATTACTAAGAAATGAATGGAGTTTAAAAATGTTTTTCTTTCCCAACTGTGAGTCTGTCAATTTAAAGCAGTACTTAAACATTTATGGGTGTGACTGGTCATTGGATTAAGATGACTCTTAATCGCACACATAGGTGGTAAAATACAGTGTAAAGTTATAACTCAGACATACAAATATGCACATCTGTCTTTTGAAAGGTCTTTGACTACAACTTTCGGAATTGTGCAATTTATTAGAAAGCATGTTTCAACGGAAATACATTTTTTTAAGTCTTTTATTTCTTTAAATTCAAAATTCTTAACTCTTACTAATAATTTCTATTTTCATTAAAGCATTAAAATGACATGAAGTTCCTTTAAAAAGCATTTATTTAACTTTGATATAAAAAGATTTAAAATTCATTGTTGATAACCTTATATTATCCTTAATATAATTTTAATTATTTATAAAATAAATATCCAAATCCACTGAATGCTCATTGTGGAAAAGCCACATTTGCAGCTTAACATAAAATTGTCTTGTTAAAATAAATGTAAAAAGAAAGTGTTACCCATGTCACCTTTTGCAAAATAACTTTAAAAAAGCCGTTTGCAATTTACTTTCAATATATCTGATATTTTTTGTGAGGAAGAAGCCGCTCTGCTGAAATGCTATTTTATAACTTGCAACAAAAGAGCTAGAAATTTAGTGTGGATCTTAAAAATTAATACCATACTGTTTTTTTTCAATCACCATTGATTGCAAACTTAAGGTTGAATAAAAGTAGCCTTATAATTATATTATACCTACATCTTGGTGGTAGATCTTTTTTTTTCATGTTGTGGTTAACAGTACTTATTACACTGTTGTAGATAAGGTAAGAATTAGGGAATGATATTTTATCGTGTGTGGTACTCATTATGCAAAGTGGTTAAGAGGCCTAATTGAAGATCCCTGTAGTAAAATGTAGAGGGAAAGCAGAGCACAGGGTACAAGGAAGAAAGAGAGCAAGCCCGGCAGAGGGGGGCTTCTCGATAGAAGCCAAGGGGGGAAAAAGTTCCCCCATGCTTGTCAGAGTTTGAGCAAGTTCAAAATTGATGGAGCCCACAGGCAGCACTGCTAATTTTAGTTGAAATCACCTAAGTGGTTTGGCTAATTTATCCAGGCTCCTCGGCCTCAGCCCCTGGTTTCTGGCTCTCCCCTGCCTGCCCTCCTCCCTCCCTTCTTCTCAGATATATCCACAGAGCGTGAAGGTACCAGGAGGTGACAGTGAACACAGAAGGGTATTTTGTGCCCAGCTGATATGTTCTGCACTGTGTGTTTTTAACCTGTGTAAAACTCCGGAATATTGTCTGACCCTTAACGACAGCCATCAATTTCGTACTTAATGAAAAAGCGAATGAAGTTTTTGCTTTTTAAGGACATTTATGCTAACTGGGATATCTTGTATCACACAGGGATGTTTAGTAATAGACATTTTGGACTGTTTTTGATAGTTATTTAGATAAATTTTTTTTACTAAATTGGATTTTTATGTTTTCATGAACATGTTGCTACCTAACAAACATTTCTGCAGGCTTCACCATATTGAGAAACAAATTAGAGGAACCTTTTCTTCGAGTCTGGGAGCATCATTCTACAGGTTTGAGGTCATCATTGAATCTTTGTTGAATTTAGTCATTCAGCAAAGATTAAATTGTTAGTTTTTCTCCTTGCAATGTAATTCTGCTTTTTAATTTGTAATGTCGGTAGAATTCCAATGTCAAGTTATTAGCTTTAAATTCAATTTAATTCAAAGCATTTATTTTCATCACACAGGTGCATGAAGAAAGTGGAACCGTTGTCACAACAATAATTATTTTACAAGATAACTCCTCCTGATGCATAAAGGTGACTGAAGCATATTGAATGTTGTAGATAGTTTAAAGCCCTTGAGAGGATTCAGTATTTATATAAATCAGCCAAGAAGTCACTGATGTTTTTACTAATACTGTCTCCAGAGTTTGTTTGGATAAATTAGTGTCAGAAATTACATAACAATCTCAATATGCTCACCCTCTTTTGAAAACTGATAGTTGAGTGTGAAAATATATATTCACTCCTGTTTATTAGTGACTTACGATATTGTGGCTTTTCATACATTTGAGGTGTTTTTTATAGTGTGCAGTTTAAAATAAACAATAATTGGGTGAAATTATTGTGGATCAGCTCTCATCCATACAAGATCAATCTTAAAGATTTTCATACCATCTTGGATGTGTCATGTAAATGGTAAAGTTTTATGGCCTATTAGCCTCAACTTAGAATCTACCAAAAAAATCGCTTGTCGTTGTGGTCAGATACCTCAAACCTTGTCTCCAATGAGCATAGTGATGATCTCTTTTAGTTATTTGAATTGTATATGAGTGTAATTTCAGGTTTTTGTCAAGCAGGAGGATCATTCTTGGTCAAATCCATCTCAGTTGGTGGTGGTGTTAAACTGGCTTTATTGCAGATAGTGACCCTTGTGTTCCAGCATCTTTCAGTTTATGATTAGCTTTGGGTATTCTGGTCTCTGGATCGCTGCTTAGCACTATTGGTTTGACTGACCTCCATTGAAAATTTGTGAATTATGCCAAATAGGTAGGTTGATTTCATGAAACAATCCAATATAAATAAACTTTATCATTTCTATACAATTTACCAGAAGCTTACCAATGACTAAACAAATTTAACTTTTACCTTGTTCTTGTAAATTTACCATTTTGAAAAATGATTTTAAGCTTGAGCCCTTGATCATAGGTACGACAGTGGTAGTAGGACTTTGTCCTGTAACCGGTGGGTTGCAGGTTTGAACCCCTGCTCCATTTATCATAGTCGTTGTGTTCTCAGGCAAGACACTTCACCAAGCTTGCCTGCTGGTGGTTGTCACAGGACCCGGTGGCACCAGGACATGGCAGCTGGGGCTAGAATGTATCTTACCACCATCAATGTGTGAATGACTGAATGTTCTAACTTCTGGACTTGGTAAAGCACCATACACATGGTAGATGGTAGTGAATCTATCATTTAAATCCACCTTAATGTGTGAAACTAACCAATGACTAATGAAACTAACAAATTGATGCTGAGTTAACAGTCATGTATTCCATTGGATACATTCAATGGTAAAATCAGGTAGATTTTGTTAGTAGTGTGAAAGAAAACTTGCTCGCCAGGCCTGTGCAGTCATCCATTCATGAATTAATCATTTTGAAAGAAAAGTGCAGCCCAAATGGAAGGTGAGGGTAAGCGGCACGATTGGTGTAATGTTCCCTTGAAACAGACTGAAATTAATCTAATAGAAAAGCTCCTGTTTTCTCAGTGTTTAATTTGCAGTCAAATTAAACATTAATTGACTTCTGGTCTTTAAAAGAAACTCGTTTAATTTGGAGAGTGCTGTTCATTGCGAGGTGGTGAGAAAAGCGCTACATCAAGGCTGTCGTGCATTTTTATGATCTGTGTGTTTTGTTTGATTAATGTGTGATGGAAAATGTATGCAAAAAAAGCCTTTCATTACCTGAGATGGATTAGTTTCAGATGAAGATAAACACAATGAGGAAATGCTGTAACACCATTAGGCTACAGAGAGGTGAAAAAGTTATCGGCTTTCATATTTCCCTTTTTTTTCCTTTATTTTGATAAATTCAGATGTTTTGGTAGTTGCTCTATTTTTTAATTAACTTCAAACTTTTTGAAGAAGATTATTCAGGTTGTAATTTTCTGACATCAAAATCTGGTTGTTCATCTGAAACATAGTGTGACATATAGGAAAGAAATACTGTCTTTCCTAGTAGAAGGAGTTTCCTCCTTCAAAACATCCAAGAGTTATCTGACTGCAGTTCCACATGGAGAGCAGCTTCTTGAATAAAACATTTCCAAAGCAGTGGGCAAGAGAGACGTTTTAGGTCCTGTGTGCAAGCCAGCAGTTTTTGGCAGATGAATGTAGGGGTTTTATGAGCCAAGCACCTGGTCAAACTGCAAACAATGAGGGGCTTATGGATTCTCTTTATCCAACGACGACTGAGATGATACCTGAAATGTTAGAGCTCTTGGGGGCTTTTTATAAGAAATGCTGATGCACAATAAAGCTGAAAAAAAAACACCCGTTTATAAGGTGTACACATTCATATTCTAATGTTTGCTTAAAAAATACACTCTTCTCTCTGTGATGTGACTTTTTTGCCCAATACCTTAAAAGTGCAAAATTATTTAGTGAAAAATTTTTAAACAATCAATGGAAATAGCTTAAATAAATCTCCATAGATTGCAGTTTCACTGCGGAGGGTCTTGCTGGAGTCTTTAGCAGTGATCTAATAATGAGTTTCACAGATGGGGCTGTTGGCTGAATCTCTGCTGAGTCCACTGTGTATGCAGCATAGAGTGTCAAACGTGTCTCCTGTGCAGGATCATCTCCAGGTTTGCGGAAAGGGTGGCGTCTGCCAGACATCCTGGCAGTCAGTGGGCCTTCTCTCCTGCACTACCTGGGCTGGAGCTCAGCCAGGGTTAATTATAGGGGAGCTCCAGAGTCTTGTGTCACTAAGGATGGTAGACAGAATACTGTCAAACTGCCATGTCCTGTACAGCAAAGACAAGAGGAAAAAGCACACCTGCTTAGCCTGTTTTTTTTTTTTTTTGGGGGGGGGGGGGTTTGCTGTGTTTCTTTTTGCTATCATTTTGATCTTCAGGGATGGGAAGAAGTTTTCAGATTACTTATGTATTAAGTTAAAAAAAATATATAATTTTACTTCTAAGGTGTTTCCTTTATTTTAATGTACAACCACTAAAGTAGCTGACAGTGCAACAACTAGAATCAAATAGTACATTTTAGTTTTATTTATTTACCTAACCTCAACAAAGTTCTCCTGCGATAATCAATGTAACCCTATTTTTGTGGAATTTCACCCAAAAAGTTTTATAGTTCGTTATGATCCGATTGAATGAATTGCTAATAAAAAAGCAAATCCCATGAATAAAGAAATCCTAAGAAAAACTAGTGGAATTTATGACATTTTTTTCATGGGAAGCATTCTTTTCTTTTGTGCTTTGGTAATTTTATAAATAATTAGTTTATAGTTTGTACAAAGTGAGGCCAGGCCTAAATGACATCACACAACCAGGCTTTGGTTTCCCATTTCTTTATTACACTAGAAAAATGGTTCTCAGAGTTTTTAGTTTAGCTTTCACTGAAAATTCCCACGTTCATGTTATTCTGTGACTAAAACTATGTTTTACATTACACATTTTTACCTGAATTCAAAAATTCCAACGCTAGTGGGGCCAAATCTTAAAGTTTGACCTGGTGACATTTGATTAACTTCTTTACCAGAACACCTTTAAAGAGATTTTAAGAATAAATTACTATTGACACACAATAGATGATATTTCGTTACAGTACTTTACAGACATTGAGTTTCTTAGCAAATTAGCATGTCAACCTGTCATTGTTGGCTTAAGAAATCATTTTCAAAAATCCTTTTGATGAACTTTCACTTGTCCGTTGCCAGCATCCAGTTTTCCATCAATCTACACTGATCTGGCCAAAATAAAAGTTTATTCCTTCAGTTTTTTTGTAGTTAAACATGTGTCTCGTCATTGCAAGCTGGTGCACATTGGCCTAGAAAAAAAAAGAACAGCTTGTGTTTCAGAAGTTTCCACTTCTGACAAGTTATTTTTAAGGTGCCCCATTTCCGCCATTGTTGTGGCATTGTTTTGACCTTACACGGAACAATTTTTCCAGAGTCAAATTAGCTTTCACTATTCGAAGAAATCTTGTAGCATAATGGCTTGACGGTTCTGTCTGTGAAATATAAAGAAATGGAGGGCCGTGCCATCGGGGTTAATAATATTCCTTCTCTTCAACAAGTACCCTGGGATCCTAGGTGTCCTTGAAAGCAAACGGCGTCTCGCTTATGCCTGGCATCTCTCGGCACTCGTGGGTAATAGCAGTCTACTTTTCCAACTCTGTGCACTTTGTATTATTCTCCTTCTTCTGGTTAAGTTAAAACAATCCAGAATTTTCTTTCCTTTTCCGAGTCTTGCTGAAATATTAACTAATAAAGACGATTGGGAAAGGCTTCTTGTTTTTACTGATATAATCCTGCTGAGGAAAAAAAAAAACGAATCCTGTTTTGCAAGCGATCCATTGTAATTCATTAGTCTTTCGAATGCACAGGCGTGAGAACTAACGTCAGCCTTCATGCAAGTCAATGAGCACCTGGAGTGCTTTTCCCAACGGCCGTTAAGTGTGCGCGGCTCGAGACTACCAGGGAGCTCAGCAAGGTCTCCTAACCTGCTTTGATAGGACAAAGTCAGTAAGGCTCCTCGTAGAGATGCTTGGCCCCGCTGAGGTTTACACAGACTGTTTGTTTCCCCCTTCTCTCGAACAGTGCGGATCTTAGATCCCTGTCTGTGCCCGGCCTGCTGGGAATTGGGGTGTTAGATACAACAAAAAAGGTGACTGAGAAGTGCTGAGCCCCGGATTATGATTTATTTATCTGCTCCCCTTTAAATTCTAAACTAATGGTGCGGGGCTGCGGTGCATGCTTTGGGGATTAATCTTAAAACACTGAACAATTCAGATTCACCAAAGTATTGTCTGCTCCACCTGACAGAGAACAGACAATGTGGTGCCACGATCTGGCAACAAAGGCACAAGGAACAAAGGCTTTAGAGTCAAAAGTTCAAAAAAATGAGGTCACAGACAAAAAGTGTATAGTTTATCTCTTTGAAGTGGACTGTACTTTAGTACTGGTCAGCAAGCTTCTATAGAAGCTGAAAAAAAGAGGAAAAGCAGCTGCTGATATCAGTCATTTGAGAGCTATGAAATAGTTATACATGCATTAGTTTGTTTCTACTTACAACATACTCAAAAAAAATAAGTGAAAATCAACTGTTCTGGTAAAGTAGTGGCACCCGGGGGAACTTTTCTACCACGAAAATTTATCCTATCCGGGAGGAGAGACATACTTTTTTTTGCCAGACATTTCTTTGGCAGCCTTCTCCACTTGACTTGGCGGCTGTGTCTTTGCACCAAACTGCGCAGCCAACAAGATGGTTAAAGACGCAACATTATTGAGGTGTGCTCACGACAGAAGGTGTCAGATCATCATTTACGATGGCTTTTCACTCAACAAATTGTTTCGTGGTGCGTTTTCTGTGATTTACCGTTTAAAGACGTATTCACACCCTTTGAATGTTTCATCACGTTTCAACTATAAGCGTGGGTGAGTTTTCTTGGAGATTTGTGACAAATACAAAGTGACACGTGTAAATAGGGAGCTGTAATAAAAACAAGGGTTTTCAATTTTTCTCTGATACCCCTAAATAAAATCCAGTGCCTATCCTATGACTAAGACACCACCAAGCTGGAAAGTAGGCTTCATCTGTGAGTAATTTAATCTGAGAATTAATCCATCTGTTCTGTCAATGCTAAGGCACAGTAATAAGGAGCATCATAATTTCCCTAAGATGAATTCATATTTCATCAGTTTATAGGTGAACAAAAAAGGTCTGTGGAAAAGACAGAAGATGAATTTATGAAGGTGTTCATGCTATATCATGCTCCAAAGCACACTGTGTGCAGTTTAATATTTTACTTTTTCCACTTTGCAATCAGCTGCATTCCAGAGCCACATGATAGCTGTATATGAAGTCAATTACACGCAACCATTCCCCCATGGTGACGCACTGTCCCTTTGACTGTCTTTCATTTTGAGATATTTTCTTATCTTTGATATAAAGGCCATTCACCAATCCATATGTTTCAGTTTAGAGACTTGTGTCTGGGGTAGTTCAAGTCATAGTTAAAGTAGATCATAGGTATGATTGGAAAATAAATGCAACAAAACTTTAACATATTTTTACTGCTCTGAAATGTCTTGCAGGAGTTTAAGCCTACCATTTTATGAGGGGACTTTACGTGATAGATCAATTTGAAGGAAAACTACACAAACTGGCAAGCCTAGTAAGGAGAGAATTAATCTGGGAAATAATTTGCATAATTTATAATTTAATTAAACTTATTTTATCTGAAAAGTGTAACATTCCTTTTTATTGAACGCTCTTTACTAACACATGAAAATAAAATCCAGGTCCTTCAAAAGCCACATTGATTATTTTTAATATTAATAAATTGGTAAAAACCAAAAAAATAAAAAAAAAGGGTGTAGATGGACCAACGTGTTGATGTGGTTATTCAACTATAGTGCTTTTAAGTTTTACAAAGCAAACCTTCTCTGGTTTAATCTCAAAATGCCACTAAACGTGGGTCTGAATTTTGACTTTGTTGCACTGCCAGTCTAGGAGTTCCTTTTTTAAAGAGCTGGTAAGTGAGAGGTTAAAGCTGCTTCTCTGTCCATTAGAGCAGAACCACTATCCTTCACCTGACAAAGTTTGGGAAAGGACACGGATGTTTCCAGTCTACTTCATAGAGTTCAGCCCCACTCCGCCTTGGGAGCCCAAGTTTTGCGCTTGAAGAGCGGATGTGAGGGGTAAATGGGACAGGGGTGATGGGCCATTGGGGGCGGGGGGGGGGGGGGGTCTGTGTGAGCAGACGCGGATGCGAGGATGCGAATAGACGATCTAAAATAAGAAGTAGCCCCTTGGTCAGAGTCGTGGCAGATGGAGGCTCAAAGAATGAAATGATGCCAGCATTCTTTGTGCAGTCCGGTGCCAGCAGTGCACTCGACGGACCGCCTGAGACCTGGGGAGGGTCGATGTGATAAGACAGCTGCCTGAGCCTAACCTCCACAAGGTCATTATGGCCAGTGTTAGGTATAGCTTTGATATATATATATATATATATATATATATATATATATATATATATATATATATATATATATATATATATATACACAGGAAGCACCCTGGATTTGGAGAACAAAAAATGAGCTCATAGCCGCAAAACTTAACAGATGTGTTTTCCAAGAAACTTTATCAACTTTTGCACAATTTGTAGCAAATGGCGAGAAAGTTGGATTTGGTATGAGAGATTTAAGCATCTTCACCCTCTTTCTGAACCCCGTTTTAAATGAGCTACCCAGCATATCAAAGCAAAAAATTAGCATGGAGAAAGTTTGGAGGTGCTAATGACTTTGACTGTCCCTGTGGAAAGGCTTACTGTTCCAGAGAAGTTGTGGAGCAGCGAGAGTGTGTGCGTCTGTGCTACGGAGCGGGAGCAGTGTGATTCACTAGTTAATAAATCATGCCAGATGAGTTTATCATGAAGATACAGAAGCTCCTCTGGGTCCTGAGCTAACAGCGAGTATCTGGGAGCTGGTACAACGCATGATGAAATGCCGTTGTCATGTATATCATTTTTATAGCCCCCAACTTTTTACCTTCATTGCTGTCAACGGGGCAGGATGAGTGACTGTGTATCAAATATCCCAGCGTGCTTTAAGGGAGGAGCTGGCTGACTTATGAAACTTAAAAGCTCTCTGCTAACGAGCTAAGTTCCCTGCCACAGTACCTTAAAATCAGTTTTTTATCTCCCTAATCCTGTTTGATTATCTGCTGGCAACAAATTAGCCATTTTTGTTTACCATAATTGAGTTCTTCGATGAGCTTTCCTGCTTAACTTTCTCATCTTTTCTTTCACAGGAGGGGTATTGATAGTATCTTTCTGGTTCGCGTAGAAAATGTTCTTATCTTTATGCAGATGAAACAGCTTGTCATCCGTTGGGGAGGGCGCTTGGATAATGATCCATAAATTGACTTGATAGGTTTTGACTTGGTGACTAAATGAGCCACTTGTAACAACATTACTTCAACATAGCGCATCCTCAAGTGAAAATAAAAAAAATAAAAAGCAGACTTGTCTCTTGTCCTCATATCAAACTTGTATTTCTGAGAAAATATCTTTTTCATATTGGATGGAAACTCTTTGGAATGACATTGAAGGCAGGAACGGGCAGGGCACCATTCCTCTTGCACTCCTCCCAGGGAATAAAAGTCAGTGTAACGGCTATCTCAGCTAATGACTTGGGAGAACAAACCTTGGTCTCTTAACATCTAAGACTTATTATTTTTAGCTCGGGCCAACGCCAAGCTTATCCCTCTTACAGGGGAACGGGTTTTGTGATATCAGATGTGGAAATTAAAGCTAAATGACTTAAGGGGAAGATTGCCCATGTTGCAAGTAGGCTATTCTGACCTTCAATAAAGCTGAGCTTGACATGAACCCCTCTTCTTTTTTCTTTCTTCTTCACTCAAGTGTTCTCGGATGGCAATGTGCCACTGCGGTTATCCACTTTTGCCCTGAAAAAAATGTATACTGTCTTTCTGTAGGACCGTTGCTTAGAAGAGGTGTTCAATGCACATGTTGAAAATTGTTGGTCTACCAGATGATTAATAAAATACAATAAAGTTTGTTGTAACGTCAGAAAAATCCCATTATTTGCAGTTTTATACTGTCATATTATTTATTTCCATTGTGAAGCAGAGGTTTTTGAGTAAATATTGGATTGAAGATATCCCAATAATTAAGAGTCTCGAACATAAACAGCAAGAAAAAAAAAACTGCAGATGGAGAACTATCTAAGATAACTAAGATATAACTAAGATATTCTACCACAGCATTGTTGCCGGTGCCATTTTCTTTGCTGTTGTGTGTTGGAGAAGCAGCAGCAGATCCAGCGACTCTAACAGACTGAACAGGGTCATCAGAAAAGCTGGCTCTGTACTTGGACTGAAACTGGAGACACTGGAGAATGTGGTGGAGAGGAGGACATTGAAGAAGCTGTTGTCTATCATGGTCAACGAGCTGCACCCTCTCTACCACACAGTGGACAGACAGCGGAGCAGCTTCTCACACAGAGGCTTCAGCTCCGTTGTCGTAAGGACAGATACAAGAAATCTTTCCTGCCACAGGCCATCACTTTATATAACAATAGTTAGTCACCATTACACAGATTGTTCACATAGCACTATTGTACATATTGTATATATTATTAACATATAGATTATTATTTATTATTATTTTCTGAACCTTACATCTTACATTCTACATTTTTATAGTATTTTTATTTTTATTGGTAACTTCATCTCTGTGTTTGTGTATGCTGCTACTGCACAGTAATTTCCCGGTTGGGATGAATAAAGTACTTCTATTCTATTCTATTCTATTCTATTCTATCATTTAGAAACAGTTTACTTAGTAGAAGGTTTTGTCTTTCAGGTTATTTTTTGCTATGCCCAGACTCGCCTCTCTTCTTTTACAATACAGCGGAACTCAGAGTTACAAAGTTGATGTTTTTGACTCTATGAAGTAATGAACTGAAATGCTGCACATAAGGGAAGATCTCTCAAGCTCTACTTTCAAGGGGATTTTGGAATACATTTGGCAAGAAATGTTTATGATGCCAAAGACCAGGGGTTGGCTTCTCATTAGCTGATCTACCCGTTGCAAGTGCATTAGTCTTTTGGGTTAATCTTCAAACGTTCCCATATTTATCCCCATCAAATGGCAGTGACCGCCTGCGACACCCTTGTGTGCGTTCGGGGAACTTGCTTGGTTAAATGCAGCAGAATAAATGGGGAAATGTGAGCTAAACTTCACGAGATCAAACACAGTGGTGAATGTACAGACTCTGGCAAGTGTTCTGAGTGTGGTGCATTATTCATGTGTCTTCAACATGGGGTTTCTAATGAGAGTCTGGTGGCTTTATTTGGGGTTGGAGTTATGAAAAGCAAGTCTGACCTGGACTTTAGTAAAATGGTCAAAATGGGCCAGCTAAGTTAGTCAGAATTTAAATTTTGAGTTTTAATTAAGGACCTTGAATTGATCACAAATTTGTATTGTTTTTTTTTTCGTCTTACAATTATGACTCTGCAATCATTTGTCATTGTCTCAAGCCATCTTTTACAGCATTGAACATTAGCAGGAAAAAAATAGATCATTCTATATTCTGTGGTATTCTTCTAAAGCATATTTTTACACTTCAAAAGTTTCCTAATAGCACAATAGGCCGTTTTATAAAAATTCTGTGGATTTGACACCCCCTCTGGAGAGTTGCTTTCACATCAAGCAGCTACGGCCTGTGGTTAAATGCTAAAATTTACTGCTAGCGTTGTAATAAGCCAGTGCAACAAAATAAGGATTATCACCCTGCGGCACGCTGGTTCAGTAGGAGGACGCCGAAGCAAAGGCTGAGCATCCATTCCATTAACACCATATATCCCTTGAAGAGTAAGCAGCAGGCTGCAACTGAGCATATTGTCTTCATTCTCAAATCAGAGCAGGCAATAACATATTCAGACTGAAGGGCCTCAATTAGACACTTTAAAACTCTGTGTAATTGGCATCTTTCTGCAGATTGCCTGTGGATATGTAATGCTCAAATTAACACAGCTCAACTTTCTGTCTGTAGTGCTGTGATTGTCGCGTAGCTTCGTGGCAGCAAGGTAACAGACGACGGGATTTTTTAACGTTTCGGTCGCGGTTCAGTCAGGCGTCCTATACTGTTCAGTCAGGTCCTCTGCATGTCGAACATTGTGCACTCATGCCACAGCGTTGCACATGTGTGGTCTACGCAGTGCACACATTACACACATTGAGTGAGGGAACGTACACATTTATATAAATGCAGTTGAGAGCATTTATGCACATATTCACTAGAAGCTATTTGTTCATTTTTAATTCCAGTCACATTTTTAATTATTTACTCTCCATTATATTTATTTCAGTAAACATAGGCCTTTCTTTTTTTCTACACTTACATGAATAACTGCTGTCATTTTGACAAATGGTAACGCTAACCTTTGGAAAACTGAATGGTTACTTGGGCTCCGACAGTAGCCCAAGTAACCAGAGTGGTTTATACTGACAATGTAACTTACAAGTAACCTGACCTCAGTCAGTAGGATTGTATGAAACTGTCGACCTACTGTCTTTATTAATTTCTGTAAATGATTATTTTTAATCTCCGATAGTTGACAACATTATTGCATCAGTCTACTACTACATTTAATTCACTTACGACACACAAATTGATTCAGTTTTTTACTGTATTTTTATTTCATTTCTATTGCATTAATAGCAGTACTAGCTAAAAATGACTACGTATTTTTTGCAACATACTGAACAAGACATTATTTTTGAAGTTGAGTTGCATAGTTTTACATGTGTTTAGCGTTAATAGGAATTAATGCACTCAAGACATTGGTTGCTATGGTATTCAAACTGTAGGAAACCCTTGGGCAAAAAATATTAACATTTTATGTAACTAACAACTGCACAATATAAATAAAATTATATAGTAGATCTGTTTTTACATTTTTTTACTTCATTTCATGGCCACTGGGGTTCACTCAACTGGCCAAATATATGACAAATGCCCAATGTCAGAATGCTTGACACTTGAAATATACTATTCTACCAAATACTGCATCATAGCTGTTCTTAGTGAGTATTGCAAGCAGTAATATTGCCATTTATATATATATTTTTTTATATCTAGTTATTATTATTATTATCTGTTATTTATATACAAAATGTATGTATGAATTGTAATGTGCATACACAATTCTGAAATACACACTTAAGAATGTGTGAACAAAACTGAATCTAGATAGCCATAAACCTAAATATTAATGTAAGTCAAGTTTGAATACAGTACAAATGTAAAAGCAGGAAGTATGTAGTATACGTTTCTTCTCTTCTTTTTTATGATGTAGAAATGTTGGCAGCTCAACAAGCTGATCTTGTTGCATATGTTTAGCTGAGGTTTCTCAACAAGGAAACTTGTTCCAGTTGACTCTATTTTACCAAGAGACATATTAACTTATTTAGGTGATTGCTAATCCATCTATTTTCTATACCAGCATAATCCTTGCAGGATCATGAAGGAGAGATGTAGTCCATCTCCGGTGGTGAGTGAATAAGAGGCAGACAGGCAGTTTGTCTTAGGCCAGCACTGAGAAGCATAACCATTCCCACAAACTCTAACATAAGGGAAATTCACAATAACCTAACTCCAAGCAGAATGTCCCTGGCTGGGATTTGATTCTAGGACCATCTTGATAAAAGGGAACAGTGCAAACAACTGTGCTATTGTGCATCTGCTTGTTTATTCTGAAATTATAATTATATTTAATGGTTATTCGGGAAGAGGCTGCACAGTGGTGCAGTTGGTAGAGCTTTTGCCTTGTAGCAAGAAGCTTCTGGGTTCGATTCCCGGCCCGATCTTTCTGCATGGAGTTTGCATGTTCTCCCTGTGCATGTGTGGGTTTTTTCCAGGTACTCCGATTAACCCCCACAGTCCAAAAACATGACTGTCAGGTAAATTGGCCTTTCCAAATTATCCATAGTTGTGAGTATGTGCATGGTTGTTTGTCCTGTGTGTCTCTGTGTTGCCCTGCGACAGACTGGCGACCTGTCCAGGGTGACCCCACCTCTTGCCTGGAACATTAGCTGGAGATGGGCACCAGCAACCCTCCCGACCCCACTAAGGGACAAGGGTGTAAAGAAAATGGCTGGTTATTCTGGAAATTCTTTTATGTTCATACATAACAAATTTTGAATTGCACTTTGAATTGTGTGTGTGTGTTTCTTTTAACCTTATTCACAGGGAGAACATGGAAACTCCCTGAGAAAAAGACTCCAACTGGAGTTTCGAACCCATGATCTTATTGTTCATTCCTAATAAAAGTTCTACTGAGACACTTAAACTGTAAGATGAAAAAAATGTGGTTTGGTAGCTTTTACATTGTGAAACGTGGGTGTTACTTGGAACCAGAAACTTCATCATGCTAACTCAACTTTTTATCAACGTGGGCCGAAACATGAGTTGTGCTATAGCCTCATTATCCATCTGTACAGAAGTGTTCCTTGTGATTTTAGTGACAGACATTTAGACTTAACTATGCTTCCTCTATGTAAGTCTAGCACAGAGCAAAGTATGTGCCAAAAATATTTGGGACATATTTTTCTTTGGATGGTGAAGTTGAATTGTGGAATCTAGAGGAAATTATTTTTGACTGCACAATTTGTTTGAGAGGCAATCATCAGAAGTGACAGCCAAACCGACTTTTAAACTTTCTTCTAAGGGCTGGTAAATCGTTTTCAAATTTGGGCACAATGTGTGGAACTGTCAAGTGGGTAACCGCAATGCCGAAGTATCTATGAGCACCACACTACATGATGGAAACATCCTGATCCTTGCAGAAGCAACTGTTTCCGCTGTCCAAATTAGCTCTATAGCAACCCCTTGCTGCTTCGTTGAAGCCATGTAGACAGGCCTGACTGCTCTCCAATCCAAACATGTCAACCTCGCCATGTCTTTTCTGTAGGCACAAGTAGCCCTGTGCTTGTCTCAAAGGAACAAACATGTACAGCAAAGGAAAAACCCAAACCTCTGCCTCAAGAGTGTGAGTCCCCTTAGTTTAAAGAGCATGGCTTCCAGTAGGGACCTAGTTAGTGGCCAGGACCCGCAGAGCCCACAGCCAGCAGCTGATGGGCCATAAGAGAGGGCTTGTCACATCTGCCCTGTTTAAGGAGCAGCTGGGGGTCTGTTTCAGGCAGGGGTCTATGCTTGTGGATCAGACAGTGGTTCTGTCTTTGTGACGCCATGCTGCTATCCTCATAAATGTTTCAGTGAAATGCTGTGAGGTCTTCCTGGAGAGCCGGGTGTAATCCTACTTTCCTGAAGCCATGCTGCTTCACCTTGCCACCGGGATGTGGTCTCTCATCGAGGGGGCTGAGATGTGGTCAAGCAGAAGAAGATATTGAACTTCCTGGGGAGGGCGCTTTAGTTTCTTCCCAAGCGTGTTTTAAAGTCAGATGGGATTAAAGCTTTTTTTTTCCTCCCCCTCCTCCCTTTCTTGCATTCATTCTATTGAAATTCTGTCAGCTCAATGTCTTCCGTTGGCTTTTTGCTTTAGTGTGCATCTCAAACAGTACTCTACACTTGCAGCACTGCTTAGTCAGACAAGCACCGTTCAAAGCAGATACATTCAGTGCTAATGAGATTTTGTTCTATGTAAAACTGCACTGCCACTTCAGTCAATTTTTACAGCTTTACTTTGTTTTCCCGACTTGAACAATGCACAGATCATCAGAAGTGACGAATGATAAATTTCACATTTATTTGTCACTTTTAGTGATTTATTTGAACCGTTATTTTAGGGTAAATTGAGTGTATGACTTTGAAATCATTGTACCTTTGGATAATATACACAGAATTTGAAACGGTGTGTTTTACATAAATGTCTCTTGGTAAGTTGCCTAGAAACCACCTGAACCCATCAATAAGCTGTTGGTATAATTCTGGCTGGTATTAGAGCTCACTTTGTAAAATGTATTTGACTTTGTCACTTCTCCAGCTTTGAGGCCTGCTTTTTTTGGTTAAAAAATTCCACTTACTGTGTGGAAAATATATAATACTTGCCTTCCTCCGTTAAAGTTTGTATGTGAATAAAATTGCAATTGTTGCCCTGTGAAAATAAAAAAAAAAGAAGCACTGGAGCTGCTGCTTCTTCCACTCGCTGACCAAGTAAAGGTTACGTTTGCATAATTATCTCTTAAATTGTTGGACCTTTGCCAGTGTGCAGGCTTTTTTTTTTTTTTTTCAAGCTGCGGAGTTCACATTAAATTTGTTACAGAGATACGGGGAAGATATTACAAGGCAGACAAAGTGCAAACTCAAGGAGTTCTACGGGTTAACCAGATAATAGTTTGCGCTCGTAAACACTTTTATGCCCACACGCATTAATGCGAGATCATTTGGAAAACTATTTAAAATAAATCAAGATGCTCTTTAGTGACAAGAATACCTGCGATGATTAAGGGAGTTTATTAAGTTACTGAAAATAAAATATGGGTTTTAGGGAAAGGCAGGAGTTCAGTAACATCATCCGTTCCACCTAATTAACTTAAATATCACCAGTGTGGCAGGAACATCTTACCTACGTTCTGTAAGTTTCATCATACAGTTGATCGTCTTTAATAATAACAAGTAAATATGAACTTTTTAAATCAGAAGAGATTGTGTCTCCAGTGAACAACAACACATGTGGGAGGAGGGGGGAGGGGGGTCCCATCTGCGTTTTTACAGTCCAGTGACGGTGGAAGAGCAATAATGCCCCTCCCCCTTTCCTGAACGCCTCGCTTCCTCCCCTGTCTCCATCCTGTTTTCATCTCCCAGGCTTCAGCTGCGGCCCTCTGAAATGTTCTGCTGCTGGACAATTAACTGAGAGACTGTGAACCGTGATTCATGTAATTAATATTACATGCACAGGTAGTGGAGGAAAGATTAAAAAAAGAAAATGGAAACAAAGTTAAATTTAATTGAACCAATCCCCAGGAACAGGTCAGAGAAGCACGCTGGTTGTACGGTGCAATGCAGAAATATTCAAATGGCTTGGATTATTTCCCCATTTTGTCACATTACAACCATAAGTTTCAATGAGTTTCATCAGATTTTCAGGTGATGCCTAAATGCTACTGTTATGAAGTGGGAGATTATGCACGTTTTTTAGTTAGTTTTTTATCCATAAATAAAAACGGCATAAGTATGGAGTGCATTTGTATTGTAACACCTATAAATATCTATATATTGTATATCTGGGTCGTTCTAACACATGATATTCCTTCATTCTACAGCATTCTATTATGACTCTACCTGTTTGTAAGAAGGTAACTTTCCAACCTAGTCTCAAGTCGTTTCGCAGCCTTTAAGGCCTAATTCACATGTCCTCATATTATCTTGTTGTCATGTTATCTGCCAACCAGGATCAGATGGGATTGCACAGAGACATCGACCAATTAAACATGGTGCCCTCTCTCTGATTCCACCAAATCTGTATTGAAACAGTTAGCTGTGGCAATGTTCTTAACAGGAAGAAGGACCCCTAAAATCATATTCTGCTTGAGGCCCCATAAGAGCTTCTGGCAGATATGCATGATGAGCTAAAGCCACAGCACCACACATCTCTTCTGCATGCAAGGGACACACAGGGAGATTCCGTTTTTGTGTCATGAGTATGGAAAGACTGCTTGTGACTGCTGATAGTTTAATAAGAGAACATTTGTTTTTGTAACCTGGGCTTTATGAGACAGAATTTCTGATCTCCACTCTTCTTTGTCATCCGGCTGTCTCTGTAGCACTCGTTCATGTGTTCTGTTGTGTGCTGAGCAAATTTTATTTAAGCGCTCGACTGGAGGAGAGGCGAGGTATAGAAAGCGTTTGATATGGGATAGTTTGGGTCATTAATGGCAAAACAATTGTGTAAAGTGTTACTACAGCAACAAGCTCCTCCAAAGGCTAAACCACCGGCCTCCTAATCTAACATTCCAGTCCACTCATGGACCTTGGAATCATCACTTTGTTTTAGGAAAATCTGTGTGGTTCAACAAACCCTGTAGTAGTGAATACAGACATAGATGATAACTTAACAGGTTTTGTATTTAGCTACAGCCATCTCTCCAATATTTCAGTCCAACTTTCTCACATATCTTGCTTCAAAGTGAAAACTGACTTAACAGGGGGTACAGGGGAACATACACATGCATGACACACAGTTTTTAGAATTACATTAGTAAAAAAAAGGAATTATAAAGCAGATATCTTTTTCTGTCTGCTTCTTTTTGGTGGTCTGCAGCAAACATGCCTATAGAATACATTGAAATATGTAATTTTATAGTCATCAAATAGTGAAAAAAGGTTTATGGGATGTAAATACTTTTGTTGGGCACATAATGTCTTATTTCATGTAATGAAGTGCAGATGAAAAAGGTGAGAGTGTTTGTGATTGAACTTTTCTAAAACACGTCCACATACTGAACTTCCCTCTGCGAGACTGCCTTCAACTGTGCATTTATCTTTTCTCTCTGTGCTGGCTTTGTGTCGTGGGAAATGCAGAATTTAGGAGGAACTGTGCAAGAGACTGTTGAATCAGTAACTTTGTTCCATATGACAATGTCTGAGCTCTGCGGGGTGTTGTGCCTTGGCATGCAGCCTCAGTTATCCCTTAATGGCAAAACTTGCACTCACTGTGTGTGTCGACTCGCACATCAATGGTGGGTAGAAGACTTCTTTGAAACTGCCTATAGTATGAGTGTTTGTGCCCACTGCTGCTGCATTTGCGGCGTTGGGCAGCTTCTGATCAGCCTGAGCCTTGCCTGCAGAGAGCTGGCGCAGCCTCGTATCCTATTCTGTGTTCAAAGGTAAAGTAGACCTCTCACAGGCCCTCGTCTTTGATGTGCTCTTCGACACCAGAGTCGCATCTTTGCGACTGTGCATCTTCTGACAGAAGAGAGTAAAGAAAGGAGTCTAGAAAATTCATTTACAAAGAGCAGCGTATTTAAAAAACATGTTTTATATCTTAAATTGGCCTGTTTCTTGAGCTTGTTGATGCTATTCAGAAGAAAGGCACAACGGCAGCAGGACAAACTGGAGAATTAGAAGAGCTGCTGCATTTAAGCCTCCAGCGCTGGTTGGTTGAAAATCTGAGCCAGGATTAGCTGTAGAACAATGGCTTCCCCACAATGAGCATCCACCATATACCACATCACTATAGGGTATCTCACCTACAGAATAAACCCCACATAGGAAATAAATTTACCCCTTCAACATAAATCAATGAGCTCAAATGACTGTTTATCATCATAGATTGTGTGGTATTTCAGATTGAAATTCAGACTCAAAATATTGCAACATCAATCTTGCAGGTTTAATTTCACCATTTAAAAGACATGAAAATGATGGGAATGATCTACACGAGGGGCTATGCTTAACATCAGTCTGCTTGGAATGTGGTCAGCCAAAGTTGAAGTGCAGGACAAATTAAATCAAATTCATTTCAGCACGAAAAGTCTCCGACCACCACAGCATCTCGGAGGAGTCTCTGTCTTAATGATTTATATCACCACAAAGACCTCTGAGATTTTGCAGTTGAGGCTGATATGCAAGGCGTTTTTTTCATTGTTACAAATGAGTATCCCTTGGACACCTAATGCAGGAATGATGTGGAGATGAGGAGCGGTGGTGATGGCTCTGTGCTGGCCCTTTTTGGAAAAAATTATGTCAATTTTCGTGAAAAGAAAACCATGTCTTAATTCACGGGGATAGCCTAAATCATTTAGTTTGGTTTTCTGCATATTCACCTCAGTCATAAGGATGAATAACTCAGACACTGAGTTTGGGTTGGTGAGTCAGTGTTTGTTTTCATTGGTTGTCATGAAAACAAAGCAGGGCGGGGAGCAGGGTAGACCTCTCTGTGTAGCTGCACTCCCATGTGTTAAGCTCAGATAAAGTCTGAATTCATAGTCCACTGATGACGACGACGACGACGATGATGATGATGATGATTACCATTCTTTCTAAATCAAAGTGACTTATAAAGTGAAGTATCTTTGAGTTATTTTAAAGAAAAGAGAAACAGCAGATTTTTTTTTCTAAAACGCACCTTTCCACTGTTTTTATATTCAGTTTTCATATTTTGAAACAGTATGACCATAAAAATGTTAAGTGTATTTAATAACTATCTTTTATAATAGATTGACATCAACTGGCACATGGTTGTGAATGGGTAGAAAAGAGAATGAGACAATTACTAACCTTCAAAAGAGAGCTTGCATGTGCGTCCAGCAAGAGTGTCAATAATCCCCGAGGCAGTCAAGTGACCAGATGTTGAGGTTGGAAAATATGATATGACAGCAATTTTATGTCTCTTTTTGACAATGGCGATAAAGCAACAACAACAAAAAAACAATAGAGAGCAATTCAAACATAGCAGAAGATTCTCTTATCAGGTAGACCAGAATTCTCTGGTGGCATAAAACTACTGCCTACAGGACAGCAGTAAGTAAATCCAGTTGAGAATTTGTGAAAAGACTTGGAAACTGATGCTCAAAGACGGTCTCTTTTTGGTCTGGCTGAGTTCTCCTGACTCGTGTCTTGAGATGCTGCTTCAAATTCCCACCTAATGCTCTTTTTTTCTTGGTGCCACCTATTTTGTAAAATACTCCTGTGACTTCTGAAGCAAAACACCCAGACAACATGATGTTGCCACCTCTGTACTTCACATCTGGGATGGTCTTTCTTTGGAGTCAAATTTGTGGAGGTTCACAATTCTCTTTCTGATGCTGAACCCCCCCCCCCCAGCCCCCCAAAGTTATCTTGTCACACAAGGGAGCTTTCATGTTAAATGTTGCAATAAAATTCATAGGCATGCTTCCATTTACCTCAAATATTGAGCTTTAGCTGGTCAAAATCCATGTTTTCATCATCTGGGCTTCCTCAAAATGTTTAGAGGTGTAATAATAACGGAGTTTAAGTTAACTTTTGATGTTGGAAAAAATACATTAGCAAATATTCTTTACACAATCCACTTCACAATTGTTCACTGTTTTGCGTTGGTCTGACACATAAAATACCCGTAATACCCTGAGATGTGAGATTCTAAAATGAAAAGGTTACGAAGGTGTGGACATTATTGAATGACTCAATTAGTGCTAAGATGGAATAATTATATGGCATAATCAAAGCACACTGTAATGCTGACGTCATTCACGCAAACACAGCCAGCAGATCTTTAAAAACATGCTTCTGTTGACATTTTAAAGCTCTGCTGATTAACAATGGAATAATTATCACTTGACTAGATTGCTCTTAGCTCCGAGTATCTTAATTATCTTTATGTTAACCAATATGTTCCCTCATTCGTGTCCCAGTGGCACAATGTGGTTGCATGTTTTTGACATTTTTATGTACAATGCTCATCATGTTCAATTAATGAAAAGTGAACGAAAACAAAGTTCTTTACATCTCGACTCCTTGGCAGTATTAAAAGCAAAATAATTCTATTTTCTACATTATTGAGTGTTTTACTATTTTGTTAGTAAATGGTCAAACCACATATAGATGTAATTTGCATATCCCCGTTTTATTGTGTATTGATACGGCTGAAAGCAACACTATTTTCATTTAACTGTCCCTTAAATAAAAACAGGAAATTATCTTAGGGATTGTACATTGACTCTAACAATTTGAGTTCTTGACAAAAAAAAAAAAAATAAAAAAAAAAAAATGGATTTTACTCTGATCTTTTTCTCTGTCTGAACAAGGCTGAAAAAAAAATCTTTAACATCTAGGATGCAATCTTTTATCTTTCATTATCACACTGAAATTTGGATGTTTTCCCATCTCACTTCTTAATCCTGACACAACTCTAATTTAAATCGACAAAGATTCATCTGTTTAAATATGAAGTTTATTTTCTGTTTTGTTTATTTTATCCTGCTGTATTTCATCTTGGTTCAAATGTAGTTATGGAAAAATGACACTAACAAAAGACTACTTATCCCACACTGCAAAAGAAAATACTTTATTTTTAGTTTGGGATGATTAACTATACAATTATTTTTATTTATAGATCTATTTTGAGCTTGTCCAGATGCTTAAATCGTTTATAAAAAAATCTTTGAAGTTGAAAGCCAGCTTTAGCATTGTGTTTATGTTCTGTTGTGCTCTGGAACATTCAAGTAAAAAACATAATATTGACTATCTTTTTTACTGTAATGTCCAAAGTATCATCTAAACCAAGATATATAAATGTGCCAAATATTGTTTTTGAAACAGAAGATTTTAGGAACCCCAAATATTGTTCATATGAAAACATAAATTTTGTTAGAATAAATGAACTTCTTAATAGTAATATGAAATTATAGTGATGTCCAGACTGAATTCTTATTGAGGGGTTTGTACTGAAACATAATTTGTGGTTCATGTCATTTAACTAATCACACTACTGATTCCATCAAGACACTTCTTTCAGATTCATACCAAAAACGTGGTATTGTTTTTTTTTTTCTTTTTCAAATGTATTTAAAATTTAAACTGTGGCTCATTTAAAACATGAGTTAATTTTTCATGTGTGCTAGCAGAAACTAAAATCTAGAAAAAGAAATATGTGAATATGTATATCAGGTGGATGGATTCCCCAGTTCAAATTGAGGTTAATGGCGCTCCCTGATAGATATGTATTCACATAATGTATTTGGTAACATGCTGTCTAAGTTTACTTTAAACACTGATCTCATTGCAGTGATAAGATTATAGCTTAGTCAGTGACTCCCAAGTGGCAAAAATGATCCATTATTCCATTATTGCACCTTTAATATCTTTGCAGTGCAGCAATAATCCCCCTTAGCCCACGACACTAAGTGCAGTTGTAATTTTCTGCTTCTATAAGCTTCTGAATAGAGGGGGAAAAACATATACACACACACACACACACACACACACACACACACACACACACACACACACACAACACACACACACACACACACATATGACTTTAATATAAAGCTAAGTGGCAAATCTGAATGTTCTGGCATTCGGTGTGTATCCAAATTCTCAGTTAAAGACAGAGATCCAGGTTTGTCCAATGGTCTCACCAGTGTTGCCTGCCGTAATGCCCGGCAATCATCATAACTGCAAATACTGTAAGAAAGGCTGAACCTCTATACATCTCCTTCATCTGCCTTACTCCCTTATAATCTCCAGGACAGAGTGGAGCTTTGCAGCGACCAGCGCGTTTAAACCCATTGGAACCAATTGTAGGAGAAAGGCTGTCTTGGGATGCCCTCATTGGAGAGTGGCTAGGCTCATTAGTTAAATCCCCACCGTGGGCTAATACAGCCCTCCAGGAGTGAAGTAGAGAGGGTGGAGAGAAGACACTTTTTGACTCCTTCTCAGGGGTTTCTTTCCCACATTTTCTTGCATGCATCAGCAGCTAAGAAGGTGATGCATGCACCGGTTTTAAAGCCGCCTTCAGCGTTCCTTTGAAGCCTTGTGTCGGGGGGTTTCACCGAGCTTTGCTGCGGTGCTGGTGGTCAGATGTAATGAATCTATCATGATCAGATTGTGAGCCTTGTTATGGTGTTTGTGACAGTAAAAAATGCAAATTTGTTACAAAAAAGGCTTTTTTTTTTCTTTTCTCCAGCCCTGAACTTTAGACTTTGAAGGAGGGTAATCTTGCTCAGAGAATTACTGAAACTGAGCAAAAATATCCCAGAGGTTCTTCAAATTGTGGAGTGCGCTTGCATGCAATCTGACCTTTTCCATTAGTAAGTGAGAGTAAAACTCTTGTTTTGTTCATAATGATTGGGGAACTGGAGGCCACAATGCAGGCAGGTCCCCACTTAACCAGAATTTATCTTTTTGGCAGTAAAGGGAGGGGTTTTGAGTGCTGTTATCTATGGCCTCCCCCTTGAACAAGTAAACAGCCCATTTATTATTAACTCAGGTTTAAGGTAGAGCATTAATCCTCTTTGACAGTTTGCCTACTTGTTAAAGCAGCCACTTCTTCCTCCGCAGCAGATGGCTTTCAGCTGCTCTTATTCTACGACTTAGCTCTGTAAGATAAGAGAAAAGCAGCCAAAGTCTAGGTTGCATGTTATTGATCTGCATGTGGTTCATAAAACGCAAATATGTAACTGGTTAGAATTTTGTATAAATAAATAAATAAATGAAACTGAAGTCTCTATTAAAATATTGAGACAGCAGAGTAAAATTTTGTACTTATTTGACAAAGTTTGGATCCTAGTTTACTTTGCCTGTCCTTTTTTATGATTGCACAAGAAGTCACAAGAAGTCTGTCTTGGATTTAACTTTCCAAGTCACACTGGGACTACATTGTTGGTATTTCTGAGAATTGTCTGTGCACATTCTCTAGAAATATGCCTAATATCCATGGGTGGGAGAAGTACAGTTTCATGCTATGCCCAGAGTGTAGGGGAAAAATACTGTCCTCTACTCCGAGTCACCCATTCTTGTTCGTTTGCTGTTAGTCTGCGACTGATTTTATGGTTGAATATGGCAGTTCTGAGCTGAGTGTGTTAGATGTATTCTACAGAAACACTCGTCAAAGCCAGAGTCTAAAGCTTTCAGCCACCTTTAATTTTGCTATGCTTTGCTTCCGGGGAACCAGACTTTCTTGTAATCTTTTATAGAACTTGGTATAGTTTGTACTTGGAGTAGAAAAAGATGAGCCTTAGGAGATTGGATGGGGAATCTACCATTCCCTACTGCATATATTCTGTATATTCTGCAAGTTTTTTTTTACTAATAGCACTTTAGGTAATACTTTGTTGGCCAACAACCATTTTATGTCTTTACCTATTGTTGGTATTTAAGCTTAAAATAAAGTAATAATGACAAAACACGCCTAAGTAAGTTTCAAATGATGTATGTTGTGGATATATTGGGCAGAGATAACACTGAATTCAGTGTTTGTGAATTCAGTGAAACATACACACACACACAAACACACACACACACACGCCCCCACACACATGTATATTTCATATCCAAATAACAATATGCAAAACTGTCCGTCCGTCTCGTACACTTTTACAGCCTTTCTTTGTAAAACTGTTCCATTACTACAGGGATGAAAAAAGGGCCGCTTGCCTGCTTGTACAGCTAAATCATAAGTAAACTAGTAATTTTGTGTTTTGGAACAAAGACTGGCACTCCAAATATTTGTGTCTTGTCTTAGGTTACTTCTGCATCTGGTTTGCTGTTTTTCCAAGCATTCAGCATACTTGTGACATGCGTACAGCACAGAGCAAAATCATCAAAGTCTGACAACAGAAAAAACTAGACAGCTTTGTAGTTCTGTGTGATAGGGCCTGAACGTAATGGCACAAATTTGAATAACAGGATTAGAAATAGAGTAAAAGGGTATACATTTTTCTCTCAAGGATCTATACCACTTTTAATCTCAAACAAGGCGCAAAGCAATTGGACTAGGATAAAAATTTGTTTTAATGAACGCAGCACTAAGTCCCTCTTCATCGCTGATTGTGAAGGAGGAAATGTAGCCGACCACTGCTGAGATAAATCAGCAGGCATAAAGAGCTGCCTGAATTACAACACAAAGATAATTCAGTCGTTCTTTCTGCTGCTTCACACAATTCTCTCTGTTGGTTTCAGAGAAAGAATGCAAATGTTACACAATAGTCTATCTGGTTCAATTAAGCAACTTTTTCCGTATGAAAAGTACTTTCCCTAAGCCACTTAAACACTTGAATGCTGCGTTGTTCGGCATTCATGGCATGGCAAATACAGAGAATTGTCTTGCGCAAACAGTTTTTCCCTAAAACTGGGGCTTTTCCAGCATTTGAATTCATTCATTCAGAAGTGTCTTGGTTATTGCGAGCAAATGGAGAAGGGGGGAAAAAAAAAGAAGGAAGATTTGTTGAAGTCATCAGCTATCCAAATGAAATGGAATATCTTATTTTTTGGGCATGCTTAATTTGGATTAACCATATGAAAGCAATTTAATGGCGGCTTCCATTTGGAGGGATGGCAGGAAGAGAAAATGTCAATTTAAACTGCTGCCACTGGAAAGTATGAAATAAGACAGAGTTTCGTAACCACACACTCACTCTCTCTCTCCCAGTGAGTGTGTGTCAATCCGAACGCGTCTATCCCTGCCTGCAAAGAGCACACTCTCTGCTCTGATGTCACCAGCAAGGTCACATTGAAGGCACTGCATCCTCTCATTCAGCTTCAGGATTTGTCCCAGCCCTTGGTAGCCACACACACGCGTAGCTAAGCTAATAAGGGGAAGAGACTTTCTGTGTGTGTATTTAGTTGGAGAGGAAAAGTGGGAGTGCATTCGCATCAGTGTATACACAACAAATGACTGCCTGTGCAGGCGAGACAAAGACTGTTTACATTCATACAAGCACACACTTACATTTGGTGACGTTACCCGTGGCCTTAGTTTAAAACTATAATTCATTGTTTATGTTCTGTGGCAGTTTGCCACAATGACATCATAACCCACAGGGCTAAATATAGTCTTAAAATTGTTACTCTTTATGTTGTAAATTGTATTTTAAGTGAACAAGAGGAGCATGGTAAATTTTGCAGCCTGCAGACTGTCATCTAGGATCATTTCAACTTTGAAGTCAGAGGAGCCATCTGACAGGACAGGCAAAAGCTGCTGACCAGTCTGTCAGTGGTTCTGGTGGTCAGCTTAGTAATCAATAAAATGAAGAAGCAGTAGTAACTGATCCAGAGTTATACCTTTTTAACATGCAGTGAAGTAGGGGGCAGGATTATTTATGATCGGGGTTTGGACTTCCAATATTTTTAAAGGATTAGTAAAACGATAAAGCGATAAAATCTTTGTAACAAATGCACCTTCAGTCACTTTTAGTTACTCAACAGAGGGCTTCATTTGTAATTTCGCAGACATATGTTGTTTATTTTGATCTATTCTTGTCTGGTGTTGGGTTTAATTTTCTTCTATGGTCACGACAGAGACGTTTTGACAACTTTAAATTTCAACTGGACTAACCATGCAATTCTGCATCAGCCCTTGGTAGCCACAATTTTGCAGATGGACAATCATGATTTTACATCAGAATTTCTTCATCCTACTTTTAAAGCTGGCCTTTCTATGACTTATGTCACATCTGCATTAATGTTCCTAAATTCAGGTTTTGTAAACAGATACTGTATGTAGACTGTTCAAATAAGCAGACACTGGTGAAAAATAGTCATACAGTGCCCATAATTTTGGTAAATTTGAATAGCATGTGAGATAGAATATAATGGCACAAGTCTTTAGAGTTTATTAGGTGTTTCCTTGCAATAAAATCCAAACCCCTCATTATTAGGTATCTTTGAACACAACTATCAAAGTGGTTAGTATAGTTAATATAATATATTAATATAGTTCTTTATAGCATACAATTCAACTGATTTGTTTATTATAAGATTTTTTACTTATAATAATGAGTTCCCAACTTTAAACAAGCTTACCTGTAAGCTTGTTTATTACTTGTTCACTGTACGGTGAACAAAGATTGTTTAAATTAAAACAATATTTAAATTTGAAGACTGTTTAAAACCTTACTATGCAAAAGACAATGGAAATAGAAAGCCGAGGTAGAAAGCATGGTTTGGACAGCTTACTTTTATTCATTTCTTGATTCAAATTTCAAGTCAAGATCAAAATTTGTTTGAAAACCAAACTTGGAATCACCATATATGTGTATGTTGGAAAACATGGTTGTGCCCATCAAACTCATGGAAATTTAAAACATAAGACTGGTGAGAAGACAATAATGCTATAGATTTCAACAAAGCTTTGCTCGCTGAAGGTCATCTTCATTGTCTGGACCATTCTAATATTTGACTTGTAAAGCATGGCAATCTCCTATATTTTCTCAGTATTATCAAAGTCCTTCAAAAGTTAAATGCAAAGGGCACATTGGGAACGGTGTCCCTTGGGTCCTCTCTTGAATCTGGAGCAAATCTCATGGGAGAATTCAGTTAACATAGCTCCATGTGAAAGCAGACGGTCAAAAAACTAAAGGTCTAAATGTGTCCACTACCAAATTATGGGACATATTATAATTTTTTTCCACTGGTGAAAATACATAACACATGACATGGAAGATGAGCAGACATCAATAGAACAAACACATAAAGTTGGTGTGCGTGAAGTGCTCACAACTCTTTAGCAAATTGCGTGCAATTAACATAATTGTTGAGCAGCCAGTGAAAACAAGGTGGATCTGCTAACTTCCAATTATTGTCCTGCTGAATGACTCTTGGCCTACTCTGAATATAGTCCATATTGTTGAGGAAGGGATGTGCTTTAAAACATTTAAAAAAACATTATTGTAGTTGTTTTCTGCTGGTCAGTTCTAAACATTTGACAGCTAATGGTTAGTTACCCAAACTCCAATACCAGGCACAGCACATTCCTCGTGTTTTGATTCTGCTAACCGGCCACTATGCAACAGTCCCCAGCCAATGCAATAAGCTCACCTTGATATGCTATAGCTAAAAGCTTTCCTTAGCACCATAAACTAAACTTAATTTTAGCAAAATTAGAAGATTACCATTATTTTGTTGCGGTACACCGATTTATTGGGCATGCGATTTATTGTCTTAATTTTGGGAGATCAGTGATAGGCTGACACTTACATGTGAAGCCTATAAATCTATAAATCTGCCACTTCTGCTCTCCCATGAGAGAGGTTTGACTGATAGACCGGACCACCAGGTCATGTCTGCATATTTGCAGTTAACAATATCCATTACACTGTTACCAAATCACCACCTATCCTGCTATATTTAGCAACATTCAGACAAAAAAAATAAATAAAATATCGGCCAAAATTTGAATTGTGAGGCCTGGCTTTGTAAAAATTGGTAATCTGAGATTGACCAGAAAACTGCAATCGGTGCACCTCAATTTTTTTGTGAGAATATATTACATGAAAGGAAAGTAGCCCATTTGTTTACAGGCAGACTAAATTTGAAGTTGATGTGCATATTAAGTTGCTGTACATGGAACTAAAGGTAAGCAAAAAAAAAAAACAATGTCACGAACTTAGAGTTGAAATATGTTCCACTTCAAAAAAAAAGATGCGTGACCTCACCTTTTGCATTCCAATCAACGCCTGAGAACCAATGAATGAATTCAAAATTCAGTTGTACATGTTGGAGTGTTTCAGGAGAGACAGCCTGCATTTGTGAGGTAGAATGCATAAAGCACTGAATGTACATGTGTGAGAGTGAAAAGGTAGAGAGGATGGATATATTTCAGTGTTCACTGTGTGCACATGTGTGTGTATATACTTGTCTGGGTACTGTATTGTGATAGTGTGTGTGTGGGCCCGCTCTACACTGCGCTGGGGGCCAAAACACTCGAGATTGCTTTGATCTGGTTTCCCTGTGTCTCGTCCAATCACAATCATGTCACCAGCTCCCCACGGCAGCAGCGACTCATTCATGGTCTGGTGAGGAGATCCTGCTCGTTATTACCTTATATACATTTTACAAGAATGTTCATGAAATGGCTTCGTCCACAAGTCCCACAGATGCATCACGATGCAAAAAAAAAAAAAAAAAAAAAATACACAAAAAGGACTGAGTTGTCAATGGCAAGTTCTGGCACACATCCAGATATGTTCATTCCTAGGAACACCTGCATCGGTAAATTTGTACCGACTACGAAAAAGCAGAATTGCATATACAGACTTTCAGTTTCAGGTAGGTCTATGTGAAAAAATATTCAGTCATTTTAAGCAAGCAGATTTCAATTCACTGTAAACGACTGCCTCTGCATTAATTTCTTCATACTTATTATCAAGAAAGAATTATATTGGAAATGTCCAGTATACAATCACGAGGCAGTGATCTGGCATTATATGCTGTCATGATAAGCTGGTGCAAACATGCACTTTGTGCTTTCTTTAAATATATGTTTGCATCTGATAATGTAAATACTGAAGTGTAAGGAGAAATAGCGAATCATAGCCTAAAAATCACACTTTTACAAATATCGTCACAATTTAAGGCCATTTTAAAAATAATTCTATACACCTGGATTAAAATATCTGGAAAAATTCTGTCACTTGCACCCACATTAGTATTAAATTATTTTTTTTTGTAGAAATGTTCAGATTGTTACAGATTTCCACTTTCTAGTTTTTGTACAATTTTTAGTAAATTCAAACTGTTTTTTTTTCTAGATGAGTTTGAAGGCTCAAAAAAACCCAAAAACAAAACAGCAACTTTGCTGCAATCTCTTAAACCTTTAAGTTATCCATCTTTCGCCGACTGAAAGAATCAGGGATCTTATAGAAAATGCTGTTTCTTTTAAAATCGCTTCCTACGTCTGTGTTTCCTCTGATTTAATTTGAAACACTTCTGATACTGCAAAAAAAACTTAACTTTGACTCTTATCCCCTCAGTAGCAGCTTCATGATCAAAGACTCTAGAGTTTAGCTCCACCGGTATCACCTTGTTACACTTAAATATGGTTCAAACTCTGATTAGAAAAAAATGAGATCACCACTCAGGTGCATATCAAGCTGGAAGTCATCAATAGTAGTCAATTGCCTGTTTCTCAGTCCAACTAAAATAAGCAACCTCTTCAACATTAGTTTTTAACATTATTAAAATGTCTCCTTGGTGTTCCTTTATAAAAAATTAAGATAAAACACATAATTAAGGGATGGAACAAACCCTTCCAGGTTTTGGGTGGGACTGGTTACAGCTAATGGACAGAAACAAGCATATCTTTCTTTTTTTAACATAACAGCAGAGAAACAGGATTTGTTTTGACAAAAGTGCTTACATGCTTGTACTTACTTCAAGTTTGAACGCAAGAAGTCAAACGTGACTTCTTCAAATACCGACTTATTTAGAAATGAATAAAGAAGTCAACACTAAAAATGGATACGTTTTGAGTTTTCAAGATGATGCATTCACTGACCAAATAAAAGATCTGAGATTTCAGTTTCCTGCAACCTGATACTGATTAAATTAAAAAATTTCCTATTGCGTTCAACATTCTCGGCGTATTACTAACTCTTTGTCATTTGTCATGTTGAATCTTCCAGGATTTAGAAGAGACCTCTGTCACAGCCGTCTTCATGATGCAACGTGTTTACGAAACGATCAAAAAATGGAAGCTGCAGAATTCATATTTCAAAGTTCCCAATGTCAATTTATTTTATTGCACTTAGATCATCCATCAGGATATTGAAGATAAAATAAGCCTGAACCTGAATTTTAGTGCAACAATACACATTTCTATTGTTTCCTTTTTTCCTCCATCAGCACTACCAAACTCATCTTCTTTGTTGTTACATGTTCACTGTGCATTTGCTTCCCAAATAATTCTTCCTTGAATTTATGCAGAGGAGTAATAGGGGAGTCCAGACACAGAGTGACAACCTGGCAGAAAGACAAATTTGTTGATAAGCGGCGCTGACATTGACTGATGGGTCGCAAAATTGTCTGCTCTCATTACCTTTTTGGTATAGAAATGCACGTTCATCTGAATCATTTGTAATCGTGTCACCTTCAGTCTGAACCTAACAGTGAACAGACTTTTGGTTTAGTTGAGAAAAGCAAACAAATGGTAAGTCAATGTAAAAAGAAAAATTCAGGATATACATATGTGACATGGAACTTCGAATAAACATACCTCTTGGCTGATGCGAAGAATAATTATTACAGGAAAAAAAACTAAACCTTGAATGCTTCATGAACGTCAAATTTTAAATATTAAGCTGTAATTTACCTCATAGGTGTGTTTTCTTTTACAAATCTAGCTAACATTGATTTCCTTCATGACACAGCATAATTAAAGTGCCTTGTTCAATTAATAAATTAAGCTTCTGTATTGAAATCCTGACAACAGACTCGCAGCAACAACCTGGAGCAAATTGATTAGTTCGAAAAAGTAGCTGGGAAAAGGCAAGGGTAAAAATAAATAAATAAACCTGTTCTCTTGTTACCAGACACAGGGACCGGCTGATTAATTCGTTTTGAGCTTTCAGTCCAAACATCTGTCTGACAAGAGCAGCTTTTGCCCACTTGTATTTAACATGTGGGGGTAAACAGCCTCAGATCCCAAAATGCAAATAAAACAATGATACCTTCTCCCTGCTTTGCAAATCAGCAAGGTCTTGCATCTGTGGGAGGGGTGGGATGTCTAACAAGTCTAATGCTGTTTATGAAAGCTGAGTTTTTGCATCTAATCACAATGCCTATTCCCATGGGCCTGTTAGCTCCTCAGCCTGGTAGAGCACCTCTCTTCCAGGAGCGCTGTATTTTTAGGATGTTGTGAAGCTTCCTCCGCTGCATACAGAATGAGCTGCTCGCCTTTAGGGGGATGTCGAGTTTGAAGATGATGTCCTTTGGATTTGATTAATTCAGTAACGGGAAGAGAACCTGTCCCCGACTCAAAATAGACTCCGTTTAAATGACTGTATTGCTGTTGTTTTCTTACTTTTCACCGTTTGGTCTCGTTGCCACTTATCAGCGTATCACGACAGGAAGAAAATAAATAAGAGCAGGCTGTTGGGCTATCAGTGACGGGAAGGCTGTTTATGAGTGAATCTGCTTGTGTGGCACATGAGCATGAAAGAATAAGCTCAGCATGTCACATTCCCTGCAGGACTCCCCCCCCCTTTCTCTGCTCTTGTCTGCTGCCACACTTGTCCAGAGTGCACCCTTCTGAAGTTTACTATCAAGGCCTCCGTCTGTTGAAACGTGACTCCATACGTTACACTTGTGGATATTAGCTCATATTTTGTGATGTTGAAAGAGAATCACAATGAAACATATTATTTCAAAGGAATCTTGCAGAACGTAATTTATTTTTAATCCGGCACCAGCGTTATAAAAAAACGTGTCAAAAATATATTTGTTTTTGACTGAAGAGAAATCGGCTAAAAACGACATTCAACCTGGCATCTAAGTGGCTCAGGTTCAGCTGTGAATCTGCATCGACTTGTGTCAGATTTCCAGGCTATTATAACCATGATTTTTTAAAAAAAAGCAAAACTCCACAATTTAACGACATAAACAAAAAAAAAAACGTGTCACATGATCAACTTCCTTTTAATCCTCTTATTATCATCCTGTGAGCATGGATGTGATTTTGCATGCTGTTTTTGTTTTGCCCTCATAAGCTGTTATTGTGCAGTTCAAAACACCGAATAGCTGCCACAGACTGAAAGTTAAAGTTGTCTCAGAAAAAGGAACAGAAGTTCTCACCCAATGCATTTTCACAACCATTAAAGCAAAAATAAATCCAGGTACTTTGAATTTAATTCTGGTTATGCTGTTAGGATCTCGGGTTGTTTTGGAGTTTTGATTAATCCATTTTAGCTTTATTTTTCTGTGTTCCTTGGTCTCTTTCTTTGATTAGATCAGTCTTGTTTCTGTTTTACTTTAGTTCAGTCCTTGTTGGTGTTTCTAGTTATGCTTATTTCTTTTCTCTAGTTATTCCTTGTTACTCTGAGATTTTTGGTGTCAAGCATACGTGCTGCTCGTAGCATTCTATCTGGAGCTTTTAAACCTCATTAAGAGTTATGGTGATGCTCCTTTATATCCCCCCTGTGACAACAATTGAAATCTCCACAATATGAATGTTCCTGTTTTTCACATGCAAAAATATTTTTAAGAGCCCTTTTTTTTTTAAGGAAAAAAAAATAATTTTCTTTCTGCCAGGAAGTTGGGGAGGAGCCACACTGCAGTGCTAAGCAAGTAAAGTCCAGATAATACTTCCACTTTGATATTTTACAAGTCAGTTCTGGTATCTACATAAAGGGTGTTTCCTTTTATTTTGCTGCTTGAGATCCACTGAACTTTCCAGTTCTCATTTTGAACAGAGAACACAGTCTAGAAGTTTTCTATTCATCAGGCAGAGACAGCAGAAGAGGCCAGAGGAAGTTCAGTTCTAATATCCAAGTTTAACTGAACAGCTGGACCTAAAAAATGTCACTTTCAGTTATTTCAAACAAGTTTTGAGAAACATTTTTGCAATAAATGGGTGCTCATTTAAAACATGTGCGCTTTCACAATATGTTCCACTTCTAAAAGCGCTTTTAGCGGTTTTAAATCTACATGTTATATTCAATAAATCAGAATATGCATTCCGATCAACCTTGTTTGTCATATTGAAATTACCTTTTGAAAAAAAACTTAAGCAATTATTAAACATACTTTTATTATACCTACATTTCTGTAATATTTTTTATTGGTCTGATATATTCTAATCTTAATTGTCATGTTTTCAGTAGGTGTAAGCAGAAAATCATCGAAATAGCAGACAATAAAACCTTAACAATCAGTTTGTGCATAATTAGTCTAATGATGTGTTTTAGGTTTACTAAAATGAATTAACTTTTTATAAACATTATAATGAACATCACTGGCTGTATAGCTTTATACAGATGATAATCATACCTGGTGTACATTTTGAAATAATAGTTCACAAGAGCTTTTCTAATTTTTGTAGTAAGAAATTGTCTTTTTCAACCTTAGCTGTTGTTAAGAATCCATTCTGTACAAAAAATAAATAAAAAAGATCCCAGCGGGCTTGAAACAAACCCTCAGAAATTATTTGTGCAGTCTGTCAGTCATCTACTTCCAACTCGTTTAAAGTTTTCACGCGATATTAATGACATGAACAATCTCTACAACGTTTGCCCTCAAAGATGAAAGTGCACTCAAAGGCGTGGAAGCTACAGCTGTGATTTGGCTGTTTAATACAATGTTAATTAGATCATATGTTGAGCCTCCATCATAAAATCAACTCCTATCTTTTAATTGTTAAGACCAGATATTGCACAATGGTACAAGCCTTTGCATAAAAATGACTGTGTGACAGAAAATAATGCTTATAGGATGAAAAGCTGACATCAACACTGTGCACAGACAATGTGGACATTATTTTCCATCTTGTCTTGTCAAATTGTAACAACAGTCGTCTACAGATGGCTTTGCAGAGTAGAAAGTGCTGCTGGCAAGGCGGCAGGGCTAATTGTGCCCCTCTATGACTAGCCGCAGAATGACTAATGAAAAATCCTGAGCTTTTGGACACGTCGTTCACCTCCTTTAGCACTAATTAATAGCTCATCGGTGGAGGACAGTGTAACACCCTGGACTTTTTCACCCATTATGCACCACTATAACACATAGCTCCCCTGCATACTGATCATGTGATAAAGTATCCTGAGTAATGTAAAGCCTCTGCTGAAAATTTTCCCACAAAGTGTGTTTTTCTAATGAATTAAAGATGGCTTCCTAGCTCTCCGGCTGGTAAACACAGCCACTTGCCGCATAATCAGCATCCAGATTTATCCAAATGAATGCATTGGCTTTATTGAAAATTCACATAATGGTTGAAAGTAAAACAAAAATCAAAAAGATAGCGAATGTGGAATCACATACATGTTCTCAGCTCGTTATCACTGTCAAGTCTTTGAACTTGGGCTGTTTTATTGACCACAAGAAGTAATCATGCGTCCTGTTTTATGGTTATAAGGGAAGTTTTCACAGCTACACCCCTTTTTATTTGTGTCTTTCCCAAACGTTAGATGTTTTTTTTGCAACTTTGTACTGAGGGTTGGGGTAATGGGAATCTGAATCTCTGCTCATTGCCCATACGCCATGTGTCTTCACGCCCTGCTGCATGAGGCTGTTGCCTGTCTCCAGCAGTCTCCACAGACACAGGGCAACACAGACACATTGTCTACAGTAAAACACAGTGGTGGCCCAGTGATGCTTTGGGGCTGCGTTGCTTCCTCTGCCACCGGAAAACTGATATTCCTCAGAAACACTGGCTACGAATCACATTGGTGGAAGGTCGTAAGAACAAAACAATATTTTATCATGTACTAAAGATTCTTGTTATGAAAGTGCTTGATAATCTAGAAACTGTAGTTGTCATTTAAAAGAGCACTTTTTGATTAATTTGAAGAAACCATTTGTAATTGCCTTAAGCTATTACAACTTGCTTTATTGTATCAAATAGCCACTATTTGCATATTTTGTATGCTTGCCGACATGGGGGCTAAGAGTTTTAGATGTATTCTTATTTATGCGGCGTTTATAAATTCTAAATCTTATTATATCGTGTTTATAATATTATGTAATTTTAAAACTTGGTGCACATAATTTAATACTTTTATTTCTGTTGGTTTGCTTACTTCTTAATTTACTTAATGATGTTTTGCACATTTTAAAGTTTTGAAGTTCATGATTTGCAAACGTGAACCTCTCCAAAGCAGGTTTGGGTACACAGGTGTATATACACAGTGTTACAAACAAAGTCTGGCTTATTTTAAAGAGTGACCTGAGGAAGGGAATGAGAGAGAGTTCCTCCAGATCTAACTGAAAAAGCAGCTGCTCATGTAAAAACGGCTCAATTACAGAAGCTATAAACTGGTTAGGGGCTACCTTCTGTCCACCTGGGGTGGAGGTTAGGAGGGCTGTGGGGGAGAAGGGGTTTTTTTTATTTGCTGCTGTGGTTAATATCGCTCCTGCACATTAAAATGGGCACTTGATGGGCGCTCAGGAGCAATGGTTGTGTCAGAAAGTGCTCTCCTGGTGGACACTTAAACAAAGAATGAGCCTGTTTCGCTCCCTCAGCAGAGGCACAATTATCAGCGCTGTTTTTCCTGGGGAGAGAGCAAAACACGGTTCAGCTCTCAGGCTTTTTTTCCTCCCCTTGGGCTAAAAGAACAATTTCACTCCTTCAGTTATACATCTGGCAGCATGATATCAGTGGCAAAAAAGCCACTAGAAAGGTATCCGAGCAATTGTATGAACGCGTGGCTTCTCTGTCACTGAAAGGCTGTAACAAAAAGGAACTGTTTGTCCACCTCATCTGTCTTCCAGATGAGTGATGTAAGCACACCTTTCCCCATGCAGGGGCGGGACTCACACGGACAGATGATCACAGCAGAAGCCGGGCAGCCCATAGTGCAATCCTCCGGCTGCTGCCCGCGTGTCTGTCCCCGACAATTAGGCTCCAAGCTGACAGGGCAGTGCGGCTCAGCCACTGCGTTAAGAGACTTTGTCAAAACGTGCTGCCTATCAAAATGCACAGACCAACCCCAGCTGAAGCCAGTCACCTCCCATTAATGACACCTCCCCTCTGTTGGCTCCTCCCTTGACTTGTCAGCTGGGAAATGAAAGGCGTGGAGGTGCATTCATTTATATAACCAATGTCAGGGTGCGTCGGACATGGACGCCCCCTCGTCTCCGCGCGCCTCATCAGCCTCTCTGATCAGATGGGGATGCATAATACATCAGACGGCCAGTAAGTGGAGGGAAGACATTCATCACTGTCCACCTTTCAAATTAGATCCAACAGACGTGGCAATCAGTCAGACGCATCAGTATTCAGCCCTGCAGAGAAGTCCTCTCCACTGCAACTTTACAAACCATTCTGTAGTGTAATAACTGCCTTAAACTGCATTATCTGTACTACGGATAATAGAGTTGCATTTAACTCCAGTGTGCTCACAAACTTCTCTAATGGTCTGTAAAGATTTATGGTTCTGGAAGTTAGAATGAATTGATGAGCATTTTAAGGTTGTTTTTCTATCCTAAGAGATCAGCTGTTTTGCTTTTTGAGTTTAACATATCCCTCTGTAGGACTCAGACCAATTACATAAAAGCACATGTTTCAAACTTTTCCTGTTTTTCCTGAAGGGCTCATCCTGTGTTGTTGTTCTTTATCTTGTTATTTAAAATGACACTCCTTCCTTAGTCCTACCTTATTCAAGAGAGATGACTTACAGCTGCTGTAATCATGAGTAACATTATTTTCTTTTTCTCTCTGTCTCTTTTTTTATGTTACCATCCTGATCCCATCTTCAACTTAAGGTAAGAAAAAGTTCTAATGCTTTGTATCCCCAAAAAGTGATCAAATCACATAGAACCTGGATTCATGTCACAGAAAATTCTGCAAACCAAATTGTCAAGGTTTGGTTTCAATTATTTATGTAAGTTGCAGAAAATACTGTCGACACCACCATGTTGCACAAGTACGTGACAAGAAATTAGTACTTTCCACTAGCACAATTAAAAAATGACAATGTATTTTCATTGTTTAATTAATTAAAACACATTCTATTAATTTTGATGATTTCTGATAACAGGTAAGGAATTTAAGTGGTTTTAGTACAGAAGCTGTACTACAGAAACATTAATGGAAAGCTTAGTGGAGGGAAAAAGTATGAGTGTGTGTGTGTTTTTTTAAAGGAGCACAAAGAATACAAACGAGCAGCCTTAAGAGTTTGGGGGAGATTTACAAAACATGGACTGTGGGCAGAAAGTACACACATAACTATTTGTGTTAAGCCTATTTTCAACTAAATGCATCAGAAGTGTCTCAACTGGGTTTAACAAAAAAAAAATGAATGAAAAAGGCTGAATTGATACTTCAAAGTCCTCTCTTCATTTGAAATGAAGAATCTTGAGAAAGAACAGATGCATTAAATTAAAATAGGTGCATATATTTACAGTACGGTGCATGAACAAACTTTTATATTTCTGTATTAAGAAATACTTTTTTATTGATCTTATGCAATAGATAATTGTCCTTATTTTCTAAGAAGGTGAGCTTGAAATAGTCCTTAGTTGTAAGCCATAACTATCCAAATTGACAGGGATAAATATTGGAAAGACTCTGCATTAACTAAATCTCTTTATGAGCCTCGGTTTTTAAATTGAAATGTAATTAATTTACCTTTTAAGGATATTCCAGTTTACCGGGACAAACCTGTATTGCTTACATGATAATGAATATAATGAATGGGTGTACACAGTGGCGCAACTACACATTTTTCAGGTGGATGCGAAAACATAAATCGGCGCCCCCCCCCCGGCCGAGGCGACGATACGTGAAAGGTAAAACTCGCTACCTTTACCTCGTTATGTGCGCAAGGTGAAGGAGCGAAGTGTTTGGGAAAACAACATCGGCGTCGCCCCTTTCAGACGGGGTTTTGGCGCCCCCTCTGGTGCTGCGCCCCTTGCATACCCACTTTTTGCGCCACTGGGTGTACACCAGTTCTTCTTCTCCTCAACTACATCTTAACTATTTTCCCTAAACCATCAACATTTCTGTAAGACTTAGCATTAGAAGATATTCATAATAGAACAAAGAGCATTGAAAAGCACCGTTTTTAATTCCACCCCATCATAATAACATAAATTTGAAACTTTCCCTCAGTGTTTCATCATCCTAACTAATTTTAAGAGTAGTCTCTTTTACTTTGGTCGTACTATACTAAGGGTTGCTTATTAGACTGGAGATTAAACCAGGCTGTTTTCTGCAGCTCTTTATCTGTGGCTAATTACATGTACATACACCAGACCTACCTCTGTACCGCTTGGTTTTCCTCATCAAATACTGTTAATTGCTGCGCCCAGAATAATTTTCAAAACGATGACTTTCTTCAGCTGAACCTGGGAGAAAAGGCTTTATTTAGTTCAATCAGACTCTAATTGGTATGACGATCATGAGAAGGGTCATGGTACATTGTGTGATGAATATTCTGTCAAAGTGGGATCAGCTTCAGAATCACCCATGTCTCATCTTTGTTTATGTGTGCTCAGCTGTACCAATCAGAATTTTGTTACCAATTTATAATCTCCCTGTTTTATAAAGCTTAGAGCTACTGATATTGATTTGATAAAATTTTGATTTCTCTTTAAGAATTGCAATATAATTAGATATAAAAAGCACAGAATTGTTTTCTATTCTTTCTGTCACAAGAAGTATGAAAATAGACCTTATTTCTCTGTTTACCTCTCAACACGTTTTGTATTGCTTTTATATATGTGTATCCAGTGGGGAGTCCGCACCGTTATCTGTACCCTTTCTCATTAGAAAATGTGCTGTGTGTCCGACTTCAGTTTGACTTAAATCTCGACTCTTTCTAAATGTTGTTTCCCCAGGACTGTTCATCAACTTGGACATGGGAACACTTAGTTTTATACTCAGCATAGCTATTTAGAAGATTTGTTTCTCATGTGTAAAGGCTCTTTTCACTTTGTCATGTGACACTTGCAGAAAGTGTTGTGAAGTTTAACAAATTCTAGGACTCCATGTCTTCTTTTTACTTTTATGAGCAAAATGGTTTTGAGAAGCTGTTGAAGCTGTATTTTTTTCCAGGGACTGTGCTTGTTAGGTAAATAGCTGGGCAACCTGTTATATGTGCAGTGACTTGGAAGTGTGGGACCGTCGAGGCTGCTCTTGAAGCCGCTCAGAAGGTCTCTTCAGTCTCTTCTCATCAGATGTCTGGATTTAATTTGTCTCAGCGCGCCTCAGGAAAGGTCATGATCCAGATGCTTTTTACTCTCTGCTCCTGGTCCTTGGGTTTCTATGCAAGGGAAAAGGAAGAGGAGGGATACACAGAAAGGGAGGGCTGTCCTGATGTTCATGGTTATACAGTATGTTCTCTCCTGTTTCCCCTGCACAACTCGACATCCTCATTTATAATGAGCTTCGTCCAGCAAAGCAGTGGCTCATTTGATGGTTGGGGAAGGGGCTAACTGAAATGACCAGGGACACCTGCTCAGCAGACTGGGATTTAAATACTGAGTGTGACAGGGAGCGGACTGAAATGTCCCAGAGCATGCCTTGATTCTGAGCTTCCTTCCTTAAATTGTGTCAGATTGCACTACATCGCTATAAGAAACTTGGACATTGTTAGACTGAAAACAATAATTGAACAGTTTTGAAACAACTGGAACCGTGACAAATGAGATTGGACAGGGACCCAAGTGGATCTTGCCACGACTAATGGTGAGGAGGATGATAAAGTGGGTTGAAAGACAAATCTCCTAAAACCTACTGTTAGGAAACTGTAGAAAGCACTTAAATTTGAGACTCTGTTACTGTAATAAATAAATAAATGCCAGGCTTTTTACACAGCTTTGCCTGCTGGTCCAGTAACTGGAAGGGAACATAAGAACATGATCAATAGGTTTGGGCATAATTATTATTTATTTATGTAATTCGATTCAGTCTTGGTCGTCAAAACAAAAATGAGCGCCCGTAACAAAGTGTGTCACACATTGTTGGGTGCGCAGTATGAGATTTTATTCATCAGAACAGATAATTGATGATTACGCTGAGATTTGTATATATATTTTTTTCTTAAACAGGTTTTGACCTTGGACAATAATTGATTCAGTTCTCCTCATCACAATCCGGTAATTTCTGTGGGAGGAATAGCTGGGGGATTTTCTGTTTTGTGAGGGTGGGTGGGGTTCAAGGCTGGAAGCATACGCAATTCTCACATGAAAGAGCTCTTGTTGAAATGAGTTGGGCACTCAAGAAACACAAACCCCCGAATTCACTCGCACAGCCATTTGCTTGTCTGCTAATCAATAGCCTTGATTTACTCAATGAAGTGCTTGTCAGGAAGTGGTTGTGCAAAGTGTTAAGAGGTTGATGAAAAGCACACAGTCGTTTCGATAATTGTCCACATAGTCGCAGAGCCAAAAATGAGAAACAAAAGTGAAAATTTATCATGAGATATAAATATATTTAAATATTTTCTAAATATTTTAGCAATAAATGGAGAATGGATATTTTTTTTTGTACAGCAGTTTAAGTGTTTTTTGGGGGCATTTAGCCACTTTCTAAATTGGTTTCATTTCTAATCTTGTAATGTAGAAACACTGCTTACGGATCGGGGTTTTACTTGCATGTTCTGAAAATAGAGTGCAAAACAAGCAAAATCAGCCATGTCTGTATTTATTTTGGCCCACTCCTTTCTGGGCTCTGGCAAAATGTAACCAGCGTAGCATTGACAAAGATTATGGTCCCACAGGCCACAGTGGGTGTGCAGAAAAAAGTGGCTGAGCTCTGGCAGCTGCCACTGAAACACACATACTTAGGCACAGTAGTGCATTCTGGCACGGGGCGACGTTTGCAGACTCCTTCTGACACATAAGCACACTGAACAAGACTGAGTTTGGTTTTAACATCAAGGAGACAGTCAAAGGTACAAACATCAGCACAGGGACAGTAGGAAATTATTTAAAAAATTGACTCATTGCAATAGTTCAACTTAAAAAAGTTTCATATTAGATTTAATAAACAGAACAATTGTTTTATGTTTCTTTCTTTTCATTTTTTTTAAATTATGGCTTATAGCTAATGAAAAAAGATCCCAATAAAGTTCCAGTAAAGAAATATAAGTTTACTGTCAACTATATCCAGGTCCTGTTGAATTTATGCACTCGGTGCAGTGTGGAATGGAAGCCTGCGGTCTGTTGTGTAGCTTGGCTTTAAGGCAGCCCAGCATCTACATTCTTAGATGTTGCCAACATTTTCTCTGGTCCAGCAGAGTTTAAACACAGTGAATCTAACAGTAGTGGCCCACATCCTTCATAACTCTGTGTGTGGTACTTTTTGAAGCATTGACTTCAGCTGATGTCTAAGCTACATGTAATCGCCTCCAAATTCATAATTTTCCTTCTGCTAAACGTTTCACTAATACACTTGGAACAGTCTGTTTTTTTAGGTATTAACTTTATTTTTTGACCTTCCCTCGTCTTGAGAGGGAACAATAATGGCTGTCTTGGTGAACAATTGTCAAACCATTTATCCTCGAATGATTCTGGAGTTTATAATATACCCACAAAATAACATTTCTGTGTTAAAAATACTTTTCCCGTTGGTCCTATGTAATATTCAAATTTTCTGAAACTGGAATTTCAAATTAATCTTGGATTTGCATTAGCTATAAGCCATAATCTTCAAAACCTATAGAAATAAATCTTTGACACTGTGTAATGAATCTATATAACAGGATTACTGGAATCTATTAACTATTCAACGATGTTCTAATTTATTGAAATGTACCTGTAAGTGTTATTGACTCTACTCAGATTGTCTTGGGTGCTCTTAATGAGATAGGTCTCTATTTACTCTTCAGTCTGAATCACACAAAGATGTTACACCGCTGCCTCTTTCTCACTGGGTCTCGATCTTTGCTGCCATCCTTGTGGGAAAAGTAGTGAGAAATTATTAATATAAAAGCAGCAACACTGTCTCTTTAAGTGGGGATTATAAAGAACAAAGGGGGAGGCCAAGGGAGCAGAAGGGGGCTGTGATGGAGAGTGCAAAAATAAGAAGCCTGTCACACGCAGCACCGCAAGGTCACCTCTGCTGTGGTGTCGGCCCTGTCGGATCGAAAGCATGGCTAAAGGGTTGCCATGGTATGGTCCAGTCTCCCAGGAGTGCTTCAGGAAGATCTTCTGCCATACCTGAGGCAGCCGCTCATTTATCTGGAATGCTGCGCTCCGACTGCTAACGACCAGCTCAAATTGGACTATTTTTTCCCATTTGTCAGTCGGCCAGCTGCACTGGCTCAGGTGCGCATCTGTGTGGAGGGAAAGGCTTAGGACAATGGAAGTTCCGAACTCATTTTTCTCACTTTTCTTCATTTTGTGTCTCTCTTCTCACAGTTGGAAGAGTTTTCTGTATTGTTGCCGCCTGTCAGTCCGAGCGAGTCTCCCTCGGTGCAGTGTTAATGGAGACAAGTGCTTCTGGCATGTGGCGAAGCATTTCCTTTGACATTATGGAGGGCCCCGCTCAGCAGGGCCGCTGTGGTATAGGTAGTAATCTGACTGCAGGGGAGAATGTTTACCATGCTGTTTGAATTTTTTTGTAGACTTTAATGTTTCAGCTAATCAAGAAGGATTTTAGAACTACATCAGACGAATGCAAATGTTAGGCTTGCCTGTGAATAAAAATAGAGGTATTGTACAATTGAAATTAAGTCCAGTACTGTTTTGTGCTACAGATTGCAACATCTAGAATCCTGGTATTGTTGTTGAACGTTGTTGTTGCGGCTTTGTGATATTAAGCTTCAGTGAGTGTTTGATTCCTAAGACATGCAGTAGATCAATGGGATACTGCATTGAAAACAATACTCACTTTGTTCATTATGAAAAATGGAATCGGTTTTAACCACTTTTTAAATAATACAATTTACACTTATTAGGAGATCGCTAATATAGAAATGACCTGTTTTACTTTTGTGGCAACCTCCCGAGTTCTTGACTTCAGCCGCATGGAACACCTTTGCTTTCATATTTGTGAGCAACTCTGAACACTTTTACAGAAGGACTTGAACTGTTACAACAGGAAAGGTTAGGCTAACCTTGTATTAAGGCCCATCATTAGGTATAGGATCTCAGTTAAATTCATGTTTGTTGTGGCAGATGAGGAAATTTGATGGATGGATGGATGGATGAATGGATGGATGGATGGATGGGTTTGTTTGTCTAAACTTACTCATCTACACATAAATATTAGGAAAAAACAATTAAAAGAAAACCAAACAGACTTAAAATGCATTCAAAATTCATATACATCCATGCTGTTTTCAATCAGTGGAGCAATTTTAGAATGGAGCATTGTGTAAAGTTCTTATTTTATTAAATACAAGAGAAACATGTCAAAAAAATAAATGTTGCTTTATTTCCTTTGTGAACAAGATAAACATTTCTGTGACATTTTTTGGTGTATTATGCAACAACAAATATAAGGTATACGATTTTTTAAAATTTTCATTGAGGACTTTAAAATAATAGCCCATACAACCTTACCTTGCAGAGGAATGTAATTATGCTAATAGTTGTTCCTCCATAACCTATGCCGCAGAACTTATTTATTTATCCACTTTTCCCTGCTCGCCTTCACGATGTTCCTATGGTTTGGAGGAAAACCACAGAGCGGTCGGGGAACTTGCAGAAGCGAGTCAGTCTGACAAGGTGTGAAAAGTCATGATCTTCTCCTCCCTCTCTCTCAGATCTCACTTTGATGGACTGCTTTGTAGTGCAAGGAGCTGGGCAAGTGCTGCTAAGCTACATTACAATATGCGGCGTGTTTGCCCAGCAGGTGCCATTTCCCTCTCTGCCATAATATGAAACATTTTGCATTTTGTAGTGCACTGAATGCCAATGTCAGCTTAAGCATGTAGCTCACAGAGCTCCTTTCTAAACACCAAATTCACCACCTGAAATACGGATAAGTAACATAAAGTCCCATTTGTCTGACGTGTGATAAAGAGACGTTTAAACTTTTAATGCAAGAATTTCATAAGGTACTCTGTATGTATGCAACTGTACCACAAATGACTCACTTCAGATTTTATTATGTAAAGATTAGTTGTAGTTTTTTTTTCCTTGTTGGAAATTAATTTGTGATATAGGAAGAAAAATATTAAGTTGAGCTGGAAATTTGAAGATTCAAGTTTTTCGAGTTTTAGACAGAAAAAAAATATCATTTTTAAAGTTATATATATGTTTTTATCTTTGGTTGTCTCAGACTCTCTGACATTACAATAAGTTGATGTTCTTCTGCTATTTGGACTTGTTGACTTTTAGTATCCATCGTTAAGCTTTAAGAAATTTAATTTCCTTGTTATGTTTATATTCTGACAGATTTAAAAGCAGTATAGAGGTAAAACCCATCCCCCTGTACTACACTTTGCTTCACACAGAGGGTCTGGGCTCTCGGCTACTGAACGATTGCTTCCTGAATTTTTAGATCTTACCCATTGCTAACGTTTGTCCATGCATATGCAAAGCACCAGTTCAACGCTGAAAGGCTCACTGGAAATTGCCTGCGCGGCCATTGATAAAACTATAGCCTGACTACACTTTGTGCTAAAACAGCACAGAAATCAACATCGACATGCACAACTTCTCCTTCTGTTTGATGGTTGACGCGGTACAAATTCCACCAGCGGGAATTCTATTAAATGAAAGGAAGCCCAGACCGTGCCGCAAGCGAGGTGTGAATGAAGCAGAATCGCACGCAATGCCCAAGCGAAGTATATTTCTGCACATAAAAAAAAATAAGTGACAAATTAAAGTTAAAATTTATGAACAATCATAGTTTTATTCAACTTGATGCAAAATCATAATATCCACATTGGATGATCCAAACCAAACTGTTGAAATAAACACAAACTACAGAATGCCTTTGTGACTTGTTCTGGACACACAGAGACAGGAAATCATTCTCGGTCCCCTGCTGTTGTTTATCTCAGATGCATATGTCACTGCTTACTGCTTGAAAACTTGGTTAAAACTCACTTAGAAGAGGATGTGTCATTTGGAACCAAGCAGAGCCCAAATGAAGGTTGATGTGTGATGACAGTACAAAGCCACTGAACACCTATGACTGGCTCTAGGCTACTCTGCACAGACAGGTGAAAGGGCTTTGCAGTTGTTGTTTAATGTTATGTGACATCTCTCTTTGCTTGTTGCCAACAGTTCAACTGAGCAACACGCCACGTACAAAAGCTCCCGTTTTATTTGCCTGGTGTGTTTGTCTTTTTCCCTGGACGTGATTAGTGACAAAATATGTGGAAGAGTGTCAAGGTCAATGAAGTCAAGGTGCAATTTGTTCAAAGCGACCCTTGGTTGCGTGACCTTTTCACCCTCTTTGAAAGCAACACTAATCCTTTAATTTTGGACCCAGGTTACCTTTTAAATTCGTCAAAAAGCCACGGAGTTTGGTTTGGCTCCTGCACTGCCTCTGTTCACACTTTGATGTGAATAACTCACCGCAAGATCTGCACAGATTAATTAATAGCGTAAAAACATCTTCAGAAAGGCTAAATTTCCACTAGATGAATAGAGCGCTTCTCAAGTTCAAGGAAAAGGCCAAGTTTCTTTCAACATTCTGTAGGTGTTTACCAAATAATCCCACACAACAAGTGAAGCAGAAACTTAATTGCAACTAATTAGCTCCCTGGGGGTTTAATTGGATCTGCATTCTTTATTCCCCAGTTTACCTGCAATATGTAAATCCCATATCCATGTTGAGAAGAGGGGATAAACCCCCCCCCCCCCCGAAAAAAGACGAGGATTGCGAGGCAGTGAACAGGCTTTGTAAAGGGAGGCTGAATTAAGTGCAGTTTAAAATCAGTCTATAACGAGCTTAATTTCTGTCTTGTCTGGCCGTCTTCACTCATCCAACACCCTGGAGCTGTTTCCGTCCCATGTAATTGAATGTGCTTTCACTAGTGGGAGAGAGGCTCATCTCTCAGGCCAGGTAATGGGAAACCTTTGTTCTTTGTTCAGATGAGTTGCCTAATTCTCGGCAGAAAGATTGTCCCTTCATGAACCAAAGTGGAGAAAGCGAGCTAGCTTCCGTTCTGTTTCTTTTGCATAGTTTTCGCATAAAAGGATGAATCTCACACCGTAGCACCACCATCTGTCCACTTTTGACTTTGGAGTGCCCTTCCCATGGCTGAAACCCTTTTTTTTCTGTTTTCAGGTTCATCAACTCTGTCCCAAACTAGGGGGTCAGCTGCTTGGGGTATTGTTTGCTTTCCTTTTGACAAATTACAAAAGTGGGGCAAAGGTTAAACAAGCTCACAACTGCCAAAACAGGATATTATTGTTTCATTTCTTTTTTTCTTTATTTAAATCTCAGTCAAATGGTACAATGGAAGTCTGTTAATTCCAGCTGTTGAACACCAGCACTGACAATGCATCCATCCTGTTTTGTTTCTATAGCTACAGCAACTTCTAACTTACCAGGCCCAAACACAGTATAAAGTTGCTTAACTAGCAGAAAACAGATGTCAGTGCACTGTTTGCCAGATCCACTCCAAAGATTTTTTTTTTTGTTTACACTGCTTTCTTCCTTTTCCTAACACTTCATCAACAATTCCTTTTGGAGAAGGAACCGAGAACGATTAAAATTTTACTGCATGGACCGATCTCATGAAGGAGGCAGACGCTGCATGTGCCAACTGTGGAAAAAAAAACAAAAAAACAAAAAACAACTTGAATAAAATAAGAATTGTGATGCTCTCTTTCAGCTTTGTCAGTACTTACTAACAGAGCAGTAAAAAGGGTGGAAAAGAAGTGTCATGGAAGGTTGTGGCAGTAGCAGATGCAGCAGCAGGGTGCGGAGCATTCAGCCGAGGACGGTGTTACATCACTACTCTTCCCCACTTTCCATCAAGCTACGCGTGTCTCATTACAAAGCAAAACAGAACAAAGGCATCCTCAAGATTTTGGCCAAACAATCTGATAGACGCATCATCATGATGGAAAGCATAAAAAACAGACATATTGAACGACAGAGGAACTAAAAAATGGAAAAGTACAGTTTTATTTGTTTGAAATTTATGGATTCAGGACATATTGTTCCTGACACCATTTAACTTTTGTTTTTTTTTGTATATATATATATATATATTTCCGTATGTTGATGTGGACTAGTGTTGAGCTTTTAGACCAGAGAATGACAACCAAAGTAATGGTATGAATTTTTATTTTTTCTTTTATTAGTGCTGATAGAGAAGTGTGGCGGGAGACAGCAGTAGAACCAGCTGTGGCTGTGGTAAATTCTGCAGATGAGAGTCTGGCACCATCATCGACAGAGCGGTGTCATGCCTGCCTGAGAAGGTTCATCATGAGCTCTAGCAAAGCATGTCAGGCATGCAGGTGAAAGACTGGAATGTGATTAGTCTGTCCTGCAGGATTGTGATAAGCGGCCACAGTTCATGCATATCACTGAGGGAGGAACTATTCGACTCAGGTCTCAAACTGATACTTAATAAAGACTTGCTTAAAAAAAGGAAAAGAAAAGTCACACGCTCAAGTCGGTCACCTCCCTTGTTTAATTAAGCTGCTGTATTTCCTCAGATTAGATGGCTTTTCTAAATATTGTGTTTCTTTTGTTGCGAATGTCAGTTCGTCGAGTCTCGTGTCTTACATTGCCGTCAGAGAGTCGCACTCTCTTACCTTCTCCAGGAAATAATAATTGACCACTCACTTCATGCATAATGCAAAGGCTTTGAAAATAGTGCTTCCTGAGAGCGCACTGTAGCGCCTTTGGACTTAAGTGAAATATAACCTGAGTTTGACATTTTCTAATATCCAACACCAAAGTTTTTGTTTCAGGGAGATAGGGGTGGTAATTGCCGCTCTAGAAGAAAGACTGCCGATCCTTCTGGGTATTGCGGATGGCTGTGGGGACGAGGCGAGATTGGAACATGGTAATTGCGGAGACAGGGGCTGAGAATAAATGGTGTAGGATTCTTTACTGTCAGATAGAGGAAGGTCAGACACACAAGTGTGTGACATCCATGCATGTTACAATGTGTTATTCGCAGTATGCACAAGGGACTGATACCTTCCCCTTAGATATCTAAGTCATTGCTTTGCTTCTTTTGACAAGGAGAGGAGATGATCCCTCATGCAGCTCCTGAAGTAACAGGATGTGAGACAAGATGTCAACAGCGCTGGGTCCCAGTGAATATCAGAGCAGACTGCAACTTGCTTTTTCATTCCTCCTCCCCAAATCATTATTTTATCACTTGATTAATGTTTCCTCTGAGCTGTCAGAATTCTTACACATTTTCTCAAAGATGGAAGACAAACAGCATCAATTTATTTCCCCCTGATTAGATATTGATCACAACTACTGTGCTGGCCATCGCATATCTTCCCTGAAAGATGGATGTCAAATGTTAAGCATCACTACTTTTCGGGGTTTTTTTCTCTTTCTCACTCCTAGCATAGAACACTATTAACTATTTTTTTTATATTATTTGATTTTACAGACATGGTTATATTTGTTCAAGACTACACCCTCATTCCAGCATCTTTTCTCTTTTCCAAATCTCTTCAATAGTGCCATTTTACTTAGAAAGTTAAGAGAGTGGACAGGCAAGCGGTTGACTGTGCCCTGAGGCCCGACACACTACATAATGATCAAAGAATGTCAGGGCAATAAATAGGAGCAATGTCCTGAGCAGCTGGGGGTTTGGAGTATCCCTGCCTGCAAGAGACTTAATAGACTTTTGAAACAAACTTTTATGAAGATTGTAAAGAGAAAAGGCAGGGAATGCAATCCCGATGGCACAACAAGACCCTTTGTGCTGTCATGTTTGGTCTGTCTGAGATGACAGGCTTAGTAATTGGAGAAATTTAGAAAGAGTCAATAAAAAAAAAGTTTGGAAGGTGTGCCAGACAAGTAACATTTAGCTTTTGACATATGAAATGAAAAATATATTTTACAGTGCATGGAAACAGATTTTTTTTTTGTTTTTCTGGCATTGAATCTACTGGATAGACTTTGCTTAAATGTCCATCAAATTCTTCTAATAAAGTTCATCCTTTGTAAAATAAAATGCTGTTATCTTTTTTGTTTGTTAAGCTATTTTATTGTATTCTATGTACATCACAGATACATATAAGGTAATAGTTTACAGAACAGAGAAATACAAATTATGTCAAATGTGCTCTTTAAGAGCTTTATTTATATCATGCAACTTCTGAAAAACCTTTGAGTCACATTTTGACAAAAAAAAGGATAATTTTGTGGCAAAATTTTTTTTTTGAGAACAAATTGTTAAGGACAATTGACATAAGTACCAGCTTTATGTCCTGCTTAGCATGTAACTGTAAATGTAACTTTTGAAGTCAAACGTGGTAACATCACCAGAACTGCTTTGGTTTCCACAATCATTTTCTTAGTCAAAATGCAAGACTAAACTGCTGGGTTGTTGCTAGCTCTTAGTCATTATGTGATTGAGATTTTCCCTACATTGAAATATATTTTTTTTTTTCCACTTTTCTAAAAGGTTAGATTTTTATGAATCTCTGCATTGAAAATTCAAAGTTTTTATGGTTTTGATGAGTTAAACTGCTGTTTAAAAATAATTATACCTTTGTCTATTTACATAACGCATTAGTTCATTTTTTTCATTTATCCTAATATCAGCTTGGATTCATTCTTAGCAATCTGTTTGTAAAGGTGGAGTTTCTGGAATTTCAGGATTTCAAATATTAAACTGAATGATGCAGTAATTGGGATTGTGTTTGGAAGATCTTGCAACTTCAGATGCTTTGGATGAACATAGGTGCTTAATGGATTCTTGGAATTGGGTTATGCATCTGTTCTTTGTTTTATTAAAAAAAAAACTACCTTAGAGTTATTGTTTGATCTTGTTTGTAAACATTGTTTGTTCCTTGGCAATAAAAGTATAAGTGGAAAACCCAGCCACACTACACAAATAGGGAACACAGTTGATGAAGCTACAAAATACTGCAACAGAAATGTAAATTACCTAAATAAAAAGGTCCTGCAACTAGAAGAATATGAGACTGGAGATATTCATCAGTTTGGCTTACTGTTTAAATGTTACTTTTACTTTGATAGTTTAAGTGTTGCTGAATTTAAGATGTGTTTTTTTTCTTAACTGACTTGCAATTTCAATCAATCCGTGATAAGCATATGTTTCTAAAACACTAAGCAGATAACACATGGCTTAGTCTCAGGATGATTTGTTTTGGTAAATATTTTTAAAAATGTATTTTGTTATGCAGGATCTGCAAGCATTTGGTTTAAGAAGCAAAAAAAAGAGACTCTCCTGAATGATTTGCAATAATTAGGTATTTGCCTCATTGGTTTAAAAGCTCTCCATCATTCACCAGATTTTTACAAAAATAAAAATGTTTGTACTTTTCTGGGTACAGTAAGCAAAAGCTGACTGACAAAGAACAACCTAACTTCCTCAGAGGAGACAATTAGTTTTCAAGATGCAGTTAGCAGTGAGTTCACAGTAACCTTGAATTTATCCTTGGATACCAAGTTATTTGACTTAGTTTCCCTCTGCAAACTATTCAAAGTGGCTTTAGCAAAAACACATAAAAGCTATCTTTCCCATATCAGTGGGTGCACTGGGGAAACACTTCAGAAATGCTTGGTGACAGTAGTGGCTCTATTCTGCTTCCTGTATGTTCAGACTGATGTAGAGCAACATTAACACGAGTTTGCTTGTGCGTTTAAATTAGAATCATTGCCGTCTCTCACCAAACCTTTGAAAAGACAATTAGTTCTTACTGCAATGTGTAGCAAAGATCAAATCATAAATGTTTATAAAGATGTTCAAACATACAGATTTTCTTTAATCGTTAAATTTAATGTAAAATTTTTTATACAAGGTTTGCAAAAGTATTCAAGCCTCTTGAAAGGGGACACTGTTAAGAGAAAGCTAGTAGAATTTCTTTTCCCTGTTCGCTAAGCCAGGAGACAATGCAAATATGTAACGTAGCATCAGAAAGTAAGCTTTTTGGGCTGCTTGCTTAATGCGAAGTGTGATGGAAAATTGTAATTTTCAGCATCTTGGGGATGAAACATGGTGAATCAAAATCACCATCAATTCACACAGTATTCAGCATGCTGTATGAATTCTTCTTTTTTTTATTACTCAGCCGGTACATGGACTTTAGTACGATGTTAGGTAAAGATGCGTGGAGCGAAATACAAGGCTTTCATGGAGGAAAACTCATTAGTTTCCAAGACTTGAGACCTGGTAGAAGGTTTACCTTACAGTAGACAACTACACTTAACATATAACCAGAGCTAAAAATAATACTTTATGCCTTAGCATATTCATGTGATACAATGTCTTATTTAAACTGTAGACAGCTTTCTGATAATTTATGTGGTTTTGTCACTCACAATCCATATAAAATACATTGAGGTTTATGGCCAAAATGTGACAAAATGTAAAAAAAAAATAATATAAACAGAACAATTCAAGAGATATTGAGTCTTTTTCCAAGCATTGTATTTTTGTTTGGCCATAGGTACCGTTTTTTATTGAGTCAGGAAAAACACCACTGCCTTGTATTTAGTGCCAGTGTGACAGCTGTGTGTGAATTACCATGCTGATTCTGTCAGGTTAAAACAAACAGACATAGAAGCGAGACATCAATTACCTTTTCCTCTCCTAGGGAAAATAAAACCATTGAAATTTAATGAGTGCATTGCGTTTACCTGCTGTTATATAATTTATGCCCTGTTAACCCATCCATCACCTCTCTCTGCTTACAATTAACTGCAAGCTGCATATGTTGTGCCGCAGCACTTTTTTTCTCCCAAATCGCATCCATCTGGACAACAGAATAGAACTGCTCAACATAGATATTATATGTGCTGGACAAATTTGAACCCAGAATTTCTGAAATAAAGCTGATGATTTTAAAAGGCTTCTGCAAAAATTCTAAGTGTTAGAAATTTTAAGTTTATTCTTTACTCCCTGGACCTCTCTGACAAGCATGCACTCTATTTGCTCTATTTTAAGCTCATTTGCAATTTAACATTTCAGTCAGGATATACAATTTTAACTCCTGCCTCAGGGGGGCGATAATGCCCTGGTTTATTCATAATCTACTCAAAATTGTTGAAGAACGGAAACTGCGTTCGAACACACCATGTCACCTGTGAAACATGGCAGCGGCAGTATCATGCTGTTACGCTTTTTAACAGGAACAGTGAGGCTAATCAGAATTGAAGGGGAGGTGGATGAAGGTAAATACTTTTCATTCCTGGATGAAAGCCTGTTAGAAGCTGTAACCGACTTGAGATTGGGGTGGAGATTAAACTTCAAGCAAAACCGCAGCACTAAATATGCGCCCAGCTACAAAAAAAAAAAAGTTTTTAGATCAACACATTTTTGTGTTAGAACGGCCTAGTCAAAGTCTGGGAGCAAGTGGTAAGATGTTGCTGCTTGGCAAGGAAGATTCCCCTCTTCCCCTTCAATTCCCATACACCATCCATCTGGAGTACAAACTGGAAGTGCTCAACATATATAGCATTAGATTTTATCTGTGCGCTCTTCTCATAAACATTTGTTTTTATTTGCATGTTCGTTGATTCGATGCAGATTTTAAGCGTGAATTCCTGAAGTAAAGCTTTTGACTTTGAAAGGCTTCTTCACATCAGAGAAACACAGCTGATGATCCGCACTGTGAGCCGCGCTGTGAGTCACTGAGGCTTAGCAGGATCCAGTGCTCTGACTCAGACATGTGCTGCCAGGGATAAAGGCTCTCTCCCCCACTTTCATTGTCTCGCTGCCACAATGCTGCCACAGACAGCCATCTCCAACCAAATCATCATCCCCCAGAAAACATAACTTGTCCCTTGAGTGAGCTACCGCGCGAACACGTTCAGCTCAGACGGGCGATGGCATCCCCAAACACTTCGGTGACATCGTCGAGTGAATATCTCTGGTTTCTCTCCTAGATTGTGTTATATTATATGTGACTTGCGTGAGAGTGGTAGTTTGGTGTCGGTCTGAAGCTGAGGCAGCTGTTTTGTCTGAGCTGGTCGTCCAGCTAAGTCTCGACGGTTGACAATCTACACAATCCGCACCTTGAAAAAGAAGGAAAAGAACCACTTTGCTATGCAAAGAAGAGGATGTGCAACAAGCTGGGTCACACTGAATTTGAAAAAAAGGAAAAAAATGCAGAAGAAACTGATTTATATGAAGTCCTCTGAAGAAAGGCATAGCAATCAGTAATGCACACAAGACTGACATTTCTTTCTGATCTCTTCCCCTCTGCTTCCATCATTTTCTCACCAACCAAGAAATCCTTCCTACGCTCGCTTCCCTTTTATCATCACCGAGCCTCATTCAACATGTCCGTTGATAGGCATTCTATTATTTCTTTATTTATGTATTCCACTTTTTATTCGGAATCACATGTTAATGAAGAGTGTCATTATCGACCTTAAATATTTAATTTTCCGCTCTGTGTCTGCTTCCGAGGGAGGCTGACTGCAAGAGGAGCGGCAGCGGAGGCAGAGGCGAGGGGCGGGGGGAACGGATGGGAAGAGTTCTGTACCATCAACCTTATCTCCATCCGCTGCTTTAAAGTCAGCTCCAACCAAAGCAGAGTCGCAGAGGCAGTGCTCTCCACCCAAAGCCCACTTACACCAGAGGAGAGTCTATATTTTTTATTTTGACTTCTTAAACTGAATGCTTGGTATGATGGTTACCGTTTGATTCTGGTTGCGAGGTCCAGATTCTGGTTCAATGTCGATCTGTGCCCCCTCCGCTCGCGTCTCCAAACTTCAACCTCATTCTCAGCGTTAGCTCCAGAGAGCCTGAGTGATAAGGTGTTGAGGCCTGTCTGCCTCTGACTGACAAGACTCCTCTCACCACGCCAGTGCCTGCTGCTTGATAAGAGAAAATGTCAGCGTGATTTTGGGAAATGTCATTTATCGCAGCTTTCTGGTCCTGTCTGTAACCCGGACTGATTATGGTAGCCGGACATTTATATCACTGGGGGTGGTTTGGAAAATTGTTCAAATGCTATGTTTCACTGCGATAACAACTCTTAATAATCCTATCCTCTGTAATAAATTAGGGTTGTTTTTTTGTTGTTGTTTTTTTTACTTCTCTTCCCTCGCCTGTAAGCATTATTTTCTATATTCTCTGTGTTTTATTTTTGTAAAGTGTGTATCAGACACCATCAAAGTGTCTGGAGCGTGGAGGCGTTCGGATTGGGATTCGCAGCCAGACAAAGACTCGCTCCATTCTCTGCATTGTGCAGGGAGCATATGAGCTGAAGTGTGTGTTTTTGGTGTGAGTAGAGCTTCAAATTTAAGTGACAATCTGCTACTCTTTGTCAGAATATACAGGCTTGCCTTTCTTTTGTGTGTGTGTGTGTGTGTGTGTGTGTGTGGGCTGGGTGGGGGGGGAGGTGGAGGTTTACTGTATTATTTAGAAAGACAATCCTCCCTGTAGATGAGTGGGTTAACAGGAATCATTAATTGGTTTAAGCTAGTTCCGGCTTCGCTGGTGGGGAGCGAAGGCGCTTGCGTTCCGGGCGAATTCAAAAGCCTCCGCTTGTTGTTATTTAATGATTCCCCTCCCACCCCCCCACCTTCACACTATCAACCATGAAGACGGACCACTTAATGTTCACTTTAAAGCCTCAGGTTTTGATTTGTGGATCCAAGATGAAGCGGAGCCGAGGCTGTTCTCACATCATCGCTTTTAATGTCGGATTCAGAACCCAGGCTGTCATATATTATTCAGGGAGTTTGCATCTTTTCACCATAGCACTTCACTAAAGTGCCATGCAACCTGCTCAGTGCACGATTCCTGGAGCCATTCTGTTCGAAGGAGGGCTTCTAAGTCAGCGCTGTATAGTTCTTTTTCCTCATTGTTGACTCAAAGTGACATTTATGGGACACCCTGATAAAGCAATTCTTCCTGCTGCTGAGACCAGCCTGGTATTTCCAACAGATTCTCTCGTTCATTTGTATTCACTTCTGTTCTTTTTTTTTTTTTAAGCCAGACCATCCTGCCTTTTGTGATCCACAGCCCCGAAGTAGACGCAGACAGAAAGAAGTGTCTTTAACATGGGCTCCCTGGCAGCCTCCTGGGAGCTTAGCGAGAGTGTCGTCCCCCCACTCTTAACCAAATTTATTGCTAGTCTGACTGTAGACATCTAACAAAGGTACAGGCTCCACTGTTCCCTGTATATTTGTCAAATCACTGCACCTGTGAGAGTCCCTCTGCTAGATGAATTCTAGGTCGGAGTGTTTGTCCAGGAATAAATCTTTCTCTCCCCTTTTTCTTTTTTTCACCCGTTGTCTTTGTTTGGGTGCGCTAGAAGCTGCAGATGAGCTTTTCTTTGTCACATGAACTAAAAGGCGTGATAAATGGTGCTCTTTGTCGACACCTTTACTGAGTTATTTATGGGTCATTAATTGAAGTGAAAAGGAAACTTATTGGTTCAAAAGGAGGAGGCATTGCCAGGCCTCCATCACTGCGCCTTAGAGTGACCCTCACCGACTGTAAGCAAGGTAGTCAGTCAGTTTTGTCAGGTCTGTTGTTGAATGAGCAGCTGGGGCAGTCGCCTTGCATCATGAATGACTGTGGGGGGCATTGAGAAAGGCAGAGAAGCATTAGTTTTCGTCTCCAGCTTTTCCCGAGTGACCGCTTAATATTTCTGTTTTCCTTGATGGACATAAGGAACTTACATTCGTCTAGTCTAACCCTTTTTATAATACACCGGTGACACTTTTAATAGGAATCTCAAGAAAAATTGGAGTAAAACGCTACATGTAGAACATAAATCCTCCTAAAAGAAAAGAGGTGGAACAATACAAGTAGCGCTTAGAAGGAGACATAATACTGAGTTCACAAGAAACACGAAAGACAAGATTTTATTTACTGTAATTGGGAAAATTAAGAATCTTTTTTTGGTTTGATTGTTTGCTTTCTCAAAAATAATAAAAGTTTAATAAATAACTTGCAGACAGTGATTTAATAAATCTGTAATCAGTGTAGACAAATCCTATCCTGGTCTGAATAGTCCATGAACTGTGTAACTGTGTTTTTATTATTTGTCATGTGCTAAACCTAGTTTTTGTGTTTTTACAAATATTATATATATATATATATATATATATATATATAATATATATATATATATATATATATATATATATATATATATATATATTATATATATATAAATAATGTTATTTTGGCATTTGTCCTGATGTTTTTCTCTCTCTCTTCCTCTTCTTGTTTGTTCCGGTTTTATTTTTTACAGTAAAACGCTACCATTCACTTCAAAGTAATCGTAATAAGCATACATTATGATGGCTGTAGAATACAGTATTGTCTCATTTAATTTTTTTTTATACAGATTGTCTTGACCAAAATTAGTAAAACTTCAAATATTCTACAATTAATTTAGATTTTAATCAGATTAAATAATTTACATTTTTGACCAGTGATGATCTAATGGAGTGTAGATTAATTACAAAACTAAGAAATGATCTTCTAGTTTAGAAAACTAAACTAGTTTAAAAACAAACTAAAATCTCTTGCTGAATCGTATGAAAATAACTGAGTTTTTTTTATAGGCAACAGGAAAAAAATATCTTGGTTGAATTGTAGGAGACAGAAAATATAGATATACAATCAGATCTAATTATGCGTATAATACACAACCTATTTCTGGTTATTTGTGTTGATTTTTGACAAAGAAAATCTTAATAAAGTTGCTAACAAAGGTACCTTGCAAAGGGGAAATAAATAATTTTTTCTAATAATGGAAAATGTTTGGCTTCATATTTTAATCAAATCAAATGTAGTCGAATGAAACAGCAACTGCAGATTACTAAATGATTTCTAAAACTAAAGTTCATGTCACATAAAAGACTAAAAGTAAATTAAAATTTTCTTTCAAAATTAACACCGCTCAAAGGAGATAGTTTACCATTTAGCTTACAGTTAGCCAGTCATGCTATTTTCATAACATTTAAGTAATTATTTTCACTCTTCATTTTTCCCTTTTTAACAAGTTTTTAACAAGTGTAAATGCCAACATAGAAAAGATTTCTAAGCAGCATGGCTTTCCCCATTGCCTTTCTTGCCAGACAGCTGACTGACGATGTTTTATCAGTCAACTTAACCAACTAATCAGGCCAATCTCAGGAACTACATCCTCATTTAAAATCCTAATTAGGTGTTTTAAACAGATACAACAGGATGTCAAGTTTAATACTGTCTTTCAAATATGGGACCTATCAATTGTTAAATTTATTTATCCAAAAGATTCATATCCCATCAGCAACATGCTAACATGCTTCACATTACAATCACAGTTTCTGGTACTGTAACAGTCCTTAATTCTTATTTATTTGTCATATGTTTTTACTTGGGTGTGAACTTGCTACAAGCACAGAACAAAAAGCCAATATATGTTTTGTCAGCTTCCTTCTGTTTGGCAGAAGTTTGCAATTCTCCGTCTTTTTTCAACCGAGCACACTCCCCTTTGAACGCGTCGAGTCCTCCCAAGGAGAAAGAGCCACTTCAGACATAAGCTCGTGCGCACACTTGATTAACAAGTGGATTAACTATGCTCGTTTCATGGGATGATGTACCTCAAAGCACTTCAAAGGCCACGGCGAGTGCCCACGAGGTGCTGTAATGAGGGGTTCTTCTGTGCAACGACAAATATGGTGGCCTCGCTTGGTGTGAACCCGATCATTTTCTCATTTTGTGTGCTCTCTCTCTCTCTTGTCAGTCTCTCTGCTGCTTTTTTTCTTTTCTTTTTTTCTCACTTGCTTCCACACATGCTCTTTTCCTCTTCCTTTTTTTCTTTTTCCCAGTCTCTCATCTTCTTAACCTTTTCCATCTCTCCCCTTAGATTTCCTTCGATTGATCCCCTCTTTTTTTTAAGTGAGTTGGGATTTAAGATTCTTCTCTTTTCATCTGCTGGGTTACCATTTTAGAATATTTTTTTTTTGCCACAATTTTCTTTTATCTTTTAACCTTTTTATTTGCAATGTTAGTATCAACAGAAAGCATTTCTGTTTGTCTTTTTCCTGTATTTGACTCTAAATAGTCTTGTGAGACTGAGTTCTAATATTCTTCAGCTTCTCAACACCAAGAATTCTCCCTCACTCTGTTACAGAGCGGACATGTACTAACCTGTCTTACAGTAATTGTCTTGGATGCAAGTCAAAGTGGCGTAATGTCGTTATGAAGAGGATTGTGTGGTTTCTCCGCATCTGGAAAAAGACCCGTTGAACAAAATCCCGTCACCTGCTCAGAGTTGTTCTCCATCGCTCCTCCCGTCCTCCTTTTATTATTCTGATCTGGCAAGTGAATGTGAGATAGTAATCTACACTTCAATTACATCGCAGAAGTCATCAGACGCTATCATGTGCTAGTGATAGAATGTGCTCTGAGGCAGCCCAGCACCACTGCAAAGCTGCCCCTAGAGAGCCACAAACTCAGCATGTGTGTGTGTGTGTGTGTGTGTGTGTGTGTGTGTGTGTGTGTGTGTGTGTGTGTGTGTGTGTGTGTGTGTGTGTGTGTGTGTGTGTGTGTGAGTTCTCTCTATGTTGCTGCCTGTGTTTTTTCGCAGAGACAGTGAGCCCAACCGACAGACAGATCCAGACTCTGGGAACCTGCATTGTTTATCAGTCTAACACACATATTTGCCAGGAGGGTACACTATTTAACCTCAGTTTGTCATTGCAGTGATTCTTATCATTACATTTCATTTAGTGTGAATTGAACCAGCGAAGCAGTAACAAGAGACCGAATGCTGTGCATAGTTTATAGTTTAGCGTCTGAATTCCTGAGAGCAACCACCAGAGGGCTAATGCAAATGTGCTTTTGGGCCTTTATCTGCAGGCCAGCAATAACTGTTCTATGGGAATATGCATATTTGAATGTAGCTGGAGAGCTTCTAATATAAAAAGAAAAAACTAAATCAATGTTTTTATGCAAGTCTAAGCTGAATAATTTGGAATTAAAAAATAATATATTATGTTATTTTTTTTCTGCAGTAAACGGCTATTTTAAATGTTTATTTTGTAGCACCAAACCATCTACATAAGTTTCAAAAATTCATAGCATAATATTTCATGTAGATATCAGCAGTCTCAAACTTCTTGTTCAAAGGTCCATGGCACATCTCTGGAAAATATGAAAGTTTGGAGTAACTGGCGATGAGCAACTCGCTTTTGAGTTCTTTGAAAACAAAGAAACACAAGTTGTTTTTCACCCTCACTTTCATTTTTATGAAATGACATTAATGATTATGAACTTTTCTAAAAACATGTTCTGTTTTTGTAATTGACGTGTGAATTCTGTAGGCCAAATGTAGGCCCTTCTATATATTTTTCAACATTTCCAGCATCCTTCCACCGAGTGCCAAGTATTCAGTACTCAGACTCCCAGCTCAATAGCACTGGCAAATCAAGATAGATGGCTGGATTCCATCGTTTTTATCAGACCTTAATGTGCACTTATACAATGACCAAGAACTCTCTCCGAGAGCCCGACACAGCAATGTTTGAGAATTGAGCTTCAAGCGAGATAGTGCTCTCCAAGCCCAGCTATTTCCTTCCATCAGGGAGTCTCTGTGATGTGATGCAGCCCTGACAGCGGTGCTATTTGTCAGGTAGAGCTCTGTCCAGCCTCTCTGCTGCTTAAACTAAAGCTGGAAGCCCTCATCCTCTCTCCTACCCCATTAGGCACCACTTCACACAAGACAATAGATGTGCAGTCTGTTAGGGAGCACTTTGTTGTCATTCTCCAACGTCTTTCTCTGACCATTCAGTCATGTCATCCTTTTGAGAGACTAGCTGATCTAACCTACAGCTTTTAAAGGGTAACTGTTTATTCAGGACATCAAACAATTAGATCCAGACCACTTCTAATTATGAAAAGCTTTTTTGTTTGTTTGCTTGTTTGTTTGTAGTTAAAACATTCACAAAAGTAAATAAATTATAACAAAATATTTAAAAACCTTTAATATACAAATTGATGACAGAAATGAACTAATAAAGTATTCAAGGGTATGTGCTGCACATACAAGAGCACGATTGACAGTGCTGACACATTCGTCCTGGTTCTGATCGGTTGTTTCTGGCTGGGAGCAAAATATTTCTGCAAATGGCAGTATGATAACAAACATCAGAGAGAGGAGCTTTATTTTTTGTATTGGTCTCATACCGTCACGAATACGTAATGCTTCATAGAAATAATCTAGCCTAAGCATTTCCAAGTTTTTCTGTTATGTTTTAAAAGAAAAACCCTTTATTCTGATATTGTTTAGAATGGTAGACCGGTTTTTAACATTAGGCTTGGGGTCCCTAACAACACGTAGCTTGTTGCATTCTCAGTAGACTTTCGCATCCCTGACCATTCCTAAAAGCTCATGTCTAATGTTCATTTTGGGCCAAAAACAAATTACTTCTCTCTTTTCTCCTGTATACTGGAGGAGATTGTGATTCATTCATTTAGTCAATGACATTTACTACTGCCACAGATAGACTATAATGACACAGAAATTCATAGTTTTTGTAAAAGTGTTAGACTCATCCATAATCGAAGAAAAATGGGAGCATTAAATATATTAAATTGGAGGAAAAAAAGCCTTGAGGAACCCCACAATTAATTTGTGCTCACACAGAATTAGATTTGCAAAATGCCTGTTCCATTTTGACAAAATGCCATATAAATCACTTTAGAACATCATCAAACAGTTAGTTAGTATTCATCGATCCACCAATATCCCATAATACTAACACAAAGTTTAATTAGGGCATAAAAACTGTATATGACACCTCTAAACAGAGCTACATTCTGTTTCATGGGATAAGATGGCAATAGAAATCTATTTTCTGTTTGTCTTGTGTTATCCTCTGATAGAAAAAAAAAGCCTTGATGTTTGAATATCTAAGCAAATGAGAAAATGTAAATATTTTCTTGCAGACATCTCGAGCGAGACTGCATGCAGCGCAGATCTCCAAAGCACACTGCTGTCTAAATGAGTGGTTATTGACAGACCTTTGGCGTCATGAGAATCACTTGCTCTTTGAATCTGTGCTACACCAACAAATGTGATCCTCTCTGATGGCTACATTTGAACTTATTCTGATGTCCCTGAGCATTAAGGGAAGTGACAGCTTACAAATAAACCCGTAATTATCACATCTGAAAGCCGGCATCCCAAACTTTATTTGCATACCCAACACTTGGTGGAATGTGGGTAATAAACCCTGAGGGTCTCTTAGACTCTGGCAAAGTCACGACTGTCATCTCATCAGCTTCTGAGTTTTCTCAGATGCAAGTAAAAGAGGGGAAGGCAGACTCAAGTGAAACAATACGGCTCTGTTAAAAAAGAAGCTACAGTAAATGGGCAGCTCTGACTCGAGGTTCAGCGGAGCACAAAAGGGAAACTGAAGGACAAGATTGTTCCCATTGTGTTTCCACCGTGTATTTCCCCACAGATCGCGCTTTGTGAGGGCCCCGCGGGCTTCATTTCACCTCTTCAAAACCTAACATATTTTTTTTTTAATGTCCTGAAGATAGGAACACAATGACTGCCTGTAGAATTTCATCTTAATTCTACCTGGGAACACAAAAGACTAATCACAGCCATCACAAAAGCACTGTTCCTGCAGCTCAGTGTGTGATAGGACAGGCGCCGGCTGCATAAAGGGCCCAGCTCTCCGGAGAGCCGGAAGGCTGGAAGAGGCAGTCAAATTGGACGCGGAGTAGGCCAGCCAACACCTCAGATTACGTCCTTGCCGCTGTGGGGAGAGAACAGAGACCTGTAGGACCAAACATCTATCAGTGGAGGTCAGTGTTTGGGCTAAAGCAGTATTTTTTACAAGCAGCCACTTCACAGAACAGACAATGTGATATTAAAAATATAAAAAAGCAACCCTTGCAGTAGTATTTCTCCATATTTAACTCATTAGCATAGCTTTTTGCAAGCAATTCACAACTATTGCAAGTACAAGAGAGGAACTGATTTACCAAGTTGTTGTTTTTTTCTTCGCGGTCTTATCTGCTTACTTTGTGACTGAGTCCATTTTCTACTTTGGTCAGGACTATCAAAGATAAAAAGAAATCTCCTGCAACTTTTTGGTGGAGAAATTAGTTTAGTTTACTTAGTTGTTCTTTTATGGTTGCTTTTTGCACATCCTTCTACACCTTTCAAATGAAATAAAAATAAGATCAGAGGGTGCTTAATGTCAACACCTAAATCATAGTTTTTAATAAAGCTTGCTTAGCTGAATTTACAACACTAAAAAGAAAAGCATCAGTGTGCATGGCGTTGGTTCATGCATGTACAGATTGAACATTTTGGGAGTTCTTTGTTTTTTTATACATCATGATAAAGAAAAAACTGCGTTTGACCAGTTGATCAGTCAATAGAATTAAGAAAAAATGACCTGTTTAATTTCTGTGCATTAAAGAAATTAATCAACTAACTAGTCAAAATTAGTCAAAATTGACTAACTTGACTAAAAATTGACTAACTTGTTTATTTTTATATATATATTTTATAATGTGTGTATGTATTGGTTATGTCTTTCTGCAACATAAAAACAAGGGTGTTGGATATCAGCACTTTCTAAAGTCTGAACTAAAACTTGTTCAACTGACTTCATCTTATTTTCACTGAATTCAAAATGTCCATCAGCAAAGCCTTCCTAAAAAAAAAAAAAGATCCTTGATCAATCAAAAAAATTGGCTTATTATGATCTCAGACTGATTATTGATTAGAGCTAGTTAAGTTTTTTTTTTATTATTATTTATAGATTTCTTTCACTCTTCTTGCAGTCAGACTTTCTCCAAAACTTTGCAAAAGAAAATAAAAGAACAAAAAATTGAAGGCGCTCATTTTTAGCACCCTTCTCAAAGTTTAAGCTAAAACTTCTTTAATTGACTGCCGGGCTTTAATTAGCCCACGTCATTTGCATGGCTGCCATTAGGTATTCAAGAGGGGTGGAGTGATAGCTGACATTTTCCCCTCGCTCATTTCTTGCCAGAATCCTCCCCTCTGATTCATCTCATCTTCATTTCCCCAGATCCCTTTTTTTCTTTTTTTTTAAAGTTTTATTTAGGGTGTCATTTATTTAACACTGGATTATTTATTTAGTGCATCAAATCATTCTGGAATGAATATTTATATATTTGTGAGGGTTTTAAATATTTACATGGTCTCTCCATTTCCAGTTTTGGAGCCACTGTAATGAGTCGTGTTGTTGAATGTCAAGAGGAATAACAAGACCAGTTTCAAAGTGAAAAGTCCTTTGAATATATTTCTAACTTAATTGGTATGAATCTATTATCAGGCCTGACGCTCTGATCATAGTTTAATTGGAGGTATATTATTATGGGACAACTTTAGCTGTGCTTAATGATATTTCATTCAGCTGATGATATTCATTTGAATGGCAATGAATGATTCATGTCAGCGGGGCGTGCGTGAAAACACTCGGCAGTGCCGTGACCCCGCGTTAGCTGCTCTGATGCACTCGCAGACTGCTACTTGACTAAATTCCATTAATCCTCAAAAAGAAGCTTAGCGTTTCTTTTGCTCCGATGCTCACTTTCTTTCTGCATCTTGTTTTACAGAGACATTATTGTGTAATGGTGGCTTATAAAGAGTGGATGAACGTTAACGGGGGTGCGCTGTGTCCCCAGGACTTCTTCCCGCTCTGCCTCGGCCGGATCCGCTGGCTGGCTGTGTACGGCTTCGACCCGAGAGAGTCAGCGGTCCGACTCGCCGCTAACTGAAGTTTTCGGGCCTCGAAAGAATCTTATTAACGGCAGCTGCAGGCCGTTCTAGACCATAAAGACAGTTGAATCAGGGAACGCCTCTCCAGTGCTAGAACAACCCCCCCCCCCCCCACACACACACACACACACACACATCCCCCTTTCCTCTTTCTCCTCAGTCTTAATGACTAACCAGAATGAGAAGTGGAGGAGAGGAAGAGCCTGGAAGAGCCTGATTTGTTCTGCATGCTAAATATGGCCTGTAATCTTTATTCCTCTGAGTGCCTTATTAAAAGTGAAAGGAAGATGAAATCCCACAGCCAGCCCATCCTTTCTGCTGTTATTAAGAGGGGGCTTTTCCTCTGTTAATATTGAGGTTATGGTAACCTTAGTAGTGATAGATGCATCTCGTGCATTCAGGTAATAATAGCAATGATTGATTCCCACCTGAACCCTGGAGGTGTAATCTAGCACGATGGAGGAGATAAAGTGGCAGCCGGCGTCTGAGAGATACACACAGAGAGACAGATTCCATCCAGCGGTGCTGTTTATCATCCAGCAGACAACAGCGCCTTGTCAGAATTTATGATGTTTCCTCTCGCCTCTAATTCATCATTCATTAACTACTTCTTTTCTCCCCCCCTCCCACTAAATCCATCTCTATTTGTTAGTTTTATCAGTAAGGTTAGGGTGAAAAATAACCGCGTGTTAGTTTTTTCGAACCTGCTGGAAGACGAATGCGATTTTCCACCGCGACTGTGTCACATCAGTCAAATCTGATTTGATAATGAAAGGGGGAGAGGAAGTCTTTGCCATCGGTCGCAGAGTTTGTTGACTCTTGCGAAAAAAAAAAGGAAAAAAAATTCCCTCTTTTTTTTTTCCCAGCTCAAGTGCAGTAATTTATTTAGATTAATGCTTGGAATGCATTTAAGAGGCAATTACATGCTGTGGCAAGTTTTTGAACAAAATAAATTAATATGGAGAAAACACAAAAACAAGCCTGAAACATTACTTGGAAATAAGATTTGGAGTGTGCCCCTTTTTTTATTATTATTATTTTTCACATTTTTCCCTTTACCTTTGCTTTTTTTGTGCAGCTGTAGTGATTCCCTCTTGCGAATTTTCCTATCATTATGTAAACAGATAACCAGAATCAGAGGGAATATGATCAGCATATTTTTGTGCATGTATTTGCATGAAGGTGCTGGTTCTGGAGCTCTAATGAAGCTCAAACACATGTGGAGTCCCAGATAATTATTATTATTTTTATATATTTTTTTCAAGCCCCACACCTTTTCTTGTGGAATGGCTGCACCCTCGATGGCACATCTATTATTCCATTAGCAGGTAATTAATGACTCTCATTTGTGTAACTGTTATTAAGCCCTTTGAAAGATTGTTTGTGTTCAGATGAAAAGAAACACATCCCAGAAGCCATCCATTGTGGCGGATAGATTAAAAGAGCAATAAGGGCTTTTTGAAAAATGATATTTTATCAGTGATAATTTTTCAGGGCACCTCAGGGGCGGCGATGACAGCGAAATGCTGCAGTCCTCCTTCATGTTGATATCCTTTTTTTAGTCAAGCTACCAGGGGAGTACACTAAGTGTGATTTATTCATCCCTTGACCAGTAAAAGGTGTCAGCCAGGTGAAAATGGATGCTGGGAGAGTATTGACAGGAGAAATAGCTGTGCTGTTGTCCTGCTCTGTCGTATAGCAAGGGAAGGTGGGGACATGTCCTGTACTTGGTGCGTCTTTAAGCATACTTTAAGGTGGAATCATTTTCTCTTACTTTTGAAAGATAGTGGTTGATTTACATTTTTATTTTAATTCCTTATTGTGTTGAATATAGTTTCGTTTTTTTTTCTTCATGTAGTATTGTTGTTACCAACCGAGCAAAAGATATTGAAATGTTAAAAGTACAATATGTTTTTTTTTTTTTTTCTTAGTCCAATTAAAAACATATCAGCATTTTTTGGAATTTTTTAAAAATTGCTGGTATTAATATCTTCATTTGGATTGAGTAAATCGACTTCTATTACTTTCATATTTTTATTTGTTTGTTTTGCTCGTTTGTATCCAGGAATAGGAAAACCGTGGCATAAAACCCAGCATTTCCACAAACTGTCTAACCCAGGCTCTGGCATTCCCCAAACTCCTGCTGGAAAAAAGGCGCCAAGCATCTCCTTGGATTTATATTTAGCATTTGCAATGCTACTTATAAAATATTTCATAAATAATGTGAATATATTAGACGGGGGTGAGAATTGTCGCCAGTCATTCCATATGCACTGCCATAGCAACAAGATGTTCCGCCTTTATCTGTGTAGGGCCCATGATTCTTAAACTGTTCATTGCCCACGTTTCCTTTTTTAATCAGAGTGTGTTTGGGATCCCCTGCAGCAGGGATCTAGATAAAAGGATTAACTCTGCCTCTGGTAGTTAACCACATTTAGACTGTGCCAGGCAGACCCTCAAAATGAAAATAGATGGATTTCAAATGCCTACAAGAGAGTGTTTTGATGGTGTGTCATTAAATATCAGGCGATGCATGTTTCTCAATAGCCATAGCTGCAGCAGTGTTTGAGAGAGAAAAACAAATGTCAACTTTACAAGGTAAATTATTGGGAGTGTTTCGGATGTAAAGTTTGCATCTTGTACCTTCTAGAAATATACACTTCCTTCTTTTCAAGTCAAGACACCTGTCAGCCTCCGTGACAAGCATGTTGACTTGTCATCTTTCCTGTTTTTTTTTTTTTTTTCTTTTTAAACAGGATAAAAAAGGAAAGCTAGAGTTGTCTGTTTCTACTCCTCTAAAGTCATACCCTGGTTGGGGCTTAAAAAAAAAAAACACAGTGAAAGTCGTGATCAAGACTCTGGCTTGTAGAAGAAAGAAATCTTTTTTTACCAAAGGACATCCTCATGTATTCATTACGGGTTTTGATCCAAGAGGCCTTAGTGGAATGTGGGGGGCTTTACGCTGGCCACTGCTTCTCTGCCACGCAGAGGGAAAAGAACCGCGTCCTTTGTCACTGAGATTTGCATATATTTCTCTTGGAAAGGAGAACAAGAAAAACCACTAATTCACTATTGAACGTCTCTTTTGCTAGATTAAGAGTCCAATTAGAACTGTGTAACTGCTCTAGTGGTTGTATTTTTTTTTTCCTCCTTTCTTTCGCTTGTTGGAAAATACATTTCCTTGACTGGCTAGAATACATTTAAATAAATCAATAGATAAAATACATTTATGTGAAAAAGAACACAAAAAAACACATAAAAGTACATTTCAAAATAATATCTTAATAAAAAAATAAAGATAAAAAATAAAGAAATTAAAATGCATAAATAAATAACACATAAAAAATGCTTTTCTAAGATTGCTTATGTTTTAGTTTTTAAAAGTCCCTTCACACCTGAGGTTGTATCTAAAACAAAACAAAACAACAACACAAAAAGCACATATGCTTTTGAATAGAAATTGATTAAGTGTAATATTTTACCTTTTACAAGCAGACTAACTTTAACAAAGTTAGATATTTTTATTTTTTTTTCTTTCTAACTGAAATGACAAATTAAAACCAACGAGGTTTCTCGAGGTTCCCTCTGTCCACAGAGCCGGTTTGCAGCCGGTTCCTCCGTCGTCGCAGCTCCTCGTCGTGCCACACTGACGCCCAAACATGAACACGAACATGTGAACAGCACTCGCAGAGGGAGTGCCCACAATGCTTATCGCTCTGACCTGAATTCTGTGACGCCAGACAATTTTACAAACAGCTGGGGATCAATCAAAGCCCACTTGAAATATGCCACCTGCCACTTTTACATTAGGAGGCATGCTGTTCAAAATGGAACACTTTCGCTTGTATTTGTGATTATTTTACAGGCAAAGTTGGTCTCCTCATGGGGCCTCAAGTGCCAAATGATTTATCCCCTCTCTCCCCCACCCCTAACGTTACCACCACCTCCGCCCTCCAGAGCTGGGGGGGGAGGGAGGAGTAAGATTTACTTTTAAGTTTTCTCTAAGCCTCGGGATGCAGTCGATGAGGGGAGGAAAGATGCAGTGTTTGTGTTTAAGCCAAAAATCCTGTGCCCACCACAACTTATAATGACCCCCAATCCAGAGATGCCATTGTGTATACTTCTGTAAGTTTTAAATGGCTTTATGACGAGGAAGTGTGTATGTTAATCATTTTTCATTGGAAATTTTCATTTCATTTGTGTGAGTCATTGAAGGGTTCTCCTCAGGTACATGTGACTACTGTTTCTCCTCTCCCAGCAGATGTCAGTCTTAACACTGCTGTCTGTCACTAACGTGGCTCTTTTAAACTGTTGCACAACCCAAACTATTTTGTTTGTGCAATAGTATTCACACCTCTGAGCTTTCTTACATTTTGTTACGTCACAAATATGAGCTAACATGTATTTCTTTGGCACTTTATGCGGTAGACCAACACAAAGTTCTGCACAGCTGTGAAGTGAACTGAGATATTTTAAGTGAAATCTACCAAGTGAAATTTGCTTTCTAATTACCAGCCTAGGTAAAATCACAGCAGCTGTGTGCTACTGCATCACAGCTGCAGCAGCATCTACTGAGTTTGCACACAGATCCATATTTGGATTTCGGTATGGATTTTGGCTAGGATATTCTAACAAAAAAAAAAAGATTTGATCTAAATTCATCCTATGGTAGATGCGGCTACAAGTTTAGAGTTGTACTAGTTAGGATACTTTTTAAGGCTTTTTAAAGGAGGGTTAACGAATGTGTGCCAGACTCTTCTATTTAAAAAAAAAACATTTATTAACATGTAGATACTCCGATTTCATTGCACAATTATGCAGAGATAATGTAATAGTCTACTACATAAAATCTCAATTAAAATTGATTGATCTTCTTGTTTTAATATGTACAAATACATGGTAAGTTTGAGCTGATAAGTCGATCTCAACAAGTGGCTCCGTATCAAACTTTTTCAGTTACTCACTTTTCGGTAGGATGTGCCCCAATTTCAGAAATACAAAAAAAAATAAGTTCAGAGTAATATTTGTTACACAGCAAGTATCACTCCTGGAAATCTGCTGCTTCCTCTCAGTGATCAGTCATACTGAGGTTGTTTTCTTTAGCTATCTTGTTGAACAGAGGTGCTTTAGCATGACTCTCACCTCTTTCTGAAAACGGTTAGCATCACCCCACCCCATCTGGTGCATAAGGGTTTCAGTCCTCCAGAGTAATATTTGACCGAAGGTCAGCAGAACGGCTTGGACTTCCTGCATATGCTTTGCAAACTGTTGCTGTTAGTACACTCGTGCATACATCATAATCTAGATTTACGTGGATAATTAACTCTTTGTAAAATGTTAATCTTGACAGGCGAAGGAGACGGACCACTGAGTGAATAATGCAGCTTGGTTGTATGATGCATCGCTAAAACAAAATGGGCAACTTTCTAACAGCGTGGTTCAGCTGTTCTAAACTGGCCTCATTGTGGATAAATTATTAAATGACCAGCGTGGCTATTAATGCTGACTTTTATGGATTGGATGCTGTTGTGGGTAATAAACCTGTTCACTTGTTCCTTTTCATTTATCTGTCCACCTGTTATGTATTGCACTAAGTGTGAACCCACTGCTACACAATGGGGTTTCAACCCTTGTGAAGAAGCTCTTGGCACTGATCCAGACTGGAAATGAGCACAGACCCATGCTTTGTCTGAAAGGTTTTTTTTTTTTTTTTTTTTTTTTTGCTCTTCGCTGTAGTAAATTCACTTGATTATATTTAAAAAGGAACACAAAGAGGTGACTTGTTGGAGGGGGAAAAAAATTGCAATGATTATAGATACAAACCCAAAGTGGACCAGTGTTACATATGTGTTTCGATGTGGAGGGTTATTTTTTAATGCTTATACCTCATCTTAAAAAAACAAACAGTAAGAAGAAGAGTTGCACATCTTAAGCTTATCATGTGTTAGGATTTGCTTTCTGTCACTGAACCTGACAAGCTAATTGCAATCAACTTCTACAGTTTGTTTCATATGGACACATTAAAAGCCATAACAATAACAAACCAGGTGAACTAAATGCATTACCTGGTTGGCTTGTGTGCTCATCCAACTGAGGTAGCCAGGCTGCTTCACAAGCATTCAGCCACTTGCCAACAACAAATGAAAGGAATAAAATGACATAGATATTTGCTAGCCTGATTTAAAAAGTGTAAAACTTTTTCCTTTCAGCCAGCTGACTTTAAGTGGATAGTGACATGTCCACTTAAAGTCACCATGGGAGCTCTGTGACACACTAGCTAGCATTAAAATATGTCTAAGCAGCTGTGTGTGATTGTGCTTTAGTGTCTGGCAATTGATAATCTCAGTCACAGCTGGATTCCCAGACCAAAGTCTGTTTTGGCCCCTGTAACGTGCATCCATCGTTGGCTCCGGCAGGAGCACATTATGTACCACGCAGAAATTTAAACTCAATGCAACTCAAGAGACAAATTTAAAGAAAACTAACAAGAAAATGAGAGGGATCATTACTTCTTTTCCAAGCCGAAGTCTAAATGGACCTGTATTCTTTGTGGACAGGTAACCAGGCAACACTGTAGCAATATTTTGATGTGATATTTGAGAAGTGAAGTCATGACATCAGGTCTGAGGTAGTGTTTAGTTTCTTCTTTGGTAATTTTTAATATCTGCCATATGAGCACATACTTATAGGGAAGACATTTATTTTGTGCTGTATTCCAGTTTCTTCATTTCTCAGAAGAAAAATGTGTTTATCATGTTTTTAGCTACTATGGTAACATTAAGTACACTTAATATTTTATTATCTTTAGGACTGATGATTAGGCCCTTATTATTTAACGTATTTTAAAAAAGTTCACTATGATCACATTAAATAACTTAAAACAAACAATATAGTGGACAACTAATTTTTTTTTACATTTCATGGTGCCATTTAAATTTTTATTTAATTAGTTAAAAATAATTCTAAAAAAGTCATTATTTCTACAGTTTATATTCTTTAAATACGATTGCAACCACATATATCGCAGTATTTGCAATCTGTTACTTTGTTTTAGAGAACTGTGCATTGATGTGAAAAGTCTTTCGCTTTGAGATGTGCACATTAATGCTTCTTTTTGTTGTTTTCTTTTATATTAGTCATTTCAGGAAAATATCTGAAACGCAAGCAAACAAAAGAGCAAACCAAAATACAAACCTGAAACAAAACGGAAACTGCATGAACCATTTTTTTTCCTCGAAAAGGAGGGAAAGAAAGACAACTAAGCTATAAATCTACTGTCCTGTTATGTTATGTTCCTGTTATAGAAAACATAGTGTACAAGGAGTGTGAGCAGCCAGGACTCTCCTGAATAAAACGTCCCCCTCAGCATCATCCACAGTGGGGGGAGGATGTGGCTGTTTTCTGCCTGGAAGGAAGACGTTGGCCAGGGACCATAATGCCTGTAGCCGCTAGCAAAGCCCTCTAAAATATTCATCACATAACTTTTCTGCGCGACTATATGTTTTTAGCAGATGGTTACATTTTTGAACAGAGAACAAAGTTGTAAAAGGAATATGATTTCACTTGTTGCCATGGGAACAGAGATGGATGAAGATGTTTCACAGTTCACTGGTTTCCTCTTGTGTCTGCGTATGCATGTGTGTGTGTGTGTGTGTGTGTCTGCATGCACGTGTGTCGCTGAATGAATTTGCCTGCCTGTATGACAAAGTGTGCATACCCCTCATGCAGTGTGTTTGTGCATGTAATCTCATTTTATTTGGACATGTTCCTTGTGATTATTGAATTTGCAAGAAGCAAAATTCTGCTGTTGCTTAATTTGTTTGAAGGATGTTATATTAAGTTGCTCAGTGAAAGGTCAGTGCAGCTCCGAGAAGGGATCAGTGCCTAATACGCTGTTACAAGGAGCATCAAGCAGCTAGTATTATAGTATTATGTGTGAAATAATATGAGCTCTTGTCAAAAGCTCTGTTTGCTGCATGATTCATTTGCTCGCCTGTGATAAAGTGGTGTTCATTTCATAGCGTATTAGCTGACTGTCTATGTAGTGATGATTCAGACCGGCGGATTCTCATTTTCAAAAAAAAAAAATATGGGTGGTGGGGGGCGGCTGTCGATAAAAGCGACAATAACAGCAGCCCTAGTTATCTCCTGCCTTTTTTCTTTTTTTTTTTGCATAGCTGTATTTCAAAACGAGTGTTCATCCATTTGTTGAAAGCTAATTAGATCGTGCGAGTTGCATGATACGGGGTCCCGCGCATAAACGCTGCGCCGTGGAGATGAGCAACGGTCGCCCATACCCCCAGACAGAGCTGAGAGTGGAGCTGCTCCCTTTAATTCCCTCTCTCCAAAATCAGATCCTAATTGCATGTCTGATTTTAGTAACTTGTTCAGCAATTTAAGAAAATTGCTTTTTGAAATGTAACAATTTCAGTGATCTTAGGCGTCTCATTTCTCATTCTGCGCACTCCGGCGAGGGCTGTCTCTTTTCAGGCCTCATCAGGCAGTAATTGAGAGGTCCTCCTTTGCCTGTAAACTGGTGACCCCATAGAATTGATCACGCAGGGCATGAAAAACTGTTTATTAAGCTCATCAAACAAGAAATAAGGAATATACTTTGCATAATTGTTTGTTTAATTTTTTTTTTTTTTTACATATTATACCATGCAGCTGAGAACCATTACCACAGACAGCAAGGACAACACACACACCAGCACATGACATGTGCCCATGCACACACACATAAACCTATTGCAATTTGTTATACCCAGCCTAGCCGCGTGCAGCTTTAAGACACCAGGTGAGGAATGTAGTTATTAGAAGAGGCACCTGCAGACTGAATTTGAGTCCCTTTTATTTAGCTCCCTGTGACAAAGAGCAAGACAAAACTTCCACAGAGCCATGTGCGAGGGGTGAATTGTAGCTTAATGGGATGGTTTTATTCATCAAGCGAGGTCTGTGCTCCCGTCCACTGCGTAGCTGCCTTGAGGGACAGTGAGTGATTCCGACCACTCAACCTCATTACGGAATCATATTAATATTTAAAAGAATGGAATTGAGGAATAAAGAGGGTAATTGATAGCATCCAAATGGAAGTGTTTGAACCCTGTTATATAATTTAAATATCTCTGGTAGTGCTGCTTCAATATGAGCTGAAAATTTAACAAGAACCTTTGCTTTTTGTTGCAAAAAAAAAAATGCTTCAAAAGTCAACTTTTTGCCTTCAAGTTATTTGACTGGTAGATGGTGTTTGCAAAATTAGCAAACCTTTCAGTTTGTTCACATTTTATTTTTTATTCTATTTTTTATTCTGAGTTTATATCCTAAGCCAATACAAAGTTGAACATAATTTTGAAGTGTAAGGAAAAGTATAAATATTTTTTAAAATCGTTTGCTAATATAAATCTCAGTGAATCGTGAACCTTTCACTTCATTTATGAATTTATAGAAAAATGCTTTTGCTTTATATTTGTTGCAAAACCATTGGATCGAATTGAATGGAGGGGATGTGTAAACAAACATTTGCTGGAGATGGGCACCAGTACCCCTCCCGACCCCGCTAGGGACAAGGGTGTACAGAAAATGGAGGGACGGATGGATGGAATGGGTCTGTAAACATCCATTTTCAAGCCCACTCATGCTGATGTCCTGATGGTAGATGAGCATCCAGCTTTGTTTTTTGCAGCCTCTTAAAAGCTGTTTTTAGAACTGCCTTGTACTGTCTCCATGCCTCGCCTCATTGTATTTGACCATCTTTTCCTTTCCACAGTCTAATGTTATCAGGTTTTAGGTGTAGTGTTTATAATGTGTAAGTTTACTATCTCACATTGTGCGTTGCATGGCAAAAGGCCTGAAAGGCTAAAATGTGCAATATTGGTCTCATTTAGCACTTCCACCCACATTTATTGGTCCCCACATGGCTTGTGGAAACGGTAATGCTTGAGAGCTTATTTATGTGTGTGGGGTCCATGACTTTGTACAGAGCATGAGATATTACTTTAAATGATGATCTATTTTGACCTAAAGGCCTCTCTCAAGCAGGGGGTTACCTGTAGTTCACAGCAGCACTTTACAGGCATGACACATTGGGAGCAAAGAAAAGTGATAGGTGAAAGTTTTTCATCACTTGAAGTGAACCTAGCACATGGGACACAATAGTGACAGCAACAACAACAGAAGTTGAATATCTTTCAACTTTCTTGCATTGCATCGCTGGCCTGCATATACATTTCTATGTGTATAAGCTTAAAATTTCACATGCATAAATTTTGCCGGTTGCTTGGCTGGATGAGGTCAAGTGCTTGGTGCCTCATTGCGAAAGTTCCACATGTAATTAACGAAGACGGAGCGAAATTGCCTCCCCTGTGTTAAGCCCATCACATGGTGCTGTGCTGCGTTCAACAGTGCAAAGTTGCAAACGGTAGTGAAAAGATGAGCAGAGATAGTCACAGTGGTGAGCTCAGTAGTGTAAAAGTATTACTTTTACACCCCCCTCATAAAAATGTGCATATGTACATTTCAAGCTTTAAAAAGTTCAGCGTAAAGACAGATCATGATAAATTACCACGTAAGCATGTGATTATTCTGGTTAAATTTTTTGATCAATTGAAAATTCCATTTATAACCCAGAATCTTCAAGGCGTCTGTCTTGTGCTCCTCGGTTGCCTACTCATGTTTTCTATTGCGACCCTCTGAGGCCTCGACAAAACAACAGTGTTTATAATGTGACACAGTTGGACTCTGTTTAAAAATATGGCCACTTGAAGAAACTCATTCCACTGGATTTTATTTAGAAGTGTAAGAGTAAACAGGGCTCAATGCAAATGCATTGATTCTAATGTAATGTGTAAAAGGCTTGTAGTTGGGCTTATGTCCTTTTTTTATGAAAAGCCACAAGTAATCTTCCTTTGCTAAAAAAGAAGAATAGAAAGCAATGCATTACTATTAATTTCCATTTCCTGTTTATTTTAATTAGCATAACCCCATGCGGCAGGGTGATCTTCTTTGAGCCCTCGTGATAGGGACAGTAACCTTTAAAGTGCTCATTGTGTCTGTGGATCTGCATTCGTGTGTGTTAATCAGCTGATTAGACTGTATGGAAGCAAAGTGACATGTAAGCATAAATGAGTCTGCAGGCAAGTAGACTGTGAATGATAATGACGCTCTGGAGTTCTACTTAGCATAACATAAGGGACCGCTGCTTGTGCTCGTGGCATCCCTCAGAACACAGTCCGTGGACTCTGTTACATACTAGCACTAATTAGGCTTTACCACGTTTAGCCGGCGGCTCCACAAAACCCACCATTGTGGCTTGTTTCTGGATCTTGTGCATGATTTAGCTTGGGCGTTGCGTGAGCTGGTCGTGAGGATTAATGCTTACTTTGGCTGTTACCTGTTACAAGAGCGGCATATGGAGATACAGCCGTGCAGGTGCAGAGAGCCCTGTTATTTGATTGTTACACAGAGATTGATAATCATGCATTGCTGCCTTTGGGGTAATGTTCAGTCTGCTCAATGAAAAGGAGTTGAATAAATGATTTTTAGCCAAAGCAGATAATGTGCTACAGCACACTGGCTGGTTGCTAACAGATCCCAGCGTGCCTGTTAGCTCACCATTAAGCTAACTTCCTTATTTGAAGGTGGAGGTTTGGTGTTACAGGTGCAGTATATAACACTTATAAAAAAATATATATAGTTTTTACATATTTGTCAAGATTATTGGTGACAATATAATCTGTGGACAAAAAATTGAGCACCTCTGCATTCTGCCAATGGTGCGGTGGTCATGTGCATAAATACACTACTTTGTCAGTAACAACAAATCAGTGCCAGGAGGAGGGTCTTAGATTTTGATTACTTATTTTTTTTTAATATTAAATAATCATGTTAACCACCCCATTGTAAAAAATCTGTAAACATTAATAAGCACCTTATAGTTTAATGAGTTTTGTTGTGTCATGATGCTAACAGCACAAACTGCAAAGAAGACGTGGTGTAAAGAATGGATAAATCTTAAACAAATCACTGTCTTGTTTGACTGCTGTCTGATCATTTGCATGTCTCTAACTGATGAACATTTTGAGAAATCTAATTTCCCTTAAGTATTTTTTGTGATAACTGATTGGCTGGTATGGCTTTTTTTCATATCAAAAAGAGTGGTTTATTGAATGTCCATCTCTTGAATGAAGCTCTACCCTCATGAAACAGAATCCGACTGTCGAATTATTATTATTATTATTATTATTTATTTTTTAATTTCTTTTTTGGGCAGTTGTCATTCAGATAAAAGTCGCTACGTTTCTCTCTTCTTCCTCAACAGATTCTGATGTCCCACACCAAATTTATTTTACATGATCAAAATGATGCTGATTAATTATAACAAAAAGATGCTTTCAATAATCAAAACATTTTGTGAAAATTATGTTCTAAATTATCAGAAGATTGGTTGAAAAATTCATACATTTCAAGTATTTTTTCTTCTTTTTTTGCCTAAAAGATTAAGGCATTCTACCAATGTACCTACTGTACCTGTACATGCTTGAACAAGTTCAACCAGGGAACTCAGAGGACTATCTAATGGAGGTGCACCATTATCTCAAATGCTTTACTATATGTCTTTAGCTGCTTCCATTGAATCCAGTGTTAAACAGCAGTCTGTATGAAAAAGGTACAACAGTAAGTGCCGGCTCAGCCTCTCTGGCCCATAATTACACTGTTGATGCTTGATCACATCTTTTCTTTGAGCTGTTAACAGAAACAGTGGGAGTTAAAAGAACATAGTAGTTATGCAAACACTGTTTTGAATGAGTGATGTGTGATTAAGCAGCAGGGCCTCAGAATTTTACATTGTGGTGTGTATTGCTTGAGAAAAAAAAAAAGAAAAAAAGAAGAAGCTCTGAATGCAGCCAGTGATTTTTTTCTTGCGGAGTGCCTGTGTTGGTATAAATAGATAGCCAATTTGTAAAATCGTCCGCCTGAACATAAGCATCTTGGGCCACTCTAATTGGTCAATTTCCCGCCTGTATTGAGTGCCTAGATTGATTTATTGCCTTTTTTAAAAGGCCGTGGGGACTCGCGGAACAGCTGTGCCAGCCGTCCATGCCGGAACTGTTATGAAAACAAGAGGCTGAGTGCTGAGCGTCGGACAGCAGTCATGGCAGAAAGCAGCGGGTAGGATGAAGCAGAGCGGCATGGCAGACAGCTGGCAGAGACAGCGTCTTCTGTCTGGCATCACTGGAGATGCAAGATTTATTTCGGCAAACACCGCTGAGTGGAGAAGGCCCTGCCCTGGTGGCAATCGCTCCTTTCCTCCCCAAAACACCCTGGCAGGAATTTTCCTGATTGCCGCAATGCTTTAATCATCGGAGGGCTTGTATGATTGTAGCCAGAGCACAGAGATTTTTCATGTCATGATATCCCCCGTCCACTTGACATGGAGAGGGCGGATTCGAGTGCTCCAATTCTCGGGGCTTGAGTGATAGCTTCCCGACCTGAGCGTATCTCGGCTGAATCCAGCTGTTTGTGAGCAATCACAATGATTTACTCTCCCGCATCGTGCATTTGGCTGAAACAGTTCCATCACATGCGAGAATTAGAATAACACATCTATCAATCTGTGCACGTGTGACCTGTCAGAGCATTTCTGTTTGTTTTATGAGTTCCTGTCAGATTGTGCCTCACTGTTTACAAGTGCATAAAAGAAGATGTCTCGCGCCGCAAAGAAATCTTCCCTGTTCTTGCAAAACCCCTGTCTTAAGCATAACAACCTCTGTGACTCATGGCGTGTTTTGCGTGACACAAGAATGGAAAATGCTTGACAAACTATGTAATTTGTGCCGTGCAAATGAGGAACATACCTTCATAAATAGGAGCATGTCTGTACCACTATTTGCAACAGTCTAGGTCTTGTTTGAAACTTTGTTTACAACATCATTAAATCATTTCTTCTTACTTATGTGTAAATTATGCGTATCCATAAAGATGCACCAATTAGAATTTTGTGGCAGATTTCTGCACTCGATTTTTTATAAGGCTTTGTTCTAGAGCTTTTAGGTCATTTGGAGTTTAGATTAAGAGCTACAAGGCAGTAAATAAAACTTCATTTAAACAACAAAGGTTAGTATTGACAATTTAGTGACGAGAGTGCTTTATTTAACTAAAAATAAAAACAAAAAAACTAAATTGTGACAAATCTAGTCACTTTTCTGGTGTTATTGGAAACTGTTGGAACATGAGAACATCATCATCAGCAGTCCCTCTTAGCAAAAATTAGATTTATTTGCATCCACAATACAAATAAATTGTGTATTTGCAAAGCTGCCAGTGACTGATGATCTTACAGACAAGTCATAATGAAAATGTGAAATTATTTTGTCTAAACTAAGTCATATATCCTTCCATTATTTTTGTCTCTTTTTTTTCCTCTCTCTTGTCAGTTTAGATTGTTTACCAAACATTGTACATTTTGTAGTGGACCATGAAGCTACAAACCAAAGCCAACTTAATAAAGTTAACTTACAAGCTAATAAATTATTAATTAATATTACATTTCATCTTAAATAACTAAGAAATGTATAATAGTCTTTCTTTGGGTCTGTTTTGCCTGTCCCAAGCCAAGACAAAAGAGGAGGCTAGGAGTTGTGGCAAAAATATTAAAACTTAACAAAAGTCAAGTTTGTTGTTCTAAACACACATCAAATGTTTTCATTCACATCTTTCTGCCCCATGATGTCATCCCTCCTTTCTACTGTATCCATTGCAATCATGTACACGTCTAATTATCCAGATTCAGCCAGTTTCATTATTCTGCAAGTTCTTCAAACAGTCAATATGTTCTTTCCTTACAAATGCGTTTGCAGCAGAGGTCCTGAGTGGTCCGTACTTATTTATGTTTGGAACAAAGCCAATGTCATGGTTCAGATCTGAGAAACCAATTGATGTAAAACAAGACTTTAGAAATATTTTAAAGCAATGGGAGTTTAGCATGTTAGGGTTAGTACCGCTAACATGGCTAGCATTGCAAAAGTTTGTGTATTCCTAAAGAATGTAGAATTTAGCATGTTAGGGTGCTCAAAAACATCCAGAAAGAAATAAATGAAAGCAACATCACTTCTGTCATTGTTGTTTTTGTCAGCACATCATAGTTATATTTACAAATAGCTCTCTAACTTTTTGTGTTTCTGGTCATGGCTAATCAAGCTAAAAATGGTCTGGTCACCAGCCCAGAGTGACAGAAATGTTTGTGTATTTCTATCATTGTGGTTTACTTCCTCATGAATTTAATTTATAAGGTGGAAAAAAATCATCTTTGTCTGTGCAAAACTGCAACATGCCTTGTGATATCTGAGAAATTTCACACCAAACCGAAGCATCTGCTAAGCAGTGAGAACTCTAGCCCATCCACTATCTTTGATTCCTCTGTAAAATGGGAGCGCACATAGCTAAGTGTCTTCTTTCTGAACTGCAATTCTTAGAAATTCCTTTATTTAGCACTGGGGATTGGGAGCGTGAGTTCTTCACGTTGCATTCGAATGCACACTCTGAGTCCTCCACTGAAGGAGAAATGGGAAAAAAAAAAAACGAGGAGAAAAACCAAGAAAATGTGTACACATGAGGAAAGTGTGTAAAAGAAAGAATGAAAAGAGGGAGACGGAGAGGGAAAGAGTAATCGTATAGTCTCCATCTAGTACTTAACTTAAGGAAATATGAGTCTGGTTGAAGATGAAAGAGACTTAATCTCAAATGCCTCAAATGCCTCTCTCCTCTCCTATTTCTCCTCTCAGTGCCTGCTGTCCACTGGGACTGGCCCATTCTACAACGTTGGAGTGCATTATGTAATCCCCTCCAAGTCTACACACCCTGCAGTAATGGTTTAATTAGGGGAGGGGAAGAAGGCATAATGGCATCCCACCTGCATCACTCTAAAACACTCACCAAAGCAGTTTGTAGTCCACTACTTGTGACCTATAGTTTTTTGCAATTTTTGGGCTGTCAGCTTTTAAAGTTGCTTGATCCAAGAGGAAATGTGGAGTGAAACAGGAATTGTACCTCATGCAGCCTTTGGCCTCAACCTACTAATTCCTCTTCCCCATAACAGATTCTCCACCCTACCCAGTCCCCTGCCAGCCAGCCAGTGCGGGCGTGCTCAGTCTGTCAACACTTCCTCAGCACTTGGAGTGTTTGAATGGAAACATGAGGAACAACACAGGCTTGGTCAGAGCTGCCCTCAGAAACAGGGTTAAATGAGGCTATAGGGTATGACGTAACTGGGCTCGCTGCACTCAGTGCTTTTACTACCTGACTGAACTTTAATACAGATTTACTTCCATTCCAGTGAATGTTTTCTAATGGTTAAGAGAGACTGTTTGTACTTAAAACACTGCAGGTTTACTCTAGACACTCAGTGATTCTTATTGCATAAGAAGCATGGTGATAATAGTAAACAAGGTTTTACAAACTGTTGCTTTTAATTCCAAACAGCAATGCTGGACTTTATTTTGCAGTAGGTTTAAAATGGTTTTGACCTTTATTCTTAAGGGTTTTGAAGACTCTCTTGGGTTCTTTATAGGGTTTTTTATGTCTAGGTGTTAGTGCAATAATTTGCTACTTTGCTCATACTGTAGGTATGGTATGAGATTGTCACTATATGACAACCTGAAGTCAACAATGACATGTCTTCATTTAACACAAAAAAGAAAAAAAAAATTGTGTTATTTTCATGGGATACATAGATGCAGTTTTGAAAAAAAAATATTTATGTGAAGAATTGATAATAGACCTATGGCCTACTGTATGTGTACTTAGCAGCTAGGTTTGAGTATTCACATTTTATCCTTAGTAGTTTTAAAATAAAAAAATCTGTCAAACCATTTCATTCAAATTAAAATAAAAATACTGTCCAGTTTTCAGCTAATTTAGGCTGATTTCTTGCATACTCCTTGAAAATAAAGTTACACCACCATAGGGAAAGTTGAATTGTTCTCGATAAAAGTGACCATATCATACAGAGTAAAACATGTAGATTTGGTAAGACACTGTCAAAACAAACATTGAGGTTATTTTCGTCTTCAATTGCATAACTTAAGGTACCAGACACAGACATGGATACGATCATTTGAGTGCCTAGAGAAGTGAAGTGGTGTCGTTTGACTGACTGCCCGGAGTTTGGCTCCCGCTGTGCACATCTTCTGCTGTGGGAAGAAAAAAAAACAACAAAAAAAAACAGCCTAACACAAGTTTATTTTGGTTGCATCGTTCACCTGTTTATCTCTTGTCTACATGTCTGCATTCTGTGATGAGAAAGGGGTGTGAGCCTGTTTTACTGTGGCTGTCACAAAATGTCATGAGAGACAGGTTGTGAAAGTCCACCAAACTTAAATTTCTCCCTTAGAAAGTTATTTCTAATTTCCTGTTGACTTTTGTACATTAAAACAACGATCTTGAAGTTGTCAGGTCATGAGTAAACAGTGGGAAAGCTGTAAAGAAGTAGAACAAATAGTTAAGCTATGAGATATATCCCAAGCCTTATATACCACCCGGCATGACTACAAAACACAACCAACATGGCCTACCACCGAAATTGGCTGGTTTGGTATGGACATGAGAGAATCAGTGCAACTCTGGAATAACTGCAAAACCTCACAACTAATAAATCTGTCAATAGGACAACTATTAGTTGATTAGTTGTATCACCCAAAAATCTGGCCTTTGTGATATAGTTGTGAAACTAAAGCCAGAGTTGTAGGAAACCCTTAAGAAATCTTGTTTAAACTGATTAGAGTTGATTAGAAGATGGAAGGAACTTAATCTGCAAGAGACTTGACACTCCAGCAAAACTGTATCCTCCAACAGGACAATGGTCATAAACGTACAGTCAGAGCTACAATGGAATTTGTCAGATTAGGGCTTCCCAATATATTGCAAATATATTGTCACCACAAGTTTGAGCAATATTCAGATTGCAAGGAACTGTTTGGTGTGCAATAACTGTTGGTCTGTAAATTCTATGAGTTTTGGGGATGCATTTCTCACACTAACTAGCAGAACAGAGTCTCATAGTAGCAAAATTTTACACTATACCCAAATGACACTGTCAAAACTGCTAAAGGTCACATAGAGGGGAAAGTACAGATTAGAAAAACAGGACAGTAGACAATCGGCATATGTAACACTTATCATCATCACAATATTTACCAATATTATTGCAATAGACAGCTAATAACTTACAACCCTATTTCTATGCAAATATGTTTTTATTAGTCTACCAAATAAAATGTCAATGAATACTTTGACGTTTTCTTGTAAAATGGCAATTTCTAATATCATGTGTTTAGGTGATGCGGTTTTTGCCTATAGGTTTGCACTCCCTGTCACTGGTCTGCACACTTCCCAGGGGGGCTGAATAGAATTAAACAGAATTTGATAATGGCTTATAAAAAAATGGTGGTTAAATAAATGAAGTGTGTTGTGTAGCCATTAGAGGATGGGAGCAATTAGATTTTGATTTGTGAAGTGGGGTGTGGACGTGCTAATCCAGAGCCGGTTGGGGATGCTGCAGGGAGGAATCAAGCCATGCATATAATATGAGAACATTAGGTTGATGTACACAGACGGGTGCATCAGTACAAGAGAAGCAGGAATGATCGATGAACTCCAGGAAGGGAAAATGATGGTGATAAAATTAGGAAATTAGCCCCATTCTAATTGAAAGGAATTTGAGACATTATATATATTATATATATATATAATATATATATATATATATTATATATATATATATATACTTATAAAACTTTCACTTTGTCTTAATCAGGTTATAGAAAAAATTTCTGGCCTCATTTCCAAAATACCCACATATACCAAAGTCAAGGCTATATGTATTCATTGACAGATGTTACTGTATCATGGCCCGGCTGAAGCAGGCCAATGAGGATGGAGGATTATCCCCTGCTTTTTTTGCGGGCCTGACTGCCAGACTCCGTCTCAGACTGATAAATCACCCTGCCCCAGCCCTTCTCCTGTGTTTTCTTTTCAAATGTAGAATCGATGGATTTTTCCTTCATTTCATTGACCTGTGCATAATGGCGCTCTCACTCCTCCACCGCTGGGAAGGAGCCCAGCGTCGCAGACGTGCTTGCCCAGGCAAAGACAAGGCAGCTTGGGCTTTGTGTTGCTTATTGTTCAGCCCGGAGAAATTAATGTGCTGTGAAATTAGCATTTTATCTGACTGCAGATACAGTAATAGAGGCAATTAGAGTGCAGAGGAGAAGGGGCGCTCAGGGTAGAGGAGAGGTAAGGGACGATCCTAAAACCGCGGGAGCCCAGCGGAGAGTCACACAGCCGGCCTCACTGATAACACAATCACCTCTGTCTGGCAAGCAAACCCAGACTGTCTGCTGGTTAATAAAGAGCACATATTCCTATGAAATTTCTCTCCTGTTGTGTAGATTAGTGTAGAGGAACTACACAGAAGAAAATTGTTTGAAATGTAATAGCTTTTAGTCAAATGTTACCATTAGGAATATCACTGTGATTTCCAAAGCGGACTGTTGTTTCGCTGTATTTATTAATAAGGAGTTCCACTGCTGACAAAATCAACACCTCAGATTTTTGGAGAGAATGAAATCAATGCACATTTTGAGCCGAGATATTCCTCATCAGTTGCTTTTCAGACATGACATTGTCTGTTTATGGCTTCAGGGCGGTATTGTCGACTCTCTATATCACATCTCCAGATTGAAATTGATCCCTATGATAGTGAGCTGTGGGCAACAAGGCAGACCTTATCAGATGCAGAGGGGCCGCCAGTGTGCTGAGCTGTCACCTGAAGCCTTGTAGATTGTTTAGTTATTCTTCAAAAGATTCTCTGATGTAAAGCTGCAGGGGTGTGGCGCTAACGCATAGCTGCGTTTAATTATGAGAACTTAAAGAGAATCTTTGCGAGTCTGCTGAGGTTTGCTCGTCTTTTCTTTATATCCACGCAGTTATTGAACTTGTGAAGCTATGTATACCATGGATTTATCTAAATACCCTACCAGAGTTTAAGTCAAATATTGACATAGCTTATAGTTACAAGAGAAAAAGGTTTCTTCAAAGTTTGCAGTGAAATTAATGGATAAAATGCTATAGCTTTTGTAATCTAAGAGGATTTTACATAACAAGAGCTAAAACTGCTTTTGTAGATTCTCTATCATCAAGCTGTCAGGGATATTAGATGTTTCTTGAAGAAACCTTTTGAATGAGACATGTAGCACTTTACAGCAAGTATCCTGTCAAGTCTCTTTACAAAGTTAATCCATATCATTAATCTATATCTAGTTACATTAAAACCAATTCAGATTAAGTGTGTCCAAATTTAAAGTAAGGTTTGTTCAGAAAATACATACATTCAAACACACAAGCACAGAGACAGAACTGCTTCCTAGGACAGAAAAAAAAAGCAGACGGAAAGAAAACATATTATTGGCAGCAGTAGTTACATCATGGGCTCCATCCAGTAAAGAGTCACAGATAAACTCAGAATCATAGACGGGAGGAGGACTTAATATGGAAACCAAAGTAAATCAAAGCCAGTATTTTGGACTTAGGCAGGTACAGCCTTATCAGTCAACCTGTCCAAGAATGACTAAACACTAAACACAAAGGTATTGTTCATGACATCAATTGCTCTGTTACTGGATGTGGGCAGGGAAGAGACATGGTTTAAACACTGAGGTCATGATTCTGGAGCACTTTATTTGGGAGAGCATGCAAAGTCAACGGCCTTAATGGTCCCTTTGGTTACTCTGAGCCTTGAGTAGTTTCAGTGAGTAAGAAAAAACTGACGGCACAAATTTATGGCCAAAATCGCTATTGCAGTCCCCAAATAAAGCAGTTAAACACAGAGAATAACACACTATTACTGGCAGTACTTACTGGAAACAATGTTTTAGCGCTTTTTAACTGAAAATTTAAATGTAAAGCTTTTTATTTCTTAGATACATTTCCATACTATTATATACATAGCAAAAATTACCCTCATTTGCGTTTCCTATGTTTTAATTCCCTGAGGAGATATGGCTTTAATCAACTATAACTGCATGCAAACTTCTTTTCCTTTTTTTAAAATCTGTTGGGAGAAAGCCAGGCACACATCTCCAGCCAACCCCCCTTTGCCTTTTCTGAGTAAAGACAGCATGACTTCTGCAGTCTGAGGATCACGCCCAATAAGAACATTATCCCAAAGAGTGCAGTGGGCTGGCAAGAGTCTGAGATAATACCCCTTCCTCTTAAACTCCACCAGCTTCTGCTCAGAGAATCGAGGCAGAGACGGCGAGACCTTACCAAATGATACCCCACAGCAGCCATGAAACCAATTGTTCCCCTGCCACCTTATGCTTTCAGGAGGAAAGCCAAGGGATGGCCGGGTGTTTGCATAATATCCTTATTCTCAAACATGAGGGTGTAGCCGCCGTGTCCATTAGTGTCAACACACCAATGCTAAATGTGCCTGAGCTGCCTTTTCGTTTTAGCGCCAGCATTTCTCCGTCTTATGTAGACGTGGTAGTTGGTCCACAGGGTATTATCCATACTGATTGGGAGGCTGCGCTGCCTCTGAGGAGTGGGAGATGGATGAGGACAAGCCACAGCGGTGGGGTGTGTGTATGATTAGGGAGGCGGCTCTGATACCTGTCACCGGCAGCATGTTTATGTGCTAAATGGTGCTGATCGAACGGATGACTGAGACCAGGGCTCCAGATAAAGGAGCAGTCCTAAGTGGTCATTTACAAAAGATTTGGTCTGAGATAAATTATATCGAACTTTAGTGAGGCTTACTTCTGTGTAGGCATGAGCAGGTATGGGATTCTCATTAAAATGACTACAATTGCACAATATCCTGATACATTTAAAACAAAACTGGTTGTTGTGTAACAATTATTCTTGCTAACGTTTAAATAATCACAAAAAAAATGATTAGAGTAGTTTTAATAACATTATCTGTATTATCTACTGTTTATATTTAGTGGATTTTCAAGGGCATATTATTCCTTTTTACTGCTCTGATCTTTACAGAGTACCAAAGGTATAATAAAATTATATTAGCTGCTTAATATCAGAAGCTGTCTGCTTTGTAGTGAGCCTGCAGTGGCCCACCTAATGGACTAACTGTAGTTCTAAAAGAGCTTTACCTTAATAGTATTTGGAGCATTTGCCATTGACTGGACAAAACTCGCTATGTTTTTGATTGAAAATAGAGGCAAATTATCTATCAACTCAATGTACATATAGAACTTGAGTTTCCATGTGACTACTGTCTGTGTTTTTCAAGACCAGACATACTTCCAGTTAATCAAATCTGTCGTAAGTGTACTTCAAATCATAACAAATTTCTTTGAGGCAGCCGATGAGAGGAGGCTCCATTTTGCCAGAGAAAAATCTTGTTTGTTTTTAGGTTTAGGAATTGTAACTTCTTAAACCTTGGTGAACCTTAATACTGGTAAGCAGCTCATGGCTCCTTCAGAGGGACATCTTTCTGAAAGAGCTCATTGTGAAAACACAAAGAGAATGCCATTTGTGATTTACTCCCAATTTCCTGAGAGGCCAACCGCTCTCACTAAAGCCAGTGTTAAATTAGGCACCGTTATGCAACCTGAGTTGTCAGCTCACCACTCCGGCTTGGCACAATCCGCCTTTCACATCCAGATCCTTTTTTGTGCTCCTTCTCTGATCTCAGAACAGGTGTTATGGTTTAGGCAAGACATTCAGCAAGGGACCGAGACCTGTTCCGAGTCCAGTGCAATCACAAGGCCCCAGGTTGACCACAGACTTGGCCCGGGCCCCCACATCTTGTTTCAGTTAGTAGCACAAGCTGAACGGCCTGTTTACAATCTCCACAGCAGGGGCTGGAAATGTGTCTGGATGGCTGTCAGATGTGGAACAGTTGTGCTCAAATGGAGGAAATTATGTCACGTCTTTTTCCCTTGTCTCATGTGACCATGATGACTAAAGAGCAGTCATCAGGGTGATGTGATTACACGAGGGTGGGAGGGGGGGAGGCTCGCATTGTGGTGACAGTTGTGCCCTGTCTGTTTTTCTTTTTTTCTTCAGTGTCTTCACATGGCAGATTGCAGGGTCACTGTTCCTCTCATGCGTTACAATGCCCTCTACAGGAGCCTGTTGGAGACGTCCCCTTAATTTATCTCTCAACTAAAGCCAATCCACGACAGCTTTTACCATCAGTGCAAGACAATATTCATAAATAGCATGGTTCATTTTTGTGACACACGGTGAAATATTCACATTACGTATAAACGTATAGTCATTTATTATAAATGTACTTTGTCAAGAGTAAGGGAAAAGGTTGATTGCTTTACTTTAAATAGTTATTTGCCCTATTGACCCTAATGAAAGCTTTGGTGTGGAATGCTTTAAATACTAAGATGTGGGCTTTTGAAAGTGTGTAAACAATAGAAAGAGAAAAGGTGCATTTGCCAAAGTAGGGATATTATCCAGGTGCCAGAGTAGGAACCAGAGTAGTTTTATTATTTTGTTTTGTATTTTTATTTATTTATTTATTTATTTTTATTTATTTGAATGTGAATCTGAGAACAAATTCACATTACTAAGTCACTATGATTTTGAAAGAAGCAGAAGCATTGTAGATGCAGTGGTTCACTTTTGGACACAACATTAAACTTTTATTTAATAAAATATGTGTGATATTGTTGTGCACTTCCCTGAACTAAGACTTATTTGATGCATTTCAGAGATTAATGGCTGGGATGTGATCAGAAATTACAGCTTTTGAACATTGGCTAGTAAATCCTTCCTGAGCGCTGTTTTTTTCTTTTTTTTTCCCTCTGTGTAAAACTTCATCTATTTGTTCCAGTTACACCTTTTATAATTTATTAAGTGTAAATGTGTCAAAATGCATAGATTGCAGGTTTAATACTAACATCTTATACTTGCTGGTTGAACAAAAGGTCAGTCAAAACTTTTCCCAGACGAGAAGCGAACCTCTCAGTACCTGTATGCAAAATTTACATGAACTCCACGGTTCTGGTACACGTACAAAATTAGTAACGGGATCCATAGTTGAAAGCAACATGATTCCACTTTAACTCTGAGAACCACAGAGTCGGACGCATGTGGTCAAAATGCATTCACAGTTGGTGTCTAAGGTCATCCATCACAACAGTAATATTCTCAGTATCATAAAAGATATTAAAATTTAAAAGAATATCTCATATGGGCAGTCTGCCCACAACACCGTAGCTATTCCGGTCTCAACATTCTGTTTTACCGTATCATGTTATGACATAAAAAATAGTAGGTGCAGACAATGAACATATTTGTGCTTTTTATTCAATATGACATGACTTGTTAGTTAGTTAAAAATGTTTCTGTTTGTACTCAATGAAGGGGACCCTAATTGTACAGCTAACCTGATTATTTATACAACTAATCCATGCATGTTAGTGTATTAGGTTTTCTTTTGGGGTTACCACAGAGTAGCAGACAATGGGAAGGCATTGAGACAGAAAAGTGTGTGATTTTGCAGAACATAAAAGCTTTCTGCTTTTTCAATGAGGACTTGAGGTTTAAGTAATGTAATAAAATGGACAGTGAGGGCATTTTCAGGATTTTATCTTATTACACCTCTTTGTACATCATGAAAATTGTAGATGTTTTGGGGTTTTTTCAACAATTTTTAACTGTGTCTTGTGGATATTCTTAAATCTCATATCTTATTAATCTTTAAAAAAAAAAAAAAAAAAAGAAAGAGAAGGCTTTTTGCCGCAGGCGGCAGAAGAGGAATTTGTGTTTAGTGGATTCCTTTTCCCAGATGAGGAGAGCTAAATGAGTTTGGAGGCTTCCTGAATGCTCTATAATTGTGATGAGGCTCTGTTCCTCTGAACAATTAAACATGCAGGAGCCCTGTCTCTTCTGAGATCCACCCCAGATCACTATCGTCTTCGTAGTAAATCACTCACACATTGTAGTCAGACACATACAAAGATGATGATGATGACCAGTTCTCTTTTTGGCACCCACTGACTTTTTGTGAAGGGCTAGTTCTGTGTTTTTTTTTCTATTTGTTTTTTTTTCTTTACCAGGAATATGTTAACTACTTGTGATTAACATTAAATATCTTTTTTCCCCAACTCTTAAGGAAACAAAATATTTTACTGTCTATATTAAAATTTGGAACTGAAAAAAGGCTTACCTTGACCATTGAAATTACATTCCATTTTTTTATTTTATTTTATGATAACTTTTTTTTCTTCATAATGGAAATCATGTTAATGTTTTTGAGAGGGTAAGACAGTTTCATCTTTAATTTGAGGAGGTAGAAAAAGATTAAGGTGTTTGCAGGGATACCTTTCAAATTGAAACACTTGGAAGTCTTCACAAATCATGACTCATCACTGGATGCCTTTTTATAGATATCCAAAAAGCTTGTCAGCAATTGTACGATGGATTTGTTGTAATGTAATGTAATGGCAATATTTTTTTTTTTGTATAAGTAAAATAAATAATGTACAAAATGCTGATTTTCTAAAATGATACTGCATGAACATCATCTTAATATCTTATCTACCTCTCTTAATAAAATGTACATTATGTTATAATATAAAATGTGTCTTTTTTTCAACCATAAACAGTTGAATAAAAGTAATTTTAAATGTAAATCTGGTAGGGATAACAAACAAAAGCAATGCATATAAAGAAAAAAATAACAGATCCCAGAAAGGAGCCTTGAGGCACCACATCAGTAGGAAGGGCTCCAGCTGAAGAACAATCAGTTTTGGGGGTTAACCATGTACAACTATGCAACACTTGGTGCCGCTTCTTAAAAGCTGTAAAAGCAAATTACTTTATATGCAATCTTAAAAGCAGCACTTAGGTTCAAAAGCATAAAATAGCCAGTCGCAATTCAGCAGTTAGAAAATAAGTTTCAGCACTATTCATTTATCTGAAACAAAGCAGATTTTTATCACTGCCACCATAGGACTCAGCAGGAAAAAAAATATCTAAAACTTTGGGACCTCAGACAGATACATACAAACCTAAGTTTTGATATTTAGCCTGATTTAATATATTTAATATGCTTTATCAACTAAAGATATATCACATGACAACATAGATAATGTATTTATATTAACACAAAGCACAGTTGGTACAATAACTAAATGAAGACCTGAGACCTGGAGTGTTTACTCTCATAAACACTTCAGACCTTCCTACATTAAAAAGCCCGGTACTACCCCTTTAGCTGGTCAGCACTTTCCCTTCTGCTTTGATTATCTGATTACTAGCTGTCAAATCGCAGAAGGTTGAAACACAGCCCCTATAGTTTTCCCCAGTGGCCCAACAATCCTCCCTCCATCCTCTGCTATAGTCTTACATTGCAGGCTTTATTTGTCCTCTCAGAACAAAGCGTAGAACAAAGCTTTGTTGCCGTCTGCTCTGTGGCTATGCAAATGTCTTCTGGCTGCTTGGAGTCATGTTGAATGGGAGAGCAGAAGAGGTAAATAAGCGTGTCTGGATGAGAGGTGGAGGCCAGCGGGTGAAAGAGAAAGCGTAATAGACTGTTAGTGGGGTCAGCCCATGTGAATGCAAATATTTATATAAGTGATTAAAACACCCTCCCCACATCCCACCCACTTCATTTAAATGAGGAACTAAACTGTAAAAAGATTCATCTGCTTAAGGCGAATCTGGGGAAAAAAAGGAAGCAGGAAGCTGCATTTGTGGGTGGAAAAAAGAAGAAAGCAAACAAATGGTGACGTAAATCTGACTCACTCGTCTTTTGCCTTCACAATGCAAAGATTAGAGCAGCAGGCTCTTTTGGGAATGCAGATTTCATCCCTTGCTTTTCTTAGACTTTCATTCTCACAGCGACAAGTCTTTGGGATTTCACCCTGTCACAGCCATTTCTTCAAAGGGTCAAAGTATTCAACAATATTGCTATGTTTATTCAATTTTTTTACAACACGTGAACGTGTGAATGTTTGTCAACGAAGCTTTGATAACTAAAAAACTGCTCCCGTGTCTCGTTAACTGAGTGGCTCTGAATTGCTTACATCTTATCTTGCAAAACGCCTTTGTGTATTTATCACAAGACAAATTCATCAATCCCTTTTGCGAACTTGTTTAAAAATGTATACCCTTAACTGAAGGGCTCTTTGCAGGCTTTTCTTTTAAGTCTTCACATTGGCCAAGCTGTGGGAACTCATGAGTTCTAGGTCCTCCTCAACATAACTGATTTAATCAAAATTCCAGAGATCAACATACTGTGTGATTCCTCCGAATGATAGGCGCAGCAAATTGATTTGCAATTTAGTTTTCAACCATGACCTGCAGCAATTAGTTTTAGAACCAATCAGGTTTGTCTCAGTCGTCTCCTCATCTGATAACGGTGGGGGATCCCGAGGTGTAGACACTTCAGCATGCTGCTGTCTAGATCTGTGTCCTGCTCTAATTGAAATGAGGATGTGATAACACGCTCATTATGAAGGAGGATGGGTGACGCGGACTCAAGTCAACATTTCTGCCAGGGCTTTGGATTGACGTGCTGTTGATCTGGCAGGCTTGACTCTTTTTTTTTTTTCCCTCAAGTAGACATCAATGTTCCGGACGGCTTTTCATTTCATCTCACAAAGCATCTGCAAAATAAGAAGACGAGAGTTTTTCAGAGATATGGCTTTGGTCAAGCGAGATCAATCATTTTTTGTAAACAACTGTCTGTGTATCATACAGATAAAAAAAAAAGAAAAATCATTTGTTTATTTTCTATTTTTTATTAAGTAGTAAAATAAAAATAAATTCCAAAACTCAGAGGTTTTAAAAAATCAGCTCAACATTTTAGTAAATTTAAATCAAAAATAGTTCACAGTGATTTTTAAAGGATGTCGGTGTACAAGACTTGTTTTACAAGCCTGACTTGTATATAAAAGGAAATATTAGATTTTCTCCATTCAATTGCTTTAGTGGTTCCTGGGGACTAATTGACATGTCGCAACAAATCCCTCAGATTGGTGTGGCTTTGCTTCTCTGCCCACACCTTAAATCAACTCTGCTAAGCAGGATACAGCTTCAAAATTAATTTATATAAAGCAGCAACATCTATAATGGTTTGTGGGAAGTTTATCAGATCAAGACAGGTAGCCCAGAGGGCACTAGATTTGTTACTGTAGAAGTTCTATGTTAAAAGGGAGGTTTTTATTTATTATGTTAGCTGTCAGTTCAATTGCAGAATGTTAAATTTGTCGAGAGTTTAAAGTAAATGGCCATAGTGACTTTTCCTTTCCAGCTACTTTTACCAAATGTACAATTGTATAATAAAAAAAAATTGTTGAATTTAAAAAAAGTAATAAATTACTTATGCAGTATTTCTGAAAAGCACTGCTGCAAGGTGCCAAAACTTTGCAATAAATTCTGAAAGTTCTTTTTGATCATTTTTGATGTGTAATCATTTATTTCAGGCATGTTTAAGCAGAGACCCAATTGTTGGACGTCCGGTCATTTTCAAAGACCATGTGTTGAACTTCACTGGAAAGTTTGCCCACTTTTACTAGACATCACTTCTCTATACTGTTTCCATCTCCTGTACCACAACCATAACAGATAAATAGTTCTTGCTTTTCAATAATTAAATTAAATTCTTGAAAGGAAGGCTGTCATCATGTTTCAGTTGCTTTCTTTGCTTAGCCTTTAAATTGAGTCTATTATTGTTTCCTCATTGTTTGCAAGACCACAGATGAACAATTTGAAGCATTCTTTTATTTTGACTCCAGTTGTCTTTTCGGTTAGTGTTGGCAAACAGCTAGATTTGTCATCTTGTCTTTGTGGGAATCTCAAACAGAAACACATGATTTGTAAAGGCATTCACAGCTGGTGTGCTCGGATGTACGCTAACAGAGATCTTTTTTATGCAATGGTTTGCTTGTTATGTTGTCATAACATGCTCTATAGGGTTCACAAATTGTGAGTCACATTTAACCCTTGTGTGTGCGAGGACTGAGGCAAACATAGAGGACTATAGAAAATGATACAAGTTTTACGTGTGTGTGGTCGGTTGGACCCCATTTTGACATATACGGGTTGAAAAAAGATACGCTAAGTCTCTATACTTAGCGTCCAAAATACATGTGATCCTTTTTCCTGCTCACTTCCCCTGCTTACTCAGTATTACTGTTTTAATGTTTTAGCCATGCTTTAACAACACCCCATCTCATGTTAGTATGCATTTATGAATTAAGATGTAATACAAAAACCTTAAAGTTGCTTTTTTACAATCAGCATGTGTGCGTTTTGTTCACAGTCTCTTTGAAAGGGACAGAAAAGTGTAGCATCATGTGGGGCTTTTGCCTTGCATGGTGGCTTTTGGCATCCTCCCTTACCAGTGGAGCTCTGGGGCTCTCATTGCCCACAGCATTGCTATAATCCTGCATTTGAAGACGATCTGTTTAGGGATCTGGAGACAAAGCACTCTGTCGAGGGTACCAAGGGTCCGCCACTAAAGCCTCACTCCCCAGGCTGCCCTCCAGGTGGGGTGTTCTTCCAGCTGCAGAGACATCAAGGTGAGGGTGAGGGATTGCTTGGTCTGCAGGATTTTAGCTCCAGCACTGTTGGAGCTTGTGATGAGATCACAAGGAGCTACTTGGTTGGAGTGTTTTATGAGGTCAACTTAGTGACTTATGGCGTGGTTTGTTGCATTTTTTGTTTCCTCCAGCAATGTTCCACTGACCTAATTTTTTTAATCCCTCGATGTGACTTTAATTGACTAAAGGGAGGGGCAGGTAGGAAGTAGGGGTGGGGGGGCGTCTGTGTCTTATAGGGGATGCATTGGGTACAGAAAAGGGGAAGAGGGTGTTTCATGAACATGGAGAGCACCAGAGCAACAAGAAGAAAAAAATAAATAAAAGTTGACAGAGACTGGTTGCTATGTTCAATCCACAAAGTAATTTGACGATGTTACGTAACCATAATTGTTGCAGCTCCTAATTGCTTCAGAGTTTCTGATATATTCACCTGTATGGCATTATTTAGTATCTGGAAATTAATTTGGTCATACTCAATGAAATTTAATTAGACCTTTGTATTGCTAAAAATGACAGTCTATGAAGAGCAATGAGATTTTATCCTCCCTTTCCTCAAATCGAACAACTTCTATTTGTGATCAATATTTAAAACGATCATTGTCCCAACAACTGTTGGGAATTATTACGCTGGGGAAGGCCCTCTTTAGGGAGTAGCTTAAATAGATAAATCAAACTACTTGATTTATCTATTTAAGCGGGGGCGACCCGATCCCGGATAAGCGGAAGAAAATGGATGGATGGAAACTGTTTGATTCCATTTTGTCTGTTGGCTCCTAAGCATAGCATGTCAGAATAGACCAGCTGTATTTTGGTATTAATAAATACCTCATACATCAAGAACTTAGCATGGAGAAGGATAATTCCCCACACAACTTAAACTCAGCATTTGAGTCAAAGTAATAACCAATTTCCATGATGTTTTGAAACACTTGGCTGGGCATGTAGATATAGTGGTTATAGAGGTGGTAACTGATATTTGGTTGGTGGTAAGTTATGGTTAGCAACTTAGCCACAAAGCAAGATTATCTTTATTTCAAACCTTTCTTAGATCTTTCTTTCTGCAGTTTAAATAATTTTCAGGTGAGTTTTTCTCATGACTCCTCAACCTTCTTCCACACAGTGTACACATCGGGGGAAATGGTGATCAGACATATGGAGTTTGCTGATAATTTTTGAGGCAGAATTTGACTGATTTCACAATAGTTCAAATCTCAGTTAGTTGAGGATCATGTTTTACACTCCAATTGCTATAACACGTCTCGAGGAGACTACAAAAAACTGCTCATATTTCATCTTTATTGTCAGAATGGACATGTTTTATGATTTTCAATATTGTTTTAAGTTTTTCAAAATGAATTCTAACTTCACAGGACTCAGATCAGACTGTTTTGTGAGCCTCGCTTGCTTGTATATGGTGCAATTTCTTATGAAAGATTGTTGCTCCTTCACTTTTCTGGAGGAGAAAGGTGCCATCCAACATGACTCCCCCTGTCAGTCAAATCGAGTGCAATGTGCATTTGTCTTTCAGCTGGCCCACCGTGACTCTTGGGACCCCGGTTGTTTCAGACGGGGTCGAAGGTTAACTGATTTGGTGAGGCCTGTCTCTGGGGCTGTGATCAGGAAGCTGAGGACTCTTTGAGTGTCCTCCGCAAAGTGCAGTTCTGTGTCACTTACTGACACTCGTGTTTGCTTTGTGTACCATAGGGTCCTCTGCTTTGTGGAAATGAGGGGAGGAAAAAAAATCTCTTCCCATGCTTTGTTCTTTATTTTCAACCTGAGCTGGATGACGGCAGTCGCAAAAACGCAATTGGGATGCAGCGTCAACAGAGTTGTCTTGTTTACTGCGTCTATTGATTCTTTTTGATTTAAGGTTGTTTTTTTTTCTATTTAGTTACTGAGTCACACTGATGCTGATGTAGACTTCATCTGGGCTCAGCGATCAGAACCAACGTGCCCCCGCCCCAACCCTTCCACGCTTTGTACCTTGTTAGTACATAGTTATGTGACAAATGCTCCCGGTCCACGTGCCTTTTGTTTTGCATCAGATCGGCCTGTTTGTGTGACATTTGTTTGTTATTGTGGCATAGCAGGGAGGCTTGCAGAGTGCCTTTCCCCCCTGCAGCTGAAACCTGTCATTCCCCCAGGGAGCGGGGGCCCAGGTTTACAGGACAGCTGAGGCAGCCCTGACAGCCCGGCTCATCTCGTTTGGAGCAAGGCACGCCGCTTTGCTGCTCGCTGGCTGGACAGGATTTGTTCCCTTCCTGCCACTTTACATCCACAAGCTCTACATTTAATTAGAATCACTTGTCATGTCTCGTATATCACCTGGGTTCTTGGTGTCAGCTGTCAGCCAAAGAAATGTGATAGTTATTCATTGCTCTGCACAAGTGTAACAGCAAGGTCACAGGACAGAATGCACCTTGAGCCAACTGTACTTAAAGTCTAGGTGCGGGTGGGGTGCGAGCGTGGGTGGTGTCCAGCTCTACAGATGCTTCTGATTAATGTTTCTTAAACTATCAAATAAATTGATCTAATTATGATCAGCTTAAGCAAACAGTCTCAAAGAGAATTGCAGGTGGTGGCTCCAAAGAGTTGGTATATGTTTTTTTTTTTTTTTTTTCCAATGTAGTTAAGCCATCCTAAAGAAAGACCTGTGTTGGAGTCTGCCTTGGCTGCCTTTTCAGCATTGCATTTTTCTCTTTGGAGTTTTTTACATTTTCTTTTTTAGCAATAAACTTCTGTATTTTGTACTCAAACAACATCACGGAACAAACTGAGAAGTATTTCTTTAGTTTGGTGTGTTGGCAGAAAACATCAAGTCCCATAAGATTTTTAAATTATATGTAAAGCAGAAGTGTCAAAGAGGATTCAAACTGTTTTTAAATAAAACCGATCAAGTATGTTGCATGTAGTCAGCATTTTAGCTAAAGTGCTCTTTAACAGTTTTTCTAATTTCTGCAGTTTATTATTTCTACATCAAAAGCCTAAATATTCATCAGATCTAAGTTTGAATTGGGGTGTGCTGTGGTGGTGGTGCAGGGGTTAAGCACAACCCACAGATGGAGGCCTTAGTCCTCAATGTGACCATCGCTGGTTCGATTCCCGGCCTGGTGACACTTGCTGCATGTTTTCCCCATCTCTCACTATCCATTTTGGGATTTATGAGATATTTTATTCCATTTGTTAAAACCACAATTTTGGGAGAATCTGAATGCTTTTGTGGCAACTTTAGCTAAGTTTTCACTAAATGACCAACACCCAGAGATGGATGATAGCCCCTATAACAAAGACAGGACAAGTTTAAACAGTATTACTTTTGTGACAGTTATTGCTTAAGTAATGCAGTGGGATGGAAGTCATAACCTGATTATTAATGATTACATCTCTGTAGATTTTAAGTATTTAAAAGTTACTTAGGAGCTTTGTTTTGGACCCTCACCTGTCTCAGTGGCAGCTGCCTGCACCACGTTCATTTTTTTCTGTGATCATTTTGCCCCTGTCACTTTAAACTGCAGTGGTTTTGTTCCCTGGTCCATGTCTTGTTCTCTGTCTGTCTGTCTGTCTGTCTCTTTCACCCTCTCTCAGTCTCTTTCTCTCTGCTTTAACAGCCTGGTTATATAACTCGGTTTTCTTTCTCTGATACCCCGGCGTTCTTGCAGTCAGCTGACAGCACCCAAATGTCTGCCTGGTAAACACACCGCCTTCTGTCTTTTTTCTCTCCAATTTTTTATTTTTTTTTTGTTGCCTTTTTCCACTTCCTCTTCACCCTTCCTACTGCCTAGTCCTCAGCGATTACGGATTGATTCTCTACTCTGTCCCTCTGCCTCCTCTTCCATTGGTTGGGCTCCATATCCCCGGGCCAGTTTCCACATATTAGCACCCGAGGCCAGGGAAGAGGCGGGCAGATACGCATTGCCTGCCATGGCCCATGGATCCTGCAAGCCAGTGAAAAATGAGCTTTGCAGAGGCAATAAATTGCATCCAATTTAGAGATGAAGGCAGAAATAAATTTCTCTTTTCTGAAGTCTGAAGAAAGGGAAAAAAGCCCCTAGATAATTTCTGTTCCATCTTTTTTTATGTGAAATTTTCTTTGAAACATCCTTCTTGTGTTGTTCATTTGAATTCATAAAATAATGATATGACTGCACTTTAGATTGCCTTTTTATGTTTCAGCAGGTTATGAAAATAATCACTCTTGTCTTCGCTGATGTGTTTTGCATCTTGTTTGAAATGCAGAAAAGACATTTTGAGAAAGATACACTTATCAGGCATGATTTAGGCACACACCACACACACACATACACGCACACGTGCGCACAGAGACCCAAGGCTTCCCCACCTCCCTCTCCCCGTCTCTCATCACTACATTATCCTAAATGAACTGTCCAAGGGGCTTTAGCTCTCTGAGCTCAGTGCTGCAGAAGTCTGGGAGAATGTGCGAGCTAGTCTGGGAAATGATGAAAGGAAGTGTCTGGTAATGACCAAGGCCCTGCCTCTCCACTTCCCTCCTTGATCCCCAAATGTTTTCAGAATCCTTGTGACACCTTCACAACACCTCTGTAAAAGAGCTCCTGAAGGAATGAAGAAGTTAGCAAAACCACTTCTACCCACAAAGCTTGCATCAACAGTGCAAGCCAATACTGTTGAGATCCCAACACTCATTTTCCCCCCGTGGTGATGTGCAAGGCTCCCATTAGTCTACGAAGCCCGAACTCTGGGCTGAGATGTTTTTGTGTTGTGTGCCAGTGCTTTCCTGTGTATTACTCGACTCGCCTAAAAAACAGTGGAAGAGACACCGGGGGGAGGGGAGGGCACTCTGGAGAATTGCATCCCATTCTGTTTTTCTCTTCTCTTCTTTTTCTTTATACAAGCGATGTCTCTTCTCAGTTAAAAGGCTGTGTTTCTCAACACCATTTCAATGAGCTGACACCCCGACTGTGAGGTGTTGAAATTGGCAAAAAACATTGTCAGCGCGCAGTGTTGTGGTGCCAGTGAACTCCAAAAGTACAACATGAAAGGGGTGATTTTTTTTTCATTTTTTATTTTTTATTTTGTCTTTGTTGGAGTGTATTTTACTGACAACATCGCAACACTTTTACTCATCACTGACTTCACCCAAGGAGATGAATAATTTGCAAATGGACAAACATGCTTTGTTTGTTGTACACTCTGACTGTGTTTGCTTTGGATCACATAGCAATGTTTTGTTTCTGCATCTAAATAAGCACAAATGGATTAACAGAGCACAGCTTTGGTAATAGTGGGCTATTATTATTATTTTTTACAAACGCCACAGATAATAACCTATAATCATCGGCCACTGTTTTAGGTACAGTAACTAATTGGACCCCAGTTTGTCTTTCGACGTCTTGTAGCACAGATTTAACAAGCTGTCGGAAACATTTCTCAGTTTTCTCTTTACTTACATTTTAGTATCTTACAGTTGCAGTATATTTGCTGGCTGTACATTCATCAAGCGATGCTCTCCAATATTGGGATCTGGTAACTGTGGAGACCGTTGGACTACGGTGAATTTATCGTCATGTCTAAGAATCTGGTTTGAGATTATTGGAGATTTGTTATATATAGTGCGTTATGCTACAGGACATAACCGTCAGATAATGGTTACATTGTTCATAAAGCTAGGTACTTTATCAAGAACAATACAGAGAGAGGCTGTTTCTTGCTCAATTTGTACAAAATGGTCCAAGAAAATATCCCCCGACAGCACAACAAGCAGCCTGAACTGTTCAAAGTAGGGAGAATGGATTCACGCTTTCATCTTGTTTATGCCAAAATTCTGACCCTACCATCTGAATGTGGCAGCTGAAATCAAGGCTCGTCAGATCAGGCGTTTGCTTTCCAATCTGTTTTTGTCTCATTTTCTTGGGCATTTGCAAATTACTGCCAAACTTCCCTGTTCTTAGTTAACAGGAGTGGTGCATGATGTGGTCTTCTGCTGCTGTAGCCCATCTGCTTCAAGGTCTGATGTACTATGAGCTCAAAGATAGTAATACACAACTTTTTATTTAGCTCAGAAACTCACAATACATAATTTTTCAATCCCAATCCCCAAGGTCTGCTTAGATGTAATGTTTAGTAGGTTTAAGCGTTTTAGTTACAAAGAATTGAAATACAGTTTTCCAACAGATTTGTTCACTTTGATGCACATTTGCTGTACGTTATGGCCAAAATTAATGGATTCTAGCAACAAAGTAAAGCTCAATGAGGGTAATGGGTTTTATTGCGATGGTGGAAAAGAAAGGCAAGAATAAGGAATGTGGGTTCATTGTCACAATGTTTAATAATTGAGGAAATTATTAGTTTCCCTAATATAATGCAAACCTATTTGATTTACTGGTTCCTTTTTATTGTAGCAAACCAGTTTCCTCCATTTTAGTCTGACCTGTAGCATCAACAATGCCTTCTAGTCATCACTACCATTCAATGGAAACATTCTTTTCCTTGAAGGATTCTCTGTAAACCAGTGATGGTTGTATGTGAAAGTCCCAGTAGGCCACAAAAGTCGGACCCAAAAAAAACCCACGCTACCTTCAAATTCACTTGATTCCTCTTTCTCCCTCATCCCGATGATCAGTTGAGATACCTAAAGATACTGAATTGCTGCATTGTGATTGGCTAGTTTATCTTTTGCAGCAAAAAAAGCAATTAAACAGGTCTGCCTAACAGAGAGTCTAGTGAATGTGAAAAAAAATTCCTCACAAGCATCTTGAGTGAGTGCATTTTGTATCTTATGTTGCATTAAGCCAACAGTTTTGCTGCCTTGCTGAAGTGTAGCATGAGTTCATCTAAACAGGCAGTTAGCTAAGCTCAGCTGATTAATAAATAACCACGCCATGGTCTTGGATCAGTGCACCTCTAATGCGCTCAGACTTTTCGCCTTGTTCCTGTTGCATCGCTGTTTATTCCGCTCAGCATTGTAAATGCAGGGGAGGGGCGGGGTCCCGCTCTGTCTATCAGCATGTCGTAGGGATGTCTCAGCATGTAGTCATCAAATCCCGCTGTGGCACGAGCTCCGCTCATACAGCCGTATTTGTCTCTCCACATGGCCAAACGCAATTGGACGTGAGCTCCCTGTAGCTCAGCCACCCCCACCGCTCATCCCCCCCTTATATTTTTCCCTCTCTATCATCCCCTCCCTTTGCTTGTCTAAATTATGTAAGTGCAGGGGAAGCAGAGGGAAGGCGCACAGTACAGGCCTTTCACTAACCAGGGTCGTGAGCAGCACATGCGGGTCTACCATTCCGCCTGGCATGCCTTGTAGCGTGACTTACCCACTTCTTTTGTAATCCGAATGCATTTTTAACGAGGGGTTTCCACAGAAGCTGGGCCAGACATGCAGTGGATAACACTGGAACCGAAGGATCAGCTCACTAAATATTAGAAATTAACGTCCATAAATGTGTTGTCTGTGCTCTGTGTAGCTGTGAGGGGGGATTCTTCCTCCAGCTCTGGGCTTTAGACCGTCTCCTAAAATAACAAAATAGCACTTTAAAACCCAGAACTCAAAGCAGGCGAACAGCGAAGACCAAAAACACCAAACTACAAAGACTGATTGATCTTAGCTCAAACTCTTTTCTGTCTATATTTTGTAGCCATGTGGATCATTTAATAGATGCTTAAGCAGAATATTTTATTTCTAGCAAAGAAGGGTGTCAAGTATCCAAGTTCACATTCCTAGATATGTGCTCCTATGTTTCCTCTGAATCTTCATTTTCTTTAAATATCCCTCTTGTTCTTTAAACATAATCTTTACTTGGAAAGCAGCTTGTAGTCTGGAACAACACATGCTTTACTTTAAGTCTGATTTTCTTGTACACGCACCTGCACAAACCAGCGCAAGCAGAGAAACACAGATTATGCAACAAGTACAGCAGTTGTTTACTGAACTATGACAATTATACATAATCATAACAAAACACTTAGGAAATGATCACCAAAGGAGAACAGTAGCCTCACAAACATTTTTATTTTCATTTTTATTAGTATGTTTATTAGTATTTTTATTGTTCTAATTTTAGCACCTGAAAACATCTTGGCTCTTTGACAATTCTTGATTAGATATTACAGCACAGTTTATAGCAGACTCCATACTTCTAAGTGCGATACAGTTGTAATGAAAAGTGTACATGCAGTCACCATAAGCATACATCTCACAATAGTTTTTTTTCTTTTTACCTTTTTAGAAGTAGTTTTTTTTCCTTTGATGATGAAGTGTAATAGAAAACACCTTGAATGAATAAAATAACAAGCATTTGATGCACAATTTTTAATTTGTTCTTCATTCCTCCATAGACGTGACTTTTAGACGTAGTCCATAAAGAAGCGCAGCAAACCTGGCATAAAAACATGAAGGATAGAAATAGGACAAACTAACAATACTGACTGAATAAAGGAGAAATAAATGCAAGACAAAGGTGATGACTTGAAAAACTGGTGAGTGCAGTCAACAGGACTCTTCAAAGCGCACAATTAATGACATCCATGCTTATGCAAGAGAATGCAGGCTTTTCATTGACACTATATGTCACAACAGCTGCAGTTCAGATGTCGCATACAAGCATTGGATGAAGTCCAAACTCTGCCCTGCTGCTGCTGGCCAGTTTTAACAGTTGCTCCATTGTCGCCGAGTAGATTGAAAGAGAGGTCAGCGGCATTTATGTCTTCCTGCTCATTCCTGCTGTCTGTTACACGGCACGAGAAGCTAAGTGTGTCCTATCTGCCAGGCGGTAATCAATAGGCGCTCTTCACGCGGCGCTGAGTTTGTCTGGCCTCTGACGAGTAATTAAAGATCACGCTTCCTGCACACAGTTATAATGAGTAATGTTGTTTAAAGCAATGCCTCTTACAGACGAATCAATACTTCTTATTTCCCTCTCATCTTCTCATTTGTGCTCTCCGTCCGCCTCTTCTGTTTTTTTGCTGCATGTTGTGCATGCTTGTGTTTATAAAGCCGAACATCATTCTCCTTAGTGCTTGTAGGTCAGTGTGTCAGTGTGTCATGGCAGTGACGCCTACACATTTTGACAACCGCTGAGAGAAGAAGAAACCAACATATCAAGTAAACAAATTGTTGCCCATGTTCCTCCAAAAGCCCGACAGTAATGGACTGGTTTATCATACGCTTATAATTGGTGATGGTTTTCTAATAGGTAAAAATGCTAATGACTAAAAGAAAACGGCATGTATCTGTGTGGGGTGCGTGCTCTATTGCCTGGAACAGGAGAAACAACAGTAAGAGAAAATTAATATGTGTGGAAATGATGCATGTGTGAGTAACGTCTGTGCACACCTTTCCACCATATTAGATTCTCATAATTGAATAAAACATGGACGTGCGCTGAACATCCCCTGAAAGGGAAATGGTAGTCACTAAAGCATAGAGCGCTCGGTAAAGAATTGCAAATGAATAAGAGATGAGGAACAAACGAAGTGTGGTATGGGAGAACAAGGGAGTGATTTACTCTTTAACAATACTCAAGACTGAGGTAAAGGAAAAGGATGTTATTTTTAGGTGGTTGTTATTTTAAAGATCCAAGTGCCTGTTGTTTATAAGGTCCAGATTTTATTTTTTTAAATATCCGATATACAAGACCAGGAACAACATTTCAGCTGAACACATTTTAGCTACTCAGACAAACAGAAGTGAAGGGAGGAAGAGAGAGGAGGAAGAAAAGCTGGGAAAGGAACTACTCTCTGAAATATCCTGGAGGCCCTTGGCAGCATTAGTGAAAGGCCTGGGAGGTTAGGAAACATCAAATCAATGCATTGTAATGTGAATTGACTGCTGACTTTGATCATCTGCCTTGGGAGTGCTTTAGCATTGAGTGCTGTCACACTGGCTGGGTTAAGCAAATATGGTATGGGTCTGAAATGGAGAGACGGAGAAGGGTTCGAGAGAGAGGGAAAAAAAATTGGACGCATGGCACCTGACTGTCAAGAGCAAACAAATAAAAATAAATAAATAATATTTAAAAAATTATCTCTTTCTGTGGTTGAATATGGTTGCAGATTGAAAGCGGGATAGAAAATATTATGTGCTGAGGACAAGTTCAATGCAGTTTAGTAAAAATGTGCTGGATATATGCAAAAAAAAAAAAACTTAATTTAGCAATAGTAGAAGTTGAAGTAGTAGTAATAATGGCTTTGGGTCATTTGGCCTCTTTATCATCTTCTACCTCCAATATCTACCTACATGTTTTCCACCTTTCTACTTCCTGTTAGTATCTATCAGCAAATAATTTCATATGCGCTTAATCCATATTGCATAAAGCTTTTGTACTTCATATTTCCAGAAATTATAAAGATAAATTGTGATTAAAAACACATTGAGATTTTGAATACAGCTTAGAAAAGGTAAGGTAATTTTATTTATATAGCACATTTTCAGCAGCAAGGCAATTCAAAGTAAAAGGGGGCATATGTTTCTGTCCTTCCATTTGGGTCGCTACTGCTACTGGGAACAAATGAAATGCTAAACAACAAAACGCCCATCTGTTTTCTAGCAATAGGTTAATTTTATTACCTTGAAAAGACTATAAAAACCTCTCAATTATTGCCTCTCACCGAGCAACCCTAACAGAGTTCCACCCACTTCATTATTAGAAGACCGTGTCCTTGTCCATGTAGGCAAGGACATGTTCAGATAATATTTCCTGTGCCGTGACAAAGCCAACAATATACATTTGAAAGTATATGATGCACATCGTACATTGGTGGTTAAAATACTTTACTTACACTGCTTTCCCATTGTGTTTGATGGGCAATGTAAAAAAAATCTTGTGGTTCAAATTATACGGGAACCCAAGAACGTTTTGATTGTAAAGCAACATTGAAAATACTCCAATTGAAACTGCAGTGGTCAGGAAAATAAAAATAGAAATTATACCATGCAGTCAACTGTGTTGGTATGAGGACAGTGCCTCCTCTTGGGTCCCCCCTCCAAAATGATGGGTCAGCCCCACTTAGTGTCAAAAGCTGCTGATACCCCAGCTCTGAAAGTGGAAATGCTCTTAAGCCTTTCTCATATAATGGAGTGGCCAGTCTAATCTGGCCCTCTCTGAGTAAGAGCAGGTAGGGAAGAGAGTGTTTACCACAGTGCTCTGACCCTTTGCTTTTTGCACAGAAGCCTCCAGATTATAGCACGGTGTAACAGAAGTGCACCATCTAGGAGTCTCAGTGCATTTGCTCCTACAACTACACTGTGTGGGGTTCTTATTTGAGCCCCTGCTTGTCATTTAGGTAATTTTCAATGTGACATGGTAACTAATACCAGATGGTCTGGTCTGATTATCTTTCAGAATTTTCAACTACCAGCCTAATGTCCCGGTTTTCAGAGAGTGGTCAGACAAAGAGAAAGTTGCGGTTGTTTGTCCGTAAATGTCTTTTTAATCATCTGGAGGTTAGAGATTAGAAAAGGCAATAGAACGGTTTGTGAAGTATCATCTCTGAACACAAAGCATGTGAAACCTTGAACCAGATGTGTTACATCCTGTCTAAGAATAGGAAGCTGAGGATGTCAGAACGGTTTACCAGAGTTCACCAAAAACCCTGGACAACAACAATTTGGAAAGTGTGTTGCCCATAGTTGCTTAAAACTACACAAGCATTTTTTTAAGCACCACATGTCGTCATCTTCTACCCATTTTCTGATGGCTACTTTCCAGGAGGATAATGTACCATGTCACAAAGCTGAAACCATCTCAAGCTGATTTCTTGAATACGGCAATAAATTCACTGTACTCCAACGGCCTCCTGTTATTTTAATATGGACACGGTTTCTTAGACATGTTTCTGACACCTGGCTTAATCCATGCCACAAAAACCTACAGCGCTTCTAAAGACAAGAAAGGAGGCCTAACCTTGTAGTCGAGAGATGTACCTAATAAAGTGGCTAGTGAGGATATGTGTACTGCGATAGTTAGTGGAAAGAGCTCAAACAAAGAGCCTGACAGACAAATGCTGTGTGGTTAAACCTCTGTGACAAAGAAAATACGAGGGAGAGGGAGATTCCTTGAGTCAAGCTGGTGCAGCAGAGAAAAGCCCAAAACCTCTTGTCACTGTAGTGAAAGAATAGCAAGACGACCCGTAGGTATTGGGCTGCTAGGTGCATCTCCTAACAAGCTGACTGTTCAAAGGGTTTTTAGTGCTCTAGAGAACATGAAAGGCATGTTTAAAAATTTAAAAGCCCGATCTGTTCCAGTGCTGTGGAGCGGCAGAGGGAAGCAGATTTTTACGTTGCCATAATTCCCTGGTTGCTTGCTTTGTAAATTAATTAAGATGTTTATGACAGCTGCTTGCACCTAATGGAATGCTTATAGAGTATGCTATTAATTATTACTGCCGGCCAACGCAGCAAGCTTTTATATTGCGGAGAATGTATGGCTTTGGTTGCAGCCCAGCTCTGCTCTCGGACTCCAGCTTAGAGTCACCCCCCCACCCCCCTTCTTGTGTCATTAGCTCATCTGTACATGCGATGGAAATCATCACATTTTATGTATTCTGGGTGTTTACTTTTGTCTGTGTCCAAAGCTATGGGGAACTTATATAAAGCATATTTAAAAAGCATGGATTAAGTAGGTGACTATTCTGGCTTTTAGCAATTACAAAGCTTACAGTTTGTATTCCTTACATTAAACAAACAGGCAGCGTGTTTTATTACTAGTCCAGTTGTTTCTGCATGGCATTTGTGCTGTGAACTGTAACTGACCCCATGAGTCTCACTTCAGCAGTTTTCTACCCTGCTGCTAACTTGGCTTTTGACTGAAAAATACTGCATGCTTTTAGTAGAAAATAAACAGGAAGTCTGAGTGTGCAAATACTCAGTCTTTGCACACTGAGTGTGTTTAATCATAGATTATTTTCAGTACAACTGCACCCTTTATATTGACATGCAATGTATTAATCACAATGACAACAGTAAGATGTGAAGCATAAATATATATATTTTTGGAAACGCATGCAAAATGCTAATCCAGTGTACGTTTTAAACATTTTTTTTTCTTTTTTTGAAGCTTTGATTTTCAAAGGTTCAAAAACTTCAGAGACTTTCATAAGAAAACATCTACATTCTTGGCCTGGAAGTCCTTCGTGTGTTATCATCTGAACAGGCTAGAAAATACATGGAAACTGTGTTGATGACATAGTAATGTTCAGCTCAGTCAATATCTAGATTCACCCAAAATCAATTGTTCATCTTTTCTTTTTTTTTTTTGAAGATTCTTACCAGTTCTTTTATGTCATTTAGTCATCATTTAACTAGATGTTCCTTTGCTTTTATCTAATCTTTCCACCTTGTGCAAACAATTTAGCTTCCTGGAATCTGTAGCTTTTTTTGCACTCATACATGATAAAGCACCACAAGCATATTTTGTTTTTTGCCAAGTATTTGACTTGGTGGTGGAAATGGTCTTGGTTTGAAAGGTTTTCAAGTTTAGTTTTTAAAGTACAGTTTACTTTTTAACATCGGCACACATAGTTTACATAGTTGTATCTCAGTCTGAACATCCTTACAGGAGCTTAGTCTGGTGTTAAGTTACCCCGAAGTCAGTTGGACAAATAAAAGCCACAGCTCAACTCCCACATTGCAACATGCACTTTAGATTTGTATCTCTCTATCCTCTCAGAAGTGAGGCATCATGTCGTTGCTCTGCAGAGTTTCATCCCGCGTTATCCTCTGATTAGAATCACATCGTGATGCAGCGGGGAGGAAAGAGGCAACAAACTGAAGCACCCTCCACCTGCACCGCAAGGGGCATCATGTGAAATATGTGTTCAGGCTTTCATCAACCTATTTATCTGCCACATATTGGGCTTCCTCACGTGTAAAGTCCTCTGTTGTCTGAGCTTTACAAAGGAGGGAGGATCTGTGTTGTTTTAATCATAGTCCAGTTCAGTGGCTGTCCTGTTATCGCGTGTGTAATTAAAGGGCATTTGTGCTTTAAGCATGACGCAGGAAACGGAGGAGAGGTTCCGCTGATCAACTCCCTGCTAATAGAAGTACCTTTGATCTAGATAGAACATGGGGCGGCTTACAAGCTTGCAGGTTTTAATTATGAAATGCATGAAAAATAGATGCTGTGCTAAGTGAATAACAGTAGTAATGCACTTGCTGCTTTGCCTCTGCCTTTCCCTCACTTATATCTCCCAGTGCCTGAAGTGCCTCCATCCCAGGCTCTCTGATTCAGTTCGTTAATGCAGAGAAGCAAAACCGACAAGTCTGTGATATTAATTAGTGGACTGACAGACATGTAATTCATCTCCGAGGAAGTTTTCATTACATGCGAGGCTTCAGAGGGGCAGTTTGCCTTATTGGCAAGTGCTTAGACCAGACCTAATGGGGCTGCAGCTCCCTCCCTTCTGAGCAATTACAGCCAAGTCCTTATCAGCTGAGCCACGAGTCCACTGTTATGGGACCTTGACTTCCAACACACTCTCATACAGTGATCCTTCCCTACAGACCCTTGTTCATTAGACAAGTGCTCTGTGCTGCAGTCTCCTGCATGGGAATTGAGACTGAATGAATGATGATAATGACAGGTTTCCTGTATATTTTTGAGTCAGCCTTTAAAGTATTATTAGCTGATGTTAGTTTGTCATCAAACTAACATCTTCCTTAGTGATTATAAACCACTAAGGAAGATTGTCACAAAGTATTAAAGCTCATCTGATCCTCAAATGTACACCTCAGTTCTTGAAATAATACAAAGACTTAAACAAGGGAGATAAAACACTGACCACTGTGATTTCCTGAAGTATACTTATAAGGCCCTGTAGCCCTTATAATGACTGATTTTAAATCTACTGCTTTTTATGAATGTCTCAATTTCCCTATGCATATTAAGTCCACAGGGATGAGATTGGCTCACGCCTTAGCCTTAATAGTTTATGTTTTATTTCTTTTACACTCATGGACTTTCAATTTCAGCACTCTATGGGGTTGGAGGTAACTAACAATCCTAGCAATACTTTGTTTCAATCTGCTTATGTACCACAGGCCACCAAGAATGGGCATTGTTAGTAGATTTGTATTTTTAAAGTTGCTGCTGTGGTTTGGAGTGCTCTTAGGGAAATATGCATTTATTGTTTTTTTTTAATCTGTTAATTTTTCTCTGGAGTTTTAAGAGATTGTCTTTGACCTGCACTAGACACATTTATGAATCTGTCAGACCTGCTGTGACTACAGACAAGAGATGCAGAAACCCAATTAGTCCCAACTAGCACAATAGAATCCCAGTGACCACACCTGTTTCAGGTTTTCTTGTTTTGTATTTGTACACACAGACATTAAAGTCATAAAAAAACATTACAAGCCATATTTATGAACAGGCATTAGATGTTGTATTGAGGAACTCTTGGAATCTTGACTACTATACAACAGAGTCAGTTCTCAGCTCTCAGCCAAGTGAGCCTGTGCAGCAGTTTCTTACCAATAACAATAGTATTTATCAGTGTTCCCTGTGGTACAATTAAAATCCCGTCAGAGTCTTAACTCTGCCTCCAAGCCATACCTGCTGTTTTTTGGTCCTCCTGAGCCACGTCAATTCCTCTGCTGCATTGTATAATTCACGAGCCCGCCATGCAGCGGCATAGACCCACCTGGAGACTCCAGGAGTGTAGATATGCGTCTGGGAGGGTGTTGATCATGAACCCACAGGTCATTTGTAAGGGGTTGAGGTGCGTGTGACATAAAACCTCTAGACAGTTGAGGCTCCTATGGTTTCAAGGTCACCCTGATAATGTCACTCTTCCATTGGGACCCTCCACCTTCCTGCGTCTCCCTCACCAAGGCATGTTTAGTTGTATTCTTTCATGACCTTTCTTTCTTTCGTCTTCTCAAAGACAGTTGTGATGTCCTCTAAAACTAATTTGGATGTATATCTTCTATTTGCAGACAATTCCATGGCGATGGTTTAGAGTAACCTGTGGAGTCTCGGAGTGGTTGCATTTAGTTAAAACCAATTAGAAATGACCAGAAATAACAGCGCCTGGAGACAAAGAAGTCATTTTTCTTTGAGCATCCCCAGAGAGTTGGCCTCTCCATGGATTAAGTGTTTTAGTATATTAGGGGGCAGCTGATTAGAATCATTGTGCTTTTTTAATCATTACATTTTTGCATCCATAGTGTAAAGCCGTAAAATAGCTGGCACTAAGTGTGTCACAGCAAGATGGAGAATTTGTTTAAATGACTTTGTGTATAAAAGGTGGCTTTTGGAAGGCGTACCAAGGAACAGCATTGGCGTCCTTGCACCGGTTTACCTTTCAAATCTAAAGTCTCTAGATGATCCGTGTAATAATGCAAAGCCTTATTCTGGTATTCCTGTGTTTCAAAGTGTTTCAAAGTTTATGCTAGGTTAAGTTGTTTGAATATGGAGCACCATAAAAATGGATTAGCCCTCTCTGGAACTATGAGATGCAGGAAGACACTTCTGTTTGTGTTGGCAAGCCAAAGCGGTATATAACTGAATCATTATTTTTAGGAGGGGGAACAGATTCCAACTAATGAGTTGAGGCAACATTTGTGCTTGTTTGGGACAAAAGTGGACAGATGCTGAAAGTGACGATACAATTACGGTTAAGTATTTTCACAAGCAAGTTCTGTCATGAGCCTGATACACTGATCCTTAAATAGAGAATCTAGACGTTTTCCATTTAAGCAGTTAGTATTTATGCAAGAAGTTGCTATATAAAAAGCAGAAGAAGAATGAAGAGGTACTACAGTATATTCCTCAAATAGATATGCATATTGAAATTGGCTGTTGACTAAAATCAGTTCGACTTATCATTGTTGGAGAAAAGCAGAAAAAGGAAATGTCTAGTCTTTCCCCGATTACTGAACATGCCACACCAGCACTGACAACAATATTGTTTGGTTTAGATATTGATATAAAGAAGAAAAGACACAGAATTAGCTGTTTTCAGTATCAGTAAGTTGTTTAACAGCAATTTCAGGTAAAACACAGAGATAAAAGGAAGTTTGAAAGGGAATTAGTGATGTGACGTTCATGAACGATCCAATTCTTTTGAGCGGTTCTTTACTCTGAATGATAGGATGTCAGTCTCAGTTAGTGATATTTGCTCTTTGTTTTTCACAACATTCCTTTCTTATAAAGCTCTACAACTACTCTAGTGGCTGCACATTTAAGTGCATCAGTGCATGGCCTCTATATTGCTATATTTAATAGAAGAAGATGATTTTTATTTCTGTCAAAGTAACTTCAGCATACTTTTTTCTCATCCATTTATTATATCCAAGTTTCTTTCTGTATTACAAATAGCACTAAAATCCTAATTATGCACACTTGATATTTATATTTTGATATTATACATTATTATAATATCAAAATATATTTGATATAGCGGGAGGTCGACAGGAGGATTGGGGCGGCGTCTGCCGTGAAGCGGGCGCTGTACCGGTCCGTCGTGGTGAAGAGAGAGCTGAGTCAAAAGGCAAAGCTCTCGATTTACCAGTTGATCTACGTTCCCTCCCTCATCTATGGTCATGAGCTTTGGGTCATGACCGAAAGAACGAGATCACGGATACAAGCGGCCGAAATGGGTTTGCTCCGCAGGGTGGCCGGGCTCTCCCTTAGAGATAGGGTGAGAAGCTCTGTCATCCGGGAGGGACTCAAAGTAGAGCCGCTGCTCCTCCACGTCGAGAGGAGCCAGTTGAGGCTCGGGCATCTGGTCAGGATGCCTCCTGGACGCCTCCCTGGTGAGGTGTTCCGGGCACGTCCCACCGGGAGGAGGCCCCGAGGAAGACCCAGGGCACACTGGAGGGACTATGTCTCTCGGCTGGCCTGGGAACGCCTTGGGGTTCCCCCGGAGGAGCTGGAAGACGTGGCTGGGGAAGAGGGAAGTCTGGGCCTCCATTCTGAAGCTGCTGCCCCCGCGACCCGATCCCGGATAAGCAGAAGAAAATGGATGGATGGATGGACGGATGGAAATTATTATTATTTTCAAAATCTTATTTTGAAAATATATTTTTAAAAATATGTACATAACCAGTTTTCTGGAAGACCATACTGTGCTTCTACTTTGCATCTAAATTTAGCTTTTTTGGGGGGGGATTCCATCCACACATGCCAGGTTCCTCTAAATTAAAAATAAAACTATATAATTGATCGAATGGCTTCTTTTTTGTCCCATCATTAAAGGAAATTGTATTTTCTATAACATTTTGAAACATGCCTGCAACTTGTTTAGGGTGAGAGAGAGAGAGAGAGAGAGGAGAGAGAGAGAGAGAGAGAGAGAGAGAGAGAGAAGAGAGAGAGAGAGAGAGAGAGAGAGAAGAGAGAGAGAGAGAGAGAGAGAGAGAGAGAGAGAGAGAGGAGAGAGAGAGAGAGAGAGAGAGAGAGAGAGAGAGAGAGAGAGAGCGAAGAGAGAGGAGAGAGAGACTGAACGTCAACAGATAACTTGAATATGTCAGGATGTGTAGGACAGGCACAAAAGACAGGACAACTCATATGGTCATTATGGACCCTTTGAGAGCCCATAAACGGGATACCTAAACTCATCAATAGATTAAAACAGTTTTGTTTTGATTAGCCAACTGAATAGGCAGTTCGTGTTGCCATGCAGACCATAAACGTTTGGTTGGTTTGAATTAGAATTTCTGCAGTGTATGTTTCTGGTGGGAATAGTTTTGTTATAAAAGTTTCCTGTATTTCTAGTTGTGGTCTCCGTGGCACTCCACAGAAATTGGGACAATTTAATTAGCGATTTTGTTCATTTCCCAAAGTTTCTCTATTAGGGACAGTTAGGACAGATAGCAAAGGGGTGACACATTAACCTGTATCCAGCCTACATAGGTAGAGTTTGATAAGTTTTAAACATAAAATAAGTCCACAAGGGACATTGGTTTTACATTTTTCTTGCACAAAACACCTGAAAGTTCCTCAGTGTGTCACCAAATTGTGCAAGAGAACGCTTACAAACCATTAATATAAATTAGGTGTGATAAAACACAAAAATATCTAAAACCTTCTGAAAACAATATTCAAAGACTAGATTTGATGAAAATAATTTTTTCCAGACTTCTTCATGACCATTAGTGATAAAGCAGATGTTAGCATATTTACTGCAATGTTGACTGTTTGAATAACTGGTCTTACCATAATTTGCAAAAAATGAAAAAGCAGGGCCTTGCCTTTACAAATATGGACACCTGTGCCGCTCTATTATAGAATGCATTAAAGCCAATAATTCCCACCATCTTTGTTCTACAATTGGTTCAATACACTGCTGAAATTCATTTGATTTTTTGTTTTTTTAGCTTTTATAATCATTTGAAAAAGAAAAATTAGAATCAGTGAAAATGTGATTTTGCAGCTCAGACCTAAAAGATAACGAGAAAAACGTATTTTGCCAGGTAAAGCCTGATCAGTGTATTTCTTCTAACAACCTTCAGTCGGGGACAGAAAATCATTTGTTATTGTCTGAATTTTCTATTTCTAATCTGAGAGGCCTTATTAACCAATTAACCGTGGCGCATGTGTACAGTTAGCATTCCCAAGGCCTGCGTAAGTGACCCGTAACTTGAGTGGGTGGGTAGCTGGTCCCTCATTGGAACCACACTGGTTCTTCCCTGAATTGGGTCTGGTTATGTCCTTGTGTGCGGTGGGCGTGCAGTGATGGCATGTGGAGCAGGCGGCGGGAAGCAAGCCTTCCATGTCTCCCCAGACTGAACAGTGAATGAGGATAAGTGAGGAGCGCCAGTCAATGAATCAAGCAGCAGGAAGGGAGCAGCCAGGGGGGGAGTGTGACGTCCCCACGGGAGAGGCCTCGCATTAGGAACTTCCTCGTCTGTGTGTTTCTGGCACAGGTTAAATGGATCGCTCCCATTAGCGCGCTGAGAGGACAGCTCCATTATATGAAGGAGACTGTAACTTTGAATGTCACGGTGCAACAACCCCAGAGCACGCATCGTCTACCAGGGAGGCAGGGTGACAATAACCATCCATGATAATCATTCCCTGTCAGGCTTTAAGGAACCTGAAATTATGACGTACAGCCTGCCGTGGGCCTCAGACTTCATTACAGCGCTGTCACTTTGAGGCGTCTGCGATGGCATTGCGCTTCACAGCCGGCTGCAGCAGTGTGACTGCCAAACCTCACTCTGACTCTCCTCCAGTCTAAATGGCATGTTTACAGGATGTGTGCCCCCCCTGCAGCTGGATGTGGTAGAGGTTAACCTCCAGTTGCCTTCATACTACTTCTCTCCCTTCATGTCTCATGAGAACACTTGCTGAATTGTTTACACATGCAGGAGAGAATATAAGTGATCAAAGGCCGTGCAGTGACAACTGGCCCTCCCTCCACTGTGACGAAATGTTAATGTAGAGTTTAGTATTCAGCTTCAACTTCATAAAGACTGAATGCAGGTTTGTCTTTTAACTTGCTGCACTATTACTGCCCAGGATGAACGCATATTTACAAGAGGCATTCCTCAAGATATAAACATGTTTATGGCAGCTTGTTTGTCAGCCAAGGAAGCTTCACCTCCAGAATGACCTCTGAACCTGCCATCCAGCAGAGAAGACACGAGTTGGCAGGCGTCGCCAATGTCAGTGCCCAGAGCAGACTTCTTCTTTCTCACTGCCTGACTCATTCATTGGCTTTTGTGGCCTCCTCTCCTTGCCACCTCCAATCACGGAAATCTAAATGACACATAGAGGGTGAAGCGGGCCTTCTTACCACCCCTCCTACTCCTTCAGACCTGCATGGCAACAGGCTACAAGAGATTTGGTGCAGAACTGCATTACTGCTTCCTAGAACCATAGTTATAAAACTATTTTGAAAGTCTCAGAAAGGAAGGTACTATAAACCTCTGTGCAAAGTATTTAGGCACATGCTATATTTTTAAAACTGAACAGTATTTTTTTTAATCAGTCTGTTCTATTATGTATGTGTCAGACATCATTCTAAAATGTTCCAGTACCTATAGTGCAACGATTTGTGACAATGATATTGAGTCGAAGGCTTCTTCAAGTTTGTTATAATACTGATACAGAAAATCTTTCCTATAGCCATCACCGTTTTTATAAATCTTTAATCAAATGAGCTACAACTACATTTAATTTACCTTTGCGATCAATCAAGTTGTTTTAAACTTTTTGACTTGAACAAAAAGCTAAAATATGATTGGTATTACTAAAGCTGTGGTAGGCTAGAGATTTTCCTAAAACAATACTTTTATTTGACACATTAATGTCTTTAATTTACATTCAAAGGTTTAATAAAAAGAGAGACAAACACTGAGGGATGCACAGTAAACCATAAAAATAGCTATAGTACTAATATGGTTTCCAGGACAAAAATCTATTGTGCTATTCACAAAGTAAGTAGCTGATAAATATTTTTCTTTATTTTCTAACTTGAACACAGATTCCTAAATTTTTTTTCAACAAAAACTGTATGAAAGCTGTGTACAAAAAACTTTTTTTAAAATAGAAATGAAAATGTGCACACAGACCTCTGGACCTTTGCTGCATGTTTTTCTGAATATACATCTCTAATGCCACAAAATCTATAAGAAATAGGAGGTAAAGCTTATTACATATCATTAAACCATAATGGACAAAGTTACACAAAACGCAAAGTGAAAATAAAGACAACCTCATAAATAATTTTGACCCATAATTTACCACCGGATTTCTAAAACTAAGTAAATGAAATTGAAACCTCATAAAATACATGTTGTTTTGATTTTAAAGCATTCAGTTAAATCAGCTCTATCATTTTGCATTAAAGCTTCTTCTAATCAATGTAAAATTAGCAGAATGGACAAAAGTCTTCTTTCCAGTTACCCAGTTTATGGCAATCTGGAGCCAACAGTAATAAATAATCCTGAGATCAAAAGCAGTAACAACGTACACATCCCGTAGGTCGTGATATGTTTTATATACTGCTACTTAATTTAATTCATATTTATATATCAAAATTAACCTGCAATATGTTTACATTTTCAATAAGACTCCTCTATAATGGAAGAAATGTAACAATGTTGGTATTAGTAATTTAGTGTCTAATAAGCAGTTCATTTTTAAAGTGCAGTATTTTCACAGTATTAACTCTTGTAGCAGAGTTAATAAAAAGTTGAATTAAAAACAATGCTATTTAATGTGTTTTTCTTCTTTTATGCACTTGTTCGTGTTTGCATCTTTTTCATCATATTTTCTACCATCTTTTCTCCTAAATATGTAAGTCATATTTTCACAGTATTAACTCTTGTAGCAGAGTATAATTAAATTTACAAAAGTTAATTAAAAACACATGCTATTTAATGTTGTTTACTTCTTTTATGCACTATGTACTGCTTTGCATCTTTTTCATTATTTCTCATCTTTTCAATATGTCAGCTACTGACCTTTTGTTACCTACACTATAGTTGTGTTGCAGTCAGTTGAAGGGTCTTACTAATATGGAACATTTGCATTACAGTTCCTTACAATGTGATTCTACGAAATAAACATTGAATACAGTTTGTTAGACTTGAGTTTTATTACACAGTACAACCTGCATTTTCATTGTAGTGACTTCCAATTACATTTGAAAATGATGTACTTAAACGGAGCTAGTGTTCTTGGTGTGGGCTTGATGGGCAAAGAACATTTCTGTAACCCTCCCCACAACTCTGTTTTCCTACGATAACTTCACTTGTTCACATGTTTTCTTGTCATTCTTATTACAAGTGTTGTTGTTTTTGATTCAATTTCAGTATATTGTACTTCAACCCTTTACAATCCTTGTCTTCTGGCGCACCTCATGCTGCTAGTTTTAATTCAATCAATAAACTGACTCCTGTCATTGACTAAGTTTTTTAAGACAACATTCAGTTTACTTTTTCCTTGCATAAAGCCACAGTTAAACCAAGCTGTAGCTGTTTGCCCTGAGCACAAGAACAATGCTGGAGCTACATCACAGACTGCCAGCCCCTAGGTGAATGCCCACCCCCACCCCTGTTTTCACCCCCCTTCTTTCTGCTCAGTGGAGTTGATATCATTTGTAGGTTTGTGTATGTCTATAAAAGACTGAAGGGCTTATTTGTTTTCCCCCTCGTTGCTCTTTGACTCGTTCCCTCCTCCAACATGTTTGAAGTGTTGTTATCTCCGGCCAGGCAGTTTTTTTATTTATTTTATTTTATTTTCCTCCTTTTTCTTCTGCGAGTTATTGAATCATGTCAACTTGCCGTCCCCCGAGTTTCAAACGCAAGCTGTAGAAAAATTAGCCATTGCTTCCGCATGACAAGTGGGATCTATTAGTGTGCTCTCTGTCCTGCGTAGCATGAGCGTGCAACGGAGCCGCGGGGGACCTCGGCTGGCTCCGCGTTTGTCTGTGCCAGGCTCCTGGGGCGTTAGACCGATATTGCAGACAGGAGGAGCCACAGTGAAATTCAAAGTAGCTGCTCAATGGGTTGACCCCCACAAAGACATTGCAAATATATATTTATTGTTTATTTTTCTTATTTCTACATGGTGTAACAATGACAGATATTTACTGTCAAATTACCTGGCTTTAAGAAAAAAAAAAAAAGAAAACAGATAATTTTATTTCCTATGTAACCTGCTTAGATTGGAGGATTTACTGACACTGAGGTCAACTTGCCTACATCCCCTTAGGGCAATCAGGATTACTCATTTGTTTAGACCCAATCCGTGCTCAGCACATTAGTATTCCAAATGTTGTTTATTATTTATATTTAAATTTCCTTTTCCGCCTGCAGAACATAGAGGCGTAACCATCTTCTGACATTTTTGGATGTAGCAAAACTCTAAGAGAGAAACCAGCCAATATACATGCAGAAATATTTGTTCTACTTGAAGATTTTTCCATTTGGTCAGGTTACAACAGAAAACTGAAATGTGTTTATTTGGGCTACTTAATAGACCGATAAAATGCACTGGCTAATTGATATAGTAGGAAAATACTGTGTTATTTTAAATATTTTTTGGAAGAAATGAAAGTCTGGAAAGTGTTCCATATATTTTGTTCAGTTTTCTTTACTAAATAAAATGAAGTGCCACCATTGCTTTCAGATGTCACCCAATTATTATTATTATTATATGCTTTATATAATTCCTACTGTTTTTGTTGTTGTTGTTTTTATTTATTTATTTATTTTTTAGAATAGTATCATGAAACCAGGAAACACAAAAGACAGATCGTGAGTAAAATTGTATCATTAATAACTGAAGAAGCAAAGACATCTGAGGTAACGCTGGAGGAGCAGCAGAGAAGTGCAGTTCAGGTGGAATAATCTGGCAACAGATTGGCTATTAGTCAGGCAATCTGAAAATCAGGCCTTTATAGAAGAGGGGCAAAGAGAAGCTTGCCGCAAGCTTCGAAAAGTCACGCAGTCGACATGTGGTTGAATGGGGTTTTGGTCAGAAAACAGAACATTTTTGCTCTGCTTGCAGAACACTAACTCAGCACTTCTTCCTCAGTGAGTCACCCTCGATTTGAAACACAGTAGTGGCAGCATCATGCTGCTTTATTTTTAGAAAGAACAAGAAAGTTGATGGGACTTGATGGGGAGATGAGTGTAGTTAAATACAGGGAAATCATAGGATAAGCTGAAAAAGACTAGATACTGCCATAAAGGTTCACCTTCTACACCTTTGTTTTATATAAAGGTTGTTTTGCTTATCAACGGAACATTTCAACAAGCATATGTGTTTTTCTTTTTTCAAACAGTTTTACTCCACTTTGTGTTGATTACTCACATAAAATGCAAATGAAATAAGATTTAAATTTCTGGTTGCAATGATACAATTTTTTAAAAAAAAATAACTCTGTGTCATTTAAAATCACATTGGTGTGCCTTTTGTATTGATGGCTGTCAGTTTTAATGTGTTGTTGTTTTATCTTTGCAGGTATCTCGGTAACAAAGAAGACACACACTTGTAAGTACGATCCAAATCATTTCTTAGTTAGAGATAACAATTTTGAGTTGTTATCCCTTAACATGTCAGAATTTTTAAGTAAAGTTCTGAGTTGTTAGGGATATAGCTTTATACGAAACTCATTAAATGGGTGGGGGGGAATATTTGTTTCTCATATAGACAGGTGATAAAGTCACATTTGTTTCACAGCTCCTCATTTTGTAATTTTTCCCTGACACAGAAGAGTTCCGTGCTCACATCCAATCCGCTCTCACCCTTTTGTATCTCTCCTGTTCCGTACTGTAAAGAGTATGATAACCCCAGAGAGGAAATTAAAATGCTGTGCAGTCTTGTGACTTGCTTGACAATCATGCACATTTGAAGCAGACAGTGTGGTGAAGCATCTCTTTGTTTTCTGCAAGGCCTTGCAGCTGAACAACAAGGATGTGGTGTTGCGTGGTGGTTTGTAACCTCTGAGGCTGCACTAACTACCAGAATTCTGTGTTCTTCAATACAGATCATATCGGCAAAAAAATTGAAAGATATCGGGACAGGCGTTGACACGTGTCTCTAATCTAACATGCAAGGCTTCTGCGAGCTCCACGGTAATACTGTGGAGCTCAGCTTTTCAATTTCGCTCTGCACGTTAAGAATTGATGAGCAGCCAAACCTGCAGGAATCAATAATCTCCAGGAGATTGCACTGTATTTTGACATGTGTGAAGTGCAATTGAAAACGCATGTAAAAATACTTTTTTTGGAGGGAGTGGGGGGGCTGTTCTGTAGTGTGTCTGTGTATGCAGCTGAAAGGCTTATGTGTGTGTTCGTATCCCTCTGTGTGAATGGAAGAAACCAGCCCTGAAGGCTATTCTTTTGCTCTGATCACTCTGATGAAACTTGTGGAGAGGGGGAAGCCAGAGGGGCTTTTTGTAAGAGCGGTCGGAGCGTTTTAGACTGTGAGCGTAAAACACCCCAGCTCTGCGTTACATCAGACAGCGGGGCAAAGGATATGGTCTTCAAGCTAGACAGCTCTACCTTGCTCAGATAGGGCTGTCAAAATAACAGGATGATCATGTTTAAGCTATTTGCTTGTCCCGAGGCACTACCATAATTTTTCTCTTTTTTTTTTACGTGTGAATGTGTGTTTGGGTCAGAATATCTTTAATGTCGAGAGGAACACACATTTTAACCCACAGTTCCCTCGTCCCACCAACTTAATTAGTTCTACTCTAAGCACCTCTACGCGGATGGGGAAAAAAAGAGGGACCCAAATCAAAGAGCATGATTTAGGAGTGTTGAGTTTAAAAGCCCTCGGCTGAAACTGGACTTTATCGTCTCATTTCAGTTAGAAATATTCAAATCTCAACTGTGTGAGGAAATCAAAGTAAATCCCCTTAACAAGTAGTTGATTGCTCTGCCTCACAGACAGGAAGCGACTGCAGCGCCTCATCAGGGCTGTGTGCTCAGAAGAAGAAGTTCAAGGGCCAGTTAATGGTCATTGAGGTTGTAAAGGAAGAGCCTGGTGATTATATGGCTGCCGGAGTAATAATGAGGGAGATGTCTCTGTCCTCCATGGTTATGGCCAGTTAGTGGATCTATTTCTGTTCTTGGAGGGAAAACATTGGGTTACTTGATTTACTGGATGACGCTGACACTCGAAATTTGAGCTTGGCTGTCTTCCTTGCTTGTGCTTCTGCAGCATCTTGCAAAAGTATTCATTACCCTGGACTTATTTTTATTTATTTATTTATTTTTACAGTTACTTCCAGAAACTAGAATTTACATTGTTGAGATTTTATTTGACAGACAAACTGTAGCTATGAATTGGAAGTGGTTACTAAGCGACTTGTGCACGTATGCATCTCTAACTGTATGTCTTGGACTTTTGTCACAATGGACAACCTTGCACCTCGCAGTACAATGTGAACTGGACTTCTCGCAGCTTTCTTCTTTGTACTCTTCCAGAAAGATTAGATTTGTGAAGTGCATATTTTGAAGCTGTACTCTCAACATTGATAGGAGTTACCATGGGCCCCTTGGCTACCCTTTTTATTAATGTCCTTCTTTCTCAGCTGTCCACTCTAGGCTGACCGCCTCGTCGCAGTAGATTTGCAGTTGCACGTTGCTCCTCCCGAAGGCAATCGGTTACTCTAGTATTTATTTTGGGGCGTCAGAGTAGACTAATCTGAATACGAAGACATGCCATAGTTTTCAGATTTTTATTTGCGAAAAAGTTTGAAAAATGAAACGTAGTTCATTTCACTGCAGTTATATGCTACTTCATGTTGGTATAAAATCCCATTAAAATAGATCAAACTTTGAGTGCGTAACATGGAAAAATGTGAAAAAGTTCACAGAGTACGAACTCTCTCGCAAGTCACTATATGAAAGTACGGATTTCTGTGGATGTGTGTGTGTGTGTGTGTGTGTGTGTGTTTTTTTTTAAGAGGTCTCCCCAGTCCAACCTAAACCACAGGGATGGGTCGTGTCTCGCTGACTCTCCACTCTGCCTGAGTGATCAAACTGCTGGAAGCTCCCCGCCATGCCAGTCCCCTCATCAATATAAATTACAGGGGCAGCTGTTCACTGGCAGCCTCTTCTCCTCTCCTTCCCTCTCCTCCATCTACCCAAATTCACTAATCATTGAGCCATCAGAAGGTGAAGTGTCCTAGATGAAAACAGATACTTATTTTTGCTCCAGTGGCTGTAATAATGTCCACTTTCTGTGTAGTCTTTTTTTATATTAGTTGTCTTGGTATTACTTGAGACACAATTTTCTCGTTATTTTTCTGCCCGTCTTTCATTTTTCCCTCCCTGAAAAGGAAAAGGCCATCTTCAACGCTTTTTTTTTTTTCAACCACCGGGCTTTAATTCTCATCAAGAAGTCAGCTGTGGTTTTCTTGAGCATGTCCTTGGCAGTTTTACCACATGCTCTGTTATATGGACTCGTTTCTGTCAAAACAGGCTGAGACTAGAAGACACGAGAGCAAAAAATAATTTAATTTTACCTGCTGGTCTTTTTTTTTCTGACTTTGATGGTGGACACCAGATACTCCCCATAACCATCTTCTACCTCATCAGGGCCATGTTTTCTGTGAGATGAGTTTCTGTTTGGATCTGTTGGTGTGGAGCGAAGGCTCAGATGCAGCGCCTGATTACACTGAGATTAGACGTCTCACCTCTAATCTCCCATCAGCAGTCTGGGACTCTGTCTCACAGCTCGAATTGCAGAAAACTAGCCAATGCACACGCACACGCACATGCACACACACACACACACACACACACACACACCACACACACACACACACACACACACACACACACACACACACACACACACACACCCCTACACGCACACAAGTACGTGTTATATGACATGTAGCCAGGATGCTCTGTGTCGAGCAGAGCAGATCATCTGATTAACTAACCCTCTCACCATCCTGCAGCTGCATATGTACATTACGCTGATTGTTGACGATTTGAAGGAAAATACAGAAACAGGGAGATTAATATTTTTAGAGATGGACTGTATAGAATTTGGTCACATTTTTTTATTATTCTTTGTAGGCCACTAATACCTAAATATTCAAAACTTCTAACTCAGAGTTTTAATACAGAACATGAAATTTTTCTTTTCTTTTGTGATATTTTTCAAATTTGCTTAGTTACATCCCAAAAATTAAGGTTAAAAAACTGATCTTATGTGGTTCCAAGCCCAAATATTGTTAAAAAAAATCTAATTGAATGTGAGAATATATGAGATGAACTCAAAGTGAAAGGTAATTTAGCAGACATGCCTCTATGTATCGTTAAAATACTTTCCTATAATAGAGATAAATGTGCTTCCTCTGTCTAAGACCCTCTGATACTGCAAATAGCTGACTTCCAGATTCATCTCTACAGTTTCTGCATTCACACTGAAGGGTGTTGTTGTCAGCACAAACTGTTAAGACTGGCTAATTTCAGGATCATCCAGTTGCAATCACCAGTCAATTTGTTAGAAAATCTCTACATATTTATCGTTTAAAAAGCTGCGCTAAATATGTCAAAAAACAAGGAACATGACATATTTTACTGTAAAGCTAAATTGTGCAACAGCACAGCTAATCTCCTTAAAGATATCCAGTTCAAGAAAGTTGTTTTGTTAGTTAAAATAATTCCAGAATAACGTGACCAGCAAAAATCTTCATTACCATTAATGTTTCTTTTTATTATATTTTATTTCACAGCTGTTTGCATTATTTGCCACTTAATTTAAGATGTATGGTATATGTTTGGGATGAAACTGACAATCGAGTTGGCCAGAGGGAGGCAGCGGTACAAATGTAACTGTGGGACGAAGGAGGAGTCCAGACAGATGAGGTTTCCTCTCTCCTCACTTTAAAGATGCATTTTTAGACAGCCCCAATTTCTTTCCACCCTTTGCAAAATTTATCTCCATTGAGGTAACAGGCATTGCTCTGATTGAGAAACATGGCCCTTTTCCTGCAGCATCATTTATTTGCTTTCAGCGTGTATTGAGTTTCTCTCGTCTGTGACGTGCACTCCCATACTTGTAGTACAGTCAAACTTTTTCGTTTTTCAAAGACACAGATTAATTAGATTTTTCTGTGCTGCTTAAGGAATAGAGAGCATGTAGAGTTACAGAAAAGTTACCGTACTCAATGGGGCGAAATTAAAGTCGAAAAGTCTGAGTTTGTACTATGCACTTCATGGTTTGGTTCAGTTGAATTAATTTTCTCCTTTTGACTTTTTGTCATTACAGAACATTAGTTTGAAACATCAGAGACGGTTTTGAAAATGTCTCATTAATCCAAATTAGACTTTGTGCTTACAAGGCACAGTGACAGTGTTTACCTATTTGAAGCAACTTCTTCTCCCCTATAGCGGATACTAAGGTTTTTTTTTTGTTTGTTTTTTTTTTCTTTTACCAAAACTTAATGTGATACTTGTTTCTTGCTTGTTTGTTTTCTGTAGTTGTGCCATGTCTGCAAAGGTACAGAGCACAAATTTTACAGTGAAGGGAGATATTTTCTCTCAAGGGTATATAAGAATTGTCTGAACAACTTTTGTGGAATCAAAGCTTTCTCTTTCTCATAAGTCTCAGTTTGATAGTTTTTTTTCATTGTTTTTTACATAGTGGAAGTGCATATTTTTTATTGTGTTAGGAAACTGATACCTGATTTTCATAATGTTCTACAAACACAATCTGTGTAGTGCATTAGTATACAGTATCCTATACCCATATCCAGCATGCTCCATGGTGGTTGAGGTATTTTCAGGGTGATTTGTTGTTTTCTATCACAAATAGGAATTTGTATATCACTGAAAAGTTCAGCTTCAGTCTCGTACCAGTGTTTTCTTCTAGATGTTTGCTGTGTTCCCTACGAGACTTGAAAGACCCTTCAAACTGGGACTGACTTTCTTCTTGCTGCTCTTGCATGAAGGCCATGTTGCTGGAGTTCACAACTAACAGTTATGTTAGTTCCATTGGCTGTTTTTAGGGGTATTAGTTGATGGCAGCATACTGTACACTTTAGATTTTTATATATGAAAACAAGGTATCCTTCCTGTTCTACTTTGCTCTGATTCACATAAAATCCGAAAAAGTTTAGTGGGCATGAATACTTCAGCAAAGTATAGTGTGTTAATCAAGACTTTCAAATTAAGATGATGAACTTCAACATGTCACAGGCTCTTAAAAATGACATTACACACATTATCTGGTTGTTTTGAATGAAACTGTTGAACGGCATCTGTGATTTTCCAGTTAATCAAACATGAGATTTATGGTCCTTAATGGTGCTGTACATTGCCAATTGAGGAGAATAATACGTCCCAGTTGCTGTGTAATTTTGCTTGGCAACAGGCGCACTCCTGTGGAATCGCCCGAGGGGCAGTGCAAGTTGTCTCTGCATAGCTCCGTGTTCCAGGCTCGGTCGTTGTTTGAAGGTATTTCATCACATTGTTGCCTTGATTCAGCTCTTTGGGGATTTGTTAGTTGCACTCATGTGGGAAGTGCATCCAGAACATTGTTAAGCTAGGGCTGATAATGAAGATCAGCCAGCCAGAGTCCCCTGAGCCGCGCAGAGCGAGATACTCGAGCGAGACGCGCGGCGCAGACACGGTGGAGTGGGACGCGCGGGCACAGCGGCAGCACACGCAGACACAAAGGAATCATCAGCACAAAACATACAACACTCAACTGTGCTGTGGTGTTACACAGAGCATTCGCTACAGCTGATTTTTTTTTTCTTAATTTGCTGTATTCTGCTGTCATAAACATTTTAAAATTGCAGAATTGCCATTATGTTGATTCTAGTTGAGTAATACCATAACCATTTAAATGTTTCTCCCTTTGTTGAGACTGACAATGATAATGACTGCATCAGGCATAACCTCCCAGTCTGGGGAAAGTTATTTGGTTCTCAGCATGGTTCTGGAACTGCTTGTTTCCTCTTTTCCCACAGCAACATTGAGAGCTTAAATTGACAAAACCTCCCTCCCCCCTCTCTTCCTGTAAGTTATGTTTCATTTTATTTGACTTGTTTGTTCTACAGAGGAAGGGTTTTCTTTTTGGACAGTTTGGTTTAATCTATAATGATGCCTTTTTTCCCCCTTAAATAGGTCAGTGCAATCACAGCAGTGAGGAATGGACAGTCACTGTAAAAGAGAAATCAATAGAGTTATCTATTTGTCGTAAACCAGGCCAGCATAATTTTTCTCCATTTTTTCCTGAACTGCCAAGTCTTTTCCTCTCCGACTCAGTGTGGCAAGTCCTCATCTTACGCTGAAAGAATTATGTCTGTCATTTCATGAAATTAGAAATGGCCTTTGTACATGTGCTTTCCCTGCATAGGTTTCTGTGGCCAAAGGCTTTTCTTTTTATCACGTCCGAGAGGCCTAGGGTGCTGGAAAAGGAGCCATAGGGGTTCAGGACAGGTTTCTGTGGGCTCCGGCTTTTCTGCTTTTGTTGGTTCTTAATCTGGTTCTCCTCTCGGTGCTGAGTCTTTCAGAGAATTTCGAGCTGGAGCAAAGAGAGACCTCATCAGCTTTTTTCCCCTAAGTCTTTCCCTTTTGTGTCTGGCACAACCGAAGACCCTGTCTTTGAAGTGTCGTCTGACCAGGAACAAGAGTAAGTGACATGTGACAAGGATACAATGCTCAGACGGGGAAGTGGCCCCATCTGCTGTGGCCGATTTCTCTTTTGCTGGACGTCTCCGGTAAAGGAGAGTGAGCAGTACGGGGAAACGTCGACGTCTGCTAAGGAAGAAATGACTATGTGCCCACTGTTAGTGCAGTACCCGTCCACAGGATCTTCCAGCTTTCACAGACGTTATTCGTCTCTTGCCATTTCTTTGATGCCTCTTCACTTTCCCTCGGCGTGCAAACATTGAGCACAGGGCAAGAGGTTTCACATAATGAAAGCTTTGATTTGTGCTGGGCGACACAGGCAGAAGTCAGATAGGATCCCGTCCAGATGAGGAAGGTGCAGAGTGTACCATCATGAGCCGACTCTGAATTATTCATAGCACCATCATAATAAAGACATGTACATTGCCTATTAATGCCAGTGACCTTCTATAAACTTTGAACCATTGCAGCCACAAAACCCAAGATATTGTTTGCATCTTTAAGTGATTTGTCAACAAAATAGTGCACATCATTTTGAAGTATGATGTAAGAAAAGAAATGATTCTTGATTCTTTTTTTTTTTACAAATATAAAATATATGCATCACCCTCACTTTTGTAGAATTTCACTGGTGTGACTGATGCAAATCTGGGGCTCAGTCTCACATTATTTACCAATTTATTAAGTATGCATTAAGCAGAGTTTTCATTAAGGGCATGTTTCTAATTTAAAAAAAAAATATTTTTTTTGTCCGTCATAATATTCTAATCTTAAATGTCGGCTTTTAATTATCTGAAAGAAGATCAGCTTCACAAAAATCAAGACTTGAACATTGCTGACTTGTATAATGTGTTTGTTTCACTTAGTGGTTTGAGTGTCTGAATTCATTTCTCAAAATTATAAAAAATATAATGCATATAGAAATTCCTCTGCTTACTTATTTAAGTAGCTAAGAATTCTATAAAATGGTTTTGCTTCAATACATTCAACATAGTTCATTATAAATGGGTTGCAATTCATAATGTTCTCTCTTTCATAGAGGGTAGAAAAAATAAAAATATATTTTTCCTTTAATGCTGTGGAACAAAGTACATTTAAAAAAAAATTAAATTTGTTGCTTGGTAAGCATAATTTTCAGATTAATGACAACTACTAAAGTGCCCTGGGTAAAATAAAAGAACAGAAAATAAAAGCAAACTGCTCTTTTGTTAGATCATTTGAACTGCGGATCATCTCTTTCTGACAAATAGCATAATTCTGCTCAGAAACTAAAGTAGAAAAAGAAGTTGTGCCTACAAAGAGGAGTGCAGATGTGCTCACAAATCCTTTTGTTGATTTTACACACTGACATTTGTGCTGATCGCATTGTGCCTATTTTGTTGAATCTGCTTTATTAGAAGAATGCTGTGGTTTTTTGTTTTTTTTTTTACTTTTTTTTTCCCCCACCTTGCTATTAATTTGCGTTTCTGTGGGTGTGCAGCCTGAGAACAGAGAGATGCGGTTAACCCATTGTGAAGTTAGCCGTCATCATTAAGATTCTTCAGATAACAGGCATACGGATTTCTACTGCTCAGCATTATAAGATCCCAGACATCAAAGGCAGATTTTCATTTTACAGTGTCTGTGCGGCGCTGTAAAAGGAAGGAAGAAAGAAAGAAAAGACAGGAAAAACAGGTGGGGAGATGTGGAGTCAAAGAATGCTGCATACATAGAGAAGAAAGAAAAAAACATGTATGCTGTTTGTTATGGGTTCTGGTGATGCTATGCTTAATTGAGTATTTGATGCTATACGTATCTAATTGGTGTCCAATCTGGTTAATTATTCCAAGCTTAAATAATGCTGCTAATTATTGCAGAGTTGGCTCTTTCAGTTGTGCTATCACATTTCAATTTTTATTTTATTTTTTTACTTTAACTTACCAGATTATACCCTATTATTTTCTGATCACTCTTAAAGTCCTGCTGCCAATTATCTTCTTATTTGCCCAAATCGTATTCTTGCTCTGCCACTGTTCCAAAGATTTTACAAGGAAGTTCTCCTTAATTTTGATTACTTTCTCTTTCAGCATGCTGCCATTATGCAGGCGCAATTACATCAGAATGAGCTGTTCAACAGTGAGAGTATTGAATGTACAAGAGCGAGAAGTATGCTGTTCTCCAGCATTGTGCTGGATTACAGAATCAAGGTCGACTCACAAGACACAGAGCAGCATTATCCCTTAATCCTGTGTTTTGGTTTCAAATAGCCTTTTTACACCTAATCTTCACAAGTAAAATGACAAACATGAATACTGAGGTGGGTATTTAAACATGCATTACCCACAATGTTAAGGTCACAGGCTTATTGCTGACTTAAATTGGCTCTGTATGTTGGTGAAAGAATAGACAACCATGTATTATGTTGTTGCGCCTCTATTACAGGAGAGCTGTGATATAGAGACTTGTGATGAAACACGCTTTGGCAGTTTTAAACAGATAAGTCTGGGAACTCTTAGCAAAGTTACGGCTACATCAGATTATATTTATGTTCAGTCATCAGTCAGTCTTTAAAAATGCTTAATAATCAGTCTGAAAAGCAAACGCTTTTTCTTCACAATAAAAGAATCGTGATGGAATTTCTGCATAATTCTTAGGTCTAAAAATGGATTTTAAATCAACATAAGACTGTACGCTTCACAGTCATTGCGATGCAAGTGTTGAATGCCTGAGTGGTTGTAGCTCTCTGACACAAAGCTATATTGAGTTCAGCTGACCACACGGTGGAAAAAAGTCAGTCTTACAGTAAATTCAGAAAAAATGTATTCAACTTATGCTGTGGACAAAAAGAACATTTAAGCATTTGAGGTCACTTCAATTTGTGAATATATGAATACATTTTATTTTGCAAACAGACAGAAAGCACGGCCTGTGTTCCAACCAAGGACCCGATCAAAAGCCACAGTGCTAACAACTCAACCACCATGCAGCTCTTTTTTAGATTTCTAATTTCTAAGGCTAAAAACTAAATTTATCCACATTGATTAAACATTGTGTTAAGTCTCATATAAGACATTTGTATGCTTATGTCAGACCTTCAGTTGCCAAACAATTACAAGGTTATACACTCTTGTTCTGAAATCCAGGGCCACCACCTACATGAATAAGTTTGTTGTGATTAAATCTGGTCCTTCAAAACCTTTTGAAGTGACCTGTAAAAAAAACTGATTATGTCTATTAAATTTAAAAATAACTTAGGCACGCTAATCTCTTCTAGGGAGTCACCTATTAGGTTTATGCTAAGAGAAATATCACATTTTAATTAGCTGATGCCAGGCTGAGGCACAGTCTGCGGCGCTCAGGTGGCGTCGGGAGTAAAAAAGAACAAAAAAAAAAACAAATCTGTCCACTTTTCTGAAGACCTGGTTGGAGAACTTACGCAACACGTTTGGCAAATAACAAGCAGTATGTGCTGCAATCTATTTTATTCTAAGTTATATTACTTACTTTCACAGTGGGCTATAAATAAATTGAAGATAGGTTAATATATCTCCAACATGTTTACCTTTTGTCAAGTTGGCTTCGACCACGTGTGTGTGTGTGTGAGTCCACAGATAATGCAAAGGAAGCCCTCACTCTGCTACCACAGCGTCTCCCCTTGACCAAGCTGGTCTGATCATGCCCGTCAGGCCCAGCTGTGGCGGAGCTGCTGGAAACTTAAAGGTGCTGTGAAAGACTAAAAGTGGGCCAGCCGCTTCTGCCTCCTGTTGACCTACCTTGTTCGGAGGGTCCAGGTACAGACTGATGACAGGACTCCTCCTCAGCGGACCACATTACTAATGTGTGAGGGTGCAAGAGGAACACATCCGGTGATGAATCACTCCCCTGCACCCATGGCATCCTCATAAGTCAAGAGTAAAAGTGTTGAGAACTCGAGGCTCGCTAAAGAGATCCTTCGTGTCGCGTCGTCCACCACAGAGAAACTCCATCCCGGACCCAGTAGAGGAGGGGAAGGTGTGGAGAGGCTAAGTGGCGCACATCACATTTATAGCCTGAGGAACTCCCTCAATCTTAAAGAAAACATTTGTCCCTCCTGTGTGTCACTACTTTTTTTTTTGTCTTTCTTTTAGAACTTAGGAAAAGTTACTTTCATGCTTGAATAGAGGTAATAAATGATTATGTTGATGAAGAATGTCTCTCTGGACCACCTGCTTTGCCCTAAAATCAGATAGAGAATGTTAAATATGTGTTAGTTTAGGCAAAGACAGTTTTCACCATGCAGTCACAGAAAAGGCATTGCCTCATTACTCACTTAGATGTTTTTGGAACCGGAATAATGGCAAAACTACTCAGCCTGAAAGCAGAAAATATATATTTCTAAATGAAACCAACTTCTGTGATGCAGATGTGCCATGCTTCTCTGTTGTCTTCTTTTCTTCTAGCCTTAAGCCAGAAGGTTAAACTATTTTAGTTTACACGCGTACCTCCCCCAAGAGCCGATGTCGTGCAACGGCAGTGATGTTGGGGGAGTGCACATGTTTGATGCCGGGTAATACATCACAAACACCAGGGGGTCTCCCTGGTATGCTCCTCAATAATGAAGTTCATTCGTTAACTTCTCCCTCAAAGGCCAAGTTCCCCTGCTGCCCTTTTCAGCAGCCATTGCAACTCTTACCAGAGTCACCCCTCTAACAGTAAAAAAGACACACCATAATGCTCCTCCACCCCGACAGGCACAGTGGTTGCCTTCGTAGAACATGAAGAATAAGCAGGTCCATTATCAATCCCTCATGCCTGGTTATAGCCATAATTATCACAGGGAAATGACCTGCTCTGTTTGGTTTGCCATAGAGGAGCCGCTCCTCTCTAATCACCTCCTCCTTCTCTGCTATCATCCTCCTGCGATGAAGATGGGGATGTTTTTTTTTTTTTTTTTTTTTGGGCATTGGAGGGAGGGGAGGGGGGGTCTTGCCAGTTCATTAGAATTCACAGGGTTCCACCTCCCTGCCTAGCCAAGCTAAGCCTCTCACACAGGCTGCCATGCCTGCGATAATCTCCCCTCCTCGTTCCCTTTCACTCCTTCTCTCTCCCTCTCGCTAACCGCCTGTTTCTTTTTCCCTTTCTGTCCCCAAGGGCAGCCTTACACAAAAGATACGTGCCGCAATTCATTGTCAAATCTGATTTCTATTGATCTATTGAAAAATTGCTCAGTGACATCTGCGATAACACTCAAGCGGTGGCAATGAGCACTCTTTACAACTACCTTTACATCTGATAAGCCATACAAATAAACTGGCTGGTTCCAGTTCCTTCCCTACCTGGCTTTTTTTTACTAACTGGATATGAGACATATTTAAGAAGTGCCAAGAAACAAACGTGTGGCCAAAGAACTAAATGGATAATCAAAAATTTATTCATTCAGGTTCTGTAAATAAATTGTAAGCAGGTAATATCACGTCAGTGTTTTTGTAGCCCAGTGATGTCTGCGCAATAAGGAAAACAATATTTGATACAAGCATAGTGATATAAGTAAACACAATTTGATAGATTTTTACCCTGCCTTACTTTTCTATTAGGTAATTTACTCTGAACAATGATGCTTCACATTTCACACAGGAAGATCATTGTTGCCACACAACATCCTTCTTCCGTTCAGTAATCAACTTTATCTTTGAAAGTAATTATCTAATGCAAACTCGATAAGATAAAATACTATCTCATGGGTGACTATGATGTTCTTAAGACTGGAGTTTTTTTTCTATAACAGGAGAAATCCACTTTGGTGTTGTGTGTCACTTAGACTAGCCTTTCTCTCAGGAACTAGCTACATTGAACTTGTACTAATGAAGGCACTAGCCTTCTCAATTGCTGGTTAGATTTTAATCGTAACAATACGTATGATTTGAGTTTTCTATAAACTCAGACATTTTACACAAATCTAGTAAAATTACAAACAGAACACTAAGTACATCAAACAAAACAATGAAGGGAAAAAAACTTAACATAGAACATTACAAAAGACATTAAAAGCTGTTCTGGAAAGGTGTGTTTTAACATGCGACTTGAATGCAAATTTGAATTTTACCTGCTTATAACTTTTGACAGAACCTCACTTCACTTTCATTTCAGCTCCCTGATCTATTTTTTAAAGCTTTTTATTCAGATGTTTCCATCTTCAAGGGATCAAGCGACACGAAGCAAAGGTAAAGGTTCCGCCTTAAATGATCCTAAGAGTTGTGGTCATGCAAAGTCATGACTTTGTAGCAGTAGTTACAGAGTTCTGGTACTCTCTGTTTGTTTTGTTTTTCTCGGTAATGAATATACATTGATGGAATTGAATTTGAATTATTTAAATTCAGCTCTATAAATAACTGTGGCGGTGAAAGAAAAGGCTACAGCCTTGTCAGCCATCGATATGCACAGTGTTGTTGATTCTGATTACATGACAGCTGACAGGTGTAGACCTAACCTGTTTAGAAATGATATGCTTTCATATGCCTTCTTCTGACCCTGTTATTCTATAAATATTGTGTAAATATTGTGTGTCTGTGCATTTAGTGACAGGGAGAGAAAAAAGTGCGATTCTGAACTGGCCCTGGGCTGCGTGCACATAAAGATGAAGGAAAGCTTATATACCTATTAGTCATCTGATCTGAGTGTAACCATGAAAACTGTTAAAAAGGTGTAATGTTTACACTTCTCCTACATTTTTATATGAGATAAATTGCACTGCTCCATGTAAAATCCATTAGTCATAACGAGTTAATGGCGACTCCTGTAGCTACACATACCATAAAACATTGGCGCAGCTTTTAAACCTCCGCAGTTCTGCACTTAACTGATGGTAAACAAAGCCCTCTTCGGACCCATGGAAATAACCCAGGAGTGTCCTCTGTTTTCATAGAAACAGATATTTTCTTTGTTGTCTGTGTGATTTATTGAAGTCTTCCCACAAGTGGAAGCCTCCAGGAAATTGCCTGAAATGGCCCTAAATTGGTTTATGATTGTGCGGTGTGGGCCGGTGGTGTTATAGTCCTGATATTATGCCCTCCGCTCCTTGGCATCTATATTAAATTGATCTGTGTTGTTTTCATGGAGCGCCTGTTTGAGCTTGTTAATTCGACCTCCGCTGCAGGCTGGTCAGCGCCGTTTCAAACACCCAGGTGGATCTGCTGCGGAATAAAACGCTTGGATCGCTGATACTTTAACAAGAAAATATGCAGGTATTAAAGGCTCATATACTGTGGGGGTCAGAGGCCACAGACGGGACTAAGCACGCTGACAACAGATCTGCTGTTTTGAGTCCAGAGTAGGAAGAGTTAACGTGGATCAGCTGCACAGAGAGCTTGTGCATAGAATGGCTACTGACAGACTGCTAATGAGGCCATTATCGGGTCTCATCCTCTCCTCTCCTCCAGGGGCATCACTGGATGTTCAACACCACATTTCAATTGAATTTCATTCCACAGGACTTGTTTGCAGTAAATATATTTGGTTGAATTAATCCTGGAAGACTGTGAGAGATGACATTTAGCCAGTCTGAATGCAAAAATAAACTTACCCGGAATGCTATCATTAGTAAGTTTAAATCTCTTATAATGCCTCCCCAGTTTAAACTGAAGGGCATTAAAAGGGTTATTGACTAAAATAAAGCCTTTGATTACTCCACACGACTGGACCAGTTCTTAAAGACACATTTGACCACTTTGTGACTCAGTCAATACAGCAGTGAACATGCATCAGAGACATATTGGCTTAGTGTCAATGGCAATGTGGAGTCCTCATGAAAAAGTGCAATCAAGGGTAAATTAAGCGGACACATTTGTCCAGAGGGAAGACGGGCATTTGAAGCATGGACTCCAACTCCTCCATTCCTTACGTTGGAACACAAATCTATTTTTATTGGCTCTATGTAATTTCACAATTTCTAAGAAACTGAATGTTAGGTTTCATTAGCTGTATGCCACGTTCATCATAATCACCAGAAATATATCTATCTCTGAGTTCTTGGAACAGAGCCAGTGTGACTGGTACATCTTTTTTTTTTTTTAAGAAATGTACATAGGGATGATCTGGAAAAAACGAGTGTGATTCAAAATTAAGCAAATTGTCAATTCCTCTTATGTTTTTAGTAAACATAACCCTTGTGAATCTTAAACCCCTGGATCATATAGACAACAGGGGAATAATATGAAAAACAATTCTGACTCCTCTCCTGGCATTCAGACTCTAATGTGAGCCTGATCCTCCTCTCGGATGTTGTTTTTAAACTAGCCAGTGTATACAACTCCTACTATGGTGCTGTCTTATGTTTGTTTGTGTGCTTCTTCCTGTTTAACCGCTCCGCAGCGTCGTGTCTTGTTTTGTGAAGACTGATACGGCAGCCAGTTTTCAAGACACGACCACAGACAGCAGCGGTTAAACATGTTTCTGCGTGGGCTATGGTCTTGACTCATCTGGCGAGCTTTGAAGGTCTCGCAGAGACGCGCACCTTCAAACAAAGCAACTGATTCTCACAGTCGCACCGTTTTTAAACGGTTTGCTTATTGTGGACCTGCCTCGTTTTACTCTTTGGTCCGTTTGACTCTATCAGTCTCAGAACGATGTTTTGTTCATTACTGTGCCGAGTTGTGAGAGACCGGCGTTGACACAACCTGAGCTAATGTGTTTAGTTTCTCTAATGGATCATACAGGTCCTAATGAAACATTGTCATGAGAAGATTTATGTTGCAAGCTGCTGAGTCCTCATTTAAATTTTATATGTGGTTAGAAGTACCCTTTATTTAATCATTGGACACAGAATAGAAGACACATAATTAAATATAAATATTTATAATAAATAATGAACAGCAGCAGATTCACTTTAAGTTGGTTTTCTCTACACTCTTTCTGATCAGTTCAACTCGAATGACATTTTTCAAAAGCTGGTTTAAACTTCACTGTAAATAATCTTGAATTGTTATTTAAAGTAATGTTATTCTTTCTAATTGTAATTGTTCTTTGGAAGGTGGACATCTAACATCTAAATGTCAGTGGGTTGTTTTGACATAAAAAAATAATAATGTTTTTGTCCTACTATCATAAATGTAGATGTGTGGAATCTTACTGAGTTGGGATTGTCGTCAAAGACACGATCAATGTGTGGATCAGTCTGGGGTTTTTACTTCCAAATGCTGTGAGTGAGCATTTGGAAGTAAAAACCAGCTGTAGTGGTTTATACTATCAAACCTAAAATGGTGTATGATTGGGTCTTTCATCTTTATCATTCAAAATGGTCTAATCATGTGGGTCTGACAGGATCATCTCTGATTCTTCCCTCTGCAAAGTTCCAGGGTTGTAAACTGCTGTTTTTCCCCCAACAAAAATCACTTACACTAATGATTTCTCAAAAATCTATCTCTGACGTAAGATTTTTCCTCGCTGAGTACATGTACTTAAATCATCTTTTTGTGTGTGACTGCTAAAAAACAACACTGAAGACTTTTCAAATCTCCAAAGAAGGTGCCAACAAATGTGGTAGAACTGGCATGTGATTTTTTTTTTTTATTTAAGAAGTGTTTTTGCATGTGTAGGATATTCAGAAGATCTATGCGACATCACAGGCAATAAATAGAAATTTCAATATTTGGCATACGGGAGAGTCATCATTCTTGTGTAAAGATTGATCTCAGAAGTGTGTGTAATAAAAATCAAGAAACAGCTTAGAACATTAAAAGGAGACTCCAAAATTCAGATTGCCAAATCTCAAATATTTATACTGTCATTAAAAAAAGAAAAGAAATATTTTCTCTAGTTCATTTTCTTTCTTTTTGAAATATTGCTGTGTCTGAAACCCGAGCTGTGTGATGTTTGTCTTGAGACAAGATGATATGAGCACCAGCTTATTCATGAAATGCCAAATGGTTATTGGCCAAGGCTGGATTGCACTAAAACCAGAATATTGTATCAGAGAGAGGCAGCTGGTAAGGAGTCAGAGCAGATTATCATATGAGAGAGGATGAGTGAGAAGAGAGGTGGGGTAGAGGGGGGTTGGAGGGCGGTAGAGACTGGAATGGAAAGCAGGGGGCGAAAGTGAGGGGCACACGGGAGAGATGGTTGCTGCGGGGCGGAGGGGATCATCCAAACCGTTCCGTCACTATCATCGCTTCCTCACCTGGTGGGAGAAGCGTGTGCGCTTAATAGAGAGGAGTGTGTGTGTGTGTGTGTGTGTGTGTGTGTGTGTGTGTGTGTGTGTGTGTGTGTGTGTGTGTGTGTGTGTGTGTGTGTGTGTGTGTGTGGGTCCTCCGAGAGGTCAGAGGAAGATGCTGAGGCTCCACTCGTCTTCTCTCTGCAAAGGGACCACCGCTGCTAGCAAACATCTGGCCTCACACTGATCACTCATATCCACCGGCAGGGAGGAGGAGCACATCTATCTCTGAGGCACAGATAAAAAAAAAAATTAAAAGAAAATCACACACCCTCTCTTATCCACTCCTTCTTATATATATTTGTTTCTTCCTCCTTCTACCTCCCCTCCCCTGTTATCTACATTTCCCTTTAGCCTTTCTCTGACTCTATGGTTTCTTTCTACAATCAAACAAAAAAAAGCAAAAAAAAAAAAAAAAAACATCTTTTCTGACTTTATCCTGTCTCTATAAAGATAAGCCTCAGAGCAGGAGATAGTTTAGGTATGCTGAGTCCAGCAAGCTGGGGCAGACGAGACTGCAATCAGTGGGAAGAGGGCCAGCTTCCCCCTGCCTGAGCTCTCAGCGCCCCTACTGGCTGCACGCTGTGCCAATCAAAAGGCCGGGTGGGTGGGGAAAGCAGGCAGACCTGCTCGCTGATGTCACAGTCACATGGATTCTGGTGTGGTCATGCTCCGAGGCTGAGAGACGGAGCTGTGCTTGCTGGCCAGCTGCTGCTGAGACAGCAGCGGAGGGCTTTGCGCTGCTGATAGTTTCTTCTCTTTGGACGCGAAGCTTAATGATGTATTTTGTGATTTCAGCTATGAAAGGTAAGAGAAGGATGACGATCGTGTCGCAAAGATGAAACGTGCAACGCTTAATTGCGCTGCCGGAGTAACAAGTAGAGAGAGAAAGAGAGAGAAAGAGAGAGAGAGAGAGGGAGAGAGAGAGAGAAGTGCAGGTTGCCGCTGCTCGCAGCCGGCCAAACTTCGTGCGTTGTGTTTGCAGGGCATGAGGAGAGAGTAGCTCTTAAGGTCGAACTTAAGATTTGTTTTGTGCATGGACATAGAATTTCTAAACTCTGGCGAATGCATTTGTAAAGTGTCGATGTCGATGCTTTGTATTTCTCGAAATGTGGTTTGACTTGATTGTTTGCAGTGTGTGATTTCTCGCTGCTATACTGTTTTGTCGTGCGAGCGTGTGGAAACCACCGCCGGTGTTAATCTGTTCCGTGTCTGTCAAGAGCGCTTCTGCAGAGTTCATCTGCAGAAGTTTCCCCGTTTTCTGTTTCTTCTTTTGTTTTGTTTTTGTGTTTATTTAGTTGGTTACTAGTTACACTTTATGCATTTGTGTGTGTGTGTGTGTTTTTTTTTTTTTGTTTGTTTTTTGTTTAGTTTTATTATGTTGGGTTGCGCGTTTGAATCCCGTTTCTTAAGCCAGTTGATTCAGTCCAGATCAGAGTGAGTGGCCGTGTTTGGGTGGGGTGGGGTGGGGGGTTGGGGGGGGGGGGGGGGGGGAAGCGGGCAGTGGCGCGGATGGCAGACTGTGATTCTTTTGAGTTGATAACCGGCGGCGCGCGTGTCTGCAAGCGCGTGCATATGCGTGCGCGTGCGTGCGTGTGCTTTGCTCCACTGACCTATTTTTTTACGGTTGGATTGAGTGGGGGGTGGTGGTGGTGGTCTCGGGTTGAGGATGTGTGGTCATGAGAGCACCAGGATGGGTCCTCCCAGCCGCTGGAACGTTCATCCGCTCTGCCCATAATCCCAGCTCGCCCCCCCCCCCCCCCCCACCCCCCAACACCCTCCCCGCCCTCCCCCTCCCCCTCCTCCCCACCCTTCCCTCCATCATCCAGGCGCACATGTGCGCACACATCCCAGCAGACTGATCCGAAAAGTGCTGTCAGACATACAGTGCTGCACACCTCTCCCATGCATGCGTGCTTGCATTTGCCTTTATTCGCGTGTTTTCACTCTCGTGCAGGCATTCTCTCCTGCAGTGGAAGATGTGAGCGCGCACTCAAAAGTGTGCAAACTCATATTTGCACACTTTAATGATCTTAATGAGGGAAAGGCAGCTGTCAGGGGAACAAAAAAAAAAAAAATCTCCAGTAAGAATTTGATGTGTTGTCTAATTCTCGTCACTTGTTCTATTGTTGTTTTAAGTATATGCCTTGCTAGAATGTAATGTTATTGTTCTTCTAATCTGGACTTCATAGAAAAAAAGAGAGACGGAGACAAAAGAAACTTAGATCTTTTTTCTTTTGATTTCAATTTTTTTGCCCCGTTTGGTTTGACTGGGTTGGGTCTGCTTGATTTGTTGCCGTGTTGTACCATTTATTTCATTTCTTCTATAATCTTCCATCAACCTGGCCGGGTCTGGAGACCATCCTCTGTATATAATCCCACACATTTTCTTATTCTAACCTGCTTCATTATAACCTGCACTGTCTCATTAAAAAAAAAAAAAAAAAATCAAATCATACATTTTAACACATTGCTTTCACATCTTGGAGCTGTTGGAATGTGTGTGACTGGCTCCTCTGATCACTTTTATTTTTTAATTAACAACAAGAAAATTCATTTAGGAAGTGAGAAGCTCAGATGTGTCGAGGCGGGTTATAAAAATCATGAAGAGACACAAGAAGTAAAGCCCTTTTGACCCTGTGTCCTTTTTATTCATAGTTTGGATTGAAGCAAACGTAGAGAAAAATGGTAGTGTGGAAAATGACTTCTCAAAAAGCGGACCGTCTGAGCATAATTTATTTCATCTTTCCTTCATACGTTGTGTGAAAGTACTATCTTACTTGAACAATATTTACATTAACACACTTTCCCACCTAAATATGTCATTGCGGTCATCAGCTAATGTGTCCGTTTTGAGTTTTTTGCATTCTCGTTTTTTTTCCGTACATGGTTGACGTCGGCTGGAGGTTGCTGGTGCGATGGCTGAAATTGAAATGTGAACAAGCAGCATAATTGGATGCTAATTCAGATGGCAGTGACAATTTCTTCCGGAAAATGGTCGGAGAATTGAATGAACTGCACAAGCGAATTTCTCTTTTGACACAAACTTGCTAATTATGGTAAACTTATCGCCCTCTCTCTGCTCTTTGAGCCTTTGTGTGTGTCTTTTTGATATTTTCATTCTCTCAGCTTCAAAATAATGCAAATATATTACAACAACTGCGCCTGAGTCTCCGTGGCGTTCTCTCCCTTTCTATCCGCCTCTCCCTCTCAGTTCAGCCTCTCTACCACACCACTGCCTCTCAAGTACCTAATTACCTGTAATGGAAACATCCCTCTCATTACCCCATGCAAATTAGCCATCCTACTCAGCACAATTAAGATGAAAATTCCAATTACATCATTAAAGAAAGTTCTTTGATGTTCGGCTAGAAAAGGTAAAAAGTGCTTCTTGTCCAGAGTACATATAATTAAGCCTTGGAAAAAAAAAAATGGGGGTGGGGGCAGCTCTGCTGTGCTTGTGGACAGCTCTCAGATATGTGATTTAGTTTGAGTGTGTGTTAGGCTGTGGGAAATGTGCTGGGGCCTTAGAGAAGATGAAGCCAAATGTCTTGTGATAGGTGCTTTAAGGCTACATTAACAAGGCTGTAAATATTTGTTGTAGATTTGGCACTCATTGTCTCTTTCCATCAGCGGTCCATTGAAGTGCTGCACTACCTCATGCTGCAGGCTCTCGCACATTAAAGGAGAGGTTAACAAGATTGGCTATTATCCAGTTAGGGACTGAGGACTTGAAGAGCCATGAGAGAGAAAAAAACATGTCTGATTAAGTTGAGGTTGCATCATGTACAAGAATTTGCAATTAATATCTAATTTATTACAGAAGAAATAACAATTACACTTAGTGCTGTTACACAATAATGTACATTAATATGAGCTAAAACGGTTCCTACAGAAATAAAAATGTGATTGATGTCAGTTCAATCTTGCTACATGTGGACTTTTAAATGTTGGTGCGACACAGAAAGTTGGAGCAAATAATCCATGCGGGCAGAAAACGTTCTGCCGCTGCACTAACAAATGGAAAAGTTGCGATTTGGCCATCTTTCCTGCCTTTTAGCTGGCTGAGGAAGTGGAATGGTGTCCCCACAGGTTATTAAGGAGTGTGGGATGTGCCTGTCTGCGCTGTGCGCAACTGAGACAAACATCCTGGCTGCCTAACTGTGTGGAGAGGGGCTGGTTAATGAGATATTGGCTGCCCATTGAGAGCATGGATTTTTGATTTGGCAGCATGGAAGTTGGAAAGAGGGTGAGCTGCACTCTGGAGAGCAGAGGAGCCTGATGATAAAGAGTAATATCTGAAAACCGATAGGATTTGTTTTTCATTCGACTCAATTTTTGATATTGTTTATGAAGTCTGTACAATTTTATGAGTCATTATAAGATTCTCATCCTATTAAAGCCTTCTTTTATTATCATCTTATTTAAAAAACCCCAGAATAATTAAAAAAATAAATAAAAGAATAATGTTATTACTAACATTAATTTGAATTGATTTCCACTGACTTAAAAACATGTAGTTGTAGCTTTTAAATGATAATCTGAGTATGTTTTTACTGTTCTTTTATTTACCAAGTAGTACAAGTATAACTTATCTATTTAAATCATTTAGCACTATCTGCCTGCGTCCTAGGCATAACATTTACAGATTGCTAATTGTAGTTTTTCAAAATACTTGTCTAAATATATATATTTAGACAAGGCAATCTTTAATTCATTTTTTAAGAATAGCCAAGCAAGAATATAGTATCGTGTTCAGTCAGCTGAGAGGCAGTGCACAGTAACAAGTGGGGGAGGAACAACACTAATTTGCTTTATGCTCCATACAGAACATAGAGTATTTAGGGTAAAGTATACTGCTGCTTTTTGTGGTGTCTAAATGAAAAGACTTGAAAACTTGTCTGATGGAAAATTTAGGCAATTTTGAAACTGTCTCAAACTATGTAATAAAACCAGCTTTTGCTTATTTTACAGTTCAGCATAACTTTTTTTTCCTTGCTCCATGTGATGTTGCTTTGTACCTTTTAATGCTTGGTTGTTAAATTTTTCCAATTTTTTTCTATTGTTTTGCTTTTTTATTCATTTTGTCTTTTTTATTTTCTTTATTCAACTTCTGGTATAAGTGTTATGCTTTCTTTTTTTAATTGATTGGAAGTGTCTTTCTAATTAGCTTGTTATTAAAACAAGAGTTTGCCACATCAGACAATCATCTGGATAAAGAACCAGGTAAAGCCTAATTCATGCCCTGGAGTAGTCGGCTTACTGATGAGAATTATTCTCAACTGCAGAAAACAAATATTACTAGATGGGGAAATGCCAACAACACATTTAATCAGAAATTTTACTCACACCTCTCCTAACACCTCATCACTGAAGGGTAATAAATACCATCTGATAGCTGTATTGGTTCCTGTGGGATTGTTGGGCTCAATTTCTGCCTCTCCAGTCTGCACCCTCACTTTAACAGAATGTGGTTTCCATTTATTCTCCATACCTGAGAATAGTTCAAGCCACATACAGAAAACTTTTACCTGGGAGTCAGCCCTGTCTGTCATATTGTCCTGTCAGTCACACCATATGATTTTGACAGATTTGTCCCATCACAGACGAGGTTAAATGACTCCTCGTGCTCTGTGGCCGGTCGAGCAGCGGGGCATGAGAGACAAAAGTACTTAGAAGCAGCTGTCGGCTTCCATGAGTTGATTTTTCTTCGTTCTGAAACATTCATTTCAAGTTCACTCTGGGTTCTCAATTTAGCTCTCCAGTCAGGTAAGACACCTAGCAGGGCTTAGTCAAATGCCTCTAACTTAGGGGTAATTTTCTACTTCTCTTTCACTCAGTATTTCAGGAGTCACTTATAGATCCTTTGAAGTGTCTCCCTGTCATACAGCATTTAACTGCTGATAGAATACTTCCCCTGTCAGCACTGGTTAGATAATCATACACTACAGTCCATTTTTTACTTTCATTTCCCTCTCTCTCTATCTATCGCTCTCTCTCTCTCTCTCTCTCCCTCTCTCTCTCTCTCGTTTTCTCCTTTTAGCTTCCTCTGTAGAAGATGCACAGAGAATACAGATGTGGTGTTTTACAGCTCCTCTTCAGACACTGCAGTTTAGAATTGCTAGATCTTCTTGGTTTATTTATTGAAATTTGCCTATTTAGTGAACACAAGCTCACATACCTTAATTGTCTTGGTAAAATAAATGGCGTCAGTGAGACTTTTGGAATTGTGAGAACTAACATTTATTCTTTCTGCTTTCACCTTATACACTTTGCCACTTGTGGTTTTGAAGTAACAGTGTTTAAAGCGAGTGAAGGGTGAAGTTTTATTCCCCTGCACTTTCATTCTGAGCATATTTCTTACCATCTGTTTTTTTTCTCCCCTCTCTCTCTCTCTCCTTTTTCCTCTGTGGGCCTCTGGAGGGCTGTCCATTGGCTTTTTGAAGTTGCATCAAAGAGGAAATGGGGAAGAAAAAGCATTATTGATTTTGCGTTTTGTCTGACTCAAACACTGAGGACAGAGAAATACAGAAGGAGCTAGGTATTCGGCAGTGGGGCAGCTCTGTCTCTTAAGAGGGAGCCAGAGGGAGAACCCAAAAGACGCCGAAGATGAGGCGATTCACCAGACAAGCGTAAACGCACCTTTCCCCGGAGTTCTCCACTCGGTCCTCTTACGTCAACTGCTCATTATCTTACAATTGGAGACAAACTTTTGTCGGGTAGCTTTACCACCACCACCACCTCCTTCTCCTCTGTCAGACCTTTCGAGTCCCAAAGTCTGATGGTGCTCTACAGTTGACCTGCTTTTCCATGAAACACCAAGCCGCTCTCAGTTGTAATCAGATCTGTTTGCAAGGCAAGCATGCTGGCAGCAGGCGAGAAGCCAGCAAGCTTGTATTGTTTGTGTGGGTTATCGCCCTCATCCTCCTCCTGCGTCAGCCCAGCGGTGGTGAGACAAGAGAGGAGTGCTTCGCTGGTGTTAATGTGGCCCCGGTTGTCTGAAGAGGAGCTCTGGGTGATAGCTGCTGATAATAATTTGTCACTGTTCTGCTTCATTCAGCACTGAGGTGGGAGGTAGAGTCCGGTGTAGCGTCGTTATTATGCATTTCGAAATGAACAGTCTGTGGTGGCACATGTACAGATTCTTTCAACTGAATTCAATGGTGAATTTATTTCAGCTCCACGGTAGAAAAGGGGAGACATCTATACTATATTATTATTCAATACACACAGAGTGATATATTTCAAGAATTTATTTAAATTGAATTCAATTTATTTTAATTTGTTTTAATGATGATGGTTTTCAGCTATTTTAGTTTTTTTAAAGAAAATTAGAGGATTAACCAGGAGCAATATGTATTTTTTTAAAGTTTTGGTTTGGATTCCTTTTGCATGAATTACTGCATCAGTGCAGCACGGCTTAGAGGTAATTAGCCAGTGGCTTTAAGGAACCAGATTGCTTTAAAAGTGGCCTTCAGTTTAGGATATCTGTGATCTTCCTCTTATCAATACTCCATTGATTCTCTATTGAGTTTAGGTAAATTTACTAACACAGTAATACACTGGTCATTAAAGCAAGGATTTGATGTTGTGGGCAGGGGGCGAGTACTGTCGGAAAACAACATTTGCGTGTCCAGGGACTTGAATTGTTTTGGTTTGTTTTTCAATGTAATTTGAAAAGAGGAGTTGGACTACTGAGCAGCAGTCCAGTCCTTTTTTTATCTTTAGCTTAGGTCAGCTGTGTTTTATGTTTCTAACTCAGGAGTGGTCTCTATGTGGTGGCTCTTCAAAATCTGACTCCTGACTTTGAAGAGCCCCTGCCTTGTGATTCTCCCCAAAACCCCACGCTTTTTCCTTCCACTCAGCTTTACATTGCTCTGTTCAGCCTTCACTCTGATGGCCAGCTTTTTTTTTTTGGATTTGGCCTACAATCCTTGTAGGTATAAAAACATCTGCTGTATCTTTATGTACGAAAGATATTTTTTATTGCTCCTATAGAATATTCAAATTTTCTGAGAAACTGAATTTTATATTTTCATAAGCCACAGTGATTAAAAGCAATACATGCCTGACATGTCAGTCTGTGTGTGTGTATTGCAACAAGTTTTACTTTCCCTTTATGAGAGGGATTATTAAAATGTACTTTTTTATGCTCTTCAAAACAATCAGATCCACCAGTAAGTTTGTTGGCTGAGGGGTTTGTAGGTCAGAGGTTACGTCTTGCCAAGTTGATCTCCCCTCTGCTCCATGGAAAGTTGCCGCGGCTTCTCTGCATCCTGGCGGAGGGAGAGAGGATGAAAAATGAGGGGCGCTTGGAATTTTGATGAAACAAGGGAACAGGCAGCGCTGCAACAAAGGTCGTCGCAACATGCGCTCCGCCGCTTGATTACAAAAGGGAGAGAAGTGTGTGTGGGGCGTTTGATTACATATCCCAGCAGAGGCCATTAGGGGTTCTTCTGCTAGGATGCCATCATTTACACTCATCTGATCTGGTGTCGACACTAATGAACAAACAAAGCGTGCCAATCCTCCTGAGCACTAGGGGGTGCTCTTGAAAAATACAAATGATGTGAAGATTTGCTCCCCAGAGTTACAAACTCCTTAACTTTACTTTCACTGCTGACTAGTTTGATGTTGCCACCAGGCAGACTTACAACAAAGCAAGTGAAATCTCACTCAAGGTTTTGCGGCACGATGTCCGCCTCAACCCGACTCGGATGCATGAAAGGAATTTATCGTGGTAGATAACAAAGAAAAATAGCCTTGCTTGAAACAGACTCTGCATAATATAGATTTTTATTCACATGCATTTATTTGAAATAAAAGAAATGCTGCTTCAGTGCTAATTACAAAGATGAAAGGAAAGAAGAATGTGCAAGGCAATGAACTTTGTTTAAAGGCACAGCACATAGTTTATTCAGGGACGTGGCGCTTTAATGAAATCCAAACCCATTTATAGCCTCACAAAGTGGAATGGGATAGTGAAACTGTATTTGCACGGGCATAAACAATGAGCTTCACATGCATGTGTTGGTCTCACTATCCTAATTTAGCAAATCAGTCATCAAAGGCTACTGCACGGCGAGTTGTGTTTAGGATGAGAGTGCGCATCCTCCCCTGCCGGAGCAATGGGGTTAACGGCATGTGGAGAGATCCTTGACCCATCTGAGGCACTCCCCCACCCTCCCTCCCCCTTGCAATGTTGAATATCTGATTGCTGATTATGAGTTTATTCCCCATTGTGCTCAGGCTTTCGCGCGTCAAGATCCGTCCCTCCCCAACTGAACTGATTAAGGAGCTGTAAAACGGTGCTACAGCTCTCAGAAATTGCTGAAAGACTCTCTCGGAAAACCTGGCAATCTGGAGTGCAGCTGGCAATCACCCACCGCTGACTCTCTCGGAGGCTCTTTTTTGGGTTGTTTTGTTGTTTTCAAGTGGGTTTTCTGGCATATTGTTGTCTTTGTTCCCCAGGGCTTCTTGTTTCTGGATGAGAGCATTCCTAGTGCTGAGCACAGGTCCTTGTCAACCTGGATGCTCAGCCCAGCCTAGTCCAGCCTCAGCAACAGCATCGTCAGCAAAGACTGAGTTGCTTATGATCGGTCTCTTACAGCAGCCTAATTTGGGCCAAAACAAGAATTTTCATCATTCATTTAAAAACCCTCCTTTGTTCTTTTCTTAGCTCCCTGAAAGCAACACATAGGACAAAAGCATCTGCGTACTGAAAAAGAAAGACTACTTTAAAAGTATTCTAATGTAAATTTTTAAGGGTTTATGTGCAGTTCACTGCTTTCTGTCAAAAGAAAGAGTTGTCTAGTACAAAAGACAGCAGCAATGTTTCTTTTTTGCTTGCAGGGAATCTGTCACTTGGCTACAAGTCAGCTGCTGCCATTTGCTAAGTTTTGTTTATGTCAATAGTTAGAGGGAAGAGGAAGGCAATCCTCTCCTCTCCAAGCTAATAGATGTTTAAAATCCTTTAATGTGTGACTTGGGGACAACAGATGATAAATCTGCCTAAGTGTAGCAGTCTCTATTGGAGAATATGCATGAAAAGCTTTATGACCCAGCCCAGATGGCATCCCACATTAAAGACATATTGTCAACAATTGTATAAATGCATAAATATTTTTTGTTGTCCAGTAGAAATGCAAATATCATCTTTCTACGTTTGAGTTGGGTGTTCTGTGCAATAAGCTTTTCAAATTGTCAACTTACTAGCAGGTGTTTTTTTGTTGTTGTTTAATGTTGCCTTCATATTAACAGGTTAGCCTTGTTGATAGTCTAGATCTTATTTCCAAGAGGAAAAACTTTTTAAAATCAGAGCTGACATTAAAACAAAAAACAACAAAAAACTGCTGAAACACAAATGGGACATGAAAGGTCAATTGTGTTTTACTTGGTTAAGTCATATTACAGATAATAACATGAACATAACGTGTATTAACAACAGTAGGAATAACTTTTTTCTTTAGAAAAGAAAAGGGGGAAGATACCATGATTTTATGAAACTGATCAAATTGGTGTATGCATTTATATTATTATAAAGGATTGGTGCAATATTTATTTGCTGATGTATTCAAGTTGCCTGGAACTTATGCTGTGCATGTTAATAAAGTATTCAGACTTTAAGATGAGTCTTACTGTGACCAAATTATAAAAGCTAATACACTTGTAACCATCGGGTTGATAAACTGCAAACAGAGGAGGATTTAACAAAACTGATGTCATTGCAGTTTAGGAAGAAAAAAAAACATTACAGATTACAAATTGCGCAACACTCATTCATATCTTAGCTATATGCTAATTCTTTTATTCTGAATGGGGTGTAGCATCTGCTGCAGATTAGAAAAGTTAAAAAGTATAGGAGTACTTTGTCATCCAAATACGAGCTGTTAAAAAAATATGAAGAAACAAAAATTGGGCTGTCATTTCTTGAAATTGTATATATGAACCATATTGACTTAAAATGTTATCACAATGTTTAGTTGTATTTATGTTTTATAAAATTTCAAAACCAATATCTTAACCGTCAGTTGGCTAGGACCAACCCTCAACATAAAAAACAAATGAAAAGAAAACAGTGACTGTCATCTTTACTGAAAATTGAAAAAAAAAAATGGGGATTATCAATAAGATTTTTTGTGTTTATGTCAGAAAGCTTTGAGATTGTGGATTTTATGGAGGGATTCGGTGAAAAAGTTTGAGTCCCCAAATAATTGTTCTAAATTCTGGTGTAATCAAATGTAAAGACAGGATGTTGCTCTGCGGTTGTGAAAAAGTCCAGAGCATCTGAAGCTTCTTTGATTTGGCAGGAAGCTCCCCCGGAATTGGGTGTGTTTTTACATATATATATATATATGTGTGTGTGTTTAGTGTTTTTTTTTTTTTTTTGTAAATTGCATCACTTAAATCCATAGTGCCTGTGTTCTTATTGATAAAAATACAACTCATTGAAGCCTTGCTGAGATTTTATTTTGTTAAGAATTTGGCTCCACAGAATATGTTCTTGTTTCCTCAGCGTACCTCGGAGGTATCATCATCTATTTATTTTTGCTGAGTGGATAAACTTGGGGTTAGAGGGAGAATGAGCTCCACCTTGTTAGAATAGGTGAAGCCCCCCATATTAACCACAACATGCTTTATACCTTGCCCACTTGAGTTTAAGAAAGTTGTTTTTTGATCTCTTGACACGATTACATTGGGCATTGGTGCTTTGATCTCATCATAGATTTTTTTTCCTATCTCTTGATGTTAGATTATTATAATTTATACATAAGGGATTTTGTTTTTTCCCTCTTTAGCCTTAGCAAACTTGAGTAAACACTGGATAGATTAACATTGTATTAATTTACAACTTCTCATTAGTAAGCCCTAAGGTAATTAATCTGAGGCCAGGGCATATAGCCAGATAGACACTGTTCATATAATTTATTCCTTTCTGCTCATACTAAGTGTGAGAAAAAGTGTCTGATCAATTCATCCCTTAGATGTAGCTCTTTGAAGACATGCCGTATCTTATGAGAGCACCTCCGCAGTGTGTATTCTCTGGAAACTTAGGGTTGCAGACCTTGCAGATGCACTACAAATGTTGCAGGGCATCATTTCTGGAATCTTTCTTAACATGCAGAGTTCTTCATAAATAAATTAACTATGTTCCTGCAAATAAAGTACACAGGTGTAAAATGTAAGCTTTTTTCATAGGATCATAGCTTCATCTAAGTTTGAAATTCATCTAGGACTGAACTTTAATTCAGTTGGAAGTAGTGAAATTAAACATAGTCTGTTTCAGCTGAAGCACCCAACATGTCAGTTTAAAAGATGTGGAATTCCTGGCCTTTTACAACCAAACACCATATCTGCCTACTACAAACTTCAAAACTGTTGATGTCAACTAAAAAAATACTTTTCAAGGCAAAATAAATGCACAATTTTCTGTAAATATGGAGCAGCTACATGTTCAGCTACCCTTTTAATTTTAACTCTAAAGAAATTGTTTTGAGAAGGCAATCCCAATCATCCTGTGTTGCTGAATGAAGACAAATACGGTCCAACCTTCAAAAAATCAATACAACTATGTCCAATCACTGTCCAGCTCTTTTTTTGTTGTTGTTGTTTTTGGACAGGCTCACCTTCATTATGAAACACGCACAACCTGGGGTGCAGAAGTCTAATTGCATTTGATTGTTCTAAGTGCAATCAAATGCAATTTCACTGGCAGGTTTTGCTCCTGTTTGGGGCCTGTGAGATGCAGAGTTGGTTTATTTCAACAGCTCAGTTCTCATCCGAGTCAATTTCAAATGTTCTGTTTGTATTAAAAACCAAGTATTATCCATAGGCAAACAGACATTACATGGCTATTACTGATTTCTGTAATTTTCTGCAAGATAGATTTGATGTCACAATTGCATGTCCCTTGAGCAACCACAGAAGCTTCTAGTGATGAAGGGTTTATTTTTAAAACTACAGCAATGGCTTTCTGCAGATTAATTCCAGTATGTGGTGCTATTGTGGGAGAAACAAATTGGGCTTTAAGGAATTAGTGTGTTTTCTGCCTAAATCCCAGATCTATTCCTGAAACATATGATTGTGGTTAATGTGATTGGATGCTTGAACATTGCTTTTGCATGAAAGAAAAGAAAAAAAACAAAAACAAAGAAACAGCTCCTTCCTACCCTCCAAATGAATTCATGTAGAGCTCAAAGTACAGTAGTGATATGTTGGTATTTTCTTCATCGAACCAGGTGTGTTGTCCAAATACAAAATGAATGTGCAGGCCTGTCTGTGTTCTCCGGTGCTGGGAGACTATTTGCTGAAGGTCATTTGGGATCATAGCTTGCCATTAATAATTTCTGAAAGCATCCAACATCTCCATCTGTTCCAGCACATCCATCTCTCAACTTCAAAGACAAAGGCGGCATCTGCAGGTTAGCATTAAAACCTGCCTCCGGGCTAAGATGTTGAAGGTGGGATTCTTTGTTGAGCTCACGTCTCTGGCTCTCAGGTCCATTATCTCATACATTTACCAATTAGCGCGTGTTTGCTCCTACAGCGTGAACTCATGATCACATGGGTACACAAAGACTCCCAGATGCCCAGTGGATGTATATTGTATTGACATTTCGGTGTGTGTCTTTCAGCTTTCATAGCTGAATCCCAAGGACGTGGGTAATGCACTAATTTCACACATATGCTCAAAGGCTGCTGGCCGCGCTGCAGGGACGCAATTACCACCCTCCGTCATGTTTAGCCAGTCAGCATGACAAGGTATTTAACCGGGGAATTTATCGTAGCTGATTTCAGCTGAATTATTGTATGACATAATAAAGCATGTTTGTGCTTTGAGCTCATGAAAAAACGGGTATCTCGCAGCAAAAACTGAAATAGATCTCCAATGATCGGGTCACTTTGGATGCATGGGACTTCTGCGGGGAATAAATGGATGTTTTCGCCGCTGTGTGTGCTGCCCGGGCCTGGTGGGCGCAGTGGGTGAGGAGGCAAGTGTCTGGCAGAGTGAAAGATGGCAGTGTGCAAGGAGAGAGTGTGCAAGCAGCTGAGGCTATGACAGAAAAACAGTCAGGCTTCTGCTCCCGCTGCTTCAGCTATTCCTGCCAATGATAGATCCTCGCTTTGGATTTGTTAATAACACAAGGCCGACTCACATGATGGAGTTTTAGAAGCTATTCTAGCCACTTCTCACAAAGATGCAGAAAATTAAGATGTTTTAGGAAAGAGCGGGGCTGTAACAATATATCCAGCTCACAGGACGGGATGAAACATGGCATTTGGTTATAAGTATGACATAAGAGGAGGTTTTAACTATATCTTTGGGTTCCCTCAAGTTTTTGTTGTCACTCTAAAGACTGGGTATGGCATGTCAATATAAACATTGTAGCAGGTATCACCTGGCTATGTGTCGACATGTCTGTCTTAACAAATACAGCTCTTTTTCTCAAATATAATAAATAGTAAAAAAAAAAAAAAAAACTCAAACTGTGTTTTGAAAGAATCTCAAATAGGCGTGGGCCAGTAAGAGATTTTAACAGGACAATATTGTTGAGAAGCAATATCAGGGTTTCATAGTACCAACACAAAACTTAAAGCAAAACCACACAGGATGATTTAAATGCTTCCCAAACAGAATGTACCTTGCAAACTATGCTAACTGAAGGGTGGGGCTCTGCTAGTTTAACCACATTGTGACTGTAGGTGTTCTTTCCAACTGAAAATATTTCCAGAAAAGCCAAATTGGTTTCTCATTTAGGTATCAGTAAAATATACTCCGCTTTCTATCAGCTGACTGGCAGTGAACAGAATAACAGCTTACATTTATTACATTTCATGCTAACAGTGACGGGAGTGCCCTTTACCACAATAGCAAAACGACGCTTGTACCCTGTTAATTCCCATGCCATTTCTTGGTGTGTTTTCCTTGATTTAAAATGTTTTCAAACAACCAAATTAATTATTTCAGAATATTTATATATACACACCAGTAACTGTGATAGCTAAAACGAGTTAAGCTAGGTGTACAATTTGTATCACTGCAGATAGCACAGGTCTCCTTTCACTTCAAATGGTGTATAAGGTCAGTCGTAAAGTAGGATCGCCTGTGCCTGAATTTATATGATCCTTCTGTGAAGGCTTTCCTTTTCGTAGAATCTTTCTACGTTCTAAAAAGCCACACCCGTTTTATACTTGCATGTGTTTGCCCCTCGCATGCATATTCAATACAAGTCCTGACAGCAGTTTGGCTCTGGGTCTGCAACTTGATGAAGTAAAGGAAATTGTTAGCCATATTATCAGTCAAAAACAGACAGATAACCAGAATTCCTTTCAAAAACTGCATTTCCCATAGAAAAATAACCAGTCACAACGAGCAAAGCAAAACAACATGGGATAATTTGGAAAAACACTAGAAAACTTACGATCAATAATAATAAAATAAATACTTGAATGTCATGCTTTACTAATGAAGCTTAAAAACATGCATACTCCTCATTTTACATTGTAGATAACATTTTGTTGCATTTTTAAGAACTCACTGGTTGGTGTTCAAGTGTTGTGAAAAATGCCTTCCAATATTTCCCATCAATATTTATATATATTTTAACACAAAGAAAGTGTGACCCACTGGTGGACTGACCTAGCACCCCTTCCATAGGCTTAGCAAGTTTTCTGGGGGAAATCCTGAAGAGAAATACATTTTCCCTTTCAGGAAATAATTTTTCTGTAATGCTTTCCCTAAAATTATTTTGGAGAAATAAACACAAATTTTAGCCCACTTAATAAACCAGTAGAAAGTCATGAGTACAGTTTGGACTGTTTCTTCCTTCACATGCTATTTGCTGATGTAGCACCTGTGTCCATGAGTATCTTCAGTACCTTGCAGCCCTGAGCTGCTGTACTGTACTGCAGGGCTGCCCAGTGAGTCTACTCAAATCATCATCAGATTCAAACTGCTTAGCCTGGCTAATTTGAATTTCACATCTCTGCTGACTCATAACCCTGTCAGGACCTTTTTTCTTTATCGTGCCTATGCCTCTGGTGGAGTCTCCCTCACAAGCAATAGAAATTAATTATCCCGATAAGAAACGGAACTGCAATTACTATGATTTTTGTCAAAGATTTACTTGGGGCTTAATTGTCCTATCTGATTGGGATCATATTGCATTTCTATACGGTGTTCTTAAAGGTAGAATTTTGCTATTTTTGTCACATTTGGCAGGACTTAATAGCGTTGTCAGAGCAGACGAGCGAGATAGCAGGAAATGATCCTGGCTGACGACACCTTCGGAGTAGTCGAGTAAGAGCAAGTGTGGCACCGTGCCAGCCGCTGCTCTGGACAGCAACTCAGATCAGCACGATAAAAAAAAAGGGACTGATTGAGTTCTCTATGTCCACAGGAAGCTGAGCATTGGGGTTCAAGGTTATCTGGACAAATCAGACTCCTGTTTCCATTCATCCGTTCCTCAGCCATCAGCCAGCCCTTCCTGGGCAAACCAGCAAATTAGCAATTCTGATGTCTGCTTGCAGGTCTAGCAAGGGAATGCCTGTGAATCCTAATGTCGTGATTAAATTTTCATATCTGTCCGGGGGAGCTGCTGCATATACAATCTGCGCATCCTCCTTTTATTTTTCAGCACTTTAACTAAGGCGGTTGAGTTGGGAAAACATAAACCCTTCAGTGGGGTTAAATAGACAAGGCCAAGGGAGGTTGATCCTTCACTCAAATCACTCAAGCCTTTGTCTCTCCTGATTTATAATTAATGTAGTGAACTTGTATGAATACCAGACAGTGTGCCTCATTTCCTGAGCCTGCTGCAGAGAATGTGTATAACAGGGAACCTCGATCCAAACAGCAAGCCAGACCTGGTATAACCATTATGTAAGATGGCCTTATCAGGCGCTGCCTCCTGCCGAGCCCCGGCCCAGCTTCCCTTCACTCCCCCTTAACAGTTCTCCCAAAACATGGGCCTTCATTAGCAGGGCTAAATATCCCCGTTCGCTGCAATCTCTATCATTTCTTGCCTTGAGGCAATCCAATAATTACCTGTTCTCATTCCCCCCCCTTCTGGCCAGCAGGGAAGTGTTCTGACTTGCATTAGTTTGCATGAAATATTATCAGAATATTGCACATTTTTTCAACCTGCAGCCTCTGACACAGGAAATACGAAGTTGCAGAAGCGGTGATTGACAGATGTCTGTCTTTCATGTTCCTCGGAGAATAGCTGCTTTGTTCTGGAGTTACAGCAAGGATTCTGAAGGAAGGAGGAATGGCGTAATGTGTATAAAGGCTTTTGTTGCTTTGTTTAACCTTCCGTCTGCCATTAGTTTCTGTGCTACAGTGCAGTTATTTTATACCTTCAGTGTAGTTACAAAGAAACTCACAGATATTAGGTTAAATCTGTTGAACCGTGAGCGTTCCCATCTGAGAAATTATCACTTTTTTTTTTTTGAATAGTGCGTCTGTTTTTACAGGGTTTCAAAAAAGAGAGCACACAACGGCTGGAAGGGGAATACATTTTTAGTGATTAGAGTCAGGATTTTGGTCAAAAGGTCAGGAATTCAGCTTTACATATTCTGCTTCATATCATTCACACAGCGAATTGCTAATGTTCACTGGCTGTGGATCAACAGAGACGTGCCTTACCGCTAAGTCACAAGTTATAAGAAAGAAAACGTGTCTAATTAGTTGAAAAATGTATCGAATCCTTATGATGTTTGCTAAAAATACACACTGAAATAAATCACATAAATACATAACATATTGCCGTCTTTAGGAGGTAATGTCATGCTTGGAATTTGATGAACATTTTCTGAGTTTTATAAAAGCAAATCCATGTAGATGACATGATTATTGGTAGCCAATAAAAAATATATATATTTAATATTTCATTCATGGGTGCTTATTGAAATTTAAGAAAAGAATCACCAAGAAAAGGATCCTACTGATTCTGAGTTTGTTGTCGACGCATGAGCTTAAACCCTTTCAGTGTCTCGACTCGCCTTGCTGAAGGAGGCAGCGATCGTTTTGGACTTTGTGACGGTCACTTTAATCTCTAATGAAGGCTCGTCCCTGGCTCTTCTCAACCCTCTGATAGCGGAGCAGTCACAAACAGGCCTGTCAGGGGGATTGCAGCGCTAGCTGCACAAATGGCAAAGAAAACCCTAGGGACCGAGCCATGCTTGCATTATGGTCTAATTCAGATATACTGAGCCTTGGAAAAGACAGACTATCGTATGAGAAAATTCCTCCGCTCTGCCTCACCAGCTTACTGTGTGACTAAATCACAGCAAACCGTCAGACTTGCTTTTAAATTAAACGTTGCACATATTACTGCGCCTGTGTGAGATGTATTACTGCATTTTTCTGTCAGGTGGTCAGCACGTATTTCATACTCTGAGCTGGAACTAAAACACCATCGGGCTTATTAGATCTGCAAATGAACATTCTGCTTTTGAGATTGCGTCACAAATTGACCATAAAATCAGAGCTCCTAGATTCAGTCACAGCATTTTTTTCCCCCTTGTGCATGCTGTTTAGTTTCACAGCATTACCATACAAATCAAGACAATTTTGTGTTTAACATCTTGTGCACGATGTAAATGTGAGCTCAAAAGATTCTGTGAAACTGATAACTGCTTTGCTCTGTGTTCTGACACATCCTGCGCTCATGCAGCATGCGCGACAGCTGGTTAGTAATTAGAATAATCTTCTCCCTGGTAGTGATTTGGCTTTTCACGACTGCAGCTTACCTCAAATTGAAACTAAATTTATAGATAAATGCTTTCGCTGTTCCAACAAATTATGCCGCTGTAACTCAGAGGAGAGCCAAGTTGTTTGTTGGGCCGGTAAAAGAGCAATCAGAGTAAACAAACAAAGTGCTTCCTAAGTGCTGTCAGATTAATAATGATGCTACCCAGTGGTGAGGATACAAATAGTTTCCCAGCACACTCTGCCCCACATGATCACAATAATTATAGATAACATATAATTATCATATCGTGTATTCATTACAGATTATCATGATAATTAAAGCTTGCTTCAGGATTGCCAGTTTCACTGTGCTGCCAAAAAAAAAAAACTGAGACTTGCTGTGCAAGAGAGAAACTCATACCTTCCACTGTTGATTGAACATAGAAGAATGCACATTAACAGTGTGTTAGGTTGAAGCTATATACATGTGATACATTGTTTCGCTCTGTGCATCTGTTCAGATGTTGCTGGGCAAATCCCGACGTGGCGGATAATCTGTCATGGAGAACATATAAGCCTTTCTTATGCACAGCAGAGATAAGAGACGGCCATTTTACCAGGCGAGCTGTCGCGTTACATGCCTCTGGGAGCGCATCCAGAACCTGTCCTTTGAATGACACATCTCAAGCTCCCTCAAAATGGACGCACAGGTGGTTTTGAGCTCTAACCTGTTGGATGTCATCAGCTACGTTTCAGGTGCCTAATGACAGGAGTTACATTTTTTTTTTTTACATTGGATGCATTCCAACTAGTATGCTGAAAACACATAACAGTGGTTGGTAATGAATTTAAATAATTATCCTCAAATTAAATGTTAACACTTTAACATTTGGATTTAAAATGGTCTGGTTCCGGTTTTGCTCTGCATCCTCAGAACCAGAACCAAACGTGGAGAAGCAGCATTCAGCTTCTATGCACAACAAACCTAGAACAAACTTCCAGAAAACTGCTCAACAGCTGAAACACTGAGTTCCTTTAAGTCTAGACTAAAACCCCAGCTGTTTAGAGTTGCTTTTGAAACCTAATCATGAAAAATCATGATTAGGACATGATGTGCAAATCTGATTATTCGTACATCAGAATCAATAATCTGATGAGCAAGATGTAATGTTGTTGACTGTGTGCACTTTGAAATGCCTTGTTGCTGAAAAGTGCTACACAAATAAAATTTGATAATACCTTTCATCTTTTTGCCAATTCAACCTTCAAAAAAACTGTGAAACGCTTTAGATTTTTTTATCCCAATAAAAGTGAACATTTAGTTTATGCCAAATTTCTTAATGAAGCAATCAGGATATGCTTTTATTTTCTAGAATTAGTAGTTTTTATTTCATTTTGAAATGATGGGGAGTTATTTAGTGCAAAGGAAAGTATGTACTTATTGTGTTAGAGCGGCGGTTTGGTGATTACCTTTTAGAAATGTTATTCAGTGGTAGAAAAAAAATTAATTCTCAGATCTTTATTCATCAAGTTACGTTGATCCTTGATTACATGGGAGATGGAGAGTTTTTGAGACGAGTCGATTTGAGCATGACTCAGTTTTTTTTTTTTTATTATTTGCAAATTAGATGGGATTTGAGTCCAGGTCACAAACCCGAGTCCCTTTCTTATGTTATCAAAGTTGTCATTTTTGACTGGTTGTCAGGTTTGGACTGCTGTGCTGCGACTGCTTCTGTAACTTCACTTGGACGGTTTCAACTGAAAATTCTGTATTTATTTGTATTTTTAAAATGCAATTTTTGACAAGTGAACCCGTTCAGTCAAGAAAAGAAAGGCATCATTGTTCTTTCCACTAAATTCGTCTTGCTGCAACTCATGAAGGGTGTGTTGCATTTCCTGACTCCACCAGACAAAATGTCGAAAGCTGTTGTGGCAGCTCATATTGCCTCAGAGGATTAGATCTTAAACTCTGACCAAGCGCCATTAGCAGCTACTTATGTAACCACCAAAGAGTTGTGCTACACCTGAAAATGATGCTCCGCTTCCTCATTCAGATGGGAGACACGTCCAACGTAGACGTATATTGACAGTGCACTTGCTGCTTACTTGCTTCTGCTCCGTGTGCGTGCTTTTGTTTGGGATGCATAAAGCTTCTTCAGCATGTTTTTTGAGCGAATACAGCATTGTACTGAATTTGCCTTTTTGCAAAAAAAGTGTTTTGATAAGCGTGAGTACTTTGGAGGAAAAAGATGATGCCTGGTTCATTTATCACTTAAACCTGTGAATACCTTCCAAGCTTTGTGTATGTTTTGTATGTGTTCCTAAAAGAATCGTGTCCTACATGACAGGAACTCTTAAATCCAATGTACCACTATATGTCTCGTCTGCCTTCTGTAGAAAGTTATTTTTTTACCTTGTAACAAAATTTCAAAGCAAAAACAACCTCAGTTTATAGTAAAAAGGTCAGGAGCTGTTTTATAATGGGTCTCATGAGCTTTTCCCCAGTCATTCACTCAGGGTCCTAAGAGCAGCTGGGACTGTAGTGCACAAGTGTGATGTAAGACATTATTTGTATTGTATTTTTTTTGTTGTTACTTTTTTGTGCTAGTGTCGAACCAGATCATTGAGAAATGTCACCCTGCACTGGCTGTTCTACTTCTTTTTGCCTAAACATACAGACAAAAACAAACACAGGGTTTGGCTGTTTCAGCATGGCAGAGGTGAAATGAACAGTGCTCATTCCCCCACATGTCCCCTTCACTTTTCTTACATAACAGCAGCTAAGCTGGAGCTGGCAAAAATCAGAGGTCAGCTGGTTTTTGGGACAGTGGAACTGTTTGCACCAGAAGGATAAAATGCCAATCACAGGCGAATATTTGCTGATTGTTTTTTTTTTTTTTCAATGTAGCACTTATGAATGAATTTACCCATTGATAATGTTGCAACATAACAGAAGACTCTTTGAGTTTAGACTCTGTACACTACGCTTCTGTTTTATTCCTTTTACATTTCAATTGCAGCTCCCACTTTTAATTCGTTGCTTTCAAATGTTTTGAATGCGCTGAATGTTTCCATATCTTCAAGAGCACTTGAGCCATTCTTGTTAGTAAATATTGAATGTACACGTTTTTGTGATGTACAACCACACTTAATAGAGCTAGATAATTTAATTGTTTTAAATACGAAATTGAGAACACACTTGGCCGTGTGTCTAATTTTTGATCAGGATTCACTAATAGTGAGAGTTTGGTTGTTCTTCACCCAATAACGGCTTCCACACTGAAGAGCGTTGCTATCAACCTGACATAGTAATGCTGTAGTATGGGGAGTTTAGTGATAGAAAAAAACAACTAATGATTTCAAATTTTCCAACCAGCTAGTCGTCAACCAAAGCTGGTAAAGATGGAAACAGTCCCCTTCCTTGGTTCTTTGTTACGTCTCCAGTGTTTTTTTTTCTTTTAATTGGTCCCTTTGCATGAATTGACTATGTTGCTTTTCTCCAGTTCGCACAAAAAAACCCACAATTTATCTGACCTTATTTTCATCTCTTATTTTTTTTTTAGAAACTGCAAGTACTCTATCTATTCTGCTCGAAAGAAAGCATAATTTTGCCCAATTAATAACCACAAAAACAACTAGCACTTGCTGAACTTTATTGACAGTGCAAGTGAAAGCCAAATTTAGTTTGCTGTTGGATGTATCCATCTCGGTGCTGTCAACTCTTTTCATTCCCCACCTTTGGTTTTGATAAAAAAGCCATGTCAATCAGGCGAACTAATGGGAATGTGCATTTTGTAATTCCCTCAAAGGGAATGGTAAATTGAAAAGAGTTTGCAACCTTTTAACACACTCGCATACACCAGCGCTGACAGTCGAGCTCCATTATCTGACAGCTCGGAGAGGTTAAAAATAACTGTGCTTGCAGCAAATTAGACGTATCATTTGGCTTCTAAGTGAGAGATGAATCTTTGTGTGGATGCTCCTGCCATGCCGTGACATGGGGGCAATACATCAGGCTGTGCTTGCCTGTCTTTCTCATAAACTCCAAATGGAATTGTAAACAGATGAAGCAATTTTACACTAAATGTATTCTCTCCGAGTTGCTCCCATGCTGCGGAGAGAAGCCCGGCAGCCATGGATACATGCATGTCTGCCCCATGCACTCTCAAGCCAAAGTCTATAAATCATAATTTGGCCGCCTTTAGGAGTATTGCCATCGCTCAAAGCCAATCCCCCAAGTATGTTATTCTGCTGGGGTTTGTGTGTGTGTGTGTGTTTTATCACATGATAAATCTTTTTTCATAGACTACTGAAGATTTCTTACTGTGTTATCTGTTTTCACAGATAAACTCAGATTAACACATGCTTTGCAATAAGCTGGAGCATGTGCATTGGTTAAAAAAACCAAACATGGAGCTACTTACATTTTAAGTTTTCCATGTCACTCTATAGCACTTTGCCACAAGTGCATGTTTTATTTTGTGAGGTGTCACAAGATGAGATTTCAGTTTCCCATTTAAGGCAGTAAAGAGAAGCGGGATCCCCGTTACAATAAGGTAAGTAAAGAGATTTCGAAGGGGATTAGATGACAGCTGAGGTGTATAGTTTCTTCTAAATACTGAACAGGATCATTGTTTATTCATGTATTTTTAATCACTTACTTGAGTAAATGCTGGAAAGATGATCCTTGTGTCATCTTGTCTCACAAGGAACTTTCTTGCACCTTCATGTGTTTGAAGCCTACTTGATTTATCGCTGTGTATTATCACACCCACCTGGAGTTTTAAAGTGCACGCGTTTACCAAGAACTGCGTGGCCCCGACTCAGTCTGCTCGACAAGGTTTATCTCATCCCGCGCAACTGACAGGTATTGATGTGATACAGGGATAAATGCCTTGGATTGATGGAAATAAAGCCAACCCAACTGTTCCCCTGCCGTGCATCGCTGATACATGAGACTCCTGTCTCTCATTAAAGGAAGTAAATGCTTTAGGCAGCTTCCCTGCATAAACATCAGCATTGTGTTTGGGTACGTGCGTGTGCATTCGTGTGAGTGCGTGTGCATGTGCACGCACACATGGGTGTGTGTGTGTGGATACGATGTTGTCTATGAGGTGTGAATCTGTTTTGGTTATTTTGCATCTCTGTAATCTTTCCCTCCCTCCTTGCAATATATTTACTGCAGCTACGAATGGGCAGGAGGAAAACTTGCAACAGACCCTAAACATCATTTGTTGTGGTATTTGATTACATTAAACAGTGTGCAATACAACTGACTAACCTTCAGCTGTTGTTTTAAACAGTGCAGAATTACAGCAAAATCCAGTCTTTGTAGTGAACCTAGGCTGGTATTGGTTTCAGGCTACATCAAGGTTTTTAATAGGCAATAGTTTTAAAATCACTATATTCTCTGTCATGCTTTTCTTGCTGTTGAGGTTCCCTCAATAAAATGCCACAGAAAATGCTGCAGAGACCACAGTTTTCCCCTCCCTCACATATTGCTGTGCACTACCGATCATCATGCTGAAAGAAGACTTCAGACATTTTTTCTTACTAAATATAAAGATCAATTTAGCTGTTTTATATTTTCCGCTGCGAAGAATACCAGCCATCGCTCTCACCGTTACTGTGTTTTTAAAACTATGAATTGCACATCTGTTTAGCAGCAGACTGCATGCTTGCTACCTGAGGACACAGCCTGACTAATTACCATGCAATACCAACCTAACATTCCCTCACTCCCAAACCAAAATTTTGGATCAAAGTAGAATAAATTTCTTACATAGTTCACCTAATGTACTAAAGAGATGAAATTTTAGCTATGAGATAAATAGAAGTGAGAGGTTCCTTCATTGTGCTTGCATCACAGGCAATCCAACTGTGGGTCTAAATTTTCGAGAGCTCGTGTTAACGCTATATTTGGATTTCCACTGGAGTGGATTAAGGATTCTTTACTGCAAACCCACGGGATTCTTGGAGACATAAAAGAGGAGACTGTTTGCATCCATGCTGTACAAATAATTGCAGGTTTCAAATAGAGTGTAATTTCAAGCACCGGCTATAAGGGGGTGTGTGGGCTTTGATGTACAAAATCCACAGTTCATGGGGGATTAGCACCCCAAAGGTTAGCAGCTGCTAATTACAGGAGATTGGTTATACATATCTAACAAGGCACGAAGACAGCCTTAATAAATGTGAAGATTCATCAGAAACAAAGATGAGCAGTGGCATGTACAGTATTTGAATTACAGTGAATTGATACCCTATAAAAGCTTTCTTTCTCACAGTACAAGAAATTTTCTTTCTTCCTAAAATTATACCTAGTGCAGTTTGAATTTTCGGTTTATTTGTGAATGCATGATTTCTGCAATCATATAAATTAACCTCTCGGATATTTCTACAGTGCCTCTTGCTGCAGTAGTTTTTTTTTCCCACTGTATTTTGCTTGCAGCATTCAGTGCTGCATTACCATAATCCTTGGTTCCTTTCCACAAACCACCACTGGCTAAATGAATCTATTATTTTTGCCTGCAGCCAAAAAACTTGCAACATAATGCAACACATTGAAGGGATTGAACATTGTGATAGGGCACATATTTTCAATATAATAGCTTTTGTATAAAAGATGGGGTTTTTTGTTGTTTTTTTAACAGTAGCTGGAAGTATCACTACACTTGACCTATGATAATTGAAATGTCGTGGTATCAAACCCAAACTACAAAAATACCCATAATTCAATTCTGTGCAAACCATTTCACCAGGCTCTTGTTCGTGAATGATGTTGATTTTTTTTTTTTTTGAGACTTGACAAAGGCCAAACTGAAACTGGCCGGTGTGGCCTGCAGTTCATATGTCCCTAAATTAAATATGTCCGAGCGAAGGCAGACACTTGCTCTGCCGCGGGAAACGCTATTTCATCTCCTAATGAGTATGCCTGAGGGGGTCCCACAGGGGGGGGGATCCACTTCGCCCTTCATTAGGCATAGCGCTGCCTGCCTCTGCCTTCATGCTGTGGAGCAACCTCCTGGAGAGGGGCCTCCCACTTCAGCTGGACATCCCACGCTCTCTTACCCCTGGACCAGTGGACTGCATCTCTTGCTCTCCCCACTGTCCTTTTTCATTCTCAATTTTTCAGGGTCTTCAGTAGATCGCTCCTCATCAAAAATAAGCTTGTGTTAAAGCAGCAGACCTGGTTAGACAGGAATGAGAGCGTGGTCCTCACTGTTGCTAATATAGTTTTAATGAGCAGGTATGTTTCTATAACTATGTCCTCAGTGTAGACCAATAAGAACCTTGTGGTTGATTCCTGTGTTTTGGAAAGCTTTAACCTGCCAATACTGTTTTTGCTTGATTTATTATCTTTACAAGCTGCAATAAAAGAAGATAAGAAAAGCATTCTAGATATTGTTTTCTAGGTGTCCTGCTGTAAGCAGTGATTAATTATTTGTAATTGGTAGCGTTAAGAGCTGCAAAATGGCACAGTTGCTAGCACTGTTGCCTTGCAGGAAGAGGTCCTGGGTTTGAATCCTGTCATGGGGTCCTTCTGGATGCAGTTTGCATGTTCTGTGTGGGTTCTCTCCAGGTACTCTGGCGTCCTCCCACAACATGACTGTTTGGTTAATTGGTCTCTCTAAATTGTCATTTGGAGTTAGGTGTGTGTGTGTGTGTGTGTGTGTGTGTGTGTGTGTGTGTGTGTGTGTGTGTGTGTGTGTGTGTGTGTGTGTGTGTGTGTGTGTGTGTGTGTGTGTGTGTGTGTGTGTGTGTGTTGTGTGTGTGTGTGTTGCTGCGATGGACTGATGAACTGTCCAGTTTGTAGCCGTCCTCTCACACAGTGACTGCTGAAGAAAGGCACAAGTCACCCTGTGACCAGGCAAGAATAAGTGGGTATAGACAAAGAATGGATGGATAGATGGGGGAGGTAAGGATTTTACTATTATTTTAAAACAAAAACAAAACTGACATTTGTTTGGTTTTAGTAATTAGCGATGACTAATAAACTCTATTGAAGTCTTCTGTTTGCCCTAGAAAATGGACATCCTCACCTTAATTCAGAATTTTCCTAAATCCCACCAACATTCTCACTGACACTAAAGCTATGTCACTTTGAGTCTCCTTTAGTTTTCCTTTAGCAATAATGTCTGGTAGCACTTTGGCATGGTGTGTTTCCTAATCAAAAGTAAGGCTTTTCAGCTTTTCCCTGGCTGGTTACTGATCCTGTTGTTACACTTAAAACTGGTGGTTCTGGTCATAAGATTGAAGAAGTGATTCACCTAAGAACAGTGGACTACTCGTCTCATTTGACTTAGAAGCTCCCTTGTACCATACAAAGTGTTGACACCGTCCTGTCTGTAATAAACCTACAAAGCAAAGCCAGTTTGAGAGGAGGAGGATAGTGGTTGTCAGCTGACTTAATGCCTGAGCCTTTGCATGACTGAGGCTTAAGAGATGATTGTTATTCCAGAGCTTTTGGGATGTGTTTATGCAATGATTAATCTTGGCACTTGTCTATTTGCCTCAGATTAGATCACCATTCTGTGTTCACCTGCAGTCAGGGAACCTGAATCACCAAGCGGGTAGAAGATGCTGTGCGTGAATAGAGGAAGCGCGCTTTGCGCATGGCCGCTTAATCCTGCCATGTTAAACAAAACCAGGCCAGTGTTTGTAGGACTATGAAAACAGCAGTGCAGGGGAATGTGTCTCACATGCTGTAAGCTTCCCGTGAACTCTGCGTGGCAGTAGATACTCCATGTGCACCCCTGTCGTCTAGGAATGCCTTTTACACGGTCTGGTACAACTGGAGAATGACAGTGGAGCTGCTTTGTAGCTGTAACTAATGAGACATTTGTAGGTTTTGTTGCTTTCTATGTAAAAGCCATAGAAGCCATGTATTAAGAAACTTGCAAATTCTAACTTTGCAACATTTTGCTTGATTCCAATTTAAGGATGCATATATATAATATAGCATATTGAAAATGTCATGGAATCGTAAGAAGTTTCTGCATTGTAGAGGTTTTAGAATTTATTTAAAGCCAATCAAATGGTTCTTAGTTCTGTACAAGATTACTGTTAAAATGGTTGGTGTACTCACTGTGCTAAATCACCAAACCTTTAAATCCAATGCCTCAATTTTATTTTTTACATCATTTTCAGCTTTTCACATTTTCTCACCAGTAAATATCTCACGTGGCAATAACTCTATTGCAATCACTTATTGCATATCAAAGATAACCTGTGATGAAAAAAAAACACTTTAAATGAACAAGGTTTATGTTGAAAACGCCTTTCATTTCTGCCACTATATGAGTGATCCACCACAGCAATCAATGGCCTCTTAAGTGTACAAAACACACATAATGGCTATTCAATAAGCAAGGTTGTAAAGCAGGTTGTACTCAGGCACACTCATTATACCTAATTATTTTCAGTCAATATAGAGTATAATCCTTCTAAGTTCACTCGCTGTTGTGCATTACATACAGCAGTATGTTCCACGTCAGCTGCTCTTGACGTGGAACTCGCATACAATTTTACCTATCAGCACATTGAGTTTGGACACTGAATTAAACAGCTTTATTAGTGCCTTATGTAAAAAAGCAGGCGTGCGAAATGAAGAGGATGGAGTGCTATGATGTTTCTGTGCAAAATTACACCGGGGTTCTGTAGTTTCACTTTAGAAGTCAGATATTTTGATCCAAGATTCAAAAACAATCTTTCACCACAGCTGCGAGGTCTCTCTATTTTCCACAACCCAAAGAGAGTTGCCATTGTTTTGTTCATTTTCCTACTCAAGCAAAGAACAATATAAATAAAGTTCTCAGTTAATTGCTTTTCCAGTCAGATTTGTCATTTATTTCCCATTACAAACATAAATTTATGATTAAAACATGTATGCTGGATCCCAATATGAGTTTCCTTTTTTTCAGTTTTCTGCAATTAATTTGAAATGTCTGGTATTACACAAACATCTGCATTAATATTTTGTTTAATGACCCATTGTTTATTTTATTTATTTTTTTCTGAACACTGAAACCTTGCACTTTTATAGCTTCCTTCATTGTGTGGTTTTGTGCATGAATGGGTGAATTAGAGTTTGGTCATATGGCCTAAGATCAATATCATGATATATTGAGCTTTTCATCTTGATAATAATTGGATGATAACACAAACTCCAGTAAACATTGCGAGTGTGTTTGCATTGGAATGCATCCTAGGATCATGACTTTTCCCCAAGTTTAATAAGGAAGTACTTGAATGCACATAAAACAAAATGCAAATGCGCAAAGAGAAAAGAGACAAAAGTGTAGTGAAGCAGGTGCTTTGACAGTGCTCTTCTTCTGAGGCCCAGTGACACCGGTGATCTGTAGAAAGGTTGGGTGCCTCTAGTTTCAGCTCTATCAAGCTCTGGATCTTTGAGCAGCAGGATTCAGTATCACAGCTAATGTAACAAGGCTCATTTGTCTCAATCACAAGTCCCTGGAAGTATCGGCTGGCCATTGATGTCATTCATCTTCCTTGTCCTTGCCTGCTCTTTTTCAGCTGATGAAAACCCAAGACCTTCAAGGTGAATGGCACCCTCGGTGCTCGTCAGCTCCAGTGCTAAAAAAAAAAACAAAAAAAAAAAACTTTTAAATAAGAGTCTGGAAAAGAAATGCAAGGATTTGCAGACAAGATTTGTACTGTGCATAAAGCTTTTTGTCTGTTTTTTGAGGGTTGGCAGATTCACATTTTCGGCTTTTTAGGAAAATGACAACACAAGCACTTGTTTTTTTAATCTTGTTCCCAAAAAGACATTTTTATGTTTTGTCGTAATCTGTACACAGGACCTGCACCTGATAAAATTGGTAATATAGTCAGAGCAGACTTTTTATAATAATAATTATTCTAACTTATAATTAGATTTTGTTTCATCACTTTTTCACATAAACATGCATAAAGTACATAATAAATTGTTACAGCGAGTTAAAAAAGCTTTTTATTTTTATTTTTTTCATAAAATTAAGATTCTTCTTGCTTAGTTTTCGGTAGATTTTGTAAATCAGTGGTCCCCAACCTTTTTATTACTGTGGACCGGTCAAGACTCGGACAATTCTGCTGCGGACCGGGGACGAGGGGGGGGTGTGCGTGATCGGTGGAGGACGGGGGAGGGGGGGTCGCACTTGATCCGGTAAGAGACTTTCCAAAGGCATCTGATCTGTTACTTACTCATTTTGCTGCTTGTGGCTCGGTGTTGGCACGCAAATTTACCGAGAGTATCCGGTAGGATTTTCAAAATAAAAGATCCTCCAGACTTACATAATACATAAAACGGAAATATTTAATTATTTATTGCGCGGCCCGGTACCAATTGGTCCACGGACCGGGGGTTGGGGACCACTGTTTTAAATGATAACAATTCTGTGTTGGATTTCTATTCAGAGGGCTCCTTTACCTTCTCCGGCTCTTACAGAACACTGGCTCATGCCGTTACTGTCTTTCGCAGTCTTTCGCAGCCTCTCTCTCTTCAACGAAGCGAATCAAGATGATGATTACTATCCGACTCGTGCAGCCAGTCCGCATTGTCTGGAAACATGTTTTCCTAAGGAGACCACAGAGGGACAATTACTGTCAGCTGAAATATTCAGCCTGCTCTGCATGTGTGTTCTGGCTGTGTGCCTTTGACCCACTGAACTTGAGCAGCAGTGTGCCTCGGAACTCTCGACTCTTCCCTATTCTCTTCTCTTCTATTTTCTCTATTATCTGCGTAGACTGAGTTGACTTCCTCTTAATTTGCTAAAACAAACTATAGACTCGACTTGGACTTGGGCTCTTAAGACTTGAGATTTGACTTGGACTTTTTCTGTGGGAATTGAGTCTTGTTAAGAATTTTTCTCTTGTGGAATCAGGGATGAAAGTAGGCTGGCAAGTATAGATCAGCGGATGATTACTTTTTGCTCCCTTTGAGCTACCAAAGTAGATAATGTATTATTACGCACAATATAAATGGCTTCTCTCAACAGTACACGAAATTAAGAACAACTTCCAAGTTCATCTGTTTTTGTTTGATGCTTCCAAGCATTTAGTTGGGCCTAAGTCATACCAATCTGGCTGGTCTACTTTCCTATTGACTATGCAGATGTGCATTATGAACATCCATGTGTATCCCGTCTTTTGTGATTGCGCAGTAGATGGGGACATTGAAAAATAGTTGGCCAAACATATAGCAGATTAGATACACTAATTCTGTATTAGATAATAAACTGATGAAAAAAAACTGTTTTTTAGAAAACACAGTGAATACAGGTGTGCTGTTTTCCCTATTTGGGTAATTTATTTGTTCTGAACCAAATGGACACATTAAAAATATTAATATCAATTGGGCATTGTCTCTTGGTGAGAAATAACTTTTTTCCAGTGTGTTTTTTTTAGGTTATGTCCAATCCGCTGCATACTCGCCCCTCTGTGAGGCTGTAGTAAAAATTGTATATTTCTAAGTATGTCCTTGTGGTTCAAATGGGGCCAAAAATAGTGTGACTATTGGCATGTTGGTCGGTACGTGCTGGCATTATCTACATGTGGAGAGGTATATTCAAGTTTTTAGCTATCTGCAGACCAATGCTCATAAGGCATTTGATCATATTGTTTAATTTATTAAACAGAAACCTTAGTGAAACGAGGGCTTTTAGTGGTTCCAAACAGCATGTTCAAGTTAGCTGTAGATTATGATTGTGACTGCATCCATGTTTCTCAAACTGAACTCTCCACTAAAAACCCTCAACCTATAAACCATTGATGTTCAGCTCATGTCATTAAAATAAAAATAAAAAATATAGCACATCCTGGGAAATGAAAAAGTGACCCTATTTGCACTATGCTTAAATTATATTTATATTTAACGATTATCTTAACATCTGTTATTTTTGTGGAAATTAATAACACTTTCCATGTTGATTTCAACATTCAACAATAAAGATAAATGTTAAAAGTTAATGTGTTGAATTGGGCTTAAGGATAATTAGACTAGTCTGTGCTTTTCGAGAAGACATGAATCCGAGGTGAGTTACTTATTTTGGTCATTAGAGACTTGAGATTTTACTTGGACTTTGGGAAAAAAAAGGACTTGTAAACATCTCTGGAAAAGACCATGCAAGCAGGTTTTCTGATGTAGGGATTAATTTAAGTGAGCAAAACAGTAGAAATATCATATTCACAAACCCACAGCAGAATCCAGGCTGAGTTACAGAAATGCATACTAATACAGCAATTATAGGAGAAAGGAAGTTGTACAGTGTGGCAGTAGCAAATTCCCTGGTGCACTCGAACAAGGCTCTTTGTTGTTATGTAAAGGTTTCTGCGTGTAATTGCTCTGGATGTTTTGAAGGATTCATTATTTATATATTCATGTGTTTTTCTTCCAAAGGAGTGTACAAGGCAACTCTCCCTGCAGAGAGAGTTGGGGTGTGCTTAACAAAGGATCTGTACCACAATGGAGTCTTTTAACCACCGACCTCTTTGTTCAATTGGCCGAAGCTCAAGAAAAAAAACAAAAAAAAACAATGTTGCACAATCTTCACCTGACTCTTAGAATTCAACCAGCAGCACCTCCAGCAGTCAATCAATCGGCCCAGTGTGATTTCAGCCTCAGTGATTTTGAGTTTCGGTGCATCTCAAACAGGTACAGAAAGCGCAGTCCACTCCCATGCAAAATGTTTAAAACACATTTGAATGCTTTAAGGAGAATTGTAAAACAAAAGCCTTAAAATACTTTTTGTGATTAAATCTTGGGACAAGAAGAAACCATGTGAGCCTTTCTATGCGCTTTGGGCCCAATCAGCTGGGCAAAGCTTCACTTGTCATTGTCGAGGACAGGCTGGGGGGAAGCATCCGAACTGGGGAAGGTAAAGAGTGATGGGGAAAGATTCCAGCTCAGGTGGTGAAGGCAGGAGAGGGAAAACGAGTGCCGCACACATGCTCCCCTTCATGGTGCTCGTCTGTTCCGTATACTCGAGCTTTTGTCGTTTCCCCCAGAGTGCAGCAAAGCAGACTCCCAGCCAGGAAGCTCGTCAATCTTTACCAAAACAACACATAAATTAGTGCCCAAATTGTCGTCACAGTGGTAGAGAAGAAGACGTAAAGGGAGACGTCTTGAGCTTGCAGGTAGGGAATATGCGTTCGCCCTCTCCTGCTCGACTTCATAAAGGGTGTCAGAATCCTCCTCAATAAAACAGTCAAGTAAATACAGTTGGAGACATGAAGAGAAAAGCACTGCTCTGTTGTACAGGCATCTGGAGTTGGGCAGTGTTGAAATATTAATAGGCCTCACACACAAACAAACACACCAAAGCACGCATGAGTTCTTCCCAAAAGCAGCCCAGGGCAGTGGTCCAGACCTGAGCTCCAGCAAAGTCGCTGCACTGCTATGAAAGGAATAATGGGGGTGCAGGGGGAGTAACTTTAAAAGCCCATTTTCTGAAAACTGTAGCTGGTCTCTGGTGAGAAAGGATCACAGCTTAGACAGCTGAATGATTTGATGGGGAATTAGCCAGACTCAGCTTGGAGACATCAAAATGTGTCAATTATGTCTTTTGCTTTCTGTAATCCCCTTTGAGTGTTTTTTTTTTTTTTTTTTTTTTTTTTGATGAATTCAGGATAGCTGTTAAAAGCTGCGATACAGAGGTTTTGTTCTGGAGGTATATTCTAGTAGCAGCACCTCGCTGTGAGCTTCCTGTGCTCTCACAAGCCAGCCGTTGCCATTAGAACAGATCTAAGCTAAAACACCCAGCAAGCCTTCAGCCCCACCTTCCACTAAAAAATAAAAAATAAAATAAAAAAAACCACACCACTGCATTTGTACAGGATGCATTTCACACCGTGACTCTGTTTTGCTGGTGACATTCAAATAACCTTTTCTTCTGTGGTATAAATGGGATAAAAAAAAGAAAAAGTATTGTGTTTTGCGACTTCATATGACAGCAGAGCCCTGGCAGATAAGAGAGGCAGAGATCTGATTCCATCTCTTGTTAGGCTGTCGCCTCTCTACAGCTCGATCTGACTCTTATGGGTATCTGTTTAGAGGAGGTTCTCTTTATTAACCGACAGATGATCTACACTGTCAAATGGGGCGTCTGTGTGGAAAACAAATAAATAGATGCACATAATGATGGGGGTGCATTGTACAGCCTCGCTCGTTGTGGACCATTATCTAATGGCGTTTATTTTTATTTTATTTTTTTTTCTAAATGAAAATATCACAGCATCAGAAACGCTGTGGTAATTTTAAGCTATTTTAGAGCAAAAACATCTATAATCACAGCTTGTCCAATGATAGAAGAATTGTTAATCTGCTCATAATGTCATGCCCCGACCACCTTACATAATATCTGACATGAGCGCACTGGCTTGCGTCACTCTGTCATTGACAGCTGTCAGCGCAGTGTGGCCAAAACACACACATACACACGCACTCACACGCACACACTTCGCATACAGACGCGAGAGCAATGTGTTTTCTCAAACTGTTTCACATGCTTTCTTTCACAATGATGTATGTAAATGCACCAGTGGGAAAAATCTGTTCTGTATAAACACACCAGCACTTGAAGCCTTGATTTTAGACTTTGTGGTGCACATCTACTGTGAATCACAAGGCCATGAGAAAGTGATTTAATGGTCCAATCGAGTAATGGGTTAAGCTCTCGGCATTATGACGGTGGCCTGGGCAATGGGCCTGTAATGTAGGGGGGGATAATCTTAATCCTTCAGCGTTATGTCAGTTTTCCAGTGGTTCATTGGGAACTGCAAGGAGATTTAGACTACAAATTTTGCTCTGTTCGTAGCAGGCTGCAAGATTGTTACTTTTACCTTACCCAAAACGTATTCATGTAATGATTCATTCAACTGATGAGAGTAAAGTGACAGGTTTTTAGAAAGGTTTTCTGAAAGAATAGTGGTGACAATTTGACAGATTACAGATCTGGTTTAAAACAAGATAATCGGGGTAAAAAAAAATTCCAGTTCACTTATTGTGGTATTTATGCATTCCTAGTTCTGTATTTTCTAAGATTTCATACATTTCAAAATGCATCTTAAATCCATGCCGCAAATATATGGCATGGTGTGGTCTTCAGTATCAGCAGTACGGGTAAATGGCAACATGTCTTTGTGTAAGGGTCCTGCTGGGTTTCAAACAGATTATAATGAATCATTTGTGCTTTTACGAACTTTTCAAAACAAAGGCGATATTATTATTATTATTATTATTATTATTATTAGTGAACATTTTAAAGTATTCTACTCCTACATTTCAGCATGGCTGATATTACTAAAACACCAGTGTCTGTGGATGTGTATTTTTTTTTTTTTTTTAGAAATGATACATCCTCACTATAAATCTGATACTGAGTTTACTTTTTTCAGATTTTTTATCTTGCAATTAAAAAATGTCTCTTTCTCACAGTCTGAATGAATTCAGCCATGGCTTGACAGTCATCTAAAATATGATTTTCGTTTGAATATCATCTTGAAGTGAAGAAATATATTCGTATAATATATATATACAGTATATATATATATATATATATATATATATATATATATATAGATATATATTTATTTATTTTTTTAAATAAATGCTGTCTAAGCATATCACTGCTCCCACCAACTGTTTTGGAGGGGAACTGCTTGATCCGGAGGCGTGCTCTGCTTAGCTACCACCCATGAAAAAACATCACTGACTTAGAAGAAGTTGCTGCTTCCAAGCTACCTCTTGGATACCTCTTATGTCTAAGTGTTTAGCCAATCACTTAGACACAACCAACCTGCACTTTTCTTCCCAGATAAACTGTGTCCACACTGAAGATTGCAGTGGTGTGCAGCATTTATTGATCAAAAATAAATGAACCTTTTGAGTGTCTAATCTGCTCATATGCCAGGGATGTGAAAATAGGAAATTGACAGGTGGCAGACTTAATATGTATAATATTTGTCCTGGTCATTTATGATGCACTGTACTGTTCTCAAGACTAGCTCAGTCTAAAGACTGTGAAAAAGACAGCGAAGGGCACTGGGTGAACATGCAATGGCCTCACTGGCCCTTTTGTACATGTGCACTGAGTGACACGTCATCCCCTCGGACGGCCTGCTAGTGATGTGAGTCAGTGTCCTTGAGCCGCTCAGCCACAGACAAAGAACAAGCCTTAACATTCTGCATGACCGTCTTCTCTCTCTGCAGTGCTCTTTATTCTCAACTCTGCAAGGATTCTTGGGTTAGGTTGCTTCCCCAGCCCTCACGGCAATGTCTCGGGCGTGATTGTGCTGCGGTTGGGATTCAACACAATCTTGGCATCTCAGCAGGTGTCTTTGAAGTGGCCTGCATGCAGAGAGGGCACTTCTCCGCACTGCGAGGAGCGGCAGTGCTGCTGGGATGGGCTGTAGCATGGCCGCTTGTGTTACTGTGCCTGGCTTTGATGTTGTAAACAGAGCGGGCAGGACTGGCTGGCAGGGAGGGCGACGGGTAGAGAGGCAGGCAGGCGGGCACGGTGAATGGGATCAGCGGCACTGCAGCGGTCAAGCTCAAGTGAGCCAGGGGCTGCTTGATTCACCCCGGGAGACGGCTAACTACACATTTTACGTCAATAGATATAAATTGCCATTTTGGGATGCGTGAATGTGTTGGGGTTTTTTTTTATGTATTTGTTTTTGTTGTTTAAGTTCTCACCTCTTAACCAAAGAAAGCAATAAGTATACGGAAAGACATTATTTTTATCATTATTAGACTAGAAGTTTGCATCAGCTGATCCATAGATGAGCCCTTTTTTAATTTTTTTTTTTACTGCCGAGTACACCCAGCATCTATAGGTTTGTGTGGGAGCAAAGTGAAAGAGCGTAAGCTGGGGAGACTGGGCACACTTGGGCCCGTCCTGCAGCAGATAGGGCTTAACTAAACTACGCTCATGTGGATATATAATCTGCCCGGCCTGGCACCCCTGTGTCTGCACTCTCGCTGCTTTCACCTGATGTGGCACAGCCTCTGTCAGGCCTGACCGGGTGCCCAGCCAGCTCCGCTTCTTCAGGAGAGATGAAGGCATCTCGCAGCTCTGCTGTGGGGGTGGGGAGGGGGAAGGCTTGCACCAACCTAAGCCTGGAGCTATCAGAGGCTGGAGCTCGTAGCCAAAAGCATGTGGGTTGTGAACGGGGTGGGTGGAAGCTCGGCTTAACTTGGCATGACAGCCGTAGAAACGGCCATGCACTGCCACCCAATGGCAAGAGACTGTCACTGCGGCCTTTTGGAGCAACATAACCACAGCTAGTCATAATTACAGCACGCTTCAGTTGTTGTGAGTGCATGTCAGAACAAATTATGTAAGTAATGAGGCTGAAAATGCTAAAGGAGTTGAAACACACTGCACAGCTAATGCTCATGCGGTGAGAACACAAAAACAAACAATAGAGTGCACTCATACAGAGATAGACCTAAATGAAATAACAAGCAACTGCGCATAGAAAGGAAAATATTAATTATAAATTAACCCTCTCAGTGAGGTTGTCGGAGCCCGCCTCCTGCCTGGGTTCCACTCTAATCCGGGTCATCGAGGTGCAGTGCCCTCGGTTGTATGGGAGAGCCTCAAATCGCAGGAGGTGTTGTATGAAGGAGTATTAATCGTTCATGATCCACCTCTCCTTTTTGTTCATTTTCCTAAAATCTAGGCTAATTCCGAGTAAACATGGCTGGTCTTGTTGACTCCAGCAGTGCAAGGAGAGATCCCCTGAATGAACAGAGTGCAACTCCCGGGTTGGTGGATTAAAGGCTCTGTGTTAAGGGGCTCTCCCGGGCACGCCTCGGGGACGAGGACATTATCCACATGACACAATGCAGGCTCCAAGGCAGCTGATTAAATGGGCAGGGATCTCTGGATGAACTCCAACAAAAGTACTTTTGATGTGATCAAACCAGAATAAAGAGGCTGCTTGTTAAGGTGTGCAGGAGATATTTTAAGTCTTTTGTCTTTAGACGAGACCTGAGGCATTATAGCAGACAGTTGGGCCTGGTTTGAGGGAAGAGGCTGATGTAACACTCTGAAAATATGCCACCTCTTTTTAAGAAGTATATTATATATCAAGCCCTGTTTGGGGGAATTGATCTTGTACTTATCCAAGCACCTCAGAACAGAATGCCAATGTCAGTCGTATTTGTGTAGGACATTTAAAAAACAATAAATTTTAAACAAAATGGTTCACAAACTAGGCAGGCAAGATGCTAAAACAAATATAAAAAGATGTATCCAAAAATGTAAAAGAATAAAATAGAATGAAATTGCACTGTTACATAATATCAGTGGTTTTCTGCTCTACCCTAATAAAACATCCATCCATCCATCCATTTTCTTGACACCCTTGTCCCTTGGTGGGGTCGGGAGGGTTTCTGGTGCCTATCTCCAGCTAACGTTCCGGGTGAGAGGCAGGGGTTCACCCTGGACAGGTCGCCAGTCTGTCACAGGGCAACACAGAGACACACAGGACAAACAACCACTCACACCTAGGGACAATTTGGAGAGACCAATTAACCTAACAGTCATGTTTTTGGACTGTGGAGGAAACCGGAGTACCCGGAGAAAACCCACGCATGCACAGGGAGAACATGCAAACTCCATGCAGAAAGGCCGGGGCCGGGAATCGAACCCAGAACCTTCTTGCTGCAAGGCAACAGCTCTACCAACTGTGCCACTGTGCAGACCAATAAAACAATTTAAATGGAAAAAAAAAGTTTTAAGAATATATTTTGATGTGTATATTTAGTGAATAATTATTGAGCAAATAATTTGGGTAAGGTACTAAAAAGTCCAAACATCTTTTTTTGGGGGGGTGAGGGGGCATGGAGAAACTGGTTGGTTGACTGAAGTTCTCCAACTGGTGTATTAAAAAAAAACTAAAGATGCACACATACAGTAGAAACATATACGAATATTCAAAAAGACTCCCTTTCAAAGCAGTATCATAATCTCATACTGAAATATTAGAAAAGTACAGCTTTTAATTTATGTATATATATCTATATATATATATAGATATATATATATATTTCTTTTTTTGTTTCTTTTGTTTGAAATTTTGAGTGTTGGAGCATACATAAAGAGAGTATTCCTCTTTTTACAATCTCTGTAATCAGGGTTCTTCAGCCACAGTCCACCAGAGCCACTCTTCTGCAACTTTGAATATCATCCCCAGCATATCTGAATTCATTTGCTGAAAAAAATCATCATTGTGTCAAAAATGTAACATATCAATCTGGTTCAGCTGTAGAATTGGTGAATTAATTAGCTGGCAGAATTATTTTTGTCTTCTTCTGACTAAAGCACAAAATTTAGCAAAGTACATGTTTATGTTTTTGATAGTAGGAGAGGAATAGGCTTTCTTCCTGGCATATCTCCCAAACAACCAGGTGTGAGATGACCTGTAATGGTTGTTATGGAGAGTTCATGACCCCAGTCTGCCATGTTATCCTGCAGTTATCTCTCACTACATAAACATGGGTCTTCTTCCAGCCTTGGAGGCCAACAGCTGAAAGGAATGGGTCTCTGTATGGTATCATATTTAAATATCAGAAAATGGGAATTGGTATTACTAATTAGAAAATCTTTGAAGCCTTGATCTTTTTTTTCTTTTTTTATTATGAATAATGTGTAAACTTAGTGATTTCAATAATATTTACTTGGAGTTCCAACTGGGTACAAGAGCACTTTCTGCCCTGATAGGCAGTCTACATCGGTGGTTAAAAGCAAACATCAAACATCATGACAGAGAGCATCCTACAATGATCTTTCCTCGATTCAGATCAGGAAGTTGGCGCAACAGTGCACTGATGAAATGACACGACTGAGGAGGGCAACGAGATAGCGATATCCGTGTGTGTGGAGGGGGGGGGGGACCTCGGAGGAAGGTAGCGGCGTGGCACTGGCGGCTGTTGCGGTGATAAAGCTGAGATCAGTGGGCCAAGCTGGGAGTTCTGGGTGTCTCGTGTCTGTGTGTTCTGCCCGTTGAGCTGCAAGTTCGCTCCCGGAGCGAGGGCCGACGATGGATGAGGCACATCCTCTCTGGGCTTTTGTCCTGCATCTCAGGCCTGTCAACAGTACAACGGCGCTGCCAAACTTAAACTGAAGCGTTTTATTTTTTTTTTTTTTTTGTTTTTTTTCTCGTATAGCTCGTTCACACACAGACACATAAAAAAACACACAGTTTCTGTCTGCTTCATCCAGCACAGCGGGCATGTTATGAGTCTTTGTGGTTGCAGTGGATTTGCTCCTTAGGGGTTGAGGGGGGTTTATGGTTTTGAAATTTAAGAGCCTGCATGAAGTCGGGTTTTCCACCAGGGAATAGACCTCCTCATGTGGCTAAATGATCTTTTGTCATTGCTCAATGTTTATATTTGCACTTCTGTGGGGTATTAGGGTTTGTGGGTAGCCGGGTCTTTTCTTAATGTAAGTTGTGTTTTCGCGACAAATCGATGCTATGTTTGTATAGATTGTTGTTGAGCACTTTAAAATTGGATCCTTTCCTTAAAAAACACAGATGCACTCGCTCTCTCTCTCTCACACACACACACACACACACACACACACACACACACGACTGCATCTCTAAATATTCAGCTAATACTGTGTGGAAGTGAAGATTCAAAAGCCACTGGATGAGATGTTTTTAGAAGCACAGTGCTCTTTCATGTACCAACATGGATCCATGGTGAGAGGGTTGTACAGCGGCTTGTGACAGCAAAATGTTGATTTCTTTTTGCCCTTATTTATTTATTTATTTCATTTTCTTTTCTTCTCCCCAGCTCAAATCGAAATAATTCCCTGCAAGATCTGTGGAGACAAATCATCAGGCATCCATTACGGCGTGATAACATGTGAAGGCTGTAAGGTAAGCATCAAGAAGAGCGAACCTGTTAGTGTGATGGGTTGTAAGCATGTGAAAGAGGGACGGAAAAGACAGGGAGGAAATGCTGTGGAGGTAAAGAAAGTTGCTTGTTTGGAAGAAAAAAAACATCTTAAAATGTTGCTGAAGTTTTACAGCATTTTGGAGAGGGAGCGTGGTGTGTGTAAACACACAGAGCATGATCATTAAAGTGGTCAAGCACCACTGAGGACATCACAGAAAGGCACAATTAGTAGGACATAGTCATTCCTCTGCTTTCCTCTGCCTTTTCCCTCCCAGGGACATGTCTTTTTTTTCTTCTTTTGCTGTTTTTTTTCTTCTCCTTTTTCGCTTCTGCTCCTCTTCTTGAAATAGGATGATCAAAAGGAGAGTCCTTTGAATTATAGCAGATTGTTGGCTGTTTGCTACAGCGTGTTTCTCCCCATTGAAGCCACCTTTTGTACTGTTTCAAATACACCAGCCATTCACGGTGAAGGAAAATTTGTGCACAGAGTGTATTCCTGTCCCCCCTCGTGCTCGTCACCAAGCACATCATTAGCATTCCTCAGCCAGCCTCCACCTTTTGCTGTTTGCTCCAGTGGTGTGTGTGTGTGTGTGTGTTGTGTGTGTGTGTGTGTGTGTGTGTGTGTGTGTGTGTCTGTGCGTGTGCGTGCATGTATGTGATTTTGGGGGGGGGGGGGGGGGGGGCAAAAGAGGCTCCTTTCAGCTCTTCTTCCCAGCACCCCTCTCTCCCTCTCACTCATACACACACACACAGATCCTGGAAAGGATAAAACGCTAAAGAATAAACTGCTGAAATCTATCTTTAATGATTGCTAATTAGTCCACAGGCAGAAAGGCCTTTAATGGTACGTGCGAGTACAAAAGTTTGGACCATAAATCATTGCATTATTAAGGAGTGCTACTTGTCACTGGCAGTTTTACTCTGTTTCCATAATGGCTTCCATTATAAAGCAACTTGGCAGCTGTCAGCTGTTTTCTTGTAATTAAACAGCCAATGAGCAGCTAATTAAGACATATGTGTGTGGAGCAGTAGAGTGGGGCATGTTAATGATGTGCTGGAATCAATTCATTAAGTCAAAGGATGAGGAATCCAGTTGGTGTGCATTTGCAATCCTTTAGCCTTGCACATGCCTGTGCTGCATTAATCAACACTAATAACACCACTGAAGAGAAATGCCAGGCGTTGTTATCATGCGCTACCCAAAACACGCCGCCCTCGTGTTGTACACGCTGGTGGATATACAGCGCTCTTTAAATGCCAGCAAAGAAGTCAGGAAAATACCACCGCAGTAGTTTTTTTGTTGCATTTCAATTTGCAAGCAGTAAAATGAAAATATCACCACTGGGAGTACAGTACATCCCCGCCAGACTGCAATAAATCTTGTCAGCGCTAGAGCACAATGAAGACATAAAAATGATCCGCCTTCTGAGGTGCCAGAATGAGCGCTTGCGGCCGCGGAGGCCCGTTCAGCAAACCTAAGGCGTATTTTCCCGTGCCCCCTCTCCCTGTACAGGGCTTCTTCAGGAGGAGTCAGCAGAGCAATGCAGCGTACTCCTGCCCCGTCAGAAAAACTGCTTGATCGACCGCACCAGCCGCAACCGCTGCCAGCACTGCAGGCTGCAGAAGTGCCTGGCAGTGGGAATGTCACGAGATGGTGAGTTGTTGTTTTACGGGAGGGGAATCGACAGGTGGGTGCAACGGATGGCAAAGGTAGCGAGAGGCGAAGGGCTCACATTCAGGCACCTGTTTGTGTAAAATCTGCTCGTGACGAAGTTGGGGGCAGATGTTGTGAATTACAAATGAGTCGTTTTCTGACCTATAATTCTAGTATAAACTATATGTTTCTAAGCCTTTTATTTTATCTTTGTAACCTCAAGAAGCTGTTCTCTGATGGAGTTGTCCATGAGTTTTTTTTTCTTTTTTTTTTTACACCTTTACAATCCTAACTTTGTTGCGGTTATACAGTATTTATTTGAAAATTTTTAACTGTTTCCCTGATTTTTAGACAGAGGAAGGTTTAGGTGAGTAACTGTATGATGACATACTGAGATTAGTATACGTCTGACTTTCTTGAAAGGTCTGTCTTCTAAGAAATATGAACCTCTGTGCCACTTTGTGTATAAACCTCATGTAAACAGGAAGTTACATATTCCTCCTGATCATCTTAAAAAAAAGTGAAGCATAAATAAAATTTGTATATTTAATTTAGTTTTTTAGAATCAATCAGGTACACTGAGAATATTGACACCAGTAATTATTAAAAAAATATATATATATTTCTAAAATGTTTTTTTTCACCCTCTGACTAAATGTGCTTGCATAGACGCAAGATCAGTTTTTTTTCTTGATTTTCAGTGTGTAATTATGTTTTAATGATTTGACACATCATTATTTGGGATATCAATAAGTGTGGAGTGCAGTGTTTACAAACACTGCAAGGCAGTGCCATTAGCTGTCCAGCTGTCCATAGAGAAATCATCGATTTGATTTGAGCATGTGGGAACATATCTTGATAATGTCCATTATGTGCCGGCGGTGCGAGAGTTGTTGCCGTAATAGAAACCGGTTTTCATAAAACAGGAAGTTGTTAGAGGGTGTTGTTATTGCCGCTGTAGCCGGGATGCAAAATTGGGAGCCCCTCGGTGGACGTTTGTGTCTCTCTTTGTCAGGCAGGTCCAGACTAGACTGAGCTGAGGAGGCTCTGCTTGAGCACAGCAGACGTGTGATGTGTTTTTCACTAAAGCACGATTTCACAGATTTGAAGTGAAAATCTTCAATGCACTTGTACACTCGCAGACCCTGCCCCATGCACATGCACATATATCGTCATGTTTAAGAAAGAACACAGAAGTAAGTGTGTACTGTTTGTACAGTTCATCTCTCATGCGGACACATTTACACAGGTGTGTGTTTTGACTGAAAAAAGGTGACTCTGAACCTTATGCGAGCCTTCATGCTTGCTTTCCTCCCTGTCCCGCTGCATATATTTATTTGCATAGATACTTACTTAGTGTACACATAAACCCACACACACATGCATATCGTGGCCTCTGACTTACAAAGTGTGCCCCATTACATCAGCCAGTTGTCCTGAACTATATAAATTAATTTATTGTTTTACATCAATATTTTATTGAACGTTAGTTCTGATGCATCAGGATTGAAACATTTTATTTTTTGTATTTGACCTGCTGATCAAAGAAAAGTTGTCTGATTCTGATCTCTGGTCAAGTGATTATTAGAGCACCTTTAAAGCTTTCTAGATTTAGTTACCACAACAAAATATATATGTAGAGTTAGAAAATTAACCCTATTTAATAATTCATAAATGCCTACCAGTACACATTTCTCCAAATGTTATATATGTTTAAAATTCTACTCAAATGTATTTGATTTGTGTGGTTTATTTTAGTCTATCATTTTAGTCCACTTTCACTTGATTTTCATACTTTTTTTGTCCTTTTTGCACCAGCGGTGAAGTTTGGCCGCATGTCAAAGAAGCAGCGAGACAGCCTGTACGCTGAGGTCCAGAAGCACCGGCTGCAGCAGCAGCAGCGAGACCACCAACAGCAGCCCGGAGAGGCAGAGCCGCTCACACCCAGCTACGGCCTCTCAGCCAACGGCCTAACGGAGCTACACGATGACCTCAGCGGCTACATGGACGGCCACACTCCTGATGGCAGCAAGCCCGACTCGGCGGTCAGCAGCTTCTACCTAGACATCCAGCCGTCCCCTGACCAGTCGGGCTTAGACATCAACGGCATCAAGCCGGAGCCCATCTGCGACTTTGCCCCCGGCTCTGGCTTCTTTCCCTACTGCTCCTTCACCAACGGCGAGACCTCCCCCACCGTTTCCATGGCTGAACTAGGTAAGGAGCAGGCAAAGGAAGGAAGAGGTTAAAGGAGAGACTGTGAAACGAAGGAGGGGGGTAGTAGAACAACTCAACCGTGGGGCAAACGACACAAAGGTTGCTTAAAATAGCAGGAGGTTGGAGACTCATCTCCAGCACTCATTAAAAGAGCCTCTTTTTTTTGTAATTAGTTTCCATTAATTAGGGCCAATCGGGATCCAGCAGGGCAGGCGTCTGGGGAAATCATTTTTTTAGGCTCCCTTGTGCCTAGGAACTCTTTTTAACAGATGTGTTTTCAAAACCATTTAAATTCTTATACTCGATATTTCTCTGAGAAAAAAAAAATGTGACCTTTGTTTCAGTGAGCATCGTGGCGCCCCTCCCCCTTCCTTTTCCATGCATTTGTGTCATAACTAGATTGGCTTTGCCTCAACCTTAAGCTATGAGCTTCCTGCAGGCAGTATAAGGAAATGTCAACAAGCTTTCCCCCCCATCTCCCATCTTTAAAAAAAAAAAAAAAAAACAAGCCCACGTGTATTCACCCCCCCCCCCTGTCCTTCGTTCTTCATCAGAGCTCAGTAAATAAATCTTCTTTTCCTGTGGCATATCTCATCCTTGAGCAGTGAGGTCTTCACTTTCACATTGCTCTGTCTGTGTGTAACACCCAGCTGAAATCATCTGGGTTGGTCACGATGATGATGATGATGATGATTGTCTTCCAGAGCACCTCGCCCAGAACATCTCAAAGTCACACATGGAGACATGTCAGTACCTGAGAGAGGAGCTGCAGCAGATGACCTGGCAGGCTTTCCTTCAGGAAGAGGTGGAGAGCTACCAGAGCAAGGTGAGGCGTCCGTCCGGCCCGGTGCTGCGCTTTTCTGTAGCAGCTGCAGGTATTATCAAAACCATTGTTTTACGGCAGATAACCCGTTCTCTGTCCTATCTCGTTCCTCAGCCCCGGGAAGTCATGTGGCAGCTGTGTGCTATCAAAATAACAGAGGCCATTCAGTATGTGGTGGAGTTTGCCAAGCGCATCGACGGCTTCATGGAGCTGTGTCAGAACGATCAGATAGTGCTGCTGAAAGCAGGTATGACAGCCTGTCAACATGGCCTGCTGCCGTCAAACTCACCTCGGCTCACCTCCGCCAGCCCCGCTCCGCCGTTGTCACGGGGGTGTAGCTGACCTGACTGCACAAAGCTCCTCTTCTTCACACACGCAGACAATGTCACAGACAGGAGAACCCCACCCCAGCCTGCCTCTGCCTCTTTCTGCGTTCGCCCTGTTCGCTGCATGCACAGCAGAGGCGGACGCTGCGTTAGATATGTCATCCGTTCCAGAGTTCTGATAAAACCCATCAGTCTAGCTGCTGATATTTATTTTATTTTATTTTTTTGCCTGATTTTTTTCCCCCAGAAATGGTAGGCTGTCTCTTCGAGCTGCTCTGATAAAGTCCCCTGTATTTATGCAGATGCACAGTGCCATCCACACTTATTCAAACCCCTGGAATAGATGAGTAAAAAGCCTTAAAATAAATTCCTCTTAATCTCCTTCTGCTGACAGGACAGCACTGCTCCAACTTTCTCACAAAGTTGGAGCAAACCGAGAGAAATCCATTTCTCTTTGCTTGGTCTCCCTACATCCTCCAGGGTCCTCTCTTATGCTTTCTTTTCTCAAGCTTTCAGTTAGATTTTCTGAACTGAAATAGCCACGGAGTTGGGTAGTTATTGTTTCTGGTTAATACTTTCTGTAGATTTTTCAAAAACGTGGTTGCTCCTCCAGATTTGTTGTCCGAGTTCTAAAGTTATAAAAGTTTTTCATTATTTCCTTGAGTGTAGCTTTAGGTATCTTTAGGCAGTTAGCTGTTGTCTTAACAGTACTTTCTGATTTATGGAGATAAACACACATCAGCCTTTTCCTGAATGTTTTGTTCTTTATTCTTTCTCATTTTGAGCAGTTGCTAAGAAAAACTTTCCACTGTTGTTAGCCACTGTTTTCATGTTACCCCAAGAAAACACAAATTTAAGGATTATTCAAGAAAAAACCCTAGACATTCTGAAAACTATAAAAATGTTTTGGTTACATGTATTTCAAAGGAACTCCTAGAGATATTGTGTAGCGTCAGTGATTTTTATTTTTGCTTTTCTCTCTGTGTAAATGTACTAAGATGTATTTTCTGAAATTTTCAGTGTGCAAGGCTGTTGCAGCAATGCAAGATACATTTACTCAAGGCTTTTTACACATTTTTTTTCAGCTGTGTCAATAAGAAGTACAGTTGTGCACTTCTTTCCTCTGTGTTCTCACCCATCAAGTTGTGCAGATTGCACCATCTAATAAATAGCTTTGTAACTTAAAAAATAGCATCTGAACGAAAGAGTGATGTCTCTACCTATTTTTGTCAAATTTGACTCTCTGGATAGAATAGCCTTCTGTTGATGATGTTTTCATCTGCGAAGGCAGTTTTTATTCTCATCTGCCAGCGGCCGCATTTCAAAGCGGTTGTTTCCTTGTATTTTGGAAAATTAGCACAAAGCATAATCGTGTGTTTTGCGCCTCTGCCTGATGTTACAGGGGAGAAGAAGAAGAAAAAAAAGAAAATCTTCAGCATCTTGTTGCTGTCTGTCTCTGCAGGCTCTCTGGAAGTTGTGTTTGTCAGAATGTGCCGTGCCTTTGACTCGCAAAACAACACAGTCTATTTCGATGGAAAATACGCCGGACCTGATGTGTTCAAGTCATTAGGTAAGTGGAGTGGGTGCCTGCTTGTTGTGTTTGTGTATCTAGATTGTTTCTTTACAGTGTCTTGTTCCTGTCCTTGGTGTAACAGCCAAAATTAGAGTCGGCTGCTGTTCTTTTTCTCAACGCTGAAGGCCTGGAAGCAAACACTGAGCTCCTTATCCCTTCCTCACCTGGCATTTCTGTCTCTTCAGCGGTTATTTATGGTACAACAGAGATGTTACCGAGGCGCCGCTGCATATGGCTCCTGTAACTCTGGAATAAATAAAGCCAGACGGGGCGTCTTTAGGGAGAGTGCTATCAAAACTATTGCCGGTAGTCTGACATGAAACGTCTCAGGCAAAAAAAAAAATAAAATAACAAAAAGCAAATAGCAGTCATGTTTGACTGTCATATTTTACTGTGATATTCCAGCATGGATTTTCTTGTTTCAAGGTAGCTTTTTGACAGAAAAAAATTTAAATGCATCCCACAGTGATTTTGAGGATGCACATTCCTGTTTCTTTGTGTTTGTTTATCACTCTGTTTATGCATTAGTGAAAGTCCCTCTAACAGATAGCAGGGGACGGGCGGCGGAGGGCGGGAGAGTGATGGGCTTTCAGAGCAGCGGTGGCATGTGCCTATCTCTGTTCGTCCCTAATAATTGATTTAACTAAAAGCCTCAATAGTGACCTCATTTTAGCTTGCATAACACCGCCCAACTGCCAAAAGTGACTCGTCTGGGAGGCAAAACTCAGTGAAAGCATTGCCTGTTCTGCTTAAGACGCTCCCATGTGCTGTCAGCACGCTGCTCTTTTTTATCCTCTCCCCTCCCTGTGTGCCTCTCTCCCAATAAAGATCAAGAGTGAATGTTGTTCTTTGGTCTTCCCCATCCTAAACCCCTTTCTCCCCCTCTCTCTCTCTCTCTCTCTCTCTCTTTTTCTCTCTCTCCCTCTCTCTCTCTCCATGTCCTTTGCTGTGGCAGGCTGTGACGACTTGATCAGCTCCGTCTTCGAGTTTGGGAAAAACTTGTGTTCTATGCACCTGTCTGAGGATGAGATCGCCCTGTTCTCTGCTTTTGTGTTGATGTCTGCTGGTAGGTGTCAGTCACAGCAACAAACACGGTGGGGAGGGGAGGGAGCAGCAGCCACACTCACCTACTCACCATAACAATATACACTGCCTTGCAAAAGTAGTCACACCCCTTGAACCTTATTTCATTTGATTACATTTTAATGTGCATTTTATTGGGATTTTATGCGATAGACCAATGCAAAGTTGCATAAGTTTTAAAAGAAAACAAAACTAAAATAGTCACATGCATACATATTCAGCCCCTCTTACTCTGATACCCTTAAATAAACTCAAGTGTGATCCTTCAGAGTAAAATGGAATAGAAACAGCCTTTATTGTAAGGTGAATTTTAGGTGTGACAGCAACATCAAGTTCACAGAAAAAGTTTTTAAAGCATTAAAACAATATATAAAAAGTCACCTAGCTAATCAAGGCAGGCTCGTTTGTTAGAACGGTACAGTCCAAAACCAAATTCAGTTGGGAATCTGTGGCAGGTCTTAGAAAAATGCTACTGAAATACTCTTCATTCCAGTCTAAAGCAACTTGAGCTATTTTGCACAGAGCAGTGGGTAACAAACTTGAACAAAGCTGGTAAAGACATAATTCAAAACACTTAGAGCAGCATATTGCAGCAAGAAGTGGTTCAAGAAAGTAAAAATATAACTGGGTTAAATCGACTACACATCACACTTTTCAGATTTGTAATTGTCAAGAAACTAAAAGCATATGCAGGATGTATTTGTTTTTAAATTAAGATTTATAATTGTACCATGGCAATCAGGTTTTATGTATTTTTTATTTTTTTGCAAAACACCGTACCGCAACCACTTTTATGCTAGCTTACATGCAAAGAAGTTTGCTAATAAATGAAGCAGTGAAATGTATTCCTCCAGACCGATCCTGGCTTCAGGAGAAGGTGAAAGTGGAAAAACTCCAGCAGAAGATCCAACTGGCCCTTCAACATGTTCTGCAGAAGAACCACAGAGAGGATGGCATTCTTACAAAGGTCAGTCGCAACACATCACGCCATACATCCTGAGAGGTCACATATTTTTTACAATTTAGTGTTCAAACTAAACATGAAGTTCTTTTTTTTTTCCCTTCAGAGAAAAGTGGAAATTTGTCAACTGCATTTTTTTCCTAATATGTCACAGAGTCTCAATATTTACAAGTCTTTTTGCCCCGTGTGGGACAGAAAGCACTGTAGGGAGGACTGTTTTTGTCTATTTTTTTCTCTCTTCACTACAATTGCTCCGTGTCCTTGCCTCGTCGTGAATCTAAACAGCCTGTCCTCCTCTCTCTCTCTCTCTCTCTCTCCCCACAGTTGATATGCAAAGTGTCGACACTGCGAGCGCTGTGCAGTAGGCATACAGAGAAGCTCACGGCTTTCAAAGCAATATACCCAGACATTGTGCGTGCCCACTTCCCCCCCTTATATAAGGAGCTGTTCGGATCAGACTTTGAGCAGTCCATGCCCATCGATGGGTAACGGGCGCGACCCCCTCCCCCCTTCCAGGTGCCGGCGCACCCACTGTTTGAGGGGGAGGGGAGCTGGGGGGGACGTGGAGGAGGAATCTGAGACACTTTACTGGTGCCCTGCACAAAACCGGAGCGGACAGATGGCACGCTGTTCAACTTTTTTTTCCCTCTTGTTTTTTTTTTTTTTTTTTTTGCAGTTGAGGGGGGGAGGGCATTGGGGAGCTGATTGTCAAGGTTTACTATGTTGAATTTAAGTCTCAAAGGAAGACACAACAGAACCCCAGCGGGACATGAAGAGGAGATGGAAACAAATGATTTCTGTTTGGCTGAACTTGGCCTTCCTATGCACTTTTTTGAAGAAGAAGAAACATTTTTTTTTACCAGTGTTCTTTGCTTTTATCATGATGTGGGAGAAAAAATAGTATAAACAACACCTAAAATATGACCACATCAGTATTATCTTCCAGATTTGCACTCCTTAAACAAGTTTTAGTATTTTCTCAATCAAATGTTTGTAATGTCTAATTTCCAGAATTAAGTTGTGTAAGAAATGTGCACACTTTGGTCAAGTTCAGCCATTTTTTTTTTTCTCCTCTTTTGTTTCTGTTTTTGTTTAAGAAGCAGCGCTTGAAATGAAAACTCACAGCAACTTTCGGGAGGTTTCCGTCGGCATGGTGATGCAATCGGCGCCTCTTTAAGGACAATCGTTTAAAAAGGAGAAAAAAAAAAGAAAGAAACCTAGAATTCTGGTAATTCTTATAAAAACGCAATGATTTTAGCTGTCAAGGACTCCATCCACCATTGTTGCATAGTGAAAATCATGTAAGGCCATCTGCTATTAATCCTTCTCTGGACAGGTGCCCTGAAGAAGCCCAGGGCACCGACGCAATGAAAAGGCTCCATTCCACCTGTTTTATAATGTACTACAGGGTATATGGTCATAAGTACTTACTATACAGAAAAAAAAATAATGTTTATAGAATCTATTTTAAATAACATGTATGATATTAGTAGTTAGACCATTCTTAATTGTTGAATTGATAAGGCACTTTTATTTACACCTTTGTTTAATTTAAGACTTGTATATTTACCTAGTGATGTGTTGCATGTGCACAAGAAGTACAAGCTGAACCATGAACACAGAGGTTACTTTTGGGAGCTACAAATGGTTATTTGGCCTGGAAGTGTTCGGAGGGGTGTGATTCTGTTAGGCTGGCCAATGCTGCTGCTGGACGCCAATCAACGAGGCATGGATGAGGAGGCAAGCTAAAGACACTCCTTTATTTATTTATTTATTTATTTCTGCAGCAACTACAAGTGTATTCTCATCTAAATGTGTTCTGAATATTAGTTATCACCTCTGAATGCGATTAAATTTTGAAAGCTTTTGGGTTGCAGAAGTTTGTAGATAAATTCTAATTTGACAGACTGCACAGATATTGTTTAACAAGCTAAAACTGACATAAATTTATATGTAGTTTTTGCAATGTGGTCAAAGTGGAGAAAGAACATTGACATTATAATCCAACTGTTCCACCTAGTGGAAGGTAAAAATAAGACAAGCAAACATGGCAGAGGTGCACTTACTACCCTAAAAGCAGTCCTGCAGTGCATTGCAAATATAATTTGTACCCCTTGAACTTATTTTACACAACATTTTGTCATGTAACAATCCTCTGATGTAATCGTGAATCTATTTTACGTGGTAAACCAACACAACATTCAAAATAATTATGAAGAGTGAGGAAGGTGATGCAAGTTTTTTAAATAAAGACTAAGAAGTGTGGTGTTCAGCTTCCTCATCGCTCACTCGAACTCTCAGTTGGAATAGATCTGCACTTTGACTGGACCATTTTGTCACTTGGAATATGCTGCCCTGCTGGACAGTTTGAAGTCTTCAGCAGCCTCTAAAATGTTTTATTTCAGCATTGGCCTGTATTTAGCTCCAGCCATTTTCCCATTTATTCTGGCCTGCCGTCTGCTACCCAAAAAAACATGCCCACATTATGATGCTGCCACCACCATGCAGGGAGGGTGTGCTCAGCGTGACGCATAGTTAGTTCTGGGCATCAATTAGTTTTGGTAACTTTGTCATTAGGTGTGAAATTGTATAGCTTTCTTTCAACAGCTTTTATCCTGCCACTCTTCCATAAAGATAAACCACTTTACCACAACTTTATGCCTGGCCAGTCTGATATGTTTTGTCTTCTCTAAAAAAACCATCTATAACCTTTGCCTTAGATTATTTAGGCAATTTGATTTTATTTCATTGTATTAGAAGAAAGGAATCCAATGCAAAAGCATTCAGATTATTCTTTGTATAAGAGTTTATGGGGTTCACTGCAATATTGATGGTCTACCACATAAAATGCTAACAGTTTTTTTTTTTTTTTTACTATAACCTGACAAAATAAGACAAAAACAGAGTTCAAGGGGTATGAGGCTCAATCAAATGTTTTGTTTCTCTTGTATAAAATGAGTGACTTTTTGCCTTCTTACCATTGCCTCAGCTTGGCAGCACCTTAACAGAACACAGAAGAAAACCGCTAAGAGAAAGTGAATATTCAAAGCCTTGTCTGGTCGTAAAGCTTCTATTTTTGTAACTCGTTTTGGTTTTAACAAACCCATGAAAGAGGACGAGGGAGAAGACAAAAAAAAAAGATGTCAGGTAGCACTTAACTGTATCCCTGCAATAATTAAGACTCGCTGTTGTTTGTACGATTAGGAGAGGGAAGTATATTTAAAAAAAAAACAAACAAAACAGAAAAACGGTAGGACAAGTGCTATTTTCAGAACGCTTTGTTGTTGTGCTTCTGTTTTTGTTGAGTGTGTCTTTCTTGTCAGTGTGGTGATAAAGTGTTAAAAAAAAACCCTGGATGTGCCAAACTGTAGTTGTTGCTTCCGCTTTCCAGTCTACTTGCTCAAAATGTAGAATGGATTCTGAAGACATTCCAGCAATCTCGGTAGCAACTCCTTAAATATCATAAAAGAAAAAGAGAAAAATATCCCTTTAGAAAACCCAGCAAAGCGTGTTGATACTTTTGTCACTAACTGTAAAACAGGTTCAAGTTTTGTTTCTTTAGTTTTCTGTTTGTACGCTATCATTCCTCTGCCGTGCAATTTGCACAAGACGTTAATGCCTTGTGCTGTCACCCCTCAGGGAAGAATAGTTTTTTTTGTTAGTTTTTTTTTCTTCGCCTTTCTGTTTGAGAGGACTTTTGTTTGTATTCATCATGTTTAGTTGAGTGAATATTGTTTGTTTGTTTGTTTCAGGGACATTTCCATAAGAGGCGATTAAAATTAGAATTCAAAAATTGATCACTGAGTTCACATTTCAAGATACAGTTGAAACCAGATGTATATTTACACTTTTTAAAAAGATACAACCATGTTTTTTTTTTCCATTACGCCTTTATATCAGACTAACTGTCTGTTTTGAAATCAATTGCAATTGCCCTTTTTTTGTTTTCCTAAGGACCAGAATAATGAGAGAGGCATTCAGTGGATCAAGTTTTTAGCCATGACAACCTGTCTTTTATTTTGAGAAAAGAAAGGAAGCTTAAGTCTCAGAACCTCATCCTAACTGGAAAGTACAGTAGTGGCAACGTCATGCTGTATTGGTGCAGGCAGGACTGCTGCACTTTAAAAAAAAAATAGTTTCCCATTATGTGGAAATATTAAAACATCTCAAGACATAAGTCTTTCAAATGGACAATGACTGAAAGTATGCCACCTAATTACTTGCAATGTGGCTCAAAGATAACGGCCAATGTTTTGAGGTTGACATCACAAAGTTCTGATCTCTAAGCTAAAAAGGTTTTGCGTCAGCAAGGCTGCCAGCAAACCTCATCCAGTTACTCCACTTCTATCAGGAGGAATGGGCTAAAATTCCAGTAAACTATTGTGAAACATTTAAAAAAAGGAAGGAAAAATGACCTAAGTTTTTCATCTTCAAACCAAATATTAGGAAAATGTCTTTAAAGATTTATTTTTCTTTAACTTCTCTTTCATTATCCTGACATTGAACAAAGAGAAATACTTTTAGTAATCCTAACCTAACTGACCTAAAATAGTCTGGTCAGACAATGAGAGAAAAAAAACAGTCTTTTTTATAAGTAGTATGTAAATATTTGGTTTTAACTGTATGGAGCTTTCAGCCAAGAAATCAAAATAATAATCTTATCACTTTTGCAATCTACAGTTTTTCAGCACAAAACATTTTTTTCTATCGGAAAAGAAAAAAAAATTGATTTCAGATGGTGTCATCAGGGTCTTTACAAATGATTACCCTCTTTGTTAGAAAAACCAAAATATTCTTATGCAATACTGAATCGGTTGTGTTTGGGTTGTAGTAGATCTGCTGTACCTGTTCTTATGTTCCAATTCTCTTTGGATATTATGCACAAGCCCTCTATATGACTAGTTAACCTCAGTCTCTGAGCAAAACAACCCCTCCTGCCCCCAGTATGGAGCACTGCTAGACAATCCAGGTTTGTGAAAGATGTCTGTGGCCCCCGATCAGAACAGCACATAGAAAGGATGCGGTGTGAATGCTCAGGGAGGTGGAGTGGGAGGGCCTGAGGCGTACCTCGATTGGCCAGGTTTTTAACATAGCACACTGAACTTTGCAGTTCCTACTATGGGAATTTTTTTATTTTTTTAAGGCTATTTGGCTGCTTTCCTTTGAAATGATTTGTTTTCGACACATTTTCTAGTTGCATAACTACCAAGTATTTTTCTCTCACACAGCTACGGTCTGCCACTCTCAAAGCGCAAAAAGGTGAGCCTGCTTAGTGGGTCTGTATGATGCATTCTACAAAATATTATGAGCAATATGCCTTGTGTTGAAATTACGGGTCTCTACATGCAGTTATCTGCCTTTTTTTTATTAATTCTATCCATCCAGTATGTTTACACTTTGTACCAAGAAGTAATAATAATCCCTTCAGTTTCTTTTTCCTCTTCAGATGTGCTTGTGTGATTGTGATAGGAGAAAAGAAAACAGTCATTAAACGCAGTATTCCTTTGGTACAACTATGAACTGCGACTAAAATATTATGTCTTGTTTCAGTGGCGGTTTTTGATAGTGGCCATATAAGCAGTTGCCCAGGGTGGCATTTTAAAGGGGTCGCACAACCACTAGATATAAATGTAAATGCACTGTATTGTATCCCATCCCAGAGTCTCAGTTAAGTTCTTGCATTTTAATTGTGGTGGGGTTGTGGGCACCAGAGAGAGTCATTGGCCCAGGACACCATGAATGCAAGAACCGCCACTGTTCCTTTTTGCTCTTTTTTTTCCCCCCCAAGTTTATGTGTACTATTTAGTCTCTGTGTAATATACAGTAAAAATGTGTTGTTCCTTCTGTCTCTGCTATGTTGTCTGTTTGTAAAAAGCAATAGTCTCTGTATGTGCGTGTGTGTGTGTGTGTGTGTGTATGTGTTTTGTTCTTACGGTGTGTGACTAAAATAAAAAAAAAAAAACCCAGACAAGGCTTTAATAATTACAGAGGAACAGGGTTATGTGAATAAGGACATTTTGGTTTTAATTTTAAAGAATTTAAATAAAGGACAAAGGTTTGGACATGCTGAGCTGGATCCATCCATATTAAGTATACGTTTTTTTTTTTTTCTTGTTTTTATTTTATTAAAAAAAAGAGAGAAGCATAACATAACGCCTTCAGCAATTCAGCAATGTGCAACAATTGTGCGGGGGTAACAAAGAGCAGTAACACATTTCCAAAAACATGCTTTTCCTGCTGTATTGGTCAGGTTGGCTCATATTGGGGGGATTGGGGGGAGGTTGAAAAAAATCCTTTCTTTATTAACAAAATGCCAGAGTTTGGAGACCTTTGTGGCCGCAGATTGTTAAAGCTGGCGTTATGTCACGCTTAAAAGCTGCCAGCATGTGCTGTAGCCCAGAATTTTGAATCTGTCATTGCATTTTTATTAAACTCATCTTCCAAAGCACAGGTGATAGGAATTTTAAGATTAAAATTATGTTTAAGGACAATAGCTTAAAAAGCAAAGAAAAAAAAAGAAAAGACGCAACCTTTAGCCATAATTGAATGTCAAGCAATAATATATGTTGGTGTATTATTTCTCATTCTTTTGTGCATCTGCATGTAAATACAACCTTTTATTTATCACAATTCTTTTTTTCTTTTCTCTTTATTTTTGTGTGTCAATTTTTGTGGACGTCTCATTTGTACATTTGACCGGTTCGGTTCCCAGGTGGAGAACATAGAACTCGACATGGCCTGTATTACTGTATGTGTTCCTTTTTCTCACTCTCTCCCTCATTCTTGGCTGTTTTTATTCATCATATTTAATATTCTTATTCTTATGGATCACATGTATAAAGGTAGCTTTGTAACTTCTGTCTGTATAGGTAAGAGGAAAATACTGCTACTAAGGCCTACCCAGTGAAAATATTTATCTGTTTATCGATTGCATCATATTGTACGATGAAGCTGTTTCTACTTTGCTTCCCTCCTTTAGGATTAGTTTGATAGAGATAGGGGTGTGCTGACATTTATTTTGTGTTGCCCTAACGTGTGTTGCTAGGTAAGTTAATTTTGTGAACCAAGTATTAATTCCTAAGCCTGGCCACCCTATTAGTTCAATAATTTTATTGCCTATTAATGTATTATTGATATTAGGACTCAACGAATTATAATGATGATAATAAAAATGATAGTGGTAAAAGAGAAAAAGACGTACCCAGACAGTACCTGTATCAGTGTGCTAGCTCTGGGATATTGCACTTATTTCCTTCTGGCTTATAGCAAAACTAGAATCTGCTCATTTTAAAAACTATTTAAGGTCGCTTTTCTGGATTTTTTTATGGAGAAATCCTGATTTTCAAACTGAAACAGCAGTATTTTTTTTTTCCTTTCTCTTTCCCGATTGTAAGAAAAACCACTCACTGAGGCTGTAGCTCATCAGGTCTTTAAGAAGTTAACTATTTTACCTCGTGTGTCTGCATCGTCCCTTACTTGACGTGGGATTGTGGTGCTCGGGTTTCTGTATATTTCAATGGCCCTGAAAGGATATTCAGACCAGTGACATATATTTTTATTGTTATTATTATTACTGCTTCACATAAAGTGTTTAAAAACCTGACATGAAAGGATTTGCCATCTGATGACAAAGTCGACTTTTTTCCTCTTCTCTGTAGCAAAATCACTAAGAAAATGCTCGCAATAATAAGCAAAGTATCACACTGAGTGCCTCTCGGTGTAACGAAATGCATACATGGTTTTGATTGTCCTTTTTTTTTATTTTCCAAACGTGTACTGATGTGACAATGTATTTTTTACATAAGGAGAAAATCTCACCCTCACTTGCTTAAAAATGTTCTTTTTATTTTTCTTCATGTGTTTTGACATGTTTTAGTGCATTATGTTGAAAAGGTTTTATGTATAGATGTCATCCCTCTCACCTTGATTTCAGAAGGTCTTAAAAGTTTGATTTTATATTGATCTCAAATGGTCAATAAAAGCTTGCAGATAAGTTATTACCCAAAATGATCACTTGCATTTTTTTTTTTTTTTTTTTTTATAATTTGACATTTCTACATTTTCTGCTTGTGGTGTAATCTTTTTTCATCACTGCAAACAGAAGATTTGCTAATACATTGTAAATTCTGTATTAGTACGTGTTTGTAAAACAAGCGTACAGCACATCTGGTTCCTTTTAATGTTCTATGTTCATTGTGAGCTGAGTCGATTTGTGTTAACTCCACACATGAAGGTTGGGTGGAGCGGGGCTCAATGCTTCTTTTCCTTGCAAAGCATTTAAAACAAAAAACAAAAAAAAGACATTGAAAAGGCCCAAACTAGTGTGTGTTTGACACAGATTTCTAAGTCACGCATTTGCTACTGATCTTAAATGGCGACGGTTGATCATGAACCTTTTTATCCAGCTCTTTTGAACTCTCTTTAGCAGGTAGTCTAATTCACAAATGTAGTTTTGCTCCTTCTTGTCTGATTCTTAAATATGAAAATAAGTATTTTGATTCATTTTGTAAATACATCTGTAAAGAAGAATAAGAAATTTAATGTTGTCTTTTAAATACTTTTCATTCTAATATGAATGTTGTTATATTGTACTTAGAAACTGTACCTTTAATATTACCTTTATTAAAAGTGCATTGGACACATCGATTTTAGATGTGCTTTATGTGCTGTTATCCCATAATAAAATTTACCGCTTGTAATGGGCTTCGTTTTTCTCTGATTGTTCATCTGTCTCACTTTGCCTGCCCTTTGTTCTGCTCACATAAAAAATTAAATCAGCCTAAACATTTCTACCACCATCTGCAATAACACATGACACTTACTTTTCAGTCCCAGACACTGAAATGTCCATTTGAGTAATTCAGTTCAAAGAATAGAACTTATTAGAATTATTTCAAGAGTTTATTCATGAAGTAATGCATACATTTACTGAACGTTAAGTGGCAGGAAAACATGTTCATTGCAAAATACACTGTTCAATGGAAAGTTTAATGAAAATAAAATGTTTTCTGTCAAAAAGAGAACAAAACATAGCTGGCTGTGTACTGCACTGAAAGTGTGAGGAGTAACTCTATTCTGAAAGACTGTTGGAAAAGGTTATAGAGCTGGCTGCTCAGATTGTCATGTCCAATAATACTTACTGAAAGTCAAATGGAAGGAAAAAAATAATTGCTGAAGACGCTGGTTGTTTGACCACTTAGTGGAAAGTGATTGAAGAAAAAAATTATATTAACTTGTTTAGACTGATGTATCCTAGTATGTTCATAGACTGTATTCACTGCTGTATCTATGTGTAAAGATAAGTGGAGAAAAAGAGTGAAAAAAGGAAATGAACAATTGACCAGAATAAATAAATCAAGAGAAACATTTAAGAGTTGGGAGAGGGTGAGGCTTACATGACACTGACTCTGGGTTGAGTCAGTGCTTCAAGAGCCACCACACACAGACTCCTCTACAATATAGCTTAGAACTGTTTGTGTTTGGATGCTCCTGAGCCAGAAACCATGCCTTTAGCGTCTTACTTGAGTTTTTGGATTTTAGATGTAATCAACAGAAATAAATGACTGGAATACAGTATATCGCTCTGTGCATCACAAGATGCACAGACTTGTGATGCACAGTGCACACATGTAGACTTGTGCATCACAAGTCTACATAAATATCAATGTTGCATTTTGAATTACTGAAATGAACTTTTCATTCATGTTAATTTAAATGTATGTACCATTTGCATGACCTAATCGGCTAAACCCAAAAGTCTGAAATATTTCATGTCAGTGTTTATACACAGTCCAGTCACATTAATGTGACCATCTGTCAAAAGCCAGAATAACCACCTTTCGCAGAGCGAACTGCTACGAGACGTGCAGGAAGAGAGTCACTTAGGTCCCTGAAGGTCTTCTCTGGGATGTTGAGCCATGCCGACTCTAATGCCGTGGCCAGCTGCGCTAGATTACGCGGTTGAGGATCCATGGCGCGAACAACTCGATCGAGATGGTCCCACAGATGCTCGATTGGGTTTAAGTCAGGTGAGTTTGCTGGCCAGGGGAGGACGGTAAACTCATCCTGGTGCTCTTCGAACCACGCACGTACACTGGCAGCTGTATGGCACCTCGCATTGTCCTGCTGGAAGATGCCATCATCCTGAGGAAAAACAATGCGCATGTAGGGGTGGACATGGTCCGCAAGGACAGATGCGTACTTGTATTGATCCATCGTGCCTTCCACAATAATCAGTGAACCCAGAGAATGCCAGGAAAACATTCCCCAGACCATAATGCTCCCGCCTCCAGCTTGGACCGTTCCTGCAATGGTTGCAGGGTGGTTCCTTTCAGAGGTTTCACGCCTTATACGCCAACGTCCATCTGTCCGATGGAGCATAAAACGCGATTCATCTGAAAACGCTACCTGTCGCCACTCAGTGGACGTCCAGCTGCTGTACTGGCGTGCAAATTCTAGCCTTCGTCGTCGATGAACACCAGTCAGCATAGGTGCACGAACCAGGCGTCCGCTTCGGAGGCCCAGACGCAGCAATGTTCGCTGAATAGTGGTTTGGGAGACACTTGTGGTAGCCCCTTGGTTCATTTTAGTGGTCAGTTGCTCAACGGTAGCCCGTCTATCTGCCCGAACGCATCTCCGCAACCGTCGTTCGCCTCTGTCATCTATGGCCCGTGGTGCACCACATTTGCCACGTCGTTGATTTTGGACAGTCCCATTTTGCCATGCACGGTACACTTTTACCACGGCGGCACGCGAACAGTTCACAAACTCAGCCGTTTCGGAAATGCTTCCACCCTTGGCTTGAAAGCCAATGATCATGCCCTTTTGGACGTCGGATAAATCGCTTCATTTCTGCATTACGCCAACGATTGAAATGTTTTCCGAAGCCCACACACACCCTTTATATACGCTCAACTGCACTGTGCTGCCACCTGCCTTCTGTGATTGGTTATTTAACTCTGAAGTGGAAAGTACGTGGTGGTCACATTAATGTGACTGGACTGTGTAGCATCTTGTGGTACTGAGCAAAAATCTTGGGGTACCTAACAACGGCAAAAACCCCACATACCATTTTCTTCACACAAGGCTGAACTCCTGCAGTTGTAAGCTTGAAGCAAAAAATATTCTATTTTAATGAATGACTCAATTTCCCTGCAAGGAATATAAATTTTTTATCACTTTTTTACCATGTAATGCATTAGAGATCTTGATGAGGCTTGGTGAACAGCAGTGTGATAAAGTTGTGGAATAATTTGCATAATTTGAACTTCTTCCATAAGTAGATTATTGACGTTATCTCCTTTAGACTAGGTGTAAGAATGTCATCATCAATAACCTGGTGCAAAAAAAAGAGACTACTTGTGTTTTGCATCTTGTATTTCAGGCTGTTTGTCGCACAAGAAACATTCTGGAGAGAAAGTTGACATTATGGTTAAGGATGCCAAATACTGGAGAATAAATCATAATAGGTTTGCCCACATGCTGTGAAAAGTCTACAAATCATTATAGACACTGTAATAAATAATGTCTTACTTTATCCATATAGCATGAGAATTATTTTACACAATTTAGCAGAAAAATAACTGCATCTGTTAGGAGGGATGAACTCATTTTAAAAATGTGCACTAACCTTGCTGTACAAGTGTGAAAACCCTTAATACAATTCTTTCCACCTCCTGATTTCTGTATTCAGTCTTTTTGAGTTCACACCTACCATAAATTATAATACATTTAATGAATCTTACATTAAGCTCAGCTGTCCTGCTAGGGTTGTTCCAGACTTTTCTTTTGTTATATGATGAAGGAATGCATGCATTATAATGAGAGTCGCAATATATTTGTGCTTTAATATACTTAAGGATTTCGACAATGTATTAGAAACACTTTCACTGTGTGCAAAAACAAGGAACGTAACTTTGATTTTAACTGCGTGTATATACATCAAGTACAAGTAGATAAACATTAGATGATATAATATAAAATATAGAAGTATGCACAGACATTTTTTAATGCAAAGAGAAGAGAAAAAAGAAAAGAAAAGTAGGTTGTAGTAGTAGTGCAAGTTTGCTTATTTATTTCACAGGAGAGTAGCTGATCACTCAGGTTGTAATGTTTTCATTGTATCTATCAGAGAGTCATCCAGCGGGAATCAACTGTCATGCCATCATTAGATCCAGGTCTATTGAACCAAATGGACGTACTGACACCTTGATAATATGGGGTAATATTATATTATATTATATTATATTATATTTATATTATATTATATTATTATATTATATTATATTATATTATATCATATTTATTATATTGTATTTATCATATGATATTACCTTATTTATATTTATATTATATTATTATTATTAATGCAAACATTAAAACATATTACAGTGTATTACTATTTACGTCCACTCGGGGGCAGTAATGCACACAAAGAACATCACTGCTACTCTATTTCTAACAGACAAAGAAGGTTACCTGCAATACAAACGGTTTTCAGGGAACGTTGAAGTTCACTTGCATTAATACCGACTTCCGTTAGGTTCTTTGTTTTTCCTGACGGTTGACAACAATGGAGCTGCTGTGGTGAGTAACGTTATGAGTCTGTACCGCCGGGGCTTTGAGACAGTCGGAGGAATTCAACTCACTCACTGAATATTGTACTTTTATGGCTGTATGAAACCAGAGCAAACATGCCGAGACTGAAAGAGGCAAAAGGAAAGTTATTAAGAACACATACAGTATGTGTTTGACAGACAGTTGAACTGCGTTGTTCTAATCTGAATAGAACGAAACTCATCCTCTTCAGTGAAGAGATGAACTTATATTGTTGATTTAGCAATACAGTTGTTATGAAAAAGTCGAGGCATTGATTTATAACAAATAAAACAATGCAAGTATCAGTTTTAATGCGGTGGTACATTAAAAAAATTAAACATTATTACAGTATACATTTATCATACACTAATTAGTTATTCGGTGGTTATTCAGTTGCTTTTAGGCCTATACAAACATGAATAAACTGCTGACTTGACTGTTATCCAGCTGGCAGTCAATGGCACACCACAAATTCAGTGCAGCAATGAACAAGGTCATTTTAGAGCAATGATTTAAATATATTATTGTGTGTAATGAGTCTTTATTCAATGAGTTCATATAATTTGACGTACTAAGTGAAATCAATTTTTTGGCTTTTTTGTGCATTGACTTAACTCAGCTGGAATTCATCTTATTCAGAAATATTCTTCCATCCATCCATCCATCCATCCATTTTCTTACACAACTTGTCCCTTAATGGGATCAGGAGGTGCTGGTGCCTCTCCAGCTAACGTTCCGGGCGAAAGGCAGGGTCACCCTGGACAGGTCGCCAGTCTGTCGCAGGGCAACACAGAGACACACACAGGACAAACAACCATGCACACACACACTCACACCTAGGGAAAATTTAGACAGACCAATTAACCTGACGGTCATGTTTTTGGACTGTGGGAGGAAACCGGAGTACCTGGAGAAAACCCACGCATGCACAGTGAGAACATGCAAACTCCATGCAGAAAGGCCGGGCCAGGAATCGAACCCAGAACCTTCTTGCTGCAAGGCAACAGCTCTGAAATATTCTTCCATTGCACAAATTCGTAAATGTTTGTTTTCTATCTAAAGTAATTTAGGGAGTTATTGATTACTTCATTAGTTAGATAATTAAACGTTACTTTCAACTTCCTTTTAATGACAGGGATGATGAGGCGCCTCCTGACGGTCCTTTCTTCACCAGAGACGTCTACGACAAACATTCACTCGCACCACCTATCAAAGACCTTTGGGCTTTTCTTCAAAGGTTTGCTTGCAAAAAACTGAATCGCTATGCTAATAAACAACTTCATGTGCACTTTCTTTTTACTGTTGTAAAGTTAACCAGCAAGCGTTTCATTCATCTTTTTTAACACAATTACTTCTAGTCCTGCAGAGAACACCGACGTAAATCAAGAGTGTGAGGAGTCTGCGGAGGACCGCAGTACTCCTTCCCGAAAAAATGCTGCAAAGTTAAAAGGCAGCCAAGCGTTCGCCTGGGAGAGCTGTGGCAGTGATGGCAGTGATTCTGATAAACCAAAAAAGAGCAAGAGAGAGAGAATGTCCTGTAATAAGACTGAGACGGAGATAGATGTTGCTTACCCTGAACCCAGGCTGCCCTATCCCTGCTTGTCCAGCCTGTCCATCAAAGATCAGAAAATCTATGTTGGTTATTTGATGAACACGAAGAACAGGAGTCTTCCAAAGGTACGAGCTTCCTCCATGAGCTGATATTAGAGGTACTTCAGACCTGTTTATTGTTTTGACTTTCACATAATTTTTGTCTATAATTTACTCCGTTTCAGAACTTAATATTGCGAATAAACAGCGAAGTTGTCCAGTTCACGAAGTACCTGAAGGATGTTGCTAAAATATGTGCTGAGGACTACAACTTTATAACACAAGGAGCTATGCAGTACACGGAGGTACTTGAATGTAAAGGCTTGTATTTACTATAATCTGTTAGGGCTGGACAATATAGCTGCAAAACATATCAATATATAAGCATTTTATATCAGTTGATATCAATAATTGTCAATATCCATAATTATTGATTAGTTTTTGTTTTGAATGTCTGGAGTGCTGCCATACTTGTGGTATGACCTTTTCTGTTTTATTCAGTTTTTACTTAATGGTGTTGTTTTGTTTTTTATTGTCATGAGAGGTTGAGCAGCTAAAGCCTTTCCTTAGCCTTCATCCCCCAGAATGCTGTGCGCTTCTGGATCAGAGTTCAGTGAATATTGTATAAATTGGATATTGAATATTCCACCATATGTATTATCTATTGATATTGACCAGGTGTTTAATCACAATGTATATATTGATATTGATTTATTATTCAGCCTTGGGGTCAATACTGTGTGGAAAAGTGCACAAAGAAACTCTAAATGTTTTTCAGGAGTTTTTTACAGCGTGTTTAGAGTCTGTGAAGGCACTTCCTCAGTTCTACCAAATCCATGAAGTGACCAGTTTGACAGGAGGGACATTTAATCCAGGGCTGGCACTGACATTTGAGAAGCAGCTGCTGGCAATGGTAATATATTCCTGAACTAATCTCGGAAATATTAGCTTGTATCATTATCTTCTTTCGCTACACAAAGTTCTCACTTCAAGTTTTGAACTGCGGAATCAGCCTTGTGTTGATTAACTTTGTCTCTTTCCACATTTGCACTCATTATGTCTCCAGGGCACTGTGAATATCACCGACCACAAGATGGTGCCTGCTGATGCACAGCTTGCATCCGATTATCACAGTGTTTCATCAGCGAATCCTCCAGCTAAGAAAGCCAAGGACAAGCATGCTGTAAGCAATTGTCTCACTTGTTTTAATTGCTGCATTAGAACAAGCAGAGATGTTTTACTGCTGGAATTGAATTCCTGATTGCGTGTCTGTTGTTAACCGCTTTTACTCCCCTGCATTCTTCAAAACAGACACCAGAGGGTGCTGATGTCTTAATTTGTCTGACCTGTGTTTCTGAAAGAAACGTCTTGTGTTGCACAGAGCCCATTTAGTTACAACGCCAACATTTAAATTAGCTTGAATACTTTGACAATTTGCTCTCGCTTTTCCCCACAGAGGATCAGCAGTGACGGAAATGCAGAAAAACTGTGTGCTTATTATGAACCTCATGTCTGTCTGACGCGAGACGCCTTGGTGAGGCTGCTGGACAACCATGGCCCAGACTTTGGGGACCAATGGGAACTGCCTGCTTTGGTAAAAATAACACCAGGAAAAGGTGTGTTCAATGTTTCAGATGCAATGTGTACGCTTACTGCAAAATGCCTTCTTATTTTACCCAATTTAACATGGTCGTTAAAGCACAGCATAGTCTAAATAACACTGAGATGTCGAGGTGATCTCAGATTCCTGTAAAGAATGTGGGGAAAAATACATTATACATCAGGAGCTGGTGCTTCCTTTAAGAGTTTTGCTATCGTACTTAATTTTGTAGATGCTAATTTAAAAAACATTAAGAGCAGGGAGCCTTACCCCATGTTTTCTGTGTTCTCTAAATGGCTTACAGGACTTCTTAGGACTCTTTTTAAAACTTTCTATTTGCTTCCCTTTACAGATTTGTTGATTGCATAGCTTGTAGTTAAAGGGAAAGTTAGAAACAAAACAGTGAAAGAGGCTAGCAGAAAAAAGAAAGATGTTAATTTTACCCAGTAAAAGCTGACACATTATCACCACTAAAAGGCTAGATAAAGCAAATAAATGTTTCGTTCAGTGCAATTTTTGAATGTACTTAAAAATATAAAGTGAGCTAAGTGTTTATGATATTTTAAATTCTAATCCAAAGATGAGTGGGGGGAAAAAAAAGACATGGCTGCCTTACAATGTTTATTTCTGAACACTTTTCCAGGCAGCAGTAAAAGGAAGACTGTGTACATAGACTCACCTCTCCTGAAGCGTGAAGTGACAATAAGAGAGAGGAGTCACATCTATCATGAAGAAAGTCTGAAGCTCTCCGTCATGACAAATGGAAGTAAAAAAGTCTTCCATTTAATGACCGAGCGGCCCGCATCTGAGCAGCAGCTCACACAGGTGAGCCAATGAGAAAGTAGGCACGATCCAGGATATAGTATGAAACATATGATCGTTTCTTTAATGATGCTCTTCTTATCATTAGGAGGCCTCCGTGAGAGGCTGTGTGTCTGTCGAAAACAAAGGCCTTGACTTTGAGGTGGACCTGACTGACCTGGAGACTTTTGGAGAAACTACAACTAAAACGCCACGGACAATAAAAACACAGAGTCAGCAGGATGAAGGAGGTCAAAGCAGTGGATCTTCAAGAGTCCCAGCTGTGACCAAGCCAAAAAATTCCAATGAAACGCTCAAAGTTAGCAGCTTTTCACAGGGAGGAATTAAATCTGCCTCTAAAAACAAAAAAAATACCAGAACAGAAACGAGTCAGCTGATGGTGAGCGAGCCTGAGTTGCAAACGACTGAGTCGTCCGGCTCTGACCAAAAATGTGATAAAGAGGAAGGTTTTACGGCAGATTCAGATGATGAGAAGCTGATCATTGATGAACCTGGTTCTTCAGTAGCATTGCCCACAAATCAGTCAGAGCCCTTGACTGCAACATGCTCTGCAGACTCCTCAGTTACGTCTTCCGTTCAGTCCACCCCTGCAAAAACGGTCTCCTCTCCGCCTTGTAAGCATACAAAGTCTAAACGAACCTCCAGACAAACAAAAGCACCCGAGGATCAACTAGGCGAGATCCTGCGCATGCAAACAGCCATGTTCAAGTCTGGCAGTGAACCAGCTCCTGCCATTAAGTCCCCAAGCCGCTGTGTGGGGCCCCAGCTCACCCCTCATACAACGTCCCTGGTTAAACCGTGTGTGTCGTCATATTTAGAAAGACACCAGAATGAAGATGCCGAGAGCCTTGTTGCTGTTCCTGAATTCGCATCCGTTAACATCAGTCCTACAGAGCGCAAAAGTTAGTGTCAGTTTGGTTTGGTTTGGTTGGTTTAAGCCGTGTTCGTGGAACTTTAATAACGTGCAACTTTTTGTTGACCCCGCTCAGAAATACTTTCAGAAAACCTTCAGGCTTGTGCAGAAGATGAAGAAGACTATGAAGCTCCAGTGGAGGGGAATGTGCTTTACAAGCTTTACAGCCTGCAAGACCTCCTGGTGATGGTGCGCAGCTCTGTGTCTCTGACCCATACAAGAAAAGTAGGCAACAGCCAGAACCAGGTGGGTTCATAATAACAAAGCTTTAGATTTGGTTTCCAAAGGTTTTTTTTCTTTTTTTACTTTTCCTTTGTTTCACTTTTTCTCATTTTACAAGAATAAACTTCTTTTTATTTGATCAGTATTTTATTTCTTAGCCTACACAATAGGACATAAATGAAGTAGAAGCAAAATATGCATGAATATTTTTCAGTGGCAAGCTGTTCATGTTGTTTTTTTAGTGTTTTATTAATATTCGATTTCATGTTAAACGTTATTTGTGCTATAAAGTTAACCTGACAGGGATTGTGAATGGAAATTACAGGCTAGAGCTACATTTGTAACATATATAATGATCATTTTTTAAGTTCTGCCATACGCATACAGAAACATTTTATGGTAGCAGCTCCGTACTATCTTCTGTGTTCTCTCCTAACAGCATGTGCCAGTTCATGTTTTACCCAAGTTGGAGTACCAGCTTTCTTACGGTGTTGAATGTCTAACGAACAGCGAGGCATGTCAGCTGTGGACGGAGACGTCGCTTCACTCCAGCACAGTGCCTTACATTGGTAAAAAAACAAAAACACTCAAACCAAGACAAGGGATTGTCCTATTTTGGGGGGGAGGATTGGTACTTATTTTTTTCAAAATAAGTGTTGGAAAAATTGCTCAAGTAATGTTTGAAAATGTTTTCCCTCCTCTGCCGTGTCCATTGGTAACCATGAGACAAGTCCTCCCACAAACCAGCAGAATAGTCATTTGATGACTCACTCTGCTGCTGTGGTTGTGTAATTGTGAAGTTTACTCTGTTGCCATAGCTATGACCATATCTTCAATTACAAAGGGAGCTATGACCATATCTTCAATTACAAAGGGTGGAATTTGCAAAGCTAAGCCAAATGTTGTTTTGGGGTTTAGGTACAGTACTAATGCATATTTTCAGCCAGCATCCTGCTTGCCTGTAGCTTAAAAGGAAGGGGACCACTCCTTCCATTCTTCTTCACTTGTCTTGACTTATGTAGGCGTGGTCTGGTAATGCTACTTGTCCAGTAGATAGAACGGGTTTCTTTTCTAAAGGAAAAGAAAGTAGTTTTTAAGAATTAGTTCACCCACTATATTGTATATAAAATAGTCGGCGACAAAACTGTGGTAACATTTCAGCTAAGTGAAATATAAGAAGGCATCTCCTTGGCAATAAGGTTGTGCAACACAATCAGCTAAGGAAAAGCTTCCTTCTTTGCTGGGCGGGTTCTAGTTTATCATGTGGCTGGTCTTGTGGCATTCCCCATCTGTGTATGGATGCCTCTGGTTGGAGACACTGTAAACACTCCATAACTGGAGACGTTGTGGAAAGAAGAACTACTTACCAGTTGCAGTCAGCTAGGGAGAAAAGGGGGATGGAGAAATGATATGCAATCATTGTAACCATTTCATTCTCTCTCTTTGGCCCTGCAGCTCACATCAATGCACACACATCTAAAGTTGGTCTGCTGAGGAAGTTGCCTGACGACTGGATGCAGAAAATCTCCTGTGGGTTCAAGTGAGTGTTCTTACAGCAGATGTGTGCTCATGATTAGATTACCCTAATCCACTCAAAATGATTATGTTACTTATAACCTGGAGGCGGAGATTTTGAAACTCGCTTACTTACAGGGCCCTCTTCTTGGGTGGGAGAGGGGGAGGGGTTGTACCTGTGATTGTCCTCCTGGGGCCACCATACTCTGGGGGCCTGCGGATGTCTGGGGTTTGAACTCTTCCGTGTTTGCCCTAATATTCAACATTCATATAGTGAAACCTTCCATACAGTCCATACCTGTCCACTTAGTTATTCTCATGGGCATTCTGACTGACAGAGGGCACTCAGGACCAGGACTTGAGAAACAATGAAAAGACAGGAAAGTTTGTGGTTCTAATGTGACAAAATCAAGCAATGATTGCGGATACTTGTATAAATCTCTGAATAAACTGTGAAATGATTCATAGAAGTTGTAATCCTACTGGATTATGATGAATGGAGCTGCACTTTGTGTAAAAAAAAAAAATCCCTGAGTTTTCTCATCTGTACTTCCTACTTGAAAACAGTGTCCAAAACAACAGTAATGGTATTTTGATCGTGGATAGGTATAGAACAAGGAATGCCTTCTGATGATAAAATCGCTGCTGGTCTTTTGGAAGCTTAGTTTGAGCTGTTGCAGCCTAATTTAATTCTCATTATACTTTTACACTCTAAACTACAATCAGTAGGATTTATGTTGCATTACACCACTACATTTTTTGCTCTCTTAAGAGTACAGTCTAAGGTGTGACTAACTTTGTCAGAGAACTTGTCAGGAAATGCTACAGGCAGCAGTGTGTGGGATGTGCTTCTGTTTCTCCGTTGCCACATTGATGATGATTGTGACACTGCTGTGTTGAGTAATTAGGCTGGAGAGCACTGACCTGCAGCTTTTGGTGCAGTTAGCATCACATGCAGCTGTCATGCTCTTGAGTTTGTCATCTCAGTGTTGAAATTGCTATCCAAGCCTAAATTATACAGAGGAAAGAAATGGTAATTTCTTTTTCTGTTCACAGGCCTTCCAAGTCTCTGAATATTCTGCACCACCTACTGAAAAAGCTAACCGGGTAAGTTATTTCCCTCACCTTGGTTTAAATTGTAGATTAGTAGCAAATTTTAATACAAATGTTTAAAGCTGTTGCACTAGTCTGAGTTGCAAATTAAAATGACTTTGCACATATAGCACCAAGCAATAACTTTAAACCAAGAAGCCTTGGCCCCTTGGAAGCAAACAGCAAAGAAATCAGTCATTATTCAAGACTTTTGCACAACACTGGTTCTCTGTTCAAACTGCTGAAATATTCCCACATTCGGCCTTTCAGCCTCCGGGAGAACTTATGGCATTATTCTTAGCCCTTCTTGTGTTTGTTTCACAACGAGTTGGTCAACCCGCTGCTTTCTTTAGGCGCTGTACGTTCCCATCATCACTCAGCCCGGAAACAAAGCAAAATAAGACATCTGTGCAAGGTCACAACATGTTTCTCTGTGAAGGCCCTGTCTAAACTACACTGACCTTCGTTTGTTTGTCAGGCTGGATGAAGGTCAGTACTTGATCGTGCACAAAACTGGAGAGGCGTTTGTCACTCTGCTGAAAGCAGGAGGTGAAAAAGTGAGTCGAGGAGCTTACAACCTGCAGCAGAACCACAGCTCTGTTCCTCAGCCACCAAAGTTGGGTATTGTGCCTTGGATACCGTTGATCCGGCTGTGGTCCTTCCTTTCCACCAGCAACATGGCCGAGTTCCCTGTACTTTTCCTCCAAATACCTTTCAAAAGGTGAGTAATCGCTTAAATTCCCACAAAAAAAAAAAACGTTAGGAGAAAAATCCTTGGGATTTTACAGGATAGCTCATACATAAATATGAGGGGAACAAAGAATGTTTTTTATTTTATTTTTACAAATATAAATACGATAATTATCGTATTGGTAAACAGACTGTGATTTAATCTCAGTATAAATGTAACTGTTCTATGCAGACCTTAGAGGTTTGACAGAGAACATCATTGATATCGTAAAGACCAAGGAACATGTCATGGATAAAGAAAGGCTAGGTTAGAATACAATACTGCCTTAGAACATCTCACATAACATGGAAGATAAAACATGTAGTGATGTTGGACATGTAGTTTTTTGGAAAATAAAAATAAAAACAAAATGTAGAATCTTACATTGGTGTCCCTCAACATTAATGTTATGCTCCTCTTATGTTGCTCTATTGCAGAAAGTCCCAGTTGAATGCATAAAGGTTTCTAGGGGTGTAAAGAGGTGTAATGTTTTGAAACGTCAGCATGATAAAGGGCTATAAATACTTTTGTAAGTTGTTGCTGCTGGACAAAAAAAGAGACCAAACTTGTTGAGAATTCTTTCAACTTGAACACACTTGGTAAGTCGATTCAAGAAACTAGAGAAACACAAAAAGTAGAATCCAGTTTCTTTCTGGTATTTTGAAAAAGGTTCTTGACTGTTATCTTATCAGACAGGGATTGTTAGACAGAGAGAATACTTTTATTGGAGCAGTGATTATTATTGCAGGCAACAAAGACATTTTTTGTTTTGTTATTTCTGTTTTTGAGAATTAATTTGTAAAACTGTTTTATTACATTCTATTTCCCCATCTCTTTCAGGCAGCAAAAGATGAAAATTACAACCTCAGAGGTGGGCAGAAGAGGAACCCGAATGTCCAGAAGAACAAACAAACAAAACGTTCAGCCAGACGTAAAAAATACATTAAAAAGCTTGTTGAAAAGTCTGTTTAAAAGCCAAATCCTTCCATTTCTTACTCAGGTTATTCTGGACCAGTGTTACTGCTGTAGGCGTTTTAACAATGACGGCAATACCAGAACACCTTCATTGTAATTTTAAATAAATCTATTATATTTGTTGACATGTTTTATGTGCTTTGTTTAAAACTAATGTTTTGTAAAACCAGAATCAAAATAAACACGGATGTTCATGCTGCACGATGGTCAAGGATCATTTTCTTTCTAATGGGACGCTATGGAACCACACGCTGGCAGCGTGTGGGTTATCCAAATTAAAGAGAGCCTTCCGAACGGGCAGACCTGAGCGCGCTGGTTTAATGTTGGAAAGTTGCAGAGCTTGAAGGCCTGACTTGTTTCAACAGAGGAACAGGGTGGAGTCATGAGGTCATGGTACAGGGAGGGGAATTGAAGCAGTCTTTGCCACAAAAGTTCAGCTTTCACGCTCCATTCTGCCTGAACTTTCCGGGGGACAAATCTCTGCATCATCTCAACGTCTACAAGAAAGGTAATTCTGCAACGACATTGCTTCTTTGTGTCGAATAACCTCACATATTTAATCTAACTTTAAACAGCTGAAAGCTTAGGAGGTTTTCCAAATTCCAAAGAGACTTGGAAGGACATGATTTTCCACATAACTTCCACTTGGCTGGCATGAGTCTCATGATGTTGATTTGCTCTGTTTGGATTCTGCTCTAGAAGTAGCTTTTGTGTGTGTGTGTGTGTGTGAGAAGTATCAATTTATTATCCCTCAGTTAAGTTCAGAAGCATTGTTTCCAGGGTGTGTCCACTTTGGAGCTGTTGTAATGAAAGTGTAACATGGAGCAGAAGAGACTTTAAATAGCCACCAACCACACTGTTGGTAGAACATATTCCATATGTGATCCAGGTGGAAAGTTAAGAAAAAAAAAATGTAATTTTTAACAAACATAGAGTTATTGTGTCTCTGTTGAGAAGGCATTTCTTTCAGCTCAGACAATTTTATCTTCAGTCCAAGTAAACATGCCCTCTTGTTTTGTAAATCCAAACAAGTCAGCAAGAAGATTAGAGAGGAATTTCAGCTCCAGCTTTTGTCTCTTTTTTCAGAAAACTCAAGATGGCTTTGGTTTCAGAGTTTCTGGGACAGCTGTCTCTCAATGTTGCGGTAATGTCAAACTTCTGTCTTGACAATTACAACTTTTTTACACAGATCAGATTCTTTATTTTCAAGCAGCAATTGCATTACTTATAAATTGATTTGCTTTGTATTGCAGCATGAACCTCTGCACCCCACCGTGGTTCCCGTTAGGGACTTTGACCCAGACAGAGATGCTGCCAGAATAGAGACTGCAATAAAAACCAAAGGTAGGATGCAGCTCTTTGTGTGACTGTGTGATGGTTTTATCTCTCTTACAGAGGATTTGTCGGTACTTGAGTCAGCTTCAGTGTGTCCACACTGGAAACTCCTCCTCATCTGTGCCTCATAGCTGGCAGGGCTTCCTCTGTCTGCTGAATCAGAGTTATCTTTAACAAGCCTGTCTGCTCTATTACAATGTTATCCATGTAAGAGAGACAACTATATTTCTTTTACATCAAATAACACACATCAGTAGTGAGGCCCTGTAGCCCTCCTGTATGTACTGGTACTCCCTATAATTTTGAAGAAAAAATAAAACTGTCTAATGTCTAAAGTTTGACCAAGAGTCAAACCATCTTAGTCAGGAAATAAACAAATGAACTAACAACCTAAGACTGTAAGATAAAATTACCAATTGTCAAAATGGCTGTTAATCGTTTTAAGTTAATTGAGTTTAAAATGCATATTGCAGATTGATTTACCAGAAATGGTTAATAGATCATAGAGGATAGATCAGAATAAAAGTGGGATGGTGGCCAAAAATATTCAATTTTTGTTGATCTCCACATGGAAAAGTTGAATGAATCACCCAGCAAGCTCACAACTGTTTCCTTACAGACTGTGTCCAATCTGTTCCTCTCTGCTAGGCAATCTATAAAACAACTTCAGACTCTGACAATGAGATCAAATGTTTTGAACTTTTTAAGTCAGAAAAAAGTTATACCTTCCCAGAACTCATCAAAACCACAACATATGACATTCTAAAACAAAACTTTATCTGTCAATGAGTGATATCTGTAGGCGAGCTGAGTGGTTCCTCAGAACTCTGCAGATTTTGTGCACCAATATCAGTTCAGGGTGGGTCTTCTTCTACTCATATTCTCCAATTTTGGATTAAAATTTCTGTTAAGAATGACATCATCAGAAAAATATGCAGATTGAGTGTGTTTACAGTGGGTGAAAGTTTTTTTTTTTTTTACTTTGACCACTGCTCACTGAATAACATGGCTGCTGTCCATAACAGATCTCTTGGTAAATTTCCAAATCGCCTACAAGTTCTAAAACAGATCAAGTCTATTTTGTTTGCCTGCAGGTCAGTGACTTCTGCTAGGATGAAAACTGCCACCTTAAAATGAAACTAGAAGTTTGAACGTCTACAAAGTCTTTATTTTCAGATTATTTCTTTCTTTTAGAAACAGAATGCAGACTTAAATTTGAGATTTGTATTTCATTGCATCTGTCACGCATATATTCAGAAAACCCTTGCGTTCTTACAAGTGTTGTATTTCTTCTTCTCAGGAGTGGATGAGCAGACCATCATCGATGTCTTAACAAAAAGATCCTACTCTCAAAGGAGAGAAATTGCTTTTGCTTATGAAAAAAGAGCTAAAAAGGTACAGTAGGTACTTGCGTTTTCTTTTATTGTAACCCTGCGGGACACATTGGGATTAAAGTGACGGGTGTCATTATGTTTCCAGGACATGATCACAGCTCTGAAAGCAGCATTGTCTGGCAGTCTGGAAACTGTCATCCTTGGACTGATGAAGAGCACATCCCAGTATGACGCCTCAGAGATCAGAGGATCCATCAAGGTAAACGGCCTGAATTAGATCATTGAAGATTTCCGTTGCCCTCTAGTGGCCAAATGCCATCATATGTTTTGGTTTTCTGTAGAAGAGTTAAAAGTGTGGAGGTGGAGATCCCGCCAACCCTCAACTGCACCTCCACTTTTAAACTGGGTTCTGTTTAGAAAAACAGATCATGTTTAAATAAAACTATGACTCTCGTCTTCTCACAACCATATTCTCCATTGGATTGCACAAAGAATTGAAATTGCCAACATGATTTTATCAAGCCAAGGTGAATAATGTGAGAATTTCTGTTTGGTTTTTTTTAGGGTTTAGGAACAGATGAGGAAACTCTGATTGAGATCTTGTGCTCCCGCAGCAATGATGAGTTGGTTGAAATCAAGAAAGTCTACAGTGATTGTGAGTTCAAAATGTCCCTGCTTTTCTAGAAAACGGCTGTTGTGCAGTGATTTGGACATTTACATCTTCCTCAAGGATATTAATGCCAAAAATAACTCAGATTTTGTTTTCTAGTATTCAAGAAAGACTTGGCAAAAGATGTGGCAGGAGATACCTCTGGAAACTTTGCCAAGCTGCTTTTGGCTCTGGTGGACGTGAGTGAAAAGTACGCATTTTTGTCATTTTGGACGCAATTCAGGTGGAACTAATAAAAGTCTTTTTTTTTTCTGCACAGACGAAGAGAGACGAACCCAGTGCTATTGTAGACTATGAAAAGATAGATACAGATGCCAGAGTAAGTTTCAATTGGTATTATCAATTAAATCAATTAAATAATTTTACTTCCTTCTGTTTTAGAATAGAACAAAAGTTATCACTTTAAGTAAACTTTAAAATGACAACTGCACAGATTCATACTGGTACATCATTGACATGATTTGGTTTGACGGATCATATCATAAAGTTTTATCACAAAGTTATATGGGGACATCGATGGGATTGGTTGGTGATTTTTCCCCTGATATTTTTACCAGCATAAAGTTTTAAAAAATTATTGTGGTTAGATTGGTGTTCAGAATCAGCCGTATTTCATAAAACAGGGGAGAAGAACCAATTTAAATAGAGATGGAGTACTATGGAATCTTTAAAAATAGTTTACAATTTAATTATTTGAGATTTGAGCATTTTTATATATATTGTAAAATTCATGAATAACGTTAAAGTAAAATAATATGCTGTGATTTAAGTATGTAGGTACTTTATAGATAAAAGGTACTTTAGGCATTTAGGTGTAAAACACCTGCAGCAACTCAGTCATTTTGAATTAAATGAACAACCAGTTCATTTAATTCTGACCATGCCATCATTTATGGCATTCTTATTTGACTATATTTGAATATATTTGACTGTATTTCCATTTTGCTTCTGATCGCAACACTGCAGCGGCGCAGTTCCCTGAGAGATTAGCATGACAAATCGGTGTGTCTCCAAAAAACAATACAGTAAGTTGCAAGCAAGTGTAATGAAGTGGTTCTCCCTAATCAGGCTCTTTATGATGCTGGAGTGAAAATAAAAGGAACCGATGTCAACACCTGGATCTCCATTATGTCTCAGAGGAGCGTCCCCCACCTGCGCAAAGGTAACCACTTACCTGATTTCTGGTTCTCTGAAGTAGATTGGGTTCTCTAAAGTCAATATGTATAAGCATTTTTTTTCTCTTTCAGTATTTGACAAGTACAAGAGTTACAGCCCCTATGACATGCAGGAGAGTATTGTGAAGGAAGTTAAAGGAGATTTGCAGAAGTCATTTCTTGTGCTAGGTACTCTTAATATTTTCTTTCATAATCCTCTTGAATAAGTGTTGTTAAAGCCATTAAAATATCACAAAAGAAAACAAGTTGTTGCTTCCAACACACAGAACTGTGGATTTAATCTGTTTATGTTGCTTTTTCAGTTCAGTGCTTTGAAAACAAGCAGCTTTACTTTGCTAAAAAGCTGAATGAAGCCATGAAGGTATGTGCAATGTTGGGTTTGTTCCCCCATTTTCTCCTTGTTACAAATGGACTACTTTCTACTTCTAGCAATTATTTATTAAAAAAATGTACTTTGTTACAGTCAAAACTTTCTGCAGAAAGACAAAAGAAGTCAAAGTTGGCAAAATTTGTTGCGCCGGTCTTACATCAGCTACTGTATTTTTAAGTCAAAAGTATGGACAAGTTTAATGCTGACTCGTTCTCCTCTGCTTAGGGAAAAGGAGCCAAAGAGAAGATTGTGACCAGGATTATTGTATCCCGCTGTGAGGTGGACCTGAAAAAGATTTGTTCTGAATACAAGGACACCTTCGGGCAGTCCCTGCAGCAGACTATCACTGTAAGCAACCTCGGGACTGATTAACTATAAAGCATTTTCTATCACCCTGCTCGTTCATTTATCTTTCTTTTCCCTCTCTACAGGAACATACCAAAGGAGACTACCAGAAGGCAATGCTCAGCCTCTGCGGACCAGACCAGTAATAACAGTCTCTCGATATTCCAAAGGGTTTTCCAATCTCTTTGTACTGGAAATATGGGCTGACAACTGCACATTAGAGCACAAACTTAGAAGTATGGCAGTGAAGAAGGAAAAAAAACAATTAGAACTTAAAAAATGTGCCATTTATGATTGTTATACCAGATCATTTATACATTTTCTTTTCTGGACTACTGACTCTTTGTTTTCTTTCGTCCTAACATGCTGTTTTCATATTTTACCATCAGAGGGCGGTAAAGTTGCACAAAAGAAAGGTTCCTGTGTCAAGTCCCTAGCTTCCTGTCTGAATATCTGCAGAAGAAATGCAGATATTTAGAGGCTGGCAGGAAATATTTGATCATAAATTGCATGTTTGTTTTTAATCCTGTTATCCATTTGAATCATATAATATAATTTAAGTCAAAATTGATATAAACTGTTAACTTTTCAACGGATGAGCTTAAGCTGACTAAATTTGAACTACGAGTTTAATGTTTTTAAACCATCAGCATCGATGTAAAGCAAAAAATGAAAACAAGCTTGTCTGAGAGATAAACAGTGATCAAGTATCACCCTCCAAACTCGAAGAGGATGATTTAATCATTAGTGTGTTTTTCCATGTTTGTTTGGTGCTAATATTTTAATTGAAAATGTTAATTTTACCTCTGGCAAGGATCATTTGCATAGCACTAAACAAGCCTCTATACAACATGTTTCTGCTGTTTAGTTTGTGGTCTCTCAGGATGAGGGGAAAAAAAAAAAACACCGTGATGTCAAGGCATTTCTACTGAAGTATAAGGGCAAAAATATAGCCCCGAACGGGAAAATGGGAATTGCTGAACACAGAGATGAGGAAAGGATAGGAAGGAAAGTGCAATAATTTTCTGAACCTGGGGAGCTGCAGCTCCGTTTGGTGTTACTATGGGAGAAACGACCTGATAAGTAATGGTTCTGTCCAATATTTTCAACGATTCACTAGCCAAAGGGGGGGGGGGGGGGGGGGGACGAATGGCTTCAAGTTTTAACAAGACATTGGATTTATGATCATTTTGTAATAATATTGATGAGAACATTACCCCTTTGTGATGGTTTGTGTTTATAGGCAATAAAAAGTAAAATATAGCACAAAGTGAGATAAAACAGTATTTTGCAAAGCCTGGATGGAGATTTATGCGAGAGCATGTTGACAGATTAATCTTTGCATCATAAAGAGAAAAGTACCTCCATATTTTTCCCCCTCCTCTTTTTTATTTTTTTTATATGGATGTACAACATGCTGTTCTGCTCAAGGCCAGCCCACGGGGACCTCCAGCAAACCCTAGAGGAAACTCTCTTCTCAATTGAAACGATGCAATTTACCGTCCCAAACACGGGCACTTCATCATTCAGAGGACTTTAACCCCATGAATGTCAAACACAGAGCATGCTGGGAAGGAGATGGACTGCCACCATAACTGCTACTAGCTCATGATAAACACTCTGGAAAAAAACAAAACGTAGAAAATTAAACCATATAGACCCATTTGATTTTTTTTTTCTTTTTGAAGAGGGGCACTAATTTACAATCCCTTTTGAAGGTTTTCATACACTTGACATTTTTAACATTCCAACCTCAATCTTATATTGGCATTTTTATTTGGTAGGTCCACACAACAGAATATGTAATTGGGAAATGGGAGGAAGATAATTCTTAGTTTTATGCAATTTTTAATGGAAATATGAAAGTTTAGAGCCAAGCAGGATTGACCTCTGCTGCACTGAAGCTGCAAGTTTTATTTCTTATAAGCTTTACTTATAGATTCAACATTTTTGCCCATTCTTCTTTGTAAACTAGCTCAGCCAGATTGAATGAAGCAGGTCTAAAAACCTGATTAGAGCTTTGATTGGACGCTTAGGGCCATTGTCCATTTAAGACAAGCCTGTGACAGGTTTTCTAACAAGACTGCCCTTTATTTAGCTACTCCCATCGATCAGTTAACTGACTGGCTTCTTTGTCTGTGCCCATGCAATGATTCCACCACCACCAAGTGTCACAATGAATATGATGATGTTAAAGTGATATGTAGTGTTGGTTTTCCTCCACACAAAGCAACTTGCCTGTGATCCAATTCTGTTCAGGATCCCCATCTGTGCTAAAGAAAAACATTGGCACAGCGGATGCTGCCAGAACCATGAGATTAAAGGAAGCCGAGTCCTAATACATGCCACACATTTCCATGTTTTATTTTTTTTCAATTAAAGTGAAAATGATGTTTTCATTCCTCTGTAAAAAATTATGCATTATTTGGATTATTACATTTTGGTTGTGCTGTGGAAAAACTTCAATGGGGTGAAGCCTTTCAAGATTTAGCAACTTTTCCATCGTGTCTGAGAGCAGCCTTATAGGTTTCTTGAAGGTTGAAGGCTATATATGATTATATAAATATATAGCCTTCAATACTCAGAATTTTTATATTTGGAAGAAGAAGGAAAAAAAAACGCCCCACCATCTCACCGTCACCTCTAAGGAAATAAAGCTCAGGCAGGGTTTTAGGCTTGCAGCAGCATTAAACTTTCACTGTGCAGCTGTATAGCTGCTGTTGCCCCGCCAGACATACCAACTGCACACTGGGAAGGTATTAGTTTGTGCTTTTTATTAATTCATTGCTCTGAACAGAACTTGCAATGTAGCAAACCAGCAGCTTCTTAACATTTCCTTTCACCACTCTCTCTTTGACACATTTGAACCCAGTTGGTGGTTTTTGTTTTTTTTTTTGTTCAGAGCACCAAAGGGTGTTTAATTATAGACTAGAAGGCCACCAGGGTCTGCTTTTAATTGTGTGCATCTCCGTGTGTTGTGTGTGACTGTTTGCCTGCAGCTCTGTAGGTCGCAGGCATACTCCAAACGAGAACTCCTACAGGCTAAGCTTGAAGACGCTCCCCTCAGAACATCCACAGAGCCCAGAGAGCTGCAGTTTGATTAATATTTTCTTAATTATCGCTATTTAATTCAGCAAAGCCACAGCTTCTCCCGCGAAACTGTGGCCTTTGTCTCTGCGTTGCAGAATATCCTGGCTCATTAAGGACACGGAGAGATCCTGTATATGGTAAATAAGAGGCTGCGTCTCATGCTGCTGCCCCAGGGAGAGCTGGCACCACACTGAAGGACATCTCCTTGTGAAGAACAGTGCAGGGCTGATGTTTCCCAGCTCAGACTGCGGAGCCGGATCCTCTGCCTCTGGCATCGTCAGGCCCGCTTCCTTTCATGAGGCACAAACAGAGACAACAGCGCAGGCAGATGAGCACTGTGCACTCATCACGCCATCAGGCTGTCTCCTTTGTACAGTAGACGGGTGATTGAAATGACTTGAGAGAGCAGAATAAGGCCTGTCTCCTCTTGGGTTTTGGCTGCAGTTAGTCCATCTACAGACAAAAAAACAGACTTATGGAGAAGTTTCTAAAAGCTGTTTTGTGTACAGCCAACCTTTTTGAAAAGTTGGGCTTCTGTCTTGTTGTGATGCCAGAAGGATTCTCAATAAGGTGAAGCATGGTGTGTGTACTGCTGTAACTTTGGCTGTTTAACTCTAAAGTGCTGTTTGCACCTGAAAAAAACAAGCTTTGGTATTAATTGAGCTTTAAATCAATGGTGATCTTTTTCTTGTCACAAACCGTTTTATTAAAAAGCTCGCCTGGAGACATAACTGGGCTTTCATATTCTGTGGTTTATCAGATCAGCGGTGTTTGATGCTCAGAACCGGACAGGATGCTGAGTTTTCTTTTCGCTCTAAGCTTTCTCTTTATTACTTTGTCCTGAAAGAAGCAGAATAGCCTGTGGCTTGCTAACCTTGAAGGGTCGCATTGGAATTTTAGAAGTGGTGGTTCTGTTGAAGGTTATAAAGCAGTTAATATCTTACCTGTAGTAGTCTTCATATATTTGTTGAGTATAAATATATAGTTAGTTGGCAACAGAAACCAAAGCTAATGGCTACGTTGAATGGGGAAAATATGAAACATTTTGTGCACTTTTTTTTCTATCACACAAACCTTTAATAGCTGAAACTGGCATTTAAGATGGCAAGAGTTCAGAAAAGCGCATTATTTGTTTTGTATATTTGCTATGTTTGTTAGGTATGAACATTCTCTGATGGAAATCTTTAAAAGTGTATTTTTGGGTAATTTGGCGGAAGTCGTCTTTGGTCACGGCCTTAACGTATCTTAATTTTTACTAAAAGTAAAGATGCCAAGACAATCATCTCTTTCATATGATATGGATGAGGTACATAGAGGTGCATTTTCATCATTCCAAATCTCCTTACTCTCACTCAACCCACTGATTCATCCCTCGACCCTTGTACCTGTTGTGCTACTCATTGAGATCAGTTTGACCAACTCTTAAAAGCATTCAGGTCCTCTTTTTTTATTTATTTATTTATTTATTTATTTTTTATTTAAACCTCTCCTGGATGTGATTTCATAGTGTGCAGTCAGATCTTGAAAGCAGGTTCTTTGGCCGCCAGCCATGTGTACTCACTGATGATGATTTTCTGTGAAGTGGTTTGTAATGGACTGGCCTCGGCTACGATACGTCTTCAGTGTTTGTTTGAACACGGCGGCCGATCCGTTTGGGTGTTTGTTTGTACTTCGCTGCATCCTAATAACACACCAAGAACTGCAAGCTGAGGAGGGCGGGAGGGGGGGTGGATAGTGTTTATCAGTGTGGCATATTAATGTTTATTTACACCATGGCTAATAAGATCTGTGCTCCGCAGCAAGGTGCAGCAGAGTGATGGTGGATGATTAAGCTGCTTTGCTTTAGATTAATCTTTTATCCATACTCAAGCCTGCATACATAATGTAATAATGTAAAATAAGGCCAGTTGCAGCAGTAGATGAGGTGGGCAGTGTGAGCTGTTCGGTGTAAATCAAGGCATGGTGTCACAGCTGGCACAATGTATAGAAATCACTGTGATAAATTTGGGGAAATTGTCAAAATGCGCGTTCAGGAATGTATGAGCTATGGCTCTTTACATAGCGCCGTTTTAAAAGAGGACAAACAACCTGACGAGACTCATTTTTTGGTTCAGTGTTTGGCTTTTAACTCATAACTTGTGGGAGGTTTGGAAGCGACTAAGAAGGGAGCGAACAGGGGCTTCCTAATCCATATTGTCATGACGCTTAATCCCATCCACTTGAGGCGCAGCCCGTCTCCAATATCCTCGTCAGGCCGGCCACCGGACCCTGCACGCACACACAGAACCGCTGCCCCACCTTCATGCAAGAGACGGAAATCAGCCAGGCAGACACTCGAGCATGAACCAAATGTCAGCGACAAGCCACAGGGACAGAAGAGGAGCCCATGTTAATTATTATAGGGAGAAATCACACTATTTCACCTGCAAGACATGCCATCCAGGATATCTGTGGATCATGAAGTCATTTTCTCATTTTTTTCCCCTCTGGGGATTCCAGGATGCAGACACAATTTTGATGAGAGGGTCTATAAAAGCAGTGATTAACTTTGTTTTGGATGGGGTTTTTTTTCTTTTATTCATTCGACTCCATTTTTTTTTTTTTTTTTTACCAACCCCATTATCAAATCATAATAATGGGATTCATTATGCTGTTATTTACACCTACTGAACTGGTTAATTGTTTGTCACAAAACAACTGCAAAGCTCAATATATTTTGTTGGGATTTTATGTAATAGACCAACAGAAAGTTGTGCGTAATTGTTAAATGAAATAATAAAGATGGATGGCTTTTGCAATTTATTTATTTATTTATTTTTTACAAATAAAATGTAAAAAGTGTGCAGTGGGTATGCATGCATTCAGCACACTTTACTCTGACAGCGCAAATTAAAATCTGGGGTATCAAACAATGTCCAAAAGTGACCTAGTTAGTGAGTGCAGTCCTTGTTTACCTCAAGGAGCATTAATAAGTAAATCAACCAAAAAGGTCAACAATAACTCTGGAGGAGCCAAATCCAGCTGAGAACCTGTGGGGAAAACATGAAAATTCATGTTGACAGATACTCTCCATCCAATCTGACTGAGGTTGAGGCATCTTAACAAAGCTGCCAACAATTTGTTTCAAAAACAAGTTATTCATTCCACTTTGGAGTTGGTGTATTCGTTAGCATTCTAATAAAATGCATTATAATTTACGGTAGTTAGTAAATGACTGTACATTCTCTAATATGTCATCACGTTACAGAACCTCACTGTTCTTCTGTTCCTGTCAGTGTCACGGATTTACAGATATTGTTTGAAGCTCAGACTGTGAAGCTGAGCCCCTCTGTTGGGGTGAAATGCAAAGTTTTGGAAAGGTGTCTACAAATTTCTTTCTCTCTTCACCGCTACTTTCTCGTTTGATTTATTTTTTTTTTGAACGTGCAGAGAGCGAAAAGGGAAGGGGGAAAAAAAGAGTCTACCTTCTTCTCCTTTTTCTGACAACACGCTTCCCATGTGACACTTCACCTTTGGAGATTTCCCGTTCTCTCTGATCATTCACTGTTTGGTTCATGTTAATTAACCCTAGGGCAAAGCAGAGAGTTACATGCTTTGAAGCACAAGGAAAACATAAAAAAAAGATATATATTTTTAATTTTTTTTGCGTCTATACACGATCCATTCTGTTTCCATGTGAGATTCGGTGAGGAGTGGGATAAGGAGGGGCGTGGGTGTTGGAATGGTTGGAAAACAGTTTGTCTTTGGGTTTGTGTCCTTGTCACCAGTCGCTTTCCTCCCTGTGAGGAAGTTGGCCTGAGAAACTTGATGTCCCTCAGGTGGCCATGCAAATGGAAATCAGCTCAGAAATGGAACACAAGATGGGTTTTCATTGCCTTCAGCTTTACCCGTGAAAAAAAGAAGACTGATTTTTGTCTGTTTCTTTATATTCTTTTTGGCTCCTGGTATAAATGGTCTTTTCTTCACTTTAAACACACAAAGAATTTCTTGGTGAAAAGTGCCACTGGTTGCAGACAGAGCAAGATTGCCCGTGCATGTGAAATTACTTTCTTAACCATTTCACTGCTTGGGTCACACATTCACCAACTAAGATAGAACCTCAATGTTTTTGTCTTTTCTTTTTTTTTATCTTCCGTCAGCCACCAGCTAAAAATACCTGATCTTCCAACAGTCTGGTGATATACATTACATTCATCCTGCTCTCTTAAATTTCTAAACACTTTCCTGCCTCTCAAAAGCATCTTTTCTCAAAAACACCAATGAGCTGAAATCCAACCTCTCAACAAGCTGGCATTATTCATGAGCAGGAGCTGCAGCACAACCGCGGGCTTTATTCTCTCAGTTTTCGGGGCAAATCTGTTCCTGTGCTTTCAATCTGACGCTTGTCTAAAGCACATAAAGACAAAGACAGGAAGTATGATTAGCCACAGAGAATAGAACTGCAACGTTCCCCTTCAGGATACGTCTCGGGGTGGGACTGATCAAAGCTATGCCCACAGACAGAACGAGACTGAACCAGCACTTTTTTTTTTCTTTCGATGGCTATTGCTGCCTCGAGACAGGAGGAGAGGGGATGTTCCAAACATACGCCGTTTCAACATTTTTGCAGAAAAGTTGCTCATGTTTTGTTACAGAACAAAAGGTTTAACGAGAACGAAAACCTTTAAACTGCAACTGTGAGTGTAGTTTAGCTGGATGTTCGTAAAAAAAGTTGCATTTATTTTACATTTTTCTTATATCGTGTTCATGTTTTTTGAGGGAGTCGCATGGTGAAGTATGTGAAAAAGCATCCATCCATCATTTAAATGAGATATATCCTGGCCAGATCACCAAAAAAAAAAAATTAAATTAATATAAAATTTTTTTTTATCGTATTTACATTTGTGTCTTGATCAGGGTTTTCAGGTAATCCATGACTGACTTCCTGTTTTTGCGTGGGTAAATACAGGTGACACAGAAGCACATTTCTGTTATTCTGTTGTCAAAATAAGAAAGACAAATGAACATGTCATTCAAATAAGCACTGGTGTTTTTAGTATACGCAAATACTGCCCAGAGAACTCTTCTGTCATGGGAAAAACAATGAATAAAAAAAGAGAGATTGCAATTCTGTTAATTGCACCTGGGACAAACTTTCCAATGCCTTATTTGCATGTGGAGTTAGTGGAGAATTTGTGCTGTTCTGTGTTTTGGCACACTGAAAAGAAAGATAAGCTCTGTAAAACAGTTTTCAAATAAGGATTTTGTTTTTAAGGGAAGAAAGCTATCCAGATCGACTTATCTTTGCATGATATAAAATGTTGCTTGGTGATTGGAAACAATGTAATAATAATAGTTAAAAGAGAAACTAAATTGAACACCAGTAAGTGTGACAATGCAGATTTTAAAAGTCAGGAAGAGGTGACAGAAGCTGTAAATGCCTAAACTTCATATTTGTAATGAGAGCGATAATTACAACTGTAAGATGATTGGACTTGATGAATAAAGACGAGATGTTTATTTTGCCACCAAGCACAGTGAGCAAAGTTACAGAAGAAAGTTGAGACATTGCCAAACCACTACTGATGAAAACTAGAATGAAATTTTCAGTCTTAGACTATGCTGGAATAAAAGCTGAGGATTTTTACCATTTTTTTTTTTTACCAAGCGTGCCAAAAACTGGAAGGTGCTGTAAACATTTGTGAAACTCTATCAAGCTGGAATATCTACACCAGTCAGTCAAACGGACACGATCTTTTGTCTTTTTTTATGAATATGAAAATATCTTTGTATTTTAATAAGCCAGTGAACAGACATGTGAAATCTCGTCGTCGTGTGGTGATAGTTACCCTGTAATGTCACTTATCCAACTTCACCGGCGCATTAAAAGCAGGTCCTCTGACACGAGGAGCAAGGTGTATCCTGCTGGCTGAGGCGTGCATCTGGATGTGTGAGGCTTCAGCTCTGACGGACAGAGTCTGATGAGATGCTTCATGATAGCTGGTTTAAGAAGACCATGTTACTCCATGATTGAGGGTTCTATCAAAGACCAAGCTTTGATTTCTGGCCCTCAAACATTTCAGCTGTTGTAATGACAGCCGTTGTGCCTTTGTTTTTTTTTTTTCTACTGGAAGTATCTCCACTACGATCATCAATATTTGATTTTTATCCATGCTAAGCTTACATAGTTCTTTATTCCACATCATTCACATGCATCTGTTTTAGTATAAATATGCCACACTAAACTACACAGCTGTGCAGAAATACATCATTTTCACACTCTATCAAAGAAAAATGTGAAGGATAAACTCTTTACAAATCTATTGAGGGATCTCTATTGTAAGTTTAAAGAAGAATGAGGGAATGTTGGTACATTTCCTCAGGATAAAGATGTATCTTGGAAACACAGTAATCATAGTACTTTGACTGAAATGAAAACAGCGTAAGGCCAAAATCCTGCAGGACTAAGTAGTTGATGTAATCAAAGTCTTCAAACTACCTTTGATCTGCCAGCTTTAAACACCAGAAAAACCACAACAGAACAGGAAAAGAATGCCTACTAGGTTCCGAAATCAGCTATTGGGTTACGAACTTGTTGACTTCGTATGAACAAGTTCCCTCTACTAGTTGAGCTGACTGAGAAATCTTGGCACCAGATGTTTGTCCAGCTGGACGTTCTCTCCGACTGGTCAGCTGCTGGTTCTTACTGTAAAGACTAGGAGACAACAAAAAGGTCACTGTAAAAAACATAAATATGTCATGAGTTGGGCTGTTTTTACATTCAAGCCCTTCAACATGTAGTCCTTCTGGTAAATAAAACCACAAGTTCACATTTCAGAGATTCAGTTATTAACCATGGGCATTTTCAAACTTTTTTTATTTTGAACAATATGTATGATCATAAAAATATTCCTATTCCAGACATAGACACATGTAGTTGAGATGTTGTTTAGTCTCCTGTATATCTAAACAACATCTTAAGGTTCACCTGAGACATCTTGAGATGGCCTAGAGAAAAACATGTATTTTAGATCAAATTAAAATCTGATCTATTCAAATGGAGTACAACGTCAACCTTCCTCTCTGGCGCTGAAGTTCTGTCTGTTAACACCAGTCCCATTTGAAGTAAGATGAAACATATTTCAGCAATGTAATTATTTCTCTTAATATACAAACAGAAGCTACATTTTCCTCCAGCATGAGTTTGTTAAAATATTGTCAACGCTTTGGCAATTGCCACACAGCCGTCAATATGCAAACTCATAAAAACATAAATTTGAATATCTGCCTTGGCCTGAAAGCCTCTAAACCGGGAGACTAAATATATACTTACATTTTATTTCAAAGAGAAAGAAATCCTTTCTGGCAAAAAAAAGAGAGAAAAAGACAGGCTAAGAAGAACTTTACTCAAGGATAGGAAGCACATCATTAAAAACTGGGGAAATATATTAAAAAGTAGGGGATATGAAAGCGTTGAATATCTGCTCGCCTTTGGCTACTCTCTCTGGCTTCAAAAACATCTTGAGATCTCTCCTTCCCTCAGACCTGCACTCTCTCTTGTTTGACTTTATTCGGCGGCTTCACACTGATCCCGGCTTTTGGAAATCTCCCACTAAATAATCAATCACATCACTCAGGAAAGGCACAGGATCCCTAAGAGAAAGGTCTTTAACTACATGCTGCACAATCACAAGACCAGAGAAGAGAGGTGCACAAGGGCCGTGGTTCCTTCATGTCTGCTCGACGCCCCAGATTTCATCAAAGTCCGCCAGTCTATGTGTCTTCAAAAGACTCCGGCCGGGTTTGACTAATTATAAAATACTGAGGTAGGAGTGTTGAGGGAGGCGGCTGTGTAAAAGTGTGCAGGTAACAGGGTAATTACTTGTTTTTGCTGCCTTCGGAGTGCCTTTTGTCTCTCATCTTGTGTGACAGAGATGAGCGCAGCGTTGTCAGCTCGGACGAGAAGGGGGACATTAACACGTTACCCCTGCTCCCTCATGGATAATGGAACAAGGTTTGCATTTGAATGATAAACATGATGACTTGGAGACACTGGGAAGATCACTCACACCTGCCCCCTCCTCCTCCTCCTCCACTCCTGCTCTCATTCAAAGATGAGTACCTATTATGCAAATGGCAGATTTTTGAATTCATCTGTGTATCTCCCAGGCATGTTGGACAATTATGACTCAGTGGAAGTAACTGCACCTTGCTAATGCTATGCAGCGTTGTGTCTCGCTGTCCTTTTTATCGGCGCACAGCTACTTTCATCTGCAAAGTTCTTCACGCAATCCTGTGTTGTGCAGATTAGGGATACACTTGTAACCCAGGCACCTTAATCAGAGACAACAAAGCGCGCTGGCCTCAGCATGACCAGAGTCTTAAATAATTCCGGACCTTGTCAAAGCAATCAAATCAGATGAGAGAAAATAAAATATTGATGCACTAAAAGTATACAGAGTAAATACATATTCGTATTCGAGGCGGGGAAAGGGAATGCAGCAGCACATTGTTGCAGCGCTGTTTATTTTCATTTACGAAGACTTTCAATTCAAAACAAACTAAAGTTATTTTAAGTTTATTTTGTTGCCAATAAACACCTGGAGGGAATGTTGTTCTGCAGGTTGACGCTGCGACTAAAGAAGGCATTTCAAGTGCGCCGAAATCGGCAGCGGCGCCGCGCAGCAAACGGTACCATGCTTGAAGAGAGACTCCCTCAGAACTAGAGTCTAAAAAGGGAGCATTGAATATATATTGGTTAACATCCTTTAACAGCAGCTACAATTAATGTGTGAAGCTGTGTTCGCATCCGTCTTTGTGCCACCCACCTGCCAATCACCATGTTTGTAGAACTAGATCACAGCGCTGTTTTCATATTCTATTCAGCTATGTGTTTATTTCCACTGGTGCAAAAAAGATTTTATTTACTGGTCGTTTGAAGATGAGGCGAGCTCTCCGCACGCTGTGCAAAGACCTCAAATTTGCAAAAAAAGGAACAGAGGCAGAAGAGGGAAACGCAAGGTTGGAAAAGCAAACTGTGTTTTCAGTGTGGCATGCTGTGTTCCCGCTCTTTCATTTCTTAGTTTTAGTGACAATGTTCCCACTGCAGCTTCAGCATTTTCCTTATCAAATAACGTTGGAAACAATGCCGTCCACTGCTGCAGCCCATATCCTTGTTCATATAAAAAATTGAAAACTGTCATCATTTCTGTAGACCAAGAGAAACTTCTCTCTTCTTCTGATTCAACCAGCCGGGAGTCTCTAAGTCTTACTTAAAGCGTTCTCATCTAATTGACTCAGCATCTGTTTATTCTGCATGTCTGAAGAATCCTTTGGCGTGTGTCTTGTTCTACGGGGAGTCTCTGCAGTTCAGGCTTCACAGTTCTCCAGTGGCTTGTGTACCCAGAGAGGTGCCAATCCAGACGTCTCTCCGCTTTTCCGAGGCAGAGCCCAGAAGGCTCAGAACGAGGAGACGAGTCCCTGGTTAGGACAGAGCTGCTGCCTTTTATCAATGTTGACCAGCCAGACTCCTTTCGGCTTCTGCGAAACGTTACCAGGAGCTGAGAAAATCCCCCATCTTTGTCATTCAAGGTCATTAGATGCATTGGATTTGCACCTTGAGAATTATGACAAGAAAAACAGGCTTGAGGTATGTAGAATTTCTCCATAGACAAGTTCAGACTCAGCTTCTCTTGAGAGGACAGGCAGAGGAAGAGTTTCTGTCTGCTGGGATCCTTGGAGAGACAAACTAGTTTATTCACATGATCTTGACTATATGTTTGTGTTCAGCGAAGTCAGCTCATGCATCTCCAACCATCTTTGATCAAGATGTGGGATGCACCCTGGACAGACCACCAGTCTATTACAGGACAACATATAATCACGCATGCATACACACAGGACAACTTATAAAAAAACAAACAATTAACCTAGCAGACATGTTTTGGGATTGTGAGAGGAAGGCTGAGTACCCAGAAGACATAAGCATGAAAGGGTTGGTCACATATGATGATAAATAAATCATAAACATCCAGAGACTTTGGGCATTCCTGTTGTTAAACATAGGTAGATGCACCAAATACAGGGACTTCAAAGGGAGAGTGACCAAAGTTTTAATCTTGTTTCTGAAAATAACCAAAATAAATCCAATTAAAAACGCAGTACAGGTTAAAGAAACTTCCAGCAGAAGTGCTGACTGATCAGAACGGAACTTCCTGGTATGAGTGGCTATCTTCAGCAACTGACCAGGTCCAATAATTCTTTCAATGTTATAAAAGAACAAAGATGCATTGTTCCATCATAAATGTGCACAAAACTTTGAGAGAGGCACTTGAAATCAAACATGAATAAGTTTGTTCACGTGTTAAGTCATTGACAACATGCCGTGCCATGTTCTGCAACTACTTTCTTTTGTTTTTTTTCTTTGTAGTTTGCGCCACTGGCAACATCCGGTGTGGATCATGTGACTCGTATGATCCGAAAAAACTGTTTCCATTGCAGTTTTGCAAAATAAATTTTGATACGGCCAAAAAGACCATCTCATGGCAGCGGTTAAAAACTTTTATCGACAAACGACAGTTTGTCAATAATGGTGTGAGAAGCACACCACAAATAATTTATCGTTATTTTCTACTGTCAAATGTGGGCAGGCGAGGATAAGAGGAACTATCTAGAGACAAGAAGTCATTGGTAGGAGAGCTATTGGTCACCTCCAAGAAGGTGAGGTGATTAAACACATTTAAACAGTCCTACTAGTAAAGTTCCTCCTCCTTGTTTGCTTAGCAAATGCTCGATTAGTGTAAGAAAGAGTTTTACACTATGCCCCTGAATTCCCATTTACAAACTGATGGGATTTGATAGGAAGCTAGTCCATTACACATACTCCATAGTTCTCAAAGGACAGACTGCCACCATCCCCACAGACACTGCAGCACATCTTTAGACGCTCTTTGTTCACATGCTGACTGATCAGGGCTGTTTTGGGGCAAAATAAGGCCTTCTGAACATTAGCCATGTGGTCATAATATTATGACAGATTGGTGTAATTACTTATGTCCGCGCTGCATCGGGGATGTGAGGATTAAAAAGATAAAACACAAGCTTTTACGTATAGACCACTTTGCTAATTAGATGGATTAAAATGTGCTCTGTGGAGAGAATTAATTTGCAGCTGAATGGCAGTTAGCAGGCAAATGTGTATAACAGATGATACATGCCCCCGAGGGTATTCCACGGTTAGTTTGGTACAATTTAGAAATTACACAACTCGTTTACTAAATAACAAGCTCATATTTTCCCCAAACTGCATTGTTCAGCATTTTGCTGTCAGTCGACTTTCAGATGTGTTGAAAATAGGTTAGATTTTTCGCAGTGACTGAAGCCTCCTGGTAGCAGCACCGCTCACTGCAGTAATAGATCGCCATTTATAATTCATGAGATGGCTAGTCCCCCAAGTTAATTTTGCCCAGGGCACTGTTTATTTCTGCTTTGTACTTTGTTTAAAGTCAGTTGTTGACAACTCTTGTACATGTCAAACTATCACCGCTAATAATTGCTTAAGGAGATAGAACTTTTACAAATGTTGGTTCCACCAGAGGTACACTCGCCTCGCCCTGTGCAGAACTTCTTCAGATGAATTTTTGATTCATCTCCTTCTCGCTCTTGACAAAAAGTCCTCTGTAATTCAAAGCAATAGCTGTAAGAGAAATTATAAAAAAGAATAATGTAGTGCGCGCTTCATAACATCCTAGATTTCTTGTGAAAAAGGAAACGTCTTCCTCACTCCCTCTCCTCTTCTGCCACCCCCGCCTCTACCTCGCTCCGTCTAGCTTCGACTTTCTTCTTATTTTTGCATATTGACCAAAGAGGGACTTTGCTGCTAGATGACGACTGTCACACAGAGAGGACTGACAGAATCTACTGAGGGAGGGAAAGGGCCTTGGGCACTACCTCTGTGGGTCAGCCCTGTTCCTCTACCCCAACAGAAGACTGCAGTATTCTCTCAATCCAAGCAGCAACTTGATTAGTGCCAATTATCCGGGCTGTCACTTTCCCTGGTGATCGTGGCCCAGGATGCACCCCGTACACACCCCCACCCTCTTCCTCACGCAGACTTCCCGTCTAGAGCGGACGTGCACTAAAAGTCTGCACTCATAGCTGTAGGCTGTGGGAATGATTTCGAATGCAGAGATGAAGTGGAGAAATAAAAGGAAAGAGGGAAGTGAGCTCCGAGTTTGACAGAGTGATAGCATTGACTTCCGAGACGGTTACACGGGGAGTGTCACTTCTCACACACAGACGTCTCCCAAGGGCGGCAACGTCTTTCCATCAGTCAGTCAGTCAGTCGCCAGCTTAATATTCAGTTGTTCGTTGTCTACAGGACCCATCTGAGTTACATTCACTAAGGTATACAAAACTCACATGTAAGTCTGTTAGTTTTAGCACAAACCAGATGTACCAACTTTTACTTTAACACTCCAGAATGTAGCATCAATACCAACAAGAGCAGTTATTTGTTAAGAGAGTAGTTCAGCTACCTGAAATTAAACTTGGGCCCTGACTTTCAAAAGAAAGAATAATTAAATCAAAACCAAACCTGCACTATAAAAAGAAATTTTGGAATGATTAAATATTAGTCCTTAAAACAAGTTACTATAAACAAGCATAGTAGTTCCTTAATGTAATTTTCAATAATACAATAGTTATAATATTAAATATTTCTGTATATAAACATTTGGATTAGAATTTAAATGTAGGCTTAGACAAATGTTCCACTGTGTGATGAATTTTATTAAAATTAAGTGATATAAATTTACAAAACATGTGTAATAATTAAGAACTGTCACTAGATTTGTTGTTGAGAAGGTTTCTCTGTTGGAGTGGGAATTTTTAAAATATCTGGCTTGAGACATTTAAGTTCACTTCAGCATTTAGTTCTTATGCTAAAATCAAGCATGCTAGTAAGCTTAAATTTTAAATCTTAATTAATTTCTATGAACTGTTAATCTTATCAGAGATTTGATGAGAACATTTTTGTCTTGTTGTTGGAATATATAGAATAGAATAGAAAACTATAAACATTTTAAAAGTGTTGCTAACATCAAACATGCTCATAAATTGAAAACAATTCCTAAAATTAGCCTATTTATTTTGAATTTATGTTAATCTCTATGACGAAAATTACAAATTTATGCAAAATATCATATAATATATAACAGTATGTTGTAGTATATTTCAGCAGTGGGAAATATCAATGCTATAGTGTATATGTTACAGTTTTTGTTTCCGATTTGTGGATATATTGGGAAACTATTTAGACATTGTATTTCTACTTAGTTCACTTACGCATAATGGCCTACGCCAATAAACCAGACAAGGTATCGTGTTATACGAATAACTACTGTTTTAAAAAAATTAATGTTGCTGCAATTTTTATATTTTTTCAAAAAGTTGGCTTATCTAATTTTGGCCATTAAATGCATATAATTTCCACTCAGAAGTCAGAAATGAATCACACCAGTTGTTTAATCAGATTATGACACTGATTTTACAATATAGGTCAGCAAATATATTCAGAACACCAGAAGATATTTAGCTAAAAAAAAAAAGACAAGAAAATTCAATCAGTTCTGTACATACAACATAAACCCTGTTTCAATTATTATTCCTCCTGTGTTGCTGGATCACTGTATGCACCAAAATGAGATTAATCCTCTCTTTTGTAGACCTACTTCTCCATTCATCAAATTTTGGTCTCACTGCATTTTTTTTCCCCCAGCACTCACAAAGACAGTCGCATTGTTTTCCAGCCCCTCTTTAAAGAGCTCTGCTGTGTATTTACTGATCTACTTGCTGATTTTGTGCTGTTACTGTGCCTCCTGTAAGTTCTCGGCAGCAGAAGAGAAGTGAGATGCAGAACTCCACCAAACAGCAGAGGTTATCCTCTGTGTGGATGTCTGCAGGGGGAGTAAACACACATGGAGTGCGAGTGAATATTTTCCGTGAGATGGTATTAATTATTCATGTCTGCTTCATTGTGTATGATGATGTGTCAGGATGTTTGCCAATAAACAACAATATTCCTTGTAGGATTGATCCAATATGAAAAGTTGTTGAGCTAGTTCCTCGCAGTGTAAAATGTCTGCTAGACTGTGCTGTATGTGGGAGAGAGGGTACTCTAACTTATTTATGACAAGATCAATATTGTACCACAGAGTGGTACCTTTTCAGCTTAGAATAAATAAGTTGATCGGCGGGGTGATTTTAAACCTGGATAGTAAATTGGCTTAACAATAGGATCAATAAATGTGTACAAATCTGTGCAACCTAATTGTTTTGAGGTTGAAAACTAAATTGGGTCAACGGGGTTCAGGGAAACTTTTTGAATGGCTTGAAAACGTTCTCACAAAAAGTACTCTTGTTTGAAAACATTAGCTGTTTGCACACAGAGCTGCTAAGAGTGACACCCCCCAGTGATCTAGTCGTCGGTGGCTCTCAGCGCAGGACGATGGGGATGGTTGTGTTGGAGTTAGTGGGGCAGCAGGGGGGGCTTCTGCTCTCTTTCATGGTAGCGGTGCCCCTGCCACCGTCTCCCTCTGACGCCCCGGGGAATACATCACCACACGGGCTGGGACAGCAGGACAGCATGGGCGTTATAATTGCCATCTCCTCCCACGGCACACTGTGCACCACGGAGCACGGTGATTAAATCAAAAAAATCTCCTCTGCATCCCAGCACTTTACCTCGCAGGCAAAAACATCCATCTCCTTTGGGACGAGGTCATCACAGCCCCTTCTGTCTTGTGTGATCTCTGCAACAAAAAAAAAAGAAAAAGGGAGGGGATACAGATTGCTCAGTTTTATCTACTGTTGTGAAAATTAAAAATAATAACAATAATAATAATAATAATTTGGCTTGTTAATAAATTTCTCAGGAGAATTTTGCAAGTTCGCTATAGATTCTGCAAAAAAGTACATATATATATATATATATATATATATATATATATATATACTGTATATATATATATACAGTATATATATATATATATATATATATATATATATATATATATATATATATATATATATATATATATACTGTATGTATATATATATATATATATATATATATATATATATATATATATATATATATATATATATATATATATATATATATATATATATGCAAAAAGGTTTCCTAAAATATGATTTTTTTACATGAATTTCTAAATAATCATTTGAGTTTCTTAATACAATTTTAAAAATACAGATTTCTGGATACAATCTTCAGTGAGATTTCTTATAACTTCCAAAACTGGATGAACTTCTCCACCAAAAGATTTGTCTGTAGACATTTAGATATATGTCTTCATAAATTTTTTTTAATAGATGTATAGATTTCTCAATACTTTTCTCAAAATATTTTGTATTTGATACACTTCTTTATAGATTTATTAATGTACAGATTTCCATGTATAATCTTTATTTAAAACTCAATTTCTCAATGTAGATAGAGCTATTCGTAGACATATGTGTCTAAACATTCCCTGATAAATTTCTTAAAAAATTTCTTAATAGCTTGAATGCACATGCGTCCTATCCTACCGTAGGACAGGATGAGGTAGTGTAAGTTCTATGAAATCCTTTGGTTTAATCATGCAAATGAAGCATCATCTTATTAATTCTTCTGATTAACATAAATGGTCAACAAAATCTTGTCAAAAACAAAACAAAACAGCTGAATGAGTCTGTTTCGTGTTTTCTTCCTATTACCCTAAAAGATGACTCACAGTAAAAACAATAGTCTGTATTGTCTCACCCGAACACTGACAGTTGAACAAGACACTTGATCATTTGACACACATCAAACCCTCATGTAAATGCGGCTGTTAAAATGCGGATAATTCACCTGAGGCTATAAAGAAAATTGGACACAGGTTTTACACAGAGTTATCGTCCTTGGACAAGCTGCACATACACACAAAACACACCATTATCACTTGGGTTAATGGCTTTGTTAATTTGAAGACATTAACAACTGCTCAGCTGTCCCCAATGAATGTGTCACACAAAGAAGGGCCTGTATTTTTAAATGGGTTGCTAAGTAGATTGATTCCTTCACTGAGAAACACAGCAGTGATGTTGCCAAACAGGTTAATTAAACATTTACACTCAAACAGCCAACAATCTATTGTGCTCCCCTAATTTATGGCTGCCATATGCACTTTCATCAGGGTTTTTTCCGAGCGAAGCATATGTTTGCTCGCTCCATCCTAATTGGCGCGATGCCGGCCCTGTTTTTGAGCTATTTGGCTCTCCACAGTCACCCATCATAGGGGAGGCGGCGGTCCCCACACAGTGCAGGCAGTGAGTGAGGAGTCGGACACGGATTGGAGTACCTGCTCCCACACCTCCACCTCCACTCCCTTTCATCTGCAGCACCGAACTCCAGGCAGAGGAAGCAGGAGGGCTGACTCCTAATCAGCTCTGCCTCTAAATGCCTCCTCCTCTCGACTCACACAAATAGAAATGTACACATTGGCACACAGAAATGCACACACACACACACACACCGTCCGCCAGAGAGACTCCCACACAAGGCTCAGAAAAACGTATGTAAAAAGTGAACACAACACCTCTTTCTGAAGATATTTCCTTTTTCATTGTTGTGAAAACTCCTGCGGTCACGAGGACGAGAGAACTTTCTATTTTTTCTTCTTCTTTTTTTTTTTTTTGTTTGGCCAGGGGCGTAGATAGCTTCCATCTTTTATGCATCCTCGGTTGGCAGAAACAGAGCTGACAGGAAGGCAACAGGGGAACAATCAATCACCTTTCTGTCTTAACTTTCTTCTTGGCCCACATACGTGTCGGCTAATTTGTTAACGTTGAGGGTTTTTTGTTTTTTCTTACATTTTACCGATGCTTGTCCAAGTGACGGAGCGTAACACTGCCGCGCTGTAGCAACAGAGCTGTGATGAATTCCAATGATCACTCCATATGCCAGGCCTCATTAGCCGTGGATGTGTTTGCTCACAGCTTTGCCTAAACACCTCTAGTGCAAGATGCATGTTGTTTTTCTCTCCCCTTTTAAGTTCGCTCCCTCACTTATCGACACCCACACACACACACACACACACACACACACACACACATTCATGGAGGAAAATCCTTTAATACACTTGCCAACCGTGGGCCCTGGGTAAGATTCCTTGAGGGCGATGCGTATCCACAACAGTGTGTCTCTCTCTCAGACATGTGGCATGGGTAAACAACACGGTTAAAGCCTAAAACAATGTGTGTTCCCTGATGACTGCAATTATTTATGAAATCAAACACAAATCCAGTTTGCTGCCAAGTGGGACAGCTCTCCAGATCAGTCAACAAATCATTGTTTACAGCTCCTCATAATCACCTAATGAAATCACAGCCTTTAGAAGAATCCTCCCGATGCCTTGACCAGATAAATGACGCTGATCGACAACGCTGATCTCTTTTCTTGAGCTGAACAAATCTTTCCGCATCATCCAAACCAAGAACGACACGTGTAAATGATGCAGCCTTGAGGGCATTACCCCCCCCCCCCCCCCCCTCAGGCTGTCTGTGTGGGTGACAGAGGGCTTATAGCTAAGACTTGGCTGAATTATTCATCTCCTGGTGTTACGGCCGGTGACAGAATGAACCGAGCAGCGTGAGAACTGCCGGTGTCAGGACAGAATTTATACTTTTGGGGCATTTGCCCGCGGCCAGCAAACTGCTGCAGATGGTTTGCTCACCTTCTCATCCACATTCTCTACGTTGCACGGGAAGAGCAATTAACTCACGTGGACGCACAACTTTGTTTCATTTCCAAGAGTTAAATTAGACAGGGTGGAGTGAGGGACATCACCATTGATCACTCAGGCCTCTCCTCATCTCGTAAATTCTGGACTTTAAAGAGTCTAAGAACTTTAATCACTCTGCTTTCTACACCTTTAACACAGCCAGTCTGACAGACGCAAGTGCCGACAGGCATCTTTCACCCAAGAACTTTCCTTAAAGCTAAGGTGGCTGACCTCTGTTGTCCAAGCAGTCCTCATTCTGCAAAATATGGGAGCATCTTCACACTTCATGTTTTTTTACGTGCAAAAAACAATCAGTCCGCGTTTTCTTTGAACATGTTGCACAAGTAATGTTTTGTCAGGACCAGTTGAAGTAACAAATCAAGTACAATGAGGGCTTTGGAATCAGTTTTAACGCTGCAGGCATATGTTGTGAAACAGTGTATGTTTTTTTTGCCATACTTTCTAAGCACACACACACAAAAAAAATCCAGCTGTCAGCTTTACCCAGAAAGAAATGTCTAATGCTTATTTCCATATTTGGTCAATGACTTGCTCAGACACTTCTGCTGGAGCAACACAAAATAAAATCATAAAAAAACTAGGTTTTTAAGGTGTTTTAAACTGTAGCAATTAGAGATACAAGGAGAAGATGAAATATTTTTCCCATTTAGCAGACAAAATAATAAACTGTGATGTGGAAACCAAGGGTTTCTTAAGACACAAATAGTCCAGATGTCACAAAATAGCAGTAGAGAAAGGAGATAATTAATGTGATTCCACACCACACCATTTGTGCGACTGCTATCATTTCATATCACATTAATCCTTGTGTTGTTACTTTTACATTTTACTCAGTGAAGAGTGGTTAATTGTTGTTTTCTAGACATCACTACATTTGTCCCAGGTTATTTAAGTTTAACCACGCCATGCTGCTTTTACAGAAAAGTTTATATTTTGACTTTCTGAATACATGAACTACTTGCAAGTAATGTTTGCAAAAGAAATCTAGAAATCTAGTGTCAGTTTTGTTGTTTCATATAGTGTGTTATGACTCACTGGGGTGTGGTTTAAAGACAAATTGCCGATTTTCACATTAAAACCCAATAACACATGGTGCTTAAAAATATTTACATAAAAAAGAACATTTGTACCCTGCCAGTAGTAACAGTTGAGAAACATTTTACTCAACTAGATGTGCAGTTCTACCAACTGCACAGTGGCGCAGTTGGCAGAGCTGTTGCCTTGCAGCAAGAAGGTTCTGGGTTCGATTCCCGGCCCCGGTCTTTCTGCCTGGAGTTTGCATGTTCTCCCTGTTGCATGCGTGGGTTTTCTCTGGGTACTCCGGATTCCTCCCACAGTTCAAAAACATGACTGTCAGGTTAATTGGCCTCTCCAAATTGCCCCTGTGCATGGTTGTTTGTCCTGTGTGTTTCTGTGTTGCCCTGCGACAGACCTGCGACCAACCTGTCCAGGGTGACCTCTCCTCCCAACTGGAACGTTAGCTGGAGATTGGCACCAGCACCTCCCGAACCCATTAAGGGACAAGGGTGTAAAGAAAATGGATAGATGGATGGATGTGAATTGATTCTGTGGTTCCCTGACAATCCTATCCAGTTCTCCATAATAATTCATGAAATGTTTGGAAGCCTAAGCACTCGTAAACTCAGTTTGCTCTCTAGTATCAAGGATCGATTTTGACCCTTTCATGTTTGGAGTAGTCCAAACATGAAAGCATCATCAAAACAGGATCCATCTGCCAGGCAGATGATCTACAATTCACATGTATGTAGTTCTTCTGTCTCCCACTGCACAAAGCTGGTCTTCATGATCAGCTTAACCACTTCACTGGGAGTCAGGGTATGTTACAGTGATGATAGATGCTGTTTGCAACCAGCTAGCCTGCGGATTAAAAACAAAAAAAAAAAATAAAATAAAATGAACCACCAAATTGTGGTGCTTCACAAACATATCTTGCTATTAACAATTATTGGAGAGGCTTTGGTGAAGTTTTCAGGCAAAGAATATATCATTGGATTTAAGCCAAAGTTGTCTTTTCAGTGACGACAGTGACACTCGAAACTAGAACAAAAACACTCGTTTAAAACGGGAGTACCTAACATACATTTTAAAAATGACGCACTAAATCAACCTGCTAAGCCGGTAGCTCAACTCTGCCCTTTTGATTTCTGAAATGGCATATTTGCACAACAGCCTGCTTGACTGGTAATTCCTGATCACCAGAGGCACCTTAGACACGGGCTCATCTTTATAGCTGCAGAATGGAATAGTTTTCTGAAAGAAGCTGAAAGCTAAATTTAACGTCTTGAGAGACGAGATCATTTAGGCACCATGAGTTTTTTTACTCATGGAGCAAGGTCAGTTGAGGTCACACTGATCCTATGTGCACTTAAAAGAATGTTTTTGTGTGTGTGGTTTTCGAGAAGGTACAACTGACCCACTGTCCAACTGTGACATTTGGCTCGCTCCCCCTGAGCATCGCGCTAAGATCATGATGGAAGGGTTTCATATATATGCATGTGTATTTATGTGTATATGTATAAATATATGTCTGTACATATCCGTATGTATGTAAGTATGTATGTAATCTAAATCTGGTGTGTGAATATGTTTGGGTTTAATTACTTCTGTTTATTTAATGTGTCAATGGTCAAGTTTTTAACCAGACTGCGCATCAATATGGACAAAAATAACTTCATTAAAATCTGATTTGCACAGTTATTGATTTTCCAAAGCAATGAACACTGCAACATGGTTGGAAATATTGTGGCTCCACATTGTAAAAGAGACATTTCCTGTTTGCAGCCCATAGATTATATGCCCATAAATCACAAGCGGAAGACAAATATGGAGGGGCAAATAAATTAAATGGTACTTAGCCTTTTGAGGTGCACTGTAATAGATCTAAGGAGAAGGTTTAGATAAAGGAGGAAATGTTCATTCTCCCATTTTCAGCCATTGGTTGTAACCCTCAGCAATCTCCCTTGACACAGAGGAAAGCAAAGATCACAACAAGACCTATAGTGAAAGCGTATCTCATTAGCTGCTTCCATACCTCTCCCATCATCTCTCAGAATCCTCCTTGGGAATATAGAGAGAGGGCTTTGTCTCCTCGTTCCCCTCGAGCACTTGTCAGATTCTTCTTAATTATGATTAATTGCGCACCCGAATCAGTTCCTCCGTCATGTGCAAATAATACAGCAATAATGACAATTACAGATAAAACAATGTTCGTTCTAAATACTACATAATTCATTAATCACATCTCTGTTTCCTGCAAAAATAAAACTCCAGTTGAGAATATATTGCCAGAGAGAAGAACAATGTTTTTCCTGGTTTTAGCAATAACTTCAAAAGCATATCAATTCCTTTGCAAAGAGTGCAAAGGCTCCAGGCTCCTCTGCATATTGGAGGTAGTTCCTTGGTGATCGCAATTGTTATAGATGCTGTTTATGGCGCTGCTATGACAAGTGTGAAGGGCAGGCATGGTGAAAGATGTATTGCTCGCTTATCTGCTCGGTGTATGAAAATGTTATTGGATTGTAAATGACCCTGCATCCTGATGTGACTCTCAAAAAAAATAAATAAATAAATAATCTCTTTCTTTTTTATTTTTCTTATTTTTCAGTTTCCATCTTATTCCCTGTGACAATTTTTTGACACAAAGTGACAAATATTGCACATTGCTCTGAAGGCACAAAGTCTGTAAATTCAAGGAATTTAAATTTGTGTGTGTGTGCTGTGCATGTAGGTGGTGGGTTGTTATACATGAGATGAAATAATCGTTTTCTTGTGTTGTTCCAAAAATCCCACTCATCTTAGAAGTTTTTCATAAGTTTGCTGAAAGCCTAGAAACGAAAACAGCCAGGAATGAGTGACAAGAGGCAGACTAATGATAAGCTTTATAAGTTTTGATAGGTTTTACGGCCTTCTCAAGCAGCTGAGACACATCACTGAGATGTGCTCTTGAGCTGCGCAGAGAACAATGTGCCTTTGAGAGACACTCGCTGCACTGAAGCTGCCTCGTCCTTCCACCTCTTGCTGCATGTGCTTTATAGCCGACAATAAACCATTTTAGTGCAAAATAAATTGGGATCTTATTGAAATGCTGGCGCTATATATGTCATCGAAGACATACAGTTATTTTTTAGCAAAGCTGGAGCGTAGTTTATCATCTTGTGAGAGCTGCGACGGGTCTATTCCACATCATTGGCTCCTCTTGCTTAGTTAGATTGTGAAGGTCAGAGTTCTCAAGCCTTTTATGGATGTTTAACTTCTGAGAGCTATCACCGGCGTGGAACGCAGCTGATATATACTCTGCGCCAACCCGCCTTGGGATATGTGAAGCTTGCATTATAGTTTGACCATATGATGCCACCAATAGAATCACACTGTCAGGTGATGTTGAAAGAGAAACTAATTTCGGTTATATCTTTACAGAATTAGAACTTTCCTAAATGTAGATAACTGCATCATCTGCAATAATTAGCTTTGATGTGATTGTTTAAGGATCAGGATTTTGCTATTCAGTGGTTGAAGTTAATGTTATCTCAATGTCTAAACGGAAAACCTATGATGCAAATATATAATGTAAATACTCTCATACTTCAACATCAGTGTTAAGATGAAATCAGGATCTATAATTTATATTTTATCAAGCCAGGACAATTTATTCATTTAAAAAAAAAAAAAAAAGTTTTCATCTTGTGAAAGATTTTGAACTGTGTTGTTGTTGAAATGTGCAATATAAAAAAATGCCTTGCCTTGACAGTAACTCATGAGCAACACTCATAAGCATCATTCTTATAAACTCCAGATTAGGAGGTCTCAGTTGTATTTATTTTGGATATTGAAATAATTTTTAAGTAGAAGAACGCTGAAAATAATATTAATTTTCTTGAGATGTTAACATGCTTAGACAATTTTTTTTAGATAAAGAGATAAATAACACATTTTAATGGAAACAACAATAATGATGCTTATAAAATTAAGATGTTTCTCATGCTTTAAGGGTTTAATACTGGAGAAAACGGTACAGTTTTCAAAATATCTATGTTATAAATGGATACATTTCAGAAAACCACATTATCCATGGTTTAGCTAGTTTTAGAAGCACCCAGCAGCAAATCTTTCAGAAGAACAAAATGCAAATTATTCCTCCTTTCAACCATGGAAGTAACAATACTTCACCCTAATGTTTGTTTGGAGCTTATATGAAAGGCTTTTAAACTTTAAAGTGTGTGATTTTAATATGATACTGAAATGTCAATAAAGTGACGTGCTCCTCCCACTCCTGTTTATTTTTTTTGGTGTTAATACATCAGTGTCAGTGTTCAGTCTATGAACTCTGAAAATGCATAAATGACTTTTGAAATGTTCTACTGCAACTACTAGATCCACTGCCTCTGTTGAGTTTAGAAACTTTCATAAATATAATTAACACCCCACAGTAAAACGAAAACCCTCTCAGCACACAGTGCAATCAGAAAATTACCATAAGAAAGAATTTCTAAAATTTCCAAATGAAAGCTTGAGGGGAGAAACTTTCCCTTGAAACACCAAGGTGACATTTTATTTCCAACTCTTTAATTGATGTTCTGCTGATTAAAGCATATTTAATGCCAAGGACTGGGAAGGGTGGGGGGGGGGGTTGCTTCTGTTTCTGTGAGCCATCAGTTTGCAGGCGTGGATTGCAGCAGAGTTACAAGGCCGTGCAGCGCCTCGTATCTTTTTTATGTATTGCATCAGAGATCCAGTATCTTCTGGGAAAGCTGCAGATAAAAGAGCAGATTTAAAGGACAGGGAAATATAATTAGCTTTTAAAATAAGCCCCGCATCATGTGAGCCCCAGTACTGATACTGTCATTCTTGCAAACGAAGGCTGCTGGTAATATCTCACATTAATTCTTCAGCACTTTGTTGTGAACACCACAGTTGCGTTAGTGTTGTTTTGTTTGCGCTGTAAAGTCAATGCAACTTTTCCGACTCATAAAGGATCAGTTTCATTAATTCCCAAATCCTGTTTGTTAGAGCAAAACAGACAAATAACCCCCAACCGCATCTGTTTTTATGGATGTGAACAACTGATAAAATGCCAGGATGTTTTGATCTTTAATTCAATTCCTACACAGACCTCTTTGTCAGAATAATCAACACAATCTGCATAATTTACATTACTTACTTAGATGCACGTAGAAGCAGAAGCTTAAAGTAAAGAAGTTTGTTTTCTCATGTTTGTGCCTATTAGCCACAAATTAATTAATTTACCATCCGAAACCCAATTAAGCCACAAGCTATATTAATACATCGCCCTTTTCCCAGCATGCAAGAGGAAGCAAAACAGAAGCTCTATTATTTTCCCAAACATAATCACATTTTTGCTGCGACGTTTATGTAATATATTCAGGAAAGCCAGGAAGCCAATTCTTAGCAGGGAGAGGATGTCTTTAATATCCAAAAAGGCAGATTTATTTTTTTGCCACTAGAGGGAGGGGTTCTACTCACACACAGAGCTATAATATGCAGCTATAAAACACTGATGAGGCAGCTCAGTGAATACTTATGAAGGCTTCTAAGTTGGATTCGCTCTCACAACCTTCAAAATGCCCCTCTCTCTAGTTTATAGTCCATGTATAACGACACATCCCAAGCACCGATCGTAGAATTACCGGCGTCTCAAAACTCAAGCATTCATTCTCCATGGGTTCCTCCAGCCTTTCACATTCCTCTATCCATCAAGGATGTGGAAAAAAAGGAGAAACGTCAGCTCCTCCATTTAATATTGTTTGTTTTGTTGTTTGTCAACACAACAGAGGAGATGGGCTTTTCTAAAGCGGGGTGTTAAAGAGGCACCCCCGGAGAAAGAATACACACAGGGTTGCCATGGAGCCCCATTGATGTGCAAATGTTTTCATTTAAATATTTTTAAGAGGATCAGCTCAGATTACGCCAAAGTTTGACAGAGATAATTCGATGGCTTGTGTAGCAGCTTTGTTTGCCGAGACCATCATTCAGGGCACGTCAGACCACCTTCACACGCCGTGCAGCCCTTTTAATGAAGTTTACTTTAAGTGGAAGGCCAAAGCTGCTACTGTGCAAAGGGAAGTCTGGAGTGGAGTGTTTAAAAAAAAGAAAGAAAGAGTTTATGTCTTTGCTTGGATAGATGTAGGTAGCTGACTTCAGTTAAATTTGCTGCATTTTTTTGTACACAACAAAAACATGCACACACACACACACGCTTGCAAATAACACCAAAAACCTTTTGTAGTTACATGTAGGATATATTTTTTGTTTATTTGTTTTTCATTTTAAATAAATGCACCATGGAGACCCCCCAGTATTTGGGACAAGGGAGAGTAGCTTAAATATTTATGCCCAAGCCTCTGGAGGCCAACTATTAGTAGTAAAATGTTTTACTTTTTGGGGCTGTCACTCTGCTCCTGCTCCCATTAACAACAGGACTGACAGGGACCTCTGGGTCAAACACTTTGAGGCAACAAAAGGCGCTGATGAAATCACTCAGCGAGACCCAAATTACTTCTGTGTCATTGCTGAACAATATTTTCTCCCCAAAGCATTCCTTCTCCTGTTAAAGTCGTGACCTCATCCTCTGCATATGGGAAAAGGCTGTTTGTCTGCAACACTGGGGAATGGAGATGAGGAGAAGTTCATGGACAATGTTCGCGGCTCCCTTGGCCTCTCCCCCCTCCCCACCCCGCTTTCCCGAGTCCCAACTGACGGCGAGGATCTCCTCCCTCTGTTTTGTTGTGCTTTGTGAAAAAAGTTGATAAAGACATGGTGTCAATTGGAGATGGGCATTTGGGTAACAGTGGAGCGGGAAATCCAAATATACAAGACCTCATTGAAGACAAAAAAAAAAAACTGGCAAAAGCAAAGTGAGTGAGGCACTGACAATGTTTTGTGTGTGTGTGTGTGTGTGTGTGTGTGTGTGTGTGTAATACACCAAAATTCTAACCAGAAACACAAATATAAAAATTAGTATCAGTGTTCAAGTTTTTATTTAAATTATTGTTGACATGTAATAATGAATAATTATGCTTTAATTATTTAATGAAGTTATCTGCTTTAAAAAAATGTCTATGATTGAAAAAGACACAATACTGCAGAGGACAAAGTTGTGAACACATCAATGTTGATGACAAATATATTTTAGATGGGGCTATTGATTTGAAATTCCGTCACATCTCAAAAAACAAAGAAGTAATTGACACCTAGAAAAGAACTCAAAACAAACAAATACACATCACAACGTGGAATGGCCCAGGAAATGAAAGATAAATACTTAAAGAAAAGAAGCAGCTGACAGGCTTAGAAAGCCAAGAAACCGGTTGAAATTTGTCGGTGTTTAGATAAATTAATATCAACTAATCTGGTCCTAACTGGTTGACTGCAAAAAAGGTTTCTCACTTATTACACAAACATACAACAATAGTCAAAAACAAAAACTCCCTTAAGAGCTTCAAAACCTAGATGTTAAAACTGACAACTTTGGTTACAGGCTTTTTTCTACATTTTTTTAACACCTCAGCCACGCTGTTGTTCCGAGTGAAACAACTATTCCAAAGAGCTGTCAACCTGTGAAGGAACTCGATCAACACCTGCAAGCGAAGACTTACCATAAAGACAAAAAGCAACGTGCTGAACTGGAATCACCACTGCAATTAATGCATAAAACTCCACTGCTGAAGAAAAAAAAAACATGTCTAAGCTTGTTTAAAGTTTGAGGCAGGACGTTTAGATGAGATCAGATGAAAGCAAAATTAGAACTCTTAATTGGTTGTATAGAAAGAAGATAAAGTCTGTCACCTAACTTGAACCCAATCAAGGGAAAAAAAATCTAAGCATGAGAGTGACTTGAAGGTTTATGTATGAAAGAATAGTTCAGAACCTCACCTCACCTGAACCAGTCTAACCATACGCTTCATAAAAAAGGAAAGTTGTAATCTTAACCTCAGACAGGGTGTCTTCGTCATAGACTGAAACTGGGAGCTGGTTCAACAGGAGAGGAGCCCAATCTCTAAAGGATCTGTCTCCCATTCTACTTCTTGAAATTGTAGGAGCTACCAGTTAACCTGCAGTCTGAGAGCAAAGTGCTCTGTTAGAACTTTTTAATAATAGATAATTACAACAGCCCAGCATTGAAAAATCAAGTAAGTGGACTAGCTTGTCCCATTCACTCCTGGACAAGATATTTTTACTTTTGGAAATATTCCAAAATGAAATAAGGTAAATGACATGTCCTCGTCCAACATGACGACGCTCCTTTATTTTATTATCAGAGGCCAATGTAATTCCATCCATATCAAGTAATTGACTAAGTAGTTTCTTTTTCAAAAGTTCCGGTTCAAAATCTTTAATTCTGCTTTTTTTTCTGCTGTATGTAAAAACTTCTGAACCTTCTTTTCATGACTCTATGATATAATGGTAAAAGTGACACAATTGGATGAGCTCAAACAGCATCGGAAAGGTCTGGTCAGGCTGTTTCAAATCCCCTCTCAGCCCCAAGTGGGTGGTCCTTTTATTGTGGGTAGCTGTGCAGTCGCCAGGCATTTCCACGGATGGCTTTTTTTTTTCCTTTTTTTGTATCCAGAAGGAGGAGGACTGCTTCTGCAGACGCAACAGTCACCGTCCAAAGCTTACATCCACAAGAATTAGATTCATGCTACACTGACTTTATTTAAGCTAAGAGTTCTGGCACAGAGAGCATTAATTGACAGCCAGTTCTGTGGCTCTTTTTCCCTCTGGATTAAAGGATGATTCAGGAGAGGAAGGCAGAATGGCCTCAGAAAGAATCCATTCAAGGAGAAAGAAGTGTTTTTTTAAAGCAGTAACTGAGACTTGGAAAGGTTGCCAAATACGATTTAACACTTTGGACATACGCAGAGTTTGACAGGTAGATATGTCGTTGCTTGTCCACTGCCAAGATTCCACTTCCCTGCTTTTGTTCTGCCAAAAAAATACTATAAATGCATTAGAACTGTCATCTTCCCTTTTTACAAATAAAGCACGACAAACTTTCCAAAATATAACCAGTCTCTCCTAACATTGTCAATAAAATAATTATTCGCATTTTTCATGCTTGTTACATTTTTAGAAAATGCTGTAACATCCTGAGAATATTTTCATACTTTGTCAGGTTACTACCACAAATGTCAGTGAATTTTATTGGGACTTTAATATATATACCAACACAAAGTGTTGCGTAACTGTGAAGGGAAAAAAATAATGATATATATTTCTGCTTTTTTTTTTTTTAGGAAATTAAAATCTTAAATATGTAACTTGTATTTTTTTTATTAGGATTTTTATTCTGACAGCCCTAAAACAAAAAGTTAAAGTGGTGTACATCCTCCAACAAGGCACTCATTTGTCTCATTTTTTGTTTTTACTTAAATGCAGCTACTTGTTTTCAGCTGTGAGCAACGACCATTTAGGCTTACACATTAGGAAAGAGAATGACTCCGACACTGCAGCAGAGATTGACGTTTACATAGTTTTAGGCCACTTCTTACCCTGACGGTAAATATTTGAGTGCCACCCAGGCATGGGAATAAAAAGCAACGAAAGCAGCCTCCGAGCCGAGCACATAAGAACTGTTTAAGCTGGCCCTACAAGTCATACATCTGAATGATTTCAAAGAAACCTCCAATTAAAAGCTACAAACATGCCTTTGGAATGCGAACTAACACAATTAAAAGTCCTTCATGAGTGTATTAGAGGAATAAGTTGTGAATTAGCACTTTGAATACACAAGGCTGTTTTTATTCCCAAACCTATTCAAGAAGCAAAAGGAGGTGGAGGGGGGCTGGGGGATCTTTTTGAAGTCAGTCAGTACTCTTTCTCCTCCCCCCAAGATCCCCCCAACCTCTCCTTCTCTCTTCAGGCAAAAGAAGATTGAGTCAGCCTAATCTGCTCCTTGTACATTTGAATGTCTTCTGCAAAGAGCTCATCCCGGCTTGCTTGATAAAGGCCCAGGTGCAGAGACAGTGGCTGTGCCTAACTTTGTCTCTGTGGGGGCTGTAAATCACACGGAGAAGCCCGTCCTTTGAAGATTGTTGAGGCTGATTTGTGGCCGTGAGGGCGAGCCCTTTTCCAGCCCAGCACAATGCTCTCAACCAACCAAGGAGGACGCCTGAAGGAGGCAGGACTCATAACTTGCTGATATGCTCAAGGGCCCTTAATAAGGCTGCACAACACACACTTCATGCAGCAAGAAGCAGAACTCCTCACTGCGCCAAAGGTCAAGTGAAGTCAGACTCGGGTGAAACTGTTGGGGTTTTCAGACACAGCCTAAAAAAAAAGTCAGATGCAAAGAGAGAGCAGGTGTTGACAAGAGCTAATGTTAACAAATCTGTCTTTTGGACATGTCAAACACGATCTGTAAGGGCTGCAGTACAAAAAAAAAAGCTACAAATTTGACACTTATCTAGCAGTGTTACAAGAAAACCACATACCTGCAAAGTTCAAAGTTTTTGGTTATTTAAAAACAAGTAATTGCCCTAAGATGTCTTAATTTAATATCAAATTGTTTATTTTTCACAAATTCTCTTGTCATACAAGTGTAATTCTTTAAAAGATGTATGCCAATAATCTGCTCAGTGGTCCCTGCCTTTCAATTGTCCACTGCAGGGCCATGTAATAATGCCAGAGAAAAGAAATTAGCCAGCCGTCGCACGGCTCCCTTTGAGAGAGTCATTAAGGTGGCCGGTGCACGGCTAAGGCTGAGCCCTGTGAAACTCTCTCTGACACACAGGCTTGCATGCCTCTGTTTGTTATTTAGATCCGTATTTACACTTGTTGTGAGGGAAAGAGGCTGGGAGCGCAGCAGTGGCTTCCTCGATTGGGCTGGATAACAATTAGCCGCGGGGAGCAGCACAGCAAGGCGTTTAGCCTCAGCCCCCACCCCGTCGGGAGAAGAAGTGCGTCGAGAAGTTTTATGAGAAACTTTCAAACCGCACTCTGCATAAAATGTTAGTACCTCTTGAGCTATTGAGCATTTTGTCATGTGGAAACAACATGCTATTATGTGTTTTATTGGGGTTCGGTATGATGGAGTTGCCACAAAGAAGCTTGTCACTGTAAAGTAAAGGGAAAGGTATAAAAGGCCTTTAGGTTTTATTTACAAATACAAATCTAAAAAGTGTGGTACACGTTTGTATTCAGTAACTTTCAAGTCTCGCCATAGATTCCCTTCTAGAATTAGAACTGGAATTTGATTAAGCCAATGCGACACATGGATGCAGTTTGATCTGACTGTGTGTTTAGGGTTACTGTCCCGCTGGAAGGTTAAGTTCCACCAAAGTCTCAATTCCATGTCTAACACGTTTCCTTGCAGGTTTTCATTTAGTGTCATCTATCTCCCAATGAACCCTGAGCAACACTCCCACAGCATGACACTGCCATTCCTGTTTCTTTTTTTTGCTAATAGTTTTAAAAAATCTATTTTTACCCCATATTTCTTGTTTTTAATTGTGGCTTATGGCAAACTGCAAATAGGACCTTTTAGGACGTTCTTCAAAAACATGCCCTATGTCATTATTCTGTAAAGTGAGCTTGTCCTGCAACACTAATGGCTGTCCTGTCAACAGAATTTCTCCACCTGAGTTATTAGTGTGCAGCTCCTCCAGAGTTACAATAGGTCTCTTGACTACTTCTCTAACTAATCCTCTTTTTGCCTTCACACAGACACAAACTTAAACTGTTTTGTAATCAATTCCCGTTTTAAGGTATTTGGATTTTACAAAGGGTTGTCAGAGTAAAGGGGGGTAAATATCCAATCAATCTTTATTCCAGACCCAAAAGGTCCATAATAAAAAAAGTAAAAACAAAATAAGAGAAAAAAAAAAGAAAGAAAATAAAATAAGAAATAAATTTAAAAAAAAAACATGACATTCACTGAGTCACAAATAAATGATGACACCAATGTTTCCACAATCTTGAGAAAAATCTCACTGTACTAAAAACAGGATTTACTAAAATTGCAATTATATTATTGCATGACACAGAAAATCTACACAAACATCTATACATGAGATTCCTGAGCACAGCTGCACATGTGGAAACATCATTATGTACAAACATATGGCCAGCACTGCTCCATCTAGGCTCTCTGAGTAGGAGCCTCATGCCATCATTGTAGGCCACATAAAGTTTCTGCAGGCTACTTTTGTCGTATCTTCGCCACAGATGGGCCGTGTAAAGTGAAGTGCAAAAAGCTTTAAAAAGAGCTTATCTTCACAGAGGATGAACACATACTAAACTTTCTGACCAAAGTATTAGCTTGTGCATACATCATACAATACTGCCTACGAATGTCACAATCATCAGACAGGTCATCAGTTATGTAATGTCCCAAATATTTAATTTCATTGCATCTGTTGAGGACAATGCCAGATAAAGAGAAGTCAGGGGTTATCAGATGCTTATCTGCCCTACTTCTAACAATCATAACATTGCTTTTCTTAGCATTATATTTGATGTCAAAGTCACAACCATATTGGGAACAGACCCTTAATAGTTGTTGAAGGCCAGCACTATATGGACTTAAGATTACCAAATCATCTGCATACATTATGTGATTGATTATGCGATCATCAACTATAGAGCCTGTTTTACAACAATTCAGGCGCGTTGATAGTTCATCCATGTAGATGTTAAAAAGGTAAGGGGACAGTAAACTTCCCTGCCTTACTCCGTTACCAACTTTAAACGAATCAGACATTGTGTTGGCCCATTTTACAAACATTGATTGATGACCAAACCAGTAGACCAGAATTCTAATTAGATATTTGGGTACACCTCTGCTTTCTAACTTGCCGAACAGTTTTTGGTGATTCACACGATCAAATGCTTTAGAGGCATCAATAAAACACATAAATACTGTAGTGTTGTGCAAATTATACAAGTCTAAAATCTCCTGTAGTGCAAAAATACACGTCTGTGCCATGTTTGGGTTTAAAACCGAATTGATTATCGGAGGTCAAGAGAAATTCTTCCAGCCTATTTAAAAAGACTCTTTCTAAAACTTTCGACAAACTACTAGCTAAAGCTTTGGGTCGGTAATTCTCCAAAGAGCTAATCTTACCTGCTTTATCTTTAACAATTGGTACCAGAATGACAGATAACATTGAATTAGGTAACAGACCATGTACTAGACAGCCAGTGAAACACATAGAAAGTAATGCGCAAAGTTTCTTACTTGCATTTTTCAAATGCTCAGAGGAAATGTTATCCATCCCACAGGCCTTGTTGTCTTTCAGTGTCACAATTGCATGATATATTTCTTGTGGGGATACATTCACATTCTCATTACAGTGAATACTTTTAATTTCAAAAGTGTCACTTTTGACACAATTAAACAGTGCACTGTAGTGCTCCTTCCATAACTGAGTGATTTCTTTTACACCGCTAACACCGTCAATAGTAGCTGGAAGTGATGTTTTGCAGTTATTTACTTTCTTTATTTCTTTCCAAAAGTCCTTAACATTATTATTTCCTAACTTTCTAGCAAGAGAGTCAGACCTCATAGTATTTTCATTTCTCCTTATAAATCTTAAAACATGTTTAAAATTAGCATTTGCTTGTTTTTTGTATTCAAACAAGGGGCCATGTCTCTGTTTACCTGAATCAACCCATGCTTTAAGAGCCCTTCTGGCCTCTGCATGTGTGGTAAGAATACTTACGCAAGACGTTATATCGAACCTATCTCTACCACTGACTTCCATCTGACATCTCCTGTATCATTCTGTCTAAAGCCTAAAGTTAGATTTCAAGTCCGAAGCAGTGATACTGGGTGAAGCAGGCCAAACATCTTCAAGTTCTGCTCTTAACCCAAAAAGTCAGTAAAACAAAGCAAATCATATTCAAGAAACAGCATCTCACTCCTCTTATCCACTGCTCTGTATAATTCACAGAAAAGTAAGATGGAGGCAGAAAGTGATGTTCATTTGAGGTTTGCGAAAGTGCTGGCCTGGCTCTTTCATCGCATTTCATCATTCTGTGCTTTGGCTAATGAATGCAATGAGACCCAAAAAAGTAACAAATGAAGAGAACTCCATATTTTCTGTTCATCATCACTAATATTTCAACCTAAACTGGATCTACCCTGTGCATAATGTGGAAAAGCTGAACTTGATAAGACATAATACAAGCTTTTTGAAATATTAAGTTACTTGAATTGTTTTATTTTTAGAAATACAAGGAAATGTATTGACAAGTAGTAAACAGTTGATGGTCCTATTAGTGGTATTTGATATTAAATATGGATTTCCACAGCAAGATTTCACAAAATCCATTGTTTGTATATAGCGTAGATGAAAAAATACATTCTGATTTGTCTGTATTTAGTTAAACGTGTCATAAATAGCACAATAATTGAATTGGTATCCTAACTTAAAAATATAACTTAAATTCTGAAGCATTTGAGTTATTTTTGAGTTGCACAGGCTTCAAACATACATATTTGTGCCAGAGTTTGATTCCAAGTCATGACAGATCCTTCATGAACGTGGAAGGACATTGTGACAATGTCTTCAAAGCTTCTGCTGTAGCCTATTTCAATTTCTTGATTTTTTTGATATTAATGCTTGTCCACTTTTTTTTAATGAGTTAATTCGATGATCGATGTTACAATGATAGAGCTACTTTGCTCAAGAATTCACCAGTCCCATGAATCAAAATAATCTATTATATTATATATGAAAAATCAATCTGCATGAGTTTTCTATAGTTGAAACCTTTTGCAAAATATTCAGATATTCATCTTGTAGCTTTAGTCCTAAAGAATGAGCAGAATTGTTGTCATTTTTTAAAAAGGTAATATTGTCATTCAAGATAAATTTCTCACACGTTTCTGACTTACCATCCAGGACCATTATATTGATGATGAAGTCTGCAACATTTGATAAAGGGTACACAGGGTTATCATTCTAACTGATAACAGTGTGTGCGTCTCATTCTAACCGTGTTTTTTTTTTTTTTTTGCCAACGTCCTGTAGAAGTCAGGGAGCACATTCGGAGGTATCGGCAGTTGTGTGCTACACGCATCTGATCCGGGCCAGTTATTGACTTCCTGAGATTTGAATTAATTACTTGCTTCACAAGAGAAGCTGGATTGCAGTGGTACCCCCTAAGAAGTCCACTCATTCTTTGGGAAACAGCCCCATGGACTTGCAGATGGTTTCACTGAGATGTGCTTTTCCCAGAGAGAACAATTACACAGGGGATTGTGGAGGCTGGCATAAACCTGCAGCACACAGTCTCCATTCTGAACATTTCAAAACAGCCATAGGGGAGGTTTGTGACTTAACATAAATTAGACCACCAGGGAATGGGAGATGTGAAGTGGTGGAAGGGAAGTATTGCAGATAAATGTGCTGCGCCACAGAAGAAAGGAAATTACAAATGTGACATCTTGGAATAATAATTATATATATATATATATAATATATTATATATAAAAAAAAAAAATTCTAATTAAAGCAGTTTAATGTTTGGACAAATATAATCACAGCAACCTCATCTGCTGACATATTCTAATTTCCTTCCAAATCCATTTCTGTGTGTTTAAACACCATGTAAAGAAATGATAAGACCAATTACTGATGTTAAGAGACAATTACGGTTGGTGATGTCTGAAAGGGATTAGCTGCGCGCCGGGTTTGTATCGTGCTTGCTCACAATCGGCTCACAGGGCCCTGCGTTTGGTCTCCGTCTGCCAGCAAAGAGCGCACTTCAGCTGGGAAGGAGTACCCAGGAATGCAGGGGTTACCAGTGGCTGCTAATTAACCTCGCATTGTGCTCAGTGACAAAGAAACAAAAGGAACAAAGTGGAATTTCAATGCAGCAGATTATCACAGTTACAATGAGCGTGGCGCTGGATCATGCACTTAATAGGGATTTTCACACCGGCCATGACAACATGAGATTGGATCAAAGACAAATGGAGTTACATTAACAAAACAATGCGGTCTTGTCATGCAACAAGCTGCCCCATCTGCGCTTTTTCGGGGGGGCCTCCAAGTGCACAGCATCGACGGGCTCCTTACGCCTAGATGCTCGCTCCTCCTCAGCAGCTTCTGCAACACTGGATTCGAATGTGAAAACTTTATTGCAGCTTTGTTCTGCTAGAGAGGAGATAGCATCCTTCTTTAAAACACACGGAGACAAAGAGGAAGTGGGCTGTGTGTTCTTTGCCGGTTATTGTTGTCTCTGTTTCTGTCCCACCGGCTGAATGGCAATTACCACTGACTTCCTATGCAGCGCCGAGCCCGGGCCCCTCCGAGGGTGCCCTGACCCCGTGCTGTCCAGAGGGAAGAGAAGGGAGCTGTCAAAACTTACATGTCTCCGCGGTCCCTTGGGGAGCTCTCTTCCAGCTGCTGCCCCACGGGGGCATTGCTGCACACTCCTGCTAATCAGCTCCATTTCATCTCTGGAAGGCCCCTGAGAGCATGCGGGGCCTTTTTCTCACCTCTGTTACCCGCCGCACCTTTGAAGTCCCGCTGCAAGTGTTAGTTTATGGCTGGAGAGGGTCTGATAAGATCCCAAGGAAGGTGGTGAATCAGCTTTCTGTCTCGTGTTCAAAAAGCGGGAATACAAGGTTGCTAAAACCTACAGAAACAGTTACAGTTCTAACACCTGACAGCTAAAGCACTCGGCAAGCAAAAACATGGCTGTGTGAAAACTGCTAAGTGGCTTCATTAAAGTCACTTATTTGGACATTTGGATTTGATTCACACAGTTGTGTTCGGCATAAGCAGGGGTTCGCTCGTGAGGCAAATCTTTGAAGATGTAATGAATGAATGAAAGTCAAATAGTTTGTAAAGTTCAGCACATTTACTTAAACTGACAAGCTGCAACAGAGCAGTCACCTTTGGCACTCTTCCCACACCCTTCACAGGCATGTCAGACCGAAAACAAGATATTACATTTTAATTAAACAAAAGTTAACAATGTCTAGTAAAAAAGAAAAAAAGAGAAAAAAAAACATGATTAGCAGTAAGGAGGTTCATCTCAACGCTAAAGTCATTCATTCCCCAAATTTCACTGACGTGCAAATGCCTTTTAAAAATATTCCTATTTCAAAGGATATTTAAAATTTTGTGATTTTCATGGGATTCTGTGTATTAGACTTAGACTAAATGGTGCATAATTGTAAAGTTAAAGGAAAGTGATTGATGGTTCAGCTAAAGGGCGACAGTTATATACTTTCCTGGCACATCGTGCCATTTTATAGCACAATCAAGTAACTATGTTACTTTAAGTTCTTATAAAAATGTGGTATATATCAAACATAACGTTAAAGTTGTTTGACGCTACAATTTGAAGCTTAGGAATTGGCCTACGTCCCTTTAAGTGACTCCTACTCATTCCGACACTCCACCATTAGCGAATAACAACAATTGTGCTCCACCATCATGGGGTTTACAGTCATTCTTAGGTGCAGCGGACTTAGAAATAGTTAATGTGATGAGCTCAGCAGAACCAAAGTTCCACCAAGTGTTTGCTAAATGCAGCTGTTGCTAGTCTGGAGGTACTGAGTGGTTTAGGGCGCAGGGTAGAGATGCTCTGTGAAGGAAGCTCGGCTAGACACTGTAGCTCCAAGGAGGAGCTTTGTGGAAATAGGTGGCAGTTTGTGTGACTAAGTGCTTAGGCACCACTGAATTGCTGCCACGGGAAATTCAAAGATTTCTCAAACCGATGATGGAATAGCCTTATAACATATCCAGTTTTAATGATCACAGAGCTCTGCTCAATTCATCAGCTGAAAATGGAAAGATTATGACACAACTAAGCCACCAAGGCATGGTTGTCCACTTTGGGACTGCCTGGGCAGTATATTAATCAGAGAAGCAATCAAGAAGCCCAAACTCTGGAGCAACTGGAGTGCTACGCAGCTCAGGTATAGGAATCTGTCAGCAGGACAAGCATTAATCGTGTTCTCCATATCTGACTTCGATGGAAGAAACCGGGATGCGTGTTGAAAGAAAGCCATAAAACGTTCTGTTAAAGTTTGCCTAAAGGCCATGTAGGGGACACGTGCAAATGAAGCATGCTGTCGTCAGATGAACCAAAAAGCAGAACCGTTTGGCAGCATCATGCTGTGGTGACGCGTGTCTTCAGCAGAAAGAGGAAAGCTTGTCAGACATGATGGGGAGGATGGCGCAAAATACGAGACAATCCTGTGGGAAAACCTGTCAGACGCTGCAAAGGAGAACTCATTTCATTTCCCTGTACCTCCACAGTCACGCACTGTTTTCTGTTGTTACAAAATGTTACAAAGCTTAAGAGGTATGGCTGTTTTGCAAGACACTGTATGTACACTGGAAGTTGAAGGTGTCAGGACTGGAGCCTGGAGCAAGATGGATGGTTTCTGTTAGATGTCTGCCCTTTACCTTGTCTCAACCTGCCCGACACTTTCACACTCAATAACAAGAGATCCAGTCTGCATAGTGAAGGTGAAGTTGAGGCCATTAGTCAACCGCAAAAGAAAATCACATAAAGTTTTTTTTGTATTTTTTTATTATTATTAATTCCTTTAACTTTATTTACAGAGATAAAAACCACAGAGTACATCCCACATAATATTTTTTGTCTTCTCAGACAAGTGACATTTAAACGTGACATTTAAACGTTCACACTCTTGCAAACACTGAAACTACAAACTGTTATGTTAAAAATGTGTTTCCCCAACACACTCTTTTACATTTGCTGCTACACTCTCCCGGAACTACTGCATTTTTATCGTGACACCAACATCTTTTAGTGCACTTGAAAATGTCCACCGTCTGCCGCACGGGGACAGAATGAAAAATATTCTCTCCTATATATTTTTTTGTTCTTTTGCAAATGAATGTAAATGTAGGTTGAAGTATGTTCAAATTTACGGCACTAAAAAGTTTCTCGCCACTTTATAAGCCGCGACCTACGGCCTGCTGTAACGTCGCGGGGGGACACTGTTTGCCGCAGCTCAGTGGAATTTCACCGCTGCCACCCGCTGACATAATTTGTTTCACAGTCACCACCCAGAAGCATGAATCAGATGTTGACACTCTAATTTCATGCACACATGGGTGTTTGGCTGAGCCGGTCGTAGATGCAGCAGGACCCTCCCTCCCTCCATCCATGTCTCTTTCCCTCTGGCTGCCCGCACCACACCTGCCCTTTGCCCTCAGTCACAGCCAGGCGGCTTATTTACCCTGGGCAGCCACACATTATCACTGATGATTTAAGCTTTTAGTGCCATAACGATGATGTGCACTGTGACATCTGAAGAGAAAGCTGAAATATTACTATCACTGCAAAAAGTCATAGCCAGCCTTGTAATCTTTTTGAGATTAGCTGAATATGAACTTAGAGGCTTAAAGGGAAAATAGTCTCCTTTCCACCAATCAATGAAGCCCACAGGTTGCTCTGCTTACCACTTAAATAAATCTGTTTACTGTCGTCCGCTGCTCCGTCTGAAAATATTTGCTTTACTGTGTTGTTTTTGCCGAGGAAAAGCGCTCTCGTGATGTGATAAAATAAAGCCACAAGCCATGTTTCAAAATGTCAAGGGCTTGTCTGGGATTGGCACATTTGCAGAGTATGATTAATGCAAGTTTTGTCTATTCCTGATTATTTTTTCCCCTAGAAGTTGGCGCTGACACGCTGCCATGGGAAGGAGAGCGAAAGGATGAGCTGCACTTTGTGGTGTTTGTCCTCATTCTGTCATCTCAAAGAAGGCCGAGGAAGCTATCTTTGGTGAAAGTGACCAGCCGGATGCGGCGGACGTTGACGTAAATGCCAGAAGAAAAGAGGGGGCAATTGGCAATATTGTTTACCTCTCCACAAACCTGACAGGCTGGCCTGCGACTGAACATAAATCCTGGAGATAAACACATAGAGTGGAAGTTGTTTGTATACAGAGTGGAGCCAGGTAGCGGCAGGGTTTGCTGAGACGCTTGCTTACTCATGACAAACAGTAAACACACTGTAAATAACAGTACCCTGTCCGCATCAGTTCCTCACTTGGGGTTAAGTTGAGTTTATTGCAGAGGCCAGTGCCTGCATGCATTAGGCAAATCATAAATTATATATACTAATTACCTTGGGCCCACATTTAATGAATTATTTTAATTAAACTACAACATAGGCTTTCGTTTTTTTTTTGTGCATGTGGTCTATATTTCATCCTCTGCCTGAGATGACCTTCTTCTTTGTCTAAGTGGAACACAGTTGAAAGAACAAGGACAGTGCAGTCTTAGATTATACGGCTATGTTCATACCAATGACTGAAGTGAGAGAAATGATTAAAAAATAATGAATAAATAAGAAAAAAGGGAAGAGAGAAAAAAAATACAAATCGTGGACAAATTTTGGATTTCCATTTTTAAGCATATTTTTTTTATTATTGTATTATTTATTTCAATAACATTCACTATTTATTTACCTATTTGTATTTTGCATTTTGATTGACTTTACACTTTTAGCATACTTTCATTCTGTTTAATCTGTGTTTGTTCTTTTGTTGGTAATAACATTGAAACCAGCAAAAACAAGCACTCTGTTTATTTCCTCGGGTTGTTTCTTTCCCTAAAGCATAAACCAAAACCTGTTTTAAAATGAAATATGCAAATTTTGAATTAATGTAATTTTTTTTTAATTAGATGAAACCTGTGAGTTATTTTTTTTTACAATTGAAATTAAGGAATGAATTTACAATAAAGTTTATAGATAACTTGCGATTATGTACATGTTTGTTTATTATTGCACAACAGACCATTCTTTCCCTACAAGAACAAAATATAAAGTCACTAAAAAATAACAAAAATAAAACAATGTATATATTACACTAAATTAAATTTAAATAATAATTGGAGGTGGGCTTTTTGTTTTTTTTCTGAGATTTTTTTTTTTGGAATTATTCTTTTTCATCTGGCACAATAATAATCCATTTTAAAATGTACTTTGTGTTGCGATTCTAACGACAATCTGAAAAGATTCCCATTATTATTTACTTCTACGCTGTAAAAAAAAAAAAATAGGAGCATGAGTGCATTTATTTATCCAGAGTCAGAATTAATGGTACGAAACACAAATGCACAAAGTGAAGGAAGGGGAAAAAAAGAACACTGTTGTACAAACAGTCCACGGGGGGAGGGGTGGATTTAAATTCCAAAAGGGTCTCGGCAGCTCGTTTCCTAGTTCCCCAGTCAGAAATGTTTTTGTGAAAGAAGAAAAAAATCAGTCTTTTTGTCTTGCTGAAAAAAGGCTAAATCTACATTGGTGGCCCAGTCGAAGTTTACAATTCTTTGCACTTTCAATACAAGTGAATGAGGGCGAATGAAGTGGCCCGAGACCCTTTATTTGATCTGGATTGCATAAAGTGACGGAATTCTAATGTATTTGTTTAATGCTCCGAAAGAGTCTGTTGCTTATTTAAATCCCCCCGCTCCCACCTCCCGTTTTCAGTAGATATAGAAATCGATTTTAAATCTCTTAATATTGAAATAACATCAGTTAAGATGTTGCTGATATTTTCGTCTTCATATCTGTTAACCTGTTGAATTAAATTCCATAAATAAGGGGAAAATTTAAAAAAAAGAGTAAAATGTAAAGTTCAAAAAGGGGAGATTCGTTCATTTAAATATTAAGTCATCTTCGGTAATATTAGTTTTTTTTTTTTTAAAAAATTGTATTTGCATGCTGCGTGCGAGTCTTTTGAATGTTTACTGTGAGACCCAACAGCGTTTGGCTCGGCTTGATGAATGAGGCTGGTTGTCTGCGCCGTGAGCAGAACGTTTCAGCTCCCTGCATCCTAATGGACTGCACAGGCTTCACCGAACTAAAGGCTTTCCTACTTTTCGCTATTATTATTATTATTATTATTATTATTATTATTATTATTTATTTATTTTTACTACTATTTTTTATAATAATTTAATAAAATGAAAATTTTAATTGTATAATAATAATAATAATAATAATAATAATAATAATAATAATAATAATAATTTCTAGCTGTTTTGGATTAAACCTTCAGAAACATTTGTGATTGTTTACTTCATTTTTAATGAAAAAATAATTTGATGACCATTTCCCCCAATTAATCGGAGACTGTTTGCACACTTTTCCAAAGTACGCATGCTTACAAAATAAAAATAATAACTATTAAAAAAAAAAATTTAAAATCTGGGAAAATAACTAGAATTTGAGTGGAACAAAAAGACAGAAAAAAAAACAAACAGCAATAGCAACACCAACGGGAACAGTACAAATTCAGGAACGCATGCTTCACCTTAAAAAAAAATACAAATTTTACAGCATCTGATAAACATGGTCACCACGGCTTTTAAATTAAATGCTTCACAAAACTTGTTTTTTTCCTCCTGTAAAATAGATATTTAAAACGTAAAACTAAAAAAAAGTGCATTTTACAACAAATGTTCACATCTTGCATTTTGGAGGACGACAATATCTATACCTTTGAGTTTTTGGGGTAAACATTTCGTAACTCACTTTTACCTTTCTGTCTTATCTTTTTTTTCTCCCAGGGATGGTATGCGAACGGATCTAAATACTACTCCAATTTGGCATTACCTTTAACCATCATTCCAGCGTTAAAAGCAAACAAAAATGAACTTTTTTTTCCCCCTTTGCTATATTATTGACATTATGGTGGTCCCACGGAAACGGTGCAAAAGTTCAAATCAGAGTTCTTGTCCAAAAAAAAAAAAAAAAAAAAGCACCCAGACAGACCCCTGTTCACCTTTGCTGTGGCCCCCACCGTCAACACTTACGTATCACAACAAACTGAAAAATAGAACTATCAAATAATTTATATGTTCAAGAGCAATAGTTCGTGTGCAGTTCTGCGCTAGACTAGACACGATTTAAAGCGACACATTCAACACATATACACAAATAAGTCGATATGCAACCTCAACTCGCCTTGATAGTGTCCGACTGCAGAAAATATAAACTTTGGGTTTTGGTAATGAGGGGAATGGGGCCTGGAAGAGTCCGGGCGATCAGTGCACGGCCACGGACTGCAGCGTGGAGGGGCTTGTCAGAGTCTCGCTCGGGGTCGCCGGGCTGCTTTGGCTCGTCGCTGTCTGTGGGGAGGTCGGGCTCAGAGACTGTGGAGAGTTTGATAGGAAAGCGGGGATGTGGGGCGGAAGCGCGGAAAAGCCCGTCATGGAGGTCGGGGTGGGCTTGATCGGCACGGGGATGGCCGGTAAGGACTGTCCCCCGTGACACAGCGACTTTAAGGGCACCCCGTACGCGCTGTAGTCGCCGCTCGCCATGGAGATCGGGGCCGCCGTGTCGATCACGCTGCTGTTGTACATGTGTGGCCAGGCCGTCGTGAGTTGGTTGTGCAACGGGTACCCGGCGGACATGGACTGCATGGTAGAGAACGCCAGGCTGCCGGGGACCTTGTACTCCCGGGCGATGATGTTCTCTATGGCGAACGGGTGCTTGAAGGTGGACGACTGGGATACTCCGAGGTTGTACGACGACATCTGGGGAAGGTGCGTGCCTGTGGCCGCCAGAGCGCTCAGTCTCAACTTGGCTTGCTGCTGGAGGTAATGCGCAGCATCTGACTGCTTGGTGGGGCCCAGGTGGTCTGCCGCTCCCAGCACCTTGAATCTCTTGCGGCGCCTCAGAAAACTTCCATTCTCGAACATGTCCCCGCAGTTGGGGTGCAGAGCCCAAAAGCTCCCCTTGCCCGGCTGGTCAGGGCGCCGGGGGATTTTGATGAAACAGTCGTTAAATGACAGATTGTGTCGGAGAGAGTTCTGCCACCGCTGCGTGTTTTCTCTGTAATACGGGAACCTATCCATGATGAACTTGTAAATTTCACTGAGGGGCAGCATCTTCTCCGGGCAGCTCTGGATTGCCATGGCGGTAAGAGAGATGTAGGAGTAAGGTGGCTTCTGGTCGCTGTACGTGTTTCTCCCCGGACGAGGCATCCTCGATGTTTCGTAAAAAAAAAATATATATATAAAATAAATAAATGAACACAGCGGAAAATGTTAAAGTAGAAAGTTTTGCCTCCCTCGGTTCCTCGACGAAAACTCGATTCTTGTCACGCAAACGACGGCCGAGGAAAGTTTCAGTCTTGGCGGCACTGGAGTTGCGGTGCGCGTAAAGAAGCCCAGTCTCTGAGCGGCTCCGCACTGGAGAAGGACGGGGCGCATTTACGGAGAGCGGTCTTTTTTTTTCCGGAAAAGCGTCTCAGCTTGTCCCGTTAAGGTTGCGAAACGGACTTCATTTGAGGGTTTCCCTTCGAAGAGACTAGCTGTCGTGCGCCTCCATGGCCTTCCTCTAACCATCTGATAGTTTTATGTAGTGACATGAGCAGAAAAGAACCCCTGTAGAGGCGCTCCATTAATGTGCCACCTCTTTGCTATCACATGACAATTGCCATGGGAGGGGGGGGGGCTTAGGAGGGGAGGGGAGCTGGGAAGGAAGGCATAATCTGGTTTCATTTACACCTATTTACACGGACACCTTGGGCCAATGGAAATCATTTCCATTTGAAGACAGAAAAAAAGGGGGCGAAAGAGGCTCGGTTACCGGATGGCACTCAGTGTGTGAAGGTATGCGCTCTTCTGCGGACTTAACGCTCCGAAATTAAACTAATACTAGGCGTATTTGGTATGTCATAATTTATGTATAATTTGACCCATGTTTTTTTGTGTGTTGATGGATGTTAAGACTCAAATTGAAAACTACATTTTGCAATTTTGTTGTAATAAACGCGTAATAAAGTATGCATTCTGTAAAGCAATTGCATGTGTTTAAAAAAATGCATTTATTTGCCATAAAAAGTGACTATGTTGCAGACACTGTAAAATAAATAATTTGCCACGAGCAAGTTTGTTGACTATTAGTTTTTTTCTCAGCTAATTTCACCCAGAGCGCAGAGAGGCACGGAAGAATTAGAAAACATCGACACAAAGCAAAGCAGCGCTGTTCAAACTGAAACTTCATGAGGCAATCAGCCCCATTGTGCTTATGTAAAAGAAGATTCAAAAAAGTACTTCAGGAATGCAAATAAAACCCTCGAGGATGGTGTGGCGAAAACTGTATAAAATATCCATAAGTCAATTATATGAATGCGAAGCCCCGAAATGGTGAAGCCTATTTTCAGCCAAGTTCTATTCAAGCTTTTTTTGGCCGTGCAGGGCCACCTTTTTACGCTCGGAGGGTTCGCAATGCCGGGGGACCACACACACGCACATCCAGATTTACTCATAATTTATGCTAATTTCTCCGCCTCTATAAACCCACAGCGCACCCCATCACCAGTCTGATGGATTACGACAAGAATCGCTTTGCGGGGGAGCACCGAGCTCTACTTTTACCCAGAAACCTGCAGAGGAGCGTCGTCCGGACTGATTAACGATCTGAAATCATCAGTCGGGACACATATGTAAAGCAATTCATAATTTAAAAAAAAAAAAATTGTAAAAAAAAAAATACGGACAATACTTGCAATAATGTAAGTTAAGGCAATTATTTTTTGTTTGCTGAGTTTGATCAAAAACCATGTAGTTATGCTCCTTTTTTTTTCCTGTTTTATTTCAGCAGACTGGCGTTTAACACCTGTCATTTCACGTTAATGTTCCGCTGAAAAGGTTTTATCCAAAAGGAAGTGGCCTTGTCGCCCTCAACTCAAACACCGCGGATAATGACCACACTCTGCCGAGTGCCAAACATCTTCTGACATGCAGTGCGCAGGGCGGGCGGTTTATTCACTCCCATTAATTGCAGAGAATTTGTCGGGACGCGAAGGATGAAGGCCCAGTCAAATTAATCAGCAAGTGCACATGTTCTGTGGAAAATTCACAATTTTAGATAGTGATATTAGTGTGGGATTTGATGTAATTGTATTTGTTTACAATTTTATATATTCAGAATGTGTGTCTGCGCGTTATTGCGAGTTAACCTGCGGTGCTTGTTTTAACCAACCGAGCCACGCATGGCTTTAAGAAACTTTTTTTTTTTTTTTTGACTCCTCTCACTCTCAAACTCAGTAGCTTTTTGAGCTCCAGGGTTATGAGATATTGTTGGGCCTTTTGTCCCTGCCCAATGCACACACTGAAAATACCACCATGACTCTGAATCTGAATAGGTTTTCTTCCTGACAGCTTCCAAACTCCCCGAGTTCAAGCAGCAGTAGATCAAGTCTGCACTATGTTTGGTCATTTGTAGAAACCCGAACAAAGGTTGGGATAAGCCAAATTGCATTGCACTTGTGAACCGTGCCTCGGTCTGAAGTATCCTTTATAGCAGGAGGAGGGTGGGGTGTGTGGGGGGGGGGGGTGCACAAGAACAATTTTGTGTGAGCTTTAAAAAAAAAAAAAAGAAAAAGAAGAAGAAGGAAAACAAAGGACACTTTCTGAAAACATCTTAAAGTAGAGTAGTGAGGCGTGACATTCCCAGGGTGACGAGACACAAAAGCTGAGGTCATGGGGATGAAAAAGAGAATCAAACAGCCACTTTCACACGTCTGCCCTCCTCTGCTGCGCCGCAGAACACAATGGGAAACAAATGTTGTTAAAAGAGGATCGATGCCATTCATCCTAAAGCAGCGAATGATAGCCAAACAATATTGTCACACTGAATCGAGTTGAGATGTGCTGCCACCCAGACCCCAAGGAGAGCGAGGAGGAGAGGAGGAGAGGAGGAGAGGAGGCGAGGAGGCGAGGAGGAGAGGAGGAGAGGAGGCGAGGAGGAGAGGAGGCGAGGAGGAGAGGAGGAGAGGCTATTCATGGAAATGATTGGAGGACAAATTTAAGTTCAGAACGATAAAGAAGGTTGTGGGACATTCTTTAGTTTCAAATTAGATACGTGGTTAAATACTGCTACCATTTATAATAATAATAATAATAATAATAATAATAATAATAATAATAATAATAATAATCATATATATATATATATATATGCCTGTCTGTGTGTGTGTGTGTTGTGTGTGTGTGTGTGTGTGTGTGTGTGTGTGTGTGTGTGTAGGTGTGTGTGTGTGTGTGTGTGTGTGTGTGTGTGTGTGTGTGTGTAGGTGTGTGTGTGTGTGTGTGTGTGTAGGTGTGTGTGTGTGTGTGTGTGTGTAGGTGTGTGTGTGTGTGTGTTCCAGGTGTGAAGGTGCTCCTGGTTTTCCTGGTTGCTACATATGTCAAACTCAGACTCCAGGCGATGTAGATTTTAGGTCATTAACCAACCGATTATCAAACACATTAAACGACGGAAAATGCAGAGACTCACGTTTAAAGACAACCACTTGGACTCCACGTCAATCCGGAGCAAAACGTCCGTAAACGTGTCGGACTGCTCGCACTTACTCTCACCGCAGCAGAGGTTGAGCTCTGACGGCCTTTTGTGTGTAGAAAGCGAGTTCACTGTACAAGAGAACGCAGCGTTTGTTGTCTGCTGCAAACGCAACCAACAGGCCCGTCTCTAATTAAGTCCGGGGTGGCTTCAGCCCCCCAGAGATGTTTTACGGCGCAATTAAGGACGCACCGATCATAAGGTATGAATATTCAGCAGAATGACAATTAATTAGCAACCAGAGTGTTCTCTCAAGAGCTCCTCCAAAAGCAAATTTAGCCTATGTGATAAGAAAGTTAAAGGCCACCTTTAATTTTCACCAAAATAAAAGCGTGATTTTTTGCGTGCAGAAACGTTCACATATATATTTTTTATTTTATTTTAATTTATTTTATCTTATTAACCAAAGAGAGGGCTTTTTTTTTGGCAGTCTCTTCCCATAAGCTGTTTCTGGATCAAATCCGAAGGAGGGGGCTCCTACCTGGAAGAACACCTCGGGGCATTCACAACATATGCTCGGATTATGCTTAATGGTCTAATTACATAAATTAGGCATTCATTATACGGCACATCATCTGTAACAGATATCTCAATTGGACGGAGGCGGGAACAAGTAATTCAATTTGTCTGGGAATAGTTTCACCCAATTAGTCACAGAAAGACATATAAAATATAAAAAATAAAATGATTAGACTTCCTTATTTTATTTTATTTTATTTTATTTTTTATATTTATATTTGTCTAAGTACGATGAAATGCTAATTTGTTTCAAAGCAGCATTGACATCTTCTCACTATCTATATCTATCTACTATCTATCTTATCTATTAATCTATATCTATCTATCTATCATCTATCTATCTATCTATCTATCTATCTATCTATCTATCTATCTATCTATCTATCTATCTATCTATCTATCTATCTATCATTATCTTATCTGTCTATCTATCTATCTATCTATCTATCTATCAATCATCTATCTAATCTATCAATCTATTTCGTATCTATCACCCATTATCAGATGCTATTATATAAATCTTCTTATTTTATTTTATTTTATCTATTTTATATATCTATCTATCTATCTATCATAAATGCTTATTTTCAAAGCAGCTATGACATCTTCTGCACTTCTATCTATCATCTATCTATCTATCTATCTATCTATCTATATCTATATCTACAGTTATCTATCTATCTATCTATTATCTTTAATGTATCTATGTATCTATCTGTCTATCGTTATAGTTATTAAGTGTGAATTGTGTGGTGTCATGTGTATGTGTGTGTTGTTGTGTGTGTGTGTGTGTGTGTGTGTGTGTGTGTGGTAGTGTGTGTGTGTGTGTGTGTGTGTGTGTGTGTGTGTGTGTGTGTGTGTGTGTGTGTGTGTGTGTGTGTGTGTTGGTGTGTGTTGTGTGTGTGTGTGTGTGTGTAGGGGTGTGTGTGTGTAGGGGTGCTCAGTTCATTGACTCCATATGGTGAGAAACAGCAGGACTGATGAGAGCTCTACCTGAGGTCCGTGCTTTGCGCTGTCGACTGTAACCAAAGCAGAGACCCCTCTGACCCCTCCTCGCATAATTCATCACAGACAAGATACAAATCTCACTCTTCTTTTCATCGCTTAGCTTTTGGTGACAGATGACTCTGTTGAAACACACCATCCTATTAGACTACACACCATACTTAGCCAGCTGACAGATATAAAAAGAGGGTGGGATCAAGGAGCGAGAGCAGGAGAGATGAAGGTGGGAGGAAAAAAATAAAATAAAATAAAATTTCAAAAGGAGACTAGATAAAAGACGGAGTGACACGGATGACATATCAATATTTAGGAGAATTACAGAAAATGTTATTACCTTATAATGAGTTAGTTTCACTTGAACAGTAATTATGCAAATTCCCATTTCCTGTATATATTGTTGAAAATGAGAGAATAATGCAATATTAAGCAAAGACTGATCATAATATATTAACAACAAACTCAACAGAGGAGTGAACTTTCTTCGTGAAGAAAAAAAAAGATTAAAGGGCTTTAATGCAAAAAAAAGAAGCATGAATTATCATAGGTCAGTCACATACAGACTTTTAATTCACAAGAGATAAAAATGAGGTGGAAGGCTTTGTGACGAACAGAAACCAGCGGAAATGCATAATGAGTCAGAGATCACAGGATGAAGCAATATTAATAAGGATACACTAAGTTTAAAGGGGTCGTGGGTGAGAACTTACTCCCTTGAACCGTGTCATTAAGCGCCGCCTAACCCTCCCAGTTGACAGGTGAGACATTATGAGAGCAGTGGGAAAAGGATCAATATATGGGGTCACTTTAAGTGAAATCACATCATTATGAGGTCAAAGCTGTAAGCTTAACCTTTAACCTTCCTTTTCATACTTATTTTTTTATTTTCCTTTTACTGCAGAGAAACTGGTTCTAACTCGAATACCTGGGATCATAACATCCCAGATCTGACCTCTCACCTACTTTAACTGCTCTCTTCCAAGACCCTTTGAATTTCTTTGAATATAACTAAAACAGACTAAAATATTGTTTTGTCTATGACGTTGAAGTAGTAAAATAATTTGCAATGATCTATTGTTTAGATTTCTTCTTTTTTTTACTAATTTAAAACATCAAAATCATATTTTAAATAATCTACAACTACATATTAACCACTAATTGAAGTGAGATGATGTTTGTCTCTATCTGAGATAGACAAGCATACCTTACACCTTATGTAGACTTTTAATCAGCTTACATTAAATTTATTGTTCAGAAACTCCATACTACTACAGTAAATAAGACTTAGAGATATATTTGATTTCCCTTTTTTATATTTTTTGCATATTTAATTTTACTCAAATAATCTTGTAATAATCTACAACTCCTGATTATGAGTCAATGGTTTGATTCCCGGCAAATAAATCTAAGACATTCTCAATATGTTTACCTCTTTTGAATGTGGAAATGCAATCACTGCATTGAATGGGTTACAATTAATTCTTCAGACATAATTTTGATTCATGTAAATTAACACGGCATATAAATAAAAACACATGTGTTGAGTGTCCCCAATTAATTTCGGTAGCTGTTTAGTAAAAGATAAAAAAAACAAAATAGTTCTGAACTTAGAATCAATTCCTTGTATATTCACATGTCCTCTGCAACACCACCGCAGCATTTCGGGTTAGTGAGCGAGACAGATAACTGATGCAAATCCCCTTATATTGACGGCTCTGGTGGTTGCAAGGCACGGTCTTTTGTGTGGCTCATGTTCACTGAGACCTTGGCAGTGATCAGAACACACTTAACCAACTGGGACCAAATGAGGGGCATTTTGCTCTGTCTTTCATCTTATACATCAGGGAAATGCCTGGTCTCCACGGAGGGCTGGCAGAACTAAAGACCAGAGCAGCACAATGCACAACAACAGTAGAGGTGAGTTTACAACACATGTAAACAGTAAACACCATTGACGATCCCCAAAGGGAAGGTAAGAGATGAAAAACAGACCACAGCACACTTTCGGAAGAAAAGTTAGGAAACAATCAATTTGTGAGCTCTTGAAAGTTTTGCTAACCAGATTAAGACATGAAGACATATTTTGGCTGTGTGTGTGTGTGTGTGTGTGTGTGTGGTGCGTGTGGGTGTGTTTTTATTTGCATAAGACTTTTTAAAAGCAATTTTTCGTCTCCTCATAAAAGACTAATGACTAATGGCCATTGATCTTAGCCAACTCTTGATAGTGGTCAATATTTGGATGGCGCACAGACAATCTCTGAAGTAAATCATAGAACATTAAATAAATAATATATTTATTCTATGTTATACTTGACTTACTCTTTCTCTCAGATATAAGGAATAATTTCTCTTAGGCATTGTTCAAAAACAGGAGATGCCTTTTTGTATAAAGGCAAACGTGTAACCAGCATTACGAGTGAGTAAATAGTTACAAAAAAAAATAGTTACCTTAACCTCATCTTGTACATGTTTTTTTCTCAGGCCAAATATAAACTGGAGCTGTGACAAACTAGGCTGAATGAAGAAACAGCTTTATTTTGCTGCCGCACACAACAAGCAGAATGATGGAGATAAAACAATCTCCAAAGGTCACTAACTCTTGGAGAACTGCAGGAAAAAGCACAGTCTTAGATCAGATGTAAAACTTCACAGGATTGATGTTATCATACCTGTGAAGTTACTATGGAATGAACACCCATTGTTATGTTGTGTTATCTTGAGGGTCTTGACTAATTTAAAAATCCACTGTAGATTTTTTCAATCAAACAAGACTTTCCTTAATGGCTTTTTTAAAATATTGCTTTGTGTTTGTTTTTAATTATCTATCAATATTTTTTTTTGCCAACTTAACCATGTCTTAATTCTTATATTATCTTTTGACAGTTTGTGATATTTATTTGTGGACATTGCTATATATATTAAAAAAAATAATAATACTTGCCACTTATTACAGCTTATAAAGTGTCAGAAACAGCTTATAGATGGTAAATACACACCAACTGGCAACAAAAGAGAATTCCTTCAAAAAAAGCCTCACTACTTCTATCATCAATTATGTAAAGATGTGGATATTGTTAATGTTACTGAAATTTTAACTAGATTTATTAGAAAAAACATAACTTGAGCATTTGGCTCTGTGTTTTATAGTACAATAATGATCACAAGATATGTTGCCCAATCAATACTGAAACTGTTCAGCAAACACACAACTGATGTTTTTCCACAGCCACATTTGCCCTCAGACATGAGTCCACTGAAGACCTGTGGGGAGTTCTAAGAGGTGATTTTTTTCTGGATAAGTTAGGTATTAAATATAGAAAGATGGCTATATGTTCCCCACTCTGTATGCTCCTTCCTTTGAATTGTTTAAGAAGAAGACTAAGTGGTGTTCCACCAAAAAGAGAGCTGCAAAAATTATTAAAACAAGGATTACAACACAGGAAAACACATTCTTTATTGATGTGGTATCTCTCTGCCCCCTCCCAACTAAACTTACTAGAGTTAAAAGTTGGTTTTAAAAATATCTGTGAGATAATGCAACTGCAATGAAAATTTCATCTAGTTAAGTATTTTTGTAAATCTTTTGAAGTGGTGGCAATATCTGTGAGAGTTCTGAATAACAACACATTTTTAAGTCTAATTCATTTGCTTTGTCAAATTGGAGAAACTTTAAACCGAAAACATGAAAATAAGAAGGGGAAAAAAATATAAAGTTTCTACTGAACGAGAACTAACAAATATAGGCACTATAGCAACTTAAAGAAACATGTGACATTAATTTAAAACGAATTTGAAAACTTGAGTCACTGTGGAAGATGCTTAGTACACACTGTGCATTATTACCATGGACTGGTAATAATGTGACACAGTGCGTCGCTGGCAGCCAAGGACTTTGCAAAGCGTACCTAATATGTAGAGGAAAATATATATTTATGTGTCTGAAATACGGCTGATTAAGTGTTCTTCAAGCAGCACTGTAGCTAATATATGGGAAGATTTAGTTTTGACGGGTAGCAGTAATAGAGATGATGAACTGTGATGTTGATTAGTAAACCCTTGTGGGTCTGCACTTGAAAATAATGTTGTTGACTCTGACCTGTTCAGGAGCCAGCGCTTCAGTTGTGACAAGGCACTGAAATTATAGACAGGGAATCTACACAGACTGCATGCACAGAGAAGAATGCAATTACATTTCTATCAAACAAATTCAGTCCAGAGCCGGGGTTTGTGCTATTAGAATGCACTAATGGAATAGCACAGAAAGAATCCAATGAAATGTCAAGTGCTGCTGCGCATCAGGAAATACTCTTTACCCGTCACACCTACTGTAGGCAGAGGCAGAGTGTTAACAGGCTTATCAGCTAGGGAAATGTCCCATTCCCCTGCCTAAACCAAAGCTATTACAATCCCAAATAATTAACTTTCAGTAGAGCAGCCACTTGTCATGACAACCAGGATCAGAAGAGCAACATGTAGAATAATTTTGATCATAGACGGGCCTGTTTTCAGAGCGCGAAGAAAACTGCGTTGTTAGGTTCTGGTTTTCAATATTTTTTTCCCAGCTAACTACTGAAGAACTAGAAGGCAATAAGTTCACATTATCCCGGCGTTATCGTGTTTTATGTCAAAAAGCTGTGATTTTCAAATTGAATATAAAGGAAGCTTTAATGGTAAAAATGTGCTAATTCATGACGAGTTGCAAAAAAAAAAAGAAGATTGCAGGAAGTTTTCTTCTTCACTTTCTTCATGTGTTTTGTAGGTTGCAGAAGGTGTTTTCAACACCTTAGGTTTCTGATAACTGGCACCATATCTAAAAGTATTGATTTATTGTTTATTTCCTCTAATCCACACAGGGCAGAGTTTTACAAGCAGGCTCAGATATATACATATCCCTCCACTATTTTGTTAAATTGAAGTTGTACCCAAACCACATGTGTTTTTGTAGACATTAACAAGCTTCTTGGACACATGTAGCATAGAGAGAGGCTTTTTTACCCTTTCAGGTATTGCATCACCTTGAGTATATAATGGAACAAATTTGATTCCTCTCCATTTTCAGAGTGAGACCATGAAGAGATGTCACATCTTTTCCTCCTACTTCTTTACTTCAACAAAAAGGTACTGATTGAGAGACTTTCTCATCTGTTGCTCCCTGACGATTGTGTGGAGAAATACCATTTGCCTGCTTTCCATTATTCCTGCCATCCTGAGCAGAAAGATTTTCTGTATCAAAACATAACCGTCAGACACATATGTGGCCAGTCTATCACACTGAAAGTGATCTATGAGAAGCCTCAACATCCCGAGAACAGTTAGACCTATCACGTGTGTGTGCAGCACTTATCATTTTTGAAGACTGGCAGTACTAACAGGAAGGAGCGTACAAACAGGATTGACCTGATGTAGATGAAGGTAATATTCCTTTTGGATGTTCATTGAAGAGATGTAGTTAAAACCTGTGACTGAACAACACTCCAAGTGAGCAATTAAGAAATAGAGGGCCAGCCACAACCACCGACGTGTTCATTTCGTTTGTTATTTACGACTTTGCTGCTTCGCCTCCTCCAGTGCAACAGTTTCCATCTGTCACTTGCAGTAATGAAGAAATGTGGCATGACTGTTTAGACTGAGTAACTTAAAAAAAAAACATCACATAAGTTTCATGTGAAAGCAACCTGAGTCAGATTTTTTTTTCAAAAATCTCTTAGCTGAATGGTTCAGACTGTCATATAGGTAGCAGAGATTGATAGGAATATGTGTGTAATCGAAGTTGTGAAGTTGTCTCCAAATTGACAGTTCTCAAGTATTACTCTGTTTATGTCTGCATCCCACTAACTCACTAGAAGAGACCTTAAACCAACTCAGGTAATAAGGCCTAATAAATGACAACCAATAAAAAGCATTTATTCGTGAGTGTCAACATGATTAATTGTGCAGTAAAAAATCTATGCGAGACCTCGCAGTCAATGAGGGCAGTGAAAAAGGCATTTTGCATTTCAGCATAACTGGCACCAGGACAGGCGTTTATGCGAGTCTATCCATGGAGTGGGACGAATACCATATTAATAATTAGTCCTGTAATTCCTCCTCAGGAATTACTATGCCTCAGACTGGTTAGTGAATTTAATTATTAGCAGCCTTTTTGTTTCCATGTCCCCTTCATTACTGTCAGGATTGATGTAACGTAAACTTCATTAAAAATTAAAGCGGGAATCTTAATTATGAGGCTACAGTGACTGAAGTTAGAATTAGCCAACTCAGTGATGTGCAAATGAGAGCATTATTTAAGAAACATGCTGGAAGTAGTTATGCTAATTTCAAGAGTTCACAGTAGCAGACCTTTTCACTTGCAGTTGCATATTCATTAAACACACTATGCAAATTTAATGTAGCAGTCTCCGTAATGCCTTGTTAATTTATTCAGATTTATTGAGAACGACTTGTAAAAAGTACCAATTTAATTACCCTATCTCCTTGGAAGGTAGGGGATGTGGCCAAGGTTTTAAACTGTGTAAATCAGGATTAGTGTGGTTTGATGGAGAAAAAGGGAATGAGAGGACACCTCTGTTAATGGCCCTGCTTGAAATACATATTGATTTATTTAAGGGATGATTCAGGTAGAGCACTCTCAGCCAGCAAAAGAAAAGCAAAGACGAGCTTGTTCTTTTTGTAAATGGAAATAAAAACACCCCTGAACTTTTGCATTAGGAGACGTGCAAATATTTATGATATAATGTTTTGCCAAAGTCTGTAAATGCACTATGTTTGACAATTAATCGCTAGTTATGTTCCAGCAATATGAGTCTGATATTTATTTTGTGACCTGGACCACTTAATCCACACGGTGTAGTGATAAATTACATTTCACTGCGGTTCTGTTGAAGGAAACAAAGCAATGTCTGACATACAAAAACCCATCTGGTGTTTCTGCATATTTTGTATCAAGGTGAAACAGAGGAAATGCTTACAGTAAAAGGCAGACATTATTTTTGTAGAGTACAGTACATTTACAAAAAAAAAAAACATTACAGGCATAAAGAAAAAATGCAAAATATGCATATTTTGCATATTTGCAATGAATACTGGAAAAGAACAATTATCAGGGTCATTTTGCAACGACATTTAAGACCAAGGTTGAATCTCATTACCTAAATCAGAATTCTGCAACCTGTGGCTCTTCAGGTCCTCGTCACTGGGTGCTAGTAACATAAATGATAGAACTGAGGAGTTTTTAAACCTAAAGGTAATATTAAAGCTGTCTTAGCCAATTTTTATGTTTTCATGCTAAATTATATGCTCACAACTTCCTTAACATAAAGGCTAGAGGTAAAAAAAACATTTAATTCAACCGTTGTGTTTTGTCAAAGCCCCAAATCAAATGCTTTCCCCTTCAAAATAAAGAAAGCAAAACAAAACAAGACCTTTGTTTTTCATTGTTCTAAAGTCAAACATTATTCATAAAGAAAGAAATATATATCACATAGTGGTTACATTTCATAAGCTATTGATTATTTAAAGAATAATGTAGTTTTTTTTTGCACAGATAAAAATGAGCCAGCTGATTGTCACATTTGTTGAGCCCTGTACTGAAGTTACGCATTCTTACCATATCTTATTTTATGCTTGTTAGGAAAGAACTGCATTAAAATACCAACTGTTCTTTGATCAGAAATACACCCACATTGAAGGATTTAACATCAACTTAGTGTTGACATTGAATTTCCATAATATTATCAAAAATTAAATTATATGGTAGGAAGTTTTCATAAAATTCCAGTCTTTAAGTATCCAAATCCTAAAGCATACTTCAAATAAACTGAAAAAGTATGCTTACCCTCAGACTAGACAATTATGTTAAATTTTAATATACTTACAGACACAGGCATCTAAACCATAGAGCGAATGGCACGATTACCCAATTTTTAAAAGTGGGGGAGTAAAGTTATGTTTTCGATTCCCAATTTTTCTAGCAGAAATACTTTCATCACTCCAGCAGTCAGATTCAGTGACCTGTATCTCTCATAGGGTTTTCTTGCTTGCAATTAAAAAAATATATATCTAAGAATTAGTATAGAAATTTCTAGTCTCGCCCTCTTTCCCCTCTGAGTTGGTTCAGTGCAATCACCCCATGCAAAATCTATGAAATGGACATAAAAGTTTCTATACTGAAAATGAATACAATCTGATTCAAGTTTTTAAGTGTCGTAACATGATTTTATCAAGTAGAAAAAAAAAAAATCTTTGCACCTAATTATTCTATTGAGGCAGGTCTGTACATCTGTAGCCAAACGTTAGCAGTGATCTGTGCAGCAGTAATGTTAGTAGACACATGTAGGTATCATGTAATAAAACACCAACTCAAAGGGTAACACTTTATTTGAAGGGGGGTGAATAAGACTGACATGACACTTTCATAAACATGACATAACATCTGTCATGAACATGAATAAGCCTTTCTGAATATTTATGACTGTTGTCATAAAGCGTCATTCGGTAAATTATGACACTTTTAATACAAAGTCGACATTATTCAAAATGTCTTTATGACAACGTGGCATTAACCAAGAAATCATTACTGTTTAAACTTTACCTTTAATAACATAAAGTTACCTAATTTTTAAAGTGCAATCAGTAATACTTTTATAACAAATTTATATCAGTAATCATGACAGATGTTATGTCATGTTTATGACAGTGTCATGACAGTCTTATTCACCCCCCTTCAAGTAAAGTGTTACCACTCAAAGTTTCTCCAATGTCATTAATCATTTTTGAACTAGTTTATGAAATCAGCATGACTTTAAGGAATCATAAACTGACAAAACGAAGAAAATTTTTTCTTAGGTTGTTGTACACTTTTTTTTTCCAAATATGATCCCTCATTTTATAACATACATATTTAGTCCATGTTCAATAACTTTCTATATTGTTAAAAAGTTCATTTATTTCTAACATAATTATTCTGTTTTAGTTTGTAAAATATTCCAAGATTAAAATCCACTTAAATTGGTTTCCTTCCACTTGAAAATGCTCCATGACTTTATGTTGCTAAATCACATAAAATCCCAATAAAACACATTGATTATGTTATTACGTGGAAACGCTAAGTGTAAAAAAATATTATGTTTTAAACAGAACTGTTAATAGAAAAAAAATAATGATTTTACCCCAAATTTTGTGGCTGTTAGCAAGTTGTTCCACTTTTTGTTGTAACAGCAGGGTAAGAATGCAAGTAGACCAAATGTTCTCATTAAACAAAATGCCATATGGCAAATAAAAACTCAGTTTTCTAAATGCTTTAGAAAACTGTGGAATCTTTTACCGCTTGGTTTCCAAGATAAAATATTCCTCATTTGCGATCTGTAACTGTTGTGTCACAGCATATAAAATTCTGGTTCAATGAGAGGTGACCATTACAAACAACACAGCAATAAACATTTGCATCTAAAAGCCTATTTACTGAATTGGAACATGTCCAAACAGAAAGATTTACTGCACATTGAGAGAAGTGCTAATTAATATGCGCTTTTACTTCGATATTTAAAAGCCTGGAAGACAAAAAATAAAAAAATAAACATGTCTGCTCACACATTGGCCGGGCCTGTTTACTCTAATGGACCTACATTTTAGGTTTAGGTTGTGCATCTGAGTTTGAGCTGTGCTCTACTGACAAAAATGTTCTCTCACTTGTCTGTGGGTGACTTCAAAAGTAAAAAGAAAGCAAAAGCTGATAGACTCTGCAGCCTAATAATCTTGTTAGTTTCAAGTGGTATGGTCAGCTGTCAGTGACTAAACCTCAGTCTCCAGGGATGCAGTAAAAAGCCTGAATTGCAGAAAAACATCCCTGGGCAAATGAGATGGTGGTGGTGAAAAAAACCTGCATTCGAGCACCGAGGGCCTTGCTGTGCTGACCGTGTTGGGCCAGAGCTCACATACACACCACTCCGGGAGATAATTACACTGACTCACTGTCTGTTGCTTGTCTCTGTTCATCACTCCCTGCTGTGACCTCTTAAGTCCCTTGAGGTGTTCATAAGGAGTGTGCATCAATCAGAAGGTTTTGATGACTCTTTAGCTCCATTTTTTTTATTAGTTTTAAGTAAAATAAACATAACTATTTAAATGGACATAATTCACCTAAATTTAGATGAATCAACAGGAAAGCAAGTAAGTGGAAATACATACAAATAAGATAAAGATTCACAATAGTCATTGACTTTGGTAAATGTGTGAAAACTTGAATGTTGTGTAACACTTTAAAAGTAAAGCCCTCAGATTATCTTGTGATTTAATTTGGTCACATTTTGATTTAAAAACAACACAGCAGTGAATTCAGAAACCCAATTGTTTGCAAACCGAAAATGCACAGTTTGTCCATTTGAGCATAGCTCACCATGTTATTCTTTTTTCAAACTTTAATAAATCAATCAAAACCAGACGTTTGATGAGCTCAATATAGTTAATGAAGAACATTATCTCAGTTTTCATTAGAATTGTAACTGAGGTTTTGGTTTTGTGATCAATACATTTGTCATATAGCTTTGGGTATACAGCCAGTGAATTTATGTTGGAGATTTTTGAAGCATTATTTTACACTTATTAATTAAATAAAGCTGCATAAATATGAATATCTAAATGGGATGGAAATACTCGTATTTGAGTAAATGTAATCTGAGTAAATGTCTACAAATGAAATGATTCTAAGTATTGCTGCTTTTCTTTTTTTATAATCCTCGTCGTCATGATGCTGTTCTAAAATGCTGATTGTATTCATCCCTACTGAACCCCCAAACCAGAAGATGACTTAATACACACCCGTTATCGTTTTGGGGGCAATCATTTCCATTTTTTTTCTCTGAGAGTGACAGATGTGATCCATCCAGTTGACCATAATTAATCTGCGTTTAGAAGGAACACTACGCGCAGGAGTCGAGATATAGCCAAGGGTCTGCGTCTCAGGACTGATCTGTGTGGGCCCCATTTGTTTCTACGTAATTATCCCATTGCTGTGAATAATGGGATAAAGGGTGCAAGCATTGCTTTGATAGGAATGAGATTAGTTTAATCAAGTTCATTGCTCGGGCCAGGCCACCAAATCTCATCCCCTCACCTCTCAAATCACCAGACCCTCTCACCTCCATTCACCGAAGCTTTACGGCTGCCACATTAGTGTGAACAATTTATGACGTTGTTAGTTTTAATTGCTATCCCTGTTAGGACAATGCATACAGACGGCTTTGTGACAAAAGGATGCATAATAAAGCATGTGAGATTGCTGAAACAAAGCTTTGAAAGTGAACTGCATCATAGGTTTCTGTCCAGTCCATTTCTGTATTTCAAATACTGGTTAATACTGCAACAAAAAGTGGATGCCATTTACACCAACCCTGGTTCACAAGCTCCCCCCGTCCTGTGCATGTTTTAGGCGTCTCCCCGCTGTCTCACACCTGACTTAAATGACAGTGTGATTAGCAGATTTCAGCGGCTCTAGAGGAAGTCATGCAATCATTTGAATTTGGTTGTGTTTAGAGTCATATCTAAAACATACAGTACAAGGGTCTTAAGGGCCAGAGTTGAAGCTCAACGTGGGTTGGGTGTTTTCAAACTCGAGAGTCTCGATTAGGGACCAAAATTGCCTCCGTCCTCCTTTTTTCCTGCTCCATATTTTTCAACCTTAATGTAATATTTGTAGTTAATCAAAGATCCTCGAGTTTTAAATGCAGTTCTACTTTTAAACTTCACAAATGCGCAAGGATGACTTTTTGAAAATGTTTTGTCCTCACTTGGCAAGAGCAGAGTCCTCTCCTCCAACTGCTGCTTTCTACTAATAGCTACTGGGGAATTTAGCTTGATGTTTACACTAGAAAGGCTTGGTTTATCTGGTTAACTGGTAGCTATTTCATAAGGGTGATATTACAAGGAGATCAGCTATCTGCTCATTAAAACACAAATATGTGAATTCCACATTCTTGGACTAAAATGTAACAAGTTTTATGTGGCCTAGTAATCTTTATTTGTATTTTAAAACAAAGTTATCAAACCAGTGGAGTCTTATTTGTTTATTTAAAGTGATACAGTAAATAAATAGATTTATTATAATCCAGTATAATCTCAGCTACTATAATTTTGTGACAATTTCAGCCAAATATCTGAAATTTTTTATCACGCTAAGATTCATTCTTTAAAAAAAAAAACATATTGGTTTTGAGTAATACAAGCACTTCCCATTTGAAAGTCAAACATGGGATTTATCATTGTAATGTGTTGCCCCCTGGAGGTATATATTCATGTGAAGTAGTACAAAAAAAAGAAATCACAGGATACTCTGTGTATTTATGCTCAACAAATCATGTTAGGCAAAAGTGACAAACTCAGCGTGCAACAAAGGCATTGAACTCCTATGGCGATAGAGAAAAAACAAATCAGTGAACACACTCTCCCTACAGCACACCATCACTCTCTGCAGCTGGCCAGACGTCAGAGGACAGGGGGCCCCCAAAGTGTCTAAAGAGGACAACAACTTTGTAAACAAAGCCCCGAGTCGAGCTTTCTCCCCGAGTCCCGGCTTTGACTTTCTCCTTCGCAGATCTGCAGCCCCCTCCGCACCAAAAAAGGGGAAAAATACAATTGCAGCACAATTTGGGAGCCATTCATCAAATAAGACATAGGATTAATTAAGCCTGAGGAGTGAATTACCTCCCTCTTCACTCATCATCTCCTACTCTTGGCCTGGGGTAGGAGATGAGTTGGGAGCTCCGCACTGGAGGTATGGTGGGTAGGGGGAGGAGATGAAGATACTGTAGTATTAATATGTGTTTAATTCACCTCAGAATCATGCAGATTGTATCCCAATTTTAAATGATGTATGACAATATAAACGCTCCATAGGGGAATATTACGGCAAACTTATTTTTAGACAATATATTTATTAGAAAGACAAAAAAGGGTTGAATGACAAAACTTATTTTCTTAAAATCACTCCTGCAACATTAAAGGCATTAAAATATGTCAGCTGATATTTTAGCCGATATCCCTTAGTTTTAGAATGAGCATTAACAATGTGTTACTGTGTCATAATACCCAGTAATAAGTAAAGCTTCCCTTTCCGCATGTGCAGAGATATGACACAGGTACGTTCATTACACCATGGCATCCTGTCCCTGACTGTAGCGGGTCATGCTTTTGATGAATGGGCCGCGCCGCCTCTTGCTCCGGGCAAAGATTCGGCACCTCAAGAGGCTGACGGGATGCAACCCTGGACGGGCGAAGAAAGACAAGAAAGAAAGGAGAAAATGAGGGGGAGAGGAAGACAGATGAATTTCGATTACCCAGGAGTTCTGTCTCCCCTGAGTTCTGCTTCCAGAACACATTATGAATCTAATGCGCTATTATTCTCTATCACCCTCCTAAGCCTAAAACATCTGTCCTTGGGGTGTCTCCTGTAATAGACAAGGGCTTTCGGGCCCTTCGCTAGGACAAGACGGCAGCTTCTACGAGGGCTCTTGACATCCTGCCGACTTAATCGGCAAGTGCTTCTGCAAAATCGACATTGCCTAGAGAGGATAGCAATCAGCGTTTGTGGAGTTACAGAGCATTGATATTGTCACAGTAGAGCTTCCAGACACAGTGAAGCCTGACCTTTGAGAAAAGAGAAATCGGTTCTTTTTTGATTGGTTTTTCCTTCTCTTCAATACAGTTTTTTGACCTTTTAGTTTCTTAAAGGTTAGTATAGCAAGTGTACTTTGGAGTATGCAAGGTTGTGTTTGATATTTTGTGTTTTTAAACAAATAAGAAACAAAATCCAGTAACACCGGGCATTAGCTTTTAACCACGTACATCTGCTCACTTCAAGCTATCTGTGCAAACTTTGCATCGCAACAGTTTTCATATTAGCATTTTGTCATGTTGAAATTAAACATTTCTGTGATAGGCCAATTTAAAGTAGTAAATAGAAAAAAAAAACATCTGAAAATGCCTCACAGTCAGACTTTTAGTCACACTCTCATCCCTACTGAAATTTACATGATCTATTTTATATCTGCATGTCCTACGAAAAGACTAAAACTAACTTGCAGTCCTGCTATAAAATTCTTAAAACCTTCATTGGCACATAATTAAAGGCACAAGTTATTTTTAGTGTCTGTCAAACATATTTACATAGTAATTTATCTAAACAGATGTGGGATGCATACCAGCAGAATGGACTTCAACTGAAATAAATATTTAACTATGTTATTTTTTTTTTCCACAAAATTGACCGTTTATTACCTTTTATGCAGTTTACAAAACATTAATGTGTTTATGATAAAATTCGGAGACAGTTCAGTGTGTCATGTCACATGAAATATTATAATCTGCATTTCAGAATAACATAAACTCAGATAACACCACCAAATATAAATTGATGTAATTGAAATATCTTCATTTAAATCGTATGCTTTCTTTCTTCCCCATAATTATAGCCCAGATAAAAGTAGTTACATCAGGATGGCTCATTTAAAAGAAATCAAAATAAATTGAACAAGTCACTTGATGACTTAATAAATAAAAAAAAATGCAATGAGATTTGGTGAGAAGCTGATTAAGATAATTTCCATTATTAAGAAACAAATGGTCATATCAATGACATTTCAACAAGGGAAGAAATATTTTTTGACACAAAATACACTGACTATACAATAAATAGAATCTATGCATTTTTAACATCAGACAGTATACTCCAACACTGCTAATGATTCTCACTTTAAACATGAAAGATTTGTTAATGGAGGTGTAGTATTTGATGTCGCCCTTCTGCTAATTGAATTAAATTGAGTCAAAGAGAAGAAATATTTGTCTTGGGGGCTTTATGGCCCCAAAGCCCTGATTACAAATGCGTCTCATTTAATGAAAAGAATATATCTCCATTCATTAAATATTAAGCACAAGGGGAAATACTATGACTATCCATTCATTTAAGAGAATTAAAGTCTCACTGGAACAACAAGCATCGCAGCAACAACTCTGCTGCTGTGTTACAAACGTCAAATCAATCCAAACAGGAAGTTTAGTTGTTAAAGAGATGGTGAACAGATGGAACAAGCCTGTTCCTCTCATGTCTGTTTCTTTAGAGCAATTAAAAGTTTCTGGCTGTTTTTGCCTCCCGTTCCTTCCCAAGTACAGATTGCAAACAGAACAAGAGGTCAAATATCTGCAAGGGAACAACTGTTCCAACAAGCTGCTTTGGTCACAGCTGGTGTAAAACATGGACGCACGCTCACCTGAACGAGGGCTGATAATCACCCCCACACCAATGTGAATAATTAGTGTAATAATTACCAGGCTTAAAACAAATCTGCGAGCCGCCCTCCCTCACAATGCCATCAAGAATAACAGGTGCTGAACATACCCGGGAGGGACAGAGATTAAAGATTATTTCATTATCCTGTGTCTCCTTCAGGCACAGCTATCTTCTGTTTTATCCTGTCGTCCACAGCACAGGGTCGTGTGTGTGCGTGTGTGTGTGTGTGTGTGTGTGTGTGTGTGTGTGTGTGTGTGTGTGTGTGTGTGTGTGTGTGTGTGTATGTTGGAGTAGGGGGGGCTCATTTTCCTCTGGCTTGGCAGTTTTGGGAGGCAGTCATTTGACAGAGAGTGAACATTGTTTGATCTGGGAGTGTAAGCTGTCCTTGAGCTTCCTGGTCTCTCCGTGTCCACATAACCTCCAGCTACATAGAGTTAGGTTGCATTAATGGCTATTATTTGCTTCCACAATGTACTTTTTCCTTTAATAAAAAACAGATGGTGATATTATTATTGCTGTAAGGGTGAGTAGATTAATTTCTCCTGGACCTTGAAATATTCAAAATTGTAGATCTTCACCGAACTTATATCTGTAAAAAATTATTAGGATTAATGATTAAGATATAGTGGACAATACTTTTCTATTTCTGTGACTGCTCAGTGGCTGTGTATACTCTCAGTTTTCACTTAAGCAACGAAGCAAGTGAGCCTAAGGGTGTTTGTTCATCAAGGAATTACTTAAAGACTTGTCAAGATGCCACAACTCATGCTTCAGCTCCCAGGCTCTGTCTGTGTTGGTTATTCAGACTTCCTGTGTGTTTTTGAAATTGCTGCAGCAGGTGCAACACATATTAGACTCAATTAATCAAATATTTGTTTCTGCAGCTTAATAAAGTGTGTTTTCTGTTTTAATTCACAGTTGGACTTACAAAAATCACAGCAACAGTAAGGGTAGAAAGGGGCAGTGTCTTGTTATTTTATCTTGGGATTTTATGTAATAGACCAACACAAAGTAGCACAAAATTGTGTAGTGATAAGAAAAAAAACTGTGTGTTTTTATTTATTTATTTATTTCACAAATAAAAATATCAAATGTGTGGAGTACGTTTGCATAGAATTCATTGGTAAAATGTTTTCAAAGGTTACTTGAGTGTCTTTAGTAAAAATGGAAATGAATGGAAGAGTGTTCATCCAGAAATGGAGAGAATATGGCATAACTGCAAATCTAGCAAGCCTTTCATCTAAAATGACTGAGAAGCAGCTGAGTGGCCCATGGTGACTCTGGAGGAGCTCCAGAGATGCAAGTTTCAGGTGTAAGATTCTGTTAATAGGGCATGATTACTTTCTGACCTACATTGAATAGTGGAGAAAAAAACAAGAAAGCATAGTGCATAGTTCAAAGAAACCACAAGAATTCTTGTTTTCAATTTGCTTATGCAGTGGTTCAGATGAAATAATATTTATGTATTATAATAGTCTAGTCAAAGTCCAAACTTAAGTCCAATTGGAAAGACTTGACTATTGATCAATGCAGGTTCTTATTTTACCCATTTTTATTTTGTAAATAAAAGTAGGCAAAACTTCTGAACAGATGCTTAATACTTGTAGAAACACACTACCAGACTTACACCCATTTACTTTTGATTTAATATTGTGTGTTTTTTGTGTTTGCATATCACATACAAAATGAATTAAGTGAGTTAAGTTTGTGGCTGAAACATGACAAATCTGGGAAAATCTCAAAAGCTGTGAATAATTTTGCAAAGCACTATTTAAAATAAGTCCAACGTTTCTGCAAAACACCAATGAGCAATAATGTTTCAATACTTTAGGGTGGCAAACCAGCATCCAGCCACATATAAAATGTTTGATGGGATTCTTCAGTGTTTCTATCCAGCAGGGAGCAGAATATATGAATGTCTATGCAAAATAAAGATGAATGTGCGCTTAAACGAGACACTGGTCCATTATAATATCAATATGACATACTGCACTTTATCTTTTACCCAGCTCTGTTGTCTTATAATGTTACATCATTAGTTTCCCTGACAATGATTTAGCATTCAGCCATCTACCCCATTGACCTGTGCTGTGTTTAAATGTAACCTTCCTTTAGCCCCTGCTATCATTTGTCACCTCTGAGCCGTCAGAGACACACAAATTGGACGCAGCCTGGCACAGTCGCTTGACAGTGGGACACAGAGGAGCTGGAAAACAGAAGAGGGACAATCTGCTGCATCCATTACATTTACATGGCCGGGGAAGGTTAGCAAGTTGTTCCTGAAAGATTACTGCCTCTAATTTCTTTGGGGAGGGTGGGACCTTGGTTCTGATGCCAAGTCTGCTTTTCAGGTCAGGGCTCCCTGAATGTTAACTAAGACCCAGGAGTAGGTCAGCAGGCAGGCCAAGGGAACACAGCAAAACCTGGCCCCACTGTTAGCTGGTGGCCAGCTAAGCCGTGCAGAAAGTCGCCATCCATCTTTGGCACAGTTCTAATGATTCAGTTAGAAAAGGTGAACACTGGTGCTTCATGCAAAGCACAAATAATAAAATACCCACCAGAGTGGGTAAACAGAGTGACTGACTTGAAACAGGATCAAATTCTCTTAGTTTCCTCCATGTCAAGGCAAAAAAAAAAACAAGAAGTCAATGATGATTGACAATAATGTGGGAGTAGGCAAAGAGGTATATTTGGGACGATTGTCTTTTAGTTTATTTATTAATGACTTTTCAGAATGTTGCCTACAAATGTAACCTGTCACATGTATGCAGATGTCACAGCTTTCTCAAGTGAAGGACAAAAAACACAGTGCTCAAGAACTGACAGCTGCAATGTATAATGTTAACAACTGGATCCAGAGTTTGATTTGCATTTTAACATATCTAGAAATGTATGTTTGTAATTTTGTAAAAAGCAAATAATAACAGCAATTCAATTTTGTCATTCAAGACAAAATCATAGAAATACTACAAGAATTCAAATACCTGGTAATTATTACATATAAGCAGCTTTGTCTCAAACAACAGGTGGAACAAGTTGTGAAAACAATTAAATTTAATCTGCCCAACTTTCAATTTATTGGAAATAATTTAATTTTAGAGAGCACCAAGTTTTTTGATGTCATTATTCTGCCACATATGACATATTGTAAAAAAAACTCGAAAGAACTCCAGTAAATTACCTACAGCAGGCTTTTCATGTGAAGTGCTGGTTGGTTAACCTTTTTTTTTTCTCACTGTGCATCTCAGACCTCAATACAATTAAAAGTTTCTCATATAAATTTCTAACTCTTACCTCTTTTCGTAAACATTTTAAAACGTTACTAATGGAAAATTAGAAAAGGTAAGATGTCCATATTTAAATGTGGGTGTTCTTGTGGATATTTTAAAACTATTACATGTATTAGATTTTATTGTATCTAAACTCATTATTTTTTATTTGTTTGACACCAACTAGAGATGGAAATTTGCAATTGGGAACAATTTGATATATTTTCATGTTACTGTTAATTAACTTGCATTGTCACATTAAATTATAAATATAATAAAAACTTAAATACCAAAGTAACTATCCCAAAATTTTTCCAAACTGTTTGAAATCTTAATCAGCTTAATCTGCTCTTTGTTTGTCCTCTTCCAGCTATACGTTTACTTTTTTCATAATTTAAATCTGTTACAAATATTAAAACTATTTAAAACTGTGAAAACCACAGCTTTTCCATTAAAAAAAATAATCTAGCCATTTGTTGTAACAGTTCAATTCGTTTTTATATCCAGATGTGTAACACACGAAAAATCTGAGAAAAAATTCTGCATAATATTTGCATTAATGAGAATGAGCATGAGTAAAAGCAATGATGCTTTTTTAATATTTTCTTAGCTTTATAAAGAATAAACTTTTCATTGTGAAGCAACTTTAAATGCCACACACTGCTTCACGAAGTTTGAAATAAAATACAGATTGAAATAAAAACAAAAGAAAACACATGTTGGAAAATATACACAGATCCAAAAATCTAAAATGTCCAGTTTATTGAACTCAGTATATTTTATGTATTATTTTTCTTTTTTTACATAAATTTAAAATCTTATGAATTTCTTCTCCTAAGTTGCTATGTCATGATTTGGACTCTCAGTAAGGTTAAAATTTGCTTCTCTCTAGTGCTATTTGTCACGATTCAAACTTATTAGAAATACAAAGAGCCCCATGTCATTTCTCTGAGTTTGGTTTTACAATGCAAGAGCTAATTAGGAATTGCTTCATTATTTGTTAATAAAGCTGAGGACTGACTCAGGGGAACATTTCAGAGGAAGTTAATTATGCAGTCTGCTATTCTCAAACGATCTCAGCAAATGTACATTATGGCTGTAAAGCTGTTTGGTGCTCTGGTACCATTATGTATTTGTTTTGCTGCTCTCACCATATGCAACGGCCGTCTTATTCAAAGAATGTTTCGTTTGTGTCTGTAGAAAAGCATTGGATTCAGATCCTGTGAAATAAGGTAGCAATGGCTAATGCTTGACTTTAAAACATAAGCCTAATCACATGTTTATATGGTTGATGTTGTGTTATCAACGCACAAACAAACACAGCAGACAAATTGAAAACTCATTTGTCAACCCGGAGCATGTTACTGAAATGCTATGAGGATCTGCACAAAAATAATTCATCTCAATTTTTAAAGTCCACGAAGGAAAAAGAACGTCTTAATATTTTCACCCATCTTCACTGAGGTGTGCTTTAACGCTTTCTTTTTATATGCCGCACAGAGTTAAATGATGCTTGAACATCAGGGAGATCGCTCACTGTTAACCATATGGCTTTGTGCAAGAGGTCAGAGTGTTTGTGAGGGTTAATACTAAATGCCGAAACATAGACAAGAGAGAGCCATGCATATTAATGACAGCATGTATTCCCTTGTGCAAAGAAGATCTGACAAGATAATTTTTCTTCTTTGGACAACTGTGCATGTTCAGTTTTTCTTTTTTGTTTTGGGTTCGTTCAAAAACAATAATAAATAGTTTTGTTGAATCCAACTATTTGGCAGAAATTATGGCATTAAAACAAACCATCAAGTCCCATGGTAGAGTAAAAATGTTGAACTCATGGTTTTGTTTCTATTTTATTGTAATATTAAAAAAGCTCGCAATGAAATGTCCCCCATTTCTGGTCAAATCTTTTCTCACATTGACAGTGATTTGCTTTAGTTTTTCTTCAGCCACCATAAGAAATAAATATTTTAACAATCAAGTCAGAACCCTCTTTAAAACCCTAAAGCTGTCCTGTGCAGTAATTCTCCCAGAAAGTGTTCGAAACGTGACCAAAACAACTGCTGCCTTATGCCAGAATTAGCAAACAGTTATCATTTCTATGACATAAAAGGCTCTGTGCCAACATGCAGTGAAATAATAAAATATTGAAATGTCTATGAAACATAAATGTGAGCACTTGCTACATCTGTCTCTTGCTAATTGAGTTGGTACCAAGAATGTTAGTACTCTGGAGAATAATTTGTCAGTGCAAAACATCGAATGGACCAATTTATTGGTTGCTTCAGGCTGTGGAGTTCCAACAGTCTTTGATCAACCTTTTTTGGGTCAGTATCTCTCGAAATGCAGCAAGGAAAATTACACAGTGGAGAAAATGTTTCATGTTTTTTAAATAGACAACGAAAAGTATTTTTGTGGTTCCACTGTGTGGCTATAATTGCAAATGAATTCTTCATAAGATTTGAAGCCAGGGAAGGGAAGCAGAGACTTCTGTGCACCATATTTATTGTTTTGTGTGTAAGGTAGCTTAAACATTTGTTGTAAAACAGAGCGAAAATAGAATCATTATAAGTTTTCTTTTCTCCCCATCTCTCTCTGAATGTCAAACTCACTGACTGTAGACTTGTCTGACACATTTGAAAATCTGCTTCAAAGGGTTGGTGTTAGCTGAGGGGTTGATCAATCTTTGATTTGAAAAGTTTCTTGACATTTTGACACTGATTATTGCTTGATACCATAGCCAAGTGTCAAACTTCTGTTTTGCCTTGACAAAAAGTAACTCTTTTTGTTTCAGCTTGTTTGAGTCTTTTCAGAGAATTTAATTATATGGCAAATTAATTCCAATTATATCAGTAGAGATTTGTTTTGATGTATATACTTTAGTCTATCTCAAGTTAGCGGAATGAATACTCTGAACATACCCTTACAGATCTATGATGTGAAAATATAAATAGTCTTCCAGCCTGTTCATGTTGCACATCATAGATCTGAGGATGTAGCATTGATAGCAATATCTCCAGTTAAGAGAAACTGACACCAATATTTTGTTGACAACTTCCGCAACATGAGTATTGTATTTAAAAAACACTACAGATGATATCTTACGTATTATAATTTTCCTGTCATAGCCCATAGAAACTCTATCCACAGACATGTAGGCAAATGGTTTATAAATGTTGCGATTCTTACGTGATATTTAAGAAGCGTAATGTCATGATACGTCATACAGATGCTCTGTTTGCACCGATGAAGATTCACTCACTTCATTTTCCTTAAACTGACTAACTTGTGATTTCTGAGTAACAAATCAATAATTACACTGTGGGTAACTGATAGGCTGTGTCTACAGCACTGGACTTTTAGTCCAAGATGGCCAAATAATGAAAGACTGTCACATAAAGTAGCATACTTTGTTCTTGTACAGTAGTACAGTGTCAATTATACACCTTTCATGCAAATAAACAAGCCAAAATTGTAATGGTGGTGATTCATAAATGATCCATTTTAAATAAGTGACAGGACTTAGTGTTTCAAAAGAGGTGCGTCATTTCTTGAAGTATTTAAAATGTGTTTTTAAGCATGTATGGTTACATGATAATTTTAGTTTCTTTATGTGAAACGTGCATTGACGAATAAGTCCTACTTTATTATTATTAAACATAAATATATATATGTATATTTTAATGTATTTAAATCTAGTTAAACAACAAAAAAAACTGATATTTTATGTCATTATAAAAACCAAATTTTGTCACTACATTGTCAAAAAACAAAATGCCTGTTTAGTCAGACTACGAGATTTTTCAGAAACAAGTGACTAATTCAAAGTGAAAAAAAATTATATTGGCCTAGTATGCTCCCTACTATAGCATTTACATAAATGGCAGTGTTTTGTTGTATGCTCAGGAGTGCAGCTGGCCCCTTTGCTAAGCAGTTTTACCACTGAAAAAGGCCAAGTGTCTATATGCTGATTATCATCTTATCTCATTCATTATACCCATGAATGGTCCCTTAGTCACAGGGATGGAGGCTCTGGCAAACTAGCCAGAGAAATGAGATTTAAAGCACATTTTTAAAAAATGCTGAATTGGTCTAATTAATCAGGAAATAGAATCAGTAAGTGGAGACAAATTCTCCTGTGTTCCCTAAAACGCTGTTTCAACACCACGCCATTACTGGCTGGTGTGTACCCATATGATTATGCTCAGTTCAAAGAGAAGATCGTGTGTTTTTTGGACTCCAGATTGCCAACAAGCACTAGATCCCATATGTCAACAAGAATGAGACTACTCGCAAAGCAAATACTTGTGTGACAACAATAACAGACATCCCGTGAAGCCCTTCTGGGATAATTAAACAAAACTAATACAAGTCAGAATCATAACCTAATTCATAAACCACAACATATTTACTTGGAATATGTCCACACTTCGCAATAGCGAGGTCACGCAATTCACTGTTGCTAGAAATATTTCAATAAGCACCCTCAAGATAAGAAATCAGGTCTGGCTATATCATTAGCTCACATGAACATTGTCCCAGAGGACCTTTAATTTGAGTTGGAAAAGCCTGTTCCTTCATTGTGAGGTTAAAGAGTGGGTGACAAGTGAAGAAAATCACAGTGGAATGCATTAATTAGGTAGACCTAAAAGCATATTTGTCGAAGGCTAAGCCGTACGGAAATGATCTAAGAAAGGATACAATAAAGACAAGACAGGTTAATAGAATAAAAGGCCTTGAGCGGAATGTGTGCTTATACATAAAATATCTACCTGATCTCACATGTAAATGAAATATCCGGTTGTGTGCAGATTAAAACATTACAGCAAGCTGAAACTTGTGACCTTTAAGCAGTTTGACAGTGACAGTCGGCATCTTCTGACCGCTCTGATTAAAATGTCAGCGCCCCTGACTTCATTCATCTCAGATTGCACACCAAATGGACCAATATTTGCTCAGAGAAAGAAGACTGATTACACCAAACATGAATATGCTGATGTCAAGATAAATATTTAATGAAATCTTATGGTCAGGAAAAGCAGTGATCCGCAGAGGAAACAAACAGCCCAGCGACTCTGGCTGAATCATCTAAACGGCGTCAATCACATGTGGAAAAACCAGGGCTTCATTCACGGGCAGTGATGACTTATGGTCCCTTGGTGGCGACTGAGACAGACAGGGCTGATTGAGAGAGCTTATCTTTATAAAAGGGGGGGAAGCCATGGAATTGTTAACAGGATGTGATGGCTTGCGTCCGCCAAGTTGAGCGGGGAAATAAAGCTGCCCGGCTGCAGCTGCCTTGCCATCATTCTCAGGGGTAATGATCTCTGTCTGGCTCAGGAGTAAGTAATAGTCTGCCCACAGGCTACGTGACATGCCGAGTTCACAGGCAAAGTTGAACCAGGACAAATGAGCGCTGGTCAGAGCAGAGCTACACTTACAACATAGCTAACAAACAGATTCATGAGGATTAGAAAATACATTTTTACTTCTCAGTTCTATCTATTGATGTTATTTTTTATTATTTTGTTTCTATTTTAAATAAGGCACTCATTAAAATAATATTAGTTTCTACAATATTTTGCATATTTAAGTGGAAGTTAAGCTAGAACAGAGCTACACTTGCAGCAATTTTAATAAACAGATTAAAGATTCAATTATGATTTATATATTTTGGTTCAACTAAAATAAAAGAATATAAATTGAAAATTAAAAGAGCATGGGCAAAAATGATCTTATTTTGTGCCATTTTCTGCATTGCAAAGGGAAGGTTTAGCTAAAATGGGTGAGAACTGGTCAAAACAGTGATTCACTTGCAATAGAGTAAATTATTTAATCTCCTTTTATATTTGTAGAATTATTTTTATTTTATCTTAGAAAACACACAATAGCCTATACATTTTTTAACATTATCTCGTAATGTTGATCAATTTCTTGTAACAGTACGCTCTAAACACAATTAAATGTTTTACTTAATTTTATTTTGAAGGAAGCACAAAATAGAAGGCCATAATGGCATTGTCTATATCACATTTCCATTTTTCTGGATTTACTGGGAGATATTTAGTTGACTCAGTCAAAAAGATCTAGCTCCATTCAATTATCTTTACCAAGATAATTAATCAATTCACAATGCACTTCGTAGTCTCAGAGGCATCTTGGAGATAATTGTTCTCATTGACTTGAATAATTATTTGTTTACCCATTTAATTATTTTCACATTTGGAAAACAAATGAATGCGTGCTGCTACACAATGCTTTTTCCCCCCTTGTTTTGATTCAAGTTGGTGAAATCTGAAAAAAAAAGAAAATGAAAATATAAATGCAGTGGAAAACACTAATGTTATGACAATTCCTTTTTTTCTGCATGTCTCCTGAGAAATTAATTAGATTCAGTTTTTGTGTCATTATGTTTTCTCTTCAAAACTCTAACCTAACCTCAATGTGAAAAAGGTCAATAAAACATGATTTTATTTCTGCCTTGTGGCATATACTCAAACTACACTGGATCAAAGCATGAATATTTCTCTGATAGAAGGTTAGCTCTGGGTTACAGACACAGTGTCCTCATTTTTTTTTCTTTGACTGGCACGGGGAAAACAATCTGAAAACAATCTTTGGAGTTCTCAGTTCACACCGCATGAGCGAGACCTCCCGGCTAATGTCGCGAGCAGCACAAATTATGAGAGCCAATTTAATGGCACTCCCTAGTATTTATCATGCTGTTTTAAATGTTTTGCTCATTTGTTTCCATTAAATATTTCATCTTCCCTTAAATATTCATTTAACTTCCTCTTTAAATTTTTTACCAGTTTCTCTACAGTTGCTATCTTCATGCCTCCCTTTTAGGCTTTGCAATCATAAATAATGATTCCTCTGCACCCAAAAAAATGATTGCATAGAACATGCAGAAAAAAATCCTTTTTGTCTTTTCTCATTAGTGACATACTTTGAGTTGCCTAAATACTTCCCGCAACTCCACTTATGGAAATTGGTTGGAGAGTTCTCTTAATGATTCTGCTTTGCAAATACGATGCAGCCTATGTTTTTGTACCCAGCATCTATTCCTCCTTTCATGATAAAATGAGACGCCTGCTTATTATGTGCAGTTCCTGTGTTGCTTTTAAAGGCAAGGATTGTCCTTTACGTACCCTGAATTAGACAATGAAACTTTAGCTTTCATTGTGAGAAAAGGTCCTTCTGATTTGCAACAATAGCTGTTTGTTGACCCTTGGCTGTATAACTGAGCACGGAGGCTTATAATGAACAAAGCAACGCTATAAAACAATGTTTTAACGCGTTTCTTTCTCTACATTTCCACCGCCTCCTGTTTGAGAGGGGCAATGTAGTTGCATATGTTAGTAGATTTAACCTGGCCGGGAAAAAAATAACTTCTAAACTGGTTTTTTTTTTTTTTTTCAGAATTTGAAAAGAGATGCATTAGAATACAGCATGCATGTCAAAGAGAAGCATAAACTTACATCCCCCCCCCCCCCCCTGGATTATCTACTTTGTGATGAGGTTTAATGATCCAGCAGAGTAAATAGCAATGTGTTAATTAGAAATTATGCTGAATGATCCACGGCAAACATTGCTGGAAATAACCAGACAGCATAGATCTATAATATAATCTTTGCTTAGACTTTTTTTATTAACTGATGTCTAAAAATCAAATGAAACAAAATATTCCTCAAAGGCCATATACTGTTTTGGAATTTCTTCTTTATGGTGATATTTTGTTACTGTTTCTTTATAGTGTTAACAATGTCTATATAGTAGGCTATATGCATCTGAGAATCACGAGGAGAATAGTAAAATATTAGAGTAATTATAACAATCAATGATGAAAGAACAGCATTAAAAGTAAGGATTTTCCTCAAGACCAAATCATTTTAGCAAGCTTTTGACTCCATCTAGTGGCAACATGAAAATTTGTTCTAGTAAACGGATAAAGAGAGTAAGCTGAGAATGGTTCAGAATTCAAATAATATATTATAAACAAAGTAATTTATTCAAAAATAAATAAATAAATAAATAAATAAATAAATAAAAATCAGGTATCATGCTGAATCATCTTAAAGAAGTTGTATGTAACAAATCTGAATAACCGGTTGGTTTCAGATGACAATATAGCCCATGCATGAATACTTGTATTTATCAACAAAACAATGGGCTTCATGAGACAAATATAAAATCATCTGAAATGCAGCATGTACGGTTTAACAGTTTAATATTGAAGTTGTTTAATTACTGTAATGTTGCCACCAATTTAATTAAATAACATGTTTGCTTTTGCACCGAACATACTTTTTACAGGCCTATTATATTTAGTGTTTTTATTTTCTTTACCGTATTTTTATTATTAATTATTTCTTTTCTCTGGAGATCAGGTTCATCTTTAGGCCATGACCTTCAACCTGTTCTGGAGTGACTTAGCAGCCTAGAGTGCTTAACCTTTTGAAAATACTACTCCATCAATAACACACACACATCAATAAAGAACTGGCCATATTTATTAGCAGATCTGGTAAACATATGAAAAAAATGGTAAATTAATTTCAGCTTAGAGACCTATAGAAGTCAATTTCTTCTAGACACTGTCTGATAATCTGGAGAAGTTTATATATTTATAAAGACCTCTCACAGTAAGATAGTGTAAAAGTTTTGTACCAAAGGAAACCCAGCAGATTGCATGGAGCCAGTGACTTACAGCATTCACTCCTCCTGGACCAGCAGGGGGCGACAGCAAATCGCTTGCGTTAAGTCATTGACATTATCAATCAATCAATCAAATTTTATTTGTATAGAACATTTTAGCAACAAGGCCTTTCAAAGTGCTTTACATAATTAAAATAAAAACAGCATGTGACATTGAATAAACAGTGAGAAAGAGATTTTAAAAAAGATTAAAAAAGATTAAAAAAAAAACATTAAAAACCATTTTAGGACTTCAGTTAAACGTCATTAAACTGGGACTCTAACCCTCTGGGACTTTAGTCAAAAACACCGTTTGACTTTACAGCAATTCCTTATACTGGGCATGCATGTAACGACAAACGTGAGGAAAAACTCCCATCCAACAGGATGAAACCTCCAACAGAACCAGAACTGGGATAAGTACCAGCAGCCAGGGGTGCCGCCAGGACTCTTGGGCCCCATGACAAAAAGATAAATTGGTTCCCCCCTGCTATTACAGTTTCTTGAGTCTATCTGACCCGTAAAAGGCATCAAATCTGAAAGGCTTGCAACTGCCTTGCTTTCTAACACAATATTTACTGCTCGTGAACTTTACATGCTGTAGCTAAGCTAACTATGCTAAATAGTTGACAATATCACACGTCTTCCCACCTCTATTGGAGAAAATCTGGGTTACAAATAGACACTCTTATCTTTTTCTCTTTCTCTTTTTTTAAACCTATTATTTTTCTTGGCAGCACAGTAAGGTTGTTTTTTTTGTTGTTGTTTTTTGTTAAAATGTAATTTTGTCCATGACATTTTAATTTATTCACTATGACTATATATATCAGCAATTCTTGAAAATAGGGACAAAATGGGTTTTAATTTTTCCATAATTTTTTTTTGTTATTTCTCAAATTTATGTAGCCTATACAAATATGTCAAATAATCTTTAGGAAATGTAAAGATGCTAAGGTACAGGCTCCCAGTTGCAACATTTTTTATTAAAAATTACATTTTTAATCGACCTGACCTAGAACGTTGTCATCACCATCTGTCAAAAATAAATAAAAAATAACTTTTGATGACAGTCTAAGTGATATTTTTACTCATTTTACAGACAAATGCTTCTCAAGAAACAAAATAAATATTATTTAAAACAAAAAAACATAAGAAGTCCATCTGACGGAGTTGACACTGCATGATGGAGTTGACACAAAACTGAAGGTGGTGAACAAACTAGTGAGTAAAATGAAAAACTTGATACATATGAAGTAATGCAATTTATGTAAAATACATTAAAATGAATTAATTGCAATTTAAGTGAGATTTGACAACAATTTCACTGAAAGAGTCAGAAAAACTCTGATGGAGTTGACATCTGACGGAGGTGACAAAAAGCCAAACTACCTCAATTTATATGATGTTATTCCTAAGAAGGCCATATTGTAGCTCACCAGGTCCATAAAATCTTTACAATTTAACAAAAATTAAGCTTTTATTTTACAAAATTTCATCAAAGTTTTGTAAAATGTTAGTTACGGTGTTGACACATCATGGTTGTGACAAAAAACTTAGGAATAAAAAGAAGAAAAAACTAAAGAATAACATAAGCTAACCAGAGCTAACTAGCCCTCATAGCAAAGAAAGAGAAAGGAAGTGGGGTCCTCAGACGTTCTGGTGCCCCTCAATAATGCCTGATTTTTTTACATTATTTTCATTTCTGACGGTGTTACGGATTTCAATGGAGTTGGAAAATATTTAAAAATTATTTTTAATTCAATTTATTGATACCCTTATAATTAATTATATGACTACTTATACTAAATTGTCATAATATATAATTTCAGTATTTTTTAAATTGTTTTAAACTATTATAATGTATTGAGTTCTGCTCCTGGACAAAGGCTTTTACAGGCATCATCCACCGACTACAATGTTTAAAATAAAAAAATATTCAGCAAATACCTGAAAAATATACATTGTAGTACTCACATGACCTAGGTTAGCTTAGTCAGATATTTGAAAAAATATATATTTTGTTTATATATTATTCAAATTTTGTGCTTTATCCATAGGACCTGTTTTGTCCCTATTCTCAAGAATCACTGATTTGCCATGACATTTGATATTTGTAAACACGGATAATCCATTATTTTATGAAAAAAGGGTTATTCGCAAAACGTGAATAACAACCAAGGACAACAATGGATCCTTTTCATAATATGACAGCAGTGTGTTCTTAGGCAAGGGCTTCTTCTGACCTGCTGTACAATGAACTGCTACTACTGGAGATCCCTCCAGCCCAGAGTCATCCATCATCACTTTGAAAAAAATTGTAAATTATATTAAGTTTCCCTTTCAGATTGTTGGAGTATTTTAATATTTTAATTGAATCAATGAGATTAAATCGAGGAGAGGCTAGACTAACCAGTGTTGTATAGTAACGAAGTAAAAAGACTTCACTAGTTTACTTAAGTATATTTTGGAGAGTACTTCATACTTTCCTCGAGTATGAACATTTTTGATAACTTTCACTTCACTATATTTCCGAACTTAATTTCATACTTTTACTCCGATACATTTTCAATGTGTGGTTTAGTTACTCGTTACAAAAAAGCAAGAGAGAGAAACGCTTAGAGTTTTGACCCCACCTACTGATTGACTGCTACAAAGTCGGTAGCCTACATACCTGGCTTGTTCATCACCACCATAGGAAACACCTGTTTGGCTTCACCCATTAAACACAAAGTCTCGCGATGAGCAGCAGCTACATGTCCCTAATGCCACATAATGACCAGTTGTTGCACCAATAGTTTGTGAAGTAGAGTAATCATAACGGCTTTTTTCTTCATGTTGGCCGCATTTTCTGTATCCACTATTTTTCTCATTTTCAGCACTGACCTTACTTGAAGGGAAAACTTAAGGCTTACAAAAACTTTGTTTTCTGTCCTGGAGGGGAAACTAAGAAGCTGCTTCAGTTGTAAAGCAGGTTAAGTTAACCTTGCGCTATAGGTAAAGCACCTAATTTTCTTAACTAAATGATACCTGCAGGTTTATCTATTAGCAGGTTTAATTTTGCCTGCACTTGGTTGTGTACATTATTTTAAGTGTATTTGACACGTTTACCAAAATATAAAAAATGTAATTCAAACTGCATTTGCCTTGTTTTACTTTTTACTTATACTTTTCATTACATTACTTGAGTACATACATTTTTACAGTAATTTCCATACTTAAGTACAAGAAAATTCAGATACTTTAAGACTTTAACTCAAGTAACATTTCAGTCAGTGACTTGGACTTTTACCAAAGTCATATTTTGAAGAGGAACTCTATACTTGTACTTGACTCTGAGATTTAAGTACTTTATACAACACTGAGACTAACACATAAACAAAAGATGTACCTCTTTGAGTAAAAACAAAGCAAGAAATTGTATGTATGTAAAGTATAAACACCCCCCCCCCCCCTCCCTCCCCCTCCCCCCCAAACCCCGTCACCTATTTAATAAATGCCCACGCGCACAATCTTCATTTAACCGTCCGTGGTTGCAACCGTACCTTCGAGGAGCCGCCGGGAACTTTGGCAAGTTTCAACCTACCGCTATTTACTAATTTTCCTGAACAAAACGAACAGCTGTGTACAGTAAGCGGCTGAACATATATTCCGCTTAGAGTGGACGTTTGGTCCAAAACTTAACTGTTTATTAGCCTCAGCTACCGGCTAGGTTAGCGCTACGTAGCCGAAAAAGCTAACGTGACTAACGTTTGTTAACGTCCGCAATAGAGGGGAGAGAGAGCATTGTGACTTGGAGGAAGGAAGGAAGGAAACTTGATAAGCAGGATCACTGCGTACTTGCTGCTGCTTGTGCAAAGCTTAGCACACTTTCAGACCACCAGCTTCTTACTGTGACGCGTTCAGAAAAGGTCGGTGTGATATTTTACACTGCTTAGCTTATTAGGTATGTTGATTTACAAACATGTTGGCAACGCGTCGCTTGGCTAGTTTGCGGTTTCCTAGAGCTAGTCCGTTAGCAACAAACTTCTGAAAAAAGTTGCTGATCCACTTTGGCTTTTTGACTTATCATAGGAAATATAAGAAGATCGGAGTATTTTTTTCTGAACAAACCCCGTCCGAATCGCGTCAGCACCAAGGGAACCTAGTAAAAGGACTCATGGCATCGGACGTGAAAGAAAGCGAAGTGTTGAAGGGTGTAAGTGCCATAAGTTTGAACAATAGCGATTCAGATTGTGTCACACCCAGCAGGACTGATGGGGATTTGGGAAACAGACAGACATCTAGACTCTCTTCTTCCGGAGAGTCGAGAATGGAGGGTGACCAGGATTTACAGGGTAGCTCAGCGTTGGGAAATCGCGAGAAATCCCGTCGAGAAAATGTGACCAAAACAAGAAGGACAACGCCAGGAAAAGTGCAAAAACAGTCTGGAGGAGGAAGCTCTGCCCCGGTTAGCCTTCCCAAGCCGTATTCACCGCTAGAAGCATCAGGAAGGTGTGTATTGATTAAACTGTTAACATGTGTGTAATTTCACATCGCAGCAGAATTTAAATCAAAATAACGTGTATGCATTTTTTAAAAAACATTTTCGGAAGTTTGTGCTTCTTTTTTTTTAAGCTAGAAATTCTTCAGTGCCAGTTAACCGTGTCAGGTGTCTTGAAAGAAAACATTTCTTGTCAGGGCGCAGATCCCCTTTTAACCGTAGAAATTTTTCATTATTCTGCATGTTTGTTCCTCTACATGAACTTCCCCTTATTCTCGCCACTGAAAATGTTACAGAAATTAAGAAAACATAAACTCGTTTAAGAAGGCCTAAAGAATTATCAGCATGATTTAAATTCCCAAAGACATAAGTTCAGCTCATGCAGTTTAGAACAAGCTGGATTCAAAACCTGTAAGAATGGTTTAGGTCATTTTTATTCCACAGTTATCATTGTTTACAATATTTAAAATTCACCACAGCTTTGTACTCTGATCACCTGCAGAAGTAGGTTTTGTTTTTCTTCCCACTTGTGCTTATCAGGACAAGCAGTAAGAACTTGTAAAAAATGTATTTTTTTAAAATAAAATGTTAGATGTTCTGTGTGGGGAAAACAGGCATTGGATTTCTAATGAAATCCCAAAAACAGCACTTTAGTGTGTTTGACATCTCACAGAGACAACATCTTCACAGTTTAACTTCACTTTTACATTTCCATATAAATGGACATTGTGTGGTGACTTATGTGGCTTTATGTAAGCTCAGTATTATGATTCAAGTTTTTTTTTAACTTTCTCATTTTTTGCAGTTTAGCTTCCTTATTTTGCTAAAGTAGCTTACGATTAGTCTTTCCACTTGCTCTGCAGTTTTCCTTTGAAAGAAGCAGTTTCCCTATTTCAGCTGTTAGGTTGTGTAGATATTATTACCATTTCTAATCAGATACCTAAATGGGTTTATTCTGACATTAAATGCCAAATCTGTGGAATTTGTAGCCTATTAAAGGGAGATATGTATAACGGCAATACAGATTCCACATTTATCATTAGTTAGGCGTATGGCTTATGAACTAAGCTCTTAGCAGAAGCTGGTAAGCTTTCAAACAGCAAAATTCCTGATTAGGAGACCAGTTACAAGCTGAAGCTTTTGACTTTATGCTTAAATATGGGACTAAAAGTGTATTGTACGATGATTAGCCTCACAAGGCGTTACATATGAGTATTATGGTGCTTTCTCATGAATGTTTAGGCCCTGGTCCTGGTCCTCACCAGGACCGTGGCTGCATGTTTTAGATATTCTGCCACACACCTGAATTGTATCTCTGGGTGATTAACAGGCTTCTGCAGTACTTGATGGTCATGCGATCGTTTGAATCTGTTGTTCTGGAATAGAAGAACATCTAAAACAGGGCTGGGTAATCCTGGTCCCGGAGGGCCGGTGTCCTGCAACTCTTGGATGTCTCCCTGGTCTAACATACTTGAATCTAACAGCTGAATCACCTCCTAAGTGCAGTCAGGTTCTCCAGTCCTGCCAACGACCTCATTATTTGACTCGGGTGTGTTGAAGTAGAGATGCATCTAAAAGTTGCAGGAGACCGGCCCTCGAGGCCTGGAGTTGCCCACCCCTGATCTAAAACATTCAGAGCAGGGGGGGCTGTGAGGACCAGGGTTGAGAAACACTGGTTTAACACATCAATTCGGTTTTAAAGGAAGCTATACAATGTAGACTTTCAAACTCGCTAATTTTCTTTGAGACCATCAGCAGAGACGGCTGTCGGTGAGCCTGAAGGAAGGTTTAATTTACCTTAGACTTCAGCAAAGGTTAAATTAGTCCCAGTTTACTTGATGAAATGATTTTATCCTCAGTGCACCAGTGTCTTTAAAAACAGGCTCCTAGTGTCTGACTCGGTAACTCCAAAATGAACAGCGCTGTGGTATTTTGGCAAATGAGTTCAACTTTAAGGCTTCCTGACTAATCCCATTAAGACTGTATGCATCACCTTTAAAAACCAATTATGTCTTTACATTTTACAGATGATCTGTGGTGGCTCGCTTTTGAACTTTGCCCATTTTATTCTACAAAAGTCCTGTTTTTTAGCAATTGGATTCAGTTAACTATGAAATGTTGAATTCTTGTTTGTGTCCTCCCTCCTCCACAAGCAGCTTGGAGCGGCAAGAGTCAGTCGCCACTACAGAAGCTCGACTGAGAATGGAAGGAGTTGAGCTGAAGGAAGAGTGGCAAGATGAAGACTTCCCAAGGTACTGAGCAGCCCAGACGCAGTACAACTCATTATAAAATGTCCCTTTTGCCCACATTATGGGCAAAAATGTGAAAATCATAAAGTACTAAAGTTAAGATTATTAACTTATTTTTCATCAGGCCCCTCCCAGAGGAAGAGGAGCTTGATGATTTTTTTTCTGGAACCTCTGAAGAGAGAAACTGGTAATCAAAACACAGTGATGCACTTCATATTACTGTACAAATAAAAACAAATCTGAACTTTTTAAAATGTTATTTCAGATCTTTTTCCAATCTTGAAGTTAAATCTTTGAGGACTCCTGAGTCTTACTTGGACTTTTTTCATTTTTTTTAAATATAATTTCTTGTCATTGCATTCAAAATGAATTATTTAGTATTTTTTAAAATGGCTGCACATACAATAGAACTACTAACAGTTGTCATCTGTCCCAGGTTATGGAAAGGACCAAAGCAAGAAGGCCAAGAAAAAACTGTCCGCTCCAGACATGAGTTTGACTCTGGACCGCAGCGAAGGTTCTCTTCTCTCTGATGAGCTGGAGGAAATTACAGATCTGGACCTGGATGACATGGAGACACCCTCAGACAACAGCAATGAGTTTGAATGGGAAGGTAAAAAGCACTGTGTTGGTCTTATTGTTGTTTTCTTGTAATACTGATTGTTTTACTTTGCCTTACTAAAAGAATGGCAAAATAACCCCAGTAAACATAGTGATGGAAAAAGTGATGAACTCTTGGGAACTTGCATGCATGTAGGGCTGGGCGGTAAATGGATTTTACTGATGGAATTTTCAGTTTTTAGAAGATTTCAGTTTTTTCCCCCCTCCTTGTTTTCCATAGTTCAGAGTGTTCTTAGCCTACCAGCTTGGTTGTCAAGTGTCTTTCACAACTTCTATTTATTTGAACTTTGAATTCAGGTCAACTCTCAGAAAGAATAATGGAAATAACAACCAGCTTTTGAAAATACTTTTGTAATTATCTTTTTTATTTTTAAGAAAAAGCAAGAAAATCTACTAAAATTGAATTTAGTATGAAAAATATCAGATTTTATATTCAAGCTTCATCACCAGTGCCTACATGCATGTGAGATCCTGTTATGAGAAGCTAGACTTCAGTTTAGAAATGAGAAGCTGCCTGGTCTCGTTTTGCTAAACTTCATCTATAAACATTGTCCTTCACGCACTTCTTAGGGTTTTTTTTTCTTGGTAGCTTACCTCCTCAACTCTGTTTAAAATGCTGTTTGTTGTTCTTGTTCCCATATTGCTGCATTCCTCTTTCTCACTTGGAAGAGTTGTTTCCTATGTCTGCCTGGAAACAGGCTGCAGCCCAACAGCAGGTTTTTCTCTTCCTGTGGTAAGAGTTCTTGGACAGACTTCATTTATTTTTTTACAAACCACAAGTCAATCAAATCCTTTATCCCAATCATCTCTTCACTTGTTTGAATGTATTTTCTCCCACATGTTATATTTCTTACTTTTTATTGTGTTTTTTTTATTTTAAATGTTCATTTTCTAAGGTACTAATGACGGTTTATCACTTCAGAAATGGTTTATTTTCAACATATTCACTGTTTTACGTTTTTACTCTCTTTTAAGGGCTTGCATTTGATTGTAAATAAATCCTGTAGATAATGCAATGAACAGTAGCTCTTCTCTTACTGGAAAATATGGACCAGATAAGAACACAAATCAATACTGAAATTTTAAATTTGGTGTATATTCCAGATGTGCTTACTGTATAGACATTCCCATACAAGTGTTTCAGTTGAATTTATTTGTGTAGTTTCACTTTGATCATCTAAATACTTGCCTCAATGTTGAAACACTTTGCAGCAATAGATGTGCAAAATACACACAGATGTTCCTAGGGTTTCTGGGAAGAACAATTCAGTGCAATCAGGTGTTTACATACATTTATATTGGAATTGTTTTTTTTTTCCACACTGTCTGAAATTAAATCAGACAGAACAGGTTTGTCACGATATCTTTTACTGGTCAATAAATTGTCCCACAAGTTATTGCAATAAACGGTGATGTTTTGAGTTGCATGTAATTTAATCTTTACGGCATAAAAATGCGAACAAGCCCTCTCAAACATCAATAAACTTTAATTTTTAAAGATCATTTAAACCTGGAACTTAGTTGGGGACATTTTTTAGTTTCGGTTGCTTTAGCAGAATATTCCTGCCACTGACCTCTCGGTGTAGTAATTTTTGCTCATTCCTCCCAACAGAATGGCCGGTACCGAGTCAGTTTGGCAGGCAGCTGTGAAACACAGACACTTTATGTCCTGCCCACAAATCTTCCATGAAACTAAGATTGCAGCTTTATAAAGTGATATTCATAACCTCCAAATATCACTATAACTATTTTGATGGTAGTGAAAGAAAATATGTAGTCTATAGAGTATGTAAATATCTTACTTTTAGTGTTTGTCAATTTTAGTCGTCACGTGATGTTTTGTATGCGTTATGAAAAAAAATACTTTTTCTTTTTTTTTTCTTCATCTTCCTAATGAAAGGCCTGGAAAGAGATGAACTGCAGCTATGATTGTTGGATTTTAATCTGAGAGCAAAGCATGTCAAGATACAGATGATCAACTGGATGTAATTGGAGCATGAGGGAAAATAATCTAAAGATTTGAATGTATACTTGATGAAAAATGCTCTGATTTTAATCACACAAATCATCAGATGGCTTAATTTATTTGTTTGCTAAAATATATATTTAGATTATTTTTTTTTTCTTTCAGATGATCTTCCTAAACCAAAAACCACAGAAATACTACAGAAAACTGTCGATTCAGTCCAGGAATATTCAGCCGCAGAGGAGCGGGAAGAAGGACGACGATGGAGGATTTTCCGTTTTGGAGATCAAGATCACAGAGTGGACATGAAGGCCATTGAACCTTACAAGAAAGTCATCAGCCATGGGGGTCAGTGTAATCTTACTGCCGTGCACAAAAGCACAATGACTTGAGTTAGATGGTTTTAGTATTCCAAATGTTCTCGATTTAAAATAAAAACATTTATACATGTTGTCTGCAGGTTATTACGGAGACGGTTTGAATGCCATCATCGTGTTTGCTGTTTGCTTCATGCCTGAGAGCGGTCAACCAAACTACAGATACATCATGGATAATTTATTCAAGTAAGAGTCTGTGCGAATGAAATGGGATCTTCCAGCTGGCATTTGAAACAATTACTTAACGTGTGATTTCTTTTTCAGGTATGTCATTGGCACACTGGAGCTGCTGGTTGCTGAGAATTACATGATAGTGTATTTGAATGGGGCAACATCTCGGAAAAAGATGCCAGCTGTTGGCTGGCTCAGAAAGTGCTACCAGCAGATCGATCGCAGGTAATTGAGCACAACTCTAAAAAAAGACGCTAATAGAGATGTCGCCGTTTTTGTTTAGTCTACTTAGGAGACCATGGTTACTTTGAGCTTTCTTAACCTCTGACTGGTCTCTTTGTATAGGTTACGGAAAAATCTAAAATCGCTGATAATTGTCCACCCCTCCTGGTTCATCCGTACCCTGCTGGCACTCACAAAACCCTTCATAAGGTATGTTGCAGGTATAAATATTAGGAAAATGGAAATGATTAATGCAAAAATATTTGTATTGTGCCATTTCTGTTTCCTTCCCCAGCTCCAAGTTTTCTCAGAAAGTCAAGTATGTGTACAGCTTGAAAGACCTTGCTGAACTTGTCCCTATGGAGTACGTGGCCATACCAGAATGTATCAAACAGTGAGTATTCGACACATGAACGGCGTTCGGTTTAGGTTTTCCAGTTACATTTATAACTGTATGAAGGTTGAATTCTCACTCTGTTTTCAGTAGAAACAAAATACAGGAAGAGGTTATGAGCTGCCAAATCTTCAACAGTTGTTTGAAGATGGCTAGGGATACCCTCTGCACAAATAATGGTTGTCCTGACAACAGATTGTCCCACCTGAGCTGAGTCTTTACAGCTCCCCCAGTGCTACCATTAGCCTCTTGGCCGCTTCCCTAATATTGCTCTCCTTCTCCACAACTTTCTCCCTGACTTGTCTGTGTTCGTTGGTCTTCATGATGCTTTTTGATGAACACTATAAAATAATCCAGCTGTATTTATACTGACACCAAAGTAGATAAGACTGGTTCTGTTTCTGGTAAGTCCACTTGTGAAGGCAGGAAGGATTTTATTTAGTCTTATACACATGCAGAGCCAACCTTCGACTTTATTTGTAAAAGAAAATCATGGATTGTTTCCTTTCACTTAAAAATCACAACTTTGTGTTGCTCTATCACAAAACTCAACAAAGTTTGTAATCATTGAATGAAAAAAGTGGAAGAAAGCAGCTATAGAAGCACCGGCAATACAAAGTGTTGAATTGCATTTTGTTTGTTTGCTACACAACCAGACACATCAGCATGTCCTAGTCGCTCAAAGGCGATCTCCTACTGCTTCCAAAGTGTTGGATTTCTGTTTCTTTTTGCTACACTGTTACATTCCTCTTTGTAGTCATCACTCACTTTTACACTTTCCTCAGACTTGTAGAGTAAAACAGTCTAGTTAATTTTTTAAATATGTTGCAAGACGTTTAAAAAAAGATGGAACTAAGCTCTGATTAAAAGCACTTTTAACCTGCACCGTCGGTACACAGTTGCCAGTTATCAGTATATTTTCTTTTACATCAACAGTTAGCTGGTTCCGCTTCAATTTACAATACGGCACTTTGAAGGATTGTTGTTAGATGTCAGTCATTGAAAAATCATGATCTGCATTAATGTAGATATTAGCTTCAAATTAGAGCAAGCATTTAGTTCACAGAATTTTTTAGCACTGGGACGAAATCTAAGCTCTAAAAGCTTAAATCTGTCATAAAGCTTTTTAGGTCTGGGGAAAAAAATAAAATAAAAATATATAATGTGTTTATACAATAGGAAAGATATTGTGAATCGAAACGCACGTCAACTTCATGTTTGTCTCCACTCTTTTAAAAAGATACAGCTCAAAAACCTGGAGAATCTCTGAACATTCTACACGTCTTGTTCTGTTGTTGTTCGTTGTCTACATTTCTCTGTTTAAACCAGTTTTCCTGCCCCTCTTAAGGTTTGACGCCGAAAAAAATAGGAAAAGCAATAAAAGGTATTTGCTCTTTGACCGAGGGTCAGTTTCTGCATCCCTTTGTATTTCGTGAAACTAACAATAAATTGATCAGATAGCTTGCAGAAACGCACCAAGACACCTATTCTTTTAAAGGAAAGACAAAATCTCCTCTCCAAATCTCAACTGATGTGATTTAAATTCCAAATAAACAGAATGAGTGACTGTCTGCTCATTAAAATAGGTGGCTTGGTGAATGTTTAACCAGCTAAATCTTGTCTGAGCCAGCAATGTAAAGTTAGCAGCATAATTTTATTCTGCGTAGTTTTTTTTATTATTATTTACAAATATTGTAAATTTTTACATTTTGCGTAAGGCTTTTTGTATTTCTGAATATGCATTTTCTTACCCAGTTTAGAAAGTAATGTAACAACTTTAAACAGTTTATTGGAAAATAACTGTACACAGATTTTCTTGATGTCACACTTACTGGCACTTATTTCTTGTTTAAAATTTTTTTTACAAAAGCCCAAAAAGCGAACAGGTTTAGAGTTGCTACAGTTTATATTTGGTAAGTTTTTTTTTTTTTTTTTTTTTTGGTCCAATTTTGTCCCCGTCATTGTGGTGCGTGTGGTTGCACTGTTGCACATTAAGCGTGTCCTCACATGGTTGTCAGTAAGTGGCCCTCACTGAACGCCCAGCTTGTTCACGCTCACAGCTTTCTGCATGACTCACTCCCTGCACTCCTGCTCCCCACTGATGTTTTGGTAAATAGATCGTTTGTCAGCTTTCCTCTCGCACTTGGAAATGTATTGCTCTTTCCTGAAAAGTGGTTAATGTTCAGCTGCTGCTGTGATTAGTATAATTGATTGAAAAGTATAACATTATTTTACTGTGAAGGGCAGAGGAGTTTTCAGTTCATAACCCATTAAAAGAGAAGTTTTTGTGAGGAGTTGCACACTATGAACTTCTTGACATTAAGAATAACGGGCTCCTAGAAATGTTGAGGACTCATGCACATTTCTCCAATTTTTTTTCATTTTCCATTTCGTAGAAAATGTCTACCTCTATCAAAAATCCTGCAGCTTTGTTCTCTTTTTATTTGGAGTGAAATTGTGATAAGTCCAAATCTGAATCAGTAGGTCAGACCTCAACTGAATTTGGCCTGATCGATGCATAACAGCTAAAATCCATTTGAGACACATAAAGTCTGTTGATTTGATTTACCGCACTTTCCAATAAACTGGAAGATGGATGTCCAGTGAATGCATAGATTGGTCCTTAAGACACTTTGTGTTCTCAAAGGAAATTAAAACATTGTCATGTACACTTTGTATTGACTTTCTAGGGGAACTGAAATTTATTTTATTTTTAGTGAAAGGTATGTAAAAAGAGGTATGATTTGAACATTTTCTAAATGTGCATCTTTAGGTCAAGCCAAAAAAAAAAAATCAATTGACCAGCAACAGCCTAAAATGTTTTTGAAAGTCTAAACTGTCTTGATCCACCGCCTTGTAACAAGCTGCATAGGAACAAATTATTGAATTTTAAAACGGAGATCTTAATGGACTCTTTGACTTTTTTTTTTTTTTTTTCGGGTGGGGTGGAATTTTCCTACTGATTTTGTTGAGAATTTAGACAGGATTTTTCTTTTTCTTACATCCATACATACATACAGTTTGAACACTTTTCAGGGTGTGATTCCCAAAAAGTTCTATTTTTAGAGGTCATTGTTGTAAGCTGATCCTCCCCAGACTCACAGCTGTCTTCTGAATGTTTTTGCAGAGTTGACCAGGAAATATCCGGGAAGGTGGAGATGGCTGCTGCTGCTGTTCCTGAGTGACCACTTCACAGCGCCACATGAGGAGGAGTCTCAATCTCTCCATCTCCTGTCCTCATGTTTATGTTCTGCTTAAAGTTACAGGAGGATTTTTTTTCTTTTTTTTTGTCTGCACCTAGAGTGCATTTTTTAATCTATGCTGTTTGTTACATTTTCAGACAATTTGCTGTATTTTTTTCCATATCAAACAACCTAACCCTTATAACTTTGCCCACATTTGCTGTTTGAAATATTGCAATTGGCCTTTTAGTCCCCTATGTTAAGTCACGCCTGTTTTCGGTTCTAGTCAAGTCCTCACTATTTAACACTTTATTACAAGTGGTTGCTGCATGGTCTGCTTTGTTACATTGAAATATATATTTATATTCAAGGTGTTAAAGGAGAGAAATTTAATATATTTTTATGAACTGATTTTTAAACTGCAATTTATAGGTGTCAAATTCACAGAGTGGCATTTTATGTAAAGTGTTGGCAGCACCTTTTTTCCACTGTTCATTGCTGATGTTCTGTTAAAATTTCACCTGGGAAAAATAAAGCTTTATTTTGTTGGCCCTCACTGGGATGTGCCTTCTGGTTGTTGGAAAGAGAGGCTGAAGCAAATTAGATTAAATATCCATGTATACAGGGTTTGTGGAAAATTGATAAGTACATTTGTCATAAAAGGTGTTGCAGTTGTCTTACATATGTACACTCTTTTGTTAATGCTTATTCTGACAACCAGTTTCTTCTTGAAATGGTCAAGAAGCAATCAGACTGTGCAAATTGTACATTTTGCACTTTTAGCTCAAAGTTTATAATGGGGTTTTTCCTAAAAACGGATTTTAACTTGACATGCTGTCCAAGCCCCAATTATGATTAATAAAGTAAGAACAGTGGTGAGGTTACCTTCTTGTGCCCAACTAGCATGATGGTGACCAAATGTCAGCTTATTAAATCGGCTTTACAAACTGTATTAAAGGTGATTTTATAATTCATGTAGGACTTCAATCTAACTATTGGAAGAAAAGAAGTAAAAACTATATTCATACACAGTTGTGGAATTCCAAAAATGTTTACCACTTTGGAGATTTTTGTAGTTATTACCACAAATTAAATCCACAAAATCTACATATTTTATTGAAATCAAAGATTTAGAACATTGCATACCATACCATACCATTGAATACCATTCTGGCACAATTAAAATAAAATACAGAATATGTACACCTGTGCACTGCTAGTAAGTTAGCAGCAGGAAACAATAATTTTATTTGCCTACAAGAAAGACACTTTCACATTACAACTGTAATAAAATGTGTTATTTTAACAGCCAGTAATAAAAAAAAGTAACACTTTAATTTTTGACATTTCACTGATGATACAGACCTTGTATGTTTAATCGGGGTCATCGCCCTGTGAGAATCTTAAACTAGCTTATATCAGTCAGATGTTGTATTGCAACAATGTACCAAACTTCTCAAACTTCACCTGCTCCATTTGAAAAGAAAGAACTAAATACATTTTAGATTTTACAAGAGGTTTGGATATTGCAGAGAACCCAGGGGGTCATGACCCAAAGCTTTGAAGCGCAGAACTGACTCCAAACACCTGATGGAGATGTCATCAACTTCTGGGTCAAACTTGTTTGCAAAGAGGTGCTGCTGTCTCAGGAGCCACGGGAGGTCGCCGGCGCCGTACACACACACGGCTCTCCTGTAGGTCCCCGTACATGGATAGTACGGAGCTCCTTTTTTCACGTCTCCTGTTAAATAAGACCACCTGACAGCTCGGGCAAGAGCCATCATGTCCGACGTGTCATATTTGCCGTTTGAGGGCACTGATCCAGGAACCGAGGGCATCCTCTGCAGGGTGGCCCACATGTGCTCGTCTGGACTGTATGTGTCTTTTTCCCACTCCATGAATTTCTGAACCTCTCCGTTCTGCATCACGTATTTCACAAAGGCCCTAGAGACCACAAAGTAAGGCGTTTCCTGAGAACATCGGGCTGCTGATGGGTGGCGGGCTTTTTCTCACGTCTGTTCTGATGACGCCATTGGTAACATTGTGGTGGTACTGCCAGCGACCTTTCTTGGAGACACTGGTGACTTCAGTTTCCATGCTGTTCCTCCCATTGAGGACTTTCAGAGCCATCACCATCTCCCTGTTGGTTTTGATGGGAAAGTCTGTCCCACAGGTATTCAAAAGGTATTTCCACTGAACTTCAGAGTGCAGCAGATCTTTCATGCAGTTCAGATCTGCCTGTACTCTGGACCATGAAGCATACACAACACTTTCTAATTTACTGGCTACAAAAACATTGGGAAAGCAGGAAACTATTTCCTTCACAGCCCTGTGAAAAGACAGGGAAGACTTCTGGTCAATATGGACGCAGTAGATGTTCTGTGGAGCATAAATAGATCGTAGGAGTCGTTCAAACATCTCTATCTTTTCGTGGATCACCATGGAGTATGCAATGGGAAAATTTAGCTCCTCCTCGCTTAAAGGCTCTGTAACGAAACCTCTGTTCTCAATGTAAGCTGCACAATCCTTTGTTGCATTAATGTAGAAATCCTCAGAAAGAGTTGGTTTCTTAGTCCTGGAAGCTAGAAGCTCTTCTACTTCAGCCTTGGTGCCCTCTACATCTCCAGTGATGATGGCTAAGCAGCCAGGCAGGTCAGCGGAAAACTGCTCCGGGATATGAAATTGAGAGGGTGAACTTCTATTAATGGTGGTTTCCCAAAAAACAAAGGAAAGGAACAAACAAGCCAGGCTGAGAAAGGTGGTCCACAAAAAAGTCCACCTTCTCTGGAGCTTTGTGTAAGTCATCTCTTTGCTCAGAGGCGACAGGGCAGGTGATCTCTCATCAATGCAGTTTACAGTTTGAAGGAGATTCTGTGGTACTTGATCTTCCCTTTGTGGAGGTGTGTCCGATAAGATGTGAAAGGGCGGGCTGACTAAGGCTGCATCCTCGTTGATGATTAAATATTATTGCAATGCTTACGTGAATGTAGAATTTCTAAGGAAGTTAGTGTGTATTTTGTGTAGTTGTCTAAGGAGTGTCGGGAACACTTATAGTTAAATAATACAAATTTATTCTGGAACGTTCGGTTTCCCAGGTACTCCTTTTTTAATGTTAATTATAAAAAGAAAAAATACATTTACACAAATATGAAGGTAGTTTTTCATTCATGTCTTACTAGCAGTGTGCGTTATGTAGATACAGGCACTTTGTAGAATCTAACAATTAAAACACAAAGAAAAAGAATAAATCGCTACAGTTCTGGTCAGATTACTACATGCAATCTTCAAGGATAAAATGTTTCATTCATTTTAATGTTGCATTTAAATAATTGCTTTTCCAGAGTGGGATTATTCTACAACATAAAATTTCAGTGATTTTTGAAAAAAAAAAAAAAAAAATGGATGTACAAGTTTGGATTTATTGGGGATTTTTGCCTCATGTACAAAGTGCAGAAACATTTACCGGTACATGCACACACACTAAATTTTCTTTAAATGAGCCTCAGTAGGCTGCACGTTTACCAAACCCTTTTTGCACCATGACCAAGCTTCTGGCACAGACTACAACATGCATCATGACAGTATATGTAAATATTTGTGGGAGTGTAAGTGATTAGATTTGATCTGCGGAGTAGAGAAATTCCACTACAAATTCAAACTTGTGCATGCAGCTCTTGTTTTAAAAATTATTTTAACTTTAAACAAAAATCATGTTCAAATAATAATTAAAAGCCTCAAATTAACACTATGATTGCATGTAAACATCTGTAAATACATCTCCATGTCTTTCTAAACATAAACTAAACTTCTCTTTTAAACCAAACTTTACAGTTACAATCAGTCAGTGACCGCCTTGGCATGGACGCATCTAAGACTGATTTCTGATGACATCTTGGTCTGCGTCCTGCTCAAGGATGAAGCTGTAGCGTCTATAAACCGATCCGCCTCGGCTGGTGTAAACCACATCTACCTCGTCGCCGCTGTCGGGCTCGGGCACGCCGTGCGGCATGTTGATGCCGCCGTTCCCACTCAGTCTCTCGTAGCTTTGGCTCCAGCAAAGCCTCCTCCTGGCGTGCGCCTTGACCAAGGCGAAGACCGCCAGGGCCAGACCGGCTGCCAGCAGCAGGGCAACGGGCAGAGCAGCTGAGGTGTGCTTCAAAGCCCGCGAGGACATATTTGCGTCCAACTCCTTGTGATCTCCAGGCCTGGACAGAGGAGCCTCCACACAAAGAGCTAGGGAAGAGAAAAAAAAAAGATAACACTAATACTGATTTTTTTTTTTGTTTTGTTTTTTTCCTCCATCTAAACAATCCTGAAATGCTTTGGGTGGCTGGCATGTTTACCTGAGCGAGTGTCACAAACACAGCAGTTGGTGTGATTCCCTGCAGCCTGACAGCAGCGGGAGCAGCGGTTCTCTACAGCATGGAGGGCGAAGTCTGCGTGACAGGTCAGACACTGGTCAGGTCCGGGGCCGACGCAGTGCCTGCAGGAGCCGTCGCAAAGCTCACAGGTTTCCTACCAAACAGCAGCACGTGTCATTGTCCGACACATGACACACAGAGCAACAGACTGAAAGGAGAGCAGAGTGGCTCAATAGCTACTAGTCACTTCTTTCATTCCCCTTACACATTTCCATCTTTTGTCATATAACTGCCAAAAGCCTTTTGTGGTTTGATCAAACCCCGTCCAGTTTAACTCTGTATGTTTTAGATTTTGATCTCGCTGGAAAAGGAAAGTCTTTCCCCAGTCGTAAGTGTTTACAGTCTCTTAATGATTTCCTCCAGGAATGCCGTGTGCATTAGAGCGCCATCTATCTTCTTATCAACTCTGACCAGCTTCCCTGTCACGAAGCCACGAAGAAGAGAAGCATCCCCACTGCATGATGCTGCCACCGCGACATTTTAACGCAGGGGATGGTTTACGTTTCGGACACACAAAGCATCTCCCATGCAGGCCAGAAATACTTGTTGGTCTCGTCACATAAGAGCACCTTCATCCACATGACATGTATAACCTACACACCTTATGACTTCTTTTCTTCAATAATAACTTAGTGCTTCATATTTTTCCATAAAGAACAGATTTATAGAAGGCACGACTAAAAGTTGAGCTGTCAGCAGAGTCTGCTTCAGCTGCGGATCTCGGCTGCTTCTTTGGTGATTTTCAGAACTCAAGATTCTATAACAATAAATACTTGTGCAGGAAACTGTAGATTTACTTTACAGTAATGTTTTTTTCTTTAATCCTACAGATTCATGCTTCTAATTTTGCCTCTCCCACCAAACAAAATTTGAACAAGACAGCTTTTCCTGTTCAGGAAGAAACGTAATATTAAGCAGCCTTACAGAGCACTTCTCACCAATGTAAACGTGAGCTCACCATTTCTGAAAAGTACTGCCCCTCTTCACAGCGTGGATAACAGACACTGTCCTTCAGAGTGCTACCCCAGTCACACGTCAGGCAGCCTTGAGGCGAGGAGTCTGAAATCACATGTACACCGTATAACTAATCTGAAAATCTTATGCAAATGGGGGAAAATTTACTTACAAACATTGACATATTATAAAGATAAACTCGATTCGACAATACGGCCTATTGTTCACTCGAACGGGAACAAAAAAAAAAAAAAAATTCTACAGCTGGAGATGCCTGTACCTGTGCAGGTCTGACAGCTGGTATGGCACTGTTTGCAGAGGTCATTGACCTGATAGAAGCGGTGCGGGCAGCGTTCGACGCACAGCTTGGTGCCTTGCAGCTCCAGGAGAGGAGGGAGACAGGCCCGGCAGGACTCCGACCCCGGCCCTGTGCACAGCTCGCAGGACGGCTCACATTTTTGGCACCGAGATCCCTGTTTGTAATACCTGAAGAAACACATATGATAAATGGATAATTTGATTTAAAAAAAAAAACCCACTATTCATCAAAAAGTAATTAGATACGTGTCAGATTATATGTGCAACAGAGAATCAGATGGATTAAGATCGATTTGGCTGAATATGTGGGAGTCCATCGGACACCCAGGGATGCCAGCATGTAGCTTACCACCATCAGTGTGAAGCGCTCTCTAGTTCTCTAAAATGTCATACAAGTACAAACCACTCAGTCAAAATGACATTGTAAGAATCTGACTTCCAAATCCGACACAAGCTGCGATATTTGGATCACAGCCTTTCAGTGCAGATTGAAAAAAAAAGACAATCAGGTCGAGCTTCAGTTTTGTACCCGGTGGGGCAGTGGAGGACGCAGAGCTGGAAGAGCCGCAGGTATCCCACAGAGCAGGTCAGGCAGTCTCGAGGCGACGCCCCAGTGCAGCTGGAGCAAACATGGTCACATGGCAGACAGAATCCCAGCTCCTGTCCGTCAGCTTCCTGCCTTGTGGAAAACGTAGCAGTAGGACATTCATCCACACAGCTGCTGTCTGGAGGAGAAAACAAAGAACGGTGAATACCAGCTCACGTGTTTGAATCATTTCCATATGTTCTCTGCTGCCGTTCTCTTGATCCGTTCTCAGCTCTCAGCATCATTGTGTAATTTAAAAACAGGATTCGGCATCAATTGCTCGTCTTTCCAACCCTGCAAAATGCTGAAAAATATATTGTTCTTATCCTTGACTCAGATGGAAATTTAGAAAAAACAAAACGTCAATAAAAGTAAATAAAACTGTACAGTAGTTACACAGTGGTGTACAAAAGTTATCACATTTGTACACCACTGCTCTCCCACTAATCTGAGATCAACTCTCCCTCTCCTGATTTCCTCCCAAACTCATTTCTCCATCCTGATGGTCTAGCCAAATTCATTTCTGATAAACTCATTGGGAGGTATTTTCCTTTCATAAATGATGTTCTTGGGCCGTGTCTCCACAGTGTTTCCTTTGGTTAGTAGTCAGGAAGAATCCATTAAGATCTCAACAAATTAGATATCAGCACAAACGAGATTTGTTTTTGTAATGTAATTCAATACATGATTATATTATGTGCTACATTACACACAGTGGTCTATTTCAAGCATTTATTTCTAGTAATTTTAATAATTCTGGCTACCAGTCAGTAAACATCTGGAGTTAATTGATATCTCGGTAAAGGGCGATCTGCAGTGTTCAAAGGTTTCCTGGCAAATAGCTGTGATGCTGACAGACCAACACCAGCAGATGACCGCTTCGCAAAGCATCACTGACCAAATGAAATGCAAATTAAATTTCATCTGAAAAGGGTTCTTTGTTCCACTGAGCAACACCCAAGTCCTTTTTCTTCTCGCTCCAGGTAAGATGTTTCTGTCGTCTCTGGAGTGGTTATCACAATCACGAACCCCAGCTCCAGCTCCACACCTCGTGAATATTCCTCAAACTCTCAAATGGACTTTGCTGCACAATCCTCTTAAGGCTGGTGCTTGTGTAACTTCTGTCTACACGCTTTGTCCTTCCACTAAATTTTTTATTTATATTGTGGGATACAGCACACTGTGACCACAGAGCTTCTTTAGTAATCACTGTACTTGACAACTGCCAAGTCAGCAGTCTGGCCCATGATTGTCCCAGACTTAGAATAACCTTTCTGCATTAAAAATTCTTCATTTTCAGTCTTATGTAATTTGATTTTTATTTTTATTTTCAGGATTCTGAATTTACAATGAAGAATCGTGTGTGGTTAAAAAAAAAACATAACAAAACCAAGTCATCTTTCAAAGTTAAGTAAAACAAAACATTGTTCTGCAGAACTTGAGTGTGAGAAAATTAAACATACTTTGCAGCTATTGTAGACCTATCAAATGTAAACAGAAGCTATATTCTTCAGAAATAGCAAGCATGCCATTTCTAAATATTTGCTGTGTGAAGAACTTGTTCATTTGACAAGTGTACCAATAGGCTGAGTTGGTTTGAGGTTAGCTGAAAGAGTTGACAGTTTAAGTGGTCTGTTTCACTTTGGACAGTTGAGTTTTGGGTCATTTAGTTGTATCTGAAAAAAGGAGGAGAGATAATGTGTATATTTTTAATCTCTTTGGCAGAGGAGTGAAGTAAAATACTCAGAGTAACTGGAGATAAATATGTAGCTAAAAGTCTGAATTAATTAGCTTAATGTGAGTCACTTAGTGACTCACAGAAGACTCGGAAGATTCGGCACAATTACTTGGAAATGTTTTGAAGAGGGAGCCTTTTCTCTCTACAAACAACGTGGTAACTCAGCTTAAGATTACAAAGATGTTCCTGAGCTAAACCACAAGACTTCAACTGAAAATTAAATAAAGGACGTCCTCCCGGGACAGCAGCAATGTTGGAGCTGAACATTTGTATATGGTTTCTACGTAAGTCTATTGCTGTCACAGAAGAAAAAAAACATTTTTGAAGACAGTCACATTTTAAAGCACAAATGTTGCAATACATTGTGCAAACTTGACAATTATCTTGAATAAACTTGATAATAATATTGCATAAATGTAATATTTTCATCCAGATGGTTTCTTTTCAGTACTTTTATTGCCGAGTAAAGAGTAGTATAATGAGTCATAGACAAGTCTTGCTCAAGTTTTACTTCATTCTTGGTTTAAAACATGGAGAGATACTGCTGCACATTGTGGATGAAATTATTCTTAGTATGCAAACTCTGAGAAGGATCTTAAACAGAATATTAGCCACAGCTGCCCTGGAGCAGTCTGACAGACTTTATCACAATCACGAACCCCAGCTCCAGCTCCACACCTCGTGAATATTCCTCAAACTCTCAAATAGACTTTGCTTCACAATCCTCTTAAGGCTGGTGTTTGTGTATCTTCTGCCTACACGCTTTGTCCTTCCACTAAATTTTTTATTTATATTGTGGGATACAGCACACTGTGACCACGGGGCTTCTTTAGTAATTACTGTACTTGACAACTGCCAAGTCAGCAGTCTGGCCCATGATTGTCCCAGACTTAGAATAACCTTTCTGCATTAAAAATTCTTCATTTTCAGTCTTTATTTTCAGGGTTCTGAATTTATAATGAGGAATCGTGTATGGTTTAAAAAAAACATAACAAAACTAAGTCATCTTTCAAAGTTGAGTAGAAGAAAACTTTCAGTATAACAGCATGTTGTTATTATGCCAAATGCAGAACCTGAGAGTGAAAAAATTAAACATACACTTGCAGCTGTTGTAGACCTATCAAGCTAAATTCTTCAGAAATAGCTAGCATGCCTTTTCTTAATATTTGCTGTGTAAAGAACTTTTTTTGACAAGTGTACAAATAGGATGAGTTGGTTGGTTCCTGAACTAAACCACAAGATGTCATCTGAAAATTAAATAAAGGACATCCTTCCGGGACGGCAGCAATGTTGGAGCTGAACATTTGTATCTGGTTTCTACATAAGCGTATTGCTGCCATGGAAGAAAAAAAAAAAACACTTTTGAAGACCATCACATTGTAACACGTCAATTTTAAAGCACAAATGTTATAATACATTGTGCAAACGTGACAAAAACCTTAAATAAACTTGACAATAATATTGTATAAATGTAATATTTTCATCCAGATGGTGTCTTTTCAGTGCTTTTATTGCAGAGTAAAGACTATTAAAATGAATCATTTACAAGTCTTGTTCAAGTTTTACTTCATTGTTGGTTTAAAACATGGAGAGATACTGAAACTGCTGCACATTGTGGATGAAATTATTGTTAGTATGCAAATTCTGAGAAGAATCTGTCATGCCAGCCGGCGACACCAGGCCCTCTGACCACCAGCAAGGCAAGGTGGGTGAAGAAGGACATAACAACAGAGCGGGGTTCAAACCAGCAACCTGCTGATTGCAGGGCAAACTCCTACCACCATTACCCCAAGTACCATAATTCAAAATTAATCAGAACCCTACAAACCCATTAGATTACCATCTGGACGATTGCTACAATGTTTATCTCAGTGTATCTAAATGTAGGAAACTCAACTGACTTGAAGTAACCAAGTACTTCTTGGTTACTTGTGTTGTATACGTCTCATTCCTTTGAGAATCTCAGCATTGGTGGAAAACACTCACTATGAAGGTATCTGGGGACGGCACAGGTCAGACATTCATCACTGCCGGGGCCCTGGCAGGAGTAACAGTGCTTGTGGCAGCCCATGCAAGTGAACTGGTCGTCGTGGAGATACGTTCTCGTCGGGCACGTCTCGTCTCCGGTGACGCCACAGAGTAAGGTGCCGGGATCCAGCACCAGTCCCCTCTCGCACTGGGTGCACTGGTTTGGGTCTGGACCACTGCAGCTCATACATGTCTGGTGACACTCTGCAGATACGCAAACGAGTTAGCGTGGACTGGCGAAATATCGTCACTGCTTTTACATAAGAAAGAGGAAGTGAAGACCTTTGTGGCTTAACTGTAAGAGCTTATTGTTATATGACCTTCTATAAGCTGCAGACACTTAAATGACAGGTAGACAAAGTTTTACAAGCAAATCTATTTCTTATTGGTATTACATTACTTTTGGTATTTCAAGTTCCCAAATAAATGTAAGTTTGATTAGGAGAAAAATGTTTAATCACAAAGAATATGCTAGGAATTGTGAACTGGATAAAAAGTATTTTTTCTGTTTAAACAAGTTACAGAAAAAGTCCACCTGAGAAATCCTGTCTTTTCTTTCTCCTCTTATTTTGATAAGATACAACATAACATTGAAACGTTGTCAAATATAGTAGTTTTTCTAAAAGGTCATACAAGATGCATAAAGTGAAAAAAATATACATTTTTCCGAGTTAAATTAGTAAAAATTTAAACTGAGTAGTGCATTTGTTTCATCCCCTGGATAATTTATCAACCACCTTTCTCTGCGGTGATAGTTTTTCAAGTTTGTCTCCACCAAATGTTGCCTGTTCTGTTTTGCAAATTAGCTCTAGTCAGTCAGATGGGATGGAGACTGAAAGAGAAAATCAATTTTTATATCTTGCTTTAGATTCTCAATCAGATTTTAGTTTGAACCACTAACACTAGATCATGAAACCGAGTTTGGAGGCTTACCCTGGCACTCCACAGCGGACGTCTCATAGTAGGTACCCTCAGGACAGTCTTTGAGACATGAACCTTTGTAGAGCTTGGGACTGAAGGTTGAGCAGGTCTCACAGTCGTCCGACAGCGGTCCAGAACAGCTGCCACAGGTAGGGTGGCACTGAGTGCACAGGCCCTCCTCCATGTCCTCGTAATAACCCATGGGACAGCTGGCCTTGCACACACCATTTAGCATCAAGTAGAGGAACGTGCATTCTGTGAGATGGAGACGAGGTGAAAATCAGAACTGCACAAGATTACGCTTTGACAATAAACCTAGAGCAGATCTGATGACTCACTGAAGCAGGTTCTGTCATCAGAGCAGACATCACAGTGGGGAGGACAGCGTCTGCAGGTGCCGTCGTCTGCTGGGTACGCCCGCAGTGAACAGTTCAGTCTGCATGTGCCGCTCTCCAAGTAGTGGCCATCAGGGCAGGAGAGACACTGAGACTTTTTCTCATCGCAAGTCAGGCAGGAGCTATCACAGGCCTCACATGAACCGTCCGGAGTCTCAAACAAACCCCTGAAAGGTAGACATTTGACAGCACATGTAGAGGAAACAACAGCTCATCTGTACTATTCAACGTACTGCTTACTCTGGGCAATTTGACCAACACCGGCCTTGGTGCAGGAAGAATGTGTTGCTGCCTTTTGGGCAGCTGATGCAATTATCACTGGTGTCCACGCAGTCCTCGCAGTTTGGCGAGCAGTCTTCGCACAGCCGGGTCGCAGGGTTCGCATAAGACCCCGACGGACACTGTTCGACACAAGAACTCTCCAGGTCCAAGAAATACCCTGAGAAATTACACAAACGTAAGCAGGAAGTGTAAAAATGTGCACGTTTGCAGTATTCCAATCATGTGCCACCCCGCAGTTAATATTTGCACCTTGGAAACAGGAGGAACAATCCAGCGCCTGTGGGCCGAAGCAGGTCTTACAGGATGGGTCGCACGAGTGGCAGCCACCAAATTTCCCTGAAAATTAAACACATGTAAAACAAAAAAAAACAACAAAAAAAAACATGCCAAACGTTTGAGTTTTTACAACCAGTAGAGGGCAGCATAACCTGCTAAAACAGAGGGTGTTTTCCAAACACAACTGATGACAAAGTGCATGAAACTTGCAACAAAGGATCTGCTGAAGAATAAGAAATGCAACAAATTTATGAATATTTGCAGGAAACCATTTCCTGAAACACATGACATCTCACAGTGGTACCTCTGACTCTTACATGCTTTTGTTTCTCTCTCTCTGTATGTTTGTATTTTGTTATTTTACCTGTAACATTGTATGGCATTTGCATAGACATAATTGTGTGTTACGGTGCATTCATTTTTCCCCTTGTTCTCTGTATTTTATAAATATATCAATCAAAATAAAAGTCATCAAATTACATTATGACATACAGATTTTCCAGGATATAAAATGAGAAAAAAATGCACTAATCCTTGAACAACAACTAGTTAAAGTTAAGTCAAATTCCATATTTTGCTTGCAAAACAGACAGAAGATGGTCTTACAACTTAATTGGAGTCCAGTTTCACCCAGGACTCACCATGGACATATTTATGATGGCACACACCATTTGGAGACCTTTTGAAAGGTCTTCCATTTGTGTTGAAAGCAAAGATTTTGGGAAAAACAGGAGAAACATTTCCACAGGATTCAGAGTAATAAAAGCACAGTGGAAAGGTCTGGAGCAGACTTCCTGGAGGTGTCTAATTGGTGATGAAGGGCCTCGGCCTGACAGGTAGCCAGCGGAGTTTCACAAGAACCTTTGCAGAAAAGCAATTATCACTGTAGCTCGGGACTAATCAGGCTTTTATAATGCGCACAGAAGCCATTCCTCATGAAAAGGCACATGACGTCCTGCTGGCAGTAAAAGGGCTGCAAAGCCATGAGAGGCAAAGTCATCTGAACTGATTGAACAAAACTAAACTGTCTGCGCTAACATTTGGATCGAACAACATTTTAAGCAGCATCACATTTAGAGATTCTTGTTAAATTACAAATTCTTTTCAAAGTTTTCACATTTAGCTATATTATAACCACAAGCTTTGATGTCTTATTTTTTTTTTATTTTTATATGATGGACAAACATAAAAGTAGCATGCAATCGTACAGTAAATTGTAAGAAATAAAAATTGGAAAAGAGTGGCTACCATTTCGATGATGAAGTGGCTTCAGACGTCCTCTAATTAGGAAGCAGAGTTTACCTTTATGGAGTTTAATCTCAGTATGAACTTTAATGCTAACCGAACAAAGAAATTAGTTTTTACTCACAGATCAATCAAAAATATAAGATGTTATATTTGTGATCCACGTTCGGTTTTGTGCTGATGAGCTAACTGGCTGTTCTGTTACTTTGCTTGTTCTGCCTCACTTTATTACTGGGGATCCCATACAGATCACCGGTATATAAAGATACCCAGTTCTAAAATGTCAAACACTTGCTGTTATTCAACATAAATAAGAATAAAGATCCACTGCAGACTAAAATGTTGGTTCCTATCCAACAAAGGACAAATGCAGGTTACAATGAGTGCGCAAGAATTTAGACAGTTAGCTAAAAGAACTGTGTAATTCTTTTTTAAACTGATTCAATGTTCTGGCTGTAACATGTAGTGATTCTTGAAAATAGGGACAAAATGGGTTTTAATTTTCCCATTTTTTTTTTGTTATTTCTCAAATTTATGTATACAAATATGTAAAATAATGTTTTGGAAATGTAAAGATGCTGAGGTACAGGCTCCCAGTTGCAACATTTTTTTAAAAAATTACATTTTTAATGACCTGACCTAGAATGTTGTCATCACCATCTGACAAAAATACATCAAAAATAATTTTTAATGACCCTATTAGTGATATTTTTACTCATTTCGCAGACAAATACTTCTCAAGAAACAAAATAATTATTATTTAAAACAAAAAACCATAAAAATCCATCTGACGGAGTTGACACTGCATGACGGAGTTGACACAAAACTGAAGGAGATGACAAACTAGTGAGTAAAATGAAAAACTTGGTACATTTGAAGTAATGCAATTTATGTAAAAATACATTAAAATGAATTAACTCCACATTTAAGTGATATTTGACAACAATTTCACTGAAAGAGTCACAAAAACTCTGATGGAGTTGACATCTGAGGAGGTGACAAAAAGCCAAACTACCTCAATTTATATGATGTTATTCTGAAGGAGGCCATATTGTAGCTCATCAGGTCCATGAAATCTTTACATTTTACCAAAATTAAGCTTTTATTTCACAAAATCTTATCAAAGTTTCGTAAAATGTCAGTTACGGTGTTGACACATCATGGTTGTGACAAAAAACTTAGGAATAAAAAGAAGAAAAAACTACAGAATAACATAAACTAACCAGAGCTAACTAGCCCTCTTAGCAAAGGAAAAGAAATGAAGAGGTCATGGGGTCCTCAGAAGTTCTGGTGCCCCCAATAATGCCTGATTTTTTTTAGATTCTTTTCATTTCTGACGGTGTTGACAAAAACTAAGGACAAATTTCAATGGAGTTGGAAAATATATAAAAATTATTTTTAATTCAATTTTTCAATACTTTTATAATTATTTATATGACTACTTATACTTAATTGTCATAATATATAATTTTAGTATTTCTTTAATTGTTTTAAACTATTATAATGTACTGAGTTCTGCTCCTGGACAAAGGCTTTTACAGGCATTATCCACCGACTACAATGTTTAAAATAAAAACATATTCAGCAAATACCTGAAAAATATACATTGTTGTGCTCACATGACCCAGGTTAGTTTAGTCAGATATTTGAAAAAATTATATTATTTGTATATTTTATTCAAATTTTGTGCTTTATTCATAGGACCTGTTTTGTATGACCTGTTTTCATATGACTACTTACTTAAGTCATAATATATTAATTTTAGTATTCTTAATTGTTTTAACTATTATAATGTACTGAGTTCTGCTCCTGGACAAAGCTTTTACAGGCATTATCCCTCGACTACATATGTTGAAAAAAACTATTCAGCAAATAACCTGAAAATAACATGTGTGTTCACATGACCAGGTATTAGTCAATATTGAAAAATTAATTATTGTATATTTCAATTGTGCTTTCAAGACTTTGTCCCTATCTCAGAATCCTGTAATTTGATTCAATGCAATAACTTGATTTTGTTGGCAAAGGGTATCTCTTTGCTTCCTCGTTTCTATCGAGGAAACTGAAGCACAACTCTAACTACATATGTTACTTCCAGGAAACCACTTCGACGTTTGTGGCAAGACGTGAAAATCGTTATACACAGACATTCTTCATCCAGTCTGACTGGATGTATCTGAGATGTCAGTGAAACACGAGCAGACCTTTAGATATCCTCTGTGTTACCCAGCCCATGTGTGCCCTCTTCCATCGGTGGTGCCGTATCTTCCAGCCCGAGGCTGAGGCGGGGACACTTCCCTGACTTTATTCAGAAAATACAACGCTGGTAGAATATGTCAAAATACTAAAAACTCCAGCTGGACATTTGTACCTCTTAATTTAAAATGGCTAAAGGTTACAAATTGTTTACCAACACATTAAATGAAAATAGAAAGGAGTACAAACTGTACATGAAAAGACATTTCAATTAGAAATTAAGTGCATGCAGTAATTAAGTTAATCATATTCTACACACGCTAATTTCCTTTGAAAGTCAAGATTTGGCTGTGTTAGATATTTGTCATTAGCTATGTCAAAGGCTTTTTATTAATAATTAATGAAACTCTTTTGCAATCATCAACACAAAGAAACGTACCAATAGGACGCACTGGTTGGTACAAGGTCAGAACTAAAACTGATAAACTATTGACCTTGTGTTATCTCTTAGTTTCACAAACTCTTCTGATTTACAGCATGGATGGTCCTGATTTATTTTTAGCAGCATTGAGCAGAATGTGATGGTGAAGCACCTTGATTACTGCATCCTTCTAATTCTACTTAACAACCCTCATCATCAAATCTGGACTCAAGCCTTTTTTTTCCTCCAGCAAGTCAGCTTACTTTCATCATTAGCCAAATTAAATTAGGTTTTTTTCTACTTACCATCAAAATACTGGCCAAGTGGGCAGTTAACCTGGGGACACTGTCCGTGCAGAGGCTTATTCCCACTCAGACAGAGGTCACAGTCCACGGAATGAGGCCCATGACAGGTCTGGCAAGAGCTGTGGCAAAGCTGACAGCGCCACCCACTGGAGTCACTGAAGGTTTGCAATGGACACTGTTTTGTGCATTCCTCTCCTGAAATCGCAAAGAGTAAAGTGGCTTTATTGCAATAATAAAGCTCCTAAGCTAACTAAAGATAAATAGTACTTATGAAACTCAACTGCTTAAATATAAATAGTGTCAGTCATGTAGAAATTTGAGCAAGTATTTGCTAGCTTTGGGGTTTTTCTGTTTGTGACTTTTTGTCCCTTATTTAGACGACACTAAGCAATTTTTTTTTCAGACAAAATGAACACAGTAAGTAATGAAAGTAGTTTTTAATTATTAAGAAATAAAAAAAAATATCCAAATCAATCTACCTATTAAACAATAAAAACAGCAGTGTCCTTCCCAGCAGCGCTGTTCCTTCAGTTTTTTTTTTTTCTCAGAAACCTTTTTTGTTGTTTCAGTTTGTGCTTGCTATGCTATCTTGTGGATTCATTTGACTGGCACCCAATCAGACAAGCATGACAAAAAAACATTTCAATATATGATTTATTTAATAATGATTGAAAAATAGATAACATAAATAAAATCAAACTGAAATGTATGATATAAATAATATTTTAAGATTCCTTTTTTCCCCCCCTCATCTTTGCTCCAGCTTTCTGAGGCCCCTCTAGTTCCCTCTGGTGGTCCCTGAGGGAGCTGTGGCCCTCACTTTGAAAAACACTGATCTAAAACATTTAGCTGTGATACTATGCAAAACAGAAGAAATCTGCAAGAGTGTCACTAGTTTTTCACAGAATTGTAGTTAAGAAGAAAAAGCAGCAATTTAAATTTCTTATTTGCTTCTTCAGAGTTGCTTTTTCTCCAAATTTCACCGGACATACAACCACAACAGCCATCTTAAGGCTGACCCTAGTGGTTACACATAACAAAATTATATATTCCAAATTATATATTCCAAAGGACACCCCGTTGTCCAATTGAACAAAGTGACAGAACACTTGCTCATCTTTATTAATATTAAACCTTTTTTTTTTCCTCCTCGTTCTTTCGGCAATCAGTCTCAAAGCTTATTGCTGATAGAGAACAGCGCAATGCTAATTCATTCTTTGCATAAACCATACATTTGCATATCTTTTTTTTCCCCAGATTTGCTGACACTCACCTGATTTGCAAACCAAATGAAGACTCAGGAGTGCCATTATTTGTTTATAATAAGGATAAATGCTCAGAAACACAAACTAAACCAAGCTTCTTTTCAATAATAACAAATCTGTCAGGATCTGTCACTTGCACTTCACTTTCATTTTTTTAAAAATAAAGGAGTGAATATATATATGTTTTGCAGCTGTACCGTTCAGGAAGTAACCCGGCTGGCAGGCGAGACAGCGGGTGTTGGTGCTGCAGTCCTCACATGGCGCTGGGCAGGACAGACAGACTCCACCTATGTGGTCCTCATAGGTGCTCTGAGGGCAGTGTCTGCGGCATTTCTGTCTGAAACTGTAAGGAATAGTTCACTCAAATACCACCCAAATGCCATTCCCAATATTCATTTGCATCCAATAGATTAAAATTCCATAATAATTAGAAAATTAATTGTCTCGCTCCAGGTATTCGTAATTGGTTAATGACCGTTTGACTTTTAGCTGTCATGCTTTTTAAACAAGATGAAGTTTCTTCTTCCTTTTTTTTTCTTCTATTTTTTTTTTGCATTGGTGAAAGTGCAGGAAAAAAAAGCAGGCCATGGAAAACAGCTGCTGTTTTCAAAGTGTTGAAGGTGACTGCTGTTGCAAGCGGCTACTGCACACTCAAATTTGAGACTAGATGAATTGGAAACCAGGGACCTGAATGTGCCCTGTGTCAGTTCATGGCACACCTGCAGCTGCATTGTTGACTTCAATGCTCTGCTCCTTCAAAAGCTTTATTCACTCAAACAATAGTATGACAGCTTCGAAAGAGGAACTTTTTTTTTTCTTAACAGAATGTAAACATGGTTTCTCATTCTGTTCTCTCAGAGCTTTAATCTCTTGTTTATTACGTTGCAACGTTAAGCTTAAAAATTGTAACGTAAATTTGGAATTTTTAAGGAAATTTAAATGAAACTTAGAAATATTTGCAAATAATTTAAAACTGGCTACTGCTAGCACGGGCTGGTTTAAAAATGTAAATCAAGTCAATCCAATAATTCGAAGTCCTTTTACTGGGATGTCATTGAACTTAGGGGAGTGCCTTATGTTTTCTTCAGCTATGAAGTAGAGTCAGAACACCCCTCCCCCATCTGTCACTACACAGTCACAGTCTGGCTCTGGCAGAACAAAAGCTGTTACACTTAGGACTTGCTTACAAAAAAATTACAAATGTGATGGCTTGGGAATTATTTCCAGACACACACACACATAAAAAGAAAAACATTGGTAGTCTTGTTGTGGAAACTAAAGGAGCAACACCCATCTGTTTTATAGAGATAGAGTTAGGTAACATAATTCAAAATGTCAGAAAAATTACATGTTTACAGTGTGTTCATCTATAAAAATACAAAAGACAAGAAAGTATCATACTTTTTGAACTGAGACGATCCTCTTGACATTTTCTTTTTAATTTATTTATTTATTTTGTGGAAGGATCAGAATAACTGTTGCTCTTCTATGTTAAGTCAAGCTAATTAGCTCATATGCAGTCCAGGCCTAAAAAGCTGCATATGAGCTGGGGAATAATTACCCCCCAGCTTTTGTAATAGAACCCCCTCTTGCTGCCTGTTTTGACAAGTTCCTCCAAGACAGAATATGACCACTGACAGTCCAAGCTGCACTTCCAACTGCGTTGCTGTGGGTTCGGTGATAAGATGTGGGTAGCTGTTTGAGGAAGAACAGCTGGAGACGCCACACCACATCCATCAGCTCACTCACAATAGCTGCAGATGGAGACCAAAGGTCTGTCTCAAAGCTAGGAGATGATGCTCTGCTTGAGAATCTGTGGGATGTTTAAGAAACCCTCTCTGCAAATATTAGCCTATGCATTCCCAGAGAGCACATTAGTGATCCCTTGCAACTTTCCTTTAGGTCTTTTACCACATGATTTTGTTGCTAACTGGCGAAACTAGACTTTAGCCTGTGCATATTTATTTAATAAAATTCCCAAAATGAGTGATTTAAGCTATATTCCGAATGGAGCACAGCAATTTTCCAGTTTAGCTGCACTTTGTTGGCGCCTTAGGGAGAAAGATAAATGCCAACAAATACCAAGCATCCATCATGCTGAGATTTGGTCCAACAGCAAGTGTTTTAGTCAACAGTGACACAGGCCCCAGGGATTCATAGTTACACCAAAACTGTCCATCTTCAGAACCTTTAACATTTTTACTTAGAAACTCAAATATCGCCAGCTCTTAAAGCACCGGGAACTGTTACAGTCTATCCCAGAGAGGTGGCTCTTTCACTTTATGATTGACTCATAGTTTATTGTTTCTTTTATTGGTTTGTGCTACTCGTGGTAGATGCAATAATAACTGTGGCTACATGAATTGCTGAGATGGTCTGTCATTTTACATTTTTAAAGTAATTAGTCTGACTCAGCTACATGCACTGAGGATGACTGAGTATCCCTGTGAACCTCTGAAAGGAGGTAAGTGGAGAGTTACGCTTAAGACATAATCTCCCGTCATTCACAGAGGAAGTTAGTAAAGTCTGGTATTCATGTATTTGTTTCTCTGTGTTCTACTCCTCTTCTTCATAACATGCTCTGTTAGGTCTCTTCTAAGCTCAAAGTGAGTTTCAGGTAACAGCTTGTGACTGAAAATGGAAGGTAACCTGACTCACATCATACCAGGAGGCCTGAACTCAGGGGAGAAGGACACAATTGGTGTTCTGTTCAAGCTCTTAGACTCAGTTTTTCTCACTGGGTCTAAGTGATAAGTTGCTGTAAACAGAAATCCAGACAAAATGTTCCTGTGATATAAAGAAGGCAACTCAAATGAAGTGTTCGGAAAATGGTATGGAATGTTACCATTTACAGAGGCTAAGATTTATTTATTTTATTTTTTTAACAAAACAGTAAGATTTAAGAGTAAGAAGAAGTTGCTGGGTTGGAATCCAGTCTGCTCAGTTAGCTGCTCAGAGTAGTTTATGAGTTTGCACATTCTCCTCATGCATGCATAGGTTCTCTCTGGTTACTTCAGCTTCCTTCAAATGTGGAAAAACACACATATTAGGACAAATGTCCACTGTAAGCTACCGCCAGATGTATTTGTATGCATGCATAATTGTTTTCCAGTCATTGAGAAAGACTGGCCACCTGCCCAGAATGTCCCCAGCCTCTCACCCACTGACTGCCCCCTTGTGATCCTGCCTGTCTTCAGTGGTCACTGTCGGGGTGAACCCTAGACATGTCACTAGTCCAACACAAAGCAACACGGACAACACAGGACAAACATTCACAGATGCACACACTCACTCCCTCCTAGGAGAAATTCAGTGAGAGCAATTAAGTTGCCATGCATGGTTTTTGACAGTTGGAGGCAGCGTGTTGACAGGGAACCTATGTATGTGGAGAACATGCAAATACCTCAGACAAGGATTCAAATCCAGGACATTTTTGTTCCATACAACATCATTAACAACAAGCAGCATGCAGCCTTAAGTTAAGCATCTTAGAGCAAAATACAGTGCATTGCAAAAGTATTCATGCTCCACTCAATTCAACACATTTAATTATTAGGGTTTTGTGTGACAGACTTTTGTAGTCTAAACATTCTTGCAATGTTTGTAATAAAACATTTGTTTATCAAACATGAAACATTTATAAATTGAGTTGAAATTTTTAAGCTAAAGGGTAAGGATGATTTATTTTGTTAGTTTTTTCCCCTACTTTTAGATCTAAGAAAAAGATTAAAAAAAAAAAAAAAACAACTACAAGGGAGAGAAAACAAATCTTGCCACGAGAGTAATTTCCATATTTATGAAAAAAAAAAAAAAAAAAAAAAAGATCTGGACTCAACACAAAGTGTGCATGTCCCCTCAGGCTTTTTCAAACATTAAGCTGCCCAAAATAAAATAAATAAAATTCACACACAATTTTCCTTTCATGCCCAGCTTTTGTGTTGTACCACAATCACAAATTCTATTAAAATACATTAACGTCTGCAGTTGTCACATAAAAAGAAAAAAAATTAAAGTTGAAAAGATCAAGGATCGTGATTACTTTTACAAGACAGTGCACAAGACAAAGGAGTTTGAGAACTGCAATAATTCTTTCTTCATGATTAAAAGAAAAACTCTGGGTTTAAACTGGTGCAGCATTTCTGTTACAGGTTCTAATCACACCCACTATGTCTGACTTTTCTAACAGCAAACATGCGAGCGATGAAAATTCTACTTATTGAATGAAAATGCTGAAGGAAGATAAAAGACTCACAGAAAGTAACCTTGAACGCAGCTGCTGCAAATCTCAGGGTCTTCTCAGTACAAAGGAGAAAAGGGGATTAATTAGAATTCAAGAGAAGAGGCAAACGGCACTTTCCACAAAAATCATCACCCCTCATGCAAGAATGCTTTTTTACATGAGGGGTAAGAGAATGGAGCTCAAACAATAAAAGTCTGCTTACCTGTAGAACACGTTTTGCAGGCCACTGCACATTTGATGCACTCTCCTGTATCGGGGTCCAGCATCTGTCCTGAAACACACAAAACCAGCAGCAATAAAGGTATTTCTATCAAAACACACTGACTCTGCATCACCTTTTTACCTGTGCCACACAGCGCTGGTTGGCAGAGCCCGTTCTGAAGTTTGTAGTGTTCCCGGCATTTGGCGCACAAATTGCCATCTGTGCAGAGTTCACAATTGGCTATGCAGGGCAGGCAGAGATAGTGACCCCTGTCAGGGTAAAATCCCTGGGGCAGTGCGTCCGACAGCGACCTTGGTGCAGGAAACGCTCCTGTCCGTCTTCATCTGTGGAGGAAGAGGAAGAAGCTCAACCTACAGCCCTGAAGCCGATATTGTGTTATTATTGCTATTAAAGGCGCATAAATCATTATGTTTCTGACAATAAACGAGGGCATAAATGCAGTTCAAAGTATAAAAGAAAGACGACACAGCACAGCTGCTGCAGAGATGTTCAGTATTTGTCACCGAAACAGATGGAAAGGCTCACCGAGCGAATCAGTTCCAATGATTAAGAACCAGGACGCTCAGGGAATCAATCAGATGAGTAATAAAAGGGGATAACAGCGGCAGGCAATGACTGCATCTCAAACGTATTGACCACAGCTAACAGATCACTGCAGAGAGACTGATTGGTGATGCTTCAAATGAGAGTAATCAGGCTCAGAGCCTCATCCGGAGGCTTGTTATTGTTACAGTGGGGAAAATAAGTATTTTTGCACACTAATAATTTTATTTCAGTCAATATATTTTTTACGGTCCTATTGACATAAAATTCACAACAGTTGGCAGCCCTCCAAATAATAAACACAGGGATTGGAACAAAAAAAAAGTCCAATAAATCAAGTTTCGTGTTGTAGAATGGACAGGTAAAAAGGAATAAGTATTGAACATGTGATGAAAAGAAGCCACAAGAAGGTATGGAACACCAATAAATAGCTAAGATCTGTCAGTAAATCCAACTTCTTATCAGTGCAAATTCATATTAGCTGTTTTAATCATGATGGACTATGAAAAGTATCCGCTTTACGTCACAAGTGCATGGCATGATGGGTAAAACCAAAGAGCTCTTTTTAGTCCTTCTCAACCTCATTGTTGCAAAATATACTAGATGTATTGTTATAAACATGTTGTGTTCCCAAATTTCTGGATGCTCTATTGAGAAGAGAACCTAATCAATAAAGTGGTAATAAATGGTTTCCTTTTAAACCACTCATGATCAAATGTTTTTTTATAAGATGTTAGACTACAGAATCAACCAACACCCAAAGGCAATGCAAAGAGCTTCAGGAAGATCTGAAATTAGCTGGCTCTGTTTGATCATGGACACAATAACTAATGCCTTCAACTGTCCCAGCCATTAAGCAAAGAAAAAGTCCCTTAAAGCCTGTTGGAAATTTGCTCCAATCAACTTGGATAAACAGTGAAATGCTGGCAGAATCTGAGCCAAAGTATGTCATTAGATGTCACTGCACACCAGGAACAATGGCAGTCCACATCACCCTTAAACCCCCGTACCAGCAGAGAAATCTGTAGGCGGAACCATCATAGCTTTGAGCTATTTATCTACGTAGTACTGATAGATTAAAGTAATTTAATAAAGAGATGGAACAGTTTATTGTCTTGATAGGATTTCTTTAACAAGCCAATGATTCCAAACACAGAGCCAATAAAACTGAAAAGAAAGTAACGCTCCAAACATTGACCCTTTCAGCCTGTGAACATAAATTCTATGGAAAGAACTGGACGTCGATGTGCACGGAAAGGGCCGTCCTTATAGATTTTAACAGTTTCTGAGCATGAACTGATGAAAATCGCGCCTGCACAATGCATTCGACAGACTACTCGGCTAAGGCAGGAGGTATACAAAAAAAAAGGGTTTTCTCGTGAAGCACTGAATAATTTCAATTTAAATTTTTGTTCAGTAGTTATTTTTTGTGAAAATTACTTATGGGATGTGTGACTGACATCTGGAGTGAATTTCACATCAGTAGCTTCTTCAGAAATATATTTATCAAGAGTAGTCCTGATGTGTTTAATGCTAATTTTTCACACTACATTGGGCCTGTGGCAGCACCTGTGTCAGCCATAATTGTTTTTTTTTCCATCCTAACTGTTTTCCTCATTAAAGACATGTTTTTAATAGACAGTGTATATTTTCCCCTTTGATTAACAAAGGCTCCATTATGAGATGATCAAATTACACTCTGAAAAGTAGACAGTGAAATGATCGAACCTACATTTTTTTCCCTCCTCAGGTAGAAACATCAGCAACTTTTATGGTTTTTCTTTGAATGTTTAACAAGAGGGAAGGATAGACCATGTTCCTTCTCCAACACAAAGGACTTTAAAGCACTCAGCTTTGTTAACCATTAAATAGTGCCCCTTTGAAAAAAAAAGAAAAGAAAGAAAAAGAACAAGGATTGTTGAACTTGGGTGGCATTTAGAGGACAAGAGACACAACAACAAACAAAAACTAGAGGAAAACTGCAATGGAAAGTCCACATTTCTTGATATATTGCGACTTTAAATAATAAGATCTTTATATAGGGTAAAGGTGACCCATAAGGTGACCCATAGAAAAGGAACTCTGGGGGAACTGAACAAGTTTAACCCTCATCTTTCATTTGACAAAGCTGTCAATTTAACGCTGTAGGTTCGGATATTTCAAGAAAAATCGCTCACTCACAAACTCCACAGGTAGAGCAGTCAAACAGCTCGTGTCCGTCGCACTCGGAGCAGGTGGGATGACACAGGACGCACTGGTTTTTAAGCAGAAACTGGCCGCTCGGACAAGACGACGAGGGTTTACATCCAATAAATCCAACGCACAAAAAGAAGAGGAGGAAGAGGAAGACGAGCGCGGAGATGGAGCTCATGGCTGTGCTCGAGTACTACGAGTGAAAGTGGGGGAAAAGCGGCGAAGAGAAGAGGGAGGTCTGAGAGAGACGCAATGTCCGCGCTGCAGGTGCGCTGGCTGTCTGATGGATGCGTGTGTGTGCATGTGTGTGTGTGTGTGTGTGTGTGTGTGTGTGTGTGTGTGTGTGTGTGTGTGTGTGTGTGTTGTGTGTGTGTGTGTGGTGTGTGGCTACACAGAAATAACTTGCTGGACCAGTTGATAAGTGATGCATCAGGAGAATGAGAAGTGACCGTAGTGAGCTGATACCCGAGAGAACATTCATTTTAGAGCAAAGCACCTGGTTTAGAAACACGAGACTTAAATTGCACAGAGTTTCAGTTAACGTGCACTTAATGTGACGTCAATAATGTCATATTTTATATCAGAAAAAGGTCATCTGAGTTAATACAACAACCAGTTTGCAAGCAGTTAGTTCATTTAAGTATTTCAGTTGAGGAGGAAAAGCTATTCAAAACAATCTTCCCTTGTGAAAAAGTAGTCTATCATCCTACCTCCCCCCCCTCCGAACATCAAACACACACACACGCGCGCGCGCACACACACATGTTTGTGCAGCTATCTTTGTGGGGACTTTCCATTGCCTTCCATTCATTTCTACAACCTAAATATTACCTTTACCCTTTTCCTAACCCTAACCATCACATACCTAACCCTAACAAAAACTCAATTCACACCTTAGTCCTAACTCTGACCCCTGACTCTAGAACAGGGTTTCTCCTTGTGGGGACCGAAGCCTGGTCCCCACAAGGAGCAATTGGTCCCCACAACGTAGTATATGTCAGGAAAATCGTCCCCACAAGGTATTATAAACAAACGCGCACACATTCCCCCACCCTGACATACATACATACATTTCCACTTGTTAAATAAGGCATTGACTGTGAATAACCACAGCTATACCTGCCTTACCAGCCCTTACAGACACGAAAAGGCTAAAAGATCTCGTTAATAAAAGGATAGGTTTGATATATTTCTGAATATTAAAGCTAGCACATGATTTACAGGAAGCACCAGTTTTAAAAAAATATATTAGCAATCTCAAATTCATCATAGATATGAAGAGGAAATTATCTTCGTATGGGAGTCTAAATTGTATCAAAACAAACTAGATTAATGTTCTAATATCTTCTTCTGTAAATACTTAGAATATTGAAATATATATTGAAATATCTTTCAGTATATTGAAATATATTTCAATATACTGAAATATATTTCAATATACTGAATATCCAGTCTTTCAGTTGTATATTGAAAGACTATTTTGCATAGTAACTAAGAGAATCAACTTTTGAACTGTGATCAGTCAAACTAAAGTAATGATTAATAGGTGATCAGATACAAATATGAAATCTATCTTAAGGAGTTGAAGAATAAATGTTCAGGTTTGCTGATAAAGATTTAATCATAATTTTCACAATTTTTTTCTGCAACAGTAAAATAAGCAAGAACTTAATTTATGTCATCTGCATGCGCACTTTTAACTTTCATTTTATTGGTCTTGGGGAGAGTTTGGAAGAATCCATGAAAGGGGTTTCAACATAGGAAGGTGTGGAGATTAACCAGAAAACATTATTAAAAGACACGTCATGGAAGTGCCTCCATTTTGGGTCAAATGTTGTTTACTTTCTCAAAACCAGCTCAGGCTTCTGCTCTAGGTCGCTTGTCTTTGTTTGAAGAAAACATATCATCAGCACTGACTCACACTGGTGGTGTCTGCCCGGGTGATTTTCTCTGATGCTGGAACGCTGTTCCACTCTTGAAATTTAGAAATGTCAGCATCCCAGAAAATCTATCTTGCTGAAAGATTCAAAACATTTGAGTGAACAAAAAAAATAATCAGAACCAAGTTTTAAATAAATGGATCCAACTTGTTGCAGACGCAGTTGTTAGCTGGCGTCTCTCACGCTGATTCACTGACTCGTCTCTCAACCACTAGGAAAAATTGATTCCACCATTTTTCTGAAGAGCATTTGTTTACTTTCTCACGGAGGAAGAGTGTCCCAAAGATAAGCATATCTTTCTTTTAGTATGCAGAAGTCAAGGACTGAGAGTGATGTGAAATATTCTTACTATGGATAAAGGACAAGGTTACATTCTGATGAGATTTTTACTTGTAGGCACACAACAGATTAAGAGAATTCACCTTTTACAAACTAGTTGTCATACCTTCTTCGTACTCATTTTGAACTATATCAAGAGCATAAGGCATAATCAAAAAATAAATGAGTTTAATCTGAAATAACCTGAAGGTGTTTTTCAATAGCTTTAGTCAGTTAAGTGAAGTGTTTACAGTTTCAATAAATTGAATGATGAGGCATTTTAATCAAACTTGAAAATAACATTTAAGCAAATAGTAAGAATACTTTAATTCAGTCCATGTTCCTTTATTTATTTGGTCTGGGATTATATTTTAATCTTTTAAGAAATGTTGTTTTTGCATTAGCTCTAAAATGAAAAGCATCAAAATTAACTAAAATAAAAGCTTGCAAACCACAGTCTGTGTGTAATTAATCTATAATGTGTGTCATTCTGAAACGAGTTATAGAGCCATTTCTAAGGCATTGGGAGTAAAGCACAGTGATGCCTACTGTCCACAAATGAGATTATATTGGGAATAAACCTTCACAGAATTGCCCAGTAACTCAAGCAGAAGTCACAAAATAAACAAGAATAACATCAATGGTACTGCAAAACTGATATCAGATTTCCTAAATCAACAATAAGACCTATTTTTTTTGTTTGTTTTATTTTGTGTGATGATTTAGGGCATCCAGGGCTGCACAGTGGTGCAGTTGGTAGAGCTGCTGCCTTGCAGCAAGGAGGTTCTGGGTTCAATTCCTGGCCCCGGTCTTTCTGCGTGGAGTTTGCATGTTCTCCCTGTGCGTGTGTGGATTTTCTCTGGGTACTCTGGTTTCCTCCCACAGTCCAAAAACATGACTGTCAGGTTAATTGGTCTATCTAATTAACCTGTGTGTGTGTGTGCATGGTTGTGTGTCTCTATGTTGCCCTGTGACAGACTGGCAACCTGTCCAGGGTGACCCCTGTCTCTTGCCTGGAATGTTACCTGGAGATAGGCGCCAGAAACCCTCCTGACTCCACTAAGGGACAAGGGTGTAAGAAAATTGATGGATGGATTTAGGACATTTGAGTATCTGAGAAAAAAATTTAAAATGAAAGGGAAAATAATAACCAATTTTGTCCTCTTTCAAACCAGTTTTGATGTGTTTTTGTGTTTATTGTCCTGTTGAAACGCCCTCTTGTGACAAAGTTTCAACTGTCTGTTGTGTGAACGGAACTGAAATATGGACTGTTTCTTTATTACACAACATTATGATGCTGGCCTTTTGATAGTCCATGTGAGTGGCTGCAAATTTCAGTTAAAGTTGTAGTTAAAGCAGTGATTCTTGAGAATAGGTACAAAACAAGTCCTATGGATAAAGTACAAAATCTGAATAAAATATACACAAAATATATTTTTTCAAATATCTGACTAAACTAACTTGGGCCATGTGAGCACAACAATGGATATTTTCCAGGTATTTGCTGAATATTTTTTTATTTTAAACATTGTAGTCGGTGGATGATGCCTGGAAAAGCCTTTGTCCAGGAGCAGAACTCAACACATTATAATAGTTTAAAACAATTTAAAAAATACTAAAATTATATATTATGACAATTAAGTATACATAGTCATATAAATAATTATAAAGGTATCAATAAATTGAATTAATAATCATTTTTATATATTTTCCAACTCCATTGAAATTTGTCCTTAGTTTTTGTCAACACCATCAGAAATGAAAAGAATGTTAAAAAATCAGGCATTATTGGGGGGCACCAGAACTTCTGAGGACTCCATGACTTCCTTTCTCTTCCATTGCTAAGAGGCTAGTTAGCTCTGGTTAGCTTATGCTATTCTTTAGTTTTTTCTTCTTTTTATTCCTAAGTTTTGTGTCACAACCATGATGTGTCAACACCGTAACTAACATTTTACAAAACTTTGATGAAATTTTGTAAAATAAAAGTTTAATTTTGGTAAATTGTAAAGATTTTATGGACCTGGTGAACTACAATATGGCTTCCTTAGGAATAACATCATATAAATTGAGGTAGTTTGGGTTTTTGTCACCTCCATCAGATGTCAACTGTTGAGGAAATTTAATCGTTTCTAGCATTTAGAAAATATAACCATCTTTTAGTGTTTAGTTAGCTGAATCTTTTACTTAAATTTTGAAGACGTTTGTGTGGGTGAGTTCAATTGGCAGGAAGAGCCATGGCTGGGTTCAAAATATCAAAGAACAAGTGATGGATGGATAAAACGTTGACGTTGCTAAACAATATATCTGTGGAGGTATAGGCTCCTATCTTTTCAGACATCTTGGGAGGACAGGAGATATTCAGGTCTCAGGAGATAAGGAGCCTTCAGTGAACATCTGGCATGTTAAACTATGGAATGGCAAAACTTCTGAACCTTAAAGCTGTGAATTTTAAAACTGTTTAAACTACTAACATCATATAGATTACTCTTAGTATTGCATGCTCTGATTAAAAATGTATTATTTACCTGTAGAATTAAGGTAGTTGGAAAATGATTAGGATGGTTTAATTTTTATACGAATGGTGTAAGCAGATTAGGAATTCTATCTAATTACTTTTTGTAGTTATTATAGTTATTGTATGAGTTTAATATCAGGAAGGATTTGGGAAAAGAGCAGAGAAAAGCACATTACTTTCTGGAAGACAACCTTTTATTGAATTAAAGATGTGGTTCTGGAAGAGCTGGAGAAACCAGAGTTTCACAGATATTTGTGAAATGCTTTGAAGTGTTTCTCCTTGCCCAAACAGCATGAAGCCAGATAGTGGGAGAAAACAACTTTAGAATAAAGAAAATCTCCAGAAAACATTATGTGATAAGATGTAACATGACTTAGTGAAATAGCCAGAGTATAGTTTTAAAATTTATAACTTATTCTGGCATATTGATCTGTAAGTGAACTGAAGTATTTAAGAGCTCACATCTGCTCTTGTTAGGAGGGAGTACCAGTTATCTTTCTCTTGACTTCGCAGGCCATAAAACAGCAGGAATTTAGGAGTCAGATCCTCTTTTCCAAACAAAAAAGAGAAACTTGTCTTTGGTCGTCTGAACAGGTTTCAGGGCGGTACTATATTCAAAAACGGTCAGAGACAGCTTCCAATTGGTCGAGCGGAGAGACACCTTGTTTGAATAAATTAAAGAAAAAAAGGATAAAACTTTCAACACGGAGTAACAAATCAGATTTTGCGCTTGCAATTTCTCCAAGGACGTTCTTGCTTTCTGTTTGTCTTTTCCTCTTCTCAGGTAAATTTATCTGTTTGTGCTTTGAGGTTTTCTGATGTTTTTGTGATGTGCTTTTCTGGTGATAGTTTGCATCTGTCTTGAATAAATGCTGATTATTGTGACGCTGTTGTCTCTGCGTGATCTCGGTCCTTGCGCACAGCATTTTTCTGAACCCGGGCAGAGAGGATAGAACGAGTAAAGTTTTACAATTTTCTTCTCTTAACACAACTCCATAAGAGTTTTTCTGACTCTTTCAATGTCAATGTCAATGTCAGATTTATTTATATAGCACTTTACAGCAGCAAACTGCACCAAAGTGCTGTACAAGAACAACAACACACATAACAGACAGAGCACAAAACGTTACATCAATTAAATGCCAAAGAGTAAAAATAAGTTTTAAGAAGCGATTTAAAATGATCCAGGCTGTGGGCAGATCTGATCTGGAAAGGCAAGTTATTCCATAAGACAGGAGCAGCAACAGAGAAAGCTCGATCTCCTTTCCTCTTAAGTCGACTACGTGGAACTGTCAGTAATAACTGATTATTTGATCGTAAAGTTCTGGGCACAGACCGGAGATTTAAAAGGTCCCGAAGATAAGGGGGGGCAAAGCCATTTAAAACTTTAAAAGTTAACAAAAGAATCTTAAAATCTATTCGATAAAAGACAGCCAGCCAGTGTAAGGATGCCAGAGTTGGGCTTATATGGTCATGCTTCCTGGTTCCTGTGAGAAGCCGAGCTGCTGCGTTCTGGATCATTTGAAGTCGCTGAATCTGCGATTTATCCATCCCTCTATAGAAAGAGTTGCAGTAATCCAGACGAGTTGTTATGAAGGCATGGATAAGTCCTTCAAAGTCCTTAAAACAGAAGTAGGATTTAACTTTTGCTAAAAGCCGAAGGTGGTAAAAACTCGATTTAACGACAGAGCTAACTTGTTTATCTAGCTTTAAAAACCTGTCAAAAGTGAAACCAATATTCCTAGCAGAGGTCTGGTAAGATCGAGCCAGAGAACCAAGAAACTGATCTGGATTTGTAGTTTGAAGGTTTTGAGCAAATAATAGAACTTGAGTTTTACTGTCATTGAGGTGAAGAAAATTTTTTTCCATCCATAATTTAACCTCGGCTAAACAGTTTAGCAACCGCTGAAGAGAATCATTTTGCAGTTTAAGGTGCAAATAAATCTGGATATCATCTGCAAAGCAATGAAAGGAAATATTAAATTTTTCAAAGATCTTACCAAGAGGCATTAAATACAAGATGAACAAAATGGGCCCTAAAATTGACCCTTGGGGAACACCATATTTTAAAGGTTTAGCCCCAGAACACGATTGGTCCAGATGAACAGAAAAGGTTCTGTTGACTAAATAAGATTTGAACCATTCGAGTACTGAGCCTTGCAGGCCAACACAGTGCTCTAATCTATGTAAGAGGATCTGATGATCTACAAGTGTCAAAGGCAGAGCTCAAATCCAGAAGTAGTAAAACTGCTACGTTGTCTGAATCAACAATTAAGAGGAGATCATTATATACTCGGAGCAAAGCGGATTCAGTGCTATGAGCAACTTTAAACCCAGACTGAAACTTTTCAGTTATGTTATTGTCTTTTAAAAACATTTCAAGCTGAATATAAACTAATTTCTCTAGAATTTTGGCTAAAAAAGGCAATTTAGAAATGGGCCTGAAATTTGATAGGTCACTGGGGTCTAAATTGGACTTTTTAAGAAGAGGCTTGACCACAGCATGTTTAAGAGTAGATGGGACACAACCGGACTGCAATGAGGTATTTATCATCGTAAGAATATAGTTACCAAAAATCAGAAAAATGTCTTTTATCAGACGAGTAGGAAGGCAGTCCAATGGATAATTTGAAGGACACAGGTGCTGAATAACCAAAATCAGGTCATCTATAGAAACTGGCTGAAAATGCTCCAGAATAGCTATGCATTATGGCATTTCATGGGAATCTAAATCTACCATCTTATTCAAGCCTCTAAGAGCTTCAATCTTTTCCATAAAGAACTTAGAAAAAGCCTCACAACGTTCTACAGAGCCTAAAGGGCTAGATATAGTCGAGGGATTGACAATCCTATCTAGGACATTAAAAAGGATCTGTGGCCTATGCCGATTTGAAGCTACAAAATTAATAAAGTATTTCGATTTTGCTAATTTGACAGCATTCTGATAATTAAACAGCAGACTTTCAGAATTTCAAAGGAAACCTGCAGTTTATCTTTCTTCCATTTCCTCTCAGCGCGCCGACATTCTCGTCTAAGGGCACGAGTGGTTTCATTAAGCCAGGGCTCCAAAACTTTCTTTCTTATAGTTGATTTGATTCTCAAAGGAGCTACAATATTTAGAGCATTAGAACAGACGTTGTTGAAATTTGTAATGAGAGCTTCAATATCAAGATTATCAGTAGGAAATGTAGTAGGAGCAAGATTGCATTCAGTCGAAGAGCAGTATCAGAGTTAATGTTACGACAAAGTAAAGGTTTGGCATTGCTTGTAGCCTCAAAAGGTGAAATCTTAATAGAGAATAAAATAGGAAAATTATCTGAAATACAAGTCTGAAAGATTTCCATGACATCCAAACAAAGTCTGTATGATAACACCAAATCCAGAGTATGGCCCTTTGAATGTGTTGGTCCAACCACAGATTGGGTAAAATCAATGAATCAATCAAGTCCAAAAAGTCCTTCACCAGAGGTTTATCTGGGCTTTCAGTGAAATTGTTGTCAAATCTCACTTAAATGTGCAATTAATTCATTTTAATGTATTTTACATAAATTTCATAACTTCACATGTATCAAGTTTTTCATTTTACTCACTAGTTTGTCACCACCTTCAGTTTTGTGTCAACTTCGTCATGCAGTGTCAACTCCGTCAGATGGGCTTTTTGTAGTTTTTTTTAAAATAATATTTATTTTGTTTCTTGAGAAGCATTTGTCTGTAAAATGAGTAAAATATCACTAATAGGGTTATTAAAAATTATTTTTGATGTATTTTTGTCAGATGGTGATGACAACGTTCCCGGTCAGGTCGATTAAAAATGTAATTTTTTAAAAAAATGTTGCAACTGGGACCCTGTACCTCAGCCTCTTTACATTTCCAAAAGATTATTTGACATATTTGTATACATAAATTTGAGAAATAACAAAAAAAATGGGAAAATTAAAACCCATTTTATTCCTATTTTCAAGAATCACTGAAAGATGTTTTACACAATTAGTAACAAATACAAAGGAGTTGGAAATGTTGATGAAGCTTCACCACTACGACAGAATTGAGGACAAAATAAAGCAGGATCAAACTGTTTGTTAAGTCTGGATTTGTGTCCCTTACTCGTAGAAACAGATTTTTGTCATCAGCTTAAATCTCTTCAGTCATTGAAGCCTTTTTGGTTACTGCTATGAATAATGTTTTGCTGTCTCAATAAAAAAAAAAATGTTGGGTCTAAAGAGCCGAGACAAAGATAAACATGAGCATATAAAACTATATCAGGAACAACATACATTTTTCATTAGTATTTTTATTTTTAAAAAATTGACTTTATAGATAAGATGCATGAATAAAATGTGTGGCCATCTTTAATTATTATATATTTTTTAAAATAGTATTAATATTAATACTTGTAGTTCATTTAAAAAAAAAAAAAACACATTAAAAAGACCAAAAGTGCGAATTTAAAACGAAACAAAACAAAAAAACTTCAACTCACTGACTTGTTTATAATTTTTTTTTTGTTCAAAGACAGCGACACCTGGCGGAGCCCCCTTGGAGGTGCCGCCGGGGTCACTCGCGGACGTCACGGCGCTTGCGGAGGAGGCGCGGCTTGGTTCTGCTGCAGCGGAGAAACATGACATGGGGATGAGCAAGAGAGAGAGAGAGACAAGAGAGAGAGAGAGAGAGAGAGAGAGAGAGAGAGAGGCAGGGAGGCAGACAGGCAGGGAGGGAGTGAGAGAGTGAGTGAGACAGCCTGATTGGAATAAACGGCTCGTCAGAGGTCTGGGCCGAAAACGTAATGATGGGGAGCGATGACTGAAAAGGCAACGGTAAGACGGCTTGTGCCGATTTTCATTTGTTCTGTCACAAAATCCCCACGTTAGGCGCACGACTTGGACGATCCGTGGCTCATTTGCTGTTAAAAACAAAAAGGCTGCACTCTGCAGACAGGTGCACCTGTCTTTATGCGAGTACGTGCTTCGATGAAATCAACTTCAGGTTCCGTGCGCTTGGCTTTATTTTAGCTCGAAGGCAGCAGACACATTGAGGCCCCCCCTAAAAACCTCATCGGCTCTTTGGGATGAGACTTCAGCCGGGCTGATGGGAGTAAAACGCCGTACAAAACATGCATCTGCATGCTTAGTCACAGACCTTTGTCATGTAGAATCATATAGTGGCGATGTATTATAGCCTAATTATGAGACTTATGGGTGGATTGTGTGATGTTAGCTGGTCATTAAAATGTCAAATTTTAAGGTGTGCACCCATAGAGATATTATTGTTATCAAGTTTGATATTTGCAGATATTGGCTATTAAAAATTAGTGTTTATTTAGGCCAGATGGCTCTACGTGTTGATGGTGAAGAAAAGCATCAAGTCTCACTTTAAGATGTATGAAATGCAGGAAGAACACCTCTGTCTGCTTTTACATCACTGTAGGTCTTGTTCACAATTTCTACCATGCCTGCTTGTGAAGATAGTGAGGCCACTGATTCACTGCTGTGGTATTTTTAAACCCTACTCATGTTGCCTGACAAAGACCTACATAATAACACTGAGCCGCTTCTCCTACCTCAATTAAAGGATGATGATTTTTTTAAAAATTTTTTATTTGAATTTATTTTAACATCAGGTCATCTCAACTCTACAACACTTTCCCGTCATGGCTGATCGCTTCGGCCTGATTCGTAAGACAGGCGGCTGACAGCAGGTAGCTCAGATAGTTGGAAGGTAGAGCTACTCAAGCAGGCCCCATGGCTGCCGGGCCGAGCCAGGCCGACGTCAGCTCTGTGGAGGCTTTGGGTGCAGCGGGGCACTGGGGACAGGGCGCCTGGCACCTGATCAGTTGCCACAGTGAATTCTGTTTTCGGTCTCTGGCATTCAGCAGAGCCAGAGACGACTATCGTTGTTGTTGTTGAACCTGGTCGGGCTCTCATGTCTCTGAGGCAGTGCTGCTTTATCAAATCGTTCCTGGACTGATCCAAAATGACAGGCCCTTGTAACATCTGTGTCCGCCACGCACATCAAATACCCGAGCGGAGAGATACCTTCATCAGATAATTTCAAAAGAATTGACTGTGTTATTAACATGACACTTGCTCTGGGTCAGTCCACCTGTTTGTCAATTGAATTACTTAATTCCAAACATAATCATTTTGTATCAGAAACAATCAAATTTCGACTCTAGATACTTAAAACACTGTGCATCCGTCTGTCCCAGAAGATTAACAAGTAATGGAGCTAAATATTCATTGATATTCATGTCCAACTTGTCATGTTATTCTAGTGGGGGTAAAATATGAGACCAGGATACGTTGTCTCTTAATTTTCATTCTTTATTGTGACTTATAGTCTCTACAACTTTACTGAAAAAAAAACTGAAATCTTTCAGAAGAAAAACAAAACAACCTAAATCTACACGCTTTCATAAATGTTTTCTCACACTTCGGTTAATACTTTCTTGAAGTATTGTTTTCAGAACTCAGTCTTTTTGCATTGAAGTCTGCTTGCATAGCACACTTAGTATTATTCATCATTGCAAAACATTCCCACAAAAATCCCCAAACTGACCTCCTGCCCAAAGCCCTTTTCAAATCACTCCAGAAACGTTCAGTGAGATTCAGCTCTGGACAATGACTGGTCTGTTCCATAACTTGAAACTTCTTCAAGTTAAGAAAAATCGATCTGGATGTGTGCTTGTGGTTATTGTTATTGTGCTGAATAGTTCTTCTTTGTCTTTCAGCTTTTCAAAACAGACCTACGCATTTACCCGTATTTAGAACTATTCATAATTTCCTTCTGCTTGACTCCAGAGAAAAACAAACAAAAAAAAAATAGCCTTAAAGCATGATGCTGCCAACTCTTGTATTCTTTGGTGTTATGCAGTCTTTGGTGTTTTTTCATCCAAGATACCTTTTAGAATTGTGTCCTAAATGTTTGGGACAGCCTTGATGTAATAAGACTTGACCTTATTACATGCTTTCAGGAGATCTACAAAGACCCTGTAGCCCAGACTTAGTAAAAATGTAAAATATTTTTTGTCACATGTACTACAGACTTGTGAGTAATTTCTCCAGGTCTTTTAGTATTGCCGTAAGCCTCTTACCAGGTTCCCTGAGCAGTTTCATTTTCATTTTCATGGTGTTTAGGTTAACGTCCCATTGCTGTTAATGGCACTGTCCAATTCAGCTTTATTTATATAGCACTTTTCAAGTGAGAATCAAAGGGCTGACCAAGCAAAACAAATGCATACAATAAATGGACAGTAGAAATAGTCAAGATAAAAACTGTCAAACAAGTACATTTTCTTCTCTTGGAAATCTTTTGGTACTCTTTCTTCTTACCTTTTGACAGTGAGATCCCTCTGATCATTTGGAAACTCTCTCAGGACCATGGCTGTGCCGGTTTAAAGTAGAGACGGGAGATGCCTGTTGCAACATCCATCCTTCCATTTTCTTATGCCCTCGTCCCCCAGTGGGGTCGGGAGGATTGCTGGTGCTTCTCTCCAGCGAGACATTTCAGGTGAGAGGCAGAGTGAACCCTGGATAGGTCGCCAGTCCATCGCAGGGCACCGGTTGCAACAGATGAGCTTTATTTGCGGTTAACCAGATGCCCTTAAATTGTGGTGTGTACTGACTCCTATTTAACATAAGTTTGAATGAGTTGGGTTGTACTGAGCACAGCCACTTCTTTAAAAAAAAAGCCTGTACCACTTTTTATCAATCGGTTATTTTAAAATATAACAAGTACAGACAATTATTATTATTATTATTATTATTATTATTATTTAAAGGACATAGGCCATGAGTTTTTAGGTTGCATTAGTGGTAAAATAAAAGTTTCCTAAATTATTTCTATTGGTCTACTTTAGTTTAATTGTTTGAAATCTGGCGTCATAACATACATGTAGACATTTTACATCCACTGAAATTGTATGATAATATAAAAACTTTGCATTGTACCGTTTCATCTGAAAACAGTTCCTAGACAATATGATGAAATAGGGACTCTTGGAGTGCTGTGGTGGCGCAGGGGTTAAGCACAACCCAAGTATGGAGGCCTTAGTCCTCAATGCAGCTGTCGCAGGTTTGATTCCTTTTGTCACATGTCTTTCCCCTCTCTCATTACCAACGTTTTTGTCAATTAACTATCAAATAAAGGCCACTAGAGCCAATAAAAACATTTTAAAAAATAGGGTCCCTAATCTCACCAAGATAAGTCCAGCTGATATTGTTTATTAGAATCTAATTATTATTATTATTTTCTTTTTACTACTAGAGGTAGGTTATAGAAAATTCCTTCAAATTGTTGAAACAGCTACTAAACCATTACCTGGTGTGTGCCAATTAACGCTCGATCAGAGCAGAACTCGCACAACTCCGGGTCATCCCCACAAACACGGGGTCTGACACCGCCAAATCTGCAGTGTTGGAATTGGGAAATAAGGAGCTACCTTTTATTAATTTATTTCATAAAACTAAGTAACTTTAAAAGAACCTGCAAATGACACTCCATCCACTGTTTCCTTTCAAAAAGGACCCCATGCCTTCATGCCTGATCCCCTGAAAGTTTAGTTTCTAGAGGACATGAACGAGTCAAGTGCCTATTGTAATCGTGGTTCAATCAGTGCACAGCTTTGAAGTGGGAGCTGTTCTTCAGACATATCTGCAGGTGAAGAAGTGAATGGTAAGTGTTGTGTCTACAGGGGGAGAGAGGTCAGCCAGAGGTCGTGGAAGCTCGCAGAAGGGGTTCTGCTAGATAATAATAATGGGGAAAGGTGATGAGGTTGTGGTGGCCATCTTAGAGTCGTCGCTTTGCTCAGATATGACTTGATAGCAGAACAGTGTTGTGAACTATCAAGAACTACGTTTAACCAAGCAAATACGTAGATTTTAATATATCAAACATTGATATGACATATTGGTGTGGACAACAGAACCTATACGTATGTCTGTAAAGCACACAGATAATGTTTTGCAGAATAATGCTAAACAGTTTTTGATTTAAATGAGTCGTTCTACATCCAGACTTGGATCTGGTAATGACATCATTTCCTATCTAGTGGTGTTGCAGTTCCAAATCTGAAAACTTGCGATGTTTGTTAATTCATTTGTTCAGTAACCAATAAGGCTCCACAATATTAGGGGGAAAGATAACATTGCATTGTTATTATTAATTTGGCCAGACTTTGCTAACTACCTTATCTTTTCCAACCAAATGTTATATCTACCACTTTCCCTGAAATTCCTAATCTTGGTCGTGACCAAGATTAGGCTAAAGATTAGTTTCAAGGCTTGTGCTTTAGCTTTAAACAAGATCTCATCAATTCAAATTCTTGAACCAAAACTATCTGTTTTTATACACAGCAGTACTTCAATCACACATTGTGCAATTTGGCTAAAAGAAAACGCTTGTATCACTTAGATTTAACACTTCATTAACAATTTAAATAGACCATTATGAAATTCTCAGGTTTATATAACACCACCTAGTTTTTTTAAGTATCATGTAGAATGAAAATATACTACAGTCAGTATAATATGAACTTTGCATACGTACTACACAGTATGGTCAGTACCTGAGACGGCTGTTGAGAAAAAAGATGGGTCTATAATAGTATTTTGCTTGTTTTGAATTTCTTTCTGATTAAGGTTTAAAGAAAGGGACAACAGCTTGTTCATCAGTGTCATATGTGGCCTACTTTTTTTTTATTTTCAGGTTAAAATGTGACGCATGCAGCCATCTAATTCAGACGGCGTGTTTTGTTGTAGGCCGTTGCTCCTTTCACTCTTAATTTCATTTGCGTTGCTGCCTCCCCTGTCTGGTGCTGAGTCTGGTAGGAGAGGGCCTCCTGCCACTGTCCCAAAGCCTGCAGGGCACAGCCATCCCCTGCACTGCCTTCCAATCAGCAAGGGAGCCGTTTATAAATCAAACCGAACACTGTTGCACCGGATACCCCTGGTGACTCAATTCAGATTCACAAGATTGGTCATTTTCATTCACTCAGGAAAAATAGGTCACGCTTCTTCCTCTGTGGAAAAAAAAGAAAGAAAAAAAAACACCCCACTGGATTGGTTTTTCAGGGTGTTGTCATTCTATCACATTTATAGCCGTTGAGACGTTGTAGTTTGGCAAGTTAGTGTGCGTATATTAGGCTACTCATTACATCTTTCATGTTGTACTGAATGTAAAAAAATATAACGCATGGTTATCTGTTTTTGTTATCTTCTCCTTGTAAAGCATGCTAAATCTTTAAAATAAAGCACTCATAAAGTTCTTTATGAAATGGTTAGACTGTGTTAAAGTGTAAAAGCAGTTATTAGTAAATAAAAATATAAATATGAATTTATGACAATCGTGAGCGTGCTGCTGCAAGTTGCTGCCTCAATGTATTTTTATTTATTTTTTGCTGATGCTCCCATTATAACGAGCCCTGTCGTCCGATCCCGGAGAACTATAAACAAAACGCTGCGATTTTCATGGCATGCTTTTTGCGTCACATCTTCGCTTTGTGCTCCGTCAGGACGCAGCTGTGAGAACGCATCTGCAGCAGAAAGTCTGCTATAAAACATGCTCAAAATTAGCTGGGGAGGTTAAAATGAGGAGCAATTACTCAGACAACAACAATCAGATGAGGACTGATGTGTCCTTAAAATGGAATGAAGAAACAACGTTTACAGATGTTTTGATAGGCACAACTAAGTGAAGAAAATAGTGCGACCTTAGGATCACATTATGATCTGTAAGTACAAATTTAGTTTCTGTTGCTGAATAGCACAAAACATTGCAAAATATTTTCTATTCAGTTTTATAGGTGCTGATAAATCTCGGGATGTAATTTAAACCGTTTGAATTGGGGGGGGGGGGGGGGAAAATACACACTGTAATTTTCAGGTTAAAGGATTTTCTTGACTGAGGTTTTTATTATTTAAGAACCTAAACTGTGACCTCTAGTTTATGTAACATGCCAAAGGAAGACCACTGTTTTAAAATGTGTAAAAGTTTGTTCTGTTTTCCTGTATTTTAATTATTAATCCTGAAAGCTTCTTATTACTGATTTTTTAAATCTGATGCTAGCAAAGTTGTAATTAATGGTGATTTAGACAAATTTATAATTAAAGCCCCAAAAGTTAGGAGGAAAAGATAAAAGTTTAGGAGTAGGCATTAAACCAAAACAACAGTAACAAATTCAAACACAATTAAAAAAAAAAAAAAAAAATACAGTATATATATATTAATATATATATATATATATATATATATATATATATATATATATATTATATAATATATATTATTATATATACATTAGTGGAGGAGAGAATGTTTTTTCCCCTCATTTTAACACGAGCAGCTCTGGTAGCACAGTAGCCACCCTGTCCCCGTCCTGCAGCTTCAGACAATATCTTTCATTTTGACATGCATGGCTCTGAGCACATGTGGGGCAAAGCACAAATTAGCCTGTCACCATCTTTTCTGCATTTAGCCATGAATAAATGGGAAATTCTTAAAACAAATCGCATACTCACAAATAATGTTTGTGGGTGTTTGTGTGGTGTAGGCAATCATGAGGAAGAGAAAGTGAGAACAAATTTGAAATTGCACATAGAGCCGACTAAACCAAAAATCAAACTTCAGTTACAGATTTAAGCTACTGGTGTGGCCTTCGAATGAAAAGATTGCAGCATTTAACACTGAGCAAAACAATAAAAAATGTACATGAGGTAAGATGATATTTGTTTGGTGTATAGCAGGAAACAGGAGAGTTGTGTTTGGTGTTTTTATATACAGGTTGAGCTGTGTGTGGGAGTGACTACAGTTGATGCAGTGAACTGAGTTAAGACTTTATGATTTTTGAAGCTGAAGCAGGTTTGCTACATTTTGTTACGTGGGTTTTACCTGCATAAATTAGCCAATATTTATGTGCAGGAGGAAGTACTAAAACTTTAATAGCTGTAAAGGAGAAACAGAGCTGTTAAAGCTATAACTGAATGTTATAATAACTGTATGTCCCCCCCCCCCTGTGTTCAGCATGCTATATTTAAAGTAAATATGTTTCAGTAGGTGTAATACTGTATTAAACACAGTTTAATATTGATATTGATGTTTTAAAAGTTTAATGATCTTTTGGCTAATAAAAGGAAACTTCATTTATTTGGACAGTTGGATGGACTTTCATTACATTTGAAATATATGTTGATTTGTTTAAAATATATATATTTTTTTAACTAAAAAGTTTATTGTAGGCTTTGAATTGTAGTACCTGGGCCACACGCTTGGTGATCCAAGCAGTCATTTTGCCATCGCTTCTAATGACAATTTATCATAAATACAATTTATCTAAAACCACAAAACTTACATGAACCTTTGAAAAAAATCTGTATTTGAACACCTACTATATAAAGTGCATTTGCTTTGAAGAATCCCATTTTTATATCAAATTTTATCACATCACAGTTTTATAACAAAATATAACATAACTGTTTTATTCAATGAAATTAAATTAAAATGGAATCTGCAGTCTTGTGACAACAGACTAAAACAAAGGAAAATAACTCCTTGTATAATTAGTGCCATTAAGTTCTAGAGATTCCAAGCAAATATAGCATGAAAAACTAAGCTTTTCATTACCTTTGCATTGAAAAAAGTCATGTGTTCTACATAATTAAAGCTGTAAAGAGCTATTGCAGAAGGCCTGAAGAGACGGGTTGCAGCTCACTGACCTAGACGTTTCTCTACCTTCAGAAAACCTACATGATGACCTCTTCCCTGTATTTGTTTCTTTTCCAGAGATGAAGCTTAAAATGTCAGTTGTTAAAGTTACAGCAGCTTGCAGATCAGTCAAAACAGGAAGTGGTCTTAAGTTGTATTTACTCAAATTCCCTTAATATCTCACATTGCAGTGGCTTGGGTGTGTTTTTATAACTTATCCCTAAGAACATAACTACCGAAAGGCCATCTTGATTTCATGCCTCAGATTCATTGCTCTCTCGACAGTCTGGGGCGTCTCTCTTCACTCGTTCTGAAGCTTTCTGCAGTGTGCAAGTCCAGTTTCTCAACTATTTGGTTTTTTTATATATATTTATCTCAAATGCTTCATCAAACAACAGAGGTTCTGTGACCTCGCCTTCTCTGCTTGCTTCTAAATGCACTAACATGCATATTTTTACTATTAAGATTAAAGTTAAGGTCATTTGAATAATTAACTGAACATAAAGAACTGTTTGAGAAGTACGATAAATTGGATGTATGACTAAACTGAAATTAGTTATTTAAAGGGCCTTCAGATGACATTTGTTGTGAATTGGAGCTATATAAATAACTGAATTAAGTTGAATCGAACAACACACACTGTCTAATTAATTTAGTATAATTAGGAAACACCCATTCAGTGACAGGGATAGTCCCCACCCAGATTACTGGGAGGTAAGCGTGTTAACTGCTCTGATGAGAAAACTAAAGAGTTTCATTTGTTTTTAGCCTGGCATTTAGAATGAAGGCATTTTTGTCCTATTAAAGTAAAGTCAGCAAAATTATGCTTTCTAAATATTTTTCATATCATTTTAAAATAAAATCTATCCTTCAAATGTGAACACATTAAAGCTTTTGCTTGACAAGAGTTCTGTCAGAGTTCTGAGATACATCTGATAAACCCATAAAGAGACTGGAAACCTCAAGAACAACATATTGCAGATATTGACAGTGAAGCTGATGCAAAGCAAATTGTTATGTGCACTGACTTTGTGAATCAAACTGAGTTGTATTCTAAATACATAGTTTTACAATGGCAATAAGCTATCCTGAGGCTGGTTTATATTGGAAAAGTAGCTAGATATATATTATTTATTTATTTTGTATGTAATAGTTGCATTTAGACTACAGTTGCATTAAGAGTAATGGCAATAAACACGCATTTGAGTTCACTGTTTTAAAAATAAATAAAATAGATGATAAATATATTTCTAATGTGTGGCTGTTGGATGTAGGGAAAATGATCAAATGCAGCCAAATGATTCTGTTCAGTAAGTTTATTTTTTTATTATTTTGTCTAAAATGAAAAAAAACAAAAAAAAAACAAAGTCAACCCAATCCAGCAAAACATGTTAATGGAGGCAAAGCAGAAAATCATCAAAGCGGTTGTTGGAATGAGCTCGATTTTGTGAGGTCTCATTAAATACATACTTGACTTAGAAGAATTTGGAGCAGAACTTTAGGACCCTGCTTGGTACCACTCACTGACCTGAACTGAAAGGGTATTTTTTTATTATTTTTTTTTTTGTGCTGTGACATAGATTGACCGGACTGCGATCAAACCAACCCGACATAGTTCAATGCTTCGTTTTTAACTTATTGAGTTGACAGGAGATTATAAAGAACTTATTTCCATGCAGATTAGCTTCATGGCTGTGGGTGTTACTTATTTCTGAAATGAAAACAAAGAATCAAAGCGGAGATCAGTACAAACTAAGCTGTGTCCTTCTACTGAACATTACATGTTCAGTACATAACACGGCTAGAGTTATGCTATTGGTCTTACATCATGTTCTAAAAGCCGATGTAGATGTGGATCATAAATAATGTGTGTATTATTATGGCGATTTGATTGTTGCCCGGAGCATCTGATGTGGATGGAGATGGAGAGAGTGACTAGTTATTTTAGTCTTTCCATGTCTTTTCTTGATGCCAAATTCAAATTCTTGTTTTTTGTAATACAAAAAAGTAAAAAAAAAAAACAGTTGTAGGTGACTTTTTATGTATATTTCTCTAAAGTAAAGTAAGGTAAAGTAAAGTAAAGTGTTATGATCTAATTTTCTGCCTCTCGGCACACAGCTCTTTGTTTGGATGAACTGCTTCTCTGTCAGAACGGAGGAGCTGATTTACCTTAGAGGACAGGAGAGTGATTATCAGCTGTTTCTGGTATGCCTTTCTTTTAATTCATTTGTACATAAACGAAAACATGCAAAAAATTGATCTTTTTTTCATAACTAAGATCATTTTGTTGTTTCGGAGTCATGAGAGCAGGGATTTATTCCAGCTGGCATAGGGCTAGAGAGTCAGCTACACCTTATAAACCAGGTCTACATAGAGACTTAGTTATTTATGCAAACTCCAAGCATGGCCAGCCAAGGCCATGTTATTATATTTAATGAAAGGAAATTATTTTACAAGCTAGAAATTCCCCAGATATGTTAGATAATAATGAATCTTCCTATTGTAAGTAAATGTCACTTGGGTAACCGCAGCATCATCGCTGTGATAATTAATTCGATTCTGACTCAGAGGTGCCATAGATGGTAAAAGCTCGGATTGTTGGTATAAATGGCATGGGCAACAGATTGTTGCTGTGCTACAGTTCTTTAAACTTATTGTGAATATCAGTATAAGAGCCCAATGTAGTCGTTAAAACAATGGGAGAAAAACGGATCATTTTTGAAGCATAACGACAAAAATATAGTTTTGACAGTCATATAATAATATTAACTTAGTTGTAATATTTAGTTAACCAAACCTATCAGATTGTGAATACGTCTCTTATCCCATTGTCCTCCTCTGGTGACCGCACGCGTTTTCTGTCAGGTTTTCTTCTAAAGTCTCATTAGGCAATTTCAATTCTTTAATTTTCCCCTAATTTTGTCATTCTGTATTTTTATTTGAATGCATGCTGTGACTCACTGTAATTACAAAAATTGGAATCTCTATTCTTCTCAATTTTCTGGTTGAGTTAGTTTAATTAGCATAACTTGACAAACACTTTAGTTCCGTCTGAAGAAATATAAGTCGAGATAACGATATTGCCTCTGTCTTGCACTCTGCACACAGCGTCTTTCCATGACATGTCACTGTTTTTATACCAAGTCCAAGTTTGGTTTGGTTTTATAAATGAAAGCATGGTTTCATTCATAAAACTTTTTTCATCAAGGGTTTGGAAAATATTGGCCAAGTCTGGTATGTTTAGTGTGGTTTCAAAGTTGTCAGCAAATTTTCAGTTGTAGCACTTCTTATGCTAATATTGGTGAGCTTCTATGTTCCATGGTGTGTAAATAGAGCAGTTTTTATTTTCTACCCTTCTCCTTGCTGATACCTTTGACATTTTAATCGTTTTCTTTTACATCCTTTGTAAACTCTGTGAATTACGACTTCACATAAAGAATGTGTTGAGAAAATGGAATTGCATTTTACATTTCAGTATAGATAGTTCAAGTCAAGTTACTTCAGTTTTTAATTTTTGATTATTTTCTCCTGCTACGATATTGAATATTTTTTCATTTTATTTGTATAGGATGTATGTATTAGTATGTGAGGGAAATTTGGAAATTGTTTAACAAAATCTTGTTTTTCTGTATTAAAAAAACCCTTCCGTTTTATTTGTGGTGTATTGGAAATTGTGATTATTCTTGAGAGCAAGTTGACAAGACGAGTTGTAGTTCATAAATGTGCAGTGCAGGCAGTGTGCAGAGCAGCATTTAGATGCAAAGAGACATCACTGCTTCCAGCAGCATCTTTCCCTCAGGATGCAGAAAGCAGCACATCTTTTTAATTTCAGGAAGAAGAAAGATGGAAGATGTCTTTGTAGAATTTAATTTAAACTCCACACAATTCAATTCAAATGCGTTATCATGATAGGCTGGGGCCTATGGGGTCCTTGGTGGCATTGAATATCTTTTGCACTTTTGAAACATATTCCAGTAGAATTATTTAGAAGTAGGATTGTGCAATATCCTTCTCTTTTTTTTTCACAGTGGTGATGTGTACAATATCAGAATTGGGTTTTATGTTTCAAGTGTTAGGCATTCATGCTCTTCATATTAGTAATAAATTCCCATCTCGAATTAGTGGTTGAGATGATGAAGCTAATGGAGAGTGATGAAGACTTGGTCTATCTACAACAACAACAAAAGCGTCCAGATAAACATGATCAGAGTCATTATCGCAATTGTCAGCAGTATAATTGCAATTAAATATTTTCTGAATATTGTGCCATTCTTTTTAGAAGTGCAAACCATGCACATCAGTGCTTTAATACATCATATATCTGTGGTTAAATATGTTCTAACAACATAAGTAAAATCTTTCTATTTTGGCAGTACAGGAAGAAGGGCCACGTTTTGAGCTATACTGATTTATCTGAAGACAAAACTGAAAGTCTCAGATTAACCTTGCTCTAAATGCAAAACATAAATAAATACATATTAATTTCTTTGCTTGTTTTTTTTTTTGGTACATCATTACACCCTATTACAAAATTTCCCATGCTTGTAAATTGTGGCTTGTTTCAATCATTCTAATAGACTGGTGACTATTAAATATTGATGTGAGGTGGAAATTGTGTTTTTCCACAATCATGTTCATTTATTTCCTCAACATATCTCTCTAGCTTCTGCACATTAGCAGTTTAGCTGCGACGCGGTGTTGAAACTGTTCTCTGCTTTCACAGTCTAGTAGCATATCATAAATATCTGTGATGTTTCCATTGTTGTAGGAATAAAAGGCTTGTGCTTTGTTTTTTTTGTTTTTTTCGGCCTGACCATAACCGAGAGGGTGGCTTGACATTTTTGCTGCACACGAGCATGTGAACAAGTGCGGCGTAGGAATGAATGCCTTGTTTTATACATCTTCTGTGTTTTGTCCATGCTTTGTGGAGCACTTGCTTTGAGATTGGTTAACATATTGAGGGCACACACACACATACATACATACACAGACATGGATGTGTTCCTGTGGTCTCCAGAGAGGGGGGATCATGGTCTGTTTATCTAAAAGTGAACACAGCGTTTACAGCTTGTTGCTGCTTGGCCCTTGAAGCTGCAGCTTAACTCTCGCTCTCTCTCTGGTGATGAAGCCACAGTTCGGCCCGCCGGCCAAGCGGTTCAGCCAAGCCAAAGTAGATTTTATTCTCTGTTTGGCCTAAAAAAATCCAAAAAATTCAGGCTAGCAAGGGAAGGATCTGACTTTTATTAAGTTTATTAAGACTTTTAGGAAATGTTATTAATTTACTGAGTTTTGCAAAAGTAATCATAAGCCTTGAACATTTTTATTTTGTCATAGTACACTTTTAGTTAATTTTACTGGACATTTGTGTGGTACGCCAGGGTACAGTGTAATGTATAAATGTGGCTTCCATTAATGAAATCCATTGCAACATATCTAGGAAGGAGAGTCTACTAGCATATAATTTTATGCCATTGTTAATGCAGCTGGTCTAAGAACATTAGTGAACAAACAGAATCACAAAGACCAAGCAACACAGCAGAAATGTCAGGAAAAAAGCTGAAGAGAATTTCTTTCTGAAAGTTCTCCTAGTTTTATAACCTATTGTTGGAGGTTATTAAACAATATCCTATTTCAAGGAGAACCATTCAATCCGTTTTGTGAAAAGGAAAAGCCATTACACTGTAAACTAAGACATGGGCTTCCACCAACACACAACATCCTGGGCTGGCAGAGCTTTAACTAGTGAAGTAGAGAAGAGGTCCATGGTAACTTTGGTGGAGCTGCAGGGATCCACTGGACATGAGGATGACCATAATTTCCAGACTAGCCAGTACTTTTTTCTCACACTTTGAACACCACATGACTTTTTACCAAGGGGTTTTGAAAGGCTAGTCTGCTACTTGATGACAAGTACAATGAATTTGCCTTGAGATGAAAGTGGCATTAAGAACAGCAATGAAAGAGAGACTTAGAAAATGTGTGTGAGCCTGTTTAATTCCAACATTGAAAAGGCGACTTAAATAAAAACTAAAGATAGCGACCACTGACTTTTCCTTTTTTTAAAACAATCATGTTACAGGCAATGTTCAGAAAATTATTTACAAAATGCTACCGTTATGTATTTCATGTTACTATACGTGGACTCCTGCAGCCGATAGATATGTGCTGCCTATAGATGAACGGTTTCTTCTTTTCAAAGTTGGATGCTTTAGGTATAGTATTTGTTTTACGTTCAGTTACACATTGGCTACCTGACAGCTATGGCCAGAACCCTTAACAAGTCATGGTAGCGAATCGTAGCAGATGTATTAAAAGCTTTAGCATAAATTTAGCTTTTGTTGCTACAGCTTCGTTTTTCATTTATTATTGTTTTGTGTACTTCTGTAATATTACTGGATATTTATTAAGAAGGAATATTCTGTGTCTGGACTCCTTAAGCATCGCCTGCTCCTGTTTGATTTTTTTTCCTCCTTTGTTCACCTGTTTGCTGGCTTTTGAAAAAAATATTAAAAGCCTAAAAATTAAACAAATCTTTTTACTTTCTAAAGTAAAAATTGACGAGGGCCTATGTGGAGGTTAAAATAAAATATATGTAAATAAATGAACAGGATGTGACTTCTTTCAAAGCCCACGTGCTTCCTAAATGTTCCCTTCACTAACATTCACAGTAGTAATAATATAAATATAAATAAAAAAAAGAACCTTTTTTTTTAAATATTATTTAGACCCACACAAAAAAGGCATGGAACTTGTTAACCCTAATAATAAATATTTTGCCATTATGGAAAAGATGGAGTGCAAAGCTTGGAGTCTCGGTGCGTGTTTTCACCTCCCACCTACTGTGTTCCAGCCTCATATGTGGGCGATCACTGCTCACTATGGAGACAATTATCTCAGCTATAAATCATCCTGTTACTGGAAGATGGCTACATTCACATTAAGACGTGCATCATGGAAAAATTGCCAGCAGCTCATTTGCTCTTTTCTATTTTTTTATTATGTATAAAAGTGTTCTGAATGATAACTACTTTTCTGAGTGTAGGGATTGTGTGTTTCTGGTCGCTTCCAGTGATGTTCTGCGAGGCTGCAGTTGATTTATAAGTTTCCTTCAGAGCTATTTCCCAGTAAAGTAAGTTTTTATGTTGTTTAATCAGCCAGATTCTTTACCGTTTTTCTTTACTGTCAGTTGGAACTGCAGAAGATGTGCTTTATTTTTCATATTTTTGAAAAAGTGACTGATTATGATTTTAAAGGAGCTCCAGAATCTTCAAATTTTTCACAGGATGTTCTGTAAAGTACATTTTAAACGTATTAATATAGAACATCATGATTTATTAAATCAAATATTAAACAATCTTCAGGATCATAGACTTCTCAGTACCGTTGAAGTCCTTATGATTGCTCACAGATCAAACATTGCTTCAATCTATAGCTATTATGGGAAACGTGTGCGTTTCAGCATAATAACAATTTATAGAAAAATAAAACTACATCAGAGGTTGACATCTACCACATAAATGTGACACTTTTTAATTTATTTTAGATTTCCAACTGTTGCTTTTGTTCAGTTTTTTGTGGTTTTAAAGCAGGCTAGAGAAACATCTATTCATCTGTTTGGCTTTTAAATGAAGTAGTTCCTAGTTATTAACAATTATGGCAAAGATGTCCTCAGTTTAACTGCACTGCTATTTGTATTTATTTTAGATTTAAATGTTTGCTCCAGTCATCCACTTAAAGTTAAAATAATTTTAGTTTTATGCACATTCCTCACTTTGTCACAGTTAAATTTTTATTGTGATATAGAGAAAGACTAAAGTTTAAAGAAAAATATGCGTTAGCTTTCATTTAATGAGAAGTGGCAAAAAATATTTCTCAGGAAAAAATATTTTATCCAATCTTTATCAGTACTGAGCAATCAATCAATTTTAAAATTCATTTATGAGGGGACCGTTCATCTTTGATAGAGGTTTCTATGTTTTTGTATTTATAATTTTTTCATATTATTCATATATAATTAGTCTTTTAAATAGATTTACAGCTTCTTCAGTAAACTGCACTATTGCCTCTTTTCAGTTCCTCCTTCTTTGAAACTGATTTATTGTTCAAGTTTTCTCAAATTAGTCTTTTTTTAACAACTGTTAAGCTCTCTATGCTTTGGATGGATGAATGGATGGATGATTCAGATAATCTAAACCTTAAATTCGCCCCATATACCTGAAGGAACTAGATCAAAGTGTCCTTGGGCCAATTGATCTCAGGAAGTAAACAACACAGTGTGCTTTATGTATTGCACTACTACGTGCAGCATTGAAACTCAAGGTTTAAACAGTAAGTGACAATGACATGGTGGCTTTTGGTCTGGAACTACAGTCTCTGCACAAGGTGAAAAATAAAACTGTGGTTGCAAATATAAATAGAAGTGACAAGCAAAGCTATATCTTATGACCAGGTGTAAAGGGCTACAGCATGCACTTGCAATAGTGTGTTGAAACAGCTTTTGTGGGAACTAATGAATCAGATTGTCAGCTTTCGCTTGTGAGTTTTCCCAATGACAAATATTTTCTTAAGTTAGATAAATGATGACTTGTGTGGAGATACCATCCATCCATCCATCCATTTTCTTGACACCCTTGTCCCTTAATGGGGTCGGGAGGGTTGCTGGTGCCTATCTCCAGCTAACGTTCCGGGCGAGAGGCGGGGTTCACTCTGGACAGGTCGCCAGTCTGTCGCAGGGCAACACAGAGACACACAGGACAAACAACCATGCACTCCTAGGGACAATTTGGAGAGACCAATTAACCTAACAGTCATGTTTTTGGACTGTGGGAGGAAACCGGAGTACCCGGAGAAAACCCGCACATGCACAGGGAGAACATGCAAACTCCATGCAGAAAGGCCGGGGCCGGGAATCGAACCCAGAACCTTCTTGCTGCAAGGCAACAGCTCTACCAACTGCGCCACTGTGCAGCTGTGTGGAGATACAAGAAGCAGAAATCCCTGCTGTTGAATCTTAACACTAACTACTCATATTTATTAATTTATAGACCTTTTGGACGTCACCGCATGTTTTTTAAGTAATTTGTCTGAGCATAAGCAGTGTGTTTCCTTCTATTTCCTAAATATCATAAAAGGTGTCCCTCAGGGCTCTGTTTTAGTGCCTGTGCTTTTTACAACGTATGTTAATATTATGGCTCAAGATGTTACTGATGCATCTCTGCATCTCTACATCTCTACGCTTAAAACAAAGGTGTTGATTGTAAATCAGACACTGTTGCCCTGATGTGGTGTTTAAATAATAATAATGTTAGTTCCACTGAATCACTGAACAAAACAAATACATTTTATTTTCAAACCAAAAGAAAATGCATTAACTTCTGCCTAAGATTGTGCCTACCTAATTAAGTTTGCATCTTGTTATATCTATTTTGTATATTAAATATAAAAACATATTTAAGTATTTTTAAGTAATGTCTTGAACTTCTTAAAAAACAAAACTATAAACTTTGCTCTAATTTAATAATAGGTTGATTTGAAATTTGATTTCAAATCAAGATTATCCATAATATTTCACCAGGGACTATAAGTTACGCCTTGATAGTATTGGGTCCAGCCCTCTTTTGCTTTGTGCTTTGTCTTAGAAGATGTTGGTCCAAACTGACATGATGGCATCATGATGGAATGTTATTTAGCCTGCACCTCAATATTGCACCACATCTATTATATATTATCACCACATCCCACAGGTTGTTCTATTGGAATGATATTTAGCGTGAAGGCCTCAAGTGAAGCTGGAGAACCAAAAGTGTACAATGAAAGTCCCTCACATCATTTCTTAACCACCAGTAATCTGACCGTTGATTACAAGTCAGAATGGATCCATTATTTTATGCTTTTTCTCCCCGATTCTGATACAACCATCTGAATGTTGCCGCTGAAATAGAGGCTTCTTACACTAGACAATGTCTTGTCAGTCCAAATCTGGTGAGCTCGTTCGACTTGTTGCTTTGTTTCTTGTTCTTAGCTGACTGGAGTGCCTCTCATGCCATTTATTAAGACATAGTACTCATCATACCTTAGATGTAACAAGTGGTTATTTGAGCTACTGTTGCCTTTCTAACAACATTGTTATCCTCAAAGCTGCTAATCGCCAGATGTTTTCTCTTTTTTTGGTGGACAATTCTCAGCACACCTGAGAGATGAGGTCAATGAGTGAAAATCTCAGGAGATCAACATTTTCTGAAGCAGATCAGCGGAAAGACCAATGTGGATAGAGGTGTGCCGATCGATCGGTCACCGATCATAATCGGCCGATTTCCGTGAAATCGGTGATGATCGGGATCGGCCGATCATTGGCTCTGTTACCGATACCGATCACCTGCATCTCATTTCTCAGCCTGTCTGTCCAGCTGGTCTCGTCTTTCCTTCACTGCGCAAACGCGCAGCAACAAATGCTAAGCGATGTGTAACTATAAGGCACTGAGTGAATGAGGATGTTTGCGTGTTGCGGCGAAAAATTGAAGCAGGTCAAAATGCATCAACACAACGAAGCTAATAGACATAAAAACAACGACGGAGTTTGGCTACATCGAGGTTCACTGCAGTAAAAAGACACGGAGGATCAGACAGCAGGTAAAGCAGCACAGCTACAAACACTCACCGGATTAGCATGACGGTCAGAAAGATAAACTAATAACCTGGAAAATGATTTAAGTCTTCGAGCTGCGATGTCAGACGCTGGTTCTGCTGTTGAACTGCTGCTACGCTACAGGTAGTAATATTTAATATTTAGTAATATTTGACACGGAGCCGCTTCTGCTCCACCTGGTAAAGACTCACACCGAACCTGTTTAAAGCTGCAGCATCCAACCTAAAAAAATACATTTTACATACGTATTAAAACTTTCACTGTCCTAACATGAGACAGATGATCTCTAAAAAATAATCGATCTCCTCTCTGCTCTGCATAATTACTTCTCTCAGTCAGAAACAGCCAATCAGAACTAGCAGTAACCAGCTAGCCGCTATGCTAACAGGAAGTTTTCATTCAGTAACTCTGGATTGTTTATTATAATGGATCCTGTTTTCGCCTTTGAATGTTAAGTTTTATACTTGAATTTTTTTGGCAATGTTGACAGGTTTTATTTTGGCTCTTTGCATTATTTAGCCTCTTCAGAGCCTCATATGTTATCAGTCTGTTAAAGATAGTATTATTGATAGAAGTTCAATTTGCACAATGCCTGTTTTGTTTAGTTTTCTTCTTGGAAAAAGTTATTAAAACAAGTTTTTATCTAAATTAAGGTGAATTCATGGTTCCTTTTTCTACATAATGTAACAGTAGCGTTTATGATAAAAAATAAATAATTATGTGATCGGTATCGGGGATCGGTATCGGAATCGGCGATCAGCCCTCAGGGGTGATCGGTATCGGGAGAAAAAAACCTGATCGGCACATCCCTAAATGTGGATAGATGCAACAATAAAATGCTAAAAGCATTTTACAATACCACCTATTAATTTCAGTAATTATTAACTTAATGCTTCAACTTGGCCATTTTCAGGATTTAATTTCTATAATCTGCTCCCAACATAAATATATATATATATTATATTACATATATATATATATATATTTAGTTTAGTTTTTGTTTTCTTATTCAGAGTTAGTCTGAGCTCTGTTTTTCTGTGTCTTCCAGGATTCTCTGCTTCCCCAGAGTCTTCCTCTACTCTGCTGCCACTGAAGCCATGGACTTGATCAGCGTTTGATCCTGGCGGTCCTGTGGTCATCAGATGGCTTCTCACCAACTGTCAGCAAAGACTCTGGATGTAAGTTTAGAGACGAACTAAGACAAGAGGGCTTTTATACGCTTCGTTCACTATCGCATTCAGCTGTTCTGTGACTCACATTAAGTCGACATCCTGTTATTGTTTTTTTTTCTTTATTATGAAATTATGCAAAACAAAAAGGGTGTTTTACTTTTAACTGTTTTTGAGTTTTGAGTTTCATTTCTGAGAGTTTGTGTTTGTTCCAGCAGAACCCATCAGGCATTTCTTCCTTCAAACTGATTTTTATAGTTTCCACTGCCTCGGCTTTCACATTTATTTTATATGGACTGGATTTAATATACCAGCACAGAAAAGTGATTGTTTCCATCAGGGTTCATGGTTGTCTAATGAGGGCGTTAGCATCTCTCTAGTTCACAAAGTGGTATTCTACTGTATTTTAGCATAGATATGTTCATACACACAAATGTAATACAATGTATCATGAAAAATGTTTAAAGAAATGCGTAACATAAAATTAAATAAAAATAGTTGTTTTGAAATACTTTTTGCTGTTTACCCCAAAACATTAATAACAAACAGTCCATTTTTGAATTCACCCTAGTATTTTATCGTTGAAACCGAGGAGACTGTTTTAACTAGTTACTCAATATTGTGTCATTTTCACATCATCATGCATGCATAATCATTCACTAACACCAGCAGCCGTTAAATCCAGTACTTCCTGTCTGTAAAGCTGTGATGTGGAAACAGTTGAATCTTCTTGTCGTGTTTTCTCTTAAGAGTGGAGCTTTTAGTTGAATTCTGTCAGTTTTTTTTTTTGTTGCTGCTGTAATGCCACTCCATATTTGTAAGCCTGATTCATTAGAGCTGACAAATTTGCTAAAATGTCACTTTGATTAAGAGGAAGCTGGACAGCACATTTCTGTGGCCCACATTGTTTTACGTCAGGTGTGAGACCACGCTTTTCGGTGTTTCTGAGTCATAATTAACTCCCACATGGAAAAGCAATTTGAACATCACTGCTTATAGGTTGGGGTAAAGTGAGGTCATGGTTTATAATAATCCACTATTTTAGTCTCTGCTTCAGACTACAAGGAACGAGATGTTTAGTGCTATGAAGCAATATTCTCTCTTACAGGTTAGCTTACTGTTCACCCATTAGGTTTTTTATGCAGTAGTGAAGTCTTTTAGTTCCCCAAAGAAAGAAAAGACCTCCTGCGTTGTGCTTAGGTCTGATGGAGGTTCTTGTTGACATGGTTTTCTCTTTAAGGACACAGACAAAATTGACATTTTAAATGTCCGTTTTCATAACTATGTTGTTTTGCAGCACAGACCTTCGACATTTAACTGCTTACATTCAAATCTCAGACATATTATATGAATTAGAGTTTAATAAACATTGCCTTCCAAAAACATTACTACACAAATACCGGGGAAGTGAAAGGAACATAATGCATTTTGTTTTATATTCACAAAAAAAAGGAGAAGTATTGTATTAGTATTACTCAGATCTATCTTATCATGATCTGTTTAATTATTGTCAAACAAATCAACATACATTTTCTTCACATTATGTTTTTTTCCCCTGATCTAAACTCATAATTGTCCAGTTATTTTTTTTTTGTTTTGTATTTTTTTCTGTTGTTCACCATTCTGCTGACATGGTTGTGCACTAATAACCCCTCAGCCTTCAGGCTGCCGGTCTGCACACAAAGGCCTGGTGTCACAGTCTCATGCCTGTGGGTGTTTGTTTTTTTTTCTGCTGGTGCTCTGAGATCAGTTCCTTTGTCACCCACCCAGCCTCTGCTGGAATGAAAGTTATGCATGAACTCAGTTATTCCCCAAACCACGGGAGTGAATGCATCTGCATGTTAACTGTTATTTATGACCCAATAGTGTCTCGCTTGTTGATCATTAGATTCACAGTGCTATTTAGTTTCAAATATGCTCTCCAGTTAGCAGCTAAATAGCACCGCGCTTAATCATCCAGTTACAGAAACGGGGACCAGGCGTTCTGACTTTCGGTCAAAATAAAGTTTTATTTCTGACTCAAACCTAAAGATTTCTGGTTAATACTTTGTTCTAGGCTAAATACCTTTAGAGTTCCTACAGAGTCTTGAAAAATGTGGAAAAAATATTAAATTTGATTGGGTCATTTTCCTTGTTCCGTGCAAAATTATAATAGGAGTTTGGAAAAAAAAAAACTTCTGATTTGTATCTACAAGATACAAATCAGTACTTCCGTAGATCTTGGTTTCCAACATAATGATTTAAATTTTAGTCTCACACAGTGATACATAAAAAAAATGTATGAAAACGTAAGTACTGCTCAACTTAATAACCGATATGTGGCAAAGTCCTGCTTTGTCCCACTTTTATTACAGAGTTGAATTAATTCAGCCACATTGACTGGTTGGCACAAACTGCCAGCTTTACAACCATGCCACAACAACTGAACCAGATTTGAGTCTGGACTTTGACTTGGCCACTTCAAAGCCTTCAATTTATTTTCTTTATCCAGACAGTAGTTAACTGTTTTGTGTGCATAGTGTCATTGTCCTGCTGCACAACAAGCATGTGCTTGAGCCTAAGGTCACAAACTGATTGCCTGGCAAGATTTCAGAGAAGAGATTTTTGGTTTCAACTACTAGATGAGGTCACGAACTGGAAAGCAGCTCCCAGACATTATCACCATGTTTCACTAAGATTGAACTGTTCTTTTTTTAAAAATGCTGTTGTAGAAATATTTCATAACATTAAAGTTTTGTCTGATCAGTCCAAAATCTATTGACATTTTTGGCCAGTTTCTTTCCTATTATGTAATCATGACCACTGACCCTGACTGGGGCTAGTGTACCTTAAATGCAGTTCTTTAGATGTTGTTCTGGCCTTCTGGGCTCTTTTGTGGGATCTTGACTGTGTCTTTGATGTGATTTTTGAGTAATTTTGGGAGCTCCTGGGACAGTCCAGCACCGTTCTGTGTTTCTGTGGATAGTTACTTTCAACATGGTTCAGTGAGAGTGTCTTTCTAAACTTTTGCAGTCTGATTGATTACAACGACTACATGTGTTCTTGAACTTCTTTATATTCAGGTGTGATGTGCCACCTTTGTTGATCTTTTAGCATTGCCTGTGCGTTGTCCGATATGCCATATTTAAGTGATTTCTTTTATTATAAAACCCCACACGTCAGATGTTGGGCCCACAAATGTTTATAATGTCAGGAAAAAAACAAAGAAAAAACCTAGAAACTATTGGCAGAAAATACTGGGATTTTGAAAATGGATATACGGCACAAACCCTGAGTTGTGATTACGGACAGAGGAGGAAAGCTTTTGGAAGTGGGCAGGTGTGTCCTGGAAAAATAAGCACTGGCTGTTGCTGATATCTCTGATCCTGGGTATTATGTTATGACTCCTGGCAGGAGCACTCCATGAAGCATTACGCCTCGGTACAAACGGGCCCGAGCCAGGGCTGAAATAAGAGACCAGGCAATCTCGCTCGTATTTTCTCACAGGGACTGAGATGCCAGGGATGAGATCTTTAAGGTGTGGCTAAACAGTTTACTGTAAAGCGGCGTCCTCCTCGCTTCTAATGTTTCCTTCTCTGCTTTGTTTGCTCCCAGATGAGAACGTGAAGGCTGGCGTCCACCAAGGCCACCGCTGCACTGTGGGCAGCACACACACATGATCACATGACTCTGGACATGGACGCGGTCCTGTCAGACTTTGTTCGGTCCACAGGGGCAGAACCGGGTCTGGCAAGAGACCTGCTGGAAGGTAAGATTTTCTGTTTGAAGGGGTGTGGAGGTGGTTGGGGGGCAAATGAGACGGGAATGAGAAGGAAGGAAGATGACAAAATCAAAGGAACCTGAAACAGGAGGCACGTTCGCTGATTTAGAGGCAGGAGTGATGGGTTTACGAGTTCAACTCCCCAAGAGAAGCTTTGTGTCCATTCACTGGCGCTCATTGAGCAGCAGAGGGCTGCAGGCGCACGTGTGGTTCTGATAAAAGAAACAACACAGAGGTGGATGAATGTCAGCTGGGTCAGGTTCAATATTAAACATTTACATTTAAATTCACATTGAGCAAAATGTACATACATCCTGGGCACATCTTCATCTGTGTTCACAAAATGTGTCCCTGTTTTTCCAGCCTCTAGCATCTCTGTCTCTCCTTGCTTTGCCACAAAAACGTGCTCTGGTGCGAAGCCTCAGCGGAATATGTGTGACACGAGCAGACATCAAACAAGACAGTGCACTCAGACGACGCGGACTCAAGCCCCGATTGTCCCGCCTCGGTTTATTTTTTGCCCCCTGACATTAGCTTAGCCTTTAGGATGTGCATTGACACAGACCTGCGTTGATAGACCAGCTGCTCTGTTGCACTCCAGTCTCAGCCAGGAGGAAGACGAGGCAGTTGTGCTACATGTGCTGCTCTCTACAGGCTGTTTTGTGTATTGAACTGCCTTTTAATTTGCTCTGACTTTCATTTTTCTTGTCACATTTAAGAGGCTGTTGTATGAGGAATACTTTTTTTTACCTCAATTTGCTAAGTAAAGCATGAAAAGGAGCTCTATTGTTTCAGACCATAATCACATATTTTACAGCTTACTATACGTATTGTATTTTTTTCTGTATTTTTTTACAATATTTGTAGTAGTAAAAATAAACAATTAAATGAAATGCATAGCATTATTCTAGGCACATTAATCAATATATGTTAGTATTACATTACATGATAATCATGTTAGACATTTTTTAAAATGTATCTAGACATTTAACTAAGTAGTTTTTAAGTGCTTATTTTCTAGAATGATGAAGTTTTTTCTATTTTTTTCCTTTTTTTTTTTACCAGTCTGCTTTTTCTAGAGAACATGGAGTCAAACAGATTGTTGTTAATTGCTCTGGTTGCCAGTCTGCAATCTGCTTCCTAACAGACTTGCTGCTTGTCAGCTGCAGATTTAATGCTGTTTCCTTTAATTAGAACAATAGGAGGTACATTTGAGTCTCCCCACCGTTTCCGCTTGTGCTTTTGTGGAAATTCTTTCCAAATATCTGAACTTGTCTTGATCCGGGATAATTGTGAATTGTTTTTCTTTCAGCTAGCTGACGGCAGTGTGCAGCAACAGATGGGGAAGGAGCACACCTGTGCTTTTAACGTTTATACCGGCATTCTATAAGACAGATTTTAAAATGAATGAAGGAGCCGCTGAATTTTGAAGCTGTGCATTTTTAAACTCTTGGTATAAGCCATAATCAATCCATCTTTGTCTCTTGTATCAGAATCTGGACTTATGCATCTGAAGTGTTTCAAATGGATATTGATTTTGTATTTTCATGCTTCTGAAGAGTGTGTCTGTGCTAAGTATCAATCAAGATCCTGAAAGAAAGCTTTCCACTTAAGCGTTTAAAGACGATGCATTAAGGTGCCGAATGTTGCTGCGAGGCTGTAGGCCTGTTTTTCTGAAGCTCATGCTGCTGAAATCCATTCCGTGAAATGCATTTTGCATTGACGAATGCAAAAGCTGCTGCTTAAGCGGGACATGCTTTCATATTCATGTTCAGACTCACAGACAGACATCCTGTCTGGAAGGCCGAGGTCTTCCTCCTCGGGTCTCTCCATCACGCCGAGGTCATTAGTAGATCGAGTTTCACAAACGCACTCAGGTTACAGTGAATGTAGACATTAGGCATTTGTGTGCTTTTCTTTTTTTTTCTTTTTTGGATGATTCCTGTGGCGGTGGTGGAAGTCAGACAGTGGTGTATGAAAAACCGACTTGCTTGTCTTAAACCTTGAGGGGATTTCTGTTAAAGAGACAGAACTCAGAGGAGACAGCCAGGGGTGTCTCTTTGTGCATGTCAGGATATTGCTGTCACCATATTGAAGGTGCTGTCTCCCTCTCCGACTTTATTTTCTTGCCAACACCCAGCCTCGCTGTGATTCAGCATGTTTTCCTCTGATAAAAGCACTGAAACATCTTCTCTTGTGGAAAAGCTATAAATCTGTGAAGCTATGTGGACCAATGTGTGATTTTTATGTTACAGATGTTATGCTCTTCAATTATTTAAAAGTCAAAAGTGAAAAAAGCATACGAAGTTGTTTAAATGTTTCAGTGAAATAGTTATCTAATTCATCTCCAACTGTAAACTGTTTACTGTACACGTTTTGTGTGCGCGCGGTGTCGTCTTGCACACTATGACATCTGCTTACATTCATGGGGCTGTCATGAAATCGAACCAGAATACTTAATGGAGGTTTATTTTTTCCTGTTTGTGATCAAACTCTGACTTCCATTTTTTTTTTCCTCCAGGTAAAAACTGGGACCTCAGTGCTGCTCTGAACGACTACGAGGAGCTCAGGCAGGTCCACACTGCCAACCTGCCACAGGTCTTCAACGAGGGCCGCTACTACAAACAGCCAGAGACACGTGAAACACCCAGCCATGTCAGCAAGATCGACAGGCCGTGTGCACAGAAGCAGGAGGACAATGCACAAGGTAGCAAAGCCAGTTCAGTATCAGCAGCGGCGGGCTTTTTTTTTTGTTTGTTTGTTTTTGTTCCCATGAACCTCGTCTTACGTCTTATCTGCACCACCTTGCTTGTGTTCGCCTCTAGAGAAGCGTTTGTCCCGTGGAATCTCCCACGCCAGCTCTGCTATCGTCTCCTTGGCACGGCTGCAGGTGGCGAACGAGTGCACCAGCGAGCAGTTCCCTCTCGAGATGCCCATTTACACATTCCAGCTACCCGATCTCAGCGTCTACAGCGAGGACTTTAGGAGTTTCATAGAGAGGGATCTAATAGAGCAGTCCACCATGATGGCTCTGGAACAGGCGGGTGAGTCCGATGAGGATATAGCACAGAACATTTTGTCATGTTAAAACCACAAACCTTGGTGTATTTTGCTAGAATTGTACGTGATTGACCAACACAAAGTTGAAGGAAATTCAATTTTATGTTTACAATCCAGTGCAACTGCTTAACTTCAGAAGTGAGCAAACAGGCATCAGAGAACACAGCAGACAGGTGAAGGAAAAAGGCGTGAAGAAGTTTAAATCAGGGTTTGGTTACAGAACGTTAGTACAAATGTTCAATCCATCATTTAAATATTGAAAGACTGTGGCAATTGCAAAGCCACACAGCACAGAAGCTGCTAAGCAGCCCACGTTGACCTGCAGCATGGGTGGAAGAATCTCTGCGCAGCTGCGTGTAAAGGGCTATAAATACACGACAACCTCAAAGAAAGTCTGTTAGATTCTGGAGATGATTTGAAACTAGGACAGAGGTTCACTTTCTAGCAGTGGTTAGTTTAACACATACTCCTGTGCAAGAATGGTCCAGTCAAAGTTCAGGCCTTGATAGAATTGTGACTGTTCCAATATTTAAAAAAAATAAATGTCCACAAGACATTGACTGAAATTGAGCTATTTTGCAAAAAAAAAAGGGATTATTTTAAGTCTTTTTGATTCTTCACTTGTTTAAAGCAAACTGAAGCCAAACAGAGTAGTTGCAATAAAAAATTCCATTAAGTCTGAAATACAGACAGATGCACAAGTTGAGACTGACCCAGTGAGACAGAACAGATCAGAGCAGCAGCATCAGGGAGGAAGGATGACAACAGCTAATTCGAAGCCTCCCGGATCCCAGAGGGTTCACATCCCATCTGACACTTCCAACTGAAGGAGAAAAACCTGCTCAAAAGTTTTGAATCTTGCAGAGAACCCCTCTCACTCTGATGTTTTAATAAAAAAGCAGAAAAATGTGAATATTTTACCAATAAGGCATAAAGAAAACGTCTTAAAATTGCACGTCAAATCCTTTTTGCTTGCTGAAAAATAATACGAAATAATAATTTTTCAGTCAGTAAAATAGTTTTTAAATCTTTCTTCTTTTTGCAAATTATGCAAAATTTACTGTAAAATGCACCAATGTGCATCTTTCTGCATTTCCAGCTGGTAGAATTGTCCATATGTACTGCATGTGGAGCACGCCATGAGGCCAGCATCATAAAACAACAGGAGGTTACAGTAGCTCAGAAATAAAGAACTGCAAGTTGCAGGAAAAAAAGGAAAGTCTGCAGTTTAATTGTGACTACAGTGAAGGCTAAATCATTCAGAGGCTCCTCTGTGTTTACTGTTGTTAAATAAATGATGGAGCCAGATCGGCCAGGCTCAGAGCAGTGCGGTCCGCCTGCAGTCAGCCTACGTGTCGCGCTCAGGGCTCTTCTTCATTCTCACTTCTTTTTTTTTCTTTTTCTTTTTTTTTTTTTTTTAGAAAAGGTTTCAACGTAGCTTCTGGGGGACTGCAGTGGTTATATGAATAAAAAGGTGAATCATATACAGGCTACAAAGGAACGTAACCGACTGATGCATGTGCAGAGTGCAATTTGCGAAACAACTTTCTATTTTTTTTTCTTCTTTATTTCACAATTGGACAGCTGGTATTAAGATGCCAATTTAATCATTTGAAGATTTCCAGAGTTCAGATTCTTTATTCTAAACTACACTCTCTCCTAAACCACCTAGAACGTCAGTTTTGCAATTTTTAACCTGTAGGAAGAACACTGTAACATCGATCTGCAATCAAGGATCCTCATATATGCATAACAGAACAACTGATTGTGAAGTAGAGCCGTCATGGTTCCGCAAAGCTCAGTGGCTTTCTGCGTTGAATACCAACACTCATGATACTGTGACCCGCAGCGTGTATTTTTACACTTGTGTAGCTTGTCTGCTGGCTGCAGTGCTTGTCATCAAAGGTAACTTTCTGAGTGTCCTTGTGTTTTCAGGACGTCTGAACTGGTGGTCCACCATGTGCACCAGTTGTAAGAAGCTTCTCCCTCTGGCCACCACAGGGGATGGTAACTGCCTCCTCCATGCTGCCTCTTTGGGTGAGTAACCCCGAAAAGCCTACATTTCCTAAATTTGGTGCAAAAATAGTTTTTTAAAGATTTCTTTTTTTTTTTTACTTAGACCTCTACTGCCCTGATCCTTCTGGTGTATACTGATCTTCAGTTAGGTTTCCTTTCTATTAGAAAGTGCAGACACTGGCATTTATGTAAAATGCATGAATCTCTATAGCATGTTAACTGGATAAATTCCAGTTTTACACATGGAATACTTATTGTAACTTAACACATTTCTGCAGCTTCAGTGATGAGATGGATTAACTACCACAGGGAACAGCAGAGTCCAGAATGATGCAAAAAAAAGAGAACTAACATTTCAGCACATCATTAATCTCAGACAATTTAACAGTGGTTACAGTTTGTTAGCTAAGAAAAATTACTTCAAAGCTTGGTGGAAATGTGCACCTGCAATGAATTTTAAATGAATTGTGATGAGTGTGCAAGAAAATATATTTTTTACTAATGCTAACCAATTTTGTATTTGAATGTGAGCACAGTGAGATACACAGTGGGACACTCAACAAGAGTAACAAGGTCTGAATTTTGCGTTTTGAAACTATAGTAAATCATATGTCTAACTGAAAGTTAACCAAAAGTAAAGAAGAAGCAAAAATGTTGTGAATATTCAACCACAAATTAAATCTCTGTCACCAGAAGACTGACCTAGTTCCTGGGTTGGAAACATCTAGTGCTGTGTCACAGCTAATGACTCCAAAATCTTGCTGAAGACGAGTCAAAAGACAAGTCAAAGCTAAAAGGACAGGAACAAGAGGAAAGAATAGCTCACCTGTACTTTGTGTTCTAGAGACATGGCATGTTCAGCCTCCCCAGATTCTTTCCTCCCGAGTGCGAGGGCTCTGAGGGCAGCCAAGGTCTAGAGGAACCAGAGTTATTGTAATCTGTTCTGACAAGCTCTGTCTGAGGAGGGCGTTTTTTTTTTTTTTTAGTTAAGGAGCCGCGGTCATCTAACATTCGGACAGCCAGTGATCAGTGCATTCTTTTCTCAGTTGGAGTCGTTCCTACTGTTTTTGTCTTCCAGGGATGTGGGGCTTCCATGACAGAGACCTGATGCTGAGAAAATCTTTGTACACCATGATGAAAAGTGGAGCAGAGAGAGACGCCCTGAAGAGGAGGTGGAGGTGGCAGCAAACACAGCAGAACAAGGAGGTTCGCCGAGCGCCTGTCCACACAGTGCCTCCTCTCCAAATGATACTTTTACTAAGAGTGGAGCAATAGGTCATTTACTGAAGACCTCTGGTTAAAGAAATGCTGATTTTTGCTTCTTAACTGAGCCTAACTCAAAATCTGGAAACAGATTTTCTGTGTTTCTAAATGTACATTAGTGCTGTAGCAGTTCAAGTAATGCTGCCAAATCCTCTGCACTTCCTCTGCCTCCTGTTGCCCTGATGTCGGATTAAAGTGTTTTTTTTTTTTCAATCTATGAGGAAAAAGTGTGTCACCAAAGATAGCCCAAGCAAAGAAGTTGTCCAGATGTTTATGTTTGAAAATTCCAGTCTTCCAGCTGGCCCAGTTATGTAAGGCGGATTCCACGAAAGGAGGTGTTCTGGTTTGAGTTTTGGAAGGGTCCGCCGTCGCATGGCAGCAGACATTGGCTGGATTCTCACAGCATGTTTTAAAAAAACTGCAGAATCATAATTACACGAAAAACGCATGCGAGGTGCATAACATGTCTTATATCTTATATCTGTTCAGAAAAATGGAAAGGCAATCATTGCTCTGCTGTTAAGAAATACAATTACAGTTAAAATGTTGTTAATCATAACATTTAATTTGTTTTTCACATGTAGAATACAGGAAAATCACCTACTAAAACACAACTGTTCAGTAGCTCAATATGCAGATTTTTTTTTTTTGGTGATCTAAGCCAGTATAACAAGTTGGTGTTAGGTGGTCAGTTAAATTTTCTCACTAAACGTTTCGGTAGAAATAAATAAAACTCTCCTCAAATTAAGTTTAATAACTACACAACGATAAGTTATGGTTAGTATTTCAATTTGTTTTGATATTCTGTTCTAAAATGTGAAATTTCATAAGTTTTACTCAAGGCTGCTGGAATGTTTTTATCTTTTAAAGTAGTATTTAGTGTTTTCTTTATTTATTTGAATTGATTAAAATGTGGCATTCCATCGTATTTTGGCTTTTATATTAATTACCAATTCAATACCTAATGTCGTTTTTGATGGCTTTAAATATAATTTAGAGAACTATTGATCAGTACCGTTTTACTCTTTAGGGTAAATTGTAAACAAATGGGAGACGGCTCAACACGGCGCTGTATTTCTTGACTTTTTTCAATTTGGAAAATGCACTTAATCTAAAAGAGGCATACAGTGACTTTTTGGCAAACAATAATTTAAATTTCATTTCCGTGTTTTTTTTTTTTGTGTGCAGTCAGGGCTGGTTTACACAGAAGAAGAATGGGAAAGAGAGTGGAACGAGCTGCTGAAGTTGGCCTCCAGTGAGCCTCGCACTCATCTCAGCAAAAACGGGAACACCAGTGGAGGGTAAGTTAACCAACACACATGAATGTACAAATCTGAAAATAAAAAGGCAGATCTGCAAATTGAACTCGTCTTCCTCTGCAAAATCACAACGTGAAACGGTGCCACCTACTGGCTTCTTTGTAAGTTTTCTTTTCTGCTCAAAGAGCTCAACCTCCCCCCCCCACACACACACACACTCCACACCCTGCCCCTCTTGGGTTTGAGTTACTTTTAGCTGCAGCAGGTTGCACAAATAAACGTAAGGGTGGCTTTTTCTCAAGCTACAGAGGCGGATTGGAAACTCGCTCTGGTTTCCTCCTCCCACGCAGAGAAGCCTTGTGGTTTTTCACCGTGTTTCCATATTCACTGAAATAAACACACATACGCCGTCGCATTACTTCAGCTCTTCGAGGTAGGCTGCCGATCCGGTGGAACATGAGAAGACGTGTGAACAACAGAAAGTTTCAGCCGAGAATAAAATGTCGTTCAAGTGAATCCAAAAAAAAAGTAAAAACAACACTTAACGTTTAGGGGAAATTTGATTAGAATGAAAAAAAAAAAAAAAATCTTCTGCAGCAGAAACAGCGGTTGGTTTAGATTACGATAAGTGACATTTTTCGCTAAAGGCTTTAACGCTACAACAAAAGTTTTTTTTTTTTTTTCACTACATGATTACTGACGCAGACTTAAGCACAAAAGACTCCACTGCTGAAAATGTTCTGTTCAGGGGAGCAATTTACTTATTTATTGTGAATGTTTGAATCTCTCATTAAGCTTGACTGTAAGAGAGTAATAAGGTTAGGGATGTTTGATGGTCGTAGTGTGAGATGAGCCTGTGAATGGGCTGAGTGGGATTCACATATTAAGAGGCTCTTTATTAGAGCGAATTTGGCTGTGTGGCTGACAGCTTAATTGTTGCTCATCCCTCGTTTCCCTGGTGGTTGCACACTCAAGAGTGCTGCCTGTGCTTTTTATCCTTCTCTCCATCAGCATCCCTTTCTTCCCCCCCACCTTCTACTATTTTATTTAGTTAGCATGACTACGAAATTATGGATTGTTTTTTTACCTGTTTGAGCACTGCTTTGAGAAAACGAGGGGCCAAGTTCTTTCTGGAAAAATCTGGAAAAGCTTGGAAAAATATTTGTATTTCCAAACTTTATTCCGTGTCCTTGAGGCTTTTTTTTATGCATGTTCCAGATATGAGCCTCGCTAGTTTTTTAAATATCAGCAGTAAATTAAAATTAAAAGTATTTTATAGTTTATCACAATAAAAAGAAATTATTGGTGCTGTGGGGCAAAGCACAACCCACGTATTGAGGCCTTAGTCCTCATGCCGGTGGTCGCAGGCTCGATTCCCGGCCTGGCGATATTTGTCGCATGTCTTCCCCTCTCTCATGATCTTCTTTCCTGTCAAACTACTTTCAAATAGAGGCCACTAGAGCCAACAAAACCTTTAAAAAATTATTGTTAATAGTGGAAATTGAAGTATGGAGTTTAGACTCTAAAAACCTGTGGCGACTGCGGAAAATCAATCAAACATGGCCAGGATCTCTTCTGACTCGTGTAGATCAGTGTGCTGTCATGTTTCGTGTTTTCCCTTCCCCAGCGTGGATAACTCTGAGGATCCGGTCTACGAGAGTTTGGAGGAGTTCCATGTGTTTGTGCTGGCCCATGTGTTACGCAGGCCGATTGTAGTGGTGGCCGACACGATGCTCAGAGACTCCGGAGGAGAAGGTGAGGGAAACTGTGTATTCATTCACTCAGTCGTATGTAGCTCGGGGCAATCTGCAAAGGAGTGACCCGGCCATGTTCGAAAATCCTTTGCAGCTTTTGCTCCCATCCCGTTTGGAGGACTCTATCTGCCTCTGGAAGTGCCTCCGAGCCGCTGTCACTGCTCCCCCCTGGTCCTGGCCTACGATCAGGCTCACTTCTCAGCGCTGGTGTCCATGGAGCAGAGAGACCAGCAGCGAGAACAAGGTAAGCACACGTCCTCCACCACAAAAAGCTTCTCACAGCAGCGTGGCGGAATTTGCTTCTAACTCTAGCAGGATTGGAGGGTAAAGGGAAGGTTCTGTCTGTCCTGTCTGAGGTGAATAATGTATGAGACGGCAGCCTAATTACCTGAGATCCATTATTAAAAGAGGCCAGTTGGCAGCATCAAGCGGGGGAGTGGTCATCGCTGAGGAAACCGGCCAGCGTCGACTCCTGAATGCTGACAAAATTATTCAAGCTTGCAAAAGCTGCCTGCACTTTTTTCTTGACTTGACGTTCCAGCTGCGGGTTGTCAGAGTAGGTGTGTCTGTTTATGCGTTTTCCTCGGTCATGGTGGGGAGGAGGTTGTGATGCAGAGCTCTGCAGAACATGTTGATTGTGTTAAGCTGTGGCAGGCGAAATACACATTTTAATTCCCGTCTCACTTTGTGGAAACACTCTTGTTTTTGCCCATTCGGATCTCTGTGTTCCCGCTCACAGCTTAGCCTCGAGGTCACGGACTTCCTGTAAGTGTCAACAACAGTGGATCTCCCTGACAACCGGCCTCCCCAGTCACGGCACCCGGTCGTTGTTTTGTGTGGGCTGCTGACGTCTCAGTCCGAGTTTCACTCCAACACAGTATGAGACATCACCTCGACAACAGACACACTTATGCAAATGGATTCCTTCTTCCTCCTCTGACTGTTCCTGAACTAGTCACTCCTACAAAGCCCCAGAAGAACCTCACCACTCCAGACTAATCAGCACTTTAGTTGAGGTTCTCTGCTCATCCACCAGATGGTGCATGTGTCCAGACAAAATGGCACAGCATAATCACAACACCCGTGCGTGGTTGTACTTTTTTCATCCTGGTACACAGTGTCCTCATTCGATAAGATCAGAAAGTCTCCACTCTCTCCAGGATGTTATGAAAACATTTGAACTCTTGACATGGTGCATTTGTATGTCATGCGGCAACTCATGTTATGCAGCAGTGATGCAAATCTGCACTGCTTTAAATGAAAATCTCATGAAAAAGTGGCCTTTTGCATTTACCTGTTTCATCTGAATCAAAAGAAGCAAGTTATGGCTCTCTTGTCTGAGCTAATGCCAGACAGACCAGAAGGTACTTCACTGTCTGTCCTCAGCAAATCACCTCACAACATTAAAGTCTCGGCCGGATCAGGCCTAAACAGTCATTCCACTTTGTGGACGTTTCAGGTGGACGGTTGCTGTTAGTTTCCCCTGACTCAGCAAAGAGCATCTAAGAGGGGCTGCTGGTCTGATGTGTGTTCAGGTGTCGGAGGACTGGAGGTTTCTTCAGGAAGAAAACAGTCTTGGAACCCCATTCTGCTGTACAAAAGTATTCATACCCTTAAACTCTTCCACATTTGTCATGTTATAGCCACAAACATCATTGCACGTCGATTTGTGATTTTGTGTACCAGACAAACTCGAATTAGAACATTTGCTGAAAGTTATTTCAATTGAGTTCTGAGCTCTGAATACTGTTTATGCCATCTATGGAATGGGAAGAATATGGTACAATGCTACCAGGATAAAAGGCGTTTGTGTAAAAAAAAGACGTCAGGAATAATTATAACCCAAAAAGCAATTTTAACCCTCTATTTCTAGAGTAATTACATGGCACGCCATTAAATTCTACATCACCTCTTGAAAGATTTAAACTCTCTTAACATCTACTATGTCACATATGCTTAGTTGTAACCTGCAGGACCATCATTCTGTGGGAAAGAAAAACATGTGAGGGGCTGCAAAAAATATACTGGCTTTGATGGTCACGAAATTTCTGACTCAACTTAAACTGCTTTGCTGTAAGGAATGAGCATACCCAAAAACACTTATGTGTCATGAGCCATATTTCTGTGTATTTATGTTTAGGGTTTTCTGTGTTCAGTTTCCTTCCTGAGAGTCTCTGTGTCTTCCCTGTTGATTGCTTCCTAGGTGTGTCTCATTCCCTGATTACCCTCCCTGTGTATTTAAGTCCACCTGTTGTCTTTGTCTCTTGTCAGATCGTTGTCGTATGTCAGTTGTGTGTGTCGGCTCTCCAGTTGAACTGTTAAGTCCTGGTCTGCTTAGCTTGCTCCACGTTCAGTTACTACTGGTATTTAGCTGTGTGCTAACTCTCTGCCATGCCACCTGCATAGGACTGTTAGAGCTTTTCATCAATAAATCACCATTTTCATCTACATCCTGGGTCTACCTGCATCTCTCCTCACCACCTCAAACCCCATCCTATGACATTATGGCTGTAACTAGGGTTGCATCGATAAATCTGCCTCAGTTTCCTTGATTCTAGAAGGTCTCTGATCTGCTGACACTTGCATGAGAAAATTTAATCCACTGATCTTATCTACCTCGACAAACGTCTGAAAGTCAGCAATTGTCCCCTTTTGCTCTGCTGTGAGAGAAGACTGAGACAAACCGCCCACCAGGTCACATCTGCACATGCGCGGTTAGCAATAGTCACCCCACTGTCGTTAGCGTAGCAATTTTGTCACTTTATTTAGTAACCTCAAACAAAAGAATCTGTATCGGACAAAATTAGAAGCAACAGGTCAGGCTTTTTAAAGACAGGTGATCGGCCAGAAAACTGCAATCGGTTTACACCTGGTTATAACTGCAGTAAAAGACAAAGAAGTAAAGTTGGGAAAAATAAACATTGAAAACTACCTATCATGATACTTCATAACTTTCCAGTACTTGTTTTGGTTCTGTCAAATAAAATCTCAATGAAATGCATATAATTTTTTGTGTGCAATACGGTAAATGTAAAAAAAAAAAAAAGTTCAAGGGGTGTAAATACTTTTGCAAGGTGTAGCGTAGTCCAGGCGTTTGATAACTTATGCTCCTCCTTTTTTTATGTCTAAGAAATCTGAAGCTATATAAATGATGAAAAAAAAAAAAAAACGGGAGGGGTGACTGAGGCTGAGTGTTGCTGCTCTAAGATTTCTGTTTGTTTTCAGTTTTTCATGAACTGGTGAAGTGGTTTTCCACTCCAAGTGTACCTGGATGTGTGTTTCCTGCCCAACCCACCGATGCTCTCACCTGCAGTGTGATAATGAGTTAAACCCTCAATAGATGCTAACAAAGGTCTTTCATCTTCCTGTTTGTGCTCACGCGGTCCAGCAGCGTGTGAGGGGAACTAACCCTCTGGAAAACTCTTGAGCCTATTTCAAGCTCCTTTCCGTAAATCAAAAACACTCCCAAGTTTTCTTTGGCGTCCTGTTGATAAACTTCTCGCACCCATCTGGTTACATAAACTGGCCAGAGGACCACCTACATGAGAGCGTGGTGTAACCATTAACTTCTGGTCAGTGGGGGTTAGATCTTGATCTTTCAATGGATCCACTGTTTCACTCAACTTTTCCATCTTTGCAGTGACACCAACACACAGCTCTTTATTGAAATTAGAGAGTGCTTCACAGAATAATTCACACTCCTCGAACTTTGGGGATTTTATGTGATAGACCAACAACAAGCGGTTCATAAATGCAAAAACAAAAACAACTCACCATTCCAGGTCAACCGTTTATCCGCCTGCTGGCTCTCTGTAGCACAGCAGAGAGCAATCAGGATGGTGTGAGCAGCTTGTACACAAGGTTGATTGACAGATCTAAGACCCTCCTTTTGGCTCTGATTGGTTCTTTCTGATAGGGCAGTCTGTTTGTTCAGATAACAACACCATAGGGAATCAGCAAAGGGGCTCAATTTTTTTCACTGATTATCTGTCATGCTATCCTGATATAATGATAATGTGAAAAATGAGTTTTATTAATAGAATTTACTTAAAGATAATATTTGTCGACATGATTTGCAAAACTTTTCAGTTGGATTCTTCTTTTTATTGCTCTGTCACATAATAAAAAGTTAAATTATCAATCATTTTGCAAGTCACTGATTAGATGTGCTCTCCTTGACTCTGGAATGGTGGTGAATATCTGTTTTGTTTATGTGCACCACTGCTGTTTACTCCAGTGATTTAGGGCCTGGAAATCTGCAGCTGTGCAGAGCACTAACTCAGGAATTTGAATGTGTTACTTTTCCAGTTTGCACAAATTGTTCTTCACTGCAGCTGAAAGACTGACTAAATGTTGCAAGTCAAATCGTGTAAAAGAAAGGTGCTGTTGTCCTCTAAAGCCGAGTTAAATAAGGGAGGGGATATTAGTCTGCTCTCACGACCCAATGCATTATATCCTTAAGATTCTTTAACAAATCAGAAAAGAATAAGCTTATCTCCAGCACAGTGTCCCGAATGTAAGCAGGGAGAAGTTAATCTCCAGCAGTTATTTCCTTATGGGTCACACCCATGTTTGCTCGTCCTCCGTTTCTCTGTATCATTCTTGAATCAAGCTTGCAAAACGAGCAGCGAGCTATGAAGTCAACTGTACAGCTTGTATTCCAAAGAAGGCTATGATGTCATCCTCGCACGGACTGTGAGAGTCGGTTATTGGAAGACAACAAAACACGGCTGCCGACAGGGGATAGTAAATATATTACAGCACACTCGAGTCCCCTGGAGTTCAGTTGGCAGAGCTGAAATTGGACCGGGCTCAAGCTGGAAGAGCCATGCGTGCACGCACTCACACACAAGGGAGGCCAGCTGCATCGTGGGAGCGAGGACACCACCTCACAGACCTCCGCTTGGCTGCTGCATGACCCGAGTGGGAACCAAGGAGGGTGCGAGGTTTATTGTCTTCCTCTTAGCTTAGCTTTGTTTGTGTTTTTAACTTGTCTTGAGACAGAACTGTCTGGGCAAAACTGCTCTTGGAAAGACCCTACTTAATGGAATCCCTTTTTCCTCTTTGTCAACAATGCTGGCATGCCAGCATTCTATTACCGTTAGCCATTCATTGTTTGTGTTGGGGATTTACTGTAAAGTGCATTGCGTGCTAAGGTAACAGCTGATTTGACGCAAAGACAAAGACCATTAGTCATCCATTCTCCTATTGTTGCCCTAAGCAGGGTTCAACCTTACTACATCTCTCATTTTAGCTCTTGGTCCAGTGTGGTGAATTTTTCCTGGAGATGCAGATCAATCACATGAAACCCCAATAAAATACATCAAAGTTCATGGATGTAATGTGAAGTGCAAAAAAGTTGGGAAAAATAAAATAGAACAAATACTTTTTTGCCCTAAGAGATTGCATGATGCAATAGCACATTGACTCTGTGTTTATGCAGAGGAGAAGAAATGCACTAGGAGCAGAGACTGGCCCTGAATCATCCATTTGGACTCTGTACAGGTAGTTGTTTCTGCTCCTCACAGTCTCCATGAAGCCTACAGAGCACAGCAGCCTGCTGGCAGTGGAAGAACTGATGAGGCCAGGAGGAGACTGCGCCTTCCATCTGGGTCTGACAGGGAAGGCTGGAATGTCCTCAGCCTGAACAGCCTGCCTCTCTTTACAGTCATGCAGACAACAGCCCCCACACTAGGTAGCCTGATGAGAGCTGTTATGTGGGCCAGCAAGGCCCAGCTACTCCATCTTACACTGTTGTTTTAAAAGACTCCCACACATTCAGAGGAAAGAAACATGTAGCCTGCTGTAAACTCCTGCCCTGTGCATGTGCATTTCCCACAAGAGGAAGCCCAGCCTGGTGCCTGTTTTGGTGCTGAAATCTGTTTTACAGCTTGTAAGTAGTTTATCATATTGGATAAAGATAAACTCTGTGTTCTTTTTTGTTTATTATGCCTGTGATAAAAACATCTCTTCACTGTTTGAACTTTAACACCGCTTCTCCTCGTAGTTGGTCACTAAACAAAATGAAGGCATGCTGTCCCAGACTACTGTAGCACTACGCTTGAGATCTACAGAGCAGATTAAAAACACGATTACAACAGAAAGACACAAAACTGAACAAACGCCATGAAATACATTAAACCAGAGAATGCTCCTAAATTTGAAAATGAATAAAACTGCACAAACTGAAATACAAGATGCTATTTTTTAAACACAGGTGCAAAACAAAGCCCAACTTTTCAGAAAACTGCAAACATAGCATGTTAAACATAATCAAAATTATGCTATGTGTTTTTAGTTCAATTGCAAAAAAATAAAAATATTTTCTATATTCTACATTCATCTTAAACATTTTTAGTTTTTTTGTCACAAATACATATTAAAAATCAAAAGTTAATAACAAGAAAGTGTGTAACTAGAGAACATGAAACCAAAATCCCACAATGAAAGTTAACAAATAACTTAGGCAGATTTACAGAGTTTTACAGAGTTTCTGTGAAATATGGAGAAGTCAAAAGGAAAAAATAATAAAATTTTACCTATGCAGTATTATTTAGTTATAATGTGTATTTATTTGTGCTTTCTTTCTCTTTGGAAAAAGAAAACAGACTAAAGAAAATGTCTTACCTTTCCATTAAATCTCCTATACTGAATATTTACTTTATTCAGTATAGGAATAAAGTTTAATGAACCTTTGCATTTTAATGAATCTTTGCATTTATATTTTAAAATATTCTGGAAGATGACAGAGGACCCCAAAAAATGACCAGGAGATAATACAGAATTTGACATGAAAATGTGGGGAAAAGAGGATTTGGTTAAGTTAAGGTTCCTCTGACATTGCTCTTAGCAAACTCGCCCTGAGCTCCAATCAGTTAAAACTGTCCAAATGCTTTGGCGCCAAAACACATGCTGTCCCAATCTACGCATATGAGAACCAGCGATATTTAGACTTGCTACTGTAGATTAAGGTGGACCAAATTAATGTGACTGCATTGTCCCCTCTTTCAGCTGTCATCCCTCTGACCGACTCTGAGCACAAGCTGCTGGCACTCCATTTTGCTGTGGATCCTGGTGTGGACTGGGAGTGGGGGAGGGACGACAATGACAACACCAAGCTAGCCAGGTAAGCCTGAAACATCACCAGCTGATACGTATCAGCAAAGCACACAGAGGTACTGACTGGCCATCCATCCATCGACCTCCTTGCATGTTACGTGTTGGGATTTAACTGTGACTATTGGCTCTGGCTTTGGGTCACTTCAAAAAGAAAAGAAGATCGAAAGATTTCAGGCAGGTGTCGCATTTGTCTAGAAGTGGCCTCTGGAAATCTGCAACACCTTCACTGAGTTTTGAAAGGCTTATTTAAGGGGTTTGATTCTATATTCTTTAAGATTATTGTGGCAAAAAAACTATACTATGACACACAGAAAAAATGCTTTGTCCATCTCTGAGTCCATCCTTCATTGATTTCCTATAGAGGACTGCAGATATCATTCATACAGCTCAACTTATGTAATCCTTCAGCATGCTTCCAATAGATATGTTACTGATATGTTTGTCAGATGTAATTGTGTTTTCATCTTTTAAAAAGTGTATTTATATTGTTCTGCAGTCTGATCTTGTCCCTGGAGGCCAAACTCAACCTGCTGCACAACTACATGAATGTAACATGGATCCGAATTCCCTCTGAAACAAGGGTAATTTTTTTTTCGGCTGTTACATGTGTGTCGTATTTGTCATGGTTAATTTAGCTTTATAGAGACTCCCTTGTTCCAGATGTTTCTGAAACCCCTTGGTTCCCATCAGTCAGTTCTATTTTGTGTCAGAATGCGATGATCTTTCACATTTGTGGTTATGAGTCACGGAAAACCAGAAAATTGTTTGTTTCCCAACAGTTTTTAGATCTTTAGATCTTTCCAGTTCTTGCTCAGATTACCTTGCAAAGAGATCAATACCGCTTGGATTATTTTGCATGCTTATGTTAGGTTTTTGAGTGAAAATCTTTCATGAATTCATGCATATATTTTAAACTGAAAACACAATACATGGTTTTTAACAGTGTGGCATACATACAAAACTTCAGTCTCTTTTACTCTGATCCCCTAAATAAAACCCACTACCAACATTTTTGTTCAAAAGTCACCTTGTCCACCTTTGTGTAATCTCGATATAAATCCAGATGATCAGTGAAAGCCCCACTGTGTCAAGACGATAGAAAACAAAAAGCATCATGAACACCTAGGGACAGTGCAGACAGGGCCAAAATAAGGTTATAGAGACATTTAAAGCATGGTAAGGCAATAAAAATAATACGCAAAGCTTAGAAAATAAAGTGTACATCTCAATTTTAAATCTACCAGAGAATATATATATATTGACACCTAAAATGTCAGAAAACTGCCCTAAGAGGCCAGTGGTAACTCTGAGGGAGCTACAGAGATTCATGACTTGGCTGTGCAGTAATCTATCAACAGGACAGTTATTGGTTGTACATGTTACAAATCTGAATTTTAGCACAAAGAATGTCACTGCTGAGAGAAAGTAATAAAATGCTTCACTTAAAAATTTTCCACGCAGGAGACGCAGCAAACAGCTCTAGTGGGGTGAAACCAAAACGTAACTTTATGGCTACAAAAACATGTTTAACAGAAAACAAACACTGCACATCTACATGAACACACCATTCCACCACTGGTGAACAATGACGGAGGCAGTGTTACATTGAGGGCATGCTTTTCTTCAGAAGGGATACAAAGCTGGAAAAGCATTGATGAGAAGAAGATTGCGTGGAGCTAAACACAGTATAATCCTAGCAGAATACCTGGTAGACTAAAGACATAGGGACCGCAAACCTTTTTCTTATTTTCTGGGAAAACGTTTTGTTTTTATCCTGTCTTTTTCATTTTACAATAGTACACTACTTTTGTGAGCCTGTCACCTGCAATTCCAAATAGATACATAATTATAAATAAATCAGAAAAGGTTTAAGAGGAAGTGTGATCAAATTTAAAATGTATTTATTGTTGTGTGTGTTTGGCTTTTTTGCAGGCTCCCCTGGCTCAGCCAGAGTCTCCTACAGCCTCTGCAGGTGAGGATGTCCAGTCTCTTGCTGAGTCCATGGACTCTGACCGCGAGTCTGTCGGCAGCAACTCAAACATTAACACCGGGAAGCCCAGCAAAGAAAAGGACAAAGACAAGCAGCGCAAGGACAAGAGTCGAACTGACTCTGTAGCTAACAGATTAGGAAGCTTTAGCAAAACGCTCGGTATCAAGCTGAAGAAGAACATGGGAGGTTTGGGAGGACTTGTGCATGGCAAAATGAACAAGTCGAACTCTGGCTCAGGTCGTAATGGGGACAATGGAGGGGAAAAGGCAAAGAAGAAGGAGTCAAAGGCAACCAAAGGGAGCAAGGAAGATTCAGGCCATTCAACCAGCTCCACTTCCTCCGAGAAAGCCACAAGTCCCTCCCCTACAGATGGAGACAGACCGTCGAGTTCTTCCCCGACTGAGAGACAGGACAGCACGGGGCGAGGCTCAGGGGACAAGTCCTTGGAAAACTGGAAATACAGCACAGATGTCAAGCTTAGCCTCAACATCCTGCGGGCTGCCATGCAGGGGGAGCGCAAGTTCATATTTGCAGGACTGCTGCTGACCAGCCATAGACACCAGTTCCATGAGGAGATGATCAGCTACTATCTGACAAACGCCCAGGAGCGCTTCAGCCAGGAGCAGGAGCAAAAGAGGAAGGAGGCAGAGAAGAAGCCTTCTGTCGCTACTGAAGTGTCCTCGAAGAAGCCGGAGCACGAGAGCGTCTTCCAGAGGGAGAGGTCTGACAGCTCTCCTCCGGAGAGCTGCTCTCCCGTCCTGCCTCACCACACCTACAGCAACCCGCAACCGTTGCTCAGTTTCAAGACGCAGGGCAGAAACAGTCCCATTCCTGCAGCCAATCTGTCTACCGTCCAAGTCCCTCCTCTCACCCCTCCGCCGAGCTCGCATCACATCTCCCACCCAGCCCCCGTCTCAGCCCCTGCGCCTTACTCCTCTCCCAGCATCGGTGCTAAGAGACCCGGACCCATCCCTGTGTCTGCCCACTATAGCCATACGCCGCCCATCCAGAGGCACAGCGTCATCCACTTACAAGATGTCAACATGCAATCCTCCATCTTCCAAGATGACCCCTACAAGCCAGTGGTGGGCACCCTCAAGACATGCGCCACCTACCCCCAGCAGAACCGCACGCTCTCCTCCCAGAGCTACAGCCCCGCACGCCTGTCAGGGGTCCGCACAGTCAACACCATGGACACGCTGTCCTACAACATGCCCGGCGAACACAAGTCCCACACGTACACCAACGGATTCAATGCGGGAGACATTCAGGACTGCCTCGAGTTCGCCGACGAGGACAGCGTGCCTCACACCTGGCTCGGTCCAGACAAGACCAAAGGGCGGAGCTCCGGGAGCCCTTTGTACTGCTTTCAGCAGCGCCGCTGCAAAAGGGAGAACTGCTCCTTCTACGGGAGGCCAGAGACGGACAACTACTGCTCCTACTGCTACAGGGAGGAGCTGAAGCGCAGGGAGAGGGAGGGCAAGGTCCAGAGGCCTGTATAGCCATCACCGCTACTTTCAGCATCAACGCGGCCGCAGGACACCTGAGGGAACAACACCATTCGCTCTCCGCATTTGAAAAAACAAAAAACATAATATCGAGCATTTCCTGGGTTTGTTGAGTAATGCTCGTGCGTTCCTGTCCCCAGTCCCTTGTTACCTCACGACGAGGGAAGCAGAACTTGAAACAGTGAGCAGCTTTGGCCAGATTTGAGTTTTTTTTGTTTTTTTTAGTTCTTTTTACTTCTGTCCCATCAAATTTAGCCTTTTACTTGTTTTAGAGTAAAAGTTTACCTCTGTGATGTAAATTTATGTGCAAGAAAGCTCTTTATTTTTCAAAGTGCAAAAAGATTTGCATCTCATCAGGAAGGGACATTTTAGCTCTTTTAATCAGTTGAATGCAATACCTCTGCCTGGTTCTCCATGGGATATTTGTAGTTGTTTTGCAATCAAGAGAAGTTTAATGGGGGGTTAATATTAGACTTTAAAGCAATAAATTGGTGATTTTTTGCTACACTCCCTCCCGGTTTTGTCTATGCACCAATAATATGGATACTGTAGGTTAACTGTGTCTTGTGACTCGTAAAGGAACGTCACAACGTGCTTTTTGTAAACGAATTTGAGATACAGAAATTAAAAATGTGTAAGAGTTTTAGACTGTAATGTTGGATTAGAATGAAATGTTGAACTCTCATTTGTTTTGTGTACCTTTTGTTTCTTTTTTTTTCTTTTTTGCGATGTTGAAGGGGTTTGCCGTGTCAGAGTTGGACTCGAAATATTGTGTGATATCACGTTTCACATTCTTGCACGTATCCTAAAATCCACAAGCACTGCCACGCTGGCTTCTTAACAAAAAAACAACTAATTACAATCAAAATTCTCAACATTTTTCTGTGCCAAACACTTTACAACTGCTTCTCAAATATGCAGTGATTGTGGTGTGTCTCTCTGAGTTGCCTGTCAAACAATCTGCTCCGTAAATGTGTGTAGATGAGACAAACTCTTGAGTCGTGACTGCAGGCTGATGTGTGTGTGTGTTTTTTTTTTTTGTTGTTGTTCTTGGTTATTTTGTCTGAAGTGTTATTATGTGTCTCTAGCCCCTCCTCCCCCTTCCCACGCCCACACAAAACGACGTGCAATCATGCTAACAGCACTACGGTATGTGGTGACCTGCAGGAAAACGGAAAACAAGTCCCCGGGTCAGCGTGAGGTTATTGTTCTTCCTCATCCACCAGAGGCCGGTTCAAAATAAGCACCTGCTGCTACAAGCACCTCAAGCCTTTGTGATCTTCAGTGCTTTAACCAATCAGTGGGATTTTTAAGAGATTAAAAAAAAAAAGAAGAAGAAGAAAACCCGGGGCCTCTTAAGTGCTTTCTGCTCATTTGACATGACTACTGTAAAGATGCAGTGTTTGTGTTGCTGTTTGTCCTGGTGACGCTTGGATAATGTGCCATGCTGTCCTTAACAAAGTGTGTCCTGGCCAAGGATGTCCACTGCTCCCTGGGTTTGCTTCTGTCTCTCTCCTGTACACACTGCAGTGTTGCTCCCCTCTGTTTCTCTGTGACCAGTTTATGGACTCCCACCATGTTAGGACTGTAAGATATGATTTTGTATTCCTTTGAGAGTTTTACACTACTTTAAATTATTAATTTGCACATTAGGTACAAATGTAAATATGAAAAAAAAATAGTCTATTGTTACAAACCTGCCGTGTCCGTGTATTATTTATTTTTGAAACGGGCTGAAACTGGGTGTCCCGATACGCTGATGATGCTCCCCTGTTGTTTCGTATCCGAACTCAACTTTATCAGTCTTTGAAGTTAACCAACATCAAACAGGTAGACTGCTATAGTCTCTTGGAAATCACTGATATTTCTAAAATGTTTTCACATTTTGTCCTGTTGCCACCACAAACTTTGATGTGTTTTATGAAGAATTTATGCGATAAATTCACACAGGATAGTGCAAATTGAACCATCTGATGAAATGCTTTATATCATGGAATCATAGCTACAAATGTTTTGGTCTATCTCTTTGCCAGCTTTGCAACCTGTAGACTTTTGACATATTCTCCTTTAGAACATAACTCGGTTTCAAGCAGGCTCAAATCGATCAGTTAACATCAGTTTTCACTTCTCGGATAGTAGGCCATTTAGGATAACTACCAAAATCTGCTTTGGGTTGTTATCTTTTGAGGTGAGCCAGGCCATTCTCAATCCATCAGGTTTTGGGAGGATGTCCCTATCACCGGGTTTCACCACGGCGATGGTGTGTTTCAACTTTAAACTGATCTACAATGTTTGTTTTCTACCATATATGGGCACATAGATTTAGAGTAAAAATTGAAGAAGTACTGCTCTCCATTGACCACTGCTGCATACCCTGCATAGCTTGTGTCTAACTTTTAGTATGTAATACATTCTGCCACCTGTAGATTCTGCAGCTCATCAAGATTCACCATATGCTATGACTGATGCTCTTCATAGCTGGCCTGTCGGTTTAAAGCATAAATCGACGTCATTTGAGGTTATGAGGTTGCAACATGGAAAAATGTGGAAAATTTAATAAATTGTCAGTAGTGTTCTAAATCATCTTATTAGAGAAACTGGCAGTTTTGGTAAAGGTCAATTTTTCTAATTAATCAAACTGTTTTCAAAAAAAGTCCATTCCATATCTAGAATCATGCTAAATTGCATAAAAAGACAAAGACATATTAAAACATGGAGGGTACAAACACCTACTGTAAGCTGTTTAACACAGATTGGTACTCAAAAGAAACTTCTCATAAACTTGTACTCTGCAACATGTTCAGCCTTGCTATTTTAATTGCTGTTTACTTTTAAACACTGCTACCGCTAACTATGGCTGTGCAAGCATCTCTGCTTTCAATCTGTTGTGTTTCCATATCTATTTGCCACCAAAAGGAGGGGCTGCAGCTATGCATCAACCTGTGTTTTACGCATTTAGTGATAGCTACCTTTTTAAAAGACTGTTAAAATGATTCAAGTTTGAAAACTTCAGAAAAGCATAAAACAAAGGACACTTGTATCTTAATATTGTGGTTAGATATTTTTAATTTTATTCACAATAAGACTTTATAGCTCCAGTTTAGAAACAACATCCTCAATCATTTATTAGCACAGGAGTTTTGCTTGGAAGAAATAAAAAATCTGTTTTTCCTTCTTTTTAAATGACCTGAGCCAGAGTCGGAGGGGGCGGGGGATGACTTCTACCAAAATTGCTTTTGGGTTACAGAGATGAGGATCTTCAGTGAGCTGCCAAGTAGGACAGCCTTCCAGGCTCAGAGCTGTAACTGTGCCTTCTTACTCCAGAGACACTTTGTTGCCAGAAGAATCGACATTCTGCTGATAAACTGGTGCTAATGAAAAGAAAAAGCAGAACAAGTCTGCAAACACTTTGGTGAGAGGTGTCTTTTAGTATCTCAGATCATTAAATAAAAGTGAGGTTTTTCTGCATGTGGAGCATGTTTGGACAAAGTGCCTTTAAACACCCCACAAACTGACTCACGGGATATTCTGAGAGATTTATTTATCATCACAGCAGTGTGGGGCTGAAGTTAATTACGGCTTCATTTAATCTTTTAATTCAGGAAGGGTTGCCGTTTACGAACAGTTCTCCGAGACATGTTTCATGCTGTAGCTCTTTCAGAAAGATGAGTCGTGATGTAAGTCGGTAAATCATTTGCAATCTATGTTTATGCAGCAGTGTTGAAAACAAAACAGAAATTGCTGAAACTAAGAAATGCTTAGCTCTAACCAATCTGAATTTGAACTGATCCTGCAATTTAAACACACCAAATGGCCATAAGTGGTCGAAATCTTGTGACTGATGGGTGTATTCGCCTAAAATCTGTGAGTAACTTGCAAAACACCAAACACATAATTAGACATTATTTTGTGGAGGAATTTGGTGTATAAATTCACAGTTAAATCCAAAACAAAACATCAAAAGTGAACATTTTATTTCAGACTGCATTTGCTTTCCTTCCAATTGAAGAGTTAAATGCCAACATGAGGTGGAAAAAAAAACTAAGTTAACAGAGAGGTCAAAGTACATTAAGGCTCCCAAGTGGAACATAAAATTAGATTACTGTGTGGTTTCTCATTATGAAAATGTTTCAAGGTTGTTTCAAACCTGCAACATTTTCCTTATTTTTGCAAGCTGACGAGCAACTGCAAATGCAAAACCAACTTCTCATGTTTGCTCAGTGCCTCCTTAATTCAACACTGAAAGTAAGTTTCAAGCCTCCTGCTCACCTTGTGCCCAATTCTCCAGAATCATCTCCCTCCACAATAAATCATTGCTGCCTTCTTTGCAGTAGTTGACTAATACACCAATCAGTTGCACAGCACACCAAAGAACCACACGTTTGTTTTTAGTGTGTATGCTGTGCACGACAAACGCACCCAGCAACTGTAGAGTCATTTGAGGATTTCTAGAGTTGGATGGTTTGGGTGTAGGGCATTTTTCAAACAACTGAAACCTTTGTCTGACTGATTTGAGGCAGGTGAAGTCTTAATTTCTACATGCATAAAACTGATTTATGAAGTACCTCTTAAAATGCTTTGCCACCCCTGGAAAACGGGACGTTAAAACATCACACAGTGGAGGGGGGGGATCCATGTCAATTAATAAATGGTTTCTGTAAAACTACCTTGGCCATTCTTACTTTGTTAATAGTATTTACAACTTAAGTTGTTTTTCCAGCACTATACATAAATGTGTGCAAATTCGGTACATAAAGTAAAAAGATCCTCTTTCCTACCACATCAAATTCTATCTGCATTAAAACAAAGAAGACCCTTTAAACTTCGTATCGGCGAGGATACGATTTAAAAAGTCAGATTAAAGTATAGAGACACAATAACATACACTGCACAAAGGTCTGTGAAAGGCCTTTGAATTCAGAAGAATGTAATCTGGGGAACGGAATACCGCTGTAAATATAAGTGTATATACTGTAAAAATATACTTACAAGGGTAATATTATGAAATGGATCTGGATAAGGCAGCATATTTGCATGCATAGTGCATTGCTAGTGTTTAGAATGTGATCAGGCAAATGAACTTTAAGATTATGCAAAGTCACAACACACATACTATAAAGTGCAATAGACTCAGTGCCGCTGAGGGTTTTACAGACAAAAAAAAATTAATTCATGCATTTTTCATGTAAATATTTAACAAATGTGGGCAGGTTAAACATTTATCACTCATTACCTTTCAAAGTAATCAAACTTGAAAACTATTCCTTTAAATCTTAATGACTTCATTAAGATCTTCATTTTATGTCCGCTGCTCGTCCCACAAAGCTACCTCAGGGCCTCCACAGTACCGTTTCCTCAGTGAGGTAGCTTCTACATTAAGCCCTGAATTAGACTGAGCGCATTGTTCACCTTCTCAGATTTTCTGTTTTTTGAATTTGCATGAGGAGCCTTCCTTTTAAATTTCAAACAAACAACTGCTTGCTTTGCTTGTTTGGCAGAAGCCTAATTTAAGGCAGACATATTGTAAAATGGACTCAATCTATTTCTTACTGGTGCTGAAACACTGTATAAACACTGTATTTGTTGCATCTTTTTCCTCCCTCCTGTGATTAGGATTCCTTTGAAGCCTTTACCTGAGCACATAGCTCATAAATTTGGATTCTTATGATAATCAGGCATCTCATTAATACCAATTAAATTCAAGTGTGGCATCAATCAACTCCTCCTTTAATGATATAAATTATATATTTGGGTTTCATCTGCACACTTCTCCTAACAATTCCCTCTCAGCAAACAGGAGCTTGCTCTTCCTGACTGCATGTACAGGTCTGTCCTCAACAGGGCTTCTGCGTTTGATGCCTTCGCTGCTGTGAGTGCTATGCCAAGCCCCTTTCCACCCACCTCCCATAGCTAAGCCTTATTCTCAGCCAGTGCCAGCCTCCAGTATGTCCACTCATCCCATCCGCGCTGTGAGATCTTAGCACCAGCTCGGCCGTACACTACCCTGGAGAGTGGGTGGCATCACATGGCCCACCGTCCTACCTTCTGGGAGTTGGCTTGGAAGATTGTGCAAACACAGAGGCCCCAGTGTGATTGAGACCACCACTCCTGTGGGTTCTGACCAGCTCCCCCCTCTTGTGGAGTAATCCCACTGATTCTCAGAGTTGCCCACACACCTCAGTGGAGCATAGACCCTTTCCAGCCGGCGAAGCCTCCCACGCCTCAGATGATTTGGGGACATCTAGTACCACCTAAACACTCTCTCATTTGTGTTGTGCTTTTTTTGTACTCACTGTCCTCTATTTCACAAAAGAAGAATATTTTAAGTTTCTGAGCCTAAGTTTCTGCCCGGTACATAATCTCACGTGGGAACTTCGCTGACAATCCAAAGAAAAACTGTGACTATAGAGATAAATCAATCAAAGTGAAACCGCCTCCTCCACCCCCACATCCTGTCTGCAGGGTGATACTAGCAGAGATGAGTTCCCGCTGCTCGTATAAATGTCTGTACTTTGCCCTGCGTCTGCAGCAGTGTACCTCGGTTAAAAGAAGAAGCTTGGCTTCCCGTGACATTAAAAGTCATCAGATTTAGACAGAACATCTGCAAAGCCGTGCATATTTTGTGTAGTTCTGTTACGCAAGTGTTAATTGTCAGCTGAGTGTTTTGTGACAGGACTCCAATACACTCCACTGTTGTCTGACCAGAACTTAAAAAAAGATGCAGGACTGAAACATTTTTGATGTGACCAGTTTAATTTTGCTAGATGCTGAGTCTCTGCCAACATCTTTTTCACTGTTTTTGCATTAGAGTTACATGTTAACACATGTAGCACATAAGTTTATATATTAGTGATATTTTTTGTGTTTTGTTTTTTTTGCCCAAAACAAAATTTCAAATTACTCTAATGTGGAAGAAACTGGAGAATATGAAAAATGTGGCCCGAACTAGCATTTTCTCCCTCTGTGTCAATAGCACCGCCATTCCAGCTGCAAGTGTTCTGGTGTATGTCTCTGCCAGATGTGCTGCTCTTATGAGAGATAATTTTCCTTGTTTACAATCTCATTTAAGCTCCATCCATCTTCCTATCGACTCCAACGACTTCTTTGTCCCACAGGATGATGATGCCGCTACCATGTTTCATGGTGTGGTTGGCATTTTCAGCAGTGCAGTATAAGTTTTGTGCCATTTATTATCATTTTTGTGGAAAACTATTAAAATGTTACATTTCAAGTTTTATCTGACCAGTCCACCTTCATCCACATGTTACATGGCTTGTGGCAAACAGCTGAGGACACCCTTTGTGGCTTTCTTTAAAAATAATTACATCTTAGCACTCTTCCATAAAAAAAAGCATATTTAGTGAAACACACACATTTCTCACCTGAAATGTATATCTCTGATGCGCCCTCAGATTTGGGTACTGGTTGTTTCTTTGATTTATAATCCCAGTAACTCTTAGTAGGTTTTTATGTTCCGTCGTAATCTTTTTCAAATCATACCTTAGATAGTCCTCTGGGAGATATTCAAAGCTTTAAAACCAAACTCTCTTTAAGAAATTCTCCAGTACATATTACCTGACTCATGTTCTGTGTACCTTGGTCATTCTGATGCCATTTGTTCTCTTTTGCTCCCTAATAAAACTATGAGATCTTCACAGAGCAGCTACATTTATATTGAGATGAAAATGAAAATGGGAGGGAGGGGGGGGGAGACACAAATTTTGGTTCTGGATTTTATTCAGAGGTAAAAGAGGATTGCTTTGTTTTGCTTTTAAAAGGAAATTTGATAACTATTTATTTTACTTGCACTTTATAACCATGGTGAAAAGAGTAAGCGTGTTCTTGTAAGCATTTTCTCTAAAACGTCATCAAAAATAGGCTTTTGGAAAACGCCGCCTGTCGTGGCCAGCCGTTGTACTGTGGTGGTGCCAGGGGTGACAGCTTGTCTGTGTCTGCAGCTCCGACCTGCCTGGAATCAAGAGGAGTGAGGAATGAGGAGGAGAACATCGGGCTCTTCATTGGAAAAAATATACCGCCTGCAGCCATTGTATTTCTTTCAATCTAAAACTACATATGATTCACTTTTAACCACACCTGTTACCTTTATTGGTGTCAGAAGCCAAACTCACATGAAAACAGGAAGGGGCCACATTTGGCGATTTTGCTTTAAAAGCATTTCTAGATGAATTGAGGTACTTTGTTGGCTTGTATCAGGTTGACTCTGGTGTGTGTTCTGCACAAATGAAAGCTGAAGCACGTCTGTAGATGATCTATTGCGCGGCAGCAGCAACTTCCACCGGACCATGCACAGATTATCTTTCATTTTGACCTGAAGTTGCATCAAGGAAGGAAGGAGTCCCCAGCAGTTGTTGCTCCACCCTCTTATGATACCCCAGCAGTTACTGTAAATATTTGCATGCGTGAAATGCGGGAACAAAGTGAACTTCCTGTTGCAAGAATAATACAGACTTATGAGAAGTGTAACCAGGGAGTACAGCTCTACAACTGTTCAGTGACTTGTGCTTCTGTTCCCAAGAACATGTTTACAATAATAAAGAAAGACCAGACTTCATGGCGCAGGAGGGGACTGGCAAAAATGGTCCTTCAAAACACTACTAAAGGTGCAAAAATAAATCTTTATGACACCCTCTTGACTTGGTGAGTCTAACAGAGCTTTTGCTAGTGATTGCATATTGAGATTTTTAGAGGATTAAAAGTGTGAAACGTGTGATGCAGGAAAATCATTTGCATTGTTACGACCCCTGCAGAAGAAAGCATTTACTTGTGTGCTGTAACACTGATTAATGTAATATGGAACCTAGAGAGTTTCTCTGTGGTCTCTCACCGGCAAGCTGACACCTCGTGTGTCATTCTTTTTCTGGTTCCATTTTGCAACACTTACAAACACCTTGTATGTATGTGACAAACCACTGATTTCATTTACTTTCACATCCAAATGTCTAACCTGTGAAATTTAGATTTTTAACCTCATTTGGATTAAATGCATTAAATAAAAAGAACTTTCATAAACAGCGTTGCACCTTCTTGTCAGACCTCTCTTATGTAGCCTCGAAAAGTATTCTTTTGGCTAAACGAGACCTACATTGTTGCAAACTTTACACTGGATTCCTTGAGGCGTTCTTTCAACAATGACTTTCTTCTTAGTTTCACGACGTGCAGGATTAATAGTTATCCTGCTGACTTGGTAGTTCAAGTTACAGTTGTGCCATACTCTCCGTTTTTAGATGATGGATTCAACTGTAGCACGTCAACATCTTGGAATGTTTTATAACGTAACAGATTTAAATTTTATCCCAGACCTATCTGTTGTGTTTCTTGGTCTTCATGATGTTGTTTGTTCTCTAATGATCTCGAACAAGATTGAAGATAATTATAGCACATCACAACAGGATAATGACATTCACAGTATAGTTGTCGGTGAATCAGAAAACTTTGGAAAAAGCTGCATAGCCGTTTATTCAGATGCTGCTCACAGTGATACTCCAGACTATATATTTCATAAAAATGACTTCTGCATTGGGACTGTACATGGTTTGCATGTATGCCTGTTCCAACACACTTTATTAAAATGAGTGAATGATTTCCTAAGCATCCCATCAAATTCAGTAGGATCCTGATATGAGATCATGAGCAAATTATTTATTATCAGATAAGATGAAGCAGAGCAAAACATAAACACGTTCTGACCTGCTTTAAAATGTCTGACCACAGTGAGTTGTAAGTCTAAGTATTTTTTCTCTCTTCAGAAAAAATACTTAGACTTACAACTCTGCTAAATGAAAGTGTAAGAATAAGTATTTAAGATATTTTACTTAATAATGTAGAGGATTAACCAGGCTATGCTGGCCTCAGATTTGGGGTAATTTCTCTCTGATTCAATCCTTCCAAATTAAAATTTATTTTAAGATATCACCTTTTAAGTAAGAGTTGTCTTTATAACTGGACTTCAGAAGTGTTGTTTTAGTGACTTCCTGATGTTGCTTACAAAATGTAAAACTGGTTGTTGTTTACATTACCTCGAGAAACAGGTGACCTGCTTCCCTTTTTAGCTGCGTTTTAGCTGCTAGGTTACATTAGTGTAAAGTCTATTACATAAAGTCCTAATTTCTTTGAAGGTCAACATCAAATGGATTAAAGAATTACCAGTTTTTACTGACAAATTTAATTTTAAACATATTGTAGCTTGTAATGATACCAGACTCACTGTAACATCATACAGATTCCATGTTTTTTCACCTTAGTTGTGTTTTTGTTGGCATATTGTAGATCTGCTTCTTTGTTTTAAAGATTTGTCCGAATAGCAGTCCTCAAAAAAAGCTACAAGGTATGATGAGGTTTAATTAAACTCTAAATGACACTCGGTTACTCACTAACTTTTCATAAATATGACAGAGCTACTAATTGTGGCTTATTTTATGAATTTATTTCCAAATGTAAACTCACTATTTCATGCATACAAGTTATGACAACATACATTATTCAACAATCTGTTATTTCTCATATTTGCATAGGACATGGTCACAATATATTGTCTAACATGTAAAAAATAATGCCATAAAAAGATACAACAGAACAGCTAAGACCAGCACATTACATGCGTGTTGAATTCATTGAACTGTACAGCTGTAATACTTGAATGTAGTGATTTTGGTTTGCTGAAGAAAAAAAAAAAAGAAACACAATAAAAATAGAATAACAGAGTCACCTGAAGGTTTTAAGTGAGGTCATTGAGAGGAATGTACTGGCCATAGCTGAGCTGAGAGTTATTTACAGAACATAATAAAGGTGCTATAAGAGGGGAAAGCAGCACCATGGAGTCACTACAACAGGCAACTGATGGTGAGGGTGCAGAGGAAAAAACACACAGAGGTATCAAGAGAGCAACATTACACTGAGGAGGTACACTGAAGACAAACAGGTACAGGAAACAGAACCGAAAAGGCTGGTGAGAGGCTCTCTGTTTGTCAAAGAGGTCATTGACACCACTGTATGCTGCATAACCTGAAACGAGCTAATCCTTAAAGGACAAACGTTATTCAACAGACTTTCTCTGCAGTGAGGAACAGATGCTGCACAGCGTCTTTTCAAGCAGACAAGTTCAAACTAAAAGTACCAACAGTTTGGATCTGCTTGTTTATTTTTTTGTTTTGTTTTTTGCCTTGTTCATTTTAGACTCAATCTGAGTACGTTGGCTTGGGTGGCTGAATGACTTTAGTTCATTCAAATTACTTTGTAGAGAAAAAAAAGAAGAAGACAAGTTGCCTACTTGAGATGTAGAAAAAGGTCCATGTCAAGCACGACATCCATCTATAAACTATACAACACATTGAATTTGAACTCCATCGGTACAAACAGAGCTGGATTCAAAACTACTCCAACATTCATTCTTTTCCCTTCAGAGCCTTTGGTAACAAAGATCAACAACCCTTCTATTACTCTATATGGCTGCCTCTTAAAAAATACAAATAAAAGAAAAACCCCCGACTGTGAAAGGCAAAAACTTTAGGTCTTTGTTGCGTGGGAAGACATGCTCTGTAACTTTTATGTTTTGTAGGTAATTCATTCAAATTGGCTTAGTACAAACATAGTCTAATGCATGTGTGGCACTAGAAAACGTACCTTGTATACTGTCAGGACACACTTCTATTCAGAAACCCACAAAAAAATAATAATATATCAGGTCAAGGGAAGCAGCACTTTCAGAGCAAATGCAATCTTAAATCCTTTGGAATGGACAAGCGACTATCATCAAAAGTTGTTAAGATGTTAAAAACAGCTGCAGTAAGCAATATACACTGCTTCAGCATTGAACAGAAACAACAACAAAAAGGAGCAAAATTAATGACAATAACAACACAGTTACACAAAGCAAAATGCTCACATAAAGCATAAAGAACAGAAACATTTAACTTAGAGAAGAACTGCTTGATCAAATCCTGTACATAACATTTGACAAGTCAAACTCTATATAAAACTATACAAGATTTTATTTTATTTTTTATAACGTCTGATAGAAGCTAGATTATTTACGCTCAACATTTGTATCCTCTTTAAGAAGTTACAGCTATAGTTTTGGCACACGATTGCGCGGATCATGCTTGTACTTCTGCTGACGATGTTTGATCAGTAACACACTGATGTCTTTATTTAAATATATATTGTGAACTTTAAATTGTTTCAAGTTTGCTGCTTGAATTTGTACATGTATTGTCAGTATTTTAGAATCCTTGCATGTAGAATTATGTGATCTTCAACAGAAATATGAATCTGAAGTCAAAAGGATGTAAATGCTGAGGATAACTTTGATACTCAAATAGCTTCTTAGCATGAAGCAATAAAAATATACAAATATTGTCTGGGAAAGATGTTTGTTTTTTTCCTTGTACTTTGAGTTACATGCAGGATCTGACATTATGGAACGATTATGTAAAATGCAGCCCAGTGTTTTTATTTTAGTTTTCTATAGAAAAAAACAAACTCTCTTTGTCTACTTCTTCATTCAAGTAGGAATAAATGAAACCAACATTTTTTTTGCTACTCATTTAGCAAACATAAGCTACATGATGGATGCTCTGAAAAGATATGAAGGTAAATGAAAATTCAAATATCTCAAGAGGTATAATTCTGCAAAAAATAAAAATAAAAACATAACCTCACACAACAACAATAACAATAATAATAATAATAACAATAATAATAATAATACAAATAATGACTACATTGCTAACTCACAATTCTGTGGTCTCTAATAATATGGAAAACATTTCAAATAATCTAAAGCAAAAAAAGAAATCAATCATTGAATCTGAAACTGACATAGACAGAGGTAAAAAAAAATACCCATCCACCCCAAAGTTTCTTACGCTTTTTTTTGTTTTTTTGTTGTTTTTGTTTTCATTTCATGAATTAAAGGAACTTTTTGGAATTGCAGATAACAGGATTTACCCGCATCCCTGACATCAACAGAGTACTCAGGGGGAAAAAAACCCTGCTAATAGCGCACAAAATTTAAATTTACACATAAACAAGCTCAAGCCTCGAGTTGCGATGAACTCTAAAACAGTTACTGAAATGAACTGAAGAAAAAATCTGAAATTAATAAGAAAAAAAACAAACATTTCAGGCGATTATATGCCTTTTTCTCTCAAAGGCTCGGACAGCAAAAAGCAAAGAACAGTAACATCGGACATGTACAAAATTGTGTTCAATGGCCTTGCGTGTTGGAATTATTCAAGTACATTAGATACAGTGAGAGTAAAGGTTTTTTTGAGACGCTCTGTCTGTGGATGCCTACATGTCACTTTTGCTGTCTGGCTGAAGGTACAGGCTTTTCTGTTCAAATGGTTGTGTAAGTTAAAACAGCTTCAGAGTGGATCATAGCAGGACTGTGCGATGTTATCAAGACATGTAATAGGCGAAAAGGGCTGCACTGAGGTAGTCCTGTGTTACCAGCATGGTCACACACTGACCAGCAGTGAACACTGGGCACCGAGGACCACCGATGGGGCAGCCACAGGCAGCCTGACATATGCGTGCGGCGACTGGTTTTACGACAAAATCCACAAACTGTCCCATATCTGCTTGGCAGATGTTGACCCTGAGGAAAATGTGCAGATTACAGATTAAAAACTGATTAATGCGTAATTTTTTTTTTCTCCTATTTTTTTTTCTTTTTTCTTTTGCAAGTGAGCGCTTCAAACCAGGTTCGAAAAATTATAACCAAGACAGGAATATACAGAAGGTAAGCTGATCAACAGCAGTTGTTGCTTCATGAAAAAAAAAAATGCTGAACTCTCACACCTCTGTCTTTGAGAGCTGCAGATCAGTGGCATTCAAAGTGTCATCTTGCAGCTCGCAAGCTATTTTAACATCACACAAAGGATTGTGTTTTGAGATAAATTCATTGCTTTTCAAGCTAAATAAGGGAGAATGAGAGGGGATTCATTTTGACTTTAAAGAGAAGATGGCTGTAGTTGAGGAAAAAAGGACAAGGCCTGACATTCATGAACTTACACCTGCCAGACCGACTCAAAGGGGGGAAAAAAGGGAAATACTCCTCGCTTTCAGAGCAAAGTTAACATGCATGTAGCGTCGAACGCAAGATCCCGCTTGAGTTAGCTCTGATGGCAGTAAGTCTGAAGGAGTCTGAACTGCATGGATGCGGATCCAACTGCAGCAGTGAAGCACTTAAAAAGTGCACGGGCATAACATATAGACCGGCAGGGGTGCAGCAGTTTTGATAGTGGTGCTTGTTTCCACTTTCGCCTGACTTACTGAGGCATGTCTGTCGGCTTTCTCACAGGGACATTTGAGCTTCAAATGTTGGGTTGACATCAGTCTGGCGAGCGCTGCAATTTGCTGATATGTTGATTTTGGTTCCGATGTTTTTGCAACTCTTCGAAGCCCCCCAGTTTCCCCCCTTCCCCCAACTGGCAAAGAGACAGGAAGTTTGAAAGCAGCTGTTTGGAAGCTCAGGTTTATCAACGCGAGCCCAGAGCGACGGTTTCCTCTGCATTGTGAAATCTGATTCTCCGGCTCGAATGAGAAGGAATTCTGTTTGTGCTTTGGATGGAGTTAGGCACTTCCCACCCACGCTGCCTAGTGCTGTCTACAAACAGCTCTTGTTCGTACACATTTCCTCTTATCCTGCAGTTCAGATCAAGCTACCAATTACAGCTATTTTTCTGCTGGCTGTTTCTACAGTTGGAGGGAGGAGGAAATGGGGGGGTGTCTGCTTCTGTGTGTCTCCTCCTTTGTGCTGTTCGGCTTGTGATAAAACCTCTCCTCTTTTATCAGGACCTGCCCTCTCTTGCCTGTTTGTTGCTGATATCTGCTTTGTTCCCTCAGCTCAGATCAGCCAATTGCCCTAGCCAACGTCTGACCTCCTAATTAGGCAATACTAATGTAATTCAGCTGGCTCGCTGAAAGAACAGGTAGAGCCAGATGAGAAAGGCCTCGCTGGGCGAACGGCATGCTAGCACTACCTCCGGCGGGGTGGGAATGTCTTCTTTTGGGTGCAGCTGTTTCCTCCAGGGAGCTTGAGCCAGGAGGAAGTGACTGAGTGTGTGACTCTACCTGCGATATTCCCTACAGCACTGAATAAAAAGCGCTTCTTTGGTACATTCTCCCATGTGCTTGATGAGATGGAAATATCTTGCTGCTACTGAAGCTGTTTTGTCTCCTGTCAAGTGAAATATGTGCTGATCAGAGAGTAATCAGGGTTTTTGCAACGTTTTCAAAAGTCCTACCTTGAGCTATCTCGAGTTAAGGCCTTAGGTCTTAAATCTTTCCTGATTTTTTTTTTTTTTCAGATTCAATTCAATCCTAAAGTACATTTATCTATGGCTTACCTCATTCATTCATTCATTGCTTCTTTGATTAACCTTTGTGTGTTAAGTTGGTGATTTGTTGCTCTGGCTGAAGAATATTATTGTTTTCATGCTGTGATAAAACTACAAATGCCACGAAGCATAATTTGGCCTTAAAATTGAATGTTTAGATAATCAAAATCTAAGAATTCTAGTTGTTATCCATAACTATCTCCTTCGTCATAGGAAAGTATTTACTCAAAGAGGTTTGGTGTGAAAACAAGGATTTTCGTTTGGCTAAAACTCATCATCAGTAATTGTTATGAAGCTTACAATATGCTACAGGAAAGTACATAGACCTCCTAAATTTGACCTTTCATCTCCAGCGACTATTCGTTCTCCTGCCCATTTGAGCTCATGTGTCTAGATCTTATGGTTTTTACAATATTAATCTCTAGATTTGGCCCCTCTTTCTCTCTTTGACTTTTGCGCCCAATCTGTTAAGTAGGGTATTAATTATGTTGATATTTTGCACAGAAGTCTTTTAGATTCAACTTTTTATTTAATTAAGAGATTAAAAAAATCTCCCTTAAGAAGATGTTTTGACAGACTACACTATAGCTCATGAGACTGAGTTATTTGTTGACTTTAAAAGAGTTTAATGTACCTCATTAACTCCAAAAATGCCTTGAAAGGTCGAGTAGCCTTGATGTAAAGGAACTCAACACACATCCAAGAGCTGGAAAACACCAATTAAAGTTGGCAATGCTGTGTTTACATTGCTTAAGCTAATAATTAACCTAATTGCAAGCTTTTAAGTAAATGTGTTTTTAAGTTATTCCTCATAAATCATGCAGGTCTTCAAAATAGTCTTTGTTATAGTCATTTCAGTGAACTTACTGAAACTTGCAGGAACTCCGTTACTTTTAGGCATCAACAGCTGCTTTTAAACTTCATTCTCGGTGTGTAAAGGTTCAGTAGGGTTTCTTTTTTTTCAAACCTATGTACATTTGTAAAAAATATTAACCCAACATAATCCCAATCCGCCTGAACATGCAGATTCACACACTTTGCACTGCTAGAACTTTTCAATGCAGTGCACATCTTATACCCAGTGCAACGTCAAAAGGTATTAGCACTGACGTATTTGTTTTCCACGGCAGGTTCAATGATTGTTTTCTCGGAAATGAAGAGTTACATTTGACCTCCACCTTAGACGTAGAACAGGACACGGACTGAAGCTTCGCAAAAAAATGACCGCATGACTTTATGTCTGGTTTCTTCAAATGTGAAAGCCAACAAACAAAGCATAGAGTGCAAATTGTGTTGAGTGTAAGGCTGAAGTATAGTATGTACTGTATGTGTCTCTTCACCGTGTTCATTCTTTCAAGCTAACAAGGCCATCCCTGAGCAGGGCGCAAAATTCAACTCCCTGTTGAATTTTCGAATAAAGTGATGAGTATATTGTGCAGTCAATGTGAGTACTCTTGAGTACTGTGGTATTACAGAAAGAGCAACTGTCTTCGATCCTGAGGTGTGTGTGTGAACCCCTTCTCCTAACCCATTCAATAAAAAAAAAAAAAATCTGTTAAAATCAAAACATTTTGAGAAGACATATGACGATGTCTGTTTTGCTTTCCTTCTTCTAAACTGTGAATATACAATAAACAACTAGCCATAGTCAGAAGCTTAAAAAATACAGACGTGGTACAGAATGGAGATATCGCCATCTGGGAAAGGCATTATCTTCTTTTAGGATCACACAAGTAATTGCACTACAATAAGCACTTATGTACAGTATGGTACACCACAGCAAGCGCAGGAATAGCAAAGGAGGGGGTGGCGGGTTGCTGACCACTGTGCAACAGAAGTGTTATGATGAAATTGCAGGCCTCACGTCGGTGGGCCTGAAAAGTGCGACCAGGTTTCAGTTTAAGGCGAGCTGGCTGGACTGAGGGCGGGGCTGATGGTGGGACTGGATGCATCCGAGCGGCTGTAGTCGCTGAGAGAGCTGGGGCGCGTGGCGCTGCCACCGTGGGGCTTCTTCAACATGCCGGGCTGGAAATCTGAGTGGCGCCGGGCGTGCTTCATCAGGTGGTCGCTGCGCATGAAGCGCTTGTCGCAAAGTGGGCAGCCAAACTTCTTCTCTCCCGTGTGGGTGCGGTAGTGGCGGGCCAGCTCATCAGAACGGGCAAACTTCTTACTGCAGTCGGGCCAGGTGCATGGGAAGGGCCGTTCACCTGCAGAACACAGACAAGAGAAATATGGAGTAACAGTTAGATTCTTCTAGTGCCTGGGTAAGATGTCTCATTATGACTGAAATGTCTTTTGCCAAGAGAGACGAGGAGAAGAAGGCAGCAGAAGAGTGCTGCATGCCGAATGATGAACAAGTTGTTCATCAGTAATCTCTGCAGGTTTCCATGTCTTCCATCAGGATTAGTGAAAATGTCTGATATAGGGTCCTTAGAGACAAAGGTTGACCCTTTATGGCCACAGGGGAGAGATAAGACATGATAACGTCCATTTAATGGGGTGATAACCTCCAAAGTGGGATGGGTTCCATTGATTGCAATGTTACAAGAAGATTAAGTACATTATGTAAGGTTTGTGTGAGACCACACTGTTTTTAAACTCAAAACGTTTGTGTAACTTCTAATAACATTAAAGTACAGTAGAAACTTCCTCTGTGGCTTTTGCTTCCAAACTGAGAAATGTCACGTTCCCATGCTAAGTACACACACATACAAGTACAGACACATGTGCACAGAGCCACGTCTGGGTCATTTCTTTTGCCAAAATACTGGTTTGGTGCTGTTGCCACATACGTTTGGTAGCGTCAATCAATTGCTAAATAAAGAATTGTGATCCATTTTGTCTGATTATAGGACAAAGCAGTATGATTCTTGTGATTCTTTAGAGACTTCCATTTTGAACTATTCAGTGACTCATTCAGACTTCCTGATCTCTTTCACAGGAGGAAACAAGAAATGGTAAAATCGTGAAAATATTTGGTCGGTTTAAAATATTACCTTTCAAAAAATTCATGCTGGTAAATGATTAATTCTGCGTAGCCAATAACAGATTGGTTGCTTTTTAAAAAGTCATGTTTTACTGTGGAACTAATGTAAACCTAAATATCAACCAAACATCACTTCATTTGTAATAGAACTTGTGTCCATGCTGTTTTTAGTGTGAAAATGAAACCATCCTCTTGAGTATCTAACATAAAGTATTGACTGTAGTTATGTTGTCTGTGTATGCTCCTTATTATAAAACTAGAAGTGAGTGTTTTTAATACTGTGGGGAGATACAAATGAGTAGTTTGGAGGTTTAAAGGACACAGTCGAAACATGATTTGACTTCTGAAACGGTAAAATATTTTTTTGGAGAATGGCGTGCAGGAATGTAAACTGCATGTGATTAGCAGTAAATGGGCCACAACAGGCATCTGCTTTCATTTGATGTTTGATTACATTGCTGTACCAGGTTTGCTTGGCAGCACTAATAGTTTGAGTGTATGTGAGGGAGCCATATGGAAACTGATAATAACACTGGTTATCTTAATCTGATAAACACCTCATCACCAGGAGTGATGACTCATTCGCTGTGAATAAACAAATAACGTTATTCCTACAGTCTAATAACTCTGTAAGAAGGATATTAAGAATCAAAAGAGTTATCTGAAAACATGACGAAACTAATAAGCTGTAACTGTTTTAGTAGTGATAAAATACCAACAAACTGTTGTGACACTAAATAGCAGACGCAGTTTAGTTATACAGCTCCAGATGCTAATCATTCTCATAATGACTACCCAACCCATTTTCAAACTTCCAGCGATGTGTGCTTTGGAAAATGGAAATTCACACATTCTCCCTTACGTCATGCAATTAAAGTGGGGATTTAAACAAATCTACTAAAAACGGCTGAATGCTACCTCATGCATTATGTTTTAATGTCATTCTACTCTGTATACTGTATGAAAACAGCCCACAAAGTTTGCCTGATAGATCCTGCTGTTGAGTACATATTCATTGAGTTTCTGAATAATAAAATAACACGTCCAGCAAGATCAGGACTTAATCTTTAAACATTTAGGGTTTCTCCAGTGAATAAGAATTATCAATCATTACACAAACCTATGCCAATGGTTTGAGGCATGAATGAGAAAATATAATGAGATGCATAAATGTTTATAGATAGCACAAAAGGAAAAAAAAAAAAAATGGCCGCCAAAGGCTTTCTTTGTTCTTCGGTTTCCCGTGTGGGCCACAATGGAAACAAGCACTGTTCACTGTTCACCGTCAAACATTCATACGCTAGCATATGCCAGGGAGTCTCAAAGACATGAACTCGGTTCACTACGAGTCTCGATCCCTCCTAGCCCCCCACCCCCGCTTTTTGCATGCTTACAAAACATGCAGACAGACAGAGCAAGTCTAGACAGTATGGCTTGTGTTCCTGCCTCTGACGCCTTACCTCAGCTCCAGACAAACACAGCCGGCCCTGCCTACTGCAGTTCCTGCAGGTTCACGCATCACTTCATGTATTTAAACTCACTAACCGATGAATATACATTTGCATATGGACATAATGTGTGTGTGTGTGTCTTTTTATGAGCACTAGTAAAAACACATTGATTTTCCAACTTAAAACTACAGTAGGAATACATATAGTGCCTGGTTAAAAAGGAGTTTAAATTATTAGACACTCGTCTGACTGAGGTGTGTCATGTTAGACTGATTTAATATCATATCAGCAGCAGAAGGGAGCTTGGGCTAACCCTCCTGCCACTGCAAAATGAGTTACTGCCCTAAAAGTAGAGCCAAGTTCTGCAGGCTGCTTAAGGGTCAATAACCAGAGTAACAGATCCAACCAACATTATTATTTGAAGAGATGAAAAGCTGAGCTACCCGTCTGGTTGCCCTGATACAGTAACGTATCGTGGAAGCATCAGATATCTAACTTCAGTAAATGAGACGAAACCCTAAAGCATTCTGAATAAACTTTAAAAAAGCTTTTGGCTTTAAAAACTACAGTACACAGGCATAGTCCCAAACAACTCTTTGCTATGTGGTGGGTCTCATATACTAAAATGCTGCAGACTCCAAGGTTTTATTTGGCCTCCAAATGGGGCCACATAAAATCATAAAAAATAAAATATTCTGGTGAGAGTACAAAGTGTTGAAATTTTTTTTCAAAATGCCAAAACCTGGTTGCATACTTGATCACGCAGATACCTGAAGGCATTGATGAAGAGAAATTTTGTATCTTTCTGCATCACTGTGGGTCCATGCATACCATCACATAAGACTGAGTTAATAAAATGGAGATTTAAAATTTGATTTGCTGAGGCAAAGTCCAGATCTAAATTCAACTCAGCTGTGGATTAGAGATGTTTTAACAATCTCATAGTTTTGGAGAGTTGCTACAGGGCAAATATTGATAAATTAGTGGGATGCTAATCGACTCTTAGCGTAAAAGATTGTTAAAATTTTATGAAAAGGGTTCCTTCTAAAAAGTATTCTGAGAGTGCCCATTTTTTGCAACCTGTTTTTTTTTGGTGGTGGGGGGGTTTAACTTAAATTTTACTTAAAAAAAAGAATACATTTTGAAAAGATTTATCATGGACTCACTTGTTACATTACAAAAAAACCCTACTCGTGCATGTTTAGATGCTTTGAACGAAAATGATAACACTGCGTGCGCTGTTGGGATGTCACTGTCCAGGCTATTTTTGTAGACTGCAGCGATTACTCAGCATCTCTGCTGAAAAAAGAATGTGGCCAGAGCTTGCCTTTCTTCCCATCCAGTTAGAGTCCTCCCACAGCGAGGCAGCGTGGCGACTGTGATGTCAGGCCCTACCGATTGGTTATCCCGTCCCTGGCAGTTTGCCACATGCATGGTTTGCCTTTCGCAGAACGTGTCAGTTGCAGAGGGCGAGGGCAAAAGGAGGGGCTGGTGGAGGGAGACAGGAGGGAAGCTTCTCTCAAACGAACACAGTGACCCAGTTACCCATAAAGTGAGTTACATCATGCACGCAAAAAAAAAAACACACTCTGCTAAGCACCAGTGTCCCCCACTAACCCCCCCACTCAAAGGTGGTGTGATTATGTCACAGGTGCTGCAGTTATATAACTGTTCTCACTGAGTCCAATGGGTCAGTAAATAAGCAGCTCATCCCTCCGTCCTCGACTCATTCATATCTCACTGGTTTCTGCAGAAAACGCTTGACAGAAATGGAATCTATCCCTGAGGTGTAAAGGACTCTATCTGCAAAGGCGAGATCAAATCTCTCTTTTGACGCAGGCAGACGCAGGCACCGGTTCAGGAACTCGATCACCTGCTCCAACAAGGGCTACCAGCATTTGAGCTAAATGTAGATAAAATTCCTGTTGCATCCTCAGGCATAGGCACACAGCGTGCACCTGAAAAGCTCTATTTGACTCCTTGCCTGAAGTGAGCAAGAGTAAATTCCTTGGTTGGGGTGATTGGGAAAATTACAGTTTCTGAACATATTTCAAAGATCACCTTGAAGTTAACTTTCTGTTTCCTGCTCAGTTACACCATGGATACATATTTTACAGAACTTACCACATAAAATGTGTTCTTTTGAATACTTTAACTTAGTGGAGTTTTGGTAAAAGGTTTTGAGCAGCTGATATCTTCCTCGCAGCTGAAAACGCTCTGGAGATCTTTATTTAGCATAAACCCGGATTAGTTGGTCCCTGACACAAACAACTACTCTGAGCAAGACCAAAGCAGACGTCCATCTTAAAACTCAAAGATGCCAGAACAGTTATTGTTGGTATTTTAAACTGTTATTGTGTTTGCTTCAAGCGTTTTTACAAAGTAAGTTATTGTGAAAATTGAACTGGTGGGTTTTTTTTATTATTATTTTTATGAAAATAGTCATTGTCTTCTTTTTAATAGTCTCTCAGTATAAACCACACATAAACCTAGAGTCCTACTAAGTGACAATGCCAGAGGTGGGTTTTCATGAGTCACACTTAAGTTGCAAAAAAAAAGGCTTAATGCTTGACCTTAAGTCCCATGAACAATTGTTCTCTTAAGTTATCAGCAATCAAAGTAAAGTTGCCAGTAATTGTTAACAATTTGAGGTAATGGCTAATATTGTCCCTTTTGCAAAAGACATTGACTGGTTCTTATTGTAATTGTTAGCGTCATGATAAGGACCACAAGAATGCCTCAAAAACAGAAATGTGCATTAAATAACTTCAGGCCAGGTTATTGCTAATTAAGCCCAGCTTAAATCTGACATTTTATTCTAATACCGTTAAATTAGGGCAGCAGTCCAAAGACATCTCTGATTCCTTATAATAAAAGTACATCCTGTTAATTCAGAAATTCAATATTAACTAGTATTAGATTTTTAGTAAGATAAATATTGTAACCTACTAGTCTTCTAAAATAAATGCTTAAACTTTTTGCATATATAATAGTCAGAAAATAAGTGTAGTTTTTATGTGCTAAGTTTGGCTTAAGGTTAATGACTTGAATTAACACCTCCTGTGCTGTAAGTAGACCAAATAACACATCTGCAATGTGAAAATGGAAATTTCAGTCATTAGTTTGAACAAAAATAACTTGAAGGACGCCATGACAGTAATCTACTTTAGGAAGCACATACACTGCTTCTAACCTTTTGACGAAGCTCAGGTGAAAAACCCTGAAGCATTTCTTTAAACATGCAAAGAAATTTAGAAGCAAACGTCTCAAGAAGGGCACAAATTATTCTAGCCAGAATGCAGCCCGTACCTTATAGGAGTTGGATTTACTCCACATTTGTGTCGGTTCAGTGGAACAGCCAGCTTGGCAACATGAAATGAGAGGGACACTCACTCCAGTGGCAGAGCTGAGCACAACCCAATAATTTCGTCTCATGTTTACAACACTGTAACCTGCAACCAGCTCGGAGCCAGCAGACAGACCAGTCGCTTGGCTTTGAAGAACACCAAAATGATCACCAAGTCCCTCATTGCCGCAAACTGCTGGAGCAGACGGGGTTAACACACCGCACCCGCCCTCTTTCCCTTTACACGCACCATCATGTGCCAAGACGATATAAACACTAACATGTGTGGGCAAGACAAAAAATATATATACATTAAGGCTTCTGCAGCTCCTCCTTTCATTGTTCACAAAGCAGCATACACAGGCTCTGGATGTGCAAAAATAACAACACAGGCATGCAAAAGTTTTGCGGTTTGCAGAAAGACACAGCTTGAGTGGAAACACATCTGTGATCAGAGCGACTGTTTATCCATCTCTTCGGCTATGACAGAATAACTCAGTGGGAGAGAAGACAAATTAGCAGGAAAAAAAAATCACTAAGTAGTAACATGTTTCTTTTGGCACCTTAATTAAGAGTAAATTTCAAACAAGCTCTGCTGGAACACCTAAGGTAACGTCAGGTGTTTCAGAAACATTTATGTTTCCTGTATTATCACCTTTTGCCTTTCTTGATAGGGGCCCAGCTAGCTTGCTTCTGTTCGTTAGCCGGTAACTGTCACATTGAGAACAATAGCAGCAGCCTTTCTCCCAGCAGGAGTGGCTCTCTTGTAATGCATTTCAGTCAGACGGGCCGTTCGCACAAACCGTAACTCTCTCCCACCGGCCAGCTTGCAGGCCTATTGGCATTCACATACAGCCATGGAGGTGAGTTAAGTGGGACATTCTGATTCCTGCTCACACTTTGACACACATTACTTCATCCATCCAACTATTTAGGGAAAGGGCAGTTTGCTTTGACCATCTCTTTACATTTTCCAACACTAAATCACTGTGTCAGGCCTGAGGATGCGACATTAGATGTGCTGCATGCAGCGTTATGCTTCACAGCCAAGTTAACCGACAGCAGACAAATAGCCGTTGTCATTAAAGGGTGTTTACAGTGACTCCACAGTGATGTTCAATCATTATCTACAATTGTCGAGCAGGATGATGCCAGTTCACATGACATTTTTGACACCGTCGCTCCCATAATATCAACATCCTCCATGGGCACTGAAAAAAGGCCAGATCTGTTAGGCTGTGATTGGAGGAGATACAGGCTGGAGAAATGTCCAGTGGCCTTAATAAAGGCTAATGGCGGACGAGAGAGAAAAGTTTTGAGGTTTTTCTGATAAAAACGATGAGACACTCTCTTCCTTAACTCGTAACAAATAACTGCTCATTTAATCATACACTATTGTTCACACTGTCCACACATTGCACATGCAGTGAAGATACTACTTCAAATTCAGATTTTAATTATCAGAAATTTAAATACATTTTATTAGGATATGATTAGATGGAAAGACACAAAGTACTGCATAATTGTGATGTAGAAGAAGAAAGACACATGATTAAAATGTTGTTTTTTCAGTCCATACATTGTATACAACTGCTTGTACTTGTGGTATAAGCGGTATATCTCCTAAAGCTGGGCATACATTAACTATATTTTGAGTAATTGCATTCAGCTCCTACTCAAACTATATGACTACATCATAGGGTTCAATAATTCATAGCTCATAAATTGTTTTCACATTGTACGACCTGACTGCTCACACTGTACGTGTGTGTGCAAGTCAGTCTCTTGAATTCAGAACTGCAATAAAGAAGGAGGAGGAAAAAAAACAGAAGTAAAGGAAAACACACCCGAGAATGAGATAATGTCCAGCAAAAACAAACATCTTTGGCACAATGCTTGCCGTTCCATGTGGAAAAAAGTGTAACAAGTGTTTAAAAACTGCTCCTTTTTCACTCCCTCTTCTGTGTCAACGCATGGAACGAGAGTGAGAGGTTTAATATAAATTTTATTTTTGTGTCACCCTAAGATTGTTGACTAAGGGTGAGTGTTGAGATGTTAATCGTTTGTCGTTGTCCTCATGTGCTACACAACGGCTCGACACACGATTAAACTGAAAAAATCATCGCAAGATTAGAAAATTGACTCGAAATGGCACAAAAATTGTACAGTGGATTCCCAGCTTTAAGAGAATTAAAAAATTCAAATGTGTACCGTACAATTGCTTTCAGCCCCCCATACTTTGCTAACCCCAAAGTTTCATCAGCAGACTTTAGAAGTCACTTAATTAGAAAAACAGAGTCCACCTGTGTGTAATTTAAACTCTCAGTTTGTTGGGGAACATTAGAAAACAAACCACACCACAAAGACCAAGGAACACAACAAATAGGACAGAAACAAAGTTGAAGAGAACTTTATAGTGGTTAGGTTATAAAACAATATCCTAAGCTTTCAGCTTTTCTAGAGGACTTTTTGTCCCATCATCTAAGAATGGAAATATTATGGTTTGTCTTTACAGTTGTAATGTGCCAAAATCGAAAAGATCCAGAGGTACTAATGGTTTTACAAGATACTGTAGAGGAGCGAACTGAGACACAAAGACTTGAGTTGAACTACTCCCACTGAAGTTGAAGTTGAATGAAGTTGATCTCTTATTTAACCTGCTATTAATAACACATAGTAAACACAGTAAGTGTAATTTTCTGACCGAAGGGGGTTCTACTCCTAAGGTTGCGCACCCACAAACCTTAATCAAATTGGCTGTAGATGCAGCTGAATAAATGACCTACATTAATAGATGGCACTGACAGTGAATACCCTGGTATATAACCCCACCCCCATCCTGCCGCACTCTACTGTACATTCTGTCTTTGTGCTGCAGATCCCTTCATCGCATGCGACATGTAGCAGTTTTCATACTGTGGTTGTGTAGAAAAAAACTCACAGTCTTCCACAGGTCTGTATCCCTCTATTTCCAATCAACCCCACACCACAAGACGTGGCCAGATCTTGATCTCTCAACACAAACCGCTTCAGCACCTACTATGCTACTCAGGCAGGAAAGCAGTGGGAGAGGCGGGTGGAGGACAGAGCAGCTTTTATAGTGTTACTCCACAGCTAGCTAAAGAATACATGAACTCTGGGGGCCACTGAAAACACCACAGCCAGGGCAGGGGCTGACAGAGGCCATTCAGCACTATGATTGTCAGCACCGCATGCCCGACTGCTTCGTTCACAGTCAAATTGAGAATATATTGCTTCTTTATCAAGAATCTGATCTGCTGCCGGCACATGTAGGAGAACATATGGTTAGCATATGCACCAAGAAACGCCTTTGAGATATCTTCAGTGGGACAGTAACCCTGCACCAGAGGATTACCAGGCAAGATGGTGGCTCCACTCTGGCTTTATTATCATCATGAGGATCAAGTAGATTGAACTAATACCTTGTTTCTGTGGACACATAAAGTACTGCTCCACTTGGGCCAACCAGCTATAATGTCACACGCTGTTGCTTGACAGAACAGCAAAAATATACTCTGCAACAAAGGAACACTTGTACATGTACAGCTAAAGTTTTCCAATGTGAAATTGTAATTTAGACTAAAGTAATGAAAGCTAACATGCAGACAAGGCATGCTAATTTTTGTGACGGCTAATAACATTTTTCTTAAGTCAATAAATTTACAGACATTTTTACAAAAACAGATTTTACTGAAACATGTGTTTCTGATTCAATATTATGCAAAGTCAGATGTGAAATTAAAGCTTATTCCTCTTTGAACATGTCTTTTTAGTGTATGATAGATGTACTGGATAGTGAGATCAGGCTGGCTCAGGAGTCTCCATCTTTTCTATTTTCAGTGTTGACGTTTCTATAACTCAGTAAAATTTGACTTCAAGTACAAAAAGCTTAGGATGTTTGCTCATGATCATGTTTTAAGCCCAATTTCAAATAGAAAATAGTGAAAAGGACCATATATGGAATATTTCAAAAAATGTTAACAAGGTCAAGTAACCAAATAGAAGAAGGGCTAGACCAGACTCCCATATATACATGACTCCCATATGGATTTTTCTTTTCTTAAAGGGTGAAAATAGGAAATGACAGGTTTCTTGAATAGGTCTGAGGTCGTTGTCGGGTCTCAAATGTGTATCAAGAAATTCAGTCACCTGACACAACTCTGCCCCATTTATTATCCAGTCCTGCACTGTAACATTTAATTGGTGGTTAAAATAGGGCCAATAACTAACCTATGAAAAATACCATCTGGGGTCATTATCAGCCCGTTCTCTACTCATGTGAGTCTCATATATAAATGTCCACAGGCTCATAGTCATGACAACAACATATAGCATAAATACTAACCTACTCTCAAAAGACCTGAACTCACCAAGGGTTTCTTGCATGAGATCCACTTAAATTTACAAAATACAATATGCATTGTCAAAAACCATTATGGCACCCTAAATGGGTCTTAGCCGGTTTTCAAATTGATATCTAGGAAAGGCAGTTCAAATGACAAAATATGTATTTGCAAAACACAAGCCCAAACTTTTTTCCACAGTTTTCTTGCATCAGACCTAAAGGCACTTGAAATACATAACCCACAAACAAAAGCATTTGGGATTTTCTTTGGCCAATGTTCCACATACTGGAACCCCAGATTTAAATTTGGCTGAAATGTTCTTATGGCTGTCGTAAAATATTGAATAATTAAAAAAAATAAATAAATTTTGAAATTATCCAATGTATCTTTGCACTTATAGGTTAAGCTTCTTGTCCAGAGCAAGCCATTTTCTACTTGAATAGGTCCCATATAAAACTGCTAGCAGGATGTAGCAGCAGCAAAATCTGACATCATTATCTAAATATCTGAATGTGATTCAGAGGCATTATTTGGTGGAAGTCCTGCTGCTGGTCAGTTAGGCAGACTGAACTCTTCAGCCCCCAAGTATTTTTTTATTTTTTTTTACCCATTTGCGTGCCAAGAATGGATTCAGGAAAACCCAATCCCCACCCTGATACCTCATCACTGCCACCAACCACACAGGAACACTGAGCACTCTGTGTTACAGTTCAGCCAAATATAAAACCACTGGCAGGGATGAAGCATATATAATGAGGGACTCCTGCTGCTCTTTCCATGTGGAATTTGGGATAATTTCCCATGTAAAAATGTCATTAACCAGAGTTATTTGACTAAAAATAGGTAGCACATTTGAAGAACCAGGCTGTAGCTGTGCTGCCAGGTGGTACCACTTATTGTTTAGGACAGTAAAGGATTTTACAACCATCTAACAGAATTAGCGGTACCAAAGCAGAACACAAAAGAGGTTCAGAAGAAAACATTAACCCAACTGTAAAATATGTCATTAGGCTCTTTGTCGTTAAGAAATATTGGTCCCAGGCCCTTCTGTGTGACCAGCAAGTTTCACATGTGTATTGTACCCTGAAAAGACAGGCTTTTGTAAGATCTGGCTGTGGGGGGGCTTGGTTGGAAGAAGAGCGAGGGGCCATCAGTTTTCTGGAGATGGCAGTGTGCATGACATGACATGATTACGGGATGTTAATGAGACTTCACTTAAAATCGTAAGACACCACTGGGTGGGTCTAATACACTAAAACAAGAGGAAATTTTAATTAATCTTGAAAAAATATAGACCACTACTCATTCTGTTTGTAAGTCAGTCTGAAGTCCCCACATTTTTTTCTTTCTGCCTTTTTCACGTTTTACTGGACGCTTGCAGTGAAAAAAATGGCTCCACCTCCAACATAAGGATACCAAACAAAAGCCGTCTGGTAACCTTAGACCCCTAAACTGCTCTGGATTCCTAAGCATCAAACTCAATGCAGTATAATGAGTGATTTAAATTCAGTGTGTACTCCTGTGTGTGCTACACCCAGGATGTCCCCGTTGAACCCAGCGTGAACAAAAGGAAACGTAAAATGAAACCGATTTATCTCCAATGAGGGGGTCCCCTCAAACGGTAACTGTTTATGCCTTCAAACCTAGAGTTCCCAGATTTCAACTCACAGATCAGAGAAGAAATGTGTATTTACATTTTAAGAAAGGGAAGAATTTGAATATTTAATGCAAAGGAAGTGAGGGGCAAAAACAAATTAGCAGCCTAAAATAAATGCTTTAGTTTTGTTCTTGTTTTGAGGAACTGGCCCTTTACAGCTTACAACATACTTAAACGAACTAAAAGTGATAATTACATGTTGTTTCAGGAATTTTCAAATAACATTATAAAAATTTAAATGTTTAGGCCAGGGTTTTTTTTATTGGTCATGAACATTTTGTAAAAGAGAAAAAAAACACAAACAAAAAAAAAACAGACTGCTCCCTTTAAAGGCCTCTACAAAGAAAAAAAAACTGGCAAACGTGAGTGTCAGAAGCCAGAGGGAACATCTTGTCCCTGGCTCTTTGTTTGTTGTCTACAGTGTTTCTCCTTCAATTAGAAAGCAGCACTTGGCTGAACCTGTCTAGGCCGGGATCCGTTCTCTCGTGATTCTGCTAGTATGGGCTGAAAGGAAGCAGGCTGCCTGAGTCTGACTCCATGAAAATATACTAAGATTGGCTGAGGCAGCCCTGCTAAACTCAAATGACCCACATTTTGGACCTGCCCAGTAAAACGGGAAGAGAGGGTCATTATTATCAGAATTTATAGGACACTGCCCAGCGGAGCAAACGAGACGACGGAGCATATCCAAACAGAGAGGCAGGCGAAAGGAAACGCTTATTAGGCACGGAGACGAGGGCAGGGCTAGCATGGAGCAATAAAAACCACACAAAACTCACATGGTCTGGGCTGATGGAGGGGGGAAACAGACTGCTGGAAGCAAGGCTGGAGTTTTCTCTGCGACAAGGCAGCAAAATTAGGAGTTTCTGGAACTTACCAATTAAATCAAAACAAAGCATCCTTATTAAAACAAATTAAAGGACACAAGCCGAGCAACAAAGACAAAAGAAAAGGCTTGAAAGGCCAAACGAATAATGAGCTGCGGTAACGCTGCACTAAAACAAAACAAAACAGTAATTACAATAGACACAATCTTCTTTGTTGCAATTATAAGCCACATTTCTCCCCTTTAGCGTTTTCCTAACAAATGGAGATTTAACAGCCGGCAGTCGGCTCTGCTGGAGCAACAGTAAAAGTTGACTCCAATCAATAGTAAATGACTCTGTACCAGCCACAGAGAAAATCCTCAAGCATTTTGCCTCTCGGTGTGTTTAAGGCTGGTCTGTTTTTTTTGTTTTCACCGAATAGTATATATTCGTGCAATTGTTTCGAATGCTGATAAACCTACCAATACGAGTTTGAGACGAAGGAAAGACAAAGGCTGAATCCCATTTCTCCTCAATAGAGATTTTTTTTTAGGGGTGTGGCATTCCAAAGCTTTCTGTAGAGCAGGAGGAGGGCTTTCTACCCTCGAAAAATGGACTCCCGGTTAACATATTTTTGACGGCACAATGACCATTGTATTACATGTGGTTTTATTGTTAATTATTGCTAATCTGCATATGGTAAAATAAAAAGTGCCCATATATAATATATCCTTCCAACCTTTCAACTTTGGAGACTATTGTACTAAAATCAGTTGTTTTGTTACAACTATGTATGAAATGGTTAGTACATTGGATAACTGAACTCTTATAGATTTAATCAAATAAAGTATATATTTTTAAAAAAATGCTTGTTTCTCTTTTTTATTAATATTTATTAGCAGCAGCAACACTAATATTTCAGTCGTTGTGGTGCAATATCATATGCCTGTATATGAAGATTGATACTCAGAAACACAAAAAGAACAGAATAATTCAGTTTTGTCTAACAATTGTAAATATTTACATTTATCACTCACTTATGCAAAAAACAAGAGTCAGATTTTTATTAGGCCTTTTTAAAAAAATTTATATTTTTATAATTTTTCGCAGGTGCCTGTGTCCAAAGTCTCGTCCATGTACCTTGGGACATTTACTGCCCACTTTAGAAACAATTTAAAGCAATTGTCCATGTTCTTCTCTTAGTCTCCTCTACACTAACGTAATTATATGTTTTATAAACACAAATAATACCAGCAGGACATTAGCCAGTTTGTTTTCTGTTACAATCTGTTTCATTTTATAGTCTAAACAAGGATCAGAGCCACAATCCAATGTAAGTGGAGTGTAATACAAACGTCTTCTAACAAACAACTGAATTAAATTATATGTGAGATTTGCACACTTTCATAATTACTTATCTCCATCGTTTATGAATACACAAAACTATGAGGAAGACTACAATAAGTTTTGACAAAGAGGCAAATTGACCCACAAAGCCTACTTTTTCTTCTTCCTGAATAAATATTTAGAAAGTATGGTATGCAAGTGGCAAATTAGACTGCTTGCTTTATTCAGTCTGGCAGAAATCAGTAGGAACTGATGATGAATCAGCTCCTTGAAGGAGTGTCCCATTTCCCATAACCACTACATGAGCTAAATGCTGTGGGAAAGGGGGGGGAATGGCTAGAATTGGGGCTCAGACTAAGGGGTGTATCAAAACACAAAACTGTTGTTTTGTCACTATGGATAAGAAAAAAAAATGCCTTGAAGATGAGGGTGCCCTACATATGTTGGATCTCTTGGAGCTGCTTTTTCATGCTTGCACGTTTCTGCAGCAAGTGACTCAAATGTGGGTCAGGCTCACGCAAGGTGCTTCATCCTGTGATCCAGAGAGCTCAGTTTTCTTCTCAGCCCTGTCAGGATGATGCATGATGTGCGGTGCGTGTGCAGAAGAGGAGCGAAAAGATGAGGCGTGAGCTGCAGCACTCCCATCACCAGGAAACGGCAGTGAGACTCCTCAGTCGAGGCTCAGCTAGCTGAGTCTGTTGCTGGCCAGATCAGCTGGCAAGTCTGTCTAGCGGGGGTGTGGCACATCATAACAAAGGGCTGTGGGCAGACAGGCGACTGACTGCGCAGCTCTTATCAACCCCCCAAATTCAGTCGATCTGTATCTCCCCTCCCTTCTTCAGTGTCCCATCCTGTGGAATGCAAAGCGCTAAAAGCTGGAGGTATGGGCATTTTTTTTTTTTTTTTTTTGGGCTGTATGTGTCTGTGTGTGCCTGTGTGTGTGTGTGCCTGTGTGTTGTGTGTGTGTGTGTGTGTGTGTGTGTGTGTGTGTGTGTGTGTGTGTGTGTGTGTGTGTGTGTGTGTGTGTGTGAGGGAAGGTCACATGCGACACACGCTGTTGATTCGCAGCGCATTTATTGGACCTTTTGGACTGTTTCTGCAAACTTCCCGCATGCCCATGCACACTCGACTGATTCTGCGCATCTATGGCTACATGTTTTTATTTATTTATTTTTCAGAAACTCATGCTGCTTTGAAGCAAACCATTTCTTTTTACTTTTTTTTCTTTCTTTTTTTTTTTTTTTTTTTTCAAAAGGAGCAATCGTCTCCAGGAAACGTAGCTTAACGTAGTTGTACGTGTCCGCCGCAGTTTCAGTTTGAACATACTGTCCAATGCGGTGGTGGATGTGCGTGCGTGTGTTCAGCGGGGAGGAGGAGGAGTGGAGGGGGGTGAGGAGGGTGGGGGGGTGGGGGGGGGGGGGGTGAGGACAAAGCTTAAAGACTTGAGTGGGAGTGGCACTGTTTTCAAGCCTCCCTTCCCAGAAATTAAAAGGACATTGTAAAGTTTATATAACTCAAGAGCGACGGACGTTGTCATCGTGAGGCTATGCAAACACGAGCAGCGTTAGTTTTACTTATTTCAGGTGGATTCCCCCGAATTTCGTCGATAACAAAGCGGTTGTCGCGCATACCTTATTTAGATCAGACCGTGTATTCTCGGTTTTCTTTTGCTCCCGCGTGTGAAACGGGAACACAACAAAGCAGCATTCGGCACCTGCCGTCCGATCGCACTGACCTGTGTGTGTCCTTAGATGAGCTTTGAGGTGGGAGGATTTGCCATAAACTTTTTCACAGCCAGAATAGTTGCATTTGTGCTTTTTCTGAGGCGGCTCCTGCTCTGTCCGACCTCTCGATCTCTTGCCTCTTTGTCTGAGCGCAGGATCGGAGGTGGCGGTAGGTGTGGCAGAGTTTCCATCCTCTCTCAGGTTCGCCGCGCTCTCCTCCTTTATCTTTGCCTGCTCGGCAACGCCGTTGGGTGTCTGCTGGTTAAAATCCGCCAGGATCCTCGCCACCACGAAAATCGAGGAGTTCTCCTTCCCCAGGGGCTCCTTCATTTCTTCCCCTGTCCTGGAAGAGGTCGGGATCTCCGGTTTAATCTCCCTGTTGCCCTTAGGAGGGTGAACAACTGCACGACTGGACATTGAAACAAGGCACTCTGCTGCAAAGTGATCCATTCTGTCTTTGAAACAGCCTCCTCTGCTTCTTAATGACATTCGGGGGGAGGGAAAATGAAATAAATCCGCGTGTAAGGAGGTTGTTAACTAAATAAAATAAAAAAAAAGTACTTGCACCGTGCTTCCCTTTGTGTAGTGGCGGTGAGGTGGAGGTCGTTCTCGTCAGAGAGAACTGACTTTATGATCTTACCCGGCTTTCCAAAATCATCAACATCCTGTGCGAGAAACGCCTCGCACCAAACAAAAAAAATAAAAAAAAAAACGCAGAGAAGATCTCTCTCACACACAGAAAGAGAGAGAGAGAGGGAGGGAGAGAGAGAGAGAGAGAGAGAGAGAGAGAGAGAAAGGGAGGGAGAAAACAGAAACCGGAGTCTTTGTTTAGTGCAGCGACACCGGTAGCAGGAACTCTTGAAACTTGGATGCGTTGACTCCCATTGCGGCTTCAGACTGCCTCCCGCACAGTGAGCGCGTCTCCCGAGCGCCTGCTCCAAAGCTCGCTGTATCCATGCTGGGGGCGTGTCGAGCCGGGCCGCGCTCGGCAGCATCGTCAGAGGAGTGGCTCATTCATTGGGTACAGCTTGTCCCCAAGTGCTCCGAGCAACACGAGTTACTAGAAAGTTTCGGCTGCGCTGTTTCTATGCGTCCAGAGGATGCAGCCCTCCACCCGCCGCTAGGAATCGTGGAGACAGCGACACCGATGCAGCAGAAACCCGTGACTATAGGCGTCTCTTATTTGGGCAGAGGGATATCACCGCCGGGGGACGTTTCGGTGGATCATTCAGTGCCAGGTGACCTCTTTGTGCGACCCGGGTCACGGAGGTGACCGCTTAAAAAAAAAGACACACCGTACACTTGTGTGAGTAAGTTTTGCTGTGTTTTCAAAAGTAATCCTAACCCTTGAAGTTTTTGTTTCAACCTCCAACCCACTCCCACTAACTCCCACTAACGTATACCTCCAAAGTACGTTAGTGGGATTGAACGTGATGCAAACAATTCAAAGCCTGCAAAGTGAAAGAAAAATCACACCTGGTTTTCATTAATAATAATGATAGTGATGACCCTTTCCATAAGCGCCCTTCAAACACACACAAGGACCTTGGACAGATGCACCTCTGCATCCATTACATTTTGAGTAATTAACAGAAGACTGTAGATCCTGTGCATATGAGGAGATCATTCAGTCATTTCATTATGGTGTGCTGGACGTCCAAAAGTTGCAAGACACCAAGCCTCTGTGGTCAGTGCTCTGCTTATTTGGTTGGCGCTTGACCAGTCAGATTCATAGATTATTTACAGTAATAAGTCTGGAAAACGTGGAATTTGATTCAAATATAAAAAAAAAATGAAGAAAGCGGACAAGTTCCCAATCTTTAATGTATGAACATCTCAAAATGTAATATATTGTTCCAGTAACCTGAGTTCTTGTTTTACTCAAATTTTGTGAAAGTCAAATTTGGTTATCAGAATGTCAATGTGGCAAAAATGCCAGTAAAAGCTGTACTTTATGTGAATGTTTAGGTTTGAAAGTGCAAATAAAATGTGTATAAACTCTGTGTGTGTGGTTGTGTCTTTATAGTTGCAAAACATGTAATTAAATATTAAAAGAGGGCAACCCCCCCCCCTCCCACTGTGCCTCTTCACCATGCTAATTTGCAATCTGCCCAAAGAGGGCAAAAAAAAATTCTAACTCAAATAAGGACGGCTGGGCAGATAGACATTTTTGGCATAACCAACTGCACCACTGCAGTGCAGTTCAACATGAGTGCCATTCAATATGGTTGTTTTCAACATGCAATGACATTTTTTTATTTTGCAAAGAAGAAAGCTTTCCATAGTTTCTATGGGCATACAATCTTCCATAAAGACTTGGTTAAATATGAATCTTTGTTTTGAAGACATAAAATAATTTAAAATTATGGAATTTGAGAAAAAATATCCTTCATTTCTGCATTTCTAATGTTGAAAGATGCTTCTAAGAGCCAAGATAGAAACACTTATTGGGTTTGTTTACAAGATGCAGTAGGACATACGATGGCTGGTCTATTCCTATGAATTCACTTACTTTCCTGATAAAGTGGCTTTCAGACCAAATGTGGCATTCACTGAACTTCCCTTGGGTGTTTTACAGGGAAACCTGTGTTGCTAAACTGAAAATACCCCTGATAGTGCCACGCTCTATTAAACCGCAACAGAGAACAGTTTAAAAAAAATTGACATTTCTTAAGTAGATGATGGCCATATGTTATCTGCAAATGCATTTTTATTGTGCTAAAACCATCAATAAAAATGAACATTTTGTGAGATATGAAATAGCTAGATACTCCGTCTCCATTGGGTGCACAAGTATCCGCCAACCACACAGCCGGCCGCACACCACGGTTAAATTTTAGCAAATTCCAGCTTTGGAAAGACTGCAATACAAGCTCGACTAAGCTGCTCACACCTACACAGCAAAGTGGGAGCCGTGCGCCACTTGAGCTTTGTTTCGGGCAATGCAAAACCTTTGTTGCACAGAGCATGCGGTACAAATGAACGGATTTGAAAGCACAGCAGAGTTAGTGAAATATTCAGCCTGAAAGACCCTTAATGCCTGCCGAAGCTTGATAAATAGAGCTTCCTCAAGTCACTTCTATTTTTCTGCACAAGTTAAGTAGCAGACTGTACAAAATGGAGATTGTGCAGCGACCTTTATGAGATCTGTTGGTGGTACTTGGCTTTAGTGGTGCTGGAATGGTGAAAAGCCTCCAACTTTGCCACTAAAAATGGCATCTTCTGTTTACCTCTCTAACCTGAAACTTCAAATACAAACAGATCATGATTAAATGGTATTTTTCAATTAAACGTAATAATTCAATGAAAAAGTGTGTTCGTTACTTGTCTTTTTTTTTTTACATTAATGACAACCCACCACATGACAAAATTCCTTAAGAACTGCTGTTCTAAAATGGTCGCCGTCATAGTGATTCGTGAGAAACAGCAATTATTGAGGTTGTTGTGAAAAGTCTGGCAAGCGCAGCTCTATCAAGTTAACAAGTGACAGATGAATTACACAACCTTTTATGTCACATCATTCTTTACATTTGCTGATGTCAATAACAATAAAGAGAGATTCTACATGTGGTCTTCCAGTCGCCAGGAGAAAAACCACCATCAACAGCCTTCTAAATGTTAATGGAAACATTTGTATGTGATCATCTGGGAGTTCGATGAGAGCCTTTTTTTACCACAAAAAATATTACATAATCACCTGTTGTAAATGTGTCAGAAGTTATGGACTTATTGTCAAGATGTGTTGAGTTGATGAAGAGTTTGTTATTTGTCGTTTTATCTACTTTATCTTGAACATTCTTTGCAGACAGCAGGCTACGGAGTTGGCAGTGAATTTGTCCTTATCATTAAGTGATACATGAAGAGAAAAATAATGAATGAAAACACACATTAACACAGAAGTGAAGAACACAGAAGTATCATTAAGAGAAATCAATTCTGATTCTACTATTTGTGAAACATTGCCAAATTCAGCCCAGTTGCTTTCCAACCTGAGATGTAAATTTTAATTCCTGCTTTTGTTTTGTCTTGGCTGGATTATTGCAGTGCGCTTTTCAGCTGTTAAATTAAGACCGGCTGTAGTCGGTACAAAATGCGGCTGCTTTGCTTCAGACTAGATCTTAAAAACTTTGTCACATGACTCAATTACTAATGCAACTTCATTGGCTCCTGGTTGATTATTGAGTGCACTTCGAGGTTAATTGTTTTGACCTGGATAGCTTTACATCGTCAGACACCGGTCTACATCTCTAGACTATTACATCATTACACCTCCATTAGGGCCCTCAGGTCCTGTCATCAAAGCCTGCTGAAAGTCGTTCATACAAGATTGAAAACCAAAGGACTCTAAAATCAATGGATTCAGTGGTTTCCTTTGAAGGCATGATTAAACATTATAATTTTATGAGTTTTTTATTTATTTTATATTGTCCTGTGTGTCTTTATTGTCTGATAAAGCTGTATCTTCTGTTAAAAACTTTGTGATTTTTATATTGAAAGGTGCTGAATAAATTAAGTTTTGCTTACAAAAGTTTTACATCCATCATGTCACCTTTTTGGAACAGTTTTGCACACAGTAAGGGTTCTGAGACTTGCAATAGCGCACCAGCAACACTTACCACTGCTAAATTATTGGTTTTATTCTGCAGAGATTCCCAAGAGAGAGAATAATTCTCCACCACAGGATCTCAAATGAGTTTAATTATGTTCTCGACAGAATAGACATGTAAGTGTATGGGGTGTAGTCAGAAGTTTAAAGACTCTCATCATGGGAATTGAGGTTATATTAATTTGGGGCTTTTCTGATGATTTAACTGTTGCACTCCTTTTCCAAGGTCAGATGACCATGCAATAAAAAAATACTGGGGTTTTAAAAATACAAATTTTTTGGATAAGTTTAAATTTACTAGTGATTTTCTTAATAAATGGCCAGAATATACAATTGAAATATAAACATACATCCAGACAAATCCTTTAATAAATTACCTCAAATGGACCTCTAACAAGCTATCATGATTGAATGCAGATGGTAGTTCTGCTGGTGTTAAACTATAATTTATTTTTATTAGATAGCATACCGGCTGCACAGTGGCGCAGTTGGTAGAGCTGTTGCCTTGCAGCAAGAAGGTTCTGGGTTCGACTCCCGGCCCCGGCCTTTCTGCATGGAGTTTGCATGTTCTCCCTGTGCATGTGCGGGTTTTCTCCGGGTACTCCGGTTTCCTCCCACAGTCCAAAAACATGACTGTTAGGTTAATTGGTCTCTCCAAATTGTCCCTAGGTGTGCATGGTTGTTTGTCCTGTGTGTCTCTGTGTTGCCCTACGACAGACTGGCGACCTGTCCAGGGTGACCCGCCTCTCACCCGGAACGTTAGCTGGAGATAGGCACCAGCAACCCTCCTGACCCCACCAAGGGACAAGGGTGTCAAGAAAATGGATGGATGGATAGATAGCATACCTTAGATTAAGCACTACTCAGAAGAAGTATCTCTGTAACAATTTAAGGATAATTATAGATTTCCACAAATTGAAAATGTCCTTTGGAGCCTAAACCACTGCAGATTCCAAGAGCTCTAGTTCAACTAAGTACAAGTAAATCATTATGTTAAGGTTGGTTACGATGTTCAGGTACAACACACTAACAACTAAGGTCACTCCCTGTTCCTGAACTGGAAAGTGCCATAAATACAATTTAATTCTTCACTGAAGCCCAGGAGCTCAGATGACGCAAAAAGAAATCATCGTCCAAAATGGACAATTCTAAAATATGTTGCTGCCCACATTAACAATCCAAATGTCTTCTGGGGAATGATGGCTGTTAGGAGTAAACTTTAGGAGGTAAGGTTTTCAATACTAAACAGTATTCAAAATGTCCAGTTTGTTGGGAGGATGGGGGCCTGTGTCACTGTCAAAAAAAGAGAGAGAAGGCCAACAGTCTTCAAAATCTTTTAACTTTAACCCAAATTCACATCTAGATAATTAGAACTGGGAGTGGATGTTTGAACAGGACAGTGAGAACGGATCATTAATTGAACAAAGCAAACTAAAATTAGGCATCTGGAATCGTCTCTTCCCAAATCAATCAATCAATCAATCAATCAATCAATCAATCAATCAATCAATCAATCAATCAATCAATCAATCAATCAATCAATCACACTTGAGTTTATTCACACAATTAGACAGTGTCATTATTCATTCTCCACCACATCGGCTCACATGTGGATGTGCTGACGAGTAAAAAAGAAGCAGGAAGAAAAAATTGTCCCAGGAAGCCAAACATTTTTAATGAACACAACAAATTCTACCAGGAGGAGTGACCTAAAAGGCCAGATGTATGCGAGGAGCTTGCTGGTGGCTGCACACGCAAGTGGTCAAAGTACAACTTGCTGATCAACAGTTCACCAAATATTAAGGGGTTTCCTGTGAGCAGCATAAATCTATTGGTCCCTCTTTAGTCTTGAGAACCGCCTTTATTCTTTGTGAAATAGATTTAACATGATGTTGAAAACATTCTTCTGAGATTTTCTCATTGACATCACGCAGCTGCTGTAGATTGTTTTGGTGACACATCTAAGAGACAAATCTCTTGTTTCAGCACATCCCCAAGGTGCTCATTGTTTAAGATCTGTGACCATGAAGGCCAATGGGATACAGTGAATTCAGGGTTAATATGCCAGATTATTTGAAATTATTTGATGCCTTGTGACATGGTGCATTATCCTGCTAAGAAGTAAATGTCAGAATATTGGCAACACTGCGGTCAAACAGGGATGGACATTACCAGCAACAATAGTCAGACCCTTACTTAGTGCTAAGGGGCCCAAAGTGTGCCCGCACAACATTTAACCAACACGACCAACCTTATCTGTTGATGCAAGGCAGGAACGATCTGAGCCATGGTTTCAGGTTTCAAATATAATATAGAACAGATAAAGCTAATAAAGTGCCTGATGAGTGTATGTGTTAATGAATCCAAAATATCTTTGTGGAGTCTCGTTATTTCATCATATCTTAGTGTGCAGTGTCCTTCTAAATGCATGTGTTGTGCATTTTTGGAGAAGCATTGCTGCGATTCAGCAAACCAGCAATTTGATTCAAACCCCTGCTCTGAGCAGCTCATTGGTCTGAGCCAAATGAAATCCAGCCAGGAGCCACAAACACAGTCTTTCTTAGTTTATCCTCCAGCAAGAGACAAGTGACACCATTATTGAAAGAAAAGAGGAAAGCTACAAAGCATTGCAACATGATGGCTTTCTAGTTACTAGGCTATTACATGGGTGATTAAGCTATTGATTTTGATAAGTTTGATTAAATTCTTAGGTAAAACAAATTTAGCTTTTAATACAGTTTACATTTTAAGTAGCATAATAAAGTCATTCAATACAAAAAAAAGTCATAACTCACTCAACAGTACTGATTAAAGTGACACACACACACACACTTGTTTTCCATGCTTAAGTTAACAAACTTTTGCTTAGTTTCTCTCATTTCACAGCAAAATCTGTTAATATTTTCTCCATTTCATGTTTAAAAGTCAGTGAAGCCAAGCTCGGTACAAAAAAAAACGTTTTTAAGAGGAATCAACTCATTCTTTACCAAAAAAGGCCTATTTTCCTGCAGCTGCTGAAATCCTTGTGTGAGGATGAATACACATTTTCTGTATTGTGTACAAAAGCTCACATAGTGAAGTTCCCAGTGTTCAGTGTGAGCAAGGCAATGTGGCATTCAGAGGGCCATCTGGCTGTATTATTTTACATATTCTTTCACCACAAAAAAAAAAAAAACGTGCCGTTCTTGTGTTTCATCTGGTGCTCTAGCAATCTTTTCTGACGAGAGCACAGCAAGAGGGTATAGTTCCTCTTTCACAGAGTTATTTCCCAGAGCTGTGCAGAAACTGTGAGTGTTTATCAACTACCAATGGGCGTCAAGCGCAAGAAAGCCGAGCGAGACAGAAAGGAAAGAACGTTGTACAGCTGATTCTCAGTGAAGTCAAAAGCAGCGGTGAAAAGTGATCTTTAAACTCAGATTCAACGCAGAGTTTATCTATCGGCAGAGCTGGAGCATTGTGATGATTCAAGAGAGCTTTTGTATGTTCCCAAATCCTCACACCAACCCCCGGTGTGCAGTGTCCAAACAACACACTGTCTGGCACTGACATAATGTTCTCAGGCAAGAACAGCGATTTGATTGGCCTCTTCACTTCTGTTTGCAGTGGGAAAGATCCTCTGTGTGAGCACAGGGCAGTCTGACCACTGTAACAATCAGGCTGCTTGGACTGTTGTGTCAAAGTTCTGGTGGCAGAACAAAAAGAAGATCCCCTCCTCCAACAGACAAAATTGCTGCAAAAGCTACAAACACAAATGAGTTTAAATGAGGTTTTCTTCTCTTGGCAGAAGGTTAGAAAATACTGAGCTCTGTGAGGCTGATAAAGTTTGAGTAAAGAAAGACGCTGTTGCCAAAATTTAAAGAGGTACTATGCAGTTGTTGTTTGTGAGTGCAAAGCTCCTTGCAGTGTGCAAGGAAGTGAAACTCAGACAGAAAATGTGCTTTAAGAAAGCAAAGCTTTTAGAAAAACTAAGGAACAGGATTGAGTTTAAATTCAAGTCTTTACATTGCATATTCCTGAGAGCTGTAATATATATATATATATATATATATATATAATATATATATATATATATATATATATATATATATATATATAATATATATATATATATATATATATATATATATATATAATATATATATAATATATATATGTATATAGAGGGAGAGAGAGAGAGAGAGACAAAATTTGTTTAAATTTTGAACAAAGTGAAAACCAAAAACGAACCACTGAAGCAAAATGTAGGTTTATCAAGAAAAATAAACATAGCAAACATTCAGTCACATCCACTAACCTGTCAACCTCATAGTGGGTTTTTCAAGTCAATAAAAATATGTGGTTGTGTTACAAAAAAGGCTGCATACCTAATGCTTGAATTATTTTTAAAAAATGCCATGCAAAAAATAGAGCATACCTATGTGGGTAAAGAAAAATATGGACTTTTAAGGAAAGTGTATATAGATTTTACTTTTATTTCCCAAATTCAAATGTTATGATCTCAAACATGGACTTCACAGCTTCATCACAGAGCTAGAGGGTCGGATTTCAATTTTACTGAAGTGTCAAACCTTGAATTGAGGAATGACGTCAACCAACTGAACTGTATTTGAGTTGCAAACCACAAACTGGTGAAATTTCCTCATAGTTTAACTCAGAGTCAATAACATTATCCTGTGCTCCATTTCATGTATCCAAGCAGGTAAAACAGGTATAGACCTGTTTTACCAACAGGGATTGGGGACTGTGTGTGCGCTCAATGGTTTCTGTATCTTTGTCTGATTTTAAAATTTGATTCATTTGATACATTTAGTGTGAGCCAACAGAAGAAATAAATAGGGTTTTTTTTTTTTTTTACAGAACTATAGTTTAACATAGGAGCTCTCTCAAAGAAATGGCAACACATTCAAAATAATAAAACAAGCGCCATGTTTAAAATCTTAATCTTGTTAATGCAGAGTGTAGATCTAAATCCATAAAGATATGTGGATGGTTTTACTGTTAAGGGACCAAAGTTTCGGACAAATTACAACTTTGACCCAGTGTTCTACAGTTAAGCATCTCCTTGCCGCCTTGGCTGCTTTAAATTAAAATGTAACTGCTCATAAACCCGATAATTTATTAACTTAAACAATTTGTCACCATTTCCTTTAAGCCACTGTTGCCATTTAAAAGGCACTTGTCGAAAATCTCTGGAAGCAAAACTGACTTATCAAAGCTAATAAAGCATTTAAAAGTGTTTTAGTGCAGTTCAGTTATAAATTTAGTACTTCTGGTAATGTCACATTTTCTTATCAGATATCAGTTTCTTTGGAATTAAGACACTGTGAGTCAGGAACTCACTGACACACACACACGCACACACACACACACACAAAGTTGTTTGACGACAGCAGAGTAGTAAGATACCAGAAACAGGGTATGAAAATACACAGTTTCTATTTTGTGTGGCACCTCTTCAATCTTACTCATAGTTAATAACACACCAGAGATCAGTGGTTGGGCCTCATGACTAACGACAAAACAAGATCACATTTTCACCTGTAGAGAAAATAAGATTAGTCATACAAAAGACACGCAGGTGCTAAAGTCTAAACATGTAAGTTTAATACACGTGAGTAAACACAGAGCTTACACCCGCCCACCTTACAGCCTCCCACATGTTTGTGTTTCATTGAAGTGCAAGTGAAAGATTGTTCCTTGTTCCTTTGACCGGGAAGCGAAAGGAACACCAGATTGCGAACACAGTAATCTCTAATGAATCCGTCAGGTGTAGCCGAAACAAGAAAACAAGTTCAAACTACATGTAATTGTAACAAAGTGAGGCCTGTCTGCCTGCCTGCCGCTCAGCACGATTTACTGGTTACAGTGTTACTTGGTTGTTATCAAGATTCAACTGTCACGAGATCCCCGTCAGATGGCAAAAATGCACGTGGGCAGAGGGTGAACATGGACAAATACTGTCGTGTTTCAGGCATGAACCAAATAACTTTTCTCTCCTGTTCTCATCCTCCATATTGTGTCATCCAAAAAAGCCTAGTTTGCTAAACCAGGGGCAACCCCCTAATATTTAAATTTTATCCCTTGTTTTGACTGGAAGTAATAGTAACCTCTTGGTGTGGTTCAGCCAAAGTTCTGACTTGAATCTGAAGAGAACCATGAAGCGATCAAAAGATGAGGGTGCTGGCAAAGAGTCAGTTGAGCCTCGGGGTTTTGGAGATAATAACAATTTTAAATCTAAATCTGCCAGGGATGGAAAGGATTTTTGGCTTGACTGTAGCTGACTGAAGTATAAAAAGTCCCCTAATCAACTTTTGAAGAAAAAGAAACAAGTCTTTTTTTTATTCAGCACAAGATCCTTAGAAGTGAAGCTGTAAACTGATAAACTGCTGATTTGGCAATGCTTGAGAAAGAGATGCGATAACTGGAGCATGAAAACTAGACACATATCAAATGACATTGCTTACACACATTTGGTGAATGTCTTTGGTTTCTTATGATTTTCTGCAAAGGAGAGTTGTGATATTTTATTTCAAGTAGTTTCCCAGAACTTCCTTGTTATTTATCTTGTACTCTCATTTACACACAATGCCTGATAGTGACTAGGTCACAGTTCCTTCAGTAGTGTCAGTAGTCTGTGTGATAAACTGCTAAGTTTTTTGTGTTGTTGTTGTTTTGCCATCTGTCTTGTTTTCTGGTTTTCCGTACAGAAGAGGGAGATGAGCCTGATCTGTGCTGGGAGATGTTTGGCCTAAAAGTTGAATTCGGTCGTCTCCCCTCTGCCTTCAGGCTCTCGACGTTCAGCCACATAACAGGCACATAACAGAAGCTGCTTTTTTTCACCACTATGTTAATCCTGCCTGCATCCCCCGCCACGCTGCCGCCGCCACAACGAACAGAGCGCTGCCCATCATCGCTGACAGACCCTGTTGTACTTCCCTGCATAACTTCAAAAAATAAGACACTTACTTTCTCATGTGACGCAAACATGACGACCTTTATGTATGTAACTGAGCTGAGTTCACAATAACTGCGTCAGTCAGCTGACCCCGGGCTGATGCTGAGCCACGATGACTTGGTACTGCCATCATTGTTGATCCTCACCACAGCGTGGGGGCTTTGTCTCTTCCAAACAATGCAACTCAAAAGAGCAAAGTGAGGGCGACACAGTTTTGTTTTTGTTTTTTTGTTTTGCTTTCATTTGCTCGGTGGCAGCAGCTCTGTTCAAACTGATCACATGGATCACTCCAGTGTGTGGATGTCGGGGGGCTGGGGCACTCGGCAACCGGTGAGGGAACCTGATTCTGAAACACAGAATTCAGTCTGCAGTGTCTGCATCATCTTGCACTTTTGATGCTGTAGGGTTGACTAACTTGTTTTTTTCCAGAGCCATTCAGTGGAAGCACTTGGTGTAAATGATATGTAACCCACTGGGAATAAACATTGATGAAAACGAAAGCCATTAAGCACTGAAAAAGATCCTCATCAGAACATCTATATAAAGGTGAAACAAGCAACACACGAGGAGCTGAGGATGACTTTATCACTTCCACACATGTGGGAGATAAAATATTAAAAAACAGAAGGCATGAAATACTTTTTATTATGTTAATAATACATCAATATCAAAAGTATCAATGGTCAAAAGTGTCGGAATGTGATAAATAACTAATTTATCAAATCATTTATATTTTATATGTTAAAATTGAAATGTAAATAGCTTTAATGAATTAATAATTAAATGCATTTTGCGTGATTTAAAAGTCTCAGTAATTAAGTATATATATATAGTGTAAGTATATAAATCGACATGTAAAATTAAATCATTAAAAGTGTATCATTTTATCTGTTAAAATTAATGAATAATTAGTTCAGAATTTAATTATTGGACCCCAGGAATTGATTGGACAATCTGCACAACAGTTTAGCTTCAGACCAGTTACAATGATACAGTGGTAATAATCCTGATCACGATGTCCGGGCTGCTTCAGCAAATAACCGCAAATTAATAAACCGTGACATAATCATGTAAGCTATTTGTAAATTAAACATACATTTGATGCATTACATATTTAAACAATTAGCTATGTATCTGTTCAGTGTAATGATTTATATGTGAAATGAAACACATTTCAAAGGGCTAGAGGGCCGCTCTGTTTTGTTTTATTATTGTGGTTGTTTCTAAGGAACTTGTTTGATTTTGCTCTTGCTTTGTTAGAGTATGCAAAAACATGTCCACCGCATTACGTGCAACTTATGAGGAGATGTGACTGGAAAAAAAGGAACTCAACATAAAATTTTCTTGTGAATTAAAAATGTGCTTTTTAGCATTTATGCTCTCTTCCGCAGCATCGGAACGCCAGACGGTGTATCTATATACAGAAAATAATAAGAATATCCTTTATTGTACTGCATCAAGTAGGTCTTTTAAGGAATTTGACCCTTTCTTCCTTGCAGAATTGTTTTAGTTGATATAGTCACCATCGGTTTTGTGTTTCTGAGCATCAACTGCTTATCCAACAACATCTCAGCCTGAATTACCCTAATTGATTAGCTTAAATACACTTAACTTAAGGTAGCAACTGATTGTCTGAGATTCTCCTTCAGGATGTACTTATAAATGCATGGCTCTCTATATTAAAGCATTTCTAAAATGTTGTCTTAGTTTTGATCTCACACAGAACTGGACAGTTTTTTTTTAAAAAAAATCCAGTTTTGTCTCTTTAGCCCACAGAAGGTCTCCAGGAAACTCTTGATGATTGTTGAATTGAGAACACAGACCTTAGCTGAGGCAAATTATGTATTTACTTGTAAGTCATTTACTGTTTCCAAGGTTTGGCAGAAATCAGGCAAGGGTAAGGCTTGTGAATCTGAACTCAGCAGTCCAAAATTTGATTTTCTTTTAACTTCGGTTATTTTTATCTGGTGTTACAATCCACATTATAATCTAAAAACATTTAAGTTTTTTTTAAAAAAAATGATCCAAAGCAGAAGAAATATCTGAAAAGGGTAAACACTGCATTGTTCCACTCCTGAACCCGATGTCTTTGTCGAAGCACCATTTACGACGTTTGCGCTTTACAACTTTTAAGCTGTGCACTTTTAAGACGCACGACAGGCTTGCAGTTCCAAAAATGTGGGAGAATATAGGCTGTCCTTTCGGCAACCCCCCCCTTTAAATACTCCACGGTGCAAAGAAAGTTCAAACGAAAAACAGGCAGGCTGAATTTCAAAACAAACGATTTCCACAGAGGTGTTCTTACATCACACGCCTGTTTTCATGGCTCCGACCAGTGTGTGCACTGGTGTCACTGGGTTCATAAGTGGGCGAGGCTCCACGCACACAACCCCCGCAGCTCGACGCATGAACCCGCTTGACCGCGGAGATGCTTCGGGTGCGTGAGTGGGGAGGAGGGGAGGCCAGAGTGGCTCCCTGGAAAAAAAAAAAAAAAAAAAGAAAAGAAAGAAAGACAGAAAGAAAACTCGTCAATCCATCGCTCCTGCCTCGCCACAGTGACACCGATTATAGGGGACTGTTTATCCTCAAGTGACCCCGGCGCCGTAAAGAGAACATCCCGTTCCTTAGATATTAATAGTTCCCCTTGCGTCACCAAACTGCGGCGGTCCGCTCTGCTAGGCACGCAACGGAGCCGTAAAACTGCGCCAACGACCCAACATGCCCCGCTCCAAAACAAACAGGTAGTCATCATTCTCCACCAGCTGTCTGCGGGTGTGGGCAGCCAGCGTGATTACCGCTTTAAAAAAAAAAAAAAAAAAACGGTTGCGCACGGTTGTTATTAAGGAGTCTGTCCATGACAACGAGTCAATCAGGGAGCGAGCGCACTAAAGTTTTAATAGAGAGCTGCTCGGATTTGCGCACATCAGCAACGCCGTGATTTTTTTTTTTTTTTTTTTTTTGGCTTCCCTGAAATCATGCGTCCTGCGCTTTTTTTAGTCTGTGGCGTTTGGAGAGCGTTGGAGATCTGAATGGCTGTATAGCCTGCAATGCACAATAAGCCATATGTTAAACCAGTCCATCCCCCCCCCCCCCCCCCCCTCAAAAAAAAAAAAAAAAAAAAAAAAAAAAAACTGAAGCAGGAGCCGAATGCAACGAGCCTGCCTGGCCCGCATCGCTCCAGCCTGAGCCGGGGAGGGGAAGGTGGGAGGAGAGTTTCTGTTGCTATGTTCTCTGGGAGTCTCCCGTCTTGCAGGATGCATGCCCAGCCTGACTTTCTGGGCTGACATGGCAAGTTGAATATAGGTCACCGGCAGTGTGAAGCCACTGCAGCGACTTCTTTCTTTCTTTTTTTTTTTTTTTTTTTTTTTTTTTTGTTTTAATGCGGGAAATCTTCAGTTAGTTTACAGGCGTGTAAACAAAAAGCTCACAGGCTGAGACTGTGTCTCGGCCACAATGATCCATCTGTGTATATCTTCCAGACCTAGTGTGGCTGCATGGTTTTTAGAGCAACAATTAGTTGTCTTTGTTCTTGTAGTATTCTTTTCCCAACAGATTAGTATCAAGTAAAACATCCCAAAGAAACACTAAAGATGTTACTTTCTTCGACACAAGACAGCCATTAGAACACTTTTCCCCTCAGATTTTAATGATTGTAAATAATCTTTCTCTATAGTCCCACCTTATAAAGCTACATATAGGCACCATCCTGGAATATCATTTAAATAAAGCAACAGCTATCTCCTTTTTATGGTAAACCTTAAATGAAGGGATTGGACAGATGCACAATTAAATGATAAAGAAAAAACAAGTATCTTTAGGCTCATCTTGTGAATAAAAATAAATTTGCTGAGCCACGCTGTGGGATAAAGTATAAAAACTAAGCAAAATACAAATTGTTTTGAATGAGGCTGTTCTCAATCAAAAGCATCACTATGCTTTGATATCTCTTGAATGCTTTACTCTTTCTCTTAGATACATTTGGTCTAAATATGTATTTGTGATTTGGCAGAGGACAAAACTGCACTGCTTATTTTTTTGTGTGTAATGTAACTTAATTGTAATAGCTTGAGATACACCTATAAGGCAATACATTTACAGTACCCAAATGTTAAAATCCCACACTAAATTTAAGTCTGTTCTGGTTGAAGGGTAAAAACAAAAATCTATGGGAATTACAATTTGCTGCTATGTGTATTATTGTTATCAATACAAGCCAATAAAAACACATTTTCTTCCATTTTGTGAGCTCAGACATGTTCATAAATAGAAGTTGTATAACACTATTAGCTGCCACTGGTTTAAAGGATACAGACCATTACAGATTCTAATAAATAGTTTGCACCTGCAAACTTTCAGAATCTCTTGTGAGTGGTGCAGCCATATTGGGCATAAAACTAAAGGCTGTGAAAACTAGTTTGCGGGTCTTGCAGTGACTGAATACATTCCAGAGAACATGCAGCCTACATAGGATTTATTTATTTTTTTGCTATAGTTTGTTTTATTCATTTCACACACCTTAGATTTCCATAAAGATCCATTGGTGCAAATCCATATTTAACACGAGACACTGAATCGACAATAAATGACTGCCGACAGTTTGGTTTGGCTCATTGTTCTGGGCATTTCGCCTCAGCTCAGTTGAGTTCTTCACTGGTTCGTCTGCTGCCACTGCCTCAACAGATTACCCCTGTGGTATTTGCTTAGGCTCAACAATACCATCTGTGTTTCAGATCATGCAAGGCAGTTCTAATTACAGTCACTGCCAGGAGCCCACAGATAATGACGATGCTGCTATGATCAGCAGGATTAGATAGGTGCCCGTCGACTTGCTTTTACTCGGGTCCGTGTGCTCTGCAGTGCAGTCGAAACAATCAGTGGAAAGCCTCTGCTGTCTGCAGCTTTCTTCAACAGGTGTTTGTTTTGCCCAGTGAAGAAAAGTGTCATAACGGTCGCACAAATGGAATAATGAAGTCGTTTTATTACAGTGCCAGTCTGAAGTTTGCATATTCTTTCAATTAAAGCATTTGAACAATTTACTTTCCAGAGTGAAATAGCATTACAACGTAAAGCATAAATGCAAATTATATAGACGTGCAATGCATTTAAGTTCTACATTTTTTATTCTCCTGCCCAATTTAGATTTGATATTATTTGTATTCAATAAAGAAGTTTGTTTCTGGTAGAAAAAGAAACAATAAATGTCTCAAACAATGGTAATAACTTCCATTACATTTTTTAATAAAAAAAAGTGTGTCAAAAAATATAAATTATTTCATCAGTAATCATATTCATATCAGTCTATATCTTGTTACAGATTATTAGCTGGAATTAGGTATTGACATTGACTAGGCCATGTATTTATTTTAATCAAAACCATTCCAGTGTAGCTCTGGTTGTATATTTGGTTATTGTCCTGCTGGAAGGTGAGTTGATCTCAACTATTTACCTTTACCACATTTCCTTCCATGGTTTGTTCCTCCCCTCATCTTTCCAGCAACTCTGATTAGATTTCCTGTCCTTTCTGAAAAACAGCGTCCGCGTCATAAAACGTAGTGGTGGCAGCAAATGTGGTGAGGATGATGTTACTAAAATTATGTTACAATAAGGTGTAAATAAGCTGCCGGTGGTAGTGCATTACATAAATGAGTGACTAAATGAAGGAGAGCGACTATTCCCAACTTCATCAGCTCCACCACATATCATTAATTAGATGGGTTTAACTTTGGGCAAAACTAGATGTTCCATCAGAATATGGATCCCAGAACACAGGAAACTAGTTTTGGAAAGGATGAATGGATTAGATTATGAGATAACTCTGTCCTCACGCCTTTTGTTTAAATAAAGCCAAATGCTTAAAACGGTGTTTTTGCAACAAAGTCATCTAATCCAAGTGAATTCTACCAATTGTCGAACTGAAAAAGGAAAGCAAGCATTCAGTGTGATGCTCCTTCAGCCTGGAATCAGCTCCAGTCAGAACTAAAGATGTCAGAAATGACCTCACTGGACTTATTTCGAGCAATTCTTAAAAACAGGCAACAAGATTCTTTTAAACAGTGTCATTGTTTTTAAATTGTTTTATACTTGTGCATATGTATTAATTAATTTTGTTTTGTAACCAGGTTGCTGTTCACTGCAGATTTCTGCCCAGGTCCCCCTTGAAAATGAGATCTGGATCTCGATGGGGTTTACCTGGTTAAATAAAGGAAATAAAAATAAAATAAAAAATAATTCTGCATCTCTATCTGAAACTTGAAGCTGTAAATCTAGAATCCCCTTCAAAAATATCTTCAGATATTCAACCTTGCGAAAAAATGAGTGTTTGAATTTGCTGAAATCAGTTGAAAATTGGAGAGTCTAGAGACTCTCTAGAGTCTAGAGTCTATCCAGTGCATTCTGACAATAATGCGATCCAACTCCAGATGTTTTTCATTCTGTATGTTCACATGTGTTCATCGCCAGAGTCCACATCCACTGCTTTGTCATAAAAACGGACCAATCAAAATGTGCGTACTTCTTTGAATCCCGGGATTCAGCATGAGTTGAAGTCGGAACAAAATACTCAGAGCTCATGGTTGTCTCACGCCACACACGGATGTTTATGTGTGAGCCGGTAACAGAAACATTTTGGTGGGCTACACAGAGCCACCACAGCATTAATAGCAGCTGGAGCACTGAAAACGTCGACTGTTTTTTGGGGTTCATAATGCTCAGTAATCCTTTTCACACCAGCTCTTAAGCTGATGGGAAAATCAAACAAGCACAGCGCCAATTATTGATTTTTACTTGTTTCATGGTGTTCTGACATTTATTTGCATCTGCTATACTGTGGTCACGCTCTGACGCAAAGACAATTTTACCATGTGGCTTCAGTTCCTGGTGCAGAAGTGATGATCAGCAGTTTTGGGCTTTTTGTTGGTCTAGCTGTCTGCTCCCATCCTCAATCTCCAGAGTGTCACTGCAGATCAGATCAGATTATTCATCTTTTTTTTTTTTCCTGTAAATCTCTGCGGTTCCATTAGAAGGTCAGGAAAAGTGTTTCGGAATAAGGCTTTTAAGTTCAAATCCCACTTTGGGGTGTTTGGATGTTGGCCTGTGACCCGATTCTGGAAGTTTACGCAGCTGAGCGCAGGATTGATACAACTGTTCTGCTTCTCTGCTCTCTGGGAAAGTACAGCGTCAGTTCTCTCAAACATGTAGACTTATGAAACTCTTATGATCAAAGGAAGGAGCTACTTTTCATTTCTGTTAGGGGCAGATTGCGAAATGAAGACAGCAGTTTCAGGAAACTTCCTCCAACTTGTTTTATGGCCCCAGTACAATATATGGATTCCCTGTTTAACCTTTGTGTGGGCCTCCACTCGGTCGATGCTGGAAATTCCTTACCCCAGCGGAGGGAAAAAAATGGAATAGAGTTAAGTTAAGCTACATGATAAAGTATGAGATTCATAGAACCCATTTCTCCAGGGAAAAAGGCTTTCCAGGAATATCCTTGCTATAGAGGTGCGTAATGAGCCAGACTGTGAACACAAGCAGACAGAGCAGTCTGCAGAAGCCTGTGTGTTCATCTGGGAAACTGTCAGCCACATGGAGGCCAAGCGTCTCTCACACCTCCTCCTTCCTTCTTCCGTAAACTCCTGTTTGTGCTGACATGAGAGTACAGATCAACCACCACCAAATGAATGATTGCATTAGATTTTAGTCTCCCTCAACATGTTACTGAGCAATCGAATTCCAATCTCCTCTGCGCAGCAGATTAAAAGAACTTTTTGTTACTTTCAATGAATAGCCATTAATTCAACGAAAAGTGTGAAATGAGAAACACACAGAGGTTTTCCACTATAAAGGACTTTTTGGCACTCGAATGAACTTTACCGCTTTTAAAATTACATTTAGTACAACTTAGTTTATTTATTTAAAGGTTTCCTTGATTTCTTAGTAACAGCCACAAATTATACCTAATGCTTTTATATGTGGATGCACTTTGGCAGTGTGGTCAGCACTGCTGTCTTGCAGCAAGAAGATCCTGGGTTTAAATACCAGTCTGAGCTGTTTCTGCATGGAGTTCACGTCTTCTCCCTGTGCATGTGTGGGTTCTCTCTGGGTTCGCCCCACAATCCAAAAACAGAAGTGTTTGGTAAACTAGTTACTTGAAATTGCCCTTAGGCATGAGTGTGTCTGCGTGGTTGTTTTTCATGTGTTTCGTGGTTTTACCCTGTGATGAACTAGCAATCTGTCTAGTGCGTAATCTAACTCTTTTAGGATAAGCAGGTATACACAATGGATGGATAAATTTTCATGCATCTAATAGAAGGAAAAGCAAGTGTAAAACTTTTTTTTTTTTGCCAGAGAAAGGAATAAGTCTGAAATGTAAACTGAAAAGCAGTTAAAATAGGTAAAGTTATTACTCACAGCATGGATGGATTTGGGATTAATGTTTTATTATTTCTTTTAAACTTTTATTGTACAATGAAAATCTAAAACACGATAAGTTGCAGTTATCTTGGGGGGGGGGGGAAGGAACAGAAGCACTCACTCATTACGCATTGCACATGTAAAAGATAATTCAACAAAATTCTAAGGATATGTAAAGTTACCCTCTAATTTGGTTTTATTTTGGGTTCTGGGCACACGGCTTTTATCTTATTATGCTATATAGGTTATAATTACATGAGAAGACCTGAATATTTTCTGGGAACTCATGAAGAGCACATGTAGGGAACATGTCAGTACATGGCCCAAATCTCTAAGCATCACTTCCTTCAACGAAGGTCCCGCCTTCATCAGTTAAGACAGAAAAAAAAATGTCAATAGTCTTAAAGGTCATTATCTATGTGATGCATTATTTTCCTCTGAATGCTTTGTGTACCTTATCTATATTTCCAACATTGTGGACTGTATTATCAGATGAGCGTGTTTTCCTCCTGGGCAGCACGAGGGGACTGAACACACCTGAAGCACCAAAGTCTCCGGTGAGGGTGTTGTCTGTTTCCTTAGCAACCAGTACAAACATTGGCTGATCACCAGGTCAGACACAAACAACTTTTGCTGATTTGTTCCTGCAGGTCAGTGTTGATCACCTTGATAAAAGCCAGAGTGCACACATATCTTTGTTTGGTGTGGGTAGCCCTCCACCTCTTGAAAAACAGGTTTCTGTGGTACTGCTCTGTACACTTCAATATTTGGGTTTCCTTGCTCGAGGCTGTACCAAAAGACTTTTGACCAAAACAAAGAACAACTTCTACAACAAGGATAATCTCCCCTTCCTGAAACGAGTAATATTCCCTCTTGGAATCACATGTGGAAGCAGTTTAAAAAAAAAAAAACCTTTCCAGCTGCTGGCCTTATGCCATCTGGTTTAAATGATGAGATGAGTCAAGCACGTATTTACAAATTGTCAAATTAAACACGAGAAGGTAAACCGAGCCTCGCATTATAGGGAGCAAGCAGGGACACCTCTGTAAACGTCAGATGTGTAAATCCAGACCCAATTTTTCTGCGTGAACATGTGAATTTATGTTTTATGTTTAACCTTTGAAACAGTACAACTTTTGAGACAGCTGATGACAACAAGCAAGGGGCCAGCACTGTGAACAAACTCACTCCTTCCCTTTGGACACGATGCCCTCTAGTGGCTTCACTTGAGAACTGTCCTTGTCTCTAGTGTTTCTTTTCTGCTTGAAACAGGTAGCGCTCATTGGATTAATGTTCTCTTAATGCTTCAAGTGAAACGGTTTAGCAGAGCAGATGCAGAAACAACTAATGAGAAATTTTAATTTACTGAAGCATTAGAAAAGCATAAAACTTAGAATAAATCAAAGAAAATCTGGGTGTTGCTGAATTATCGAATCTCAATGAATCGATTCGCACAGTGGCAGTTCTTGCATGAATAGTCCCATAGGTGAGCATCTTTTTGATTTTCAAGAATAAAGGTTTCAGATATAAAAGAAAATACATAAATAAAAAAAAAAACAGTTTTTACAACCTTAATTGCTATGGTAAGTTAGTCAGGAAAAGTATCAAAGTTATGAATTAGATGATATCCAAGCCATTTGTTGCTTGATAGAGTGGAACCAATCAATAACTAAAAGACTGAAGTAGCACAAAGACATCAGAAATAGTTGGAAGACAAAAGAATTTGGAAAAAGTACAAATAATCAGAGGATTAGTTGAGTCTGAATGTTGCAATAATCAGGACGTGATACAGGGCGCGTCTGGTAATAATTAATATGAGGCAGGTGTATCATTCGTTAACATCAAACTAGGTGATTAAGGGTTAACAGAAAACAAATTCTTGTGGATAAACTTTCTATTTTTTACTTTTGGTAGGAGGTTTCTTCAGTGCTAAATTTATGTCAGTTTTGTGTTGCTTAAACGTTTTAATATGACGTTTTTGACTCTAACTTATTAACTTTATGACATTTCAGTTTACTATGAGTTTTGTGATAATCAAAGTTAGCTGTTAGGCAACAGAAGACCTCAAACCACAGACAATTTGATTCATGGAAAAGTAAAACCTCAAGTCTACATGATTTACTTTGTAACTGATTCCATCGACATTTAAGTCAATGGTTGCAGTTTATACAGCAACGGAATACAGTCTTGAAAATTTGAATTCAATTACTCATGCCATTTATTTCACATAACCACAAAATGCCAGGCTAAATGCAAAAGTTCACTTCTGTTTAACAAACCTTATGTGTTTACAAGAGTGGCCTCCATCATCCCCAAATATATATATTTTTATGTTGCCACATGTTTCAGTGAATGTTCCTTCCCCCCGTGTGTCCCACTCCTTACTGGGGCTAATTAATCTCCTCCACTGACCAATGCAAAGCCACTGACAGATAATAAAGCTCATCTGTGCTTGCTTACACTGAGAAAATGCGCATTATCCATTATGAGACGCATTCAGTGGGACTCTCAGATGTGTTCGACACACCAAAACAAGGAAGTCATCTGCCAGTGGTTTGCATGCAGTGCTTGTGATCATTACCAAAGGGGATGTGACTACAGCAGGTAGAGTTGTTTCTTATGACTCATAGTGATTGGCATTGCAGTCAGGAGAGTAACCGGTGTCTCCTGTTCGTTTTTAGATACTGCACACCTCTTCTTCAAGATAGCTGTTGATAGCTATCATAACATTGTAAAGCTCAGATTGTCATTTTATTTTACTTCATTTGGATTATATGGCAAGTCAGTGCTAAAATATTGCATAGTTGTAAAGTGGAAGGAAAATAAGACATTGTTGTTACCAATAAAACCAATTGAAAGAGTGGCATATGCATTTGTATTCAGCCCCTCTATAGTTTACAGTTTGTTGACCCATCTTTCACCAGCTGCAAGTGAAGAATGTCTCGACCAGCTACATACATCAAGAAGCTGACATTCTTTCTTAAATTAAAGCTCACTCGAATGGACGTACAGCCTTGCCCAAAATACTCAATTAGATTCTGGGCAGAACTTTGACTGGGTCATTCTAACAAACAGGTTTTGATCTGAAATATTTTTCATTAGTGTCTTTCTGGCAGGTGAACCTCCACTCTACCATGCTTTCTTCCAGTATTGCTCTGTATTTGGCTCCATCTTTCTCTGCCCAGCTTCCCGATTCCAGCCGAGGAAAAAAACGGCCTCAATACAATGTTATGCTGTTACCAGCATGCTGCATTGTAGGAATGTCTATTCAGGTTTTCCTCCACCATTTACCATTTTGCATTTAGGGTAAAATGTTTCATGTTTGTCTCATCTGATCAGAACACCTTTACATCTCACTGTAGAGGTGAATTCTTATGACTAAGTCTTGGAAAGGTTTAAGTTCTGCCATACTACTCCCATTTTTTTAAAGTAACAGACTGAACAGTGCTCCTTAAAATACTCAAGACCTGGGCAATAGTTTTCCAAACTAACCCTCAAAAAATGTTCACAGCTCCATATCTGACCGGTCAACTCTGTTCTTTGGTCATAAGCTTCTTTATTCACTGCTGTTCTCTAACAAACATCGTAATACTTAAGGTGGGGTTGAGGTGGTGGTGGGGAGTGAGCAGAGACCCAGGCTGTGAAGGAATGATGAATTTAATGTTGAAGCTTGCACAGTCCGATACAGGCGGCACAGCAGAGAGAATAGCACACAGCTAAATAAAGGTAGCAACTGACAAAAGACTGTTCACAGAGCAAGGTAGCCTCAGGACTATCCAGTTCAACTGAGAACTACATACAACAACGATCCGAGAAGAGACAAAGACAAGAGGTGGACTTAAATACACAGGGAGGGTAATCAGGGAATGAGACACACCTGAGAAGCAATCAACAGGGAAGACACAGAGACTCTCAGGAAGGAAACTGAACACAGAAAACCCTAAAAATAAATGCACAGAAACACTGATCATGACAATACTAAAACAGGCAACAGTTTTCTGATTGTATATGAATAGTGTTTGAAAAACACGTGACTTTTTCCTCCCACTTCAAAACTTGTTGTCGTAAGATGACAAAACGTGCAAAAGTGATGTGGTGTGGTGGTCACTGTTGCATCGAACACAACTGAAAGCTTTTATTTTCACTCAAAACATCATTACAATGTGTGTCCAGCAGAGGGAGGTGTTGAACACCTACTTTTTCAACTGGAGCGTTGTTTCTTCTGAAACATTTTAAATGACATTAGTTCTACTTTTTAATCTTGGTTTTCACATTCTCACAAAGGCTACAAAGGAGCGCTGGTGAATAGCATGCATTTTTTGTTCGCTTGGAGCAGGACGAACTTTGAACAATACTCAGTAACGAGCTTCTCTCTCTGTCCATGTTACTCAGTGGAATTTGAACATGCTGAAACACATGGCAACATAATTTAATACAACACATCACTTCAGAACATTTTAGCATTTTTGTGTGAAAACCTGCACAAATAACTCAGTTCAGCCATTGGAACTGCTTTTGAGTAGATGTAAGGTCTCTACAGTTCCCTGTCTGTTCACCTACACCCTGCTGAGTTCTTACTGTCTCCCCTTCCAGACACATGGAGCTGGGAGCCTCATCTGGTGAAACAACTGTCTGCTTTCAGCCAGTTAACACTGGCATCACAGCTTTCACGGCCCCTCTCAGCCCTTTTCAGCGTTGTGGTGTACCAAAGCAGATTTACCTTCAATAACCATTTATTAAATCTCTATCCATTAGACTCTGAGGCCTCAAGAGCTGGCTGCATTAAGCCTGATTATGGGATACCCGGCAGAGGAAAAGGGTCTATGTGTCAAGTGTGTCATCAAGTGATTTATATCCCTGGCTGGAATATCTGTCTTGTCAGTTGAGTGAAAGCTGCAGAGAGGAGAGAGAAGCACTCAGACCAGCACTGATGGAGAATCGTAGGCCTAATTATTTTGAAGTTTGAATTTAGAGGAGGCAGTCATGCCTCAGCTTTGTGGCTGACGCTCTTTGAGGATCCCTTTTCTGTGTTAAAGCTTTCAAGATGGACACTAAGGGCCAGGCTGGAACTTTTAAAAGATCCTCCCTGAAACGCAGCACATCTGGCTCGCAAAAGGTAAGAGGAAGTCTGCAGAAAACAGGTTATTTTCAGTGCTTTTTAAAGTTGTCACCTGGAATTGACGTCGTCTGGTTTTAGTAACCTGCAGTCATTTGGAAAATTACTTTTTACTTCTTGAACTTTTTCGCATATTCTCATGTTACAGTCAAAAGTTCCTCTTATTAGGATTCCATGCAATAGACAAAAACACAGAAGCTAAAAAATTGTAAAGTGCTAATCAACTCTGACCACATTTCATGTTTCTCCCGAAAACATTAATCAGTCAAATTTTAATTGTATAGCACCCTTCAGCAACAAGGCCTTTCAAAGTGCTGTAGATCATAAAAATACAAACACACATTACATTTTGCACATCAGATGTAATGTCTTCCTACAGCTGGACATTGCCACCCCCATGTTTGGATCGTGTGTTCAGGGTGACATTCGATGTTAGTTTTCCTCAAGAAACAGAATCAGAATTTTACATGCAGTCTATAGAAAGAACCTTTTTTATGATTTTTCATGCTCCATGAAATGCTCAAAGCTTGTTTCCAACATAATCTTGCTTTAAAAAAATCCTCTGAAATTTCTCCCTGACCTGCCTGCTGTGTTCCTAGTTCTCCATAATTCTGTTTGTTCACTAACGTTTTCTAACAAACCTCAGGGGGCTTCACAAAACAGACGTCTTTATACTGAGGTCATGTCGCACATATTTACTCAATTTACTAACCAGGCGACAGCTGAATGGCCATTGGAACTGCTTTTGAGTAGTTTCAAGTTGATCTGGGTTTCATATGAGGTTTTTTCAATAAATAGGACTGAATTTAAAAGGCAGGCTGCAGCTCAAAACACTGGAATCCACATATGATCACGCGTGTTATCACACCAAGAAAACAAAACAAACAAAAAAAAGAAACACGTTGACTCTTTCACAGAAATGCAGGTTTGTTCAGGTTTTGTGGGCAGAAGTATGACTATAAGGTCAGTATTTTCATCCAAAACCATCTAAAGTCAGCATTAAGTGGTGTTTAAAACTGAGCATCTAGTTTCCCCTGAACACAACTTTAATCCTTTAAAACGGTCCCTCTGTGGAGTCATGACAGATTGCAGACTCTTTCTAAACTCTGCTTTCATGTGATTAATACGCTTCAGTTCACATCATTGAAAGCATGGAGAATCTAGCTTGTATATTTTTCATGAACTAAGAGAGAGCAAATCAACAAATAAGCCCTTTTTTTTTTACAGATTTTGTGGAAGAACACAGTAGTGCCAGAATGCTACAAAGACTCCTCATGTGGTTTAGAACTATGGTTCATTTCAAGCCTTTTGGATCAATCAGTCGATGTCGAAAAGTTAAACATCAAAGTGTAGACGTGATTATTAGACATTAATGAGATGTCTAAAAAGAGCATGATGAACCATACTCTTTTTGTGAATATCTTAGCAACCTTTAAATGTTCTGATTCAACCAAATTAGAATACATTCCTCAAACTTTTCATATGAAGTTTTTGCATTTGGCAAACTTAAACCATGCTCTAACGTGACCAGTTCTGTGATATTAATAGTATCAAAAATCAACAAAGTACCACGTTCAATGGTTTTCTGGTCACATATAATATTTTGGTTGCTTTCATTGTAGATTTAATTTTCTATTCCAAAATAACCGTAATTTATGGTGCTCCGTGGTATGGACCACAAATTATTTTTCATCTGTGTCATTTAGAAATTAGGTTTTAAAAAAAAGTCAAAATTAAAACAGATGAGGGCAGATGTCATGCTCGTTGGAAGCATTAGCCACAGGTCCTGCATCAAAAAGCACATTCAGCTAAGCGTGCTCAGACTATATCACCCTGTTGCCATTAATGAAATTAGGAAAGCGTTCATCTCTGTTCATCCTATTCTGAGAAAAAGGTTCAGCTTAGCTTGCAGTATGAAAGAAAGAAGTACATCCAAAAAGCCTCTGGCCTGACGATGAGCGAAATTGTGGGATACATTTTTATGGACAAATTAATTGTTTCCATTGTTCAAAGACACAAGGGCAGGACAGTCAGTGGAAATTTGATTAACAAACCCAGTGATTTTCAGCCTCATATGACTGTGTGTGATGTAAGAGTCAGGCTCGGGTCAGGTGAGGGCCAAAGAGCGTTAAAAGGCTTAAGGGCTCACATCTTGAGAGCAAGGTCTCACTGTTTCAGGCTGAGGCACAGCAGGCTCTTTGTGTGAAGAAAGCTCATGAAAATTAAAACAATCTTTAAATGTGGCAGCACTACGGAAAGCAATATGGGTGTTGTACTCAACTTTTATGAACTAAACCTATTTTGTTCTAATGAAAAATAATTTAAAAAGGAACTTTTAGATGAAATTTGAAGGTTTGCAATAGGATTAAACTTTCTACTAATCATTAAATGTAAATCAGATTACATTATCTGGAGCACATGACACATTTGGATGACCCAATAAAGCATGTAAAACAATACTAATATAAACTAGAAATTAGCATTTTTAGCATAGTCAAACTTTATATATACCGGTGTAAAATGCATTACATTTATGTATATTGTGGAAAACTACTTGTGTGTTATCACACAAACATGCCCCTTTGGTATTTATCTGAAGGCTGAATGAATACTGAACAGGAGGTTAAATGATTGAATCTCTTTTTTTTGGTTGAGTCTATCTTTTTTTTGGTTGAACTTATTTTCTTGCTTATACAGCTTTATTTGCTTTGGGGAAGCTTACATGAACATTCTGGGCGGGGCTTAGCAATGTAAGACGTGTTCCGATTGGTCAGCGCTGACTAAAGCGGATGACTCCCTGAGATCTCAGAACCGTCCCGAACTGCAGGGCTGCGGTGACGGACACAGAATGTTAAAGGTAAGTAATGTTCACCAAATGACACCGTTTAGCAGCTACTAGAGTCTCCACCCTGTTTCAAAGAAGAAATCTTACACAACGTATGACGACAGTTACATATTTTATCTGCCGCGATCCCCGGTAGCATATTATGCTAACTAATGTTAGCACTAGGTAAAGTTCATTAACTAGGCTTGAGTGATATTCGCCTGTCTTTATGTTGAATTCGTTAACCAGCAAACCTCTGTCAAGTTTCATTTAGCGTGGAAAATACCAACTATATCTGGAGGAAATATGTGTTAAAAACTGTTGTGTAATCCTGCATGTGTGTGTGTGTATTAACTAGCATTGAAGCTAAAGTGGAAAACAGCAGATCGTTGCTCCAATGTTATCAGGTCCACGTTAATCTGCACCACGTCAAGTGACCGTGTGGATTATTTATTTACCAAGAACATAGTCAGTGTGTCGGTGAGGGGAGACAATCTAACTCTTAAATATATATATTTTCTTTCAGATGTAAAATGTAAATCTAAGCTGGTAGGTCACAGGCCAAAGGAGGATATTTACATAATTTCTGTTTTATTATTTGATGTGTGTGTCTCGTATTTACTTTTATTTAGAATTAGATGTAATATGTCTTTTGCTGGGTTATGGGTTATGATATTAAATTAAATTGATGTTCTCCTAATTCCCCATCTAGTGACCAGCAGCTGAAGACGAACAGGCTGCAGTTGATTCTCGACAGGTGCAGTCTGATTTCCATCCTCATCAGAACATGAGGATGGAGAGACCAGCAAGTGTTGAGTCAGAGAAGGTCAGGTAAGGAAGTAAGTGTTGCTTTTAGGGGCCAAGTGTGTTTGGCTATATATATTTATACAAGTTTATTTATTGGTTTTAAAACTAATGCATGCTTATGTGTTGATAATGATACATTGTAATAAAAATACATAAATTACCACTAACATCCTGGCAGAAGGAAATAAACAAGTTTATATCAGAGCTTTTTTTGCATCTAGAACACATTAAAAGCGAATTACCAAATTTGATTTATTCCCTGTTATGTTAACGTTCGTTTATTTCTCCCATTTCATCCTGACTGCAGCTGGAGCTGGACTGAGTTCTGTTTGGCTTTAGTGGCTTCCTGGACTGAGACATCGGCTGAGCTAAAGCGGCTAACAATGCAACATTTTCCCTCTCTTATCATAAACTTTGCTTTTCTTCAACATGGAAAATACTCCTACATCAGTAGCTCTGTTTGGTATTTTGATATCATTGCTTACCTGGTGGTCAATTGATCCTCTTAACCACTGAATGTATCAGAACCACTTGGACTGAGCTGGTTTCGTCAGAGGGAGCCAAGACTTCTCCATAAAATGACTTCCCGTATTTTAAAATATTCTTCTGGTGAAATTGCATCTTTCTGATGCTAATATGACAGCATTCTCATAATTAAAAATACTTGGAACCTGGGCATAATACTCCATTATACAACTCACAAGAGGAATGATAGAAATAAAGCCACTTTGTGAAAATATTTTCTGTATTTTGTTTTAGAAAAAATATTGAGTGACTAAAATCTGTTATGAAAAAACTGTTCAGTCATATCCTCCAGCCTTATTCAGTATATTATTTAACTATTTTACTAACTGCATATTACTTAATATTCAGATTTCTTTACTGGTATTACTTAAAAGTGTTTCATTTTAATATGTCGCATGAAGGCCGAATTACATGCAAATACTTCACATAATGTTACAACTGAGGTAAGGAAAAAAGGTTTGTTAAATGTAGAGTATTACATTTTATTGTAAGTCCAAACAGTATAATAAAATGAACACTGAAAATATATAATACACTTCCCAGCAGTTACTCGGATGTCAAACTTGTCTGTCTTTACTGGTGATGAAAACTTGTCACTCTGGAGCAGAGGAAGAGGTTCAGCCCAGTCCAGGATCACTGCAGTGTCAGGGTAGCTGCTTAAAGTCTGCAGGTACATTTCTGCCTATCTGGTCCTCCGGTTTTCAGGTCCTAATTGTTAATAAAATGTTAATGTGATGATCCAGCTGACTGGACTGATGGTCACTGTAGAGGTCAGTGAAGTGCAGGTGCTTTGATACATCTGAAAGAAAATATAAATATATTTAAGAGTTAGATTGTCTCCCCTCACCAACACACTGACTATGTTCTTGGTAAATAAATAATCCACACAGTCACTTGACGTGGTGCAGATTAACGTGGACCTGATAACATTGGAGCAATGATCTGCTGTTTTCCACTTTAGCTTCAATGCTAGTTAATACACACACACAAAACATTTAACTCAAGTTATACAATTTAAGAGAAAATTCAAGAAAAATTTATTAAAACGTCAGAATTTGGAGAATGTCTACCTTCGCAAGATTGGACTGAAAAATGTCCAGTCTTGAGTTTTTAACACAATTTCATCAAAGAATATAATATAACTGGATATTTTCAACAAATTACAGTTTTATAAATTATCTTTGTCATGAATTACATTAGAAAAAATACTCTTCAAAATAGGAAAGAAAGAACAGAGCACTTTGCAGACAAGCTGTAAGTTTAACAAGTAGTAGCTAGCAGCAGATCTAAAAATGAACTTTCATGTAAAAAATGTAATTACAAAGTAATATTTTTTTAAATCTATCTTTACAAATACAAACCACTACCTAGTTTCTCTAACCTTGGCTGTAATTCTCTTAAATGTTTACATAAAAGCAAAATAACAACTCAAAACTGTTGTGCACCCTTTCCCCTTACATCCCATATTTTCATCATTTTCCACTTAAAAAGCTTTTTTCATAGGTGATAAAAACGCCTTTATCAACACATCAGTACAGAAAGAAATGTTGTGTGCTTGCAGAGTATCTCAAAATTCAGTTATTTTCTGTTTATATGGTTTAATTTATTTCTGCCTTTCCATCTTTGGTGGACAAACGGCAGCTCTAAAACTTGTCTTATGACTCCTCTGACTCTTGGGGATAATCAGCGACATGTCGGACTCGTGACGCCTAACTGGATTTTCATACTCTGGAGGACAATGAGTTCATTTACAAGCAGGGCCGTCTAAAAACAGCCTGCCTCACGGCGGGAAACAATTTGCCAAACCGAGGTTTCAAAACTGGAGAAATGTAAAAATCATTGCAAAAATCTTCTACCCTCAGGTCAATCCTTGTAAAAGAAAGCTTTTTTATGTATCCAGCCCATTTATCAAAACTGTATTTTCTTTGTGCCACAGCTCATTAAGATCTAACCCTATTGCCAATCAAAGCCGAGCAATTAGTTGCTTTTATCTTCCACTTCAGTGGGATCCCGATAGCAACTTTAAATGAATCGTTGCAACTTGTTCAAATGACTTTTAGGGGTTTAATGGTGCAATTGTAGCTTCACTGAAACAAATTAGCTGCTAAGCTGTGGGTCAGGAGACCAACACCATGTGATTTCAATAAAAAAAAAAGAAGAGAATGGATGGCATGCTGCCTATGTGGCCTGTATGTGTTTCAAAATGTACAGAAAATCTACAATTTGTAAGTAAGTGAGGAAAAACGTTATGGAGAAACATGTGAGCACTATTAATGGGGTCAGGGGCCACAGTTTCAAGAGAACAAAATAATTATCTGTACAACCTATAAAACTCTAGATTTATAGTTTTTATTATTCATCTCTTTCAACAAACAAGAACTTATCATGTTCAACTTGCACAACTTTCCTTTTGTTTTAGACAAATATCTTCCCAGAAAAGCATGCGTTCCAGCATGAATGTTGGGTTTTGTTTCGATGCCAGCGTTAAGTCTCAACTACTTGCTTGGTGTGAAACAATCTGTTCCCGCGACGTCTAAATTCTCCAGGGTCTTTGCTGGTTAAGCGCTAAAGGCAAGCTCCTAACGAGGGCACAGCAGTTTTGCTGGCCGACTGGATTCTGGCTTTAGTTGTTGTGGTTAATGAGTTTAAATAAGCTGAAATAAATGCGTCATTACTCGCCAAATATCCCCTTCTGAAAATGCGCTTTACTTTTGCTGTGCTGAAATGAACAATGGCTTAAACTTGAGCAGGACAAAAAACAGGTGAACTCTGTGGATGTTGGGGTTCTCCCACTCTGTATTTTCTATCGTCGGCTCGGTCCAGCTCAGTCCGGCTCAAACTGCTCTCTTTAGCCATAAAAGGGACTCATATGTGAAGTGCTGACACAATACATTTAATGCAGGACTGCTTGAGGTTTTTAACCTCATTTCACCTTCTTTTGTCATGGTTTAAGCATATTCTTTGTAACACAAAGTGAACAGGATAATTAAAAAACCTGATGGGTTTTTTTTTAACAAGTTAACAATCAGAAAAGGCTGGTGTGGATCTATGTTTAGTCGGCCATGTTCCGTTTGTAAAAGAACAGGGCGACGAGTGGTTGTAAGTTGAGTAAATGTGACCAAACTCAAGGGGTGTGAATAGATTTGCTATTTTTTTTTCGACTTCTCTCCATAAAAATGTGGTGTGTCGAAATAGAGATTAACTGCAATTAGCTTTGACTGACCTTGCCCCTGTATGGAAACCAGTCATTCTTTAACAAGGTGTCCCACAAAAGTATGTCTGCATCCAATTCTCCCAATTATGCAAACGAAGTTGAAATCAAGGGAGATTGGGAGGAGGGAGGGAGGGCTGGTAATGAGGGGGTTGAAGATTTTCAGATGAAAACCTGAAGAGTCTCTGACCAACTAGTTTAGGCGTTCTGTGCCGTCTTCCCCAGACACATGCACAAGATCATCCACAAGATCATCCACAGAAGTGCAGGGGGGGAAAACAAAAAAAAAAGAGGTTTAAACAAATTGGGAGATTAGGGGCTGGTTATCAAAGTAGATTTATTGTGCCTTGTTTCAAGCCAAGGATGAAAATACCCCGTGGGCATGCAGAAGGGGGTCATGGGACTCCCAAAAGGATTACCTTGAACTGGAGTCATGGGACTTGGGTGAACAAAGACCTTGCTCACATGCTCATCATATTAGGCTGCCCTCATAAAGTGAAGAAGTTTCATGTCCAGTGGGATTCAATGGGAGAGTTTGGCAGGGTATGCAGCACGAGAGGAAGGCTCAACCAAAGGAGCAGCAGACTTCTCTTCACGTCTCAAACCCTAACGTGTTGTCGTACCGGAGAGGGGGACTGTAAGGCTACAACAAAGGGCTGCGTGTAAGTGAATTTACAAACCTAATTTATAACAATATTTCAGAAATTCCTAATAGACCGGGAGGTAATTTGCTCTGCAGACCCTGAAGAGTGAATTCAGATGAGTTAAATATGAGCAGGCAGCCCAGCGGGAGCTCTGGTTGTTTAATGACGCATGATAAGACAGCAAGCCAAGACGATTCAGGGGGAGAGAAAAATAAGATGGAAAAGGCAACAGTAAAATACAATGGGTTGCTGATAAGCAGGCGAAATACCTTTTGTTTCAATGCCAAAGATAAAACTAATAAAAGATTAGTTTTCCACTGGTTTAGAAGACCTAAACAAGGTGTGGGAAGAAACAAACTTAAAGGTTAAACCTTTTAAATTTTCAATACATGTGAGTTTGAGGTCAGAGCGGTTTGTGTCTGCACAACTTGTGACAAATCACAAGACACCAGCAGAGTTTGTGCATGGCCTCTAATTCATTCTCATGTGACTCAGTTAGAGATGCTTTAACATAATTTAATACCCTCTGTTTTGCCTGAATTTTTATTTCTAATTGATTGGAAGGTATGGCAGCAGATTATTCAGCAGATTTGACTGGAAAGTAACTGTTATAAAAAGCTTTTGGGAAGGGGGCAAGAAGGGGTTGAAGAAAGATAGAAAGAAAACATGCATCGTGTTCTGGGAAACTTTGATCCACCCTGGAGAACAAGAAATGTGTGGGATACTTCTTTTTTTAACTTGTATCAAGTTCTCACTCTGCAACATTCTGCGCTATTAAAAGAAAACGGACTGGTTTTCTTCTAAGCTGGAGCCACTGGATCGAAATCCACCACTAACTATATTCACTCCATTTTAGGCTGAAATATTTTCTCCTGTCAGTTATTTATGCGTTCGTTGCACATTTCAAACTATCTGCATCTTTTAGTCAGGGATTACAACTAAGAGGATTTGGAAAGTGCAACTTAAATTCAGACAGATCGCTGAGTCTGATCTCCTGGGGAAGCAATGATAAAGCTCGTAATGCTCACTTAGGTTCTGTCATGTTTTGTCTTCGCAGGCACAGAAAGCTTGGATTGAGAGGACATTCCTGAAAAGGGAATGTGTTCACATATTTCCCAGCAAGGACCCAACCAGGTAAGAAAAAAATAATAATGAAGAATAATTTTGTGACAAGTCAGATTTTCAACAAGGATTTGCAATTAATTACAAATGTTTAGATCAGTAATTCTTACATTTGGTGTCATAGAAAAGGAAGAGTGTGGTGTTAAGATTCTTCACATAAATTCAATATCAAACAATGTTTATGCTGTAAAAAATAACAGTTCTTAAGAATGAATAAAATCAAATTATTTGCTGTTGATCTTTCATTGAATATAATAACTACAATAACATTGTAACTTTTTTGGTCAGAATCTGATATGTAATAAAAGACATTAATAAAAGACAATGAATCCTAATAAGAATCCATATCTCACCAGTAATAATAATAATAATAAGGAGTTCATATCTATCTTATTCTACATACTTCTATTTTTTTATTAGAAATATGTTCTTTGTCGTGTACAATTGGTTTTCTAAATTATTTAGTGCTCATTGAGCTCAAAGTACCGTTATTGGAGATTTTACAAATTTACTTATAGGCTGGTGTACTGCTGACAAGCAGTGCACATTTTTCAAAGAACATTAAAAAAGACATGTTCAGAAAAAGCACGATTTGTACAGGTCATTTCTCTCACAAGCCTTTGAGTGAAAAAAGTCAAAGCATTTCATAATTCACAAGGAATGTATCTGCTGCAGATGTGCCTGTGGTCAGCTGGTGACGCAACACGTGGCCATCCCTCCTGGTGCCAATTCCATAGCAGAGGCGACCCCACTGGTGCAAATCGAGACACCGAATGATAAGTGGAGTGTGGTGAAGCACACCAGGACCTACCCTACAGACTCTTATGGGATCATTGAGTTTCAGGGAGGAGGATTCATCAACAAGGCAATGGTGAGTGACTTGAGATTTTCCCCATTTGTCAGCAAACACAACCAACTGAAATGATTTTCTTCCACAGTACATTCGTGTCTCTTATGACACCAAGCCTGACAACCTCCTGCATCTGATGGTGAAGGACTGGCAGTTGGAGCTGCCCACCCTGCTCATTTCGGTGCATGGGGGTCTCCAGAACTTTGACCTCCAACCCAAACTCAAGCAAGTGTTTGGCAAAGGCTTGATAAAAGCGGCCGTCACCACGGGAGCTTGGATCTTCACGGGCGGAGTGAACACAGGTTATTCTAATGCTTTTATCATTCACTAAATAAATACCAGATTGTGACATTAGAAGATTACCTTGACTCTAAAATGTCATTGCATAACACCTCTACTGCAATTTCCTGAGGGAAGAGGTTTATCAAGCACATTGTCACAGATTTAAGCTCTATAATTAGAACCATTGCTTGGAAATTTAGCACAAATTGCAATTCGTGTGGATTTCGCCAAAGTATGTCCCATGACGAAGCTCCGTGAGGTTTCTGGAAAAAGGTTTTATTCATTGTAATCTGTTTTGCTAATCTTACTTTAGGCGTGATCCGTCACGTTGGGGATGCCTTAAAGGACCATTCATCCAAGTCACGAGGGAAGGTGTGTGCAATAGGGATTGCTCCTTGGGGCATCTTGGAGAACAAAGAGGATCTCATTGGAAAAGATGTAAGAGCAGAATTTCTTTCTTTCTTTCTTTCTTTGATAGCTCTGTTTGACAATTTTCTGTCCATTGCTTTTCTAGGTAACCAGATCCTATCAATCGATGGCAAACCCACTGAGTAAGCTGGCAGTGCTCAACAGCAGCCATTCTCATTTCATCCTCACCGACAACGGAACCTGTGGGAAGTATGGCTCTGAGGTCAAACTCCGCCGACTGTTGGAGAAGCACATCTCCTTGCAGAAGATCAACACTCGTAAGCAGGGGCAGATTCAGGAGATTGTGGGTCTCTTGGCCAGAGATTATGTACATGTCCCAGTGGTGTATCCAAATTATCTTGGATTGGTAGTTAACTATTATTTTTTTTAATGTCTTTAGCCTTTGTCCACGTAAAAAAACTTCTAAACAACTGTGTTCTGTCTAGAAATGTCATCCATGCAAAAACATTGACCTAGAATATTGTAACTATACAAAGCCCGAATACGGCACTGTAACACTGTTACTAAAATACACAGAGATAAAAGAAGAGGGCGTGGTGCATACATCAATGCTGAGTTCTCACAGCTGGTTTGCTTAGGAATGAGTTTGAGAATTTAGATAAAAACCCAACAGACTGACAGAGCTCACACAAATTTGGGCTTATATGCAGAACTTGCGAGTGTGAGCGAGGTTCTTAAAAGGACAAGTTGTTGGAGAGCTCCCCTGTGACCCGTGGGCTTCCCTTTGTCATCCTATGCCTGGAACTTCGACAAGGCAGGGACAGCAAAGGGATGCTCAGCTGTCACCACTGACTTCACTCCCTTCTTCCTCCATTACATGAAATTCTGCTTCTTTTTCTTTAGTGTCTGAGTTGACTGGTTGGACAAACTCTTTGTCTTCATGTGTTCCAGGTTTGGGTCAGGGTGTTCCTCTTGTGTGTTTGATAGTGGAGGGAGGTCCCAATGTCATCTCCATCACCTTGGAGAGCCTAAGGGATGAGCCTCCCATCCCCGTGGTGGTCTGCGATGGCAGCGGCCGCGCCTCAGACATCATATCCTTCGCACACAAGTTCTCAGAGGATGGAGGGTGAGGTCTCAGATAATTCGTCTCTCGCAACGCCTTGGTGGCATTCTCGGGTCAAAGGAGTTTTAAATATAATTTATCAATCCTCTCCTGAAGTCTGGTGAACGATGACGTCCGAGACCAGCTTTTAGTCACAATCCAGAAGACGTTTAATTATAGCAAAAGCCAGTCTCAGCAGATCCTGCTCATGGTAATGGAGTGCATGAAAAAAAGGGAGTTGGTGAGTAACAGCGGAGGTATTATTCATGTTTAAAATCATCTTTCATGTGGGAATATTGTGTGTTTGTCACATAATAAACATTTCTGAAATCACCCAGTGTCCATTGTCATTCATGCATCCATTTCACTCATATGTGTATGTCTCCATTAACAGTGTGAACAAACAAATAAATTGTGTTTTTAGCTTTTTGGATCATGTCAGCAATTAAATCCTTTTTCTAAAATCATTTGCAAATATATTTATATCCCTCTGACTTCTTCACATTTTATGACTTTGCAACCAAAATCTTCACCATATTTAAGACAACATTTGTGATACATTCAATGTTATGCAGTACTTTGAAGTTGAGGTAAAAAAATGAGACATGGTTTTCCACGCTTTTTACAAATAAAGATCTGAAAAGCCTATAATGAATTTGCATTCAGCCTAAATAAAATCCAGTACAACCAAATTACATCAGAGGTCACTTAATTAGTTAAAAGTCCACTTAGACACAATTCAAATACTGCTGCTATGTAACAGCCTCAAGGGTTTTGATAGTGATCGTATTGAACAATCGTGGAAGATTGTCCCAAGACTAAAACTCAACTTTGTGTCCAACATACAAAACTATGCAGCAGGAAGATGAAAGCTGGGCAGAAAATATGATGGAGGAAAACGGTCTTAAGCAGAGGTTAAGGTTCACCTTCCACCAGAGAATTGACCTGTAACACAGAGCCTATTAAGTTTTACAATGGCCAGGTAAAAATTAAGACTTAAACCCGAACAAGAATTTGTGACAAGGCTTGAGATTTGTTAGTTTCAAACACTTTCCTTCCAATCAGATTAAGCTCTTTTGCAAAGAAGAATAAGCAAAGCTTTCAGGTTCTAGATGTGCAATGCTGTTAGAGACACTCAAAATACTTGCAGTATAAGCAGTCACACATGAACCTTCCCACCACCCCCAAAAAGTAAAATACAATAAAGTATGTGATTGCACCTTGTCAAATGTGGGGAAAACGTTCAAAGGATATATAAACACCTTTCCAGGACCCTGATGTTAACATTGACCAGGCTTGGAATATGCACTAGATTAATCATAATTATAAAAATGTTCGCAAAACACATTTTTCAAAAATAGCATTTGGAGCTGAATCCTTACAAGTGATGTGATGAGGATTACCCAGCATATAAACCTGTGATAAACCATATAGATCTAGATGAGGAAGATCAGTGCACACTCCGTCTTGCTTAGTGGAAGCGCTTAGTTTATGTGCTCATAGAAAGCATGTTGCATGCAGATACAGGAGAGGTTCTATGCCGCTAATCCTCCCTTGGCTTTCAGAGTGCCATCGCTCCTCCGACACAGTCTGATGTTTTAGGCTGCATAATTCTCCGACAGACCAGGATAAGCAACTTAAACAGCTTTTTCAAGGATCATGTCACTGTAGGATATACGCAATCTGATGCTGCAATGTTTTAAGCGCAGGTGAAAGTGTGTTGACCTGATACAATCCTTCCATTCTATGATAAGTGCAACACTTGAAGCAGCTGGATTAAACTGATGAAAAAGCAGAAATAATGAGGCACTTTTATCTAATAAGCAAACACAGACAAAACGACTGGCAATTGAATGGACAAAAAAAGGTTTACAGTGTTTAAACTGTTTTGTGAGGCTTATTGTTAACCTATCTCGTGGCCTGGTGTCAGCGTTCAGGCAAGTCTAATTCAATCCGTTATGAATGCATGTGACAGAATGGTCTGCATGATATTGTTGGATACAGCTGAATCTCTAACAAAGAGAGCGCTATTCCTCCTTGCTGAGAAAAGTGGCTGATTGTTTTCACAAGGATGGACAAACAATGTAGAAGTCTGAAGTTCTGGTTAAAACCAGAAGTGAGTGGGAAAATACTTTCCAGGAAAATGATAATCTCTAAGGTAATTTAGTTCTGTTTTCTGCTGAACCATTAAACCATTATTAAACTACTCTCTTTTTCTCCTTTCCTGCATGTAGATCACTGTTTTTCGAATGGGCTCTGAGGGGCAGCAGGATATTGAAATGGCTATTCTGACTGCCTTGTTAAAAGGTATTCTAGTGTTGGTTGATTACTTTTCTAGAAATCCAAAGTCAGAGCAGCCATCTGCTCAGAAATTTTAGTCTACTCATTCTTTCATTCAAATGACGCAGCAACCGAGTACCGTCTGAGCTGGAAATATTTAGTTAGGGTTACAATATCCTCAGAAACACTTGAGACTTGCCAAACACTTCCTGCTTTAACTCACAATTGGGATCAATTGTAACCGGTGGATATTTTACATTAAGATTCAGTATTTGGTTACATAGCATGAGCTTTTATTATTGCTGTCTAGCAATTTGGCCATTTAAAAAAAATGCATGAATGGTTCCAAGTTTTAAAATTAGCAGTCTTGAATCATGTTGACCTATGCTGTACTTGCAGAATAACTTCACAGCAATATTTCTTTATTACTGCAGGCAGGATTGACCTGTTTCTTACAGGTTCTCTTTGCTTTTGATTGTTTGTTTGCATCAGGCACTAATGCATCTGCGGCAGACCAGCTCAGTCTGGCCCTGGCCTGGAACCGAGTGGATATTGCCCGCAATCACATTTTCGTTTACGGGCACAACTTACCAGTGAGTGGTCCGTGTATATTAACCAATCAATACAAAATGTTCCACAGCAGCTATGCTGCTTATTATACATGGCATTTAAGACATGAAATATCGATAGGATGTGGACGAAACGGGAAACAGCCTTAAGCAGGGTAGATGAAAGTTCAGTGAAGAGAGCTTTTCTCTGTTAAAGCTAGACCGGTGATACAAATATTTTATTTTATTTTTCATTTCCAATGTAAAAAAGCTAAATAGTCAAATCAAATTAGAGGAAGGCCACAAAAAATGATTGACGTTTTTTGCTACTCAAAATAGAGACAGCAGTTTTCTTCTCTAATTTTACTTCCTATCAGCCTGCTGGAGCCATTGCCATGACAACAACTAGTGGTGCCACAACTCAGGAAAAGCCAAAGAGTCCAGCCAGCGCTCCACGCAGCAAGGTTCGGGCCAAAAAGGGGAAGGGAAAAGGAAAGACCAAACCTGAGCCTCCTGAGGAGACAGATCCCAGAAAGCTGGAGCTAATTCGCTGGGTGAGGATGAAGATCGTAGGAAACATTTCATGGAAAATGAGGAAACATAACTAAGGCTAAATTAGTGACCATGTTCCATACCTTACCGTGTGCTAGGTGAACTCTTTGGAGCAGGCTATGATGGATGCTCTGGTGTTGGACAGAGTGGACTTTGTCAAACTGCTGCTTGAGAATGGGGTCAACATTCATCATTTCCTCACCATCCCTAGACTGGAGGAGCTGTACAACACTGTGGGTCTAAAACACAAAGACATAAACTGAGGTGAAAATAGAACTAAAAGTGTAGAAACATTATTACTAACCTTCTTCCCATCATTAATTTTCTCAGAAACTTGGCCCTGCAAATACACTGCATGCTGTGGTTAGAGATGTTAAAAAGGTAAATTATATTTCACAAATTCAATTATGTAGAATCAAAATTTCATTAATATTTCAGGCTATACTAAATATTTTGAAAGCCCTAAATATTATAAACGTAACTTTTGATTTTCCAGGGAAATCTTCCTCCAGATTATCAGATCACTTTGATTGATATTGGCCTGGTGTTGGAATACCTCATGGGTGGAGCTTACAGAAGCAACTATACAAGAAAGGCTTTCCGCAACCTGTACAATAATCTGTATGGCCTAAAAAGGGTATGTATAGATGGAAGAGAATAGATGAATGATCCACTTAGAGTAATAGCATTTTTAATTAACCTTCCTTCTTGTGCAGCCAAAAGCTTTGAAGCTCCTGGGAATGGAGGTGAGCTTGAAAACTCCTTTTAGTTCATTTATTTACCAGCTGCAACAAAATGCTTGAGTCCAAGTTCTTTTTTTTTTTTTCAGGATGATGAACCAAGACCAAAAGGCAAGAAAAAGGCCAAAAAGAAGAAGGAAGAAGAGGTGGAAATAGATGTGGATGACCCAGAGGTCTGCCGATTCAAGTACCCGTTCCACGAGCTGATGCTGTGGGCAGTTCTTTTAAAGCGCCAGAAGATGGCGCTGTTTCTTTGGCAGCGTGGGGAGGAGGCGATGGCGAAGGCCCTGGTAGCTTGTAAGCTTTATAAGGCCATGGCCCACGAGTGCTCCGAAAGTGAACTGGTGGACGACATATCCCAAGACCTGGAGAACAATTCCAAGTCAGTGCTGCAGAGTGAAACATTTAAATAAAAACACACACTTAAAAGGTTTTTTTTTTTTTTTTGCTTGTTTAGGTCTTTTACATAATGTTTACAGTTGTCACCTTTTTTCAGAGAATTTGGGCAACTAGCTTATGAGCTGTTGGATCAGTCCTACAAGCGCGACGAACAAGTAGCCATGAAACTCCTAACATACGAGCTAGTCAACTGGAGTAACTCGACCTGTCTGAAGCTGGCGGTAGCTGCAAAACAGCGGGATTTTATCGCTCACACCTGCAGCCAAATGCTGCTCACTGACATGTGGATGGGCTGTTTGAGAATTGGAAAAAATCCTGGCCTCAAGGTGGATCCTTAAATGATTTTATGCTAAGCAGTTTTGGAAACCTGTTTAAAAATAATGATGTAATCGGACCTATAATGTCCCACCTAGGTTATTCTGGGGATTATATTCCCCCCACTGATTATGCTCCTGGACTTCCGAATTGGAGAGGACACTTCTTATCAAAGACCTGGAGAAAAAGAAGAGGGAAAGGACAAGGATGATGATGCAAAATCCAGCAAGGTCGGTGTTCATGCTGATGATTAGTTTCACATTCTGTTATTGTCATGATGAAAGATGACAAGACTTTGCGTTTATGTTGTAGGACCCTAACAATGATGGGACTTCCCGCAAAGGAGATGAGGAGGAGGGAAATGCTAATGTGCGCAAAATTCCCATTGCAAAAAGGTTCTTTGAATTTTATGATGCCCCTTTTACCAAATTCTGGTTCAACACCGTAAGTTCAACTAAAACTTATTCAAAGATCAAACATTTTAAAATCTTCTGAGTAAAGATTATCTTGAATATCTATTCTTATATTGTTTCCCCATTAGATTTCCTATCTGGGTTATTTGATGTTGTATAATTACATCATTCTTGTGAAAATGGAGCGATGGCCATCTATACAAGAGTGGACGGTCATTGCATACATCCTCACTCTCGGCACAGAAAAAGTTAGACAGGTAACAGATGCTAAAATGGGCCTACTAAAAATTGGAATAATATTTAAACTTCGATTGGTACAATGTTAACTTATAAATCCTGGTGTCTAGATACTGATGTCAGAACCAGGAAAGCTGAAGCAGAAGATAAGTGTTTGGATGGAGGACTACTGGAACATCACAGACCTTGCTGCCATCTCTACGTTCCTTCTGGCACTGATGCTGCGGCTACAGCCTGAGCCATACATGGGCTACGGCAGAGTCATCTACTGCATAGACATCATCTTCTGGTACATTCGTGTGCTGGACATCTTTGGAGTCAACAAGTACCTGGGACCATACGTGATGATGATTGGGAAAATGGTGAACACAATTATGTCATACAGAATCTTTGCGGGTATAAAAAGAGCAAACTGAGCTCGAGTGTGTTTGCTTCTTTTTCCTTCAGATGATTGACATGATGTACTTTGTCGTGATCATGCTGGTGGTACTGATGAGCTTTGGCGTGGCTCGGCAAGCCATCCTTCATCCGGATGAAGAGCCAACGTGGCGCCTGGCCAGGAACATCTTCTACATGCCCTACTGGATGATCTATGGGGAGGTTTTTGCGGACTCGATAGACCGTAAGACTAGAATTCATAGTAAGATTCTGTTTCCTGATTCTGGGCAGATGTCTTAAAATTTCAGTAAAGTTGACACGCTGTTGTGTACAAAATGGTACACTTAATACTTTGGCTCCCTCTGCTGGCAGATTTGTGACAATTCTTGTGGCATTTATGGCATTCGTGGCAATAATGCTGCATGGAACAGGAACAGAACAGACAATACATGTCTTCTCACTAACAATTATCAGCCATTAAGATTTGTTTTTCTGTGAAAGCCGCTTCTGTCAAGTTGAAGACATAGTCAAAATTAGCAATCAGCAAACAACATGTAATGTTTTTAAATTATTTAAACCCACCAATGACAAAAGAAATATGTATGACATGAATGTCGAACAAGAATAATTTGGTTTGCACATTTGCTCAAACATTTTCTTACAATAAATAACTTCGCAGTATTTTGTAAATATTCAAGAATTGCAGAGCGCAAATGTTTTTTTTTTGTATATAATGCTTTCCTATTCTTTTCCAATAAAAAAGCTGGTCTTGATTTCTGGAATTTCTATTTTAAATTCATATGTTTTGGTCTCCTCGGCCTATGGCATTGATCTCAAAATCATTAAGGTCAAATATTTGCACACACTGTGTGACATAAGGCTGTAGAAATGTTTATCATATGGAATAAACACCATTTAGAAATTCAATAAATGAGGACTTTTAAAACTCTGCTGACGCACATGCTTTCAATTAATCCTTGGTTTAGAAAATTTAAAAATTATTACATTGTTGTATATGGCTAATTTAAACTGTAAATTAGTTATGTGATTTCACTCAAAAATGACAGCAAATCATAATACAGGGACAAAAACATTCATAAGCAGCCAATTTGATGGAAGGGCACTAGTATGATCTTTTCCTTTTGTTCATATACCATCTTCACCTTGACAGAAATCGAAAACATGATTTCTTTACATTGATTTTAACCTTTTCCTTTTGTCCTTCTGCAATTGTTTCTTTGTATTTTCGTAAGTCTATGCAATGGAAATTAATCGTAAGTAGTCTTTAAATCATGGATTCTCAACTCTAATCAGTTTGCAGCTGAACTGTTTTTAATAGCAAAGCTAATTTTTATCACCGTTCTCCTCACAGCTCCGTGTGGAGAACATCTATATGATGAAGACGGGAAAAAGCTTCCTCCATGCATCCCCGGTGCATGGCTCACACCTGCAATTATGGCTTGTTATCTTCTCGTGGCAAACATCCTTCTGGTTAACTTGCTCATTGCCGTCTTCAAGTAAAAAAAAAAAGAAAAAAGGATGAATGACTCTAATTGAAACATCTTCAGAGTTAAAATGACAGTCTTTTTTTTATCTTTTCTATCTTACAGCAACACCTTCTTTGAAGTCAAGTCCATCTCCAACCAGGTGTGGAAGTTTCAAAGATACCAGCTAATCATGACTTTCCACGACCGCCCAATCCTGCCTCCACCTCTCATCATCCTGAGTCACCTCTACATCCTCTTCAGCAGGCTTTTCCGCCGTTGCATCAGGAAAAATAAGGAAGGAGAGCTTGATGAGAAGGATCGGGGCCTCAGTTAGTCTCCTTTAGTTGAACAAAATTACAAAGATCTTGTTTTTCCAGAAAACAATTCTGTTGATTAAGCTAAAGTTCTGACTAACTTCGTGTTCTAATCTTTCTTGCAGAGCTCAGACTAAATCCAGAGGAGCTAAAGAATCTGTATGAGTTTGAGGAACAGTGTGTGGAGGAATATTTCCGGGAAAAGGAAGACGAGCAACAGTCTTCAAGTGATGAACGCATCAAGGTTACTTCAGAGAGGTAAAATGCATTCTCAGTTGTACTTTTTGTGCTTCCAATTCCAGCCGTTTTATGCTCCCTCTCTTATCTTATCTGCAGAGTTGAGAACATGTCAATGCGTCTGGAGGAGGTCAATGAAAGGGAGAACACCATGAAAGCATCTTTGCAGACAGTAGACCTGCGTCTGGCCCAGCTGGAAGAACTCCATGGACGTATGGCTTCCGCACTGGAAAAGCTTGCAGGGCTGGACAAACTGGAGCTAACCAGAACATTCTCAAGAAACTCGTCTGTGTGTGATCATTCCACTCTCCTCCGGCAGGGCAGTATTAACAGCGCAGATGGTTACAGTCTCTACCGCTTCCACATGGACATGGAAGAGTTTGCGACCAGGCAGAAGGACACTGACGAGAAAGCAGGCCTAGACAGAGAGCGGAGTGTGCGACAAGCCTCGAGCACTTGTGCTCTCAATGCAGCACAGACGTTAGAGGTTGGTGGTTTGGAGAGATCGCGACCTAGCTCATGTGTGGACATTCTCATATCTCCGTGTGAACAGAGGCTTTCATCTGGGGCTTCAAGCCAAGAGACCATAAGCAACATAAAGCAAGGCAGCACAATGTTTCTGGACAAACTGTCAGACCAAAACAGGCTAAAACCTTTATCGCCTGCCAAAAGGGCCAAGTCCCTGAAATACTTTCCTGCTGAAGACCAGCCCTCATCTCCTTTAACAAAGAAAAGATCTAGGAGCACCACCACTGTCCACCCCCATGATAAACCAGAGAGATCTGCTGAGCCTACAACCGAGGCAAAACCTCTGGCAGCACCTTCCTCTTCTCCAAGGAGAGCAAAATCTCTAAGAGATCTTCCACTTGAAAGTCAAACATCTCCCATCACTAGGAAGAGGGCTATCAGCAGCATCATCTATGATCCAGTTGAAGCGGGTGATACAACTCAAACGGCAGCAGATTTAAAACATCAGGTCCATTCTGGCGAAAAACCATCATCAGTCAAAACCCTCGGTGAGCAATTTCAAACTGCTGCTTCACCTGAAGAGTTTGAAATGAATCACACGGATGTAGTTCCTTCAGATAGTGAGACAGGACAACCAGAGATGGAGCAAGACAAAGTCCGCAAGACAACAAAGCCCAAAAGAAACCCCTCAGATGGTACCGACTACCTGACTGTAGCCGATGAAAGGTATATGCGGTCTCAAAGGTCAAAGAGTTGCAATGCCAGCGACAGAAAAGTAAAGCCCATGGTGTTCTTAAAAGAGCCGAGAGCCTCCAGCAGTGAGAGAGACCTCGCCGAAGCAAGCAGAGTGTCAGACCTTGGATGGGAAAAAGAAAAGAAGATGAAGGCGGGAAAAACGCATGAGGGTTTGCAAGACAAGAAATAAAAGCAATCAAGAAAAAAAACGCATAAATTATAAAACCCATACAAGAAAGAAAATCATCCTTAGATAGTGATGGTAAAATTATTTGCTAAATGTTTATAGGGTTAAAGAAAAATCACAAGAAATTTCTGAAGATTTTTCTAATTTACTGTTGCTCTTTTCTGTAGGTGTAACATATGAGAACTTACAAAGACATTACAGTTTTTTCCCCCCAATTATGTGATTTCATGGAGAGGAAATGTGAATGAAAATCTACTAAATATTGTTGGTTTCAGTAAAAAACCATAAGAAAAATACATGCATATACAACGTGAACAGCAAAACACACCAACATTCTATATTGGTTGACATTTTCAAATACTATCTGTAAACATTTTCTTTTGTCAGATACTCTGTGCTTAGTATTTGAGGCTCCACTGGGATCTCCCTACTGCTTTCATGCAAAAACAAACACTTGTATAACACTGTGAATTCAGTCCTGCTTCTGAGAGAAAAAAAAACACTCCTTCCACAGTCTCATTTTAACACTGAAACATCTATAAATGTAGGTTCTATGAAAAATAAAAAATATATTAGAATACATAAGTTGTATTAGTATGCTTATTTTTAGCTATTCTAATTTCTATCACAATTCTCCTTAGCAGCAGAGCTAATGTCAGTGCAACGAAAAGGCCAAAAGCTTAGTAACATCATGAACTTCACACAGACACATACAATCAATGCCTGATATCTCAAAGCATCTTCATAGAAATTCTGATAATAGGTAGTATATATATATTACGTATAAAAATGGTGCTACGGTATGTAAAATAATAAGACAACAATGTGCAACCTATGTATTTTTATATTATAAACGGCAGCAGAATTATTGCCCACTGCAAGCAGGCACTGCAGGGGAAGCTACAAACTCCTGCACGAGTCTTTTGTATGAGCAGACACAAAGTATCAGGCCTTCAGTCTCCCTCGATTCTCTTCTGATCTGCAAATCAGGGCAGCGTCTCGACTGCCCGAGACCTCGGGTGGCAGTAAGACCGTGTGTGCAAGAGCAGTGCTGCTGCAGCGAGGAAGCCCGAGAGGAAGGAGTCCTCTAAAACAAGCCAGGTCACGATAGAAATGTGACGACTGTCTGCCTGCTGCTTAGAGAAGTGAACACTTGAAGAATTTAATTCTCTTTGACTTCTTATCGGTAATCTTCAGCGGCCTTCCGTTTCCTCCGCCGCTGCCGTCAGTCTGCCAGTCAAAGAAACAACAAACTGAGCGTTATCAAGAAAAACAGCAGCATCTTTTTTAAGAGTGTCTTCACTACCTACCGTCTTTGAGCACAGATTGTTCAATATGTCTCTTGCAATAGTATAAAAGGCCTGAGAGGGAAAAAAAATAGAATAAAAAAAATTTAATTATGTAAATAATTTATTTTATGTGCGTTAATACAAATTTTTTTCACATTAAAAATTTCAGAACAATTTCAATTTCATGTGATTGAACCATTATAAAGAAGAGCATAAATATGAAATGTAAACGGGTATTTCTAAAAAACAATGATCTGAAAAGTGTGGTGTGGAATTGCATTCAGTCCCCTTTTCTCTGGTAGTGCTAAATAAAATACAGTGAAACCAATTGCCCTAACAAAAAAACCTAAGTACTAAATACTGTAATATTTTTTTAAGTGTTAGGGGTGAATACTCTGACGCTTAAAAAGGTGACCGATTCACCTTCCAGCAGAATAACGACCTTAAACATACAACCAGAGCTAAAACCAAATGGTTTCAGTTTGAGCATATACATTGGACGTAAATCCAATTAAGATTCTGTAACAAGATATAAAATCTGGTGTTCAGAGACATTCAATCTAACTAAGCCTAGACTATTTATTTTGGAAAGAATTCCAATACACTGTGGTTTATGCATGTTATGTGACAAAATATGTAAAAACAAGAGGTACTATTGCTTTTACAAGCTGAAAACGTTTCACTTACCTCTTCTACATTTAAGCCAGACTTTGCGCTAGTTTCTAAGAACTTCACTCCATAATCAATAGCCAGCTGAGGGAGATCAAATAAAAGTATTTATTTCAAAACTGCATTTGCTTTTTAGATTTGTTTTTTAGTGTTGGTGACTAACTGAAGACTCACTTTTTCACCCCGGTCTTTCGACACCTGTCTCCTGTCAGTCATGTCACATTTGTTACCCAGGATCATTTTCTCCACATCAGATGAGGCATGCTAAAAATATTGAAAAGGATCATTTAAAAAAATAGATTGTTGAGAGTAAAAGCACAAAACATTTCACAATCTTAATCAGCTTTAAGAAAAAAAAAAGTATTTTACGTTGTTATATAAGGTGAGGTTACCTCTTCAATGTTTCTAATCCAGTTTTTTATGTTGTCAAAGGACTTCTCGTTGCTGATGTCGTAGACTAACATAATACCCTACAGAGGAGAAAACCTTCTGAAGTTTCTGAACCCTGTAATGAAAATGCATGGTAGATTTACAGTGAACAGATTGAAAAGGCAGAGACTTACCATTGCTCCTCTGTAGTAAGCTGTGGTAATGGTGCGAAACCTCTCCTGTCCCGCAGTGTCCCTGAGAACATCAATTAAAAAGAAATACAATTTGGCTACATTCGTACAGTTTTTCTTTCTTTTTTTGTTGTTTTTTTCCCCCTTCAGGATTAAACTCTCAAAAGGTTCTGTTACCAAATCTGGAGTTTAACTCGTTTCCCATCAAGCTCTATGGTTCTGATCTTGAAGTCGATCCCTGTGTTGGAGCAAACAAATGGGCTTAGAAAAGGAATTCAGGGTTCCTACATGTAATTTCATGTCAAAATGCTGCATTTTTTAGTCAATCAAGTATATGGGCATAGCACATTTGAGCAAAAGGGCAGTTTGAAGTGCTTTAGGCTTTGACCTCCCTAAATAAGGTTAAAAATAAAAGGTTGGAGAATATAAAACACTCAGCGACTCCATGCTATTTGTATTACTATACAATTGCATGAAGTGTGTTGAAATAAGCCAAAAATACTCTTGTAATAACCATCTTTCCCCTAAAATGGAGCATATCTTCAAACCTTGTTTGCTGTTTATCAAAACGTGATTGGCAGTAAGTTATGATGCATTCACATTTAGCTTTTGCACCTCAGAGTTTCTTAATTATAGTTTGTAAAAGGTTTAAAGAGGGAATACCACGATTTGTCTATGTAAAGTGAAGTTAGTTTACGATTTGTACCCAGTGATGGGCTGCTTACAGAAGAACTGGCTAAATTAAAACAAATGCAGACTTCAATTTTATGTTCTCCCTCTGGAAGGAGTGGTGAATAGATGGTGTAACAGCTAGAATCCATTCCAGATTTAGTCAATAAAAATAGAATAAAGTCTGAGAACAAAAATATATTTTTTTTCAAATGTGTTTTTTTCATATTCAGACTTGAAAGATACTAAAATCAAATTCCATAGTTTTCCAAGCAGTGTATGATCTTTGAGCATTAGATTAATCTCGCCGTTGATCACTACATTATCAAACACTTCTACACATATTAAAACAGTAATGATAATTCTGTAAAAACTAAAAAAACAATTAAAGAATATTGGTACAGAGGGATAATTATTGTTGACCACAAAAGTCTTATGAGGTTATGGAGACTACATTAGTCTCATATCAATAGTATGAGCCATTAATCAGTGTAGTATCCTGTACTGAGCCTAATTGATGGACGTACGCTTACAGGAAAGAATCATTAACATTTGCCTCTCACGTCCATTGTCTGGCTTTAAAACCCTCACAGACCCTTAACACAAAGCAGGTCTCCGTGATTATGCATTAAAGCTGCTGTTTTACGAACGTTACTACCAACAGAGTCTTGTCGAAGGTTCACTAAAGCATTTTTAAGTTTAAGATGTGTATTTTTTTTCCTTGAGGCGTCCTCGGGATACTCACCTATTGTAGATATGAAGGTGGTATTGAAGGAGTCCTCGCTGAATCTGAACAGCAGACATGTCTTACCGACGCCGCTGTCTCCGATAAGCAACAGTTTGAAGAGGTAGTCGTACGTTTTCGCCATTTTAAAAAATAATAAGAGTCCAGTGTTTTTTTAGGTCTTTACAAAATGCCGTTGGGGGCAGGCGGAGTCCGCCTGGGTGGATATCCTCAGCTGTCGGCTGCCGAATCGGGGCTGACTGGCTGCACAGCGAAACCGGTGCCGGAGGTGTTGACGTCATTGTTTTCGCTTTGCTTTGTGGGATGTGTAGTTTTCGAATAAAACGGCGACTTAAAGGGATATGATGCTGGAAATAGTCGCGCCTGAGAGGAGGTAGGAGATTGACTATTTGTTTTGTTGCTGATTACAATATAACACGTATTCATCTCCTTTTTGTTTATTAAAAAGCAAAATAAACATTTTCACAAATAGATACTTTACAGTGCAAAGTGTCACTGGAATAATAAACCCACACACCAGAGGTGATTGGTTTATGCTACATCTCATTGACACTTCTCTACTTTCTGTCTAGCGATATTGGAAACTGACCTTAGGGTTGCTTTAAGAGCTCTGACTTTGCAAGTACAATCAGAACACGTTATATTTCTGGATTTTAAAAAGCTATAAGCAATTAAAATTTTAGCTGTTGTGAATGACTCACAATGATGATGTCCTGTTAGACATCCCAAGAGACTAAAACTGACTGGTCCAAGAGGAGCAAACACCAAATACTTTAACCATCTCAAAAACATAATTAGTTCAAATACTGTATTATTGAGCTTTAAATTAAAACCATCTTTAGTATTTACAGAGAGGTCCATTATTTACATGAGAAACTAAGTCAGGTTGGTTCGTCACCAATAGTCTTCCTGTGTGAAACATGTTTTCGAATGCAACATGTTCCAACTAATAATTGATATCAATTTAATATTAAAGTAAAGCACAGAATAATAATAAAAATAAACAATTATATTAGGTTAAGTGAGACCTTCTTTCTAGCAGCTATGGCTGTTTACATTCTGATCGTTTTGCACACAAGTAGTGCACCCTGACCTTACCAACCTTAATTTTTCTATGTAAAGAGCTGCACATAACAATAAGTTAAATCTTTATTTTGGTTTTGAGTCTGGAGTTGTTTTAATAGAAATTGTTTCTCCTTCAGGCCATCTGCTTATCAGAAACAAATTAGGCAAGAATACAATGTGGAAACTAGTGGTGTGGTGACATACATGCAGAAACGTACATGTAAAACACAAGAAATAAAAAAAATTAAATCCAGATGAAGATCCCTATACTTTATTAAATGACCCCAGATGTGTCATAGTTGACGTTATTACCTAGTCACAGAAAAGATTAGAATGACCTAAAAGCTCTGAAAACAGAAATAGTGTAAATGACAACACATACAACAAATAAAGGAAAGAATTCTTAAAATACAGAAACAGTGACTTGAAAATAGTTTTTTAAACAAAAGACCACTTCTTCTTCAGTTACATGTTCGTGTCAAACACACATATTAAAAAAAAAAAAAAAGAAAAAAAAAAAAAAATGGCAGCTGTGTTGTTTTCAAGTCGTCTTTTCCTTTCAAGTCCGTACTTTGAAACTGCAGTGAATCAAACCTATTCAAAACCAAGAACTGGAACCTAGATTACAATCACTGTGTTTGACATTGCACTCCGCCTCTGGGACCCTCCTCCTCCTCCTCATAGGCTTCTCTGTGGTAGCGTTTCTGTTGTGAATTGAGATCAACCTCACAGAGGTCCACCTCCTCCATGTCCTCCGTGATCATCACGTCCTCTCTGGGAGGAAGCAGTCTTTCCAACTGGAACATGAGATGCTCTGGGAGCCAGTTGTTTTCTGGGAACTCCACCTGGAAGCAGAAAACATGATCAGAAAGTTGCCGGATAAGTTCTCATTTAAATCTGTGTCGGTTTTGTAAAATGCGTTAAGAAACTCACCTGGAACTGAATGATAAGCATTCCTCTTTCATAGGGATCCCGGTAGATAGGCATGCCCTCATTTCGAACACATTTGACGTCGTTGTGCTTGACGACTTCTCCTAAAAGAGAACAAAAGCGTTAATACATCTATAAGCGCAACAGCAACAATGCATTTAAACACAGCTGGTCAACCAAAAGAATTGCTGTACCTGGCATTGTGCTGATGATGAGCGATCTGTTGTCTAACGTCCGGATGGTCTTTCTGAAGCCACACAGGGCCTCTGCAAGTTTGATGTCCATCTTCATTACCAGATCGTCTCCTTGCCTCTGGAAAACCGGGTGCTCCTTCTGATCCAGGACAATGACAACATCTCCAGGTTCTAGTCCCGGCTCTTGGTCACCCTCTCCGTGAAATGTAATTTTCTGGCCATCTTTCATACCTGAAACAATTAAAATCAACGTTTTATCCAAGTTCCCCATCTAAATTACATCGGATTACTTTACTTTTGCACATTTCAAGTCTTTACCTTTGTCAATGTGAACTTCAAGAATTTTCTTCTTGCGCTCCAGTTTGTGTCCGTTGCAGTTCTTACAGCGGTCCTTTGCGTTAAACTTCTCTCCCTGCCCCTGGCAGTCGTGACACATGCTCTGGGTCTGCTGAATCATGCCCGGCCCGATCTGTTGCACTCTGATTTGTACTCCTCTGCCTTTGCAAGTCGAACACTTCTCCAACGCCCCTTTTTTGCCACCGTAACCTTTAAAGTGAAACCAAGATACATTTATTTTCTGTCTTGAGGAAACCGTTTTTGGAACTTTTTTAAAAAAGTATCCTAAAAAAAAAAAAAAAAAAAAAAAAAAAAGTCCGGTACTTACCATCACATTTTTCACAAATGACGTTCTTCTGAAGTCCAAGCTTCCTAGTAGAACCGTTGTACATTTCTTCCAGTGTGACACTAAGCTGGTGAACAACATTTTTTCCTTCAGGAAAAAAAAAGAAAGCAATTTAAAACATAAATATTCAAAGCGCATCACATCCAAGTTGGAGTTCTTAGACTTTGTAATTATATCTCACCTTTTCTCTCCCTCTGCATTCGACCTCCACCTCCAAAGAACATGTCAAACACATCCATTGGCGAAGCCCCAGAGTTCATGCCTCCCTCTTTAATAGCTTGTTCCCCTCCTTGGTCGTATAGGTCCCTCTTCTTTGGATCAGACAGCACCTCGTAGGCATGAGAGATGAGCTTGAACTGTTAAAAAAGAGAGCGAGTTTTAAGTGGCTTTAAACTTGCAGTTATTCATGTTAGACATAGTTTATTCTCTACTAGAGGAAGACGGCTGATTCTTCTTTCATAGCGGATTTTAAAACAGCATTTATATGTCCATCAGCTAAACTATGGAGGTGGTTTTGACTGATTAGTGTGCCACCTGATCAGGCTTCTCCTCGAAAACAGCTCTTTATTTATTCTTAAAATATGAGTAGTTGAACAAAGTAGTTTTGATATTACAATAGTGTGTTTGATTTGCCTTATATAAGAGGTTTCTTAAAGTTTTCTAGCACTTATAGCATGTCCCACTGACATGCATCAATTTGTAACCATCACCAGTTATTAAAGATCATCTGGAGACTGAGGAAAATCCCTCCAAAACTTCTTTAAATTAAGTCATTTGTGATTTTAGGTCAAAAGTTTTTGGGTTTTTTTGCTTTCTGTTTAGACTGGGGAACATAAATGACCCCAGGATTTTAGCTTTTAAAAAACTGCAGTTGTTTAAAATGCAATTCTTCTTATAATAATAATAATAAAAACACACATAGTAATAAATGGATTAAACGGTCATGATCTTTAATAATAATACATTTCAGAATCGGTTAGCTCTCCACTCCGGTCTAATCTCCCCCAGTGTTAACGCAGAAGCAGCGCGGTGGATGTTTCCAGAAACTTCCTCCTGTCTCGACTCAACAAGGAGGTTTAAAAACGAAAAGCAACGGTCCACTAACTGAACATTTTCGCACATTAGAGTAATCTCTGCATTTCTCTTACCTTTTCGCCTTCATTTGGGTTCTTGTCCGGGTGATATTTCAGTGCTAGTTTTCTGTAGGCCTTTTTAATTTCGTCCGTCGACGCTTTTGGGCTGACCCCCAAGAGATCGTAGTAACCAGTTTCGTGCACCATGGTGACTCTACTGTAAAAAAAAATAAAAATAAAATATCTTCTACTTAATTCCGTTGTGTTACCCGAATTCCAGGCTTGGAATAAAAAAAAATGTAAAAAGAAATTAGAACAGGTTGTGAACGTACTCTCTTATAAAGATAATTAAAATGGAATTTCCTCTTTCAGTTTTAATACACAAAATAAACTTGACGTTAAAGGGTGGTTAAATTATATTAAAAACAGCAGCTTACTCTTACCACTGCGCTTAATTAAACTCCCATAATGTACCCGCTCAGTAACTTCATAAAGATCAGTGTAACGATAAAAAGTATCCCACTTACTTGCCGTATTTCCTGTCTCACCCGGTCGAAGAGCTGTTAACTGACACTGGACGAGGAGGACGCGGCTCCTTTTTATAGCCGAACCGCTGTGCAGAAGTTTCTGGAGAGCTCCGAGCAGCGCCACCCGGAAGTGTCGTAGACTTACGCAGAGAGTCTAGAAAATACCAGAGCGGAAAAAAAAAGTGGCGCGAGGGAGAGGGGTAGCGGTGGCGCTCCAAAACCTGCTTCTCGAATGACTTGACCTAATTCCTGTCTTCATATATGGGGCAATAGGTGAAGGTCTTTCAAAGAATATTATGCAACACCGCTCGGAGAGAGGGAGATAGGGGGATAGTGTTGCTGTTACGTAAAGAGCAAATTCAGCAACAATAGTTAAACACAACTGTTTTAAGGAAGTTTTAAGGTTGTCTGTGCGGTTCATGCTTCGAACCGATCTTGCGAACTCATCATTGTAACAAAGACAATACTGATTTCCTCAGTAATCTAATCAGACATATTCCTGCTGTCGTTAACTCCAAAAATGTATTGCTTCTTAAGAGGAAATGTCTCTTTTCACATCAGTGTAAAAGTATTCAAGTTTTCATTTAGACTTTTTTTTTTCTTTCTGGAACCTTCTGAAGTCATTTTCTTAGGAAAAGTACAAAGACTTGAAAGGTATTTTAAAAGTATTTGCCTCATGCTGTATATAATCAATAGCTGAAAAAAAATCCCTGAATTTATTTCACTGAGTGCAAAATTGCCCATCTGCCAGATTAAGATCCCAAGAAATCTGTTAGATGTACCCACATGTTTTTATTGCTGGAATTATTATGTTTTGGAGAGGCCCAGTCCTTACTTAAATCTGGCTGACAGAATATTTGGAAGGAGCTAAAGATTATGATGGCAAGGAGGTTTTGCTACCTCTCGGATTATCTGCACTCAGTGGAAGGAAACATTGAAAATTAGATGGATATGCTGAAATTATAACAAAGATTAGATGGACACTAAAATTCTTTGCTAAGTAAGCAGATTGGACTGAGACAGGGCATTGGTGTATTAAAACAAGGAATTTTACTAGCACCCATTTATTTTTACAAAATAAAGGCTGTACAGTCAGTGGCACAGTTGTTAACACGTTTTTGCCTTGCAGCTAGAAGGTCCTGGGTTTGAACCCTGGTGTGGGGTCTTTTTGCATGGAGTTTGCATGTTCTCCCTGAGTATGTGTGGGTTCTCTTCGGACACTCCGGCTTCCACCCACAGTCTAAAATTATCACTGTTAGGCTAACTGGTCTCTCTAAATAGCTCCCAGGTATGAGTATGTGAGCATGGCTGTTTGTCCAATGTCTTTAAGTTACCCTGTGATGGACTGGTGACCTTTCCAGGGTGTACTCTACCTATGGCCCAGTGATTTCTGGACATAGGCATCTGCAGACCTGCAAGAGTAAGTGGATATACACAATACATGGAAAACAAATACAAATTAAGTTTTGGTTAAAAATGCTTTGTCATTAAAACAACTGAACAAGCAGGGTAGTCACTACTTCAAAATATAAGACAGTAATGCTATTGTGAGGACATGTTTATTTGCTCTGTTACATTGGGAGTCCTACTGGAACACCACAAGGTACAAGATGTCCTCCGAATAATGTTAACTAACGACTACTGCCACTCAGAGAGTATCTGATATATGCATGTGTAATTAAAGTGACTCGGCTGGTTAGCTTACAGTTAAGCGAAGTACTGATGTCCTTGGAAAAAATGCAAAGAGCAAAGACAGCTGTTGGAGCTACTGCAAGATTATTTTCAACTTTTGACTGTTTAAATGAAAGCAATAAAAACTATTTTCTGTTTGATGTGCAAACCTTAAAGAATCAGCTTGATCCTTGCAGCTCATGAGCTGACTGTATGTTGGCAAACCTTGCTACAAATCAGCTGAAGCAAAGGTTAACTCAGATGCTAGGGCCAATGCTGAAATTACAAATAAGCATTTATCAGATTTAACCTGTGTTCTCTATATAGGACATAAAACCAGCAGTGCTTCAAGCATGTAATAATTTATATCAAAGTTGCAAAGTATAGGAACCAGCATGCATTGCTAGCAAAAATGAATGGGGAAAGTGGAAATGTGTTTTTGGAGAAGTGCAAAAGCTTTTCAATGCAGCAACAAAGAGTTTTGTCTCAACTGGATGCCTTATGACAAAGTAGAGGTCCAGATTGCACTGAAATAAGCTGATTTGCATCAAGCTTATATAAGGAGCTCTTCATGACTGTGAACATAACGTGAAGTTTAGCTGTTAGCACTCCTTGGGGGTTATTTTAAGTTAGCTTCTCAAATGTCTTCACATGATTCCTGTCTGCATCAAAAGGGCAGTGGGTGAAGAGCAATGTGCAAAAGTTTAGGGCGAATAAATCTGAACAAAGCAAGGGACGCAAAAGAGCAAAAGATAAAAATTGGCAATGTGAAATATGTTTGTTGAATATGACTAGTCTTTGTAATTTGTCAATATTTGTAATGAAATTTAGACACTTTTACAAACTCTCACTCTCAAAGAATATAACCCTAAAAGCAGAACTTTTATTTTTTTCCCCCCTTTTGTACATGAACACTTTATAATGCCTTTAAACATTAGAAAAGTTTACCTGTCACAATGAATACCTCTAAACATAAGAAACTGTCTTTAAAAATAGTCTCAGACCAAGATTGGCTATATGAACATTTTGTCATGAACTTTAATAGCAAGCTAGATTGAAAAAAAAATCAGATTACAGTTTCACATTTCTATTGGAATTGTTCTGAATACATTCACACAATTTGGAAGAACAAACACCTGGTGGTTTAAAACATACCAAGTGCAAAATGATAAGGTTTTGTGCATAAAGAAGCATGTTGTTTTTCCCCACCAGTATCAAAGTGCACAATCGCTGGGCACCATAATGGAAGACTTACGACATGTTTATGAGGACTGTCTCTCTTATTTTAAAGTGAGTTTTAAACACATTAAAGATTAATGTACAACCATCTTCAAAAATCTTATTTAGCATGTCATATATACAGATGTTCTTGATGTTAAGACAGTTCTTTGTTAAAGGTGCTGCAATCTAAACATTCAAGTTCATAAGCACCAAAATTTTAAATACATGCTCTGGGTAAAAGTTTCAACATGGAGTCGCACAGTGCAACTGACACTATACTGACAGATTATGAGAAGCCTCACTAGCACCTTTTACTTCATGTCCCGAACTCTTTGACAAATTGCTTCTGTGAACTCCGAGCACTTGCCGTTTCCTCCTAAGTCTTTGGTTAGAACCTTAAAGAAATTTATGGAAAACTTTAGAAGGAGCATCATGTTATCAATACACCCACAGCGAGTTGTCTTTAAAAGTGAATTACCTTTTTGTCCTGAATGGTGTCAAAGCAGGCAGTTTCTATTTTCTGGGCGTGGCTATGTAAGCCCATGTGGCGCAGCATCATGATGGCACTGAGCAGCAGGGCAGTGGGGTTCGCAAGATCTTTTCCTGCGATATCTGGAGCAGTTCCATGAACCTGGCAGGAGGAAAGGAAAAATATCAGTCAACCACCATGGTTGACGTTATCTTTCCAAAAAAATTGAAGCAAATCTTTCTGTCCTGAGCTAAATTTAGTTCAACAGTTGGATTTTTTCCACCTAATTATCTGATTTTAATTATGTTAGTTAAAAATATGTGTAGTAAAAAATAAAACGTACCGATTCAAATATGGCCACCCCATGGGCACCAATGTTTCCACTTGGCGTTACCCCCAAACCTCCAATTAATCCAGCACAGAGATCACTGCAATAAATTAAAAAAAATAATAATAATAACTAATGTCAATTTGTTTCTGTTATTTTCTGATAAGGTTTACCTTTTGCCACTTGTAATTATTTTCTACTCTGGTTCAGTCAACCAATATCACCACATTTTCTGACCGGATTCTTAAGTTTTAATTTTTCCTGATTTGGAAAAGTTTAAAAGGAAGAACTTACTATGTATTTACTATGTAATTACCTCAAGATATCTCCATACAAATTTGGCATCACCAGGACATCAAACTGCGAGGGATCCTGGACTATCTGTAGGAGGATTTTGACAATGTTGCCTTTAATTGCAAATGTCAAGAATGCCACAGAAATACACATGGATTGATGGGAATCAAATGTTGCCAATCAAAGCTCATCCAAGACCAGTGATGAGTTGACAACTGTTCTGACACATGCAAAGTAAGTATCCTTTAACCAAAACGATGTATCACTTATTCCAACAAAGTCCATGCAGTCTTTGTCTCTATTTGAAGTTTGTATTCCATTAAATTTGTGACAGGTAGAATTATTACTCCCTCTTGTGGTAAGAAGTTGCAATATGCATGGCCTACAATGGCCAGTTACCAGTATCAACGTCCTAAAAAGTTACAATATCAGAACCACAAAAATGTCTTCATCATGCTGTTTCTACAGTTTTAAGAACTTTTAATAAGATACAAGAGACACTGCTGGAGTGACTGGGATTTTTGCAGTCTGGATGGAACATCCTCCCCTCATCATGCTGCTAGGCACTGCAGGTCAGCTGGCTGATAGGCTACTACTTTATAATTTATTTAAAAGGAGTTAAGGAATGCCACCTGTCATTTTATCTTTTAAAACTACAGTAAAAAGACTAATATTCTCCACAATCAGAATATTTGAAGGATAGCTACTGGTATTCATGTAATGCTTTTAATGTCAGCAGTGTTAGAAATATCTATTACTTTTATGTTTTAAATAAAATCAATTAGATAATGTAAATATCACAATACTGTAACACTCTACACACTGAGTAACTCATACCAGCTAAGGCCTAAATAAAACAAGAAAACTAATTTGATTCCTAATAGAAATTGCTGGAACTTACATTAAGGCATACGGTATCTAAGTACATCTCTGTGAATTTGATATCTTTGTGCTTCTCTGCGGCCTCTCTGCACTTTCGCAGGAAAAGTCCATCCGACATTCGCCTGAAAAGACGAGCAAACATCGAACAGTCATTTAGCATCTTTAGCAGGACAAGCTTTGATGGCATCTGTAGAGGAATGTAACATACATGATATTAGCCTTGTGAACAGCAGTAACACTGGACCTCTGATTGTTTTTCGCGTATTCAAAAGCATACTCTGCAATGCGCTGGCTGGCTTGTTCCGTGATGAGCTTAATACTCTGCACAACTCCGTCAACAATCTGAAAGTAGAGGTGCATCATTAAAAATGAACACGACTAACGCCTAATGAAACTCAATAGTAAATTATTGTAAGTGAAGATAGCAGTGAGTTGGGATGTTTTAATATTAAAAGCAATAAAATGAAATGGCTCTAATGAAAAGAGTGGATAAAGAGTTTTACCACATGTTCAATCCCACTGTACTCTCCCTCAGTGTTTTCCCTGATGGTGACCAGGTTCACGTCAGTATAAGGTGTGTCATAACCCTCAATGGACACGCAGGGGCGCACATTAGCGTAGAGGTCAAACGTCTTTCTCAGAAGCAGGTTCATGGAGGGATGACCTGCTCCTACTGGTGTTTTCAAAGGGCCTGCAGATAGAAATAGTGGAAAAATATCCGCCAAATAAACTTAATTAAAATTCACTTTTCAACAAAAGTTGAAGTAGAAGTATGTGGGAAAATGTTTAGAAAACTCGGCTTTGCAGCAAAAAGGGTTTAGGTTACCTTTCAGGCCGATTTTTGTTTTATCCATTGATTCTTTAGCATCGTGAGGGATCATCCACTTTCCACCTGGTCCCTGTATAGCTGTGACGTTTCTTTCTTCCCACTCAATGGGAACCTGATTTAAAACATACGCAAACAACAAGCACAACACCATCTTCTCAGATGATGCATATCTTATAGATTGAGCAGCTTCATGGCAAAGCTTTTTAAAAAAAGCTTTATTTCTCACAATTATCCTGTCTGTCAAAAATCAGTAGAAAAAAACTGATTGACAGTTTATATAAAAAAAATAAACAAATAACCGACTTCAGCTGCTACAAATATCTTCACGACAGCCGCGGAGATCTCTGGACCGATGCCATCACCGGGAATTAGTGTAACAGTTTTCATCTGTGTGGAAAAAAGGGAGACAAAGACTAAAATAAAGATTGTGTTCACCCATACACCCATATGTCTTAAACATTAAAACAGATTTTAAAATGATTGTAGTAATCCAAAGTAAATTTGAAAAAAAAAACCAATAATAATAATAATAATCTACATACCCCACGAATGAAACTCCTGGATTGTAGAAGCTCATTTTTCAAAGAAGCAACTACACGTGATACCTGCAATTTCAGAAACACCACTTTAGTAAAACACTCAAAATTATCCATTGTGAAGCTCAGTAGATGACACTCAAAAGTTCAATTTGCAAAACTTTTTTTCCTTGAAGTTTTGCAAAGAGAACTTTAAGCAAAAAAATTCTAAAGACTTAGAACAAGCAACCCCTCTTCAATAATTCACGGTTAATCTTCAGCAATGGCCTTTGCACCACCCAAAAAGAAAGCAACCCTCACCAGCATCATCCAAAAACAAAAAAACTAAAATCAAAAGCAGAAATATTATGTGAAAGAATACCATCAACATCCCCCAAAAGACTTCCACAGTACTGTAGAATCAGTGCATCTCTTGCTGTGATGACAAACTATGGTTAAACAACTCGAGGATTAAACTCCAGCAAAGACTTGTGCAAGACAAGGACGTTAATCCAGCCACCCTCCAATTTAAGTGTGCCATGCTCCTCATTTGTTTATTGGTGTAGAAACTCATTGTCCTCTTTATTAGAGACAATTTTTTTTCATACTGCGTTGGGTTATATTTGGCATCAGAACTCTTTCAATCCTTCATGGTAAAAATACAACAAAGAGGACAAGAACTTCCCTGTTTTTTTGGTCCATATTGACCTGATGCCATCAAACATTGGCTGAAAATTTCAAGTCTCATCACATCCGTAAGGGTGTTATTTAACTGAGAGGTGGTTACTGTGAACGCCATTGCAGAAAAGTGATCTTATTGACATGTTCAGAAGACAATTTGAGATAAATTGAGCTTTGAGACACATTCATGTCCCATTCTGGTGAGCCTGTGATAAGTGTAGCCTCTGAGCGGAACTCTGAACCCGTGGCTCATCTTCTTCAAGGTTTTGTTTGTTGCAAATGCTGCCACATAACTGGTTTATTTCTAATTTGTATTCACACACACTTAAACAGGTGTATCTAATAAGTTGCCCAGTAAATTACTTCTAATTCAATGAGAGGATAAATGTTTATTTTTAGTCTTCTGGAAAATAAGAAGAGCATTTACTTGGCAGTAGGGTTCATGACATTATGACTATGATATGATTTAGTTGCTGTCCATATTGCTGGCAATTTGTTGATGTCGACTCATTTTCAACATCACAATGAAACACTGCACTCTTTGTTTTGGCTTGAAATATTGCATGTTTACAGTTCTGTTGAGGAAGAGATGACATTTAACAATTTGTTTTGGCCACGATGAAAAATGGGCTTTAGACCCCAGACCACACTATAAGTGACATGTGACAACTGCAAAAACCTCCATCTGATTGCTGTGATGTAGCTGTAACAGCAAGGACGGTTGGCATAGTCAAGTAGACTAAACTCACTTGCTGTGGTTTGATTTTGTTCTTGCTATTGATATAAAAACTAAACTTTGTTAGCAGGTGAATAATCTGTAGACAGTAGACATGTGTTGCCATTTGTTAGGCCTAACAAGAAAATTATCTTCAACAGAAACAGCTCCCAAAATGACCTGCAAAAGAGCGGATAAACCATGTTGTTAGCCAGTGAGCTACTAAACTAGCAAGATTCGAGTTACTATAGTAACCATAAAGCTGTAGCTCATTTTTAATAAGCATAATCATCCTCGTAGCTTTTATCTTCCTTTTCAGCTTGAAAGCGATTTACAAAAATCTGACACAAATTATAAAAGATTTAGTGAATTGCATAAAACAAAGTGAGGTACATTTTATGGATGCATACCGTTGACCTCCACATGTTTCCTGTGATCGTGAGGTAGACGAGGTCGAGCTCTGAGGAGCGGCGGCGGCTGTCAAGCTGGAAGAGACGCAACGCAAACTTCCGGTTTTCAAAATAAAAAATAACTAAAATACAAACCGATGAATTGTACCTTTTTATAGTGGTTAGAATAATTACTTTCTTCAACAAAGAAACGCAGTCAACTAAATGTCAACGTTTCTATTACAGATAAATATCAAATATTTCCAATGCGTGTCTAATGTCTGTATTAAGTTATTTATAAGTGTATTGGACAATCACCAGCAGGTGGCAGCATGGCATTATTTGTTGGACTGCCTTATGACTTGTGAAGATCATATTTGTTTTAACAAATTCATCACAATATATATATTTTGCTCTGATCGTAAAGTGGGTGAAATAGGTATGCATCTTATCTGAATTTATTCTAAATAATCAAAGTCAGAATTAAATACACATTTACAGGCTTACAAATAATGTATTTTCAGCAAGTTGGTTGCACAGAGAAACCCTATGATAATAATAAAAATAAAAAAAAACAAGTAGAAAGAGCCAACAATCAATCAGTCAATCTTTGCATAAGCACAACAAGAACATACAATAGAGGACACATTTACTCCTTAAATTAACCAGCAACGTAAAATTAAGGACACCCTGTAAGCAAAGACCAATACAAATTCCAATGAGCAGCATAGCTATCAGCATTATTTCAGGCTACAGCGTTGTACAAAATGCACATTGTGCAAGTTAAGACATCGATGAGCCAAACTGAGGGGCATCAGTATGGGTCAAGGTTTTCAAACCGCCTCCGTATTTGTTCTGTCAACCAATGCATAGGATGAATACAGTAACAGCGAAGTTCACACACTGCGGCACGGAGCACGTGTGTCAGGCAATGATATTTAAAAAGCATTTGGATATAGCATGGTTGTTTGAAAAAAGCTACAGTACATCTGTCATAGTACATCATTACACAGCAAAAAAAGGCGGCTGAAAGTTACATAAAAGGTTTGTACAAAATAGCCCAATTCAGATGGCGTATTGCTTTGGCTGCTTCTTCAAGCTCATTGATCTCTCAGTCTGGGAAATCACATGAGTGGCTCTGTTGTTCAAGAGTCTGCATTCGTGAAGAACATCTGGAGAAAAAAAAAAAGACAATTACATGAACAGGTGACATTAATTCATTAGAAAGACGCTGTAAAGTTAGTTCAATACTGTTATATATTTTTTAAAGGTGAAACTCAAAAGGAGAATTATTATATTTTTGGATAAACCTTTGATGCTCATCTAATGTATTGAGATGCACTTGTAATACCAGTATAAATAATATCAAAAGACTTGACAAATGGCAAAAAAAACCAAAAACAAAAACATGGCAAACCTCACCATTGAACTGTTTGTAGGCTTCTTCAATAATGGCATTGTTTGATCGCTTTATCTCCCAGTAACCGTCTTCAACCCATGGCTTGCAATCGGGATGTTCAATGAGCTGCCCATTCTTATATGAACCAGCTGATCATGTAGAGAAAAATGAACAGCTCAACGATATTTCATTCATTCATTAATCATTGCATTAAACACACATCCATGTAAGACTGTTGTTGGTTATTGAATAGATGTATATTTGCAGCAAAGAAAAAAAAAAAAAACCTTTTATGGTATCATCAATGTCTTTGCATAACTGGTACAATTCACTTCCTCGTCCAACAACTCTCTCTCCTGTAATTTAAAACAGATAAAATAAGCATATTCAGCCAAAACACACCAATGCCTTCAGGACTAATAATATTGTCAAGATAAAGAATTACAAGACAAATAAATCTTACCATCCAGAACCTTGATGTTCGGGAACATCTCGAGGACAACAGCTCTGTATGATGCGCTCCTGCACACTGACGAAATCAAAGCAGCAACATAACGAACATTAATCACCATCTTCCATTTAATGGAATTACAGATAAATTTCTCACAAATTACCGGGGTTACTGTAATTGTAGGTGTTGTCTCTCAGACGTATGTTTTCTAGCTTTTTCAGAGAAACAAGGCAATGTAGGCTCTCAGAGCTGTTGAAAAATAGCACATTAGACGTAAGGTTTATATATATATATATATATATATATATATATATATACCAGTCCAGTCACATTAATGTGACCATCTGTCAAAAGCCAGAATAACCACCTTTCGCAGAGCGAACTACTACGAGACGTGCAGGAAGAGAGTCACTTAGGTCCCTGAAGGTCTTCTCTGGGATGTTGAGCCATGCCGACTCTAATGCCGTGGCCAGCTGCGCTAGATTACGCGGTTGAGGATCCATGGCGCGAACAACTCGATCGAGATGGTCCCACAGATGCTCGATTGGGTTTAAGTCAGGTGAGTTTGCTGGCCAGGGGAGGACGGTAAACTCATCCTGGTGCTCTTCGAACCACGCACGTACACTGGCAGCTGTATGGCACCTCGCATTGTCCTGCTGGAAGATGCCATCATCCTGAGGAAAAACAATGCGCATGTAGGGGTGGACATGGTCCGCAAGGACAGATGCGTACTTGTATTGATCCATCGTGCCTTCCACAATAATCAGTGAACCCAGAGAATGCCAGGAAAACATTCCCCAGACCATAATGCTCCCGCCTCCAGCTTGGACCGTTCCTGCAATGGTTGCAGGGTGGTTCCTTTCAGAGGTTTCACGCCTTATACGCCAATGTCCATCTGTCCGATGGAGCATAAAACGCGATTCATCTGAAAACGCTACCTGTCGCCACTCAGTGGACGTCCAGCTGCTGTACTGGCGTGCAAATTCTAGCCTTCGTCGTCGATGAACACCAGTCAGCATAGGTGCACGAACCAGGCGTCTGCTTCGGAGGCCCAGACGCAGCAATGTTCGCTGAATAGTGGTTTGGGAGACACTTGTGGTAGCCCCTTGGTTCATTTTAGTGGTCAGTTGCTCAACGGTAGCCCGTCTATCTGCCCGAACGCATCTCCGCAACCGTCGTTCGCCTCTGTCATCTATGGCCCGTGGTGCACCACATTTGCCACGTCGTTGATTTTGGACAGTCCCATTTTGCCATGCACGGTACACTTTTACCACGGCGGCACGCGAACAGTTCACAAACTCAGCCGTTTCGGAAATGCTTCCACCCTTGGCCCGAAAGCCAATGATCATGCCCTTTTGGACGTCGGATAAATCGCTTCGTTTCTGCATTACGCCAACGATTGAAATGTTTTCCGAAGCCCACACACACCCTTTATATACGCTCAACTGCACTGTGCTGCCACCTGCCTTCTGTGATTGGTTATTTAACTCTGAAGTGGAAAGTACGTGGTGGTCACATTAATGTGACTGGACTGTGTATATATATATAATTCAGCATAGACCTTAGTTAATAAGTGACAAAATCGAAATATTATGATACATTTCAGCATTTATCAAATGAGTTGAAGTAAAATCTAGTTTATTTGTATATATTGTAAAAGAAGAATAATGGCAGAAAAACCTTTATCCAATTTATAATCAGTGACATTAACCAGCAATTCAAAATGATCAGTTCTGATTTATTTTCAAAGACGATTAAAATATTGTTTTGCAATGGTATTAGCATGTAAATTTGTAACATACCTGGATATGACATTACCAGCTAAATTTAAAGTTTGTAAATTTTCACAACTACGAAGTGGCTCTGGGAAAACAACCAAAAACAGAGAACACAAATAAATTTTACACAATGTCATTCTGAAAAGAAAAATGAAATAAAGCCAAGTTGCCTTACCTATATTAGAGATTTTGTTAGAACACAAATTAAGCACAGAAAGAAGATGAAGAGATGATAGAGGTCCTAGATTTGTGACATTGTTCCCAAATAGGTCCAGCCTCTCCAAATTTACACATTCCCCAATGCATCCAAGGTCATGTATGCCTTAAAGACAAACAACTCATTTTTATAAATAGTAACTTAATGATCATGAACATTAAAAACGTGCACTAATCCTTACCAAGGACTCTGAGTTTCAGAAACAGAATGGATTCCAAATCAAATTCTCCTGTCCGTGACTTCAGCAGCAAAGCGGTTACCTTCTCACACTCTGCATCTGAGGGAACCAGAGTGATAAGACCGCACAAAACAAAGCACATTCACTTTCTATTCTTAAATATGCAGCATAACTACAGAGCCTATAATTTGTGACTCAGCGATGCAAAGGATAATGCTGGAAGCACTGTTTGTTCTGTTAACAGCAAAGGGACAAGAAACTTTAAATAGAAGCAGCATATTATTATTTATTTTTCTTCCTGACAGCACACAGAGCATTTTTGCAAAGGAGAGGGTCACAACAGACAGATGTGCTGATGTGCTCACTGTTGTGTAATGTTATAATCCCACTAGCATGCATGAGTAACAGCTGAGGAAGTTGTGTTTGTTTTATTGGTGCTTAAGGCACTGTGAGTCCTACACATGAATTCTCCTCACTCACTCACTGAACCATAGATAATGAGGACAGTGTCTTTTTATATGTAAATACCAGTCCGTTATTTTATTTCATGTTACTTTTTTTTTTAAATTTAGCTTACTGAATTGTAAACATGAGGAAATCAAAAGTAGAAAAACAATATTGGTGAAAAAATAGGTGCACCAATTGTGTCTTATCTTTGAGAAGAAATACATGAGAAATGTGAACTTTCTTTACGGTCAGTTAGCGACAGCGTTAAATAACGTTAGCTACATCTGTGCTAACATTGAGCGTCGTTCCTATGGCAGCAGCTAGGAAAAATTATGATAATCATTCAACATATAAAAAGAGAGCGGGTGTGTAAAATAAAATAGTAGTAGAGCTCATGTTTATTTATTTATTTTTCTGTCTAGAGATGACGGAAGCAACAGGCGCGTTGTTAGCTTCATTTTCTCTCTGGACACAGTTAGCTACAGTTAGCACAGGCTGCTAGAGGCTAACACAGTAACGTAGCAACAAGCTATCAGTGAAACTTACCCTGCTCCTTTTCTCGCTTACAGTCCATGCTGGGCAACTTTGACACTTAGAAATCAAACAAATGTCACAAAGGGTGACAATTAAACCAGCGCAAATCAAGACAGGAATTATTTACGGAGCGTGAAATGATCATTTGTCCAGAGGTGGGATAAGGACAAGCTCATTGGTGCTGTAATAACAGGCAGGTGGATTAGAGACGGACATCACACCAGCCTCTGCAGCTCAACGGGGGGAGAGTTTGCAGGGAGGCGATCATCTCTGAAGATGAAGATAAACCAGTTTATTTTACTTCAGAAGCAACAGGTTATTTGATAGAAAATAATTTATTATATTATTATTATTATTATTATTATTATTATTAATACACATCTAACCTGGAAGATCATGGACAAGACCGAGTTAATCAAATTACTACCTGGACTTTAATAATCAATGTAAGCTCTCAGTATAGGTCTTTATAATTAACAGGATTTAATATATACATTTAAATTAGACCTCTCAATCTTCTGGTTTCTTCTTATTCTTATTACAATCTTCTTATTTTTCAATATTTATCAAATAAAGTGATAGTTCCATAGAAGTTCTAGGACCTTCTTTGCTGTTAAATCAGCCATGTTGCCAGCAGGTTCTAGTTCAAATTTACTTATTTATTTGCTTGTGGGTTGTCTGATTGGTTTGTCTGTACCCTGTTGGAAACACCATCTGGGTTCTTAAGGAGAAGCAGATCAGTTTGCGCAGAACAGGGTTCACAGAAAAATCCACTCCTCTGGCTCAACTGTGACAAGACACCAGCTCTACGGTCTTTTTTAAATTTTATTTTCCAGTGAATGTTTGCTCTCATGGCAGGAATCTCCTGAATGGACATCAACAACAATTTTTTTTAAGTTCTTGCAACGATACTGGGCTCAACTTGTGTGGAGACTTTGACTCCATCGACCCCCTAAATGCCTTTCTCTGAGAAAAGGTGGTGGCCGTTCTTTGCTTTGAATGTATACAAGCAACAAATTACTTGATAAAGATGGGTAATAAGCAAACAATATTCACAGACGAGCAACTTGATGCTTATCAGGTAAGATGAATGCATGCTTTGTTTGTATTATGATGGAAGACGGAGGAAAGTGATGACTTCCTTATTAGAAAAAATATTTCTCATACAAAACATATCATAAGCATTTTGAATTGAAAGATATTTAGATAAAGTTAGAGATGAACCATTCAGGCTTTTTTCCTTCGGGGTCTGACTGAGTTTGTTTTTTTAATTATTATTACTCTAAGGACCATAGAACAGTAAAAAAGTGTGTCTCAAGTTTCTGTTCAGTTCCTGTTAGGTTACTTAACAGAACATGTAGGACTTTCAAGGTTTATCAATGCAATTGTCCCTGCTCTAGTCTTTTCCGAACAAGATGACAATGAGAGAAAAATAACATTGCAAAAGTGACGCTTTGCACTCCATTTTATTTGCTGTCATTTATTAAAAAATGTTAGGCATTATCTATACTTATTTGCATTATTGTTCTTTTGTTTTTCATATTGAAAACTGAGAATAGGAAATTTGTATCTACATTGTATTCTAAGCTCCTTGTTCATTGAAGGAATGATTTAAAATGATCTGATTGACTTGACAATTAGATTAGACTTGACATTGAAGAGTGCACACAAGCTCATTGTATGAAAAAGAAAAAATGTGTCCAGTTTAACTAGTAATCCAAGTATCAGTCTGATGATACACCACTCCATGTGCAACAGTTCACCTTGTGATTTGCTGTGGGATTAATAATTGATGCCAAGCCAGTGATATGCTGTGAAACTCTACTCTCAGGACTCAGCTTAGTTCTCAAGAGTTGCTCTGGTTACTATAGTGGCTCTTTAAAAATTCCTCTTAGAATCCCACTGCTCTTGTTTTGTCCTTTTCGCTATTCAGATTTTCAGGCTCTGACCCCTACAGCTCGAGCATCTTTCTGAGCTTCAGAGGCAATTATACAAACATAGGATACGTACTATTACTAAGCGAAAGCATCTGGTGTAAGACACAATCACTGTTATACTCCAGACATTTACAGTACACTCTGTTCTAGAAATTCATAGCTGGATTCTGTTTCTTACACCTACGAACTCAGGTCAGACAGTACAAAAGGCTGACGTGAACCAAGGCGTTCTTCTGTTGGGCTATTGGATATTACATGTGCCAACACATGCATGTTAGACAACAGCAGATCATGTTGCTGTGTGTACTCTCACAGCCATCAGCGCTTCAGAGAAACCAGACACCTGGTCAAGCTTTTTATTGGCAGTCTCAAACTGCAGTTCTCAAGGATCAGAGTTCTGTAACTTTAAGATGTCCTCCTTGTCCTATACGCTTGAATTAAACGTCTCACTAGCATGCAATCAATGTCTACAGAGCTCGATAATGACTAATATTGAACCAGGTGTCCTGAAGCAGAGGGGCCCTGAGGACCCGAGTTTGAGACCAGTGCTACATTTAGAAAATATGCAACACTATTTAATATGGTTGATAGACGGCACTGAGTGATGATGCAGTGATGCTTATTCAAAAAAGTCATAAAAAAATACGTATCAATTAATGAGGCATAATAATATGACCACCATGAGCTCACCTTTTTGCCTCCTATGCGCAGCAGTGATCAGTTTATCACTGTTTCTTTTTATAGACACTAAACGCTGCAACATCAATGCAACACAAGAGCTGCATTTTTGGAAATTTTGGAAAATTTTGGCGATCTAACAGCGTATGTTAGATTGCCATACGCTGGCAATCTAACAGGTGACATGGCGAGGAGATGAACATTTATTATTTTTCACCTGATAGTAGTCTTGTTGTGTCTGATTGACATACATACTGTGTTTCTGTTGAACTAGAGCTTTGATCTTCTGTCTACTCTTATTACAGGACTGCACATTTTTCACTCGCAAAGAAATTTTGCGGTAAGATATTTTACTTTGTATTGTTTGATTCGGATTAATTGGCAAAGTGCTTGTTCTGATGATCACCAGACTAAACATTTGAATACATGTTTTGACTATGAAATCAGTGATTATATTACCCTGTATGTTAAATGTATGTTAAAGTTTCCTTGTTAATCAAGGTTCTAGAATAAACAATAACCTCTCCGGACTGTTTTCTCCTCAAAGCTTTAGTGCTTAAATCTGCCTGCAGGATCCTGTGTAAGTTATCTTAGATGTTCTACCGATTTTCTACAGATTTATGAGAAATACATTTCAAAGTCTAAGATGATAGTTTCCAGCTGGAAAATAATGGCTTTAGCAGAAAAGTGTGAGAATCTTGGTACCTTTTGATAAAGGTACCAAGATCTCCTTCATATGAAATATGAGTTTGTTGAATAATCTTCTGTTACTATTTGTGTTGAAACAGAACATTTCGAGTAGTTCTGAGAAAAGGTTCCTCTTAAGTTGATTCATTGATGTCTTCCAAGTACTCCTCCTTTCCTGTCGCCCTAAACATTGACAAACTTAAGCCGGATTTACTTTGCCCTCATCTTCTGTTGCCTGTTAGTCTGCAGTTTAACCAGATTTATCACCCAAAACTCATGTAAAGGTTTGTTACCATATGAAGTTTGAATGCTGTCTCTCGCTTGTAATCTGCTTTGCATAAAGTGTTTCCTAAGTGATTACAGGTAAATGAGCTGATCAACACCAGTAAGCAAGATGCAGCCAGAACATAAACAGAAAACTGTGGTCAAGAATGACAGTGAATGGGTGTGCTGTGGTGGCACAGGGGTTAAGCACAATCCACATATGGAGGCCCTAGTCCTTGTCGCAGGCTCGATTCCTGGCCTTGGTGAACTTTGCTGCATGTCTTCCCCTTCTCTCATTACCCACTTTTCTGTCAATTAACTATCAAATAAAAGGCCACTACAGCCAAAAAAAAAAAAAGAATGATGGTGAATAAGGCACATTCATCCATCCATCAATTTTCTTTACACCCTTGTCCCTTAATGGGGTCAGGAGGTGCTGGTGCCAATCTCCAGCCAACGTTCCAGGTGAGAGGCGGGGTCACCCTGGACAGGTCGCCAGTCTGTCGCAGGGCAACACAGACACACACTACCATGCACACACACACTCACACCTAGGGGCAATTTGGAGAGGCCAGTTAACCTGACAGTCATGTTTTTGGACTGTGGGAGGAAACCGGAGTACCTGGAGAAAAACCACACATGCACAGGGAGAACTTGCAAACTCCATGCAGAAAGACCGGGGCCAGGAATCAAACCCAGAACCTTCTTGCTGCAAGGCAACAGCTCTACCAACTGCACCACTGTACAGCCATTAAGGCTCATTCAGTATCTCATTACTTGCTCTTGACTAAAATATGAAGGCTAGAGGTTGTTATTCACAAAGAAGAGGATGCTGTGGTGGCACTGGGGTAAAGCACAACCCTCATATGGAGGCCCTTGTCATCAACGTAGAGGTCACAGGTTCAAGCCCCAAACCTGGTGACCCTTGGCACATGTCCTCCCCCACCTTTACCTACCTTCCTGTCTAACCACTCTCAAATAAAGGCTGCCTGAGTCATAAAAAATCTTTGAAAAAAAAAGAGTCACAAAGAAGATTGTGAAAACTAATGGTGACAGTAAAAAGAGTGTTTAGACAGGCTCTTTATGACTTTCTACTAAATGAGTTTGAGGGTCCCAACAAAGTGAGGTAGCCACATTTTGTCCTAAGAGGAAACAATAAGTTGGGTAAAGCAAAAGTTTTCGCTAAATGTGAGATTTTCAGATATTTGTTTAAAATCTACATGGTGGTAACTACGGAAATGTAAATATTACACAACGGGTTTATGCAAGTTCCTTTTTGGCACAGAGGCAACACGGACTAAATTTGCATAGCCAACTTTCCCTTAAAAAGAATGTTCCATCAATTGCAGTGGTTACATTTCCAGAAATTCACAGCTAGCAGAAAAGATACTAGCAGGGGTATTCAAATCCATTCCTCAAAGGCCCGTGTCCTGCAGCCTTTAGATGTGTCCCTGGTCTAACAGACCTGAATCTAATTACCGAATTACCTCCTTCATATGCAGAGAGCCATACCTTCTTGTCTACCAAATATGCTTCTGAATGAAGGATAAAAAAATACCTACACACACTCCTAAACTTAAGTGGCAGCCTTGCAAGGACGGTCAAAGCTGTTGTAGCTTTGTTGGTTTGGCTGACGTTACTTTTAATACTAACTTCATAACTTACAAATTTAACATGGATGGTATATTTTGCAAATTATAAATTGTATTTGTTCCATCTGCTTTGTATTTAACCTTAGGTTGCACAGCAGATATCATGAGTTGGCTCCACATCTTGTTCCAATGGACTACACCAATGAACCGGATTGTAAACTGCCTTTAGCGCTGATTGTCGACATGCCAGAATTAAAGGTAAAACAAAGATAATCATTTTTAAAGCTTTTTCAAAGCATCTAATAATTTATGTCATTTTGGTCTTTCTCAAAATTTTATCTGCATTCTGAACTGTTAACCTACATCTATTTCTTAATTAAATGACATCATTTATTTTTAGCCACAAATCATTTTTTTTATCAGCCTAATCTTATTGTATAAAGCTTAAAGAAACCAGTCCTAAGTCAAACATTTTTGATTAAATTACCTTTTCATTTTTGGGCCAGATTAGTTCGAAGAGCATCTTCTGAAGTATTTGGTCAGCAAAATCCAATAAATGCAGTATGCAAAATCATATGCCTGTTTCTAAAACTCTTTTGAATTATGAAGTTAATGTCTTGCCAAACTATTAAGATACTAAAACCATAAGTGATTCTCATATGAAATGAGAAAACTTTCAGAATATTTTTGCTTAATGTCATTTGTATCACTCTGTATATTTTTTGCCTGATGTGCAGGAAAACCCATTCCGCAACCGGATTGTGGAGTCATTCTCCGAGGATGGGATGGGGAACCTCAGTTTCAATGAATTTGTAGATATGTTCTCAGTCCTCAGTGAAATGGCTCCAAGAGAACTTAAGGCCATTTATGCCTTTAAGATATATGGTAATAACAATATGTAAAAAGGCTTTTATGCCTTTTTATAACATTTAATTTTATGAAATTATGTTTCAAAGTAATTAACTCAGATTTATTTCCATCCTAGATTACAATGTGGATAATTACCTGTGCAAGGAGGATCTTGAGAAGACTTTAAATAAGCTGACAAAGGAGGAGTTGACTCCTGAGGAGGTTGAATTGGTGTGTGAGAAAGCCATCGAGGAGGCAGATTTGGATGGAGACAGTAAACTCTCTTATGCTGACTTTGAAAACATGATATCCAGGGCTCCAGATTTTTTAAGGTAATTCTAACTTAAATAATGTTTTTACCCTATGTTGTAGAGTTGTTTCTACAAAAAACATCCCTATTAATTGAAATTAACACTGCTGTTTTCTATACTCTTCCAGCACCTTTCATATCCGTATCTGAGATGGATGGTTTCATAAAACCTGGGAACTGAACCAGAGCTGTCCCTGCCACATCACCACTCTGACCTTCAGTTAGGCAGTAAACTCTTCTGAACGTGATCTTATCTAAAGAAAACCTGCAATCCCAAATTTAGGGTAAAAGTATACAGTTGCATCAAAAGCCAATCTAGTCATGTTCAATAAATAAGAACCTGTTTTCTCATGAGTCTCTTTTGTCAGATTAAAATAGAATTAAATGAAATGACATGTGACTTAAAAAGGGCTTTATTAAGAAACTTAAAGATGTTTTACAATAAAATGAGCCATTGCTCTTCACTCACACATTTGCATGCTGATGATGGCAAGCTGCTGGAGTGGAGCTACATCTAACAGTCTGACAGAGGCGATGTTAAACTAACCTTTTGAAAATAAAAACTTTATTCTGTGACAGACTTTATTATTAAAAATATTTTTCATAAAGTATATATGTATTTGCCCTGTGACAGACTTGCGACCTGTCCAGGGTGACCCCGCCTCTCGCCTGGACCGTTAGCTGGAGATAGACACCAGCAACCCTCCCGACCCCCCTAAAGGACAAGGGTGTACAGAAAATGAATGGATGGATGGATGGATATATTTATATATTTATAAATGATTTTTATTGGTCTGATGGTGTAGTCTAATTCAAAATGTTTTGAATAGCTGTATGTGGAAATTAACAGAAATAAAGGCTTGAAAATGTCAGTCTGTGTGTAATGAATCTAAGTAATGTGTTTCACTTAGTAAATTGAGTCACTAAAATAAACAATGTATTTCAAGTATTTTCTAATGATTTTGATGATTAAGACTTATAGCTGATTTTAAAAAAAAATTCTGGCAAATTTTAAAACAGAATGTTAGCTCCCTATAGATGGTCATTGATCCCTTTGCCTTTTCACTTCATACTAGTCAATCTGGAAAGGTCATGGGCCTTGTGTGCTTTCTGAACATGCAGCTGGGGAACCAAAGGGGCGTGGCTTACATATGCAGGATATCCATCCATCCATTTTCTTACATCCTTGTCCCTTAATGGGGTCAGGAGGTGCTGGTGCCTATCTCCAGCTGGCATTCTGGGTGAGAGGCGGAGTCACCCTGGACAGGTCGCCAGTCTGTTGCAGGGCAACACAGAGACACACAGGACAAACAACCATGCACACACACACTCACACCTAGGGGCAATTTAGACAGACCAATTAACCTGACAGTCATGTTTTTGGACTGTGGGAGGAAACCGGAGTACCTGGAGAAAACCCACGCATGCACAGGGAGAACATGCAAACTCAATGCAGAAAGGCCGGGGCCGGGAATCGAACTCAGAACCTTCTTGCTGCAAGGCAACAGCTCTACCAACTGCGCCACTGTGCAGCCATATGCAGGATATACTTGAGCAATTTGTGTAGATATGCGTGGGTATTTTCTGTTGCTTCTAATGGAACGCTGTGCTGCGTTACTCTATTGCTGAGTATCCAAATGTATTTGGTGCTTTTTTTTTAAATTAAAGCTAAGTCATCCCCAAAGTCAGATGTTCCCTGAACATTTTCCTTTTCTGCTAGAAAGCAGTGGTCATGACTCCATCAGTGACATCAAGTTATCCATTTGAATTTGAACTCAAATGAATATTTTCATCTTCTGCCAAGTTGGTTTGGACAGCTGCTTGCTGTTAGAAATTAACATCATCATTTTACTTCAGGAAGATGTAGTCAGGAATGATCTGCCCCCGTATTCAAACACATTCTTGAATCCTGCACACAAAGGCGATCTCATTGGAAAACAAGAGGAAATGGTCTTGCCTTTGATGGTTGATGATTACCAGGTGTTGGTTTTGGTGCTACGGATTTGCATTATGTATGTATTGAGCACAGTATTCTGTGTTGATTCTGTGCACTTTGTACCACGCCCACTTTGTTTCTGGATGTTAATGTCTCACCTTTAGGTAGTTATAAATCTTTAGTTCAAACGGTTGTATTTGTCTGACTGACTTAAACTCTTTTGAGAGGGCAGTAAATAGATTACTCTTCTCTCCCAATTTTTTCTTTCTTTTTTTAATAAAATATTCAGGAGCCTCAATAATTACTGGTCTTACTGGGATCATCAGCAAAAAAAAACTACGTGATATTGGGACGACGAGTAAACGTTTCTAACACCAAAAGTGAAAAAACTCACACATTTCATAGAAGACTAGGAAGATCGCTAACCCACTGAAGCCATAAGACATTTTACACATAAGCCATAGGGGACACAGAAAGAGCGGATGGAGAAAGAGCTGATGGAGAGGAGACTCACTCCTTAAACATAAAGCCGCAGCTCCAGTGGAATAACATGAGTCTGAGTGTATTAATGTGCTGCAATGACCAAGACTTAGTAACATTAGTAAAGGAGAGAATAAGTCAATAAGCATTTCTATGTGGAGTGTTTCATATTATGTGAATTTGATGTAGATGACGTGTATTTCATAATATCATACAGAGATAGAATTGCTCAATGAGGAACTTATGCAATAATTATCCATTGCAGCTTTACACCATTTGCAGTTTGTTTTCCACTGTTTCACAATTACACACTTATTACATAATGATCTGCTACGACTTCACACTGTTATTAATTTTCTTAATAGCGGCATTTTATCATGCAGTTCTTGGTTGTGAAAGGGCTGGTAGCAGAAAGGTCACAAAAACTGAATGATTAACATTTCGGCAGTTTAACATACCCTGGTTTCCCTTAGAGGACTTATAGGGGAAACACCTTATATTCTAATTTCTACTTCTGTTTCAAACGCAACGCTGCAACAGATGTATTTCTGTTTTAGTGCAGATACACTGCGTCGTGTGTCTGCACAATATGAGCTTTATTGTCGTTTATGCCAAACTAAAGCAGTAACCAGAAAAGTAAAGAAAAAAAAAGCACATGATAAAAGATACTAAAAGGCAAACCTTCTGCTTATTTCCCCATTGCTGTTGAATATGGACTTTTAAAAATCTTTCTGCAAATTAGTTTTTTTAACATAAGTAAAGCTCTGATGGCAGCAAAAAGCATTTTTAAATATCAGCTGCACGCCTTTCAGCAAATATTCCCCACTGTATTTCTCTGAACATGCCCACACGAGGCCTTGCATTACAGGAATGCTTCTGCAGGCAGCTTATGGAGAGCTAAAGCAGTAAGAGCTAACCATACAAGAGTTTTGATAACACTGGGAGGTATTTCTCCTACGTTTTAATTCAGCAGTTATTTGCATTTTGATATCTCCACATAGAAATGTCTCTGCCGTTCCACAACAGCCCAGCATTTTGCATTAGTGTTTCCTTATTCGGAAGCAGAGGTCATCTATCATTAACCTTGCTTATTTTCTTCTTTTCAAGTGGCCAAACTGGCTCATTAATCTGGACTAAAGGTAAAACATTTCCAGCAACTCACGTGAGGCAATACATTTGACATTCTCCCCTACAAAAATATCCGATTGTTCTTCCCTTCCAGATGACAGCAATTTCCATAAAAGTTTCCGTTAAATGTTTGTTTTTGCTCCACGGTTACATGCCCATATATGAACATGCATTTAGTGCTTATTATCTCTCACAGCAGTTTAGTTGTAGCTCTAAAAAAAGTGATTTGAATATGTCAAATTTACTGAAATGGGCTTAATGAAGCAATTTTATACATTTTCAACAGCTTTAATAAATTCAATCAAATGGGTACAAGGGTAACTTTGATCGGTTTTAAATAAATACATTGAAAGCAAATATACAACAGAAGTAGCAAAGTAGTGTCAGATAAGTGAAATGAGGTGAGCCTTTTCTTCGTTAGTTGGTTTGTCACTTCCTCTTGGTGTCGGGGAAAAACCATTTCCATTTGTCATTCTGCAAAAAGTAAACATATAACATGTCAATATTAGAAAATAAGGCAAAAATAAATAATAAATTAAGCAGTACTGAAAGAAAAGCTTGCAACTCACCTTTATCCCCCAGGACCCGTGGCTACACTTGCGTTTGGTCTCCTCCCCAGGCTCTTGAGTGTTGCTGTTGGCTTTAGGCTTGACGGGCTCCTTGTGGTTGGGAAGGATCTCATAAGTGTTGTCGTTATCAACGACGGGGGCTTCGATGGAGACCTCGGCGTACAGGGAGTCTTCGAGCTGCTCTGTGGATGACGCAGTTTCAGATGCTGTTGGGCTGTGGCTGCCAGCCAGGTGATAGACCGAGTGGTCGCTCAGGGCGTCCAGGCTGTGGCTGCTGTTTGACTGCGAGATGCCGCCGGAGGCCTGCCGGACTGGCCTCGGGGAAAGTCGCGGCGGCGTGTCAGGAGGTACGCTCAGTCTGTAGCATTGCTCGCCGTCAGAGATGTTGTCCAGCAGAGGCAGGGACATGCTCTTGCTGTCAAGCGCGTTGAGCTCGGAGTAGAGAGATTCAGGGTCAGATGAAGGACTACACCTGCCGTTCTTTTGCTCCTTAGTGTTCAGCCTCTCGGTTTTGCCTTGATTTGAGCTGGGGGACTTGTCCCTGGAGGTGTGATGGGCTCTAGGTGTTTGCTTCCTAAGCTGAGCATACAGAACCCCTTCGTTGTCACTGACTGGGGCGCTGTCAACGTGCCTGGTCCTCCGTGGCAAAGGTGGTACTTCCTATTTTTAAGAAAACAAAAACTTTTATTTGAAAATTCAGCCATCGTATAAAATTTTGTCGTATTTCCAGATAAACAAGTTAGTAAATAATTAGATCAAGATAGATTTGTTATAGTAGACACAACAATGAAATTGCAGTTTCCTTCTCATAAATTCATAATTAAAGACAATGCCAAAACACAATAAAGTTGACAAGTATGTAAGTAAATAGAAGTCAAAAATATATATTTACGTGTTTTATGTTTCGTACAGAAAATATTAGTGGAATATAACAGTGCATAAAATATATATTTATGTTTCTTTTATTTTTTTTATTCTTTGGACTCACCTCTTGAGTCCTGTTAATCCTTGGTGCCCGCACTGGTTGCTGCTCTGTGGCTGAGTTCATCTGCTTCTTATGTACTTTCTTTGCAGCTCTGTGTGGAGCAGCCGGTTTTTCTCTGGTGTTGACCTGGATGATATCATAGAGGTCCTCAATGACATCCTATAAGAACAAAAACAACAGTTAAGACATTGATCAAATCCTGTTAAAAAAAAACCAAAAAGAGAAGCAGTAAAATGAGTGAAAACTCACCTCATTGCATGGAAATGTCAGATATTCTCCAAAGGGCTCAACTGGGTTTGTTTTATAGTGTTCTATTAGGTCGAACAAAGTGTTGTGTCCCTCTGTGTCTCCGCACACTATAAACCGTCCCGTCTCGCTCTGGTTTATCACAAAGTGGCGGCATCGATCTCTGCCTCTGCGAAAGAAAAACAGGATATTTTTAGAAAGCTGTTGCAATTATTTTATACGTAAAACTCGAACTTTTAAATTAATGATAAAAATGGCCAATAAAATAATAATAAATAAAATCTGCTTAAAATAAAATTAAAAATAAATAAACCAGGTTTATCGGCGTAAACCAGTACTCACTTGTACGACAGAATATATCCAATAGCTTTATCACTGAGACGAATCAGGAAACAGCCAAGCTCCTTTTCTCTAAGCATGTCCTCAGCATCTCTGTAGACAGACCAAAAACAGTGTGAAAATCAGACCATGTTCAAATATAATTTTTTAAACCTATTTGTAACTCATTTTTAAAAAAATGTTTTTTTTTTTTCTGGAAGAGTAAAGCACTTTCAAAAAAAATTTCCATTTTGGAAGTATCACTGTCTTAAAGGAAAAACCCATTTCACAACATGCCCTTTCGAAATAGCTGACACTGGTTGTACTTAAGTAACTGTCCCACATACTTTTTTTATGTAGGAGTGTGGTGTCTGCCAGAGGAAAGGGCAAAAAGTGGATGTGGGCGCACTGTAGAGTGGACACTTTCCATCACAGATAACATGTCTTCCACTGGTATGGACGTAACTGTTTCTCTAGGCTTGTAATTTTTTTCTTTTTTTTTACAATTAAAATCTATCAAAGAATTAAACATGCATGCAAACACAAAACTAATACCAGTATCAATGATTTTTTTTTTTTGTTAAAAATAAGTTTACATTACACATGAGTGTGAAATGTGCGAAATAACAGGACTTCTTCTGTGAATACTTACTTTCTGCTAATGAAGCCCAGGAACCAGCTGGGGAAGAGGCCATTGTTGACAATAAGAGGCAGTTGAGAATCTATGAACCACTTGGTGGCCAACTCTCTAAACCTCCCCTCCGCAACTTCAGCAGCAGGATCCACATTCGGCTCCCTTTGCTCCATCCTCACTTTGTCCTGCTCAAAATAACACAGGCGTCCAGTGAGCACAAGCAGGATTTATTCCCCACTGCCCAGAGCAGGTCAGTATTTTAACAATCTAATTTGCTTATTTTCCAGGAGGCGTCACTCAAAGCCTGAAGGCAGCACAATGTTCTTGTTGTATGTTTTTTTAATTTTTTTTTTTTTATGATTACGGCACAGGGGGAAAAATAAACCCATCCTGTCTATTATAGGACACAATTTGTTTACTGTTTATATATAGAATTGATTAGCATCAACAAATCCGTAGTTAAATATCCAAAAAACAGAAAAGGTCTGACCTATTTCACCCTTTCACAACAACTGATGTAATATATACTTTGCAGATGGGTTAAAATAGCTAATTCATTAATGAACTTTAAGCTGCCAGTGACAGGTTTATATCTTACCTTGAAACAAAACTTCACACGTGTCTTAATGCAGGGAGTCTTTGTCTGATATTCCTCCTTCTGCCTTGAATGTGAAAAGTAGCAAATATTTTCAGATTTGGCTTTCTGTTGTCGACACAGTGCGCAGCAGCTCCTATCGATCCCTGAAGAAAATGAATCAAAGTTCACTGTAAAGCTCACATTGTGTTCCGGTAAAATAGTTCTCGGAGAGTGGGGTACATACCTGTCCTTGTGGTTACCAGTGTGTGATTTGAACCCCTTGTCATTGCAGCAAACATTAAACCTCTCCTCTCTGCTTCTGAACCTCTGTAATCTCCAACTGAAAATGGTTTGATTGTGACCCCACACTGCGAGATATAGACAGATGACATTTACAATTACACACATTTTTCCACTGGTCTGGAAAGCAGAGGTACTAGGCAACGGCACGGCAGTCATTTGCATAACAAAGAGAGCTGAGGGTTGTTGAACAAAGCGAACGCTTCCTGAAGAGAAACGGAAAGCAACGTGTAGAGAAACAGTGGTTTGAGAGCAAACGTATGCATTGGTTTGAAAGGGGGGGGATGTTTTACCCATGGAGCGTCTGATTACCGTAGTGACGGATGAGAAGATGCGTCAGTGTGTTTTTCTGTGTGTGTTTTTAGGAGGTGGGGGTGCTGTGAATTCAGATCAAGTTTGTAAGGAAGGACTAAACAGACAGAGGGATGGAAATATTTGGGAAGGTTTGATATGTTTTCAATGGGGCTTAATAAGCTTCTGAAAAGATGAGACATTTCCCCGGGTCTGCTTTTGAGGTTCTCCTAAAAAAAAAAACACAATTCCCCCCATGGCTCAGACTGTTGTCATGAATCATTTAGGTTCGGCTCTGTAAAGCATGGTAGGAAGTCCCAGTGGGGGAGAGCCAAAAGGCAGAAATACTCTGTGTCATGGCGAACAAATAAGACATGATTTCACATTACCCTCTACAATGGCAACGTAACTCCAGCATTTTTACTCCCTTAGTAGGGAAAATAAGTATTAGACACGTCAGTAATTTTCTCGGCGACTATATTTCTAATGGAGGTATTGACGTGGAGTGGGCTATTCAAAGTCTGAACTTAAACCCAGTTTGAAGGTTGTGGTATGACCTTAAACAGGCCGTTGTTTTAATGTCTATGACTGCAGTAGAATAATTCTGTACAGACAAGTGGGTCCGAATACCCCACAATGATGTTGCATACACATTAGCAGTTATGGCGAACACTTTGGTTGTTGGGCTAAAGGGAGCGCAACGAGTTATTAAGTTCAGGCAGAAATCATGTTTCACATATGACCCAGGTGGTTTATAGTTTGTTTTTCCTGAATGAATTCATTAATTACCTTAGTTTAATTTAGAGCTGCATTTTACCTGCTACTTATGTTGTGTGATTTTTAAAATTATATGATGATCAGTTGCGTGCAAGTGTTAAAAAGTAAAATCAAAATAAATCTATGAGAAGAAAAATAGTTTTTATTGTACTTCCATGCAGTGGGAGCGATGTTGACCTATTTTTCCTCCACTCAAATTCTTCAAATGTAAAAGGCTCTGGAGACTGTTTTGAGATGATGTTAAGTGATATTCCTCCATAGAACATAAAAAAGCAAAACTTGGATTTCACCAAACCTAATTTTATTCCCCAACCATTTTCACAGATTCTTACAAATGTTCTCCATTAATGCTTCAACAATGCTTTTTCTTCAACGGTGCATTTATTTGCACTTAGCAGACTTAAAGGCCATTGCAGTTAGGTGGACTGGTTGCTTTTTTATTTTCTTCTTGAAAATCAGATGTTCCTCACAATGTCTCTGAAAGAGAAGTCTCTCATTGTAACAAACTTCTCAATATGGTTGGTTTATGATTTATTCATCTTATTTTGTTAAGTACGTTATCAGTAATTTTTGCAACAGTACGGTTACGAAGGTTTTAATGTTCTTTTCTTGTTACCCTTTCTAAAGGCCATTTGTTAAGATTAAGCCAGGTCTCACTTATTAGCAATGATGTATAACAAAATAATTGTTTTTTTGGCACTGTAAATTATTCTCTTATTTTTCTGAGAATAATAAGAAAATAATTTCATTTAAACATCTTCTTAAATTGATTCTGGCCTCATATTTTCCTGTGATTTTTTTTTGTGTGTGTTTATATTACACGTGAAGAATAAGTATCAAGTCAATAACCGTACATTATGTTCCATGTCTGACTAACAACAGCTACAGTAGCATAGCCTATAATTTCATCATACTGGTAGCAGTGCAGACGTTCTGTTTTACAGCACTTTGTGATTCATAGTACACTCCTCTGGGGGAGATGTGAGGTTTGAGGTCAATTCTTATCACCGTATCCATCTTTGACAAGAACAAACCTAGAACAAACGTTGCTATGCAAATGATTTGTCAACATTCAACTGATTAAAAGTGAATAAAAACGGTTCCTAAAAATAAAATGAACAGCTTCAAGAAGCTGTTTCAACTATTTTGGTTACAGTGGCTGTATGACAGCCCACCTCTCAGAGAGGGGGGACGTGTAACCTTGAAAGGTCACAATTTGACGCCCATAAAATGTCACAGCAACTGAACCGCATCCCGTCTGTCTACTTTTCATGCCTCGAGGTAAAACAAACAACCTCCTGAACTCTTTAAGCTTTCCTAAGTAGCTAGAGTATGAATTTTACCAGAGGATTATCAGAACTTGTAACTGGGGACAGTTGGGGCTTTTCACTGTAAAGCACTGGTTCAAAATGGGAAAAACAACAGGTGTATTTCCCAGCATAACACTAATCACCTACTGTTTACTCACTGTACTGGGGCCCACATACACCCTAGTACAACAGATTTGTACCCATTAATCATCTGAATAACTTAAGTGTGTTTTTGTTTCACCTTCAGAGTGAGTTCCGGCAGCTTGAACTCTCCTTCTTCTCCTCTTATGAGTCATACTGTGAATATACATTAAGTGCACGCCCACAGCAGAGATTACAGCTTTGATATGAATAAATGTAGTCAAAGCAGCATTAATCTTCAGTCTGCTGAAGGTTTTACGAGAAAGAGAGAGATTGATTATAAATACCACTACAGTTCTGTTCACAATGTAAGACATTTTTGAGGTCATAACCATCTTTTATTGTGTATATCTTACGTTTTGTTTTTGCAGCTGTACTTTCTAGCATGTGTTGGATGGAATGACAATGCAGGTGCTGCAAAAGTGTGGGAGAAAGGAAAACATGATGTGCAGAAAATATATCCATGTTGTACTTATTACTTAGAATTTGTTTTAAAGTTAATAGCAATTTCATCACTTGAATGCATAAAATATATACTAAGTATGTGTGGGGAAAAACAAACAAAAGATAACTCTTATCTTAACCTACTTATAGCATCAGCTCATCACTTTTATGTGTTGTTATTCTAGATCTGGCTCACAGATGGATCCTGTTTCTAAATCATCCTGTCAGTCATTCAGTTGATCTTCTTCACAGTCTGAATTTGAAAGATTCTACGACTAATTCATATTTTGGTTTTCGTAAAAACTAATATCAAGATTATTCACCAGACATAAGCTGTCAAACATGGATTCAACATCCATTCAGTCACCTGACTAATAAAAACACCAACATACAAAATGATAAAATAGTGTTACTAGCTACACAGTTAAACATTTAGATAAATGTAGGCAGTGAGGCTAATGGTGAATGCAACTTAAGCAACAGGTGATTCTGACATGTATTTGGTAGGGGGGCTATTAACATATTCCAGTGATTCTTGAGAATAGGGACAAAACAAGTCCTATGGATAAAGCACAAAATTTGAATAAAATATACCAATAATATAATTTTTTCAAATATCTGACTAAACTAACCTGGGTCATGTGAGCACAACAATGTATATTTTTCAGGTATTTGCTGAATATGTTTTTATTTTAAACATTGTAGTCGGTGGATGATGCCTGTAAAAGCCCTTGTCCAGGAGCAGAACTCAATACATTATAATAGTTTAAAACAATTAAAGAAATACTAAAATTATATATTATGACAATTAAGTATAAGTAGTCATATAAATAATTATAAAAGTACCAATAAATTGAATTAAAAATCCTTTTTATATATTTTCCAACTCCATTGAAATTTGTCCTTAGTTTTTGTCAACACCGTCAGAAATTAAAAGAATGTAAAAAAATCAGGCATTATTGGGGGCACCAGAACTTCTGAGGACCCCATGACCTCTTCCTTTCTTTTCCTTTGCTAGGAGGGCTAGTTAGCTCTGGTTAGTTTATGTTATTCTTTAGTTTTTTCTTCTTTTTATTCCTAAGTTTTTTGTCACAACCATGATGTGTCAACACCGTAACTGACATTTTACGAAATTTTGATAAGATTTTGTGAAATAAAACCTTAAATTTGGTAAAATGTAAAGATTTTTTGGACCTGATGAGCTACAATATGGCCTCCTTCAGAATAACATCATATAAATTGAGGTAGTTTGGCTTTTTGTCACCTCCGTCAGATGTCAACTCCATCAGAGTTTTTGTGACTCTTTCAGTGAAATTGTTGTCAAATCTCACTTAAATGTGCAATTAATTCATTTTAATGTATTTTTACATAAATTGCATTACTTCACATGTACCAAGTTTTTCATTTTACTCACTAGTTTGTCACCTCCTTCAGTTTTGTGTCAACTCCGTCATGCAGTGTCAACTCCGTCAGATGGACTTTTATGGTTTTTTGTTTTAAATAATAATTATTTTGTTTCTTGAGAAGTATTTGTCTGCAAAATGAGTAAAATTATCACTAATAGGGTCATTAAAAATTATTTTTGATGTATTTTTGTCAGATGGTGATGACAACATTCTAGGTCAGGTCGATTAAAAACGTAATTTTTTAAAAAAATGTTGCAACTGGGAGCCTGTACCTCAGCATCTTTATATTTCCAAAACATTATTTGACATATTTGTATACATAAATTTGAGAAATAACAAAAAAAAATATGGGAAAATTAAAACTCATTTTGTCCCTATTTTCAAGAATCACTGATTCAGATAAAGGAGCTCCAGTTGGATGTAGATGTACTTAATAGGAATTACACACTTTTACAATCAGCTGCAAAAGTCAAATCAAGATATTTCTTGTGTGTGATGGATCTCTAAAAGCTGTAGGTTAGCATTTCTTCTAAATTTGGAGGACATAATAAGCTAAGCTCAAAACTATTTACATTTTTGTTTTAAATCCTACAGACCATATCGCATATTTTCAAATAAAAGAGGAATTTTAATTTCCTAACTCAATCTCTCACACAAAGTAGAGACGTCTTTACCCTCTGCTTCCGGTCTGTCGCTTTATTTCCCTTGCCTTATAAAACAGCGCCTCCCCGTGGCGCTTCTCGGTAGCACAGCCCTCAGCGAGCGGATACCTCTCACTAACACGTCACAACTACATTTCCCAGCACCCCCTGTCTGGGAGGAGTGGGGGGGGTTGGAGCGGGGAAAGCAGTCATGCGGATGGACCCAGGAGTTGCCATCTGCGGGGCTGCAAAAAGAAGAAGAAGAAACCTGTAGGAAAGATGCACGAAGAGGAGGATGGCAGCGGGGAGAGCCCCGCAAAGCCCCACGGCTGCCGTCCTTCAAGTCTCTCGATGTGACCGAGGCGGAGGGAGCGAAGGAGCAGGCCTCCAAGCTGTGCGGCTACTTGAACAAACTCTCCGGCAAGGGCCTCTCAGGGGCTACAAACTGAGGTGGTTCGTGTACGACCCGAGGAAATGCTACTTGTATTATTTCAAGACTCCCCAAGATGCCCTGCCTCTCGGACACATTGATATAGGCGATGCCTGCTTCATGTACGACGTGGAGGGGGAAGAGGGACAGTTCGAGATCCGAACAGCTGGGAAAGAATTTCTCTTGAAGGTAGAAACTTATTTCAGCAGTTTCTATCTACAAAAACACTCGGTAATTGTTTTTGTCATGTGTCGCTTCCTTTCTGTCTCGGGAAAGGCTACAGGCACACCCTTTTCTAACAAATTGATTTTTCTTTTTTACTTTTAAAACACCCGTGGAAATTTGTCGAGTGGCAGAGATTTTTTTAGAGAAGTTGTGTTGAAAATGACCTACCACAGGCCGAGACTTCACCAGCTGATTGTGTGTGTGTGTGTGGTGTGTGTGTGTGTGTGTTCAGAGCCGACCAAAAATTGAATGAGGCCGTGAGCAAAATTTCATTTGAGGCCCCTCATCCTCCACATTTCCACAGACTTCCCTGTTTTCTTGTTAATTTTTACATTTGGCAATGAAACATTATCTATGACGTTGTTTGCATTATAGTTGACTAGCAAGGAAACAATGAATTAGTTTAGGTGAATCAATGTTTTTTGCTGACATCCACATCAGCCTCTGCTTTACTTTTTTTTGGTTCTTTTTTCTTTAAATGAATATATCCCAAAACTTGGCATGATACGAAAATATCCAATGTTTACCAAAGCAAACAAATTGATCTGAAAAGGCACTCAGAACTTTTAGATGGTGACAAGATCTTGGATGTAGGATAAAAAAGATAACTAAAGTCAACTGCAGCATTTTGAAAGATGAAATTGGTGAATAATTTCCCCTTCCGTTTTCACTAAAATATGTAAAATGTTGCTATGCAAAATTATGCTTAAAAAAGTACCGGTGGGACTTGAGCTAATTATGTGGACTGCAATGAATGACTGGCAATTAATCAGATTTTAGATCAACAAAATAAGCAACATTTTAAATTTGAAAACTCGTCTTGATGCTAAATTAAACAGTTATCAGCTCCAGGACAAAAAGACCAACTCCTTACTGCATGCTCAACTTGTGCACTATAGTATTTTTCTAGTGTCTCATCTGGTACTTTTTTTGAAGCAGAATATAGCCTAGAGTAGGTGCTGCATTATCATCTATTGTTTCTATTTGTGGCTTGCACGTCAGAGGTACGGTGGTACCAGTAATGTGGAAATACAAAGGTTTCAACCAGAACATTTTGTATCTAAAAAAGATTTATTTACTGTTTAAAAACAATTTAATGTGTCAAAATTGACATAATTATTCATCAAAATGTATGCAATAAAGTTTCAGTGCTTAAAATAATTTATTTACCTTTTTTTTCTCTCTTTTAGATAATGTTGGGAAATATTCAAAAAATATATATTTTTGTTAAATGTTCTGCTCGTTGGCAGAAATAAAACTCAGATTATTCACTTGTGACAGCCCTTTTGTTCAACCAAAAAAAATAACATTTTTCATTCTTTAAAACAAAGAAGCATTCAACTTGCATGCTTTTCCAAATGAAACCTTGAAGATAAATCCTGACTCTAGTATATTGTCTATATTTGATGAAATCTACTCTTTTCTTGGCTTAATTTACTTTTGCCTTTAGAAATTCTTGAAACTGTGACCTACATAATCGAGCGAAAAGCTGTTATGAGGGGATCATGCAGCCAGTATCTATTTGCCCTGGAGTAAAAGCAGCAGTTTTGAAAAAGGCGGTTCTGGTATTTGTTAGTGTTAAAGTCGTTAAAGCAGTGAGTGTTAACCCAGTCACTGTTGGGCTCACTGGTCCCGGCACTTCATGTGATGCTGCCTCAGTCTTCTCTGCTGTCATATGACTGTGAGTAAGACAGGTGGCCTGGCTCCCACTGTCTAAAGTCAGTTTCCTTTTCAGCAGATGGTCTGACTGGCTAATACCAAACAGATTGTACAACTAGAGGCTGGAACTGAGACTGAAACCAGCCTCTCTGCTTTTTCACATGACTGAGCTAAAAAGTAACCAGTTATTTGTAGAGCTCCTGGACTGTAAATGCACACTTTTTTATTTTATTTTTTTATCATTGTAACTGCAGAGTGGAAACATTGTACTTTTAAAATTAGATATGGACTTATTTTGTTTTTATTTTTTATCATTGTAACTGCAGAGTGGAATCATTGTATTTTTAAAATTAGATATGGACTCATTTGAGATTTTTGTGGTATCATAAACTTGATTCCACTGCTTTCATTTTAAGTCGAATAAGGTGTGTCAAACTCTAAAGGCTTACTGCTGGTCAAAATTCAGTTTTATTGTCCTCTTAATGTGGGATCAGAGAACACATTACTTGCACTATAGCTTCCTTTAGCTATGAAACGTTTAATGCTGCACTACCCCACCCCTATCTATTGCTGTGCACTGCTCGACAACTGGATCGAAATAAGCTATCTACACTTTTTTTGCTTTCTCAGTGTAGAACGCTAATAGAAACCTGACTATTACTTTTATCAACTCAACTGGATTAGTTAAAATATCCACAATTTTAACTGTTTACTTAAAGCTACCAAGTTCAAAGTCCGTTGGCTGTAACTTGTTGAATTACATTGGCTAAACGGACCAGAACTTAATATCTTACCATTTCAAACTAGGACAACGCTACGCTTTTGATAAACAGTGTGAACAGAATAACAATCAGTCTGGTTATTCTTCCTGCAGCAGTATGCACAATGCCTGAGTCAAAATTCTGGGAAACGTTGAAGCAAAACAACTCCTCTTTTCAGGAGAGTACATTTTGGTGTGGTTTCTTATAAATGTGACTATTATCTATGCAGATGACCTCCAACTTTACCGTTTTGCTGGGGCACCTGAGCTCCATAAGTCATCTAGTTTAATCAAGTACTAACAAAAATTAGATTATAATTTTCTCCAGCTAAGTCCTGAGAAAATGCAGGTGTTAATTATTTCTCCTAAATACAAAATTAAGAAAGAATATCTCTACTATATTGGCTGTTCCATAGAATTGCTACCGACAGTTTCATGCATTCGTTCTTTATCTTGTGGGGGGGGTTGATCTTTCCAGTCAGTAGCTTAATAATGATGAAATAAGCTTCTTTAGAGGTTTTTTTTTTTTTTCAGATAATACTCTTAAATTTGATACTTTACTAAAAATGCTTAGTGAGACTACATAAAGTTTTCTACCTCAACTTTTCAATCAGGTGACCTTGTGTTTCTTGCAATCAAGGCAAAACGATAGGAGCCCCCATTTGTTTGCAGCAACAGGTGGGGGAGGAAGCATCACTCTTTCTCGTGCCAAGCAGCTGGCCAAAACTTTCTAAGACAAATTTTAGTTCTTTTGAATCTGACTTTGAAAATAGAAAAAAAGGTTTTCCGTTGATGCTGGAAACTGCAATATGCCTATTTAAAATGCTCCACTGCAACCTTAGAAAGAGGAAGTTTCTATTTATCCCATACATGTGAATAACTGGGCGTCTGCACTTGTTTCCAGGCCCCCAGCAGACAGGTGATGCATTACTGGCTCCAGGAGTTGCAACAGAAACGTTGGGAGTTCAGCAACACCAGAGGCACGGGGAAGAGAGACAGCTGGAGTTCTCCCACACAGGCCTACCCTCCCACCGGCCTCGTGGGCAAGGACAGCGGTAGGCAAGAACACTTTCAGCAACGACCCCACCATTCTCACACACCAGGCGACTGTGACCTCCTGTAGGCAGCAGATTAATATTTACTCTCTGCTGCAAATGGAAGTAGCGGAAATATTTGGTTTCAGGGTTTGGTGTGTTCTCTGGAAACAGTGTGTTGGAATGTGAGGCAAGAGAGAGAAAGTGAATTGACATCAATGATATTAGAGTTGGATGTTTGCTTAATGACCTTACCAAGCTCTGCCCAGAAACGCCCCTCGAAAGTGTCATGTGACTGCATGTCTCGCATTATCTGGTAACCCTATGTCTAAACACCGTATTTTTCGTTCTCTGCAGAGTATTTCTGAGTTGATTAGTGTAGCATTTCTGCTAGATTTTCACAAAATATCAGCCACGACAATGGACAAGGGAACCAACAAGTTCATGTCATCTTTTTTGGACGACATCAAGGTGTTTTAACCACACAATCCCTCCAACATTGTGCGCGTCACAGCGAAAAGCTAGCGGTTGATGAGGAACACAGCAGATCCTCAGACCCTTGGCATAAATATAGCTGTGGACAAGATCACTGATGCCTATTGTTCTTGCGAGGCTGGGTAAGTCGGGCATTCATGGTTAGAGGGTTTGAATGTGCCTAGGCCTTATACACGGTACTCGGTGGCTAACACGATTAGCGTGGCTAACATGATTAAAGTTTAGTAAAAAGCCTTTTCAGGTAAAATAAAATCATTAATGCATGTCAGATACGGTATACATTGCATATTGATCTGTTCAGCTAACGTAAGGCTGTAACAGACAGGCTTCAAGGTGTAGAAGTTGTATCGGTACTGCCATTATGCTGTACTTGGCTAAAAGGTTTTCATAATGGATGCGTTTATTGATTTTCTTTTTTCATTCACCAAACACAAAGAAAGCAAAGCAATAATACTTACGCCAGCAGACACTCCTTTGTTCTTATTGATCCTACGACAGTTGAGCTGCAAACGCGGTCATGAAAAAGTTTAATCCAAGCAAGGCTTTCCGTTTCAGATTTTGGAAATCTGTGAATTTTAGTTCCACAAACATGATCAGGATACCTGACATCGCCTGTACAGATACCCCCCTGACAGAGGACCATTTTTCTTTTGAGTTCTGACGCAAAAACTTTCTGTCGGTCTGGTAGTCTGGTAATGTATATTAGCTTGAGTTTGTGAGACGGTGACCCACTGATAGCTGCGCTGTGACGTAAAATGGCCATTAGCCAATGAAAAGGCCCGGCAAGGTCCATTGACATTTTACCTGGGTGGAGTTACTGATGTTTCATGTCATCAAATTCAAATGCCACTTGCTTCCTGGAAGCTTCTTACAGCTAATTAATCCTTTGATTTCATTTTAAACGCCTCACTGACACTAAAAGGGACTTACTTTTTAGATTTCTTCCTGCAGTTTTAACTTCTACACCGAAGAGTGTTGCGGTCAGAATGACCTGGTAACAGATGGTGGGTTTATTGAATTTTTAGCTTCTGAGTGGCTGACCGATCAGAGCCAGTCAATAGTGAAATTATTTGTTTCTTGTCCCTGACCTGGTCATCTCTGAATTAGATTATAGAAACTATGTAGATTTGACCTCTACAAATCTTAATGTTTTTATGTTCTGCAGTTCTTCTAGAATTTACCAGAAAATAATTGAGTTAACATAGTTTTACGCTAACTATTATTTGAGATTTTTCTAATCATTTGTGACATGAAAAAAGTAGATTATGAAGAATTGAACCATGTTGCTGATCTTCCAAAGACAGATCATAATAATGTATTTAAGGCAAATTCTTATGCACATTCATTATTTCTGTTTTTTAGCTTTACCAGTTAACTTTTTTGTAACAGAGTATACTTTGTTGTTACTTTGAAATAAAGTATTTGAGTTAAACTAAACTGCCTGAGAATAAAAAAAATATTGACTGTATTTGACACCTATAGACGAAAATGTGCTTAAAATTGTTCTTTGACCTACAGTCTTGTCATGTCTTTTTGCTTAAGCACCAAGGGGAGGTATTTTGTCATGATCTGAACTATGAATCCTGCCTTCTTTCCTGTTTCTATGCAAACAGCTCAGATGTTTTTTCCTTTCTAGAGTGTTCCCTGTTCTTATCTTCGTCTTCAAAATGTTCAAATACCTGAGTTATCTTTCCTTATCTGGCTCTGTTTAATGGTGTTTAGACTAGCATGTTGGACATGAATTGAGCTTGATGCAGGTCAAAACTTCTGAAGTCATTTCTTTCTGAGATTAAGGGATGTCTCTGCCAAGAGTTTTGGCTTTTTTTAAAATTTAAAAATAGTTGCTAAATATTTTGTGGATGATATAACTCCATGCTATATTTTTAGAAATACGTTTTTTGAGAATAATTAATTCAGTTTAATACTAAACACATGAAAGAAGGGAGTTTTTTATTTATTAACACACACCAAATATTAATAATTGGCATTTTAGGGAACTGTTCAGCTTCAATCAGCATTGGTCACCACTTCCTGCAATGTTGTGGGGAAGTACAACATGTATATGTTTAAAACAAATGTCATTGTCAAACACTGTCAAAGTAAATACATCAAAGCTTTTTTTTAAATTAAGGTGTTCATCCTATTGCATCTGATATTGCATTATACCTCAATTACTTTTTCACAGAGGTTAGACTGGTTTGACTAATGAAATAATAAATGTAACACTTTTTGTATTGACTTGTTATTTGATATTAAAACTTCTTTGACATGGTAACAGTATAACAAAAATAGAAGGAATACTTTATGTAAAAGGGCAAAAACCTTTTCACAGTAGTGTACCAGTGTGTAAGTGTTCCAAATGTTCTTTCATTTACAGTGCGTCTAATAATAATTGTAAAAAAAAAGTGAGATTGTCAGAGATTAAACTGTTGTAGGTCCTGCTTTAAAAATCTGTATGTGTGTTAACAGAGAAGTTTGTTTCTACACATCTCTGCTCAATCTTGATGCACTTAGCAAGTTGACATACCCAACAGTTTTATTTTATCTTAAACCTTTACTTGTGCACCGATTGGAGTTTTCCGATCTTTAAAAGGCTAACAAGGCAATTCTTTTTGTTTTTTTTTAAAGAACTGACACTGTGAGGTCTTATAAGGTCACAATACACCTTCAACATTCCAGTTTTATTGAAAAATATCTAACAATACTTGTGAAACAATACAAACTTGTTCTATCCGCACATGAGGTAGTGCTCCCAAATATAAATTAATTGCTCTCCAAACTAAATGGAAATGGTAAATGAACTGAACTTGTATAGCGCTTTATCCAGATCGGGAGGCAATTTGCAAACTACTAAATTAATTGGACTAAAAATAATCTCTTCACTTAGTATTTGACACATTATTAAAAACAAACAAAACTTACATATTAGGTTAGACTATAGACCTGTTTTCTTCTTTTCAGACCTTTGCGGAGATGGATAAGATTGGTTTCACATATATGTATTAATTGCCGATCACCCAAGATTAAGGAAACTGGTACCGGCTGGCCAATCGATTAGTGCACTACTAGTTGCCATCACTATAAATAATGGAAAAGCTGAAATAATTATAAGGTTACTGCATTCATCATGCATTTCTTTTCTAGTGTTTTTTTGATATTTGTTGTGTTGTTGTTCATCTAGAACGATTTCAGCTTAAGAAGAAATATACTGTAATAGTTGTGCTCTCACTGAGTTTTGCTGCATATTTGCATGTTCAGTCAATTGGCAGTGGGCGTTTTATTGAGATGTCTTACATTTAAATTAGTTTTCAAAAAGGAAATCTGGGTAACAGATGTTTTAATATTTTGGATATATCCAATCAAGGTGGAGGTGAAGGTTCTGGTATTGGCACCTCTCATTTAAATTACACCTGCAGAGGCTGTGGGGTGCAAGTTAACCTTGATCTGTCTTTACTGCCTTTAACCACAGGCGATCATAAAATATACTGAATTGTTGAGTAACAAACTGTTGCTCTTTATCTGAATGTTTTTACTATAGATGCAATAATAATAAAAAAAGTGAAAATCAAGCAATGGTTACTGAAGACTTTGTGGACCAGGGACTGTCGCTTTGTGGAGCTGATCAGTGCACTTTGGAGTTAAGTGCAACTTTGGATACAGCTGCAGAGAACTGTGAAGGTCCAATTGAGAAGCCACACAAGTCATAATAACAATGCTTTTGATGATTAATATTAAAATCACACTTATCCTGGAATAGAGCATTTGTTGCACTTAATCACACACCCACTAATATTTTAAAGAGATGTTTGTTGCTTGCAGTTCATTGCGCTTCGATTCAGTCTGCGAAGCAATAGATTTGCATCATCATATCCTGTGTTCTCTCAATTTTGACACAAGTACACTTCTTTTTTTCGTAGCTGTGTTGAAATATGTGTGAAGCTGCTTACCAGAATGTCTGTAAGGCCTTTTGTATTTCCTCGCATCTTGGTTTGAGTGAAAGGTCAACATTTTTGTTAGATCAACGAATGTTATTGATTACATATCGGACTTTGAAATGTAAAACCAAACAGGGCTGTTTAGTGGTTGGCTGAGTTTGAACATTTAAGCAGACTGAGATCTCACAGTTTTTAGATAATTTTATCAAACAACTTTGTTGTTCTGCTATTTTCCCTCTTTTTTTTTGTTATAAGTTCTTGATCCTTCATGAAATGTTTCCATACACAAAAGAAAAGAATATCTGATTTGCGTCGTTCTGCAGGATATCAGAAAGTTGAAACATAATTAGCTTTCCTTATTTAACTCAAACTTATTGCATCCTTTTACCAGGCTACGTTTATCAGGTATATTTCCTAGAGATGAAGCAGTTGGACTATTGCACTTATTAGTTGATTCTAACAAACTCCTGTTATGATTTTCAGATGCTTTCTTCGTTGAGAAGCTAAGTGACAGCATGGAGAAAGTCCGCAGCGACTTTGCTATGGACACAGAAATGGATGCAGGAGGGATGGTGGGAATCCAGTCAGCCAGAGGGCCCTTCTCCTTCAAAAACTTTGGTTCAGAGCTCAGGTAAGGCTGAAAGCCTAGTGAGGGCTCTTCAAAGCATGATTTGTACCACCAGCTGTTTTATTACAAAGTTCAGGGTTTTTTGTAGGCTTGCTGCCAAATTATTGCAGGCTTTGTCTGGTTTGCGTCTCTAAATGAGGGAAGAAAATCGTTTGGTTCTGCTTGAGGCCAACGGTAGTAGAGGAAGTGGTCACATCTGTAGTTCACTAATTTATCAACTATTCAACAATCAACAGTTCCTCTTTCTAGTATGTAGACATATTTGCTCAAAAGATTTGAACCCTAAACAGATGTCCAGCATGTTTCACATTTTCATGTTGTGGCAAAGTGTTTGTACATCAGAGTCAAATGCTGCTAGTGTTGAATTTCTTACTAATTCAGTATGATGATGAATAGGAAGTTCCCTCCTGAGGTAATCTTGAACTTTTCAACGTGTTTTTCACATCATCAAACGCATAATTGTGTTAACACAGAGCAGCCCATGAATGTTTTCAGATTTTGTTTACTCATCAAAATCTAAAGTGTATGGTTTTCATTTGTATTTATTGTACATTTGTCAATACAAATTAAATCAAAACTTAAGTACCTATATCTTTCTGCTTATCTTTCAGTTTGTTTATGCAAGTCTTTTGCAGTGTCTCTACTAGCACTGCACAACAAGTCGGTTTTTCTCATAACATTTTTCAATAGCAGTTTTCTTTCCTCATTGCTCTTCCACAAATGCCATATTTGAAAAATTTGGTGAGTAATTATTCTGTCACCAAATTATTATTTCCTGTCCTGACAGTTTTTGCTGACCATGTCTTGATGAGTTTGGCGTTTATCTATCGTCCTTTTATGTTTTCCTACGGTACATTGAACAGTGCTATATGAGATTCGAAGCTAAGGATGTTTTGTTACCTGCTGTTGCTTTAATCATCATAGAACAGATTTTTTTTTTATCTAGAGCAGGCTCTAGATAAAAGTACTCTATTTATTGACTAAATGACTAAATTATTTCTAAAGGCAGTTGGCAGCATTATATTTTTATTTGCATAGATCAGAGTAAAATTGCTTGAATGTCAAATATAGTCTTGAGATTTATTTCTTTTCCTTTTCAGTTGCTTTGAGTTACTCTGTCACATAAAGTCTGAAGAAATAAAGTTTTGTTTGGCACTTGACTAAATGCGAATAAGCTGAAAGTGTATAACTATTTAATTGAGGTCGTCTGTATTGTTTTACACTAGAAGGACATTTTGTGGAAATGTAGTCATCATTTAGTTGGACTATTTCTGAGGGATCTGTGTTATTTTTCTGCAGCTTCGTTTTCCTCGGCTGACATTTAGGAACTTCGACTAACTTTCACAAAGTTGCGGTCGGTCGAGTTTAAACCGGTTTCTCCTCTTTTTTCTTTTTTTTTTTTTTCAGGCACTCCATGTCCAATCTGCGGCCAGGCCGAGTGGAGAACAGACGCAGCGTGTTTTACACCGGCAACCACAACAGCAGCTCAGAGGAGTGGGAGATGGTGGACGCTCCCCCTAAGGACTTCACCGAACAGAAACCTCATCTGGACACACAGAGACGTGAGTCCTCTCTCGCTCACCCACGACTGCTTGGAGATGAATTCTGCTCTAGCGTTCCTCTCCGCGTCTGCTCCTCCTCTTGCTCAGATTCTTTGGGCTCGGCGTTCACCTTCGATTTCGTGCGAAACCTCCAACGACCTCCGAGGCTCTTGTTCCGAGACGTGCGGGGACCGGGGAAGTTCGGACGCGGCGGGGAGAGACGCGGTTCTGGGAGTCCGACGGGGGAATGCAACGGCAGCAAATCTTTGGAGATGCAGCTCCGCCTCCAGAACCAGCAGGATGAGATGAACCAGATGCAGCAGGAGCAAGTCAAACTCCGGGAGGAGCTGGTCAGCCAGAAGGTCAGCTTATTCCTCTTTATACTTCATGATGCTTTATTTTATAATACAAACTTTTTACAGACTTCTTTTAATTCAAAGTTTTCATTGTGCTTTCCCACGCCCTGTCTTGCCATGTCAGACTAAGAGGTTATGTGTCATTTCTCAGCTCTCGCTGATGCAGGAAGACAGGGAGTGATTAGTCATGCTTTAGTCTGAAACAAGGAAACGGCAGTTTTGTCAAACAATCACAGCTGGTGCATTTCTCCCCATTTCTTCCTGTTCTGCTTTTTTTTAAATTTCTCCACAGCTAATTGGTTGCTTTAGCTAAAAGTGACTCCTATTAAAGGAGACATCGGATTTTCTCGGGTTAACTCTTTCAGAGCTGATGCGGTGAATTGTTTTTTTCCCCTCCACACACTTGGAGCCACAATGTTGTTCATTTTCTTTTCATGCGTTACATTACTACTTTTAAAACTGTTTATCATATAAAAAAGTAAATGAATAAAAAATACTTGCACAAAGATTATATTGAGCAATAAAAGTTTATAAGGAGCAAAAGTCACAATGAACGTTTCTAAGCCGGCAGAGAGCTCTGATACATTTGGAAATCCTCCCTTCAGGACAGTTGAGCTAGTTAAGAACAGGATTCTTAACTAGCTCAACTGGTTCTTTAAAGAAAAAAAGCAGGAACTCTACTCCGAGTTGTCCCAAGCTGTAAACCTGCTCCTTATATTTGAGATCCTGCTCTTCCTGTCCTGTTTTCTTGTTTGGGTGTAAGTGAGGGCTGGAACATCGACAGAAATGTTTTCCTTGTGGTCAGTAACTTTTCTATCTTCTAGCATAAACTGCATGTTTATGATGAACAGTCTGCTTGTCTGTCACATGGTCTTGTTAAGATGGCAAAGACACTAATTTTATTTTATTTTTTTACAAACTATGTTTCAAAGAGTTTGTATTTATTGTGGGATGCTCAATTATTTTCTTGAGAGGGTTCTAGATTTGAAGGTAGCCCTGACCCAAGTAAGTTCAGTTGCCACAAAAAGCAGCTTAATGGTGCTATGCTACCAAAGTGTATAGCTTATGACAATTTTTTACATTTTTAATTAAAACATTTATAGGAACCCTCGTTATAATATCCAAAAATAATTTTACACCTTGATGCACTTCAGATACCTTGTTGCTTGTATTAACTGAGTGGGATTTAAACACATATTTTGACCATTTAGACACAGATGTCAAACTCATTTTCATTTCGGGTCACATCAGGATCACAAATGTCCTCAAAGTGTCCGCTTGTGACTGAATGCGCTCATAAAACTACCCGATACAAACTGTTAAAATATTACATCTTTCCCTTCATTAAAGAGTACTTCTTAAAATTAAAAGATTAACATTCTCACACTGATGTAATTTGGCACCTTATAAATATTTTTTTTTTTATTTGATTGATAAATACTTATGCACCCAACAGTTGACTTAAGGTTCTATTTATGTGGCCCTCTAAGAGTCTAGAGAGCCACATAAATAGTTTTGGCGGTCCAGATTTGGCCCATGGACCTTGAGTTCGACACGTATTGTAGGACTTGATTTTGTGTTGTATTAATAAGGTAGGATGCCTTAAGATACTGATGATTCCAAATAAGGTGGTAATATTTTATGTTCTGTCTTAGAATGCCAGCCTAATAGAAACAAAGATGGCTACAAGTACAGAAGAAAGTCGGAGCATGAAAATTGTCCATAAACTGTGACTTTCTCTATATTTTTTACCCACAAAAATAAATGTAGTTGATTGCTTGCCATATATTCCACGTTTTCACAGTTTAAGCTTCAGACTTTGTTAATTCTGAATAGATCTCCTCTTGCCCCTGTAGGAGCTGGTGAGGCTCCTGCAACAGACTCTCAAAACCTCCCAGTTTGAGAGGCCCAGCGTGTGGCGAGCAGCTCCGGATCCGTCCGCGACCCCGGACCAGGCTCCAAGTCCGGCCGTGACCCAGGAGGACGTCGCCCAGCTGGAGGCGGTCCTCCAGGAGCGAGACGTACAGATCCAGTCGCTATGTGGACACATGGAGCGTCTCTCTCTGGAGAAGGAGAGCCTGCAGCAGGAGCTGAAGGGCCTGAAAATCAAGGTTGGGGATATTAATGAGCAGCTGGGGATGCTGATGGAGACCATCCAGGCCAAAGATCAGGTCATCGTGAAGCTGTCGCAGGAAAACTCTGAGCAGAGCGGGAATGTGAGCGACGCTGGTTCTCCGCCACCTCAGCAGGAGCTGAGTATCCTGAAGGTGCAGAAGACAATTCTTAAACCAGCCAGTATAGATGGGGTGGGGGAATCAAAAATATGTTTTATTTTAAAACATCTTTAAAATAAAGATGTTTTAAAATATTTTGAAAGATTTTAAACTTGTTTGCTTCTTTTATTTTCAATATTAGGACAGTCTTCAAGGCTACAAATCCCAAAACAAGTTTCTGAACAAAGAGATCCTGGAGTTGACTGTACTGCGCAGGAACGCAGAGATTCGGGAAAAGGCTTTAGAAGCAAAGGTAAAAAAAAAATCTATAAAAAAAACCTGTAAACTTGCATAAGTTCAACTCAATCTTCACAAATCTGAATGTGTGAGAAATTAAAACCATTATTCCCACTATTGTCACAGTGCACAGCTCTGGAGGCCAAACTCTGTCAAGTGGAGAGTAAATATTTGGTGCTGCTTCAGGAGGTGAGGAAACCGGTCTGTTCGTCGGAGCAGGACCCGGCCCGGGAAGTCATTTCCAGATTACTGGAGGACGCCCTGCAGGCGGAGAGCCCCGACCAGAACGAACACCAAATCTTCAAACCAAATTCAGTCAGGTATTAATTGATTGCTAGAATTGAGTTCTTCCTTTCAGCTTCAAAATGACATGCTGGGCAAGGAGAGTATTAAGCAAAGGAGCAACCATGAGAGCCGTGGTAACTATGGCAACTATGAAGAAGCTGCAGAGATCCTCGGTTCAGTTGGTAGATTCTGAAAACTTCTAATCTATTAGAAGTGATAAATCTGAGCTTCATGGAAAAGTGCAACGATGAGCCTTTCCTCAAAATACTTGGACCTGCAATTACAGCAAAAGCTGCTTCTTTGAAGTTGAATGAAAGAAAATACCCACCACACTTTTAAGATTTTTTTCCACTTCCAAGTTATGTGCTATGTGTGTTTTTTTTTTTTTAATCACATAGTATCCCACTGAAAAACACAGAACCTGGTGGTTTAATGTGACGAAGTGTGAAAAGATTTGAGAGGGAAATTCTGACCAGAGCTCGTCTGATTTTGTTTGTGTTTCACCTAAAATCTATGAGGAAGAAATCTGTTTCTCAAAGGCGAGGTTTGTGCAGCCCCAGGACCTGTTCTACTTTAATTTATAGCTGCATGCTAATATTCGTGACTGGAAAAGCTCCGTCTGCTGCTTGGTGTTTTTCAGTCTTTATTTGCTGTTACTTCCAGACAAGCTCAGGCATGCTGTGATGGTGCAAATGTATTATTATACATCCGAAGCAACCCTAAGGAACTTTTAGTTTCTATCTTTGAGCTTCTCTCTTTTTTTTAGATTTTCTTTTCTTTTATCTGTTTGCAGATTGAAGGTGTTTAATTTTAATTTTCTCTCTCCGTCAGCGAATATGATGTGTACGGCTTCAAAACAGTCCCAGAGGAAGAGGAGGAAGAGGAGAAGCTGGTTGCAAAGTTGAGGGCCTTGGAGCTGAAGTCCCTCTCCATGACCGACCAGGAGGTTTCAGTCGGGGTGAAGTGGGAGAACTTTCTGGCCAGCACCATGAACAGAGACCTGGTGCATTCCCCGAGCTCAAGGCCCTGATCCGCTGCGGCGTGCCGCACGAGCACCGCTCCATCGTGTGGCGCTGGTGCGTCGCCTTCCACGTCAAGAAGTTCCGCGACCACTTGGCCCCGGATTATTACGAGACGCTGCTGAACGTGGCGCGGGATCGGCCCAACCCGGCGTCCAAGCAGATCGAGCTGGACTTGCTCCGGACGTTGCCCAACAACAAGCACTACGCCTCGCCCAGCGCAGGCGGGATCCACAAGCTGCGGAACATCCTGGTGGCCTTCTCCTGGAGGAATCCAGACATCGGCTACTGTCAGGGTCTCAACAGGTACCTGACCACATCTGGCACCTCTGGGTTTCTATCATTTGCCGGCTTTTTTTAATGATTCCTGATTAATGCGTGTTTTCTTTAGGCTAGCAGCAATCGCCTTGCTTTATCTAGACCAGGAAGATGCATTTTGGACTCTTGTAGCCATCGTAGAGGTCTTCATGCCAAGAGATTATTACACAAAGACTCTGCTGGGCTCTCAGGTAACTTAGCTTATTTATGTTAAGAGTTTTATCATCGGGTTGCTAATGGCCATTTCAATTATTGATTATTCTGACAATTAATCAGATAAAAAAATTGAGACATTCTGCTGATTTTTCCTTCAAGTCTTTTTACTTTTGGTCCTGTATCAGAAATGCATAAAAAATATAATAGAGTAAGTCAATTCCTTTAAAAATAAGAAAATATACATTTTATCTCCTAAAATTCAATAATTTATTATTCCATTAGAAAACATTTGATCATTTGTAGCAAAGGAGCATTTGCAGTTAATAATATACTTCTAATGTCAACATGCAAAAAATTGATAGATGTTTAGTTTCTAATCAACGCAATACCAATACACTGTATGTTGATTATTTTTTTCAATTAACTAATTAAGTGGGAAACAAATGGTGTTTAATAGGAGATTTTTTCCGAATTTAACATAAGTGAAGCTAAAACTGCCGCTTGAGGAGTTTTGGGTGGAAGATATGTATGAAGATATGTACAAAGTATTATTTTTTTTTCATCTCAAATGCAAACTGTAACTATATACTGAATACTTACAGTTTTGGATGAATTGCTCCTTTGAGCACGTTGCTCTTTCAACAAATGGTCTTTCTTAGAGACTGTATGCTCCTATTAACTAGAGATGTACCGATCAGGTTTATGATTGCCCATCACCAATCATACACTTCTAAATGGAAATCAGTCGATTATGATCGGTGGCCAATCGATCGGCACACCTCGAATATTAACGATTAATCTATTACTAAGTCAGTTGGCGAGTATTTCAATAATCAATTAATCTTTTCAGCCCTACTTAGATTTTTAGTTTTGCGAGTGCCTTCATATTTACTTGATGGCTGATTAGTTTCCTCTCTTAGATTCGACCTCTGGCTTCTGTAAAATGTGACTGTCTGTTTCCTGCAGGTCGACCAGCGTGTGTTCAAGGACCTGATGAGTGAGAAGTTGCCGCGCCTTCACGCCCACTTTGAGCAGCACAAGGTGGATTTCTCCCTCATCACCTTCAACTGGTTCCTGGTGGTGTTTGTGGACAGCGTGGTGAGCGACATCCTGTTCAAGATCTGGGATGCTTTCCTGTTCGAGGGGCCAAAGGTGAGACATGGAAAGCCGTAAACATTTTTTAACATGGTCATAGGGCTGCAGAGCCTGCTAAAGGGGTAAAGGAAACATCACAGTTAGACTAACACCTTTTAATTACTGAGAGTCTGTGAAGACTTTGTGTGAAACTTGTGACATTCACCGTAGAGAGAGTTTGTCGTCTTTCAGCTTGTGGACAGTTTAACAGCTTTTTTTTTTTTTTTTTTTTTAACACATAGAGGTGCAATCAGAAAGTCATACAATGTTATGTTTGTCTTTATTTTTTTTTCCTTCTACAGATCATATTTCGATTTGCTCTCGCCCTCTTCAAGTACCAAGAAGAAGAGTTTTTGAAGCTGCAGGACACGACGGCCATCTTTAAATACCTTCGATACTTCACAAGCACAATCCTGGACTCAAGGTCAGGTCACTTTGATATCAGGAAGGTTTCGCGTTGTTCAGAACAATGTTTCTGCAGCAGTAAGGAAGGAAATGATAACCCAGGTCTCCTTTCTGTGCATGAACAAACAAAAAAAAAAGAGGTGTACTATGATAATGTTATAATTTTACACAATCTCATAAACAATTTTCACTTCTGTCTCAAACTGCAAGAGTTCATCTTCATTCTATATGAGGGAATTAGAAAAAAATCCACAGCTTGTGAGATTGTTGGAAAACAGTGACGCTGACCAGCAGGGGGTGCTGTAGGAACGCGATTTCCATTCATCACCTGAGATAAGACGGTTCACATCCAGGCTTGCTATTTAGAGAAGCTCCCAAAAACTAAGAGAATAATATTATTTGCGGGTTAAAATACTTTAATAATAAGTCCTTTTTTGTTTTGTTTTCCAGGAAGCTGATGAACATTGCTTTCGTGGACATGAACCCGTTCCCTATGAGGCAAATCCAGAACCGCCGCTCCTTCCACCTGGAGAAGGTTCGCCTGGAGCTGACGGAGCTGGAGGCCATCAGACAGACATTCCTGAAGGAGAGGGAGACGAGTCTGGATCGCCGGAGCTTCGTCAGCGACGATGAGGAGGATAACTGAGCTTTTTTATTTCCAATCTGTCGCTTTAAGAACGAAGACAAAGGGAGCTTCTCTACGGAGCGGCGACGCTTTACAGCTGCTGAAGGGTTTAATTTTCCCAGTTTAGGCGCCGGAGTTGGTCTCTGCATCAAAAATGGAATAATGAACTGAAATCAAAGGATAAAACGCATTGTATCAGTATTCCTGCCAATTTTTTTCACTGTGTAAAGTATTTTTGCTGTCTATGTTCATGTTGTTCGTTGCCATTAGTTTCTATATTGCAAACCATGCAGTCCGAAACAGTATTTTCGAGCATTTTTATACCTTTTGAAGGAATTCCTTTTTCCTTTTTTGCGCTCACATTTACACAAAAGAAATCTCTATTTTTGTTCTGCACTTTGTTTCCTTTCTTTTGTTTGATTGATAATCTTTGTTTTTATTTCTTGTAAAGGATTCTTTGTCTTTTTATCTCATGATGCACTTGAATTATTCATGCTGTAACTGAAATCCTTCCTTAGTTTTTAAAGTTTCATTCCAGCAATTTGCTCAAATCTAAAAAGATGAAATGAATGGATAAGCTGAAAACAAAATATTTTTTCTGTTTTCATCTGCATAAATGGCAGTGACTTAATGACTTAATGTTTATGACTGAGAGCCAGTACTGTCCCATTATCAGTCTGTTAGTATTGGTGTTCAATATTTGTATCATCTAATTATTTTAAAAAGCAGTAAGTAGTTCTTTTAAAGTTGCATCATAGAGCTGTTTTTTTTAATCCACTTGCATCCCTTTTTACATAAAAAAATTAATTTGGAGAAAATTGGATATTGTGTTTCAACTTTGACAGCTTTGTCTGTATTTTTTAGTGAAATATCCTTACTTTGCAGAACTTCCTTTTATTTTTTTTCTGCGTTTCTTTTCTCTGAGCCTAACCTCAGGGAAAAAATGCTGTTGTATTTGCTATTGTTGTCCACCGAGTGGCAGTGTAATGTTTCTCAAGTCTTCACTCAATTTCATAGATACTCTGGTGAAAAAAAATTATAATTTGAAAGAGTTAAAAAGTCTGCCTTAGTACTGGCTTTATAAAAACTGAATTATGACTCATAATGAACAAGGGAAGCATTTTTACTTAAAACTGAGGACAATAAGAGCAAAATCTTGCATGTTGATCCACATCCAGGTACCTTCAGAATGTGAAGGACCTTATTGCTGATCGGACAACTTGATATCCCAACCATTTCTTTAGGAATTAGAACTTGTGTGTTTGGCTAATCAACTGTGAAAATCTTGGTAGATGGTATCCAATGTAAGGAAGATGAGAAAGTTTCTTGGAAGCATCATTTACAGTCGTTTAAATCTTTTCACTCACTTGAACCTGTTTACAGAGCTCAGCCACCGTTCTCTGCTGCAGTATCTGGACCCGACCTGGTTTACAGTTTTAAATCAAATGTAAAACGTTGAAAAATGTTTGAATTTTTCTTTTTGCTGTCCTCAAACATGTTTATGAGAGCTGGTTTCTCATGAGATCAACATTTCCCAATTATTTAGATACATTTTTTTGTTCATTTTTACAAATAGTAATGAGATAAGTTGTTGCTCTGTACAAAAAGCCTTTCAGACTGTTGCAAGTTTAAATAAGCTACATTGAAAACTTATCTCTGCTTCTGTGTTTCCTCTTTCTTTTTTTTTTCTCGTGTTTTTTGGCAGTGTATTGCACAAACACATTAGGAAAACTCAGACTATTACAGGGCACTTCAACTTTTTTTTAATAATATGCAAAGTCTGTCTTAATCTGTCAGGTTTTAGCTGGTAATTGTAAAAGTCTATGCATCTCTTTGCATTTGTAAAACCAATTCAATAAAAAGTTCTGACACAAGCATCAGGTTTTATTTGCATCCGGGATGTAGATACAAACTTTTTTTTTTTTTCAGTTCCTCAAAAACACGGTCAGACCAAACGGCACAAATGCGGTGATTGTTGCCGATTGCCTGTCTCTTTTCTGCTGCACGCTATACTTTCATAACAGATCAGTAAAGACGGGTTTGTGGGGGGAGGGACTTGTGTAGAAACAAAGCCCGGCGGGCCGTGCGGGTCTGTGACAGAGCAGCAGACGAGGACCAGAGGACCAGGTTTGTGCCTCAGCTGCTGCACCTATGAGAGGACCGCACCGGCTGTAGGAGACGTGGGATCTGATGCAGGTTTTATCCTCTTCTCTCCATCTGACTCGAGGTACGACTTCAAGCTTCAGTTTGATTCATGGCAGTTTGTGAAACTCGCTAGATAGGAAGTTTGTGGCTTTTCAGTTCGTTTTTGCTTGTACTAATTTGTTAACAGCCACGGTACATCCATTTGTTTCCAGTTTGTCTCTAGATTTTCAATCAGAAGCCCCGGAAAGGCCTTCTAATTTTAATCAGTTTATGTTTGTGCCAGATAAAATGCTTCACAGCAGAGGCCTTGCCCTAATTATGCAGAAATCCTCTTTTCCTCTCTAATCCTTTAATAATCGCAAGAACTAAACATTCCTATTTTGTCCAGCTGGTAAGACTCCTGTATTATAGATCATTTGTCGTTATCGTTTTGCGTTGTCTTTGCCGGTCAAATCGATGTGTTTTCTGCTGTAAGGTGAAAGTAGGTGCAGCTATAGCAAGCTGGAACATGTGGTGGAAAAAAATGTTATGCCTTCAGTCAGAGACCAGCATGAACACCCTTTATTCACCAACAGGGTTGAACCTGTGGAGTTGATAAATAGGGAGACTGATCCACAGGCTTCTGCAGCACATGTCCAGGAGACCACCGCCACATCAATGAGGACACCTGGCATGGCGGTATTCAAGCAGGAGAACGTGGAGGACTTCTATGATATTGGAGAAGAACTGGGAAGGTGAGGAATCCCTCAAAGTTGTGTGAAGAGGAAGGTATTTCCTCCCTGCTCTTTAAATGTCACACTGTGTGTGTGGCTGAGGTCTCTGGTGTATGAAAGTATGCACACAGCAGGCCTGTTTAAGCTTGAGCTGGGGAGCGTCACTGTGACTAAACGGGTCGGAGTTTACTACATGAGATAAAGGCTGACATGCAGACACAGTCAGACAAACAGGATGTGTTTGGGATAATTAATTATTATTGTTATCAGAGCTGATTTCTGGGTACAGCATTTACAAATATTTTTTGAAGAAAACCTAACTATCTCCTGGGGAAATGAATTTAAGGAAGTTCTCAGAGAACAATATAGACTCACTGAGGAAGCCACATATCTATTTTGTACTTACCAGCTTAGGCATGTGCAGCAGCAGATAGAGTGGATGTAAACGGATGGCAACCTCTAACCTTTTCGCTGTTGATCCAAGTAAACACACTGTGTCCCAACGCTTTCTCATGGCCGCTTCCTCCAAAACTTCTTTGTCTCGGCTGCACCAGTCGTATGTTTACACCAAAGGAAGAAGAATGTCAAACAAAGCATCCCATTTTATGCCGACATGGTATGTATAGTTTAAAGATCATCTTTAGGTCATTAATAAGTGTGGAAAACAATCAGTGCTTTATGAAAAACTGCCCAATCACTTATCCCTGGAATTTTCCACAGATAACTGAAAGCTGATATTATTTACAGCAAAATAAGAAATTTCTCCTACTCCTTCAATTTTTTCAGGCTGCAAACACAAACCTCAGCCTGTTTCCAGCTTTAGACAAACAAACAAGTAGTGGATATTTGTGAAGCAGAATGGTATTTTCAAATTTGAATGTGAATGATACAAGTTTATTTATTTATTTTTACAAATTAAATAATGAAAAGTGTAATGAGCAGATGTAATCAACAGTAATAAAATAATAAATTCCAGTTTTCAATAGCCCGTTGAAAATAATTAAGTCAAAGTCCAGACCTAAATCCATTTCAGAATCTGCAGCAATACTTAAAAAAGATGTTCCAAGATGACTGACTTTGATCTATTTTGCAAAGAAGAAAGAACAAGGATTTTAGTCCCTCATGTGCAAAACTGGTAGAAATGTATAGCCATGTCTTCTGCTTCTGCCGAGGTGAAGAAAGGTGGTTTCAACAAGAATTGATAAGGAGCTAGACGCATGTGCATGCGAGATATTGGCGTTTCATTTTCCGTTCACTTCACAATTACTATGATCTACTTTGTTTTTGTCTATAAAAACAAACAGCCTCCCTGCCCCCTCCAAAGAAGTAAAGTTTGTGGCCTTTATGTTGCAGAATGTGGAAAAAGTTTAGCTTACAAGTTTTGTTAAAGTTCATGGAACTGAATAAAAATAATTGAATTAATATAGACCACTTTTTTCAAGAATAAGTTTCTTTGAGAACAGCTTAAAAAAATGTATGTCACTGACAAGGATGTGCGTTTTGTAAATCTTGATAACATCGGTTGTGTTGAAGCATGAAAATTCTGCTCTGAATTTATCTCGAGACATTGCTCTGAAGAACAATCACGAGAACCCGGAATCCTGTGGTGTAAAACCACAGAAAGTGAAAAAAAACAAAAACTTAAAGAGACACAGCGAGTTGCCAACTCTGTTTTACACAGTGATTCATAGCTTTCCTCTTGAGTAACTGTTCCTCAGGTGTTGGAAAGGTTGAATGAGATCACCAAAAGGTAGGTTGTCTCCTTCATGGAGATGTTGAGCAAGTCATTAGTGGGTTGATAATTCATCATTCTGCCCTACCGTCGATGGTGTTTTGTACCACTGAGGACAGTTGTGTTCTTTCCCCTGAATATACCCAAGTCTGAAGGTGTAAGTCATTAGATGTGAGGTACTGTCACTGTTTTGTCATCTACGTAATAACGTCACATTCACACTGGTACATTTCCCTGCTTCATGAAGTGCTGTTACAAATGTAAATGTCAGAAGGAAGATTGGTTAGCCCTGCAAGCAAAAAGTTTCATTTTTATCTATTATGTGGTACAACATTTAAAATGTAGAATTTAATCCTCTTCCCTCAGTATTGCCAGTGTCGTCGATATCTAAGGGTCAATATTATGAGATTGCATTTAATTTAGAGTGATGACTGATCTGAATAACCAGTAACACCCAATCATTGTTTGAGCCACTTCAGCTGAAGATTGTCTGATTATGGAGGTTTTTGTTTTGGTATGTCTCTAGCATTAAAATAGCATTAACTTAGTAAGAATGACGGGTGGCAATCTTTTATTTTTACACGGAATGACTGTTTGTTTGGAAAGCTGAATATGTCTGCTTGTAAGGGAGTGAAAGTGTGGTAGCCTTTTTATTCCCAGCCAACTCACCACTTTTAGGGGAGGGGCACTGTTGTAGTTACCTGTGTTCTTACAGCTGGATAAAACCCTGATCACCCTGACACTTTCTCTGGCATCTTATTAAACCCTCTTTAAATCTTTAAAACATTATCACAGATTACCGTATGAGCTTAGAAATAGTAAGTGATTCACTTGGTGTGCGTTGATATTGGATAAAAGCCCATGACTGCTCACGATACGTATGAAACTAGTCGTGCTCTTATATCAGGAAAAAGGTTGGATGAGACAACAAAAACTTGGTAAGCTGTTGTCATAAAAAAGGGAGCACCCTTTCTCTTTGCATGCCTCAACAGGAAGAAAAGATGTCTAAACTTTTCTGTTCGTGATGAAATCCTGACTGACGTCACTAAGAATTTGATCGTTGCTCTTTGACAACATCCTGACAGGTTTGGCGCTGGTCTTTACAAGCAGTATGGCTATACCATTCTTTTATGTTACATATCCAACTCGTTTTATTCAAGCAAACATAAATGCTAACCAGTAGGGACCATCCATAAATCACTTCCTAACAATGTGTTGGGTCACCGCTTTCTGTCAGAACCACGTCAGCACAGCTTAGCTGGGATTTTGCAAGTCTCTGGAATGCATCTTGAGGGATAAAACATTCGTCCAAACAGCATTACTCCCTCCGCGGGGTTTGTTATTCGTCACTTCTTCTCCAAAGTACACAACTTGGTGAAGATCTGGTGACTGTGAAGGCTGCAGCATCTGATTCCCATCATTTTCTACTAATTTGATAATTCTGTGAGCCCCTCCATCCTGTGAACGTGGGTTTGTTGAGATCGCTTGAGGAGGTATTCAGTAAGAGATTATATTATCTGAACAAATTTCTTCAAATAGATTTGTTGGGAAAAAGTCCAATGTATTAAACCACATTAGCAACACCTCACAACAGTCCCTTTATTTCCTCTAAAAGTCAAGAAATAGAAGTATTTTTTCTTCGAATTAAACCTCCATTATTTTTGATTACATATCCTAACGTTTAGTGCGGACCAGGCAAGGGCCTAAAAGTTATGTTTTCAAACCCACTGAATTTTTCCAGGAAATAGTATCTGGAGTGAGTTTTCTCCATCCTCAGACATATATGGATGTTTGAGTTTCTCTTTTCATGATCACATTGCACACTAAACTTGTTTGGTGATATGGTGGATAAATATCACAATAAAAATAACTATTTTATTTGTTGTTGCCTATGCAAAACCACAAATGCAATTGTCACAGTAATAAAATAAAATGCAATCTATGTATTTTTTAAGCAATTGATAGGCAAATGTTTACAAGAAACTGTATTTCTGCCCTGTCACACAAGACAAGGTCCTGTAAAAGAAACTAACTAGAGAAACATTGTCAGTTTGAAGAAGTAACAAATGACGCTTGTGATGCAGCAACACACATTTCAGACTCAGATGTTATGAATAAACAAGAGCTTGCCTATGGCTGTGAAAGAGCTATACTGCCCACCGTATATCGTCACTCCAGACAGCAGGCATGTATTTTTGTATTTATGTGAGGAATAGGAAAAGAGTGTGTGTAGTTTGCTCCGGGATACAGACATTGCTGCTTTTGAGTAAAAAGAAAAAAAAAAAAACACTCCAGGGTGAACTTTCTGGAATTCCTAAAGTTCTTGTTTGACGAGGCCAATTCATACGCAGCACTGCAGCTCATCTGATGAGTAATCATTGTGAAGACGTCCTGAACATTTTCAGGGTGTAGAACATCAAAAGATGCCATTTTTAGAGCAAATAAGCGTCTTGTTAGTCTAATTTAGTGTTTTCACGCCCATTAGGGGATATCCATGTGCTTTCCCCCAGAGCACCTCACATTTGGTGTGCAGATGACGGAGATGATTGGTTTAGGACGGTGAATCAGCTACCATTCTGACTGTCTTAGACACGCAGAACCAGCAGTTACTCAGTTGAAAAGCACATTTTGATATCGGCGCCGCTTGTCCAAGCATTCTCTCCACCTGGTCTGCGGATAATGGTCCAGTCAGCTGTTGGGAATGGAAACTCTGGAGCAACGTGACACATTCAGCCACACCGACGGGCTGAAATACAAATACAAACAAATACAAACAGCACCGCCACCACCATCACTCCTCTCTCTGCTGTTACTCTACACTTTGTAACCACACTTTAAACAAAGGCTGTCCACTAACACCTGGTACGGCCACTTTCTCATATCTTAATGGCATCTATCAGCTTTTCCACTTCGAGGAGATTCCTAGGATTGCTTGCTATGTGACACTTCCTCCCCTCAGACCATTTGATGCTTGTTTTTTTGCAAAATAAATTCTTTAGGTCTACTTCCCTCTTCCTCAGTTCACACATAATGATGGTCTTAAATAACAGGATCAGCCTTTCAGGGAGGACTCAGGGGTGGAGATGGTCTGTGAACAGATTGTGCAGAGGGAGTATATGAGTTTCCAAACTGCTTTAGCCCCCATCCACCCACTCTGTGGTTATTTTTCCAATGAGGCATGTATATGCAACAGTTTCTGGGGCATTGTTGCAAGTTAAAGCCTCACTTTGCCTTGAGCTCTCTGCTGAAACATGTTCACATGGAATACAAACCTTCAAAAGAACCCATGGCTTTAGGGCTTTAATAGAAAGGCTTCTTGAAAGTAATCTACAGCTCAAAACGACAGTAAAAAACATTCCTCTTCAACAGACTCACAGGTAGAACACCCGTTAATGCCTTTACCTGTCTAATGGCATTCTCAATCTTGGTATGCCAAATTAGTATCTCTAAAAATTTCCCAGAACATTACCAAACAGCAACCCAACAGGGCTTAGATGTTTTCAGTTTGGTATTGTGAGGTAAACATTCATCGGTTTACAACATAGTTTTGTGTTATTAACAAAAGGCAATGCGCGAACAGTTCTCAATGGTAAATTTGCACATGGTAAAGATGAAAGCAATGGGATAAGGGGGTGTGTAAAATTAAAATTCCAGGTGGGAAAGATCGATGTTTCTCCCCTATTTCAACTTCGTAATCCAGCATGGCTGATTGGAACATGGTAAAAACTCCAATTTAACACTGCAAAATTTTGTCGGAATACTGAAAAGTGCAACAAAGTGAACTAGCTTGTATGTCAAATTGTGGTTAGATAGGTTACCAATCACACAACATTTAGCAAGTCCCGATGGTCTTCCAGTTTGCACTCAGATCAACTTGGGTTTGACTTAAGTCATATGTGAAACCCAGCGTGATAGTTTTTCCTCCCTCTCTGTTTCTCTCTACACTGGAAATTTTGAAACACATCCCAGAGCACATCTGTGTTTGTGCTGAAAGGAAAAAATCTGTGTGTTTGAACAAGTCATCCTTTTGGAAAATTCTACTTATTGTAATGGCCACAGTGACTAATTACTCTATGTAACAATTAGCCACTAAGAGCCACTCTGGTGGCACAATGTGAACTTTCAATTCTTCTCCCATCTGGTGCCTATGTAATTCTGTTTAGCATCTTGTTATTTTCTAGGAGGGAGGTTCACAGAGGATACTTTTCAGCAGTGAGTAAGAGCTGGACTGGGTGTGTCTATAAAGCAACCAATTGGTTCAACTCTCACACAACATTGTGATTGAAGAGGACTCAAAGAATCAGCTGTAACTTTATACCGCAATGTTTGCCTTGTATTCATTTCTTCTGAGATGCACCAGTGTTCTCTGTGTAAGCACTTATTAAAGGTACACAAGAAGGTTTAGCCACAGCTGCTACTGCGTAAGAAACCTTCTCCGCCTACCCGCCTGTCAAACCCATCCCACTCTGCAGCAGATAGAGGACATGTTAAACAGAGGGACACAACAAATAACACATTATCTCGTGATCTAAACACATTTGAAAAGTGACGGGAAACAAAGTCCTTGACTTCCATGAGCTCAGACAGGGAATAGTCATTTCTCGTGGTTTATTGTACCAGCAAACCACTAGAAAGCGGAACGTTTTTCCACAGATTAAGGATTTAAATTTATCTCTCAAAACAAAGTTTATTATGCCAGTATTTTTTTGCTTCCAAGTAGAACCACAGTGTTATGTAAAACTAGCCCTTGTTATGCAGGAGGTTTGTTATGAACATGAAAATCATAGGAAATAATAGGCATCACTGTAGCTGTGACATATGAGGCCTCAAGTTCAACTGACAGGGAGGTTTCCAAATGTATTTCTAGAGCACAGGCAGCAGAATCTGCTGGTCTGATGAGGTAAAAATCATGTTGCTCAGAATGAACAATTACAAGTGTGGAGGAGCAGTTTAAGTAATACCTGATGGCTAAGTCATTATCAGCCTTATTTTAAAAAATTAAATAACACGAAGCACGTGAGGAAACTGTCATGTTGTAGCGGTGTATGGTGGTGAGAATGAACGTAGAGGACCCAGGTTGAAAGATGAAGGATGAATTTAATGGAAGCAACTCAACAGTCCAAGAAAACAGGCAGCACAGTGAGCGGAGATAAAGCTAACAGTGGTAGCGACTGATCAGGAGAAGACTGCGCACGAGAGATGATGCCAACACAGGACTTAAGAGTTCAACTGTGCCGGCAGACGAACTATATCATTAGACAAGACTTGACAACGTATGACGAGGATCCGACAAGAGACAAAGACAACAGGTGGATTTAAATACACAGGGAGGGAACTCAGGGAATGAGACACACCTGGGAAGCAATCAGCAGGGAAGACAGGACAGGGACAGGGCTAAACACAGAAAATCTCAAAAATAACTACACAGAAAAAACAGAACACAACAGAAACAGAAAAAACTGTCAAGACTCATGAACTGTGATTACAGTATTGTGACTGATAGACATTATTTTGCCTGCTGTATGATTGCTCTCAGGCACAGCATCTCAAAAGAAAATGTTTTATTCTTAAATATTGTGTAAATTTGATACTCCAGGTTTTTGCGGATATGTAATTTAGCCCATCAGTAACAAAAAAATTGACCTTATTAGGTGTGTGTAACATTTGCAAAAGATATTAGCATTTCTTTTATAAACACGCCCACGTACTCCACTTATATTTTGCGTGGCCGAACAATAATGGCCGAGTAACCCAAAGGTTTGTTATCCCAGTCTGGATGTATAGAGTCAGGCGGTCAGTCCACAGCAGCAGGAAATGACTGAAGCAGCAGGAGCGTCAGCAGGATTACTTTAGTCTGAGAAACCCCTCAAAACAAAGTCATAGGCTTCCTATATATTGGTAACTGGATGTTGTGTTGGAAAATGTTTTCATACGTAGTTCATTATGTTGGTGGGCCATTTCTGACTGAAAAGTCAGATGCACAAGACAGCAAAAGCAAGATGTTTAACGGAGTCAAAAGGAGCAGACAGCTCATCCATCAAGGGTCAAGAATTCAGCGGCTGTTGCAAAACACATCCAAAACACAATGAGCCAATTGTGGATGGTCTGAAAGCTGCACCTCTGTTATGAAAAATTCAGTTTGTGGGATTCTATCAGTGGACTAAATGGTGGAACAGAAGGAAGACCTTTGGCAGGAAGTTGAATGAAGTAGGAGGTGAGAGACTCTGTCCACACGATCAGCCTGGTTTATTGTTCTCTGTCTCATCAGGAAGCAGGAAGTAATGAACTACACCAGAATATTTCAGACGTTTTTTGACACACAGGTTCCTGCTTAGTATTTGTTTAGCTATGTCCTGTTGTCATAAAATGGCACCTGCTCAAAACGACTGGACATATTTATCATGACAATTATTAATAATCTTGCTTTTTTTCCCCTTTGTGTCCACAGCGGGCAGTTTGCAGTTGTCAGGCGTTGTAAAGAGAAGAGCACAGGCACTGCGTACGCTGCCAAGTTCATCAAGAAGCGCCAGAGTCGAGTCAGCAGACGTGGCGTGAAGAGAGAAGAGATTGAGAGAGAGGTGGACATCCTGCAGGAGATCCAACACCCAAACATTGTCGAGCTGCATGACGTCTATGAGAACCGCACAGACGTGGTGCTCATCCTCGAACTGTGAGTCACTGAACAATTCAGTCAGACATTGTGGCTTTTTTAGTGTGTTTTTCATGTGTTGAGCAGCACCTTAAATTAATATGCAAGACGATTTTGTGTTTGTCCCCCAGAGCTTTGCAAATAAAGGTGTACAAAGCTTTGCATGTGAAGGTTTTGCACAAAATACCATAACTGAATGGAGAGCAGTGTAATTCAGATCCTAAGTTTAGATCTAAAGGTTGACCTGACTGTTCTAATACTGCTTGAATTTAATCCAAACCACTGTCGCTCTGGTTGTATTTTTAGGGTTGTTGTCCTGATGAAAGGTGAACTGCCACCTCAGTCAAGCATTTGAAGATTTTCTTCCAGGATTGTCCCGACTAGCTTTCCTGTCCCAGTTGATACATCGTATCCCCATAACATGATGCTGTCATCTCCATGTTTCATTGTGATGATGGTGTGTACAGCGTGTTGCCATGTGTGGCAAGAAACTGAATTTTGGTCTCATCTGACCAGAGTAACGTCTTCCACATGTTTGCTTTGCCCTCCACATGGCGAGCAGCAAACTTTAAACACAGTTTCCGACAGCCATCTTTCAGCATTCACTTTCCCATTAAGTCGAGATTCCAGGACTGAATGACATTTTGTTTCGTGGAGAAAGATTGTCCCTCCATCAAACTCTGATTAAGTGACAAACAGGTGGACTATATGTTCTAATTAGGTTAATAAGAAGGGTTTGGTGAATGCACATATGCAACTGGTGGGTTCGGTACCTTAAAAAAGGTTAAGAACCACTAATTTAGGTGTATCAGAGTAAAGGGGGCTGAATTGAATGACACACTTTGCAGATTTTTATTTGCAAATTGGTTACTGACCTAACAATTCACACTTATGCAACGTGTTGTGTTGGTCTGTCATGTAAAATCATAATAAAATGATGCTCGGAACGTTGTCATGGGACAGAATGTGGAAGCATTCAAGTGTTTATTTGAGCCAGAGGAATCTCTTAAAAAATTTATTCCTGAGTTGAATAACTCAGCGCAACTCGCTGGCCTTGAACTTTGTTTCTGCTCACATGAACTGTTTGCTGAAACTGTTGTTTGTTTAAAACCTTTGGCTGGAAAGGATCATGTGTGTGAGATAGAATCAAATGGTCTGACAAAGAAAATAATGCCTTTGCCCCAGCAGAGCCCCCTTTGAGTCCAACGAGGGCCTGGGAAAATGTAGGACCTAATTAGGACCAGAGAAAACCCAATCCAATTATTGTTGAGTGACTGACAGACTGAACGGGCTGTTAGCTGCAAGATGGTTCTCTGTTTATGCATAAACCGCCATAAGCCTTTTCATTAGGTTTAGGGAGGGAAAACAGTGATTCAAATGTAGAGTTAATGTCTCCCGAGTTGATACAACAAACATATATTCTGTATCTAAGGCATCCAGGAGTTGTGCATCCAGCTCCTGAGAGCACACTTTAGATAAAGGAGTGCAGAGGCCCTTGCTCTTGATTATCTGAGTCCACAATAAGCAAATGTGTACATGTCCGTGTGTTTGCAGGGTCTCCGGAGGGGAGCTCTTTGATTTCCTGGCTCAGAAAGAGTCTCTCTGTGAGGAGGAGGCCACTCAGTTTATTAAACAGATACTAGACGGGGTGCAGTACATCCATTCGAAGGGGATTGCGCATTTCGATTTAAAGGTACGGTATGTTCCATCACTGTTAGATTTTACCCATGATTAAATGCTTTCCCTCAACAAGATTTATGGGGTTTAGGGCTTTGAGAACTTTGTGTGAAATTCAACCAGCACGTCTTCGATGTTTCTGAGGCAATGTCTCACCACTCTGATATACATATCCTTCCTGTTTTGGGGTGGGAAGCATTTAGACTGTCAGATAGCAACTCCACAAGTTTATCTCTTCTCTCTCAGAGAGTCAGGTTGCCTACGCAGGCTTGTTAAAATTGTTGTCCTTTTTTTTTTAAACTCTCCTTTTCACTCTTTTTATTTTCTGCATTTAAAGTGAGAGTGCTAATGTACATTGACCTAAGCCTCAATCTATTAGTCATGACAAATCCAGCTGGTCCTTCATTTTCCAATAAAGCAATGTTAAAGTGTATTATGTTTGGAAGACGGAGAGGGTATGATTTGTAGTTATATTTTTATCCCCCCAAATTGTGTTTGCATTTCCAAATTTGATGCACACATAGATTTCAGATGCCTTTCCCATAAAGGCAGAAATAAATCGCTGGGAGTGTTTAACCACTAAGAAACATGTAATCGTCCCAGAGATTTTACCTCACAATTGGTCCAGTTTGGGTCAAACAATCAGTGGCAGTTCCTGATTAAATGGCCCCCTTTGTTGAGTCTTTCCTCTTAAAAATGGAGAAAAATAAAGTTTAAACAAATCTCTGGGGAGGGTAGTAATCTCATCATTCTAAGCATTATAGATTTTCAAAAGCTGCAAATCAATATAGATCCTCTTTAAGATGAAGTCAAATTTCACTACAGAGCTTAGACTATGCATCATTCTGGGCTCATTCAAATAGGAAGCAGTTAACTTGCTTTGGGGAACAACTGACAGGCTCTGAGCCATGTCGCCCTTATGAAAAAGCATCGCTGCATACAATGGCTTTTCAGTTTGCAACACAGTGATTTGCTGCTTGCTCTTTGTAAATACATCTTGTTAGCCAATATGCTTCAGTAGCTAAGGGGTATTTGATGGAAAGGATGCCTAGCTGCTGGCAGGCTCTGTGCAGGAAATCAGGAAAAGCCCTTTCAACTTTCACATTTTCCCTCATTCTGCCAAATACAGCTGGGATTAACAATATTAGTTTATCTTTAAACTTAAATAATTCCACTAAAAACAAAAAAATTAAAATAAAAGTCAAGATTCCTTGAGCTAAATTTTCTCTTTTTTTTCCTAACTCTTCATTGGATTATGATTAAACTGGATGTTTTTTTTTAATATCTGGGGTTCAAATATTTCTCTTTTTATTTTGTTGAAATGGAGCTCCTCTGAGTCACTTTTCTCCCCCATGTGTCAGAGCTAACTACAAACATTTTTTACACAGGCCACACAGAGTAAACAGATTTTGAATTGAGAAATATTTGCAGAATCTGACCAAAATTGTATCACGTTACTCAACCGACGCTTGCTGGCATCCTGTGTGGAAAAAGCAGCAAATCGAGAGGCCCAGAGACCATGTGATTAGAATGTTTGCATCTCAAAGATTTCCATATGATTATGAGTCCCTCTTATGATACGCATAAAATGAAGCTCTGTAGCAAAACTCCAGTGAGCTGATAAATACAAGAACCTTTGAAAATGTGTCTTATAATTTGCACTAACACAAATACCTGCTTTTCTTTAATGCATACACTTAAAGGCAGTTTTATCCAGGTAACCTGAGTTGACTACATGTTCACTCATTATCCAATCTTAGCAGCAAAACAAAACAAACAAACAAACAAAAAAAATCTGATCAAAAAATCTCTGCTTTTGTTGTGCTTGTCCTGCAGCCTGAAAACATAATGCTGCTGGACAGGAGCGTCCCTCTACCGCGCATTAAAGTCATAGACTTTGGACTGGCACACAAAATAAAACCTGGGGCAGATTTCAAAAACATTTTTGGAACACCTGAATTTGTGGGTAAGAGATTTTTTTTTTTTTTTTACCTTCTGGAATATTTTCGCACTCATATTGCTTGCCGCCTGACCATTTGTAGTCCACAAAGATAAGCTTGCTCTGTCTATTTTCAGCTCCGGAGATAGTCAACTATGAGCAGCTAGGACTGGAGGCAGACATGTGGTGAGAGCCTCTAATTACGTCCGACCCTGCTGGCTTCCACACAGCGAGCCACTGTGCATAACTTTGGATTAATCTTGTGCTGTTTTCACAGGAGCATCGGAGTCATCACCTACATACTGTGAGTTGGTATCTCAATGCGTCGGAGGGAATTATGTGGAGAAGGTACTGGTCAGTGTGTGTAAATATCTCTGTGCTGTTGTTTCAGTTTGAGCGGCATCTCGCCTTTCCTTGGTGAAACAAAGCAGGAAACGTTGGGAAATGTCTCAGCGGTGGATTATGACTTTGATGAAGAGTTTTTCAGTAATACCAGCGAGTTGGCCAAGAGCTTCATCAGGCAGCTACTGGAAAAGGACACGAGGTAAAACAATGGAAAACATCTAGCTGAGGGACAATCTAACATGTAACAGGGGATCTGTTGTCAAGCATCAGTCAGTCCAGATTTATGGCATTTGCCAAAGTATTAATACCATCTGAACGATTTCACATTCAACTGCAAACTTCAGTGGCTATTAGGCTTTTATGTGGCACAGAAAATGATTGTGCCATAGAAAATGATACTTCACGTGAAAAGTGTTTAGCGATTGAAAATCTAGAAACGGCAACGCACATTTATATTCAGCCCGTTTGAGTCAATACTTTGAAGAAGCAACGTTTCACTGCAGGAACAGGAGAATGTCCGTCAGGGTATCTCTGCAGCGTCTTTGAGCTTCAATAAATGAAATGTGTCCTCTTTTATTTTCTAAAATAATCCAAGATCAGTCAGACTGCATGAAAAGCATATTTAAATGCACATATTCAAGTGCTGCCACAGATGATCAGCTAAACAGCGCTCTGGAATTTGACAGTAATGCTTTGAATCCCTTGTTATTTTTCTTCTGGTTGTACATTTATGGTTATGTCCTATGTAAAGTGAACTTTAGGCCAAATATAATTTTTTTTAAAACTAACAAGTCTTGTATTTGTTTGACAAATGCACCACACATTTCATATCATGTAAAATATCCATGTTTTTTAACAAAAATGCAAGACCAAAACTGAAAAGTGAGGTTAGCACTTGTCTTCAGTTCTCTATACTCTGATTCCCTTAAATAAAATCCAGTGCAATAAATTGCCTTCACTAGTCCCATAATCAACAGTGTCCACCCACGTCTGAGGCAAATCTATCTGGGCAGAAAACTGCGAATCATCCCACACACGTACTCTCCACTGAGAATAGGTGGTAGCATCATGATGTGAAAATGAATTTGAATGCACATCATGGTTTTCAGATTTTTGTCAAAAAAAAAAAAAAAAAAACTATTTATCCTTCTTATTCCACTTCTCAATCATGTGTAATCATGTGTAATGGTCACCTTAATTTCCAATGGCACATGTTTATATATAAGTTCAAAATGTCGCATTAATATGAATAAATTCAAGTAGTATGCACAGTTCTTCTGAGAGGCACCGTTTGTACTTTGTGTTTATGATGACATTATGTATAGTATCAATAAAACAAACTGTGGTTAAAACATAAGCTAACTATCATAGACAAAATAATACTTATCTTTATTTGCATGCCTCATCTTATTTCTAACATCTGTTTCCATTTAAATAACCCTTTAGGAAACATGATATTCCTGCGAGCCTTTTCATCTGACTCAACTCCTCAGAGAGTTTAATTGTAATGGATGACAGACTAGCTCGCCTTGTGTGTGTCAGACTCGTTTACTCAGCTGCCCTTTTTCTGTCAATTTCAGAAAACGAATGACTATCCAAGAAGCCCTGAATCACCCGTGGATTAAGGTATGTGGTGGCCTCGGACTGCTCTGTGGCATGTTTTGGTGTTGTTCTAGTCATGTCTTATTGAAAACGAAACAAGGGAGGTTGCTAATGTCAAATGCCGTGTCTGGGTAAGAGAGTCACCACTCGTAGGAAAAGTAGATTTATCATTAAAAGTTCAAAGATGACTGACTGCAGTCTCAGAGTCTCAGAGTTTACACCCGCTGGCTCAAGGATGTTTCTGGACTTCACTCCCCCCTGGGGTATTTATTTCAGCCTTCACAACTTACACCCACCACGGCATCATATAGACCCCGAGGGTGTGTGAAAAGTCTCTTTGTCTAAATGTGACTGAACCGAAACAAAATATCGCAGGTTTTGACGGCAAGGAAATGCAACAGCCCGCAGCGTTGAGGAAGTTCACTCACAATGGTTGCTGTAATGCATGCAAAAGGTGTTTTTTTTTTTTGTTTTGTTTTGTTTTGCTGTAAAGTCCCACCATCCTGTTTGGATCAGAGCATGAAACCAGGAAACATTACGCACTCATCAAGAATGCTTGCAGTGTTTTTACCATCTTCATGCACTAATCACCGCTGTGGCTCATCTACTGGGATTTTCACCACAGTGTGTGTTTTCAAGACGGATCTGTGAGGCTGCCTCTCACTCAGTGTCCCCCCCTCCCACCCTCTCTTCCTCCTTCAATCCTTCTTAAGTCCTGCGACCAAACGGAGGAGGATGGCAATGTGTCTGGAGCCGAGAAGAAAACTGAAAAGCTGGAAAGCAAACGTCTGAAGGAGTACAGCATCCAGTCACGCTGCAGCTTGCCTCAAAACAACACGTACATTAACGTGGAGTGCTTTGCTTGTGTGGTGAGGCACGTCGGCTTCATGGAGAAGGGGCCGTTGGAGGTGCAGGGTCCCCACAGCACGCTGCAATGCGGTGTGGAAGCAGTTCTCCGTCTACGTCGACAAGGAGGCCTAGTACAAGGGGCAGAAGAGAGAAGCTGTGAGGAAACTTCCCTCTCAGGCTCACTTTGAATTTTGTAAAATGGAGGCAGTTACAGGAGGACATCAAGGTGACGCTGGAGAACATCAGGCAGAGCCAACTGGACATCATGGGACCGGAGCTGAACTGGGAGCTCTGTCAACTCCTGTGGGAGTTAATGGAGCATCCAGAACAACGGTCTGAGTGCAGATGTAAACCAGGCTCTGCCGCAGGAGTCCTGCGGATCTGAACTGTGTCCAGAGGCCAAACCACGTATGAGAGTCTGCTTAATGTAGGAACGGAGTCAGTTTTATTATTTATAAAAATAATATGGGATCTAAAAAGCTGAAGTTTTGTTTTTTTGGGATCTGAGCTTCTGAATGCTTGCAAATTTTCTTCCTTGACAATTTGTCCTTAAACATTTTATAAGGTGCCACCTCAGGAAATCTTAAGTAGTTTTTAATCTAAGATAACAGCAGTAAAACATGGCATACTCAGCAGACTAAAATCATCAATTAAAAAAAAAACACCACTCAGATGTTTTTATGTGTATGTTGTTGTTTAAACTCACTAACTGAAAGAAATGCCTTAGCGTGTAGCAGACTCTGGAGCTGACTGCATACAAGATGACCAGATCCCATCTATATTAAGCATACTCTTATTTGTCTCTACAATATGCTCAATAATTATCATAGCCTTAATATAGCCTCACATTAGTTTCAAAACCTTTTTATTTCTGATCTTCAGTTGTCTAGTGAAACTTATCTCTAGGCAAGCTCCTGCTGAGAGATTGGAGACATTTAACCACATTTTCAATGGTAGAAAATGAATGGACTATTAAAAATAAAAAAAAAACTTAAAATTATTGCAAAAACTTCTCCTTGGCGAGTAAGAATGATTACTAATGGTCCCAGTTGGTTCCAAGAAATCTGGCATGAAACGACCAAAACATCTTTAACACCAAACAATAAAGAAGAAAGAACTGTTTTATCTTCTGGCCTGTTTAGATGAAGGATGCAGCTCAATCACATGTTTAATTTTTTTAGTCATAATCCAAACTGAGATTAGAATAATTAATTAACCAAGAAGGTTCCTAATGTCAAAACTACTGTACAAGTCTAAAAGGGATTTCTCACCAGGGCCAACATATTCAGTCAGAAGAGCAGGAGTAAAGAAAACTAAATCTTTCAGACACGTAGTGAACATGTTACATTGCTTGGAAACGTTGGTCTTAGCAACTGGTAAACCTCACAGCTGATAACTAGAACATGGTTCAGTTGGGTTTGGAACGAATGGAACAAACCTGGTCACCTGGTCATATTTCTTTTTGAGCTGTTCCTGTTTGAAGCAAAGACCCCAGAGTTCATCTCCGTTAATCTGTTGTAAATGATCGATGACAGAATCTCCACTGATGGAGAAATGAATGCAGGTGCTGATACTTTTATTGCAGTTTGAGAACCAGGGTTCTAGATGAAGGTACAAAAGTTAATATGTGTTAGAAACATTTTATACAGGAAATGTAAGTATGAAGTAGTATTTAGTGAAAAAAAGCCTCTTTGTTTTTGCTTTCATGATAAAGGAGAAAATGGTTTGCTCATTTAGTTTCTTTGAATATAAATAGACACACAGGAAGTAGCCCAGAGACTGACTGTCTACACTATTTATTTAAATATTTATATCCTGTTAAGTTCTATAGAAATTATTTTAACTGTAATTTTTCTGGAGCATCATGAGGAACTGGTTGCATCACAGCTGGATGTGAGTTTAGGTTTGCATCTGCATCTGTGCAGCAACTTAGATTTTCTAACCTGGCTGTCCTGCCTCATCTAATTTTAAATGTTCCCGTTTCCTCTATTCTAAAGAAATATTTATAGCTACAACTTCTTCTAATTTGACTCAACTCTCTGTATCACTTGTTAACATTTGATCTTGCAGGTAGTTTTCTCATTTTCCAAATCCACTCAGATTGGAAGTTTAATTCAGTGATTCCAGTGCCGTTCATCTCATGTTTGTAACAACATAAAATAGATTATTTATACAAAGTTAAGCGATGTTTAGGAGACTGGTTTATCAGTTGAAGAAGTAGCTTGGTTTTCTCTATCTGTTCACTGATGGGTTCAGTTTGTTATCATACATTTGTGCTCCTTGTCTAAGCTTGTCTGTCTCACATCAGGCACTAACCCACACCGACTACTAACAGGCTCAGCTGCCTGTCCAAAAATCAACTTATCTAACTTCCTAACGGTTCCAGTTTGAACTCAAACATTTTTAGAAATTATTGTCTACTTGTAGATCATGTTGTTGTTTCTGAAATACTTTTACACTTTGTAATTATGTTGGTTCCTTAAAAATGAAAGTATTTCACACTGAGCACAAGATCAAGCACTTTTCTTAATTTAACGATGTCAGAGAGTCAACATTTAAATTTTTTCTTTATTATTTTATTTATTTATTTATTTATTTTACTTGATGGTAGTTATTGTTTCTTAAAGATTTGTTAAAAGATGTTATTTTTGCTTTTGATTTATTTAAATTTGCACTTTTATTCAGTGTTAAAACTGTTCACCTTTTTGTATTTCTTTCATGAAGATGACAAGGATCCATCACCCCATTATAAGATCTCTGGTGTATAAATCCATTTCTTTAATTCTACTTTAATATGTTTTCCAAATACATTTTTTTTCTCACATTTTGTGTCGTCTTCTTTTTTTAACTCTGAAATAAAATATGTTATTTTTTACTATAAACTCTCTTTTTAAATTGCAATTTTAGCAAGACCCTTGACCTGTCTTAGGCTTGTTGTCAAAATCTGAGTAGTGTGATGCTGGGAGAATAAAACATTTAATATTCACATATTTTCTTTTTCATGTCATCCCATGTTGTGTGTCCCTAGCCTCTTAACTCCAGGCAGGCGATGGTGAAGAGGCTATCAGTGGTCAACTTGGAAAACTTTAAAAAGCAGTATGCACGACGACGCTGGAAGGTAAATTGCAGGATGAGGATTCAACTCAGATTTAATCCTTAAATCATCTGTGGAAAATGTTGCACTTGGTTAATTTTGTGATTGCACATTTATTTTTGTTTTTTCTATGACGTTTTCAGTTGTCCTTTCGAATCGTGGCTTTGTGCAACCACTTAACGAGGATCATGAAGAAGGGTCAGAAGCTGCCTGCGGAGGGTCAGGTGAGGAGAACGTTGCCAGGGTTCAGCAGTTGCAGCGGTGGAATAATTTAGGAAAGCTGCCTCCAGACTTTGCTGATGCAAGTTTAGACTGCTGCTGCTCTCATACATGAGCTGCTGTTTCACAGCCAGTCGTCCGCAAGGGCTTTGCTTCTGACACAGACTGGAAGCAGAGTTGCGTGGTTTACCTAACCTTGCATACATGTGTCTAGAAGCACCTTCCCTTTTAATTTAACACCAGGAACCCATAATTATGATTTTGCATTTAGGCAAGGACAAATTTGTCTGCAATAGTAATAATGATGTGGAATCTCACACTAAACAAATTAAAAAAATTCTACTCTGCACAGTACGTGTTTGTTTTAAACAAAAGCAGCAAGCATATTTATCCTGCCACCTCAACAAATCGACACTTGCCGATAAACGTGGCTGTATCTAATAGATATAAACAAACAAATATTTGAGCAAGAATTTGTATTTTGAGAAATGGTACTATACTGGGGTGGATAAAAAAAAACGCCCAACAGTTTTTGCACATTTGTTTAATTGAGAAAAGTTTACTTTTGAAAAATATATTTGTCAGATACATTAGACATACTTTGATAGATTTTGTTATGCTTAAGAGCAGATGGTGAAATTCCTTCCTTTGCATGCATCTATATCTGAGCATAAACGTGCCTATAGGTGTACTTTAGATGTTTCTCTGGATAAACCTTAGGGCATTCCAATGCATATTTTTCAAATGTGCATATATGTGCAGCAGTAATGCAGAAACATTGTGAGATGGACTAGAATACAATAGTTCAATTTGTAACTCTGGATTTTACTTTAAAACGATAATATTTTTATTTCTACACTCTGCTGCTGTCACAATATCAATGATGCAAACAACTTTTTATTTTTTATCTTAATCAGAGGGATTGTGAAAGTGACCAAGAGGAGGAAATTCTCAAGAGGAGGCCCAGAACCAGAAAGAGAAGCAGTACTTCCTGAAGGAGTATTGGTTAAACCCTATTTAGGGTGTTAAACAGTGACTCTGCACCATTTGTTTTTTTTTTTTGTTTTTTTTGAAGCACACAGCAGTCGTGCAGCAACCGCATGTGTTCGAGTTACGGCTGTTTAGGGCAGCATCTGGGTTAGTTTTTGACAAAGTGAGCACACATTCTGCTGCGTGTGACACGGACTGCTGCCGCTTTTTAACTGAAGCCGCTTTCTGGCAGAAGAATATATGCAGCAGCAGCTATACTGTTGACAGGAACTCTTAGTGAATATTCACACTTGCACAAGAATGCAGAGGGGTTCCTCTCATGACTGCAGCCTCAAAAAGTGCTTCAGCTGTTGTCTATTGATAGAGTCATACATTTTTTTTTTCTTACTGTTTTCTTTCACTGGTTACATGTTGGTTCTGCTGTCCGAAGTATTTGGAATTTAAAAGTTTTAGCCCCTGGAGCATCACAAATTGGTAGCAGACCTTGTAACCAAATGTTTACATGCTCTTCTGCTTAGAGATGCAGCCCCATCTCCGCAAATAGCGTTTACTGTTGTCCTGTACATTCTGCAAGCTCAGCAGTAAGTCTCGTGAGCCTGTATACAGAACCACCTGTTTACTGTGTAATGATCATATAAAAACCGCTTTTTTTTCTTTTCTTACGTGTACATAAAGATGCCATATAAATCTTTATATGTGAAGCTAATTTTGCTGTTTTAATTATTGTCATAATGTGATGTATTTATGGTGTAAATAGAAGCTATGTAGCTCCAACAAATGTCTTAAGTTTATTTTAACTTTCATCTGGGCTTTTGTAGTTTTAAACACGCATTTCATGCAATACCTGTAATGTGTAATAAAACTGAAGAATACTTTCATTCTTGATGGTATATAAAAGTGTGGTCAAAAGCATTGAAACATTTGCAAATTTATGATATCTCCTGCTTTTTTGTTGAATTTATTTATTTATTACTTTCTCCCAGCTACTATTTATTGTCACATCAGTAAGGGTGTTTGGGCTCAGCTGGGTTGAAGGAGATTGAACGGATGAATTGACCTGAACTAAATACAAGTTGGCATTGGCGTAATGTAGGCCAGTTTGTACAAATAGTGAGAAACCAACAAGTGGGTCGGCTTGAGAGTCTGTGGCCAGTTTTGGCTTCATTAGTCTTTCATTTACTGTGAAATTGTTCACAATCCTGCTGCATTGTTGGTCTACTCAGACATATTATGGAGTCGTATGTTTGCCTAGTAAAAAACAGCAGGAAATGCTACTGACAACAGCCCATGCGCGCGCTCATGTGCCTTCATAAGCAAGAAGCTAAAGAAAGATAAAAAAAAAGAGGTGAACATAAATCTGTGAAGTCTGGCACAAATATAAGATTCTCTTTTCCAGTTTTCCATGTATAAATTCATCTCTGGCATTTGTGAGAGGTGAAGTTTCTCCAAGCGTTGAAGGAGTTTTATTTGAACAAACTGGTTTGAATGAAAGAAGATATAACTTCATAACAACAGGCTGAAAACGCAAATAAGAAATGGCATTGTTTTCATATGTCACATGATTTTTTTTTTATGTAATACTTCAAAGCAGACACTTTAGTAACTGTGACAAACTTACTGAAGCTGTTCTACACAAGAGCACCTGTGGATTTCTGCACAGAGAGCTCAGAATTAGCCTTGATCTTTCTCGTGTTTGCTTTTTCCATACTCTGTTGTAGGAGTTTCTATAGTGGATTTTACTGCTGTGGTTCTCTCAAAATGGAAAAAGGCAAATAAAACTTTTAACTTTGATCTGACAACGAAGAAATCAATACACCTTACAGAGAAGAATATGGAATTTGTTTAGCCTGTTGCATGTGACACGGTGAACAAGGAGGCAGAGACAACATATACAAAGGTTTTAGTCTACAATGCAAATAAATCAAGGTTTTTCAAAGTAATTAATTAAAAAAGCAAACAAACATACCTTTGTCCAATTTAATTAATTGTTGACTCACAACTTTGAAACGCGTTGTGTTAAATGCAGAGCACAGAATGATTTAGGAATGGATCATATACAAATGAGGACCCAAATAAAATTCTGCTGAGTGTCCAAAAGGACCATTGGTACCCACTTAAAAAAACCTTAACCTTAAAATTATTTTTAGCACAAATTTCCCCATAAAAAGTCACACATTTATTTATTGTTTTTGCTTTAGTTTAAATAGTTATTACCAATTGAATAAAACACTAAGTATTAATCGGTTTCTTGGGTAGATTTAAGAATCCGCCTGCATTGCCAAATGAAAAGCAGCCAAAGCCTTTCTGTAATGACTGCCTGGATATAGTGTTGGTTTGTTAGCGGGTTCTGGTACTTTGCAATGACAGTTGGCAACTTACTGGCATGAGATGAGATAAGAGAGAACATTTGCTGCATACTCAGGCCTATCATCTGTACCCCGTCTGATGAGACAGACAGCTCAATGTAAATGTTTCATTCTCCTCCTGCTGATACATGAGCTCAGGTCTTTGTCACTGGGTCAGAGTCAGATGACGTGCCTTCCAGTCAGCCAGCCACGGTCCAGTCCGAGGCATCTCATGGTAACAGGAGTCACAGCTGGTGTGCTGGGATCACTTCTGTGGGATTCCAGCAGACTTATGTCAATATGACTGGAAGCTCGGCTTTATTCCGGCAGACAAATAAAGCGTGCTATCAAAAACCTCAGTGCAACTCAAAACCACGTCCTTCAGGATGTCTTTAGAGCAGAGTTTGACTCAGCACCTATTTTCAGCATGAGACAAACCTACACTATGCTCTGTTAGAATGCCACTGTGAACATGAGACTCCAATTCAGAATAAGCCAGAAAAGAGAGAAAATATGCCAGTGAATATTTTTGTCAAAACCTCCTTAAATAAATTAAAATATCTGTTTTCATGTTTATTTTGAGAGATGTGTATCTTTAGCGTTAGCTTGACTTTATTATGAGGAAGAGGGAGCGTTCTCTAGATGCTTTCTATTTTGTTTGTACAACAGTGCCATCTAGTGACCAAGAGCCGAATGTGTCACAACTTAGTAAATAAAGATTTTTTTTTGCGTATTATTTAAATTAAATTTTAAAAAATTCACACACAAAAAAAAACTAAATTATATGTTCTTTTGACATATTCACAAAAAAGAGAAAATAACATAGGTCATATCTATGTAAATTACCTGTAAAGATATTGGATAATGTAAATATTTCATAACATTTTATTTTGGAGTTAATGATTGTGTCATTTGCTCCCTCTGTGCTGAGTCCAGTGATTCACAATCAGTCATGCTTTCCCGGATGCTTTTGATGCTGTACACTCAGAGCGGTCAGAGGATCCGACAGCAGCGGCTGCGTGGCTCTGGAGGCAGACCTGACCATGTTAATCATACATGCCAGTCTCTCTCTTTATCTGTGTGATCATTAGGTCTTACATCGGTGTGATGATCACTCACTGGAAATGAGCTCCTGCTGCAGGCCGCTTCCATTATTCATACCTACGAGAGCACAGTCTGCCTACTTATTCTTGGAAATAAGACAAAATGGGAGTGGGCGAATGAAGGGGAGGGTGAGAAGTGTCTTCTGTTCTCTTGAACGCTGAGTGGCATTTCTGTGGTAGTCATCTCATTTCCCACTGCGCTTCATCTCCTATGATCTGCCTCACTGGTACCTGCGCAATTAGACTCGAGGGAGGTGACAAGGACCGCTCATTACTGTATGGAGGATGACTACTGCTCCCTTTCAGGACAAAATATGTGACTTGAGAGATGGGCCTTTAGTTGAAGCTGTGAATCTGTGGCGACAAGGACAACTGCCAGTCCACCATATTCCCTGTGTGTTTTCAGAGAAAAACATCCAGTTGGTAAATGAAGACATGGCTGACACAAGCTTTTGTTCGTAAGAGCACATATTTGGGTGCAAAACAAAAAAAAGCCAATTTTGTTTAAAATCATCCCATACAAACATATTTGTTTTACCGTGGTCTCTAAACTATTAAATATCCTGGAAATAGAGAGACTCATTCCCAAACATATTTTGCTGAAATTACAGCAACTGGTGAATTGTTGCCCTGGGTTACCTGTTGTTTACTTGTGGGTCTGAATGTTTGGCTTGGTAGTTAAGTTACTGCTTATTCAGTGCATCAATTGCAGCTAAATTAGAAATGTAAAGCTGTTGACAAAGCCAAAAGACGTGTTTTTTTTACCGAGGTCTAAATGTGAACAAACCAAGCACATTTTGAATAAACCCAATATACCCATGGTATTTATGTGTATTTATACATAAGTACATATAGCTCCAAGAGATAACATGTTATAATCCCCTGAACGTCTGAAATTTCAGCTTAGAGAATGAATCAACAAGTCTCGACCACGTCAGAAAAAAAGGTCTTACAAGAGAAAAATATTTGAACACTAAGACGTGTTTTTCAGTTTCTTGTGCACACACACGTCTCCTTTTACCTACTTTCAAAAGTACAAAAACCTAGCAAGCCTTCGCTGTAAGACGTTGCGGCCCTTTCAGCATTGTTCTGTCACTTTAAAAGGGTAACCTATTGGAGCCAGCGAAATTGATTGCACTTCTCTGAATGCCAGAAGCCCTTTCCTATTTGAGTCACAGATGCACTTGGTGCTTTTTTGCCACTTGGAGTTCAGAAGATTTCCAGAGTGCTGCTTTTAGTCATCCACACAGAACCAGACGACGTTAACCAGTTCATTCAAACCAGATTGGGATTGGCGAATCGAAGACCCCACAGTCAGAAGCAGCTCTGGATTATTGCTACTGTTTAATTATTTGTATAACCTGCTTTTCTGATAATTGAGCAGGGGGGATATTTTCAGTTCACACATCTCTTAATTAAAGGTGCTTGGTTCTCTGACAGATGAGACCATTATCTCCGTGGAGTGCGAATGAATCACTTGCAGCTCGTAATGACATAATGAGTCTATTCGTTGCTTTGCGGGAATGGGACTCCAGCATGTGGAGGTCTCATGGAAAATGATTTGAGCAGAGATTCCACTGTTCTAACAATTCACAGATTACAGAGGAAATCAGCAAGGATTCTTCTGCTCACTGCTGCGTCACATGTCGCTGTGACTCAGGGGTTACAGTCTGACGGCGAACAAAATTGGCATTTTATATAACATTTTGTCATTTGTGGCGTTACTGTAACATGGCACAAACTGGCGAAGCAGAGAACATAGACCGGAGTATTTAACCTGCACTTTACCAACAACTTTTAAAAAGTGAACAGCACAAAGTGGTGCAATTATTTCCAAAAATAGGATCTATTGTATAGGACAAAAGCTGCACAACAGACCTCTCCATTAGTTATATTATTGGGTATGTGTAGGAGAGCGAACTCGCACATACCAGTGTCTGCAGTGCCTTAAATAACTGTAGAATAGCGAGGCACCATCATGCTGCCTGTAATTCAAGCTAATTCTGTTCCCATTTTACTCTTAAAGTGAAGGCCAATTAGCAAAAAGCAGCTTGAGTGAATGAGGCCCTATTTAATATTCCATCTACCCTTTTGCACCTGGAACCTTGAACCAGTCCTCATACCCTTTTTTTCCCCCTCTCCCACTCTCCTTTTGAACGTTTTTAACAAAAGGCTCTCATTTGCGGTGCTCTAGTAATGATCAGTCTTTGTAGTTCTGCTCGTAAAATGTGGCCTGGACAAAAGAAACTCAGACATCAATTGGTTTTCTAAAGGGAAAAGAAACATGCTGCAGCTTTTAAATGGAAAGCAATACAATTTCTCATCCTGACTGAGAATATTGCATATTAAAATCTGCCGTTGTGCTGTTGAACATTCGTGGAAAAAAATCTGAGGGGCAAAGTAACGATGACTCGGGTTTTTATAGCTGATTTTGTCTTTCAAATTTCAAAAAGCCAACAGTAGGACAGAATAATATAAGTACCTTTCGGTAATGGAAGTTTGTGGCTGTTATTGTATGAACATTTTAAAAAAGCTTCCTGTATACACTTTGCAGTACAGTATACACAAGAAGATAAAAATGTATACATTTTGTGTAACATCTAAAGCTGTGTCACTTCATATTTCTAATGTTTTATTTCTGGAGGGCATCACAAGATCTCTGTTGGCATCCCCCCCCCCCCCTTTTTATTTACCACGCAGTTAGAAAGGTGCCCTTTCTGTTAATGCAGCACCTCCGGTCATTAATAAAAAACTTCAGTTTTTCCAGACAGTCCTTGCCCGCTGTGGTTGGCCATGGACACTATCAGGTCATCTATGCACGTGAGGCCGGACCATTAGCCTTGCCCCGGTTGATGGGATCTGGGACAGGGTCGCTGAAAACAATGCAGGGTGGTTAATCAATCCAATCACCCCCTTTCAGGCTAGAAAAAGTGACACGTGACTACACGGAGCTCAAAGGGATATGAGTGAAATACTTTAAAAAGATAAATAAATAAATACAAATCTGCTTTGATAACTTTGTAAATACATCATGTTTTTATGCGACTGAGTTGGGGTGAGAAAAAGCAGATGTAGCACGAAGTCCCAAGGTTGGAGAGCTCAGCTGATTTTCTGTTTTTCAAGAGATTGGAAATGTTAAGATTTACAATCACTGCTATTTGTTGTTTTTTTGTCTTTGTAATGATCATTGTTAATATTTAGCTTTCCTTTCTTTACAGTCTGTAGTCTAGTTCAAGTCTGAAAACACACACACGCACACACCACTCCTTCCTTCAGATATTGTTATAAGATAATCAGTGAACTGGATACTGTTTTATATGGAAATATGTGCTTGTATAACACACAGAGCCTTGCAAAAGCATTAATATGCCTTAACTTTTTCACATTCTCGTGATACAAGCTACTTTAAAGTTCTCCACAGCGTTAGCCCCGACATACCTGCAGGTGTCCTAGGTCTTCGTCATGCTGGGTGGTCACTTCGGTTCTCCATAGCAAACCTCTGAAGTCGTCATTTAGCAGTTGTATTTATTATCTATTACTGTATATACTGATATTAAATTACAGACCTGATTATTTTCTAATCTGGTGATGTCTGATGGCTGTGTGCTAAGCCTTGATTTTATCCGATTGAATTAGAAAAAGATCCACATTTAAATCATTATTAAGATGTAAGTGGAGTTTTCTCAAATGAATAAAATATCTGAAAGAGGTTTAAAAGGCCATACTTCTTTTACATGGCCAAATGTAATTAAAAAATAATTAAATAGCGTATGGCTTATTATTATAGTTTAGTAGTAGCTCTGTACTGTAAAACATGAAATAACTTTTTATGATATTGCTCCCGTCCAAGAAAAAAAGACATACCGGTATTATAAACATGTTTCGTCTGTGTTTTATCAAATAGAGTTGGAGAAATGCATTCTTACTTATATGAATTGCTAAGAGTGAGTAGATATGACATCAATTAGACAACCCAACTTGCAGTTAGGACGTTCTGACCCTTGGGTATAATGTTGTTCTCATTGACTCAAATGCAAATAAGCCGTTTACCTGCTAAGCAATGTGCTACTAGCTATATTAAACTTTCTCACTTTGACCAACCGATGTTTTTGTAAAGTCAAAATAAGATGAGCAATATTCCACATGATAAACACTCAGCATTTGATTTTGTTATCCAAGTTTCTTTCTTTCTCTGTGAAAGTGTTATTGTCGGACATTACGTTGTCCATCTATTATTGCAGAATTTCAGTGAAACTGTTTTTTTTTAATTTTTTAAAATTAATTGTTTAGTAATCCATGATGTGAGTTATGTTTTCCAACCCTGTTAAGAGATTATTCACATTAAAACCAGTTTCAGGTAGATAAAACCAACAACTCAACCCTGTTGTGTTAAACCAACGCACTGGGTCAATCCATAGGACCTGGAACTGAGTAAGTAGAATTAGGATAATTTAGGCCAAAGCAGGAGGTTTTGTTTTTGTTTTCAAATTTGAGGCGAGTATTTAAAGAAACTGGACAAAAAAAAAAAAGAAAAAAAGTGAAAACTTGTAGTTTTGCAAAAACCTTATAGCTTCTTCAATTAAATCAAACAGTAAAAATCCAACAATGTATTCACAGGGGGAAAAAATTATCTCAAGCAGTTTGCATCAAACAAATATAACCACATTTATTTAGAAAGTATAAAATTTCACACTATAAAGGCCACTTTTCAGGGTAAATCGACAACCTTCGCAGTAAGATTTACACAGACACGTCTCTTGTCCCTCTCAGGTGGTCTAACACACCGTCTAGTTCTGTGGCAAAACAAAATGATAGTTGTTCTACTCCACCACAGCTAGTAGTTGGCAATAATTTACTCGTACAGGAAAATGGCAGGAGAGTGACAATTCCTGATTCCATACATCCCACAGAGGTGCAGGTAATATAAACGCTTCTCTAGTCTTTTCCTTTTTTTTTTCTTTTTTAATCAAACCAGCTCACAGGCACAGCTCGACTATGCAGGCACTGTTTGCCTTCTTCTGGGAGACTCAGAAAAAACAACCCTACAGTTGACATTCTTTACAATGGCACCAGTCAGGCCACAGGGAGAGAGAGAGCGAGAGAGAGAGAGAGAGAGAGAGAGAGAGGAGGGAGGAGGAGAGAGGAGAGAGAGAGAGAGAGAGCATCCTCTGTTTGTACTGCACGGCCTCCTCGCCGTCGGAGGCCGTTTGGCTCACCGCAGATCTGATCAGGGGGTCCAGACTCTGAGCAAAGTGGTCACATCCCAACTCACTAGCCGTGCGTGGTGCTTGATGAGGTAGAACAGTTGTACCAAAAAGGATTTATCGATGAAGAGTAGAAATGAGTAACAGTCACATCAATAAACCTAAGAGTGGAGTCACTGGGAGGCGGGGCGAGGGGCGTGGGGGGGGGGGGGGGGGCTAAGAGGGGTCTCTACCATCACATTTCAGCCACATTTTCAGCACAATATGTAGACCACGTATGAATATGTGAAAATCCTCCCTACCAGCTAAGACGTATCTTCCCTTCCAAGCAAAACAGCATATTGGTGTAAACCTGTATCACTGAACCCGGGAGCCGGCGGGAAGACTCCAGCTCTGACAATACTTGCTTCGGTCATCAGCGCACGTGTCGACTAGCCTTTGGACGCTCACGCTCACGCTCACACACGCACACGCGCACGCGCACACACACACACACACACACACACACACACACACACACACACACACACACACACACACACACGCAACTCGAGAATGCAAACTAGAGAAACGAGGATAAGTCAACAGAAAACGGGAAATGAAGGCGGACGCTCGTCGTGTCAGAGACAGCAGCGTGTTCGTCGACATCTGCTCCGTGCCGAAGAGGAATCTGCGACGTCCCTTTATTTTTGTTTGTTTGTTGTTTCTGAACGCGATCCTGAAGGCTGGAATGAGCGAAGCTGGCTGACTGGCTCTGAGCAGGATGGGGGCAAGGCGAGGCTGGCCGGACGCCCCAGCCCCCCCTTTGTGTTTGGACTAGGACCAGCTGCTGCCCGTCAAACCCCCAGTCTCCTTGCGTGTGATGATGCTGTCTGTGGATTTAAGGAGCCGCTCCAGGCAGGGCGCGCTGATTTTGCCTGGCGGCGGGCCGCGGGGCACAGAGTCCGTCTTAGCGTGGCCGTCTGTGCTGGAGGATACAGCACTGTCTTGCGTAAGGTCTTTGTCTCTGGGCAACAGCGGGTGCCTGGGACCAGCCTGGGCCTCCTCGGCTGTGGGGGAGCAGATAGGCGACGTGTGGAGCCACTTCAGGTTGTTGGCGGAGTAGGCCTCGGGCGGAGTCAGGTCAGTGACCCTTAGAGCTTTGGTGCCGGTTGGAGGATCGCTGCGAAAGACGGAGCTCCCAGCTGCAGATGTCATCATTGGAGATAACTGTAAGGGAACATGGAGATCTTCAGTTCTTCAACGACACAATCAGAGACCATTCAAATGAATACAAATGTCTTTAAATAGTTTATATTATCATTTTGTTTGCTTAACTTAAAAAAAGGGAGATTAACATTGTAAGTAAATTGTTACTTTAGTCCTCTAAATGCGAGATGTGCAAAAACTCCTACAAAAAGTAATTTTTCAAATAAACTATAATTGTTGCTGCCACTGTACAGATGGATAACATAAGGCAAGGAGCTGCTTGTATTTGACATGTGATGACTTATTAAGACTGGCACGCGTTTTCCTTTTTGAAATAACAGTTCTCTTCTATTTTCCATTTTGCAGTACAGCTGAAGGAAATCTGTCCCCTAATTCTTTGCACCCCAGCAAAAAAAAGTCGTGGATTAATAACTCTCTGATCGACTTTAATTAAAGTATATATGTTTGTTTTTTTGATGTGCACTTTACTTGTGTATGTATTTTTATTTTAGGAATTGGAAGGGTTGACAATAATAGTTGCATCAACATGGGATGAAATATATTTCTTCCAAATGAATGTATTAATTTTAATAGGCTGCATTTTTCAGACTATGTATGAAATCATGTCATTGTAGTGAATACCCTATTTATTATTTAAGAGTTATTGCATGGCTTTACCAGCTGTGCCAGTAAATCTGGCAGGAGGTCAAACTGGAAACACAAATCAACCGACACGACTCATCAAGAAACGTTTTTGCTACAAGCTAGTTGGCATCGGCGGTTGACATTTTGGCTCAGGTAAGTCTAATACGCTGCCTGACAATAGACGCGAGCCAACGCTGTTGCTGAGAAAGAGATTTAAGCTTTTTTTAAATTTTTTGCAAACAGGTAACACGGGGAAGGCTTCGTCCGTTTCTGCGGATGACACTCAGAAACTGCATGTGAGATGCAGCGGTTGGTAATTATATGTTGCTGTAAAAGAGAGCTTTGCCCACACATGGGAAAAATTAGCTTGCGGGGAATGAATGGTTTTCAGAACTCATCTTTAAAAATTAAAGAGAAATATGACAGGGGGACGTTTTTTTCTTGACATTTTAATGTTAAAGCAGCAAAATACAGGATTTCGTATCTCTAGCCCGAAAAACAACGTGCAAGTTTATTTTTCTAGGTAGGTAAATATTCCAAGGAATTATGGAGATAGATAAACATAACGTTCTCAAATCTCATGTGTAATCCAGTTTAGCTGTTTGTTACTTTCTGAGGGTTTTCTATTACACAACATTTCCACTGACTGTGGGTTTGAATCCTGCTTAGGCCAGTTAGCTCTTATGAAATAGGATACAATACAATCCGAGATCAAAGCAAAAATAACTAGTTTGTCATAACATGTAAATTATGGATAACAAGAAGAGAAAATATGATCGGATGATTACAGCCTTGTTCAGTCTTATCATTTGTGGGACGGTTTGCTATTAATAGCAACACCTTTAGGGAAGGAATGATCAGGAAAAGGGGCTAACGCATTAATCACTGGGGCTTTTTGGTAATACTCTCTCGGCCAGCATGTGGCGATAAACGACAGTAGACTTAAATTAATGCAGGGCATTTTGCAACATGACTATGTATAAACTTCCGTGTCTTGTGCTACTTTGATTTGTAAACAGGTCATTACCTATAATTGTGTAATTTTCAAAAGTCGCCCATTTAGAAATGAGTCAACCAACTTTCAACATCATAATTACATGCTCCATGGTTTTTCTTTTGAAGGGAGGATTAGCACTTTCAAATCTAAATTTATTGCCTGATGTGAAAGAAAAACAAAGGAAAGGCCACATGCTTTAAGGTTCACACCAGGAGTGAGCAAGGCGGCGCTGAGATCAGGATCCACATGCACCAGATCAGTACTGCATTATTGTGACTGCACTGTATGTTTGCTGGAAGGTGAACCTCTGCCCTAGTCTCAAAGTCTTTTACAGAACAGATTATCTTCTTCCTTTTTCAATGTAGTCACTGAAACAACAACGCTGACAGCTCGTGAGGTGAACTTGTAATAACATTTCATCTTTACAATGACAAGAAAAACCTGCAACATGATACCTCCGTTTTTGTTTTTTTCGGGGGGAGGAGGATTAGATTAACGTCAGTGATAAATACACACCAGTTAAATGCAAAGGATTCTTCCAGGTATGTTCAGACCTTTCTAAGCCCGAGAGGGACACTCCTCCGGTTTTATCTTTGCTCTCGTGTCATCGTTCTAAGCGAACGTGAGACTCAGTATATATAAAAAAAAAAAACTTTAAATCCTTCTTTTCTTGTCACAGAGCTGTGATTAAATAACAATGGGTATTTTTGTCTCCCCTGTTGCAACGCTGTCACTCTTGCCAGAGGCTTGTGTCGTTTTGAGGAGCTCTTACACAACAGGGTTGCGTTTTTTTTTTTTTTTTGTTTTTTTTTTAAACCTTTACCTTAAGTCTTTTACTGGGCACAAGTCCCTCTGTCTGTGTGGCGGCGAGTTGTTCTTGGAGTTTCACATGAGGGAACCAGCTCTTCAGCATTGCCTCCATTTTCAGAATGATATCAACATATTTCTCTCTGGGGAACAAAAAGGAAGGGAACGGAAGCAGAGGTGGAGGAGAGAAAACAGAGGAAGAAACACAGTGTTTACTTTTGCTATCATGCATGAATTTTGATCTACAAACAGTCTCGCCAACTGCTTCGGAGAACTGTTATCTCCCCGATCAGACGTACCTAGGAAATATGCAGCCTTGAAGAGCAGGCATGTGTGCGTGTGTGTGTGTGTGTGGGGTGTGTGTGTGTGTGTGTGTGTGTGTGTGTGTGTGTGTGTGGCGGAACAGTCTTGAGTACATTTCTCACATGTTTAGAGCTCACACGTGGCTTGACGTGTAATAGCTCTGCTTGTGTCTAAATATAAACACCAAAGCCACAACGGTGTCCAACAGCGTCATTGTGGAAATAAACTAGATGATGTCGTGGGAGGAGAAGGAGGGGAGCGCGCTCAGAAGAGTCCTGACAAAACCAGATGGTAGGCAGGGGATTAACCACGGTCACACGATCGGGACCTTCTTGTTATATTCATTTTCGAAACATGTAAAATTCATGTGGAAGATTATCCGCTAGCTAAACAAAAAAAAAAACGAGTCACTTTGATCCTATCTGCTTTTGTGGAGCTGGAGGGGCCGCCAGCTGGTAGCACAGAGCGGAAAGCAGGGGCGGACAAACTGAAGGAAGGTGGGAGGGGCTAAGCCCACCTTCCAGGCTGTCTGCGGGAGGCGGCCACACCCACTCTTTGTCTCAAACACTGAAGGCAGCAGCTGCTGGGAGGTCTCTTCGATTAGTCTGTGCCAGACTCAGCAGCATACCTTGATACGCCCAATAGAAACCGTGCTGAAATATCAAGGGTGCATTTATTATTAATCCGCTTTTGTTGTCAGCGAACTCCCGGAAGAAAAAAATAGGTCACTTTTAAAACTGAGAGCCCCCCCCATCCCCCCCAAACAAAATATGTTTATTTTTATCGACATAATTCAACAAAGCTTCAGTTTCATTACATGAAAGATGATCATGTTACAAGGACTCAGACTTTCTCCTTTCTACAGAGGAGATGGGGGTAATATCATACTCCGTTACACTGTATGGTCGGTGGAGAGCTAATCAAGCAGACACAAGCGTCCCTCTCCCACCGAGGAGCATGATACATTTTTAACGAGACGGCCGGCTAAAGAGCGACTCAGCCGTCTCTGCAGTAAATTTATCCCGAATGCGTGTGGGGGTAGCAGCGACCTGCTGTGAGCCATGTGTCACAGACATAATGGAGACCACTTAGAAAGCAAACAGTATTTCCGTGCAGCCGGATGTGCTTCACTTCAGATCCCCGACCAGATTTAAGCTACAGCGGAAAAACACATTTAGGCAGAGCAGGACTCCATGCTGCGGCGTGTTCAAAAAAAAAAAAGAAAAAAGAAAGGATCCAATGCAGGAGGGTACATACGGTGCTCTGTAAAAGTATTCGTACAGCCAGGTGCTTTTTAAATGCAGAAAGCAACAAACTCCATCGTGTTGCGTTAGGGTTTTATTTGATTAGATAAACAAAGTAAAGCTTTGTTGTAAAGTGGTGCAAGAGTAACCGGTTTATTTATTTTATCTTTAAATCTTTTACAGAGTATTTCTACAGGTATCACAGTGGCAAATCATTTGGGCTCCGTCTCTAACCGCTCTGAACGTCTAGAAAGAGAAACATTTACAAATTTCTTTTTCACAAAATACTGCAGCTCTATTTCTTTTTCACTAAATACTGCAGCTTTATTTCAGTTGGTTTGGTTGGTTAGCTTCTGTAAAAAGCAACTTTCAATTCAGAATTTGAATTTGGACTTAGGTCTGGACTTTTGACTGGGTGATTTGAAAACAATCCATCGTAGCTCTGGCTGTATGTTTAGGGCTACTGTTCTGCTTTAAGGGAAATCTCTGCCCAAGTCTTAAGTCTTTGAGAGTTTCTAAAAGGTTTTCATCCAGATTTCCATTGTATTTAGCTCCATCCATCTCCCCATCATCTCTGACCAGCTTTTCAGCCCCCAGCTGATGATAGCCATCTCCACGGAACGTTGTAATGTAGGAACGGTGTGTTCAGGGTGCAAATTTAACACTAGACACTGTGTCTTTGATCTCATCTGAGGAGAGGCTAGTGGCAAAGATTAAACGAGCCATTCTTTTAGACATTTTTAAAAGAACGGCTTGCCTTTCTTTTAAAAATGGCTAACCTTGCCACTCTCCCGTCAAGGCCAGATTTGTGGTTTGTACAACTAATACTATCCAACACCACATGCCAACTGAGCTGTAGATCTCTGAGGCGGGTGGTTACTTCACGCAAAAGACCTATCGTTTATAATGACGGGTATCAGAGTAAAGGAGGTTGAATACCATCAGGTGGTTTCGGGGGTTGCTACCATTTGTCTTCTACTTCACAGCTAAGTGGTCTGTTGTGTTGATCTCGAACACAAAATCAAAATGCGCTGAAGTTTGTGGTTGTAATGCGACAAAATCTGAAGCAGTCAAGGTTTTTCAAGGTACTTTATACAACATTAGGGGGGAAACAAACATCGAGGTATGTAGGACAAACTCACCCCATGAAGGGGTTCTGCAGAACACCCATGATCCTTTGAATCCTGTCCATAGCCACACTTTCCTGGAAACTGCTGAGCCCTGGAAAAGAAAGAGAAAAGCTGCAGCGTGAAGCACGTCAACAGCAGGCCCCGAGTCTGTGCAGCAGATGGGCTCTGTGAAATGTTTGTACAAGGGAACAGCCTCCCATGCTTCTGGGAGCACCAAGCACTGGGTCACATAAGGTTCGGGTCTGACCAAGATCCGAAAATCTAAGCTTGTCTGGCCACGGCCATTATCTGCAGTAATGCACATCTAATGCTGCTCTGACCAAAACACAAACAGCAGCTGCTTCTCTGGTAAAGCTATGGTACAGCATGTTCCCACTCACTTCTGCCAAGTTCGCAAAGAAGCGTAGAAAGTTTCTTACTGTTGGTCGGCTACATAATATCACTGAGTGCTTTTCTTTATCTGCTGAAATGGCGGAGTCGCTGAGCGAGCCTTCACCCAAAATGATCTTTGTTACGTAACACACGGAGATGGGTTCGTGAATATTTGTGGCTATTGGATAGTCCAGCAACAATACATGTTTCAGACATCACACTCTCAAATCTCAGGGACACGTTTTCTTTTTCCACAAAGGTCTCCGTGTTGTCTGTTCCCTCCATTGTTTTTGCTGGGAGAAATGTTGAGAGACCCAAATGCTCCTTTTCACTGGCAGTCAGTTAGTTTCCACACAAACAAGCCCTGCTTCAATTTACTGCTGAGACCAGAGAAAACGCAGGTTCGTGAGATGTGGAATGCTGCAATTATAGATGTACCAACCACGTGGCCGGCTTTTCCTTTATCAGCACTGATTGGTGATTGGTAGGTCAAATACTGAAAAAAAATCACTTTTTTTCCATTATAGAAGAATGGAAAAGCATAAAAAAGTCTATATATATATATATATATATATATATATATATATATATATATATATATATATATATATATATATATATATATATATATATATTATATATATATATTTATTATGTGTGTGTGTGTGTGTGTGTGCATCAATAAGTTTTTATCCTCATTAATTCATCCCCATAGTGACACTTTCAAGTCACTAATAATTGCCTCGTTTTACTTATTCAAAAATGTTTAAATTTTTCTCTTTCATGTGTCACAGTTCTCAGAATAAAACAACAAGAACAACAGGGCCTGTCATAGTCAGCTTAAACCAGGAACAGCCTCATTGGTGCATCTCTAGTTGCAACATCAGCGGTCATCTTATTCACGTTAATTACGCAAACTTGTTGAGGACAAAATGCGCAGGCAGGCCGACTTACTTTCTTTGTATCTCCCTGAACGAAGGCCATTCAAGATTGATGACAGCGGATGGATGTAGCATTGTAGCTCCATGCACTGGGAATGATAACAGATTGATTTACAGTCAGGTGATTAAACATGAGCTAAAACATCTGAAATACATATCGGGTAGCACAAGTCAAATAACTCACTCGCCGTACTTGCTTTCTTATCAAATGACACAGTTCTCTGAAACCAAAACGCCAAACACTCCTTAAGCAGTTACAGAGGAGGGACAGCCTTACTGGAAATGTCAGTAAAAGCAGCAGTGGGGGAGTGTGTGTGTGTGTGTGTGTTGGCGTGGGGGTGGATCTGGGTGATAGGGCATGTCCTAGTTTTGTTGACTCTGTCAACCACCTCCAGTGAGAAACAAAACAAACAGTCACAGAGGTGCTCACCTTGTTGATAAAAACTTGATCTTTCTCCAACGCGTTGGTTATTAGCTGCCGCTCCTTGCACTGCTCTCCTGTGGAGCTGTGAGGTCTTTTCACCGGCTGAGTGTTCTTGCCGTTCGCCTTTTCTCCGCGCTGCGATTTGCACAGTCCATTGCCGGAGTCTCTGTCCGATCTCGCAGTGCCGCCGGGGGATCCCCTGCTACCAGAGACCTCGCACCAGTTGTCCTCGCTCGGCTCGCTGCTGCTCTCGGACGGGGGAGCCTCTCTCTGGCTGCGCCTGGCGGTGCAGTCCGGCTCTTGCTCGCTCTCGTTTTCTTCGGTGTCGCTGGCCAGCCAGTCGATGGAGTTGTCCGAATCCGTAGCAGACATCCTCAGCTGCAGGCTCTAACCAGCACTGACCATCACTGACCTGGGGTGAGACAGGGATTCGTGAGGGGAAAACAAACACGTTAAGGACAGCCATGGGTGGAGATGAGACACATGACCAAAGTATCAACAAATCAAGGGCTGGAGTCAAAATAACCACTGGGGCGTCCTTGTCTGAGCACCGAGGATTTGGTGGAATAATAACAGTAATAAACAGTCTGCCCAAAACACAGCATCTCCAAGTGAGTAGACGTGAGTAAGGACAAAGCGGCGCCAGAGCAGACGGTGGCAGTGAGACCACAATGACCTGTTTGTTTTGCAGATGCAACACCTGAGCTAGTAAACACAGACCGAGCACCATCAAACACGAAAACCTCCCTGCAGGCCTCAGTTCTACACGTGTCCAAACTCTTGTCACTGTAAACTTTGACAAAGGAAGTTTTCACACATGCCAGGCTGTGCACAGATTAGTCACGAGCCAGGTACCAGTTTCGTCAAATTGTTCCTACGGCTGAAAATCCTTTTTTATGCACTCCCTAAGAAAGCGAGACGGATCTGCTGCACAGATAATCAAGTTATTTACCCACATTTCCAACAAGCTGGATAAAAACATGCTAAAAAGGCTAACACTTTTCCCACTCTCTGTTTGGTAATACTTCAGGTCTCAAAAAACGCATAAGGTTATTGTTGTTAAAAATGAAGAAGCATCCCTCAATCTCTCTAACAGAGATAAAGCTATTTTAAAAAAAGTTGGCAGTTTATAAAGCAGCAGACTGCAGGCTGGTTACACAGTAAAAATGCCAGTGTTGAATTAACACCCAAAAGTGTTTATATGTGTCCAAGTCAGCTGGTGTTAAAGTAATACTTTTGAAAGTATTAAAAGATTAACACCCATATTTTTGTTAAATTAACATTGGTCTATAATACTGAAATTGGTTAAAGAAAAGTTAAACTTTCCATTTCTGTGTATTGTTTTGAATATTTTCCACTGGATTTGATTGATACTGACACCTTGTGGGTCAATTATTTACTTTTTTAACACCACATTGTGTTTTGAGATCAACACTTTTGTGTTACTTTTAATATATTTTAACACTAACACCGTTGTAAATGTTAATGTGACACTCTGTAGTGTTGAATTTAACACCAGCTGACTTGGACACATCTAGACACCTTTGGGTGTTAATTCAACACTGGCATTTTTACTGTGTACAAGACAAGACAGCCCACCTAATAACCTGCTAATATTAGCATGTTATACCCGTGTTTCTCCAGACCGAGGCAAGCAGCATAAAGGTACAACATTCAGAGCAATAAAAATTAAAAATATACTGCTGGCTTTTAATGTCCTTTAAATAATTTTGTGTAGTTATCATCATAGTTTTATGATATTGTGTAAAATCTGATTCTACCCCTCCAACAGTTGCTACGTTCATCCATGGACATTGTTAAGCTTCCTTCAGAAAGGGGACCAGGGCTGGGACGGGAGTGGTTGACGTCTCGAAGAAGTAATAAACGACGCTGTGAAACATCAGCTCTCTGCTGGTTCGCTATTGAAGGATGTCTCGTGGATAACAACTCAAAACGTTTCTCGCGGACGCCTAATTGCTCGCAGGGGCTTCGGTGCGTTTCCTTGGCGATAAAAGGAAGTGAGAACAGCACTAGGGTTATCTTTAGTGGTTGGATTGTTAACGCCTGGCATGTCTCGGGTTTCCTGTGAAATTTGAGGGGTTAGAAGGAGCAATGGCTCACTCTTTCTTTGTTTTAGGATTCTGGTTTTATAGTCAAAGAGTGAGGGTGGAGCACAGGGGGTTCACTCATTCACACAACCCGACACAGGCCCTAAAAAATTTAAAAAATTAAAAATGCTGCCTGCATCTGTTTCACGGATTGAAATAGGAGAATCAAAGATCACAGAAACCAGACTGTGGTTATAAAATTATAATAGCAAGCAAGCAACTGACATATACACAGTCCAGTCACATTAATGTGACCATCTGTCAAAAGCCAGAATAACCACCTTTCGCAGAGCGAACTGCTACGAGACGTGCAGGAAGAGAGTCACTTAGGTCCCTGAAGGTCTTCTCTGGGATGTTGAGCCATGCCGACTCTAATGCCGTGGCCAGCTGCGCTAGATTACGCGGTTGAGGATCCATGGCGCGAACAACTCGATCGAGATGGTCCCACAGATGCTCGATTGGGTTTAAGTCAGGTGAGTTTGCTGGCCAGGGGAGGACGGTAAACTCATCCTGGTGCTCTTCGAACCACGCACGTACACTGGCAGCTGTATGGCACCTCGCATTGTCCTGCTGGAAGATGCCATCATCCTGAGGAAAAACAATGCGCATGTAGGGGTGGACATGGTCCGCAAGGACAGATGCGTACTTGTATTGATCCATCGTGCCTTCCACAATTATCAGTGAACCCAGAGAATGCCAGGAAAACATTCCCCAGACCATAATGCTCCCGCCTCCAGCTTGGACCGTTCCTGCAATGGTTGCAGGGTGGTTCCTTTCAGAAGTTTCACGCCTTATACGCCAACGTCCATCTGTCCGTTGGAGCATAAAACGCGATTCATCTGAAAACGCTACCTGTCGCCACTCAGTGGACGTCCAGCTGCTGTACTGGCGTGCAAATTCTAGCCTTCGTCGTCGATGAACACCAGTCAGCATAGGTGCACGAACCAGGCGTCTGCTTCGGAGGCCCAGACGCAGCAATGTTCGCTGAATAGTGGTTTGGGAGACACTTGTGGTAGCCCCTTGGTTCATTTTAGTGGTCAGTTGCTCAACGGTAGCCCGTCTATCTGCCCGAACGCATCTCCGCAACCGTCGTTCGCCTCTGTCATCTATGGCCCGTGGTGCACCACATTTGCCACGTCGTTGATTTTGGACAGTCCCATTTTGCCATGCACGGTACACTTTTACCACGGCGGCACGCGAACAGTTCACAAACTCAGCCGTTTCGGAAATGCTTCCACCCTTGGCCCGAAAGCCAATGATCATGCCCTTTTGGACGTCGGATAAATCGCTTCGTTTCTGCATTACGCCAACGATTGAAATGTTTTCCGAAGCCCACACACACCCTTTATATACGCTCAACTGCACTGTGCTGCCACCTGCCTTCTGTGATTGGTTATTTAACTCTGAAGTGGAAAGTACGTGGTGGTCACATTAATGTGACTGGACTGTGTAATAACCCAAAAGGCAGTTCAAACTGATTAGTATAAATCTTTTTATCTAATCTTTATACAGTCCACTATAAAAATCTTCAGTTTTATAACATGGGCTGACTAAGAGATCCCATACCTTATGTGATATGAAGTCTCATCAGGCAATTACACTTTACTTTCATAAAACAAATGACTTGAGCATTTAATACATCTAAAATAGCATCAAGCTGGACTTGTTAAACCACAGACTTGATTTACTTATGTAATGAAACAACATGCCGGGCTTTTAACAAGGATCGATTAACCCTGGGCCTTTGAAAACACTTCAACACAACCCAGGCCTACAATTCTTTTATTTTGATTAAGAAACGATAGAATTTGTCAAAGATGCGAAATATCAGACGGCCATTATGGTGCACACCTGGGCAGGTATATATAGGGCCCCTACATACAGACGGTGCTCATCAGTTACAGACATACAGTCGCATTATGTAAGAATATTACCGAGAGGAGGTGAAACATTGTAATCATTGACCATAAGGGGAGAAAAAAATCAGATAAAGTGAATGATCCGGGCTGTCCGCCTATCAGATCAGGAGACAACAATAGACTTCGTCATCGGTCATAGTAAATTTGGCAGCACCCTGATAGATTACATAAAGGATCAATCAGAAAAAGGAGCATTAGCAATACCGATCAATCTATTAAACTAAAAGGATATTTATTTCTTGTGATTATATCTGTTAAAATTCCTCCAGACGATTTAAAAAAAAAAAAAAAAAAAAAAAAAAAAAAAAAAAACACGTAACAGGAGCGTTTTTACCGGCTCGTAACGGGAGATAATCTGACCGGCGGAGTCGTGAGACGTGGACGTCCACCTTACCTTCCCGGGATGCGGCGGCCGGTCGTGTCCCTCTTCTTCTTCTTCTTCTCCTCCTCCTCCTCCTCCTTTGTTCAAAAAGCTGTGAATCCTGCAGGAGCGTCGGGCAGAGAGCAGCAGCTGATGTGAGGGACGTGTGCGGCGTGCGAGCGGTGAGGCAGCAGCCACAGCCAGCGATCAAACCCCGTGTTGCTTCTCCCGAAGCAACGTGTCTGAGAGGGGGCGGGGCCGGGGCGGGGGCCGGGGCGGGGGGGCCGGGGCGGGGCCGGCGCGCTGCGGCTCTCCCATTCGCCGCTGCGCCGGGGGCCCCCGCCGACGAATCGCCTCGTCCGTTCGGTGCAGCCGCGGAGCAATAGGCGAGGCCAGTTTACATATGCAAATCGCATGGAAATGACACAAACACGTGGGACACGCGGATCGGTTTCCATTTCAGCAGCTGGGCGAGGAGTCAAGCCCGGGGCTGGCCTCTTGGTCACTACACGCTGCACAGGCATTCGGCGTCATGATCATCTGGATGGTGATGATGAGTGGTGATGATGATGGTGATGATGATGGTGATGATGATGATGAAGCATGTCGGTAAAGTTGAGGGGACGTGGTTATGAAAAGCCGGCGGTTTCAGGAAGCAGCTGCGGCGAGAGGATATGATGGATTGAGCAAATCTTTTCCCCCACATCTTAGAAATGTGTTCTCATAACGTAAAAAAATAAATAAATATGTATTTACATAAGTGAATAGCTTTTTAAACCCAACTAGACATGTCGCCAATCCATTACCAGGGCAGCACAAAAGTTGCACACCGCAAGCAACCATGCACTTCCCAAAACCATACCTAAGGGCGATTTAGTTAACCTAAGAGTTATATTTCTGGGCTGTGGGTGGAAGCCAGAGTACCCAGAGAGAACCCACACACACACACACACACACAACACACACACACACACACACACACACACACACACACACACACACACACACACACAGGAAGATACAGCCTCTATGCAGAGGAACCAGGAGTCAAACCCAGGCCCTCCTTGCTGCAAGGTTCTCTTCCCAATTAATAATAAGGTGGGAAAGCTGGTTGTGTCTCACCAACCAATCCAAGTTGGATATCTTACATATAATTAGCTGCTAGAAATTCAACTGGATTTCCGAGTTGAAACACAAACAAGGTTAAGTTGGTTTTGAAGTTATTCCATCCATCCATCCATTTTCTTGACACCCTTGTCCCTTAGTGGGGTCGGGAGGGTTGCTGGTGCCTATCTCCAGCTGACGTTCCGGGCGAGAGGCGGGGTTCACTCTGGACAGGTCGCCAGTCTGTCGCATTGACGTTATTCCCTGATGCATTATCAGATTTTATAAAACAATGAAAAGTAGTCTTAACTATTATCCCTCGTTCACTTTCATCCATTGTGGTCTGTACACAGTGGCGCAAAAAGTGGGTATGCAGCGTATGCAACGCATAGGGACGCAGCACCAGAGGGGGCGCCAAAAACCCCCGTCTGGAGGGGGCGACGCGCCGATGATGTTTTCCCAAACACTTCAGCGCCTTACGCTCCTTCACCTCGCGCACATAACGAGATAAATGTGGCAAGTTTTACCCTTCATGTATCGTCATCGCCTCGGGGGGGCGAGTGAGTATCGTTCCTTCACCCTGACGTTCTCTTGGATGGGTGGGTGGTGGGGGGGGGGGGCGCCGATTTATGTTTTCTCATCCACCTGAATAATGTGTAGTTGCGCCACTGTCTGTACGTTTCTCCTCTGTTTAAGAAGATGAAGTAGAAATGCTTGAACAAATTGGCTTAGCTTTATTTCGTTTGCGTTTACCTCACCATACCTGCATTGAACGTCTTAGTGTCTTTATTTTGCGTATCGGTCCGAGAGAAAAGCTAAAAGCTAGTCCAAGAAAGGCCAAGACCAAATCTGACTTGTGTCATGTTAAAAGAGCTCTGATTCCAAAAACATTACGGCAAAAATCTATTTAATGATCCTTTAGAATGGTTGTGAAAATGATCCAAGTATGTTTAACACATGAGGAGTATTGATGGTCAACTAACTCCTTAAATTTAAAATGTTACAAATCAGTTTCACATTTGCTCACCTCCATTTTTGCTTCAAACCCTTTGACTGTCATTTAATGATGAAAATGACTTTAATGCATGAAATTTGGATGTTTTTATTATGACAAGCATTACAACCTTGAGAAATTTTGTTTGATTTCTATACATCGAAAGCCCTGTGAGCCTCATTTCATTTGCTGTTGTAAGCAACGTAAACCTGTTGGGATTAAGACGATAGTTTAAGGTGTTTCCTATCGGTATCTGCTGAACTCTGAACGAAAGTCTGTTGAAATCCCGAGTTAAAAGTCGTCGCACACAAAACTAATACCTAAATCTAACCGGTCATTTTGATACACAGGCATTTTTTTTTTTTTTATATATTTAAGGCACATCGTGGTGGTGGTTCATGACTCACGGGACCTGTTTGGCTGAGAGGGGTGGGATAAGGAGGAGCGATCTCCGTTGGAAACCAGACAAGTGTCGATGCCTGTGAGTCACGAACCCTCTCGCTGCAAACGGGATCACGTTTGCTTTGAGAACACCCACTCCAGCAGCCAAAGAACCAGCCTCCTTTTTTTTATTCCCCGTCCTTCTCGATTGACAGTGAGGATGAGCGGGATTTAAAACGACGTCGCCCTTTTTCACTCCACCTCCAGCGTAACGAGTGCGATGTGAAGAAAAAAAAAAAAAAAAAAAAAGCTCAGTTAGATGATTAGCGAGCCAAGGACGCTGCTGCCCAGATGGTTGCAACAACCGGCTGCGGAATTGCCTGGCTTTTTGAAAATGCGCACAACGACCTCTTGCTCCGTCTCCAGTGCTTTTTTTTTTTTTTTTTTTGCTTTTTGCACAAGCAGATTTGTGCCACAGTAGTTAAATTCAGAAAGTCATTTGTGGCCAAGTGATCACAGGGGAGCCTACAGCCTTTTGTGAATACTTCATGTTTTATGAGCTTCTGTCACAATGAGGAACAACCCAGCAGCCCTGGAACCAGACAGAGAGGTTGCTCTGCACCGCTGTGCCTTCAATCACATCCTGCTGTGAAGAATGCACTCCACACACACACACACACACACACACACACACACACACACACACACACACACACACACACACACACACACACACACACACACACACACACACACACACACACGCCAGAGTACACGTAAAGCCGGTCGGGATGACACAGCTGCCAGATCTGCCAGATTCTAATTGTCCTGCAGTCTTTTAAAGATCCCATAAAAGAAAAAATAAAATAGTCTCCAGTCGTTGTGCTCCCCAGACTCAGATCCTCCATTGACCCCAGACTTTGTGACGACAGAGAGCTTCCTGCAGTTTTCCCCAGCTCACTCTTATTTCCCTTTGTTGTCTTCAAGCCATCCATGTCACAGTGGAATATATCACGTTCCCCTTCAAAGCGCAGGAACTGTGTGCTTAAGGGATCAAAGAGGTATTTTAAATTATACACACGACATTAAACATACAGTAATCCAGATACTTAATCTTTCATGCTTGAAGGTGTTTTGTCTGCATTAACCGCATATTGTCCCTGAATGCTTAAGTAAATCGTCTGTGATCTCCTTGAATCTTTTAAGCATTAACATTAATCCAGCTCCATTCAGCCGTCTTGACAATTTCACCAATTTGTCATTTGCATAAGAAACAACGGCAAATAATTTGCAGTCTCCTCGCAAGGGAGGCAGGTCTTTTGTCCGCGCGTTTTCTTCTCCTATCAGGATCCGAGATGAGTCACGCGACATGAGCAGTGTGTACCCCGCAGAGACAGGATGTCTCCTGCTCTCATTCATGAAAAAAAAGAAAGAAAATTGAAATCTCAATCAGAGACTCTCACCCACTTTATTACAGGTCAGGCTCTGCACATCTGTCCTCGTCTAAACTTCCCCTTAGAAGAAAAAAGGTGAGGGGTGGGGGAGGGAAAGGCAGCACGTGTCCATGAAGAACTCTCAGTGCCACACTTTACAACATATGGACAGAAATAAAGTTTGACTTTTAAAAGACTTTTTTTTTCGTCTGCCTTTTCATAAGGTGTAGGGGAATTCACACTAACCTTCTGATTTCTGTCCCCAAAGCTCACCGTTAACGACATTCTCCCAGACATGGGACCTTTGTGCGATGCCCTCAGTCAACCTCTGTTTTCCTTCACGTTATGTGAGTAGTGCCCTTAGGATTAAGTGCGTCGCAAACGGATGCAGGCTCAAGTGAGAGTGTTTGGGTGCAGCTTGAAGTGGAGCATGTTTATGTGTGTCTTATCTTACGAGCAGCTGTCCTCTGCTGTGAGACGTGCATATGACTTAGCTGGCTTCGAGCCATCTGCTCCGCCACTATACGGACTCAAATACTTTTTGGTTAAAATGCATGTGGTCAAGATGTGAGCGCTTCGGGTTTGCCGTTTCAGTCGATTGCGTGACCCGGGGCCACATTTGTGAGCAATCTCAGTTAGGATCCGTTTCCTGGCTGGCTAAAATTAATGGTTCAAATTATTCCGTCCTGGCAGCAGTTCATATCCACACAATAACAGGATTACATAATTTTGTTCGGCAATGTTCTTTTCTGACCAGCTGCTTCGAGGCACCTTTAGTCATTTGATTAACTAAACCCCAAGAAGGGCATTAATCTGGCTGAAATAAAGTATTGACACTTGCATGCAAAAGTAATCTTTCAACTTATGTCACAATTGAATACATTTGACTTAGATTGTGTTATAAACTAGCAAAAAGTGGTGCATAATTGTACAATGAATGCAAAATACTGCACTCTAAAAAGAAAACGTTGAACCAACTTAATTGAATTGCTTCTATGGGTAACAAGCAATTCAGTTAAGTTTATGGATGATAAGTTGGATGATTAGAATATATTGAATTGGTTAAACTTAACAAAATAAGTTGGCTAAACTTAATAAATTAAGTTGGATAAACTTAATTGAATTGCTTGATGCCCACAGAAGCAGTTCAATTAAGTTGGTTCAACTATTTAGTGTAAGTTTTGAGTTAAATGAACACAAAAAAGTAAGTTGGCATAGCAAAAGCAAAAGAATTAAGTTAAATTAATGTAAATAAGTCCATAAGATGAACCTAAGCCCAAAAAACACTTTTTAGTGTGTGCCTTTGTCATGATGTTTCACAAATAAAAAAAATAAAAATCACAATGCTTATTGGCCTTCATTACTCTGATGCCCCGAAATAGAAACCACTGCAAGAAACTGCCATAAGAAGTCACCTCATCAGTAAATTGGAGTCGATCTGGGTGTATCTTGATCTCGCCACATTTGTTAAATTTGCAGGAAACCACAAACTGCATAGAAGACATGGCAAAACGTGGAGGAAGGTGCTCTGGTGTGCTTATGTTCAGCAGGAACATGGAAGATGCTCAGAGGTGATGGGAAAGTGTATTTCGTTAAATGCAAGGAAATTCTGACCAAAACTTTGTTAGAGACTGCAAAAGACATGAGACTGATACAGAGATTCACCCTTAAAGGTACAGCCATAGCTAATAAGGAATGACTTAGACAAAATCATTATGTGTTGGAATGGCCCAGTCAAAGTCTAGACCTAAATCCAATTAACAAATTTGTAGCAGGACTTAAAAAATGTATTTTACCAGAAACCGTCAAATAAATCAAATAAGTCTGAACTGTTTTGCAAAGAAGAAAGAGGAAAAAACAATATTTTAATAAATAAGAATAATTTACAAGAATAAAGCTTTATTCTTACATCCATGTCGTGCTTCATGTTTGTCCTAAGCCTAAATTCTTGGTAATTTATCTGAATCCCTGGAATGTCAGACATTCCAGGGATTCGAACGTCATCACAAGCCACTCTTCATATTTAAAATTTTTAAGTCATTCACTGCAGTTGTTTTTTGTTTTCTTAATCATATCCTCAGATGTTGCTCATGAAAAATACCTGCCATAGCTCTGGACCGACTCATGCTTCAGGCAAAGCTTCACATCTGGGATCCCTTATACTTTCTAAGCCTGGCTTCCCCCATCTCACCAGCTTACTCCTCCTGATTTGTCATCCTGATGAAGTAAATGCTAGCTCTGCAACTTAACCCCACCTACACATATATGTGACCACATGTAGTGTAGGCACAGTGCTGCAGCAGTGTGTGTGTGTGTGTGTCTCCAGTCAATTGCACTTGGATTCAGCATTAATATTCAAACTTGTGCAGGCAGAGGAGAAGCAATACTGGGGGTATGTGCCTCCAGCATCCTGCTGTGTGTCCTCCCCTCTCCTTTGTCCCTTTCTGGTCCGGCTTCACTCAGTCACATGTGCTTCATCCAGAGAGAGAAGCTTCCAGACCTTTCTTTTTTTTTTTTTCTCCACGCAGACTTCTTCACATGCAAGCTGTTGAGAATATCTGACAGCTAATCACTGTCAAGTCTCCGAGTCTGCGAGTGCGTGTTTGCGTTCATATTCTTTCTAATATCCGAATGGCAGCCAGAGCAGCTCAAACGACAGTGGGATATCTATCTGCAGGGCTGAATCTTACATGTGACCGGGATATATTTTAACTAGATTATGTAAGCACTCCAGCCTGCGCTCTCCACGCACAGATGAGGAGGACTACGCATGATGCAGAGGGCTGGGAGCTTACCACAAGCATTGCCTTCGCAGCACATTGAATAATTCCTGCACTCGGCTGGAATTTGAGCCAGCAGGCGCGCACAGGAACACACACACACACACACACACACACGCACGCACGCACGCAGGCACACAGAGTTCACAGGAACTGGCTTCTTAAAAGTTGTCTTCCACTTCAAAAAGACATTTAATGACAGTCTCAGATGAGGCAGAGCTACCACAGCTTATCTTTCCCCATCAGCTAATGTGCTCCTATTGATTCCAGATGATGTAATGCTTTGAGTTAGCAGCTCCACCACAATGTAATCTTAATGTGAAGGTTAGGGGGAGGTTACATAAGGGGATTTATGAAAGGTGGAAAAAAGGCACTGACAGCTCTTTTCTATGGCTGTTTGGAGGAGATTCATCTCCCAGCATGTGGCTGGAAATAAAGCAGGTAATTGTGAAGTTGTCGCATGACACTGGGACGTCTTGACGGGTCGGCCGGCCCTCATGTGAGGTTCCCCGCCGAGAGCTGATGAGATGGTTGACGACAGGATGGCAGCCAAATTTGTGTCCAATGCAGAGCAGCCCACGCTCCCTCTGCTACCACTTTTTATGGGATCGTCACGTGGGCAGTTCAGTGTGAGATTCTATCTAAAAGTGATGTAATAGAGGCTGATAATTTCTCCATAGGCAAACATCCAGCCACTTCGGAGAGGAACTGTGGACCACGGCTCTTTTATGCTGTCCTGTGGCAACAAGTTCGCTACGGGCCTTTACTTCCTGCAGTCGCAGTGTGCACAACCCGGTTAAGACACAAGATGTCTTAAAGTGTAAAGAAAACTAAATAATAAATAATTTACACGCTTTATTCATCTGACATATAGGCTGTGCAATTCAACTTAAAAGCAAATAAATCCTGTTAAAAGTGACATAAACCAAAAATAAAAAGTAAAAACCTGGCTAATGTTGTAACACTAACATATCAACTAACAAATGCCACGAATTTTGATTTGATTTCAGCTTTCAGTTTTATATTTTATTTACTTAATATTTGATCATTCTCCACTTTAATAGTTTTTAATCGATCACATTTTTCTGCATTTCCATTCCCAAATTTGAATTGTCTCTATTGTTTTGTTGTTTTAGATGTAACCTTTTGTTACCTTTTACAGAGCAACACACATGCACTGAAACACATAAAATGTAATCAAATAAAACAGCTGAGCATGGTTGCTTGCCATTAGTTATTGGCACTCCTGGCTCTGGCATGTGCTCTGGGCTCTGGCTTTCTCCCACAATACAAAATCATGCGTAATAAGTTAATTGGTCTTTCTAAATTTCCTTTAAGCATGGGTGTGTGTGCGCGTGGTTGTTTGTCCTGTATGTCTTGATATTATGGATGGAGTGTGTCTCACCTAGCCATCTCTTAAGATAATCATACACACCTACTTTGTCATGTAAAGACATACTGGTATAGACAGTGGATGGGTGGAAATAGTTAAACTCAGTATTAATATTATATATGAATAAATACATTTCTAAAGAGAATTGTTCATTAATAATGTTATTTTCTAAAGACACTCCTTAAAAATCAGAAATGAAGCATTTTCTTTGATGTGCAAGGTTAAACAAAAGAAGGGTTTTCCTCCATTCATTACCTTTATTTAAACGCAACTATTACGACAAAATAACCGTAAAATAGATTTAAAACACTGAACACAATGTCCACAAATCTAATGCTTAGTCAGGTTCTGTTGGCTAATATTACCCAATAACCAGTTTGCTTCACTGATAATCGATTGATTTATGGTTTTATGTTGTTGTGCAAACTCAATGTGCTCACGACGAGAAAAGAGGTAACTTTTCTTGTCCGGTGTGAGTTCAGTCAGTCTGTTTGTTTTGTCTGAAGAAAGATCCTTCTTGCTTATTTCACTTTAAGAGTTAATCTTCAGTTTAAGTCTGATATCTCTTGGATTCCAAAGTCTAGCTGGAGTTGCTTCCCAGAGGTAGTTGTATTTCACCAGGCAAACCTTGGTAAACGAAAGCGTTTTAGGGAACTTCAAGCTTGAAATAACATTTTGACATGCTGAAGTAGTTCCCACCAAAAGGGAACTATTTCCAAGAAATGTATCTTTTTTAGCATAACAAGTTCACCCAAAAGGTTTTGGAAGATTTTAAGCAAGGACATGTAGAACTTGTGAGGCTTTTTTTTTTTTAGCGATATTGTTTCCATTTTATCTTTTTATTAATTTGGAAAAATAACCATCCATTTTCTGTTATGTAGGATATTTCTAATATTTTCTTTAGTCATCAGTTATTTTTTACTGCAGCACTGAATACGGTTTGACTCCTGACTGATGCTTTAGTTTTATTAAATCATTTTGATTCTCTGTAACCTCTCTCCATGAGATTTCACTTCATTTCTGTTCATTTCTCTGAATCACTAGAATCCGGAACGTTTGGTTAGTAACCAAGAGGAGTAAATGTTAAAAAATTTATATAATGTAGTTTAATGTGGTATGAGATGATATGCACACTTCTGCAAACAGACTGATGCATGTTTTTACATTTTACAAGATTCTATTGTTCTTTAGTTTATTTTCCTCATTTCATTCTCATTCAAAAAACAAAAACGGAAACCCGACTTCTTAAAAAGCATGATGGCACATTTAAGATCAACTATACCAAGTTCTCCCTACATTTTGTACGATATTATAAAATCTGTTATGATCCATCTGTAATTGTTTGTTCAGTTATCCGACAATGTTAACTACCTTCAAGACAAACTCCAAAATGTGACCAGTGGAAACTAAAGACATGTCCAGGGTTTTCTTATCCAGCTCACTGCAGCACAGTTCAGCCCAGTTGACGGCATAATTTCAGGTTTCTAGAAACTGCAGGATACATATTATCTAAATGTTTTTCAGTCTAAAAAAAACCATCGTCCGTCACACCTTAACGTTCTATTTTTGTAAAATTAAAAAAAAGTATCTGAAAGAGTGTCAGTAACTATGTGCTGATTTTAATACTGCAGATGTTTACCAGAGGATAAGGATGTTGTTCATAAATACATACCTTGTTTTTGATTGTAGCTATTATCTGGGGTACTAGGGAAGCTTTTTCATCATGTTCACAAGGTTAATCAAAAGCAAAGCACTAACCTGCTGGTATGTCTCAGAAACTTACAATGTTTTCTCCATCTCATTCTAGTCACTTGCGATGTCTCAGCCTGGGGTGAGCGAGAATGAGAGATTAATTGGAAACAGTAGGGAACATATAGCCACATAACGTAGAATATGGTACAGGAGAGACTGTACCTCAACCAGAAGTTCAAAGTTAAACAGTTGTTGAACAGCGGGGCAGAACATTTATTTTTCAATGTGCTGTCCTCAAAGAATGTCTGTGTTCTTACTTACACTGAGAGGACTTTTGCAAGACAAACTTCTCCTGTTGGATTTGCACCTTTAATCCTAATGCAAATTGTTTATCTGGGGAAAAGAGATGTGACTTCCAAAATACGTTTGAATGCGCCTAAAGCACTTTACTAGACTAAAAACCAAATACATGTCCTGTCATAGTAAATGCATTTTCACTTTGTAACATGATCCAGCAAATCACTACTTGTCACTTTCATCATTAGCAAGCATGTGACGACAGTGGAGTGTATAAAGTCAATTTAATAATCAAAAACTACACATCCCTGTCAAAGTAGATTTGTTTTGATGGTGCTTGATTGTAATGGAGATATGCTAAAACAAAGTTAAGAGCTGACCATTGCAATTTATTTCACAAAGGACAAACCTTTTGTTACGCGGCTTAACTCACAAAACAAGTTCAGCTTAAGTGCAAACAGTTTAAGAAGTTCTGCAAAAAGCATGACTCGTGAATACTTGGCTAATTAATTCCTGTGCAGAATTTAAAAAGCTACTTCAGGTTTTAAGAAGTCACTAAGAGTAAATGAAAAAGCCGAGTTAAGTTCTCAGTTAAATAAGACACAGCACTGGTGTCACTTTGACAAAAACAAATTCTTCACTTTACAATTGGAAAAACTAAGAGAATAGAAAAAAAATGAAAAATGATATACCAACAATTTAAATGCTGAAAATAAATTTCCACTTCTGACATTAAGCCAAACCAACACTCAGGTGAAGAACCGCACCGCCTACACCGTCTAAGTGAACTCATAACCTAATACGTTAGGATAGGACAACAGGAAATTCTTTCTCTTTCAGGACATGAACATCCTGTGGTTGAACGCTCTTAGTCAGCATGTTTGGTATGCGTTGGGATGGTCTGTGTACAGTTTCAGTGTTGCACCTTTCCTTCAAGATATTATCTTCACTTCATTCGCAATGTTTTGACTTTAGGGTGTAACGATAGAACAAGGAAAATTTAACAACGTCCTCCATTTTATTCTTTCCTCTAGCGAACTCTACGCTTCTCCATAGCTACAAGTTTGTGATATATGACAGCTGCACTGGTTCGATAAGACCTGTGTGTCTGTTTAGCAACAGTACGCATATTTTACACTACCTGACATTATGAAATTCATGACTGTACACACAAAATAAATGCATGAGTGGGCTGACTTATCAAAAAGCAAACGCATCATCTGCTATTCACAGTTTTTTGTTTTGTTTTGTTTTAACCTGCAGAAGAAGATGTTGTGTTTGGGCACTTTAAAAGCTGAAGCAGAGTCACTCTGTCTTAAAACAGGTGGCAGAATGTCAGCATCCATTCTTCACTGCCTCTAATGGTCACCTCTGCAGCAGACACGCATTAGTCGTCCCTTTAGAGTTACTTTACAGTGCGGTCACGGAGTCTGACCTCAGAAATGTCTAAACAGAACAAATCTTTAATAACAGGGGTTGTTCGTGGCCAACACGTGTCCTTGGCCTTGCCCCAGCTGTGAGGTCTCAGCTTACTTCTCCAACAGGAAAAGTAAAACATCAATGTGGGCTATATATGTATATATATATATATATATATATATATATATATATATATATATATATATATATATATATATATATATATATATATATATATATATAATTTGAGTTTTATTGCAGCTGAACTCTTGCGTAATATCGTAAGGGCCATATTTGGATTCCAGCTCTTTTGTTTGAATGTCATTCCAACCTTTAAAGTGAAAAAAAAAGTACCTGGCTTCCTACCAACGATTTTTTTTTTCTGCGAGGGGAGGAGAATTAGTGTGACTCAGAAGAGTTTTGAGGGAGCAGACATCTCGTCCTCCATCACCTGCTTTGAATCAGAAACAGCAGGATGGCACATTAGGAGACATGAGGGTGAACCTCCTATGTTATATAGCTTCAGGGTGCCTGCTGGACTTGCCTGAGCAGATATGAGCCTGTGAGTAATGGCTTTCAGACGTCGATGCACATTTACAGTAGAGTTGGTCTCTATTAGCAGCATGTGTACTGAGGAGATAAAGTCATTCAAAACAAGCAGCTATGAGGGGAATATCTATTGTACCATGAACACTCTTTGGAAGAATAAGGCTTGTGCCAAAGGGGAGGGATTAAAGGAAAACCTGAAAGAGGACAGGGTTAGATAAGGTGAAGGGGAGGACAGGTGTTAAAGTGTTGTTGCTACAAAAAGTACATGCGGAAAGAGCATGAGGGACTGAGGGGTCTGACTTATTGCTGCTGCTACTCTGTCCAGAGATTTCCCCGCCGCAGCTCTGAGCTTATTCTGGCATACACGTGACACTCTCCCACTCCCCCCTGCCGAATCTCTCTCTCTCTCTCTCTTTCTGGCTCACACATACCTCCCATCACTGCGTACAGTACACTAATCCTGGTTCTGCCCCCTCACTGCCCTGTCTCACATTTTACACCCCCCCCCCCCTTTTTCTAATTCCTTCAGACATTTGACAGTAAGCTTTTATTTATTTTTGTCAAACTCTCTGTCTTTCTTGTGTCATCACGACTTGCCCACAAGAAAACACACATTTACTGCAGAATTGTTCTCCCACGTGAACTTTAACGTGATGACTTTATACATCAGGTTGTTGTTTTGGAGTTTTTCAGCCATCCCATCTCATACAAGAACTGTTTAATAATAACACACTGAAGAGGGTGAATTTTCTATTTCACGTTTGCACTGATGGGAACATAATATTTTTTTGTGGCAAAGTTTCCCAGTGATATATGTTTGGGTTTTTTTGTGTGTGTGTTTTTTTTTTACTGTCAGCACAAGATGTGCCCGAGAAAGCACTCCCAGTAATGGAGAAAAAAGAGACTGAATGCTTCAGCAATTTTAAAGCCTCTGTCTGACTTTCTATGAACTAAACTTCTCCAAAGATGGTTCAAATTGATCTCTTAACTCCAGGACGTCTATGTGACGGTGCCCCTCTCCCACACGTTCCAACCACAAACATCATATTTTGAATTTGGTGAATTAAATTAAGTCCAACATTGTTCATGCCTTTTGTATATAGAGGATTAAAATAATCTTTAAATTATTCTTGTGACTGGAAGTAATGCTATTTTTTTTTCAGGTGACTTTAACCTGTGGCCCACATCAGCAAATACTTTAGCTAATATGTTGTTGGAAATTGTTGTTGCTAAGTCAACATTTGATAAGTCAAAATGTGTTTCTTTGTGACATACTGCTCACATTGTTTGCATTCTTGTTCTAAATAGTGTGCGACTGTTTTTTTTTTTTTATTCTTGCTTAAAATTGCAGGTTTTGTGCCAGTAATAGTTTGCGTCATTTTGCCGAAGGTACAAATACTGATTACACGTTAAGAACGACTGTGGAAAGTAACAGCTCTAGCCAGTGGAGGTGGGGCAACAACACTGACGCTTGCTTCCTTGTTGTCTTTTAGGCTTTATCTAACAGAAAACACGCCACACCTATTTTTGGCTACAATTAAACCTGGAAGATGGCCATGTGTTTGTTTGCATTATCTATAAAGGATAATCTCACAAGCACACAGCTTCATGAATGTGACAAAAGTATTGTTGTATGCATGTGCCATTAGATAAATGAAAGGTTCATAAATTTAGCTGGAGGCTGAACATATTAAGAAGTTTACTGTACATCATTGTCTGTCCTAATTTTTAAAGACAACCTGGGAATGAGGGATTACACATACACAGAAAATGAACCCCATAGTTTAATTTATTGAGTCATTTTTCTTTACTTTATCGCTGATATCCAAACAAGTATATAGACAGATCTTAAAACTTTAAACAAAGATTACACGAGGCAACTGAACTAAAGAAGAGAGTCAGTGGTCCACCTGAGGCTTGCCTGAGCAGAAGAAAGGATGCTGAAATATTTTCTATCATTGCACAATAGTACTTGTCCAACAATAAAAAGCTTAAAAATAGACCACTGCAGCAGGATGAGTGGTTAGTCTATTAGTGGTTAAGACATATCAATATTTTTTTTGAAACATTTTGTTCTTTTTTTTTAAATTTATTTACTTATTCACATTTTTCTAAATAAATTTGGATCTGGAATATCACAAAATGGCACATCTGAATTCAAAGATGCCACATAGCAGATTTATTCTGCTAAAATAGCCTTTAACATCTGTTGCACTTTGCAATTATCACCTTTGATAGTATCAGTAGAGATGAGTATTTCATAATCAAAGTCACACATCTATTCATACCAGGTTGTGCTGTTGGGGGCTGCAAAAAGTGATCCGAGTTCTCTTTTCTTAATGTTAGCCTCCATGTTTTTTTTTTTTATTTTTATCGTTCAAAACTAAACATAAGAATTTGCAGAGACAAATGTATTCAGTTCATCCTGTTGTCAAGAGTTTCACACTTTCATAATGACCATGTTAAAGTCTGCAGTGCAGTCAAAAAGGAATCACTATATTATGAAATTGTATTTGCAAACTCAAAAAATGTAAATATACTTACATTTTATACAAAATAACCTGCAGACAATAAGTAGTATCAGTCAGTTTTTGTGACACAAACAGTATTTCTTAATTTATTCAAATGTCAAACAACTCAGACATAAATTAAAATAAACTGTTTTAAAGTTGTTGTTTTTTTTACCTCTTTCACACCATGCCACAGTTTATCACCAAACTAGTTAGTTAAAAAAACAGCCCACTTCACACCAAACTAAATTACTGTGCTTCACAGCTTCTGTTATAATCAGTTTTGACTGCATTACAGTCAGGCAGAAGCTTTAGTTTTACAGAAATGTAGTTTATGTAATAAATAACAAATATTAGACTATTTTAATGAGTTTCGTCTGAATTTTTAGTTTCACATCCATAAAATCATGGTTTTTCCTTTTAGCTTTTTTATATTGTGAGACTCCTATGCTATCCCATACTCAGTCATCTGCTATTGACTGATCACATCTTTTTTCTCACCTTTTCTTATTTGTAACCTATTTGTACCCCATTTTAATGTTTGAGACCCAAACTTGCAAACGTTTTTCAGAAACATAACGTTGGAGACTTAAATATTGTTTCAAATTAAAATCTATTCATATATCAGCCATTCACAATTGGAAAAACAATCAAAAAGTCAAATATTTTTTTTTTTTTTTTTTTTTTTTACAACACAACAAAGTTAGACATGATGTCAGTGTGTGTTGTCAAGTTAAGTCTTGGGACCCTCTTCATACATAGAGGGTTACATTCCCAACACATTCCTCTTTCCCCCTTCTCCTGTGAACTGGGTGTGTGTCTGTAAAGTATGGAAAATTCCAGGTTTTTCTCCGAGGGGCAGTTGCGTGCGTGTTTTCTCCTGGATGTCTCCGGAGACGTTTGCTGGGTCAAGCTCATATGAATGTGCCGACAGCTAAAGAGAGCAGCGCTGACACGGTGGGAGGGGATTGTTGTTGGTGGAGCCTTATTCTGTGGACACTGGACACAAATCTCATAGCCAGGATGAAATGCGGTCATGTAATTTTACTCCCAGCCTTTTACCCCCGTGGCCCACCGACTTCTGAAGCAGGTCTGGAACCATGCTGTATTGTCTGGAGCTTGGCTCAGCAGGAGACAAGATTAACAGCTTAATGACCATTCAGCTAATTATGGATATAACCACAACCGAATCCAGTCCTGTTACATCCATTTACCCAGTAATAAATCTCATTCCCTATCATAGGAATTTTAAATTATATGCCTTGCGTTCCCGTAGAGCATTAAAAAAAAAATTATGCTACGCTTAATGTTCTTCTGCTTAGGACGTCATGCCAGATTTCAGCCTATCCTCTCTTTGGTATTTTCATTCAATCAATAAAACGTGACCAACCAGTGAGTGTGGCTTATTTTTTCCAGATACACCTACAGTACTTTTTCTCTGTGACAAACATCTGTTCCTTCGCATATGATTGTGGTTTTCTCCTGTAAACTCAAAGGCCATAGAACATTAAAAAAAACGTATTTTTAACTATACGAGAAAAAAAAAACATATTTAAACTGTACAATTTTAGCAAAACCAGCCCAGAGTTTGTACACAGTGTTCTAACGCAGAGGCAGGAGACAGAAGGAAGTAAGTAATTATGTATGAGGGAATTATGATGTCATGGAAACTCCCGCGTATGTAAGGTTTTTGCTTATCCCTACACACACGTGCATGTTGGCAAAGGAGAGGAAGTGGCTTCAGAAAACAGGTGGGGACAACTGCTGTTTGGGGAGAAGTCTCCATTAAACATTTTAGCGTAGTTTACTGAACCTGAAGGTTCAGGAGGTTCAGTGTGTCACAGGTGGCCGGACCCGGCAATGAGAGTCGTACTCTTTAGTAAAGAGAAACGGGCAGAGGAGGATGGGCTCTGAGCAGGTCAGTGGGTTTGTATACTTTTCCATCTACTAACAAATGTATGGAAAGCCACGTGATCCAGTGGGTTTATATTGCCATCCACACTTTCTGTCTCTCTTTTGCATAGAGCCACCAGTTTAACCAGTCTGCACTGTAAAGGGAAGAAAGTCAAATTTGAAACCGTCCTTTTAATCACATCAATTCCCACATATTTAAATTTATTACATCGTTACGGCTTACAGCATCTAATATGATGAGCCTTGCTTGTAAATACGCCTTCACCTGAAATGAAGACAGATGCAGATCTTGCCAAATATGGAAACACTTGGAAAGAAAGTGACTCAATGCAGCACTTAACATGCAGTGACCTTTGATTGTCTCTGGCCTCTGTTCATCCTTAATGAAAATATTTATCTTGATCCAAGCAAACATGAAGTACATCACTTATCCTGTGACTAAACTCAGTATTTGTGACTCTGTAAGGGTTTTTGGGTGCAACCGATAAAGCATGGGCTTGTTATATGCCTAAACGTCATGGTCTTGATTATCTTCGAAAAAACAATCAATAAAATAATACCAAAATAAAAATCCACGAAACTGTGACATGACTAATATTCTGTTTATTAGATTCAAGGACAGATTCACAACAAATGTCATCTTAGCATGCTTTAGAAAAGTCACTGATCTAAATCATATAATGCTCTATTATTCAATGCTCTATTATTATTGGAGCTGCGATGTAAGACGCTGGTTCTGCTGTTGAACCGCTGCTCCTCTACAGGTAGTAATATTTAATATTTAGTAATATTTGACACGGAGCCGCTTCTGCTCCACCTGGTAAAGACTCACACCGAACCTGTTTAAAGCTGCAGCATCTAACTAAAAAAATACATTTTACATACCTATTAAAACTTTCTCTGTCCTAACATGAGACAGATAATCTCTAAAAATAAATCCCTGTTACTCCGCTCAGTCAGAAACAGCCAATCAGAACTAGCAGTAATCAGCTAGCCGCTATGCTAACAGGAAGTTTTCATTCAGTAACTCAGGATTGTTTTCGCAATGGATCCTGTATTTTCCTTTGGATGTTAAGTTTTATACTTGAATTTTTTTGTCAATGTTGAGAGATTTTATTTTGGCTCTTTGCATTATTTAGCCTCTTCAGAGCCTCATATGTTATCAGTCTGTTAAAGATAGTATTATTGATAGCAGTTCAATTTGCACAATGCCTGTTTTGTTTAGTTTTATTCTTGGAAAAAGTTATTAAAAACAAGTTTTTGTCTAAATTAAGGTGAATTCGTGGTTCCTTTTTTCACATAATGAAACGGTAGTGTTTATGATAAAAAATAAATAAATTATAACTATGTGATCGGTATCAGGGATCGGTATCGCCGATCATCCCTCAGCGGTGATTGGTATCAGTATCGGCAGAAAAAAACCTGAACGGAACATCCCTAAATACACATATGTATCAGTGACATACGGTAAGGTTCTTTGCTGGTGAGGCACTGACTTACGACTTACATGCATACGTATGGAAATTTTGCACAGGTATACAACTCTGGGGGTAAAAAGACAAATATTTTACATGTCATCCATGGCCACATTAACTCAGTGAAACTTAGAAATGTAGGTATTAATTTCGTGCTATGATCCACAGCACTTTCTCGCTCTGTATCCGCCAAGCTATACATCCAAAGCCAAGTTTATCCTCGGCATGTCTTTTCTACTCCGTTTAAGAATCATCAAACTGTCTCGAAGTAAAACTTTCAGCTCCGGTGTTGGTCTTCCTTTAGTTATTATCTCCTGCTTGAATTGAAAATCCGCTTTAGAAAACTGTTTAAGTGTAGAAATGTAGTCTTTCATGTTGATGTCGGAAGAGAGAAGAAAACAAATATATCGCTGTACTTTACTTATTTACTGTGTGGCTAGCTCCAGGGCTAGCTCACTGTGACTTACTCTGCAGTTGTGGAGTCACAATATCTGGGATCATGAGCGCCCCCTGCGGTGAGGCAAGAGAACTGCCTGCCTCACCTCGAGTCTGTTCTCTGCCGTTTCTGATCGCTCCTCCACACACAAAACACGATACACACACAGTGACAAAAAACACAGTACATTATATACATAAGCTAAATTATGGAAAATCAGTCCATATATTAAATGTTTCTTAGCCATGTTATTACTGGCGCACAGACAGAACATGATGTCATGTACAGTAATGGCAGGCAGTGAAGTTAGCGAGAGGTTACGCAATCCCAATTGAGGCTCAGCTCGCTGCTGCCTCACCGGCTTCACTTCTGAGCATTTGAATGGGAAAATGCAAAAATCCAGCGATTTTGAAGAAAAAATAATCAGAATTGGTTAAGCTCAGTAAAAAATAGATACTTTATAGTACATGAAATTAAATGATTTTATATTATATATTATTTTTTCCATGATGACAAGGGAGGCTCTGCCTTCCCTAACCACACGTCACTGAATATATAAGCTGAGAATGATTAAATAAGCCTGATTTAGTTTTAAAAATATAAGTTAAATAGATGTCAGTAGAAAATTAAGTTGTTTTTAAATGGATAGTCAACCACACATACTGTTATTCAGATTCACGTGTATTTAAATGCATTTGTCACATTTCTTCACCGAAAGTACTGTGTAAAAGTAATAGTAGAAAACAATACAATGTAATTCATGTGCACAATAAAAATAGAATGAAATAAATCCAGTACTACTAAGCTATTTAAATGATGGTGTTGACTGCAGTTAGACTGAATGAGTCTCCTGTTACTTCTGCGACTGATCGTTGCTCTCTTTAATGGCCTTGGCTTGTTGTGTCTGCTGGTGTCGCCTCTCTGTCACCACCTGCCTGATAACACACCTCATAATGCTGTCTACCTCCGAATCTCCAGAAGTTTGTTTTGTAACAAAAAGTGAAGTGGAAGAGTAACAGGGTAGCCAACCTGCTGGGACCCCACTCCTCCTGCTGACCCTGACAGACGGTGCCACAAGCAGACATGCTGCGTCTTTCCAGTCAGGTGATCAACAATTCAGGACACAGGACGTGTCTCCAGCAGCTTTAATGTGAAGGTGATTCTTGGATTCATGCAAAGCTGACTTGGTGTTTTGAATATACCAGATAAGGTAAGATTACATGGCCCACACACTGATTTCCACCTGGTCCTGGTGAGCGTCGATGTGATTGAATCGAAACATTCATTTTCATCACCCTGTCTGGATTCGTCCAAGCTACAATGGCCTCAGAAAACTACTTAGATAATAAATTATCTAAATATTCACACCAAAGTAATTTGTCTTGAGTCATCAAGCGAACTGGTATATGGTTATGTGTGTAAAGTTTCAATACTTTACATACTTCAGGTGTGTAAAGTATTGTTCAATTTTGAAATAAAAGGTTTATTATTTCTTGTCCTTGCCAGTGTGTTGGGATGGGGCCTATCAGTCAATGGGCAGAGAACAGGGCATACTGCACAGGTCAGGAGTTTAACACGGAGCAACTTCATGTGTATTTTTTTCTTTTTTTTTTGGAACAATTTGTCCAGAACATTAAAAAAAGTCTCAACTAAGCAATGAGTCAACAAGTTGGTGTTTTAGTAGGAAACTCTTTGCTTTTGACTTGAGCCACAAAAGGGCATAAAGTAATAAGAAGGACATTTTCCCCTGCAACTCCTCTGCTGATAATCATGGAAGAAATTAAAGTTAATACTATACTTTTATTGGATTTGTTCTGTACTATCTATATTTAATACTTGTTAAGAAGAACATTATTCCTTTTTCACATGTGATTAAGGTTGTTAACTTTAGAGAAAAATGCGACAAGAACTGTTGTGAAACTGGATGTGTTGTCTGATGGGAACTTCCAAAGATATGCCATATATTAACTTGTGCAATTAGGTGAAAGGTCAGAAAGTTCACTCTGATAAATATCTGATAATACTATTGTACAATAATAATACTAATAATAAACTGTCAGCATAAGTAAGAATGTTGGAAGAACAGGAAAAAAAGTTCAGCTTCAAATGATAAATGTTTTTACAACATAGTCCATAAAACAAAACATTGTGTCTGTAGTGCCGCCTAATGGATAATAAAATGAGATCATCCTAAAGTTAGAAAGATAATTTTGGCAAATGGCAACGTTAAAGAAACGGATAAGAAGGTTTCCTCATTTTTCCAGGGATGATGGTGGAATGCCAAGGGAAAATATGAGCATGCACACAGACTGAGATTAGCAAGTGGTGGTGTTTTGTTGATGATGATATCTTTGTTCTTTCTTTCACGAGTCACACTGTGAGTTGATGGAACGTTAAAGGGTGGATAACTAGATGAGTAATAGTCAATTGTTGTAGAAAGATCTTAGGAATGTAAACCAGGGGAGCAGCCAGGGAACCACTGAGGAGATTCACAGAGGGAATGTTGGAGCGTGTTGTAAATTAACTCTGAATGAGAGGAGGAAGAGTAATGGAAAAAGAAATAGAATCTGAACTGGAAATTTGTTTTCCTGTGGGAAATGCAACACAGAAAGCAGGCATTGGAACGTCTAGAAAACATGGAAGCTGAGAGAGTGAGGGGTTAAAGTAAACCTGACAGCAGATCATGTGAGCAAAACAATCAGGAATCTGCCCTTCTAAGCTCCTCCTGATTGGACCTGACAAGTTCCAGCTGTGAAGACACCTGTGGGTTACACCTTGCAATCAAAGGCAGTAGCTACATTCACACAACCCTGTGGATATGACAATCATATTAAATCCACCATGTTCATAAAGAACAGAGCTTGATTACTCAGAAAGCTTAACCACAACAAACGTTCAGCCTTCCTGTTTGCTGACTGACACCAGACAAGTGTTAATGAGTTATAAAAAGCAAAGTCAAATATTTTTAAGCTCACTGAGCTTTCTTTGCCTTTATTTTTTAACACATCACTGATACTGAAAATAGCTAACGCTGACTTTTTTTTTCTTCCTGCAGTAACAACATCTACACTGAAGAGTGAGTGTAACAGAATGATCTAAGTGCCTAAATAAGGTGCATGATAAGATTTTTGAATTTTCAACCAGGTGTTCATTGTGTAGAGCCAATCAAGATGTGCAGCTCCGCGTTTAATGTTGCGCTAGTATCGCCGCACACATGCACCAGTGTACAGATGCAAGTTTGCAGAGTCCCACTATAAGACAGAATGGTTGCTCTTAAATTGCTCTACGTTTGTATATGTGTATATCTCTTTTAAGATATTGGAAATAATTGGACTCTGCTTGTAAATGGTCCCATCTGATTGCCGTACAATCGTAAAAAGGCTGTGTTCTCCTTTGTATCAGTTTTTTTTTTACACTGGAATTCACCAAGGGTGCAGAGATGTAATTGCTCTTTGTTTCTAATCCTTTTCATCCATGTCTTCTTCAGCAGCAATAGCACTGACAACAAAAGAGTGAATGCATTATGAGCTCAAGCTGAAAGCCTGTCATTATAAGTAGCTTTCTTGTGTCCACACTCTGACTCATGAGTGTGCTTCATTCAGCCTCCCACTCCTTTTTGCACATGTCATGTGCGGCTCAGTCCTCGTCTACTTTGACGTCAGGAGGCAGGCTGCCCTCCTACTTCACCTGTCGAGGGCGACCAGTTGGATAGGCAGACCGGTCCGTGCAGGGAGCCTCCTTTCGCAGAGGCTGTGATCAATAGCAGACACACAAGACTCCCTGTCTAATCACCAGTCCAAAGCGGAAACAATACTCAGCATGCAACATCAGCACAGTGTGTTCCCTCTGCTTCTGGCTCTGCTTTTAATTCCACCCTTGCCTGGCGCTCAGCGAAAAGAGCCTTGCCAGAGTCCCCTCCGTCTTCCTCTGTGATGCTCCAGTTACAACCTCACACGCACTCTGGCCAGAGTTCAGCCGCCTTTGTGGATGCTGCAGACAGGAGAAATAATTCCACAAATAGACCCATCCTCTGACTCACAGGGGAGCACAAGCCCCACTTCTGACTGCTCTTGCCTCAAATTTCATGTGTGCCCTAGGCCAAAAGAAGTTAAGAAGGAACCACAGGGAAATCAAATGTGGAGTTATTAGATCATACTGGAGGTGGCAGGGGAGAAAGACAAATGTGTGCATAAATACATATTGTTATGAAAATAGGTTGAGTTTTGGAGCTTGCAGCTGTCTGTCAATAAAAGAGTACAGCTAATCCAGAACAGGTTGATTGGAAAAATAACGGCCGGAATGGGAGTGATGTTTCCCTTCAGTTATTGAAAGGGGATTTATCTGTACTTTTTTTTTCTGGTTTCATAAAAAGAGCCAAACCAATAGGCTATTCCATCTAACTGAACCTTTAAGTTTAGTGATATTAAAACCCACAAATTTTAAGGTCTGTTCTTAGGATTTTACGTAATAAACCGACACAAAGTAGTGCAAAATCATTCATGGTGTTCATCATCGTTTACAACTAGAAATCTGAGAAACATGACATTATTCTTACGCAAGAACTCAGTACTCAACCTGTACTGAGTTTCTTCTCAATTAATGCAGTTAAAACACACCGGATAAAATTAGATAAAGTTGTGGAAAAACTGAAAATGGCGTAAGTAATAAAAAATATGCCACAGAACATTTCATTTTATCATCTGAAAACATATTTGCGTATGACACAAGTGTAAACCTACCATGAAATTCCTACCTGTTAAAACTGAAGGATTGGACAAGGAGAATGTTATTTGGATGAGTAGCGAGGAGGGGCATTGTAACACCTACCTGCTGCAAACATCCATCACTATGAAATGATAATGGCAGTATCATGCTGAGTGAAGTTTCTTTTTTTTCTGCTGGGACAGAGAATCTAATCAGTGTTGAAAGATGGACTGTGCCAAACACGGGGCAGTCTTGAGAGAAAATGTGTTAGATGCTGCAAAATACTTCAGACTGGTGTCTAGATTTTAGCTTTAACATAACAATAACCCTAAGCATACAGTGGAATGCTTTAGAATCTAAAGCATATTCATGTGCTGGAATGGTCCAGTCAAACTTTAGGCCGAGACCCAATTAAAAAATGTTAGCAGCTCAACAAAAATTGCTGTTCTTACGTTCTCATCACTAACTCTGACTGAGCTTGAGCTGTTTTCAAAGAAGAAAATACTACATTTCTGCCAAGATGTGCACATCTGATCAAATATTTCTACAGGATTTGCAACTGCAATTGCAGAAAATTCTACAAAGTGTTGCACTGAAGGCAAATACAGTATATTCTGCAGTTTCATGATTTCTATTTGTCAAAGAAAGGGAAACTATGTACTGTTCTCATTCCGCTTCACAGTTATGCATTACTTTGTGTTAGTATGCACATCTCATAAAATCCCATATAAAATTAAACATGTGGTTGTGACATGACACGATCTAAACCATTACAAAGGTTATAAATACTTTTGCAAAGTCCCATAGCTCTTTCTGTAGACAGAGATAAAATGAAGGAAGCCATTTATTTCCTGGAAGCCATTAGCGAGGTGATTGGATTACTCGAGACCTCCTATTTTAGGGAGACATGTTACATGATGCTCTATATGCGATAAGAATGGAGTAGCAGTTACACATGTGAAAACCAAAGATGCATTTGGATTACCCTCAGAAGTAAATTTCAGTTTTTATGAGAGTGAAACATAAAAATGGTACAAAAAATAAAATAAAGTAAAACTGGCCTTGGTGTAAGCTTTCCCTCTAAACCCTGCATAGACATCCAGAAGAAAGTCTTGATGAGGTTTCACAGCACATGAAAGTGGGAGGTGAGAGACTGCTAATGATTGAGTCAAACCTCCATCTGTCTGTGTTGCTGCAGCTCCCGTGTTCCTCTTTTCATTTTTTTTCTCTTTGAGCTGACATGTTTTCACACCTATAGAATTTTTTTTTTTTTTCACGGAGCTCACTTGTCCTTGAGTTAATTTACCGTTTCTCAGTGCTAGGATACTGCTGCTCACCAGCCATCCTCCTCCTCTGCTGCCTGCTCTTCTCTTTTCAATAGCACCATACTAAATTTTAGCACAGCTGGTGGAAAGAAAATATTTCTATTTAAAAGTTAGATTAGTACAACATATATTATTATTATTTTTTTAATTTTTCAGTTGTGGTATTCACATTATTTCACCCTAAACCAAAGCAGAGATTCTTCTCCTGGATGCACGAATCACCTCTGGAATAAGTATGACGAGATCGAACTAAATAATTCAAGAGCGAGGCCTGCGCTACAAGATAGGCTCAAGAGATCTACTTAAGGACTGAGGCCTGAGGCACGAAGCCTTTGAGTTACTCCTGGAGGAAATGTGGAGAATATAGTATCCCGGGACAGAAGAGGGGCTTCAAAGCTCTCCTACATTATTAAACTGCTGCCTCTATCTCCAGCAGACGGGAGCCTGAGGACAGACTCACACCTGCTTAAGAAGGTGCAACCATAACACAAACACGCACCAAAGCACACACATAAAATACAGTGCTAAGAGGGCTGTAACTCATATCAGACTCAACAGGACTTCTGAGCCGACGTCTGAGGCTCGAAGACTTGAGTAGCTGTCACTTGATGTGTCACTAGCCCTGATGAGATTTATCGTCTTGTCGTTTTATTTTATTGTGGACAAACAAAAGCGGTTTTCTTCCCCAGAACAGCTGCATGTGCACAACAACCATAGCTGTGATTGCTCATGCTGCTCATACTTGTTTTTGTAACACATAAAAAAGCCACAATGTCAAAGCAATATATATATATATATATATATATATTTTTAAGTGGGTTTCTGTGAAGGTATCAGAAATGGACCCGTCGGATGTGGCGGAAAGTAAATAAATCCTCAGTGTAGGAGCTATTTTCCCATTGTTTGGTTAAAACTTAGAATTTAAATTGTTTAGTTTATTTTTAGCATTTGTTTTTCTTAGTTGATTTATCATTAGAATTTTTATTATTTAGAATAAGTTTTTTGGTTAGTAATTCACTTAATAAGTTAATTGATTTCAGGTTGGGATGTGGGTATTTCACTGTATAAATAGGTGGGTCTTGGGTAGCTTATTATGCACGTGGGTGGTCACAAGGTTTTTTACCAGCCTGATAGTCACAGCGGTTTTTTGTTAGTCAGCGAACAGGTACAGGAATGGGACCACAAGCCTGTAGCCTTTTATTGCCTGAACTAAAAATAAAACCACATAATTATATTTTGATTTTGACTCTTTTTGCTGCGTAAACCAGAATCCACAGTGCATCAAGTGACTATTTGAGTTTGATTCACTTTTTGTTTCGATCACCTTTGAGTTTTGAATTTTTTGATTTTTGAATTTAAGTTTGGGACAAATGGTCACTACATCAAGTAAAAAACCCGGCCTTGACTTTTTTGAATCAACAAGAAGTAAAACATCCGAACTTGGAGTTCCTATCAACGATCTCAGTTCTGATGGCTGCGTAAAGTTTGGAGGAACCGTCTCCTTTGTTCTTCGGACGCCGACAGCGGGAGGAAAGGGCGACGCCCACAAGCCAGAAGGCGCCTCACCTACAAACACTCACGTCTTTCTTCAACGACATCGGTATGTACGATGATTCCTAACGCTGTAAAGGAAAACGGCCAAACGAGAGAAGTTTTGATGATGGCGATCAACGTTACTACAAGTTCGTCGTCATGAAAATGAATGAAAGACTGAGTTAAAGCGCCGCACCTTTACGCACCGCCAGTGGGTTTAAAGTAAACAAAGTAAAAGACAACAAAACTCCAAGCAGTTCAAGGTGTTTTCGCCAAAATGTCTGTGTCGAAAGCTCAGTTGACCAGGAGTGATTTGGATGTTTCATCCAAACGAACCATTAAACTGACTGAGAAAGGCTTGATGTCCTATATTAAAACGTGCCAAGATGAAAGAAATGCTAAATTGAAGCAAGCAAGACGAATAATGGACGATTTGAATATTTTGATGGAGTCAAATGATAACGTTGACTCAGTTAATTCTCTTCTTGCTACATTTATTCAGTGTTTTCAGGATGCAGAGGTGTCGCATAAAAACCTGACTAGTTTGCCACTGAACATCCCATCTGATGAACTCATGAAACAAAACGAACATTTTCAAAATAAAATGAGTTCTTACCTGGAGTTTACCGAGCTTGTCAGGGGCTGGTTATGTGAACTGGGTAAACCCTTTGTTCAACCAAGTGCAGATGATTATGACCAAGCCAAAATAGATGATGATGTAATAAATCCTGAAGACAGCGCTTCCCATGTTCACTCTGTAAAGTCCAGAACTGGCTCTCAGGTGTCCCGTGTTTCCTCCGCTTCATCGGCTCGTATTGAAGCAGAGGCCGAGAGAGCAGCGCTGTTGGAACGGACTGCTGCGCTCAAGAAGAAACATCAGATAGAAGCGCTGGAGGAAAAGCTAAGACAAGAAAAAGAGCAACTTGAGCTTGAGACGGAGTTAGCAGCTGCTAATGCGAAACTTCGTGTGTTTGAAATAAATTCACAGTGTGGCTCAAAATGGACACATAAGTAGAGAATGCAGAGGTCGTTTGGTCTGTTCTGTTTGTCGCCAGTAGCATCCTAGTGTCCTGCACATCGACGAAGAGAGTACAGGAGTTTTCTCCAGACGTCCACAGAATCCTCAAAGTACCACCTCCACAATGACTCAGACCTGTGGTCATGTCAGGGTATGTGATGAAGATAATTTGAACCTTTCTATTGTTGCAGTTCAAGTCAGGAGTCCAAAAACCAACACCACTGTGCAGACATATGCATTTTTGGACCCGGGAAGCACAGGAACATTCTGCACTGAAGGTTTGGCCCGGAAGCTCCAACTGAAAGGTAAAAGAACAAGTATCCAGCTGCAAACAATGGGACATAAAGACATTGTGAGTACAAACATCATCTCTGGACTCCAAATAGCAGCAATTGATAAAAATGATTTTATTGACCTCCCAGATGTCATGACACAGAAACTAATGCCTGTTTCGAAGCAAAAATGTTCCACAACAGGAAGATGTCGACAAGTGGCCATACCTGCGAAGCATCAAGCTCCACAACATAGATGCTGATGTAGATCTGCTCATTGGCACAAATGCATCTAAAGTAATGGAGCCATGGGAGCTGATCAACAGTCAGGGTGAAGGCCCATATGCAGTTTGGACCCGAGTTGGATGGGTCATCAATGGTCCACTCCGCAGTGAAAGGAACAAAACAGGCTGCCATTATTTCACTGCAAATAGGATTTCTGTTAGACATCTGGAATCAATGTTGATTAAACGATACAATCATGATTTCAATGAAAAAATATCCCAACAGCAGATTGAAATGCCCAGAGACATCAAGTTTATGAATGTCATGAACAATTCAGGACAATTAAAAAAATGGACATTATTGCGTTGATTTGCATCTTAAGGCTGAAAATTCAATCTTGCCTGTAAAGTGTTGTGTTTCAGAGTGTCTTCCAAGCCTTAAAGGAAAATTTCCAAATAACCAGGTTACCATCCTAAACACCTGTGATGAAGCAGAGGGCAAGAACATTAACCTGGGAAGAGATGCTACCAGCCTTTCTTCCCAGTTCCAAGATGGACAGGAGCCGCTGGCTGAGGAGAATCACCAGAACCTGCAGATCGCTACAAAGTTGAGTCAAGCAGAAGATGACCAGAACAGACTGCAGGACGATTTGGCGGAAGAAGAGGATGCCCGTTTAAAGCTTCAGATGGAGAAGGTGACCGGTGAAGGAAAGATGGCGCTAGAAGACAACCAGCTGCATGAACTTGGTCCAGTGGTTGATAATGGAGTCCTCAGAGTGGGTGGACATCTTGAAGGAGTTGCTGTGTCGCCTGGGGCTGGATGTCCAGTTGTCCTGTATAAAGCCATGCATCTAGCAATATTTATCCTGTGTTGTATTTACCACCTGCTTGGTCCAACAGGAAGAAACCTCATGTTCAGACTGTCAGAGATGCTGGATAATCATGCCAAAAAGATCCTGTCTGACTGTGTGACCTGCAGAAAAAATGGAGGAAAACTTCTGGAACAAATGAGTGAGGAAAAGCTACCACCAGACAAACCTCCATTCACAGATGTTGGAGTTGATGACGGTAGTCATTTGAAAGTGGTTCATGTTCTGGATACCACTTGTGTAATCAGAAGAACCAGAGTGAAATTCAAAAGGCTCTGGTCCAGGATGGCATAAATTTTAGCATTTGTTTTTCTTAGTTGATTTATCATTAGAATTTTTATTATTTAGAATAAGTTTTTTGGTTAGTAATTCACTTAAGTTAATTGATTTCAGGTTGGGATGTGGGTATTTCACTGTATAAATAGGTGGGTCTTGGGTAGCTTATTATGCACGTGGGTGGTCACAAGGTTTTTTACCAGCCTGATAGTCACAGCGGTTTTTGTTAGTCAGCGAACAGGTACAGGAATGGGACCACAAGCCTGTAGCCTTTTATTGCCTGAACTAAAAATAAAACCACATAATTATATTTTGATTTTGACTCTTTTTGCTGCGTAAACCAGAATCCACAGTGCATCAAGTGACTATTTGAGTTTGATTCACTTTTTGTTTCGATCACCTTTGAGTTTTGAATTTTTTGATTTTTGAATTTAAGTTTGGGACAAATGGTCACTACACTCAGAGTAGTGGAAGGCTAGGATTTGTGGACTACTGCAGTCACAGCGAAGGAGTTTCATCTTTTCCTGTCACTGCAACAAATCAGTCCAAGACTTGCATTCAAATAGATGCCGCAGCCTCCACCATTATTGATTGGGATCCATAGCATAAATGCGTACATTTGATTTTGATGTGTTGGAACAACGATGTGTCTAAAATTTGCAGGATAACTCACGAGGTGTAAAGCTGCTACAGATTAAGCAGGAGTTAGTAAAAATGGGTTGATGATTGTAGGAAATATTTTTGGGAAATAATAGTAATCATAATAAATATTGTCATCGCAAATTTTAGCAATAGTATTGCCAGTGCATATTTTTTCTAATATCTAGCTGCCTTAAACAAAAAGTATTTCATAAAAAAGCAAGTGAAAAACCCAAGTGTTTTGTCATTAAAATGAACACATATGTGTCAAAATGGGGATACAATTAATACTACTACCCGACAATTTATGTAAAAGTAAAGTATTTATTTAGAATAACAGCTGAAGTACAAAACCTAATGAAGATGGGGTAAAACCTAAATGAGGCTTTAATATTTTAAACACCACAAGTTATTAACATTTCTCTAATGTCTAAATATCAATGTGGCATTAAAGGTTCACATGATCGGAGGACGACAGCAGACTGCTGTACACTTTGTTGACAAGAACAGATGAAACAAGTCCCTTCACAAATGAAAGGAAGGATGTCAAGGCTGTTTCTTTTGTCCCAGTCCGCCCCCATCTTTGGGTCACCAATTCTCCATAACAGTAGTTTTTTTGGTTATTTGTATGAGTCTTTACCAGAGGGAGCAATGATTGTGGAGGGTATTGTATCTTTTTATTTTTTCTCCAGGACGAGAACTAAGCCTTTTTTCTCTCTCTCTCCCTCTCTCTCTCCTCTCACAAGAAAGCGGCACACACATCGACTGTCTAGACTGTCGTTTCGAAGTAAAGAGCATGCAATCTGAAGAGAAGTGTCAGGTTACAGCTCCGGCTCTGACAACACAAAGCTTTGACTTGATCAAAGTCGCACTGATGCTGATTAATGTATTTCCCTCTGCTGTCATTCTGAGGAAAAAAACAAACAAAAAAAAAAACATTCTCCTTGAGTAGCCAGGGAAAGAAGTAGCTCAGTCAGAAATTACTGAAAATCTTCCAGCTTGTTTACTTCTCTGTCGGTTGCAGTAAATCATCCCACTCTTCTTAGCTCTCAACATGAGTGGGTATTTCTGGGGTTAAGTTGTGAAAATGCCTCCCATGGCTGACCTCATGAGCATGCCAGGAAACCAGTGATTTCAGCTTTTGAGACTCAAATGCCTACCCGTATCCCTGTTACGTTCTTTGCGTCAGTGCCTCCTCCTGTTATTATTGCCAACATCCTGCCTTTATCAACTCAAATTTCACCCAGGGAGCAGGCCAACGTCACCAACACAACAGAACTCCCTCTCTTTGTATGACAGACTCGATGTTCTGCTCTTTCTTATTTTGTTTTCGGGTCATCTTTAGAGCATTCACACTGTGTGTGACGAACATGAAAACAACAATAGACAAATGCCTTACTGTCTTTAGAAAGACTGGGACTCAGTCAACAGCGTACTCGTCTTGTGTTTTGAAAGTTGTGTGTCCAATTCCAGCTTCAATGGGTCAAATCTAAACAATGTGTGTCTGTGAAAGATAAGACCAACTCCTTTATATGAGAAGAAAAGGATCTTTGCAATGCTGAAATGTTATTTTTCACTGTTTAATTATGCAGTACATGCTTGTGACACCTTTGCTTAGAAAAAAACAAAACAAACCACAAATACATTATTAAAAATGTTGTCAATGTTTTTTTTTTATTTTCTTTTTAAAGCTTTTAAATTTGCATTGTCTTGCTTCCTTAGAAAGAGGAAAAGCCTCTCCTTGCTCCACATGATACTGTTTGATTGGTGTGAAGCTGCTAATTAAAATGATTAGAGTGAACCCTTTGATCCGTTTGACTTTTTTTAAATTAAATTTGTTATTCTAATATTGCAAGAGTAGCAAAATAATCAATTCTTTTGCAATTTGCATTGTTTTACATTTTTTATGGAGCATTGTGCCTGAATAACAGCAGTTATGTTGAACAGCAGAGGATACAGCGTCATGCAGAAACATGCATAAATTTGTCTTTGGCATGAACGTCATATTCGTTTTTCAGGGTTTCATCGTAGGATTTAAACATTTTTTTCAGCGTGGAATGATAATAAAACAAATAACTTCAATTATTTTTAAAAAAATCAAACATTGGAAACACATGTTTTAGTATATAAAGGATCTACAAACATGCAGGCTCAGATTTGTCATACACTCCTAATTTTATTTGGACAAATCTTGTAGGAGGTTGCAGAGAAAGAACATGTGTTTTGAAGCCAATTAACAATTACTACCAGTTTACCAGGATTCCTGGCATGGATTTTAGCTTTAAGAATAGTCCATAAATGTTCAACACAGTTGCATTCACGATCTTCATTTTCACTTCGTTATAACAGATAGATGTTCCAAATATTGTTCCAAAAGTGGTTTCAGATGAAGAAGAGGAAATTACCATCTAGATTCTGGAATGGCTTTGACCTTTAACCCCACTGAAAATTTATGAGGTATGAATTGACACAAGGAAGTCATCCCATTTAAATATCCCCTCCCATTTGTGAAAAGAGTAGTTGTCAAAAATCTTAGCAGAAATATAAGAAGCTTGCTGGTGGTCACAAAAAAAAAATCTTTTGCAACTTGCAAATAGCAAATTTTTTTCCACATTAAAATTTGGAGAGTATGAATTTGAGCCTATATTTATAATTTTGAATGTATGTAAATAATTATTTGCTTTTTGTTTATACAACTCCAAGACTGTAGCAGTTTTAAATGCAGTCCAGGCAGTCTAATGAAATCAAATTAATATATTATGCTCTTGCTTTTGAAATGAATCCCTAAGAATTATGGATTTTTTTTCTAAACTGAGCTCAAGCAGCAACATCTAACTGTAGCTGCCGATTGACGCATCAGTAATAGCTCAAAAAACGAAATTGATCAACATCTTGTTGCTATAAAACAACTGCTTGTGTCTGCAATTTTTCAATGTTTGTAAGGGTGCGGGGGGGTGGTGGTTTAGCTTCACATTCTTCATTTGTAATTTAGTATAGTCTCTCACTTTTATTTTGCAGAGATTTTACTTTAAAATCCTTATTTGGCTAGAGTATAGAAAATGTGTCATAAATTCAACTAAGCTATCATTCATCAGCACAAGCAAAGAGACATTCCACAGACTTAGATGAAACATCCCTTGGGACAACCGAATAAATCTCTTCTTTATCACACTGTCTGGATCAGTGCCATGACAATAAAACTTTTCGTCTTGATTAAAGTTCCAGCTGTAAAACTGTTGCTGCAATATTTAGTCTTGTGCACAGAAATGTGAACATGCATTTTCCAGCTGAGTCTGGGAATGAAACAAACTGAACCGGAGATCGTGGTGTTGTTTTCGTGAGATTTTTATGTTTTACTATCGATATTTTGGACAAAAAAGTAAAGGTTGACACCAAAAAATTGCAAAGAAGAACAGCCATGTAATTTGATTGAAATGTACTTACTGTACATATTCAATAGATTACAATGTGCATTCAGATGAGGACAGTTTGTCAGATTAAAAGTATTTTTTGTCAATAAACCTTAAGCTGGTGCTAAACTTGGTTTTCATTAAGCCCACATTTCTGTATTAAATGTTTTTTTATGGGCTGATTTAATATTCTAGTTTTGAATGTCATATTTTTTATTGCCTGCAGGTAATAAAAAGTACGTCAGTCCATTCATACACTGACTTACTTTGATTTCTTTGTATTTGAGAATTACCTGGGTTGTTGACATTTGTATGAGAAAGACCTCATTAAAATTATTTAAGCTGAAAAAAAAATGAATAATGTATTTAATACTTGTTTACCTGCTGCATGTCATAACAAATTAAGGCACAATAAGGTTTAACATTGTTCTAGCACAACATAATAAACTGGCTGGTAAGTACGTATATATGTAATTTTATGAGTCATTGTTTTCAGTAAGCACATTTTCCCATCACATATATAAGGGTCATAAAGGAGAAGTCAAGCCTGCATGTATGCAACTCTATAGAGAGAATTTGGATAGAAACCTTGCCTATTAAAGGCTTTCGAGAATTATGAATGCTTGAGTAGTTTTGGATTTGCTGTGTTGATAATAATCTGTCAGCAGATAATAAATGTACCTTTGAACACAACTTAGATGGGAAGACAAATGTTCCAGGAGCCTCCAGGAAATCACTAGTACCAAGAAGTATATTGCCAAGAAATCGTCTGACACATACTTCCTCATAAAATGGCGAACTTTAATTTAACATTTCTTTGTACGTAAAAAAACAAAAACAAAGATAATACAATCTGTGTGTCACTGAAACAGAAAGGCACTGAGAGTTTTTTTTAATCATTTGTGTAGGAACAAAATAAACTTTTTTTCTTTTCTGCTTTTTGTCTTAGCAGCCATCAAGGGCCTTATAGTCTTCACACACATGTAGAGACGGTACGATTTACAAAAGCAAACGTACAAACCAGTTGCTCAATCATCAAAGTGAAATAATTGCAGTATTAAAATGTGAGTTTAAGAATCAGAGTTAAAGCCACATCTAGATAAGACTTTGAAGAAACTGCATTGGTCTTTATAAGAAACAAAATATATAAAAGGGGGAATATAAAATGTACAAAATGTTATTAGAATTTAAAACTAAAGTAATAATTTATCAAAAAAGAGCATAATCATCACTGTCAAGTCGTCATACAAACACGTCAGAGGAGTTTTATTCATTAGGAGCTTTCATCAGGAGAACTGGAGGAATTTCTGCAGAGCTTTGCTAAGTGGCTCCTTCTCTTCAGGTTTGCTATCAGGAATCATTTCAGCGCTCCTCTCCGCGCTCAGCTGGATGGCCGGCCTCATCTCCTTACAGCTCTGCAGCCCCGCCTTAGTGATGTTCCTGCAGAAATCCACTCTTACTTCCTCCAGGTTGTCCCCGTGCTCTGCTACGCCTCGCAGGCTTTGGTCTGTGATGCGCACGCAGTTCTCCAGTCGTAGGTTGCGCAGTTTCTTGCACCTCTGCAGTACAGAGACCACGTCCTGGTCGGTGATGTGCGCGCAGCCGGACAGCGTCAGGGTGAGAAGGTTAGGACACCTGCAGCACAGACAGCAGTCACAGTCTTTGTTTTCGAACACTTATTGAGAGTGGTGAGTCACTTCCATGCCACACGGAAAGGAGGGATTAATATCTCTGGATATTAAGTCAAGTCTTAAGCAAATAACAATGTCAGGTTTGGTTGCGTCTTCCTGATGAATGTCGCTGAGGTCAAAACTAGTCTGAGGAAACATAGGTAGATGGTAGATAAATGGAGAAGAAGAAACATGACCCGTGTGCAACGCTAGCCAAGGTGAATCCTACACCAATCTGTCCTCTGTGTATGCTCTGTTCCACTGAGGCCCTTTGTGTTTCCACTGTCCAAGTGTATTTGATTAATACTCAACAAAACAGTGGCAGGATGTTTAGTGTGAGACAAAGAAGGGCCTTCTCTGCTCTACATACAAAAAAAATCACTCTGAACAAATAAAAAACGAGTATCGGTGGAGTGCAGCCCACTTGCAGGCCATCTCCACCGAGGATGCAGGCAGAGACACTCGGACCAGGGGTGTCATTCATGTTCGCTGATGCAGATTATATAAAGACTTACATAATGTTACTGCTTTCCCTACATGTGAGCCAAACATATTCCAGCACCACTCGAGCGCTGCCCCAGTAACCTTTGAACACGCAGAAGCTCAGTCATGTGCCTGGTAGTGCCATTAGAAGATCGCTCTGACTTTATTAGGTGACGGTACTGACAGTAAAACACGACGAGGGTGTGAAAGAGGTCTGATCGTAACGCTTTGAGTTTCGTTTGTTGTCTCATGACAACAAACGAAGCAAAGATCACAAACAAACTGGGTATTTATAACAGGAGGCGTTATAAAGAAATGATCAAGCATTGTTACGTAACGCACTCTTATGATAGTCACTGTTTATGCGGATTAGTTTATCCTACCACACATTTCTGTATGCAACATTTTAATTTTCTCACAGATTTTCTGAGAAATTTTGAAACTCTTTTGGCAAATTTCATTGTATACATTTTGGAGCACTGTGTGTGTGTGTAGGTGTGTGTGTATGGGTGTAAGGGATGGGGTGAAGGAAAAGGTGAGAGGAGGGGAATAATTGAAATTGAAAAATACGTTTCAAAATGTTCCCCCCCAAAATAAATAAAGTCTAGTTGTCTTTTCTAGTCTTGGGGAGTCAGAAACAAACCAGACAAGTAAAGAATAAAGTTGTGAACAAGTTAAAAGCAGGGTTGGTTCGTTAAAACAATATCCCAGATTTAAACATCTCACAGAGTACTTATTATTGAATCCATCATCTAAACATGGAAAGAACACAGCAAAGCTACATAGCCATGCGATATGGCCGTCCACATAAACCGACAGAGAGCAGAGGCACAGCCAAGAGGTCTAAGGTTACTTTGGAGGAGCTGCAGAGATGGACAAGACAACATTGCAAGATGCTTGCAAGATGTCGACACAAAATGAGAAAGGAGACAAACAAGACCATAGTTATTGAACTACATGAAAACACAGTATGAGTGGTGGAGCACCACGTGAAGAAGAACGGACAAAAAAAATAATTCTCTGGATATATGTGAGAACCACTTTGATTCGCTTTGCATTGGTCTATCACATAAAAATGTGATAGGGTACATAAACGTGGCAGTAATTTGACAAAATATAAAGAGTAGTATCGCCATGGATACGTTTGCAAGACCTATTTTATGAAATAATATTTAACCTCAGGTTCAATTTTTTTGCTGAGGTCCTCTGCAGGTTTGTGAGTAGGTACTGATTTCACTGACTGCATGATAGATACAATACTAATTAAATAACTTGTAGAAGTAACTAAATTCAACCAAGCAGTTGCATTACACTAAAGAAAAACAAGCAAAACAGGATTAGGTAGAATAACAATTTAACTTAAATTATTTAAGGGATAGACACCATTCTGTGTGAATATCATTTTCTTGTTTTCTGATGTCAGATTCTACTTTCAATTTTCTATATTAAAAAAAACATAGGTGAATGTTGAGTTGTTGTTTACCTAAAGTTTCATTAGTTATTAAAAACCACAATTATCAAAAGAATTTTATTTCGATCTAAAGGCTTAGGAAACTCATAACCCTTTTTTTTCCTCAATTGTTAGCTTCAGTATTCCAATAGTGTCAGCAACATTTCAAGGTTTGGTTTTAGGCATGATGTGTTCCTAATTAAAACAAAACAGCTTAGTGAGCTGTCTGGTCCGCGTGAAACACCAACAGAATGCCAACATGTAATCACATCTCTAATGAACCATTTGGTTTACTTAAGCCTGTTTTCCCTGGTCAAATTATCCCATCGGCCTGTTCGGGAAACCAAGATGAACAATATTTTTGCTTTATCATCATCGGTCTTTTGAATTAAAAGCTTCTTTTCTAACAGGGTTTGGGAAACTTGTAGCCTTTCAGATCCAGGTGAAGAATATGGGAAGCTAAACCTTTGTCTTTGTTGGCAGCAGAAAGTATAATTAAAATAGAAGCACAGGACGTGCTCCTTTTGATTTTGTAACTGTAAGCATCAATTTAGCCAAACGGTGCAGATCAAAGCTCGGAAAAATCCAACTAACAACTGCAAAGGTCGAGGCAAATCTCTGAGTACCACCCACTGTGAAACCTACCCAGTGTGGTACACCAAAGCATGTTTCCTTATGTTGTGCAATTAATACTGCGACCTCAGGATAATGAGAAATAAGTTATTGATAAATCATTTGTCGTCTGAACTCATCTGTTCAGAAGGAGTGTTAGATTTTAAAGCAACAATATAAAGGAGCCTGTAGACGCGCCGGCCTTTATTGGTTTTCCCAGGGAGATAAAGATAGACACAAATGTGGCGTCAGAGTTGAGGAGGCAGGCAGAGACAGACGCACATGTTCGCTCCTCAAACAGCAACAAAGAGCCAATTGTAGGCTCCACCTGCCTGCATAAATCTCCAGTTTGCAGCTGACTGGGAGTGTCTGTGGCCAAATAACTCTTTTATCACTCCCACAGCTCTTCTGTGCCCCCTCCCACTTTGTCACGTGTGCTCCGTTTCCTCTCCCTTTTCAGACAGTTTAGGAGGGTTTATCAGCATGCAGAGAGTATAGGCCTGAAAGGCACCGAAATACAAGCCCTCCGACAAAGGAGGTGGCTCTAGTTTTGAGTCATCTCGCAGCTCTCGTGTCGTGCTTCTCAAATTTCACAATGCAGGACGTGCAGCCTCCTCTCCCCCTTCTGTCCTGGCCTGCCACAGTGGCTCAGCTCCCCTTACATCAGCAGTTATTACTGGCTGCCTTGAAGAAATTATCCAGAGACCTCATTACACCTCTGTGGGGCCGGCCACACACACAAGGCCAGGAGCCAAAAGAGCTAAGTTTCAATGACCTATCACATACAAATTTCACGTCACTCAGTAAATATAATTATACGTGTGCCAACAGTTGTGTTTGGCAATGGATTTAGACTCATATCCTGCAGATGTTGTTGTTTTGTTTTTACAGGCAACTTTGGATATGGCATCTGTTTGTAATGATTTTGATTCTTGGTGCCTTCAGCTAAACATGAGGGTTTGACTAAAACCAGTGCTCACAATTTTGAACTCTAGAGACCTCAAAACATCCTGACACTGTTATCAACATAACCGCTGCTTTGTTGACATCCAAAACCAAGAAAAGGGACATAGTTTTAGAAGGCTGCTGCCAGGCCAACAGGTGGCGCTCTATCACTAGCATTTCCGAAAATTTGAAGTTTATAGTAATGTTGTTCAAGACCGAACCCTTTTCTAATTGGGGTTCTAGGCTCTCTTAAAGTTTGGTCGTCACGGTAGAGCTGCTGCTTCTCCACACCAAGAGGAGCCAGTTGAAGTGGCTCCACTTAGTTGAGAACTCAGCTTTCAGGAACCCTCCCACCAATCAGAACACGCTTGTCTTGCAGCAGCTCCTCTGACTCCTGGTTAAATATCACATCCATTTTTAAAATCCCTTTCCTCACATTCAAGAACAACCAGAGCACTCAGTTGCTCTCTCCTTCCTGATATTTGCATCACTTCCACTTTTCAAATCCTCTAAAGGTGAATTCTCTGTCTGGTTGTAGCCTTCTCCAAACTAAGCAAGTTTTTACCGTTATCGTTTGCTTTTATGTCTTTCATTGTAATGTGACTTTTTTTAAAAAAAAAAAGGTCTATGAAAAAGGTACTAGTACTTAAAAAAATGCATTTAAATTAACCGGTTAGTGAGTATTTGTACTTAAATGACGAATTTGAACTCAGCATAGCTCGCCCTAGCATCAATAAATTGTGTTCGATGGGAATAAATAAAAATATCTAATCATAGAAATTTTTAGGTAAGATAAGATAAGGTAATTTTATTTACTAAATAATAAGTTTGATTCCTGTTCTGGGTGTGTAAAGTAATAAATGTTCTTGTTCTGTAAGTAGCTTCTCTGGATTGTAAGTTTGTTCTAATTTTAAGACAAACGTTAACATTTTATGCAAAGAGTGAAGTTTACCATCAAAGCTAAACATCGTTTAAATTTATTTAGGATACAAATGAACTTGCAAATCTATAAATTGCATATATACAGGGGGAAAGCTGTTCTTTTAAGAGATGTGTTAACAGACATAATTTATTGTCACTGTTAGAACCAATTCACCTTATGCTACGCTAAAATGCCCCCACTGCACATCACTGCACAACCAAATACAGAAGACGTGCAACCTGAATCCTTGGATGATATCTAACAAATAACTTTTTATCCACGTTTACAGGATCCTTGAATGAAAATGTGTTTTACGTCTCACATAATCTTCGATTGTTCACTTTTGTTTCATAACTTATTGTGATTCTTTACTAAGCAAAGAGCAAATTCACATAGACACTCACATGTGGCACACATGGGCCAGGAAAGTGCTGACCAGGCTGTCATGTTTGCTGCAGATGTCCTTCTGGAACGAGCTCTTCAACCAGTCCTCAATATTGCACACCAGCTGGACTCTGCTGGAGTACCAACATATAGTTAAGTAACGCAATGATGGTCCCAGCACATAGTTGTCCCATCTAAGCTGACAGGGGGAGCTGAAGTGGAGTAGGTTCCATAGGCAGGGGTCAAGGTAGACTTCACGCAGCTGACAACAGGTGAGGGACAAACTTCTCCGGCTGTCTTTGTCCAGGAAGGAAAAAAGGTGCAAAAGACACTCGCGGTTGAGCTGAGTAAGATGCATGGTTAAAAAGTCCCGCTACGTGTAGAGAGGCCTCGTCTCTGGGGGAAGAGACAGACCTGCTGGTAGGCAGCAACAATGAACCCACAGCCAGCATTGTATGGCCTAGATACATGATGCCCCCTCAGGCGCACGCCGAAGGGCCTGCACATATAAGGCGGTGAGGAGACGGCTATTTTGGGAAGACAACTGTGATACGTTCAAAGATGGAAGTGTTTGAGCCGTGCGCTCCCTTCCCATCTGTCATGGCTCTCAACAGGCAGCAAGCCCTGGACGGGGCCAGATGTTTACACTGTCCTGGCCTACTTCACGCAAACATCAGAGCTACACGCAAAGATCAGCAACACATGTAAAAAGTACAACTCCAACACTTACTATGAATATATTTATTCAGAAATTACTCAAATACCATAATATATATATATATATATATATATATATATATATATATATATATATATATATATATATATATACATATATATATATATATATGTATACATATATATATATATATATATATGTATACATATATTATATATATATATATATATATATATATATATATATATATATATATATATATATATATAATATATATATATATATATATATATATAGGTAGAGCGGTTGCCTTGCAGCAAGAAGGTTCTGGGTTCGATTCCCGGCCCCGGCCTTTCTGCATGGAGTTTGCATGTTCTCCCTGTGCATGTGCGGGTTTTCTCCAGGTACTCCGGTTTCCTCCCACAGTCCAAAAACATGACTGTTAGGTTAATTGGTCTCTCCAAATTGTCCCTAGGTGTGCATGGTTGTTTGTCCTGTGTGTCTCTGTGTTGCCCTGCGACAGACTGGCGACCTGTCCAGGGTGAACCCCGCCTCTCGCCCGGAACGCTAGCTGGAGATAGGCACCAGCAACCCTCCCGACCCCATTAAGGGACAAGGGTGTCAAGAAAATGGATGGATGGATGGATGGATATATATATATTATTATTATTATTATTATTATTATTATTATTATTATATTAACTTGTCCGCGTCCTTTTGAAAGATCTCAGACCAGTGAAAATATCCCCAATTATCTTTTTGAAATTTGTCAGTTTGCATCTTCACCAGTGCTCAGTATTCCGTTATTAAATTGTGAGCCACAGACAAAAATTTCCAAGACTCATGTCTTTGTTGTGTAACCATGTTACCATGTTAACAATTTTAAGGATTTGGGGGGGAAAAAAAGAAAAATAAAACACTCATACTTCTTGATTTTGACCAAAGGTTACAGAGTGTAATCATAGTCCCATATGAAATACGTTTAAAAATTCTAATAATTATGGACGACCTGCCTTTTACATAAATAAAACTGTGCCTCATTCATTGGTGCTGATGTTGAGATTTTAAACATATGTCTCCCAAGGGTTAAACTTTACAAGAAAACACTCAATTCCTTTTACACAGAACAAAATAGAAAGCGACAGTTATGCGTTAACAAATTTTTATATATATATATATATATATATATATATATTTATATATACTGCTCAAAAAAATAAAGGGAACACTCAAATAACACATCCTTGTTTAAGTGTTCCCTTTATTTTTTTGAGCAGTGTATATTGATTTAATCAAAAAATTTTAAGTGCTGTTGATAATCCTGATGTAGTTATGGGACATAAAACCTTACGTAAATTAATCTTTCAAGTAACAAAGATCAAACAACAACCAAATCTTCAACTTCTTCATGAAATTACCCTAACTGAACTCCTTTTTTTCTCCCAACAGTTACTGCAGAGGTTGTACAACATCATAATTACAGGAGTAAACAGCAGCAGCAGCAGCACTGGATGGTTTACACAAACTCTTCTGAGACCGTCGCATTCGAGATAATCACAAAGACAAATAACTTCCCAGCTCCAAGCTGGACTGTTGGACATGTGAGTTAGAGACACAAGCACACGCAGTGCTATGTAGGACTTGCCTAAGGCAGCCTGGTAAACTGTGACTCAGTGTGTTTGCTCAACTGGAGAGCAGAGAATGTTCTGATGCCTGAATACTATTAGTCCACATGTATGTCGTCACTCTATTTTCCAAGTATGTCCTGTAAAACCTATCAGCAGGCTGTTGAAGGGGAAAAGAAGAAGAAAAAAACCCTCAATAATAAGAAATGCCATTTTTGGAGGGTGATCACTTTGTGTACCGTGACATAATGTTCCCAACAAGACTTTTGATGCAAACAGAACAACAAACTACAAGCAAATTATTAGGACACGAGATGGAAAAAGTAGAAGAGTTGTTCCATTGGTGGAAGGGAGCGAAGGAGAAACGACCTCGCTGCCACCTGCGTGAAGGCAACTAAGAGCAGCTGTTCCTGTGCATACTGAAGTACTTGTTCCTGCCACACTGGTTGGCACGTGTGCAGAGGGGAACTCTGTAAGTGTGTGCCTGGGTGTGGGCGGAGATCTTTGCTGAAGGCTAAAGACGAGCCGCATAAAAAAGATAAAAATAAAAATGCTCAGTCTACTATAGAGCCTCACTCTACCACAACATGGGCTGTTCAGCTTTAGAAAATGTAATAGGAGCATTTGGACATTTATTAATGGGACAGATACAGAATTCACAATGAATGGTAAGATGTTGCTATCATTCCAAGTTTTGAATTGTATAAAATTGGATTTAAAACCAATAAATTGCATGTTTTACTGCTTAAAACAACAAAGCAAAATATGCCTAGAATAGTCAGTGGCAGGATACAGAATATATTGTGTCTAATTAAAATACCATTAAAATGTTAATACATTTCAGTCACTGGATTCAAAAAGTGAAACTCAATTCTCACTTGTAAATGATTTTTGTTCATATTAATGATTATGGCTAACTAATGATAATGCAAAATTCAGTTTCTCACTGGATTAGAATATTACGTGAGGTCATGAAAAAACAATCATGAAAACAATGGCTGAGTTGACAGGTGTCCATCAGTGATTAACTTTCACCCGGTCCTCAAGCTACATTGTTAGATAAACTTACTGGTCACAGAACTGGATCTTCTTCATAAAATCAATGAAATTATGGACACCATTCCCTTCATGAGTCCAGTTTGGGAAAACAGCGTCTTCAGTCAGAGGCTTCTTCAAATGAACTGCAACGCAGACCACTACAGGAGAGCTTTCCTGCCAACAGTCATCACTATCTACAGTAACTTTTTTGAATAATTCCAATTAATGAGTTACATTTAATTTCCCTTTGGGATAAATCATTTCTGAATTTGAATCCAAGCATATTAATGGAAAGTCAAGTGGAAGGACAAAGTGTAGCAGGACAAGCTACAGTCAACAGTGAAAACAGCAGCCTTGAGAGGAAAATGAATATCTGCAATAGTGAGCCTTTTTCTATTGGTCTTTTATAATATTCCAATTATCAGACAACACTGAACTGTGAGTTTTAATAATCACCAAAAGTAGTAAATAGAATATATATCACTGTGTGTAATAAAGTTATACATAATTTAACTTTTTTGAGTTACTGAAATACATAGAATTTCGAATGATTTTCCAATTAAGTTGCTCAAAAAATGTATTTGAATATCTGTCTTTAACATGTAGATTTATATGAGAACAGAAATAAGAGTTCAGATCCAAGGAAAAAACATCAGAACATGTCGTATGAATGAAACAGTTTTCATTGCATTCAGTCATGGCAGCAATAGCTGATGCATACAAACGTTAAATGATAATCCACCACCAACACAGACAAAACAAAATGATCAAATTGTTTTTGTTTGGTGGTAAAAAAGGAAATACAATGTCTTTGAAATTCAAAGCCATTGCAGTACAAACACTAAATATCCACTAAAAACTGGAAAGGAGAGCTACACATTTTAAAATGTTGGAAAATAAAAAAATTGAAATTTAAAGAAAATAACAGAACATTAATATGTTCACAATGACTGTGGTGATACAGTCTCCATCTACTGACCTTTGGATCACCTGAGGTTTCCCAAGTCTCCAGCTGTACTTCCATTATTATAAACAATAACCTTTGGAATCTATTACATACACAAATGTCTGACAAAATTACAAAAAATAAAGAAGCAAAAACAAAAATACAAAAAAAGAGCAGCAAGTCAAACATGATTATTTCAAACAACTCAAGAAACACATATAACGAATAGGAAAATAAACTATAATTATAATAAATCAAGCACTGTGACACATCTGAGGTGAAACCAAAATGAAGGAAAGCTAATGTGAGGCAGTGAATTGTGACTGAATCACGGTGCGGCAGATTGGAGAGCTTCCTCTGAGGTATCTCTGTCTGCTGCAGCCTCCTGCAACGCCATCTTCGCCTCTTTTAATGGAGCCATGTTTATGCTCGCGTCTTCTTCAGCTTTCTCATCCGGGATGTTTGCTTGTGTGGCCCCGCCGTCCGCCAAACACGTCTGTGCGTCTGCCGCAACCTCGTCCTGAGAAACCGTTTCTGTTGAAACGCAGTCGGTGGCTGCCGCGTCCACGCCGGGCTGCGTTGTGGCAGAGCTGTCAGTGTCTAAAGCCTCTTGAACAGTCCTCTCAATGTAAAAGAGGATGTAGGCCTTGGCTTTCTTCACTGTGTCCTCATTGGTCAGAGTCACTGTGCTGTCGTTGAAGTGGTACCAGTGGCCCTCGTGGCTGCCATATGCTGTATAATGCCCTGATCCAACCCTGTGCTCACACACAAACACAATCACGTTTTACCTTCTGAATTTTTACAGATTCATCTATTGCTGGTGGAGCACACAGGAACAAAGTCAACCTGATTGTACAGCAGTGGCACAACACTGTCACTTAGTGGCCATATCTGGCATAGCAACAATTACCTGAATGTACTTTCAAGGACTCTCTCTCTAATGCCTTTTCTGTTTTAAACTGCAGCTGTCCATAAAACTTGTTGCTCTGTAATTCAGTGATTTAAATCTTTGGTTAAATAAGGCGTTTGTGCAGATGATTCACTTTTAAAGACCAGCTGAAAAGCCGTGGAACCTGTCAAGGTTATTAGGCTGCTGCAACATAAATGTTCTACAAATACTTTTTGAAATGAATACTTTGTAAGTAGACATAAGGCTACAAACAATGAATATCATCATACTTTCTTTCCATAGATATCTTAAACAAAATGACTTGCATAAACCACGGCAGTAAAGCCTGAATGATGCAAGACCTTGACTCACCCAGATCCATGGTGAACCACGACAGCAGCAAGGTCATACAAACAACTCCCTGGCAACGTGTTCTCTGGCTGCAGAGGGAAACGAAAGATTTCAATCATGGAAATGTCTCTTTTTTTTCCCCAAGAGCAACATGTTTGGAAAATCACATCTTAATTAAGAGTTGCTTTTACACTTCAGGTTTATTGTGCACAAGATCCCATCACACGCAAAGATTTGCACCAGAAGGCTGTTGCCGAACGACTAATGGAATAATTTATAGCTTACGATCTAAACTAGAGGAAGCGTTTTTGGTTCTTAAAACAAAGACAAAGAGGGATTTTGAAAATATAAATACAGGATGCAACCTGTCAATCTTCTTAATTACAGGCTTAAATTTGTAATAGGTAGGGTGAGCCGACTGTTACTGTGATGTATGGGGAGCTGAAAAGGAACAGACTTTCATGAGCTTTTCCTCATTAATTAAACTGTTAAGAGCTGAAACACCAAATTTACTCACAAATGTAACTTTTTATGGTAAATGGACCAAACTTATATAGCACTTTATCCAATCATCTTTGACCACTCAAAGCGCTTTACACTAGAGCCACGTTCGCCCATTTGCACTCACACATTTGTATACTGATACGCAGCTCGGTAGGCAATTTGGGGTTGAGTGCCTTGCCCAGGGCACATTGACGCATGGCAGGAGGAAGCTGGAATTGAACCTGCAACCTTCTGACTACTCTACCTACAGAGACACAGTCGCCCCCACTAACGACTATACAGTATTCACTCATCTAGCATCAAAAACAGAACTTGAGTGAGATCCAACATTCAGCTCTTCCATATTGTTTAGAAAGTGTGTTTCATGGACATTTTTTTAACATTCTTCCAACGGTGCATTTGTGACGTCAGACATTGATATTGGATGAGAAAGTCTTGCTCAGAGTGTTTGCTAGAATTAGAACCAAGAGTTGCTGTTTTATCAAGCTGAGGTCAGAAATCTCATTCTTCTATACCAAGCTCACACATGCATGTGCGTCTATTGTGTACTGGTGCACAGTCATAGGAAGGGGATATTCTCAGACTGTTCCTACAAAGTTGGGAGCATGAAATTGTTCCTAAATGACTGTATGTTGCAGCAACAAATGTGTCTTTCACTAGACCTAAGGGGCTAGGCTAGGTTGTATTTTTTTATTATTTGTTAGTAAAAAAAAAAAACCCAAAATCTTCCAGATATTAAAATGACATAAAACTACTTCAAATAATAATGGCTATTAAGATGTTTCCAGCTCACCTCAAGTAAGAAGCCCCTCATGTCCAGGCCCTTCAGCGGAAACTCCACGTAAGTGTCCACCTTGTTTCTCAGAAAGGCCGTCCAGTGGAACCGTTTGAGGTGCAGGCACAAGACCTACATTTCCAAACCAAAACAAAACTTTTTATGCCTCTTAAGACTCAAAGAACGAGCAGAAAGTAAATAAAACAGTCATTAATAAATATGTCTCCCTCACACCTTTGGCAGCTTCTGGATCCAGAACTTCTTGGTTGATTTCTGTCGTTTTTTACACTTGTGACAATAATATAGTTCTGTTTCATCAAGTTCTTCCAGGTCAGTGAAGCTACACAAGCAGTCTACAACAAATTAAACAAATACAAACCCGTTTTAAAGGTAACATTAAAAAAGAATGGCAAACTTGGTTATCTTCAACAGTATTTGACTTACCACGTAAAGTGCACATAGGTCCTGGCTCCTGGTCCTTACTCCTCTTTTGTCTAAACTGACTAGGAATGTCCAAAGAAAGGTCTGAAGCAACAATATGAAGAAACAAAAACATAGACAATAGTGTTATTTGTTCTTTTCCAAAAAAAAAAAAAAAAAGGAATTTGGAGGTGAAAAAAAAAAACTCGACTTACCAAGAAATGGATCAAACTTTCGAGATTCTGTTCCACATATCAGGCAGTTAACTTCGTTCTGAAGTATACCACCGAAAACAGACGTGACAACACTGGAAGTCCCATTTCTACACAGAATCAGACAGGAAGACATTGAAAGTAGTTAATAAAAAGGGATACTGTCGTATTTGGGGGGTAAAACATAAAGCAAACCAGATTTTACAAATGAGTCTTTTTTAACATATTAAGATGCATATTACAAGCAACAATTATGACCCAATGAATGATTTAAATAGCTATAAAATTGATCATAGAAAAACAATAATCAAAGTAATTAAAAAAAATTAATTGAAGACAATTTAATGGGTGCTAAAAACATGACTGTGTGAAAGCTGCAGCTTTGCAGTTAGGAATTTTACTGCACAACAGTATGAGACACTTTTCTGTACTAAGATATGCCAAGGTTTAAATAGTAAAGTCCTTTTTGATGAGATGCCAACAAAAATGCTGGCATAATAATTATAATATAATAATATATATAATAATTATAGTTTTCAGAAGATATATATGCATTTCTATTTTCAATAAACATAATTAAACCACATTGTATTTATTTTTATACCATGGTTTTTACTCATAATCAGGCAATACCTGAGAATCTCATACTTTCAGCACCACAAACATAAAGAAAAAAACAAAAACAAAACTCAAACAGACTCACATGCAGCATTTACTGTCTGTGGTGGAGAGTCTGAGTCCGTCCTGTGGAGAGACAGGGTAAGATGCCCTGTTGCGGCTGTACTGGAGCTCCCTGTGGAGGTGGTCTAACAGGTAGCGCATGAATTCATGAGCGTCCTGCTGCTGATAGCCCCTGTGTAAACACACAGTCTTCTATTACAGCTGTGTATAAACACTCATTGAAAATGAGGAAACAAATTAAGCAGCAACATTTGTTTTTTACCTGAAACTGGGCATGATTTTCCATATGGCATAAAATAAGGAGTCTGGACTAAAGGCGGTCTGGCTTCCTTGCCATAGGGAACAAAGAGTTTTCCTGAACTCCTCCACCAAGGAACTGTTTAACAGAAAACAACAGTTTTACAACGCTGCATAATCTTGAACGATAACACAAAATCTAATACTCTTCTTCTTAAAGCTTACTTCAGATAATCTGACATATTCCCTCAAAATACCTCATGATTGTTTTTACATGACTGGCAACAAATAATATGGCTACAATACGATACTTCGAAATGAATGGGAGATTAATGCGCATGAATTCTCCTTCCTGCAGAAGAGGACCTTACACACTGTTGTTCCCTTGGCTGCGGGTGTGGTACATCCTCCTTCCTGCCGTCTTACCGCTGCGCAGGGCAACAGCAGGCAGCTCCTTGAAATAACAGCTGAACTGCTCGATGTTGCTGTCAAAGGAAGAACATTTTGTCAAAACAGAAACTGATGTGACATCAGCGGAAGCAGACAACATCCAAAAAATATGCCAGGAATCTCAGCTTCAACTTTACTCTGCAGTCACATAGTAAGGTGCAATAGAATCAGAGCTGGAGAATTTTATTCATCTCACTAATTATCAATTAAGTTGAAGGGGAATGCTACGGAGTTGACTAAAAAATAATTAAATATTATAAAATAAATATCAAATATTATTTTTATAATAATATTATTATGTTTTGATACTATTAGACAATCCTGATGCATGGTGCAAGAACGTATAAGTAGAGAAACCTGGCCTTGACTGCTTCTTGTTTCTAGGCAGCCTCTGTAACATCCTCCAATGTGCAACAGACTGCATTAATAAAGGCTGACTGGTCATGGGGCCCTGGCTCCACTGGGGAGGAACTGCTGATTTTGTGCTGTAAGTCCAGTGGGACACCCACATCCCTCAGAGCAAACCCTTACCTGAGTGACTGCAGGATGGCGTTCATGAAGCATGTGTTGCCCAAGTTTCGAAGACCAGTTGCACCCACAGCCACCCCATCCTGAAAGAGGGGGAAGCTGAGGATTAAATCTGTCAAATCTTATGGAAAGCCATTCTAGATTATTCTTAAAGTGGAATAATACTTACATTGTCTTTTAACAGCTTTCCATCCGCAGATGAGCTTTCTAGAAGTTTCCTCTTCCTCTGTCTGTCTCCCAAAAGCAAAGAACTGTAAAAGGATGAGGTTTTGTTCTTAAGTTACAATATACATGAAAAATTGTTTTAAATATTAAAATTTCACATAATCTTTGAGGCAAATTGTTTTGGTCAAATATTTTAGGAACTGCAGCGATGACAGAATATATTAAATAATCAATCAAATGCATTTTAAGGCTCTATTAGTGAATATCTGTACTTACTTTTCTAAACTTTGGAGATGTTCTTTCACCTTCTGCGTATGCCCAAGTTTGGTGTCATTGACAACAAAGTCATCACATCTGTAACTACATATAAATAAACAGTTACAACACACACATTTAAAGCAACAATTTATAAGAAATCCCTGCAGTGCCACACATTAAAGCTTAAGCTCATCCATAAAAAAGAGGAAAGTTAAATGTTTGAGCTTTAAAGAAATGTAGGGAAAATGCATTTGTCCTTGGGAAAACTCACCAAAATACACTGAAGTTGCTGCAGTCCATGCAGACAGAATGGTAGGTTTTATCTTTTTCCTGTTTATCCCCCTTCCTTTGACAAATGCTGGGGCCTTGGTTCTCTTCAAAGTGTTTCTTGGCATGCCCATTGACATATCTATATAAGAATTGGTCATTTAATAATGTAAAAACATCAATAATTACCAGAAAAATATATTAAGAATAAAAAAAAGAAACAGGAATTCTGATTTTCATGATATCATGACTTGTACAACACATGATTATTCTGTTTAATTATGCAATCAGACTATGCAAATTAAGGACTATGCTCTCTATCCAAAATGCATATTTTTTTATTGGAGTTTAATAATTTAACTATATATAATCACGGAACACATGTCTCATGTTTTCCAGTTCTACACTTCATAGTAAATAAGTTGAGTGGGACAGGCTTCCAAATTTTGTATAAATCATGGCCCCAATGTATAAAGAATGTAAACACATTACATCCAGGCTGTATCTTAACAATGTATCCATCCATTATCCAGCAGACTGAGCAGAAAAGTCCAGATTTATGTAGTTGTGAATAAATAATGCAATGGTTAAAACTATCCAAGGCTGACAAGAGTTTTTTTTCATATAATAGTCAAACTTACAGTATTAAACATCTTTAATCAATACTTCCATTTTGTCTAAATACTAAATATTATTGGAACAAATGACAATAATTGGTTTATGTCAAATACAGGCCTAATTTAAACAGTTTTTAACTAGGTAGCTTCAAGTCCATAACATATTCAATACCTATCTGGTTAAAAAAAACTCACTTACTTGATAAACTTATATCTACCTTAACTTGAGAAAGTTAAAGATAATTATGTCAAACTGTCCTTCCACTGTAGACAAGCCTTCCTTGATTAGACAGTTTGACCTATAATCTGTAATCTATTTTTGGTTTATTATTGTTTCCTTTTTTATGTATCACAGATTCGTTTCAAATGTAAAGAACTTAATAAAAAATGCATTCCTATTAGTATCACAAGAGAAAACTAAATGATAGTTTAGTTGTGGTTTCTTGTTAATAGCAAAAATCAACTACTTACCGCCCACAGTGAACCATCAGACAGGTAAGGCAAATCCATGGACTTTTATTCGACCTGCAAACTAAACATAAAACATAACATAATGGAGCAAAACAGTGCGTTCCATTGAGCCATTTTTACTATTAATATAACAACTGTGATTTGCCCTCGTGGCTGTTTACTTGTAGCTACGGAGTGGCTACCATTTTTTTACTATTACTATAACAACTGTGATTTGCCCTTGTGGCTATTTACTTGTAGCTACGGAGTGGCTACCATTTTTTTTACTATTACTATAACAACTGTGATTTGCCCTTGTGGCTGTTTACTTGTAGCTACCATTTTTTTTACTATTATAACTGTGATTTGCTCTTGTGGCTATTTACTTGTAGCAACGGAGTGGCTACCATTTTTTTCACTATTACTATAACAACTGTGATTTGCCCTTGTGGCTATTTACTTGTAGCTACGGAGTGGCTACCATTTGGCTGTTTACTTGTAGCTATGGAGTAGCTAGCAAACTGACACATATACGATTTCATGAGAAGTTTGACTTGGAGATAAGGTTTTAAAAACAAAAAAAAGTCCCCCAGACTGCTCCAATTGAACTACCTTCACTTTAGTCTTACGAACGGAACCGAGACAAATGTCGCTCTTACCATGACAGCACCAGGAGGACGGTGTACCGTTAGGGAACCTGGGGGAGTCGGTGCCACAGCTTACGTTAGAGCTGAGATGAGGGCACTCCATCAGCTTCACAACTCTATGGACAGAACAACACCAGCAGTACCAGGACAAGGACTCTCCAAAAAAAAAAAAAAAAAAACCTCAACAATACCAATGGTATCCGGCCAGCTAACAATAGTTAGCCAATTAACCTAAAGCAGCTAGCGAGTGCACGTTTTCCTGTCTTCGCTAACGCCAACGCGTTAGGTAACTAAAAGAGCTTTCACTTTTCAGACTCAGAGTTCAAATAAAATCAACCCTCGGTAGTTTCCACCCACACATATTGTAAGGTAAAACAGTGACGGTATCTTTGGTGTTTACGCAGTAGGTAACTGCTGGCCACAAACAAATGGATGTAACTCAAGGAAGTGACGTACATTCCACCGGCTCTCGCTGGGTTTCGTCACAAAGATGAAAAAGCCTCAGAGAAAAACGCTTCAGCGCTTCCGTCTCTGTGCATAAACGATAGAAATGGGTGTGTAGGCGGTTTCATCGTATGTGCGGTAGCACTATTTCTTTTTAACGCGTCATTTCTTACCTTTGCAAGTTCAATATTTAAATTAAATTTAGCTAGTTTTCGTAAAAACTTCCTTTCCAACAACATATGGCAGCCCTTTTGGGACATATAATCGAACCTTCGCTCCCATCTTTAGAATGTTTTTGAAAGTCATAGTGATTTTTTTCTAACTTGTGTTCTTATTTGTCGAAACACTCCTCAAAGTTACACTAGGTAGTAGTGGTTAGAAAGGTCAATAGCACAATAAAGCCTTGCTTTTGTCACACTACCCCAGCAGAGCTTTGGTTATAAATTAATCCAGCAGCTTACCATCATCAGAATGTGAATGTGTGCATAACTGGGAATAACTGATTTCATTGTAATGCGTTTTTAATGGTCCTGAAAAACAGCAGATACATTTGTAATTTAATGTCACAAGTGACTTATATAAAAATGTGTTGTTGCAGTTTTTTTTTTTTTTTTTTTTTTACATATTTGTTAAAACTGCCACTATGCCACAGCAGAGAGCGATAACGTGAAAAAATCAACCTCCTCTGGGTCCCTCCAGTGGCCTGCAGAAATACAGCGCTCCTTGGTCAGAAACAGCCAATCAGAGCTAAACTCAAAACATGACCTATCAGAGGGTTTCTGGAAGGAACCCGGAAAGGTTTGATCCAAATGATAGAGTTAAAAAGACAAATATCCCTGCCACTGAGCAAATGTATGTTAATGTCTGAATTCAACGAAAGTGGCACAAAACATTTCTTAAAAATGTTCTTGCTAAGTTTTTCTGACATTTAACAAATAGAAATAATTTTGTTAACAGCTTTGAACAATAGACATTTGGTCTGATTTAAGTTCAAACAGTAAGAAAAAAAATGTATGTATCTTTTTATTTGTGAATATTTTGTTTCGATTCTGACTGTTTAAGGTCATATGGCTCCAGCAGCCTAAAAGCTGGTGAGTCAAAACCTGATATTATAAACTGACTCAATAAAGTTTCTGTTATGTTCTTCAGGTCTAATACAACCTCAACCCTAATGAAGTAGTTTTCGTCCTAAAGCGCTGCTTTATTTCTGAATGTGCTCTCCCTGATCAACATAAAGTTTGAAAATGTTCATAACTAGATTGAGTGATGAAAAAATGTCTAAGCAAGTTCCCAATTTTAGAATGAACAATTCAGAATATTGCACCAAAAAGATTCATAATACAATTTACCTTCCTTGTGGTCATAATGTCATGGCTAATTAGCATGTTGCAGAACTTTGTTGCTTTGCATTTTAATAATCACAAAAAAAGATTTTCAACAATAAAGCTGAAGAAACTGATAAAGACACAAACATAAAAACAAAATTTATTGAAGATCAAAACTTTACCTTATTAAGCCCCACTGCAATGTAAACAGTAAATAAAGCACCAAAAAATATCCAGAATGAATTTTGCTAAATAAAACAGAATATTGATTTGAATAAAAATAATAATGACATTTGTTGAATGTCCACAGCTATAGACTTTGAAATGGAGAGCTAAGCTGGGTTCTCATCCAGACATTTGGTAGAACATACAGCACATTCTGCAAAATCACAATGCATTTTTATATCCAAACACCTGCCAACATATGCGCAAAATGTAATATTTTAGAGAATGTTGTCCTTATCTATGGCTTTCCTTTTATTTCTATGTTTCAACAGTTGTTAACTGCAAAAGGGTTTTGTTGTAGACAAAAAAAAGAACATAATTTTTTTGAATATGTACCTGATTTCTGTTTATTTACTTGTTATTTTAAACTTACAAATATGTTTATTTGATTGCATTTTAAATCTCTAGCTTCAAAAGTTGAAACATTGGTTAAATCTATGAAAAGTAAAAAGCAAATCTCTTAGCATGTAACCTAAATTAAACAACTCTAATTAAAAAAAAAAACGGCTTCTTTTTAATGGAATTTAGAGTGTAGTTCTCAGGGACAGAAAAAAAATATGCATTTGGTTTTAGGACACAAAACATAGTTCTTAATGGCAACCAGGAGAAAAAAAGCTGATGTTTTGGAGAAAAAGAGCTTTCCTATGTCATTTCTATCCCACTCCCCTGAAGTGGTGCGTCGGTCTGGGACTCCTTGGCTTTCTTCTTTTGGTGTTTTTTCCTACAAAAGTGCAATAAATGATGAAATACATGCAAAATGTTGACCTTTTCACATTTTTTCATACCACAAATGTTAATATATTTTTGTAAGAATGTTCTAAATTAGTAACAGAAACACACCATTGTGAAAAGGAAGGAAAATGACCTATGTTTCATTAAATGTAAAAAAAAAAGCATGGTATGCATATCCAGCCTCCTTTGAATAAGCGTTCTGAATCAATCCTTTCTGCAGAGATTCATATTTTTACCCAGTAATCTATGCAAAATAGCTCCAGCTAAGTCAAAATTAGACAGTGTTCATACGCAAGAATTTTCAATTATTCCTGCAGATTCTCAGATTTAGGTCATTCATGTTCTATGGCTGTACCATGTATTAGGGTTTTCCCCTTACTGCACACTTCCATCTCAAGTTTTTTGCAGGATTGTTGTATATTTAAATCCATTCTTTTGCCAATCAGGTCTAAGCATGTTCCTTTTCCCTAACAAATATATTTCCACACCATGATACTGCGACCACTATGTATCAAAGTGGGGATACTAAGTCAGGGGGATGTGCAATTTTGTTTTCCTGCAACACAAGTTATGCTTCTTGATCTTTACAGGCAAGAAGCTGTGTTTAATAAACTCAAGTGGATTCACATTGACTAATCATGAGGACTCCTTTGGGCAATTTGCTGCAAAGAGAGTTTTAGAAAACCACACCTAACTTTTCAGATTTGTTTTGTAAAAAAATTAATTTGAAAATAGGTATTATTTTACTTTCAATTCTCAAGTACGCTCTACTTTTTGTCAGTCCATCAAAGTACCATTAAAACACATACTGTTGAGTTAAAACACTTGACAGGATATGAAAGAGTAGAACAAAAAGCAGACTTACTTTGACTTCACTACGAGGAGAACCACAGTTAACAAGATAGCAAAAATGACAATGGAAAGCAGAACCGCAAAGATGATGGCTGTTGGAAAAGGCAGTTATTAAACTAGTGTGTAAATTGTAAAGAAATGAAAATATTGGTAGAATCTCCAACTTGGCAACCAATAAGAATTTCAATAAAGGCAAACAAGCATTTATTCAGTCACTGAAGACATTTGTCCCTGTTTCCACTTACTAACAGGAGTGTCCGGTTCATCCTCCTCAGGCTCATTCCCTTCATCTAAGAACCAGATGGATCAACATTAACATGTTGTTAAAAATTAAAGAAAAGAAAAAAAACAAATACACAACTTGAGATAGTTATTAGCTCACCATGAATGCCAACGCAGGTCCTGTTGCAGGTGTCTATGTCAAAGAATCTGTTTCCATTTCCAAAGCACCCAGTCCAAAAGAACGTTTTGCATTTGTCATGAACGGAGTCATAGTAGTATCTGAGGCGCTTACTATTACACCCTCCAGGCGCATATTTAAAGTGACAAGCTTCAGTTTCTGTCAACAGAAGATACAATTAATTTCAAGATAATCAGTCAGTCAGTCAGTCAGTATGTCTTTCTGTCTTAGATTTTCACCACTTGGTGGCGCATAATTGCTACAAATTGTAGAGAACAGTGGCTTCATGGCATTACATTTAAAACACTCCCCATATCCTTTTTGTTAACAAAAAAAATATGTTGTCCTATGAAGAATATTGTTGAGGGGCATTTTTTTTTTTATCTTTCCCATTTGAAAAGGCTTAGTTGTTTTGTCATGGTTCTTTAGGCAATTAAACGGTTATCATTGAGTTCTAACTCCAAAGTCCACCAACGGCATGAAGGATGTTCAGCAGTTATATTTGCCATGACTCATACAGCTGAGTAGTGGTGAAAATAAAATGAACTTTTTATTCAAGTAATTTTTATTTTGCTTATCAAAAAACAATCTTCTCACCGTCCGTTGGGTACAGCTTCTCAAAATTGAACGAACAGTTTCTCATGCACTGTCTTTCACTTCGGAAACGGTTGGCGTTTCCTCCCTCGCCTTGGTAGAAGAAAGGCAAGCACCTGTCTTGGTCAGGTTTGTAATACACAGAAAACGTGACAGTTGTTCCTTGACCTGGATCCTGGGGCAGTTTGCAGAATTCTGTTGAATGACACAAAGATACATTTAAGGATATTTTTATTTTCAAAACAGTCAAGTTCTCTTTTTTGTTCAGAACAATGCATGCGTAACAGGACCTTTTTGTAAATCTATAACTAATGTTTAACTAGCATGATCACCAGAGACCCACTCCCTGTTTTACAGCAGCAATAAAAAGTGTCATATATTTTTCAGCCATGTTGCTCTTTATGGGCTTCACAGAAAAGAAGTGTGTTTCAAGCAGTTCTTTTTACAAAGTGAGTATAATATGGGCAGGTCACCTATGTAATTGACACTCTTTAACAAAATGAAAATCAATGCTGGAAAATGAAGACAATTTGGGTTCTAACTCTAACCTGTATCTTCAAGGGAAGATACAGGTTCGTTTCTGCTCAGCTTAGATTCAGGTGCAGAACTAAGGTGAGTCGTGTGTAAAGGTTTTGAATTAAAGAGGTAGAAAATGTCTGGTCAGCTTAGCACAAGCAGGAGAATATATATATATATATATATATATATATATATATATATATATATATATATATATATATATATATATATATATATATATATATATATATATATATATATATATATATATATACTGTATATATATATATATATATATATATGTACTGTATATATATATAACATTTTCAGCAAAATAAACAATCATGAAATACTATAATTTCAGCTTCAAGTCATAACATGAACACGACACAAAGGTACAATGATAATGTGACTTGTTTTGTCCTGTTAGTCCATGTCTACAGTTTCAGTCGTCCCTTGCCTCAGGAACAATAACACCCAAGTCGCACCAAAATAACTCAAGGTGAAGTCGTACCTCGGAGATTACAGTGTCGTTGAAATTAGCTCATTCACCACAAGTGAACAACGTAAATCAGACTGAATTCACAAACCAGTTCCATACTCAGGCAGAAACACATACGTCCATGTGCTGGTCTAGATTGTAGAAAGCTAGTTTCAACTCTACAACATGTATTCCTAATTATCTTTAAATTAACTTTTTCTTTTTAAGAAACAATTTAAAAAGAAAAATATACAGTCATACCTTGTTTTTGTGAGTTGCTGGTGTGAAGTGCTGACAAAACAATTCCTAACAGCAGAAGTTTCTTCATTTTGCTGCTTGTCTTTGTGCTGCCTTTCCTGGAGTGACTGAGGGATATAAACTACGATGGGAGTGGGTGCTCATTATTGACCTTTGGACATGTATTGTCCTAATGATAACTCCGTTAATCGAAACTGAAGTTAATGGGAACGCCAGAGAGTTCCTCTCTGTTACAATTGTATTGTCATAAAAAAAAAGTTTGCAGGTTGTGATATTTGAGCGTAGATAGACATGCTGAGATCCATATTGCAATAAATGTGAACTGAAGCCTTGTTATGTCAGTTTAAATAGGATCTTTATGTATTTATCAGGATGAACATGGAATAGAAAGGATCTACCCATCCTGAATTTTATTACTTTTTGAATTTCGCAACTCACACAGAACCTTTGAATTTTTCTTAATTATTGCAAAGAAGGAAATAACATTAGTACCAATATTTTGTGGGTAATTCAGAAAGAATTAACAAAATACCGTTACAAAATACTGTATAGTAATTAGCTTGTCAGCATTGGTACTGACATCTTCTATGGCTTATAAAATATTCAGCTTTTTGTGATCATCTTGGCCCCGAATGGGGAACATTCCATAATTTCTGAAAAATTCTGCTAAAAACATTGCACTTTTTCACAGCTAAGTACTTCACGTACTTACAGCTAGAAACACCATTCAAACTTTAAAGGGTAGTCATATTCACCAACTACTTCTGTTTATTTCAGCTTTTTCATATCTTCTACAGATTTAATAAAGTCCCTCTTCAAGTTTTTACTTGAGTTAGGAGAGATTAGAAGAATCTTACCGCTTTGATTTTTGAATAGTAATCAATGACTTTCTGTTTCCCTTTGGCATAAATTACAATATTAAAAGTTGTGTGACATGTCATGTTCACTTGCCTTCTCTAATCTTATCCTGTAGGAGAGAAGTTGGAGCCAGTCCATAATGTTTTTGTTTTTATCTTTATTGTTCATACCTGAATAAACTGAAAAACCATCCACCTCCAAAAATGAATTGGAGGTTCCAGTTCATTTTGGAGTCCATATATATTGGGGTAAATCAAAACAATTTTCCCCATTATATATGGACTAAAAATTCTCATCATTGCTGGGGTAGAGATCCCTCTGCATTTGTTGAACAGGTTCTCATGCACGCTCTTTCAATGAAAAAAAAAAAAAACGATTCACATTTCCTCCCTGGCCTCTGTAGATGAAAGGGTTTGCAGCAATCATGTTTGGCATAATACTACAGAGCATTTGTGAAGTTTGTTCCATGACCTGCATCATGATGATAAAATCAACTGCAAATTAGATTCATCTGAGTAAACGCTTACTTAATAGTTGAAATCTGGAGAGTTTCTGTGTGAAAAGGTTTCCTCAGGGGTAATAAAACACCACCAATGTTTAAACCACCTCAATACCAAACACCTACTCCCTCTTATATTAATGATAATAAAAAAGACAGAAATGTGTATGCCACTTTGCTTTTGTCAATTTCCACCAAGGGAGTTTATTTAAACATTCTCTTTTCAAAACTGACATGATGTGTACAGAAACAAGTTAGATGTAGATTGTAGCAGTCAGACTCAGACAGAATAATCTCATTGTTTACAATTTTAAAAATTACAGTGAAAGAAAATGAATCAGTGAGCTCAGCGCAAGTAGGAGAGGGTAAACAATATTTGTAGCTTAGTGTACACAGTTGTAAATACTATTTTTGGTAACTCCCCAGAATAGTTCTTGTTAGTCCTTAAATAAAGAGTAGTGCAGATCACCACAAAATTACATGAAATGGGTTAACTAGTTTATGTATGAAAGGAAGAGTTGCATACCTGGGCTTACTGAGTGACATGTTGACAGAACAGTTGCCAAATACACAAGACTCTTCATCTTGCTTTTTATTTTGTGCTGTCTGGTGTGAGGCAAGGCTGTAAAGTACAAATGTTCTGCATATTTCCTTTTTTTAACCAGCCTCCATTTGACTTTTTGTTTCACTCAGTAGAGTGGATCCATAGGATTCTAAAGCATGTTGCATATATTTGTTGATTCTTTTGTTTCTCATTTTTATAAAATAATATGCAGATAAAAGAAATTCCATCCCTGCTGCAGAATGTAAGGGGACAGTAATGAATCAATGCACAGGCTTACAGCTCAACAGTTTTTTTTTTTGTTTTGGCTTTGTGGGATATGTTCTTTCTACATCTGACCTTAGTTGACATGAAGAAGTGTTAGCTTCTAGTGCCATTTTATGGTTTGACACACACTGTATATTCAAGCTCCTTGTCCTTGCTGTATCACAGTTTTCAAGACTGAATTACACAGGGTTGCAATGTGGCCTTTTAGCTAGAAAAGAGATAAAAAGAGATAAAATCAACAGTAAGTCCACTAATCAAAATCTCATGTAAGTACATTACAAAAGATAAATATATCACAAGCACAACAGATAGCAGAAACTGGCTTTGACAAGCAAAATCAAAACCTCAGAAAACACAAAACAATTAAGAGCAATAGCAAATAAAGACAAATAAAAAATATTCACATGTGCATACATCTGATTCTTTTCATAAGTATTACTGTCCTTTCATTTTTTTTCCACTTTTTGTTGCATTAACACCCCAAAGTGCAAGTGTTTTATTTGGATTTCATGTGACTAATGCAAAAGGAGTGCACAGCTATAAAGTTGGTGTAAAAGGAATTTGTGGTTTTTAAAATTGTCTTATAAATAACAATTTGGAAAGAGAAGCTAGCATTTGTACAAACCCTCCTGATTCGATACTTTGTATAACTATGTTTTTGCTGTAGTTACAATCCTGTGGCGTATACTTCTATACCAACGTATTTAATTTTCCCTCTGAGATCAATAAAGTATTTTTTAATTGAACTTTGCACATCTGAAGACTGAAATCTTTGTTCATTTATCCAAAAACAGCTGCAGCTTAGTCAGGTTGGCGAGCTTATGCAGCCATCGGTTTCCAAGTCTTTCTTTGATCCTCCCTTGAATTAAGGTGTAGAATATCGGCCATTCTGACACCTGAATCTACTTTACTCTAAACACTTTACACTAGCTCCAGTCGTATGTGGTTGTCCAACTACTATTCCAGGTGCCATTCCTTTAACCTTTGCTAATTGGCTGTCAAGATGGACTTTTATAGACTTTTATCACAATATTGGTCCAAGATAATAATGATCAAGATACAAACAATCTCAAGGGGCGGGGGAGTTAGATCTCGTGCGATTATAGAAAAGAAAGAACCGAGAGAAATGACATAATCATTGCAATATACAACAATAATGATCATTTAATGTGTTCCAACTATCATGCAGCTGTTGAGTTAAAAAAAAAAACTCAGCGTGTTTGTTTAATATGAGGATTAAAGACTACAAAACTATTTCTCTCTGTTGGTAATTTATTCAAAACTGTTTTTGAATAAACAGTTGAATAAACAGCAGAACTGGCCACTTTTCCAATGCCTGATAAGTTGTCTGAACTTCTTCTCAGACCAATGTGAGTGACCTTGTAGCCATGCACCAGGTGACAGAATGTTGATTCTGTAACCCGTTTGGGTAACACTTTATTTGAAGGGGGTGAATAAGACTGTCATGACACTGTCATAAAAATGACATAACATCTGTCATGAACATGAATAAGCCTTCATGACTGTTGTCATAAAACGTCATTCGGTAAATTATGACACTTTTAATACAAAGTTGACATTATTCAAAATGTCTTTATGACAACTTGACATTAACCAAGAAATCATTACTGATATAAATTTGTTATAAAAGTATTACTAATTTCACTTTAAAAATTAGGTAACTTTATGTTATTAAAGGTATTAAACAGTGTTATGTCATGTTTATGAAAGTGTCATGACAGTCCTATTTTCATTCACCCCCTTCAAATAAAGTGCTACCCAAGTTTGCATCACATTCTTCCCTATTTTTCTTTTTACCCTAATTCAGCTCTACATAACAATTATGTTCTTCTTTGATGCTAATTTATGACATAAAATCAATCTTGTGTTAACAAGACAAAAAACGTGAAAAAGGTCTAAGAATATAATTACAAGTTCATGATCTTCCTTGCAGCAGAATGTAAGCCCGGTTTTTACTGAATGTCACTTTAAACTTGAATGACTTATGTATCAAAACCAACATCATAAAAGCCCCAATAATCCAACATTTACTGTTAATAAATTCTGTCCAAATGTCTAGACAACCACAAATCTAGACATTTTTTTTTTAATCACATGCTGGCCACAGAATGCATCATCATGTACGACATAAGACTCATAGATTCACTCTCTGCACAGAGAACGAAAATTAATAATCTGCAAGAAAACGTTGCAGTGGAAAGGAGTAGCATTTCGGTACACTGCTTAAAATATGCAATAAAGCTGGAATAAAAAAAAAAAACTTTAATACTCTGAGTGTAAACATGTGGCGTGGACGTAATAACGCCAACAGGTTGCTGCAGTGCGGAGCGCTCACGCTTCACCTGACTGTGCGCCGCGCTCTGCTGCGCTACTTCAGATTCAGCATGAGGTGGAGACCCAAAGGAGCCGCTGCACGGCTGTCACCCTCCGGTGCCCTATGACTCTTACCACCGAGATTGTTGATGCTCTGACGTCAGCTTGTGTCAACTGCATGGGTATAAAAGAGCTTTTTGGAGACGAGCGCTCCAAGATCCCCGAGCTGTGTATTGAGAGGAGGTCAAGATGCGCATGTTGGTGCTCCTGCTGCTGACTTCCCTCAGCTTCCTTCACGGTAAGGTCTAGGCTACAAAATGAGTATTTCCAGTGTACTTGGTACACATCGACACAGTGTTAAAAGTTACCGCTTCTACGTATTTTTAATCACAATTTTATTCATTTATTTTCTGTCCATTCCAGGTGCTGAATGGACATATAGTGGTAAGTCTGTATTTTATTGCTTCTTTTTTTTTTTACAATAAATTGCATGAACGCCACACACACACACACACACATATATATATATATATATATATATATATATATATATATATATATATATATATATATATATATATATATATATTATATATATATATATATATTTTATAAAATAAGACATTTTATAAAATAAAATGTCTTATTTTTATAATTTATAAAATAAGACATTTTTAGTAGCTATTTATTTTTAGTCTACATCCAAAATGCATCATGTGCTGCTTTATTCTGAGCATGTAGCAACATAATGGGACACTGACTCCCTAATTTCTCAAAAATGGAATAAAGATAGGCATAAATATGTAGTCATTCCCTTTCTTCTGCATACATGACTTTTATTCATCCCCTTTCTACTTGGTTCAACGCTCAATTTAAAAAAAAAAAAATTGTCCAAAATATTTTTTTATTCATATTATTTTTTGAAGTGAATTTCAACATAAGATAAATCAGATTATCAGAAGACTATAACACTGTGAGCAAAGGAATAATATTACACATATTTTTTAGATTGTTGTGGATTGAAGGCACAAAACAAATTAGAATTAAAATGTAGATAAAATAGCTTTAACTTTTGCAACGTTTTTGTTTTAAGCATGAAGACGATTGAATTGAGTATCAGAATTTGGTTTTATGTGACATATTATTTGAAGAGGGTGTTTCTGTTTCAGTTAAATGACAAGACGCAGCTGGAAGTGTTAAACGCAGTGTCGTATGGAAAGAAAAATAAAACCTGTGGTCCACTACCTCACCGTCATCACCTCGTGTTATTGTAGGGCTCTTTTACAAACTCTGCATTCACAACATTGTATTAGTGGTTGACTTGCCTTTGTGTCATGCCTTAAGGTCTGAGAACTTCTTGACCCATGACGCTCCGTTACATAAACTGTGGTCACGACATGACCTTGTCTCTGTATCGCTGCATATAAACAGTCTTTTGCAATCAGGGAGTGGATTTTACAGAACACCAAATTATAAGCATCCAAATCCTTGAATGAGTACAGTTTTGCTCTGTGTGCCAAATCATTTCTTTTTTGAGGCAAAACTACAAAATATTACAAAAACCATTGTTAGCAAACACTTTATTTTCTATTTTGTCTGGTGTTTATTAAATTTTTTTCAAAAAAGTGATCTTGTGCTAATATCTCCATCTAGAATTTAAGACACCCAATTTCAATAAATTCAAATAAAGTTTTAAAAATGTCTGTTAATATCTTATGGAACTAGTTCATTAAATCACATTGAGCAGTTTAAAAAGAAAATCTCACATTTTCAGACTGCTGCTACTACATTTCATCTGCACTTCACATCCAGAGCCCTGAGAGGCTTTGTGTCATGGTAGTCGAGTCATTTCTAAGGCTGGTAGCACTTTCTGTTGACAAGTCCTTTGCTGAGTCATGCAATTTATCCCAACTTCAACACGTCACCCTCCAGCAGAGGACAAACAGTAAATTTTAATTTGTGACGTTAATCGTGGCGGCTCTGAATAGATTATTCTAAAAAAAATGTTCTAACCCTTTTAATTTATGGTTGCTTCTGCACAGAAAAGACTGTATTTAGGAAATTACCCACCAGCACATATGATCAAGCAGGCACTGCCAAAGGACCATCAGATTGAGCCGAAGGACAGTCTGTCTCAAATTAGAGCACAAATGAGGCGAAGAGTGAATAATTATAGCTATAAGTCTGCATTTTTTCACTTAGTGTTGGTGGATTTTCTTCAGTTGAACTTTGGGCACTGCACGAAACTCTTTGGCATTCATGATGCAATTGATACACATTTATCTGAATGTCTCTTAGGCAACAGCTTCATGCTGTATCATTCATTATTAACCATGGCTGGCTGGCATCTGCTCAATGGTGAAATATCAAATGAATTCCTGATGGGCAATGATTTAGTGCCAAACACTCAGCGGGGGTGAATGTTTTCTTTTCATATCACTGATCAAATTCATCCTATAACTGTCGTCTTTTATCATGATTGGTGCTCTAACTTGAATAGCTATAGATTTTTTTTAACTTAAGCTTTATTTTGAAAGTCATTGTTACTGTGACTAATTTATTTTGCAGACACATCACAAAGAGACATGACCACGCAGTTGAGGTCACTTTGTAAAAGTGCAAGACTAGAAAAATGTGGTTATGTTTGCCATCTTGTGGTAAATGGAAACCACTTATTAGATGAAGACAGAGTTGTCCCCTGTGTTTCAGTACTTAATAGAACCACCATTTACTGCAATTACAGCTTCAGGTCTGTTGGGATATGTCTACCAGCTTTGTACAGCTATAGACTTTTGTGTGAGTCTTTTTTGCTCCCAAAGAGCTCAAACTTCACCGGTATGAATGGAAAGCATCTGACCAGCAGCTGTCAGAGAATCATTACCTTAAGAGTACGTGTTGATTGAAATCATTCCAGTGAAGCTCTGGCTGCATGTTTCCTGCTTGAAGGTGAACCTCTGCCTCTGCCTAGGCCTCTTTGCAGCCAATTAAAGATTTTCTTCCAGGATTGCCTTGTATTTGGCTGCATCGGGATGCCCATCGACTTTGACCACTTTTACTGCTTGTGCAGAAGAACAGTGCAAGACAACTTTGTGTCACGATGGGAATGGTATTGAGGGACACAATGATTTATTTTTATTTTTTTTACAACCAAATGGGAGCAGCTGTGGTAGGAATGTGTTTAGTAACTGTTGGGTTGCCAGTTCAAACCCCTGCTCTGTCTGTCTTAGTAGTTATCTTCTTGAGCAGCACACTTTACCCACTTCGCCTGCTGGTGGTGCATGGCAGCCCTGGCTATACACCACCACACTATGTGAATGTGTGTATATGTATATGACTGACTGTAAAGCACTTTGGAATCCTTTGGACTAGATAAAGCACTATACAAGCACAGCCTGTTTATCATTTATTTATCATACAGCCCTAAAATTTCCACCCTATGCTCTCTACACAGCTTGTGGGAAACTGCAAACAGAACTGATTTAGGCTTTCATCCATCATTAGCTCTTTTTGTCTTCCTTCTATAAATTCCAGTTTTGTGGCATAGGAACACAAATAGTTATCCTCTGGATAGTCTTGCAGCTAAACTGTAAACCTCTGCAGATCTTCCAGAGAAACCATTAATTGATGCATCAGCGATTAATGTGCTCCTACTGTTTGAAATACTGTTAAAAATAGAGACCGCACATAAAACTGATGCAATTTCTGTGGTCTAAAATAAAAGTCATCAGTGATTAATGACCTGCTCAGTCAGTTTAAAAGGATTTTTTTGGAGCTCAACATTTTTTTAACCTATAACCTGTTTTAAAGTTCGCCACATCTTTATCTCTGCCCCACCTTGTTTTCTCTTCGTGGTGATGTTTGTTTACTCATGTTCTCCTCCAAATCTCTGAGGTCTTCATAAAGCTGCACGATTCATTCCTGTGTGATTTCTTCTTAAAAACACACAATGTTGGATGAATTTATAAATAAGATGGTTTCTGTTGGCAATTTACACAATCAGTTTTTTATGTTTTTTTTAGGGGTAAAAGGGGACTCGAATACAAATCCATGGTACACATTTCAGATTTTTATAGAAATAAAAGGAAACCGTGAATATTTTTTTCCACATTACAACTATGTTTTCACTTCAAATTCATTTGAGCAGGGACAAGACATAAAACAATGTTATAATTAACAGAAACCATCTTCCTGTCTGCAGGCTGTCCAGCCAAAGCCTAATTTGCAGGTTCTAGGACTCAGACCCATGCATTACTTTGTTTTGATCTGTCAGATAAAATCCCAATAACACTGAAGGTTATGTAACATGGAAAAATATGAAAAAAGTTCAATGTATGCTTGTAAATCCTGTACACACCAGCACAGTTTTTCTAGAAGAACACCTGTAACATCTCTGACAAGTCACTCAATGGTTTATGAAATCTTGGGCATTAAAGATAATGTACTTATTTTGATTTACACAAAGACTTTTGTTTCCCCCACACACAATTGACATCTTTAAACTGAAAAAGAAGAATTTAAGCCACAGTGAAAATGTTAGTTGCAATATAAAGCTTGCTACTGGTTCTTTAAATCTAAGCAGATATATGCTTTTTTTGTCATGTGTGATTTGCCAGCTGCAGATGAATACCTTCAGCGTGTTTTACTGCTGTTGTTACAGGACCAACAGGACAGGATTACTGGAGCAACAAATACCCTTACTGTGCCGGTTCTTTCCAGTCTCCAATACACATCACGTCAGACCTACTGAGGTTCAGTCCCGCTCTACGTCCAATTGAGGTGCGAAACTACAAACTGCCATCGACGGAACAACTCACTCTTAGAAACGACGGACACTCCTGTAAGTATAAATCTGCAGAAAGCACCAGAAAGTAGGTGACAGGGACAACTTTGAATAAAGACAGACAAATATCTTTGTTTGGTTTGAGATGTAGAATCTCTTTAAATCAAATTAGATTAAGTAAACAAGGTATTCATTAGACATGGCCACATATAAATGTGGAGAGCTAATTTCTGGGTTAACACAAAGAAAACAGAGGGAGGATCGTCCTTCCAAATCTGCCAAGGCAATTTTCTGTAATCACTGTCTTATTATCTTAGCTGTCATTTTGTCCACAGAAAGAGCTCCACACGCCAAGAAAATTCATGCCAAGGGTGTTCCTCAGCTATGACTTTTATTTTAGACCACAGAAATTGCATCAGTTTTATGTGCGGTCTCTATTTTTAACAGTATCTCAAACAGTAAGCTATCTTTTAACAGCTTACAATTAGGACACACTGCAGACAACCATTAGGCAGGTTTTTGGAAGTCTGGTTCAATGGATGTCTGACAAAATTCCATTAGGAATTTCATTGGGAATTTCAGTGACAGTTGTGCTTAACATGCATGCGACGTCTCCTGGGTCAGAGTGATGATTCAACATGAGAAATCTCTGCAAGTGTATATTTTTTTTTTAAACAGGTGACAGAATGCAAAGAGCAGACAAATGCTTATGTTTGCATATGTGATGGACCTTCACACCACAAGCTGAGTGGCATGCTGGTGTGACGTGTGTTTGAAAAGAGCTGACAAGGGTTTTTCATGCGTAAGCAGTCATGACACACGCGTGAACATGTCGAATCACTCCAACGCTTGCTGTGTTCGATGCAGCCTCTTGACCTTGGGGTCTCAGAGGAGGGCCGTCCTGACCTCCTCACTTCAGATGAGGTTAAAATTAACGGTTGCTGATTGTTGTAAGTCAAAAGTGAATCATTGTTGTTGATTTCAATTGATTTGCAGTGAAACTATCTTTGCCCCCGACGATGTACGTCGCCGGCTTGCCAAATCAGTTCACTGCAGCCCAGCTCCATTTCCACTGGGGCTCCTCCAATTGGCCTACAGGATCTGAACACTTGGTGGACAGCAAGCAGTTTGCAGCAGAGGTAAACTGACCACAATTCCTCTTTCTCAGTGTTTATTTACAAGATGGCATACAAAAGAATCTCAATTCTGCTAATTTACTTACATTTGCTGGGTGGTTCATGTAAATGGCCTATTAATGCCATTCTTTTAATCAAATTGACTTGATGGAAATTTAATAACAAAAAACAGGTGTGCAAGCTTGAATTTAGTGTGAATTTTCTCTAATTCACATAACAATTCCTCACCCAAACTACACACACACACTCGTACAATTATGTACTTCACTCTCTTGCAGTTGGTTGTGTCTTGAATACGCCTTTGTTATTATTTACATTGTTGTAGCCAATTTGTTTCAGGTATAATTCAGGGAGGATATTTGACATCTCCTCTTAGAAGAAGTAGTAGAGAGAAAGTGTTTTCCCTCTTATAGCTTTATTCTGCTTTTTGCTTTGTCATTCCACTTGAATGCTTAGGATAATCAAACAAAATTTACTATTGTATAAAGACAATCTGAGTAGATACATAAAGCAGTTTTCAATTGATTTTATTCAATAAGGGAAAAAAAGAATGCATAAACCAACAAGGCCATTATATTTTTTGATTATGGCATCAACCACTAAAGGGGTGTGTAATATTTTACAGTCTTTTTCTTTGCTGACTAGAGACCCTTAAACTTAAAAAAAATACAAATATTAGAACATGTATGACTTTCATTTGTAGAGCTTACATTTCAAACAGCAAAGCAGTTTATACATTTGTAACAAAATGTAAGTATTAACTACAGTTCTAAAAAGATCTCAAACAGCACAGCAATAACATGTCAATGTAACAAAACCATGCATAATGTTCATATGAATGGCCCTCATTTTATCTGCTATTTGAGATGACATCTCTCTCCTGATTTGATGCTTCATGACAAAAATGAAGTCCTTTTGATTGGCATTGACATCAGAGCTGATGACGCAATATATTGTTGATGCAGCTCATTCTGAAGAAACTCTGTTTTGCATCTGTTGCAGTTTCCTAACACTGTATTAAAATTTTAACCAGTCTCAAAGACGGCTTCAAAAACGTCTTTTAACAGTAAGATTCACATATTGTGGTCCATCACAGGATAGAAGTCCACTCACGGCCCACTTATTCTGCCCTGTTGTGTTTCACCCCAGCAGGATTTTAAGGGCTTAACACAGAAGACAATTATATGTTGTAGTTTACATCTGGAAATGAGATGACCTGGTAGTGCAGTTTAAATAATGGAAAACAGACCATTTTATTTTATGTTTTTTCGTTTGATTCAAAGCGGCTGGATGCTATCACACCTGACTGAATTTTATTTTACTATGCCTCCCTTAAAACAACCACATCTAAGGTGGTGAGGTTTGACTTTAGCTGACATATATCTCCTTGAAGACTCTCCAAGCTTCAGGACCACAATTCCATGATGAGAGGTCCTTTTTATGGGGTGAAATGAAGAGGAATGAATCATTTCCCAGAAACAGTGAAAATGCATACGTTAGTCTGCATACACATTATCATTAAATTTGCCCTCAATGACAAGCTTGACTTTGTGCTCAAACTGACGGGAAATCATTGCGACCGTAACTTCTTTCTGACTGGCATTTGCTTATGCTCTACATTAGAATGAAATATACGTTTTCACAAACATGACAAAATTTTGGTAAAGGAAAAAAATATTCTTTAGTTGCATTCCTGGATGATTTGGTGGACTGAACACTAGTGTCAAGTGTTAAATCAATTCTCTTTTGTGAGTCTTAAACAGAACCGGCCCAAAGCAAAAACAAATTAAGCACCTGCTTAGGGCCTTCAGACCTTCAAAACTATAATTATAACATTTGCTTAATACAATGAGCACACTAATAAACATTTAACAGTTTCAAAATAAAAAAATTAAAATATTTTAAATTGCGGAACTTTTAAAATCAAGATTTTGTAAAAATGTGAATAATAATCCTCATAGTTTGATTGTTGTGTTACAATAGATACAGTCTGATACTATGAGTTTAGTCTTTGTATTTGAGCTCGATTTGTTCACAAATACACCTCAACAAATAAGCAGTTATCAGTGATTGCTTTTAAGCCTGGCCAATTAAACTTGGCCCCCTCTTGCAAATTCAACCAAATCTGTAATGAAATGAAAGGCAATTGGTGGCTGTGATGTTTTTAACAGGAAAAGGGGCCCATAATCATATTCTTAGATTTAGTTCACCTTATAAAGCATACATTTACAATGAAAAGGCTTTTTTCTATTGCACTTTATGTAAATTGAGCATGGAGTTCCTCTAGATAGTGAAAAGTGACAACACATACTTCTCTTTCTTTGTCTTGATTTGTCGCTTCATTTGAAAATGTTGACATTTTCTTTTATTTCCTTTTATTTTTTTCCCACAGCTGCATATAGTACATTACAATTCGGACAAGTACCCTGACATTAACACTGCTATAGACAAATCTGATGGTTTGGCAGTGCTGGGTGTCCTCATTACGGTGAGACTTTGTGGATCTTTATAAAGTGAAAATGCACTTTATAAAGTGCACTTTATTTGTGCATTTTGTTTGTAGAGTTTAATCATTTAATGACTCTTTCTCCACAGATTGGAGATTTCAATCCTGCCTATGAACAGATTCTGAGGTTTATCAATGGTGCCAGATACAAAAGTGAGTAATAGATTACATTTCTTTTTTTTTAAATAGCCCTTAATATTGTTTAATATAAATATTGCACATTAACTAATTTGACAATATCAGAATCTTATATCGATGCCCCCCCTTAGTTTATTGGTGCAGTGCATTTGGGTTTGTATTTTTCTGTTATTCTAACAACATGAGAAATCAACAGGTGAAGGGTACATTGACATATGGAGTCTCTTAAGCTTTTATGAATAATAAACTGTTCTGTACTCAATGATCCTTAATCTATTGGGCATCTTTGTACATAATACAGAGCTCATTTGACTTCAGTAAAATACTGTTTGTGGCTCTTTGTTAATGGATCCTGTGAATAAACACAGCTGCTGGTGCCGAAAGTTTCACATTGTAAGGTACATCTTGCTGTACGTTTGATGCTTTATCCTTTTTCTTTTGAATTGTATTAATTCTTTGTTGCCTCATTGTCATGATCAAGCAAACAATTTAAGATTTGTAACATTGGACTCATGCTGCTAGACAAAGGAATCGGATGAATGGAGGTGATTCACAATGCCAACTTTCTTTGCAAAAAGAAAAAAGGCAAAACAAGCATAAACAGTAACATAAATATGAAGACAAAAAGAGATTTTTTTTTCTCTTCAAATTTCAGCCCAAGCATATTGTCTTCAAAACATGTTAGACCATGAGAGATTGTCAAGCAAAGTAAACCAGATTTTACTTAATATCTGTTATTTTGTGCTCTCAGATTTTGAAGTGCGGGTACCTGGTTTTAACATTAGAGAACTGCTCCCTGCTCGTTTGGATGAATATTACCGATACGACGGGTCACTGACGACTCCTCCGTGTTTTCCAAGCGTGCTTTGGACAGTTTTTTCGAAATCATGTCACCATTTCTCACCAACAGGTATTTTCACATTAAATGCATTTTTACCATATATTTTAGAAGTGTTAATGCTATATGTTCATAACTTTTACGTTTGACCCATTTATTCCCCCCCCCCCAAGTATCTGGCTCTAGCAACGTCCCTACACGCCTCCAGTGTCCAGAACCCAGAGGTTATCCCACTAAATAACAATTTCAGGAAGCCACAACCCATCGACAGCCGTGTTGTCCTGGTCTCTTTCAAGGAAGGTTAATATGAGCTTTTATATGTTTTGCTTAAAAGAAGAGAGGAAAAAAACACATTGTGCTGCTTTTAGAATGGCTTAAAAACTGCTTTTGAATGTGTTTTTGGCTCTTACTTTGGGTTGTATGGCATTACTTGCTTGTGGCTGTGCTTTGTGCTAGCAATATTACCTATTATTTATGCTTTTAATGAAGACAGCCTATGTCTTGTTATTGACATTTGAAAAAGCCATCACTGGCACTCTGTGAAACATCCATGTGGTTGCCTGCACTGTAAAATCAAATTAGTTCACATTACTTTAAAAATGCATTGAAACTCAATGCTTCAAAATAATGTAAGCAAAGTAAGCTTAAAATTAGTAAGAAAACTTCATTTATTTTAAATAAGCAGCACTAAATCAAGTAGTACAACTAACATAAAAACAAATAAGTAATTTGTCATGCGTTGTTAACTTAATTTTTTTAATTTGTGTGAATTGCTTGATATAAATTTAGTCCCCATTATAACAACTAAACACCTACAGCTTACTACTTTCTTGTTCAAGTTCACTTAAACAAATTTTTTTGAATGATTACTTGACCTTCCTCTCTCCCATTTCTTTTTACTAAGATGTTATTGTCTCTAGTAGCTTTTATTTAAGAGCAATCGGGCAGGAAAGTGGATAATGAGAGAGGGAGAAATCACATGGCAAAGGTCATCAGGTCAGGACTCAAGCCTACAAGAGCCGCGTTGAGGACTAAAGGCCTCCATGCACGGGTTGTGCTTTACGACTATGCCACTTCAGCACTCCGCTGTCCCGCTTCACAGAATTAACATCAAATATTTGAAATACATAATGCAAAAAAATATTCTCTCTGATAAAATATGCAGTAAATAAAGATCAATCTCACTCTCAATCATCAGTGTGAGATCAATGTGATGATCTCAAACCCACTTAAAAAACTTTGAGTTAGTTGACTGTGGTGATCGCAGGACGACACACAACAGTAGTCCTCTGTATTTGACAAGCACAGACTGTTATTGTTGGCAACAAAAGTTAGCATAGTGCTAACAACCCATCTGAAGATAAAACTATACATTGAGACTTGTTGCTGATGTTGCGCTATGTGGATGCAACCCTATTCATGGAAACGCCAGGCTTAATCTCTCTTCATGAGTCAGATGAGATACATTACTGGCTCTAGCACAGAAAAAAAACTCAGCTTGGATGTATGTAGTACTGAGTCAAAGCACGGTTATCAAAAACATACTTTTTCTAAATTAATCCCGTTCGAGTAGAATGAGTTGGAGGCTTTTCCACCACAAATTCTTAGCAACTTACTAACAGCGACAGTTGATAGCAAATTTCAATTGAATACCATGTTTGCATTTGCAGTGTGGTTTACCACATTTTATGGTAATTGGCTTTGTATCTTGGGGTATGTATGTGCATGTTTTTCCTCATTTTTGGTGTTTTTCTCTCAGCAAATCTTTTTGTGGCAGTTTTGCTGGCACTTTTTGAAAACCTTTGCTAACAACATTCCTGAGAAGCATTTTAGGAACTGACGGCCCTCACTCTTCTCTGAGCTGTTGCATGGCAGAGTTGAAAAGGCAAGATCATTGCGAAGAAATACCCAATATTCTGGGACGTTTTAATAACGCTGGCTCTGTGTCTGATGCAGGGAGAGGACTGCATGGTATTCTTACAGTTTCACCTCCATTCACGAGGAAGCGAGTTGTTCAGCAGCTGCTGGCTGGCGACCTTGCAGACTTGGCAGACGAAGGGCTATATCAGCTCCTACCGAGTGGTTCACAGACACTCCGAGCTGGCAAGAAAAAAGGTCCCATGAGCCGGCAGAGTGTGACGCTGGCCAAACCAAAGCAGCAAACTAAGAATCCATCTCTTTGGAAGAAGAGTCAGACCAACTGCTATGTGGGAAAGCTGGGAACGGCTGAAAACACGCTTTGCTACACTTCACTGGAGCAGAGCATTTCCCATCAGCTCAAACAGTCCCACGTGGGGAATGAGTTGGTTGAAGCTCTCAAAGACACAATTTACCCAGAGCTCAACCTCAAGAGCTATCTAGACTGTAAGTCAGATTTAGCCCTCCCTACCATTAGACGCATTCTCTGCAGACGTCCAACAGATGAAGCTTTGGAATTGGACCGCTCCCTGACAAAAGCCTTGATGAATCATAAGAAGACTTCAGTGACAATTAAACATGAAGGGTCACAGACAAAGCATGGTGGCCTTTCCTCTGCTGTTCCACAGAAACCTCTCAGGCAGCACCATCCACATCCCTGGCTTTTGCCAATGGAGTGGGAAGACTAGAGAGATTCCAGACATAGCTCACAAAGTCAGTTTTGTAGCTGTCAACAATGAAAGACTATTTTTGATCCTTTCTTTTCTCCAAACCTGCCTTAAACACGTTGTATTTAATAATTGTTAATTATGCACTCTCAGATATGTATGTGTTTATATGCAAATTAACTCAGGACTATGATCGATTTGTAAATAAAGTCATTTTGTTGTTTTTAGATGTGGTTTACAGCATATTTCTGGCTGATTTTTGGATCATCGATAGCTCCTCAAAGTAGATGAGAACAAATTTTACATAGGATATGTAGAGCTGAAACGTTCCTCTAGTTTGATGACTTTGCAGCTATCTTTGTAAAGACAATATATAGAGATGTAGTCTTCTTTGTGTTCTTTAACATTTTTTGACACTTGTTGTCAGGTTGCCCTTGGCAACAAAAAAGAAAAAGGGCGTGGAGTGAAATGCTACTATCAATAAAAGCCAAATGCTACTATCAATAAAAGCCAAATGCTACTATCAATAAAAGCACCTTACTTGATGGAAACATGACAAATCTGTTCCCTTATTTCACACTTTATCTCTAAATCAGAAGAATTTATATTTTAAATTCCAGATTGAACAGAACCTGAGTTTAAAAAGCAAGAGATATTTTGTGTACAAATAATTAAACAAATGTTGCCACATATATACTCCATAGTAAATCACTTTATAGTTGTGAAATATCTTGCTCAAGATACAGCACCTTAAAAAGATATTTGTCTTATACAAATACATAAATATGGCACCTTAACGGTTATAAATGATATGATTTTACAATATTCTGTGATACTGATGTGTCTGTTCTTTTGTATTTTACTATTGCTTCTTTTCTCTTTCTTTCTGGCACTCAGATGACTCTTTTTGGATAAACACTGGTATGTTGATTTTATATGTTTTTTTTTTAATGTTTTGAATGAAATATCCTATTTATTGGAACAAACAGAAAATCATATACTTGTAACACATTACTTCTAGTGTAGATTGTAAATACACCATAAAACACGGAACTTACCCCTGACCTCATCGATGCAGTAATGTCCATGTTAACCTGTAGATGAACACAAAGTAAACACATAAAGAATCATCTTTAACGCCATAGCTATTACACAAACCACTCTGCTTCCTCTCTACTCTGCAGGTTTACTGGTTCCCATATTAGTGAGCTGCTTCATACTGGGAATTGTACTTACTGTCGCATTAATATGCTGCCGGTTAAGGCAAAAACGGTAAGTCAAAGGAAAAAATAAAAACTATGCAAAGGTAACCTTTTTATATTCACTTAAAAACAATTACGTACACAGGCATTTGCAAAGTAGTTCTGAGCTGGTGTATCTTGAACTCTGAAGAAATCTGCAGTTCTAAATTTAACAGCAAAGTTTAAAGTGTTTGTGCCTTCACAAAGTGAACTTTTTAAGTGAATAATTTGTGAAACTGCAACAGTGAGACGCCACATAAATAAGAGGGACCACATTTGTAATTGTGGGGATGGTCATTGAACCATATTTAGGAAGAATGTGGAGTTTCAGGATATTACATCTTTGTCTTTCTAACAGCTCAAAACACACCCGTTTAAGCTGGCTATTTTTAACTGTTTATCTTTCTTTTCTTCTCTCTAAGATCACCTTAGATTTTAGAAACCCACCCTCAAATAAAATGTGATTTTTAAAATTGTTGTTGTTTATAACAACAACAACAACAAAGATTTAAAAGAAAAGTTTCCAAACAACACAAATGTAACCAGAATACATAATTTTGTAGTCTGAAGATTGCTTGCAGTGGATGTTAAGAGTGTACGAATTTAGTTTTTTTGTTGTTTTTTAAGATGAAAAACAAAGATGCTATGTCTTTCTAGTATAACTGAAGTAAACGAACATTGTAGAAACTTTGAGGCAGTAGAAGCTAAGGTTTAAAGGGGCGAGGAGGAATAATGTATTTCCCAGGCACATACTGGCATTTTATAGCAGTTTCCAGTTTCCCAGTGTATTATAAGCATGGCAAGGCACCAGGCTTTACTTGTCCTCCACCCCCCACCATGCTCAGTGTCATTGGTTTATTTTAAGTAAACGTTTTTTTTTTATACACCAGTAACAGTGACAGTAAAGACAGATTAAGCTAGGTTCATAGCAGATGCATTGAACTGGGCCCTGAGTGGGTGCGCACCAATTACGGCATCCCTGCATCTGGCCGTTGACCTCACACCCTCTTATTTCCAAATTATGATGCATGCTCATTCACCACCAAACTTTTGTAACTTTTGACATTTTTTAACACAAAAACAAGGTGGGACAATTGTGGAGCGCCCTAGTGTCCCTACCACTGGGTTTAGCAGGTTTTCTGAGGAAACCAGGGACAAGTAGTTACGTTATATTTAGTTGTTATGAAAATGTTATCTATGACAAAGAAACTGTATTTTATATACCAGCCAGAGGTCAGAGAAACTTTTCAGAATTTGCCTGGAATACAGAGTCAGTGTGATGTTGGGATTGTTGCCGAGTTAGGATCAGCTGCTGAGATTTATGCAGAATGTCACGTTCAGTTGCCCTCAGAAGTTGAAAAACCACAAATCCAGAGCCACAGGAAACCATCACTTCAACTAAACTTAACTTCCATTTCCTTAAAAATGCAGAAATATTTAGTGAAACAGTTTGAGTAGAATTTATTTTTAATTCAAATCAATTCAGTTTGTCCAGCACAAATTCACAGCGCCGCATCAAAAGGCACTTTGAACAGGAAGGAACTTTAATCCAATCATACAGACAAATTCCAAGTCAAGTACGCACATTCCAATTTGATCATAGTTATTAAACAATTTCTTGCAATGTTTTGTTGACTTTACAGCAATTCCTCATCCTACATCAACATATGTCATAAACCTATTGACAGTGGAAAGAAATGCTGCCCTTTAACAGGAAGTAGGCTTTGACAGATTCTGCTGGCTTGTTGTGAGCAGCCATCTGTCATGACCCATGGAGAGTTTGAGAATACAGACCAAACACACACTCACACACACACACACACACACACACACACACACACACACACACAAACACAAAAGCATTCATCAGTGGTCATTTCTATGTTATTGAGAGAAAAAAGGGAAATTTGACTTATTTTCACAAGAACCTGCAAATGTTTCTCGAAATCCTTCAAAATATTTGAAAAATACCAGGTTCAGTTGTTATACTAAATTATACGACCCTTCATAATCAGTGCCCGCAGAGTGCGACGGCATGCATTTCTTAGCATCTTGAACTCTGACATTATTATTAGGCTTGTACAACAAAGTCACAGGTTAGCCATCATAAGTTGTGGTCTGTGTTATCCTGCCTATAGAGGGGTCACTTATGAAAGCTTAGTGTAATGAAGAGGTGACAGAAATATTAAAAACTGTTTTGAACTCCCTCCCTTACCCAACAAAGAACTTGAAACCAGAATATTTATGCCTTACTTAATGAAATAATTTCACTAGTAATGCAAACTAGATAAAACTTATTTTTTTATTAAAAAAAAATAAAATAAAATGCAGTTTTGATAGTTTCTCAGGAACTGGCATAGGTTTGCTCTTCTGAATTCCTAACAGGATTTTCTGTTCTTCAGACCTGACTGCTTCAGGAACTGAATATGGAGCCTTAAAGTTAGCCGTAACTTTGTTGGTTAGTAACTTGGCCTAACAATCCTATTAAACTAGGTTTGTCCTACAAGAAGATCCACATAAATGGCCTGAACCAATCATAGTCCCACATTGTAGTGTTTTTCTTTAAAGGGCCCATAATTTAGTCAAACTTGGAAAGTTAGTGAAACATGTTGCAGAAAGACAAGTTAATAGGCAAATTGTTGTTGGGACACTGTAGTATAGTGCAACTCATCAGGCATGCCTTAATATTAGTTTGTTAAAAAATATATATTTCTAACATAAATATTTCTCGATATTTTTAAATATTTTATTTCAAAAATAAAATCGAATTACATTGATCGAAATTTACAAACCAGCAAAATGGAAATATATCCACAAGGGTTCAATACATGTTACAGGGATTCTATAAAACATTATCTTGATGGGAAAGCAATAACCAGAAGGAACCGTAGCTGTCTATAGAAGGCAGTCCAAGTGAGAACTAAAATTTTAATGTCTTTATGCAGATTAACATGTCTTCTTTTTATCTGTCTTTTATTTTATTTTATAGATCTGACCAGAATAAAAGCAAGAGTGTTGTGTACAACATCGGAGACAGAGACGAGTACGGCTCGAGAGTATAGAACTTCCCATAAAAGGATCTTCATTGTCTCTTTTTGTCATCCATTTTGTTTTAGTGAAGTTGTCCTTTGGCTCATTTTAGACACTTATGCCTGCATGCAACTTCATATAATAAAGTCTTCATGGAGATTCAGGATTGTGGGGAGCTTCTTTCCTCTCCTTCACACCCCAGTCAGGCTTCGCTTAGCAGTGACGTGGCAGAAAGATTGTGATTGGCCTCCATGCTGAATTTTTCAGACTGCATGATTTTTCCCCTAAAGGAAGGGGTAGAACTGTCTGAGCAAATCCCACTTCGTTTGTGTGACATTGTAGAGCTGGGTTTTGAAGGAAGGTGCCACGCCGAGGCTTCCAGGCAAGTGGAGTGGTTTCCGGACCTGAACTGGTGAGGATCTCAGGTCAAGCCAGAACAAGACATATTCCACAGGGCTGTCCCGACATGGTGGAAAACCTAACCACAGCACAAACAATAGGGGGACAGGATTCGGCAGACATGCCTGAGAGGGAAGGGCTGCACTCCATTTCCACCAACCCTGTACTTAGAATTGCTCTCCAGATTTTATAATAAAAGGGTGCTCAGCTCCGTACAAACACAGATCCTTCCCTGTGAATAATGCTGTGGGTGAAAAAAGGCTTTTGTGTTTTCAGACTTCATGTGGGTTGACTTTTAACCCCTGTCCGATCACAAGACTAACTTCTTAGCTCATTAAAGAACTTCTCTGCAGCTTGTTCAGTCCGAGTCCCTGGTAGCATGTTAAACCTCTGCATTCATTTTACAAGAACATAGAGTTTAATTTAACCGTATTTCTCAAAATTACAGGATGATGTAACATAAAGGAATAAGTTGATTAGAATTGTTTGGTAAAATATCATACAGCAGTTATACATTGGCTCTTTTCTCTGCATGCTGCTGCTTTCCCCTACATATCATAGCTAATATGCTGCTGCCATTTTTGTATTTTCATGATGTGTCATGACATGTGTCAAGATGTATTTGTTACTTGCAAAATTTGTGTGGTTGTTGTCCAAGGCGGATTTTTTTCCGTGAGTCTGCACCAAGTGTAAATAACTTGAGTAAATCCAACAAAAATGAATAAAACTTGAACGTGTTTTCAAACATTTTTTTAGAGAATTTGTTTTCCAAATCAAAGTTATTACTCCGTTATTAAAGTTACCATTGAATACACGGAGTTATTTCAGCAATACTCTTGATCTTTTGGTGATTCAAACTGGAATACATATATATTTTTAAATCACCCGATACACATTGAAAAGAGGAAACTGTACTTACGTGACTCGTGCGTGACAAAAACGTTGCATTATTTTGTTATCGAGCAACACTGACATCTCGCGGCCACTATATCTAAATGCAAGAAGAAAATAAAAGTCTCTTTACTTCCGGGTTCTGCGTGCGTAAACCCTTTGAGCTGTTCACGTCCTGCTACAGTCCAAACACGTTTGCCTTTGTGGGGTTTTTTTGTTTGTTTGTTTTTTTTTACCTTTAATTCGTGATGTATCATCTGCCTGTGCTGAAGAACAGACGCACTCTCCTGGAGAGAGCGGAGAAGTTTATATCTGATATTTACTTTACAGACTGCAATCTCAGAGGACGGTAAGGCTTTGTTCATTGAGCTACACTGACCAAATGTCAATGCATAATCACAAAGGAGACCAAACCCTTCATTTGAGTTTGTTTGTGTACATCGACTTGCAAAAGTATTCATCCCCTCAAACTTTTCACGTCCTAAGACGCGCATAACGATGATGCAAGCCTTTTATTTGTGTCACGTGACTAAATGTCTTGACTTAGTTGAGGTGGTCCCACTTTCTAGGACCATCATTCGTTGAAGCTGCAACTGCACGTTCTTTGTGTTACGGCTTTATTACTTTTACGTATCTACGGCTCTAGACAGACACCTGTTTTTATTTTCTAAATCTGGTCATGTGATCAGAGCACCAGCAGCACTATTCCCTTGAAACAAATTGGAAAATGTGGTTTTCTTTCAGCAAGGATTTTTTTTTGTCTTGCCAGATTTGCAAAGTGCACGAGAAATAGCTTTACAGTAGCAGTGCACCAACTGCAGTTTTCTGGTCAATCACCTAAAAATACGGATCTGCTGATTCCAATTTTTATGACTGCAATTTTTTTTAGTCTCAAAAGTAATTAAATATAGGTACAAAGTCTCTTAAGTTGGCAAAAGGGGACTGACTATTATTACCAAAGTACTTATAGACATGACCTGTGTCAGTCTGCCCTCTTTAACAGCACAGTGAAAGGGAACAATTGTTGATTTTTAGACCTTTGCAGAGGTAGATGAGATTGGTGGATAATGTAGGTGTATCATGCAATCACCAATTTCCTATAATTAAGGTAATTTGTGCCACTTTATTGCACAAACTAAATACATGAAAATTTATGCTTTTCACACCACAAATAGTAAATACTGAAAATTTGAATGAATGCTCATGCGTGCTGCTGTAGCTCTGTCAAAAATAATCTTGCTTTTGCTTCATAAATTATTCATCTTTGCAGTCTTTATGGAGAGTCTCATCCACTGGAAGCCATCAGCTTCTTCCTGTGTCAGACCAGAATCCCATTTGCTGAAGCTTCCACACGAAACTTTGCGCCTTATAAAATCGGTGATACGTTTGGACCGACGTAAGTGATGCATTGTCCGATTTCCTTTTGTTTTTATTAGCTCCTAATCTTACACATTCAAAATCCAGGAACTAACCCAATCATGATTGTTGTTCAAGATGGTGGACTTGCTGGTTTAAAGTGTCGCTGATGATCCCCGAGTCCTGGAGAGGAAAAGAGGTCCATCTCCTCTGGGAAAGTGATGGGGAGGGAATGGTTTGGAGAAATGGACAACCAGTTCAGGTAGTGTTGCAGCAACTTTTATTAAACTTTAAAAATGCACCTGAACCAGATGTAATCTGTAAAATATATGTGTTTTTTTTACAGGGATTAACTAAAGAGGGTGAAAAGACAAGTTATATCTTATCTGACTGTCTGAAAGACGAAGAGCCTCAGAGGTCAGTGCAGGACTGAAACTGGATTTAAATATCATTTCTGAAATTTTTAAAATCTTTTTTTCATGTTCCCATCTTTCTATAAAGTGTCACCCTATATGTGGAAGTAGCCTGTAATGGGCTTTTTGGCGCTGGTCAAGGATCCATGATCGCAGCTCCAGACCCGAAAAGGATGTTTTGTGTACAGAAAGCAGAATTGATCATTTTCAACAGAGATGTGCAGAGGCTGCTGACTGAGTTTGAGATGCTTGTTGACATTGTTAAGGTACAATTACTTAAACCAGAGCACCACAATACAGGAGTAAGACATTACGAAGGGGAGGAGGACCTAACTTTCTGGACGTTTTGAACAGGAGCTCGGAGAGGGGGAGCAACGGGGCTACCAGGCGCTCTTCACTGCCAATGAGATGGTGAACCTTTGTGATCCGTTTGATTCCAGCTCCTTCTCCAAAGCTCACAGCCTGGCCCACAAGTTCTTTAACCAGCGGAATGGAGACAGCCAGCATACTGTCCATGCAATGGGTCACTGCCACATCGATTCAGGTCTTCTGTTTTTAATAATTTAATCTCATCTATCATTCATACAAAGAAGTGGAGATGCTTTTTAAACTGGTCATCAAAACAAAATACAATCACTGGTAGCATTAAACAACCTATTTGACAAAATACGTTACCAAGAATTACACTGTTTTCAGTGTCTTACTTAATGTGGTGCTATTAAACTGTTGGTCCTTGAATCGGGAAATGTTGTTGTTCCCAAACGTCTGTGTTGTCTAGGGGGAAAAAGCGTTTTGACACTTGTGCCACGACAGAAAACGTATATTTTCAGCAAGTACATTCAACATTTCTGCTGCTTCGTCCACAGCCTGGCTTTGGCCGTACGAGGAGACGATTCGCAAATGTGGCCGAAGCTGGGTGACGGTCGTCAGTTTAATGGAGAAGAACCCGGAGTTTGTCTTCACTTGCTCTCAGGTTGTTGCACACTAATAGTGGATTTTTAAGAAATGTTCCAGATATCTGTAATTATATCCCATTTTGGGCCCTTTTGTTTGCCACAGGCACAGCAGTTTGATTGGGTAAAGAGCTGGTATCCGGGACTTTTTTCCAAGATTCAAGATTACGTGAACAAAGGCCAGTTCATTCCAGTGGGAGGAACATGGGTGGAAATGGTAACCCGATTTAGATAGATAATAGCAGAAGATACTTCTGTTACTGCTGTATCACCTTTACCCTTACATAAACGTAACATAATAATAGTGTTTGTTCTTCTCAGCTGTGTTCAGGCTTGAATAGTTATCCCATCTACATACCATATATTATGTATAACCTTTTTAAATTAAGCTGTAGTAACAACTACTTATCTGTCTTAAAGGATGGCAATCTGCCCTCAGGTGAGTCTATGGTTCGACAGTTCCTGGAGGGCCAGCGCTTCTTTAATCAGGAGTTTGGCATATATTGCAAAGAGGTAGGATCCTTTATAAATACCAACAAAACTTTACATTAACTTTTTTTTTTACTAATGGCTGTTATAATTGTTATTATAACATTGTAATGTCTGATAATTGTTCTAAAGTTTTGGCTTCCAGATACATTTGGCTACTCTGCCCAGCTTCCACAAATCATGCAGGGGAGTGGCATTTCCAACTTTCTGACACAGAAGCTGAGCTGGAATCTGGTTAACACCTTTCCTGTGAGTATTTTTGCATGCGTTTCCTGTGAAAACATTTTTTTTTTTTTTTTTGAAGTAACTTCAATTTTTCTTTATATCTATTTTTCTAAGCACAACACATTTTTCTGGGAGGGTCTGGATGGCTCCAAAGTTTTAACCCACTTCCCACCAGGGAATTCCTATGAAATGAAGGGGAAGATTGAAGATGTGAGTCTGCACTGCGGTGCTTACAGGTACGATAAATGATGAGGAAATGTATCTAACTTTCCTCTGTGCTTTATTCTGCCCAAAGCTGGTGAAAACTGTGAAGAATAACAAAGACAAAGGGCGAGCCAATCACAGCGCGGCATTGTTTGGCTTTGGCGACGGCGGCGGCGGCCCTACGCAGCTGATGCTCGATAGGCTGGGCCTGGTCAGGGACACAGATGGACTTCCCAAGTAAGTTCCCGGCTTTCATTTTAAATCATCAGTCAGTAACAACAACTGAGCCCCGTCTAAGCAGGAAACACTTCCCACCCATGTTTTTATTTTAGATTTATGACGCAGTATTATGTCGCTTTGCTTTCTGTTTTAAAAGGGTGGTTCAGACTTGGTTACGTTTACAGGAAAATGAAGCAGATCTGCTGTCATTGTGCAATATTTTAGTGTTTCAAGTGTCAATAAATGTTGTCATGGTTAATCAGAAGAAATTATATTTAATGTTGAAACTATATACTCACTTCTATGCTCTGTTATGGGCTTTTCTCAGGGTCCAGATGTCCAGTCCTTCAAAGCTTTTCTCGCAGCTGCAGGCTGATTCAGGGCTACTGTGCACTTGGACAGGAGAGCTCTTCCTGGAGCTGCATAATGGCACCTACACCACTCAGGCACAGGTAGAGTCAGAACAGAGGTTGCATCCACAGTCAAGGCTGAGTTGTTTGTTTGAGTTACAATAAAAGATTATAATAAGGGAAAAAACAAACTGTTAAGTAACACAAGTCGAGACTACATTTGTGCAGTTTTTACTTCTTGCCACACATTCTCAATTGAGGTTATAATTTTCTAACTCACAAAATTATTGTTTTCTCTTGTTCTGTTTCACAAATTGTGGAGGATACTGATAAAGCCCATTGAGGTTCAAGATTTTTGGCTTAAATCTTAGAATTTGAGTTTGGAAAAGTATGGGATTCTGAAATCGAAATGTTGTTGAACATCTAGATTTTAAAATAAGCATAAATGTAGCTTTGGCACATTGATGCATCACAAAAAAACAGTTTTGAGTTTCTAGACACATAACTATGGTTTTTTGCGTCACTGCGTTCAGGTTGTTTTTTGTTTTTTTTTCTCCTGCAGATTAAACGTGAGAACCGCCAGTGTGAGACTTTGCTTCATGATGTCGAGGCAGCCAGCAGCTTGGCCCTCTGCCGAAGCGATACGTTTCTGTATCCTGCAGAAAAACTGCAGCGCCTCTGGAGGTTTAAATATGACTTCAGATTCAAGCAGAAGTATTATAAAACACAATTATTTAAATTTTTGCGTTTTTTTCTTCTCTCTTACAGGCTGCTTCTTCTAAACCAGTTCCACGATGTGATTCCTGGCAGCTGCATAGGGATGGTTGTGGAAGATGCTCTCGACTATTATAAAGGTACAATGTTTAAGATAGGGGTTCTGTGTTTACATTTCAGACATATCTTGGGTACAATATTTCTCCATCCTATTGAAGATATCAGAAACGACGGTGGGGTCCTTCTGCGGGAGGCACTGGAAGCCTTGGAGCCAAAGGGCAGCTCTCCTGGTGTGTTTAACTCTCTGCCTTGGGAGCGATGTGAAGTCATTCAGATTGCAGATGGACCAGACAATTCCAAGCTAGGTAAGCTTAATATTCAGAATATTTTGGTTTTTCAGGTTTAAGGTTAAAACCTGCTGCTCTGTGGTCCTGCAGCCCTGGTGAGAGCTCCCAGTGTCGGCGTGGCTCCTGTCAAAGAAACGCAGCCTGCGACTCCAGTCTCTGTCACTCCTCAGGTATTCGCTACAAAGACAATAGCACTGTGTTCACATTTTATATTTCTAACCGAGTCCTGTGCATATTTTCAGGTGGATGGCAGTGTCCTTATGGAGAATGGGATTTTACAGGTAGTCATCACCAAAGATGGCACACTTAGGTCACTGTGTTTAATCAGTGCTAACAGGTAAACTTAGACCATAACTTCACTCTTGTATGTCATCTATTGGCACATCTAATAACGATCACTGACGCTTTCAGAGAAACCATTTCTGATGGCTCTTCTGGAAACCAGTTCGTCATATTCGACGACATCCCCCTGTACTGGGACGCATGGGATGTGATGGACTACCATCTTCAGACAAGGTCTCATCACTGTCACCTTGTTACAAACAACACAGAGTTAGGAGGACTATGTTTTGGAATAATCCAACAAAAATCAAATTCTTTAGGAAGCCAATAGTGGAAGTGGTGCAGCCTGTCCAAGTAGCGTTCCCAGGAGGGGTCAGAGGCAGTGTCAGCTTCACCCTTAGGATCAGCGATAAAAGCACCGTCACGCAGGAGATCATCATGGATGCTATGTGTCCCTACATCAAGTTCAACACAAAGGCACACTGACTTCTGACGCAGCTTTTGTTTTTCTCCAAGATCCCTTAATTTGTCCAGCTGAAGAATACATCTGTGCAATTTCAGGTGCAGTGGGCAGAGTCGCACAAGTTTCTCAAAGTTGAGTTTCCCGTGCGAGTACGAAGCCTGAATGCGACGTACGAGATTCAGTTTGGTCATCTGCAGAGACCCACCCACTGGAACACGTCGTGGGACTGGGCTAGGTTTGAGGTATGGCGGTAAAAAGTCACTCATTATTTCCTGTTAGTCATGACCACAACATGGTTTTTAATGTCTTTTCTTGCCAAGGTTTGGGGTCACAAGTGGGCTGATCTATCAGAGCACAACTTTGGAGTGGCTCTTCTGAATGACTCCAAATATGGTTATTCCATCCACAAGAACATAATGACTCTTTCCCTGTGAGGTTTCCTGTTCTTGTTTTACGTCAAAATGCCGGTTAGGCCAAATTTAGTGTTTAATTGTTGTAACTGCTATTTTTTTCTTTTAGCCTGAGAGCCCCGAAGGCGCCGGACGCTACTGCCGACATGGGGAATCACCAATTCACATACGCCATCATGCCCCACTCAGGTAGATCTGGTTTGTTTCTGATGTAAGCTGTTACAAACCAGACTGACTCGCTGAACATGTGTGTCTTCTACAGGATCTTTCCAGGATGCTTCAGTCATTCAATGCGCTTACAGCCTCAACTACCCTCTGAGGCCAATCCAGTGCCGCCCCGACTCTGCACCCTGGAGTGCTTTCTCCCTCAGTCCATCTGCAGTTGTCCTGGAGACCATTAAACGGGTATCACATTATAAGCCAAGCTCCAAAACAAAAAGTGATTCATGAAACGGTATCTTGTGAAAATGTTCACGTCTCATGAACCTTTCCAGTTTTGAACATGTTAACAAACCTTGATGTACCTTATTGGAATTTTATGTGACAGAGCTACACAAAGTAGTGCATCATTTTCAAAAAAAAAAGTGGAAAGAAAAGAAAATATGATTTTCAAATTGTTTTAAAATTATTATTACTCCGACTTTCCGAAACACAATTTGGCGCAACCACTAAAACTAACACAGCAAGTCACCCCGATCACCCTGTCCCCTAAAGTAAAACACGGTGGTGACAGCATTATGAGGTTCACCTGCCAATAACATAAAATATACAGCCACAGCTGCAATGTATTGGTAGGGATTTGTTTATTTCAAACTATGCCATATAGATTACCTTTTGTGGTATCCGGAATAAATTTTAATACTATTTTAAAAGTAAAGACAAAATAACTCTATTGTAGAGCAGTAAAAAAACAGTACCCCTGCCATCCTGCAATATATATCCCATTCAAAGCTTGAGAATTTCAGGGTAAGTTTGTATAAAAGGCTCTGAAGTGTTGTTTTCCTTAACAGGCAGAGGATGGAAACGAGAACATTGTCGTGCGTCTCTATGAGTCCCATGGGAGCAGTGTTACTGCAACTCTGCGCAGCGACCTTCCAGTTAAGGAAGGGTGGCAGTAAGTGCTTCTAATTTCAGTTTTTTTATTATGGTCCTCTATGCTGCTTTGGCATGATTTTCTAAGAACAATCCCATTTCTTTCAGCTGTGATTTGTTGGAGCGGCGAGACCCCACCCGGCCAGCACGCATCACATCTGAGGGAATCTCTCTGAACTTCAAACCCTTTCAAATTGTGACACTTCTGCTCTGCTTTTGATGTATTCCAGCATGTTTCAAAACTCAGAGGGACTTGAAAGTGGGAATATTTGGTGTAATTCTACTAAAACAGTGTGAACATTTTGCAATGAATAAAATAACCACATTTTTTTTAAAATGAGTTTTTATTTTAAAAAATATATAAGTATAAAATTCTTTTATTGAAAGATTTGGCTCCACATTTATTTGCTGTTTTTTCTGGTTACTCTCCCACTTTGTCTCTCTCTGCCTGCAATAACAAGCATGGAAAATAATTTTCAACTCTACATCATTTTGCAAAAAAAATAAAGCATTTTTAAATGTGACATAATCCCACATTTACCTGCAGCAGCTTCCACGCTGCTACTTTTCTTTCTACGTGTACTTGACTTGGTTTCACTCTGCGGTGTTTCTTCCTGAGTCTTTTCAGCTTTTCCTTTCTTTGAAACGACTTCCTTTGGATGTGTGGGTTTTTCTTTTTTGGGGGTTTCCTTTTTGACCGCCCTTTTCTTTGTCGTGCTCTCTTTCATGCTTTTGGCCACCTGAATAAAGGAAACTAGTGTTACTAAGAGTTCACACAGACCAAGGCTTTGAGCAGTTAGTGACTTTTACCTTTTTCTTCTCTGTGTAATCATGGTCATCATCCTTCTTTGCCCTCTTTTTTGTCTTGGGTGATTTTGAATCTTCAGCGGGGGAAAAAAATATTGAGTTATGTATGATTCAGTTTTTACACTCACTCAGCCACAGAATCATTATTCCCCCAAGAATAATGATTCTATAGAAATTACAGAATCATTTTTCTTGGGGGAATATCCAGCTACTTTTGCCTTTAAGTAGTTCATTTTCATAACTGCACATTCTGCTGCCGTTGTAAAATAGAGCACAAAACCAACACTTGAATAAAGTGACTGCAGAGTGTGACTTATAGTAAAAATTTGAGACTGGCTTTCCTATTAAGCTTTGTTTTTCTCTAATGTAAAGGGATTTCCTCCAGTTGCAATCCTCTTGTGCTGCAGATAACAAGCTTTGCAGGATGGAGCCTTGTTATGCACCTCTTTTGTTTTTTTTTTACACTTTATCCCATATTTCAATCAGACCAAGATCCTGTTTGTTAAAGCTTGAGTTTGTTCGCCTTGCCTGAACAAAAGTTAATGCTCTTCACTCAGCAGTATGATTTTTTTTGTTAAACCTTTCTACTGAAGGAGGGAGCAAAGTGTCAAAAGTGTCAGTGTCCACCTGTGTATTCACTGTATCTGTCCTGCATGCAGACCTTTATAATCAATGGTAACACTTTTAGGAGAATTTTAAAATTGAAGTTAATTTATTTCAGTAAGTCAATAAAGAACTCACTCATATTTCAAGTGTTTACCCATTTGATTTATGAGTACACCATACTTTGCAGTTTATGGCTAAAAAGAAACTTTTTTTCAGAAAATATTACTATAAAAAAATATTTTAATATAATATTGCCAGTTACATCTGGTGTCATTTATGGGGTTGACTTCGACAGTCGTCCAGCCGACAGTCAAACACTCATTTCTAAAACAAGTTGGCAAAACAAGAAAGTGGGAGGAAAAGTGGCTAAAAAAGGGTGTATAAAAACACAGGGGGAGCTGCAACCTTGAAAGGATTTCACAGTAATGCCCATTCAAGAGTTTCAGGAAGCCTCAAAATATTTAGACTGCAGACCTGCCAGGGGCTAAAACACACAGACAAAAGCTACACCTGCACATTCCTTGTGTTCAGGAACTTCTTAATCAGAGACAGATGATGTGAAAAAGGACTGGTCTGCTCTGTGGACCAACGTTCTCTAAGTAAAGTGCCCAGATTCTACAAGAAAAGTGAAGAAGTATGAAATCTGAGTTATTGGTATGAAGCTCCCAAAGTCAACGATGACTGTCATCTGCTGGTGTTGGTCCACTTTATTTTATTAACTCCCAGGTCAGCACATTTCATCAGGGTCACAGACAGACTGACTCCATTCCACACTGCAGTGATCAGTACTTCATGCAAAAAGGAGCTGCGACCAAGTATTGAGTACATGTACTATACAGTTTACTGATATACTTTTAAACAGGCTAACATATCTGTTTTACAAATGTCTGTGTTTTTAAGTCATACATATTCTAAGAAGTGAAAATGAAAGGAATTGCTTTAGCTGTAATCATCAATAATAATCAAAATGCCCAAAAATGAACACTTGAAACACACTGTGTGAGTATAAGTTTCACTGTTTGAAATAAATGACTGAAATAAATCAACTTTGCGTGTAAAGTATTATTCTAATTTGCTGAGAAATACCTGTACCTAGATTTTTTGCGTTTTACAACATAAAGGTAAATTTTAGACACAGGTGATTGTGGATTTTCCTTCATTCGTTTCAACTTTAAGCGGTATTGTTAAGGTTCTGTCTCCAGTCAGTCAGTACTCTAGTGTTTAAGAAATGCAATTTAAAGGGATTTCCATATTTTCATTCAGATATAGCAATGTTTTCCCCGATACCTGATCTGATCAAAATAACAACAACAATGTGATTTAGTTATTTTTAGGTTATGAGGGTTGTGCATTCAGGTGTAATATTTACCTTTGGGTGCCATGGGCCCTGGGTCTCCCTGGAACAGATCAGAATATTTAATTTTTACAATAAGTTGAACCTTCATTCTAAAAAAAGACACCCGATTGTCCCATTTACTCGCCTTAAACCACATTGTTCTGCCATTGTGGTCCCGAACTGATTTCATTCCATCAACATAATAACACCGCAGCCATGCCTCGAAGGTAGAGTAGTCCATCTTCTCAGGGTCATAGCCCTTACCGCCTATTACAGAAAATTTGTCATAAGTAGAGATTTATCTTAAGATTGTAAGGGAGGAACTGGACAGGAAATGAATCAGAACCCACCTAAGCTGACGACCTCCAGAGGAACTGTATGACAAAGTCTGAGGACATCCCCTGCCTCCCGTTTCATTACTTTCTTTTTAGCCCTCTCCGGAGTCTTTTAGGAACATTAACAGTAATTTATGTGAGAATAAAAAAAAATGCTGAAGTTTCTCGGGAAAACAAAAGTGAGCCCACTTTTCTGTTTCACCTTTGTGTCTGTGATCTCGTCTTTCACTGGCTTCGGGTTCTCAAATGTATCCTCTAACTCAAGGCCTTCCAGTGCATCCCTCGCACACACAAACGGTGGGATATTCAACCTAGGACAGAAGCAAATACAGTACTGCAATTGTTTGACAAAGCAAAACAAAAAGAAACAAACTTTTTTGCTCTGAACATTTTAAGACATGCCCTCATTCAGAGACAAAAAGCCATTCATATTGTGCGTGTATGAAACTAACGTTGTGAAAAAATGAGAATGCATGCTTGGTTCAGTCTGTTTTTCCAATGAACAAGGCCACCTTGTTCCTTCCAGGAAGAAAGTTGGAAGAAAGGAACCTTTCTGGATACAAAAAGATATTGAGTCTGGCACAAACCTGATTTATTGCTTTTAATTTAATTTGTTTTAAGAAATATTTTTGAATGTATGTAAATGTTACAAAGCAGCCAGATGTGATAATCACCCTCAACAACAAATGGAGGGAAAGTTCATCTTACTTAAATTTACTTAATTTACTTAATCTTCCTAATTTAATTTAGAAAATTAAACACATTGGATAAATTCATAAAAATGTTTGCATCTCTGATTTTAGATGATTATAGGTCAACGATTAGAACTATTGCTTCAAAACTGTTAATATTGCAGAAGACCAATATCATAATGGGATTTTTAGTACAAGATCATTGATCTTCTACAGGATGTGTCAACTCAATATTGGTTTGGGTTTCTTTTGCATCAAAACAGTGTGGAATGGAGGTGATCATAAGAGTTTATAATAAATTGAGCTTGCTTTGTAACTTGGCTTACTTGAAGTGTCACACATGCATTTTTTATTATCATTTTTCAAAGATGGGCGATGGACCTGCAGATTGTTAATCAGGAGCAAATTATTTGAAGAATAATGGCTAAAACTTAGTAAATATTACAGGATTGTTGTCAGACTTCTTATAATCTGGATTTGTCAGCACGTTGCTTTAGTGTTTAAAAACGATCCGAGCTTACACGAGTGTGAAATATGTCACGTTATTTTCATGCATGTTCATCACCTGTACAGGATTTCAGCTCTCAAATAGTTCCCAATACCATTGAAGTACTTTTGGTTCAGCAGGACCTCACAAATTGGGCGATCAAAAGCCCTATCGCTCAGATGAGACAAGACATTCTCCCTGCAAAGACGATTGCAAAGGTCAATCTGAAAGCAGGATTTGGGATAAGTTGGTGACCAGTGACATTCTCGGCATTACAAACCTGAAACTCTTGTACTCAAACATAATGCAGGGCCCTCTGTCTGGCTGCCAGGTGCCATTGGGTTGCCAACTGCCAAACCTTCGTGTGTCTACAAAGCTCAGCACTCTGCGAGGCTTCTCCTTGGTGTAGAAACGTAGATGGGCATGTTTAGGAACTTCGTCCTCTGACGTAAAGCGGAAATAACCCGACATCCCGAAGCGAAAGACTATGTCCATATGTTGATCTGCCTGTCCACCCTTTGATCGCCGCTTCCCATCATCGTCACTCTTCATGGGCGTCAAAGTCAACTTCACTTCCTTCCCTCTGGAAGTGGCAGTGATGCGGAATGAATCGCAGGTGAAGGCCACTTCTGGATTTTTGCTGACTTCAGATTTTATAACCGGTCCACTAAAGACCACTCCATTGCACATTTTGTTTACGTACAGGCTGGCCAAGTGGAGTTCGGGTCCCTCTGGCATTCTGATGGAACAAGTGAAGATGTGCTGCAGAGGAAGAGAATTGGATAATAGTTAATAGAGTACCTTGCAAAAGTATCCGCTGAACATTTAACCTTTTTTTTTATAACCACATAGGGATTCCCATGTCAAAATCAAATTAGTGAACAGTTATCAAATGGAAAATGTGAATCTATTTTGTAGTTTTGTGAACAAATTAAACATATTTTGTTTTGCATTAATTTGTATTCAGAGCCCTAATTCAATACATTTAGAATCATATTTTGCTGCAAAAACATTTGTGTTTTACGTTCTATCTCAACCAACTTGTGTGTTTGCCCAGTCTTTTTTGCAAAATAGCTCGAGCTCAATCATACTGAGTGTTGTGTCTACTCTTAAGTGTTGTAAAGCTTGCCATAAATCCTCACAAAGATTATAGTCTGGACTTTGACTGGGCCTTTCTAGCACACAAACAGGCTTTGATCTTAGCCATTTTATTGTAGTTCTGGTTGTACTTCTGGGGTTGCTGTTTTGAAGGTGAAACTCTGACCCAGTATCTTTTTGAGCTTCTAGTCCAGGGGCCGTCAGCTCTGGACTTTGAGGGTCAGTATCCTGCATTTTACAACCTGCTAAACAGAAGCATGCTGTCTCAACCATGTTTCTCGGTAGGGATAGTGTGTTCAGAGTGATGTCCAGTTAGCCGTCTCCCACACGTTGTATTTGCATGTAGACCAAAAGCTCTATTGTGGTTTTCTTTCATGACTGCACAGTGGCAGTATTGATTTGCAGCAATAGTGGGATTCTTGGCCTGGAATCAGTACTGCTGCATGGAGTTTGCATGTCCTCCCTGTGTATGCATGGGTTCTCTCCATATACACTGGCTTCCTCCCACAGTTCAAAAATATGACAAGGAACAGCTTTATTCTTCACACTCATAACTGCCAGATTTGTGGAGTTTTTTTGTTTGTTTAAGTTGTCCTATCAGCACATTATTCACATCCAGGTGTCATGAGTACTAGCTGCTTCTATAATCAATGCTCTCCAACTAAGCAGTGCTTTTCTTACACTTGTGTTGGTATATCGACAGATTATCAATAAAATACATTGAAGTTATAAGACAAGTTCACTAAAAGCAGGACTATGATCTTTTAGTATGAAGAGTGCTTTATAAATGAAATGTATTGGTTGATTGATTTGTAGCACATTCCAGCAGCAAGGTAGTTCAAAGTGCTTTACGTCATAAAAACATATACACACAAAAAAAAGCAAAATGTTGTAAGGCAATAAAAAAAAACACGGAGTCCACTGATAAAAACAAACTTCACACTAAAGTCCCCTCCTTGTGCTGGAGTGGACAAACCAATCATCCAGCAACGATCCAAAAACCCTCTGAACCCCTCAAATAAAGCTTATTTATAAATATTTTTTTAAAAAACATCTGAAATTTAGATGCACACTAAATATTTTTTCTTCTTATTTAACCCGATCAATGCTTTCTGTGTAAAGAGGCAACATAGATTTATTGTGGAATTTGACAACGTGTGCAACACTCACCCAAAACAGGAAGTCGCTTGCGGATAAAAACGGGGATTATTTAGAGCAGGCACATATATCTGTGATGTATATTTCAACGAATATGTGCTTTCTTGTTGCTAATTTGTATTACATAAACCCTAAGACCTTTTGCAGCATGCGTTTGTTACCGAACAAGTTATGCAATCGCTGTCACTCCGAAATGACGAATCTCGCGAGATGTTGGTTGCTGCGTAAAGAAAAAAATTACCATGCAAATTGATTGTTCTCTATCTTTTCATCAAATTGCAATAGCTTTTAAAATAATTTAAGTTTGTATTTTAAGCAGTTCTTTCTTTTTTTCCAGAAACGGCACCGCGGATAAATTATGTTTACATCTAAACCAGATGCATTATGGGATATGTAGGAAATGATTGCGCAAAGTTGCGTTAACTTTTTTAATTTTCTTTCTTTACAAGGATACAATTAAAACAGCAAAAAATATATATACACGATTCAAACAAAATCATGTGAAAAATTATAATTATTACAAAACAGAAAAATATTCCTATGTCTATTGTTAGTTAAGGGATAAATTATAGACAAAAAATTACACCAAATACTAGCAAAGTGGGTGAAATACACAACTAAATATCAGAACATTCAAGTAAGAAATTAAACTTTATTTTAACATGAACAAATTCAAGCAACTAATACTGTACAAGATGCAAATATGGCACTTTTGGCAGTTCATAAGCATCATTTGTATCTCACTCCTGATCAAAAGTTTGTTCTTCATTCTTCATTGTAGTGCATTCATCATGGCCTGTGCTTGCTTGAGCTCTGTGAAGCAGACACCACATGGTTATTGCAATAAAGAAATTTTTTAGAAAAAGAAAAACATGATCAGAAAAGGGATAAAAAAAATACACACCAGTAAGCAAAACTCTGAACTTATCCGAAGAAATGGACACTACGGTTGTGTCAGAGGAGCCTGGCTCTGTTCCTTGTGTCTGTAGTTTAAGATGTACAAGCGGTTCATTTACTTCTCTTAGTTCACTGGAGCTCAGAGTGTAATCGACGCGCCAGGAAACTGAGTCCAGTCTTCTCACTGCAGTTCATGACAGGGCAAATTGCACACCTCAGTAAGTGCTCAGTTAGCAACTTCAAATCAGACAGCAATCGTCATCAAAAACATTCGCTTTCTATTTCATAAATAAGTGAGTCTGACAAAAACACTTACATCTCAAGCTGGTATCTCTTAGTTTGTCTTGAAGAGCAGAATGCTTGTCTTCATAGGACTTACAAAGCCCCATGGTATGTTCTATGGAAATACATTTTTTAATAAATAGATTTAAGGAACAGATGCATTTTTATGACAAATGGAAATCTAAAAACCCTAATGAGCTTAGCATTTGAGGAAAAAAAACAACAATAATGTATCATAAAATAATATCTTAATGGACCACAAAACCTGATGCAGTCCAGCAGAAAAACTATGCCAAGCACGAACCTTTAGGCAAGCCAAGTTGCTGCAGCTCACTGCACAGAGACTCACTATCAACATCATGTTTTGCAGCACTGGACAAAATAAAGCTGAGCACTGCCACAGTAGCTTTGATGTCTCCGCTTTCTAAAAAAAAAAAAAAACAAAAACAAAAAAAGAAGATGATAAATGCTAAATGATCATTCAATGTTAAATGGACAAACATACTCCAGTCCTAAAGTTTTGCATTCATTACAACAAGCATGTTCCAGAGTAATAACAGGAGAAATAACATGCAATCTGATAACAGTTTTAAATGCATTGAGGAGACACATACCAAACTTTGCATCTGCAGTCAGCTTTCCAACTTTGTCATACTGCAATAAGAAAGACGCCACATACAATAAGTCTGATGTATAATATATATATTTAGATGATTATGAGTAAGCGTATCTAACATCTTACATCTATACCCTCGCCCAGTAAATCCTTCAACACTTGAGCACAAAGGAGTTTCATCTTCACACTCGACTGTATAAAAATGGAGTAGAAAATTAGCATTTTATATTAGATTTCCTGAGCAATCCTGAGCATCAACTTAACTACTTACAATCTTTGCTAAAGTGCTGATTTCGGCCAGAACCCAATCTGGGCAGTCGAGATCCCCACAGAACCGGAACCGCTGCAGAACACAGACAACCGAATGAGTTGTTGTTCGGCAACAAACAAGATGTACTAACTGTGACAACAGCAGGTTTGCATCACGGGATGCTACTGTTATTAGCTTAGCAAGCTAGCTACATGAAAGCTATCTTAAATGGCAACTCTGCTCAGTTGACTAAACTAGCTTTAAAATAGGTGAAAACACACAGCGCCGACGTTTCTGCTAATTTTGCTGACTCATAAATAGAAAGCATTTTGTAAAAAATAACAATAATCATGAATGGGTTATTACCATTTGAGTAGCTCAGTGGACGGACAGTCGTTTCTGTTCACAATGACGTTTCAATACGTGACACGTGATTCTTCCGCCGTCAATTTCAGCACTATACCCCGTATACTCCGTAACGTGAGGTAAAAATGTTTTATTTATTAAAACAAGATTACCCTAGATTAAAATAATTTAACCTGGACAAAACGTCTGTTTTTTCTCATCAGTCAAGAGGTGACCCAATGTGGTGACTGTCATATACGGTTTGTGACGTTTAAAAATGTGTCTATTTTAGATATCTGAATACATTAAGCTGCGGCCCTGTGATTGGCTGATTTGCCTTTTGCGTTAACAAGCATCTGATAGCCGTATGAAATGGTTTTAATTCTTTCCTCAAAAATACTCTTGGGCTTGCCGAGGGAATTCTCCAGGAAGACAGATAAACAGTGAGTGGATGTTGTACAAAGTAGAAATTAACAAATATGACTTGTATTTTGGGTTCTTGTTAATAGCAACCCTGATAATAATGTTTGGTTTGCTCAATATAATGTATTCACTTTTAGATACCTTATTTGGCAATTTACAATATTAAGTGTCAATTAAATATTTATATGATATGTTTGTTGTGACTTTTTTACTCTTATATGTTGTTCAGTATATTTTGCATAAGTGACTGATATACAATTATATGTTAAGCATAATTTACATCATGGTTATTATTAATTGAATTGAACATGATAGTATATAATTACAAAGGTGAAGTGAAAAATATTTAAGTGCGAGACATGATTTATTTCAATAGAGGAAGTCTTTTATTTTGAAAAATGCTTAACGGGATCTAGTTCTGTTTTGTCACTATCTAGCTTTTGTTGATTTTTGGTTGCTAGGGAAGGAACAACTGTTGCCGTTTTTCTCTTCAATAAAAACTGAACAGAAAGATTCAGTAAAATACATATTGAAGAAGCTTTACTCCGTAACAATGCTATTTTCACCCTGTCTAAAGCTCCTCACATTTTGGGAGGATTGTTTTGGGACCTGGATGCCAAACAAACTACAGTATGTACAATAACGTGTGGAGTGACTATATATATGTATGTATATATATATATATATATATATATATATATATATATATATATATACATACATATAAATAAAGACACTTTGTTCACTGAGAGCACAACAGCATTTATTTTTCTTCTTCTTTTTGCCTCATGGAGCTCTGCCATCTCAGTGCTGGTAGCTCCTTCCTCCTGAAGGAGATCCAGTTGTTCTGACGGTTCTCCTCATCGTTCACCATCATGTCAGCCATGTTCCTCTTCTTCCGTTCCCTGGGAAAAGTAACGAGGAGTTATAGCTTATAGGACATAAATGTAGATAAATAACAGCTACTGAGGTGGAAGTTGCATACACAGACGGAATTATTTAAAACAGACATGTTACTTTATATGTAAACACTTGTATTTTTAGAAAGCAGGTCAGCCCCGAAAAAAGCCGGTGGAAAAGCTCGGAAAGCGAGCCGAGCCGGTGGAAAAGGGGCTTTGGGATTCCCCCGGAAAAGCTGGAACAAGTGGGTGGGGAGAGGAAAGTCTGGGCCTCCCTTCTTAAGCTGCTACCACCGTGACCCGACCCCTGATAAGCGGAAGAAAATGGATGGATGGATGGATGGATGGATGATCCTTAATACTAAAAACAATGTGTTTGAAAAATAATAATAATAATAATAATAATAATAATAATAATAAAAGAAAAACAGCATAGTTTTCAGTTTTGCCAATGCTCTTTTTGTTGGAGGGGTTGAATCTCAAACCAGTGCCGGAGCAGCCAACTCCATGGGTCCCATTTTGTCCAATAATAATGTTCCATGGCTCAGCTGCTTTCTGAAAGCTCTCTCATAACATCATATTCACTGATCACAAACCAACAGGAGTGTGGAAAACCTTGCAGCACAGCATTCTGTCAAATGTACTACAGCGATGATGTGAAATCGAAAACAAGCATATATAAAAAAAAAAGACAGTTTATTAAATTATTCCCAAATTAAGAATAACAAAGACCAGAAAAGGCATTTTTAACAGTCAGTAATCACGGTAGGCTGGATGGATGGAAAGACTCTGGAACTCTGGCCTTCAGTTGTATCCTCTGAATGGATAAATATTTTGTTCCTTACTTACTTTTTGTAAATTACCAGTTTTCATCAATGGCTTAACTGGAAATGAATCATTGTTGACATAAAGTAAATAAATAAATAAAAATTCTGATAAACTGTAATCTCCTTATTCCCAGACAGATTACAAGCATTGAGCTTAGTCCTACTGACTCAACTGTCAGGATTTATGTATTGAATTAGATAAAAATGTCTCACACTTTGTATTATTTTTCTTTACCTGAAACTCACATTTTAAAATGACTTAGATTTTAACTTTGACCTGAACTGTAAGTCGTGTATTACAACCAATGTTTCAGTTCACAAGTAAAACATGCCATCAATTTCTGACAGCTTTATTTCTTAACAAGAAATAAACTCTAGTTTACATATGCAATTCCTCTGCTACAACAGCATGTGCATTTTCTCACCACATACACATAAATTCCCGGAAATCAGAAAGAAATTACTTTTACAATCCATTTTCTTTTTGTACATAGTAAATTAAATAGGTTATTACTGCAGCAATATAAACATTTCACATTAGCGTCATCCTCAACATCTTAACATCCATGTCTTTGTTTGACTTAGTATTTTATAAAGCATTCAAAAAGAATGTTCCTCGGAATTTCATACATCTCTTCTTGTGTAAATACTCTTGTGTCGTTCAAGGTGATAGTGGTCTGAGGGAGACAGCGTGATGCATGATTCAGATGGTTCCTTAAACTAAATATCAAAATACTTCGTCAACAGGCTTTTTTTTAGTGACAAACCACAAGACTGGATAAAAAAAGACTGTTAAAATGTGGATGTGTTTAAAACTGGAAGGATGTCTGGGGCAGATTTGTTTTGATGATGATTCACCTTCAAATATTATTGTAAGGTAAGGTAATTTTATTTATAGAGCACATTTTTATCAACAAGGCAATTCAAAGTGCTTTAGATGAGTTAAAAGGAATTACAAACAAAATAACAAACCAAAGGAAAAAAGAAAAAAAGGGGAAAGAAAACAAATCTAATGTTCTAAAGTATGTAAACTAAGTGCTCCTGTTTAAGGTTGCTAAGTATCTAATTACATTTCTAAACAGCAAGTGGGGAAAATTTTAAATTTCCTTTTACTTAAGGGAAAATATTATGTGTTAACAACAAATGATAGAAAGTTTTTCAATGTGGAAAATATGTTAAAGGGACCAGAACCTACACTGCATTGGGATATCAGGCTTGTGTTACATTAGGAGTGGGTTGCTGATTTTGCTAGTACATTTTTAGTAAATAACAAAATAAGAAGCATTTTACATGACAGAGACATGATTACTAATTCAAACTTCAAGCATTCATTACTAAACCATTAATTCAAATGTGTCTGTGCTTTTGACACAATGATTTCTTAAAAGTCAGACAGCTGCAGTTGAGCCATACATTCTCTGTTTCTGTAGTCTTCTAATCATATAGTTCTAATCTACTCTGGATATCCAGAATCAGAAATAAACATGAATAAGCAGCAGTCATGTTTTCATTCTTCTCAAATATGGAAAATAACTTACAGAAAACGAAAACATTTTGAAACCCTGTCAGACATCAAGGCTAAAGACTATTTCGCTTAGAGGTGCATGGGATTAACAGTAACTGGAACATAATTTATTGTGGTCTGCATTTTAAATGTTCTTCTTGCATGTAGATCCTAGTTGTTGTGGGTTCAAAACGATTGTCTGGAGCAATAACACATTTTTGTTGGGGTATTTTTGTGTCATTTTTTTTAAATAGAAGGGGGGGAGGGAGGTGGGGAGATGACAGACAGATGAGCAATACCACAAGTTCATAAAATGAAGAGGAAAAACTGATCTTAGCTCCTTTTTCTCCAGAAAATATTGTTGAAATGATTTTACCCAAATCAGCGGCGAATAAGTCTCATCTACAAGAGATTCCACCTTGCAACTTTGCTCCACCACACCTGAATCTCGTAGCCTCATCAGCAATTATTCCGCTCTGCAGGGATCCGGTAATGACTTTTTGTGGTAGGTGTTTGAGACGGGGCGCATCTGAAAGGTGCAGGATGCTATAGCTCATTTAAAGGCTGACGCACCAATACGAGCTCGCCACGGACAGTGGGCGGTAAGACGGAGCCTGTCAACAGAAAAGTTTTCATTTCTTTCCACAGAAAAGAGACAGATGAGAAAATTTAGCGACTGGAGACTGGAGAGGGAAAACCATTTCTGTCCTCACCCGCTGCAGAACTGCGCAAAATGAAGCCTTGCGTTCATATTTATTTTTGTTTCCCGGTGTATTTCGATTTGGTCTTTTCGAAGGATGCGCCACTTCTTGGCTCTAAGAATAGCCCGAGGCTTTTGAAAGCAGGTAAGACATTTGCAAACCACCATTAAGCTTTTAAAATCCTGTCAGTTTTTCGACGGAGATAATTCAATTTCAGCGCCTCCAGTGAACCAGTGCTGTGTTTAGGACACGATTAATTATCTAGCTCATGATTCCGGCGTCACGAGTCTATTGCTGTGCATTGTCAATATCAGAGTTTCTTGTTTTTGTTTTTTTTTTTTTTTTTTTCTCTCCCGTAGGTATTATCAGTGATCAGTATAAATATGAAGTTAATCAGACCCATAGTGTGTTCTCATACCGGGAGGAAGAACAGGAGCTTTTTGTCGGAGGCACAGACTTTGTTGTAAAACTTAATGCAAATGACTATAGCGTCATAGAGGTGAGTAATTCTCATTTTATTTTTGTGTGCTTAAAGTTTTTAGTTTTCACTTGATCACCTGCCGTCTTTACAACCCTTTGTTTGCCAGCCTCCTCTCTGGCCAGAGTCTGATCTAAAAATATTTCAGTCTTGAATTAAAGACAGGACAAGGCTTCAATGGATTGCGACGTTTTAGCACATTTATATAAATACCTTTTAGTTTTTTTGTCCTATTTAATGCTTGTTTTAATGTCTCAGTCCTGATCCAACCCATTTTCAGGTCATTGCCATGGTCTGCCAGACCTATGTTTTACTTTATGTACGACAGAAATCCAGTTTAAAAGATTACAAGGAAAGTTTGACTGCTTTGAAGGGAAACACACAGGAATTGGGGGTGGGGGGGAAGTAGATGAAGATGACTTTAAAAACTGCTTTAAATTCTTTTTCTGTTCCGTATTTGTGTTTTGATGACTTTGATAACAAAACTAGAGATTGCTGTGTTTTGATAAGATATTTGCAAAAAACAAAACAAAAAAAAAACAAACATCTATTTTTTTTTTTAATTATTATTATGTTCCTGGCAGAAATTTCCAATAAGAACAACTGGACACCATAAGTGCTCTGAAGTGAGTTACTCCTACAGAAATGTACATGAGCTAAATTTAAACTAAACACACCATCTCAGTTTTGTTTAACATTGTACTATGTGTTTTAGCATCCCTGTAAAAATGTAATCACCTTCATTGAGAAGTTTCAGGACGACATGTTGGTGTGTGGAACCAACGGACACAAACCAAAGTGCTGGAAACTCGTAAGTGTCTATGTGAACATCCACATAAACATAAGGTCTGTAATATACTGCACTTTTCCTGTGGCCTGCTTTGCCTTGAGATAACAAGGCAAAGCTGATTAAAGCGGGGGAGCTGCTCTTACTGTTACACTTTGCATCCTTGATGTATAATTAAGTAGGGTTTTGGGTGACCCGTTATTTGCTAATGCAGTTTCCAACACAGCTCCCTTGAAGTGCTTTTGTTTTCCTCTTCTGTGTAGTTCCCTTCTGTGAAGAATCAGACCTATGAGATAGTGGAGAGTTATGAGGCAGCAGGCATCTCCCCGTTGGTCTACACGCACAACTGTTTGTCGCTCACAGTTGGTATGTTATGGACATATTTTTAAAGGTTTTAAACAAGATGCAGTGCTGCATGCCATCTTGCGTAACCACATCAAGTTGTTTTAAAATGGCTGTAACACTTCTCGTTGAACTCTTATGAATAATTCAGTATTTCTGCTGTTTCAGATGGGGATTTATACGCAGCTGCGCCTTTGGACATTGAGGGAAACTCTTTGCAGTTCAGGAGAAAAGCTGGCAAGCGGACTAATGTCTGGATGTATGACAGATGGATATCAGGTGAGAGTGATTGGGCTTGATGTTGCATAGGAGCTCAACACTGTGACATGCAAATAAATAATTTATACACAGCCTTGCAAAACGTAACTGTATTAATAGTTATGCCAACTATATAAAGTTTAAAGGTTCAAACACTGATGACATGAAAGGAAATGTTTGCTGAGCTGTGTGGGGGTCTAAGTAATTAGAACAGTCCCAAATCTAATTATGTTCAAGGCTGGAAGTAAAACATTAAGTATCCACTTGTGTGTTATGAAGTAAAATGGTTGCATAAAAATAAAAGTCTGTGCCAAATTTATGATTTTTGGTTTACTGTTACTCGAGCAGTTAAAAAACATGGAACAAGACTACATGAGAAAAGGTCAAAAGAGGATTGACTTTTGTACACAGACATCATTAATCTTGGAGTGGAGTCTTTAAGTGAAGCAGACCGCATTTGTAAAAAATTACTCGCTTTCTATGCCTAACTTTTGGCATTAAAGAAAAGGAGTTTGAAAATGGTAAATTGACAATAGTTCTTTTTTTTTCTTTTGCTTTGATTAACTTAGCTTTATCTTGTGCTTCCCACATATGTTTGGCTTTGCTTTGCTGTGGTATGTCTTGTTTTTGTGACTGTTATGTCTCACCACTGGTCAATGAAAACTGTTTATGGTTGCTTTAAACAAAACGTCGTCTTGCAGAGCCTACATTCATATCAGCATCCTGGGTGAAGCGTAGCGAAGAGCCGGACAATGAGAAAATCTACATCTTCTTCCGCGAAAAGAACTCTGACCACAGCCCAGATGCCGATCCCTGGATTTCTAGGGTGGCCAGAGTTTGCAAGGTACAATGCACACTGCATACAGCTGAGCTACAAATGTGACTGCTACCTAGCTAATTGAAAGCTTCTGTTTCAGTGGCATACTGTCATTGCAGTTCAAACACAACCAAAAAAATTGTCAATGCTGTGACGACTGTAGAATTGACACTTTTTAAAATGGACAGATTTTAATGTACTGACTGAACCACATCAGTGTCTACACAAAAAGCTTAGTGCTCAAAGTTTTGCATTGACGCTTCAAAATGGTGGAGAAGGTGAGCCGTGAACGAAGTCCTACTGTTTCCAAGGTCAGTTTGCATTTTTGAGAAAGAAATGTTCCTTTTGGTCAGATTAACTCCATTTTTGCGACAAATAAATTGTGGACACATTAACAAAGATTAAAGATACTGTTGCAACATGATTTGCCAACAACACAAAAACGTGGCCAGCACACTAAAGTATTCATCACATTTTGCAGTTTTATAATGCATAATTGGGAATTCATGTGACAAATGCAAAGCTGTGCAAATTTATAAAGTGGCATGAAGTATTGTTTTCAATTTGTTTTTTTCTAAAGAAGTCTGAAGGTTTGTGTATATGTAATGAGCCCCATTTATTCTGATGGATTCTTCATTTCAGTATAACTCCCTCTGTTCTGTGATGTTTGTTGGAGAACATTAAATGATTAAAAAGCATCTTGATACCCAAGGATCACAGCAAACCCATGCAGAGAAATTGAAAGTAGGGTTAGGTTATGAAATAATATCCTAAGCTTCAAACATTTCAGAGAACTGCTTGCTTCTTCGTACCAAAATGGAAACAGCAAAGCACTACAGCCAGCCTGGCATGTCCATCCATCAAACTTACAGGGAAAGAAAATCAGAGAAGCTAATTTGTGCATAGGTCAAATGAGACCAAAACTTAACTTTTAGGGTTAAAAAGTTAAGTTTAAACTACCAGTGTGTGCATCATTCTGAGCACATCATTACCACTGTGACATATGGTGGAAGTAGCATCATGTTGTGAGGATGCTTTATTTTTCAGCAGGAACAATGTAAACTGGTCAGAGTTGACGTAAAGCTGAATGGAGGACAAAACAGGAAATGTCTGCAAGAAGAGATCCCAAAACACTTGAGACTGTGGTGATGGTAAACTCAACTGAGAATCTGTGGCAGGGGTTGAAATTCCTTTTTACATCCAATCTGACAGCTCAAGCTATTTTGCAAAAATAGCTTTTCGGTCTATAGATGTTCAAAGCTCATCGAGACATAACCCAAAAGAGTTGCAGAAGTAAAGCATATTGACAGGTGGTTCCAGTGTGTTGACTAAGTCGACCTGACTTTATATTGATGCAGCGCTGAAGTTTTAATTTTGAAAGCAAAAAATTAACAGTGTTTGATGTTTTTCTAGTCTACTTTAGGTATTTCATACTTTGCATTGGTCTATCATAAAAAAACATTAAGTTTAGGGATGTGAATACCTTTGCAAGACACTATATTACATTTTCAATAACATTTATATTGTACTTTCCAAATTTTATTGTATGTTTTCACTTCAGTTTGAGAGTTGTGAACAATTTGAGTAAAATGGAAAGATTTAAACCTGCATGTTAAATGACAAAGGTCAGCATCACTGTTTGCTGCTGACATTACCCTTCAATATTGGACAGTTGAAGTGGAAACACAGCTTCTGTTTGCTGGGTAAACAGCAAGATGTGTTAAGTGGTGCTGATAGTTGCTGCCCTGGATTGGATCATAAGCTAAAATAAAAACAGAAGGGGAACTAAAACACTGGTTCTAAGGTTTTCTGACTACCATGTCTTAACATGTTAAGATACACGAGATATATATATACATACACAAGTGTTCCTTAATTGAGCACTTGCTGCAGGATGTGTATACTTGCTAGAAAACTAGTGATCAGGTCTGAAATCTTGGTGTTGTGATGGACACAGACCCGAAACTTCATAGCCACATCGAGACAGTTGCAAAGTCGGCCTTCTATCGCCTGAAGAACATTTCCAGGATTAAAGAACTAATGTCTCAGCAAGATCTAGAGAAACTCATCAATGCATTCATCTTTAGTCACATTGATTGCAACACTAGTGTCTTCACAGATCCTTACCCTAAAGTCTCTTTAGGGACTTTGAAATAATATCCTAAGCTTCAAACATTTCAGAGAACTGCTTGCTTCTTCGTACCAAAATGGAAACAGCATAGCACTACAGCCAGCCTGGCATGTTCATCCATCAAACTTGCAGGGAAAGAAAATCAGAGAAGCTAATTTGTTCATAGGTCAAATGAGACCAAAACTTAACTTTTAGGGTTAAAAAGTTAAGTTTAAACTACCAGTGTGTGCATCATTCTGAGCACATCATTACCACTGTGACATATGGTGGAAGTAGCATCATGTTGTGAGGATGCTTTATTTTTCAGCAGGATCCCAAGACACTTGAGACTGTGGTGATGGTAAACTCAACTGAGAATCTGTGGCAGGGGTTGAAATTCCTTTTTACATCCAATCTGACAGCTCAAGCTATTTTGCAAAAATAGCTTTTCGGTCTATAGATGTTCAAAGCTCATCGAGACATAACCCAAAAGAGTTGCAGAAGTAAAGCATATTGACAGGTGGTTCCAGTGTGTTGACTAAGTCGACCTGACTTTATATTGATGCAGCGCTGAAGTTTTAATTTTGAAAGCAAAAAATTAACAGTGTTTGATGTTTTTCTAGTCTACTTTAGGTATTGCATACTTTGCATTGGTCTATCAATAAAAAACATTAAGTTGAGGGATGTGAATACTTTTGCAAGACACTATATTACATTTTCAATAGCATTTATATTGTACTTTCCAAATTTTATTGTATGTTTTCACTTCAGTTTGAGAGTTGTGAACAATTTGAGTAAAATGGAAAGATTTAAACCTGCATGTTAAATGACAAAGGTCAGCATCACTGTTTGCTGCTGACATTACCCTTCAATATTGGACAGTTGAAGTGGAAACACAGCTTCTGTTTGCTGGGTAAACAGCAAGATGAGATTAGACTTTACCCTACTGTTGGTTTATAATTCACTGAACTACTTAGCACCACAATACATTAAAGATCTGCTGTTGTTGTATGAACCTTCCAGACGTCTCACGTCTTCTGGTTCTGGTCTGCTCTGCAGCCCCAGAACTAGAACCAAACATGGAGAAGCAGTATTAAGTATGCACCACAAATCTGGAATAAATATCCAGAAAACTGCAAAACGGCTTAAACGCTGAATTTCTTTAATTCTAGATTTAAAACTCGCTGGTCCAGAGTTGCTTCCGAACCATAAGAAAGGAGATGCTGACCAACATTTTAATGTGCAATGATGGCACTTGGCAACATGTAATGTTTGCTGGTTTTCTCAATTGTTGTCTGCCTTGGTATTGTCGTGTTTTTATGATGTAACTGCCTTTGAACTGCCTTGTTGCATAAATGTGCCCTACAAAGAAACTTGACTGATTGATTTTTACTTCCATTACCATAAGCCAAATTGCAGCTTCCTATTTTACTGCTGTGTGGAAGTAATGCCATCCATGCTAAGAAAAACCTTAGAGTTCTTGCACTTTATTTTATCTCCAAAGTGGGTGCAGTCTCTGATATTTAACTCTCTATGGACAAAAGAAAACCGATTCTCTTCCTAATAAAGTCTTTTGACATGATTTTTGTAGACCGATGAAGGTGGATCAAAAAGATTCTTCCAGAACATGTGGACAACTTTCCTCAAGGCTCGTCTCGTCTGTGGGTTTCCTGATGAGTCGCTGTATTTCAATCGTCTTCAGGACATCTATGTGATGCACGCCGATGACTGGCGCCAAACCAGAGTCTACGCACTTTTCACAAGCAGCTGGTGCAACACTTTTCTTTTTTTTTTTAGTGTTAGAAACTAAGCAACGGCATAAGAAGCAGTTGCATCATATTTATTTTTAGTTATAGCTCAGACATCAAATCTGAGATTACCAAAGCTCTTCTCTAATAACAATGGAGCTTCCCTCACCACAGCATGAAATATTTGATTAACCACTGAAGCTGGGATGGCATGAATGATACGATGACATCTCTTATCATTTCTGTTTCAGGAACTCTACTGCGGTTTGCATCTATTCAATAGAAATGATGGAGAAGATATTTGAAAACTCAACTTTCAAAGGCTATGCTAACGAAATCCCTACACCAAGGCCTGGAACTGTAAGAACCTATTTTTGTACTTCCTCTTCCTTATTTTTGCCTGTGTATTTTTGTGCGTAGGCATTGTCAAAAGACTATTTGAAATGGGCATGTTCCAAAAATGGGTGTTGCTATGGAAGTTGTCAGATTTACCTCACCGCGTTCATGTTTTCCATGTATTTATTTTGAGTGTAGGCATTCTCAAAAGACTATTTAAAATGGGCATGTTCCAAAAATGGGTGTTGCTATGGAAGTTATGTTGGGATTGCCTCACCGTGCTCATGTTTTCCATGTATTTGTTGTGGATATTGTGGGTTCCGTCATGAGCTAAGTTTTTTTTATTTTTTTTTATACAATGTGCTGTGGAGACTATGTGATGCACATGGGGAAAGTTTCCTACCATTGTGGCCACAGTCTACTCCACACAGCTGACTAATAAAAGGAGAGGCACATGTTTTAGGTTTGTCTGCAACTACACCTACTCAATGAAGATTTACAGCAGACAAGTCTGTTTGTCTTCCTACAGTGTCTCTATGCCAAAAAGGTGCATCAAAATGGCTTATGACGTGACAGAAAAAAAGTAAAAAATATTAAAAACCTTTGCAAGGAACTGTTGCAGTAAACACAGGAATGATTTGGTGTTGAGTGCAATTTGGTAGTTTTCAACTCGAGTGATATTGTTGCTAAAACCTTGAAGAGTTTGGCATGTGTTACTATTCAGATTCTATGTAAATTAGGTGATAGAATTCTCTCCACATTTGGTTTTACTTTTTGTGATCCAAGTAATTTTGTTGCCTTTTCTTAAACATCGACTTTTTGAGTAAACTTTTGCATGATTGTGTTTCTGTAGTGCGTCCCAAACAGCAAAAGCCTGCCGCGGGCCACAGTGAACGTAGTGAAGGATCATCCCGAAATGGTTGACTGGGTGCATTCCCTTCATTCAAAAGCTCCTTTTTATGTAAGCAACTATAATTACACCAAAATAATCGTTGACCAGGTTCAAGGAGCAGACCAGCAAGTGTACAACGTTTTGCTCCTTGCTACTGGTAAGCCAAGGTCGATTTGTCTTTTCTTGGCCAGAAATTATGCATTGTTTACAATCTCTGCTGGGAAACAATGGGCTAAAAATGTATCCGCCCTAGAATAACAACACTGTAATGGTTGTTCCAACAGATACAGGCAAAATCCATAAAGTCCTAGAGGCTGGTTCAGAGCCTTTCATCATATTGGAAACGCAGATCTCCAAAATTTCATCTATACAGGCAATGACACTTGACTCTCAAAAGGTACAGTTGGGTTAAAAATTATTTTCCTCAGTATTGTTTGTAATGTGTTTAATTGCTTAACTTTTTGAAATGAATGAGAAATGTGCACAATGCAACCTGAAATGTGTGTTTCTCCATAGAGCTTTTGTTGGTTGCACAGAAATGAACCATTTTAATCTGCTCCCAGTTTGATGGTCCTTGACCTCTCTGTTTTTGATTAGCCCCAGCTCTGTTATTGCAGTTATCACACTCTCTGCTACACCGGGCAGCTATTTCAAGAGAACCCCTGTCAGGCCTTTGTTATCCACTGATACTCAGAAACAAACAAAGCTTTGTATTTAAAATTGTGAACAATTGCTTAGTTGTTAGACAAAAGTTCATTTCTTGCCTTTTGTTTATTCATCAAAGCAGTTTGAGACATTATACTAGGAAGACAATTCCAAGGCTTTGTGAGCCTAAACAAAGCTCAAAGGCAACCAGAGTACGAGTAGACTGTGTGACAAAGAGTTTATTTATTCTTATCCACCTTCCTGACATGAAGAAATGAGAAGGACCGAGAAGGTCACTGAGAGTCGTCTTCAGTCATTTTTAAAACACAAATTAATGTTAGTTGCCTCAGATGCACTTGCATAAGTCAAAATCAAAGAGGATATTAAGAAATTTTGGAAGAAAGAATGCAATTTTCAATGACACACATAAAAAATACCTTTTTTTTCATATTTCTCAGAAAAAGTTAGTGGTGGGTTTCTCTGACAAAATATCTACAGTGAACCTTCAAAAGTGCGACGAGTACAATGCGTCTTGTGCTGACTGTGTCCTGGCACGGGACCCCTACTGTGCATGGACCACATCTGGATGCACCCCTTCTAACCTGTAAGTACGAGCTTTATTCCTCACATATCTAACAATAGTCTAAAATGTCCACTCAGTTCTCATCAGACAGGTCTACAACAGCCAGTGTTTGGATTGGTGCAGTCTTGGTTCTCACAGACTTGCAGTTGTCCCAATTCGATAAAATTTCCAGGACCCTAAAGGTGCCATGTTTATCTGTTGGAACAATTACGAGGAAGCAGAAATGTCTAGTTGTAGATATTATCCACAGAGAAGCAAGTGCTTTGCAAACATCAAAAAGATCACTCAGCTAGGAAGAATCCATTCTTAAAACTACACAAAAAGCCAGAAGACTGTTTGCAAGTGGAAAGGTTTTTTCTTTTTATGACCTGTCCTGTGGTTGTCTGTTATGTGTCGTTTGGTACGATGTATGGACATATAAATTGCCTTTGTCATTTTTTCTTTTTCACAGTGGGGGCATTCAGAATATAAAGGATGGACATACAGGTGTTTGTAATATGCCAGCAAATGGTAAGTTATAAAATGCCACATGCTGTACCATAGCAGCTTTGTCACATCTTTACCTAGCTGCCTTTTTTTTTGTTTTTTCAGAGTCACGGGGAATGACCAGGTCCAAAAGGCAGATACGTTCACCAGGGATTTCAGTGACAGTCCACTCAGTCCCCGAAGGTGTCCCTTTCTATCTGTCCTGTCCTATAGAGTCTTATCATGCAAAGTACACCTGGAAGCATGGAAGTCACGACAGACCTTGCCTGCAAATGCTTTCTAACTGTCTGCACCTTATTCCTTCAATGGGACCAGAGAACTATGGGGAATATGAATGCATCTCCACAGAAAAGGAGTACAACAAAAGTTTGAAAAAATACAGTCTTGAGCAGCAGTATGAAAAGCAAGATGGCAGGTCTGCTGATTATAAACCAAATGATGTGCCAGTCCTTGCTCCTGAGCTTTTGTGGATTATACTCCACACTGCAGTGCTGTGGGAAATTTTGAGATAATTTCTGTTAACAGACTGGGGTTTGATATCAGTTTTCTCAGAAAATTGCAGACCGTACCATAGAACTGAAATTAGGGACAGTCAAGATGCATTGGTTATAACTGGCAAAAATGTCTTTTGCCAGTTATAACATCAAATTAAGCTAAACTGAACTTTTAGAACTGTTGTGAGACTGTGCTGTGGCATGCATATCATCCTACCTTCCATCTTGACAGCCTTTACTAAAGAGTTCTCACTGGAAAGAAAGGGAGGTAATCTCTGTGTCATGTTACTGGGAGGATGGAAAACTCCCAGTAGCTTCCATCAAAACATCAGAATGAATCGGCTTAGGTGATTCAGACATGGTCAGGAGGTTTTCCATGGACAGAAGCAGCTATGAGGCAGAACCAGCACTATTTGAAGGCACTAAATATCCCTTGTAGCTTGAGAAGACTTTGGGATGTCTGGGAATTCTACCTGGATTTGCCATGTCTTTGGCACAAAGCCAAACATTTGCGTGAACACGTGAAACATTTTCGTTTCCTTCAAAAAACAAAGCAAATGCTTATTAATAGGTTTTCTTTCTTTCACACATTGTAAGGTCAAAGTCTTAGAATAACCTTTAATATTGAAAAAAACCACACCCATTCTTGTAAACCTGATTTGGGTTAATGCTCGAATAGAATATCTAGAGTTGGGTATCATTTGTAAGGTCTTTGAGAATTCACTGCTAATCAAAGTACACACAGGCAAAATTGGACAGGTGATGGGTCAAACAGGATGAAAGTTGGCAACATTACTGCTTGGCAAGGAGACAAAATTGTATAGAAAATGCAGCAAAGGCTTGAATAGGTACAGATGAAGGATATTTAATCTTTTAGGCTTTTTCCTCCAAGGAATGAGGAAAAAAACACAGCAACATGGATGTTGTGAAAATGGAAATGCTTGAGATGGAGGGAGTTGCTGGAAGAAAAACATGCCTTAAAGGGTTGAGCCCAGCACAGTTTTATGTTTAAAACATCAGTTGTTTTGTGGGTAAAGTCAGAAAAGAATCTGTACATTTCAGACCCTACAAAGCAGCTGAACAAGTAAATCACTGTCTTTCAGCTGAGGTGTTTTCACCCTTGGACTTGAACCATTGCTGAGTTCAGTGGAATTGAAACCCCTGCAGCTAAGGCAATAATTTTTTTTGCTTACTTTGAGCTGGAACGCGTAGTGATGAAGTAAGAAAACGGAACACCCAGACAGTATTTCATTGAAGTGAGAGAAATGAAAGGAAGTTGCAGGAAGTATTTATTTATTTTTTTTACCGTCACTGTTGTGCTTCTAGAACAGCATATTTTCATTAGCTGCAAAAACCACACAAGTTGGAATAGTTTATCTGCACTTTTAGGTCATGTGTGTGACATTAAAGCATTAAAATATGAAGTTTCTGTGCCAAGAAAGGCGGAGCTCCTCCTGAGCATGGCTCTTTCCTTGGCACAGATAAGAGTATATCTGTATTAGATGGTTTGAGAAGGTGTGTAGTAATTAAGGGAAGTTAAGTTATTTATCTTGCTTTAATAATTCCTTTCAGTGAGAAATGTGCAGTCAAGAGAGAAAATAAAACAGCTGTTGGTCACATGAAGCGCATTTTTAACTGAAAGTTGTGTTTTCCTATCATGAACCTAATATTGCACTATATTGGTGTTGAAACTATATTTTTCTAACATTTTTTATTAACAAAGGCAATACAATGTTAAACAACTGAAACTCTGGGTAAACTGTGATTTTGTAAGCTAAATTTTCGGAGCAAATGTGTGCTCAGGATAACACCGGAAAAAGAAGTTGTTCAGCAGTTAATGACTCTAGACAAAACAAAGGAGATGATCATTGACATGAAGAGGTTGTGACCCGAGTCCACACTACTTGGCATCAACTCCTCCAGCAGCAATATGGCAGACGAGAATCCTGTGGAAACTACTGAAGGGAGCGAAAAAGACTGCTGTTGTGTCCATTCCCTGTGTGCAGGATTGCCTTGCAGCAACAGATCATTGAACAGTGTCAGAGATTCCTCCCACCCTCTGTTTGATGTTTTCTTTTTGTTTTGTTTTTTTTTAAACTGCTGTTAAAAGGCAAAAGTTAATCTGACTTTCCTGCTGTTTTGATTAAGCACTTTATATGATTCCATTTATTTTTATATCTTTTATCTGCTTTGTTTCTATCTGTGTTCTGTTTGTATTTGATATTTTACTAGAATTATCATCTAAGCTAACTTCAGTGAGAAATGTTTGTGTGGACTCCCTCAGCCAGAGAAATGTACGGATGGCAACACTGGACAAGGTGTAGCCACAACACTGGTTACATGTGGCCTAAGGTCCAGAATTGGGTAAGCATGGAAATTGTAGAAAGAGTTTACCATGGCAATAAACTGACTTGAGTTTGGTTTCTCAAACATTCATCAGAGTGCATTAACCTGTTTGAAAATGTCACTGTCAATTAGGGCTGTAGTAATACAATAATCTCGCGATACGATGCACGATATTCTGCCCACGATACGATGTATATTGCGATATTCAGCAACTGATACAATTCAATACACTTTTGTGATTTTCTGAAAAATTTTGGAGGGACAGAGTGATTTTGGTGACATTTTGACCATTATAGAGCTGGATTGAATTAATGTAACTGAAAACTGATTAAAAGCACCAACTACAGAATACCTGGCTCTGGTTGGACACAGACTTAAAGTCGACAGCTGGACAAAATTAATCAAAGAAGTGGTGAGAAAACATGTTTATTTTAATTGAAACAGTACAAACTGTAGCTGACATGCATTTGTAAAGTAAATAAAGTGAACCAAGTACCTGCTCTGAATAGTTTGATACCTTCTTAACCTGAACATTTGAAGGAGTCACTCTGAGCCTGGTGACCTGGTGAAGCAAGCAGTGAGTGAGAAAGATGACAGTTGGATGTTACGATACTTGCAGATGAATATTGATTTTTTTTTTTTAATGCATTTTATTTTTTTTTAAATAGGAAAGAAAATATTATACAGCCCTACTGTCGATTAACGTGAATGGCTCTAACAGCAGAATGCTAATATCTTTTTGCCTGAGCCAGGTTGTTGATGCCATTGACTTTTAAAAAACTTACTCACCAGATTTAATGAAACATAGCTTCTGAGATGTGGCCATCTGGTGCTTTTAATGTTCATTTTCTGTAGATCCACATCTTTTTACTTTGTGAGATTCATGAAGCCTCGTTCCCCAGGGACCCAATATTCACCGTTCATTCCAGTTTACGTCTTCATACCACTTAAGAACAAGAGAATCTTATAAGTGCTGCACTTTTAGAGATCCCATGACAGCTGTCTAGTCATCACAATTTGTTGCACAGTCAAATTCCTCCTTCTGGACTTTTTTTCTGCTTCCAAAAGCAACCCGACAGGAAATGCTTTCTTGTTGCCCAATACCTCTCACAATCTGCAAGATGCTGGTCAGTTCTGTTTAGGTCAGGTATCTTATGGCATATTGAAAGTGTAAAAAAAAAAAAAGCTTTTGTCTTTTACTCAGTAACGTGATTAAAAAAAGCAGATAAAACACAACATAGCATGTTTAACTTCCACACGTCAAAATCTCAATTTATGGCAAAAGTGTGTGATGCAAAAGTGTGTAATGCAACATGGGTAGTATTCTAGTGGACCCTTTTTGTTGCAACAATTTGAGTTGCCAAAGGCTGTTCTACACCAATTACAACAGTAATGTCTCTACTAGCAGTCCATGTGCTAAAGTAGCCTTCATCACCAAGCATGACATGCAAGGGAGATATCTACTGCATTTTTACAGAGCCTGGGATACAAACGAGACCTTCCTTTTACTTTCTTTTAGGTTAAATATATATTTTTAGCTGTTTTTGCGGTATCAAATTTTGGCATGAATATGTGCAAAACCATTTCTTAACAAATTAAGATGCCTTTCAAAGATGACACTTATTTCAAGACTGTATTCTAAACCAGGAACGCCTTGGTAAATTAGGGCACTAAAAGTTAATCTGGCTTTCCTGGATCTCAAGGCTAAAAACTCTTGATGATTAGGGAAATACTTCCCGTTTGCACATGTAACAGTTACAGCTATCATCTCTGAGAAGCTCCACAAAAGTATCTCAGTGAAACAATTTAAATCCACCCGCATTTAAATGGAACTACATGCTGACTTTTTTGAAAGCATCACCGCCCAAACAAAATCTTGTGCCAACAAAATGAACTCTTAACATAATAAACACATAGCTCACTATAAAAGATTCCAGAGGTTTTCAGAAAGACTAAATACAAAACGCTGTTTATGTCTGCAGTAATATCAGATGTTTATTTTTTTCAGATGAAAATCGGGTCGGTGCAGAGCATTGGGTGTGGTCAGACTTGGGTAACTTTAACAGACACAGTCTTGTAGCAGCCAGACATTTTTTAGTCTGTTAGTAGACACATGGAGGTTGGGGATTTCATTTTCTTTGTACTGATTTTTGTGGGGAAACCAAATTGAATCACCCTGTCAAGTCACCCAGAGCAGATAAACGCACTCCATGTTCTCATTTCATCGACAGTAAAATAACAGAACCTTGTCAAGATGTCTTCTGCAAGAGTGTGTCTGGCCCTTGAACTGTGCAGCTAAGCAGTGTTGATTGGATTTTCCTTTGGCCTATTTAAAGAAGCGTTCTCTTTATCTCTGAAGCTCTGAGCCGGATCAGTGACACTGTGTAGTCTGTTTTGACAGAAACGGCCACTGTGACCTTCTTTTACCTCTGGTGTGTTCCGATTAGAAGCAAGCCTTGAACCTTCTCCAGTTCCATGGTTTCCTGTTTTGCATGTGGGATGCAGAAATCTGTGGGGTGGAGGTCAAAAACTAAACTTTATATGAAACAGGCATGGTGTTTCTTAAAAACACTGCAAGGCCAGGTTTTTGTGAAGTAAGAAAATGAGATTGATATTAAATTATTTTTAAAATTTGTCCTCGTGTGTTACATTCTAATTATCCTGTACAAAACAAGCCAATTAGTGAGAAGGGGAAAAAAATTTAAAAATGAAAAGGCTCAATAAGCTGTTACATGAGCATGCACACCCTTAAACTAACTGTTGCACCTGTGCACAATGACAGTTGCTTCTTACTGGTTCTTTCACATTTTTTCTTAGAAATGTAAAAGAAATGGAACAAAAATAAATAAATATTTACAAATGAATAAGGAGTACTCGAAATTAACTTTAATGGATACTCATGTAAAAGTTACAGGACAGGTAAACTTTATGAGGCAAAGTTTAGTTTTAGGTCAGCTGTAATTTCTTTTTGACAGCAGAGGGCGCTATTTGCATGCAAAACTGGCCTTTGTTTTGTTTCCTTTTTCGGGTGTTTCTGATAAAGAATCTCACCAAAAATAGGAGGAATGGATGGATGGAACAAACTGTGTTTGACCGAAAGCCATTTACCAAAATTAACATTTTATACAAAAAAATCATGTGAATAGATTTTTGATCATTTTACCTATCAAAAAACCTCTTTCCCATTTCATTTGTCAAAGAGCAACCTGACCACTGAAGTCTGGTCAGGTTATCTACTTTAAATGGCACTCTGAAGAATGCTGAGATTCCTGCTTTAATTCAACAAACTGGGACAAATTGTTATGCTTGAAGAAGGTTAGAAAGGTTAGAAAATATTGTCTTGACATCTCACACAGCACTCTTCAATCCAAAAACCGCAAACTTACCAAACTTTCGCCATCCCTCCACTTGCAAGAAGAGCATTAATTAGAGCAGCAATTATGGTAACCCTGAAGGAGCTGCAGAAATTCACAGTTAAAGTGGAGGAATCTGTTGACATAAATATTATTTGTGCACTTCACGATATTGTGACGTGGCAAGCTGGAGTCTAAAGGAAGTCAACAGAATCCTCAGTTATATTTTGCCACAGGGGACACAGCATGCGTGAAGGTGCTCTGGTCAAATGACGTAAGTTTCTGGCCTACATGAACAGTGTTTTTTTTTTTTTTTTTTTTTTGTGGGGGGAAGTTACTTCATATTACTCTCGATAGATTGTGACTAGTGGTGGTGGTAGCAGCATGTTGTAAAGTCGATTTTTTTGTTTTGCCTTTTAAATTAGGGACTGGGAAGGTGGTCAGAATTGATGAGACCCAACGTTACGAGATAATCACCCTCCCCCCCCAAAACATTTAAAAATCAATCAATTAGACTACAATTGAGTAGCCTAGTTAAAAGCACATTTGTGTGTTAGAATGGCAACATGGTACAGTATATATATAGAGAAATATATAGAGAATCTATAGGGAGGCTGGGAAAATTATGTTCACAAATTCTATCGAATCTGTATGAGCTTGAGTTGTTTTGTAAAGAATTGACATATTTTTTAAATATACAAAGCTTGAAGAGACATGCCTCCCATAAGACATGAATCTGGGATTTCAGCAACGGATTATACTACAAAGTGCTGACTCAGAGGACTGGATAATAACGCACTCCAGTTTTCATATTTTTATTTCTCAAAATTTTGAAACCCATAATTTTCTTCCACTTTATAATTAGACTTTCGTTCACAAAAAAAACAACTTTAATGTGACAAAATATGAAGCTCAAGGGAAAGATCAACATTGTAAGGGAGTGAAAATGTTTAACCTTTCTTTATGGTTAAACCTAAGGCGAAACTGTCTTTTCAGTTGTTTGGACTCAATGAAAAAGTTCAGACTGAACGCCAGAAGGTGGCAGCATTTAACCAGGAACAAGAGTTATGATTACTAATATCTGATTATGTTTATAAAAATCAAAAAATAAGAAGCCTAAAATAAAGTACTATGCTACATGCTAAATTGAAAATCTCCCTTTCCGAGAGATTTGCTCGTTTGGTTTGTTCCCCCCCCCCCCCCCTGTATTTGTTAAGCACAAAATCTATAATACTGCAGCCTTCAACCGCGTCGCCACTTGCGGAACAACTATCGCAAATCATAAAGTGTGTTTACAAAGTATTTGACAGACAAAAGGCTGCACCCAGACCGAAAGAGGTCAAAGACTGGGCTGGAGTGCGAGCCATAAATTAAACATCACATTTTAAATTATGAATTCTCTTTGAGGGCGGAGGAGACCCGGAGCTTCTGTATCTTTAATAGCGGGCAGAGAGATGGGAGAGGCTGCGCGTTCACGTCCCCATTTCTCGCTCCGCAGCGACGGGAGCGCGCAGCGGATCCTTCACTCGCACTGAGAAAGGAAAAAAAGCGACCGACGGACCGCAACAGCGACTGTCCGGGGGTAGAGAGGGGGGAAAAAATGTTCCTGCCACCGTCCTCCTTCCTCAGCGCTGTCCAGTTCGGCAGAAAATATGTGAAGGGATCTACCACGCGTGCGGATGCCACTTTTTTCCACATTTAAACTTTGTAAAATCTAGAGGATTTCAAAACTCCGTATAGAAATAACAGGAATTGAAGTTAACTCTGAGAAGGTAAGACGATTCGATAAATAATCAAGCCAGATACTGTAAGTGTTCAATGTGAGGTGAAAGGGGCAAACTGGAGCAGCTTCTATGCATCACAAAGGACGTTTACCCTAAAGTTCAAAACGTTTTGCATGCCGATTTAAAAGATAATAGTTTGATAAGCATTGCTAAGAATGACATGTTTTTGGTTAAAACTAAAGGAGAAAAAGTGGTTTAGTCACCATGGACAGCGCCGTTTCGCCTGGTGCGGAATCAGAAGCGCCTCTGAAGGAGGAAAGATAATTTGACCCCCTGCTCATGTAACATCATAGCCTGCAATACAGTTCGGCTGTGCCATAATTTACATAAATCAACTAAAGTATTGCAATTTAAAAAGATAGAATGTAAAAAAAAAATGACACTTCCTTTTTCTATCTTTGACATCCACTGTGGTTTTGCTTGCACAGATGTGTGGGTTTTGAGCAACAAAACTGCCAAGCATTTTATAATGTTTGTTCATTGGTGCCTGCAGGTACAGAAATGGCTCAAAGGCTCCTGCAGCTTCTTGCTTTGTGGACCACTTTGACGGGCGTTGTGCAGAGCTGTCCGGCGCTCTGCAGCTGCCAGGATAAATTTGCCCACCAGTTTGCTGACTGCGCCTACAAAGAGCTGCTTAAGGTGCCCGTCGGCTTCCCCTTCAACGTTACCACCGTCAGCCTCTCAGCCAACAAGATCACATCCCTGGAAAGTAAAAGCTTTATCAACATCACTCAGGTCACCTCTCTCTGGCTGGCACACAATGAGATCGTCAGCATAGAGACAAACACCTTGGCCCCCCTGATTCAGCTCCGCAATCTGGACATCAGCAACAATAAGATTGTGAACTTCCCCTGGGGGGATTTGCGGAACCTCACGGCTCTGCAGCTACTGAAAATGAACAACAACGAGATGGTCAACCTTCCGAAGGACGCCTTCTCCACGCTCAAAGACCTCAGATCCCTGCGCATCAACAATAACAGGTTCACTACCATTGTGGAGGGCACCTTCAGTTCCCTCTCTATGTCCCACCTGCAGATTTACAGCAATCCGTTCACTTGCTCCTGCAGCCTAGAGTGGCTGAGAGATTGGATTGAAACCACAAAGATTTCTGTTCCAGAGCCTAGTCAAATCCTGTGTGAGGCCCCTGAACATCTGAAGGGTGTGCAGGTTTCAAAGATTCCTAAATTGCAATGCGTAGCCCCTAATGTCACCATAACCTATCGACCAAACATAGAGAACACTGTTCTTCATGAAGGTGTTTCGGTCACCTTAAACTGCGAGACAAAAGGAAGTCCCATGCCTCAGGTCAGCTGGGGGGTGATTGCTGGGAATCAATATTACCTCTTCCCCCTACCATCCACCGCAGAAGTAAGTGATGTGCCAATAAATGACAAAACTGCCAACAATAGATTCCTTGTATTCAGGAACGGGACTCTCGCCATCCCTCACATGACTACAAAGGAGGATGGTAATTATACTTGCTCTGCTGTGAACGAGTTAGGTAAAGCAGAGAGAAGTGTCAAACTGGCTCTGACTCCCAGCCTGAAGCAAGGGAGCAATTCAGTCCCCGATTCAACTCTGGACAAGAGCCGTTTATCTGGTAAAAAGCTTTCAGACCCCAAAGTGGCCAAGAACAATGTGATCAACAGGGCTAAGCACGAGGAAAAGACAAAGGAACGCACAGACGACGGTTCAAAGCACAAAACCGGCAACTCAGAGATAGTGGGAGGTGTTTACAAGGACCCCAGCTTTGGGAGCAAATGTGGTGTGAGAGAAGGCAGCGAATACATCTCCAATCACGCCTTCAACATGACCCTGGATGACCTGAAGCAGTACACCTTTGATTTTGGTGTCATTGCATTGGAAGTTTCAGAGACGGAGGCCAAAGTACAGCTAAACCCTCTGCAGCTCCCCAGCAGCAAGTCTAACCTCCATCTGAGTCAGACTGAGAACCAGGAAATGGTGGTCAAGGAGCCCTTTGGTCAGCGGCAGTCTTCTTCCAGCAAGGACACACTGGACATGCTCTACCTCTGTGTGAAAACAGGAAACGGACACTCCCTGGTGCAGTGGTCCAACATAGAGGAGGGGGTAAATGCATATCGTTTCCACGACTTGCAACCCGGCACCAATTACACTCTCTGCCTCACTTATGGGGGGCAGGACTGCCAGGTCCAAGTAGTCTTCACGACAAGAAAAAAGATCCCCTCCCTGTTAATTATTGTGGTTGTCAGCATTTTCCTATTGGGTCTGGCCACTGTCCCCTTGCTGGGAGCCACCTGCTGCCATTTGCTGTACAAGTACCAAGGAAAGACCTACAAGCTGATCATGAAGGCACAGAATCCGGATCAAGAGAAGCAGATGACAAGAGATTTTGATCCGAGGGCGTCCTTTGTTGAGTCAGAGAAAACCTTCAACCCCAGTGAGATGGGAGAGGGAGAAGACGAGGAGGAGGCCGAGGGAGACAGAGAGGGAGAGGAAGGAGACGTCGATAGGGATGGTGATGCTGAGGGGAGCGTGGTGACCGAATCCATCCCCGGGTCCTCATCGAAAACCAACCCGGAGGAGTTCGAGGTCGGCTCCGAGTACAGCGACAGGTTACCGCTCGGAGCGGAGGCCGTCACCATCTCGGAGGAAATCAACGGAAACTACAAGCAGCCCAGCCGCTGAGCTCCACGGACCTCCTGCGAGAGTATTGTGTAAAATAGTTTACTTTAAAGTAGCCCACATTCGGAGCAGGTAACCCACGCCTCATCGAAACACGTGATTTTAAAAGAAAGCGGATTTTAATTATTTATTTTTTACCTCAGAGTCCTTTCAGTCGCCGAGATTGTGAATTAATTCGTGTTGCATTCGTAGTCTGTCGTGTTTTACAGAACAAGCACAGATTTAGACAGTTTCTCGGACCTCACGGAAAGAAAGCAGCAAAATGTTCTCTTTCTGCAGGACAAGCACACGCGCAGGCGCAAATTAGACAGAGGTGCGGCGAGTCTGATCATTAAAAGCCAAATGAAACCTTAATGGCCATTTTGGGACCACAAAGAAAAAAAAAAACTCAACCAAGCCAAGTGCCATAATGTTTTTTTAAAGTCGTTTTAATAAGCAGACGTCAGGGACGCTTCTCTTGTTAACCTGTGTGCGTCTTTGTGCTCTGCTTTAAGGCCGCCGTTTAACATCCTCTCAGGTGTCACTGACTCACTTGAAAAGGTTTGATTCAGTGTGATGTGGCGTTTGATAAGGTGAACAGGTATTAGAGTCGGGAAGAGCGCACATCTGCGCCTTGTTCGCTGTCCGGTCCGTCCAAAAAGGGAGATTGCGCTTTCAGCTGTGTGTGCTTGATGGTAAAAAAGAAAGAAAGAAAAAAAAATTCCAGGTAATTTACTGATAAAATGTTGTTTCACGTAACGTATAAAAGGCTTTAGAAATTATTCAAAGGGTGCTTGCAGTACCTATATTATCTTTTTTTTTTTTTTTTTTTTTTTTTACAAACAACGCGTCCATGGCATGTCACGCGTGTTTTCCTGGTGTGGTTTTTGATTCGTGTAGTCTGTAGGTCTTTAGATGTTCCTGTCTAACTGTGATGTAAATCCCAGCAAATTACAGTTATTTCTTTTGTTTTCTTTTTAATTTTTTTACGGGTTTTACTTTATTTCCAGTTACAGCGAAGCGGGAGGAAATAAAGACGCTCGGAGCGCCTTGCGGCTCCACTGTCCTGCTGCATTTTTGTTACATATGGTGAGTTTTTTGTGAACAATGTTGTAAAACGAAAACATAAAAGCGTGACCTTTTACGATCTTTTGATATAAATCTATGTAAGTGGAATTAATAAAACCCATAAAATTAAACGGATGCTCTGTTCTGTCTTGATTTAACCGTACTTTTTTTTTTTTTGCTAAATATGATAAATGGCAGATTTGTTCCGAATTCTAGGATAAAAGAAACATTAGCACTAGTTAAATATGAACGGGAAAAAAGGGTGAAATTTAGAAATACTAAAACATAAAGTAGAAATCTGAGGATTTGTAAGCGACATTGAGACCAAATTCTAGTATTTTCCCAGATTCACTACATTTTTGAAACTGAAATAAGAAAATACATAAAGACGTATCACATAAATTCAAATGACTTAAGCTTTATTGACACATAAATCAGAAAAGTGAAGCATGAAACCACAGCTGTGATAACAATAGAAAGGATATTTAGCAGCAAGTGGGTTTGGACTAAATGGGACAAGACACGATTTCTATGGCTGCTCCTATTCCACAGATTAATAATTAAAAAAGAAAAACATTTGTTTATTTATAAATAGTTCTGTCAATATTCTCTTTACCTCTATATAAATACCTTCTGTTGAAAGAGGGTTCATTGGACTCTAGTCACGTGTTCAGTTTGGGGAACTAAACATTTGTAAGTTCTGCATTTCACAAAAGAAAACATGATTATTTTAGAGGTTTTTAACTCTGGTGCAGCTAAGGTCTAACCCAAGGTGAGCACATTCATGTGTTGCAAATTATATTTAATGCGTTTGTAGGAAAAACCAGAGTCAGGCAAGCTTTCGCATCAGACTAAGCAAAAATGCTCCAGTCACATTACCAAAACAGGCTGTACAATCTTTCACAGACTTGATAAATATTTCAAAACGAAGCACTATTTATAGTCTACGGACATGTTGCCTCTTTGGGGATTTTTGAGATGGATCAATACAAAGCAATGCATAATCTTAGAAATGGATAATGAATGGATTTTGGTCTGGACTTGGACTGTGCCACTGCAGCTCACGTTCATGAAAGATACCTCTGCAGAACTTGCTGTAGGTTTATTGATGTTCTTCTGATGAAGTGGATGGGTGGAGCTATGTCCCAGTCTCAAGTCTTTTGTTCCAGGACTGTCCTGTATTTAGTTCATTCCAACTTATAGTCGGATCAGATCTGCTTAAGTGTTCCTGCTGAAGGAAACTATCCTCACCATGGTGTGTTACCGTGAGGACTTTTTGTTCAGGATGATGTGCAGTATTAAGTTTACAACCACACATTTTTACACTATGTTACATGCAGGCTGAAGAGTTCTACTATTGTCCTGTTTGTCCAGAGCACCTTCTACTACATTTGTCGTGTCCTCCTCCTGGACTGTAGGGCATGATTCTTCTATAAAGGCCAGATTTTGTAAAGTGCACTTGTAGTTGTCCTGAACAACAAAAATCTCCACAGCTGAGCTCTTGCTCTCTGCAGCTCCCCCAGAACTACAGTGGTCTTTCATTTAGAGAAGATGGACTTAAAAGTGGCATACAATATGTTCAAAGCTTGATATATCGCCTTATATCCTAACTCTGATTTTAACTATCCCACAATTGTATTTATACTGAAAGTTAATTACATACAATTGGAATAATTGTGTGACCTCTGAAGGTACTGCATTTTATTTAGGGAAGCCAGACTTAAATGGGCCGACTACAAATTCATGTCAAATGTTAAAGTTTTTATTTATCATAACTATGGAAGACCGTGCATCTTATTCACTGCATTTCAGAAATATTCATTACTTTATGTTATGTGGTGTCACACACAAACCCCAAAGAATCCTCAGAGGTTTGTGGTTGAAAATGTGTAAAGCCTGAAGTAATTCCAGGGACAGGAATACGTATGAAAGACACTGTATAATGCAAGTTGCGGACATCTATTGCAGGTTTGGAGAAATCTCATAAATTATTGCAGCTTCTGAAGCCAATATGTTATGAGGGTTAAACACTGGTTCAATTGCTAGCTGCTGCTGCTGCTGCCTCCGCCTCCTTGGGTATTGCTTCCTTTTTGCTGCCCTGCTTGCTGTTCCGGTTGAGGCTTCCATTAAGAAAGTTGTCTGGCGTCTGAAGCTGGAAGTGCTTTCTGGTCCCCACCAGGGAGGGGTTGTTAACCAGAGTGTACAGGAGTTGCCAGTGCATCCGAGCCCGCTTGGCGCTGGAGACTTTGTGTAGCTTTTTCTCCTGCTGCACCAGCTGGATCCCTGAGAGGAGACAGACAATATGATGGTCCCAACAAGACACTGATACACACACACAAAAAATGATCTTTTAGATTCAAAGCTGAAATGAGGTCCTCTTGTATGGGCCACCAAGGGCTTGAAAGACACAATGGAAAGAGTAATAATAGAAAGCAATCATTTTTTGAATCCTCTAAGCGTTGTGGGAGCATACTGGCTGAAAGCTTGAATCCCTCAGGCAGCATGAATATGTAGCAGGCAATTAGTGTAGCTCATCTGTTTAATCAGCTGCTGAAGATGTAATCTCTACAATACAATCGATTATCCCTGATAGATCCATTGTTTTCTGGATACAAACAAGCAACATGTCCACAGCATGTCTGTAATTAGACTCAACTGGAACCTGCATTCCTCAGCAGCTGATGAGTCCTGATGAGTTTTCCCTGCTTCTCTCTGACTATCTGCGTGGGCGACTGTCACTCACCTCCCATTCGCAGCTATGATTATAGTTCAGCAGCAGAGCCTCCAAGCAGCCCTTCTCGCTGTGAGTAATTAAAAGTATAAAATTGGTTTCATCTGAATGAGGAGAAATAACAGTTTTAGCAGCGATGATATTGTCTTTCAGGTGATGGAGCAATGAGGGACGCTGATTTATTTATGGCAGATTTGATTGAGACCAGCAGCAGAGCTGTAAATTATTCCTCAGCAAGACTCAATTTGTTCCAGGAAAATTAAATCAGAACTGCGAATCTCCCATCTTGAGCATGCGTGCAAGGCAGCTTTGAGATCTGATTATGCGCTACCATGTCTCGATTTCAGATAAAATTAAATAACTTTCTGTCTCGCTTTCAATGCCAATATCGGGCCTGCCTTCATCTTTAACCTAGTGAGTTATTTTCTGGTGTAAAAATCCACCAATTAAAATGCTAGCAGCAACTTCATGGTTTATAAACCCATCTGTTTGCTCGAATCATTAATGTTATTTAGTATCCATCTCATCAATAGCACTATTAGCTTATCACCACAATCAGCAATGTAATTTATCGGTACAATCAGCGACCACACAGTTAAATGCATCATATTCTGCTGTCAAGCTCATGTCATCTCAAGTTCTCTCCCAAGCTCTAATTGAATAAACCGAATAAAATAAACTGGAAATAAGTAGCACATAGAATATCTCAGATCTGGCATTTCACATAAAAGAACTGTTTAGCTCCAAAGCCCATTGAAATGTCCCTTTCCATGCATCCGCCAAAAATCAATTCTTCTTCACTGATGGAGTTAGTAATTTCCAAAACATGAAGGTTTTTATTAGCTTGAAGATTTGTGCTATAAAAACCTTTAATATCCATGTCAAAATTTGCAAAAATATCTATTTATGTTTTATATTTGCAATGACAGTTTAAAGGTTTGCTCTCTCTCTTGTCCAATAGAATCCATCTTTCTTATTAGCTGTCTACAACATGACATATCTCTCACATCATCCAAATTCTCCTTTTGTTTAGTAGGTGAACCTCTTGTGATGCCTTTTCCCCTGGTGCTATCGGCTCAGACATGAAAAAACTAGCATGAGTTTTAGCTGGACAAATTTAAGGAGCAGCCTGATCGAATTCATGTGTGATGAATGGCTTGTTTGCATTAAGTTGTTCACTTTGCATAGTTTGTCTAGTTTGGCCAAAGACTAAAAAGTGGAATCAAAAGTAGCGAGCGTGTACAAAGAAAAAAAAAAAAGGATAGCACATGAAGAGGACTGTAGTACAGCTTCTCTCAAGTCAAAAGAGAGAGTGGGATGTGCTGGAACTGCACAACAGAAGCCTTAGTGGTACAAAGACAGCACAGAAAATACGCTATCTATTTCCATAATCTATCATGTTGGTAGAGATAAAATTATTTTCTGAAACTTTAAATTACTTTTTGTTGTCTCCAAAATGTTCATCCTGAAAGCGTACCTAACTTGAGGTTTTATGGCCTAACTTGAGGCCATAAAACATCAAGTGTATTGTGCAAAAATCCAACAGATAAAGCTGTAATGCCTTATGAAGGAATTGTTGTTGATGTGAATTTAACTTGGTGCTACAGACCCTCTTCAGCATCCCGTGACTTCTGTGCTGCTTTGCTCTCCTGGTCCAATGACTGCAGCAGTATCCCACAGAAGGCCTTCATCACAGGGTGGGACTGGCTCACCTCAATCTTCAGATAATGAGCATAGCAGCGGTAGGCTGCAGGCAGACACAGGAAAGAGAGAGGGGGGTATTACTCTGACAGGGCAAAAGCAATAAAAAGCCAAGGCCACACCTCATGTTGGCTTTGAGGCAATCACACATAATGGCTGCACAATCACACTTTTCTCTTTTTTTTCTCCCAGCACCTGCTTTTCCTGACAACAGATGTCTTAAATCTGAGCCCATTTCAGAGATTGGAGTCCAATTAGTCTGCACACTGCACAGAATACAGATATGATGCAAGCTGCAGAGAGCTGACAGAGCAGGAAAATGGATAGGATGCTAATTTCTTGCCTCTAAGTGGGATAACAGAAGCTCTTTCTTGTTTGTTAAAAGGCCACGTTTGAAACCTATGTGAGGAAAATAACAATGCATTTAAAAGTGTACAAGCATGCTGGAGCTACTCTCTGATATGTAAACACAATCATGGAAATTCTGAAAGCTACTTGTGCTTGCTTATGGCTTGCTTGCACATTTAGTTTTAATGTTGCACACCCCAGCACATGCTGTCTCTCAACCCAGATGTAATGGGTATAAATAAAAATAATGATTATGCATGCATTATTTCTAAAATCCACTTATATTCATGCACTTCTATGGAAATGACAGCCATTGCAAAATGCATCCAATACTCAAAGACCGACGCACTTTGTGAAACGCAAAGTGCCTGAAATTATTTGAACAAAAAAAAGGCAACCTGCAGGACCAAAGGAATAATTTATCATCATGCACATGCATGAGTCAAGAACAGAACTCAAACTGAATATTTAACTCTGCAGTGTAAACACATCCCTAGTTACACAACAGAGCTGAGGCATACAAAGGAAGCTCTGCTTTGCTCATGCATTGTGGGATAATTGGAGATTTTACATGGAGAAGGAATTCAACATTAATCAAGCCAGCCGTACTCTGCAAAGAAGAACCAAGAGAGCCATGGTGGAAAACTATGCATAGAATGTTAGACTCCTTATGCTCCTCTTAATAATGGTGGACAAGTGTTGTGATGTTCTTCTTGAATGAATTCATTTAAGGATTATAAATCTATCTTGCCTCTCCCTCTCAGCCTCAGAAAAGTTTCATTGCAACACTTGATCATGATTTATACTTCTAAATCCTGCATCCATTTACATAAAATATACATCTTTATAAACTGACAGTCCCAGCACCATTAATGCCTCTGTTCACCAATTCAGAATATATCTGGCTCACCTGGGTCAAATGCTTCCACATTGCGGTTAAGAAGACTGATGTCCATGCGTCCCATGTGAACGATATTGAACAGGGCTGTGATGATCATGCGCCAGATAGCAAGCAGCACTCCAATCAAAACATTGATGGGAAACAGCAGATATGTCAGCAGGAACAGATTACCCCTGCAAGATAGGTCAGAGCGCGTCAAACCTGCAAAAAGCCATGCAGCTGTTAAACAGTGAGACAGACAAACAAACGGCGAGTGAAGAGAATTACCTGTTGGTTAGGTCTCGAGTTCCTGCTGTTTTTTTGATGAAGCAAAACCTGGCAGTGATGTGTTGCAGCACCACAGCTAGGAGAATCATCAACCAGAAAGGCCTGAAAGGCCAAATTTGACAGTCAAACATTTTCTGTTTTCAGACAGGAGACGCAAAACCTATTTGTAGCGGACAGGAAATGTGGCCCAGCCAAATTATTCCTATAAATTGCACATGGAAGAAAGTGCAAAAGGTTTCTGGGTGTCAAAAAAAAAAAACCAAAGACAGAAAGAGAGAGGTTTCTTTAATACGTACTGAAATCTTTTATATGCGTTGCTAAAAATGTAATATAAAACGAGTGTCTCATGTGACAGAAATGTTAAAAACATGTAAAAGGACTACTGTGAGTATAAAATGGAAGCAGTGCGATATCGCTCACCACATGCTCAATACGATCTGAAAGAGAATCAGATTCTGCCTGTGCAAAATGGGCATGATTATGAGGAAGACAGCGACCATAAGGCAGAGGAAGAACACCAAGGTCTGGATGATCATACCTGCATAAGAAACATGAAATATTTCAGACTCACTTTTCCCTCCGTTTTACTACAATGAATTATAAATACATTTATACAAGCCTAATTCTGATTAAACAGGTAATTTTAGTACCAATGCAGATGTGAGCTGCTGTGAAGCTGGTGTAGCCCATCCAGCAGACCAGAGCTGGCCTGGATGCCCTGATGCTTCGCTGGCAGTTGTAGACATTATAAATATCTCCTCTGTACAGCCCCTTAAGGTTGGACCTGGAAGAAAACGCATTCAAGACAATGCAGCACTGTGCAAAGCACAATGCTTAATATAAAACTCATATTGCAGAGATAAAATATTACTGAAAATGCAAGACTGTGCTTTACCTTTGAAGCCATTTAATTTAATATGATGTCCATTTTTGGTAATTGCACATTATTCTTAATTGTCCATCTAAACTGTTGTTTTCAACTTAAACAGCAGCAAACGGAAACCTGGCTGCTCTTCTGTATGGATGATTACCTCTCTATTTTGTTATAATAACCTTTTAATTATCATGATGAAGCACAGTGGAACGCAAAAGCAATTTTTGGACACTGATTGGGGACCAGAAATAGGGGAAAGGAACCAATTATTCAGTTATGTTTTCTGACTTACCGATGCAAAACCATCGACCGCATGAGCAGCACCAAGTTGACCAGACAAGACAGAGTCATCGCAGAGATGTAGCACACTGCAGGGACATCAGCATGTGACAAGTTCAAAATGTTGCAGCATCGAGTTCAAAAAACCAAGATATCTGCTGGGGCTGTTCATTCACTCACCTTCCACACACCACATGTAGTAAACAACGATTCTGACAACTTCTTTTCTGTCTGGAGACAGGACAATCTGGAAGCCAGCTAAAACATTTGCAATATCTTCGTCGACGCCAAAACGGGCTTTCTGCATTGTTGGCACCACAGCAGAGATCAATACGAGTCCCATCTGATGGAGAGAGAAAAAAAACTGAATTCATTCGGTCATTTCTCTCCGAGCAAACAAAAAAGTTTAAAAAAGTAATGCAAAAATAGAAATCTGTAATAATTCTGGCATTCTTCAAAATTTTTATTTTTTGCCTGAAACAGGAAAAGTTTGATTTAATGTCCGAGGGATCTTATATCCAGTGTATGTAAATATCTCGGTAAGTGATATTGATACAGTCAAGGGTGTTGGTTTATTTTGTGTCAAATAGAACATATTGTTAAGGGATATACAACTGAATATACTGCTAAATATATGTATAGAAGAAAAGTAGTTACCTGATACAGAGTTATAAAAGACACAACACAAGATATTGCCAACTTCAATGGGAAACGGAAAGCTGCTTGAAAAGAAAACATTGTTGTTAAAAAAAATGTGAAAAATATATTTTTTTATATATATGTACATAACCAGTTCACATGAACACATTCTTACCTTCCTCTGGTGTGTAAATATAAGATCTCACAGCATCAGTCACTCTTTGTGGAAGTTTTGGTTTGTCTGTGCTCGATGTGCTAAAGGTGGAAAGTAAATAGTTACGCACTTGAACGGCACTAAATACCAACATGGACAATATATTATTCTTACCTGACTTTGTTGGACTTCTTCTCATGAAGAATTGTCTTCACATAATCTCTATAATAGCTGCTACTAAGATCCTGAAGGAACAGAAAATATCAACATGCTTTATATCGGAAGATGCAATGACGTCTCAAGATGTGTATTCATCATGTTTGTGAATATTCAACCCTGACTTTACTTTATGGCTGTTAATAAAACAGAAACACACTTTATTCTAAATATGTCATTTAAAATTTAACCTCATTAAACTGTTACACTCTACATTTATAGCTTGGAGACCAAAACCGTGCACAATTGAGGGGTTTTGAGAGAAAAAGACCTTCGCAATAGTTAAGAGTAGTTAGGTTAGAAACAGAAAAAGCCTCCATATCCACTGAGCTGAGCCAAGTAGAAAATATGTCCATGAGATCCACTTTGTGGTAAAGGAACCAGCTTCAAAACGTCTAAGTGATGAATGCCTCAGGGAGATAAATGCGCAACATGAACATGACACTTAATTAAATGAAATACAAAGTGTATGCTTCATCAATTCAAGAATTGCAAAAGAAGACTTTGTTTGGAAAACGTATCCAAAACTTCATTACAGGTTTCTTAGTGTTTTAGTGACATAAGGGAAATGAAATCTAAGGTGTCAGCTAATCTCAAGCCAAATCCTCTTTGGACAATTTTTAAACAATATAGACAATAATAGTAATAATAACAAAATAAACGGCTTAAATGCAAAATGAAAGCAATGTTTAAGGGTATTTTAATGATAAAGGAAGTATTTTGTTTTCTAATATTTCAGTCAGTCATAGGACAACAACCTTCTCAGCTTGCATTTCACACATTTGAAGAGAAAAGACCAGAAAGAAACTCACAAGAACGGTCTTTATTGCTAGTTAGAAGTTTACATCCCTGGCAATGAATGCCACATTTATTTTGTGCTTTAATACACTTTAAAAACAAAAATATCTATTTAAATCAAGTGCAAATGGATTGCAATCTGACTTAACTTGAATTCACACTGCATATCTATAGAAAAACATTGATTCCTGCTTATAGCAACAAAGAAGAACAGTGTGAATAAACACCACATTCATAATGAGAATAATGTACTTTTCTATCAGGCAATTTAACTACAGCTATAGTAAAAGGGAAAGATTTACAGACTCTCTACTAGCAAAAGATTCTATTGGTGTTATGTAATTTACTCAAATTAAATAAAGCTTTAAGGAAAAGATTTAAAAGACCTCAGTACAACTACTTTGCTCACATCTATAAAGTTCTGAAGCATTTAGAAATTTTGATTTTGTCATTTGCAAAGGTTATGGAAAATAAATCTCTTCCTGATAAGGTTAATGAGGTTCATTTCTTTGCAAGAATTCAGCAGAGGTGGGATGGAGGTGACACAAAATCCAGGCAATCGCCTCACCAAACTCTGTCACGGCCGTGCCAAGATTAGCGTGGAAGAAAAAAAGCATTGTGTTTCCCCTTCAGCAACAAAAAACAAAAAAAGAAAAAACCTGGAAACCTTTTCATAATCTGATCAAGAGCATATTGTAAACCAATTACGTCAAACCTGCTTAAAATGATTATGCGACTGGTGTACTGTGAGGGGCCGATGTTTCTATTAAGCCTCGACTGAATGAATGCAGTAAGCTTCTTGTTTAACAGGCAGTACTTAAACCCTCCTCACGTGCACAGATTTAGAGTAAACGTGCATTTTGTAAAAAAAAAATCTATATATATTTGAAAAGAGCATGGACCTATTTTTGGGTAGTAAGAAAGCTGAATAATTGCAACTATCCTGAACCAGGCCTAAGATGCTCCCTGGTGAAAGCTCACCTCTGTGGTATTGGTCCTTTCTGCACCCTTGAAGCCCTTGAATAGAAGCAGGGGATACTGGAAACTGAGGAATGCTAAGCAAGCTATCTGAGGCAGGCTGGAAAACAAGGAGTAGTGCTTGTGTATCTGCAGAGGAATGAAATAAAAAAGAACCCACTTTAGATCACTTGTGGTTGTGGATCTTTATAGTAACACATTTAGAAAACATCTTGCATGGCACAAAAGAAGATAGGCATCTCCTGTGTTGAGATGGGATTTAGTCATTTTTAACTATTTGATTGTCATTTTCCTGTTATTTTGGATTAAATTAACATAACAATAATTAAAAAATGTATCCTGCTTTTTTGGTAAATAAAGATGCTCAACACCTCACAAAGCTTCACAGAAGAAGACCATCACAAAAGAATCAATTCAACAGGTTTTTTTTTTACTTTAGCTGACACACTCTAAAGTGATTAATACCAACAAAACATCTTGGTTTAGATCAGAGGACAGTGCAGCTAATCGTTTGGACAGAACACTATTTAGTGCACAAAAAGTCCTAAAATCTTTGGACAAAATCTGTCTTTGTGCAACATTCAAAGCCTCGGAGTAAAGGCCAGTTAATCTTTCAGGGTAGCTCAGTCTTCGTCTTTTCTAATTGTGTCACACTGCAGACCAATTCTGTTTGGTACTCAGTGGGCTTCCAGTGCAGGACAGAGCCGCTTTGTTTTTGAAATAATCCATTTTACACTGATGGAAACACCACACAGACTGACTGTCAGAAATGATGCACATGAACAGCTTCATTTTCCTTCTCTCACACAAATGAAGATATCAAAGAATGAAGGCTTTTTCTGAGTTATTTTTCAAAGAAAACAAAAGAGATAAATTACTCACCAGAGGTGTTTTGGGGCAGTCGATTTTTTGCCACACCAGCACACCAAAGTGTGTCCATGATAAGAGGCTACCAAGTACGTAGCCAACTTTATTATGCAAAGTGCCACATGCCAGGAGAGGGTAGTATAGAGCGGGGTAGTAGAAGACTCCCAGAATCACCCAGTTCTCTGTAAATACAACACCAGTGTGTGAACATCTGAAGGTGTGATGACATTTTGTTTCATCTTTGCACTAAAGGTAGTTCTGGCCTAAATAAATCTTCAAGAATCTGTTTGGACTAACAGCTGTTAATTATTTAGCAGCTGTGTTTTTTTTTCTGATCTGTGAAGCTTTTACAATTTATGGTTTGGCGCAAAGGTGCAATACAGTGACTCCTTAAAATTAAAGCTGTTTCTTATGTAATTTCAGACAAAAAAAAAAAAAAAACTGTTCAAAATGTCAGAGCCTAGAAGAGCAGGCATGCAACAAGACACAACAATCCAGTTTTATAACGTATTTAACAAATGTAGAGTTTTAAGAGTGGTTATCCTTCCAATGTCACAAAATATGGACATAATATACGTTAAGCCGTTGCAGACAGATGAGGTTGAGCTCACGTTTGTTCGTGGAGTCTGTGGTGAAAGGTAGGGGATTGGGGGATATGAGAAGCCTCCAGAGTTTGCACAACAGCACTCCAAACACTGCCACTGCCAGACCCTTGTGCTGCGTATGATCCAGGAAGTTGACTGGACTGAGAGAGCAAATCAGCAGCTGTTTAGTACTCGCATGTTACCAGACCAAAATATGAATGAGATAATGGTTAGTCAATACACTTTAAAAGCTGGAATCTTTATCATTCATTTTCTCTCATTTAAAATAGGTGGGGAAATCAGTGGGAACTGATTATTGTAGTAGAATAGTATAGTTGCAGTACAGGACAATAAGAATGCATTTCTCCAAGAATTTAAACACCAAAGAAACGCATTCACAAATGGAGTTATAGAGTGTTATGTGTGCCACTGGTTAGAGTAGAAGCGAACCCTCAGAACTAGTAATAGTTAAGTTATATCTTCAATGTTTATTACTTTTTATACACATGGCAGTCATATTGCATATTTATGTCTTATTAACCTTATGTCTACTCAATGAGCCCTTGGATTTCCCAATGTGAATTCAAACTTTGTTTGTGTTTTTTTTCTCTCTCTCTCCAGCCAGTAACTTGGAAAATCAGCTCTGAGTGAAAATGGAATGTGACATTGTTTCAAGATGGACCACACAGGCACGATTTACATATGGGGCCCTCATGGATGGAAAATGGGTTGAAAATGTCTTTCAGATGGAATTATTTGGTCACGTAATGGCCCTGTGTTAACTGCCTATAAAAGTTTGAAGCTGGACAATTATGGATAAGAAGCAGGGCCCATGTTGGTGCATGTCCAGATACTTATTTGGGACTTATTTGAACTCATTAGAACTTACTCAGCCAGCTTGAAATCCACATGGTACTCATGTTCAGATGTTAGCTCGGATATTGGATTTTCAGATTGCTGAAATGCTAACCAGTGTTTACAATGTAAACAAAAAATTTGTTTCTCAAATCCTGATGTGTTCAAACATTAAAGTAATTTGTTCACAACTAGAGGCACTAAGTATAGACTTATGTGTTCAAACTCTATAAAGAAACATTTTCACAAGGAATCGCTGAATGGTTTGTGACGTTGGTCTAGAAACACAATTTGAAAAATTGACTAATAATTTTGTTTGCATGGCACCCATATTAAATATTGAACTTTAATACTGTGCTCTGTTAAATGTTAAAAGTCAGATGTTTCTTTGTAAACACAAGTCATACGCATGCTAAAGTTAAAATGTCAACTTGGAGGAGTCAGCAAATGTAACCGTTTCTATTACTTACAACTGAAGAACTTTGTCCTCATGCAATTTCAACTTTAGGGGCAATAAATGTTTTCAGTTTCCCCTCTTCTATATTTATTTTTAATTGTCTTCATTAAGAGCAAAGTGGAACCAAAGTCAAATCTCTTGTTTGTGTGCACATGCTTGGCAAATGAAACCGATTCTAATGAGACTTCTTAACACTGTTCCAACTGTTCCAATTGTTCACTGATGGAATATTAAACTGTATGAACAGTGCTTCAGAAGTAAACAAACTTCCCAACTTTTTCAGGTTTCCTGGTTAGTTGGCAACCATATTAAGGTGTGTTTCCCGAAATGTTTTCAACAAAAGTGAAAACACAACTGAAAGCAAAATAAACGCACACTTTTACCCCTGATTTATGACGCGACAACTGAACCAATAAACACTTCAGAGATCTTAAAGGCTACATTTCACCCCTCAATAGCAAATGGTCTCTAAGAGAGATTTCCCTCATTTAAATAAACTTGTTTACAAGTTAAACCTTATTTTACTCCAAAGGATTTGAGGCCAGTGGAACAGAATGTTACTAAACAACTTGAATCTCACAATAATCCATTCATTTGAGTAAAGAAAAACATAAATGATACCTGAGTAAACCTGGAAGTCCTTTCTGTCTCTTGCCGACCTTTGTGCGCCTAGCCAGGATGGCTAGAATTAGCATGATGACCATCTGAAAGAACAGATATCTTGGTTAGCTTCAGCTACACAGCACCATGCAGTGACATGTAACAAAAGGCTTAACCTCAGTCTCATTAGTGCTCCCTATAGATGCGGTCTGACCAACGTGTCATTAGTCAGGATGACCATTTACTGAGTTGTGGGGTTCAATGACCTTTTTGACCTGTGACACATTTAGGAAACACTGGGGTGGGAACAATGTTTTGCTAATAACTGAGGCAGTCTATCGCAATTGTCTCTAAAAAGAACAAACGCCAGGTGTCATCTCCACATAAGATTATAAGATGTAATCGAAAAAGAAATTAATGCAAGGTTTAAGATCGTGGATACTGTACTACTCTTAACTACTGCATATTTGTTTTGCACCATCAGGAGTCATGAATAAACATCTCAGATGAAGATGTACAATTTTCATGAGTCAAAACATGACAGAAAAGTTTCCTCAGTATATCACAAGAAATACAAATGTCAAAATTTTTCTTTGTAATGTAATTTCTTCAACCCAAGGGGTCATGCTAGACTGAGTTGCTTTGTTGTTTTTTTGCTAATGATAATAGGACCAGGCATGGAGTAACTTCCATGATCCAGGAAGTGAAACATAACTGACTCTGCATAACCTCATTATGCACGTCAGCGTAATATTGTGTAAGAGAAAAGTGAATGGATGCCAGACTTACAGATATTGCAGTGATGCATATATGATAGAGCATGTCATCTGCAGTGGGGTCACATGGAGGGATAGTTCTAAAGAAAAAAACAAATGATTCACATGTTACCAAAGTTAGAAGAAGGTTACGCCCCAAGTTCCTGAGCTGACCTTCGTTGTACTTCACTAAGCATTTCACGTCAGTTTCAGGATCATTTGTTGCTGGAAACTTGGTGGTCAAAGTCTAAGAGCAGAGATTTGGATTTAAACGGATTGGTATGAGTGCGACACGAGAAAAGCCCATGATCATGTTCCTGTGTGACAGGGGAGGTAAATATGCTAGGTTCACACTGTGCGTCCAGAAAAACATCAAACATAACATTTTCTGACCTTTAGTAACTTATTGGGGCTGCTGCTTGTTGTTTGATGCAGAGTCAAACAACAAGCACATTTTACTGAATTTTTAATTGAAAATTTGACTTTGACTGGGCCATTCCAATACATTAATAAGGTACACCAATCCATTGTCTGTCTGGCTGTTTGTTTGCTGTTGTTCTCCTGGTTGAAGTTGAACCTTTGACCTAGTCTCAGAACTTTTTCTTCCTTTAATAGGTTTTTCTTTATTAAAATTATTTAAACTTCAAATCAATACTGAATGTTTAATTCATGCCTATTTTGGGTAAAACGTGTTAAAGTTTTCAAGCCCTTTTGTTAAAAAGATTCAGCCAATAATATTTGCAAACTTAAAAGCCTGAAAATGATATAGTTTAAGAATGACAAAAAACAACAACAAAAAAAAAAACAACACTCCAATCTGGGTCACCTACTGTGACACAGTAGAAGTTTGGTACGAGTCACCTTATATCTCAGTGAGAGGTGTATCTGAGGACTGACTCCAAACAAAAGATGGGGGAATTACTACTCAACATGAAACAGAGGACAGATAAAGTTGAATTTGTTTTGACAAAAAAAAAAGCATGATGTTCAAAATTACGGATAAAATACGGATCTGAAATGATGTGCAGTTAGAAAGTGCTATACTTACTCTGTTTCAATTTTGGATGGCAATGGATCCAGATCCGGATACTCATAGTCCACGAGCGCATCCTTATCCATTGTGCTGTCTCTTTTTTAAACAGATCCTGTTACAAAGAAGTTGGAAAACCGTCCACAGTGTCTGGTGACTGAAAGCTGTGATCCCCCTGCCTGGAGGGGGGGGGAGAATCTGCCAAGTCCTATGTTGGCCTCTGCTGCGGCTGCGGCTGCTGCCCCGGCGTCCTTGCTCCCCTGTGTTTGGTCTACTCTCACTCAGAGTCGGCTACCCTCTCTCACAGTCTGTATTCAGGTGCCCTCGTCCCGCTCTGGTCCTGAGTATAATGTGACAAGTCCCAGCTCCTGCCTGCTGCCTCCACCCTGCTTTAAGGCCCTGTTTCAGCTTAGGGTTACCACCAACAAGCCTGGAGAAAAAGAGTGAGAGAGGGGGGCAAGAGTGTGAGAGAGGAGGGAGATATGTGGAGATCTGGGGAGCCAATCTGGAAGGCCACCTGTGTCTTACTGGGATTACATCTACTGTTTAAACTCTGCTGCCGGACCTGTTGCTTGTGGCTTAAGAGGTTGGGTGTGCGTGGTAATAAAACTCCAGCTTTGACTGTGTGGGTAGCTGGAAGCAATGGGTCTGTCTTATCAGAGCCATTGGAGTTCCACGCTGATAAGAGGGAAATTCTACTGTTGTTCCTTTTTGTCGTGGTACAGGGCAACCCTGTACCATGACAAATTGTGTGTGAAAGGTTACCAAAGGCTAATCAAGGCGAGTCACCAAAACCACATGCAGCAGAATGCATTTGGTTCAGCAGGACAGAGAACATTCTCCCGAAAGGTTATATCTCCCTCTCAGCTGGATAAGAATCAAGGAAGGGCTCATTCACTTCAGTACTTTGTCATTTACTGATAAAGAACAGATACAGGGAACAGAATACAGAGTGCTATGATGATGATTGTACACCCCTAAGCATGTTCAGATTTTGTAACATTACAACCAAAACCTCTGTGGCATTTTACTTTGACATTATGTGACTCACCGATACAAACATGTGTCTCACTACAGAGTGAGGGATCCCTGAACTTCTGATTAGATGAAGAGCATCTTTAACTATGTACTTTTAAGACTTTCCGCAGATTTTCCACTGAATTTAGATCTGGACCTAATTTATGTGTGTATTTTTAGGGTTATTGTTCTCCTGGGAGGTAAACCAGTCCCTATAGTCTCAAGTTTTGTTTTCTTTTAAGCCTCAAGCAGGATCCATAAGGCGATCTTATATTGCCACATTGTCAACATTTCCACTTGCATATCTTATTACTTAAGAGACAGAACACAATAGTGAAGACACACCTTCTCCATGTTTTTGCACAAATCTAACACATATTTTTCAATTTTTACAACTAAGTGGGCAAACATGTAAATAATTAATCATTAACTTTTCTGAATGAGGGCTATTAAAGTGAGAGTTTCGTCGTGTTGTAAGCACCTGTTTTACTGTCCAAACATTGATAAAACCTCCTGATCTTAATCCCGGTGGTCACAAAGAATTAAGATAATGTCATGTTATCATTTCAGCTGTGCAAAATTTATTGGTTCAACCTCTTCAAAACTCCCCTGCTGGAGACAGAACAGTTGGGTCCCTTTATTATCACTTAAAACATCCATGTCTCAAACTGGGAAAAGTTATATCTTCAATAGGATTTGTACGTTTTCCCAAATTGAGAAATTTAGCTTGCACATTTAAGCATCATTTATTTTAATGTAAACTGCTAAAGAGCAAACATTTACTTTACATGCCTACTTATCAAAACAGATTTGTGGGATTTGTGGTTAAAAGTTTCAAAGTATCAAAATGAACCTTGATATAGATTATTACAGTGCTTCAGAAACAAAACTTTTATCAAACAATAGCAAACAAACAATAAGTCATCAGTAAGTGATGCAAACTTCGAATGATCACATCTAAAAGTCACCAATGCATGCAATTTGGATTTGCACATTCTTACAAAACATATTTCAGCAATATCTAAATCAAACCAGCTTTATATTTTACTAAAACTGGTAGCCTCCAAGTGTGTTTAGTCACAAGACATTACTAGAGCACAGAGGTCCAGCAGAAATTCAGTTAGAACTTCTTGTACTCTAATCTAAAAAGAGTGGTGATAAATATAAAATACATTGATGACATAATTATTTGTCCCCAACCTTTATTTGAATTCCTTTGAGTCACTACTTCAGCTTACTGTATTTACAAAAAATGTATCTTATGAATGTTGTTTTTAAACAAATTTGAATAAATATATTTATAAGGTCTGTATCATCTGTAAATATCATTGACAGCAATGTTCTCCTTTTGTCTCTGAGTCTGAAATTGCTGCTCATTATTTAACCCCAGTCATATTAGAGAGAGAGCATCTGTGAACACCAGCTGTCAAGTCTTATTGTACATTCTCAACTGGATATTAATCTGGAATTGAACAATATGCTTGGATCTAAATGACAACATTATAGATCTGACTAGACGGTAGAATGATGTGTACAGGTTCAACTTTGGTCAACTGATCACAGCAACTTGTGTTTTCTCTTTCCCCAAAATTGGCAGTGGCTAACAGTAAATGGGACTTCATATAGCTTTGTTTTAATAATGCCAAAAGATCAGCTGCTTTTATAACAATTTAAACGTCAAACAGTTGGACTGCATTTACTAATTGTGTAATTTCTAAAGGCGATCAGTCAGACAGGATTTTATTTAGGGGAGATGTATATTTATATATATAGATATACATCTATATATATATAAACCTTTCTCTGCACCTTACAATTTTCCATTACTTTGTGTCAGAGTATCACTAAATAAATCAAGCAAAATGCAGTGACTGTAGTTTGATAGCATGTAAAATAGATCATTAAAACTTTGGCAAAACATTGAATGTCTACGGAGATTTACTTTTTGCTTCCACAGAGAAAATGTTTGTTTCTCAAATAGTGTGACTAGATGAAAAGAGTCATCTCATATTAAAATGGAACAAAGATGTCCCCTCTAACACTGATGAGAACACAGCACACTAAGTCACCAAATCAAATGTGCTCCCAAAGCAAAAGCAGCCCACCAAATAAAGGGGTCACTGAACAAAGAATGCTTTGAACAGTTACATCACAGAGAGGTGGTTTGATTGAATAAGACACTTAACTTACTTGTATCAGGTTTAGGAAGTTGACTCAAAAGGTTTTTGGGTTTTTTTTGGTAAGAGGCAAGCTATGTTAAGAACGGGCATGAGCCTTGAAAAAACATAATTGAGGTTCTGACTGGATAATCCATTTTTAACAATGTAAACATGCAAACCATCAACACAGGCAAGCCATGCATTAACAAAACAATCAAGGAAAATGTTTGCGCAGATTTACAAATGTCATGGAATACCACCATGTATAAACAAATGCTGTCATGTTTTGTGTGCACATTTATGCACAAAAAAGGTATTTGATTTCTTAAAATGGAAAATATTAAATTGTTCAGATTTCTTTTAAAAGCCGAAAACAGGCAGAAAAAATAACTAGGTTGACTTCTGTCTGAAATTAGTGTGTGAATGAATGTATGTAATGTACCAGTCCAATACTACACAGTATACGGAAAACTGCCTGTGCTTTGTACAACCTGCAAAGAGAGAAATGCTGAGATGACTGTTAATGTTAATTCAGGCCAACACGGACTGAACAGCTCATCTCACTTCATCTGCTGCCATTGCTAAAACTACAGTCAGACTACAATCCCAAAGCATCACAGAAAATCAAGGTCATCGTTCACAACTTCTCCTTTTGTTCGCCGATTGGCTCAATGTAAATTCTACCAGAGAAATCAACTTCAATGGGAGAAAGCCCAGATGGAGCAATGAAGGGAGATTAGAATCAAGTGAAATTGGGAAAGAAGTAAATGGTCAGGCTAACTAACAGCAGCTGTGCATTCCCTTTTCTATACAGCGATTAGAAGGGAGGAGGGTGAATCACCAACATCATCTTATTGTTGTAGACATAAAAAAACCTAACATCATTTTGCATACAGTTATTCACTACTGAAGCAATACTAATCAGCTTTAAGCAAATAAAAAAATCAACAACATATAGTTATAAATACAAAAGCAACAAAGACATGAGAAATAATCTCATTTTTAGCCAGTTACATCTGTCCAGCTTTAAAAATAATTTTATTCTAAAAATATTATCTTAGTGTAAAAAAAAGTTTCATAGAGTTTGAGAATTTTCTGGTTTTAATGAGCTCCTCCTCATTAATCTTCCTAATTAATCTTCGTCAGAAAAAAAAACCTGTCATGATTGCATGAGTCAGCTGCTTGCCTTTGCCTTTTATTAGAGGTTTACTTCAAGCAAGTATAGAAAGTTGTACTTTGTTTCCTCTATTCAATTCCACTTGAAGTCTGTTAACTTAGTTAGCCTTAATTTTCCTCTGTTAGTTTTTGTTGAGGGGGGAAACAACAAAGCATGTGTTCTTAGGGCACCCAAATGGCTAGCAGTGGTCCAACTTACAGCAAAACAAATGCAGACAGACCAGAAGAAACCAAACAAATGATGATAACTCACCCAGGTGGCTATTTTGACATAATTGAGTTGAGAACAAAATAAAACTGGTCATATTCTTTTGCTTTTCTTTGATGTTTGTTTGACTTTTTAATGCTATAAATATAAAAATAAAACAAGACTTCTGTTTATCCATTACAAAAAAGCCACAAAAATAATAATAATAAAAAAAAAAACACTCATACTCATAAAAATCAAACAAACCATTATTTATGGGTTTCACACTGATATCTGATTATAAAACACAATCACCTGAATGGGTGGACGTTCAAGAAATATAACCAACTAACGTGATTCCAGTTTTGTGCTTCTCAATTTAAAACAAAATCAGCTGTGCTGCCCCGTCATATTTCCCACAGTTGTGAAAGCATCACTTTTCTTTTCTTTTTTTTTTTTTTTTTCCCGTGACAGAACCGGTTGGGTTCGGCTTCAAACAAACCTCACGACAAACTTCAATCCTTTGAAGTGGAGCTTGATCTTCCGAACAAAGGCACTTTCAGCACCGCCAGGTAACCGAGTCACCTGCGCCTTTGCTCTGCGCGCCGGAGACGATCCTAGAACTTCAGCTTTGTGGTTAAATAACTGACTAAACACCGGAACAGATTCTATGAAGCATTATGTGCGGTGGCGGAAATCTTTCAGCCTCCTGAAAGAATCACAGGTGGGTGTGCTGGTGCAGCGCTAAGTAGGCTTGAAAAGTTAATATCTCCGTTTATAGCAATTGATTTTGTGATTATTATTATTATTAATTACACGTTTTTTTTTTTTTCGTTTTTTTTTTTTTTTTCATTAAGGCTTTGACGCTATAAATTCTCTAAAATAATCCCTGCAGATTAGCTCACAAGGTTTTACAAAATTCAGTCCCAAATCAGGATCTTACCTTTGGTCCGCCTTGTCCAGTTTCCTCTTAGTTTGAAGAGGTTTTTTTTTTCCCCTCTTCACAGGCACCTTACGGCAATCCAGTTATTACATAAACAGGGATCTCAAGGGTAACTTTTTTTCCCCCTGGACGCCCCATGCTGCACAAAGGTGGGACTTTGCTCTGTCTCTATCTTGTGATGGTGAAGCATCATAAAATGTCTGCTCTATGGAAACAGAAAAAAAAAACTATATTGTGAAACATTAAGTCGTGACTAATGAGGTCAAGTTCGAGTTCTGATGCTGTTCCTAGTGAAATCTGTGTGGTTTAGTGTCTTAAAGGTGATTTCCAGTGGCATATCTTGTTTGCTACTAAATGCACAACAAGAAGACAGCTGGGGAATAAAGTTCTTACAAAATATCATAGAGGAATATGTTTGCATTTATTACGGTACATCACTAGAGACACAACAATCAAGCTGACCTGTTGGCATTTGTAATCCATGTGGTCAGGAAATAACTTCTGACAGATGTCAACGTAGAGTTTTAAGCAATATTTTAATTCCAAGTGTTTCTTCTGTGCAGGTTTTCCAAAGTTTACAAAGAGTCTGATGACCCTCAAGGTATGAGAGCTAATGCAGTTGATGATGCTATTAAAACAAACAATTACAATAATTGTCTTCAGAACTTCCGTTAGCTACATTTGTTTCATATTTCTCTTTTGAGGCTTTTTGATTGGTCTTCATTTGTCACTTGCATAGCAATTAAATGCCGTATTCTGCTTCCATTAGTATAAATAGTTACATGATTTGCTAGTGTAATGGCTCTGGATGTTGTCTCAGCTCATACTGTTTAAGCTTACCTAAACAACTTATGGTCTTCTGACTCATAAGTGACTTTTTCAGCTTTCTTCATACCTTCAAGAATCCGTAGTTGTTGTTTGTCAAACGAGGACAAAAGTTACTTTTTCTTAAAAGTTACTTTTTCTTAAAGCAATTTTCTCTTTTCCATTAATTTTATTTCTGTTATTCCAACTACTTCCTTAAAAGTATACATTGATTCTTCTTCTATCCCAACTGACGTGCAGAATGAACTTCATAGTCATATCTGCAGTGTAACCTATTTGAATTTATATCCAATCTGTTTTCATTCTTTTGTGCTCCACATACAGCAACATAAATTGGTCAGCAAAGCCAGTTCAGATCGACCAGTTGTGAAAAATATTGTCTTTATATTAAATCATGGCTCCCAAAAGGCCTCCAGGGTGCACAGGGCTAATTACTGTGGATATTTTTTACTGCTTAGTCTGCTCCACCGCGTCTGTCATAATCAATGAGCCCTGTTACAGTCAATTAGCGCATAATTGGATTTTGTGTTTGTTTGAGGTGGAAAAGCGTACATTTGAGCCGACATAAAAGACCTGCTTATCTCTGTCGACAGCTGCAATGAAGCTGAATGGAGTTGGGTAGCTGTTAATATCCAGGATAATTAAAGTCGGTGTCAAACATATCTTTAATTCTTTTTTTACTGCATCATGCATAGTTTTTATGCTTAGGAAAATTCTGCTTCTTTTAAGATTGCTACTGTAGCAGACCCAAGCGTGATTGTTTCGTTTTGAAAACTGTCACGTTTGGATCAGTTTTCACTTCCATTTTTCACATTCCTTAGCGGTCAGGTGGTGGGTTACCCATGCAGAAGTAATGATGAAGAGGTGGAGGAAGAATTTGTTTCCTTGAAACAGAGCAAAGCCGTCACCAACAAAAACAACTTGTCAGAGCCAGTTCAGTTTATGTTTCTATTGTTATTGCTGGTTGCTGATGTAAATGGGAAATATAAGGGATAAACTACATGATGATCTGGAAATTCACTAAAGAGTTTTTATTGTGGCAAAACACCAGCTGTGTTTATGTTGGTCATGTGACCAAAGAAGGGTGCCACTCTGACCAGAGGAACTGAGTGGGGCGTCCAGGGTGTTCCACGTCTGTCCTTCATCTGAAAAGCTGCAGCTCCTCTACCATCCACAGGCTGACTGCCATATAATTGGTTCACAGTCTTTCCTGTTTAATTCAATCCACTGAATGCCTACCAGTCACTAATTTTTCGCATCGGACAAGCGACTGAACTCAGAGGATTTAATCCCATCAGATACATTTTAATTAAGGGGCAATACTCAAAACCTTCATGAATGTGTTCATTTTTTTCTATTGCTGCATCTACCAAAATCATATATGTTACAAGAAGCAACCCTTGGACCTTGACCTGTCCATCTCTATTTTAAAGCTCCATTCTGCTGCTCTCCCATTACAGTGATGTATTTTAACACTCCAAGCTGTTTTTTTTGTAGCTTTGTCCATATAGCTCTTTGAAGCATCCTCACAGAGAGAGGCAACTTACAAGGTTATGAAGTTAAAACATGTTCTTCATTTATCATTCACCATAAAGGCACTAAATGTTGAATTTTCAATTAGTTTTCGGTATGACACCTTTAGTTACAAACTGATCCCAAACACAAAATGTGTGTCATTGAATGTTTGTCTTAGATATTACTGTTTATGTCCTGAAATGACATTTTTTGCACTTGAAGCTATGTAATATTGTGTGGGGGTTTTAGAAAGATTGTGTTTTGTTAGTCAACAATATTACCCCTCGAGTTTAGGAGCTGTGGTAATGCTTGAATCGGTCAGACTTAAGTGGCTTAACAAACAAAAGCCCCATTCCTCACGCACAAGCACTGGGCAGAAAAAGGGGGGGAAAAGCAGCCAATGTTCTAAATAAAACTTTGAAACACTAAAGGTCTTTTCATTAGCTTATTGCTCAAGATCACTTGAAATGATTGCAAAAGGTCTGAGCACCGGAAAGTAAAACATAGCCAAGTGAGTGGAAAAAAAAACCTTATGCATAGTATAATATGTCATCTCAATTATACTGTTCAGTTGTAGAAATGTCAAGTCAAATCTTATTTTCTTCCTACCATTAAAGACTGCAAACATTTCACATTTTTTAAAAGAATCATCAGGCTGAAAAGCTTTTGTTTTGCTCATGAAGTTGGCAGGTTCAGTCTTCTAACTGTGTTCTGATATTTACAATTATTTTGGGAATGTGATATGAGAGCTGAATGTTAAAACACCTAAAAGCTGTTTTTCTTTCTCTATAATCCATTGCTTAATCTCTAGATTGCAATCCAAAGTTAATATCGCTGTAGAGAAAGAAACAAAAATCAATTTTAGTCTCACTGGTCATTTCTGCAGTGATGTATCACTGTTATCGTGCTGCGCAGAGAGAAACAGATTTATTTCAGAGTTTATGAGCACAGAGAATGAGAGATTATATCTAAAGAGCTTGAGACAAGTACAAATCATCCTGATGGTTATTAAAGTGGTCATGATTACTCCGTTGAGGACGGCGGTGTGCAGTGCTCACTGTGTCACGTTCCCGCTGCGCTTGCCTGACAGGCACCTGAAATTTACGGCAGGGAGGCAGGGTTGAGTCTGAGCTGCTGTGTAGTAATCCTCTTTACGTAACGGCGCAGAAAACACCTTCAAACACACTCAGAATTTAATTTGATTTTTCATGACCTGTTTATCTAAGGTAATGGTTTCCAGTGTATGATTAAACACTGTCTAGAGATAATGGTGGTACACACATGCACCAAGACTAAGGTGCGGTTTATGAGATGAACCTTTACAAACCGAGATGTCGTCTGACATAAAGTCTGCAAACGCTCTCGGCAGATGTCTCTTTTTTATCTACTGGAAAAAGCTCAGTGAGTTTTCATGTGTCCTGCCGGAGACAGCTGATGATAACATAAAATCTTTAGAAAGTCTGCTTGTTTTCATTATGTTGCTCTTTGTAATGTGTGTTTATGTTGTCAGGTTAAGTGTGTGTTCATGTCTGTTGTACTTGCGGGTGTGATAGATGATGTCTCTGCTGTGTTATTGTCTCTGTGTGAGGGGGTTTCTGATGTCTCACTAAGCGTAAATCTAAAGCCTCTGCTGATCTGCTGGCCAAGGGTTCAGAGGAATATTGGCTTGTTGTTCAGTTTTTGAGTTTTTTTTAAAGATGTCTTTTAGCATATCAGTGATGATAATGTTAAATATTTGCAGTCAGTTCCAAGGTACTCTTCCTTTACCTTCTAACTGGGTAAAAATAGAGTTTATCCTTAGAGCTTCCCTGAAATGCCAAAATGCAGTACAAATATACTTAATTATGGCCACAGAAATTTCTTGAGGAAATAATTGTGCCAATACATATTTCTGACCATGGTAAATGATTTTGTCTTGGTCTTATGGATAATGTTGCTATTTCACACATAATAGCTTTCAATTATTGTATTAATAAGAACTCTTTTCATTTACTTGGTAAATGTAATGGTTATCTAAATGAGACATTTGTGAAATTAGAGGTAATTGAGGACAGAAAAGGATGGAGGTCATAATATTTTTGCAATCTGTCAATAGGCAGATGTGTAGAGTTTGTGCTTAGATCTTCAGGGTTTACTGTGTTTTGTTTTTTTCTTTTTACTCTGACTGTTTTTTTTTTAAAGTAAGATCCATAACGTTCCTTTTAATTGTAACTGATTATTCACCATTTTTAGGAGCTCTCTGGAACTGTTTGAATTAAGGCAGTGTGTTTTCTATGTTCATGAATTTAAGGTCTGGTTATTGTCAAGTCCCTTCATCAGACAATCACTTGTGCCACAGGCATTGAGTCTGTCCACTCCTCATGAAATCGAGGCGGCCTCCTGGTCTGTTAGATTTTTCTTATGAATAATGCATTCATCGTCTGAGGCTGCAGACGCGTCTCACTGTGTGTTCAGAGATGCTTGACTTTCACACGTCTCTGCTGGAATGAGGATGAAGCAAGAGCTTGTCTAAACTATCAGAAACTGCAGGGGAAATCTTAGAAACACAAAAGAAAAGAGCAGATATTCCTCCTGCAAGGTGTCAGTGTTGGAGGCCTGATAACATCGACTATATTCAGATGTGCATGTTTTCCAGTGAAAAAAATTAAAACTGTAAACAACAACAAAAAGCACCTGCAAGTTAGGTAAGTTATTTGGGGCGAGAGTTTGAGATATTTCACCTGCATTAATGTGGCTGCTGCTCTGCTCTATCGTAGTAAAGAAACCAGAACAAGAACTTATTGTATTTATTTTGTTCTGGCCTTAACATGTGATCATTAAATGACACGAGGAGCTCCATAGATAAGCAGGAGGCAATAGATGGATGGATACTGATGTAATGACTGAAGACGATCATTTCTTCAGATTGCAGTGTTTCTTTGTAGGGACAAAATAAATGAGAACTTTTACAGTTCTCTGTAAAAGTAGTATTTACGATTTTACTGGGTTGCTACCGTAATGCAATGCTTTATTTCTCTGGCTAATTTTACTGGGACTTTATGAGATTTTCTTTTTTTTTTCTTCAGGGGGGTAAGTGGGAGACTGCAATATTGTTTGCGCTCCAACACACTGGTAACTTAATTTGATCATTTAAACTATTTAATATTAATAGTTTTTGATGAAATATTACCAATAATGGCCAAAAGGTCAACGTCTTTTTTTTAATTTGTTACATGTTTTGCATCTTTTAAAATAAGAAATCGGTGTTATTTGAAGAAATCAGGAAAATATATCATGATATTATGTTGCATTAATTCTAAATTAAGGAATATATTTATATTTTTCCTTTGACGTATTTGTGTGTGTTTTATGAGTAAAAGAAACTATTGCTTAGAAAGTAGGCATAAAATGAAAAGAAAACGGATTTTCCCGCCTCTGTTAATTGATTGCACTGGTCGCTTTGAACACAGGGAGAGCCGTCAGTGTGATGATTTGTAAAAGTCAGCTCAGCACAAATGGTCAGATTAGAGGGATTCTGGGTGTTCGCCGAAATCCCCAAGAGATGATAGCGCCATCACACTGATGGGTCTCCTGCAAAGATCACTCATACTAGACTCCATTAGCTGAAGACACCCGTCCACATGTCACTGAGTGAACAAAGAGACACATTTTCACTCAACACTAAAAGAGGAATGCTAGGAGCTATAAATTAGGTCAAGGTAAACACATCCTGACACAAGAAAAAGCTTGTGTGATCCATTAGTTGTGACCAAAAGGGAGTTTTAGTATAGCACTTTCTTGTAGTGTCAGATCTCTAACATATTTATAACTAATAGTCTCTATATCATATTAGGAGATTTGTTTCGGAGTCGGAGAGGGGGGGGGGGGGGGGGGGGGGGGGAGACGCGAACACCAAGGACATTGACTGGTTGTAGCATCCGTTAAGGAAGTCTTTGTTTTTGGAAGATCTGGATACTGTGGCTTTGTCCCACGTCCACTCTAGATCTTATTTCCCTAATGTGGGAGATGGATTGGTTTCCACCTACTGTCACAGTAACATCACCATATTGATTTCATGGAATCCTGCCACGGGAATCTGACTCATATTTCTTGGAGAGGTCTGATGATGAGTGGCGACGCAAACCCCTGGGGCCAGCAGTGTACGAGCAGCGTAGCATGCTTCCCGGCTAAGCGTTTACCACGTTATTTTCATTGCAATCTTCTGAAATGGCTCTTCAAAGATAATTTCTGAAACACTTCTAATAACATCCTTGCCCTTACCTTCCTCAGTGGGACTCTCACGGTGTGATTGGATCATAAAAAAAAAACCCTCCTTGATCTCATGGAGTCACGCGGCTGTTTTCCATGTGAGCTGGACTATAATTAGGACCACAACAGATTGTCATTTGCATACACATGTTCAGGTGAGTGGATGAGAGGCACAACCAGAGACCGTTCAGAAATATTGCTATAGCAAAAATCTAAAATATATGAAATAATGGATCAAAAAGATTAAAAAAAATAACAATGAGGCATTAAGAGCTGCAGAAAAATAAATATAGAAATCTTGATTTCTCTTTTAGTCACTGAACCGTTACTTTGGGATTTAACCATTTTTTATATGGATGTCAAACAGAGACTGTACAAGGTATTGCCATCCAGATCTGAACAAAAGACTTTTTTTCTTTTTTATTCCTACTGAGATTTTTCTCTCAGGAGAGCAAAAACAGTACAGCACTGCTGTGAGACTCCTCCTTTCATTCTGCAGCCGCTGAAATCTAGACGTTAGCATGCCTATGGCTGTTTGCTTTGATGTTAAAACAATAAAAAGTCTCGGTGTTTTGCTTCTCCTTTTAGTGTGACATTTAATACGTTGTAAGAGGTTGTGCCTTTATGTTATAATAGACACAGTCATAAAACGGAAGATGTAAGTCAGGTTTTTGTGCATCCACAGATTATCAAGGCTCAAGACAATGGTCCTAAAATGTCTTTTCCAATTTATAACACAAAACAACAAGATACAGGTTAATTCCAAAAGTAAATTTATTTGATATTACAGGGTAGCAGGTTTTTCTTAACGATGTTCTTGCCCACACTTATTAAGTAGTTTCTTTTCTGTGCAACAAGATGTTGAATTTGCTGTTCATTATCTGCACCATTTGTTATGGTACTTGGCAGCTCTGCATGTGCTACCGACCGGTTTAATATCACACGTCATCGCTCATGCTGTCATCAGATGCCATCATGCAAATAATTCTCTGCAGTGATTTGCATCTCAGCTTGCGACACTGATCAATGCCTTGGTTGTGTTCTCGCCTGTGTTCACCATTTAGGCCCTCAGTGATCCCGTTTCCTTTTGTTATCTCATCTAACGGTCAACTATATTCCACGAATAAAACCCTGGCTTTAAAAAGTGGAAGAAAATATCTCTCTTTTTCTGCTGCTCCCATGTAGAGACTGCTGTGTGATTGACAGGTGGAATCCCTGAAAGCCTCATCTGACATGTTATTGCTCTGGGTCAGGAGCTGCAAACAGGAGTTAGCCTCCATACTCCCCCCATATCTACTGTTTGCTGCTTCTTTTTTTTTTTTCTGTTCACTATCTTGCCGCCTTATAAGATTTCACTCCTTGCTCTGAATTATTGACTTGTCTGGAGACCCCATGTGACTGAGTCGGCTGCGCACTGCTGACTGTCTGCAGGAGGACAAAGCTTTTGTTTCTGTCGAAACCTCAAGCAACAGTGAACACATGATTGGGTCTGACAAAAGATTTGAAATATGGAGCGTATTGCACAAACGTGCACCCCATTGTTAAATGAGAGGATTAATTTTACCGATGTGTTTGTGATAAGTGAAGACTGTTCTGCATGGCTGCATAATTAATGCTTTTATTCTCGTGAAAGAAATCTGAAGGGGGTTGAATCTTTGAGGTTATATTGATCAGTTTGTGCGTTGATGTTTTTTTTATTCTGTCTGCAATGTTTGCCCATCAAAAGAAATTATTACCTAGGTTTTTTTTTTCTTAAGATAATATATTGAACACAACAATTCCTTCTTTTGTATCCCTCTTTTACAAGTTTAGTTTTTAAAACACCTGTCTTGGTAAAAAAAAATTCAGCAAACCCTTAAAAGGGGAAAGTATGGCTTTTTTAAAGTTTTATGCAGTTCCAGTATAAATTGTGTCATTGATAGAGATAAATGTTTATTTAACATGTGTGTCAGTGAGTGCAATAGTTGTTATGTTTTTACACACTTGTCACACTGAAAAAAAGATCATATGACATATTTTAATAAAGTAAATCAGAAAAGCATTTGTGACATTGTGATTTATTTTATTATGGGTAAAATGCTGTTTTAAAACCTGTTTTTAAAATCTTTCAACCCAGACTGAGAGGCATTTAAAAAGAAAAACCCTCTGAGCTCAGGTTGAAAATAGCCAGCCTCAGTAAATCCTGAATCGATAGGGATTTTTTACATTTCCCTAAAAAAAGAGGAAGGAAGGAAAAACATCTAAACTTTGGGGAAAATATTTTATAGACTTATGAAAACATTTTTTTAAACTGTTTAAAAATTAGCTCCATATAAAACCAGCACAGCATTTCAAGAGAAAGAACAGAACGTCTTTCCAATGGTCAAATATAGTGGTGCTTATATGATGACCTGGGCTGCTTTGCCAGGATCTGGATGACTTGTTGTAACTGATGGATCCATGAGTATTGCTCGTTCCCTGAAAATCCTGTAGAAGAAGAACGTCTGGCCATCAGTTTGTGACACACTGAAACTATGAAGCAGCACAATAATCTAACCTACAACAACGAGTTCTCCTCTGACTGGCTCTTAAAAAAAAATCAAGGTTTTGAAGTGGCCTGAAAGTCTGGATTTAAATCTGATTGAGGTATTTTGGCTGACCTTATAAAATATCTCTTTCATAAAACAAACCACTCATGGTTGTATGGGCAACTGAATTTGAAATAAGTTAGCAAAGAAAAGTGGACCAAAGATCTTCCACGGTGGTGTAAAACTTCTTAGCAGTAATTACAAAGACTTGTAGTTGTGATCAGCAAGGAAGGATCCAAAAATAAACTGTATTTAGTATTTATTCAATATGCTTTTTTGAAAATATTTGAGAGAGAAGGAAACAAAACAGGAAATCTAAAAGATTGCAACTCTTTGCAATCGGAAAGATAATTTGACGTAATTATAGATACCATTTACCGTCCTAACAGAAGGTTGGTTGGGATAAGGTTACTAAGTGATGAAGCAGCTAGTTTATGTAAATCCATGCATCCCCACATGCTCGCTGACATTTTGCTGCTCAGTTACCTCCACGATCTGATGGGATCTTCCTGGAAGCCGCTTTTTGATTTTCTTTTTCCTCCATCTTATCTATTTAAACTCACCAACCTGAGCTTGTGCCTGGAAACCGGAGGCTGTGTAGGGGAATGTCGATTCATGTGGCAATGAAGACAACATCTCAGCTACAGATGAATGCTGCTTCATTGTGCCGAACTAATTATTCCAGTGACAAGTGTGACACCGCCTCCGTGGCTTTAGAGCCGGGCTTCGAGCAGCATTGTGCGGCTCAAGGCTGCCCATCCGATGTGACTTTACATTGACTGGAAGCCCTGCTATGAAAAGCTGCCGCCGCTGCATGTTGTGAAATTACCTGTTGCTTAGGAACCGATGTGACTTCATGCATGTGAGCACATTTTTGTCAAGGTTGTTTTAGCACAAGAATTTTCCACTAATTTTCCTGCTACTGATATTTTTCCATTAAGATGGGTGTTACAGCCCTATTCACATCTTAAAGAGACATAACTGCTTTGTTTCAGCTATAATGTTTCGATTGATTTGGTGTCTGATAGGTGTTTTGAACTTGTTTCACCGAGGTCGTAGTTGAAAATGAGAATACACAAAGTGTTTGCCAGTTTTTTTGCGTCCTTTATTAGTGTTGTAACTGTTTATGAAAAACATTAAATGTATGTGACAGACATTAAAATGAACTGAAAGCTTTTCAGAATGGAGAAAACCTGGAAGAAGATTTTCACACCGGTAAAATCTCTCCATGTTTAATGAGACGCATGCTTCACACAGTCACATCTTAAGATAAATGTGTAAATGTCACTCACATGTGTTGGCCCACATGAAAAAAACATATTGGAATCATGCAAAGAGTGCAGCATGCATAAAAGAAATTAACAATAGGAAAAAAAAACACAAAATTCCAAAGAGTCATGCATGGAAAGATCATTTCTACTTTTACTGAGATGTAGCTAAGTGGAAATTAGGACTTAATTCTGTTGCAGCCCCTAAACTACCCTGACTTTCTCACTACTTGTTTGAAAATTATCTTTTTAATTGCTTGGCTTTTAGCTCTGTGTGAGAGTTGGGTTTACGCTCTTTTTTTAATTGCTGTAATCATAAATGTTTTCAACTTTCCTATTGTTTTGCTATAATTGTATTAAAGACATTAAAGACTTTTAGGCACTTTGTTTAATGGCTTTAGTTGCAAACATTATATAAGCATAATGACTTGTTTAAATAAAACATAATCAATTATTTCTTTTTTTTTTAGGGAAAGTGACAATTTGAGGGCTAATGTAACTCTCACAAAAGTAAGGTGATTAAGTTAGAATTTAAATACCAATCATGTAAGGTAAACTAACTCCTAAGTAAAATAATTTTATTTAAATAAAAAACCACTTTAAAATATTTGCCTTGATTTTAGTTATGTATCACACTCTGAAAGACAGACCATTCAAAAATTCATATGTACTCGTATTACAAAATTCAGCTAAGCAAAAGATAGTCTTTTAATTTACCTACATCTATTTTTAAAAAATCTGAAATGGATGGATTTTTATGTAAACATATGAACGAAACAATCAAACATTCTAAGATAAAAACTTGCATTCAAGAAATATGTCAATGTAAAGATACACCCAACAGTCTGAGCAGTGTGGGCTGGATTTCTCTCTGGCTCTGAAAAGCAGCTAATCAATCTCTCCTAATTACCCACAGGCAAGAAAAATATGTTCCTGATTAGTGAATACCAGAGAAAGAGCACAAAAAACCCTGGTCACCATCCCACACACTCGCCCAGATTTCACTCCCGCTGTGAGGGTGGGCCGGGGGGGGCGGGGGGAGCACCGGTCGAACGAAGATGGCAGATGCAGTCGCCATCAGTGGAGGCAGCATCAGACGGGGAGCAGCACTTCAAATGAAACAGTCACGCCGCCATAAATTTTTCATCTCCAACCAGCTTTGAGGACGGAGACGGGGGCAGGTCAGCCAGACTTCAGCTGAAGGCTCCCAAAAACAATTCAGGGCTTTCAGAGACAAAAGGTACATGTTGGAAGAGGAGGAGGGGTTGGGTTTGGGGTGAGGGGGAAGGACATGAAACGAAAAATAACAAAAAAAAAAAATCCTTTGTTTACGACTGATGAACAAAAACGCAGCAAATGAATCACTGTGGAGCATAAATGGCAAATATTACCAGCAGAGCAAAAATCAATGTTCAATGGAGTTTTTCTCTTTCTGTCAGTGTTCTTTTAATGGGTTAAAAAAAATACAATTAGCATCATTCAAACACTTTAGTATGAACTATAAGTATGTAGTTTTGCTTTTAAAGTATTTCAAAATCTTTGTATACTTACAGTAATATACTGATCTTAAAGTATATAAACTGCACTTGGTTTAATCTGGGACAACAGATGAGGCAAACAGATGTTTAGATAAACTTTTTATTTTTTTAATGTTCAATTTATTTTCATGAACTCTGCTGTTTTAAGTAGCACATTATTTCTGGCAACTGAACAAAATTTACGATCACATTTTGAGCTGAAGAGAAATCCTCCCAAACGTGTGTGTGGTTCAGACGACTCCTTATCTGTGAAGTGAGTCAGAAACATGAACCTCTGCCAGTAAAAGGAGCTTCCATCATAAAAGGCTGCCCTCATCCGATGAGCTCACCGTGGAGCGCTGCAGAACGGCTGCAAATTTAATGAGTGATATTTTTTTTCTCTCCATCTCTCTCTTTCTTTTAGAATCCTCTGGGAATTTGTCTGGATGGTAATACATCCTGACGTCTCCATCCTTGTTTAAACAGCTCATCTTATCCTGAATTGGATGATGCAAATTAAAGCCAAACTGAATGAAGAGACCTAACCTAACACAGCTGCAAACTTTGTCTCTTTTTTCTTTTACCGAACTTTGTCTGGGAATACATTGCAGGTCAAAATGGTTTCGTTGTACTACATTGCTTTTTGTTTGATGCTTAATAGCCACTTCTAGAATACACGTCATGTAGAGATTTGCAACATTTGATCACACTAGAATCACAAACACTGATGTTTTTTATTTGAATGGTGTTCCATGAAGAAGCTTTACAGAAACAGAAATATCTGATTTTTTTTTTTTTCCCAATTAGATCAAGCTCAATCAAACTGAATTCTCTCCACAGACATTTTCCCAATTTGATTTAAACTACGTCATTGTAGCTCTGGTTGTATGTTTAAGGTTGTAAATGCTGGAAGGGTGAACCAGGACCAAGCCATGAACAGACTGTAACACTTTATTTTCCAGAATTTCTTTAAATTTAGCCTTACTCAAACCCCAATTAACTCTGACTAGTTTCCCTGTCTTTGCTGAATAAAAGCATCCCCCCACCATTATGCTACTACCTTTATGTTTCATGTGGAGGAGAGTATTTCAGGGTGATGTACAGTACAATTTTGGTCTTGTCTGACTAGAGAATGCATCTATCACATGTTTCTTGTGTCTCCCTACATGGTTTGTGACTCTTGGGTGCTTCTTCAATTAATGCTCTCTTTGCCCAACCTCTCAGTTGAGGTAGACAGTCATCTTCAACGCTTGATGTACTGTTTAATCACTCAATCTTGCTTTAAACTTCTCCACAACTTTCTTCCTGACCTGTCTGCTGCATTCTTTTATTTTCAAGAACTGTTTCGTCCAATAATGTTCCATGAAGCCCCTCCATGGATCTTATTTTGGTATATTAAAGCAAAAGAGGCTGAGTACAAATGCATGACACGTCATTCAGATTGTATTTGTGGACAGATTTGAAGACCATGGGTCATTTTCCTTAAACTTCACATTTTGCGGCTGTAATGTGACACTATGCAAAAAACAAAACAAAACAAAAAACGTCAATGTATGAGAATATTGTTCATTGGTATTTTTGGTCAGTGCTGGTTTTAATTCCAGTACGCAAGCCATTTTAAAGGGTTGTGACATTGCTAAGTGATGGCTGAAATTCGTATCTTTTTCCACCGGTGGCATTTGAGGCTTTGCATTTGTTAATGAGATTAAGGCTAGTGTGGTGTCACAAGGGCACTTAGGCCTCAAGGTGTATGACTGGAAGCAGGTGGCACAGTTTCTGCGTCCTTGCTAATAGGGATTATGAGTCTGAAAAGAGACGGGAATATTTCATTTATCCTGTTCGAAAATATGTGAGACCGCTGGGCTGTTCATGTGATTATCCGGGCGTTTTGAGCCACATTGCCTCTGGTAGACAATCGAGTTTAATTTAATATTTGACCTAAAAGTGTTTGTAAGCTAACAGGAAATATCATTGTAAGTGACGGGATTTCTTTGAGATGGTTTAATTGCTGCTTGTAAATTGTCTTCTTTTCTTCAATCTTCAGAGATTTTTCTGATCATACCGACATGAGGACAAAAAGAAAGATAATTCAGTGATGTATGTTACCTTTTCAGCCCACTGCATCCTCAACAGGAAAAGTGGAAGCAGGAGGAGTTGATGAATCCTGTAGGTGTGTGAGTCTGACTCTGACCTTTTGTTTCCACCAGCCTACACACAGTCGTCCACGCAGCTCTCTATTGAGTTGCTGCGGCTGCATTTCATCAGGGACTCTGAACGGTCAGAGTACAGCACCTCCAAATAGGATAACATTGTTGAGTAATGTTGTGTGGGCTTGAGTTTAAACAGCATTTGTGGAATGTTAATATTTCTTTGGCAATCTTTTTGAATCTTTTCTTCTATAATATAATGATCTTTTAATCCTGCATTAAATGTGTTCAGAAAGCAAGACAAAAACATATTGTCATTCCTAAAGTTGGTGCAAAAATATATTTGTAAACCTTTTTTTTTTTTTCCTGAAAACCATACACAAACAATGCATTGTATTGTTTTATGATGTTCTTTGTAAAAGTGTTAATTTCAGTTGAATCTTGTCATATTTTGTTATGTTACAACTGCAAACTCCTTTGAGGAGACAGACCAAAACCAGACTAAACACAAAGTAAGCCATACTCAACAACTGAAAGTATAATTTCACTGGTTTTATTTATTTTTATACTCCTAAAAAATGCGACAAGCATATGTGTTTAGGCTACTTAGCACTGCTGCTCCACAACAACTGTTCAGTGAAGGCCTCAAAGATTAGTTAGAGAACATTTATTAAACAGCATGAACAGCAAAACTGAACACTGTTCTGCCATTTAAAGAACAGTGACAAAAAGAGAAGTTTTGGAGAAAAAAAAACATAAATGTCAAATAAAAAGTCTTGTTTGTTGACCTTAATTTGACCAGAACACAGCAGAAGAATGTGTCCTGGTCAAATGAGACCAATAATATATCGTTTTTATTTATTTATTCTATTTGTTGCAGAAAACACTGCATATATCACGAAAATCAGCATAGTGACACATGGAGCTCACAAATAAAACCCTTCAGAGCAGGGGTGCACAAACTCAATGTCCTGAGGGTCAACTTATTAAGCTGAAAGCACTTTCCGGATACTTTTTTTTTTTTTTATTACTAAATGCAAAATTTCATATGTCATATATCCTTATGTATCTGCTCAAATAATAAACTACAATACTTATGAATTTCACCAGAACAAAGTTTTAGGTGTCACAATTTTAAGAAAATCTGAATGGAACAAAGTATATATATATAAAAAGATTACTGAGTGTGACAGATAAGAGTGAAGTAAGAAAACAAAGTTTATTTTAGTTGGTGCTCTATGACACCACCAACACAATAATGGAAATTCTGGATTGTGTCTTTCCTCCCATAACCCAAAAACATGCAATACAGATTAGTCATGGAAGTCCTTGGACCAAAACAGCTATTTAATTACTGTTAAGACAAAACTGGAGGCACTGTTTATGAAATATTCTGATTATTTATGCGTAAACCAGCTCATGTACATTTGAACAAAAGCACATGCATGAATACAATGCATCTGATTTTTCACGTTTGTGAAGATATTTTAATCCAATTTAAAGTCAACAATCCAAATTCTATGTAGGGAAAGGGGATGTGCTTCAAAAACGTCCATGGCTGCTTTTTCTGCCAGAAGCTAACCATTTCCAGTCATTGACTGAAATTAAAACATTGAGAACTAGAACATCAAGAGATGTATTGATCTGTGTGTGTGTGTGTGTGTGTACGTCTGAAGTCAGTCTGGCAGTAAAGAGGGGGAAAAAATTGCTTTTGAGAAACTGATGGACATGACAGCTTTGTAAATGCTAATACAAAATGTTTTTCCTGTTACTGGGAAAGAATTTACATTTAAATTCCAAGTATGAGTGCAGCGGCACTCGGATAACAATAAACGCCCAATGCAGGTCCTACAATTCATGCTACACGGTTTCTGTCTGCTAAGTGACACAGTAATTACACACAGAGCTTAAGAGTTCATTCAGTGGGCGTGAAAGCGTGATGGCTGTAAATGTGGAAGGAATACTGATATTCCAATGTTTTTGAAACCCCTCTTTCTCTTTGTTCAAGCGCCTGCCTTGCTGCCTCCTCCCCACTGCGGCGAAGCAATCTCATTGGAGGACTGCAAAAGTCACGGGTTGACAATCAGGTCTACAGCATGAAGGATTCTAACTGTTGCTAAGGTACTTTGAATGGTGATTTGACCATTACATGAGTTCATTTGCTATCCATCTTCAACCGCCGAATGCTCAGAAATGGTGTGAAACTTGGTCAGAGTGTGAAATCCAGGGATTACTCAGTTTCCCATCAGTGGAGCCAGACATCCCGCTCCGTCACATGCTGTCTGGGGTGTCGACAGCTTCGGGGAACGTTTGTTATTGAGATTTGACCCGCATCGTGTCAGATTCCTTCGTGTTGTGTTTCTTTTTTCTTTTTTTTCTCTTTTTTTAAGTTCTCTGCCAAGATAAATTTGGCAAAGACACATGCTGTCTACAGGCGTGGCTTTTATAAAGAGAGCTGAAACAGCAACCTAGGGTTCACTCTCAGTTCAGAGTTGACAAGGAGAGACCCTGATTCCCTGCTGCAGATCGGAGACATAAACCGTGACTAGCTTCATGTTTAATTGCATTTTGATTTGCAGTTACACTTGTCATTTTAATACCCAGTGAAAGTTCTATTTTTGGAAATAAAATGTCGTTATTACAAATAAGCCTAAATCTTTGCAAGTTACGTTTATAAAAGCTGGTATTTACAGTGATTTGCAAAACTAGTTTTTGAATTTTCAAGTTTCTTTGCATTACAATCACAAAATCCAATACAGTTTATTGGGATTTTATATAACAGATAATGTGCAAAGGACAATTCTTACACTGGACATAACATTTCCACTATGAGACACAGGGGAGGCTGCATTATGCTGTAGGAATGTTTCTTACGACAGGGACACAAGGCTGGTTAAAGTTGGCATATCTGTTTTTGTGTTTCTATTAAAATTTCAAAGCAATCCTGAAACGAGTACTGACTGAAACAGACTTGAGAAGGTGGAGGTTCTCCTTAGCGAGACAATCACTCGAAACATGCCAGAGCTATGAAATGGTGGAACTGCAGAGAATGATGCCTCTACAAAAGCACTGACTCTTTGGGGGTAAATGCAAAGGCATGACAAATGTGACAGTCGGAGTTTGCCTTCCTCTTTGGTTTGACAGTCCGGGAGTTTTTCCCCCCACCGTTTGGAGTTGATCCAAGTGAGAAACTCAAACTTGTTGTTTTTTTTTTCTTTCACAACAGACTACTGCTGACACATATAATGGAAATTTTGTTATTGCACCCTGCAGAAGGTGACAGCAGCTTGTGTTGTCTCATCTGTCCTTTGGCCCTCCACCTATCAGCCGTCTGTTGCAGAAATCTACACCCTATCCATGCTCCTTCCTCCCTTCAGTCAGCTCACCGAGATGGCATCAGCGCTTATCTCCCACTACCTCTCTGGTCTACTAACCTCCTGCTGAAGCTCTAAATTTAGGCTCACCTCACAGACCACACAGCATCATTATGTCTGGCTGCAGAGCGAAGACAAGAGCCGCTGGCTCAGTCTGTGATTCCGGGGGAAGCTCATCATCTATTTCAGCTCTGTGCTGCAGCGTGAGCCAGAGCTGTCTGGAACTGTTGGTATTGAGCAGAGAGAAGCGCCCCAGGCACAATCCATCAAAAGAGGAGGTGTTTGCACTGTGGGAAAAGGCATGAATAATCCATGCTTTCTTTACCCTTTTCTTGTGCATATCCCTTTACAGCCGGTCTCTGTCGCCTTTTTTTGCAAACAACCAACGTGAGAGCTTTTTTTTTTAAAGGTTTAAATAGTGGTTTTATAAAATGTAGACTTAGGCAAAGACAACAGTGTTTTAATTATTAAAGTAATTAAGTTAGTAGGGATATTGCAGAAAGAAGTTCAACTAATGCTTTGTCCATATTTCATTAAAATTTTCAATATTTGTTTCTCTCAAACAAGAGCAAAATTGAGTTGCTTCCAATTTCAACAAGTGTATATCAACCTTTTCTCTTTTTTTAATTACATTCCTTTAGTTTATGCTGTTAACCATCAGATACTGACAGCTGAACACAACTTCAACTTTTTACACTCATTACAACTCTTTGAAAAATTTAATTAGACATTTTATCACAGATAAAGTGAGTTAGAACATGAAAATAGAATCAACAGCTTGAAACAATAATCTTCAAGTACTACAAGATTCAGTCTTAGAACCATTTTTTTTCTCTGTCTTCACATAGACGATCTACCAAGGTTTCTTCTTAAATTACAGCGTGTCAAAGCATGTATGCAAATGATGATGTTCTAGTGAATGATTGGACAGTATTCATCTCTGTCTCCATCTGTTTCAGTGTTTCTAAGACTATGTTTTCCTCACAATATGGAAATATTGGCTTAAGCTGGACACTTTGGTACAGAAAAAAGCTGGACATGTATGTCAATCAATGCATTTCAAACACGATTAAAATGTGCCAAAAAACATTGTGGGTTCAATGTAATATTGTGCCTTAAACCATTCGTTTTTGCCTTGGTAATCTTTAGCAGTAAAACCTTTAAATGTTTAAAAGCTTTATAATAAATTTGCGTTCAACTTATAAATACAATACAAATAAATAAATCAGATATTAAAGCAAAATTATTTGGGCTTCCACTCAGTTTCATCTGCTGATGGAGTTCTGGACATTTCAATTAAATCTTTAATTTATTATTGGACCAATGAAAACATCATCAATTTCTATGTGGTCCCTTGGACTAAAGAAGGTCTATTAAATCAGGGAGATACGTTTCAAGTTAAATCAGTCTGAAACCAACTGGATGTCCTGTGTGAAATACTAATTTTATGGGGGAATCAGGCTTTGGGGACCTGAAGGAACTCCAGTTTATTTATTTTTTATGATGGTCATAAAGATTGATTTGTGCTGAGGCATTAATGAAGAAGCCTCCTCAGAGGCCTGGTTCATGATCACTGTTTGTGAAAGCTTGGGCTTTTCAGTTTTCTTTATTTCATTTGTTGAAAGCAGAAAGGCGCCTTCAGTCTGTTTCCCGTTTCTAGCTTGGTAAATAATGTAGTGGATGCTGCTGGTCCTGGGATCTTATTCTACAGTACTGGATTAGTTTAATGGACTACTGCCCCTCTGTGGCGGTAATATTGCTGTGCCCGAGTGTCACATTTTTTTTAACCCCTTTTCCCCTCTCTGAATCCATGTCCTGAATTCAAGACTCCCTGGCTGTTTTGCCTACCAAATAAGTATTTTGTATATTTTGTATTTATCCCAAATGTCCGTTCTTCTTACAGATAAAAGATGTGATGGTAACAAATATCCAATTAGATGGAGGAAGGGCTTTAAAGATTATGGATTACACTGCTTGGAAATCCTTTTATTGTATTAAAATAAATTATGATAAGATTCAGAAGTTTCAGGTTTTTGTAGCTGACTGGCAGAGATTTTTTGTGCTTGCACACGCGGTAAAGTGGGGGAGGTGTGCTGTCAGTCTGCTTCCTTCACCAAACTGGGTGAAGCCCAGTGAAAATCCTCAGTGGGCCCATTTACCACTGTCACCCAACATTACTCCAACAACTACCACTCAAACCAGTTAGGCAGGAAGAACATCCTCCTCTTCTATTCTGCGTCCATGAGCATTATAATCGATGCTCTCTGTGCGCTCTGCAGGCTTAGTTGCATCAGAACACCAGCATGGAAACATCGCGTGACGCAGTGATGCCCCACAGGATTCTGAGATTGGAGAACTGCCTACTGAATAAATGGCATGAAACAATGTGTACAGGTAGCACGCCAAACACAGTAAAAAAGTAAATTACATAATAACTCATAAAACTGTTCATTTTAAGTCTCTATCAAAAGCTTCAGTAGCAGGGCTCTGCAAAGTAATCTTACTTCTTACGTTATTTTTAAAATGTCACAATATAGTCATAAGTTTCAATGTACTATATAAAGATGCTTGCAATAGAGCAACATTATATTGAATAACTAAAAAATGGAAAAGTTGTTGATCTGTTGGCGTCCTCTCTTTTTCTGTATCCTATTATTTGGTAAATCTGTAATGGGTTTTGTTACTGAAAATTAGAAATATGTCCTTTCAAAGAATATGAATAATGCAAAAGTACATACAAAATAGACAAACTCTTTCCTTTCATAAATAAAGAAATACATGCATTATGAATGATCAGTGTATCATGACTTAATTTGTTGACAGCTTATTTTTGTTGGCATAATGTTGCCATTGAGGTTTGTTTTTTTTAATCTCCCAATCTACTTAATTTGAGTGCTGGCCTCAAATTTGGAGATTTTCTGACTGGAGTCTAAATTATTGAAGCAAATTTGACTGATCTTACTTTTCTGACATTTTTAGCACATAAATATAACATGATTCCAGATATTGTGAATAGAAGCTGTGAAACCACAACACTGTTTCCAGACAGATTTATTCATGAGTCAGGCCTGTCTGGGCCACACAGCAGCATTTCCATTTTTGTCTCTGTTGTGACTACAAATTTTGTAATAAAGGTGGAACGGTGTGAACGGTGAAGCTGAACGTTTTATTTATTCTGCTCACTATAATGGATTTCCTAGCTGAGTGTCAGAATCTTAATCTGTAGCAGAGATGGCCGTGCACGCCCAGATCATGTTTCCATTCATGCCCCTGGTGAGCAGGGCCAGCCATTGCAAATTCATATTATCCTGGTAAATGAGGAGCAGCTCTGCATTTGCACACAAAAAATGAAAAACTTACTCGGTTTAACATAAATGTCAGACAGTGGCTTGTGTTTAAAATATATTTTTCTTTTGTTTTTTGAGTTTTTGAAGCATTAAAATTGCTTCAGGTTATAATACAAAAAGGACATTCAGGATAGTAATACTCTCATAAGCATTATTTTTGTGTACTTTTGGGTCATATATTTTTAAAGGGTGTCATGAATGATTCTTTCGTTTTCACGCTGCATTTCATATCCCCTCCTCCAGCTCCCACAGCTCACTGCACAGGGCTGACTTCAGGTTTTCTCCATCATGCTCTTTTTGGCTCAATTCAGTCAGGCCCCCCCTTACCCACCCCCATCCACCCGCTCCCAGAAATACCTCCAGAAAGACAGCCAGGATCATGTTTCCCAAAAGCTTCCAGATCAAATCAAAAGCTCAGTGTTTCTCCGAGAGAGGATGGGCAGGGCATGGCTGCAGTCCCAGTGTCATGGCTGAGAGCCCGAGTCTGGAGAAGCGGCATGCCTTCCTCCCCTCTCTCAGAGAGCTCTGTTTGTTGCTTGCTTTCACCGTCTGTTACGCCACAGAGCGCCATGCCCACACAATCTTTTTTTTTCAGGCTTTTTTCTGCTCTGACCAACGCTGCACAAGCCTCCCTCAAGCACTCGACACCTCAAAGGGGAAACATGTCATCTGTCTCTCCTCGCACAGTGCTAAAAAGGCCTCAAGTCTCCTGAGGGACTTCTGCTCTTCCTCTGCTGATTGATCTGCTGCGCCCATGCATTCATTTATCTGCCTACCTATCTGTCTCTCCTGTCTTTATGCCACATCGTTTGTCTTTCTTGCTCATTCACTAAGGATGTGTCTCTGTTGCTTCTGTGAGAGATCAATAAGTACCTTAATAGCGTAAGACAACTAATGCACTTTATAAGCATTAATATGAATCCCACCAGGATGGAACATCCTGCTCTCAGTTTGCGTTTAGTCTGAATGAGTTGTAATCTGTCCCACTGATCTTTCATTCTGTAATACAAACTACCTGCTCGTTTTTTTGTTGTTGTTTTTTTTTTTTTTACCATGCACTTCTCTTCCAACTCTTTCTCGCTCTGCTATTTCAACTGCATCCAACCCCCACAGGGGCATATTGATCGTTTCAGTGCACTAATTGTTCTGCTTTGCCTTGGATGACTCTGTAAACCACAGACACGCCATATCACATACCTCTTTAAATATGGAACAAATCAAAAATACGATTGATAACATTGTTATTAACATGCTTTTTTTTAACTTGTAAAAACATTGCCAGGCATTTTTGCATCTTCTGTGGTATAGAATGAGGCTTTGAATCTGTTTGCCAGCAGCAGTGTTTTAGTGTCTATGCATGCAGGGACTGTTTACACATGCATTCATGAATATGGGATTAATATGTATGTGCATGTGTGTGTGTGTGTGTGTGTGTGTGTGTGTGTGTGTGTGTGTGTGTGTGTGTGTGTGTGTGTGTGTGTGTGTGTGTGTGTGTGTGTGTGTGCATAAGCTTGTGGGCAAAAGTACAGGTTGTTACATCCTGCTCTTTCACCATCTGTGCTCAGCTAGGAATCAGGCCACTTATATAGTCACCCTCTCCATATAGCCACACTTCCCTTGATTGTTTATGCTTGCTTAGCCTTAAAGTCTCCTAATTTTTTTCTTTCTTCCACAATTTTAGCATAACATCAACCTACATCAATGTATTTAATTAGGATTTTATGACATGGAAGAAAAAAACTCATGTATTTTTCAAATATTTTTTTACAAATAAATATGTAAAAAATTTAATTTACAAATGTAATTAGCCCTGAGTCCCTTTGGTGCTTTCACTGATGCAAGTATTTTAGGGTTTCCCTCTAACAGTTTTGCATATTCAATGAGTGAAACTTTTGCTCAATCTTTGGAAAATTGCTCAAACTCAGTGAGACTGAATGGACAGAATTGCTAACTCTAAGTCTCAATTTGGCCTAGGTCAGGACTTTTATTGGGTCATTCTATCATATCAGTAATGACTTTATTTAAAACACTCTGATGCAGGTCTGTCTGGGTGTTAGGAGTTGTGATAGTCTTGCCCCCAGTTACAGGTCTTTTGCAGCCTCTAGAGATTTTCTTACGACTGCTGTTTCTCCCTGAGGAAAAGCACTCCCACAGCATGATGTGACCACCACCATGTTTTGGTGTATAAAGGATGGGTTTAAGATTATCTGAAGTATTCCTTCCCACCCTGTTATTTTCAATTGTTTCATCTCTCAAAGATTATCTTCTCCACATGTGTGCTGTGCTCTCTACATTATGTGTTACAAACTGTAGACGGGGCTTCTTTCTGTGCTTGGTTTTCTTCATGAGTGATTTTGCTTCCATATGTTAAAATCATGCACTCCTTAATCACGATAGTAAGACTGTATAACCAATTCACAGATTTGTTCATTATTAAATAGTATTTTTGACCAAGTAGATATTTCATCTAATGAAAAACTTCTTAAATATTGTTTTGCTTATAAAAAACCCCTCAAAATATATAATTTTCAGTTAGCAGAAGTTATTTTGACAGAAAACATTTATCAGAGAATTTCAAATACTTAGAGATTTAGTTTGTACTTCCTTTTTTTACAATTCAACATGTACTCCTCTTACACATAATGTGCATTCATGATTAAAATTTCAGGTGTGACTGGAAATGTCAGTCATAATGATGCACAATTGGGAATCAATAAGGAGCTCAGAAGCCAGTGCTCCAGATGACCTTTGTTGAACCTCAGCCAATGATATTTTGAGTTCAAAGGTCCCCAAAGACATGAGCTCATCAGGCAGAGTGTGAATGACACTCACAGCAATTGGAGCTCCAGCTGCAAAAACCATTAAAATATACCAAAAAATGACAACAGTTTTCAACATGAGCTGCATGCACTGACAAGGATAAAAGAGTCATTTCGCCACATTCTTTCTGAAGAAGTGTTGAGATGGATAATAGAAAAAATTAATAAAAATTTTCAAAAGAGTATCTACAAAACATCTTTAAAAACACAAAAAAATAAACTTTAATCAGATTTATCTTGGATTTTTCTAATTTACTTGCTGGTAAGTCACAACATTTTTGCACAAATCTTCTTAAATAAAACAAACATATTTTAGTGTTTAAAACAGATTAAGTAGATAAAAGACAAGGAACTCTGTGAGAAGAAGCGTTATTACGTCTAGGTTTGATCAATCTAAGTTTGTACCATTTTGTTATCACAATAAAAGTAAACATTTTTAAATGCACTTTTAAAATAAACATTGGACAAAATAATACATGATACCTGTTCCTAAATATGTTCCAGTTTGTTTCTAAGAAACTTTATTTTACGTCATTGGAGATATTTTAGTGTGTTTACATACATAACAAATTAGATCCAGAAGGTTATAGGCTGGTACCAGAAGAAAAAATATGGACATAAATAATTCAGTTCTCCAGTAAAGTATGCAGACCAGCTTGATGAGCCCTAATGAGCTGAAACATCTGTCTGCCCGGGGCACATTATGACCCCTATAGCTCCTCTCCATCCAACAAAGCACCTATGCTCAACCTTTCTGCCACTGCCTCATTTCCTCACCTTCAGGCATCCTCCTTCCATCTCTGTTGTAGAGAGTGAGGCCTAAACATTTTCCCTGTGTGTGGGTGAACACCCTGGAGTCAGCTCCATCTGCCATCCCCCTCAGGGAGTCAGCCAGGTGCTGGGCATGCTCTCACTCCAGCCGCGCAACAACAGCAACGCCTGCTAGGCTCGGCCTTGCCTTGCCGTGCCAACTGTTGATCATCGCGTCCACTTATTCCCACTCATTAACCCGGAAAATGACATGTGAACTCAGAATACGTTTTAATCTTACAGGAAGGACGTTGAAAACGCCTGTCTGTGTCTGCTGGGTTTAGCTGCAGATCTCCATGGCTGCTCCCCTAGAGAGGCAGTCAGAGGAGACGCGGAGCCTCGGTTAATTAGCCGCAACATGAGGTCTAAACACGCACAAAGACAAAGTGAGGTACAGCAAATGTTTAATGAGGACCAAAACGATTATTTATAGAAGCGGTCAGAGGGCTGTTCTCGTAACTCATACGAGGTGGTGTCGCGGTGGACTGAACAGGTGATGAAAATATGAATTTCATTTTCTAGGTTTAGGAGGAATTAAACTATTTTTACAGCAGTGAGGAAGTTAGAAACATATTTATTTTTCTCTTGCCCCTTCATTCACACAGAGCTCAACTTTGACATTTTTAACCCTGTCAAGTCTCCCCATTGCTTGAAAGTGATTAAACATATTGGTATCACAATACGAGCCTTTAAATAATGATGACCTGGTTTACAGCTTATGTAATCCCAATTGATTTTGCTCTTAGCATGAGGTAAAGGAAAAGGTAGATACTGTACAATGAAAACATCACCCTATAGCTCTGCTCAACTAGTGCTGCAGTATTTATTCTTCTTCCTGACAAACTGGGAAACTTTCACAGATTATTTGTATTTGTATTATCATCGTAACATTTTGATTCTTCAGTACCTTTTATTTCACCTCCTGACATACCTGACAACAAGCTGGTTTTCATGTCTGCTTGCTTAGTTTTTTCAGGGTTTCCATGTTTTAATCTTATTTTGGCATTATTTTTCCCACATTTTAGTAGCTGTTGTTCCTTGTTTTTGTTTAGTTTTTATTTCCTCAGCTTTCTAAATTTGCAGCAATAGGAACAATTTTTGAACTGTTAAGATGAGAAAATGTAGATTTATTAGAAATTCTGCTATGCATTTTTTTTCGATGTGTTTTTTTTAAGTAAATAGATAGCGAGCCACAATCTTGCCTCAGCTCAGTTACTAAAGAAATACGAGTGTGCCACTTGCCTTGAGAGAGCACTAAACACACTTTATGGCTTTTTAATAATTGCCTTCTCAAAATTGTTATCATAACGCAGCCTCTTTTATGGGGATGAGGAAATCCCATTTACTAGCTCTCAGGAGCACAGTGACAATCTCGGATGCGATGGGCTTCACCACCTGAGTGCCTGAGGTCTGCACCCCTCCTGCAGTTTGCCTCCTTTATGAGCCCTGATTCAGTAGCAAGCTGCACCCATTTAATTATAATAGATCCCCGTGCAACCAGAAAGTCTCTCTGTATTGTTTCGCTCAGCGTTAAATTTATAAGCCAAATTTTTACAAAAAGATATTCCACCGACTGAGCAGAAAATCAGTCACAAGCTCTTGAGCTTGCGCTCAAGGTCAGAGTGTACATCTGCACTAAAGGGGAGTGCATACATAATCTATACAATGTACTGCATTCATTACTAATTAGCTCTAACGAGAAAGGATGCCCTCTGATTTCCTCTGACTTCACTCTCATTTGCATGAATATAATAGGGCACAGGAGAGTGCGAAGCCCAACGTCTGTCCTCCCTCAGGAGGGAGGAGGAGAGGTGTCGCTGGGATCTTTGTGCACACAAGTGATAATTATTGGAGAGCTGTAATTCTGGGTCCTGGGCCACAATGTGGGGAACATGAAGTGGAAAAATAGGATTTCTGATTAAAAAGTAAATGAACCAAATACATTTTCCAATTGAGTTTAGCTAGATTTATTCTCAAAGTGAAAATGCTATGTTTTTACAGCATTTGCAAATACAAATATTTGATATATATATTTTTACTTATTTTATTTTTATTTTTTTTTACCTAAAAATGATAAATTAATGGCAGGGTTGAATGATGGTGGTGATAGGAGGGAGTGAAGTTGGGGGGGTGGGGGGGGTTGTCATATTTGGGTGTGGTGATACATTATTAACCAGGATGTGGGGCTTTAAGTGCCAAATGAATCTGTTTTTGTCTTTCCTGTTGGACAGCAGAATGAATGGTTACTATCAGTGGTGCAGTAAAGTGTCATGCATTCATTTAGACAAGTGTTATTGCTGCATTGGAGCAATACAGCTTTGGCAACGAAGGCCAACCTGGTGGGTGTTGAAGCGACGTAATTATCTCTGATTCCTGTGATGGTGGTGATTGCTAAAACAGCCGAGTGGTCCCGGATCACAGCGGGTGAGGTTGTCAGATTGCCAGCTGGTGGCCTCGTGTCGCTGGATGTGAGTGCACATGAGCGCACCGGCGCATATAATTGTTTGTGATGACAGTGGCTCACTGGCGGTAACTTGTGCAAATGAAAATAGGTGGATTAAAAGCACTCTTGATTGGTGGTGCTTCAGAGACTTTTGTATGTCGGAATACTTTACACTGAATAGTGTTAGAGCATCTAAATCTAAATCTAATAAAAAATTAGAATTGCAGTGAAAAGTGCTTTAACAAGGGGGGTTGAAAACCAATGAATGTCTCACTTTTCAGACTTAATTTGCAAAAAATTTAGAATACTAGGTTTTATTTACCTTTGACTTCATATGTTTATGCGACTTTGTGTTTGTCTGTTACATAAACTCCAATAAAACGCATCGAAATTTGCGGTTGCGATGTGAAAACGTTCAAGGATTGTGACTATTTTTGAAAGGCACCGTATTTTTACCTCTTTTTTTTTTACACCTATATAGGCAGATTCACTTATAAAGGTACTTGATATTCTTCAAAAAGATTGGAGTTGACAGATCCAATGTGGCGGAGATTAAATCAGGTCAAGCAGACAGTTTTAGATATTTTTTATCCTTTAAAATGTCCACCCTTCATTCCAGGCAACACTGACAGGCTACAAATTCACTAACACACATCTGTTGTGTTTCAAAGGGGTGACAACGTGCATAAGGAATGCTAATGTGGCTGGAATACATTTATCAGTCTGACATTAAAAGCAACTAAATGCTCGGCTCATTTCCAGAGCCACAGAAGAAACTTTGAACATGTAGGATCTTCAGTAGCATTAGTGAGACAGAGGATGTGACAGATGTTTGCCAAGAGATATGGCTTTTATTGAAGTACTTATACTCTGTGAGATATTGCAGCTGGTTTATTTATTTATTTTCTCAACTCCCAATGTCAGTTATTCCTCAGTAATAACTGAGGATAACTGCTGGAGAAAAAAAAATAATGCCAGTGGCTGCATTTATTGTAGAATCTGCACAAATGCTGAAAATACCAGCTTTTTTTCAAACAAAGCAGACACACTACACATATAAAAACAGAAAAGAAAAAAAGTTCTTATTTCATCATGTCTCCTCTTTCCAGTCAGATGGCGATTCAGGAGATCTGCTCCCAGTCCTCATGCTGGTAAAGACGCAGTTTGAGATGATCAACACTCACTCAGCTGACTAATGAGGTGGATTCAGTGCAGGGCAGAGGGCTGGGCTCAACGTCTTTGTTCGACAGGCCTGCAGCTCCATTCCTTCCCGGCACATCCCAGGGGAGGCCTCGCAGACTGCCTAATTGAATCAAGTACACATGGTGCCTCCCCCCCCAACCCCTTCCCAGATCGGCCCCTCCCCTTACGAGAAGAGCCGAGAGGAGTGCTTCAGCTTTGAAGCTTTTGTTCTCCTCAGCACCACGGACAGCTCCAGGGGGTTTCAATGCTGCAACTGGTTGCCTGCTGCTGGATGGAGAGTCAAATGATCACTGCAACGTCTCACCAACTGCTCTGTCTGAACTCCAAAGACCATATAAAACAAAAAAAAAAAAAAGCATAAGATGCAGGAGTTTGGGAACCATAAATCAGTTGTTTAGTTTTGGTTAGAAACTAATCTGCTTTCCTGTTGAATCGTGTGCTTGATTGATCTGAGAGTAACATCCAAAGCCCTATTATTCACCTGTCAAAGGACAGGTGTCTCAGACGCACAAACCAAACAAGCATTAGGAGAGAAAAAGACAGCGGTGTGACTGTGCATACCTTAGCCTTGGGTTTGTCCGGCAGCTGCGTCCCTCCTCCATCAAACATGCCCATCACAGTTCAGCACCCTCGGTTTAGAGACAAATCAGAGCTATGCTTTCAGGAAAAGTCAGGTCATTAGTAGGTCTACAGATACGAGGAAATGGAGGACAATTTGCGAGGCAACCTTTTAAATTGAAAGAAATAGATCAGAGTCTGCAGAGGTCGTTTCTCTGGGAAGCATGCTGCCTCCTCCAGTTAGCTCAGCTGATTTCAATGAATGTCATGTACAATATGTCAACATGTGTATAATGTTGGAGGTGAACTTTTAAACCTGTGACTGAAGGGGTATCGAATGTGTAGAAAATTGAGAAACTAAACTGTTCTGAAAATGACAACTTCACAACTGTTTTCAATATGCAAAAAAATACAGTAAAACACAGCTAATAAAGGCAGTCAATAGGATAAACATATTTTATATATCTAGTACTCCTAAAATATTTTTTATAGATCTGTTGAAAAAAGAATTACCGTTTAAATGTATAGACTTTTTGTCATGCTAAAACCAAACCTTCTCAATATTTTTTTATGGGATTTTATTTTCTGATACACATACATTTCAATGTAACCAGTTATATCAGAAGTCATTTAGATAGTGAGCAGAATTTACTTATTTTACTTTTGTCACTTTTGTTATTTTCAGAAAAATAAGATAAGACCTTTCATTCTACAGATGTGTAAAGCTAATAAAGACATATTCCTAAAGACTGGAAGCTGTAATTGCAATAATGGAGACCCTGCAAAGAATTATAGGACCAGCATTGTAGCAATTACAAAATGAAATCCTACAAAAGTATTCCCTTAGAGGACCTGAATATATATGCCTGCAATTTTTTCAGGTTCTTATTTGTGTAAGCTTTTGAAAACCATGTATTATTTTCCTTCCACTTCACACATTGTAAATTACATTATTCAAGGTGCATAGGTTCTTTTCCAAGAAGCTATTACTACTCTTCACATCCAGCTCTTATTTTAAAGCTCTGCCTGGAATCCAACATTACAATGAACATGAGTCGAAGATATCTAGGAGGGTAAAAAGGCAACTGCAAGGAACATCTGCATTAGTTCAGGCATCATATATCCACAGCTAATGAAATTAGAAAGGAGTCTGGAGAGTACACCCAAGCACGACTCTCATGTTTATGAGCCACAGGAACTGCCAGGCTTTCAATCTCGGATGAGACTGTGTCTGCTGTGGAGTCAGGCTGTATGAGTGTTTCATCTGGAGCACATGATGATAAGACAACCACAGCAAACTGATATGGGATTGTTCTTCCTCCATCATGTTTAAGTTTGTTGCATCTGTTTGGTTATGTGGTTACTGAAATGCTGATAGGTATAATTGCTGGGCTAATGCTCTGGCTATAATGGTGTTAACCAGGACAAATATCTTTCAGCTACCATACAATCTCTAACTGATTGCTCCATCTTCTCAAAGAGCAACGCCACACCCATCCCAGCTGTCCACATGTCCTGCTGCATATTAGAGTCTTAATACTCTGTGCTGGTGGAGCAGCTGATGATGATGGACAGCAAGGTTGATAAAACACTGTGATCAGTCGAGTTACTATTATTGCAGACCATGTTATTTACCTTCATTATGCACATTCCTTATTGCCGGAGGAGTTAAAATAGCTTTTTAACTGTATATTGATTGAAAATCTACATTGGCTTTCAAAGGTCTTTTCTATGCAGGTGATCAATATCCACGCGGTTCAAATTCCAAATTCACTAGGCTTCCTGATGTGGTATTGATTTGTGCAGTGAGTGCTCTGCAAAATATTTGATCACTTCTTTACCCATCAGAATGCATAAACATAACCCCGATTTGCAAGCAGGTTTATCTTTCAGGCATGAATGTTGTGTCCCAAGGATGAAGAGTGTAACCTAATTTTTCCCCGCATAAAGGGTTTTTTCCTACATTAACATAACTTGATGTATTTATTTCACCATTATTTCTCCACATCCCTTTTCAGTTTGGTTTTATGTTGCTGCACGGACCGTAAATACCACTGAAATTATTCAAATAGTAGCAGGAAGCATGTGTGTTTTGTGTATTTTCATCAGCAGGGCTGTGAGACTCCCCACAGGCAGAACCCTGGGTTTAGAGACAGAGTAATTTATGCAGTCCTGCCTCAGCAGAGCAGCGGCGTACTGTAATTTTCAACCCCTCAGCCACCGGGCACTGTTGCTGTCTCAGAGTGTTGCAGACAGAAGGATGCGTCGAACTGGTGCTGAATAGTAATAGCTTTGCGAACACTTTCCATACACTGCAGCTGTGCATAGCAGGCTCAGCTCTGAAAATATCCCATAACAGAGGCAATATATACTAAGTTCTTCTCACGCATAAAAAATACGAGTCAATCAGCAAACAGCAGATCAAATGGGACCACAGTGACATCTAGTGGCTTTGCGCCAGCACTGTATGCATATTGGTCAGATGTTCACGTTCTCTGATTTAATTTCCATTTCAGTTCAAAATTCAGTTCAAATTCAAAAAAAAAAAAAAAAAAAAAAAAAAAAAAAAATATATATATTATATATATTATTATATATTATTATATATATATATATATATATATATATATATATATATATATATATATATATATACAGTATATATATTATATATACAGAGAGAGAGAGAGAGAGAGAGATTGATGTAATCCAGTAATGTGTGACACTTCTCATCTCAAGCTAACTCTTTCCCATCGTGCTGTTTTGCTTTCAATCATTGTGTTTTGTCTGCAGCAAAAAAGCAGAATCAGTGTTTTCACTTCATTACTAAAAAAAAATGAGGACAAATGTATATCAGCAGAGACAGCAGATGCTGGAAAACATCCAGTTTGCGTAATTCTCTGGATGAAATCCAACATAAGCCAAGGCGATGATGGCCTTGACTGACTGAAAGAAAGGAAAGAATGACTGAGGTGACTGCTGAAGGCAGATCATGAATGTGGGTGGTTCAGTCTGGCTTAGTACAAGAGCTGAGTGCTTGAAAGACCTTGAATACTGAGGGTCACTGCAGCCAAGGTTCTGTATATCCATGTTTTAAGCACCTTTCAGCTGAGTGCAGATTTAGGATATGTTTTCTTCTAACATTTTGTGCCTCTTCTTCAGTTTAATGAACCTCAAACATTTTACCAGGAATTAGAATTGCTAAACTCTGCACACAGTGTAAATACAGTAAATGCATGATGCTCCCCAGTCTTATTTCTTGCTAATTCCCCCGTTGTTTATTCCATTCTCCTGTACTCTTCTGATAAGGGAGAAGAAGAAAAGTGGGAAGCTATTTCCCCTCGGCCTGCCGTCGCAGGTTGGGCTGGGCTTCTCTATTTGAAGCTCCTGTATCTCCCCACCACAGCTGTGTGGAGCAGATTTAGAGCTGTTCTCATATTCCCACCTCAGCTAAAACGTGTAACCTCACGTCTTTTTTTTTTTTTTCTTGTGAATGCCGATTTGCTTTCCCAATGAAGCTGTTCCAGACGTGTTCAGCTATTGTCTGGGCTGTCCTGCATCAGCTCAGTTCCAGTTAACGCTCCATTATGAGCTCATCCACGCAACGCTGCCTTTCAAAAAACCTTTCTATACAGCCCTAGCCCATAGTCATTAAGGATCTGAGAAATGGCCTGCACAAAAAAAGGGTTGGGGGCGGGTTCAGTGCTTCTACTATGTCACGTTATCTGATTTTAGAAATTTAAATTAGCTTCTAGTAGCCATTGCCTTTGCACTCTTTGGTCAGTAAAAGGCTAATGTAAGTCTGTACCCTCTAATAGACCCCTGACTAATACCATTATTCCCTCAGCTCATGACAAATGATCTTTCAGACACAAATATTGAGGTAATTTTTAAAGTATGGATGCTGACCTGTGCTCTAAATGCTGTTTTTACTTGCAATAATGTGAAGTGCCTCATGTCAGTAATTCACATTGCAACCATATATTTAATGTAGTTTTTTTTATTATTATTATTTAATATTACTAGCCAACACATAGTCTTATCTAATAAAGTAGGTTATGCATTATTGTGAGAATATATTTCTCAGGGGAGTTAAATATTGACATTTTCTTTTTGTTTTTTGCATAAATGTTATATTAAACACTGTCTGTTCTTTCTCGACATCACACAAGCATTTGCAACCTTTTTGTCATAAAATCTCAGTCAAAATAACAGTTTGATGTTAAAATTTGGCAAAAGTTGAAAAACCTCCACTCAATTTTTCCTGTCTGATACAGCCGACTTGCTTTTTAATTCAAAGTGTTCCGAATATATTTCCTCCGGACAGAATCTGGACTGGGATTTGCTGTCACTCGCTAAACATTCAAACCACGGTTCACTCTGTGACCTCAGCCTGTACAAGGGGAGAACGGCTGGTTGTTGACATTATTGCATCACCTGGCATCTCTGCATTTAAATTCGATCTCAGTGACAGAGCTGCCAAAACGTGAATGATGCATCACACGACAGGCTTGCTCGCTGCTTACTCTCTCAATCTTCATGCCCTTTTCACAGCGCCAGACAGGATGTGGTATGACTTTAATTTAAAACAAAGATGCTCAAGTCACACGAATTAACACATTCTTGTTATGATTTTTCCTACTATATGTACTTTCTTGCCATATTCGTTCCACGACCTTCTAAAAAGTTTGTTTGTCGTATTGATTGATGCCACACTCTCTGTCACTCAGGTTTGGATCTTTTGGTGTGCGGGCAACGATAGCATTTTTATGTTTCGCTAAAGTATTCAACACCAAGCTGGCTTTGATAAATGTCACCCGCCGTGTTAGTCATTAAGCCATGGTTGTATAGCATTTTGGAAAGGTCACGTTGAGCCAGCAGGGAAAAGCAGTCACTGACACTTGCTGTGTTGCTGCTGACAGCAGTCTGGATACCAGCCTGCAGTCGGCATGGCTCAAAGGCTGGAATGTATTGCTTCATTTCCCCCAAGAGTCTTTCACAAGGTTGGTCTGCATGTTTATGAATCAAGAAACCCCAGGAATCCAGAACTTATTGAAAAGGTAGGAACATTTACTTTTGCTTAACAACAAAATTTACTTTGGGTATGTTGATGTCCCAACACCTCAACCTCAACGAAAACTAAAATAATAAAATTTTAGAATATCTATTCTTTCTTTGGTAACACTTTATTTGAAGGGGTGTGCATAAGACTGACATGACACTGTCATAAACATAAATACCATCTGTCATGACCATAAAGAAGTCCTTATGAATGTTTATGACTGTTGTCATGAAGCATCATTCGGTAAATAATGACATTTTTAATGCAAAGTTACTCTAAAAGTTGCATTGAAAGTCCATTAAAAGTGTCCACTTTGTGTTAAATTATCATAATTTACAAGATCATGCAAAGTTGGCATTTTTAATGCAACTTTGCATTAAAACTGTCATTATTTACCGAATGACACTTCATGACAACTGTCAGAAAAAGTCATAAAGACTTTCACGTTCTCATGACAAATGTTATGTCATGTTTATGACAGTGTCATGTCAGTCTTAAGCACACCCCTTCAAATAAAGTGTTAAGTGTTACCCTTTCTTTTAGCATTATTAATGAGTCACAGTTACTGTTGTTCAGCCAGAACTGCCTGAACTGCCTGAGCAAAGTTCAAGCTGGAAACCTATAGATCTGCCACCACTCTGCTCTACCACCTGAGCCAAACTACATTGTGACAATATTTACTACTTCTTGAAAATGTTCACATTGTTTTTCATTTCTACAGTTGGAAGACAGCTGGATGTCTAGAAATGGAAATCTTTGTCTATTCTTGAGGTGAACTGTGATTTGAATGCTCAGACAGCGACACCAAATCCGTTCCAGATTTTGTCAGGAGGAAAGACTAGAAGGAGACCATCCGTTGCACATAATTATAAATTTTACAGTATTAGAAACAATTATTTTCTTTGCATTGTCAGCTGGAATTTGGGCAGGAAATTCCAGCTGACAATGTGATGGAAAACATGGTCAACCAGCACATAGTTATGACTATGTTTTTATCTAAACCATTCCAGCTTAGTTAGATCTGGCTGCAGGTTTATGCTCAAAGTTCTACTGGAATGTGAACCTGTCTTCTCAGTTTTGAGTTTTTTTTTTTTTTTTTTTTTTTTTCAGCATTCTTCCAGGATTGCAATGTATTAAACTCTGTGGATTATCCCATCAGACCACTTTGCCTACCCCTTCAACTTACTTTAATACAAATAATGGCGTTGGTCTTTTATTATGAGCTCTTAAGCTCAAATTTAGAAACATGCCTCTATTTCTGATTTCCTCCCCAAGCTCACATCATTATGCTTAGAGGCAACCACAGATGCATGTGGCCTGTTTGTTTATGGTGCAGGGCACTTTCATAGCAGCCTTACAGTAATTGACAGATGTTGATTTATAGTTAATCCTTGGCTTTGCTCTCACTGTGAACCTTACAGGGAGCAACATTGGCTGTCAGCCCCATGCGTCCTTGAGTCAAAGCCTTGAGCCGTCCTTGACATGCACCTTCCTCCATCGCTCTGCTCTCTCTTCCTAAGTCCCTGGCTCTGTCCATACTCCAATTTTAAAAGCCCTTACACCCACAGAGAAGCTCGTTGTAGAAGTAATTTTATTCTGCTGATAGGCCACAGATATGATTACATACTGGGCCAAATGTAATTCTTTCTCGTGAGCTTTGTAAATTAAATTTTCAGGCCGCCAGATTTGCCACAACAAGTTTAAACGGAGTGTTGGCTAATTCAGTTGTATTGCATCTAACTGAGTTATCACTAATTTGTCTTCTTTAGAAATGATAATTTTTTCCAAAACAAGAAATTTTTCTGTTCATTGTTTTGGAACAATAAATAGAAATGAAAACCAATGAAGTATGGTTTTTATTATTTCATGTGTAAAATGAAAATTTTATAAACAAACAGAAAAAGATGTAAAAGTGTGCCACGTGTCATTTAAAAGAATATTTTCTTTTGAATCCAGCAATAGAAAGAGGGAGATATGATGTCAAATCACTTGTTTTATCGTTGTCAAATTTTACTGAACTAGGTAAAGTCCTTCCTGTAGCTCTTCAGTTATCAGACACTTTTGAAAGATGAATTATGCTAAAGACTGCAAGAAATCACAATAAACAAAAAGAAAAATACAAAGGACCCACTAAAAATTACTGATCCACTGCTTTATGATGATGAAACAAGATTTGTCTGAATGTTGAAGCTTGTTTTCTAAACAGCAAAATAAATTCAAAACTGAAAATGTCCCATATAGAGACATTATATCACAGGTTAGTTTGATTTTTCAAAAAAAAAAAAAGCCCAGCTTGTACACCCAATTTTTGTCAAGAAAACAGCAGCACTCTGGTAGGAAAGAAGCTCATTACGCCAAACACATGAATGTCACAGTTCAGCCAGGTAAGCTAGAGAATCTCAGTTTTTTTTTTCCTTTCTGTTGCTGCCAATTTCAGGTCCTTTACACCTTTTTTCCTCTGTGTCCATTAGCACAGCTACATTATTTCTTCTTGGCTTGTCATGTGCAGCTGGTGGCATGGGACACCGCTGGACGTACGGCAGCTCTGAGAAGCAAGTGAGGCTTAAAAAAAAAAATAAAAGAGCAAAGTGTGGGTCAGATGAAGGACTGACGGGAAAAACTAAAAGGAGGTGTCCAAGAAAGGTGGAGGTGGAGAAAACTCCTGGGAACCGTCTTCCTCTGGCAGGGTAAATTAAGCGAAGTGGAGCAGCAGGCTCAGAGCAGTTCCTCCAACGAAGAGCCCATTTGCTACATTTTGTAGGTTGTGAGCTGAATCCTGATGATAGGACAGAAGAGTCACACTGTGCCTCTGAGACCTCCAAACTCCCCACTCCCCTACTGTGGATCACTCATCCAAGCCCCATCTCCACGACTGAATCTGCAGCCAAATCTCCAGAGACCTTATGTGCAAAAGGTCAGAAGCTTTCCGAACATGAGCGCTAGCAGCCAAACACAACATATGAATATGAATTATTTTGCACCCAAGATTGCGTGAATATGTCAAGCAGTCTCATGCATGATAATGTGATATTAGAAGTGCTGAAAGTGTTTATACTGACACGTTTCCCCTTGTTGGATTAGAGGAGATTATGTCTTCTAGTAGAGCACATAGCTGAAAGCATCCAGTGAATTATTCATCATGAATTAAACAGTCATTTAGAGTGAAAAGAAACTGAGTACAGTTTTATCTGGGAATCTGCAGCACATGCAGCCTCTTTATGTTGGAGATGTTGCCATTATTGTCTTGTTTTTAAGTACACCGCTTTACAGCCGTGGTTTTTTTTTTTACATTTCTTAAAACATTCAGCAGGATTTGAAAACCTAAAGAGGATGAGATTTTCACACCTTTATAGTTTTGTAGAAAGTATGAGCAGAGGTTTCTGCTGATAGATCACTTCCTTCCTGTCTCCACTAATATCTTCAATTCTAATTCAGATTGTGTGTCACTGGTATTCTATCCTCTGCTTCAAAGATGATGCGTTTCAGGCAGGTATTGGTCCAAAGTGACTGATAGTTTCACCTGCACAAGAAATCACAAATTCTAAAGTTGAAATTTTACATGATAGCTTTTTTTATGGTGACCAGAAAGCTGAAATTAAGTATTTATTTAATTTAGGAAGTTTTAAGTAACCAAACTTTTTTTTTTCCTATTTTTTCTCAAATATAAATATATACACGCTAATTACAAATAATTAGCATGTATCATCAATAATGAGGAATGAAGGCTGCCAGGAGAATGTTTAAAGTCTACCTTTACATTTAAATAATTACATTTATAGAGTTATTACCTTTGCTGTAAAGGTCCCTGATGATTTATATTTTACTCATGTGTTTTTTTATTGCAATTGCTGTAGATAAGTTGGCTTTGTTTACTAAACATTTCATTAAAATACATAAATAAGGACAAATGACCTGGGCAGCATTACAATTCATGTGCTACTAAAATACCTTTAATAAAGTTCTGTTTAGTAAAGGTGGCATTGTAGATAATGACTCCATCTTCTTACTTTTGTTTTTTGACTTTGATACCTGGGTGAGAACCATCATCATTGAAAGTGTGCATTGTGTATGAAAACGCTCACTAAAGGGCTTCAGGGTTATTGACCAAGTGGCTGTCTTGAAATGGAGTAGCAGTGATGTAAAAACATTAAAATTCAAAAGACTCAGAGTTAGAGCTGTCCTGCCTCTCACCACATAGAGATTATGGCTAGAGTGTATCTGAATGCAAACTAAGCTTTTCATTAATGTAAAAACCACACAACACTCACAAGTCATTGACTAACTGGATAAAATGTGAATATTACAGCGTTTGTTTTTCTTCCTTTTTCTCTTTTAAAACTAGCTACCTCAGCCCATTTCCTATGATTACTTAGTAATGACTCAGGTTGGGTACAGAGATGAACATTACTAATAATTCACGCACACACACACACACGCATGCAAGTTTGAATTTCTACCCATATTAGGACTTTTTATTTACTTCTGCTGATTTTTGTAAATGCAGCCTAACTCAGATAGACTCCCTAACCACCAGGCTTAATCCTATATTTACCCATATAGGTTTGGAAACATGCCAGAATATTTAGGATAGCTAAACAAGTACTCTCACACTCACGGATACCTAATTTTGCTCCACTAACGTAATAAATTAAGTTCTTTTTTTTTTAACTGTGAGAGGAAGCTAGAATAAACAGAGAGAACTCTGTACAGAACAATTCTGTACAGATTGTTTTGCACAACTCACTGCATACAGAAAGACACCAAGGATTTGAAACTTAAAACTGTATACTGGAAGAAAATAGTACTACCAACTATTACAATTCTTGTTGTCTAAGCAAAGAAACAAATAAAAAAAACTTTGTATTGTAAAAAATGATCAGAAAGTGAAAAGCAGCTATAGTTTGACAAAGAATAAGAAAAGATTACATGAAATCCTGCAAAGGAACTTGTCAAGATTAGCTTAAAATACAGTAATATACGAAAATATGGCTCCTTGAAACCAAAATGTAAAAACATTTTGGTTTCCATCTGAAAGATTTTTTTTAAAAATATTTGTACTGTCATTAAAAAAATTTGAAATTTCTGCTTTTTAAGGAAGCTTAAAACGATGCAAATTATATTTACCAATACTTATTGCTTTTAGCATTTGCTAGAATGTACCAAATGCTTTGGCATGGTTCCCACTTAATAACTGGTCACACTTCAACAGAAGAAAGTCCCTCCTTTGCAGCACAGCCCAGCAGGAGCAGCAGGCACCGGCTAATGGAACAACAAACCCCACAGGAACCACACATATCCGGGGAAATGCGGCACAGTGAACTGCTTCTGCTATATTACTATAAGATTTTGACAGAATAACTATTGAAAACACATTCATCCGTCCACTCCATTTGTCGCATTGAGTGACCTTTTTCAAAAAGTGATCACTATTATTTAAAACAGGATGAAACGAGATGATCGATATCTTATCTGTTCAGTCAATCAGTAAGGCAATTCCCGCTGTCAGGCTGAGTTAGTGAGCAGTTACGAGAGGAGGTGGATGATGCTGATGATACTAAGGGAGGCGTGTGTAAAAAGCAGGTTGGGGAATAGATTAACGTTTATTCGACTGATTGCGCTCTGCAAGCTGATGAGGCTGATTCTTAAATTGGGGGTGTTTATGCAGATGACATTTTCGCCAGCTCATTGTCATTTTCTAATTTCATGTATTCATGTAGAGTAGCTCACACTATTGAGGAATTAAAGGGTGGCTTTACTCTTAAATATATTATAAATAGTAAGTAATACTCAGAAACAAGTTTCTCTGCTAGGCCAAAGCGAGCCGGAGATTTATTACACTCCACGGAATCACAGTACTCAAAATTCTTCCATAGTCTTGACACAAATCTCTTCACAAAAAATCTCCTCGAAGTCGGACAATCGCTTCCTAATATACATCTCAGATCTTCATTGGGTGCGTACTGGAGGGTTTCAACCAATGGCAAAAAGGGGTTGTTTTTGCCAGAAGACCTGGCATGCTCTATCATTTAGTGTGTATTGGACAACCTTTAATATACTTTTGGAAATCCAAACAAAGACATAAGACTCCAAGATTTCAGCAGACCTCATGATCTGCTCCTATTCAGAAGTGCTAATTTGTTGACGCTATCGTGACAGCATTCCTTCAAAGTCCATTTGCGCACTTTGTACGCAGCTGGAGGGAAGGGAGTCAGGTCAGTTCGACCTAGTGAAATGCCAAATCCTTTTGCAAAAACAACTCCTTAGATGGAATATCGCTCCGACAACACTTTAACAAGAGTATCATTTCAGTGAAAGTACACTTCTCAAACATTGCAATAATGACACCGCATGGAACACAATCTTCTTCTTTTGTACAAATTGTTTTGCACAACTGACTGCATGCATGACAGAGAAGGCGCTTGAATGTCTTTACAACACTCAGCTGAAAGGGAATCTCGAGTTCCCACTGACATGCAATGAGATTCCAATTCTTATTTGTAAGACATAAAAGGACTTTCCAGCTGTCCTCCCCATTTTGCCCGTGGGAGCCCCCAGCAGAGACACGTTCTCATCTATAGTCATGATTGTCACCCTGTCGCTGCCCTTTCAATTAGATGCTCAATTTCATCCCTGTGTCCCATGGGAGTCACAACAACACCATTTCAGATTGGAATCTCCTCATTGTCACGCCACTCAAACAGAGGTGGACTCTGTTCTTAGCATCTATTCATTTTGACATTTTTCAGCAAGATAGGGGAACATGTGATAGAGCAGGGAACAATGATTGGCTTGATACAGACTGATGGCATAACTATGGGTTGTACAGAGAAGTGGTGGGACAGCAAGTCTTTAAAAGCAGCACTCACTAGACTCTAATCATTTCTTTTATCTTAAACAAAGATGATGGAGCTAAATGACATGAAGTGAGCAACAATATGTACAATTGGGAGTTTTAATATATGTTTTCCAGTGTTAAGGATATAAATGATCCTATTTAAAATCAGACTGCTGAAGCAATTACTAACAGCAAAATGCATTTTGTCTTGTATTTATTCAAAAAGTCGAGACAGCGTTTTGAAGTCTCTCACCAGGGCAGAGAGCAAAAACCAAAAACGGGAACAATCTTCTTACAGATACAGTTTCACACATGTCAGCAACCTATTTAGAGAGGGGAAAAAAACCTCTGCAGATGTCTGGTCCATTTCTTCTTTCCACGAAAGACAACATTCAGACAGTTTGTATACAGATCAAATATAAAATTTTCCTTTGTCAAAACAGAAAGTATTCACACCCCAGAGGTCAAACTTAAAGTTCTCTACTACACCAAGCTGTTTTTTATGTCTTGTGGTGATATGACAATTTAGAAAAAGTATTGTCTTAATCCTTACCAAATGGTCTTTCATGTAGAATTGCTTTTTGCAAGCACAACTTACTCTCTGGCTGAAGCAGCCATAACAAAAGTTCAGAATCAGTTTGCGGATGTCCTTCTCTTCAGGAGTAATAATGTCTGGGCTAACAATAGCATAGATAAATGCAGTGGCTGATTTAAATACTGTGAGTTACTGAGAGTGTTGTTTATATAGAGGACACGCATCTGCAACGTTTTGTCTTCTGGTCCTAGAGATCAGCTCTTAATAGAGAATCTATTAATCAGATGGTAAGGGTATGTGTGTCATGCATTATCACAAATGACCATTTTAAGGGTGTATAACTCTCAGCTTAAACACAGCATTTCCACTCTGGCCTCATTATAGTCATGGCACAGCCAAAAAGCTACAGTGTACGCATCCATCATGGCCTAAAGTATTCAAATACCATACTGTATTCTCCTCTGTATTGGAATGTGGTGACAGTGATGTAATTATTGTTATACTCACAAAACCATATGATTTCAAAACCAGTTTGAGATGAGCTTTATGACAATTTGCATAAAACCTCAAGAAGTTGAATTTTCTTAATGGTCCAACATAAGATGGGGTCGAGAGACATCTAGTGGTGAATACACAGTGTTACATCCAGCCAGTGTTAGACTGGCACAAATACAGGAATCTGGTTTGAATTGTTTACTGGATTTGATTAGACACAAAAAAACGTTTGCAGGAAAAAAAAACAGTACACAGAGTTTATGTAGGTGTATTTGTATCTACGTATGTTCAGTATATTATAATGTTCTCAGTTACAATTATGTCTTCTATTGTTTTCTATTTTGGTACATATTACTTTGCTCATGTTATGTCAGTTGAAATAATATGTAGCATTGTTTATTATTGTTCACATTAATAATATTGTTGGCAGAATTGATAATACTCAATGTCTGAAATCTATCTGGAATTGTTTTTGCTTAAAATAATTCAAACTGAAACAAAAATCTTAAAATCACTGCAGTGTTCATGTTTTTGCTGTCAAAACAACTACAATAGTGATAATTGCTACTCACTGATGAATGCACACAATGAAGATATCGGAAATTCCTAGCAACTCTGTGACTTGGAACAAATTAAATATCTGCAACATTTAAAAGAACAGACAAAATAATGAAGACACAGCTGATGATGCCTTAGGCAAAAAAAAACCCAACCAGTTTTAATCGTGACTCTTGTCGTGGAACCAAAACGATACAAATTAGCGGAAAGTTAACAGATGAAATCATCTTGCTGACTGAAAATCCTTGTGGGTGTCTGGCTGTTCTCAAGCAGACAGTGCTGTTTTCTGATTAGGCGGCTCTTTTAGGCCGTGGACCCTGATAAACTCGTTGGACATAACAACTCTTATCTCCTGAAGGCCAGTTTGTGGCCTTCACTGAAAGGATGCTCCCAAAGGTCTCTTTACTGACGTTAAAACCGACCGACTGCATTTAAGTCCCATCTCCAAAGGAATCCAGTCGATTTTAAGTCGAGTTGATGTAACCTTTGATCGTTTAGAGAGCTGACACTTCAGTACCTCTAAATGCAAAGAGTGATTAAAATATGAGAAATATATTAGTGGAAAAACGTTCTGTAATCGATAAAAACAAAAACAATGGTGGACAGGAAACTCTTCTGTCTTTGAACTGCAGATTGAGAGATTCCACACTCTTTAATATAACGTACATTTGTGAATTATTGAAGGAACGACTGTGGCATCACCAATAACAGTCATTCTGAGAAAGTAAAAGGGAAGGTAAAAAAGTCAGGATCGGCAGACAGTCCCTTTATGATAACAAATTAGAGAAAGCTTCTTTATGTAAAAATAAGCTTTTAATTGAAATGTTGTGATAATAATGTATACAGATATGATGCCACAATATGCAGTTTGGAGGATGAAGAAAGCAGCAAAGAGGCTTAGTTTTTTTTAATATTTTGTCTTTAAGTAAGGCTTTGAATAAGATGCCCTTAACTGACAGTTGTGTTCAGATATTTTTTGTTGTTTTGTTACGTTCATTGTCTTCCTCTCTATATAAACATATCTACTGAGCTTCAGGCAGTGCAAAATTATAAAGCTGGGAAAGAAATGCAGGCCAACTGTATGAGAAACTAGCACATTCTTCAAAGTGAAAGAATGTATCCATCTCAAGTATGCTAACAAATCTCATGTAACTAGTAATTTATTCTATTATCAGTAAATACCTGGAAAAGCAGAAGTGTTTCATAGCAAAAATTAAACAGTGTATCAGTTTTGCTATTTATTCCTTATCGGTTTGAACAAATATACATAAATATATTACAGTAATGAGATGGAATCCAGTTTTTGGGTACACAGATGAACAATCCACTGATAAATCAAAGTATTTTCTAAGCTATGTACAGCAAATATGACTATTGATCCTCTGAGGTAACATTCTTAGCTTTTTCATAAAGAATCTAAGATGTTTAAGAGTGCCATCCTTTTGGAAACCCATAAAAGGGGCTACTTAAAAGAGAACAGTTTCAATGCACCAGAAATTTCCTAAATGCTTTATTTACTTACTTGCAGAGGTTTCAGAGTTAATATTACAGGCTTATCTGGCAAGAGAATGAGCTCAAATGTACTCTGGACTTCCACATTGCGCTCCTTCTCAATTCGGAAGTTTTCAAGCATCTGCAAAAGAGAAAGAAAACACAAAGCAGTGAATACAACCTGTTCTGCATAATGAGGTAAAGCTGCTTTTTTTCTTGTCTGCATGGCTCACATGGATAAGAAAGATCTGCATCTCCGTCTCAGCTATCCTGCGTCCCAGACACTGACGGGGACCAAACCCGAAGCTCAGGTTTTTGAAGTACTGCATCTCGGTCCTCGGCCAGCGAGACGGAAGGTACTGCTCTGGACGGAAGAACACCTTGGGGTCTCTGCCCATCGCATAAAGCCCTAACTGGACCAAGGTCTAAAACACAAAACAGACGCACTGACAAAACAAAACTGTTGCAATTAAAATGCTCAAAACGTATGAATGTATAAGGGCTCCTTACCCCAGCTGGGATGTGATAGTTTTGAATAATTATGTCTTCAGCTATGTATCTTTGCAGGTTTATTGCAACTGGGTGCAACCTGAGAAGTATTGCAAAAAATAAAAAATAAAAAAATTAGATAGGGTGATTGAAAGATTTTTTTTTACCAAAATAATAATAGTTAAAGTACTTGTTGGGAGAAATAAAATAAATGGAAAATGAGCTGAAACTATATAGTGCTTTTCCAGTCATATGGTCCACTCTTATGCTAGAGACACATTCACTCATTCACACTCACAAACACATTTATGCACTGATACACACATCAGTAGACAACGTGGGGTTAGTTGACTTACCCAGGGGCTCATCAACATATGATTGGACAAAGCTGGAATTGAACCTACCCTAGCAATTATAAGACAACCACTCTATCCAATGATCCACAGAGAAAAAAGGTTGAAACATTTTAATATTCAGACCTGTCAAACCTGTTTTTTTTTTTTTTTTGGGGGGGGGGGGGGGGGGGCGCGGAGGAGGGATGGTTTTTTTTAATTACCTGAGTGTTTCTTTAATTGCGCCTTTGACCAAAGGAATCCTCTTTAGCATGTCCAGCAGGTCCCCCTGGCTTGCAGTCCGAGCCGCAGCGACCTCTGCCCTCAGCTCCTCCTGGAGGTTTGGGTGTCTGGCTAATTCATACAGTGTCCATAGGAGCGTTATGGAAGTCTAAGGAATAAAAATAAATAAAATCACTAAACTGTCTTTCTTACTGCATCAAGAAAGACACTGTGTCCATCTTTTTTTTTTTTTTGCTTTTTTCTTTTGTCTTACAGTGTCCACTCCTCCAGCCATTAGTTCAGTCACACTGGCCTTGATGTCTTCAATGGACAGCTTGTCCAACAGAAGCAAGCTGGCCAACACTCCTGGGTATTCCTTGGACGTTTCTGTTTCCTGACGCAGCTTCCTGTAGATGTTCTGGATGCAGCGGTCAGCTGATACACAAAAATAAGATATAGAATTATAAAGAAGAAGAAAAAAAAAGAACTGCACAGTAAAATAAACTTTGCAATTGAAAACACGATTGATGATATGATGATATCTCACCGTGGTTAAATATTCCATCCCACGCCTTTACATGGTCCCGCCACACCTTTGCTCCGACCCGCCTCAGCAGAGCAGGAGGAATGTACAGCATGGGGGAAGTGGACTTGAACATGAGTGTGATGCAGCCTATAAAGTGCTGAGCTTCAGGGTCAATGTAGTCCTGCATCAGGCCCAGCCGCTCCCCGTAGAGCACCGAGCTCACCGCTGCGCAGGACAGAATTAAAATTATATAAAGTGTTTTGTGGGAAAACAACAAGTTTGAAGTGAAAACAGGCTTACATTCTAGAGCGTATTTGAAAAGTTCTTGAGACAAGTCTGTGGTCCATTTGTTCTGGCCACTTCGTTGAATATTTTTGTGAACTCTGGCCACAAAATCCTGGCCCACGTCGTCCAGCAGTGGCACAAAGTGTTCCAGCATCTTCGGGGAAATCACCTCCTTGTTAAGAATCACGCGGTTGGTCTTCCAGTCTTCACCGTCTCTATCAAATGATCATTATGCCGAATTAAAAGCTCAGAGCGTTTCGACAAACAATGCCTCACCTTGCAGATATGACAGCAAAAGCTCTTACTTCAGGAGAACCCCATATTTGCGGTTCCTGTAGTCTCTGTATGACGTCCATGCTTCAACTTTCAGCCTTTTAGGATAGTGGCCCTCTGCTTTAAAGAGAATTGCAGCATCCTCCGGTTTGATGATATTTACACTTTCATAATAACCTATTTTCTCCCTGTTTTACAAAAAACAATGAAAAAATAAAAACTGCAGCAGCCGCTTGTTGTTGGATTAGCTGACCTTGAGGAGCAAAACTCTCAACTACTTTTAATCAACATTTCCCCTGAAGTCAGTGAAATATTTTTTTAATTTTTTTTCCCCCCAGAAGAACAGACTAACGTACAAATATTTTACCTGTAAATGGGTCCAAATGTGTTGAAGTTCTGCAGCATGATACGGTGAATGTTTCTAAAGCCATTCAGTTTCCAGAAGTTGTACAGGTTGACCACCCCGTTCTTCCAGAGTCCAGGAATCTCACTGAACGGCCGGACAATGCTGCTGCTTTCCGGGTACGGCTGCCGGATCGCTGGCATGCTGCTGCTGCTGCTGGTGCTGGTGCTGCGAACGGCCGAGGCGACCGGCTCCTCCATGCAGGTCAGGGGCCATGCAACGGGGCTCCGCCACATACTCAACCTGGCCATCTCAGCAACAAAACGCTCACAACTCCCAACAGCTTCTCTGGCTCACTTGCTGCCTCCCTTCTCAAACAAGGCTGCAGGAGGCTGGTCCACAAAGTCAGCCCTCCTTTTTTTGTACTGACCAAGGCTCTTCCGTGCTAAAATAACAGAACACACCAACAGTACACAATGTGTCAAACGATGACACCGAGCGACAGCGTCAAAATAATGTATGATTCAAAAGTTATTTATTTTTAAGATGAATTAAAAGAAATTCACATAGTAACAAAAATGATTTTGTGTATCTTGTCGAGAAGCAATAAAGAAAAATAAAACAAAAACACAGTTTTAGTTTTTAATAACTTTAATCAAAAACATTTATTAAAACGTATTGAATTTAGATGTAAAATTTAAGCATCCATCTAAGGGCAAAACAAAGTTACAGCGGAAGCTACTTTTTAAGCTGCTTTATGAGTTCTTCCAGCTTCATGGCCGTCTTGACGTCTCCCTGCACCTTGAGCTTGCCGCTGGTGTACGCGCCGAACGGTCGCAGCCTCCCTTGGAACATGTCCACGAGGTCGCAATCGCTCATGGTCAAAGTCACATCAGGCTCTCGACACAAGGACCCTGACCCAACTGCGCCACTACCTGCAACACGCACACACACACACACACACACACACACAAAATACACGTTTAAGAGCTTTTACTTGGATGGAAATCCCAATAAACTGAACCGTATTGCATTGGAAATTGGATTGAATTGGAAAATATGCCAACTGAATTGAACTGATAACATATTTCTGTTTATGTTTTTTCTCATGTAAACGTTCCTGTAGATAAAATCTGTTTTTAATTGGTGCTATAACTAAACTAAATTGAAATGAATTACTTATCTAAATTAATTCCTGCACGTCCACACATCCTCAACCATAAAGAATGGGGGCTATTTTCTGGTTGCTTGCACAAAACGTATGCAGTGCTATAATAAGATTATTCCAAACTCACTGAAAAACTAAATAATGCAGTTTGAGAACCAGATATTGGCTGTGAATCCTAGATGTTTCAAAATATCAAACCAGTTAAATCTGAAATTTACTCATGTTTGAATTATATAAATGGATAAAACCATTTGCTTTTATAGAGAACAACAAGGGCTGCACAGTGGTACAGTTGGTAGAGCTGTTGCCTTGCAGCAAGATGGTTCTGAGTTTGATTCCTGACCCCGGTCTTTCTGCATGTAGTTTGCATGTTCTCCCTGTGCATGTGTGGGTTCTCTCTGGGTACTCCAGTTTCCTCCCACAGTCCAAAAACATGACTGTCAGGTTAATTGGCCTCTCTAAATTGTCCCTAGGTGTGCATGGTTGTTTGTCCTGGGTGTCTCTGTGTTGCCCTGCGACAGACTGCTGACCTGTCCAGGGTGAACCCGCCTTTCGCCCGGAACGTTAGCTGGAGAGGCACCAGCACCTCCTGATCCCATTAAGGGACAAGGGTGTAAAGAAAATAGATGTATGGATGGAGAACAACAAATGAAGCCAAGACCTAAACACAGCTAGTCATTTGAGATGGACATGCTGCATTTTAAAGTTAACGCCCTGATTTCTGACTTTATCTATCCACCTGCTTATGATCCAATCCCCATTATTTTGCACATTTTGCATTTCACTTTAGGTTAATTTTATAGTTTTATATTTTTCTATCTACTTTTGAATGCTAAACATTGTCTACAAGTTAAACTTGGTATGGTAGCTTTATTTTTAGACAGACACGGTTAATGGAAGCTTTCCATTTCAAAGTTTCATATTTTTCCAGATTGAAATTTCTATATCTTTTTCAAGTAGTTTGTATAAACACACTAAACTTAAACACTTCCCATGCACAACTTATCCAGACTAAATCAAAGTTTCATATCCCATTTTCAATAACCCTGAATAGATTAAGTTTCATATTCGGCTCTAAGCTGCTCACCTTGAGTTAAATCCAGGTAGTACTGACGCTGCTGTCCATCAGCAGTGCTGATCTCAAACTGGAAACAAGCCCTAACCTGTTGGACCAAAGTCTCAGAGAGGAGCATCTGGACTCCACTGAGCAACTCCTCAACAGAACCTGGCGTGACCACAGCAACGTCAGCCTCACTACTGAGCTCATTCATTAATGTCAGACTGTCCTCTGAAAGGAAAAAGCTCACATTAAAACAGCTACAATAGAATTTACACATACAGCACAAGAAAAAAAATTTAATCTTACTCTGTCGAGGATGTGAACTTCCAGTGTGACTAAGAAAGTGCATGGCCAGCTGCTGAATGGAGTCAGTGAGGCCTTCGGGTCCAGGTGCAGACGGTAGAGAAGCTGGTGTGGTGAGGGGCGCAGCTTGGCCTTCTCCTTGGGCTTTGAGTAGAGAACCAAAGGTAAGTTCCACCCGATCAACTTCGAGCCCCCACGGATGAGTCATCTCATTTATGTCCATCTGTGGAGAATAGAAGAAGCACATTTCAGAACAGGATTAACTAATTCCATAAGGATCAAGTACAAGACTATATAAATAGTGAACACATAAGACTTTCGAGATAAGGTTAGGTAATATAAAATGCCTTAAAAAATTATATAAAATGCCTTAAAAAATTATTTGAGCCCTTAAAAATTTTATCTGCTTTTGTTTTCCTGTCACGTCAACCAGGCTGTGTGTGGAAAGGTAATCCACATTCAGATAAATTATGAATTGTGCTGACCGGGTCCGGCACGAACAGAACCACTTTGACAACATAAGGTAGTTTAGAAGAGCCAAAAAGGCAACACATCGTGGTCTGACCTAAAGAAGATACACAGTGATCCATCTTCAGCATCAGTGTCTTAACAGTTGGTGAAACTATAAATAAAGATTCTTGTCCTCATTTTTATTTACTCATGAATATTATGTTAGCACTAAATATTAAGCATCCAGTGAAGTATAACAAACGGCTCATGTTTGAACTTACACCAAGATATTCCTCTAGTTTCAGTCTCTCAGTTTGAATTTCCCTGATGGTCTTCTTGGACAGGCTGTGGGTCAAAGCGTTCTGCGCAGTCATCCTGGTGGAGGCATTCAGGTCCTGGACCGACACCACTGACATGACTGGGTTCCAGATCCTGAACTGGATGTCTGCTCCCATTAACAACACGCCACCATCCCGAGTAACCACCTAATGGGGCAGAGTTACACTTTGCATTTGAAGTCAAGAAAAATAGGCCGCATTTGTTGTTATCTGTAATATTCTTTACATTATTATGCACAGATACGTTTTTTTCATGGAAAAACATTTCCTGGTGCTATTTTTGATTATGAACTTATCCTCTGGAGTAATAGAATATATGTTGACCTTTTGGCTGAATAAGGGACTATTACAGGCTTTTTAATCAGATTTTATGTTAGCCATAAAAACAAGTAAAACATAAACCAAAAAAATATTGGCTGAACTTTGATAAAGATATTACGGGTAAAAAAAAAAAAAAAAAAAAAAGGCAGAGATAAAGTCGATATTGGATTTGACTTTCCTTTGTTCAACATGTTGAGTAAAAAGAACCTTGTTTGGACATAGTTCTATTCTTTGACATGCAGTGTTGTATAGTAACAAAGTAAAAATACTTCACTACTTTACTTAAGTATATTCTGGAGAGTACTTCATACTTTCCTCGAGTATGAACATTTTGATAACTTTCACTTCACTATATTTCCGAACTTAATTTCACACTTTTACTCCGACACATTTTCAATGTGTGGTTTAGTTACTCATTACAAAAAAGCAAGAGAGAGAAACGCTTGTGTTTTGACCCCACCTACTGATTGACTGCTACAAAGTCGGTAGCCTACATACCTGGCTTGTTCATCACCACCATAGGAAACACCTGTTTGGCTTCACCCACACAAAGTCTCGCGATGAGCAGCAGCCACATGTCCCTAATGCCACATAATGACCAGTTGTTGCACCAATAGTTTGTGAAGTAGAGTAATCATAACGGCTTTTTTTCTTCATGTTGGCCGCATTTTCTGTATCCACTATTTTTCTCATTTTCAGCACTGACCTTACTTGAAGGGAAAACTTAAGGCTTACAAAAACTTTATATTTTCTGTCCTGGAGGGGAAACTAAGAAGCTGCTTCAGTTGTAAAGCAGGTTAAGTTAACCTTGTGCTATAGGTAAAGCACCTAATTTTCTTAACTAAATGATGCCTGCAGGTTTATCTATTAGCAGGTTTAATTTTGCCTGCACTTGGTTGTGTACATTATTATATAAAAAATGTCATTCAAACTGCATTTGCCTTGTTTTACTTTTTACTTATACTTTTCATTACATTACTTGAGTACATTCATTATTGCAGTAATTTCTATACTTAAGTACAAGAAAATTCAGACACTTTAAGACTTTAACTCAAGTAACATTTCAGTCAGTGACTTGGACTTTTACCAAAGTCATATTTTGGAGACGTACCTATACTTTTACTTGACTCTGACATTTCAGTACTTTATACAACACTGTTGACATGATGAACCCCAGTCCAAACATGTCATTTATATCAGATATCTTCCAGTTAGGTTTACCTGACATGGGGGGACGTTAAAGGCTCGGGTTCTCAGGTCCACTCTCTGCCACTGATCAATGAGGGGCAGCACCAGCACAACCCCGGGGCCTTTCGGGGGACAAACCCGACCCAGACGGAACACCACTACCCTCTGGTAGTTCGGGACAGTCTGCGTGCAGAATGAGTCCATCTTGGTCAAAATTCAACTAACAAATGGGTCGAGATACTGATGAGGGGTGGTGAAAGGTACTATCACTCTACCTTTAGAACAAACCATCCTGTCACTGGGAAGGCTATGAAGGTGCAGATGTAAACGAGGAAGATCACAATCAGGTTGCAGATCCAAGAAAACCATCCCTGAGAGGCATCTTAAAGAAAAGCATCATCAGAAACTGAGCACTATAAAATAGCACTAATCATACCTAAAAACATTCTACAGCTAACAATAGCTAAAAAGAAACTTACCAGTAAAGTCGTTTGCAGAGATATTTGGGATATAATCAAAGGAAAGTCCTTTATGATAGCTTGGCTGTGAAAAGCTGTGAGAGTTCACAAACAAACCAGGAGTCTTCTGGGAGCTGGAATCCCTCTGCGGAAGCAGCTGATACGACCTGCCGAACATCTCCACCCCCCCGGAAAATACGGCTTATTTCACCATTAAAGCCACAACACGATACTTTAGAGAAGTTTCTGTTCATTAGAAGCCGCCTGGTGGAAGAAAACCAATTCGTTTTAACAGAATTAGCTTACTTTGGAATAACTAGCCACTGTCTTCTTCTGAGAGTTAACGGTGGTGGTACCCATCTGTTAATGTGCTCACTACTGCCACCTAATGTTTATGTTACTCAAATGAAGCTTGGACTCCAGGGAGAAGTTGGGTCTTATTTTGCTGTACAGATTTGATTTTTTGCGCATAAAATAAAAAGATGAAAGTTTCAGAACCTCCATAAAAATAACACTCTTGACACATAAATAAAATGTTTACAGAAAATTAAAAATACTTGCTTTGGCGTTTCTGGTACCCTCCAAAAGACTATTTAATGTTCATTTGTGACTTTTCATTACAAAGTCTCAAATGACTTTGTAAGTAATTTGTTAATTACTTAGCTTATTTAACTTGATTAGCTCATCTGAAAACCCATGCTGGTGTCTGTCCGCTTTTTGTTATGATTTTATTATGTTCCATTATTATAGTTTGTTTGTTTGTTTGTTTTTTAATAAAGAGCAAAGAACTCACACTACATTTAGGTAAATAAGACAAATAAACACATGATTTCAAATTTTATTGGAGAAAAAGATATTCACAACATGAAATAAGGATACATTTGGGGAAGCTTCAATTTATGCTTGTTTAGTTCTTGAACATATCACACAGTAACTTCTCCATAGGTGTGTTCCCAATTGTCCTGTGAAAGAACAGCTGCTCTATCTTACGTGGACTCAAGAAGTGGAGAGATGGCAGCAGAAGTAACAGCCTCCCAAACCTTGTTGAGCAAGAGCAAAAAAATTTATATTTTTTCCCCCTTTTGTATTTTCAAACATGCTTGAAGATCTTTGTAATATTTTAAAGATAGAGTTTGTCACCTTGAAGCATTGCTGGGGTATACCAATTGAATATGCTGGCTCAATAGCAAGTGGGACTGGTCCTGCAAGTTTTCAACTTGGCTGGCATCTTTGAGGTTGCGTGTCTCTGTGCCAGGTAATCAAAAAGCAAAGATGAGATGGATTATCAAATTTACAGAATACACAGTGGTTTTGTATGTAGTTGGGGTTTTATTTACCTGGCTTGAACAAAACTATTGCTTTAAGACAGGCAAATTCAGTTGGGTCGACAACCAGAGACTTGAAGCGAATGAATACATCTTCAAGAATCTGCATCTCAGATGAGACGAGGTTGGTCTTAACCTCATGAGTGGGGAAAAGTTCTGGAGACAGAATTGAACATCTGTCCACAGGTAGAGACATCTGGATGGCACACAGAAGGAACATCTCACTCCAAGCTTCTTCCAGCAGAATCACCTTGAGATTTTACAGAAATATGTAATATTAGAAGACAGAAACCAAACACCTAGAAACCCCATCCCTCAAGTGCCATTGTAACTTTTGAATGCGTCCCTATTCCAACACACCTGCATCAAATGAATGGTTAGTGACTAAACCTTTGCAAAACTCACTGACATGCCAAATCAAGTAATCCAGCCTCTTGACTCAAGTGTGTTGGAACAGGGAAACATCCAAAGGTTGCAGGAGGTGGCACTGGAGAACATGGGAGTTATAGTCCCCTGGCCTACAATCCACCTCACCTGGTCTCGAAATGGCAAATGAGCAAAAACGGGCAAATTCTTTGCCCACTTCACAGACATGAAGAGAAGTCGAGCTGCTGTTTCGTCAAAACTTTCTGAAGAGCTGGAGATGGATGTAAGCCTGGCATGGTCTAATGAAGAGTTGTCCTTCTCTGCATCGTTTGTTGTCACATCAATATTTTCCTCATCTATGAGCAAAAACAATAAAAAATGCAAAAAACAGAATCCTGTAGGTGCCGAGATTAATACAATATCCATAATAATACAATTTAATACAAGATTAATACAATATCCATATATATATATATATATATATATATATATATATATATATATATATATATATATATATATATATATATATATATATATATATATATATATATATATATATAGCTTCCCACTGTATCAGTAATTTGTCCATATTTCCAATGACCTTACCACCCTCTGGCTCCAGTTTGGTACAAGTTTCTGCTGTCAGCAAGCTGACCATGAGGCAGTGAGTCTTTTGGTTGCTGCTGGGTTGTACAGATGCAGAACTGGGATCAGGCAAGGTGACCAGAGGTCTAAATCCAACAGATGAGTAGAGGCCGGAAGTGGTGAGCTCCTGTGTGGTAACGAGGTCTTCCCTCTTGGCCTCGGCATCTATGGAATCGAGACTGACATGCGTAGTGCTTCGAGGCTGACGCTCACTCTGCACTGCTGCCAAAGACAAAATGGAAGATGTATTGTTTCAACAGATGTTAAAATAACATACTTGTCACTGAAGACGTAAAATCAACTCAAAACAAAATATCTTACCATCTTTGTTCATTCCAGCTTGGAGACACTTCTTTAGTCGGCAGGCTTGGCACTGGTTCCTATGAGCTTTGTCAACAGGACATTTGCCTGTCCCAGCCTGACACCTGTGAGGTTAATAAAAACACATGCATAAGTCTTAAAATAACTGATTTAGAAAATACTTCACTTTCAATTGGACTTATTTATTACTGTCCTTGCAATACAACATTTATTGCATGAGCCCTAACTCACCTGTAGATGAGTCTTCTTCGTACACTGCGTTTAAAGAAGCCACTGCAGCCATTGCAGGCATATATGCCATAGTGTTTGCCACTGCTTGAATCAGAGCAGACTTTGCAAAGCACAGCTTGACCGAGAGCTTTAAGACTTTTATCTGTACAGAATAAATAACCAAAGGGAATATTTTAAACAAATGCTTATATCTTTAGAAATATTACATTTATATTTATATTTGTTAAGTTTGTTATGAAGCCTTGCAGCAACCAGTAATTGTAATCATGGACAAAATCGTAATGCAAGTTGTAATGTTATAACTTAGGCTGTTTCAAACGTCTTAAAAGACATTAACATGATGTGGTCATAGCGCTAATGATCCGATATACTCAACAGAGAACTGTGACAACCTTGTGGAAGGATACTCCAATTTTTCCCCATGTCTTTCAGCTTAATAGCGAGTTCCATCAAAGGAACTATTTGTAAACTTCTGAATTTGAGAAAGCTAATATAAAATTCTGTCATTGGCAAAAGGTTTTTGGCAATTCTTCTGACTCAAAACTAGGAAAAGTTCTGTTTGACTTAGAGTCAGACATGGAAAAAAAATAGGTTACACATATTTTTTTTGTGCAGTGTACATACATGTATGATTTCCACTACATCTCATAGAGTTTTATATTTACTGAACATGTTTCTCAATGTAATGCAAATAATAACTCAATTGGTTTTTATGTCATGAAGAAAAAAAAATGAATTCATACCTTGTTGAATTCCATCTAGGCTCTGTTTTGTGAAGTTGCTGGAGTCATCCTGTGAAAAAAGATCTACTTTAATCACCTGATTTCCATTATTTATTGTACCACTATATGTGAATATGGAAATTAATTCTTTTAGAGGAAGAACAGACTAATCAAAATCAATCACGGAATGGAAAAACACAAAAAAAGCTTCTTTTTTTTGTTTGTTTGTTAATAAAATCACCCAACACAAACTGTCTGATGTAATGTCAGATCACTGCCAGATCTGCCAGAGTGAGTGTGAGAACTTGAGTCGTCTGGGGCTTTCATGAGGAGGACAAGAAGATTAACACCAGTCGCTGTGTAAGCAAATACCAATGTGTCATCCTCTTAATCTTTACTGTGCTAAAGATTGGTGTGGTCTTTGCAAAGTAGTCAACAGTGGAGAACCAATGTCTTAACAAGTACTGAAAACACTTCTTCCAAAAGAGAAGCTGAACTACTTCTCTTTAGCAGGGAAGGCAGGTTTTTAACATCAAAATAAGATGCAAAATGTAATATTTTAAAAGGTCTTTTGAGTCAAAGACTTGGTGGAGGCAAAATCAATAGCAATTATGGATTGCTAGATTGATTTTGTCCACTTTGTCCATGTGGATAGAGAAAAGATGCATTAGAGAATACTAATATCAAAGACATGCCACTATTGTGGGAAAACATGCCATTGCAACAGTGCACTTTTTTTTAATTCAAGTTTAAACAGTCCAAATGAGGCCAGTTTAAACTTACAATTCTGATTTAGTTTTACACTGGATTTTTATCATAATCCTGAATCTGATTTTCCTGGTTTATCTAACCAGCTCAACAGTCCAGATGTAGGCAGGACTAACATGATGCAACCATCAGCAAAGGGCTACTTTGAGGTTTAACTACTGAGGATATCGGTCACGTTCCTTCACACCCGAGTCCTGTGACTCTTATGAAGATACGTGTCAATCATCTTTAGCAGCGGGCCACCATGAGCCAAGTGATTATGTATTTAGTGGAAACTTTTATCACAACAGATCCCTGCAGGTGAATCAACACACGTCACTGGAAAAACCCTTACTCATTCCCTTGTTATTTCTTCATTCTTATATTCATAGCTCATTATTTATTCACTGCTTGTATTTAAATGTGTTTTTGCATTGTGCACAGCTATAGCATTCTGGGCCTGGAGTAAAATCCTGCACATGAATGGAGACATAACTTTATTGTCCTTGAGAAGATGCCCTTGAATGCTAGTTTGCAAACCTCTGCATCAGTCTAAGCCGCTTTTGGATGTAATCTCCTTTCAGCTATTGTCAAAGAGTGAGCTTAACTTTTCGAGTTGTTACTTCTCTCTTCATGCATATGAAGCAGGTGGAGTAAGGTTGCTGAAGCAAAACTGATTATTGTACTTTTTTTAGTATTTTATTTTAATGTATGACTTTGGAAAAGGCATAAATGAATGGTAATAGTTTTTTCTGTCATAAATAAACTTTGGCTAGCTTGTGGTCAGCAATTCCTGACTTCCTGCCGAACATCATTCACAACCTCTCGCTGCCCTCACCCCTCCTCCAGAACAGATAAAGTAGAAGGACTGAGGTGTCAGCACTCTGGCTTTTAGGGATTGCCGTCTCTTGCCATCTGCTGTCATTCACTGTAATCCATCTGATGGCTAAATCAGTGAACAGTTTCTGTAAAACCAAAACCATATTCCATGCACTGTATAGTTTGTTTTAAAATTAAAAAGAAGGCCAAGACAGTTTAGCTGTACTAGAAAAATGATGGATTTGGAATTGTTTCATGATTGCCAGCATGTATCTGATCTTTACAGGGACACATACATTGTCAGATCCTGACATGAAATTGTGGCTATTGATGAGTAAAGCCATATCAGTCAGAGGTGCTCTGTGTGTGGCATATTATGAGTTTACAAATCACAAGAAATGTAATAGTAAGAGCTCTTCAGGGGTCAAATTATTTGTCAGTTAAAGTTTGCATAATATTATTTTCACTGGTCAAAAAAGTAGGAAAAACCAAAGAAAACAAATAGAGTTTCTCTATGATCCAAAAGCATTTCAACAGGATTTTAAGGATTGAAATATAATGTGACTCTTTAAAAAACTGAAGAGTTATAAGAAGACTAGTAAGACTGAGATGTTGTGTTGTTGTTCTTTGTCAAAAATTATATGGGTTTATTGACTCAGCTTCATCCAAATATTATGGGTAACCCCATGGCAATTTACAAGGTTTGCTTTTAGATCCCGCCCTCTTAATCGTTTTTTTATTGCACTACAACTGGGAGGTATTATGAGAAACCATTTCATTACCTTCACAGCTATGTTAATGAAGCTATTTTAAACCATGGTCTCATTCAAATTCTTTAAACTTTAACTGCTTAAGAAGGTACGTTCGGATGACACAGCTGTTAAAGAGCAGATTTGCTGTCTGTACATTCTGGAATTGATTAAAGTACTTATATTTTTCTTTAATCATACAGGTTCTCCAGATCCCTCATGTACTTCTGTCTGAATCATTCCACAAGTCCGTCTGTCAATCTTATTTATGACTTCAATTGCAACACCTCAATTTTGCACTCTTTAAAATATTCAATTCTAGTAGTCTAATAGTAATTCTTATTTAAAATACTTGCCTTATCTCTCATTTTTTAACCTTAATTCTTTTGTACTTTAAAAACTGATGCATTTTGCATAAGCTAAAAGCTTTCTCTAGGAAATTGGCGTCCCATTATTTTTCATAGAATGGAAGAGGGAATTAAATTTAATTAGAAAGAACACAATAGGGACAAAAAGCTTATATGATCTGCACACTATGTATTTTATTGTAGTTCAAGAAATAACATTAGTAAATTTCAAAAAAGCTAAAAAATACCTTTACATTTCTTATATAAAATTGGGTACCCAAAACATAATGTATCAAGTATTGCATTTTCCTTGTATTTTCTTTAATCTCTTTCTTTTCTTTCTTCTCTTTTTACAAATGATTAAAAAGGTTGAATGTGAAATCATCCTTTAAACACTTTGATACTCATGTTTGCAGTGGCCCACATAAAGAGGTTCAGCTTGGATTCCACGTCTAAACAGGAAGTGAAGCAGAAACAACAGAATGTAACAGGCAGACATTATAAAAAACATGGTAGTGTCTTGCTGAAGGGGCCAGCAGTAAGTGGTATAAAGGTGGACGTGCTAAAGTACCTCAGGAGCTTGCATCGAAACTCCTGTAGTCGTGGAAATGCTGTTTCCACACAGGAGGTTTGCCTCTCATTGCTCCACAGTCTCTCAGCCGCAGCACTTGCTCTTGGCCTGTTCATTTTGATTATTAAAGACAAGAATTAAAGATATTCTTGTCAAGCAAGCACATTTTTCAATATTATTTTGTCTTCGAAGAGATGTTTGTATCTTACACACCAGAGACGTGGGGATAGGTTGGTAGCATCTACATATTCCCCCCACAGACAGACTTCTCCCCCGATCACTAAACTCTTCTGCTTCTCAGTGCCTGTTCAGATAAGAAAAATGAAAATAAAAGATTCTTACTCTTGAGACTGAAAGTAAGTAATGACAAATGAAAACAGAATGTTCACAAAAAATTTTTGTTCTGTAAAATTTGGGGTTTGCTGCCACCTGGTGGTTTAACGTCAATGGAACGTCAGTGAATAAATCAGTTGTTTGAAATTAAGAACTATTTTCACAACCTGAACAACTCACAGCACACCTGTTTTTTTTTTTTTTGGTTTTGGGCTTTTTTTCACTGACCCTTGAAGGCTAGTGGCCACACATTATAATAGCGGGCCCAGTTGTGTGTGGGTCCAGGCTGGTCCAGATACCACGGAGAGGCCAGAATCACCCTGAATCCAGCTTTAACAACCCTGCGTACTTCACAAAGGTAACAGCCCTGTTTCCATACCTCCACCACTGACAAAAACTTGCGCTGCAACACAAAATAACTCAACATTATATATACACACAGTTTCAATGGTACATTGCCTTAAACATCATCCACACTTGCATGGCGTCCTTCATCTTTTACCTTGAAAAAGAATAGCCTCTGTTGTTTGTATGACAGTCATTGAGAAATTCAATTATTTACTTTTATTTTGACCACTGTAATATGATCACATTTATAATTCAATCAAACATCCACTATATTTTGGAATCAAAGGGGGTTTCAACTTTTCAAAACTTTACATACACTATGCATGAATGTCATATAAAATTAGGGCCTTCCACTAACTTGCCCAATAACTGCAGAAGTTAAGCACCAGCCCCCCATTCTATAAATTAAGAACTTCTAAAGACATTCTGTGACACAGACGTGTCATTTTCAATAACAAGTACATATATCTGTTGGAACATCCTTACTCGTTCATGGTAGTCAAAAACATCCTGCCACACAATGGATGTCTTCCTGAGTACTGATGTGATGTTCACAATTCTGTTAATAAAAGTGGACATATTAATCTTTTTTATAGATTTGATTTATAGGCTTCAACCCAAAATCTCTCCTCTACTGCCTTACTTTTCAATGTAGAACGCTTCCAGTTTAGAAAAGTCCAATCCAAAACCCATCTTGTGCATGAATGCACGAATGTAAGGATTTGATCTCCTACAACAAAAGCAATGGGAAGTATTTACTTTCATGTTGTAGATGACTTGCAGCTTTTTTGACAGCTGAAAACTACTTCAGCTGAATATTAAGTTTGTGTTTCTCTTCTTCGCATTGACTTACTTTTAATTTTCAAACCTACCAGCAAGAAAAGTCGACCTCATCTCCTCCTAAGTGGATATAGGGGTCAGGAAACACAGAGGCCACTTCCTTCAAAAGTGATGCCATGAACTGATATGTGGAGGGTAGTGTTGGATTAACAGGTCCAAAAGTCCCTGAAGGAGTGCCCCCTCTGTAGCAGGGAGTCAACAACTCAGTCTGACCTGAGGCATAAATCCTTTAGTAAATATATATACACATACATACATATAAACATAAAATAAATAGTTATCACATTAAAGGACTGGTGGAGTAAACCAATATTGACTTGGTTTTTTTTTTAGCACTTTTAGAGTATTTTGTGTGGTTTAAGGTTTATCTTAAAAACCGAGACCATCAGTGTGAACACACAATACTTATCAAAGCTTTGTGCTACAAAAACATACCACCACAACATTCACAAATGAGATCTGGAGGACTGGTTCACTGCTTGTTTGTTTTAAATGTTGTTTATTTTGCTTTGAAATTTTACCTTTTCCCCAAGATTTTGTGTGGCCTGGCGAATCAAACTCCGGAAGGACTCTTATTCCTCGCATCCTGGCATATGAGATCACCCTTCTCACATCTGACTGTGTGTAGATGTGAGTCACTGGATGGAAAGCCCCTGTATCAGAGCCAGAAGGTTTTGGTTTTAGGGAGGAGGCAACTTCCCAGCACTCATGACTTCAAGAAGCAAGGGGTCATAAATATTCACTATGGAAATCCATAATTGAGTGTGGTTTAATGCTTATTTCATTTTTTTTCTTAAAATACATTGTCTTTAAATACAACTTAACAGCTGTTCCAAATCACATACCTTATTGGAAAGGTCTGGGAATTTGTGGCTTTGGTAAGGGAATGATGGATCATCAACAAGGTGCCAATGAAATACATTAAACTTACTGTAGGCCATTGCATCCTAGAAAAGAAAAACAAAAAGGCCATGTATGATCAATTGAACAGAAATATGGGCTAAGATGATGCATGATTGTTACCAGAGTTTTTAAAATGGCCTGCACTGGTAAGTAGTGGCGTGAAGTGTCCAGTAAAATTCCTCTGTAGTTAAATTGTGGGTAGTCCTCAATCTCAGTCTTGTTAATATAATACTGAAAAACAAAAATGACATAAAAACTAATAACTAAAAGCTAAGTCATCATTCCATAATAATGGATATCGTTTATAATTTTGAGCTTTAGTATTAGAGAAACTTTGACTTACTGAGCCAAAATCATCTTGATACACCAACTGACTGAAGGTTTCTAGACCTGTGCTTGATCAGAAATAACACACATTAAAGACTCTTATTTAAATATTCATATAAGATGGACCTTCACATTTAAAAAAATACTGAGTTTGTTGGTTAAATTTGTTTTGAATGCCAATACAGAGATCATGTATTCACTTACATAGTCATATTAAGCTAAGGCTGAAAAAGATGGATTGCTTCTGATGCTAATACGACTTGTTCAGCAATAAACAAGTCGGGGGGTTAGTTTTAAAAAGTCTTTAGTAGCTCTATTTTGTCACTTTAATCCATTTGTTTTTTAATTGGAACAATACTCTAGTTGAAACCCATCACCAATACAGTCTCTGATCCTGGACTTGCTATGCAAAATAACTGAAATTTTGTTGTTTTTCACTAAGTTTTTAGAGTGTAAGATAACAATTATTGACAACATTAGTCAACTGCCATTATGTTTATTTTAATAAGGTACTTTCTAATTCTTTAAAAATACAGTGATAGTAATTACCTCGTAGTGAACCCCACACAGTTTCTGCATTCAGGGATGCTTGCCCAGCAAAGATACTCAATTTGTCTAAAACACAAATGGGAAAAATTCTCAGTGATAGCTTTTACCATTTGGATTTTGTAAATTTAATACCTCATTATGTGTGTTTATTCTTACATTTCTCTGAAGAGTCTTGGTTTGGGTAACCCTCACAGTCATGATGGTCAAGACTAATTGTGAGCGTGAATACCTCATTCTCACTGAGTTGTAGAGTATCGTTCCCTGTGAAAAATGAGTGCAAATATAAATCAATGACATTTTACTAAAATGTACAAATGTTCCAACCAAAGTATTGTACTGTTAGACAACACAAGGATAAAGCTGTATAGGCATGGCCCATTGTCATTGAATGTGTTTGTGGTAACAGGCTTTGGCTGGTCTACAGCTGAGCTGCTGTTTCTACAAAACCCATTCATCTACTTTAAAAGGCACAACGACAAACAAAACATTCATAACAAAACAACTAAGCAACTAATAAGTTTTAAATATGTTATCACCAGAAAGACTTCTCTTAGGATCATGATAAAACACATAAGAATTATTTACCGACAGTGAGTTGTTTCAGCACTTAAAAATAACAATTGTGTAGCTACACTAAAAGTAATCAAATTGGCTTCTAAATGAAAATAAAGTGAAAGTGTGTATTTTCTTAAGTACACTCACCATAAGTGTATCCTGGAAATAAGATGGAAAAATATCTCTTGAACGCTGCGTCCAGAACAGAACAGCTGTGCTTTGCATCCAAGTATCTTCTATAACCAAAACTGAAAGATTGGGGCTTCAGTTGGTATCTCTCTGAAGAGGGGATAACTATTTGTGGCAGTGGCCACACACTCTCTGCTGTGTTTAAGCCGAGATGAATTATGATAAGTAGTAGGAAAACATATTTCATCAGAGTACAGTGTCCAGGATTTACTGAGCACATGACTTTCCTATTCGACTTTTCACCTTCTGCCCAACTGAGTTAGTCAGGTGCATAGGGGCATGTAGTCAGGTGAGGTAAACAACAGGCAGCTTAGCACTATGCCTACTAATATACATGATAATAGCGGTACTACTACTACCAGGGGTGCCTTGCCAACATTTTCAAAGGGGTGTCTAAATGAGGGCCATCAACACACAAAGCCTTAAAGGTTCAGTTTTATTATACAATTGGCCTATTCACAACTAAGAAGGTCGCTAAACAAATACACAAATACATAAATAAACAAAATATTTATTTTTGGCCAAGTAATAGTAACAATATGTTAGAAGGATTTATAAGAGAAGATTAAGTCAATTCTGCACAGTGTATTAGTTAATTATTTATCAGTTTATTTATTGATAGAAACAAAAGTAAAAGTCAAACCTTTTACACATATGGGTGGTTTACTGAAATTTTACTATTAAAATTTTATTGGGACACAATCCTGAGGTTTAAAACACAAACGTAGATGTTTTTTTAACATTAAGTGTGCGAGTGAGATATTGCCAACATTTGGAACAGTTTTTACTTATTTATTATACTGTTTGGCTAGCCCAGGTTCGATATTGAGAAAGAAAGACATTAAATTTCTTTTCACATCTTATTTTCTAGTTTGTCTGACGTAAGGCCGTCGTCAGTTGGTGACGCTGCCTCTCTTTGTTGGCTTAGCAGCGGCGCCGTTTTGTTGTTATTTTCGCTGCAGCTGAAAAACAGGCTCGGATAATTTTGGTTTTCGTATTGTTCCGCAATCTACATCTGGCGCTTTCGACCTCAAGGTGTGCTCGTCGTAAGCCGGTAAACACCCTAGGAATGGACTCAGACGAGGGCTATAACTATGAATACGACGACGAAGACGAATGTAGCGAGGACAGCGGCGAAGTGGAGCCCGAGGACGACACCCTGGATATCGGTGAGGTGGAGTTGGTCGATCCTGTGGTGGCCGGCGGGGAGCGAGACGAGGGTGGCGAGACTGGTGTAGGTGGTCACGGTCCTGGTGAAGAAGAGGAGGAGGACTATCGTTTCGAGGTTTTGACTGCCGAGCAGATCCTCCAGCATATGGTGGAGTGTATCAGGGAGGTCAACGAGGTCATACAGGTAGGTATTTTGGTATACCATCGTCAGGAAAGACCGGGGTCCAGGATTTTATCAAGCGTTTTACAGGCCACGGACGTTAGCTTATCAGCTAGCCTTGTAGGAGTAGTTAACTTACTGGAAGGTGACAGTTTCACAAGACTAACACGTGTTGAAATTCGTTTTTAACGATGGTAAGTTTTTGTTACTAGCGTGTATTTAGAATGAATGTGGATATGTTGAAATGTCACTAAATATATACATTTAAACAGAAGTTTTGTTACAGGAAGTAGTCTAATCCCCATTGAGAAGTTGGCAGCTACCTTTGCTAAGCTAACGTTAGCTTTCTTGCTACTTAGCCATCTTCTTCAGCTATGCTAGCAGCACTATTCTGAAAAAAGCCCAACGTCTTTGGTTGTTTACTTGCTGTACGTTAGGTGTGACTTTTGACGACAGAACGGTTGAAAGATAACTAATCAATTCAAGTTTGACTTCTATAAATATAGTGCAGCTAAACTACCGTTAACGTATTTTGACGTTTGTACAAGGGCTAGTTGGACATTGTGTAATGTAGCAAATGACAGGCTATGTTTAGCTACAGAATAGACACCGAGTATTTTTGTCCGAACTTCGATGTGATGAAATACTGTTTAAGTACTGAATTTTAATAAGCTTTTTGAGTTAACAACTGATTCCATTCGCAATCGCTTGTCAGAGATGTACGGTGTAGCACAGAGCCAACCGAGGCCTCCATTTCCTCTCTCGTAGACATAGAATTTAAAAAATGGTCCTATTAAGTTATCACTTAGTTTTCTGTGAAACAGCATGAACCATCATTCAGAAATATGACTTCGAAGACACTTGAAAGTCGAAAATATATCAATACTTCCCATACAAAACGGTTGCTTTGAACTTGTTCCAATTTTAAAAAAACTGACTGTGGTTCTGTGTTTTTGAATAGTAATAATATACAAGTATACCTAATTTAGTTTTGTAGGTTGTTTGAAGTCTGACATTGTTGGAAGTTCTTCGTGTGTCAGTGTAATTGCTTTGAATTACACAATAAAAAAGCTAATGGAAAGAAATACAAAAATACCTCAGGTAGATGGATTTTAAGAGTTGCATTTAAAATCCTGCAAGGCTCTTCAGGGACAACCTGAATGGTTAAGTTGATAGTAAAGTTGATAGTTCAGAAGATTAAGTCTTAACTTTTGTTTGAGAGATTGTTGAATCTCATTCTTAAATACTTTGTTCAAAGTATTTTGAATATGCTCTGGTTAATTTGGGTTCAGATGTCTTATACCTGAAAAACTTAATTTGATGTTTTTGTGGTTATTAAATACAAAATCAAACCAGGATAAAGTCAGTGATTGAACCTGCTGTTGTTTTTGTTGCACTTGATAATTTAATTCCAACTTTGTGCTGGTTAGATCTGTTTCCTGTTAATTCACATTATGATTCTGGTAATTTAATAACAGTTGCTATCCTTTATTTTTGCAGTTTAGGTTGTTTTCATATTTAACCTTATGGGGTAGGAAATGGTGCCATCCACAGTGGAATATGTTTTACCATCAATGGTTCATTTCATAGGCACCATGAGGATCTTTAGTGCCGTCTCTGAAAATGACAGATTTTGCATCAATTTCCAATAATATTCTTTATAGGGTGTTGTAAGCAAATGTGGCAATGTGACTCAAATGAACAATATTTCCCAGCAGGAGTTTGCTCAATGATGCTAGTTTAATCAACGGTCATAAGCTCTCATAAAAGTCAAGTTTAGTACCTGGCGGATATCGGGTGGAATACAAAGTTTTTCAAAAGCCAAGTACACTTAAATTATAAGTGGTAGCCTAGTGTTTTTGTGACTATTGCTCTATATAAATAAATAAAAGCTTAGTTAAAGCTGATATTGCCCAATCTTTCCAGCTAGGTTTTATTTTTGAACAATCTTTCCTTGTTCTTTGTTTACTAAGTGGTTAACTTGCCAGTGTCAAACCTATTTCAAAATACAGAAAAACTTTTAATGCAGTCAAAATGAGAATGTTGTAAATGCATGCAAGAGATTTTTCAAATGAGTTGTTTTACTTTTTTTAAAATTAAACTTTCATCTTCAGGCTTTTTTAGGCTATGTTCACACTGCAGGCCTCTGTGTTCAATTCCAATTTTTTGTGAAACCTGATGTTTTTTTTTTGTTTTGTTTTTGTTTTTGCATGGTAGTTCATATTTCCAAACATATGTGACTTGTAAGTGATTTCCTGAAGTTAACAGCAAACCTAAAAGTGTCCCGCATGCACAATGGAGGACGCAGAAACATCACACACAGTGAGCATTCTCAGTGTTTGCGGAAGTAAACACAACAACTTGATGCTCATTATCGTCTGCCATGGTTGTTGTTTTTCTCTCCTCTTGCCTGTATTAGGATGCACAGTAGTGACATTTATCGAGAATCAATTACGTACAGAAATCTGACCTGGCCGCGCAGACGCAGGTCACATTTGAAAAGATTAGATGCATATCAGATTTATTACCACATCTAGCTTATGTGGCATATGTAAAAATCCGACCTGTGTTGTTCGGACTGTCATGGAAATATCAGAGACAGGTTGCGTAAGGGCAAAAAAATCTTATTTGGGTCACTTCAGGCTGCAGTGTGAACATGACCATAGTAGTTGTCATTATGCCTGATGTTTTAGCTAAATCAGTGCACTCTGTTGGTGAGTAAAGACAGTTCAGACAGTTTACTAAGCTTACATGTTAATGTTGGTTTAAAAAGTCAAAGTATTCCCTCCTTGATAATACATCAATTCAACCCCATACCCAAATGCTTGAATGTGATCATGTTGAAAAGTAGCACAGGATTCATTACAAATAAAACAGTTGTCCATTACGGAGGCGGTCTTGTAATGGTTTTATCTCTCCTAAACACTAAGATAAACTAGATAAAAAATGTAATAAAAAAAAACACATTTAGTTAGCCATTTTAATAATTTTATACATTTGTGGATACACTAATGTTCTCAAACTGTGAATTTTACTGATTGTAAAACGTGAAAACAGGAAAGAACAGTAAAAAGTTAATTGAGCTGACTCATTTTCCCACAGATGTGCTTCATGAAATACTTTTTCCTTTTTGGTGATGTTTTGATCACATGAAGTTTGTAGTTGATTCATGAGGAGATGAGACTATCTTTGTTTAAGATTGCCCACTGGTTTCACATGATGCTTCCTTGATCATTAATCCTAGTCTGTTGTGTCAGAAAGGACTTTTTGTTTGGTTTTCAGAAGCTGTTATTCGAAAGGCAGAGAAATGTGAGCACCACTGAGTGCTTACTGAATGAACAGAATTCAACCTGCAACAAAGGTGCCATTGTCCCTACCTGGTACTATAAAGACAGTAGACTCAGGATAACTCTCTGGATTAACATAAGACACAAACCCGGGCAAAATAACAATCCTTGCTCCCTCCTGAGTAAAATGATGACATTAAAAAGTCGAAGAAACAACCTTTGGACTTATTTTAAGTCACATTGCTGCTTCTCTATGCATATTTTTGCCTACAAACTGCTCTCTATGTTTGACCAATCAACTGCAGTTTGAATAATAATAAAACAAACTTTGATAAAGATCAATGGTTCCGCTTATAAAAGTGGACCCATTGGATAACGTGTAAGCATATTGGGGGGGAAGTGAAGTTGTTAACCTATGATTGTATTAAACAGGGAATATGATGAAGCAGTTTTATAAATATTAATGTTTGATATTGTGAAGTGACATCACTGTAAATGTTTTTCTTCTATAACTTCTCATTTTAACCTTGCTTTGGCAAAATTAATTAGTATGATAACCTCCTTGAACAATAGCTAAATTTCAATGTAAATTTGGAATTTTAATTTCTCACCATTTTTCCGTTCTAGAACCCTGCAACAATAACGCGCATTCTCCTCAGTCACTTCAACTGGGATAAAGAAAAGCTTATGGAAAGGTAGGAATCTCTGGATTATGTTGACCATTTGGTGATGTGATTTTAATTGGTACCATTAGTACTACCATTAATTGGCACTTAGCCAAAAATAATAACAACAACAGAGGCACTTCCTCAGCCTAGTAAAGGCCAATCCCTTGCTCTATGCTATTTGCTTTGTACATGAGGTCTGGACCCTCAGCTGTTGGAAAAACAATTGCTTGGTAAAGACGTGGACGTTTTTGAAATTTTAAGATTTACCCAATCGCTGACGTTTGATCGTCATGTATCTAATGCATCAGTTTGACAGTATGAAGATTACCGGAAATTGTGTGTGCTGTAAACGACCATCCCTCACTGTGAAGAGAGAAGTGACAAGTCAAAGAAGATGGCTGTTAATGTGAACTCAGTATTTGGAAGAAGCGCCAACACAAAGTGAACAGCTTCATTCACTTCTTCTGCTGTTATTGCCAAACTTCAGTCAGCCTAAAAAGGCGCAGAAAATCAATATTATTGCTCACAAATTCTCCCTGTGTTTGCTGTTTAGCCTGGTTGGAATTCAACCAGAGAAATCAAGCTCAGCGGGAGAAATCCCAGACAGAATACTTGAAGGGACATAAGAATCGAGCAGAATTGTATAGGATTGCAGTAGCCAGCTCTTTTTGGATTTTGACTGTTTACATGTTTCTTAACTCTGCCTTTTGTTTGCACAAATATTGCAGATACTTTGATGGAAACCTCGACAAGCTTTTCTCTGAGTGTCATGTCATCAACCCCAGCAAGAAGCCTCGGATCCGTCCTCCAATCAACACTAGATCATCGGCACAAGACATGCCTTGTCAGATCTGCTACCTAAACTTTCCCAACTCGGTGAGTTACATGGTTAGATCAGCATAATACTGGACGAGCTGGATCTTCAGCTGTAGATGGGAATTATGCTAAATATTGTATTTAAAAATGTATTCCCCAACCTTACTGGGTTTTTTTTAGAAAATTAAGGAAAATTTTTTTTCCATAATGTAACAACATCTCAATGTTACAGGGAGAAGTAGCATAGCCAAGAAGAAAAAATATGTAAATCCCATCCAGAAATTGATTTTCTGAAAAACTTGAAAGCAACTCTTGAAATTACAGAACATAAATCTGGAATTGGATGCCAAAAAAATCTTAAAACATAAAGTTAAAGGTTATCGATGAACCATTTTATTTTATGTTTACTGTATTTTTTTTCTTTGGGTTCTTAGGTTGCTAATTGTTCCAGATTTGAAAGCATCTGTAGATTCTGGAAGGTTCTTTCTTACTAATGAGGTTTTTAAGCTGTGTAGCAGACCATGATTGTAGATGTCATTACATTGTTTTATATTTCAATTTTCCAAAGAAAAGAAAATATGATGGTGTTGGGGGGGGTATCAAAGGACCCCAGTGATTTATTTTTGTACCATCAAACATGTTGTCTTTTCTCTGTAGCGCCCTGGATAGCATACCTTTTAGTATTTAGCACATAGAACCAAATTAAACCAAGTGTCTGTCATTGACATGCCTGGTTGTCTCCTGTGTAAACTAAAGGACTGTCAGTTTCAACCTTATGCTGATACAGTTTTTAAAAATTATAATTTTGGAGCTACAAGCAGCCCATATGTAAAGCAACCAATTGGCTGACTCTTCCCAAGCAGCTTGCTTCACAAATTAACCTGCTAAATCAGCTTGACAAACTTCTACTGCTACTCTATGAAGAGCACAAAGAAACATGTTAAATTGGCAAGCTTCTTTGAGGTTTCTCATATAAAGAGGGAGGCTGAAAATCACAGTAAAGTAATCCTAATCAGTTTCATCAGATTGGATGGCAGTAAAGCAAGATTTGATTCAGCTGTAACACCCTCCAAGAACATTTTCTTATTGAGATTTTGTTTTGATTTTTTTAAATTGATGCTTATCATCCCTGCATTAAATGTGTCAGTGTGGCAACATGCTCTCGTTTAAAATTAGGGAAAAAAGAAAATACATCAGTGATGTTAAAGATTCAAGGAAGATTCCTGAAACTTTCTTTGGCAACAGGTCAAAAATGTGCTTAATCTTTGAAAAGGGCTGGTCTTCTGAAATAAACTGCAATAAGTGCCATCTGACTCAAACAGTAGCAGGCAGTGAGTCAATGTGTTCTCTCCTCCCATACACTGACTTGTTGGAGCTCTATGTATGGAATAAAACTGTTTTACTCCAGTTTTTATGTATGTTTATTTCTTTGGTTATTAGCCGTTTCCTTACAGTGGGATGCATTTAAATCTTCTTTACAGTGTTTGTGTAATTTTTAATGGTTTGTTATGAATAAGAACAAATTGTGCAAATTGGTGTTAGCTGAACTTTGCACTATTTCTTAAAAAGAGTAAAATTACTCAACACTGAAGGGCAACACCCTCACTTGAAGATATTCAAATATTCCTTCCTTTGTACTTTCATTTAGCAAGGTAAAAATACATTTAGATTGGGTTTTACTAAGAAAAAAAATATTCTGGAAATACAATTTGCATTGAGCATTATTCTCATGAATTATTTCATGAATACACATTATTCTCAAGTCATTTTATTGTCTGTTATTTCAAAAGTTAATATTGATGGCGAGAGCTGTATGTTTAAACTGTTGTATGATGTTTGTTTCAGTATTTTACCGGTCTGGAGTGTGGACACAAGTTCTGCATGCAGTGCTGGGGAGATTATTTGACTACCAAAATCATAGAGGAAGGAATGGGACAGGTACATTTCAAGATTCCTTTGTGGAGATTCACTAATCAGGGTTTTCTTGCCAGTAACAATTTTATCATTAGTTTTTTTTTACTAAATAATTTCTACATTTTTATTATACCTGATGCAATGATTCTGATTTTCATCAGTTTTGCTTTTTGTTTCTAAGGACTAGAAAGCATAAAGGAGAAAAGAAAATGTAGCACAGCTTCTTTGATGAAGGCAACAGTTCTGAACCAAACAGAAAATAAAGGACTGACAAGATTTTCCCTATTTAATGGAACCAAGTATATAGTATACAAGTATACCTAACCTGTTTCTGATGTGTGTTTTTTTTGTTTGTTTTTGTTTTTTTGATCTTAATATGTCTATTGAAGTATGTGATTTGTTTATGGAACACAAGTGGAGGGACTTCTAAGATGTTCTGCATTTAATAGATTTTTTTTTTCTTTGTTTGATCCACCGATCACCAGTTAAAGACAACCAATAGAAAATTGTCCAATTCTTATGTCTGACAGATTTATTGGTGCATCATATATAAACATTTTAATAAAAGCTTATAACTGTTTTATTGCTTTTGGAATATAAGTCGACTTCTTTGTCTTAGATTGATCATGCACATCTAATATTGTATTAGGAGGACAAATTATATAAAATGAAAGAATCATTATAAAGACTGTTATCAACTGAACTAAGCTATCTAAAACAGTAAAATTGGCACTGTTGTTACATTTGGTGTCACTCTCGATGTCTGAAATTTTTTTCTCCCAAAAACCAACTCATGATTTTCCTTTTATGCTTTCTTCTCAGACGATTTCTTGTCCTGCTCATAGTTGTGACATTTTGGTTGATGACAACACAGTCATGTAAGTATGTTTGTACATGTATTTGTTTTATTTTTGAGTCTGTAATGATCATCATATTTGGCAGTAGATGACGCTGATAAAGTCTTTCACTAAAAACAGTTTTGTTATGCTCAATGTAAAGTTACTCTGATTAATCCCAATTTTAAAATCAGGGAGTTTTTACATAATTATTATACCAAATATTATATTTTAATCCAACTTGTTTTTAGTGAGGATCATTGAAGTGTGTTATCATCTGTGTTTTGCCTGTTGTGAACACTAAAATTTTTTTTTTCTGAAAAATATTTTTCCCCTCATCTCGAGTCTTTCAGTGATTCACAAGTTGTCTTGGGTGGATCTCCAGGTCTTTTAGTGCTGTCAAGCATCCAGATCTTTTTTGTGTCACTTCGAATTTGAAATTATTAATCAACTGTGCAATCATTTCTGCAAGAGGGGAAACAATCGTTATATTCACTCAATAACTTATGCGTTAAGGTCTTAGAAAGCAAGTATAAAAATGTCTGCTTGAAAATGTATATAATATATATATATATATACATATACATATATATATATATATATGTGTGTGTGTAACTTATTTTTTTCTAATAATTGATTTTCAATGTTTCCACAGGCGCCTCATAACAGATTCAAAAGTAAAATTGAAGTACCAGCATTTAATCACGAATAGTTTTGTAGAGGTAAGCTTTGTTGCTTGAAAGGAAATTGAAAAACATTTATGCTGAGCTTTGCAGTTCGACTTTCAGGTTAAAAACCTCTGAATCTGAGAAGAAGAAACCTGAAACAACTAGATCTTTAATTATGACACGTCTGTAGAGCTGCATGAATGTCAGTTTAGCACGCAGTAAAAACAGTTCTGCTGCACACTGCTTAAGGAGAATGTAGGTCAACAAGTAATAACAAGTAGTGAGCCCACACATATATTTAAGGGTTTGGTTGGCTTAAAAGTAAATGTAGAATTATTTAACCGTTCTCACCTTATGAGCAGAAAAATGTGTCAAGACCTATGTGACTGGAGAAAATGTTACCTATTTCAATAGGTAACATCTATGTAAATTCTTCAACATTTACATTCTGTATACATGTTTTGTTTTTCTCTTCGATAAATAAACTTGTAAATATTAACTGCATGGCTGTGTTTACACAGAGCTATACATACCTAAGCAAATATCTATCCTCTGTAGAGTGTTGACATGTTTCTTATTACTCGTTAAAGTGCAATCGACTGTTAAAGTGGTGCCCTGCACCGGACTGCCATCACGTTGTCAAAGTCCAGTATCCAGATGCCAAGCCAGTGAGATGCAAGTGCGGCCGTCAGTTCTGGTAAGATCAGCAAACTCTCACAGAAAGCAGGTTTTCTGCATGTTATTGGAGGTTGGGTTGATTTGCGCGCTGTTATTACAGTTTCAACTGTGGAGAGAACTGGCATGATCCCGTGAAGTGTAAGGTAAGCTGAATGGAAACATGAAAATATGTAGAATTCTGGCAGTTATGGGAAGCAATATTATTCCTTTTTCAATTTATTTCATTTCTTTCTTTTTTTTTTTTTTTTTTTTTTTTTTTTTTTTTTTTTTTTTTTTTTTAGTGGCTGAGAAAATGGATTAAGAAATGTGATGACGACAGTGAGACTTCCAACTGGATTGCAGCCAATACCAAGGTATGAAATTCATCAGACTCCCTGATAGGAATAAAAGTAGATTTTTTCTGTTCTTCAGTCTTAAAAACAGAACACAATGTTCACCTTAACTCCACAGGAGTGTCCAAAATGTCACGTGACCATTGAGAAGGACGGCGGCTGCAACCACATGGTCTGTCGCAACCAGAACTGCAAAGCAGAGTTCTGTTGGGTCTGCTTGGGTCCATGGGAACCTCATGGCTCTGCCTGGTGAGAATTAAAGGCTTATTTTTTTTCATGTTACTTTTTATGCAAAAAATGTGACTCCCAGTAAAACCACAACTGGTACATATTTGGTCATCAGTTTTTGTAATGGCGCATCATTCATTAGACACATTCGGCAATCTCGGTACAAAGAGTACAGAATCTAAAATATTCGGACTTCTCTCACACACTGACCTTAGAGTTCAAACCCTGTTAATTAAAATGTCCAGAGGTCTGTCTGAAACACTGTAAACACCACTGACCTGTTTGACCTTACAGGTACAACTGCAACCGCTATAATGAAGATGATGCCAAGGCAGCCAGAGATGCTCAAGAGGTAATTAAATCAACATTTGCCCTCAATAATTGTGAAACATATGGTAACATAGAAAGGTTTATTATATAAATACATCAATCATGTTCAGTGCAGAATTATTCTTTGTGAATTATTCTTTGTTTTACTCACGCATTGTTTAATTTTCAGACATTTATGGTAAATAAGTACTATTAGGATTTTATAGTTTGAAACAAAATTTATTTCAAGAGATTCCAAGGTTGACACATTCATGCTGCTGGTACAACACACACAGTTTTTGTCTTTTAAAGTTTTCAGAGTTTCTTTGCAGTATTGGAAATAATGACATTTAAGTTCTTCTCAGTTCAGGATAAGTATGGAAAAACATTTGCATCTTCCAGGTTTTGTTTCCTGTCCTACAATCTAAAAATTGTCCATCTTTGTTCCTTCCACATTTTTTCTTTCTTTCTTGTTTTTTTTTTCTTTTTTTGTTTTGCTTGTTTATCTGATTTTTGTAGGTTCCATTTTTACTGCAATGATGTTTTTTATCTATATGTCAGAAATTGACATATAGATGCAGGAAATTTGAAATGTGAACAATGAACAATTAAGTAAATCCAGACTTTTCCGTATCCAGCATTTGGGTGTGTGTGTGTGTGAGTTTAAGCCGGCTCGCCTTACTGTGTGTGCAGCGCTCCAGGGCAGCCTTGCAGAGGTACCTGTTCTACTGCAACCGCTACATGAACCACATGCAGAGTCTGCGCTTTGAGCACAAGCTCTATGCTCAGGTTAAGCAGAAGATGGAGGAGATGCAGCAGCACAACATGTCTTGGATTGAAGTGCAGTTCCTGAAGAAGGCTGTAGATGTGCTCTGCCAGTGCCGCTCCACACTCATGTTCACTTACGTCTTTGCCTTCTACCTCAAGAAGAACAACCAGTCCATTATTTTTGAGGTAAGATGGCTGAAAGTGTTGCTTATTGCTGAAGCTGCCAACCACCAAAGTGCAAAGTCCCACAAATCCAAAGCACATAAGAGCCAAATCTGTCTTTATTGGTATGAACTAGATATACATTTAAAAAAAAATATTACTGAGGATGACATCCGTTACTTCTGTTCCCCAGAACAACCAGGCAGATCTGGAAAATGCCACTGAGGTGCTCTCCGGATACTTAGAGCGGGATATTTCCCAGGATTCCTTGCAGGACATCAAGCAGAAAGTACAAGATAAGTACAGGTAAGTGAAGTAGTGTTCCAGTCAGAAGTTTACATACTCTTTGTCTTTTAATTACACATTTGAACCTTTATTGTATGGAGTAAATAGTACCAGGTAGCATGTGTAGTAAGTGATTTGTAAAAGAACTAGCTGCCCAAGATAGTGGATATTCTCATATTCTCACAGTCAGAATTATATATATTGTCAACATATTTCTGGCATCGTTGTGGATATTTTTAACCATTATTTTTTTGCAGAATTTGTATTTAAATCAGTTGATTCACTGATGCTACTCAGAATCCATAATGCAAGCCTGCCGGCAGTTTTGTTGTATGTTTGGGATAATTGTCCTGTTCCAACAACTGGTCTGACGTGCTCTAATCTAAATCGTGGGTTTTTCCCGACTGGGAGCTTAACGCTGAATGTGACAGCCAGCCAATCAGAAAGCGCGGATTCTCCGCCTGCTTTCTGAGGGAAATTACCGAGGGGAATCCCAAACAGCTGAAACGGTGCAACGCTAAGCCTGGCGGTGGGGCTAGTAAAGCATGGCGGGAACCAGGCTTACAATACACTGGGGGAAACCCTGCAGTCAGAAAGGAAGTATTTGGAAAGTTCATGACTATTCCAGGAACCAGCAAAGATCATAAACTGGATGCTGCTAAAACGCCAGTGTAACTGTTTGGAGAGAAGAGAGTAACATCAGTATGGACTGAGAGGCTTCTGGCCAAGACATCAGGGAAAAATCAACACCTTTAATCTTGACTGAAGTTTTCCACTTCCTGCATGGGAAAGTATTCCTGCTAGAGAAACGTTTTATTGTCAGACAAGACCAGGACTCGGCTATGTAGCCACGATAATGGGAAGTATGTTTTGGGTAATCTCAAAGTATGTTTGAGACCATCTCCAAATTCTTCGACCTCAATTGCTATATATATAGCTATATAGTTGGCACTTGAGTAACAATCCCAAGCACACATCAAACGGCAGAATACTGAATTGAAACATCGTCGCTATTGCAGGGAAAACAGCTGTCCAAATTAACAATTAAAAGCCTAAAATTATTGTGACATTTGTACCCGTGAGTGGATGAATATCTCTGACCGGAACTCTCATTTCCTGTAAATGTGCTACGCTTGACTTTATCAAATTCTCCCTTGTCTGTAGATACTGTGAGAGCAGGCGAAGAGTGCTGCTACAGCACGTACATGAAGGCTATGAGAAGGACCTGTGGGAGTACATCGAGGATTGAGGACACGTCCCAATGCAACGGACTATTGAGTATCTTGACAAACTAGAGCGCTGATGCAATTAAACAGGGCAGCACGGGCCTTCTGCCGCCTCTCCTCTGGCAACCAACCACTTTTGCATCATTTGTTTTTTCCTTTTCCTGGATTTCTTTAACAAAAAAAAAAATCTTAAAATAAATTATATTTAAAGAAAGTGTAGAGTAATACAGAGAAAGTGTACTACAGTATTGTTAGCAACAGAGTGGAGTCTACAGGAAGCAGAAAAATCCATCATAAACAAATACATCATTTTGGCCTGTATTGTAACCCTCCTCTAAACTATCTTTTCTTTACTTTTTTTGTGAATCTTTTCTGCTTTGATTTTTGACTTTTGTTTTTAGTTCTTTTTTTTTCCATAAGTGTGAAAAATAATGTTTTCAACACAGCTTTAATTGTCCTGGCCATGTCTGCAATATTTGGTGAAATCCTTGTTTGGATGGCTGAATATTGATGGGCTGATAGCAGAGGGGGCAAAGACATTTCAAGGGGGGGGGGGGGGGGGGGGGGAATAGAAGAAAAAAACACAAAAAGAACAAAAAACAGCAAGTCTGTATTTTTTCAAATTGTAAATAGTCCATATGCATGGAAGTTAAAGAGCAAGAGTGGCACGTGTTTGCATAATTTTGAAATATTTATTCTTTACAGATCTTGAAAAAGATGTACTTTTGCCATTTAGGTTGAGTCCGTTTACGCCTCCCATTAAACAGTGGGAATTTGGAAGCATTGGCAATAAGGCATTCATCCTGTTGTCATCACTCTGCTCAGATCACTGGACAAAAGTTCCTCATCAGGTGTAAGGAAACTCCAAGAAACCTTTTAGTTGATCAGATGACTGATGACTGTGAAAGTACAGTCAAGGTAAAAGGAAAAAAAAAAGTGGAAAAGATTTTACTGGTAAGAGGTAGGAACGTACCAGCCCCATGCCCCTCTGCGCTTATCTTTGCTGCGCTATCATAATTCTTTTTAGAGACATTAATAATTATTTGCAAGAGCCAAACTGAGTGACATTCACTCTTTTTTCCTTTTTTTTTTCTTGTTTTTTCTTTGTTCCTGACGTGGCTTGAGTTAGTCCTGTAAAGTCAGTTTGCACCTTGGGGACTGAGAGGGGTTGGTAGAATGTACTGACAGTTTTTTTTTTTAGTTCTAACTGGGCTTGATCACACTCAAATTCTGCCAGGCACTTACATCACCCTTGTAGGTAACTTCTCAACAGGCCGGTAGTTGCCCGATCGCTTTGAAGAGATCTATTGCCTTGCAGTAAGACAGAACTTTGCTTTAAACCAAGCTACACAAATGGACTTCAGTGTTCTGTGAAGAAATGCAAATTTAAGGGCAAATCTCTAAAGGTTGCAGGGGTGTTTTGTAAAGCTGGTATATATTTGCGTAAGTCAGTGTTTTTTCTTTTGCTTTGTTTTGTTTTGTTGTTGTTTTTCTGTTTTTGTACAAGGGTTGAGGTTTCAGCAGTGAAATGTCAGTGCCCCTCCAGGTTTTGCATCGTTCCGTGTGGCAGCTGCCCCGATTGTCAAGCTCTCTGTAGATGCTCGTTCATGTCTCTGCAATGTGGCAGTCTTCACAAGATTGGCTGGAGGGGACATGATCGTTCCAGACACTGATGCAAGTTGGAAAGATGACACCAAAGTGTCAGCCATCGTTAAAATACATCCTTCGCCCTAGTTTAAGATCTTTGGGCAATTGTCTCCCAAAATGCTTCTTATGTGTTTCAAGTTATTATTTTATCCTAGCAAATTATAAACTGTACTGTTTATTTGAATAAATGTCATGAGAAATCTGATTATGGGAGTGATGTGTGAGTCATTAGAGTAGGCCTGGTGTCAAGCAGTGTAACTAGCCAGCTATCAGGAGATATGCACAGATGAGGCTTTTGAATAACTTGAGCTTTTGAATAACTGATACCAATTTCTTCCTCTCGTTGAGGTCTGTAGACTCCACCCCCCCCCCCCCCCCATAAGCACTTCAAAAGAAAAAGAACAAAAATGTACTGCTGGTTCTGTGATGGAGGTAATAGTTTTGAATCCAACTGAAAATGAAATGTAAGATTAACCATATTTATGCATCACAACTGTTCTAATTTTTGTTTAACTAAAAATGTATCAATCCATTTTGTTGTTTTGACGCTTTTAGAGGCAGAAAATGGTCACACTTCTTAGTTTTGATTCATGTAATGAATGGAAAAATGAACTTGTCAATGAGGGATCTGAAGAGAATTGTTCAGTTGATTGGTGCACCTCTGACCCATCGCACTTTTTTCTACACTACAGACCTTTGCAGCGCTTTGTCTTCCAAATAGGTGTATCAATTTGGAAACTTTAATCTCGAGTTTTGGTCTAAATGATAAAAATTGATTCTCTTTGTCACAGAGTTTACATTCAGATTGTTTCTTTTGTTGTTATTGAGAATCCAGAAGTTGTTTTTTTTGTCAAAGATGACACAAGATGAATGGATACAAATTGCTTTTGTCAAAGTTGTCTTGCATTAACTTCAGCTCCAGCTGTAATCGTTATCCTAACCCGCTCTCCATGGCTTACTCTGTTTTCACTGTCTGCTAGAAGTTTTTGACCATTTCACATTTTAAGTTTTGGAGTAACAGAAGCAGCTACTTGCATTAAACCGAGACATCCAAAAACTTTTAATACTTTTCTACATACCTTTCCTTTATGCTATTAAAGGTGTTTTATTTCCTAATAGTGTAAAATGTGAGGGGAAATTAGATGTTTGTTTTTGGAGAAAAAATATTAAAGTGCAAAATGTTGCAAACAGTCGTCTTGCATGGGTGGTTGATTGTGGACATTTTGTTTGGCATCCACTAGCCTTCGGCTGCATATCAATAAATTTGAATTTTATCAATAGGTTTACTAATTTCAGTAATTCAACTTAAGTGTGAAACTCAGATTCATTGCACAGATATTTTTTGCTTATTTAGGAGATTGTTGAAGCTAACGGGAAGTTAGATTTTTGTAATCAGAATATTACACAAGACTGACTTCAAAAATAAATGTATTTTTAATACAAAAATATCATTGCCAGGCAACGACCTAAACAGGGACGATTGCTGACTCGACATTTGTCCAGCTGTCTGTCACTGACACCCTTCAGAGGGTCACAAAACATTGCTGCTCAATAAGCTGGCTGTTTGGAGAGAAGGATCTAATTACATTAATGGAAAGCTTAGTGGAAGAAAAGTGATATAAAAAAGTCGCACTTGCAACTGGGATACCAGTAGCCTCAGGATGATGACGCAAAGCAAATGGCGTCTTGAAAAGATTCAGAACGTGCGGACTGCAGCTGGGTTTAAAGTTTCAACATCCGCTACACCCCAATGCCTCCATAACAGCTGGAAGCTTCTGTTAAAGCAGCAGAAAATTTAACAGACTGATCTTTGTCGCACTGCATTGATGCAGTAATTCATACAAAAGGAGCCAAGGTCAGGCAGGTACTGAAGTAGTAGTCCAGTAATGTATGAATCAGTTTCACTTTTTGAATTAAAGAAAAAGATATTTTAATATTCTAACTCAAGATGCTCCTGTACAGGGTTAGCACATGGTGGATCTGGCTGCAGGTTATCCAGTGGTAGGAGAGAAAGCATGCAACAGTACGAACGTCCACAGGATGGTGACAAACACCTTTTTTTTCTAGCAACAAAGTTCTGCCTTTCTACAAGTTCACACTTATATTACTAGATATGCCAGATTCAGAGTGAGTCAGGCATTAGGAGGATACGGGTGCATTTGGCCAATAGATGGAATAGATTCCCCATTACCAGACTTTATCCATGTTCTGAGCAGATATAATGTAACTTAATTAGATAAATATTCAGCAGCATGTACAATTGAATAGAAAATGCAACATACTTTCAGTATAAAAACATTTATTGTTAAAGACTTTAAGAAGGTTCAATCTGTTCACTCTCTAAGAATCTTAAGAAAAAAATCATTAAAAAATGTAAAACATATCTGAGGTTCAGTCATAGACAAATGTCAGAATATTGAGTTCGATATACTTCCATTTGAAAATCTCAGTAAGGTTCCTGGTTATTTAGAAAAACAAAAAAGCAGCTTCATGTAAAGTACCTTAATGCCTACTGAGCTTCATTTGTTCAAAAAAAAAGTCACTCTGAAAACAAATTACTGCAAATTAAGTCTTGTAAACATACACACATACGTGGCACTGTATGTATTCATTTACATTTTTTTAAAGGAACATTATCTTTTTTTTTGTTTTAAAAAAAGGAACAGTTGCCAAAATATACATCATGGTGGAATACACTTCAATTTGTAATTTCTGAGTAAACTCCTTAAAGCCACTGTGTCAAAGACAAAATGTCATTTACAACATGATCCGTAAAGAAAAACAACAAAGAAAAAGCATTCTGAGGGGAAGTTTGCATGACCTCCCCTCGTCCAGTCCAGCATCATTTCCACTTCGTCGTTGAGCTCTGAAAAAGAAAACTTGAGGAATGTTTAGTCTTCTATTTTAAGCCAGCCCTTCTTGTAATCTATGAGCAGTTCCAGGTAGTACTTCCATTCCGGCTCGCTGTCGTACCTCACCTCGAACACCGTCTTCAGAGGGTTGGTGTGAGCCTCGTGGATACGCAGCACCTCTCCTCGGTACCACACCTCTGATTTGTCGTCTTCCTCATACAAGTGCCTGATCCTCTTCCCCACCAAGTCCGGGTAGTAGAACCTCATGGCCCTCCGGGCCGTCTGGACGGCCGAGCGCAGAACCCACCGCCGCCTGTGCTGGGCGCTGTGGCAGGCCGACAAGTAGGGACAGTATTTGATCTTAAGCAGAGACCTTTGTTTAGTTTTAGAGGGGCTGCTGAGGGACCTTCCAGGATGACGGAAGCTTCCTTTTCCCTTCCACCTGCGCAGTGAGTTAGGCATCCTGTGTTGGCTGCTCTCTCCACTTACACCCTCTCCAACTCCAGTCTGGAGTGACGAAGGCTCAGCAAAAGCCCCGGACTGCGACACGGCTTCGTAGCAAGCCCTTTTTCTGTTAATCCCCGCGCTGAGCATCTTCCTCAGTTTGAGAATCATGCCAGAGCAGTTCTTGGATTGGACAGAATGTCCCGGAGGCCAATTGTCGGTCAACGGACTGGAGGAGCTCTCAGTTTCAGCCTCGCTATGAGACGGAGACAGCTCGTCCAGCGTTAGTGGACGCGTCCAGGAATTGTCAGCTGATTGTGTAGCAGCTGTAAGATCTTCCTCTGCAGCCATGTGATCAGAGTCTTCGTTCTCTGTCTGACGGGATCCAGGAGTTTTAGTTATGAGTGATTTCAGATCATCTTCGACCGCTGCCTGCCCTGCACCGCCTGCCCCTTCCTCATCGGAGACCAGAAACGTACGCCTAGATTCGCTCTTTACTCTGCATTTGGCTTCGCTCCGGATAGGAGGCGACTCGTTCTCCTCTTCCTTCACGCATGTCTGCTGGTGCGGCTCCGATGGAGAGGCCGGGGAGGCAAGAGCGTCACAAGGAGCTGCAGTGGTGGGGTTTGACACTTCGTGGCCCCCATCTTGCTCTTTATAATAAGGATCCATATTTAGTCCTGCAACACAAAGATCATTACATTTAGAAGCTGGTTTGAGCAACTGTTGACACCTACAGGAATACACACTGCAGATGGATCTCAGTAGATCACAATATCATCAAATGGTTCATTTATTTCAGTGCAACGCAACAACTTATTAATGACATTTAGTTTTTGTTCATTTTGATGATTATGGCTCACAGCTAATGAAAACCCATGATAAGGTTTCTCTGAAAATTTTAACATTACACAAGATCATGAAAAAAAAGAGAAAATGATTCTTTTAAAACGGAAACGTTGCAGTGTGGGCAGCACAACTATTGAGAACACTTAGACATCCAGCTGACAGTCATCAACACTCAACAAAAGTTCGGTTCTATAGAAATTCATCACATACATTACAGTAAGGCTTTTATTTATGTTTTCATTGTCAACCATAAATCAAGTTGGCAGTCCTCTCTATTGTCCAGGCCTCAATGTTTTGACCTTAAAATGATGTTATTGTTCCTTAAATAATATTCTATTTTTCTAAGAAAGAAAATGTTTTTTTTATTAGCTATAAGCCATAATAAACAAAAGTAGAGGTTTGAAATACATCACTGTGTGTGCAAATAATGTACACTTTTTTTCTTTTTAAATATAATTACTGTAATAAATCAACATTTTGATGATATATAGCATGTTTGGAAAAAATCAGGTTGCTTACTAAAAAGGGAAAGAGAGTTTAAAGCAGGTTACAGCATTTCTTTAGTGGAGAACCACCGGACAGCGATTTGGAAAAGGGAACTTTTGGAAGGGATTCAAAGGTAAACAAATATAATGAGCAAATTTTTTTTTTCCAGGTTTCCCCAAGTGAGATTTCCTTAAAAGGCAGACAGATTAATGTTACAAAGGAACCTCGTCAGCACACAGAAACAATAGGAAACTGATGTCAGCTGATAAACGGGAGACGGAGAAACGTCTAGATCTGTGATCCTCCACCACGAAGCATTCAGATGAGACAGACAAGGGAGGGGGGAAAAAAGGCCGTCAGAGTGAATGTGAAGGCTGGGAACAAACTCAGCTGCTATAGGGGATGCAATCAGTCAGGGAGTAAAACAACAGTGAGGGCAAGAGCAGGACAGGAGCAAAGATCATTTACTGAAGTGCCTCCAAGCCATGTGAACTGAAAAGTGTCAGCAGTGGACAGAAGTTCAGGACAGGTCCAGGAAAAACAAACACGTCTTATAACCTTGAATTCCCTTTTTGATGAGTACTACATGTGTTGCTAAAATTGAACTTTTAAGGTAAGTGGGGCAGTATAATCTTTAGAATGGAAGGTGTGAATTTTACTTAAGGCCATCTCACCCTCACAAAACCTACTGCCTCATGGTGTTATGAGCAAGACAAACACAAAGTGGTGCATAGTTGTGAAGAGAATGAGAAATGACACACGGCTTTCAAATTTGTTTTCCGAATAATCTGAAAAATGTGGCATCGATTTGGATTTAATCCCCTCTGATTTCGCTGAATAACATCCAGGCCTCAGAGGTTTCTTAAGGAAACCAGCAGACGTTGAACATGTCACAGAATACAGTTCAATCAGTCATCTGAAAATGGAAAACAATATGGCACAACTCCAAATCTACCAAAACACAGCTGTCCACCTAAATCAGACAAGGAGAGTATTAATGAGGGAAGCAGCCAAGAGAGTCATTGTAACGCCACACCTGGAATATCAGTAAACTCATCTAGCTTAAGTTAGAACAGTATGTTTGGTCTTTATGGATGACGGGCAAGAGGAAAAATCATTCTTAAAGCCATACGAAGTTCCATTTGTATTTAGTCTCAAGCTGCAGGGGGCACAGCAAACATGAGAAAGAAGGCACTCTGTTCAGATGAGATCATAAATTGAACTTTTTTGACTATATGCAAAATGCTGTGTGGTGGAAAACTAACAGCTCATGATCCCGAACAAACCATCTCTGCTGTGAAACAAGGGCTGTGACTCCTTCCTGCCGCGCTTATGCTTTTTTTTTTGATGGTCAGAGTTGACAGTGAGGTGTAGTGAGCTAAATATGGGACTATTCTTTAAAGAGACTTGCGAAGGGCTGCAGTGCAGAAGTCCACATTGCAGCAGGACTACGACCCAGTACCCAGTTCTATTTAGTTCATGCATGGACAAAATCTCACACTTCTGTTCCAATATTTTCTAAAATCACTGTTGGCAGAAACTGGCTGTTGAATCTGATTGAATTTGGGCTTTTTATGCAAAAAAAAAGAAAAAAAAAAAAGAGTGAGCAAAAGGTTTATCAACCAGATGTGCAAGCTTAGTGAGATATACCAAGGATGACTTCTCAGACTTTAATTTGTAAAAATATAAAAGAAAACAAACAATAACATGAATGTTATTCCTTTAACAACATAATTATGCACCACTTTGTGTTTATCACAAAAATGCAATAAAGAGCCTTAAAGTTTGTGGATGAAATGTGAAGATCAAGTGATTTGAAAAGGAGAGAAAAGCTAATCTGTGCGACTACTCTGGTTACGTCATGCGCCAACCTCCCTCGCTTTTTTTTTTTTCGAGGTCTGCGAAGAAATTCCCAAATGATTTCATTTTTCTATAATCAGCCAAGCTCGCTACCCTTCCCCCTCCAGGCCTCTCTGCAAGTAAAATCATGCAATTTCTTGTGATTTGCTGCTGAAAGTTAGCAGAAGGACCGTCTGCTGTATAATCACGGAAAAGCAAAGAGTGGTTAATTTAAGGTCGAAATTAAAAACAGAAAGGTACATATATACCTGGACTCTCTTTTGGACATCAGATGAGGGTGATTCTGTAAAAAAATAAACGAATTTTATATTGCATAATTGTTTTTAATTGTGTTTCATTCTTCACAAAAAAAGGGGCCACCAGTGAAAATGTGATTAGATGAATTAGAAATAACGAATAAAAAAAAGAAAAAGACAGACGGTATGGATGGCTACAAAACAGAACTGCAGCTCACAAGTCATTGAAGGGGATTTCCAGAAATCTGCAAGCTAATATTGAGTTTACTTTCTTTATTTGTAAAGACAGAATTCTTCAAGTACATGCAAAAAGAATGTTGCCAAAGTCCTTTAAAACCTTTACAAGAATTCTGTACAAAATGTATGTGAAGCATAATTCTTAGATTTTACTGGATTAAGTTACAAAATTTGCTTTTTTGTGTTATAATCCTCACTGACTGGTTTTCAGAAGTCCGTTTGAGCTGAATTCAGTGTTTTGTTAATTAGTAATTTAACAGTATATTAAAAAGGTCCAAAGATCATTCTTGTGTTCTCCCCTTTTTTACAGGATTATCAAAATCATGCTACTTTATTTATCATGGAAAATAGACATCTCAGTTTGTTTTAAGAGTTTCACATTGACAGCAGTGGTTAGCTACAACTAAAAAGGCGATGATAATCATTTCTGTAGCCCATAAGAAAACAAAAATAGGTACAAGAACAGTACTTCATAAATGCCATGAAGTGATTATGTTAACAGTCACTGAAAAAAAGAAACGATTAAACACAAATTCAAATGAAATTTGTGGAAAGTACAAATAATTTAAGTAAAAAACGTAGTTACTGCAAATATGTCCAAAAAACTTAAATACAAGAACCATATCCTATTTTATAATTTGCTTTTAAAAACATTACATTATTTTCAGCATCCTGGTTTTGGTGTTCATGGTTCATTATAGTCAAAGTGCTCCGCAAAAGTGTTCATTCCCCTTTAAGAAGTACTTCCACATTTTAGCAAGGTTTAGTAGGGAAGAACTGGAGAAATCATCCCAAACAAAGCAGGAAGTCTCTGACTCAACAACAGCAATCTATTTGCAGTGAGTCCTTAATAAACGACCCATTTAAACAGGCCTGCAGGGAGAATGTACTCACCCAGGCGCTTGCAGACGTCCGTGTAGTACAGCAGGTTGACCATCTCTATGTAAATGTCCGGCAGGTGTTTGAGGGACATCAGCCTCCTGAGCTTGGAGGAACAAGCTCGCTTATGAAGCCGGATGAGGATCTTTTCTTCAGACAGCGTCGTGGGCCGCAGCTCCACCTTGTGCTCCTGCAGCACCTTGTCGACGAAGCAGCTCTGGACTGTTGGAAACAGCAGCTCCTTCACAACCAGCATGGGTAGAAACACCGTGCCCGTCCGCATCACGTACGGAAAGGGACAGCGCTTCTCAGCCGTGTACTCCCTCAGCCTCTTCATGACCTCCTGGAGGGCTACTTTGATCTCCTTGTTGATCCACACCTCTCTCGCCTTTGCGCCCAAGAGGCAGGGCACTCTCTGGATCTTGCTCAAATGAGAAGAAGGTTCAGATATTTCCAGCTGAGACAGCCAGTTCTTGAGGTCTCCCTCTGAAGAGGCAGACACAGATTTGGATATCAAGCTGCAGAGAAACTGATGCAATTCTAAGAAGTGCTTGCGTACTGAGGATGGGGGCTCTTCTTTAGCTGTGAGCACAGTCACGGGCTGTGCGGGTGGAATTTGCTTTGCAGGTAGAGCAATCTTGCAGTGCTTGCCATCAGGAATGATAATATTATAGGTGGAAAGTTTAAGACAATGAGGAGGAATGCTTTTAAAACTGACTTTCCCTGGAGGCAGCAAAGCGCTGGCTTGTGGTTGTAATGCAACTGCCTGTTTCTTTGCTGTCTCGTCCGGATTATCCAGGTCTATTGGGACAATCAACTCAGCAGGTTTCAACTCATCTGAAGTTGTATTTTCACTTGTAAATAAAGACTTATTTTCTAGTTCGTTGGATTCACATTTCTCTTTTGACGCCACAGGCACACCGACAGATGATCCAGTCTCGTCAGACTCGTTCGTCATCTCCACTTTGCTGTGATGCTTTTGACTCTCTGTAGAGGCGTCAGCATCTGGTGAATCGGCTTTTTCCACTTTAATCATTTTAGTTTCCGCAGAAGACTCATCAGCCGAGGTTTCTGATGAGCATTTAGACTCCAGGCATGTAACAGACTCCTGATCATTTTGAACCAATCTCTTCTCTTTGGTACTTTGTTTGAGTTTGTTGTCCTGCTTCTCAGAAGTCTGGTTGATTTTCTGAGTTACTCTTCCTGGAAATAAAACTCCAGATTCCTGCAGGTGCGGCTGGCAAGGGGCCAAGCTGAACACGTTGTCAATAACTGGCATAGGAGGAGAGTCCGTTTTATTACTTGCCTTAGCTTTCTCCGTTTCCACCTTTTGTCGTTTGTTGTTGGTGCATTCCACCTCATACACATCCTCATCTTTTATTCTGACTGGGTGAGATGAGTGAGAAACACTCCTCTTTAGGCACTTTTTATAGTCGCTGGTTCCTGCGTCGGACACTGGCCCATTGTGCTTGCTTCCTGTTTTAACAGTGGGGGAGTAGATAATTTTTCTGACATTATTGGGCACAGCTGCATGGGTTCTTTCCGAGCTGCGACAGGGTGACGGGGGCAGCCACGGGGCTGGGGAAACTGGAAGGCTTTTTGACTGTCTTACTTGAGCTTCACCATGGGAACGGTCTACCATCCTCTCAGTGTTACTGGCAGGTTGTGAATGGACTGCTGGGTCTATGTGCAGGCTGGTGAACGGCTGGAAAAACCTGCTAACTTGTATTTTGGATGGCGAGACAGCAGATGGGATTAAACATCTGGCAGGACTGCTTTTGTTCACCCGTATGAATGACGACGCACCGTGAAGGTGGTCAATGTGCACAGCGGTGTTGGGTTTCTCTTTGGCTGTAGGGACATCCATGTGTTGGCTGGATGAGGAAGCATTCATGTGACTTGGGTGAAATGCAGACAATGGATTTTGCCTTTTTAAAGGGGCTCTGATTTGGCCTGCATTCAAGTGAAATCTTGGAACTGTATAAGATGGATAGTCATAACCAGGTATAAAGGAATGATTAGGCAACATTTCAGTGCAAGACAGAGGAATATCAGCGGGATGCTGCGGAGGACCTACATAATGCTCTCGGGGGCTTGGGATTGAGTGTTTATGAAGGAGAGAGCCATCTTCTCCCTGCTTACTACCACTCTCCTTCCTCTGTGTCCTGTTTTCTGCCTCTCCGTTTGTCTGGGAGTAGTAAAACCCTGGGTGCTGTGCTAGCTGGCCATATTTGGACATGGGAGAACATTCCTGATAAACCTCTGAGGTCATATGTTCATATGTGGGGCGGGGGGCGTACAAGCCGGGGTAGCCTGCGGGGGAGGTCTGCAGCTGCCGACTGCTGGGCTCTCGGAAAGAACTAAACAGTGTGCGAGTTGGGGTGCAGGAGTAACTGCTGTAGCTTGGCTCAATGACAGAGGGCACTGTCCTTACCCTGCTCGGACTGTAGGCCTCCACAGTTGCCCTCTTCAGCTGTTCTGCACTGCATTCGAACTGCAAGTCTTTCTGCTGCAGCAGTGCGTCTTTTCTCTGAATTGGAAGCTTTTCAAGGTAGTGGCCATTGGTTTGCATCCACTCGTGTTCGTAGACAGCGTTTGGTATCCGCGGAGAGATGTGCTCCATGCCATATCGGTGTCCTATCACACAGCCCAGCTCAGTACAGCAGGGAGTAAGTCCATAAACTGGTTTGGGGATCGCCAGGTAAACAGAGCTTTGCAATGGGGAGGGGGCAGTCTCGCCTCCTGGCTTTGGTTTTCTAATAACTCCAGAGGAAGCAGTTGTTGAATTGTTTACCTCAGGACTTTTAGTGTAAACTGTAAAACCCTTCTTAACCGGGGTGTGATGACCTCCCTCTGAAGAAATGCCATCTTTCCTGTATGCCATGTGGTTCTGTATCATTCCAGAGAGGCTACTCACAGGACTTCTGCCATCCATTGGAGACGTCTTCGAGTGACTCCAAGGAGGGGGGAATCCATCCCTGTCCTTTAATCTGGGTTCATAGGTAAAATAGGCTCCATTGTACTGCAGAGTCTGTTTACCCAGGAAACCAGACATGGCTTGCGGTTTTGAGAGTCCGCTGGACGCTGCTGTTCCTTCGAATAAGGGCATCGTTCTCTGAAACACTGGGTCTGAGAGGGTCTGCATCGATTCACGGCTCATCGTCTGGCGATGTTGTTGCGATTAACTGATGCGACTCCAAACCTGAGAAAATATATGAAAATGAATTAGGATGTCAATATTTGCAATAAAACAGGCACTTCAAAAATATTATAATATTAAAAACTATCATTCTCAATAGGAATAATCATTAAAAACAAGTTTAGAATAGATTTATAAAACCACACACAAATGGATTTCAGGGTTTTATTTCAGTTCACGCAACAAATCTCAGCCACTTCAATCTCAGGAGCTGGATCATTACCAGACCCAGATGCTCAAAGGAACGATTGCCTGTTGCCATCAGGCTCTATCGATCATCATTATTGCTGATAATCAGATTTCCCTTTTGGGATTAATAAAAGCTATCCATCTAGAGCCCAAAATTTAATGATGATACATAAAAATCTTACAAGCCCAGTAAAAAAAAAAACTATTTAAATACAGAAATGTTAAATTATGGCCAGCAAAACCATGGGAAAAACTGATAAACTGACAGTTATCCAGCAGGCAGGCCATGTCTACTGCTACGTCAATAAGCTTTACTCAAACATTTATTGGGAAAGTTGAGTGGTAGAAAAAAAAATTCCACATGTAACAAGGATAATAGTAGTTTTGAGATGTTTGTGGAGCTAAGCTCTGTCAAAAGTTTTAGATGGATTCAGAAGGTGTAGACTGTAGGAGTCGTCGGAGCTTGAAGAGCCAACTCAAGCACATGTATTCAGGACAAGAGCTAAAATCATTACATTGTTTGTCTTAAACCACGCCTGAACCAGAGATGGCATCAAAATACTTTTACCTTGGCCAGGGTGCTAAAGGACCGGACAATTGTTCAGTAGTCAAAAGTGTCAGATTAAATTCAATTTTACGTTTCCTTTGGAAATCAGATTCACACAGCCTGGAGGTAGTATTGAGAGACAAAGAATCCATGCTGCTTGAAATCCAGTGGGAAGTTTCCAATCATTGATGACTTTTGGAGTCATGCCATTTGAGCGGCTGCCCAAAATGCTTTATTAAGCCACCAGCAAATTTTAACACTGCTGCATCCTTCCCTCTACCATCAAGCTTTATCGAGATACAGAAACGATTTTTTCACCATGACTGTGCAAAAGTACCAGAACACCGTTTGATGAGAATGGCATCTCTGCGTTTGGCAGACCAAACCATGCAGAAGATCGGAAAGCTGGTGTCAAAGCCGCCTGCACTTCCTTAACACTTCACAGCCTGACCGCCTCCATGCTTCGCTGCACTGAACAGTAATTAATGCAATGCACATCTCAAGGTTTGAATGCATATACTGCAGTACATGGGCATATCTGTCAGAAGGACAGCACTTCCGTTTTATTGGTCTTATGCAATTCTGTTATTTTTTGCAAAACTATAGTTTTAGTTTTAATTAACTGCAAGCTATAATCATCAAAACTTGCTAAAAACAATGTACACTTGAAATACATACAAGTGTGATAAATCTCACTTTTCAAATAGAATTACTGAAATAAATTAGCCTTTCAAACTTGAAATGCATCGATGTGCACCTGTTTTTCTAGCTGAGTCAGAACAGCCATCTTGAACGTTCTCCCACTTTCGAAGTGTAGACAACTAGAAGAAATACGACCAATTTGTTCACATAACAGAGTCGTCATTAGATAAAAACTGCTTGAGGGCATTTTGCAACCTTGACGAATCTTGTGGTTTATCACACAGGTCACACCAACTCTTATCAGCTGATTCACAGAAACGGTAGAAACACTGTGCAACAAGTGGCAGTAAAGTTACAATCTGAGGAATGCTGGAGGATGATTTATTTACCACTTTTGCAAGGACTGTCGGAACTGAGAAACGGAGAGAATGGGAGCAATTTCCTAAACAGCCTGTTTATTTGGTTGGATGATATTTCACTTCAAGCATGGGAACTACAACACAACGGAATGCCTGAAATTACATATAAAGCACGCTTCATCTGTTATCAGCTTGTTTTGGTTGTTTCAGATGCCCGCATCATTTGTCGCTGTCAGGTGGGGAACGTTTCGCCAAAGCAGAATGTGTTCCCCAATCTCAATCCCAATCAAATCTGGCATGCATGCCTCGTCTAGTGTTTACAACATAGGACAGCAAAACAGCAGAGAGGACTTTGTGTTTCTATTCTGCATTTTGTTACCACAAAACTTGCAAGAGACAGTTCCTTTTTTTCTGCACTTTTTTAATGTCGGGGTGGAACTGACTCAGATCCTTTTTTACTGATCTTCTGCTTACTGCATTTAAAAAAAAAAAAAAAAAATTAAATCATTATCCTTAGTCTGAACAATAGCTGAAAGAGCATATCATTTAGTTTGATGTCTTGCATGTCAAGTGTTTGAGAGAGGATTTGCAGCAGGAAATTGCCAGCAGATAAAGTTAATAAAGTGATTAACATTTTATTATTCTTGTTAGACGGATTTATAAACTACCCAACTTTAGTGGCATGTTGTTTATATTCTACAATATAAATCATTTACAGCCAACATAAATCATTACCCCAAAAATCCATGGTAGCCATGAGGTCTGACAACATTAAAAAAAAGCACAAGCAAAAGATAAATGAAACTGCATTTTTTTTAAAAAACAACATCACTGCACTTTCAGCGTTGTCACTGGGTTTGCACCCCACGGTCCACTTCTGTGTAGAAAGTTAGAAATACAGAAGTAGCTCTTCTCCCCTTTCTTGTTTCCTCTTCAACCCTGTCAGAGGAGCTGTGAGTCACAAAGTGCTGCAAGTACCATGAGGGAGGGAACATTGTGATCTCTCAAATCACTTTAAAGAAAATACACTTCAGGTCAAATCAGGGTTAGTTCACATCATTTCTTGTAAATACGTTAAATGAGGCTTACTGGGTGTTTGACAAATTGTCAGTCTATTTGCAGGCCACATCTTTTGCTGATTTCCTTCTCATAAAAATAATTCATATCTTCTGTCTACTTAATCATGACTAATGGAGAGAGCAATGACACTGCATGGGTTCTCAGTTTTGATCAATTTACTGAAGAGGGAAAAAGACACAATTGTTTTCCTGTATTTGACCCACTGATCATTAATTTAAGCCAATTAGACATTTACAAGTCCAGTCCCTTGGCATGTGGTGCCCATCTATACATCAGTGTTACTGGTTTATTTGAAAAGCTTGTATACCAATCAATATTTGGGGTCACACATATATAAAATTAGATACTGAGAAGTTTTTTTTTTTAAATTCTGATGGAAAATATTGAATCAGAAAGTGTAACATTTATAGAATACGTTTTCTTTAACAGTAAAAGCTGTCTATATTTTACTATAAATCATAATTACACATTACTTACTTTACTATGCATTCAATACATTTGTTTAATTTAATCAAACATCCAAATTCACCTTTTAACCCTGGAGCAGGCCTGCAATCAGTCTGAAGTTTCTACTCTTCAAGCAGAAATGATTGTTTTAGTCGGTCCTCAGTTTAAGGTCATCTCAATCAGATATGAACTTTAACTAGGTCATTTAAAAACCTACATGGATTTATTTATTTATTATTTTTGAGCAAATCAGAGGTGGATTGTTCGTGTTTCAGAAAATTCTCTTTCATTCTTGAGTGGCTTTGAACTTATCACATTTTGATGACCTAATATGTTTCTTCAGGATTTCATGAAAGAGAGTAAAGCTCATGGTTCGTCCAGGTCCTGAAGCAGCAACGTAGCCCAACACCATCACACTCCAAACTGTCAGTGTGAAGTCAATATTATGAAAAGCTGTGTTAACTTTATGCAATGGAATGGACATTTTTCAAATCTTTTTTCCCCCAAAGATCTTGTGGATGATCAGAATGTTTTTTGGGGAAATGCAATGAGTGTTTGTGTTGTTTTTGGTCACCAGTGACTTTCTACTGCCATGGATGCAGTTTCTGCGCAGCCTCTTTTTTTATTGTCGAGTTGTGAAAACTGGCTTTAGCTGAGGTAAGTGAGATCTGCAGTGTTGCAGATGATGTTTGTTTTGTTTTTCGACTTCTAGAATGAGGTTGTCAATGCACTATTGAAGTCATTTTGGTAGGTCAAACACTCCTGGGAATGTTCATCAGTGTTGCATGTTTTCTCCCTGTGTGGATTAAAGCTCCCGGCCCAAAACCTTAAAAATGACTTTGTAACCTTTAATTACCTTGTCGCTCATTTGTTCTTCCATTTCTTTAGGTCAGGGCCCGATGTGCTACCTTTTGAGATCTTTCACTTTCTTTGATGTTGTCAGAGAGATTCAATTTAACAGATTTGTTTTTAATTCTATAGGTCTGGCACCAATCAGGCCTGAATGGCTTTTGGGAAATTGAACTCGCCTTTCCGGAAATGTGATTAAGCTCAGTAAATTCATGATTTTAAAAGTGAGGCGAAATGCATTTATTTTTTTATTAACTGGAATAAGACCCAGATTACTCTGGAGGGACTATACATCCCTTCTAGTCTGGGTGGGAATGCCTCAGGGTGAGCTTGTGAGGGTCACCAGGGGAGAGATATGTTTGGGCTTCACTCCTGAAGCTGTTAGATAAGAGGAAGCCAGTAGAATGATGTATATATTATTGGATAACTGTTATCAGTTATTAATCTAACTGATTTCTTTTATCTATCTCTTAGAAGTAACATTCAAAGTGTGGTAAAAAAAAAAAAAAGAGAGAGAAAGAGACTTATTTTTGACACAATGGTAATAAATATGGAGGCCAAGCAGTTTTTAAAAAACTGTCATAGACCTTCTTTAGTCACAACCCAGCACACGTCACTGATGTGTTAAGGACCAGCTGCCAAACTGACGCTACCAAAAATATCTGAAAATATGCGCTGAAGTAGCTCTATCAGAACCCATGATCACATCACCGGAAAAAAAACCCCCCAAAAAACATAGCCTATACAACCAAAATGAAGATGTACAGGATTAGACACAACATGGTTTCATCCAGTCTCCTGCCTTACACTGGCCTGCAACGCTAACAGATGTTATCACTTCATCCTGTTGACACCTTTCACAGTGAGAAAAGAGAGAAAATGTACACACACACACATACATATATATATATATACAATAATATATATATATATATATATATATATATATATATATATATATACACACACACACACACACACACAGGGAGATGTCTTATCTTTAGAGAGAGGAGAAATGTGGTTTCTGTGCATGGAGGAGGAAGCAGCAGCAGCAGCAGAAGAAGAAGAGCTGTTTTCGACGGACGGAAGGCGCGCGCTGTCAAGGGTGCGCGTGCAGGCGTCAAGAGTAGCGTGTGTGTGTGTGCGCGCGCGTGCGCCCCCCCCCCCCTCACTCCCATGATCTGTAGGGCAAGGGTGATGGAGCGTGACTTCCGAAAGCAAACCGTCCACACTGACAGGCCACACAAACCACGCGAGACCTCGAGAATGCGCTGAAAACTTCCATGTATTCATTCGCGCTGCTATATACATTAAGTTCTAGGAAAGGACAAATAATTATTTCCGCCATGTAATAAAAAAGGTGTCTCAGTCTGAAACGGAACTTCAAGTTGAGAGAGAGAGAGTGTGTGTGTGTGTGTGGGGGGGGGGGGGGGGGGGGAGAGAAGTTGCCTCTCAGCTTCTCCTGGTATCCGGATGGTTTGCATGTTTTGAGGAATGAGTAAACACAGGCTCGTTGTCCCTGCCTGTCCCAACTGCCCCGGCTTTATTTGATAGAAGGAGGACGCAAATAATATGGAAATAATTGACGAGTTTTAGCTTTCGATCTTTGTGCGGCTTATTTTCATACAGGCTGCTTTTCAGAGCGCCGTCACCCATGGTTAAATTAAAAAGTAGAAACCACACAGTGGCAAAAACAAAAACAAAAAAAAAACTGCGTTTCAAGCGCTCAGGACGTGTGTCATTGCTTTATTTCAAGAGAATTGGATTAAGAGATTGTGTTTTGCCTCTTCAAAATCTTGCCATCACCCAGATTGAACAGTTTAATAAACAACACAAACAACTAATCTTACCTTTTCGCTTTCGTAAATAATCTCCCCATAAACTCCATGAAAGTCGATTTGATGGTAATAAAACAGGGTCCGAAATCTCCAATCAGCTCATGTTGTTATTCAGCTGCGATGCGTTAAAATCCCACCGAGTAAGAACGGAGACATGCCGAAAGGTTTGCGCAGCTGGCCGCAAATCCACGAGGCTTTTAGTGAAGTTAACAAAGTAGAGAAAAGACAAAAGGGTGGAGGATGGTCTTTGATCAATAGGCGGAGTTATACCCCGAGTCAAACCAGGGCTTGTTTTCCTCACATGGGACGTTTTCCCGCTGGTGACTCCTTCGCTTTTATTGGCTGAATATCCTTAATACCCGGCGGCCAGCTGGTAGGCACCTAACCTGAGTTGGGACTTGTGAATGTTTGTTCACTGACAGATCGCGCTCCTCTATTGGTGTCACGCCTCCCTCTTTCCTCAAATAACGACTTTCCTTATCCTTCGGGGAATTGCGGTCACCCAGACGGAAGTGTAATCTTCGATTTCATTATTATTATATTATTATTATTATATTATTATTATTATTATTATTATTATTATTATTATTTTACCCCCGCTGACATTAGGTGTACATCCGCCAAAATTCTGAAAATAAAAAAAGGTTTGTAAACTCGTGACCCCGGAGTTCTACAAATGCACTTTATAATCAAACAGAGGCTCCTGCCGCTCTCTGTAGATAAGAGGAGAGACCTCACATTGCCTGCTGCTGTGTGGAATGCAATTCTTGACGGAATACTGAAAACTCACAGCAAAGCAGACAGATGAAAAAGTTAATAAGTAATTCGAGAGATAAGGAACCAGCGGTGACATTTTTACCTTTTTTTTTTTCCCCATAACTTATGGTCTATTAGAGGAGCAATTCTTCAGTTTTAAATATGTGAAATTCAGACATGTACGAGTAAAAATGCACAGTAAATTAAAGATGCCTAAGATTATATTAAAATCACTATTTTACTGTTTGTAGGCTAAAATGTCTGCATATTTTATAATGCTAAGGATCCAAAAAAGGCTAACTTTAAAAGCGTAGAAAATGCATAGAAAGTCAGTGTTTTTCTTTTTGTGTGAGAAACCAAAACAAAGTTTAACCAATGTTTAAAAGAGTAAGAAAAAGGAATTTGTGGTTTTCAACATGAAAATGTGTCCTGTTACAGCCTCACCTCTTTTTGGTTACTATTTTTTTTAAAAAAATGTCATTAATGTTCATTCTTTTCAAAGCTTCTCGGTCCCAGTCAGATTTTTAAAATCTTGACAATCTTGACACAGACACTCAATTGGATTAATAAGAACTAAGCCAGTCTAAGTTTTGAATATTTTTTTCATCTAAGCCATTTCATTTTCGCTCTAACCGGCTGCCATCATTATCATATACTGTAGTAGGATAATGAATGGCTCTTTTTGTAAACTATAAGATCAATGCTGATTGAATAAGAATAGTATCTGAACAGAATGTTTTCTCTGTAAGGATTTTTGCTTTTAAGGTGATGATCAGTGTTGTGAATAAAAAATTAAAATTTTAATTTTAAATTTTTGTCTTGTGGGTTCAAATCTCATGGAGTTTGCATGTTCTCCCTGTGCATATGTGGCTCATCTCCACTTTAAAAACATGACTTTTGTTATTGTTCTCTCCAAATTGTTCTTATGCATGTGTTTGCAAGGCTGTGTTGCACTTTGGTGGTCTGGTGATCTGTCCAGAGTCTCGCCCATTATCCACTGGAGACAGGCACCAGCCTATGGATGGACAGATGATTGTTTTATAACCCAACAGTGATTTTCCACTCTCTTCAACTTTATCTCTGTTGGCTGGCATACCGTAGGTCCTCTTGATGGTGTTTGTTCACAAATGTACTCCTACTAATCTCCAAGGCCCCCAGAACCTTTGTCTTTGTCCTTAGTTTGATACAATTGGATTCTACTTGCTAACTTTTGTTAATTATTTCTGAAGCAAACTTGCTAGACTGGATCTTGAACAGGGGTATTGTGGAGAAATGTGGCTCTGTATAAATGTAACAGTTTTTGAAAACAATGTACAATTTTCCTGATATGCACTACGTGTTGACCTACTTTATAAAATTCCAGTAAAATATAGTGAAGTTGAGGCTATAACACAACTTCAAAGAATATGAACTGTAAAGAATATGAATTTTTAAACAAATAACTAGTTTTTTTTTGTTTTTGTTTTTTTTTTTATTGCACCACTATCTGATAAAGTAGCTCACTGTGTCTTTTCCAAACATAATGTTTCTTACAGTAAGTAAATGTATGGGTGTGTTGATGAAAAAAATTACTGCATGGCACCTAAAAACCTGAAGACATTTATAAAACTAAAAGTGCAGCTATGCTTAACATCAGAGTTACTCTCAGTTTGAGTTTATTTCTCAGCAGAACCAAGATTAACAAACGTCTGTTCCTCTATGCTAAAATTGAAAATTAAAACATACTGTGAAAGTCTTAAAACCCTTTTGAAAGAAAGCTGTGTTTTCCCATTTGTTAAGCTCATCTCAACGTAGTTAATGGTTGACTTTAGCAGAGCAAAGTTAAAATCAACGGTGTCATTACTGCAAACAAACAGGGTTTTACCTGCTGTCACATGTCATCACCCACTTTTCATTTCTCATCGGTGTGTCCAAAAAATCTAAAGAAACAACTTTGTTTCCTCATTCAGGTCAAAGAAGCTAAAATTAGTTTTCTTGTCATGTTTGGTTCTATATGAAACGACTGATGAGATGTTTTAAAAAGAGGCTGAATTATTCCACTGCTCACTTGATTTAACCCTAAAATGAGTCAATTTACTGTTGCTCTTGCATCATTTTTCCCTTTTTCACCTGTGAGCCGGAGTCTAATTTATGTGTCCCACAGGGGGTGTCACAGTTTAGTCTAGACAAGTGAGTGTCTTGCATCGGTCCCAGTGGCTCTGCAGGTAGAAGATGGGGGGGAAGGGGGGGGGGTTGTCTGATGTGCCAGGGGTTTTGTTTCCCCTGCAGAGCTCTTTCCCATCTCCCCTATTTCCAGTTACCATGGCATTAGAGCCTATGGCTTACCAACACAAGGTATCCAGGGACAAATCTTCAAACATACAACGTAAAAAAAGTGCATATGGTCAGGCATATGGTGCAACTTGATCAAGAGATCAGAGATTTGGATTTAAGGAGGCACCATATCTGAAACTTGTTCTGAAAAAGTGAATATGTGAAATATCAGATTTAGTTGTTTTTTTTTTTCTTTGTCAAATTTTGACCTATGTAGATTTTATAAAAAAAAAAAAAACAATATTTGAGTTGTTTGTAACAGGTTAAAAAGTGTTCCCGTTCCAGTTTTTGGTTTTGTTTTTTTCTTCTTGTCAACATTAATCATATTCTGGTGGAGAAAAGCAAACCAAATCCAGAAGCTCCATATTGCTGCTAATTTTCCTTACAGTGTAGCTATGCGTATTTGCGTATTTACGGTTTTATATTTGAACCAAAAACAGTAACTTTGCATTAGCTGTATTTTTTCCTGTGCCTATATTGTCACGTATCCTATTGAAAACAGAAAAAGTGCTGATAAACCACAGCTATTTCTACTTTCTCCTGACTGAATCCAGGATGTGTTTACCTTTTTCAATCTCTCCGAAGCCTTTAAAGTGAGCTGTGTTGGCACAGGGAACAGAGCAGGTGATCTCTCAGGATGCAGTTTCTGATGAAATCCTCCTTTAGATTCCCAGAGGCCACAAACAGCATGATGAGCCTGGAGACTGTTTGAGTTGCATCAGTCTTACAGGCTGCACGTGTTCCTGAGTGTGCGTGAACACTGACACTTGACTTACTAACATAGTCAATCTGCTCTACTGATAGTGCAGCTTTTATCATAGATTCTCAGTAGGAAATGGCCTTAAGTGATAAAAATCCAAATTTCCTGCTGCTTGTAGATGATTTGAACATTTACTTGCTGTGAATATTTTGTGATAACAGAAAAAAAAGTTTTGTGTTTTATTTTAAAATATTGAAATGTGGAAATTTGTTAACCATAAATAATATGTTCTGTTGTTTTAAATTTAAGAAGTGTACATACTTTAGTGAGCTTAAAGATTTATTATCCATTCTTTTTTTAGTTTTTCCTAGAATGCTGCAGTTAAATAGTCTATCTGTTTCTTAACGAGCCCTTTGAGGTCCAAATGTCTTCTTTATCTAAAATCACTAGTTCATCTTCACGAGTAAAGCATGTCTGAATTTCAGATATTCACTTTTCCAAAATAAGTTTCAGATATGGTGCACCAAGGTTTTTTTCTATGTTATCTCTTTTCTATTTTTGCACCCACTCTTTATTCACGATAAAGGGAATAAAATGGCTGCCATTCTACCACCATTTTGAACCTTTTCAAAGGCATGTCTGAGTCGTTTACCTAATATTTCAACAAAACAAACTCGTCCTAAGGATGAGTCAACTAGCTTAGAGAGTAAAGCATGTTCGATTTCCAAATACTGAAGTGGCAGAACGAGTTTCAGGAATGGTGCCTGTCTTATATGGGATGTACCCAGAAAGCTTAACCCCTCTCTACTGTGTAGATTTCAAATCCTTACAAAGCAATATCTCCCGTTTCTAATTGTATTTCTGTACGTTACAATTCCCAAGGTGGAAAAGGGATGACTTTAAAATTGTAAAAATAAATAGCAAATCGATTTTGCAAGGCAATGGAACAGCGTTTCCTAAATATGTGAATTTAATGCTGTCACTTTTTGTGTGGTAAAATACTGATAGCGAGGAAAAAACTAAATTATTAGAGCAGGACTATATTTGTCAAGTGGTGCGATAACCCGGTGTGGCTGTAGGATAAATCCTATAGATTTTTGAAATGCATTGTCAAGACATCCACTGATAAGATACGATAGCTGCAGTGAAAAACTGATTTGTCTTTCAAACGTTGACCTTGAGTTCTTTCACATCACCTCTGAATGCACCTCCCCGTAAAAGTTTTGTGATTCATCCCAAGTTGTAGGAACATTTTGTTCATTCCTATTCAACGCACCTGCTGGCTTCCAACTCCCGCGACTCTGCCAAGGCCGCTCTGACACTCCCCTCCTCTGAATATACGGTTGATGTCATGTTTTTCTGGCCTCATTAACTGAATCTTACAGCAGCCAATAGCTGCAGGACAGGTTATGGCTCAGGGAGGAATGCTTTTCATTTAGGGAGCCACTCACACAGCTCCATGTGCCGCAACCTCAACAGCTCAACAGTAACAATGAACACCCCCCCCCCCCACCCACCGCAGCTTATTTGCAAAGCAAATTTCCTCCAGCACCCCTGGATTTGGTGAGAAGTAAGATAAACTGAGATAAAATATGACTATCTGAGCAACAGTGGAACAAACACAACACAACAAAAATGGTGCAACTGAAGCGAAAAGATTCACTTCTGGGGAATTAAGAACTTGTTTCGCAAGTGCATATAAATGATGACTCATGGTGTGTGAGATCAAAAGAATGTTGTTATTAATGCTCACGTAAAAGGAATTAATTCACGTAGGAAATATAACTGTAAAGGATATAATTACCCTTTATGCAGATAACTGTCTCTCTGTAAAGGATAAAAAGTGTAAAGAATTAAAGGTGTTTTGTGACATGATTGTATATTCTCAGTGCCTTGCAAATGTTTACTTCTCACTTTTTCATGTTTTGTCACATAGCAACAGCTAGGTTAAATATATGCCATTAGAATTTAATGTAATAGGCCAACAGGAACTAGCATAACTATGGATTTGAAAAAGTCTCAGTCTCAGTTGAGGCTTTGTTTTCTGAGGAATTGATTCAAACTATTTATTCATTTGTTTATTTGCATTTAGTAGCTGTCAAAGCAAATGAAGAGGGGCATGATTAGGATAGACAATCTCCAATACAAACCTATATAAAGAGAAAAAAAACAGTTTCATTGAAAAAAAAACTGGTTCAGAGAAGAAAATCTTTGTAGCAGAAAAAGCAACCCCACTTATGCAAAAATGCCTTTCTGTACAATTAGGAGAGGCCTTTATATGTATCAGTGATCACCTCAAGATGCAAAGCGTGCCGTGAGTAAACCTAGGCTAGCGGGTAAACAGCACTGAAACTTGAGTCCTTAGACAGGTGAAACCAACATCAGTCTGTTAACAGGATAAAAAAGAGAGAGGAACTGCATGTAAACTAAAAGAGGGTTTGTAAACTAAACCTTTCCGCCTCACCTGTAAAACACAGCAGAGCCAGTGTAGACACACAAGCAAGTCTAGCGTCATCAAGAGATAGGTCTGTCTATGAGAGCAGCAATAGATAACAGAGGTGTGGACTCAAGTCATGAGACTCAGAATTGAATCACACTAATCACAAATGTTGTGACTTTAGACTCAACTTGATGATTTCATTAAGGAATTGACTTTCACACCAATTACTTATGATTTGACTTGAATTTGAAGCCTTTGATTTGAGAAGACTTTATATCTTAAGCCAAACATAAAGTATGTCACAAAAGAAAAGCAGTCAGATTAGGTTAATGAGACTATTATGCTAAAATACACTTTATTTATCTACTAAAGTATCCACATGACTTGTCCTGGGTGTACGTCATCTTTGGCTGGTAGATACTCATAATCCCCAGAATTAAAATGATATATTTTTATTTGCTGGCACAGTTTAAACCATAAATATGTTTCAGTTAGAAAAACCTGTTAGGTGAGAACTAAAGTGGAGAGGTTTCTTTTTGACATTCAAACTGACACAAAAAAATGATGACTCATGCTTATTGCTTTCTTAACAACTGTGAATATTTTTGCTCATTAATTTATTCATGAGGTTACACCGTTTGTGTGACCAGTCTCTGCGCTGTTTAAAGTAATCTAAACCTCAAAGATATCATTGCACAGACTATACTTGGTCAAATTACTTATCTAAGACTCAAAAGTAGTACAAGATTTTAAGTTTAAGGATGCCTTGAGGCTTGGATGAAAAGACTTTAGACCTACTTGTAACTTGGGCAGGTCCCTCCATGTCAGATTAGGATGTCAGACTTTAATCAGCTGAGTATGCCTGGTTCAGGAGCAAAAAAATAAATAAAACATCTCAGGCATCAAGGCAGCTCCTGTAATAAAATAATATTGTTAAAAGTAGTTTTACTATGTGGGAAAAATATACATATTTGACTTTGTTGTCCTTTTTTAAAATTAAATGATAGTTTTCATGCATTAATGCAGTTAAGTTTGGTTAATCCTCTTTGGTCTTTACCTTTTAAAACTCGCTTAATTTGACTTTCTGCACTTTGCGTCTCTGATTTTGTTTTTTGCTGCTGGTTCAGTTTTTATCAACTGGTATTAATCGATCAGCTGAATCTTAACTGTGTTGGGTTATAATTAAGCCTGGACTAGATGAATTTGACTTACATTGCAGTCCATTACTGGAGTGCAATGGATGGATTTAAACTAAATTCTTGCATTGATTTTTTACTTCTACAGTTCAAAAAAAGAAGCCCAAGTTTTCACCAAGTCATTTAGAAATCTACCAAACTTGTCCCTTATTAAAACACAACTAAGAAAACTCTGTCAAGCCTACACTCTTGAAGGGGAAAAAAAAGCAAATGCCTATTTTTAAGACAGCTAAAATAAACATGTGGTGGCATTAAGCAACTGTGTGTTAAGATTAAAGAGATAAAACAGAGGAATGGTTGCTGTCATCAAAGTGTATTGAGAAACAGCTTTGTTTGCAGCACAAGCTAACGCTACGAGGTTGCAGCTGTATAGAACACAAATAACCACTAAGCTCTTGAGTAAATAAAGTAAATATATTTATTTAACAGTGAGGTTTTGCTTCATTTCAGATCTAGTGGCAATATGCAGAGTCTAAGCTTTATATGGTGCAGTTTAGTTTCATTAGTGGACGTCTTGTCTGTCTCCTCCAGACAAACTCCAGACTTGTTCATGCACTTTGTTAGGAGATGAGGATGAGGGTTTTCACAGTCATAAACATGTCTAAACCAACTGCAATCACTGGGTTTCTTCAGTGTTGACCTTTGGTGCTTGTGTCAGTAGTAAAAAAAAAAAAAAGAAGCTGGTTAGAACAACCTGGTGTAAATACAGAAGACATTCCGTAAAGCACATGGAGAAACTATAAAACCCCAGCATGTCTGAAATTGGACACCATCTCACCTTCAAAAAAAATAAAAAAATAAAAAAAAATCAGGAATCTGCCTTAGCTAACAGTTTTATTTAGCAGTGACAAATGACCGTAGTTGTCATTTAAAACTGATGCCCTCACTTCACCTATAAGAAGTAAAATCCTATGCGTTTATAAGGTAAATACTTAATTGTTCAATAAACAAATGAAACAAAACGGTTTAATTATTTAAGTATCTTTATCCAAATTCATTAAACTGTTGAATTTGCCTGCTGTGAGTGTCTAATCCATCTTTAAAAAGTGTTCAATCTCATTATAAGAGCAGACATTTGTTTCCATGCACACCTAGTGCTACCTATTAAGAGCTTTATTAGTTGCACAGTGTGAGCAGAGAACTGTCCAAAACATTTCAGAAAAGAGACCCCTACCTTACAGGATCAAAGTCAATAATAATATAAAAAGATAGGAAAGTCACCAAAGGTTTATCGAATTACAGTTGGAAGCATTAATCTCTGGCTGAAAAATAAGTTTGCAGTGGCCAACTAGACGGGACAGAAAAGGGAGGAAACCATCAAAGACGACACCAAATTCCTGAGGAGCCAGGCAGGCGAAAACTCCTCAAGTTACTGCAAAAGGCCTGCAGCAGCCACAAAAGTTTCAGTTTCCACAACAAGACATATTAAATGCTGAAGGGCTCCATACCTGAATGATAACACTCACCACTAATGACTCAAAAGCACAAAACAAGTCAGATCCATTTTGTTCGTAGCAATTTAAAAAAGGACAAAAAGTTTTAGAATTCAATTGTGTGAACTTGAAACTCAAAATTGTTTATTTCCAATTGCACTGGAAACAAGTTATGAGGTTTGAGGTGCAATTACTTTTCACATGGGACCAGGTTAGGTTGGATGGTGATCTCAGCTCACTAAATAAAATCATCATTGGAAGTACTTTTCATATTTATTCAGGTTATTGTCTGAATTTAAAATTTGTTTGATTATGGAAAACATTTAAATGTAACAAACACAACAAAACTGTAAGCAGCAAAATACTTATTCATTTTACTGTATGGCAATTTTATTTATAAAGAAACAGTTCTTTCTTTCAAATCTCTAAGCTAAATCTCTAAAACTAAAATAATTTTTAGTTTTGAAAAACAAACATGGTAGATAAAACTTAACTTTGTTTAAGTTTATAATACTCCTGGAAGTTCATAGTGCATTGCTGTATGTTTAAGTTTGAAACAAATACACTATGTATTTTTCTAAGAAAAATTATGTCATTTTTGTACAAATAGCAGATGCTGAGTAAACATTTACTTGGGAGACATCCTGTAATAAGTTTGCACGCAGATAAAATATTCTGCTCTGAAAGGAACCCATTTGAAGATTGCGCTTGTGACAACACTCATCTCTTTCACATGGTGCACCTGCTGGCTGTAAATTCAAACCCTCCCCTCGTTAGTATGTTGTGGACGTCACGTTTTCTTCTGGCCTCATTACAAAGCCGCGCAGCAGCCAATCGCAGCAGGACAGGTTACGGCTCAGGGAAGGATGCTTCTCATTTAGAGAGCCACTCACATGGGTCCATGTGCAACAACCTTGACAGCTCAACAGTAACAATGCCCCCCTGGTTATTTGCCTTGCAAATTCCCTCCAGTCCCACTCAACTTGGCGAGAAGATTAATAAACCATGATAAAACAAAACTGTCTGGAGAAAAACAACACGAAGCAAAAGCAACATTGTCTCGCGTGAGATTAAGAAGACATTTGTTTCAGACAAGAGGTCAAGCAGTTGGTGGCTAAAATAATTTAAATCTGATCTTATAAGGCACTCTTGTATGGCATATAGTAATGTTAGTGAAAAGTGGACATATAGACTTTGTTATTACCCATTCCAGCATGAGGGTCTTTCTGGTTTATTACCAGAATGACAGTTATTGTTATTGTTCCTCCACACAGATGTAAACAAGCCATAGAGTAATGGATGTCCTGGCAGCAGATTTTCCTACCTTTGCTGTGAATTTCTGCGGTGCCTTCAAAGGCCTCTTGGCTGCTTCTCTGACTAATGCACTCCTTGCTCAGCATTGTCTTGCTAGGTTTGCAGTTGTGCCATGCACTTTCTACTTTTGCAAGACAGACTGAGCAGAGCTCTGTGAGATGTTTTAAAGCTCGCAATTTTAGAATCAAACTCTGCTTTAAACTTCTCGGCAGCTTTCTTCATGTCATGTCTTCAAGATGAGGTTTGTTCACTCGTGTTCTTTAACAAACTTCAGCATCCTTTATAGAACAGCTGAATTTATACTAAAATCACAAAGGTGGACTCCATTTAAACAAGCATAGTCTTTAGACAAACAGTGTAATATTTAATCTTTCCCAATGAGAAATGGTTGTGTTCCATCACATCCACACAACGGTTTTCAGTTTGACTCTCTGTGAAGCCAATTTTACAGATTTAAAACCACGTTTGATGAAGTGATGACTTTTTAATAAAACTTTATTTGCATAAAAAATGGAAAAAATTGAAACTATAGAAATCAATGCATTTAGCTAGAAGTTCTGCAGCGAAGCAACAATAACATAAGAAATGAACATGTTTAAAATTTTGACTGAATGGATTTTTATTGAAATTATTTTGCTTCTGAAACAAAAATAATAATAAAAGAAGATGAGTCGAGATGTCAGAAGATCCCTGCATAGAAATTATCTCCCTGTAATATGGTTCTATTAAGTCCAGGTGACAGTGAGCAGTTAAAATACACGCATTCTCTTTTTGAGTTTTTACTGTGGTCAACTGACACTGGTTGCAAATAAGCATAAAAGTAATTTTCTGGTTAGATCTCTGCTCTAACCAGAAAAACAGCTCCAACTAGTTACACAACTTCTTCACCAGTGAACAGACAATAAAGAAACTATGTGGGACAGATTATAAAGAGTGAAAGTATTGTATTAGTTCGTATCGACCAGTTGTTTTGTGCAAGACATCTTCATGTTTTCTATGACGACTCATCTGGTTTTGGAAGATACTGCCTGACAGTACTGATGATAGTCGATACCTCAGCCATGGCGCCTTTACCTACACCAAAAGAAGAACAATTTACTGATTGCATCAATGAGGAAAAGAAAAATCATCAATCTGACTGTGTATAATATTGAACTGTAGAAAAAAGTCTTTATGCACAAGCTCCATGATCAAGATACACACACATTCTTGCGAATCCTGGACCGTATTCAGGAAAACTGCTCTCTACATTATGCAGATGTAGAAAAGAACATCTGAAAAATGAGTCACTCAAACAGACCTAAAGTTACTAAATTTATTTGTAGGGGTTAGCCATGTGTTGCTGACCCCTTTTTACTTTCATTTCATATCAGTTAGTTGTTGTTTTTTTATTATAATTAAGTTTGTATGAATTGTAGAGATAATCATGAAAACACAAAATTTAATTTGATTTGATTAAATTATGCAATTTTATTTCGATTTTTTTATGTACTTATTTTGAGATATATTTAACTTTTCAATAGTTACGTAGAACACAAACAAAACAAAAAAACATTTACGGGCTCAGGAGTTCCAGTCAGGTGTTAGCAACAGGATGTCGAACTTAGTGTCAGTACTCAACAGCTCTAGATTATATACATTGATAATATTATCGTACAAAGCTCTTCAAGGATTGCGAAAATGTGTTCAGTCCGATGTATGTCAAAATGGCTTCCCATGTTTTGACAAAAACGTCATCTTTGTTGTGCAAGCGATGTTAGATAATCAAGAGACACTGTTCAGGATAATCTTCTAACATTATATTGTGGAGGAATATTTTTTTTTCTTTATTCTTTTTTTCTTTATTTTTGTCTCTGATCTTGTTTTGAGTCAGTTGATACGTATGAAACATGATAGATTATAATCCACAATCAACCCAAAATAACACGAAACGTGATTTTGAGGCAAACTGTCCTGAAGCAGTTTGTAAAAAACTATCAAAACTAGAGAAATATGAAATGACCAAGAAGCAAAATGAATGGCACCCCAAGAAGCTATGCCTCTACTGGTTAGATCAATTATGTACCTTTGCTATTTTTTTAGAGTGCAAAAACATAGCACACCAATTTTTTGGAGTGCTATTTACAAAGGATACAATGTTTCTCGTATCACAAGGAACACTGTGATACAAATTTACCAAAGCTGTACAAACTGTGATTAATCAGAGCAATCTTTAGCAACATTAGAAATGGATGAATGGAGTGAAGAAAGCACAGAAAGTGTAACACATAGTACTTGGTAATCTAGACATACCATATAGAATATGTAATAAAGCAGACAGGACTGTGGTCCAATGATTAGTGATAATAAAAACCTACTTTTTTCCAGCAGTTTCTAATAACCGGTGCACAGTAAGTCTTTTTTTTTAATTTACTTCTGCCTTTTCAGTATCTTAATGATTAGCAGTTGTTCACCAACAACTGTTTTTGCTGTGTCATCCAGGCATTCTTTAAACAGACGTATCGGTGGCCTGACCGCTTCAAGGCCTAGTTTACAAGCGATCAATGACAGATACCAGACAGTTTGCGCACCAAACACATTACTGTGTAGAAAGGCCCGAAAAATGAAGGCATCAGAAAACAAGTTGAATCAAACTAAACGGTGCATGAATCTGACATTTTGGCTGTTTTGATAAAGAGGTATATTTAGCGGCAATGATACCTTAGTCACTGTTAAATCAGACGAGCACTTTGGAACCGCACTGGGTCATGTTAGGCCTGTGTCAAATTAAAGGTCCCTCTATTAGGTAACCTAACACATTGCATCAGCAACTATCTGAGGACATAAACCTCCTGAACGCACTCAGCAGGTTGATATGGCCTCCCACACTGGTGGCATTTACCATTTCCTTTTGTTCAAGCAGTCTTTCGCTCTGCGGTGACATTTTTTCCGGCATTGGGGCCACCTACTCAGGAAGTGTGTGTGTGTGTGTGTGTGTGTGTGTGTGTGTGTGTGTGTGTGTGTTTTTATGAAAACATGGATCATAACATATAGAATTTATGCTTTTATTTCAATACCATGTGCCTCTAACAATTTTTTATTTGAGTTTTTTTTTTACTTTTCAGTATGTATTTAAAAGAAGCGACAATCATATGGTGCCTGAAATGCACCAAATACAGTTATTTTTGCAACTTTGTTTTGAAGAAGACAAAGTTCCTGTTGTTTATCATTTCACTGTGCTCTGATCATTTTTCTGGGTTTTATCTGTATAAATAAAGGTTCAGAAAGCAGTAAAAAAGCAGTTTTTTTCAAAAACCTTTCTTTTTTTCTTTTTTGACCTGAACACCAAGAACCTTGATATGAAGCAGAAAAGCCCTCCCACCTTTTCATCAATTTTTTTTAGGCCATGTTTCACTATGACCTCCATCTTTCTCTTTACCTGATCAAGTGGCAAAATCTGTAGGTATATTGGGAAACGTTTAACATCGTCCAAAATCGCAACTAAATTTGTGACAACTGAATATACTTTAGATCTGAGTCGTCCTAATTTCACTCTTCTAAGCTGCCACGATCCTTCGCACAAATACTTTGACCGACAAGAATGTGCAAGCCACTGCTGGGCTAAGAGTACTAAAAGACGATAATTCACTTCCCTGCCGTTTATGTAATGATGACTGGATGTAAGTTAAGGTATCGGAACAGATCAAATCGTGTGTTCTCAGGAAATGTGGTGAAAAGGGATGATTAACGTGGTAATAAGCTGGTGAAATATTATGAAATTCAACGTGATGCTATTCACTTCAGCCTGAGAGTCAGCACAGATAAGCAAAGAAAAGCGATGACTAGGCTGTGAATGCTATATTGTGTGGATACAACTGGGGCTGCTGAAAGAAATAAACAGGTATCTCTCAAGACAGTTTGGTGTCTCTTAAGCTATAGCCGTCTTGCATAACCACAAAGGTTAAGGTCCATTTAACTGAAGTCAGGAAAACTCAACCTGAGTCAGAAAGCACCTGATCCCACATTTAACTGGAAATTAACCAAAGCGAGAGGAAAAGTTCAACAAGATATTTCAAAACGCATTCAAGAACAAATCCAAGATCAACATACTGTATATATGTGACAGATTTTACACCGAGAGAAGACTGATCACTTTTACTGACCAAGACCCGTTTGAAGATTAATTTTTTTCTGCAACTTGTTGCAGGTTTGCAGTGGCTTTTCGTTCTTTATCTTTTACTGTCCCATTGAAGCTTGCTCAAATTTTTTAGCAAGGATTCAATGGAATTTCAGCAGGAAGAGTAAAAAGCTTCACTTTACTAGAAATCCATTAGAATTACTCAACAGTTTATTATCTCTTTCCTGTAGTTTCCTAATTTCTTTGCTAAAATGTATGTTGTTACACTCACAGCATGAGGAAGAAATGTATATTTTCTCTTTTTTTTGTTTTGTATCTTCTTGAATGCATGTCTGTAGATATTGCCATGTAATCAATAAAATTGTTATGTTTCCTGTAAAAAAAATTTTTTGTTTGAAAAATCCTTCTTGAATTCATTGTGGAGAAAAAGGCAAGTGGGCTTTTTCAAAAATAAGTAACATTCCACAAATAAGTGGTTTTACGCCATGTGTATTTTATGGTTTTATCTTGGGTCAAACATTTGTCCTTTACTCTCTCCACATGTGTTTGTAATTTTAGTTTCTCCAACTACTTTTGACTTTTAGCTCAACAACAACTTTTATTTATTTATTTTTTCTAATCTAGTAAGTCAAAGACAATTTTTTTACCTGCAGGATTCAGTTAGTGTTTTTAGAATTATGTTACCTAATTTATTATATAACTTAGGAAAAGCAAAGACCAAAAAAAAGTATTAAAAAAACCTACCTTCATCCCCACAAACTAGCTTCTTAGATATGCAGGGGATTTCCACATATCCAAACTCTTTCAGCCTGGATACCTGCTGAGCCGTAATAGGATGCATCCACATAGCTGTGTTCATAGCAGGACAGAAGAGGAGAGGTCGACTGGTATCCCAGGCTCTTACCACACATGTCTGAAACAAAGAGATTCCAGTCAAACAAAATTGTTTTAGAGAAACTTTATAACAGGATGTTGTTGGCAATTAGATTTTCCACAGAGAACGTAACAGAACATAACAGAGAGAACATAATTTTACATTCTTACCAATAAGTTGTCACAGATGCCACTAGCAATTTTTCCAAGAGTGTTGGCGTCGAGAGGGGCAATGATCAGCAGGTCTGCCCAGCGCCTCAGCTCAATGTGCAGCACAGGGTCGGATCTGTCTGTCCACAGCTGAACAAGAGACAGAATGTCTGGCTATTTTTATTTTTTAACCTCTTCTCCAGAAGGCCAAAATTACTTGCTGGTCTCTAACCAGATGTTTGTGTCTGAATATCCAGAAATACTGTTAGCTTTGACTATGGCTGACAGCTTATGCAGCAAACGTTTTTATTACCCTTTTACTTTACTTTTAAAGTTAACTGTGTTAAACTATTGTAAAAGAAATAGAAGCAGTAGCAATATAGCTGCTGCTCTACTTAAAACAGATAAGATTATACAGATAAGGTTATATGGTTTTTTGTAACAATTCCATCTACATATCATGACACAGTGAAATCATGGCATTTTTACTCACACTTATACCATGAGAATCTCACGCAAGGCATTTATTAAAATATTAGGCTAGAATTGATCTCATCCATACATGTACTTTCTAATGCTTCACATGTGTCATTACCTCCCACTCATCCTTGTCAGTATAGATCTTTACTGAAACATCAGAAGGATTGTAGAAGTGTTTGGCATGCTCTGTAGTGATCACTTTTACTTCCACCTGAGGAAAATATAAAAGAGAAACAGATATAGCCTGTGGGGAAAAATGATTGTAAACTCTAACCAATCTATATTATTTCAGGCTCAATAAATTGGAATATCATCCATAAAGTTCAAATTGAAAATCATACATTATGCACTATGATAATGTGATAAACTTTAAACATATTGTATTACTGCAGCCACATAATGAGAGCATGTACTGTAGAGTTCATGGATATGATTTTAAGTAGGCTGACATTCATGGATTTTATTTTTGGATTGTACTAATATTTCAACTTCTTTGGAAATTAAATTTTGGGGCTCCACTAGCTGCAAGTGATAATCATCATTAAAATTAATGCTTGAATTATATTACTGAGTTTATTTAATCTACATGATGAACAAATATATTACGGTTTAGATGATTTTACGGTTTTATCTTATTACATGTAACAGTGGTGGACTTGAATTGTTGCTGCCTAATGTCTCCACCTCGCGGCAAAGGTAAGGTCGTGCAGTTTGATTAACAAAAAAAAACGTGTGCTTGACGTGTTTAACGAAAACCACGCTTTTTAATACGAACAAATCGGCTCACCCCGGGGAGCTGAAGAAGCTCGGAGACCAAAACTGGAAGTTTCAAAGCTGCGACGCTTCCTGTTACACCCACAAGAACACGAACCGTTCCGCAAGATTTCGACAAATCAGTCTCCAGAGACGAGACGAGGTCATCTGACTGCATATTAGTCGAGAAATCACCAAGATGACATCGGTTAACGGCAGAGGAGCTGTACCACTTCCGTAAATACACTTCTCCGTCCAATCACAGGAGGAGACCAGGCGAACGTGCACGAGTACGTCTCTGACGCGACAAATTGTGAGCGCGCATTAGCAGAATATTCTGGCGAAGACCTCACAGGAAGCTAGCATGCCGCAAGGGGACTTCATTCATTTCCCTCAGAGTTATTCAGTTTAAAACGAGCATTTTCGGAACTTTGACATGACGCTGACGCCTCTTGTTTACTGGGCTCAACGTCACGAGGAGATTTACCTGCGTGTAGAGCTGACAGACGCCCAGGTGAGTTCAACCCACCTGCTGTGCTGTTGGCAGCGCTCTTTGAGTTTTACTTAATACCCCGCCGACGTAAATGTATGAATGCAAATGATGGTTGCTGTCGGTTTGCATGCTGGTATACAAATGCAGATTATCTTATGTGATAGGACATACAAGACTCTCTGTTACTTCCCCACAAACACGCTAATAACTGTGTGAAATTAGATGACTGGCAGGGCTTTAAGAAAATGGTGTGGGTGGTTCTCGGAGTAATAAACCCTGAAGAAAAAAAAAAAAAGCCACTGGCCATTATGAAACACGGGGGCGGATTTTTTTCTTTATCAGGGTGTTGTCCACAATGACCATCCTAAACTTCACAGCGGTTTACACACAGTCTCCGGTACATTTTCCCTTTAGGATTTACTAAAAACATTTCTAAAGACTCCATCTTTTATTGCCGTTTATTAATGACATAGACTTGAAATCGAGCGCATCCGGGGCGGAGAATAAGGTGTTTTAACTACCCTGGTTCTTCAGAAGTTGCTAACAAACGTTATGAATTGCAACATAATTAAATCTCAGTATTGGTTTTGGACTATAAAAGGTAGGTTTATTGTTGCTTTGAAGTCAAACTTTTCACTTTTTTCTTTTTTTTTTAAACTTTGCATTGTTGTACAAGCAGGAAGAGATGCCACTTACATTCTTATTCCGTAAGAGGAAGTGCTCACTCTGTCTATTTCTGCAGAATATTGATGTCCAAGTGCATGAGAATGTCCTTAAATTTCAAGGTGAGAATTGTTTCTTTATATCCTTAGTATAGATATTTATTTTTTTTTTTACATTTTCCAGCATGTTTAAAGTGTTTTTTTTTTTTAAACACACAATTTGTAACTCTCTTTGGGATGTTTTCTGCAGCTCTGGGGCGTGGTGCTAAAGGACAGCACAATTATGAGTTCAGCTTAGAGTTTCTTTTACCAGTAAAATCAGAGGTATGGATTTTTTTTCCCCAAGTTCTCTTTCCTTTCATGCAAAGAGGTTTCAGTGTTTCTATTTTGCTTTTTCTTTCTGTCTTTTCTCTTTTTTGATGTGACATAATTTGTCAGTAATTTCCGCTTCCAGGTGAGACACAAGTCCACACAGCGGCAGGTAAACATCACAGTGCGGAAACAGCAGCGAGGCTGGTGGGAAAGGCTGACTGTGCTGGAGCGTAAACCGGTTTTCCTGGTGCCAGACTTTGACCGCTGGCTGGACGAGTCGGACGCTGAGATGGAGATCCAGGAAAAGGTGAGATAAAATTGTATTACTTTTTTTTTAAACTATCACCCAGTCTGCTTTTGTTTACACAGTCTATGTTAATTTCTACAAGTGTTTACAACATGACAAAATGTTTCTTTTGCCAACATTGTGTGTTGGAATTTCTTTTGCAAAAATTGAAGTTTTTATTCCTCTTCAATAATTCTTCCTAATTTTGTTAAGGAGGAGAAAAAGAACAGACTGAAGACTGTGAGGGATACGGAAGAAGGTAATTATGAATTCTGGTCAATGACTATTGTATCTGGAGATATTTAGCTTGTTTCTTGAAATATTACCTTTTCCTACCTTTTGGCGACGTGGATAACATTTCAAATAATTCTATGTTTCAGGATTTATTAGCCTGAAAACGAGCTTTTTGCTTGTTTACAACTTAGTCCAGTTTCTTGGATTTTCATGGATCTTTGTCAACATGACTGTACGCCTCTTCATCTTTGGGCAAGGTCAGAAATAGTAGTGGAGCGTAGTTTTCTTTCTGCATGTTTTTTATGTGCCATTTTTAATCAATAACTTTAACCTCAAACTAATTTCAGATTCACTCTACGACACGTTTCACACCATATCGGATGTGATGTTCTTCTGCCAGACCTTGGCATCAGTTGAGGTGTTGAATGCTGCTTTCGGTGTGGTTCGATCTGGTGTTGTTCCCACTTTCATACAGGTACAGCACAATTCTTTGTGAATTTTATAAACTCGATATTACAAATAGACTAGAAATGCGTAAGAACCATTTTTTTTTGTTTTTTAGGTAGTTGGAAGGAATTTTGTCCTCTTCATCATTTTTGGTAGTCTGGAAGAAATGCACCACCGACCTGTTGTGTTCTTTGTTTTCTATCTGTGGAGCGCCATTGAGATTTTTAGGTAAGTAGAGGTGTGTCTCATTAAGTTGAAAATTTATTAAAAAGTTTATTTCCACTGTAAAAATTAAAGCTTGCATATTTATTCTTATTTACACAGATATTTTAAGAATTTTAAAATGTTTATGATTAAGGCTTGCAGCTCATGAACGTTCATGTCCAACATCAGTGCCTGACCTCACAAATACCGTTCTGGAAGAATGGTCAAAAATTGCCATAAACACTTACTTTGTCGAAAGACTTCCAAGAAGATCTGAAACTGCTACTGTTGGCAAGTTAAACTATAGGGATTACAGCTTCACATTCATTTGTTAGTGAAGCTGACAAGTAAATAATTTTGGCTACATAGTGCAGACATATTTAACAGAATATAATTTGATTATATTCTAATTTATTAAAATACACCTGCATTAATAGTTATTAATGCCACATTGATCAAAATATTCAGAAGCAAAGGTAATATTTTGATTTTGTTACCAAGAATGCAGAACATTTTCATTTTTTATAATCATCGTCCGCAGGCTATTTAAGCTACAGTTACAAAGATGCATTGTAATAAAATGCAAACGTTCACCTCCAAGCAAACATTACATTCTACTTTCAGGTATCCGTTTTACGTCCTTGGCTGCTTTAACACAGAGTGGAAAACTCTCACTTGGTTGCGCTACAGTGTCTGGATACCGTTGTATCCATTAGGTGTTTTAGCTGAAGGTGAGTTAGTTCATCTGAGAGTACATTATTTCTTTTAAATCAACATAATTGATATGTATCTGATGTTTTTATCCCATATAGCTGTTGCAGTGGTACAGTCCATCCCCATGTTTGACCAAACCAAGCTCTACAGCATTCCTCTGCCAAAAGCCATTGGAACTTCCATCAACTTCTCTTACGTCTTGCATGTCTATCTGATTCTCATGTTTCTGGGTAAAGTCAACAAACAGGAAGAAAAGCAGTCTGTTCTGTATCAAATGTGTTTCTTGTAGTTCTGACTGGGTTTTTTTTCTGCTCCGCAGGACTTTTTATCAACTTTCGGCACCTTTACAAGCAGAGGAAAAGGCGCTTCCGGACCAAGAAGAGGAAGGCACATTAATTCTCAGCACAAACAGTAATCCTCCAAAGCCTCTACTGCCTGCACACATTTTCAAAGCCGGCCCTGCTTTAGTTCAGAACATTTTTTTTAAGTGAATTCCTTTTTTTCACCCGTTTTGCTCTCTTAAGACTTCCTCTACTTTTTACCATTCTACATACTGTGCAATGATGAAATTGCAGTCACATTCATTAGTAATTAAGTTCTTATAAACCTAACGTTCTAAATTAACTGTCAATATCATGTTAGATGTGTTTATTTTTTTCTCTATTATGATTGCTCTATTACCTTATTTCTCAGCATCAGGTTCTGAAAATATGACCTCACTATCTTCACCTGATGTACAATCAATGCTTTTTAAATGAAAAAGGAATGGGATCCTCTAAATGCATTTATTTTTTTCTCAAAGATCTGTAAAAAAGTAGTGACCTTTCAGTTCAGCTGAATGACCCATCATGAATTTTTATTATCCTTTCCATTTATTATTCTAAATGTCCTCGAATTGTCATTTTGATAACTTATGACACTGAATAAACATTTTAGAAAGATGAGTAATTTAATTAGTAGTCAATTTGGGAAATACATTCTATAAAGAAACATGTAAAAAAAAACAAAATATGTACAACACTTTCAGTTTCCCAACAGACATTTTGTACAAGCCCAGTTTGTATGGCTTCAGTTCACTCTGGCTCAGTATCAGCTTGTACATTGTGACTCAGCTTGAGAAGTCTGTGTGCATGGGGACGATGTTGTGATCAAAAGCTGCATACTGGGAGTCACCAGAACTGGCTAGTTTGAGTTGGTGTGCGGCGTGAGAGAGCTGGAAAGCAGCATCTGGATGGGCCGAGTCGGGCAGCATGGTGCACTCCCTCTCCAGCAGCTCGGCCACGCCCTTCAGGAGCTCCCAAAAACCAAAAGCCAAGGCAGCTTTCCGCAGACGATTTAGCTCCTGGTGGAGTTAAAAACCAAAAATCGGATGTTTTACTTGTATTTAGAAAAAAGAAAATGTTTCGACATGTTTTTCTAAAACATTTGTGCTAAGCCTACCTTATAGAAGGTCTGAGTTTTATCAGGTAATTTCCTTGCGTTCCTCAAGATCTTCTGAACATCAGTCTGTACGAAGACAAAGAAAAACTTGTTGAAAAATTGACAACTAGTTAACATACAAAACATGACTTTTTAAAAAATTCTTAAATAATTAAGTCTTGAACTTTACACCTCACTACCCATGAGGATTGTTTTTAACAAAGAACTACTGTAGTTTTAGTTTAGGTGTTTCCACTTTGTTGGACTTTTAGGTTATAATCCATAATGCACTATTTGTCAGATGTTGTCAGTACGGAACAGATTGTTTAGCAGTGTTTTTACTGTACCTGCAGTCCACTGGCTTTTATCCACACGGTGACATTCTGAGCATAGCTCCGCTTGACCTGTGGCTGCACAGGGAACGGACTTTTACTGTCATCCTCTCCGTATGGATTTTCAGCAGCCTCTGTAACACAAGAAAGATGGCTGTGCATCAGAGGAAAATCAGTCAATCCAAATCATCGAAATAGAACAGAGTAATCATTAACTGATGTACACAAATAAAAGACCTTTGATCTGCACAACAACAGTGACCCATACAACCACTGAGGAGTTGTATGCTTATTCAAATTTGCACAAGAATTCAAAAACCCTAAATATTATACAGCAAACTGATCCATTTGATTTGAAGTAAGATGTTACCTGAAACTGGTCCCAGATGCGAGATTTTGCCTAGCCAAGGTAGAGGATCGGAACCAGGCTCAAACAAAGACATCATCAGGTTTGACTTCTTCTTGCTGTCTGCTTGGGAGTACAACATGCCAAACCACTCCGGCCTGGGATCAAAGCAGGACAGTTACTGAATTTAGAGCTCATTCACAAAAAATAACTTGCTGTCATGGAATGTAGGACATGCCATGTGTACTGGCTCTGTTATTGCTCACCCTAGTTGGACCAGAGCCACCATCCCCTCAACCTTTAGACTTCCATGTAAAAGAACACAAAAATTTGGGCTTTTCCCAGCCATTTGGCTCGCTGAAGGTTCCTCTTCAAGTTCATCGGTGGTTCCTGTGCCAACTTCATCCACTTCTGAAATTAGGTGCAAATATTTTATTGTTGATGCTGCTCCACAAATCATTCTCAACAAAACAAAAACAAACCTTTGTTAACAGCAATGGGGAGAACCAAGTGTCTGGATATTACAGGGGGGCTGGAGATGTCAGCAATTTCAATGAAGCCCACAATTTCCAAATCTGAAACAAAAACCCATGTGAATATTTATTTCACAATATAAAAAAAAGTTTAAATGATTTTCTACCCCTGACAAGTACCTGTGCTGACAGCTCTGGGAATAGGCTCCACCTCCTCGTCCACCACCACCGGCTCGGGACGGGGGAACACCTGAACGTCTGAAGACAGATTCCCACAGTGCAGAACCGCGTGGAAGGGGGAGTACGCCCGGTCAATCAACATGCTGGAGAAATGGAAATGACAGGGTAAAAAAAATATGCATCATTCAGCACAGGGATAAACAACAGAATGAATGAACAACTCTGATAATCAGCTCAACCTTACCCAAACATTGCTTGTACACTCTTCATGCAAAGTGGTCCGTCCACAGTGAAGATCTGTCCATCCCCTCCACTGAGACGAAGGAGCTCCTCCAGGTTTTCCATGGCGTCAGTCATTTGCAACTTAAATAGCACAAAACAAATGCTCATTATTGGAGCAATCAAATAGAATACTGACATACGGCACAAGATGATCCTGAGTTGCAAATATTTATACAATTATGTATAAAATCCTAAAATTAATAAAATTATTTGCAAGGGGAAAAAACAATGACAGATGATAGGAAATTAGACTTAAATTACAACATGATTCTTGCAGTTCTATTACATTTGGCCATTTATCTCCACAGAATTAGACTGAGTAACTGATTGGACATCAAGGTAGAATGCCAACAGAAATGTGGATGGCCGTACCTCCTCTGCATTGGCTATACACAGGATGAACATTTTGGTGGGGAAGGGGTAAGGGAGTGGAAACTTTTTGTCATCACCACGATGTTTCAGGGTTTGAAGAGAGTGGCGTAGGGAACCCTTTCCAATCCCAAGAGAACCGTCTGTAACCAGCACCACCTACAGGACAAAAGAGGGAAATGCATAACCATGACCAACCAAGGATGAGGTATTACTGAAATAGCAGGAAAACAAAGTGAAAGAGTAAAATTAAAAGGGCTGCTTCAAACTCAACCTGAAAAATTATTATACTGAACATAACGTAATTACATGGTGTGCAAGTGTGATAGTTACTGGAAGTAAGATTAGTTTGAAGAACTTGAATGCAATTTCATGAAAAGGTGCCCTAAAGGGATCTCAGATATTTGAAAGTGGAAGAAATAGCAGTTACTTTAAAAATGACAAAATAAGCTTTAATGGCTGTTTTGTAGCGACTCTTGGATGTGTGGGGGGTACACACAACTGCAACATGCAACTTGGAATCAAAGTTTCACACGTAGTAATCAACTAAAGAAGACTTAATGATGTCTTCTTTCTATCACATGGGTAAATTATTTTCCCCAATAACATCGTTTTTCAATAAAAAAAAAAATCAGAAAATGTTTCCCATTGGACAGATCAAATTTACTGAACATTTTACTTTGTACCAAATATGTACAAACAAATCAATGACATAGAATACCTGACAGGGACAGCCATTGCCCCACTCCTGCTGAACAACACTACTGACTCCTTGTAGAGCCAACTCAAGACATGTTTTGTCATAGTCTTCCAAGTTACTAAGAGCCTCCTGCAAACAAAAACATAAGACAGTTTTAATACCGAAGATATATTGTGTTTTATCTTTACAGGCATAAACTGATGTTACCTGTAACGCATTGTAATCCCTAGTGAAAGGCACCAGCAGCTCCCAGAGCGAGGAGAAGGCCATCAGTGCGGTGAACTCCAAGCGATAGTTGGAAGCCATGTGTTCAAACAGCATGTTGAGTCCGTGGACGGCCAGGTTCTTCCTCTGGAACTCCTCGTTGCCATCCAGGGACACTGGTCGTGTCATGGACAGCGACACGTCCATTAAAACCACTGTAGGCATTGCTGTCACCGCCGATCCGATATCCACAATAAAACAGTAAATTTAAAACTGCTTCCAACAGTCCGACTTGCGGCTTTACAGCAAAACTCGCTGAAAACTACCAAGCTTCAATTAGAAAGAAAAAAAAACGTCATTAATGGCGTTTGAAACTTAATTATACTGGTTAGTAGAGGCTAACGGAAGCTAGTTTGTTAGCCTTCTGCAATGTAGCAGCTAAAAGAAAGAAACATTCCCTATGTTATTCATCAAATATAAAAGGATAAATATCCATGACTAAAAACGCAGCGGAAAAATCATGTATGAAAAATAAAAACGACTAAAACACTCTAGTCGTTCTTGTTGTTTAGCTTGTGTTGCATTATCAGTGCACCAACAATTCCGTCCGACAAACAACTTGTAAATGTATAGTTCCTATGTAATCTAAAATGTGCGGACATTACAACGATTGAATAGGAAGAACAAATTTAGAGCCGAACTAATGATATCTACAGACATCTGAGATATAAAATGAAAAAAAAAAATCTAATTTTGGTCTTTTCTAACTCCTATTTTATATCCACTCTTGGTAGTTTAGTGTTTGATGCACCATGGAAATAAATTGTCACAAAAATACTGAAATTCGACCTGTAATTTTATTTTTTTAGATTTGTGTAATATTTGCGAACTTTATTTCTCATTAAAACTTGCTTGTATTGTATTTGCTTCTGATCCAAGTTTGTCCCTTCTGGGACCACTCTACCGACTTCCTGTTGGTGAATCCTGTTCTTTTTTAGTGACTCGGTAACAACAATTTTTGCAAAAGTACGAAGGAACGTAACTACCAGCAACCACTCGACAACCGACATTTGGAACCGTTCAAAAACGTTTCACTGTTTGTCCTGCAGATGGCGCCGATTTAGTAAAAGACTATTTTATCTACGATAACTACTAAAGTTGCTTTTTTCCTTTTTTGTATAATCTGAAAACTTGCTTGAATGTCATCCTTGATTTTGTAATCTCAAGAATAGAGGAAAAATGTAAGTCTGCGCACAATTTCTTTATGAATATTGAGATTTTAAGGCTCGTTATTATTATTATCCCTATATGTAACATTTCTATAGACGTGAAGTTTGTCCAGATTGGTTTACTTATTCTTCAAACTCATTTTATTTAGCCAAATAGATATTTTCACCTGATATTTTATGCTTCTCTAGACAGTTTGTTACCATAGCATCAGATCAGCTTGTCCTCTTTTTCTGTTGCCGTCTGTAATTATAGCATGAATTAGGGTCAACGTGTTCTCTTTACAATGAATATATTTTAACATATCTTAGACAAATTTGATTAAACACACGTTTTTAGTTTTCATTTGTAGTCTTTATATATATTCTTAACTGAAATCATGATTAATGTTGTTCATTAAGCTGTAATTTCTGTCACCTGTTAACATTGGGAACTGTTGATCTGTAATTTGTTTAGGGTCATAATATGTCATTTAATGCATAAGGACAGAAGCTGGACTGACTTTAACCACCGTCATGATTTCAATGAAGCGACATAAATGGCACATTTTTCAGAGTTCTCTATTTTCCTTTAAAGGGAAAAAGCTTAAGGGATTTAAACCGTTTTATTGACTTTAAATGCTTGCAGAAAAACTAAGATTCAGCTTGACTTGCTACCAAATTGTTAATTGAATTGAGACTTTTTTTTTCTTTACAAACAGGTTTGTCCCTAACGCATAAAGACTCAGACAGCTGTGATAAAGACTCAGACAGCTGTGGATCTTTTAACTCCGGGGTTTTATTAAAGATATTTTTTCTTCTTTTTTTTTTGGAGTTAAGTGAATCTGCTATTAGCACAAGATGGAGTCGACAAGATGTAGGTCTCCGCAGCTGATTGTTTTTGCTGTTGTCTTCCTGGGTATCCTTCACAATTGGATCGTTGGTGCTGAACTCACTTCTACTTTGCCTCACATTGTAGACGATTTTGAAAAGACTACAGATCACTCAATGGAGGAATTTCCTGTTCAACATTCTACATATTCAACTCCATATAAAGAAGGCCCTAAAATAAATCTTCATTTTTGGATCCAATAAATGATCACCATCCTTCACCAGAGACATCCATATCTGATCCAGCCTCCCGTGTCCGATGGATAAACACAATATACTCTAGTGGTCTTTTTTCTATTAAGGATCGGATACATGGATGGGTGACCCTGCATATTTTTGGGATGATCTACGTTTTTGTGGCACTTTTAATTGTATGTGATCAATATTTTGTTCCTTCGCTGGGGGTCATCATGGAAAAGCTGGCCATCTCAGATGATGTCGTTGGAGCCTCCTTCATGGCTGCAGGAACAGCCGTCCCATGGTTCATTACCAAGCTAATCCAAAACCTCTACCATCACGACAATTTAACTATGAACATTAACCTAACTATTGGCTCTACAGCTTTCAAAATGTTGTTTGTGATTGGAACATGCGCTATGTTTTCTGAAAAAGTTGTCCCTCTACGTTGCTGGTCATTTTTCAGAGACCTATCATTCTACATGCTTGGCTTCATTGAACTGATCATTTTCTTGTCGGATGGTGTTGTCGCATGGTGTGAAAGTGTGATTCTGGTAACCTTATTTGTACTCTACATCACCTTTTTGATATGTGATAAAAATGTGGAACAAATAATGAAGACCCAACTCCAGAAAATCAAAGGGGTGATGAAAAGCTTCATTTGTGAAGAAATGCAAAAAGGTGCTCCCGGTAGAGGTAAAGCACTTATGGTATATGTGACTATATTTTAATGTTTCACTGCAGAATTACAGTAAAATGTGTTTTTAGAATTGTGTTTCGCTATGCACAATTTTTAGGTTTTTGAGTTGAAGTTAGAGTGCAGAATTTTATGTAAGTTTACTGTCCCAATGCTGTATCTGAATCCTTGCATTTACGTTTACATACAATTTACATTTAAAGTTGTTGTTTTTTCCTGTGGAACTAAGGTTTAACGATCTCTGAAGAAAACAACTGAAGTTTAGTGACTGACTTTTACAGTCAAGACATTCAGTCAATGTCTTGACTTTATAATTAATTGTGTATTATACAATTGTGTATAATTGTGTATCAGTGAAAGAAAAGTCACATTTTTATCATGCTATTTGAAATGCACATATTTTACCATCTCTGTCGATGAAAAGCTGGATAGATGCTGAGGATGTGCAAATCACATACTGTACAAGTATCCGTACTAGATATCGCCAGCAGATATTGAGACACATTTTTTTTTATTAGGATTACTTAATAGTGACAGACAAATATTAACATAGACTGAACTGAACAAACAAGCAGTCCCATGCTTGTATCATGGTGCTTATAACAAATTACTGAGGCCTCACATGTCATTTTTGTAGTTTATTGTAACCTTTTTAAAGCCATATTACAGTGGTATGTTGAGACAAAGGCATTTCACTTTTGAGAAAAACGTATGAGAGATTGTAGCATCAGGCAAGTTAAGTGGGACATAATCACAAAGCAAATTTTTAAGGGGTAGTATTTATGAAGCATATAGTATACAGCCTCTACTTTCATGACGCTATTTGGTATCAATAAATGCCTATTAATAATTTATTTGGATTGCCCATCAGGGACAAATATCTTGATGTAAATATTCTTAAATACATTGTGGCTCTCTTTTATCTCAGTACAACCTTTTTGTGGAAGTTACTTTTTAATCCTTTTTCTTTCTCTGATGTTTAAAGTGCTCCATTTATCTTTTGTTTGTCACATTTGAAACAATTCCCCCTCCCCCAGGTGTGTATAACTGAAGGTGAGAATGATGCACAAGGCCCTGGAGACTGTAATGAAGAATGTGACAATGAAAACAATGGTGGATGCAATGAAAAGATGTTTGTTGAGAGCAAATTGCTACAAGGAGCTACATCTCTGTCTTTACAATGGCCTGACAAATGGCTGGAACGAGCCGCCTACATCATCCTGTTGCCAATCATCCTTCCTCTGTGGCTCACTCTTCCCAATGTCCATAGTCAGGTAAGCTCAGATTAATGTTTTGGATCTTTCAGAGTAATTGTCTCTTAATACTTTACCTATGATTTTTTTTATTTTATTTTGGTGTTTGATTCACAGGAAACCAGAAAATTCTTTGTGCTGACCTACCTCGGTTCCATTGTGTGGATTGGCATCTTGTACTACCTTGAGAGGTGTTTGGGTCATCAGGTGCAGTGTTTCTAAAAAAAAAAACTGCTCTGTTGTTCTTAAAAAAGAGTCTAATTTTGCACTGAATTACTTAGGCTGTGTGTGTTTTCATCCTGGATTTTGGACTTAATCCTACTAAACGGTATTTTTGTATTTTAAAGGTGGATGAGACGTTTGGTGTGATCGGTCCTATGACATTCGTGGGAGCACGGATGTCCGACTCTAATTTTATAACTAGCCTAATAGTGGCTCGTAAAGGCCTGGGAGACATGGTCGTGTCTGGTAATTTGGGCAATAACATCCTTACTGTGACTCTATTGTGAGTAAATAGGTTGAATTGTCATTGCTGAGATAAGATGAGAGAACAGGTGTTTAGAGAGTTCTTGGTCTCACTGTTATTTCTGTGTTATTTCATTCAAAAGTCTACCGGTGGAATGGTTCCTCTTCTCAGCCATCTCCAGTTTCTCCCCTGTGGGTATCTCGACTGAAGGCCTCTTCTGTGCCAGTATCCTCCACTTCATCACGGTCCTTGCTGCTGTCATCTCCATTATGTCTTTTAAGTGGAGGATGAAGAAACTGCTTGGCCTCACCTTGGTCCTTCTCTACCTTATTTTTGTAGTCATTAGCATAGTGATGATGTTTCAAATTATCATATGCCCTGTGTAAAAGAAACAGCAAAAACAAACTCAAAATAGGTTTATGTATTTTCTTGGATTCTTCTCTATAAAACTGATCCATCCTGACATCTACCAGGGTTTAAGGAAAGAAGTTTAAAAGAGTTAGCGTGATAATCGAATTATTACCGATTATCGATAATAGCTTAGTACACTTCATAAATATAAATATATATTTTAAATGTTAAATAATAAGTCTATATAGTGGCAGTTTTAACAACAAACTTGGTCCTTAGTGAAAAAGTAATTGTCACTTTTCCTAATTGAAGGCAACTGCCATCAGTTGTTTGCAGGAACTGGCATAGAGTCTTTCATTGCTGATGAGAAATTTCGGTCCACTCTTCTTTAATGGGTTGCTTTAATTCAGCAGTATTACAGAAGCATTGATCACGATTAGCCTCGTTATGGTCATGCCGCTGCATCTCAATCCGATTTAGGTCCAAACCATCACTAGACGACTCCAAAACCTTCAAAACATTCCATTCCATTCAATGGTGGACTTGCTAGTGTGCCATTGTGCCTTTTGTATACAGCCTAAGTGTACTTATGCTATCTACCTTTGTCTCATCAGTTCAAACCAGTCTTTTCTTTCTTTAGATCAAGACATGGATGTGTTGCTTTTGGAGAACTTATTTTTTGTTGTCAGACAGGTTTTTGCTAAAGTGCTTTGTTGATTCTACAGGTTACATGCCTCCATGTAAAACTGTAAAATTAAACAACCGATAGGATCAATAACAATTAATTCATGACTCAACAAAAGGCATTGATTACTTTTTTTACATAGGCCACGCTTTGATAGCTTTTTCCCTTAGTAAACAATTTGATAACTGCTTTTCGCTTGCACACTAGTTATCTCAGTCAGATCTTCTATTTTATCTTACGATCTAAAACGTTATATTGTGACTAAAAATGCAAAAACAAAAGAAATCTATATTAAAGCAAATACTTTATAAGAATATGAAATAATTTTTGTTGTGTACTTTTTCACAATTTATTTTGTTTAATAAAAAACAATGTGCTCAAAACAGATGGTTTTGTTCACATAAAGTTAGATTTAAAATATATATATATTTAAAAGAGCAGATAAGCTAATTTCTAGAATAGAGACCTATTTAGATTTTAAAATCTAAAAAATTAAATATAATTTTTTAGATTTTAAAAAAATTATATTTAAAAGAGCAGATAAGCTAATCTCTAGAATAGAGACCTAATGTACTTTATTAAAATTACTGTCTTGTTTCTGTGTCTTTAATATGTTTCTGGATATATAAAGGTAGCATAACACTTTTTACTTGTATGTTATTCATTGTCTTTTTATTAAATTACATTAAAAGTATATCCATAAAAATGCCGTGTGTGACCAGTTTCCTCTTTGGGGATTTAAGATTTTGTGTAGATCTGCTTTTCATTTTTCTGATTTTTTTGTTTTTGTTTTTGCAAGATTCAAAGCACAAATACTTGCTAGAGCAGTTGTGACAAAAACTTTAATTTTAATTCACTCATCTTTTTGTCAAGTATGTCACTGTAAATTAGCTAACAACCTACACAAGCCTCCTCTAAAGGACGTCCTCAGATGTACACTCATGGCGCAGAGGTTGACTTATGTCAGGTCGTACACAAGAACCTATTGGAGTGTTGAATGTGAACATCCTGTTTCTCAAGAAAAGTCACCCGGTGAAAGCATTTCAGAAATGATAGAGGAAGAGTTTTTAAATGTAAATTCCTTCATTTTCAGTCCTACGTCTTTGCACTATGACACCGCTTACTTTTACTTTACATCGTACAGATCACTACTGAGGTTACATTTGCAAAGTGAGAGTGAGACAATGCAGCTAATCCTCTTAGACGACTTCAGGTGTTAGGTATTATGTTGATCCATTGTGAAGATTCGTTCTGTGCCCTACATAAGCCTTTAGTCGTTGGGCAGTAGTTTTTGTTCGTGCAAGTACATTTAACCTGGAAAAGCTGCATTGGGATTTTGTGCCATTGACTGCACGTTAATTTTAAGGTAAGTCTGTATCATTACTTGTTTTTCTTTTAAATTTGTTTTTTATTTTTACCTCTTTATTTCATTATCTTTTCTAATTAACATAAATTTACTAACCTACCTTACAGGTTAGTTGTATTTTATTATCAAAAATCTTGTCCAGTCTATAAATTTCATCATTTTGTCTAAATGTCTTGCAATGTTTTATGAGTGCTTTTCTTGAATGTTTAAATTGAGCTGGACTTGTGACTAATTTTGGTGTATTCTTCCATCTACAATAGGTTGAATTTTCCACAAACTCAATGATGTGACATGAATCACTCTACTGAAGTTCTGTATTCTTTTACCCCATGGTCTGTTGGGGACAGAGCTGGACTCTACCAAAGCTTATTTATGCTACTTAATTCTACCTAGCCACCAGGAACGCTGCTTTGGAGGATGATGCATTGTCATAGAAGGAAACGGCTCCAGCTGAGCCGGGTTCTGTTTCTTCTCTCAGGAGTTTTTCTCTGTACCCTCTACCAGCTCACCATTAGTGCCAGGCTGCAGGCACCAATGCCAGTGGCTCAGATTGGAGAGGATTTCAGAGAAGGGTCAACAGAGGGCATTGAGGATGCCACAGCAGAGCCTGGCCAGCTAGAGGAACCTCTCACTACTGCGCCCGACTCAGAGCCCACAGATCAAACAACACCAACGCATGTGATTCCTCATACTGATAAGGATTTAAATACAAACACACACACGGATATAACTAGTGATTTCAAAGAAGCCTCTTCCACTGAATCCACACTGTTGCCAACCACAAACCGGACTTTGGTGCATTGCATCTACGTGGCCCCAGAACCACCTCTGGTGACACCCACCCCAGTTCCAGCTCCACCAGTTACAACCGTCTCCCCAGCTCCACCTGGTGAAGCTCCTCATGTCAAAGGCGAATACCCTGAAGATATCTTTTCCATCGAAGATCGCAGACGAGGATGGGTGCTTCTTCACATTGTGGGAATGATGTACATGTTTGTCTCTCTTGCGATTGTCTGCGACGAGTTCTTCGTGCCCGCACTGGGAGTTATCACAGACAAGCTGGCCATCTCTGATGATGTAGCAGGCGCCACCTTTATGGCGGCCGGAGGCTCTGCACCTGAGCTCTTCACCTCTCTTATAGGAGTCTTCATCGCCCACAGCAACGTGGGCATTGGCACAATAGTCGGCTCGGCAGTTTTTAACATTTTGTTCGTGATTGGGATGTGTGCTTTATTTTCTCGGGAGATTCTCCATCTGACCTGGTGGCCGCTTTTCAGAGATGTTTCATTCTACATACTTGACCTCATCTTACTGATCATCTTCTTCTTGGACAATGTCATAATGTGGTGGGAGAGCATGATGCTGGTGGCCTGTTACAGTCTCTACGTTGTCTTTATGAAGTTCAATGTGCAACTGGAGAGAGAATTCAAGACTCAGCTCCACAAACACAAGAGCATTGTGAAGGTTATAGCTGTGGAGGAACCTGAAAAGGTAAGCAGCTATGTAATAAAACATATTTATGCTTAATGTACTGTATTACCTATTTAGCTTTCTTATTCTCTGTTAAGGCTTTCATAGTTAGAATTATTCTCATTTGGTGCTGGTTAACTAAAACAATGTTCCAGGAAAATCAGGAGTGAAAGTAGCTACTCTTTCATTTTTTTTATTTGTACTCAATTCATTAAATGAATGAACATGTATGTTTGACAGTTTTAAGAATTTTGTAAATAAAAATACATGTTTAATAAATAATTATGTTTCAAGAATCAAAACAACAATAATGAAGAGACTTAATGTGGAAATCACCTTTAGGTAATGTTTCATTTATTATATATTAAGACATATGTATTGCTTGTCATTTAATTATTTTTAGAGCTGTTTTACAGTGTCTGTTGAATTGATTTTTATGTTTGAGCTTCACCTGTCACAGTTAGACATAGCTAACACTGATTAATGAAGGTGATTGGCTGGCAGGTGATCTGGTGTTCAGGTTAACCAATCAAATGTCAGAACCTGTGTATTGAACAATAGTGATAGTTTGAATTATTTCATTAGGGACTTTTGTTAACGAAATTTGAAATCAATTAGTAAATATTGCAATAATGATATATATTTAAACATTTAAAGCATTCAAGTTTTACTTCACATTTTGTGTTTAAAATATTGTCACGACACATCCCCTAAACATAGACAAATTGATTCATATTTATTTAAATGATCACATATATAAAATTACATTTGGCAACTTATTTATTTGTTTTGTAATATTAGCTCTTTTGACCTTTGATACACATAGTATGCCTGTGTTATGTTCTTTTGTCATTGTTACATAAAGTAGCACTTATTTCAAGGAAGCAGCATCTGTTGTCAACTGTGACATTTGATTGATTCATTAAGGTTGAAGAAAATGTGAAATGAAACTAGTGTTAGATTGGCCTGTGCAAACCAAAGCTGATCTGCTACATCAAACTAATCTTTTTTGGCTCTGCAGAGCTGCACAATTTGTTGCATCAACATTCATTTCCTTATCCTTGGATTGAGAGATTGAAAACATAATTAACAAATTTGTTTTGCTTACTTATAATGTAAATATTGTGTTAAGCAAGGCATAGTAATGATGCAATTAGTGACTTATATTTGAAGTCACACATAGCAACACTAGAGTGTACAGTGAGTGTACATTTTGAAGCGAGGACAGGTTCACTTACAAGGCTAAGCAAGTCCAAGGCATGAAGATATGCACGTTTAGTAATGCAGTACATTATTACTGGTAAGATCTCAAGTGTGTTGAAACTTTCATAAATTATACCAAAATGTAATACATTTGAATGATTATCAATGAAAAACACATTCTTGCACACAGACAAATGGGGAAGGAGAAGATGATGTCCCTCCTGCTCCAGAGGACAAGAATCGGTTAAAGGTAAAAAAAAAAAGAAAATTAACCAACTTCAGCAAGTGATAAACTTCTAACCCCCTGATACCACAGTGCTGGTTGTTACTCTTTTCATGCATATTTTAAGTTTTTCTGTTTGTGTTCCTGCTCACTAACAAGCCTCACTACAGGAATTGATTCATCATAATGAACTTGTTGAGCAAAAACACCCTGACCTCCTCTTGGAAATGCCTTGCAGTGACGTGTCGTGTCTGTGTTGCGAGAAGCTGTCATGAACTCAGCCATCTTTTTTTCCCTAGTTGAAGCCATCCCTTCAGCGAGGGGGGAGTTCTGCTTCTTTACACAACAGCACCATGAGAAACACCATCTTTCAGCTCATGATTCACACATTAGATCCTCTGGGAGATGGTAAGTGCCACATTTATGCCTCTGACGCCTTTTGTGATGGATAACTGCATGATAATAACTTTTCCAAAGACTTCCTGTGTGGTATGTTCTGCCCAGTGTAAAATGGATTAGCGAGGTGTCCCGTATGCAGTCATCTCTAAGTCCAGATTGATACTAAGCAGATAAATACTCCCTCAGTAGCAGAAGGATCCAGTTGTTGATCCAGGTTGTGTCGTAAAAAAGATAAACATTATTCTGGTGCCAAAACTGGTAGTGAAATAATTTCTCTTTCTATGCTTAAAATTTTACAAGTTATTCTGTGATTTCTTTTTCTTTTTTTGCAAAACTATTGCTGTCTTTGAATTTTACATGTTTATTAAGGTAGTTTAGCTGCTGTGTTTATATCGTTGTTGCTTTGGCTCTTTAGTGGATTCACACAATATTGAATCTGTGTTTTCAAAAACAGTAAATACATAACATTTTCTGATTTATTAATGCATTCAATGTGATTATGTGTGTTTATTTTGAAGGAAAGTTTAAGGATAAGGCTGAGACCTTGAACAGCGTGGCCAGACGGAAGTCAGTGTCCAAGTCCCAAGAGAAAAGTGAAGGTAACAGGAAGAATCTGATGATCAAGCACTGATATTTGAACAGAATAGTAGATCAGTAGATCATATTAATGAAATATAGAAGTATAACAGAGATATTTCAAAGCTGCTAAATGCTCCCAATATTTCTTGTCAGAAGAAGCCTGCAATTGCTCTCAGAGTAAAGTTTTCTAAAGTACTGTAAAATTATGTACTTTGTGGCTCACACTGATGCAAAACATTTTAATAAAATGTGTACTATACTCAATAGGACTTTTGTTTGGTCTAAAACCACCTCAGACAAATTTCTGACTAAAATCTTTATGATTTCCTCCACAGGCAAAAGTGGAAAAACTGAGGAGTCCAAAGAGCCAGAGGCTGCCCTAGCCAAAGATGCAGAAAAGAAGGAGCCAGAAGCAAAGAAGGTACTCGCTACCCATGACCTGCTGACTTTCAAAAAGCCCAGAAGTCAGTCTTTGATACCTGTCTATGTAAGAATCAAAGCACAGGGATTTCACTATTTACATCAGGTTTTATTTTGAGAAAAAATAAATAAAATTCTTTCCTTGTGTTATATTTGGACTCCATCTCCTTTCTCCCTTCTGCAGGACGACGTTCCGGCAGAACAAGGTGACTCGGAAGGTTCAGACGATTCCGACAGCGACGAAGACGACAGCGGTGAAGAGAGTGAGGAGTCCAGTGAAGATGAGGATGAAGATGAGGATGAAGATGAGGAGGAGGAGGAAAAAGAAGACGACCCACTGTCTTTACAGTGGCCTGACACACCACGCAAACAAGTCACCTACCTCTTCCTGCTGCCCATAGTCTTGCCTCTGTGGCTCACAGTTCCTGATGTTCGGAACCAGGTTGGAGACATTTAAGAGACGTTTCAAGGTGCCGCTGTGATATTCTAAATTCCTCTACAGATCTGCTTTTATATTTTGACTTTACTCAACAGAAATCCAGGAAATTTTTTGTGCTCACCTTCCTGGGCTCGATAATGTGGATTGCTATCTTCTCCTACCTCATGGTATGGTGGGCTCATCAGGTCAGTTCATGCAGTCCTTCAATACAAGAAGCGAGAAATCCACATTCAATTTATTTTGAATCCCTAATTAAATCTTTCATATGTTATTTCTTTCTCTGATTTTTTTTGTTGTTGTTGTTGTGAGGTGGGAGAGACCATCGGCATCTCAGAGGAAATTATGGGCCTGACTATCCTGGCGGCAGGAACCTCCATCCCTGACCTCATCACCAGCGTGATTGTGGCTCGCAAGGGCCTGGGAGACATGGCGGTGTCCAGCTCTGTGGGCAGTAACATCTTTGACATCACAATGGGGTGAGCTTTCACAGTTTGATCTGCCAGTATTAGAAAATAATCAACTGATTGCCCCCACAAGCGAATCCTGCATCTTTCATTTGTTTCCGCCAGCCTGCCCATCCCGTGGCTCCTGTACTCTTTCATCCACGGTTTGGCTCCAGTCGCTGTCAGCAGCAATGGCCTTTTCTGTGCCATCGTGCTGCTCTTCCTCATGCTCCTCTTCGTCATCATCTCCATTGCAGCCTGTAAATGGAAAATGAACAAAGTGCTGGGCTTCACTATGTTTCTCCTCTATTTTATCTTCCTGGTGCTCAGCGTCATGCTGGAGGATCGCGTCATCGTCTGCCCTGTTTCCATCTGACTGCAAACAAAAGTCTTTTTTCCACAGTAGACACTTTTCCATGGAGGAGGAACTTAATATTGCTTTAAAAAAAGTAATTCTGATGAAAACCTGTTTTTGGACGATTTGAAACAGTAATTGCAAGTAAATTTGACATACTCTTAACACCAACAGTAGCACCGCACCATTTTTTAGTTGTAAAAGTATCTATGCAACTGTTTTCAGAGTGAAATATATCTGTTTACTGAAGTTTTCAAAATTTCTTCCATGTCTATCGTTTTTGACTTGGGCTTGGAGTATGTTTAAAAGTACAAAACCTGTAATTTCATCTCAAGGTTCTCAAGGTTCTTTCCTTTTCTTCAAGTTTAATCAGATCTTTAAATTATTATACTCAAAATGAATTTGTATTTTCTTTGAGGACTTAGGCATAGAGAGCTCTTTAGTCATTGACATTGCGAAGGCACAGAAGCATCCAGGTTTTATAAATGGCACACAGTCTGGAGCCCATGTTTTAACATGTATGAATTATGTGGTGTAATAAACACATGGTTGTATTTACATTGCAAGTTAATGAACTGCTTTTTAATAAAGTTGTTACAGTTATTTTTGCTGTTTGCCTCCCCCTCAGTTGCTGTTCAAATTCGGGGCGAGTCCCAGTTTTGTCACTACCTGAAATGGTAGTTAAAATAATTTATTTCATAAAAAAATATTTCAAACTAAACCAGCATAATTTGTATGTTATGTCAAGTCAGCATGACTAGTTGTGTCCAAGTGGATGAGGGAATTTTGTGTGTTGAAGCGAAAAAAAAACACAAAGTAAAAGAACTCTATTTATTAAGTATTTTTAACAGATTTATGCAACTTTTATTTAAAAGAGCTTTGCAATAAAATATAAAACTCATGAAAAATGAAGGTTTTGTAAAACATCAGTTAATCACACAAAGCAACAAGCGAACTAAATGTTATCTGTCCTCATCTATCCATGATTACATGAATGTAATCATATAATGCTACTGAAGATGAGAAATCTGATTTTTGATCAGATGAGATGATTGATTTATTTGCAACCAACATTCAAAGGGTTGGTAATTTTGTAACAAAAAAACTGTTATAGTTTAACCTTAAATAGTGTATTATTGTGAGATTATGTAAAAATAACAGAATATTTATATTATAAGGCTTTTAATACATTTTACTCATCAGGTGTTGACAGTTAGTGTTAAGCATGTTGTAACTGTGATGCCAAACACATTTTAATACGTTTGTAATATGAAAGTATGGGTCTAAAATGTGCACACATTTTGGACAGGGCAGTTTTGATAGTGTGAATTTGTCTTAAATGTAAATCTTGCAACATTATTTTCATAACTGTATTGGAGTAAATTCACGCTTTTTTTTAAAGGTAATCAGCTTAGTTTGAGGAATGACAAAGCCTGAAATTCACTTGGTAAACGTGTTTATTCATAAATGAAGGCAAAGTATCGATCCGCTCAGGGAAGAAATTTGTTTTCTTCTTTTATGTAAAAATCATACAAATTAGTATCTGTGTTACAAACAATAAATAACACTTCAGAAACATTGTTAAAGTTGACAGTTAGTGTAAACATCACATAAGACATAACATTACATTTTGGTCATCAGTGGTTTTCAGACACTTATGAGGTGGTGATAATTCAGATTTACACATTTTGAGGTTGGTGTTTGAGCCAAGCACACAACCTTAACTTGTCCAGCATTATATCATCAGAAGGGATTGTGAAGCTCAATATAAATGGAATCTCAGTTGCTGTTGTTTTTTTTTTGCTAAGACGTATTAAGATGCTGAAGTTTCACACTCAATTTTAAAGTGAGATTGAATTTGGGCAGGTCAGAGCTTGATTGTGTAACTTTTGGGTGATGATTACAGTGCAAATAAACTCTGGCAGCTATTCAAAGTAGTAGTGGGTTCAAATCTCTTTTTGATCTGTTTTCACAACAAACAGTGCACAGTTAAACAAGTATTCAAAATCTACACCAAAAACAAAACTTACAAAATACAAGCATTCTGTACATTTATAGGACGTATGACAATTATTATTTGTAAAAACAACAACAACAACAACAACAAAAAAACGGTTTAATTAAAGCAAAAAAATAAAATTCAATGCTTTTAGTTTGATTACACTGTTTTACATATCCTTTATGGCTGGATATTATACATAATTTTTTAATTAACTCTTTAAAAAAGCTTGGAAATCTGTAAATAATATAAATAATATTCCCTAGTGAGTCTCTTTAAGTGCATTGTTAAAAGGGATGAATGATTCAAGGCAGGAGATATGTGTTAATTCATTTTTACCTCATTGCTTCCAAACCAGGGTTGTTATTACCACACGGTTTCATGTATCCAGGTAAATGAACATGCTATAGTTTTGCAGAGTTCATGTTAGCACAAGTAGACTCAGCTTTATTGAATGAATCCAACTCAAATGTCAGTACAGTACAGCAACTCCTGCAAATGCTAAATGAAGCGTGATTGTAGATTTGGTTGCAGGGCCACTGAGTTATCTAACAGAGAACGCACAGCTCATCCTGTCAAAGTGCTTTGTAAAATCACAAACATCTAATAGCAACAACAGTCTAAACAAGGTCACCAGGACCACTGAGAACCTTTTAATAATGTGATCTTATGCTCACATTTGCCCACTTATTCACAGCTTCAACAAAGACAGAGTCATAAAATAGACTGTATTACAACTGTGCAAACATGTTACTGCAGGGATATTCAAAATATGGTCATTTTTCTCCAATATATATATAAACACAAGGCCTTCATACCTCTCAGCTCTAACAGTACAAGAAACTCATGGCAGTTGCTTTGCATTAAGGGGGATTTTTTTTTTTCCATTGTGCTTACTAAAAGCTCCATGCCCAAGTCAGGTGAGCTGGTCCTGAGTGTGAAGAGCAGTCCAACATGACAGCAGCAGTGACTGTGGTTGAAGTTTTATATATATATATACACACTGTATATACACATTTTAAAAAAAAAATGACGTTCACAAACTGGGCTCTCCAAACGTCCTCCGGCACTCCATGACCCCGGCGCCCGGAGGCCTGTCACAGTTGTGTGTCAGTTTAACTTGGTTGGGTGAGAGGCGATCATAGGCCAACCTGTACTCCCGATCAAAGGCATCTGCACAGAGAGAACACAATAGTTCAATCTGACCATTCAATAACTCAAGATGACTTTATAAAGTTATACACAGTGCCTTGCAATTTCCTTTAATATTGTTAAAATTATATATTTCAATGTAATTTATTGGGATATTAAGTGACTGACATAGTAGCCTGGTAAAATACAGTCTCCAGATTGAGATGGAGAAACACCAAAACATGTGCAACAGTCATTTAAGCAATAGACAGTTGCACAAAAGTACTGACTCAAAGAGAGGATGAGAACAAATGCGTACCACACGTTTCTAATTTGTATTAAGAAAAAAAAGAGGTAAAGTTATGAATCAATTTTTGTTACACTTTATGAATATGCAAATGGAATCCAGTAAAATTCATTGAAGTTAGTAGTTTTTAATGGGATAAATGTGAAAACGTAGGGTGTCGTGAATAGTTTTCTGTGGAACTGTAGATCTCAGCCTGTTTATCAAGCAAAACATTTTTGACATTTTTCTGCTGCTAGCAAGAATAAAAGGAGTGAACTTACTGATATTAATGTTGTTCTTCCCCAAAGCCACAAGAGTTAGAAACAGTAAATCTCTGTAGAGGCTCCTTTTAGGGTAGAAGAGATAGAGATAGAGAGAGAGAGAGAGAGAGAGAGAGAGAGAGAGAGAGAGAGAGAGAGAGAGAGAGAGAGAGAGAAAACACTTTAGACTTTCCATCCATATCATCCTCCCCAGGCAGTTTAGAACAGCACAGACATCTTTCATTCCCACCTCTGTCTCTTGAAACCCAACTCGGGCCCCAGCAGCTGGATGATCTGGCTCATGGGCTGATAGACGTCGCTCTTCTTGATGCTCCTCACAAAGCCCTGCAGCAGCTCCACAGTGAAGAGCTGCCCTTCTTCGCACAACCCAGAGCGGATCAAAGAGTTGGCACCTGTAAAAACAGAGCAAACTCAACGTCAGCCTGATCAAAAGATCATTCATCTTCGATGCTCAAAGTCGACCAAGACAGCAGAACCATGAAAAATCATGAGATAAATTATGTACGATGCGCCAGGTTTACCATAGACTAACTTTTTAAAGTAAATACATCCTCTTAACAGCAAGAACACACTGGTGAAAATATAGTGCTCTATATTTTACCACACTGTATTAAAGAAAATGCAGAATCAACTTACAGTGTGTGTTCCAAAGGACATAGCAGGGCTGAACTTTATCTTTGTGCAGCTTCAGGTTGTCCCACATAATCCTGACCAGCACCTGCTTGCTGTCCTCAGATGAAGCAGACTGGGGAATCTGGAGGGAATAAAATATGTGAGCTTACTCCTTTTTGCTGTTGGGTCTTTTGGGGTAATTTTAATATTGCAAAGTCTGTATGCTTCATCATTTTGCACATTTGCTGTTTTAGTCCTCTCCAACCCAGATTTTATACCACAGGAGATTTTAAATCAACCATGGGGCAATTTTTTTTAAAAATGGGTTTGTTTTGTACCATCTTTGGAAGCCAGGAATTTTCTATAGTTTACCATCAACAAACTCTTTAACAGAGCATGTATTGTAGATTGACATAAATCAGACAATAATAATTAAGCTAAATTATGTGTGAGCGCTACCTAATTCATTACAAATTCTTAAATGTATAGAAAAATACAGCAATGCCAATTATCTTAACATGGGTGTGAAATGGTTCTTTAAGAGCTGGTGCTTCAGAGTAAATATTTTGGATTGTTTGTTATTTTCCCTCTACTTAACACTAGGAGGCGCCAAACACCACAGTTGAATTCAACAAAGAGAAACTACTCTTTTCAGAATAGCTTCCCCCACACCACCACCACCCTCCTACACGTAATGGTGATATTAAGATAAAAATATAAGTGTTGCCTACAGATGTACAACATGTACTGATCCCTACCTGGTCACCATGGCTACAATGTTGGGAAGCCAGGATAAGAGCAGGCAGGTTACTGGGCAGCTCCAGTCTTCTGAAGTACCAAACAAGGTTCCAGAAGACAATGGGATGTTGGTCAACGACGCTCGGGGAGGAGATGGCCTGGTCTCCCTCGTTCACCAGCAGGCTCTCCAGCTCCTTCCAGAGAACCAGGGGGCTCAGGTACGGCACTGTCACCGGATCAGGAGATGATGCTTGTGCCAAGGCTGGGCCGTCACGGCAAACACTCCAGCTGCTCTCCTGCTCCAGAGCAGGAGCCGCAGATGGCTGAGCTGCCTCAGACAATTTGGCTTCAGGGCTGAGCGGTGCAGACGTGTCCTCCTCTTTAACAGGATTACTCCACTTAGATGGCCTGGGGGGGGGGACAGAATAGATCCATTTAAAGAGGTCATGAGGTTAAATAGCTATTTAGATCACATGTGTCTGTGAAAAATAATGACCTTTTCACAAAAATAATACCACAATAACAATACCTTACCTATTCTGTGGTCTGAGGTCTTTGATTTCCACATTGAGGAAAGGCAGGAAGGCAGTGCCACAGAAAGGACAGGTGCTGTTGAGGTTTGAGTCATCTGCTGTCCAACCGGCCATGATCTCTTCATCGTACACCAGACAGTCACATGTTTTACAAAGTGAGCAGCTAGACATCATCACCTAGGAGAGTTAGCATAAGGAGAAGGCATAAATTACCAATGAAACAGCCTGAGCAACCTCATGAAAACAGTTTATGGCCTGTAAATATCTTACCTCTATGGTGTAATTAGGACTGGGCTGGAAGCGGCTGACATCAGGAGAAGAATCTGGAGTCGTGGACCTTTAGAATGAAGAGCTAAGCCACCTGGACACAAAGAAGAATAAGACAGTTATTAGTAGAAGGCAAACCTTGATTTAAGGTCGCAACATACACTCCTAAATCTGCTCAGTTATTCCTTTAATCTAAATACTGGGAGAACTTAATTCTCCCAGTATTTGAGCAGTTTGAACTGAGATAGTTCACATTCGAGGCGGACAAATGTGCTACATTTACTGAGGCCTCAGCTTTTCCATTAAAGCCTAGAATCGGTCAATGTTTTGTCTTTTGGGGTCAGGTTTAGTAAATCTCTGTCTCAGTCGGGTGTGCGCATGTGAGTATATGCACGTGTCTAGCATAGGCGCCTGCAGCTAGCTGCACAAAAGCCTCCGCACTGAATCCACCCTCATGCCTGCTGGCCTAGTTTTCCACAGAACAGCACCCAAATCTTTCCAACATTGAGTCGTTCTCCCAGCATAGATTCAGATTAAGTGTTTTTTTTTTTCAAACAAAAGAAGAAGGCTGCAGAATGTATTTTCATCATATCTAAGGCTACGTGTACATAATAGGCAAATACGGCCTGAAGCTGCTTTTTTTTGTCCGCATGCAACCTGTATCTAACTTTTTTCATGACAATCGAAATGACCCAATTCTGATTTTTTGACCCTCGAAAGATCCAACTTGTGCCACTTCCATACATTATGCTAAAACTGATACAAATTGGATTGTTTTCAAAGTGTTTGCAGTGAGAGCAGTCATGTCGTATTTTATGCGACTTTCATGTATTGATGTGAGACATGGGTTATAATTCTGTACCAGAAAAAGTCAGACGTGGTAAATACAAATATAAAAAAAATGCCTAAAAATGATAATTATGAACTTATGAAAGCAGTGTGTGTCACTGAACCAAATCACAATCCCACTACTCCTGGCTCTGACCACACATCCAAACAGATTTCTCTGCAGAAGTTGCAGTAAATGCTTCACAAAAGTTTGTTGCTATTAGTTATGCTTCCTTTTCGTTAGCTTCTTTAATGTGACAATGCTATTGGTTCCCTTTGTTGAACAGACAACAAGCGATCCATAATCAGAGGCATCCATTAACACTTCTGTAAACGATGCATTGGTGTGTGCTGACAACTTTGTTCTTCTTCTGCGCATGCGGATTACTTGGGGTCGTAAAACGCTTACACCAAAATCTAACCGTGGTTGCATTTAATTTGTAGTATGAACGAACACGAAGGTTTGAATTTTAGAAAAAAAAATTAGAATTGATGTGTCTGAACGTAGCCGAAGGTATTCGCTGCAACACTGTACTGCCTGTACAGGACGATGAGAAGTTGTTCAACCAACCAGAGAAGGAGTTATGTCTGAACACTCTTGTGGGGCTGCTGGGGCTGCTCAGGTTGGTTTGGTGAGCTGCGGCAGGGCTCCTCCTGACCCGGGACAGGCTCCCATGCTGAGGTGAAGTGAAGCCATGAGGATCCAGGCAGCCGTCGCCATCCAGCAGCGAGGAGCATTCTACCTCGGCCGAGGTCAGAGAAGAAACGCTCATACGATCACTGTTCCCATCCTGCCAGAAAATACAGAACACAACCCAGTCAGCTTGGGTAAAACTGTCTTCATCTCAGGCATGTCTGATCAAAACTCCCGTCTTACCTGCGTCAATGACGTCTGCGATGACAAACGGGAGTAGAGGCGACTGGCCTTCTCCGCCACGCCCTTTCCTGCGGATATGACGCTGCTCCTGAAGATATCCAGCGTCGGAGTCAGCAGTGAGTCCATGGAGAACGACGAGTTGGAGGGACTGGGCGAGGAAGGCAAAGCCAAGGACGAAGGTCTCTCCCTGTCTTTGTTGCACATGCCCATTGGAAGAGATGGCGAAGGCTTCAACCTCTCCTTGGATTTCAAGGGGAGTGAGAGGTGTGTGTTGGAGCGGGTGAGCGTGGAGGACTGCGGGGATGTGTGAGCTGACGAGCTGGAGCGAAACAGTGGACTAGAGGAACTCTGCAGCTCCATGCTGGGTGAGCGGCTGTTCAGCGGGCTGCTGCTGTTATTTATGAACGTTTCAGCCTCTTCGGCAGGAGGTGAGCTACCCTTACCCCGGTCACGCTGCTGTCCTGCTCCTGCTGACCCCATCTGTGGCAAGGGATCACACCCCGTTTCTCCATCTCTCTGTCTCCCCCCGAGTGATTTTTGCTTGTCAGTCTCTGTATCCTCTTCTTCCACACCTTTCAGTCTGTCAGCAGTAAGATGCTGCTGCTTGGTCGATCCAACTAGGGGGACGGTGAGCATCACTAATCCCTGTCCACCAGACAAGTCCAAAGATTTGGGTCTCTCTGTCTTTGGCAGCGCCGGGCAAAGCAGAGTCTCATTAGGGCTGGAAGCAACCCTGGTGCCACAGTCTGGGATAAAAACACACGAGCCAAAACATTTAGGTCAATCAGAAGTCAGATGTTTAAGTATGTTTGAAATGACATTTAGACATATTTTAAGACACATTTTGATGTATTTTGTTCATTTGTAACTTTCTAAAGAAAGAGAGAAGGAGCATATTTGGATTCAAACTCAGGTCTTGAAGATATACATTAAAAAACATACTAAAATATGTCTTGTTCATCAACTATTGAGTGTTTAATGTGTTTAATAATCACATTTTAAAAGTGCCCGGATGAGGTTGTGTTTTTCTCACACCCATATCAGTTCATTATGCTGCAGAGCATAAAATTTGACCCATTGAATCCAGGGCAAAATTGTTCACAAGTGCACAGGCAAAAACATTTTCTTTGCATATGCAGAAGAATTTATATACAGTAACTGTTCCCGTTTTAAAAAACATTTGGAAATGCTTTAATTTCCCTAACTTTTATGTCATGATTTGTGCTTAATTGTGCTTCTTATGCCCATTTCATTCTTTGTACAATTAATCATTGCATAGCTCTTTGTGATTTTAGGTTTATAGATCAATTTTACTTACTTATGTCAATGTCCACTGTTTTCTTTTCTTAAATGTAGTTCCTAATGTTTTGGTAACATTTCATCATGCCATGGCTTAAAATGCAAAATATCTACAGTATAATAACGGCGATTTCTGTTGACTCAGAAAACCATCACCTCCTGTGTGCAATCAAGCACAAGAGCTGGCTTGTATGGCACTGGTTAAATCTCTGTATATGCTGGTTGTCATAATCCTGTGGTATTTAACAGTCCAGACTGACATAATGACATTGTTCTAAATATAACCGTCATTTTTCTGAGAAGTGCTCAAAACATTCCTTGCAGAACAAAAAAAAAGAGATTTCCTATTAGTGTTTCTTTAATTCCCCATTAGTCTTCATTTATAGAACCTTTTCAATGCACATCAATAAGAACAGAAGCCACCCGTAAAGTAATTACAATAGTGATTTTAATATTTTGTGTGTAAGTCAATTTTTAAAATACATTTAGGGACCTCATTAGCATAACTTTGCACAGTATACATAACCCTATAAAAGATTAGGCAATATTTACTTATATTTCTGTCTACCATAAGCATGCAATAGATGAGAACCCTCTGGCAGCCATGTGCTTTAGTTCAAATTTTAATTCATGTATTCTGTTCTCCAAGACATTTAATAATGTTTTCAGAATTGCCTTCATCTGTTTTCTCTTTTCTAATTATGGTTACTTTAGTGAGTGTTGTACATTTGTTTGGTCTCATAATAAAGTCACCTTGTTTTCTATGGCAAATTAAAAGTGCCTCTGATGAAAAATTCTGGCCTATTAATGAGGACAACCAATACTGAGAAGGAGACTAACTTTTACACAAAGCGCCAGCTTACGTAACAGTGAGCATATCCTCTAAAAGATAAAACAAAAAGAAAAAAACACCCAAATATAATAGCAAATGAGTGGATGAGAGAACATTACACCCACACTGTGATTTTATTCCCCAGCTTTTAAAGACAGAACACTTATTTTCATGTTTACTGTGACTCATTTCTACTGCTCACAAAGAGGGAAAGACCCGAGGAATAAAGCTCTCTGATACTCACTGGGCTGCCTCAACACTTTTTCCTCCACTGGTGCCGAGTTATCGCTTTCTCTGTTGCACAGCCTCTCCTCCTCCTTTGACAAGGAATCATAGCCTTGATCAGACTGCCCACCTGGAGAGAAGAATATGCTTTAATCCCGTCAGTGTTATTATTATGGCTTACATTTTTCCTTTCATTTTACTTTTTCTCCTTCAGAAAGAGCTCAGCGCATTGAAATGATCATGCCAGTTTTTAAGGAAACTTTTCAAGAGGCATCTGATCACAGAAGTTTTCTTCAAACGAGAGCTCTGACATTGCCCCAAGCTTACAGCAAGCATTCCCAGAATAGAAAAGCAAGAAAGGCAGAAAAGGAATAAAAATATTTCTAAAACTTGAATTGCGCTTGCAAGGTCAGCATGTAAAATAAAAAGTTTACAAACTTTTTTTTTTAAACTTTTTAATATCTTCAATGTAAACATTGAAGAGGCAAGTTATACTAGAGTAAAATGTGAAAATATAAAAAAGTGCTAAGATGGATAGCTCTCGTAGTAAATTTACATTTTCATCTATTACTGTAGACCCTATAAATTGGATCATTTCACCATATGAGTAATAATAAAGCAATGTTTGCAGCATCGTATTTTTTCTGAAAATCATATAATCAACAGAAAGCACCTTGCTTGGAATATAATGACTCAATTTATCACAAAAATAGCAAAGCGTTATCTATGCATACTGTGATCTGAGCAGGTCAAAGGTTTCCAGATCAAATGACTGATCCACTTTTAAGGTGACAAACGAATCACATCCCAGATCACAGAGGGTTTGAGAGAGAAGCATTTCAGATTGAGTGGGAAACAGTAGGATGGAGTGGCGCTACATCGCCTTACCTGTACTCAATCCATCATCACTGGAGTCCATTTTGGTGAAGTCGGTATCGATGGAGGTGCGTTCCGCAGAGTCATTAGTGCTGTCTAAGCTGCCGTGGCTGACTGTGTCGAGATCACTGCCATCTACAGGGAAACAACAGGGAGGAAGGGGAGCAAGATGCTTCAAAACATGACAGATAACCAATAGCCCCGCTCACATAAGAGCCATGAATGAACATTCACTGAACCGAGGAAAAACTATTATCAGCCGAAAGCCACACAAATCTCCTCATGCCTGAATGAGACCAAACAGATATCTGTATGGTCTGGATTTAGCTCAAAAGAATCATGTCCTGAAACGTTTCTCTGACTGTAAATTTGACGAGGAATATTTGATTATCGTAAATTAGCACAAAAATGAGTCCATTATGCTGACAGAGTCAAACCAACATCAACATGACATCCACAGCAGCGACGACGCCGTTTTCAGAGTAACGCGTAGTGTTTTCATTAGTGCCCCCACACAACATTCATTACAGTAATGAGGTCTATGGTTTGGGGAATTAGAGAACATGTCAGCATGAGAAACCCGTGTACTGACAGCGCTCGAAAGAAAAACCTTTTATGCTGTTTAATTATAAGTACATTACAGTGTCATTAAGGGAAGGCAGATGGGGAACAATATGTGCCGGTGGAGGTTGTGGCTGGGGATAAATGTTAAGAGAGCTGGAAAACAAGTGGAGCAACAGCAACTCAGGCCAAAAAAATACATTAAATCTGTATTATTTTTAGCAATAACAATTAGTTTATGTCACATCTCTATTTGAACTGAATTTGGGGTACACATTACAGAGTGTCCTATAAATAACTTGGGATTTTCAAATACAGTCCCAAGTATCGACATGGATTCCCATCATAACATAATTAGCAGAATCAGATTCTGCTTTGTTTACTAACTTTGTGTGGACTGACAAAGAAGTTGACTTTGATTTCAGATGCATCACAATTACGGCTGTATAATAATATCGATATCACAATATATATCGATATTTTCTTTCCTTGAAAAAAATCGATATTCATCTGCAAGTATCGTAACATCCAACTGTCACCTTGCTCACTCACTGCTTGCTTCGCCGGGAGAGTGACCAAGTCATCAGGCTTAGAGTGATTCCTTCAGATGTTAAGGTTTAAAAGGTATCAAACTATTCAGAGCAGGTACTTGGTTCACTTTATTTACTTTACAAATGCATGTCAGCTACAGCTTTTACTGTTTCAATTAAAAGAAACATGTTTTCTCTCCACTTCTTTGAATCATTTGTCCAGCTGTCGACTTTAAGTCCATGTCCAACCAGAGCCAGGTATTGTGTAGTTGGTGCTTTTAATCAGTTTTCAGTTAAATTAATTCAATCCAACTTTATAACAGTCACAAAATATCACCAAAATCACTCTGTCCCTCTAAACTCTTTCAGAAAATTGCAAAAGTGTATTGAATTGTATCACTTGCTGAATACCGCAATATATATCGTATCGTGGGTAGAATATCGTGTATCATATCGTATCGTGAGATTATTGTATCCCTACAACCCTAATCACGATGTACAAGCATTACATTTAAATACATAAACTTCAGAGGAGTTTGGCAGATGTGCAGTCATATTTTGGCAGCTGCAGCCCCGACAAGTCCTACGACCGAAATTCTTCTTCTTTTTTTTTTATCACTTCCTATATTTTGTGCATAACTTGCAAAACTGTATTTATATACATCCGTTTGCATAACTAATTAATCTGTTTTGTCCAACCAAATAATTATTTTTTTATATATTCTTTATACTAAAATTCACAGTGAAAGAGATAATATTTACACTGGTGCTGCTTTCCCATCTGTCATGAACCCCATTTGCTCGCTGCGTTCAAACTCAAGTCATTAAGTGTTACGACATCATGCAAAGGAAAAAGGTAAAAAGCAGGAGAATAACCCATAACTTTTGTCTGCACATGGTTAACTGTGCACAATTTAAATATGCACAAATAAAAATGGTCATATGACATTATTTAGGGGATTAGGGCTGTTGATTTTCCTGCCTTTTTGAAAGCCGTGTTAAAAATAGGTTGCTAAATCAGTTTGTTCAAAGTTCCCACCTGAAAGCTGGGGGTCTTTGTGTGGAGTCTGTTGCTTTTTTCCTGCTTGTTTGAACTGAAGCACGCCGAGTATCACGTTCCTCAGTTTCCCCCACAAGAAATATCCTCCTCTGGTGGTGGAGGGCCAGGTGCTCTCCAACACAGCCTTGGAAAACAATACAACACCATAAAAGTCTAGAATCATTGCCTAACAGCCAAATTTATTGTCAAATGACTTTGTTACTCGGATGGTGTTCACAGTGACAGTACGCACCTTGTTATAGTATCCATAAGTTATAGCATTGGGCTGAACTCCTGCCTTCTTCATCTCAAACAGCACTCTGACGGCCAACACTGGCTGGCTGTACTGACCGCACAACTGCAGCAGCACACGGTAACACACCTGAAACACAACAGGAAAAAGAGTTTTGCTAAAAACATATCATATACCAAAGCAACCCAATCCTTCAGCCTTTTTATTTCCGTATCAAGTATTTTCATACCTCATCCGGAGCCTGCAGCTTCTTGTCTTGCATCTTTCTTAAGACATCGTAAGCGGTCCGCAATGCTCGCACCTTGGAGTGACAGTTTCCCACAAACCCTGGCAGGCAAATGAACCACAAGCCATAGCAGTGCCGAAGCAAACACTTAGACCACATCTGAGGCATAGATGAATGCGTTTTGGCCATCTTCTGAGCGGATTTGATCTCCTGCAAAATGAGAAATTTGAGGTTCTTTATCACCCATATGCCATGGCAGTCACTCCTCTTTAACATTTGTGGATTTAAAAAAATAGAAAGCAGAGATCTCTGTTTCTATGTGTGACCTGTTTTGAACGTCTAAAGATGGCCGTGGGACTGGCTGGGGTGCTGTGGCGTGGAGCGATGCCTGCAGAGTTAGAATTTGGTCCTTCCATGGTCTCCAAAAGATCAGATCTCAGCACTGGGAACCCGGAGTAGCTGCAGGGACACAGAAATAATGAACTCATCTGCAGTAGACAGCAATAAAAGGAATGCTGGCAGTAAAGTCTGGTGCAATATGATATGGAGCCCAAAGCCAATGTGTTGTAGTTCAAAATGACCACAGGACTCAGCAGAAGTGGCTAAGTCGCCAAATTATAAGCTTCGTCTTTCTTCTTTTGCCATCTGTTCAAGTAAAATTAAGTAAAGAAGTGAGTTATACCTATAGCACAGAGGATGTTCTTCTCCTTGAGGCAGAGGAGGCAGTTCTGGAGGGTTGATATAAACCGTGTGCTCACTGCGGTGGGATTCATCCAGCTCGATCAGCCTGGTGTCCTCTGGCCGCTCGCTATCCATCTGGTTTACAAGAGAAGTACATACTTGTCATCATTCTTCATCTTTAGTTACCATTAATTCAAATTCCACCCATTACTTTTATGCATGCTGCCTCAACAATAAGTGATATAGTACGAGGCCTCGGATCCGCCCGCATATGGGGGTCCATAAGAAGGAGCAGATGTCACTGATGACTCCATCTGCATTAGAATTACGGCGCTGGATCTGAAGAGAGGCACTGCCAAAGGCAGCAGCTCGAGCCCATAAATCCTCCAAGACTAAATGAAAGTAGACTGCAGAGACCTGAGCAAAATTGATGCCGTGTTGCCCCAGAGACATTAAACCTTTTGACTGAGTTACTTTGGCAACACTACTGGATACTAAGTAGCCACATTAGCTTCACATAAAACTTGACTGATCTGCTGTTTGGAGAGAGCTACACAAAGCTCCTCGGCCTGCATGTCAGAGAAAAGCTCCAGGCCGAAGCAGCAAACACGCTCATTTTCAGACTCAAAAGAGTAAAAAAAAAACAAAAGGCATTCAAGTACACTGAAAATGCTTGCTATGATGATCTAAAACTATTTGCCTCATATGTTTCTCACAGCTATTCTGCACACAAAACATCAGTATTATAACAGGAGCTAAACAGTCCCCCTAGCAGAAACGAATTAGAGGGTTTATTCCGCTCAGCTGAGAGGATGATTCAGTCGACTGACTGACCTATTTGTCTTCGCTTCGATTCTGCTCCTCTGCGTTTTCGAACTGGTGTCCTTCCTCTCACACCCAAAAGCTCTTACTCAATCATGCATTTGTTGTCAGTGTCAGCAGCAGCAATGAATGAATCAATGCTTCCACTTCTCAATAACAACTGGGAGAAATGAACATCAACATCGGACCTCTAAGCTCTTCTTGCTGGATTTGAATGTGACATCCTGATTGCACAATCTTGCACGCATAGAGAGGATGTTTTTTTTATTATAAAAGGGGTAAGATGTTTTGTCATACTTTTTTTTTGGATGTGGAACAAAGCCTTTTGACAGTCTTTATTCATATAAACTGCCAAATCGCCAAATAGTGACAACAATTCGCAATCGTCCCACAGGATTTTTTGTTAAAAAGTGAAAGAATAAAAACACAAAAAAATGAAGATTTAAGATCTCTTAGATAGAGCCTAAAGAGTGACAAAACATTTACTCATACGACACAATACGAGTTCAGTTGGCTTACCTTGCTACCAGAGGTGAATAACTACCAGACAGGACAAAAAAGAGGACAAAAAAGGTCATAAATGAGCAGCAGAGAATACGCAAAGAGTAAAATAGGAGTAAAAAGCAGAAAAACAGTCATAAATTGTGGAGGAAAGTGTTACATTTACAAAGCTTTAAAGAAAACAGAATCAGGAAAGAGAATAGAAATATGAAAAACCTACAAAAATGGCTTATTTAATGGGGTTTCTAGCATTGACAGTGGTTGTAAGTGCACACTCAAACAAACCTCTGCCATTAAGATTTTAACAACCTCTAATTTGTTTCACCAAGATTCCAGATAATATCAAAATTAGGGCTGCAAAAACAGTAAAAAAAAAAAAATCTCAGTTTTGAGAAAAAGATGAACGAGGATTAGCTGAGACCCCTCACCTTATCAACACACTCATCAAAGAAAGCCAGGCTGGCATCTTTATCACTGACAAAGGAGCACTCTTCAATGAAGCGACTGAACATCTGAGTCTTCGTCATGAGGGAATAAAACCTCTGATGGGAACGGTCTCTGCTCTTCAGGAAGCCTGTGCAAGTAAACACATTATTTCATGATAAAGTCAAAAGCGTCGTCGTTATTACAAAATATCAGACCTTTAAATCTGAAACAAAGAGGTCACGATGTTCTAAACCAATATCTTAGGAAATTAACAGACTGGTTTGAAACAGGCTGTTCTTTGGCTCTGATTGCATAAGAGCAAAAAGATGTGCGTGGACATTGTGCTATTAATCATTCTGCTTCTCTGACTTATCATCCAGGCCTAATTTCCACAGAAGCTCAAGTTAGATAGCCTGCATACATTTAAGGGAAATTTTTATGCAAGAACTGCAGTTATTATAACCCAACTTGCACAGCAATAAATCTTGGGGGCAAGAAAGCCATAGCTGCTATGACAAGACTGACTATTACTTAATTAGAATGGCTGCAAATGTGATTTCTGCTCGGACACAGCACCTAATAAAATTGCTAAAACATTCCTATCTTTTGTAATCTTTTGTTGAACCATGCTGGATCTTTTTTTTTCACTACTTTAATAAAAGGCGAGACTGAAATTTACCTTGGAGGTCAAACAGGGAGGTGACATCCGTGGTTTTCTCAGAGGGAGCTTGGGTGATGGGCTGCAGGTAGGAGCGGTAGCCTCGAAGGATGGCTGCCATAAAGCGGAGGAAAGCTTCTTGGATCTCCAGCTCAAGAGTGTGGAGGCTCTTTCCTCCGTAAAGCTCACTGTCAGTCATGGTGTGGTCCATCTGCACATCATCACGGTTTAACTGGCAGCCTTAAAGAAAGAGCCGCGCAGAAAATGATTTAAAATCGAGTCAATGCTTAAGCAAGACTTTCTGAAAACGGTATAAGTCTTAAATAAAGATTGGATGGCATTACACCAGCAAACTACAAAGCCTCTGATAGTAAAGTAACGCTCCAAAACATCACAATAACAAAAATACACATTCAGTGTAATTTCAGGGCTAGTACTTTTGCCATATTGTGTCGCTCGTGGATGAAAGGGACCACAGATTACATAATTTAAGCCACCAAAGAGTTCAGAACCCTCAATTTCTGCAGGGTTTTGCAGACATCCAGTCAATAGTTTGGAAGAGTTCGGTGTGAATTATAGTGGTGCAGAGATGCACATGCCCAAATGATGCTGCTATCAACAAAACAGAGGCACAGTTAGTGCAGCTTGGTGAAGAGAGTAGCTTTACTGCTGAATTCCAACCCAAATTTGTGCATTTCATGATCACTTGATTCAAACTAACGAGCTTCTTACACAGCCTGGGTAAATCTTATTTTTTTATTTTCATCATTTTCACAAAGCAGGGCTTTTAAATTATGGCTTCCATGCTTATATAGTGTAGTGACAGATGCAGTAAAAACCTTCTATTTGCACATGTCAATTATTTTTTTTGCACACACTAACCTAAGAAGGTGCAACGTTTGAAAGTACAAAAGAGTACAGAAGAAAACATTACAATTAGCTTGTGTTGCTAATGGCAGTTAGCCTGGTCAAATCGCTCAGAAATCCCACTGATTTCTGAGCATTTAAGTGGAACACAGTTTACAGGTTGATGTCATGCAGAGACCCTAATTCTGACTTACAGTATAAATGAAAAACAGCCACTCAGTGTGGCGAAAAAGGCAACTAATATCACACCATTAGCAAAGATGTTCTGGGATGAAGATCACAAGTTGTTTTCATGTCATAGTGAGCTCAGCTTCCTGTAAACTCAACCATCCAAGCTGACTCAACAGACTCATGTGGAGATCTAAATTATGCATGAAACCACTTTGGAAAATGACACAGCGTTGGACTGGACTCACCCTCTGTGAGCTGCTGATAGAGCTTATTCAGGCTGTTCAGAAGATGTTTACAGGCTCTCCTGGGCAAGATTTTCCATGTCAGAGCCTTCTTGTCGTCTTTTCTGAAAGCACACCAGATGGTTTTCATTGCAGGGGGTGAGGGAGGACAGTGGAGAAATATTGGGGAAAGATAGAACAGGTTCACCGACATTAGAACTGACATCTTAAAGTGTGTGAGCTGACGTGGGAGGCATGTGTGATCTGTCGAGTAAAATGCTTCACATTCCAGCCGCACTCATTATGTAAGAGAGGCTCCTACTGACAGGCTCTGATAACCTTGTGGATAACTTTCAGAGTTGCATTAAGCAAGGATAAATGAGTTTTGGCAGGGGAGATTAAAGTTGATCTATGACATGCTGTCTGCAGTCAGAGGTCACTTACTGGGAGATGGTGTTGGTGTCCAAATCAACACAGCTGATATCAGCGGGAGGCACATAAAGGTCAAAGTATCGGGAATCCAAACCCACGATAAAAGGGCAGGGTGCGCTGAGAACATCTGCCAGGGCCAGCGGACACAGAGGGATGTAGGGGCAAGGCCAGTGGAAAGGAAAGATCATCTGACAAGAGAGCAAACAGATCCGTAAAAATCACACATGCAGTTCCAGTCAAAAGTTCGCAAACACCGAAAATTGGTATAAATGTCACATTAATGGGGAATCTTTTAATAATTTATTTGAACCATTTTTTTATAGATGGAATGATGATATAAGAATTGGTTTGAATTTAAAGAGGATTTTCTCTAGGCCCATTTCAATTAACTCTGCCAATACTGATGAGAAGAGCGACTAAATATCCAGCCTGGTTTATGGTAAAAGCTTGCTGACCAATGTGGATTCAAAAATATTCACAATAAATTTAAACTTGTGCACACAAATCTTGTTTTTTTAATAGTTACTGCTGTTTTTAGTAGTATTTTTTCTCCATAGATAGAAAGCCCAGTTCAAATGCATTAATGAAAACTCAAGAACTCAATTAGTTGTAAATGTCTTAGCAGAGCTGTAAAAACATGTAATGCATAAAACAAGAGTTAATCTGCATAATAATTTATTCTTCTGCAATTATTTTCATCTCATAAATACACATGGATTTTAGAGGAAAAAGTTTAAGGCTGCTCGCACACCGATAGATTTGACTGTGACACAGAGACTAAATGTATGTTGATTCTTCAACAATACACCGGCTCCTTCTCAACTTTTTTACATCTACGCTCATACACATTAATGATCATTCTCTTTTGTGTCTTTAACATTAAAAAATTAGGATACAAAGAACCAAACGCTTACAGACACAAGAGCCTCAGTGACGCTGGTGAGAACAGCTGGACGTAAGGAGTGAACCAGGATCTTGTGCTCAGTGACGGCCAGCACCAGAAGAGTGGCGGCATTTTTAGGCCCCAGATTCAGCAGAAGTGTGGAGAGACTCCCGCCACTGCAGGAAAAAAAAAAAAACATAAAAAAAGATTTATTTATTGAGACAAAAGAAGTCATTACATGCTATTGTAATTCATTTTTAATTCTCTACCTGAGAGGCAGCGGAGAGGACACTGGTTGGCTCAGAATCAGGCTGTCGTGTGGCGACAACTATGAAGGACAAACAACTTAAATAAACAATGAGTTTGCACAAGATAGCAGGCTTTTGTTCAGAATTTAAGATTTAGAATTAATAAAGAGCATGCAGGATTGATAAATAACATAAAAAAATAATGTTCTTGCTGCACCTGGACAAGGATTCTTGGCCTTTGGATGGAGGGAAATGGAACATTTTTCATGAAGTGAGATATGTGCCTGTGAGAGCCAGAGTAAAACATAATAAAGTTCCTGAAATGAGTAACAGTAAATTATCTTGGTTCTATAAAAAAAAGTAAATCGTATCTGCTAACTTTTCAATTGGCAGTGCATGTGGTCCAGAGATGGAATATCTGTAGAGGAAGGTGAGAAAGCTCTTGAAGGACTGGAAGAAGGGCCAGTGTGAGAGTAAGCAGATGCTCTTGTTGTTGTAAACATTTCTGCTGCTGTCAGGTCCGAGATGACAGCTCGGCAGTCCGAGTTGTGAGCGCTGACGCTCTGAAAGGTTCTCCTCTGGGTAAGGCTCGTAGAACTGGATAGCTGCTCCGTACACCTGCACACAACACAGGCGATCATAATGTGAACAAAACGACCTGCTTAAAGTGTGCACACTCATAAAAATGACTAATGAATGAAGCCAGTGGACCATTGAAAAAAAATCAAATAATTCCCAGTTTTTTTTACAGTTTCATTACAGAAATATTCAGCATGATATATTATCATCCTTGCTACGTTAAAGATTTCTACCCTAAGTAAATGAACAAATCAGTGTGTGCACGAAGCATCGTGACACTAGCCTGCAGACAAGACGTTGCAGGCAAAAATAAATGAGCACTCAGGCATTCAGACTTGCGCACCAGCCACACTGCTGCAGAAGACATTCATTATTCAAAAGACGGGCTACACAAAAAATCTTTTATGCTGCATTGCTTACAAAAGCTAACAGCCTTTTAGTATTCCTAAAACAGTTCTTGGAACACTTTTGATTCCATTCAGACCTAGAAAATTGATTAATATTGTCTGTGATTCTTGGAAATACTGCTGTGGCTCTTGAATAAGCAAATGCATTAGAGAACCTGACGCAGTGAAAAGGGCAGACAGGGAAATAGATATGGAGAAGCTAACTTTTACGAGGCGATTAAGGCTGAGTGCGTGAAAAAAAAAAAAACGGACAGAAACTGCATGGGAACTCCCTAACTAGTGTTGATGTAAATGAAACTTAAGCTAAGGAGAGAAGTGGTTTCCTTAACAATATTGGTGTGAAAGTCTGTGATTGCCTAAGAGCAGAAAAACCTGACAAGGTTTTTTTATAAGACCTTGGCAGGTCGGTGGTTGTACCTTCTCTCCAGAAGCACCCGTCAGTACGAATGTGGAGAAAACGGGCAGAGAGTGTTTGGTGTGAGCAGGCCAACACTCAATCATCGCCCCCATGGGCAGGCAGAACATCGGGACCGACTCAGGGAGCGGGAAAGACTCATAGTCCTCCTCAGGATACCTGCACAACAAACCTGAGCACAACATGGAGAGACACAGTGGGTTTAAGACTGCTGTGTTTTTACCATTCATTACCGACACACAGGAACAGATAAACGTCTCTCTTTACCTGCTTTGTATGCGATTGTGTTAGCTTTAGCAAGAGACTTCTTATAGCAAAGGTAGACCGAAGATCCCCACTGATGAGTGAAAAAAAAACATCACAGATAAATGAAAAGCTGCAATAGTTCTACACTCTTGGAGGAGACACTTGACGCGCAGTGCCGTGCAAACTTTTTACACGTTCTGTCACGTTATAACCACAAACTATAATATTTGACCACAGCACACAACTGTTAACAATAAGGCAAGTAATACAGTTTACAAAAAAAAAAGGAGATCATTTTGCTGTGCATTTCAGACTCCTAATAAACTCTAATGTAAGGATTTGGCTTCAGAAGTCATGTCACATGTTTATTAGAATGGTCTAGTCCAACTAACACTGAAAGTGAGAATCTGTAGAATAACTTGACATTTGATGTCAACGGACATTCGACATCCTGACCCAATGTTTTCCAGCTTTGAAAAGAAAAACATGCAAAGGGACAAAGGTCAAAAGACCTAAAACTGCAGCAAAACTTGGATCCACGGATAATTGACTCAAAAGGGGTGAATAGAAATACAGGGCACATTTTCAGATTGTATTTTATTTTGACAGGGGGTTGTCGCCATGTAATCCAGATAAACCACAATGAAGCTTATGGTTGTAACATGACAAAACGTGAGCAAGTTGGAGGGGAATACTTTTGCAAGGCTCCGTATATCCGTATAATTTGCGGTTCCGTCTCACCATGCTGCTGTTGAGGTTCTTGTCCACCTTGCAGAAGGTGTGAGGAGGCGTCTCTCCCTTGCCAGGCACAATGACGCAGATGTCAGTGACAGCCAGGGAGGTGTGAGGCTGGCTCTTTTGGCGCGCGCCGGTACGTGATGTAGATGCGCTGGGAGGACGAGCTGCTGATGTTGGCGGGGCGGCCCGAGGGCGTGGTCTGAACGATGTGGCATCCAGGCTTCAGCTTCTCTTTCCACTCATACAGAACACTGAAACACAACGAAGTGTGCGAATATTTAAACTGTGTTTAAAGGCAGATTAACACGTCCCAAGGACTAGAAGCGATTAGAGGTGCTGAGTGAGTAAAGAATCAGCGAGCGAGGATCGTTCCTTACCCGAGATCTGTCAGCGGAGGCTTATCTCTGCCTCTCTTGTAGCACAAGAAGATCTGCGGGCCCCGAAGGCTGGCTCCATTAAGCTCTGCTGAGAGGCCTGAGGGGGTGCTCTCCACACAGGTGAAGCCCGGGGGCACCTCTTCGCCGAGGGACCGTATCACCACAGCAACGTCTGTAATAGGGGCTTTGGGTTTAACAGACTTGGTGCCGGCGTCATCAAAGTGCAGGTCCTCCTCCAGGGGTTTGAATGAATCAGTGAGGCCAGCAACCACAAAGTAGTCGGCTACACGGGGCCCTTTATCCTCCATCATGTCCCATTCCCACACTATGAGCTGGAGGTCAGAAAACAGGAGGTGGAGGGGGCGTTATTATACATTTTTCTCATACTACAAAAATTCATTGCAGCTTTAGGAGAGCAACAGCTTTTTATCATGGCAACATAACTAAGCAGGGAAAAATGGCTAAATATATGTGTCACCTCCACATCCCTCCATGAGTGCACTGTGTTAATGCTGGAAGGATTTAAAGGGAGAAACCTAGAAATACTTAATAAAAAGAAATCACAATCAGTCTTTAGATTATTTTGTTTAAATAAGTATAAAGCTTATTTAAGTATTTTTAAAAGTAAACCTTTTGAGTTGTACCCTAGCAACTGGCTATGCACGTTAATATAAGGATGGATATTTGCTACTGCACCATATGAAAGCTTGTCATTGTCCAAAAGCAAAAACTGAAAATGTATTATTATTAAAAAAACAAAAAACAAATTAATTCATGACCGCAATATAATGGGTTGATATGTGTGCTTACTGGTGAAACAGACCTCTGCATGAGCTTTTAATATAATATAGACGATGCTGATGACAGTTGTTGGGGAAAAATGTCAGAGCTGACATACTGAATGAATACAATGAAGGTGTGTGATGGGCATGACAGTAATCCAAAACATGTTAATTATTTTAACATAATTGTAAAGCTTTGTCTTATTAACTGCAGACATTGTATTGTGCATTGATTACTAAATTTGGACTTTGGTTTCTCAGCTTCTTTCTCTCATGTTTTGATCTTGCTATAATCCTTCACCTTTTTTTTTTACATGTTTCTTGATTTTTGATTTTGGTCATGTAAATGTAAACTACGCCAACTAGTAAAAATAAATCTATGCAGCTTAACATGCATGCTACATCAAAAAAGAAACACAATAGTCCAAGAAAACAATCCGCCCTCAGGGCATTACAAATGTACTTCATATTACAGAAACGAAGCAGGGATATGTAGCATCTGGAAGCATTTAACATACATTCCTGTCTGGAAAAAAACACACTATTTCACACTGATATGCGTTAAACATTTCATGACCTACAGGGCCCATGACTGATTTGGTGAAATAAAACACATCTCTTAGGAAAAACAGAATAGAAAGCGCAGCGTTTTCAAAACTGCATTCTGACGCTTCTTTTAATTCCAAAGCTTGAACCAAGTCAGTGTTCAGGCAACATTACCAGGCCTCAACAATACCATGATAAATGAAGGAAATATCAGAAGCGCCTGTGAAACAGATTGTTATGTGTTTATCACAAAGAACAGAGAGAATCCTGCAAGCGCTCTCAGCACAGGGTCAGCTTATTCTACTTCATCTGAAGAGCCTGCTTTATCTCTTTCAGCAGTCCCCCCCCCCCACTCACTGCTTAGTTGTTGTTTTTTTCCATAACTGCAATATGTGTGAGTTGACGTAAAGTGTTTCCCTCTCCCTCTGTGCTGGCCGTGTCACTTTCAAGCACCCTGGACCTCAGGAAGCCGTGGCCTTGCTTCACCTTCAGAGGACCTGACGCCTGTTGCAAGGTTTCAACTGCGACAGAGGTACCCAATAAAGAAAATTTAGCCAGGGAGCAAATGGGGATAAAATTTAAGGATTTGACTGAAATCATTACAGAAAAATTTGCAGGCATTGTTTAACTCAGTATATCCGGTATTTCATAACAGGCTTGTTTACTGCAGACTGGAAGCAGCGGTTTTATAAATCATGACTCATCAATGCTGGAGTGTTCATCGCCCCATAGCTTTGAGACCTACATATGTGTATATGCTTAATGTGTATATGCTTATGGTTTTTATTTATATTAAATTATTCTTTCATAAAACTACAAATATTCTCTTGCGCTGCCGGCAACATCAGACAAAAACAAATGATGCCTCCTTTAAGATGGCCTTGTTTTCATGTTGCGCCGCTAGTTCTATTTTTAAGCACCATGAGGAGCATCAGATCATTTGAATAAACTCACTAGTGGAAACATGTAGTTCTATGCTCAGATTTGATAAACACAGTAAGTATGATTGTTGATGTTTCATCCAATTTAACAAACCCTACCTGCAGTCAAAGCCAGTTCAGAAAATGTGAGCAAAGCAGTCATTTCTGATCTGCTATCTACACCAAACTCCCAAAACACAAGCCAGTAAATGGCAGATTTATTTAAAGAAAAATGGATTGTAACACAGAAAATATATTGTTTTTCAAATAAAATGTTTATTATAACCTTAAGAATTTCGGAATATGCTAGAGAACAATGTTATGAAGAAATTGACGTGTCCATTTTCAACAATGTGCAGCAGATTTTGAGAATCAAGGAAAATCCTTTGATGCAAGTGAAGAAAAAAAACATGTAAATTAACAAGAAGACTTTGAAAGCTGATTTTTCTAACACTGACTGACATTATTACTTGCAGGTGTTTATAACAAATTCACAACACAATTATGAATCTTTCAGCATACAAAAAAAATCTCCATCTAGCTTTTTCAGATGCAAAAATATTAACGAAACCAAAGAAACGGGAACCAGTTATGACTTTGCAAATGTTGCTGTCAACAAAGTTCTAAAATACAAAAAACTGAAATAGGGTTTTTGCAAATTTTCATGCAGACGTATGATTTATTTTTCCCCCATGTTGGGTGTCCTATTGTGCTCTAATAGGGACGTTGAAATTCCTTTTCAAAATCATAAATGCATTGGTTGATCAGTGCTGAGAATCTACTTCATATTAAAAATGCCTCTTCAGCCCGTTCACCTCATCTTTAGTGTGACATAACACTAAATCCACTCTGCAAATACCTGCTCTCAGTGATTACTGCGTAAGTGCTCAGACACAGATACACATCTGGTAGCACAACAGATGTGTCACATAATACTTGAAAGGTTCTGGATTAAATAAAGATGTAATCTCTGCTCTCCGCTACCACGACACCGACTCCATCTATTCCTCCCCCTCAACAGGAAGGAGAAGACTAAATTTATGGCTAATCCTCACCATGGCAACAATATTAAAACTAAGCAAGTGAAGTGCATGTAGAAAATTCTGCCTGTGCTGCTCAATCAAAAACACAATTCTGATTGCTTCGTAATTAGAGTAGACTTCCACATGCTTTGTTTTATGGTGTGATTTTATGAGTTTTATTTTAATATTGCAGCTTTTCCTCTCAGGACAGAATTGAAATTCTCAAAACTGCTCGTTCTGGTGGTCAAAACATTGTGCACATCAAAAAAAAAAAAAAAAAAGGAAAAAGCTGTTTCTCGTTTTTCGGAACATGTTGCGAATGCTTCGGTGCAGCCGCGCACGTGACTCTGAACATTATTATCTGCTTTTTCCTACATTTTCATACTTATGTCATGTCGACCAAAATGAATAACATGGGTCTCTGTTGAAAAGTCTCAACCTTCGCAACAGTTACTCACAAGTTCATTGCATATGCAAAATGCTTGAAAAAGATGTCAAGATGATTTCTACATATTTTCATCAGATTTTTATTTTTTATTTTTTTAATAAATCTATCCTGAAGTGGCAAATTGCTCCCAGATGAAGCCTGAGCCATAAATAGGTGAAGCATTAAATAAACCTATAATTTATAGTTATAATTTCATAATATTTCAGAAAAAATATTCTGAGCACAAAATGAAGGTATAGATTGATGGAAGGATGGATGAATGGATGTATAGGTAGGTAGGTAGGTAGGTAAGTAGGTTGGTAGATAGATAGATAGATAGATAGATAGATAGATAGATAGATAGATAGATAGATAGATAGATAGATAGATAGATAGATAGATAGATAGATAGATAGATAGATAGATAGATAGATAGATAGATAGATAGATAGATAGATAGATAGATAGATAGATAGATAGATAGTGCTCATGTTCATCTATGTCTTAATAAGGGCAATCCTGTTATGTTGGCTCAGAACTGGCAGTGAGTCACTCATGGGCTCCACAGGAGCTGCAAGTTTTTCATTCACCACATTTTTCTTCATATTTTCACTACAAATAAGGACATGGCGGATTTCCTCTTCTCGCCAGCTAACAAACTGACTTCCCCATCCACATCCACTGTGTTCATGAGTCACCCTCAACTGTTAGCCAAGCAGTAACTTGTGAAGCACTTCTGTCAATTAGTTCCAATCTTTCACTACCGTTATTTCCCCCCCTCAAAGAGACTCAACTCCAAGGGTTCTCCAACAGCGTCGGCTCTCTTTCTCAGAAATAATTTCACGTGGTCTTACATCACCTTGGTCATTTTAGCACTGACTGCCGCACACGCAAAGCATTGTAACTATATGGATGTTTTCTGTCATGTCTACTTGTAAATACATTTTCTTGGAATTTACCAGAAAAAATAAATAAATAAATGAACTAAATGAACCAATAAGCAGTCACAAATTTTATAATATCTGCAACAATTTAGCATTCTTCAACTAAACTTATCTGGAAAAAACTACAAATATTTTTTCTTTGACTTCCAAGTAAAATGCTTCGAAATACAGATCATTTCTATTTGATTCAATTTTTCCACACTTCCGTTAAAGTATTAACTTTATAGCCTTCTGGGGTATCCCCCCCCCCCCTCCACCCCCCAAAAAATAAACTTTCATAACTACAGACCTCTAGAAACAGATTCTCTCTGGATGTTACACGATTATTAAGCCAGCTTTGAACCTGAACCTGCTTTGAGTTATATTGTTGTAATTAATGTCACCCAGGAGACAGAGGCAGCGCCTGCTGGACAGCCCGGCTGGGCAGGGATTAAAGAGCTGGACTTAACAACGGAGGGGGGGGGGCGATGGGCAGAGGGGACCACCACAACATGCAGGCTGCTCCACTCAGCATCTGGTCCTTCTTAGCCATAAAGACAACCTTCACCCTCATCGGCCATTTGCATGGTTCCTGTCTGACCGAGAGGGAGACCCAGCTCCCAGATGAAGAGACCACACACGCCCAAGATAAACAGGGCAGAAAGATATAGGGGGGGGGGGGGGGGAAGCAGGCGCACTCCAAGGTGGAGCTCGGAAAAGAAAAAAATAAAACAAAACAAAAAAAAAGAGCCGCGCTGGATTAACCTGCAAACCACGCATTGTATGCAGAAGGAATATCTGCAATTGAATAATTGATCAAATTGAAAAAAAATATATCACTGCCCTAAGCGCTTTATCCTTTGTCCGTCTTTTTAATAAAAAGCCATTTTACGCAGCATCAGGGATGCATCGCCTTCATTCGGTTCAGTTGAGCCGATGGACGCGCAACAAATCACAGCGGAAACATCCCGTTACTCCCGCACGTCTGCACAACATTCAAGCGATTCCACCTCGGCGATTGCGCTCGACTTATTAATCCAATATTAAATCGCTATTAACGGGATCGCGTCAAACGGAACGTCAAAACGTGAGGGAATGTGATTTCAGTTCCCACGCTGGAAATAAATAAACGTCTTAATAGCCCAGACTGAAACAGTAGGTAGGCAGGTTTGCGTTTTTTACTCGGTAAAAATAAATATTTACTCACATCACGAAGACAGAAGGGGGACCTGCGGAATATGATAGCGCCTCCGGGTTTCTTAGAAATATTAAAGCGCTTTCCTCTTCGCTCACTTTGGCTATTTGTTTTTTTAAAAAAAATACGCTTATATTCTTGTTATGTTAGTGTGTTAGAAAAATCCTGAAGCTCATGAGGATCCAAATATACGTAGATATATATACGGTGTGGTGCAGCTGGAGCGTTTTTATCCAGACCTGCGCTGCCCACGTGACTGATTACAACCCTCACTGACGTCACGGATGACGCGGCTGTGAGAGCAACATCAACGTTTGAGGCGGTGGAGAAACACAAACTTAACTCTGGGAAAGCGAGACAAGCTCATACACGAAGCTGTTAATTAAAAACACTACAGTCCACCGGGTGTTTTTTTTTCTTCGACCATATTTCTGTATTAAAATCTGTGAATCAGCAAATAACAAAAATAAAAGGGCCCAGAATTATGGAAAATACCAAAACATATTTAATTTCCAACCTCCACAGAGAATCGAAAATGGCAATAAAAAAAAAAAAATTAGTGACAAAACCATTTGAAATTTTAAATAATATAATTTTACGTTGCAAAAGTTTACAATGGGCTGCACAGTGGTCTTGCCTTGCAGCAAGAAAGTTCTGGGTTCAATTCCCAGCCCCAGTCTTTCTGCATGGAGTTTGCATGTTCTCCCAGTGAATGGTGGGTTTTCTCCAGGTATTCCAGTTTCCCTCCACAGTTCAAAAATGCATGACTGTAATTGGTTTGTCTAAATTTTCCCTAGGTGTGTGTGCATGGTTGTTTGTCCTGTGTGTCTCTGTGTTGCCCTGCGACAGACTGGCGACCTGTCCAGGGTGAACCCAGCCTCTCACCTGGAACATTAGCTGGGGATAAACACCAGCACCTCCCGACCCCATCAAGGGACAAGGGTGTAAAGAAAATGGATGGAAATTCACTGCTATTTAATATTTTCCCTAACTCCTTTCCAATGCTTTGATTTTCCTCCAACGACTAAGTATTCCTCCAACAAAGTGCAGCTGAGTGTTAAGAATTCAAAACAACGTATAAAATTCAGCAATATTTTGTGATACAATACAACAGAGCCGAGGTCATCAGACCACCAGCTCAAGTTGTCCTTGCCAGAGTTTGACTTGGAGGCCAACCTCCGGTTAAACTCATCATTGTCCACCAAACCTCACAGAACCTCTTTCTGGTCCTGGATCATTTTTGCATGATATGTTTACAGTTGCTTGTTTTAAAGCTAGTGGAGTCAAAGGTTGTGAGCAGCTATCTCACTAGCAGTAGATAACTTTGCAGTCTTTTTAACATGTGATATTTTTCAGGGTGTGGACTAGAAGTCAATGAGATCTCTAAACAACTACAATTGAAATGTTTGCTTTTTGCCTTCACAACTAGCATATAATTTAACCTGTCCTGTAATTTTTCCAAATGCTTTTGGGCTGCAAGGGCCTGCAAATGAGAGAGTTAATTACAACTTATGCTGGAGTTTTTGTCTACCACTGTTTTTGTTGTGCCGTCAGTATGCTTGGATTACAAATACACATATATTTTTTTCTGAATTTAAGGCAGTTCTAAATTTGAGTTTGATCCTTGTATTGGATGTCCCAGAATCTTTCAGACAAAAAAACTAACTTACATATAAACATCAACTTTAGTTCATGTAAACATCCAATCTTGGCTACAGAAAAAAAGAAAAAAAAAAGAAAAAAAAACAAAAACAGACATCAACAAAATAGTTTGATGGATAGCTGAACTTTATATTAATTAGAAAGCTGTCAAAAAATTTTCACTCTAAGGTAGGGCAAGTTTCAGTTTCCAAATAAATAAGAAGTGTACCCAGCTGGTTTTAAAATTCTCATTTGATGCAGAACTGAAAAGCTCAACGCAACCTGTCCCGGTGTACAGCCTAATACTGCCCCCGTGTGGTGAGTATGAAGACATACAGTTTGGTAGAAAGAGTACATAGAGTTCAGATGGACTCCATCTTGTGTCATCTCTGATGTTGCTACTATGTGGCGTTTTACGATATGTGTTGTCTTTCTCATACTATTGCGGTTTGACGAATATTAATATATTAAATATTATTATTTTTAATATTACATTATTTTCTAAAAAAAACACAAAAGAGAGGGAAATACTGGTAGAAAAATCCTATATGTCCATTTGAACTGAAAAACACTGGATTGCAGCGTTAAATAGACAACAGTCTGTTCTCTATTATATCACTATACAGTAGTTATATATTTTATCATTATTACATTTAGAACATAAACTATTTCTCATGTTAATCAAATTTAGGGACTATTTTAGCTTTCTTCTCATCAATTATGATGACTTCATTAATATCTTCATGATGTAACATGAATAATTTGCAGCAAAAGCCCACATTCAATGTCACTGAAATAAGACTTTTAATTATTAAGAAGACTGGAAACAGGAGACAAGTCGATATTATATCTTCACCAGAAGATGTATTCAAAGCAATGGTGTTGCATGGGACACTCTGATCTCAGGGTAGCTCAGCATGAGCTGCAGATCAAAAACAAAAGAGCAACTGTTCTGTGTGTGCTACTTTTCATGCAATAATGGGCAGGTTGAGAAGATGACAGTAACTACAATGACACAGCGGCAAATCGGTCCAAGGAAAACAGTCTGTAAATTAATTGTTGAAAATCTGGATAAGCAAAGTAATCCTGAAGCAAAGTGATGAATAAGCAACACATTGACATTTTTTGAGTTATAAGAGCCTTGATGCTGATGAAATGTGATGTAAAACTGTTTTGTATTGAGTTAAAGAATACAATATAGAACAGGTACCCTCAGAATACCTGAGGACAGCTGTCACATCGGTTAGTCAAATAAGGCTTGTTTCTGCCACACGACACAGTATTCTCAAATTCTGTGTAAAACATAGACAAGCACACAACGTTGAAACGACTAAGTATTTCTGAATGTATATTGTTTTTATTTGATTTTTGTCTTTTTCATAAAACATGAAAAGAGAACATTAGGTTCCACCGAGATTTGAACTCGGATCGCTGGATTCAGAGTCCAGAGTGCTAACCATTACACCATGGAACCACGTGACCAAGAAAAAGTGATTTAACATATTTAATCCAATTCACATATTCCGTCTTTTTTTTTGTACCATAGTAGATATTATACCAGGGAAAAAACGTCATTTTCTAACAGAAACATAAATATAAAGTTTTGAAATAATAAAATACTTCCAAAAAGTAAGCAACAGAGCTCCTCCAGCTTGCTGCCTTCTTGAGCAGCGAGACTCCATCGTCGATGGCAAACAGCGTATTTTATGTGTGGTTTGATGTGAATGCATATGGTGAACATGAGATTATGGCAGAAAAGTATGAGGGGCCGTAAGCCAACGGCCTCTCATACTTTAATCCTTCTAAGATCACCTACTGCCATCTGGTGGTCAATCGTTGGAATTGCAGGATCTAGGATAGTGGGAGACTTCCATGTTTGAGGTTTTTGTTGCCTCTGAAGTTATACAGGGAAGGAACATATATTCCTTGTCAGTAAATAAAGAAAAAAAAATACAGTGAACACTGTATGTGTTAAGATTAGTGTATAATACGTTTTCTATCAAAGAATTTTGTTCTTTGATCACTAATCTCTTGAGTTAAATTTAATTAGATAAGCCTTTTAACTACTGTTCTCTGCTTAATTTGCTGAAGGACTTATTTCTATGCTGAGTTATGTCTGTCAAGGTACATTTCCATCTGAAATTGGGTTCAGCTGGATACAGAGTTGGTGAAAATCATAAGCCTGACTGAGATGAATACTGATTATACACTTAGAGTAGCGAAGCATAGATTCAGCTCTGGTCTGTTGGATGCTCACAGTTCCTGTCGCAGGACGTGACAACAATAAAGATCTGCAGCTGAGCTCTGCTATGGATTTAGTCACTGCAAAGTGCAGCCAAAGGATGCATATTTAGATGAAACGGACCCCGCTGGCAGGATTTTCTGTAGGTATATCTATACAGACAGACATTTATTGCTAAAATATGCATGATGAAAGTCAAACGTTTATACAAGTCACTGATTTTTTTTATTTCAGAAGAATATAAAATATAATTCAATCTAGCTTTGTGACCATTTTTCTTAATTAGCCTAATGTTGACTCACATCGCAATGCTTCAAATTAGACTACCAATATTTTTGCTTTTAAAGAAATGCTCATCTCAGGTAAAATAATTTTATTTTACATTTTGGCTGGTACTTACAGCCCTTGACCAAATGGAGGAGCTTTACCTACCTCATGTATTCTGAATAATGACATGCTGCAACATATGCTACTTATTTAAGGTTGTTTTACCAAACTTAATAATTAATTAATAAACTTAATAATCTGCCAACCAAGTTGTTTTTATTGTACTCCTTGGGGCAACCTTTCCAGACCCTTTAACCTTGTCATACTTTCATCACAGCTAAATATGCTGTGCAAAACTATTTACACACTTTAAAAATATTCAGATTAAGTCTTGTTACAACCACAAACCTGAACAGATTTAACTTATTTATAATTAATATTACAGGATCAGTGCAATAAAGTGCATTCAAAAGTTACCAAAATAGCAAATAGTGAATCAGCTCATGGAATTTAATCTTAATATATTTACCACTGCTCTGTAAAGACCTCAAAACTTTTTTTAGGCCAGATTGTTCGCAAAGCTGGACAATTGTTCACCTAAACTCACAGCATTAATCAGAGAGACAGTCAAGAGGTAAATGCAGGAGCTGCATAGACGAACAGCTAAGATGTGACAGTCTGTTGAATTAACAACTTTTGGAGAGATGAGAAGTACCATTTTCAATTTACCAGAATGCAGAAAGGAAGAAAATGAATGGCATCCTGAACCCAAAATCCCTCCAGTTAAGCATGGTGATGACAGCATCAAGCTTTTTCTCAGAAGGTTCAAGGAAAATGGTCAGACTTGAAGGGAAGATGTTCGGAGCAAAATAGATTTTGCAAAGAAGAATGGGCAAAAAAAAAAGAAGTCTGTGTATGTGTAAATTTGGTGCAGACATTTCAGAAGAGCTGCAGCCAAAGATGGTTCTAGGATATTAGCACAGGTATGCTGAATACAAATGCATGTCACACTTTTGAGATTTTTAGTTCTTTAATAACTTTGAAAACCATGTGTTCTTTCTTCCAATACACAATTATGTACTATTTGCATTGGTCTGTCACATGAAGTCCCAAGAAAATACATTAAAATGTAGCAAAATGAAATGAACAAATAGAAAAAGTTCAAAATGTATGAATGCTTTTGCTAGACAGTGTCAATATTTAATTTTTTACTTCACGTCTGCTTAGAAATAGTTAAATAGTGAAGTTTCACAGCGTATCATATACAATCAACAAACGTCTTTCAAACTGTTTTTATTTTTTATTACAAATTTTTGTTTTTCTTGACGGTAAGTTGTGACGGATGGATTATAGCAGACCAATAAGATAATTTGGTGAGTTTTTCTCAGTTTCAATATTACACTCTGGCTTCAATTTCAGCGACACCTAGGGAGACATTTTCCTATTTAAAAAACTACTGATGTTTGAGTTCCATCTCTTACATCAGGCAGGCATCAGAGAAATATCTTCAGGCCCTAAAAATAGAAGAATGGCTGTCTGGTAATCGAAAGTGTTTGACTTGAAGCTCAACATATTCACTACAAGCTCTACTCTAGAAGTGGCAGCAAAGAGAAAGATCCCTAAAGATATTTAAGAAATGGCATTTCAGTAAAATATGTGATTGAAAAGAAGAGTATGTAAAGCACATCAAAGAAATTGCTTGAAAAATGTCCAACAAACTTCTAATCAAATCTGCTATTATTTAGTTCAACTGCACATAAAGACTTTTTTTCTGCTTTAAAGATAATGAACATGTGTTTAAAACAAACACAAAAACAGACACAGATTAATAGATGGTCAATGCAGATGTCGAACAAACAGAAAATCCTTATAGAGGAGAAGTAAAACGGATATTATGTAACAACACATCTGGTAAAAATGTCCTCTGAAAAATAACCCAGATAGTTCTAGACTGGCTCAGAAAATCCAACAGATTTGCCTTTGTTTTCCCTTTTATATCGTCATGGTGACTCAGCTGAGAGACAGTGCCAGTGCAGTTTCATTAGTTATGAAACTGATGTGATGCACTTAATTCTCAGACCATTAACTTTTTTTAACCGTTTTTCCACAGCTTTCAGCCTGAAGTGAGGCCAATCCACATTAGGCCGTTCATCGATTATAAAATATTGAAACGTGGAAAGCCTCAGGTGAACAATGACACCTGACTGATAAAGTATTTCAAAAATCAAGTTTAAATGGCCACATGTTTTAAACTGTTGAGGCAGAGACAGCTCTTTAGTCTGTTGTCATTTTATAGTCAAATTGTGCAAAAGAACCAGCCTTTATTCCCAGAGGCTGTCAGCACAATACTAAGGTGAATGGGATGCAATTGATGTAAAAAGTTGGGGGGGGGGGGGGAAATATACATATGAAGTGTTTTATTGGTGGTCAAAAAAAGGCTATACATATCTTTGTAAAGCAGTGGATATACTTACAAGAACATAAACTCTATGTATTATTTTAAAATCTCTTCACAAAGACTATTCAAAATAAAATCCTTCAGCAGAATATTCCTGTGTGTGAACATGGCAGCTCTGAAGCAGCTACCGGAGTGAATTTCTTTCTTCTCCTCAAAACTCAAATCAAGGTCTGGACTGCGAGCATCTACTATTACAGTTGGATTTCTTATTAGACAGAAAATCTCACAGCAGCAGGGACCGTAGAATGACAACGGGAGTTCACTGACTCAATAAAAGAAAGGAGAGAATGAAGAAATACAGTAGCTGGATCACAGGGCTGCACTACACATGAGGAGTCTCGTTTTCATTGGTTAGGAGGAAGGTGAAAAAGAGTGGGGCTTCTGACTCTGCAGGCAAATGGCATCACAAATCCACAATGGGTTGGCTTAAAATGCATGAAAAACAGATGATTTAGGTAATGGGAGTGAAAGTGATGTGCAAAAAGCAAGTAGGGAGCGTGGGTGAGAGGAAAATGGTTATAGAGATTATGAGGATGACTAGAATAAAATGGATGGTAAAGAGGATAACAAGGATGAAAAAGAAGAGAGGATGAAGGAAGAGTGTGATGAGTGGGACGATGAGGGGTTGTAAAAAGGTAAGAGGAAGATGACAGGGATGCAAAAGGTGATTGTGAATAATGAGTGGAATAGAGAGGGAGGTGGAGGAAAAAGAGATGGAGAGTGTTTGTAAAGAAAGATGAGTACAGTTATAAAGATGGGTAGATGGAATAAAAGGGGTCAAAATGAGAGAAAAAAGGATGAAAGGGATGAAGATGGAGTTTTGAAGATGGATGAGGCAGATGAATCAAATGACAGAAGGTTGCTAGGAGTGCGATGAAGTAGGGTTAAAAAGGGTCAAACAGAGAGATGAGGAGGATCAGTGGGTTGCAAGGGAGGATAAGGAAGATGGGTAGGATGGGACAAAATTATAAAAAGAGATGAAAAGCAGGAAAAATGAAAATGGGTTAAATGTAGGGATTTGGAGGATGGGGGAAATTGAAAGGGATTTTTTTTACTTTTATTCCAAACCAACAAAAAACAATAGCTAGGCCAAATGACATTTTACACAAATTGTTAAAAAAGGAGAAAAAGAATGGAGAGAAACAAGATTTGCTGAGCGAGAAGGAAGATTTGTTAAAAAGAAGGATGGTGAGGATTGGATTGAAGGAAAAAAGACTTGTAACAACAATGACAAGGGGGGAGTAAAGAAAAAGAGTAAGAGATAAGGTCAGGATGGAATGATGAAGGGAGGCAGGGATGTGCTGTCGAGAGCAGAAGATAAAGTGTCCTGTATGCGAGCGCCAGCTACAAGTAGGCTTGCCAAGTAATTAGAGGCGGGGCTGAGGCGTGGCTTTGCTCCCAAACCTCAATGAGCAACATTAGCTAAATTTATCAAGGACGATTACTTGTTCTTATTCAGTGTATTAATGTGAATGAGACAGGTTTTTGGTGACAGAAGAGGTATTTAATAGGAAACAAACTTAAGTACCAAAACAACAACCAGATTTATGTGACAGCAACTAGAAAAAAAGTGTCCTAAAAGGACAAACAGTCATGTGAGGTGAGATCAACTGTCACTATGCTGCTCGTAGATGTGGTGACGTCCAGTGAAACGCTGTCTGTGCATCGATTGTCAACATGTTATTGCTTCAACAGAGGGTGGAATGGATTTAAGCAAATTCAATCTACGAGATAAAAGAATTAATTCGCCTGATAGGAAAGTAAGAAAAAGAGGTTTTAGAAACAGATTTCTATCACACATGAATCCCCTTTGTAAATGCTTTTGGGTCTTACATTGGTCAGATGAAAAGTTATTTTTAATCTACAATTTGACAGAGAGAATATTTTAAGTGACTTCAAAAACAGCTCACAAAATGACACGGCTAATCTCACAAGAAGATAAATTGTGTGTTATCTACATCGGTGGGTATCATTATCTGATCATGCTCATCTTTTTTTTTAATTATTATTATAACCACATTAATAAAAAGTCTTCGATAATATAAATTAATACGTAAAGCAAAGAGCTTCATAAATACAAAATGTAAAAGATCAAAGCATCCAATAACCTTAAAACAGAAACCAAGACATTTGCAAGAGAAAAAAAAAAATAAACAAAAAACGCCTTCACATGGAAAACAACACAAGATTGGAGCACTTCATTAATGTGAAGAAAAGGGTCAAATGTTAGACCGATTCTGTGTCTGTAAGTGTCAATAAATGGAATAAATGCATGAACACTGGCGAGCTGAAAACATGTCCAGATACACACGACCTCGTTAACAACAAAACTTAGCTTACATTAGTATTATGTGTGTGACCATTACTGGATAACAGCGAATACAGAACCATTACAACAATTTTCTATTTTACCCATGCTTGCTCAAACTCGTTTTCACAGTCCCGTGTCGAACATTTAGGCCGCTGGAAATGCTCCATCACTTCTGAGTTTGATGAGCAGAGCTTCTCTTTATGCTACCGTCTCTCTCTCTCTCCAGGACAATAATTTTGTTTCGGGGGTTTGGGGGTTGGGGGACATTATAAACACTCTGCTGCTCTCTTATAATAAACATATATCATGGGATAAAAATGAGCACGAGGACAGCTCTCTCTGTAAATAAACTGTCCACTCAGTTCACGTGTCCTGCTCTCTGCAGTGTTCGGAACAACCGTGTTCCACATCAGGAGGTCCATATAAAGCCCAGGCCGCAGTCTGAGCAGTCAGCTCCACAACAAAATAAAACTGGCGAACAGTCGCTGGTGAGTGGGACACTTTTTCCTCCCCTCATTTCCCCTCAAGGTCACAGGAAGAGAGCCAAAGTGAGCCAGACGAGTCGTGGCTGTCTCTCCATCTCAGAATCTCAGCACCAAATCGAACACATACAGAGACAAAGGGAGAGCCATTGGCTGAATGTTGGTTTCCTGTGGTTGCCAGGCCAGGTGGAGGGTTCACCCTAAAGCAAGGAACTGGGGCTTTCTGGGGGCGCCGGGGTGTGTGTGTAGGGCTGTGGCGCATGGGCAGAATGTCGTAGTGGTTAGGGATGTGGCTGCCACAGGAAAGGTCATAGGGACCCTGGGAAAAACCTGTGGCCATTCCGTTGGGTCCCTGCAGGATACTCACGGTGGGCTCTGCAACAGTTTGAGAGAAAAGGTGGGAAAAAAAAACAAAAGAGAGACGCACGTTAGTAAGACCAAGGAGAGAGGTGAAACGCTGACGCGAGAAATTATGCTGATGCTAATTAACCAGCCAATCTCACAATCTGTTAAGTTATGCAATCTAATTTCCAATCAAAACCACAGTCGGGTCCAGCAGATGGCCGCTCACACGGAGCCAGCTGCCTCTGCTGGAGGTTTCTTCCTATTAAAAGAACAGGCAGTTTTCCTTTACTTTCACCATATACTTGACTGATGACATGATTCAAACGGCTCAGTTTCCATAGAGAGAAAACCTTTTTACAGACTGGCACATAACCTGAAGTTAACAGCACTGATAACTTATTGTAATTTAAATATGTGGATTAAACAGCCTAATATTTCACTGAGTTAACCATCCATCTCTGTGTTTAAATGAGATCTGTTTGCTTTGTTTAGTGCCTTGAGTTGACATTTGTTGAGAATCAGAGCTACTGAAATAAACTGAAGTTAAATTTATTAACGTATCAACTTTCAATGAATTCTTCACCAGTCTAGGGAACAATCTTCTTTATTTCCCAGATTAATACTGATTACAGACAATCAACCATTATTATGAACTGTAATATGAATTATGAATAGGATAGAAAAGCTAGTAATAAGGCTAAAAATTGAATATACAAATTTCAAAACAAATTGAATTTGTCTCACAAAATTCTGCTAATTAGTGGTTAAGGAACAAAAACAAATCACCAATTCTACTGTAAGGCAAGGGGAGAAAGAAAATAAAAAAGGAACGTTGTAACTGAACTTAGAACAGTGAGGAGTCTTGACGGCAACTTTTGGCGGAGCAGACACGCAATACAAGTAAATTATTTTAACAGGGACATTATGGGAACATCGGTAACGTGGATTTTTCTTGCTGGTAAAAACAGTTTTTATACGTTTATATGACCGACCAACTTGCTAATATAAGGTAGACAGCAAATTTCAGCAATGCCACTTTAAAATGAGCAGAGTAGTTCAAGTAAATAAAAAAAAATCACATCTGATCTGATCATATCTGCCTCACTGCAGATGAAAGATGAAGGCTTCCATCGAAATCAACAGCAAAACTCACCAACGTCATAGAGCTTCCTGCTCACGGTGCCCAGGAGAGTGGCGGTGCCTCCAAAGGGGACTTCACGGTGGGAGGGGGACTTCATCTCCACATAGCTGCTCTCTGTGTGCTTGCACGCCAGCCCGGGTGGGTCTCTGATAGTGGCGTATGGATTATCACTATTCAGCGAGCAGGAGCTGTTGTTGTTGCACATGGAGCTCTTTATGTAATCTGCAGTTGCCACAAGACAAGGATTTATGCAGCATCATAAAAGATGAAGCGATTGTCACAGACTCATAATGGCGGTATTAATACATGAATTTAAGCCCATATTGGAGAATGGCGAAGAGAATGGCAATGAAGCTTGTTGCCATTCTGAAGCTGAATTTCTTTTGTCTGCGACAGGTGACTAATGGTGGTATATAGTAATAAGAGTACAAAGGCAAGAGAGTGGAAGGCTCATCTCATCTATAACGGTCTCATCAATCTGATAAGAGGCCTCATTAGAGACCGCAGCAGAGCCCTCTTCACACCCCTGGGTCTCTCACATTCACCATCGACTGCCCAGCGCTGAAGACAAAATGACGTATCAGGCAGCGAGCCATGGAAAGCAATTACTATTCGGATAAAAGCTCAGCCCACCATGATCCTGTCCAGACTGCAGAGACTTCTTGTATAAATCAGAAAAAATACAGATGTGACACTTTGCGGCTGTGAAATTAATATCGAAAGAGAAAAAAAATAACAAAAACCCATCCAAATAGGAAAACTTGTGCATCAGCTGTAAAGTGAAAAGATTCTTTTAGCCGTTCCACTTGGAGATAAACTTTAAAAACACCTGAAAACTGTGTGGTAAAGTTATCTGCTCACCTTTTCGTGTTGCTTTTTGTGGCTGTGCCTCATTCTGTTGAACTTCTGAAAATGTGAAACAAGAAAGGCAAACATTTTATACAAAAACGCAGATTCAGTTTGAGCTTTCAGTTTACTTATGATGGATCGGCTCTACCTGAAATAAGGTTTAGCTGTCATACTTTTATTTTTTAGGCATTTTATTGCTACCGACACAATTAACAATGATATTACACAGGATCAAAATGAGCTCATAAAAAAGTACCAGTCAGGAGAAGAGTAAAGAAAGTTTTACATTTGTATTTATAAAATAAAGACTCCCCAACGAGTGAATGGTGACTGTTTTGTCAAGAAGAGTGAAATTTCGAACATTTTCAGATACTATTGCGTCTTAATCCAAAAAATTGCAAACTACTAAAAGTCCAATTTATTTTTTTAAAACTAAAAAGGGATTTTATTTTCCAAAATGCACACTAGAATTGCTTTCATAATATGAACATCTAGTTTTAGAATGCCCTAGTGTCTGAGCCAAATGAACCAATGAACATATATCATTTTTTTTTTTTTTACAAAGTCCAGTTCATCTCAAGTATAAAATACTATTTTGAATTAGTTTTTTTGTGAGGCATTACAGGCACAATGTGATGAGTGGTAGATCTCCAAGCTTCTGCTCTCAAACAGCATTTCTACTGACTATATCTTCCTCACTGGACAAATTATCATATTATCGGCTTCCTAAAATAATGGCCTGAGGCATCTTAAATTACTTTTGGCAAAACAAAAAAAGACTTAGGCCATTATTTTAGGAAGGTAACAATATAAGTCTTTGTCTCATGAAACTACCTCTGCAGCTGCATATTTTCCTATTCATACTGTCTCTTTGTTTTGCCATTGTGTTATGCATTGATTTCTATATAACTTTTGGTTATGCTCTCTGCTGCCTTGTGCGCACATTCTGTATTTTATATTTTCTACATATTTCTCCACATCAAGCATGGAGTTGAACGTAGTCATCAACAGTTACAAGCCTAAGCATGACTGAGAAGGAAAAGTTGAATTCTTTAATACACAATTTAATGTGCAGTGTGTTCATGGCAAGCATGTGTTAACCATTATAAATCTTCTAAATGTCTGCCTAAATGTAACATAAAAATGTTCCAACATAAATTCTTAGCTATGAGGGAACGTGTGAACATTTATCATCAGCAGTTTATTTAAAGGTGATATCAGAGAAAAGTGTGGAATAACAATCAGGTTTGAGCAAGCAGGGTGTTTTAATTAAGGAAGAGCGATCTATCACAGTTTGATCTTCAAACATGTGTTTGAGGGGTTTTATTATCGCACTGGTAAAGGAAACTTCTCAAGGACGCCTGGAAAAAAAGTTGCGGATGTCCATCAGAGTGGTAATGATGATGGACACCGCAGGTTTTAAGAAAGTACACTCTGTCAAAATACTAGGGTCTTACATATTTATTAAAAATAAAAAGTATTTTGTGGGTAATTTGGAAACTTTTACTTTTTGAGGCTGTAGTCTAAAAGGGGTTGAACCAAAGTAACGCTAAGCTGGAAGATTCTAGCATTCCAGAAACTGCAACTTTTTAAAACCCTGGCATATTTTGATAAGAATAACAGGAAGACAAGATCTTAATCTAAATTAAATATGGTAAATAAAAAAAACAACAGCACAAATTATAGACAGACATTTTCATCTCCTTAATTTGGTTTCACACCACAGTCCTTCAGACACACACACTCAATCAGCCTTTTCCCCAGCTGCACAGGCTCACCCAAACAATCACGGCTTAGAAACAAAACAGTGAGCTCCCAGATAAGCTGGGATTATCTCCTTAAATATTAGCAACTTAATAGTCCCATTCTGATTTTATATGGAGATATGTCTCCCCAGTGCACAACCACTTCCAAGCAGTTATCAAATGCTCAAGAAGTCAAGCCCTCTCCTCATCTTGTCTGTTGTGTATAGCAAAACCACAATTTTCAGCTTTTTTTTTTATTTTTCTACATTTACTAAATGGCTTTTCCCAAATTAAGATAATGAGAACATTATCATAGGGTAACTGGCCATATTTTTGGCAACAACTATTTTTCTTGGTATCAATTTCTTGTTTGACATATCAGTATTGTGAGATTCCCAGAAGGATACATTATAAAATGAGTGGACTGTATTTATTAGAACCAATTCTATTCAGGACTGAATTGACACCAGTTTTAAAGTCTTTATACTGGCTCCCTGTAGCTCAAAGAATAGACTTTAAAATACTGTTGTTAGTTTATAAATCACTGAACGGTTTAGCACCACAAGAGATCTGTCATTGCTGTACCAACTGTCTAGACCCCTCAAATCTTCTGGTTCTGCTCTGCATCCCCAGAACCAGAACCAATCGAGGAGAAGCAGCATTCAGCTTCTATGCACCACAAATTTGGAACAAACTTCCAGAATATTGCAAAACAGATGAAACATTGGCTGCCTTTAAATCTCAAGTTAAAACCCACCTGTTTAGAGTTGCTTATGACTAAATTGCGGGTTTTAATGTCTTAGGTTTGAGAATCCTTGTATGATGTCGCTCTGCTAAAACTCTGTTCGAGGAGACCCCATAAGGGCAAGTCCTCACGTGGATAGATGTTTTTAATGTTTTTATCTTTACTTTTAATAATGTTTTCAATCTTTTTCAAAATCTCTCTTTCTCTCTCGCTCTTTTCTCTCTCTCTCTCTTCTCTCTCTCTCTCTTCTCTCTCTCTCTCTCTCCCTCTCTCTCTCTCCCTCTTTTTCTCTCTCTCTTTCTCTCTCCCCTGTCTGTTTATTCTGTTTTTATTTTAATTTTAATTATGTAAAGCACTTTGAAATGCCTTGCTGCTGAAATGTGCTATACAAATAAAATTTGATTGACTGATTGATTGAGTGATGAACAGTTACTGTGTTATCAAATCGTTTGGGTTAATAGATAATTACAGAACAACTACAGTTATACCAGGTAATAAAACAAAAAAGGGCACATCATCCTTATTAAATCTCTTCTTGTGACAGGAATGAGCATCAAGCCACTAAAGAAATAATGATAAAAAGGGTCAAAAACATTTTAAATAAATGCAATGCTTCTTCAAATAAGCACGGCAGAAGGATTTTTAGCATGTTTACTAATCTAAGATACTTGTTACTGAACAGCAGCTAGACGTTTCTACGTGCAAACCGATTTCATCCAGTTGCATTTTACGTATCGACAGATAAACACTTGTTTTTCTTCACAACCACGGCTCTTCTGAGGCATTTATAAAAGGCTGCTCTTCTGAATAAAAAAACACGCTCACACTTTGTTGTAGGATTTTCTATAATTAATATCCTAAGTGTGCAGCGTTTGACCCATTGTAAGTCATCATGGTCACTTGGGGAAGTGAAGGAGGACTAATGAGCTCATAGTGACCCCTATTCATCTCCACTCCAGTTCTCCCCCTGTCCTACCCGCATATCTTATCAAAATCAGAGCAAAGGTTATGTTTAACAAGAGACCCCTGCTTCATCTTCATTCACAGCAGGCTTCCGGCACCGAGAGGTCTGCTTTAATGACACGCACGTCTTTGCCCCTGATTTTGCTCATTTATTGCTCTGAAATCCAAACTCAGCCTATATGTGGTGTGACATAATAAGTGAGAGTAGGACTGACCTATGTCGTTAAGGTTGCAGAAGGCTCTCCATTCTGAGGCATTTCGGCCCTTCAGGGTACTTGACTGCAAAAAAGAAGAATATAACACGACAATGGCCTAATGCTCCGACGTGGTATTGTTGGGTAAAAAAAAAAAGAAAAAAAAGGCAATGACAATGCCAATGTTGAAAGGTCGTACTTTGAGAGTCAGAGTCCCGTCAAGGTTGCTGGAAATGGTGGAGACCACGTTACACTGGGCTACGGTGGGGTAACTGGGGTTGGAGAAGCATTGGGCAGTGCTGCTTTTGCTGTTCTGGTTCTGACTGATCTCTGAGGCGCTGGTCCTCATCGCAACAGTACTGCCACACTCTAAAGGGTTACAGGATGAGATGCTTAAAAGATCATTTTAGGTCCATGGTACTTTTAGGCAATTTTTTTGTAACAATATTCTTACATTTTGATGTGTTTTACATTTTGTCGTATTAAAACCACAACATTATTTATTTTAAAGAATTACAAAGTAGCGCATGTGAAGTGGAAGAAAAATAACACCTGAATTTTTTTTTACAAATTAAAATGTAAAGAGGATAGAACCTGCTTTCTCTAAAATTATAGGATTTGAGGCATGTCTCTACCGGCTTCAAAAATATAAGGACTAGAAATATTTGACCATTCTTCTTTGTGACATGTCAAACTCCATCAAATTGGATGTAGAGCAGCTTTGGACATTAATTTTAAACCCTTGCAACAAATATTTAATTGGATATAGTTCTGAACTTTGACTGGGCTTTCACTAACAAACGACTTTTCATCCTGTTACAGCTCCTGATGGCTGTTTTAGGTGTTTGTCCTACTACAAGGTGAAAGTCAAGCCCCTTCTTCTTTATCACTTGGCTCTGATCAATTCTCTGATTAATCTTGACCTCATTTTGCTCGTCTGTTTACGTGGACGGCTGTGTCTTAGTGGGTTTGCAGTTGTGCCATATTCATTCCGTATTCAGACAATGGCTTGAACAGCGCTCCACGAGACAGTTGGGATACTATGACTCAACTCTACAAACATTGGTGTGTCAGGTGACTTCTGAAGATAATTGGTGGGACGGGCCTTCAGTTATGGGGATCACAGTAAAAAGATGCAGGAATTAAAATTCATGCCTCGCTTTTCATATTTTAAACCCTGTATTCTCTACCTTCCGCTTCAACTTAATTATTCAATATTATTTGACGTTTTACCTCGTAGGACACCAATAAAATGCAACAAAGTTTAAGCTGTTGCTTGGCAAAACATGAAAAAGTTTAAAGGTTATGAATACTGTGTGTAGGCACAGTTGTGTATATGTGTAGGCATGCATGCATTATTCTCTATTGTAAATAATACATTTAGCCATAAATTGACATATCTTACCAGAAAGAGAGTAGTCAGTGTTGTTAATGTGCATCGCCTGTGAGTAGGACACACTGGGCTGGATCTCCTGGCCCTTGTCCCTCTGTCTCTGCCTGTACCACACAAACACACTAAGCATGGCCATGAGGATGAGAAGCAGAAAGATGATGCCCATGACAGCCCCCGCAGACTGCCGCTCCGAACCACGTGCCGGGCTTATCTTGGTGTACGGGTTCAGCTCTTCCATCATCAGAGCTGCTACACAGAAAACAACATCAGTGAGTGCCCTAAACCATATGTACACATATGTTCCATCAATAATCCAGTGCAACTTCTCCAACAGCTCAGTCACCTTGATCGCAGCGGATGCCTTTATATCCGGGGCTACAGTAGCACGTTCCAGTCACATAGTCGCATGTTGCATTGTTCAGGCACTCGCACAGCAGCTGGCAGCCATATCCAAATGTACCAGCAGGACACTCTGCATGTCAGGGGAGTACATTACTACATTTATCAAATTAAAGCACTTAGTGAACAGGAGCCAAACACATCCACAGGGTAATTTTGCATAGAAATAAAAATGTGGCACTCAACTCTGCTCGCAGCCCGTCCCGATGAAGCCCGTTCGGCAAACACACTGGCCCGTGATGTGGTCGCAGTCGGCGCCATTCTGGCAGCGGCAGACTTCAGAGCAGTCTTTTCCGTAGAAACCTGAAGGACAACCTGGGGATGGAGATGAATATAATGGTCGGATGGGGTGGGAGGGAAAAGGCAAAAGAGAGTGGAAGACAATGTAAAGAGTCTAGGTCATATCACCAGGGAATAGAGAAATCAATATAATTCAATGTCACCATGGCATACTCAATAAGGGACTCTGTGAATAAATGGAAATGAAAGATTTCCTGCTTCAGCAGAAAACCCAGTTATGCCGTGAACATAACTTTTTGTTCTACAACATGAGCAACACGTAATTGAATGTTAGGACTGTGTGACAAGAAGGAAAACAATAAAAACAATGTTCCTTATCATGCACAATAGCATGAGCCTGACTCTACAAACAACTCTGAGTAAACCCTTAGGGTTCTGCATAATGGCATTCAAATTACAGGACTGAAGCTGATGAGCTACACTATCAGTGAGTAAATGACTGGAATATATTATGAGCAAAATGATGAAGTGACCATTATCTTTTTTTGATGTTGCTCTTCCTAAAAAAAATTGAAAATGGAAACTTCACATCATACATTAGCCTCGAGACTGGAAAACATGCCTCCATAACATCCACTGCAGTTCTGCAGCTCAGCCAGTAGATGACACTGTGCATCTTGTTTCTGGGTGGGTGGGGGGGGGGGGGGGGGGAACTCACGCTGTGTGCAGTAGAGACCAGTCCAGCCAGGGCTGCACCTGCACTCCCCATCATAGGCACTGCACTGGGCTCCGTTGTGACAGTTACACGAGTTGAGACAATCAGGACCCCAGTGCCCAGAGGGACACGCTGCAGATGCCAGAGACACAGTCAGGCTCATGATCACACTATGTGTCGCACCCTAAAACATGCACCAAACACATGAAAGTCGGGACACCCTCGAAGGATTTGTGAAATATATATTACTGTCTATTCTGAAAACCCTGTATTAACAGACAGATGCTAAGCAGGTAGGGGCCGGCTTGCTGAAAATATTTAGCTACAGTTTAAAGTGTTTATGATGAAATTCAGGAGAAAGAAACCAGATTTTTGCATTTCTATTACGGAGTGTTGAGTAAAAGTGCTGCCCCTCCCACACCTGCTGCTGCACACCACCAGTCAGCTGATTGAAAGGTGCTCCCACTGTTTTCCACTGACAAGATTTGGGAAGAAAATTATTCTGTCTTGAAACTTAGTCCAGACAAATGAAGAATAAAAATTGGGATTGGTCACACATGAGGAACACAGATAGGACTTTTTGCAAACTTCTGCAGCTCTCTGAACAGTTACACTATCACCTTTCAAACATTTCTAGAGAAATGTCCAGTTTTGTAAAGTTATTGTTGTCCCATAGAATCTCCGGCTTACCGCCCTCACTCGCCACGTTAAGGAAGTATTGCTGTAGATTTTTATTTTGCTCTGACTGATACCTTTGTACAATGACATCATTCCTATATTTTATAACTTGCCTGAAAACTGTAGCTTTTGCTAAAGAATTAAAATAACCAAATGCCAGGAAATATCAGGCAACTGGTAACAGGTAAGTACATAAAAAGGTACTTAAACACGGTGTTTGTTTAAGCTTCTCCACATTTATGCCACCAGCATATTGCAGCTCTTTTTTATTTTTTGTCTACAGTATAACTTGAGTTGTACAGGATTAATGTTAAAATACACATGGAGAAAGTTTTGAAATGATTTATCATGGCCTTTATTTTACATCACTAAATCTTGGCAGTCTAACAGGGGTGTCTAGATTTTTGAGAGCCACAGTACATGTGCACACACACAATGCATATCTGTTTCCCATGGTGAGCTGGCTCAAAGTTGGCTTAATGATCTTTGGCCTGAGGTGCAGTAAATCAAAGAGCATAATGCATTACTACAACCATTTAAGCTAGCAATGTGTTTTACATCATCTGGAGCCGAGGGCATTACTTGTGGATGAGTAGGGTCATGAAGATAACTAATGTGTATGAATTTAAACGTATGAGGGGAAAATAAGAGTGGGAGACAAACGATGAGAACGAGGGAAATGTGTAAAGCACAAACAAAAAAACAAAAAAAGTAAAAAAAAACAATTGAGGCAGATACGGTGAAGTAGTACCCTGCGAGCAATGATCTCCGGTCCAGCCGGGGAAACACTGGCAGGAGCCGTCGATGGGGTTGCAGGTGCCGTTGTTGGTGCAGAGGCAGATCTCTGCACAAGCCCTGCCGTACCTGCCGCTCGGACAGACTGCGAAATAAAAACAAAAAGCTGAATAAAAAACAAACAAACAAAAAAAACCAAGAATAATCAGCCCCTCTAAAGTTAATGTAATTACACAGGTCAAAGATTGGTCAAAGGTATGAGCACAATTACATAAAATCCAAGCACTTTATTGAGAGCAGGTGCATTACAACAGAGACTTCCACAGCAGCTTAGGTGAACATTCCCTCTAATGCTTTATATTGTTCTATTGGAGTGGACATGAAGTGAACTGATCTGTTTAGACAAAAGGAGGAGTTAATCACGGCCTCCTGTGGCAGAACTGCCCTATTTCTACCCACTAGAGAGGAATGAGTGATGCGCCACAGAATTAAAATAGACTGTGTACACAGACCCCTGTATAAATATTTCATGAAATTAATATTTCAATGCACTCTGGCGGTATTCTACAAAATATATCATATCCACTGAAATGTCTATTGTCTTTTTTTTTTTTTTTTATAGGGGCAGGGGGGGTGAGAGGAGACAAATTGTGCCAAGGTGTATCGCAGCATCAGGATCTGGGAGCTGCAGCACCAGAAGACAGATCAAAGGTCTCATATAAAGAGAATAGTCCAGTGTTAGAAATATCTGATAAGGTGGCTGGCTGAGGAAGAGCGGGGTCGGACTCATTTTCATGTGGGGGGATTTTAATGATTGCATTTCAACTGGCATTCCCCTCTTCTTGAGAGCTCTTTCAAGCTCCTTCAAGCAGGTTGTCATTAAGCCATGAGGTTGACTCCCCCATGCTGCTGCGGGGGAAATTTCAAACCTCAGCTCACTAGGAGAGCTTCATTAGGCTGGGACTTTGCGTGCTGGACAAAGGACAAGTGAGGACGCCAGTGGGGATCAACATAAGGAGGAGAACATCCATGTTGTCGGCCACCTCCGTCCCTCGTCGCCCAATGGCTGCTCAATAGTAATTATAGCCATGACAAATTAGGGCCAGCTCTCATCTTTACTCACTTCTCTTCCTTCAGCTAAGCTTTTAAACTTTTATTTATAAGATACTGCTTAAAGCCATGAAAGAGAATTCAAGACAATCCTCTATGGCTTTCTGTGATTTATTTAAAAAAAAAAAAAAAAAGTGAATTATTAGAAGTAAAAATCTGTAGCACAATTGCACTGATTCTTTTCAAATACTCATTTTAATTGAAATATTGAGTACACAAACATAACTTCATCTTAAACAGGTGAAACTCGGCTCAATAGACGGAGAGAGGTCAGACAAGAATAAAGGTGTAGCTTCTTTCTGTTTACAATATTTAATACAGTGTCCTTGCAAAAGTGTTGGGGCTAAGCCTTTCCATAAACTTCATCAAATTTAATTGGGGTTTTAAGTAAAACATTCCAAAGTAATGCATGATTTGGGAATTTTGAAGTATTGATGTTGGATTTTGATAATCTGTTCCCAGGAATGGACTAAAAGTGTGGTGTTTTAGCCAGTTCTTTGCATGAATGTATGAATCTCATTTGGATGGAGAACATCAAGTTATTATTTCAGATTTTTAACTGTATTTAGGTGTGAGCTTTGACTAGGCCATTCTTACGAATCGCTGCTCTGATCTAAATATTTCTCTAGTGTCCCCTGGTGTATGTCTCAAATATTCTGCAGCCTTCGCCAAGTTTTCCAGGACTGTCCTTTTCTGGGTTTGTACACATTTTTTATTAGAAAATTCCACATTTTTCTAGACCCAAAATGGTATATTTTATTTCTAAATTTCCTTATCAGTTTTCTGGATATTCGTGTCCATTTATTGACTGAACCAGCTTGAATATCAATGGAGTCATATTATTTCTAAGCTTACTAACAATTATCAAATGAAGAATAAAGTTAACTAAAGTTAACTAAATTATTTAAAGCACACATTGGTAACTTTATAAAATTTGTGTAACAGTCATTTTAGTGCCTTTCTTTCTTTTAGATCTTTAGATCCAGTTTAAGAAACATGGTCATTTCAACCTAAACTCTTTTTTATATATACTTCTGAATGAATGGAAAAAGAATGTGAAAAATCCAAATACTGATGATAAAAGATTACATATACCATTGTAGTGCAGTAAATCAAATCAAGAGAGGGCATATTATTTTACTTATTAAGCATTATTTCTGAGAATGCAAGAAGGAAACAATGTCACACTTTAGACACAAATGTAAAAGATAAAAGAAGAAGCTGCACAATTTAAAAAAGATGCTTTTTTTCTCGCTATGATTCCATCATCAACAGATTTTAGAGGTTATTTCCTTTTTTATTTTTATTTCCTTTATTTAAAAGGAAATAAAAAGATCTCATTTTCAAGGGGGATTTGGGCAGAAATCTGCAGTACACAGCAACCTGGTTACAAAATAACATTGATTAATACATATACACAAGTATAAACAGTATAAAATACTGTTTAAATGAATCTCGTTGCCTGTTTTTAAGATTAAAACTACTTTTAGAGTAAGATGTGATGTGCACATGATTCGTCTTTGTGCATTAACAAAAAGATTTTACACGCAGCTCCAGAATCAGAGAGAGATCCTGCAAAGTGTATTCATGCATTATCTGCCTGAAAAACTCAGCCCGAGAGATTTTTATATGGATTGTGGAGACACTTATCTGATGCAAAAAAAAGTCACATTTTTAAATGTAAATTTTTTTTCGAAATACTTCCCAGCTTAGTAGTACCTCTGAATGTAGACATGTGCATCGATTTCTAACTAAAGAAAAAACAAAACAAAAACAAAAAAAACTTTCAAGGAAGCTGCAGGAAAAGGAATAGGACTCAGGAGGCTACTTGCCTTGGTTGCACAGGGACCCCGTGAAGCCAGAGAGGCACTCACAGTGGCCGGTGACATGATGGCACGGGCCGATGCTGTGCACGCACTGCGGACACGTCTGGCTGCAGCGGTGCCCATAGAACCCCGGAGAGCAGACTGCAGCCAACGGAGCGTGTTGGGGGAGAGGAGAGGGAATCAGTCACCAATGTTGATGGAACAAGAGGTATATAATTATTGGACACAGCATGACAAGAGCGATCAAGGGAGTAGAGAAAAATCAACGCCGGAGGAATTAAAAGCAGAGGAGACAAGGAGAGCGTGTGAAGGGGAGGGTGAGAGCAGTAAAGGCTGTCATTATTGTAATCACTGACATTTTATCTCCTGCCTCAGACAGAATAGTAGGAGTTAAGAAAAGTGTAAAAATATTTTTCTGTGTCAAGAGTTGAAAGCTGCTTTATGATCTAAAAATGTCAGGAATAATAAACAACCCCCATCTTGGTAATGTGCTGAAAGAATATGAATCAAAAGTGGAATAAAATGTTATTTTGCTTATATCGCTCACAAAGGTCCTAGTCTTTGGAAATGGGAGACTGTAGCTGATAAGTCTGCTAGATGCAACAGTGGCTTGCCAACATATTTACACCCTTGAAACTTTAAAAAATTATTTAGTCAAATTGTAGCACCACAAACCCGCTAGTATAAATGTTATACACCAACACAAAGTAGTCCATATATGCGAACCATTGCCCACTGTAATGTTGGCTACATGTTTAAGGTTGAAAGTTGCCAAAGTTGGATGCTGCCAACGCCTTTTTTCATGATTGGATAAAGTCTTCAGGATGTTATATTTCTTGTACAAACATCATTTTGCATGAAGGACAAAGAAATAATTTTGCAAACATCTAACCAGAGCATCTTCTTCTACATATTTTCTATATTCCTTACATGGAATGTGGCCAAGTATAATTAGGAGTTATAATTTTCTTTCTCCAATGATTTATTTGTTGCCAATCTCACATCAAGACCAGATTTGAAAACTGTTGACAGTTGAGTTGTCAACAGTTTTTCACCCCTGAGCTTCAGATTTTTACATGGAAAAAATTTGGATCAATGTTCTAGATGTTGTCTTTTAACAAAACTCCACCACTTTGTCCATGACCTACTGTACCTGCTGGGGTCTTTATGATGCTGTTTGTTCTCTAAGGACTACACAGAAACGCTGTCTTTATAATGAGATTAAACACTCTGCTTGCTAATTAGGTGACTTCCAAAAGCAGAATGTTTCACTGGATTTTATTAAGGACCAGTTAAAAAACTGAGGCTTTATTTTCTCCAAAAAGTGTCATCACTTCCGCTTTGAAATAATTAAGTTTGTAGAATTAATGTGACCGTTTTTAACAAACACTGTTTTTATAGTGAACTGGGGAAAGTGTTTTTTTCCTCCAGCGTAGATATTCTCAGGAGAGAATCAGCTCCTAGCTAAATAGAGACCTGTTAAAAACTGATAACGAAGTCACAGTAGTAATATGACAAGCCATTAGGTGTTAATTGTAACGTATTTCAGGGAACAGGTGTATAGCATATTACCAAGCTCTGGAGAACCATGTGATGTCTCAAATGAAATAAAAAAAAAAAAACATGCACGCACACACACACACACACACACACACGCACCCACCCTGCACTATACACACACAGATTGTGAGTTGTAATCGTTTTACCTGATGAGTAAATTACTTGGGTAAATATTGAATTTGTCTGAGTGATTATTTTGCTCGAGGGGCAAACACACGCTCACGCACAATGCATGCGGCTTGTTTAAGCTTCTCTCTTATTTTCCACTCAAATTGATGTTTACAGGTTTGTGGTTGTGAATTTCGCTCCCAATCAGTAAGCTCCTCACTTGAGAGCAGCTTCAGACAGAAACCCCCCCGACCCCGCCACCCCCCCTTTTTTTTTTTTTTTTTCCCCCAGACAGCAGAGCGGGCGCTCCCAGTAAGCATGCCCACTGATGAGCCTCAGGCAAGGACCGAGTCTCCCACTGTGAGCTGGTTGTTAAGGACGGCGTAGGAGGACGAGGGGCGTGCACGTATTTACGTGTGTGTGTGCGCGTGCGTGTTTGAGGGATGCCATAGGGAAAAAGACACTGTGATTAAGTGATAGCTGTGATGAAGGATTTACACTCAAGCCGCTCTGACCGACAGCTGAGTGCCTCTCCTCAGTTGGCTCAACCTTTAACAATTCTTCAAAGATCAAAACAAGGTCAGCGCTGTGATGGAGTTTGTTACCGCTGCAGCTCTCAGCGCCAGCCAGTTATCGCTCAAAGCCTTGGATCAAGAGAGGTTGCGTTTTTTTTTTTATATATAGAGGAGGAGGCTCACTTCTTTTGCACGAAGTTCCTCTGTATCCAGGTGCGCACACACATGTGCCGTCCTCGGGAGAGCAGGACCCTCCGTTCTGACAGGAACAGCTGACTGAACAGTTGGGTCCCCAGAAGCCTTGTGGGCACACGTTATCACAGTGGATTCCTGCAGGCACATTAACAAAACGAATATTCAGCGGATGCAAAATACGAGAGGAAAATGCTGCAACATTCTAAATAGCCATCTGTAAAAACACATCGTTAACAGGGACAGCATTCACAATGCCTGATATTAACAGATCTGCGGGGTTATTCAATCACCATGGATCCTCAAATGATTTTAGTCCTGAATAAAGCATCCAGTTTGAAGTGTGTGTGTGAGTGTGGGTGTGTGTGTGTGTTTTTCAAACCCAGCCCATCTCTCACACTCCATTTCTCCTTTCCAAATGTATTTTATATTTGATCTGACTGGGGCTCCTTGCCAGTGCACTGTGTTGATTAACAGGGTTGGGCCTCCAGAGAGCCTCAGCTTGTCTCTCATTCTCTTTCAGCAAAGCTGGGGTTGTGTACAGAACTGAAGGGAGGTACTCAGGCTACAAGAGCACAGACTGGAAGTGTCACAGTGTGTTTGGTGCAGCTCCAACCAACAATTGCAAAATAAAAAAAGAAAAAAAAGAAAACACGGCATCCACACAGGGTTCTCGGTGTGCACATGAATGCATTAGCACATCCATCAGAGCAGCAGCGTCTTTTCTCTCAGCCTCTTAGAAAAGTGAGATGAAAGGAGAAAGTTGCACGTACTGTGCTACATACAGACATGTAGCTTCTTAAAGAGTGATACACTTTATGTAAGCGCAGCTGCGCGCACGCGCTCACACATACATACCCCAAACTCTCAAACAGTCATGTTCGAATCTCATTTGAAATTTCCTTTGAATAAGAATATCAGAAGAAGGTGTAGCCATTAAAGCGGCCTCGGCGCACAACCTTTGAATTAAACCTGGACTAAACTCTTGGGAGCCATGCTATACTGTAACCATGGCACTTTAGGGCAGGCATGGAGGAGTAAAAGGAGAGGAAATGTTAGTGCTGATGGGATGAGGGGGGTGATTTAGACATGAGCAGAGCTGTGGACATCAAAAGGAAAGCAAGGCATGTGTTATTCTGGGCCAGCCAGAATAAAAAACGGTGACTGCTTTCACTGTGGGAAAATGAATGCAGACAGAGCATCGTTTTTCTCAAAGTAATGGTGACAAACAGAGGGCTTTGCATGCCTGAAAGCAAGAGTGAAGGAAACTTGAACTGAGGTCTTTTGCTAAAAAATTGTCAGAGGTGCGACTGCTCTTTTTTTTTTTCCTTCCAGCTCTTGCTCACACACGTAGACACACTGTCTATTTTCCTGCTCTGGTAAACAGTGCCTTGTAAAATTATTCATATCCTTTGAAAAGTTAAACATTTTTGTTACGTTGCAACAACAAATTTCAGTGTACTTTAGAGGAATTTTATGTTATGACCAAAACAAGGTAGTGGCAAATTGTAAAGTGGATGGAAAATTACACAACAATCCCCAGGAGTCAATACATTTTTTGAATCATTTTTGTTTTAATCGCAATTGAAAGCTTTCGGCGTATGTTTCAACCAGCTCTCACACCTAGAGGTGAAAAGATTTTATTGTCGCTTTTTCAAAATATCTCAAGTAAACAATCTGAAATTTTGCCATCGGCCCTCTGTATCACTCTAACACGAATACTTCGATATAAACCATTACATCGTATCTGCACCGCATGTTCAGGTTTGTTTTCCTTGAAAGTTAACCTCTGCTCTGTCTCATCTTTTGCAGCCTGCAGGTTTTCTTGACCCAGGAGAGAAAACATTTTCAACAACATGATGCTACTGCTAACGTTCAATCATGAAGAGAGTGTGTTAAGGATGACAAACAGGCTTTTACACGTTGGCCAAAAATTATACAAAAAACAACATCTTATACATGTTTGTATGTTTGTTTAAAGCTACATTAAGCACTTCTTACTACTTTCTTTCAATTTTTTTTTAAATCTTTTCTCTTTTCTGTAAAAGTCACCTTTATAGTGCACTAGATAGAGTTATACTGGACATGGATTTTTCCAGATGAGCTGTGGATCTCTGCACAGCTCATCTTTGGGCCTTTTTACTGTTTCTGTTTAGGCTTGCAGCTGTGAAATAAGTTTCAACCTTCGGATTGTCAACTGAACAGCGTTATTTGAGCGTTATGAAGGCGTCACTAATGACGCCTTCATAGAAAAAACATATTTACACTGATTCAAAGTTACATAAATGTTACACTAATTGATCTATTTGGATGATTTTTTGAAGGCAGTTTGTTGCACTGACTTCTGTTTAGGCGCATTAGAGGAAAGGGGGCCAAATACATAATGCACACCAGACTTTATTAGAAAGAGATTTTAGTAGGATAGTGTGATTTTCATTCTAATTTGGAATTTCGAGGTCCTTTGTGTTTCTTTTCACATAGAATCCCAATGAATTAGATTTGTGATGGTCAAACACTTTTACAAGACACTGTACTGGCAAAGTCCTGTACAAATAAAGGTAAAAGTACTATTTTACATAGTAGAATATTTTCACCATAAGTGTCTTCTTAGCTAAAACAGACTTTAAAATGTATGTTTGCTAATGTCAGCAAAAACCATGTAGATCTGCCAGCTAATGCATTTATGCACAACAGTCAAGCTTCGTCCCATTCCGACATTAAAACTAACAGCAACTTCACTGTAGAAACCTACACCAACTCTGAATTGAGCAGAACCACAAATAAGACAAAGTTTGTTTATATATATGTATATATATTAGACTTTCCATAAATAGGCATTTTATTCTACTTGTGACTCAAATGACTGTGCTGTATCGAATCCCACAAAGTCCTCTCCTTCGCGGTTCAAGTGTGTACTCGCGCATGTTTGTGTGACCCACTGGGCTGCACACTGCCCACAGGCCTGCACCCTGGTGACTCAATTAAGGCTGACAGATGGTCCCGACCTGTGCAGGATTCAGAGCATGAGAGGCCCATTTTGTCGTCTTCATTCTCACAGCTAATAAACCCACATTGTTTCCTGGAATAAATGCCCGAAGCTCAGGAGGCTGAATGGAGTGGGCTGCAGGGGGCTCACAGGCTTGACCTTTTCTCCTGAATTTTTCCCCTTCTCTGATTTCCTCTGTCTACCTGGACTCGAGAACTGGGACCTTCATTAGTATTTGACATTCAGAAACAACATATAATTTTGGAGCAGAATGTTCTTCACCCTTGCTCTGTCATTCACAACCTCCTTTAACAGCTCTTTCCAAGAGTGCAAATTATTTTAATGATGCAAGCCACAGACTGCGTACATCAATAAAAGTATGTGTTTGTATTGAAAATCCTTTACTATTTCAAGATCACGTTTAAAAGATGACTAAGTTGAAACAAAGCAATGGTCTTGTCGATTTTTATTTAGGGGCTGTTGACACAAAAAAGGAATCACTCAAGCAATTTAGACTGTTTACAAGCTGCATGTATCTTCTGCAACTCAGCACAATGTATGTAAAGGCATGTAATCATAATTGACTTTATTTAGAAAATGATTTTAAAGCTTAAAAGTTAGAAAATGCCAAAGGAATTGTACTAATTAAAGTAAAAGTAATTTGCTTTACCTTATAAAAATATGTACAGTGGTAAAGTGATAGGTTGGGCCACTGTTTTGGACATAATTGTATGACACAGAAAATAGAAATACAGAAACTTGTTCAAAAAATGTTCTGCTTGCAGTTAAACGTTTTTCACAAATAACTCATTTTTTCATATTTTCTCTTTTGCTTCATCTCAATATAATACAATTATTTCTATGACACTAAGAATTAAACAGTACGGTGAGACTTTATCATAAAATGTTGCTTTTGCTGTGATGTAGAAAAAGTGCCTTTTTTAAATTAAATGTGTAGAGCCTTGCTTATCTGCTGTAATGTTTTCCCAGTATGAGCTACAGTTTAGAAATTACAAGTCAAAACAGACTTCAACTCTAGCTGCAATCCAAAGGTTGAATTTAGCTTTCACTGAAAAATGCAAGGTGGCACAGTTGGTAGAGCTATTGCCTTGCAGCAAGCAGGTTCTAGGTTCGATTCCCAGCCCAGGGTCTTTCTGCATGGAGTTTGCATGTTCTCCCTGTGCATGCATGGGTTTTCTCTGGGTACTCCGGTTTCCTCCCACAGTCCAAAAACATGACTGTCAGATTAATTGGCCTCTCCAAATTGTCCCTAGGTGTGTGTGTGCATGGTTGTTGGTCCTGTGTGTCTCTGTGTTGCCCTGCAACAGACTGACGACCAGTCCAGGGTGACCCTGCCTTTCGCCCGGAACATTAGCTGGAGATAGGCACCAGCACCTCCCGACCCCACTAAGGGACAAAGGTGTAAAGAAGATGGATGAAAAATGTTTTCTTTTTATTTCAAGTTATTTTGCAGTGTGACTTTTATAAAAAAAAAACAAAAAACAAACAAACAAACAAACAACAAAAAATAAAAGACAGAGCAATTGCAATAGGTTTTCAGGGAGTGCTAGATGTACACAAATACTGCTTTATTTCAAATCCTGGTTTCTTGGCTGATCTAGGTCTGGACCCTGAACAAATATCACAATCAATGCCAGAAGATTTGAAGGAGTACTGGCCTAAATATTTGCTTAAGTTGGCTAAGTTTGTTCTACTGGGCTGTAAAAAAACTAATATTAGTTATAATAAAAGCTTGTCTGCATGCCAGCACCAATTCTTGGAGCCAAAAGTAATTAACTTAGAGCTCAAGTCTTAACATCCCTGATCCTTCTACGGCACTGGCTAAATAACGCATACTAACCAATCCATTAAGAAAACTCTACTTAGAGACCCTGTATATACATAAGGTATATACAGGGTCTCTAAAATGCTCCTGTATTTTTGTTGTTGTTGTAGATCTGTGTCTTTGAGAAGCATCTGATGTCTTTGATATTGTGCTACTGAGGTTAATTAACAGATAAACTTTGAGCTTCTTTTGACTTGTGAGGAAGCAGCACTGACCGGTCCATCCTGGGTAGCAGCGACAGAAGCCACTCACAGGGTCGCAGCCATCAGCGTGACTACAATCGCACCGCTCATGGCAGTCCAGCCCATAGGTGCCATCCTGACAACGACAGCAGCTTCAGAGTTACAGATCCCAAGCAGAACACTTTGCAGCTGGTACGTGTTGACGAGAAGTCGGAAATATTTCTATCGCTTTCTCATAGAAATTGCACTTACAGGGCAGGACTCGTGACAGTGCTCCCCTCTCCAGCCAGGAGAACAAGCACAGGTGCTGTCCACAGGGTCACATGCAGCGCCGTTGCTGCATAAGCATGTCTGGTTACAGCCCAGACCCCACGTACCACTGGAGCAAGGAATGGAGCAGTCCACACCCTGCCAGCCTTGAACAGAAGAGACATCCAAGAAGAAAGACGTATTTAAAACAACATGGAGAGGTTTTGAATAAGAAACCAAAATCTTATTATTGTATCTTATTTCAAACATAAGAATAAAAATGTAAAAAAATAAAAAAATAAAGAAAATAAATAAAAAAAAATAAATAATAATAATAATAATAATGGATAAATGGCAGACTCCTGAGCTAACTTTTTAAAAGATTTTTTGATGGTTGAACTTTTTGGATGTCAGTCATTAATTAATCTTCTGACAGCTTTGAGAATAGCTTGAGTTGTGGCCCAGTCCTCCTAACAGTCTTGTTGGCCGTATTGTTCACACGTATTTTAACTCTGCCTACAAAATTTTCTGTGGCACAGAAATCAGGACTTTGACATTGGAAAAAAAATACTTTCTTGCCTCTATGCCTCTATTTGGCTGCATGTTTATTGCCATAGTCCATTTAAAAGACTGTCTTAATATGTTGCTAAATATGGCAGCTGTATCATTTTTCCTGTAGCAAAACATCCAAACGACATAATGTTGCCATCCCTTAATAACACACTTGGGATCATGTTCGCAGGCTCATGAGCCTCTTTTTTTACTCCAACTGCACTGGTCAGTGGTCACATATGGGCAAAAACTCAAGTTTTAGTTTCATCAGACCACAGAACATGTTTCCAAACATGTCTGTTCTTTGGTGCATTTACAAAATGCAATTTACATTTTTTATATTATTTTTGAGGTATGTGCATTTTCCTTTTTGAGTGGCCCTGCTGGTTGTTCAAACCTGCTTTACAGTGAATATAAACACTTTCTTACCAATTTTAAGAAGCAGCTTTAAAAGGGAGTCTACGTTTGATCTGGGGTTTATACTAACATTTTGCACCAAAACGTGGTCATGTCTGGGACATAGAACTCATTTGAACAGCGTGAACAATATGTTGTTTACATTTGCTTACAACTGTCTGAACAGATGAAAGTGGGACCTTTTCATGATATCATATAATACAGCAGTATATTTCAGATTTGGCTTTAAAATACATACATCTATTTATCTTAAATGTTGGGAATTATCAGAAGCTTGCCACAACAAAAATAATCAAGGGTCTCAATTTTAAATATTGTGTATGCACAAAATGGGGCCTGAATCTGTCATATATCACTTAACATGCAAGGTTTAAGATCTGTAAAAAAAATTAAATAACTTGACAGGAGAATGTGTGGTCCCTCACACAAACTCTAATACACACATACACTCATTTCAGAGACGGGGGAAACTGGCGATGCAGATGGTGAGGTGGGGAATGGAAGCCACACTGCATCATGATTCCTTGCAGACATTTAATTTCACTCCATATCAAATATTAATCATAGATCAACTTTATCATGAGCATTCAAAACAGCCGTGTTATTTATGTTTCTGCTGGTGAGGCATAGCTAAAACAAAATAATAGACCTTTCAAATTAAAAAAGACCTGTAAGCCAACTTAAATCGTAAATCAAAGTCCACATAACATTTCATCAATGATTTTTCTCCATCGTATTCCTCTCCCGGGTGATCATCAGGGTGATAACTATGACAGATTAATACAGAAAAGGTGTGAAAGGTGAGAAGGGATCAGACTGATTGTTGTAAAATATATAGACAGTGGTGAAACTTGTGTAAATCTGTGCGATGGATGCATTGACACTGCTGGAAGACTTTGCAAATGGGACAATTAGGAAGAAAAGTAAAAAGATTCTAGCCTGGCGTGCTGATGCTCTCCTCCGCTATAGGCTGTAGGGGACAGTGCTAGCCCCTCAGGCGTTGGATCCCAACCCCCTTTCCAGACCTCCAGAATGCAGAGGAAGTGAGCATTAATACCGCTCACTCCTGCGGGCACGCAACTATTGAGCATGCCATCAGCCTCCTAAAATGCTGGTGGCAGTCTGTTCCTTTTATTTGTCACGTCACGGCAACCAAAACCGCACCTTATGCATCAACGCATTGATTTCTGTCTGGGCGAAATTGCTCTTCTTTAATCTTTTCTCAGTGGTTGCCATTGGTGACCATGAAAAAAAAATGGCTCAGTGGGCACATTTACATACACCTTAATATTCATGATGCACTTTGCATTGACCATTTATGGTTGAATGTGAACAGAACATGAGGTAAAACCTTGTATGGAAATGTTGAAGTATAGCAGTGATTTATAAAGAGCTAAATGCTTTCTAATGTGCAAGTGCATGGCTTTATAATCATATATATATATAATATTTTTTTAAAGATACCATGTTTGGCTTTTGGCCATTTGTCCATTTTTATCATAGATTCTATGGCAACTGAGGCCAAAACCCTTAAGCAAATTAATTAAAGACACAGTAACCATCATGTAAACATTTGAATTTAAATACATTTTCTTTTTATTTCATTGGTATTTTGCAGCTTAAAGAGGGTGAAGTTACAGATAAGAGAACTCAAAAAAAATATTTCCCACTAGCTTCTTGTTCCCACCATCAACAGTATGCATTTCAGGTTTTTGTTCTTTGATAGCACATTTGAGTGTGTGTTGTTTGTTAGTTTTTCCACTTGATATATTGGTGAACTGTCCAAGATTTACCCCAGATCTCACTTGTTGACTGCTGTCGAGAGGCACCAGCACCCTTTCAAGAATTAAGTGGGTAAAGGAAATAGATAGATGGATGAATGGATTTGAAATCTGAAGATATATCAAAATTATGGTGACATGTGGTGCAGAAACTCGCATCACAGTGGGCGAGTTATGTTTATCAGAGACAGATATCAACCTACGTTGGGCCACTCTAGTCTACCAGAACTGTTCCAATGTCCTCAGGCACTCATTTTTAAATTCTCTCAGACTACTAGAGAGACGAATATCAGTCAGTCTTACAAAAGTATTAGTTCATTAAGTGATTGATGACAGTGATCAGCTATCTTTCAAAAATGTTAAACTGGGCTTAGATTTAGTGCATTCATATTATCATTTCCATTCTCATCAAACAATTGATTTTTGTTTTATGACCATCATCTTCCTGAATTTTTTTTTTCAAGAATAAAAGTTAAAACTCAGAATAAAGTGGTAACAATTTACAGAAGATCATCACAGTACCAACAAAACCTCACAACAATAGAAGAGGATCTTACTAATCTTAATCCAGTCCTACAACCAAACAGGGTCAGGCCACGCAACATTGAGAGGGAGACATTTCATTCACATATTTCATCCTTCAATCATGCTGTTTAAGAAATGATACTGTAACATTTAAAGCTGCATAAGGCTTCCGAGCTGCATTCCTAAAATGTCATTGAACAACAGGTATGCCACAGTATTTGCCGGGTTTTTAAAATCATATCTGCATTATAGATGCTCGCACTTTACACCAATACAGTTGCAAGACTCCACACATCTATGCATTTCCATTTATTTTAAATTTACCCTTCTAAACAAAGTACTAGCATAAAATATGTAGAATGTCACATCATTAATTTTAACATTTAGAACGTAAAAGCTATCAAACATATTTAAAGGTGACTGGAAGATTTTAGGAAAGTTAACATTATTGTATGGTGTACAAATTATGGTGGTAAAACGTACTGTATATATGATAAGGTGATGAGCAAAAATCTTTATGAAACCGTCTTTTGACCAAATGTCAATGACATTTAAGGGACATGTCATTTTCTCACATTTTCCTTTTCAATAGTGTTGTGTTTGTAGCTAGTGATAATAATATTCAGTTCAATGTTGATGAATACATTATGAAGTTGATAAGTATGTAAATACCACACATAACGAGTAAGATGACAATGTTATGACCACAGGATATAATTTTCCATAGCAACCAAGTCCTAGCATCTAATTAACTGGGGACTCAGTGTCTCTTAAATGCTCAGTTTCCATGATTAAAATTCCAGAGAAGGGAGATTTGGTACCAGGTGTGCTTGGAAGTCTGACGACATTGTTACAAATATAAATAGAACAGCAAGAGCTACTGAGTTTTTAGTCGGAGATGCTGAATTAATAGAAGACTAGTTTGTAAAGAAACAAGCTCTGGTGGTAAGCAAACTGAACTGTTTGCATAAAGTTTACATTTCAGCTCGTTGCCATCTAAATTGCTTGGGTCTTATGAAAGCCAAACTACGGCTGATAAAATGACAAATAGATGATTAACTTTATTATTACTGCCTTTGTTGAAGGGTGAGTAATTTGGTTCCAAGTAATTTTCTCAGCTGGGTGAAACCTCTTATTCTGACCTGCTCTGCTGTTTTTTAACTGATGTTTCAGTTCATTTGCAACACTCATTATATGATGTATGGTTTATAATAATAATGGTTATTTAGTAGAGTTCCTTTTTATATTGTTTTTTCAACCTAAGATCAACCTTGCAATAAAAAAAAAATCATCACACTTTCTGTAACAAAACAGAGTGTGTTAACAGACTGCTCTTCTAATGTGTCAGTGATCTGCTTGTATCTGCATTACAATACTGTGTCAGCTGTTGTAAATTCATTTTTTGTGTCTGGCAGACTTTTTTACACTTTATAATCTCATTTTTGCTTTGCTGTTTTCCATCCTGTGTTAGTATTCACTGGGAACAGTCGTTACAAGACTCATTGTGCCATTAATATTGATGATTTAACAACGTTTCCAGCCACATTCTACTGTAGTTATTTTTAACTTTAAAAATAAGTATCCTCCAGCAAGTGCTTTCTCTAACAAAATATGACATCTGTTAAAGCAGTTCTTCCCTGAGTATCGGTCTGATGTTTTGGTGCCTGGCTCCAATGTGTGCTGCTGGAAGTGGAAGAAATTAACTGAATCACACAGGAAGTATTTAGTGTAATTTCTTATGTGTCTGTTTTAATGCTGTGCTTTTTTTAATGTGTGTTTTTGTTTTGCTTTTGTGTTCAATTATTAACATAAATGAACAATATTTAAAAATGAAAACAGTAAAAGTAACAGATTGCAGAAATGAGGTCTCTCTGTTGTGTGCTATGGCGGTGCAGTGCGGTCACACTCCAATATCGTAAATGATTAGGTTTTAACTTAAATTTCAGGTCTGCCTTCAAAAATAGACTTTTAGCTCAGTGGCAACTTTCTGGTTAGATAAAGGCTAGATAAATACATAACATTATCTAAAATGGATAAATGCATTTGTAAAATATAATTTAAATGCAACTAAAATTTCATGAATATAGAAGATAAAACATTACCTAATATATTTACTAAAATATAATATAAACTAAAGACTATTATAATGAAGGACAGCAGGATGATTTATAGAAACAAGACCTTGTTTCTGACATGGCCCTTCATGCTAGCTGTCAGTGTGACTCATTGATTTGGAATATTCTTGTTGACAAAACAGCTTGATTGTTGTCAGTGGCTACAACAATATAGGCTGTCATGCTCTACTGTTCCATTTGATACATCATCAATCCACAATATGCTAGTGCAAATTCTGTTTTAGAAAGGAATATCTATAAAGTCCATTGTTGTGTCAAAAAAGTGTGTTATAAATTTATCAATGTGCTTCAATAAAACAGTGAAAAGGCTGTTTGTCAATTATTAATGCGAGTACTGTCAAGGTTTGTAAGTCTTCTAGCACCAAATGATGATGAAATGAGCCCTTTTATAAGTTGTGCTGACAAAGAGGTCTTTTGACCAGTAAGATAAAAGAAATAAATACAAATATGCTAGTAGATTATCTGTTCTGGTATGTTTTTCTTCACTTAGTTATTAAATCCTCATCAGTCTTAAGTAAGGTCCAAGATTGAGTATTCAATTATCAATTATTGAGAACACCTTTGCTGACACAGCTATTTATTGTCTATCTCCACTCACTTATTAAGTAGTTACTTTGTAATCTATCTGTGAAGCAGAAAGTATAATGTGACTTATTTGTAATGAAACTAAATGTGAAAAAGTGAAAGTGGTGTGATCCCTTTCCATTGCCACTATGCATTATTATGAAGCGATGTCGTTAATGGAATCCCAACCTGAAAATCCTAGACGTTATATAATTAGGCTGTTGACAATTCTGAAATATTGTATGTCTTCAAGATCCTTCAGCTAAATAAGTCAGGCCTTTTTCTATAATTTATGATTTTGTCTCTAGGAAAATGTAACTTACAGCAGTACTTTCCCTTCCAGTTCTTCATGTATTACATTTCCACACTTAAACACACCTGGCTGGCATGAATGGGCTACAGCTTGATGAAGAGCTGATGTGCTGACCCATTTTACTGAATAATGTGTGCGGGAGTAGGGGAAAAACACATAGAATACAGTTGGGGGAACTGGAAATTAGCATTAGACAACACAGGCTTAAGTATGGCATCATTCAAAACCAGGAGTTAAAACTTATTTATTAAAATGAGTGTGGGAATATGGCAAATGTATGAGATTTTCTCTCAAGAAAACAACTAATTGCACTAGGATTCAGTCTTGGCATATACAATCCTTTGTGTGTGTGTGCATGTTTATTAATTTGACTAGTAAACCTGCGATGAAGTTTTAAAGTCAGTGAAGCGTCTTTTAAATGAAAACAGAGATTGTTAACGCCATTAATCAAGAGGTTATTGTTCTCTACCTTCTCTGCAGATGCAGGAGCCGTCGACCGGAGAGCAAGATGCTTGGTTGTGACAGGAGCAGGTGGACATGCAGCTTGGCCCAAATAGACCAGGTGGACACACTGTAGCACAGTCCTCACCCTGTGGAGGAAATAATGCTAATTCAGGTAATTCAGGCAAAAAATAAATAATTTATTATGAACAGTTAGAGACAGTAGGACATAGAGGGTTACCTGGGTTAACTGTTTACCCAGGCTGATCATACTGTATTATGTGCAAAGAAAATGAGCAAGCCAACTGTAAATTTAAAGTAAAGGTAAAAGGGAAAGACCACACTTCATGACTTGCACGCAATCATTTTTAAGCTTCCTATTACCCACTCAATATATTCTGACAGCAACTTCCCCCAGCCATGCTTTTTGCTTTCCTACTTCACCCCATCTCTCAATTTTTCCCCGCATCTCTCTTTATACAAGTCTCATCGCTTTTCAACTGTGAGCCTGGCAAGACTCCAAAGGCCTGGGAATCCACACTTCTCATCCATCCCTCAGCAGGCAAGCAATGATTAAATCTTCAATCTTCCCCTCTTCACTTCATTAGTACAACTAGTTCTGTTCTCAGTACACTTCCTGTTACATAAGTTGCCGTCTTTGTCTTGTGCCATGACCAGTGGAGGATATAGCATACCTCCTGACATCCACTCTCCAAAGAAATGTTTAACACCCCACACGCAGTGACTGACCCAAACCAAATCAAGAGATCATCAGGATGTAAACAGCTTTTGTTTGTTGCAATAAAGCAAATATAAGTATTTAAAACATTTTCTGGTTATTGAAATGCAGTAAGATATAAACAGAACGTGGCATCCCATGCAAGTATAACAGCTTCAACTCTTCTGGAAAGGGATTGTACTAGTTTGACAAGTGTGCTTACGGGAAGTTTTGGCCATTCTTCCAGAAGTGCATACGTACGGTTAGACCCTGATGTTGAAGGTTTGGTTGGAGGATCCTTTTGCCTTATAATTTTTGTTTTAAGCTAAATCATGAAAGATCTAGAATTAACATAATTTGCACATGCAACACTAACTTTTTGGATGCAAATCTTTTTTTTACATGCTCCAAACAACACATTCCATACCTGTGTCTCTATATGTAGAATTTTATTTTGAGGTAAACTTGAAGTGCTTGACTTGGAAAAAGAGCAACTAAATAAGCACAAAGCAAAAATTACACTAATTTGTAATAGTTCGTGAAAAGTCAAAGGAAAAAAAAACAACTTTCCTCCAAGTAATTGTGAAAAACTTATTAGATTTTCTTTTCTCGTTTCTTCTTTTTATTTGCCTAGTATCCCCCGTGTCCAGAGTGTACATCATAAAACTTGCAGCGATGACCTGAAGTGGAAAGGAGAAAGCAAAACTGTCTACCTCTTCATTAGGGACATTGTGGGGGTTCTGAGTGGTGAGAATGTCAAAGCAAGAGATTTTGGCCCGCAGTGAAAATAGGAAACAATGGACTCAAAGCCAAACACCTAGATTCCACTAGGGGGAGAACATAATCTTATACTTATCTCTGACACACTGCTGGCAGGACTCACTCTTCTATTAATGAGAACACCAATAAAAGATCAGCACTAATATCCTTAAGTTTCTTGTTCTTGCATTAGAGAAATGATTTGGTAAAGGACATAAAGAACTCATTCTATGTCCTCTGCAAGCTCCATTAGAGTTTTTTTCCCCTGCTTTACAGGCTGAGAGCAGCCACCTCAACTAGTCTTGTCCCTCCCTCAGCTGGAGATCACAGCCACTGTACGGGCTCCCACAGTCTCCCTTTCAAAACCATGCATTGAGTGACAGGTGACACAATGATTTAGAGTTCCAATTAGAGGCCCAGAGGAGTCCTGAGTGGATCTTGCTTTGCTCACCAGAGTGCTGGGGGACTGCTGGCTGCTCACCACTCTCATTATCATTTTGAACTCAGCTTAAACAGGAGGCAGGAGGAGATGTGCCAGTGGACGCCAGGGGCAGAACACACATCTTATAAAGTCGCTCCCTCCGTACACCACATAAAAGCGTCTGTCTGTGAATGAAATTTTTATCAATCGGTTGCAATAACCTTTGTTCTGCTGAAAGTGACAGCTTCGAGACTGCTAACAATAGCAGTTCCGTTGCAGTTGTTAAGCGTGAAGAAGTTTGAGCGGCTGGCGGGTGGGGTGAGTTAGATAAGGGGTGAGGTGGGGGGATGGGGCGGAGGTTTTAGGCTTCAGCCCTTCCTCAGAGCAAAGGCAATTTACTGGTGACTGGACTCATGGATAAAATGATACCCAGCCACAAATGGCCACATGGATTCCATGTGGTTTCCCCCTCATGGTGCAGTCACCAGACCACTTGGCCTGTTCTCCAGAGTGGAAAGACACTATTCTCATTAGTCGTCTGATTCACATTTGTTCATAGAGGGGAGGGCTAGGGGTCTGAATTTGAATTAACACACACAGGCTGTCAATCTTTGGTACAAGAGCGGTAAAACCTTATATAACACAGCTTAGAGTTGGTATCCAGAGTCTTTAGAAAAAACTAGTAGATAAATGTCAACTATGTGACCAGAAACTGTCTTTTTCCTCTAGAATCCTTTTTATGAGATCCTAGACCAAAATTCAGCCTGTTTACATCGTGGAGTTCAAAATTGTGCTGTTTATGCTAATTATGTCCTACTGCAGTAGTGTTGCTACTATAGATCAAATGATTTGGGGACACAGGTTTCCCACTGCAACTGAAGAGTTCAGAATGTGATGGAAAAAGCAAAAATATTCCAGAGCAGGATTAATAACAGAGGCATTAATCTCTGCTATGGTTTTCAAGTCAAGTGCAGCCACCTCAAACTTTACACAAAGAGAAATTGTGTAGACTCTCATTGTACAGATTTTTACTCCTGACTCTGTGCAGGAGAAAGAGAAAAAGGTCAGGCTGCCAGAAAAAGCAATGATTATCAGTGATAACACTATAACCAATGTTCAAAAACCCAAGCGATGACACTTTATAACTTATGCAGTAACTCCACACCTTGTGCACTTGTCACAATACTACTGGTCAACCTTGATTTTTAATGTTGTAGAAAGATGCACAGATTTTAACACTAGCACACATAATTTGATCTAAAGCCTAGCAAGGCTGCCAATGACTTTTTGAACATTTCTTTTGCAGAAATTACACAGCATGTAAATCATGTAAATACATAGAAGCTTATTCTGGCACTGAACCATGGAAATGCACTGACCTCCCCTTGGGATTTTAAATGCTTCAAAGTAAAAGTTATACTGACGGCATGACCAACATTATGACTTTGTCTGCCACCTCGAGTGTACCAAATGAGGAGGAAACTTTGCACTAGACAGTCAGCTGATCTATAAGTTTGAAAATATCCACAGCAAGACAAAAATTATAGCAAATATAACATATCTGTCCTTATGCAGTTAAATATCTAGAATTTCAACTCTTGAACCAACCCTTAATTACACACTATTTAATCTGGGAATGCATCAAAAGCGACACATGCACATCAAAGATGTGACACGACTTCATAGATTTGATTAGGAAACAACATGACGTCAGCTTTGCAGTGAAGCTTGTAGCTATTAAAAGTTTTTTTATATATGAAATGAGAGGAGAAGAAAAAGCTACATTGAGGCTTGCAGCTTAGTTTTAGCCATAGTACAGTTATTTCACAGCAGGTGCAATCTAAAACAGAATTAAAATCACATCTAACTTAAAGGTATTTTATGACATCAACACATTTTAATGAGTAAAGTTTTTGAAACTAAACACAGGGGAAGGATAACAGATCACTTAGAGCCCACAGTTTCTTAAACATAAAATTGGTTGATGATAAACAATTCTGCAGAGTAGTGACTGTTTTAATTTGTACTTCAGAAAATAAATGCGGCAAAGCTTTCTTGCATTATTGGTTTAAGTCCCTAAAAATTGCTCTGACTAGAGTGTTTACTCTTTACCCTCCACGGAGGCTGGAAGCAGACGCCTAGACTTTATTTATTTAGTTAGTTAAATCAATATTTCCACTAATGTTTGTTGATTTTATAAATGTATTTGAAATATACTCTGTAAATAGAATATCACATTTCATTTGAATTGCTGGGTTTCAATTTGGTTTATGCAAACAAAAAATATTGTTTACTCTTGTTTTATAATTTAAAGTTGACAGAAAATGTGAACTGTAGAGATGACTGAAAAAAAATTATGGGAATACTGAAACTCAGAGAGATGCTTAGTCCACAGCATGACAAAACTCCAGCCTTGGTTCAAAAAGGACTACCTCCCTACCAGAGCCATGTTTTGAGGTTGATTTCTACGCTGATAATCCGGTTTGGCCACGGTTCCTGCAGTGGAAATAAAAAGGGTAAAAGAATGTCACCGGAAAACTATCCTGGCCTCTGGGAAAGGTTCCTGCAGCAGAAACACACCTAGATTGCCCTTAGCCACAGCAGTAAATTTGTACCTATTAGAATCTTAATGTAATTGGAGTACTTCTTTTTCAGAAAGCCTTTACCTGACACAACATTGATTAGGCTTTTATCCACCGAGACCTGATGCAAATGGCACCACTAATTACCAATCAGTTTCACTCCTTAGCGGTGCATCTACCTGCTGGACGTGTGAATCCAGAGTGAATTTATTGCAGCACAACAGAGAGGAAGCCACAATGAGAGTCGGGAATGGGATTTAGTTTCTCCATTTACAAAAGGAAAACTTGAATAGATTCCCGTTTCAAGTGAGATCAGCGGACGCAGAAACTGCATGTTACACTGTAGCCCACGCTGCAGATTGTAAGGGACAGGGCCTGAATAGGTAACATGTAATCACTTTGTCTGAGCCAAAAAGAGCATGTCCAATTACCAGGACTAAATCAAGCGTGCCGGTGCTCAGTCTGTTCCAACACTTTGCTTGGTTTGCCCCCCAATGGGACTCCAGAACAAAAAAAAATGCAGTGGGGAGGCCTAGGCTTATAAGCGATCCCCAGAGGAAGTGATTTGTCTGGCAATCATAGCCTCAACACCATCATCAGCCACGTTTTAACAGGTCCACCTCATAATAAGCATGTACTATGAATATGACGCAACGGGCAGGAGCTACGGACCTCTAAATGCACAACAATATGTTTCAATGGTTTGCAGAGCAGCAGCTTTGTTAAAGGTACCCAAAAAAAAAAACCAAAAAAAAAACCACAATGAACATTCACCTCCCCTCTCCCCGCACATAAACACACAAATTCTCCATATGAGCCGCGTCTGTTCCCATCTGACTGCCTCCTTTTCTATCCCGCTTCTGCCCTCTAGGTCTGTTTAATGGATCTGGCAGCCCTTCCCAGCAGCCGCCACAGTGAACAGGTGGAGCAAATTAAGACACAGTCTGGAGCCCCGCTCGGTAGCTCAATTCACCACAGAGGCTCGCTGTAAGACACAGGCAATTTCCACTGAAATGTAACATTGGCAGACGTGTATTCTCCTGGTCTCTGTTGCTCCGTAACTTCAGATTGCAAAACACAAAATACAATGGCGAAACTGATTGGAGTTACTCAACTAATTTGACAGTTGTAAAAAGGGGACAATATGGCTGCAGAAAAAAAAGGACTAAAAACAGAACTGACCAAAGGTTAACTTTTCCTTTCAAGGTACAAAAACATACAGGTGCTGGTCATAAAGTTAGAATATCATGAAAAAGTAGATTTATTTCAGTAATTCCTTTTAAAAAGTGAAACTTGTATATTATATTCATACATTACATACAAACTCATATATTTCAAATGTTTATTTCATTTAATTTTGATGATTACAAATGACAACAAATGAAAATCTCAAATTCATCATATCAGAAAATTAGAATATTACTGAAGACCAATAAAAACAAAGGATTTATAGAAATGTTGGCCAACTGAAAAGTATGAACATGAAAAGTATGAGCATGTACAGCACTCAGTATTTAGTTGGGGCTCCTTTGGCCTGTATTACTGCAGCAATGCGGCGTGGCATGGAGTCGATCAGTCTGTGGCACTGCTCAGGTGTTATGATAGCCCAGGTTGCTCTAATAGTGGCTTTTAGCTCTTCTGAATTTTTGGGTCTGGTGTATTGCATCTTCTTCTTCACAATACCCCATAGATTTTCTATGGGGTTAAGGTCAGGAGAGTTTGCTGGCCAATTAAGAACAGGGATACCATGGTCCTTCAACCAGGTACTGGTAGCTTTGGCACTATGTGCAGGTGCCAAGTCCTGTTGGAAAATGAAATCTGCATCTCCAAAAAGTTGGTCAGCAGCAGGAAGCATGAAGTGCTCTAAAACTTCCTGGTATGTGGCTGCGTTGACCCTGGACCTCAGAAAACACAATGGACCAACACCAGCAGATGACATGGCACCCCAAACCATCACTGACTGTGGAAACTTTACACTGGACTTCAAGCAACGTGGATGAAGTGCCTCTCTTCTTTTCCTCCAGACTCTGGGACCCTGATTTCCAAAGGAAATGCAAAATTTACTTTCATCAGAGAACATGACTTTGGACCACTCACCAGCAGTCCAGTCCTGTTTCTCTTTAGCCCAGGCAAGACGCTTCTGACGCTGTCTGTGGTTCAAGAGTGGCTTGACACAAGGAATGCGACAGCAGAAACCCATGTCTTTCATACGTCTGTGTGTGGTGGTTCTTGAAGCACTCACTCCAGCTGCAGTCCACTCTTTGTGAATCTCCCCCACATTTTTGAATGGGTTTTGTTTCACAATCCTCTCCAGGGTGCGGTTATCTCTCTTGCTTGTACACTTTTTTCGACCACATCTTTTCCTTCCCTTCGCCTCTCTATTAATGTGCTTGGACACAGAGCTCTGTGAACAGCCAGCCTCTTTAGCGATGACCTTTTGTGTCTTGCCCTCCTTGTGCAAGGTGTCGATGGTTGTCTTTTGGACAACTGTCAAGTCAGCAGTCTTCCCCATGATTGTGTAGCCTATAGAACTAGACTGAAAGACCATTTAAAGGCCTTTGCAGGTGGTTTGAGTTAATTAGCTGATTAGAGTGTGGTACCAGGTGCCATCAATTTTGAACCTTTTCACAAGATTCTAATTTTCTGATATGATGAATTTGAGATTGTCATTTGTTGTCATTTGTAATCATCAAAATTAAACGAAATAAACATTTGAAATATATGAGTTTGTATGTAATGTATGAATATAATATACAAGTTCCACTTTTTAAATGGAATTACTGAAATAAATCTACTTTTTCATGATATTCTAATTTTATGACCAGCACCTGTAGATCGAAGCTTGCTCTGCTCTTGTTTCTTTGACCCTTCATAAATTCAGTCCTATTTGTAAAATTACACAACTACTCACACAGGGTCACAATTGAGACTAAATTATAGTGGACCCATATCCAGCAGTGCAACAAATGCGTCTATAATAACACCAAAAAAATACTTTCACCTTGATTTTAACAGTGTATATATAAAAAGCTCCTAAGGAAAAAACTTGGACCACCTCCAAAATATTTCTGCCTCAATTACTTTTTTTCACAGTAGTCACAAATAACATGCGACATAAATTAAACTTACAACCTTCAGAACTAAAACTTATAAAACTAAAAGGATAGCACTTTAGGGCATGCAATGGCAGATCCCATTTCCTGCCTAGCAACCACTTTTAAAATGTTTTAAAAAGGTTGTGATCAAGGATTCTTCTGGATTTAAAAAAAAAAGAAAAAAGTTGATTAGCTACTATTTTCCAAGTTTTAAGCAAGTACTTTCTTAGGAATAACCAATTTGGTTGTTATTTTTTTTTTTTTTGTGAGTCAAATTGTGTTACCTTGGGTATTTTTGTTTTAAAACTCAGCTCAAGGAACAAAATTGAAAGGAATTTACAAACCTTTGCAATCTCTTCCAGTATTGGCAATGGATTTTCTGGACTGTATTTCTGGACTGTGCAGAAATTCAGATTTCTGTAAATTCTGAAGATGCAAAATTAAAGCAATCGAGTCCAGGTAAAAGGGCCATTTGGCACCTATTTCTGAGTCAGGTTGTAGTCGTTTAATTACAAAAAGTGTTTTAAACAGAAGTATCTTCATCTCTTTAATTGTGACATAAATAAAAAGTGTTTAATGAGTGCTATTATATAATATATATATATATATATATATATATATATATATATATATATAATATATATATATATATATATATATATATATATATATATAGCATAATCTAAACACATTGTCAGAATAAAAAGTAATTACACTCAGTTAACTTCACTTAAAAGAAAAAAAAATGGTTCTGACAGTGGCACGACTGTTGTGTGAAAATTAAGCTGCAAACAGTCAAACTAAGAAAATAATCTGAATGAGCTCCAGAAAACCAGAAAAGCTTTTGATAACTTTAAGTGTAAATATGAAATTAATAAAACTAAAGGTATTATAATGCTCCTCCCCCTTTCTTACATTGCTAAGCATCAATTTTATATTTTGAAAATTTGACCTAAGTTTCCTGTTTGACTCATATTGCCTTGTTGACTCAAAATTAAGACTGTTTTGAAAAAACCAGCTGAGGGTCAAAGTGAAAGTAATATTAAGTATATAAGTATATATAAAGTATATAAGAGGAAATGTCAAATCAGTAGAAAATAAACAGTCATCTGTTAATAATAAGCAATGCTTCGGGAACACAAAGCTCACCATGAAGCCAGGAGCGCAGGTACAGGTCCCTGTGACAGGATGACAGTCAGCTCCATTGATGCAGCTGCAAGGCAGAAAACATCCTTCTCCGTAGAATCCAGGAGGGCAGGTCTCATTGCAGTAAAGCCCTGCCCACCCTGGTGAGCATGTGCATTCACCAGATAGTGGGTGGCAACTACAAATAAATTCAAACGAGGGGAATAGGAGATAAAGGTAAGAAAAGTAAGCACCAAAGCGATCAGCTCTTCATATGTAAGCAGGATCAAAGTATGATGCCTGCAGCAACAGTAGACTATGTGCTTGTTTCAGATAAATGAAGTGTCCCCTTTCTCCTTCATTCAGTAATGACTTCTATGGCTGATGCCCAGCTCCTTCTGGAATCAGAGCATTAGCACTACATTAACTATGAATGTTGCTGAGGAATTATGAATGAAGCAAAGGTCGTGATTAAAAGCTAACTGGATGACATGGCTGCGATGTCTACAGACTTCAGAATGACCACTGGCTTTAAGGTAAGTCGAGTTCGAAGTTAAGTCACCGAGGTCCTTATTCACTAGGAATTATTCGAAAGACAATATGCGTTGCCTTCATTGAAAGCCTTCAGTAAAAGTAGCCAAATTTGCATCAACAAAATGAAGCAAGAGAAAAAAAAAATTGGAAATGCCAGGACGTAATGAGCACATATTGGGTAGCATACAGTTCCAAGGACATGGAAACTGGCTCTATCTCCATTATACTTGTGATGGAATCGAGGGAAATGTATAAATTCATTTGTTTGTTGCTCTGGGGTGTAGATGGTAATTAACAGGTTCAGTAATAATGGGACTTGCTTATCTAGATGTGAAATACAATCAGAAGCATCCCAAAAAAACGCAAAGAGGCTAGGGTGATGTGGCCCTGCTTTTCTGTACCAGTAGGCAAGTCTTGGAGCAGCACAGTGAACAAGCTGCAGGCGTGACAACTGAGAAAGAGGAAATGCCAGGTATAAAGAATTGATGTAATCTAACTGTGAGGTAATGAAAGCCTGAAGAATTTTAGTTTGTGATGATTTTTAGTTAGTGAGGAATGTTTTAAAGTATGCACTGATCTCTTTCTTTTAATGAAGATCTGAATCTAAAATAACTTTCTAAGCATGAGGCTTAACATGCAGGGTGAAATGAGCATGAGGCAAATATGTGAACTAAAAAAAATATCAGATTTTTTTTCACCATTCAGCTAAAGGAAGTTACTTTCCATTTATGATGGTATGTGATTCAAGCAAAGAAGTGGTTGAACTCAATCTGTAGACCATGAACAGAGGGTTACTTGGTGCCACCAATATTTCTTTATGTATTGTTCTTACTGATTGCATTTCCGAGTGGCCCCAGAAAGGACCCCTGTGTATAACCTTGGTATACGTTGACACCGGTTATCAGCCAGTGCCAGGTGTTGCCATGCACCAAGGCTATCACTTACCTGACAGTGTTGGTGGTATTACAAGGGCAGTACTTGTCACAGATGAGGCCATAAAGGCCCGAAGGACAGAATCTCTCTTGACAATTAGGGCCCTTAAAGCCTGTTTCACACAGACAAGCTCCGTTGATGTGGTGACACTTTGCACCGTTCTGACACTCACACCTTTGGTTGCACTGTGGACCATAGGTGCCCACAGGACAGTCTTCTTGACATCTGAAGGAAAGTTGCACAGAAATGACACTAAAATGCTGCACAGGGAGAGGATGAAAAATGATCAATAGTAACCTACAAAATAAATAATTTAACCCAGTGCCAAGCAAAAAAAAATTTAAATTAAACACCTCAGTGGCTATTTCATGTTTAAGTAAAACTCTAGCTTTAATAACCACATATATTATTAACACTTCAACATTCAAAATATGGCTATGTGCTTTAAAAGGCCTAGACTAGCATGGTCAATTTTCTTCAAGTACTTCTCACAAAACCCCTAAAAGTAGAGCCTGCTGCGAACACCTCTGTGTCTCTGCAGGGGCTCGATGAGATTTGGCAGTCGTCGTGGTGTAGGAAAATTAAAATTACTTGAGAGTTTTTCCAACACGAAGAACTGAACCAGATCAGAAAATTGATTTTTGTCCTCTTTTTACTTCTCTATACTGTATTAGTGGGTTATCGGTCTCAGGAGTTGATCAAAGCTGTTGCAAATAGTTCAGTTACATAAGAAAACGTTCAAGCCATGCTTCATGTTTGAGTCTCCTCAGTTTTAGTAATATCAGGGGACAACTGAAATATTACACTTGACAGAAGAGGCTGGGGGGAGGGGCTGGGGGGTTAACGCAATCTCAGATTATTCCTGGCAGGTTCATTCACCTGCCACTGACAAAATGAATGAGGGCAATTTTGTAAAATAATAAAGTAAAAGAAAGGTCTTGTAAAGGAGGTGTTTCCATCAAAGAGACAATTGCTTTACTCAAACTAATAAACGCGGGTTGCCCTGGGCCTCTCCAGCAGGCATGGGAAACTAAAAAGATCTGTGTATGTTGATGAGGCCTTAATATAAGTCCATTACTTATAATTAATGAGCAGAACCCAAACAGCATATAGCCCATGGTGAGATCAATGGACAGGCTGGGAGGAGTGAATGTGGATGAGGCCTCTAGACATGAAACCTTTCTGGCCAGGATGCAGTACAAGATTAATTAGGCATAAACACCCCTATTAAAAGCTTCCAGTGCACCTTCAGATGGAGTAATGGATGTTAATAAATGCTCATTTCTCCTGAGAGAGAGATTTTACAGTGTTACCGCTATCTTTTAAAACAGAAGCCAGATTTATGCCTCATTTGGAAATTAACAATGGGAATAGGTCAATGAGTGTCTGTTTAAACTCATCGTTTTGCATCAGATCAAAATATTAATAAACCATGTCATTGTCTGACCTATGTACGGTTTAAAGCACAAGTGAGAAAGTTTGCGCAGAGTAATTCCCAGAACGACAAATGAATGACGTGTTTGGGCATCAGCTGTTTACCTGCGTCCACTGAATCCAGCTGTACACTGGCACTTTCCAGTGACGTGGTCGCACAGCCCGCCATTGCGACAGGAGCAGTCTTTGCTGCAGTTGATGCCGTATTTGCCCAGAGGGCAGGGCTGAGCGCACACCGAACCCTTCAAAGGACAAGACAATATAAATACCACAAGAGAAACTCTGAACACAAATGTTAATGTCTGAGCCTAAACGGTCAAAGTCCGCAGATATGTATGCAACTACTGTCAAATACAAATACAATCTCACTGACACTGTTTGGTACCCACGGTACATATCAAATTTAAATATAGCATGATATGGCGAAGAGGTATCACACGGCCATGAAAACAATAATGAAAACACATATTACAACAACATTTGCAACATTTATTTTAGGCTTTACTAAGGGTGTCGTAATTGTAGCACACTGATGTTGTAAAAGCAATTATTTTTTATCATGGGATTTTTTTCTACACTGGAAAAATGTAATTTTCTACAATAAAAGAAGAAACGTATTTATGAAGGGTTGTGTAAAAGATTATCATCCAACATAACTTAAAAAAAATGCTAATAAAAATGTTTCCTTTTTTTCTTTTACAAAGAAACACAAAGGCAGTCTTAAACATAAGCCCAATGACTTTCAATCATTTTCTTCTCTGAGGCATTTCTCTTTTATTACATTTTTGCTCTTTTTGTGACCTACCGTCCAACCAGCAGGGCAGGAACAGTCTCCGGTAATGTGGTGACATGTTCCTCCATTTTGACAGGGGCAGCGCTGCTCACATTGCGGTCCGTGGCTGCCGGAGGGGCACCGCTCCCCGCAGCTGCCACCACACATGTCAGACATCAAGTCACATAATGTACGCCAATATTTTGTCTCAGAAAGCAGCAAAGTAGCAAGTGTGTTTCTGGTACTCACAAAGCTCCTGTGTATCCTGACGCACAGATGCACTCTCCTGTTTCATGGTCACACGTGGCACCATTGAGACACTGGCAGGGCAGCAGACACCCCTTGCCATAGTAACCGTTCTCACACAGGTCCTCGCAACGCCAACCCTGGTACCCATCCGTGCACACACAAGCCCCTGTTATAGGGTTACACTTAGCCCCATTTCGGCACTGGCAACGATTACTGCAGTGAGGACCCCAGAAGTCACTCTCACAGCCTGCGGGCACAAAAATAAAAAGGGATTAAAAAGGTCAGAACATCAAAATAATAAAAAAAAAATAAGTTATTCTATTTGTTCTTGAAATCACAGAGGTCACAGAGAAAGAAAAGTAATTAAATTATTCATTAATATTCTCCGTAAAATATTAAATAGCTCATTATAAATAATAAATGTCAAGAAAGGAATATACTCAACCAGAGTTTTTATTTCAAGTTTAATTTATGTAATTATATTCTAATAAAGACAACTCTTAGTGTGAAAAAGGCACTCTTTGGTCTGGATGTAATGTGTGAGGATAAGTTAGTTAAATATATACTGATAAATCAAAAAAAGCAGCATTATAAAATAACTTTATTAAAAACCATTGCTTCCATGACAACCTTTCAATTCATCCTGACTGCAAGGGCGTGAACCTATAAATGTGTCTGGTAGAAACGGCGGTCCTCTTAGAAATCTGGAAATGTTCCATATTATTTAGAGAATAATCACAAAGGCTGCAGTTTTACTAGCTATCTTTATTGCTAATATAAGATGCTAGACAATTTAAAATGCAAGTTTCCTAATCATTTGTGTCTGCTTAAAATAGTCAGAAAACCCTATTTTACAGAGACTGTTATCAGACACACACTGCATACCTTCACATCTGCTCCCAATAATAAATAAATAACAACTAGCATATGTTTGTCTTATTACAACAAGCTTCCTACAGAATTATAGTTCCTGCAGAGTGACTGGAATTGGACAAAATGTGTCCAATTCCTACTGTCAACCTGTTCAGGGTATACCCTGCCTGTCACCCAATGACTGTTGGAGATAGTCACTGTCCCTCCTGTGACCATGCAAGGACAAGATGATGGATGGAAGACCCATTCCTCTCAAAGAGTTTAAATAAAGAAATCAGTAATAATATTGTGACCAGAGCATCCCTGCTTACTGTCTGACAACGCAGAAAGGTTTAGCCAGAATTAACACCTCGATGAGGCCACAGTCGAGTATATGGTCCATGACAACTATGCAAAGTGTCTGCAAGTGTAAGCACCAGTAACCAGCAAAAATTGTCCATCTGCCTGTAAAACGATTAAGCTATAATAAGGCGTTATCTAGAGCTCACTGACATTGCCTAATAGTACATGAGGGAATGATGTAAAACAAACTCATTCCACCGGGAATTGGTCTGTTTACAAAAACTCAATAAAATCTATAACTGCAAGCAAACTGCTAATTTTCAAGGTTAAATGAGCAACGGCCTCCTTAGTGATGAACAATCAGCTCTGAGATGGGTTAGAGGACAGTTCTCACTCCCACCAGGGTAATTGCTCTTTTGAGAAGCTCTATGATTTACTTGATTGTTCTGGCTTTATGTCTCTCCATCAGTAGCTGCATTACAAGCTTCACATAGAAGCCCAGCTTGAGATCCTAACCAGCACAACAGAGAGAGAGGCAAATACTCAATCATCGATTCCCACATCATTGCAACCTCAGTTGTAAATGTAAAGACACTTCTCCCCCCTCTTCGTATGCTCGCTTTGCCAAAGCTGTGATCAGTCAGAGTAGGAGCCTAATGAACCTTCTTTCATGGAAGGCACTGAAGCCTGTTTTTTCCAGGTACACAGCAGGATGATGATCAACCCTTCCCTGATGCGGACAGGTCCGCTCCAAAGGGGGTCTCTAAACACCGGGCAAGTGCACTATTACTTCAGCCGGTGGACAGACTAGAGGCCGCATTACAAGGCTCACACTGATTTTGATCTAATCTGCTCCTGGCCTGCATTTTGCCATGAATGAGCTCCCTGAAGGCTGAGCTGCTGCCACGCAAACGACCCTGGCACATTAAATCCGAGGTGTGTTCGGGCAGTTGTGGTAATGGATGAGCAGCTTAGCTGCAGCTCTGTTTAGCGGTCTATAAGCACTCATCAGTGTTCCCTAAACACATCAGAAAAATAGGCAGGCCACATAACTAGAGGCATCATATCTAATGTTTTCAACCCAAATCTGAATGACAATAACAGTGAGGGGCATTTTGTATTCTTACATTTACAGTACCTTGCAAAAGTAGATTCTCTATATTTTGTTTCTATTTCCAAAGAGAGAAAATAAATTATAGATCAACAAAAGTTAGAGATAATTGTGTTGGAGAAGTAAAATAACACATGTATTTTTGAAACATTTAATAAATAATGATTTGGAACAAGTGGTTTCATTTTTTTAACACTTTTTAGTTGAAATCCAGTTCAAAAGTCACCTAAACAGTGTGCTTCTTACGAATATCTTATTGAAAACAAATGGTTCAAGAATATTATTAGAAAATAATATTCTAAGACAATCTCATTGACAAGTACTGTGTCATGGTCGATTGTCTGAAAAAGGTCCAAATACAAACCCATCAAAGCTGACAGGTCAGGCACAGGGAGCAGTAATCAGAAAAGTAGCCAAGAGGCCCACGGTAACTGGCAACACCATGCTTTGAAGATGATTTTATTTAGTAGAGAGAAGGAAACTGGTCAAAGTTGGTGGGAAGAACAGTAGAGCTCTATCTATGAGGCAATAATGCAAGAAACCTACTGTATTTTCCGCACTAAGGCACACCGGATTATAGGGTGCACCTTCAATGAATGGCCTATTTTAAAACTTTTTTCATATACTGTATAAGGTGCACCGCATTATAAGGCGCATAGAATAGACGCTGGAGTTATGTTATGCATCCACTAGATGAAGCTGCACTAATGGTAATGTCAACAAAACAGTCTGACTCCAGTCGGCGAGGAGGGCCTTCCGCAAATGGGCCGGGACGTGGCCGGACGATAGTCACCCTTCTTTGTTCGCGCACAGCATGTTCACGGAGAATGTGTTGCTTAATGACTTGCAGATTACCTGATTCTAGACGGTCGGTAGGTAGATAGGTCTGTCAAACTTTATTAATAGATTACAAACCAGCATTCTGACAACTATCCCAGCATGAATCACGCGCTTCTTCTTCTACAGGCGAAAATGAAGTCGGCGGCTGCTTACCGTAGTCGCTAGACCTGTTGTGGCTTGATATTGGTCCATATATAAGGCACACCGGATTATAAGGTGCACTGTCGGCTTTTGAGGAAATTGAAGGTTTGTAGGTGCACCTTATAGTGCGGAAAATACGGTAATAGCAAACAACTTGACACAGTGATGGAGGTCCTAATACAGATCTTTACATGCAAAATGGTCACTGCCTCTTTGAACAATGAGGAAAAGCCCATTGTTTGGCAGAGCTTTGGAGACCTCTGATAGGTTAACTGACATACTTCATACTTAACTCATGGATGCATTTTAATGTCACAGCTGAAACACACTGCTTTCTGGTGTGACGCGATTGTAAAGTCAAAATAAATCAGCCAAGACATCAAGAAAAGACTTGTGAAGCTGCATCATCTTTGGGAACAATTTCTAGATCAGGTGCCGTATTAAACTGTTTCAAAATATATGCGCAAGTAATAATTTCGTAGTAGAAGCTTAAAAAAATACTTTAATGCCATAATTTCTTCCCATATATCCTATTGCTTGACGAGCAGGTCCCAGGTGAGCAACATCACATTACAGCCAACAGAAATATTTTATAAGTAGACTTTGAAAACTCTGGATAAAAAAAAAGTCTAACTCATATCATCATTGTAAAATATTAAGTAAGTATAAATTTCTGAGTTGAGATAATATTATCACGTATTCAGATATTATACTTACATACAAAGTGCTTCATTGACTGGGCCCACCACCTTTAAAATTACAATCAAATAGAACCACAAGACCCGCTAGTAGAGGGGATTGCAAAATATCACTCTGTAAATCTCTTTTGGACATTCATGTTTTAAAAGCCCTTCGCTGTTATGAGGACACCGGTGGCTAATACGCCGACTAACATTTGGGTGACAGTCAAGGTGTTAAATTAATAATCTGAATTACCAAATGCTGTGTGTTTGTTCTCATGGGTGTGAAATGCTTATTGTAAATCCAAACTTGTTCTACTATAAACTATTCCTTAGAATTGATATGTTAGATGTGTATCAATTGTTTTTATAGTTTATCATTTATCAACTAAAACTGGCATATTTACATGGTTGTCTTAATGTACTCACTCAACTCACTCAGGATGATTAATATGCAATATCCCTTATGGGATAAACTGAAATTCAAATAAAGAAATGTTGGGAATGGCTCCGGAGACAAATTCTATATTTCAAAAATAAATGTATTTTGGTCCAAAATGTGGAGGCTTGTGCCATTCTAAATGTTGAAGTATGAGGGTGGCAGTATCATGTTGTGGGGCTGCTTTGTTTTAAAACTGGTAAACTTCAGAAAATAGATGGTATAAGGAAAAAGGAATTATGCTTATGTGAAATATACAGTGTCTTGAAAAAGTATAAGAAATATATAGTAACTACAAAATAAGTAAAATAAATATATAATGCTGTATAAAATAAAAATAGAGTGCTGTATAAAAGTACAAAAAATATGCAGTGCCTTGCCAAAGCAACATCTGTAGACATTAGCCAAGAAATTGGGCACAGATTGGTTATCCAAATGGTCAATAACCCTGAGCAAACAGCCAATTGGTTATAAATAATGCATTTTTAAATTATGCATTTTATTCATTAGTGACACCTAAGAAAAAAAAACAACAAAACAACAATATGATAAAACTAAACACAGATGTAGAAAAAGGAAAAACAATGAAATGTACAAATGAGATTAGAATGAAAACACTAACTTTAACAGGTCTTGAGTTGCATTTTGAAAGAATAGACTCAATATTACAGATATCTGTAGGTAGAGAGTTCCTTAGTTAGGGAGAAGAGTGAGAAAAGGCTCTGCTCTCTCATGGTGCTGAGGCGAACAGAGGGAACAGGGTGGTGGATAGAAGAGGAAGAATGGAGAGATCATGGAAGAGCAGTGATATATACAGGAGATCAGACAAAGTGCGGTGCAGAAGTTACAGACGGCTTTGAAGGTATACAGTCGTATTTCAATCTGGATTCTGTATATGACCGGAAGCCAGTGAAGTTGCTTTAAAACTGTGGTCATGTGAGATAATGAGAACATAGGGGAAGAGAGGGATGGAGTCAGTTTATACAAAGAAAGAAATATGAAGACCCGATAATTTTATTGATATGACAGTGAAATGACAGTCCTGTTGAGGATGACACCCAAACGCTTAACCTGAGGGGAAGGAGAAACCGAAGAGTTGTCAATAGACAAATTGAAACAGTTGATTTTGCAAAGCGTGAATTTTGTGTCCAAGAGTAGAAACTCTGTTCCATTAGGAACAGCGTTAGGGGACGCTTAATGAAGGGGAGTCATCAGCAAAGCAATGGAAACTAATGTAGCTAATGAAAAGAAGGGGACCCAGGACACAACCTTGGGGCACACATGAATCAGCGGGTGTAGAGTGAGATCTAAAGGATTGGCATTGGATGAAATGAGAATGGCCAGAAATATATGAATGAAAATATATGTAAAGTGGTTTAAGGACAAAGTCAATGTTTTAGCTCCTGATATTTTCAGACCTAGTTTTTTTTTTTTTATAACTTTATTTTTATTTTTGTTAATGTTTTTAGAACAGAATCAAGAAAACAAAAACAACAGCAACTACAAAACAATAGGGACAATAGAAAATATAAAAAACAAAAAATACAGAACAACAAAAACAAAAATCACTTCAGGGGGGACTCATTTTTGTAACTCAACATAAAAAACACAAGGGGACCATTCCTATCCAAAATTAGTCCTGTCTCGATGTGAAGTTTGTCCATTTTTCCCATTTGTCCATGCATTGCTGTTCCTGTGTCCTCAGTCTATATGTTAGAATCTCCATCTCAAATAATGAGTTCACAGTCTGTATCCATTCCTTTGTGGTAGGAGGTTCAGGTTTGCACCACTTCCTGGTTATGACCTTTTTGGCTGCCACCAACAGAATTTTTAACAAATAACAATCATAATCAAGTACAGCATTGTCCAAATAACCAAGATATAAGACCAGGCCAGATTTGGGTATTGAGTAACCCAAAATCGTTACAATCTTATTATGTATTTTGTTCCAGAACTGTGTAATTCTAGGGCAAAGCCAGAAAATATGCGTGTGATTAACATTAAGAGCTCCACAATCTCTCCAACATGGTTGATCTCTAGATTTGAATTTATTAGTAATTTGGGGTGTTCTAAAAAATCTAATTATATTTTTCCAACAATGTTCTCTCCAAATTCTGGAAGAGGATGTTGTAATTTGGGTCTTCCAAATATTGAGCCAGCCATCTTCAGTTAGCTGAATACCAAATTCCCCCTCCCATTTTGTTTTAATATTCAATGTATTAGTGCCTATCTTTTCTAACAAATATTTATAGAGTAAAGACACTATTCTATGTTTTTTACCCTTATAGGTCTCTATCAGCATTTTGACAATCCCATTTTCATTTGGGTCTATTTTTTGTCTTATTTCTTTGTTGTAAAAGTCCCTTAGTTGTAAGTATCTAAAATGATCTTGAGTTCTTAGAGCAAACTCTTGCTGTAGTTCATGGAAACTTTTAAAGTGTCCATCTTTAAGGGCTACGCATAATGCTGTTAAGTCTCTTTCTAGCCATTGTTTAAATTGTGGGTCCTGAATAAAATATTTATTGTAGGCTGGCCACTGGATCAAACATAATTGTTTCTCTAATTTGTATTTTCGGATTATATATAACCATTTACCCAGTGAAAACCTAGTAATAGCATTAACCTTCTTAAGTATATTCTTAATGGTCTCTATATCTCCAATAATACTTCGCAATTCTCTTCCATTGACTTTTTGTTCAATGTTTTTCCATTTCGCTTCATAATTTTTGTCGCTTATATTTATTATGGGAGCTATTTGGGCAGCATGATAATATTTTCTAAAGTCAGGTAACGCCATACCTCCTTTCTCTTTTGGTAGTTGTAAAGTTTCAAATTTTATTCTGGGTTTTTTAGCGTTCCATATGAATCTAGATATAATCTGGTTCCATGTTTTAAACTGTCTATCTGGGATTTCTATAGGCAATGCCAAGAAGAGGTACAATAACCTTGGTAACACGTTCATTTTTATCGCTTCAATTCTGGAGCTAAAGTCTAGTGTTAGGACATCCCACCTTCTAATGTCCTTCCTAATTTCTTGATCCATTTTAGTAAAGTTAGCTTTATATAGATCACCTATGTCTTTCGTTAATTGTATTCCTAGGTATGTCATCGTAGTAGAGCTCCAATTTAAGTTATATTCTCTACGTATTGTTTCAGATGGAGTATAACCAAATGTCAAAACCTGTGTCTTTTTCAAATTTAATTTGTATCCTGAGTAAAAGCCAAATATCTCTAACTGGTTAATTAGACAAGGCAGCGAGTTTTCAGGGTCTGATAAATAGCAAATTACATCATCTGCAAACAGACCTATTGTATGGGACTCATTATGTATATCAATCCCCCTAAGATCCTTATGTTGTCTTATATGTTGTGCCAGTGGTTCAATATAAATTGCAAATAAAGTTGGTGATAAACAGCAACCCTGACGTGTAGAACGTTCTAGTTTTATATTGTCAGTTAGATTTCCATTAATCTTGATTCTGGCCACTGGTGATTGGTATAAAGTCCTCACACACTGTACAGCTCTTTCATTAAAACCGAATTTTTCGAGTGCCTTATATAAGAAATTCCAGCCTACGCTGTCAAAAGCTTTCTCTGCATCGAGACCAATTAATATAGCTGTTATTTTTTTTATTTTGAATATGATCTATTATGTGAAGTGCCCTCCTGATGTTATCTCGCGTTTGGCGACCTTTAATAAATCCTGTCTGGTCCTCGTCTATGATATCTCCAATGAATTGCTCAAATCGTTTTGCTAAAATAGAGGTATAAATTTTATAATCCATGTTTAGAATAGATATAGGTCTATAATCAGAGCATGTTTCACTCCTCCTCTTTTTTGGAATGACTGTTATAATCGCTTCTCTCCAGGATGGCGGAAGCACTGCATGTTCCAATGTATAATTAAATGATTTTTCTAGTAATGGAAGAAAATCTTCACTAAAGGATTTGTACCACTCAGATGGCAATCCATCACTTCCTGGTGTTTTACCATTTTTTAACCTATTAATTGCCTTTTGTATTTCTATTTTTGTTATATAGGAAGTGAGATGTTTGTTTTGAGTTTCTCCGATTGAGGGCAGGTCCAGTGACTCCAAGAAGGTTTCTATCTGTCCATCTGTAGCAGAGGAGGGTTGACTGTATAATCTCTGGTAGTATGTCCTAAACCTGTCCTCAATGGTTGCTGGGTCATGTATCATTTGATTTGTTTCATCGTCCTTTAATTTATATATATTTCTCTCTGACTGTTGCTTTTTCAATTTCTTTGCCAACAGTTTTGTTCCTTTAGATCCCACCTCATGATATGATTGTTTAATAAACTTTGATTTCTTCTCGATTTCATATGTAAGCATTTTATCAATGTTGTTTCTTAGTTCTTTTATTTTTATAAACAGGTTGGAATTTTGGGTTAGTTTATGTTGTTTTTCTAGATCTATTAGTTGAGCTCTTTCTTTTTCATAGGCTTCCATTCTGGATTTCTTAAAGGCCGCAGTTTTTGAAATCAATTTTCCTCTTAGTACAGCCTTGAATGCGTCCCATAATATCACCGGGTTGACCTGTCCATCATCATTCTCTTCTATGTAGGTTTTTATGTCATGGGAAATTTCAGCTTTGATTGATTGATGTTTTGGAATTCAACAAGCCTACATTTAATCGCCATGCTGTTTTGCGTTTTTCGGAGGATACATTTAGTTTTAATGTAAGTGACGAATGGTCAGATATACTTGTTTCTTCTATTTTACATTCCTTCACCTTATATACATCACATTTATCCATGAAAAAGTAATCAATTCTGGAATAACTTTTTATTAGGCGCGGAGTAATGGGTATAATCTTTTATATTGGGGTTTAATTCCCTCCAGACATCAACAAATCCAAACTCTTCAAGTGCCATTTTAAATTTTTTTGTAGTTGAATTTTGTTGTTTTTTACTGTTTGTTGTATCGAGTTTTGTGTTTAATACCATATTGAAATCCCCTCCCCAGATCAACATTCCCTCTGATTCCATAATTATTTTATTGAGGAGGTTATTAAGGAATTGTATTTTACTATTTGGGGGATTGTAAACATTGACCAGTGTTACCTTTACATTGTCAAGAGTCCCCTTCACTATCACGTACCTCCCTTCTTTGTCTGATAGATCATAGCTACAATCAAATTTTACTGAGTCATGAATTAGAATTGAAACTCCTCTTTTGTTTCCATGTCTGAAAGAGCTGTAAAATATATTTGAGTAGCCAAAGCCCTTAAGTTTTTCATGTTCAGGTTTAGACAGGTGTGTCTCCTGTAAATAGATTAACTGTGCTTTCTCTTTTCGCATTTTAGTTAGAATTTTTTTACGTTTTATAGGATTATTTATACCATTCACATTCAAGGAAACCATCTTGATATTAGCAGCCATTATTTAGTTTCTTAAAGTCATGTGATTTTAGAAAAAGAGTCCCCAACAAATAGCTGACCAAGCTATTAGAACACAGATAAACAAATAGAACAGAAACTTCCAAAGGTAGAGATGTGCAAAGACATCCCTCAGAGTCCCTGCTGGTGGGGTGAGGGCAAAATACCACCCTGGGGGGGGCCCTCTCTAGCAGTAGACAGAGGTCTACTTGTACTAGACAAGTCCAACATTTGGTAAACGCTACAACATTTACTCCATTTGGTATTTTGGTTAAATATCTATCACAAGACCTATAACAAATAACTCTAGTAACAGAGGGGAGATTGGTATCCAAGACAGGATTAAAACCAGCTGGTAAAGTCACTCAACTCTTAACTCGCCCTTACATTACCTGAAATGTTTTTTTATAGTAAAGCAAACCTGATCCGATTCAACGTTCAGAGTTACTGGTCCTCACGTCTGAACTCTGTGAGCTTCTCCCTCGCGCGTTGTCCTGCATTGGTGTTGATCCGTTTCCATGGTAATAGCGAATCCAGCCTCTCCTTGGTCACTTTTAACTTGTTCTCTCTTGGTTTCCAAGTCAACCCGAAGCCTCTCTTGATCACGTCCGACGCTGCTTCGTCTGCGTTCTCGTAGGTCCGAACTCCAGAGTCCCAGAAGATTCTCATCTTTGTGAACGGCGTCTGGAATCTGATGACTTTCTGCTTCAAGGCTGCTTTTATTGGGCCGTATGCTTTACGTTTTTCTATGACCTCCGAAGCATACTCATGATCAAAGTAAAGGCGCTTGCCCTCCATCTCCACTTTCTGTTCCCAGGCTTTCCTTAGAACCATTTCTTTTATATCGAATTGCAGGAAATTCACAATTATAGATCTCGGGGCCGCGTTGGGAGGCGGTCTGGGTGCCAGAGCTCGGTGTGCCCGCTGAATCCGTAGTTCATTTCCATCTGGTAGCTTCAGCTGCTTGATCAGCAGGTCGGTGACAAACTCGGAGACCGATCTACCTTCTTTACCTTCCGGGACTCCATAGATGCGAAGATTATTTCTCCGGCTTCGGCTCTCCAAATCCACAAGTTTGTCGTTCATAGCTCTGTTCCTTTGTAATGTCTCAACCAGCGCGTCTTTCATTTCCAAGCAGGCAGCTTCCAGGTCAGCTATCCGGGTCTGCCCCTCGGTGATGCTGCCCTTCTGGTTCTGCAGCTCGCGCATCATTTCCTCCCTGAATCTGTTGAAATCTTCCTTCATTGTTGCCTTTACATCTTCTTTGAGTTTTTCTATATCTTGCTTCATCTCGTTTTTAAACTCTTTTAAGTCTTCAGAAAGCGTCTTGATGCTCTCCAGTAAGGCGTGTTGTTGTAAGCTAACGCTAGCTTTCCTCGTGGTAGCATTAGCCTCGTCCTCACTACCGTCTCCCGACTGTTCGCCAATATCTTGTGTTTTAGACGGTTTCTTTTCGGTCTTGTTAATTTTCGGCATCTTCCCCCTTTAAGTGGTTTAAGTTGAAGTTTTGATAATTAATCTGAGTTAGGCAAGGGGGAAGTTTTAATTACCGACATGGAGGAGCCTGTTTCTACGTGGCCATCTTGTTGCAGCGCTGACCCGGAAGTTCTCTTTCAGACCTAGTTTAGTTTCAGACCTATTTGTCCTCCAATTCTTGTCAGAAGAGGACATATCTACTGAGTCAAAGCTTTTTTACAATGGAAAATGGGCAAGCATATCAGTGCCCTGATGTGCAGAACTGGTAGAGACACCCAAAGACTTGCAGGTATATTCAGCAAAATGTGTCTTGCTACTTAAGATTGGTAAGTTCACATACAAAAAAAGAGTCTTCAACTTCACAGACATGCACAACTTTGTGGTGGTCTATTTCATGACCCTACCACCACCAAAAAAAACAATAGAGTTTGTGAAAAGGTTTATAAGGGATGCATGCTTTCGTAGGCAACTACATATCGCAAAAGATACAATACTTAAAAAACAGGACAAAATACTTGATTTTTAATCCTTTGAAGCCTGAACAACATTACCAGTTTGAGCCTTAAACCGTCTTTAGTTTACAGCTAACGGCCTCAGCACACTCCCAGCAAAACCCATTATCTCACCGCCTCTCAACTAAGCAGAGGTTCTCCAACTTTAGCCGGCAGTCTCTCTCTTCCCAGCTATGACAGCATTTAACTGTGATTAAGGAGTCAGAGTTCATGATGAGCTGCAGGCGGAAACACAGAGAGAGAAAGCAAAGAGAGGAAACATCTAGCATCAAAGCTTCACTTTCTAGAGGATACACCTAAATTGTGTACAGTGATAGGGACCCCTGTGGGTTTGAGGTGTGTGGGCAGGAAATCCCACTCATGTCTGAATCCCGAGAAGTTACAATCCATCCCATTAAGTGGTCTGACCTGGGTCAGTGTACCTCACCAGAGAAAACACACACCTTACAACCTGGACAATCGGTGCTGATAACAGTCAAAACGTAGATAACCTCACACACAGAGAAAAAGGTCCAATCCCAAGAGGGCGGGCCAAAATCCCCTTGGGTGTAACAAAACAGATCATGATGAGAAATACAGGCAGGTTGAAGCTTCCAAAGAACCGGCTGAGAGAGCCATCATGGTGGTAGCTGAGCTTTGAAGTGTACTCAAGTGTCTGCATAATCAGTGGCTGGCTGCAACAGGATTAAAACCACAGAGCTTTCAGCAGCCGACTTCCTGAACTTGGCTTCTATGTTCACCACAGTTCTCCATAAGTCTCCACTGCAGAGAGCTGCCATAATCTTTCCAAGGCTGAACTAAAAATTTGTATGCGAGTCAATCTCTTTAAACAGAGAACTTTTCTCCCCATGCTGAGTTTTGTGCTCCAATTTATACAGCTGGATGCAAGACAAAAGAAAACTTCAATTACAGCCCAATCACATTTAGTTTAAATGGTGGCCGCTTGAGGTTGCTGGTAGTGACGGCTGCTTGCTACTTTCACATCTCCAACAGGAAAAAGAAAATCGACATTACTGGAGCAGGAAAATTTGGCGTTCAGCCCAACCTCACTCCCTGTGGCCTGAGTCACTGTCACATAACGCAGTCTGCAGACATTTGAGAGATGACTTAACGAAAGAGAAGAAAGGCATAATGCCTGAGAACCAATTCCTCCACACTTACTTTGGTAGAGCTCATAGCATAGCAAAGTAGCATGACTCACTGTCTTGATTAAATTCCTTCATTTCCCTATGAAAAGAATCCAACCGTAAGTTCCAGTTCCGTAAGTGCAAAATGATTTGCACTTTGCACCTCTATTTTCTATTTTGAAATCAAGCGTCATGGCGGGACATGGTGCCAACAAATTTCAAAATGAAATTGTATATAGTACAGAGAAACACTTCATTTGGACACCTATTTTTAACATTGCAGCTGGTCAGAGGAGATGGGAAGATTAATGACTAAACAGAGTGGAATCTCAGAAAGCAAAAAAATAACAGAAAGCAAATTTAGAGGCTGTAAAAGCCTTGAGATTTGGGGAGAGATTCACCTTCCAGAAGGATGATGATACATTTGCAAACTTGTAAAATAAAATGGCTGAGAATTGTATCTTTGTGCAACAAGTTAAGGAGTTGTGGGTATGCAGAAAATATTTAAATTTGTAAAAAAAAAAAAATGACCCAAGTCATTTTTAAATGGTCTCTTTAAAAATCAAAAATAAAATATTACATTCTGCACTGTAGTTCCCTCGCTTGTGTTTGAGTTTCAACTTGCAACACAATTTAGAATTTGAAGTCTTTTGATCACATGACTTGGAGTCTATAGAAGAAAAATCCATAAATTTACATAAAAACATAATTATAAAAATGGACAATCAAGGAAAATCTAATGAAATCAGGTGTGTCTCATTAGTCCCACGTAGTAAAACAATTCAGCACTGATTCTGCTTTTTGATTGACTGGAATTATGGACCTCACATGAAACAATACATCTTGCAGCAACTGCATAGAGTCTCACCAAACAACTTTCATCTTTTGCGATTTGCACTTGAAAACATAAATTTTCTGGTGATTTTTTTCCCTACTACACATAAATTTTTGAAATCATGCTTAATGGCTAGACACGGTACCAACAAATCACTACCTAGGATAGAATTATAAAGACACACGCTTCCTTTTGACACTGTTCTTTTTTTTATTAAAAGCTTTTTCTTGAACAGAACTGAAACAATTTCCCTGCAATTTAACTGACACAAAACTACCCACTGCTCTGCTTTTTCTAACACTGGAGTTATTCAATGAAAGCCTGACTCACATTAAGCTATTCATCCCACCTTCCTGACTCAATGATGCAGAGAAAAAGAGTGAAAAGCAGACAGGTCTTATTCAGGGTCTAGAGAGAAGGAGATGATTGTTGTGTAAAGTGAGGAGTTTGCACTTAGTGATAGATGTCTCCCAGTATTGTTAAAAACTGAGGCTGTAAAAGCTGCCAATAAGTGAGGAGAAAAGCCACCGTCCCCTTTCTGTTCTGCTGACGTCTGAAAAATAGTTATTTATTAGTCCTCAGAAAAGCAAGTAAAAACTTAAAGATACATTCACTAGAGTTTGACAAACGGGATTCTAAACATGCTGTGGAAAAAAAGAAAAAAAAAAGCCTCACTGCCAATAGTCATGTGGGTCATTCTGGTGAATTGGAATAACAGCCTGCTACAGCGTCTGCTGATGGGCGTGTCTTCTGTCCTGCCCTAATTCATCTTAGCCGACCGAGGCCCTGTGTGTTCATATTTCCCCGGGGGGAGAAGAGCAAAGCATCAAGCTAACAAAACAACACAGCGACACTATGTACACTTTGCTTCTTTTCCATGTGCTCGCTCCTTAAACCACCGTGCAGTTGGCTGAAAACTAACAGCATTTGACTGCTGCTTATTTGGAGACTCAAAACTAATGAGAGACCAATGTAATCCTTTTAGACCTATGCATTACTGATTAAAAGCTCCTGCTCAGTTGTTTACCCAGACGAGGATCTGATAATTTGTCTGTGTTCTACTAAGGATGTTAGCTTGAATCGATAAAAGTGCAGCAGGTGCCAGCTAGATCCCTCTACAGGACAGCCCTAACAGGGTTAACAGCTCCAGCGGTTGATCAAGACGTACAAGGGCCGGGGTCATCTTGTGCAGCATTCCAAACAAGCACTTAAAAGTGAACATACTTAAAAGGGCGTCCCTCGCTCTTTTAATAAAGTTAGTTGCGCTGAGCAGCAATGCAGGCAGGCTGGAAAAAGATTATTTGCCTCAGAGCAGTATAAACCAGTCAGTTGTTCAAGAGAACCTCACACGGCTCATGAAATTCTCTGGATCAGCAAATTGTTACACAGCCCACTGCTCCTTCCAATTAATTATTTACCCTTCACCCTGTCCTGCGGAAAACAAAACCCTTGCTCTGTGTGCGACAAGACAAAAGCAATAAAAAGGAATCAGAGCTGAGGTGGGGGCTCATATACCCAAACATACATAGATGATCCAAGAACAAGCATAACAATATGCATCTCAAACTTAAGTAAAAACAGTCATTGTGATTGGAAGTGCACTGAGAAATCTGATCGGCTTACTGTTTAGAGTCCACATTTTTTATTGTGGAGAATGTTAAAGAAAACTCAGCTATCTATAGTTTCAGTTGTGTAACAACAGCTTTGTTTTGGCTATAAATAACAATCAATAAGTGCCAAAGGCGGTTATTTTCTTTTTTTTACTTGACCTTTTATTTATACAGGGTAAATGTCATTGAGAAAACTAATTCCTCTTTTCAAGAGCGACCTTGTCCAACATTGTATAAAATCAAAAAAAGTTCCATACAAAGTGCATACGATGCCAAAACATATCAGATAATTAATTACAGGACTATGGTTAAGAAACAAGCCTAATGTAGAAGCCTACTGCTGTTTTCTCACTATTTTTGAAAAAAAAAAAAATTGTTCTGCTTGGCACTGTGAACTTATTTTTAAATAATTTCTTCAATACAAGGTTTGTGTTGAGGATTTTTTGAGAAGATAGTTTCTTAGCAGTACATATTCACACAATAACACAACATTGGTATTTTATTTTGAAGACATCAAAATTAAACCACAATTAGCCCTTTTTTTTAAGCAACTATTCAACCAATATTGTCATCGTAGCTAAAATTTTATTTGATATCTGATGGGCATGTTTAGTCTGCTATGGTATATAAATATATAAAACATGGACAGGAAAGACTCAATTTATACAACGTCATGATGGCGTCATTACGCCGTGACGTGACTCTCTTCTGGCGCGTTTTAATATGGAAATATTTTTGTTTGAATATCTGAGCCGGGAAAATGTTTGACACTGAAAATTATGAGCTATGATGCATATGACAACTGAGGCAGGAATACCGACTGTGCACCCATGACGAACCATGCCAGTTTATGCCAAAAAGTAAGTCACGTTGAATGTGCATATGTTTTTTTTGTATATGTGTGTATGGATGTGTGCATGTGTGCTGTATGTTGGCACAGACTTTACTATCAGACTGTGTCCCAGTTCGTGACGACTCCTCCAAATGCTCTCCAATTTAGAACTTTAGCTAAACGATGCAAATAAAAATTCTAAAAATGACAGCTGAACCTTATCTACAGTTTCTTCACAATTTCTTATAGATTTTCCACAAATGATGGCAAGTATCTCCCCAAGGAGAGTGGATACTGGAATTAAATCTAAATGTGCACATTTATTCGCCCAGTCATTTTATTTTGTTCATTTTCACTCTAACAGATTTGTTTGTTGCAATGTTTTTCTCTCTTTTGGGGAAACTGGAACCCAATGGTGATTGCATGTAGTTCCCCTGAAAATCCCAGCTTGCCAAAAGTTTGTCTGTGCTCAACAGAGAGCAAAGCTTTATTTCTCTGGTTTAAAAGTACCCACTGAGAACACACTTTTATAATAAATTTTGATTAAATAAAGGTTGGAATTCAGAATAACATTGAGTGAAACAAAGAAAAATATGAAATCAAAATGCGATTGTATGTGTCCCAATCCTAAGAGCTTCAGGTGTGTTTTCCATCATCAGTAAAATCAAATCACAATCTTTTACCCAGCACTCTCTTTCATTTTGAGAGCAAGCCTGTGAGCGGGAGCTTTTGTTGTTACTTAACTATTCTAAATGGAGATTTTTTTTTTCTTTTTTTGCTAGACTTAATTTGCAGAAGTGGTCCTAAAAGTGAAGTACTAAACAAGAGAAAGTTTCAGCTGTTAAATGTGTACAGTATTCATGGTAGCAATTAGTGCAACTTTTTATGACTTATGTGGTTACTTCTGTGGTTATTCTGCAGCGCAGACACAATCCGACTCCATTTGCTAACACCTCTATATGAAAACAGATTGATTCATGTGTGTTTGAGTATGTAACTGGTCAAATCAGGCTTATGTTTCAGAGGTTTTCAGCTTTTTTATTCTCTTTTATTTTATTTCAAATTTATCCAACCTTAGATAGCTTTGCACAGTGTTGAGCCATAGAGATAATAGTAGGCTACAAAAGCAGGTTGTTATGGTGCACTCTCAAACCACAAAAATCATCAGCACAGCATGCTGAGCTATACAAACAACATAACAGCCTGCAGCTGTAAGGGCAAACCCTGCTGTGTTGCACATTTAGTGTCACAACAGGGAAGCTTTAAATGCCGTGAGTCTCACAAAACTGACCATTATGCACAAATTACTAACACTTATCACTTACACAGGTATGCACTGATTATTGTTATATGATAACATAGTAGTTGTATTTGGTCCCTAACAATTTTACACTTTAATTTTTTTTGTCACTCCCACATAATTATAAGTAAGGCTTTAAAAAAGGTAGAATGCAGAGGTTCATCTAATTACTGTCTGATTAAAATAGTAATTATTTTTTCAGAGGAAAGAAAAAGCTGCTTCACAGATGTTCACCGATGCTCTGTGTGGCATCAAAACATTTAATTTGACTTAAATATTTTCCAAAAACCTCCCAAGACACACCTACCATAAAATTCTGTGATATGACAAATATTTTTTTTCTAATACATTTTAATTCATTCATTTAGTCAAATAACCCACTGATCAATGATAAAAAAAATCTGTTACAAATTTAAAAGCAAGTAGTTTGTTATGTTGCAAAGATAGGTGACCCATTAAGGTGCTAACAAATACTACAGAACTGTGCCTATAAATAATGAAATGCAAGTTTATTTAGAAAATGATTCGCAATGAAAGCTTTGATGTAGATGTATAGAATTAAGGCACTTTTACCTGAAATATGACAGCAAGAAATCAACAATATTCTCTAATTAAAGTGGTATGTGACTTAAATGATAAATTGCCCCATGGGACCAGCAAACTTTACAAACCATAAGTTATTATGACACAGTCCATTTGTCTTAAGATGTAAAATAGACCTTATTCTTGAAGAAAAATTATTTAGTTTATTGCAAGTTAAGCACATTTTGTATGTTCTTACTATTAGAAAAGAGTTTACAAGGGAACAAGATATTTCCTTGAGAAGCCTCTTGATCCTTGAGCTTTTTCATATGGTTGGAATGTAAAAAAAAAACACTTTGTGTAGCAGTACGAAATGCCCAACTGACCATGAACAAACTTACAAAGACATGAACACTTCACTACTCAACCTTGGGTTCCTCTTTTGTAAAAATGCTGTTTGTATTCATAAAAGGAAGGAAATATATTTTTGCTGTTTTGATATAGTTCAAATTCAAAATTATATATATTCTAAAAGGTATGTATATGTTGATAGATTTTATGTTTTTATCTATGATTTTATGTTTTTATCTGCCCTTTTAAAAAGGTAAACAAAAGTTGTTTTTTTAACTGTATAACCTAGACACAGCTATCTGTATAGTTGTGTCAACGCATTATGTCTGACGTTAGCTTCTAAATGCTGAGTCGGAGTTAAGAAGAAATGGGGGAGGAAACCAGATGCTACTAAAATTGCTCAGTTACACATTGCTTTGAATCTGAGAATACCATTTTTAATAACTGTATGGTATTTGTTATTGCGTTGTAAACTTTTCTTAATTGCACAGTCTCTTTTTTCTTTTATTTTTGGCTTCATATCAGGGTTTTTTTTACCTTCTTGTGAATTTGCAGAATCCCATCTACTGTCCACTGACAGAACATATAGTGTTTCCACTACCATGTTCAAGCCTTTCTCCCATTCCGCTCTCCCCAAGAAGATCATGCATGTGCTAACTGTAACTGTTCCCATTCAATTCACTTTATTAGACTAAATGACATGAGCATTTTACTCTACTCGCAGATTTCTCTTAAAGTTAGGTTTATAGTTGATACATTGGCCTGGACGCAAAGTTGCGCTTGCCACTCATACTGTTCGTGCCACTGTGTGTTGGCTTTGTGTGCTGTCGGGGTGCCTGGTCGTGCACCTCTGATTTTTTTGTATTTCAGTGCGGATCTTACCCACCACCTTGCACTCAACCCAGACGACAAACTTGGAAGGTTCTCTTGCAGAGCAGGCACTCTAAGAGGGCTCATTTTCAGAGAATACTGCACCAATGTGTTGGTCAAGTGCAAAATCCACATTGCGTGCATATTTAATCCAAACTCTTTTTAAAAAAAGGACTAGACTCAGTCGTTATTCTCCTGCGACAATCAGCAGGAGCAATTCCCCTATTCCTGGTACACAAGCAAAGGCACAAAAATCCAAAGAAGCTCAAGTGTTCTTTTTTCTAGGACTCTTCTGTCAAATAGTGATTATATTCAGGCAAGCGCTTTCTCAATAACTGTTAAATATGTTTTATTTGTACTAGTGGTCATTAAATTGACTACAGCAATTCTTAAAAGAAAGTAGGGGTTTTCTGGCCGATCAGCGAACTTTAAAATGCCTGATCTGCCGATTCCAAATTTGGAAGATACAGTTTTTGTTTTGTTTTTCTTGTGCTAAATATTGCAAAAATTTTTCTAAGGAGGCAACAGCAGTGTGATTGTTGTTAATTGTGTACATGCAGACATACAAGATAAGATTGTTGTTGTTACAAGATAAGTTTTGGTGAGTAGCCATTTGTTTGCTTGTCAGCAGTTATGCCGTACTGTTTTCATTTAGATTTCATCATAAGAGGATGGATTGAGGAACACTCCATGTATTTAAAACTACAGCCTCTTGTAGCCTAAAATCTGACAAAGTAAAATAATGACAAGGCCCTGTTGTTATTGTTTCTCAGTATAATAAAGCTATTCAGGATTGAAAGTCAGACTTGGGGAAAAAACAATACTAATCTATGATGAGACAAAAAAGGCCATTTAAAAACGCTTTACGAAAGTGAAATTCAAAAAATGAAATATATTTGTATTAAAAGTAAAGCAAACCAAATAAAACAGGGACACAAATCCTGTAAAGAGTATGGTGTAAATCTCTTTTAAAAAAATAAACAAAGCTAAAAAAAGATTTCTGTGATATTTTGCTATTAAAATCATCTCCAACAGGAATTTAAACATAGCATATTGTCAAAGTAGTTACTCATTTTTTTAATTACTCTCTCCATTTGTTCTGATTTTTATGCAGCACGTTTGCTGTGGAGAAAACGATGCTTGAAACACAGCGTTGAGCAACTTGTTTTCTGTTATGTCAGTTTGATTATTCTATTAAGCTGTGCATGCAATGAAACTACAGAAGCTGGAGCCAAATCACCAGAACCTATTGACCGACACAGTTGCATGAGTAAAATGCAGTGGACGTTGTTGTTATTTCTTGCTTATACCCTTGACATTTCCCTCAGTGCATTGTGTATGCAAAACAATGCTTGTCAGTTCTTACAGCAAACCTGGGATTTTGTGTATTTAAGATGTTACAGCAGATGGATACGTCCCTCTATGTAAACACTAAAACATGATTTAGCTTGAAGAAAGCCAATCAGTGGGCCCACTAAATTAATCCCAACAATACAGAAACCCGTATGCACACTGAAACATGAGGATAATTGCTTTTTAATGAACTCACATTATGCAAATGCCCATTATGAAGCCATTAATCTTTGGGAGTGTTTCTACCTGCCTGACCACAACTAATGCCAAAAAAACTGATGGATAATACACACAAAACATGATAAAATAGAAGAAGCATATTTTATGTCTTTGCTCTTACTTAATAGCAGACTGGATAAAGCAAATTCATCAGTTGTTCAGCGCATGGAAACTGATGAGGAACATGGGATGAACATCAGTCATGTTCCTCTGACTGATTTCAAATAACACATGGTTGGTTTAAAAAGTTTACATTTGCAAAAAGCAGTAAAAAAAACTAGAGAGTTACAACTGCAAAAGACTGCTTCTTCCAAAACAGGATTTTATCATGTTGAAACAAATCCAATCTCAAAAATGTTAAAACTTATAGATGTCAATAAGTTTTGAGAAATTTTTACACCATCAATTTACTCTCAATTTTTTTAAAACAAAGTTTTTGATCATTTACATGAACATAACCACTGATCAGGGGCGGAGCTATAGGGGGGCTGGTGGGGCGGTCACCCCCCGAACCAGGCTGGTGGGGGCCCGGGCTGGAGAGCCAGGGAGGGAGGAATGGATTCACCTCGCTCGAATGTCGGACTATAGACCGAGAAAGTGAGAAAGTGCGCCCCGCCTGGCCTGTTGAGAAAGGTGTATCAATGTCAGTAATTGTCCGTCCGCCACCCCCCCCCCCCCCCCCCCTTTCAACGGTTTCCAGCTGCTGCACGTAAGGGGCCCGGTGATCGGTCAGGGGGCCCGGTGATTGGTCAGGGGGCCCGGAAATTTACCCCGCCCCCCGGCCCGACGCCGACTTGTTCCGCCACTGCCACTGATTGATGTTTGTGGAATAGTGTTGCATGTAAAATGTGTGACAATCAAATCTATAATATGAGATGTCTGTCAAAAAATATAAGTATTACTTTTTAATTACAACAACCCTTATTAGGGGGATGTGTCAGCTGACCACAGATGGGCCACCCTGCTTTTCTTTAAGAATCAACGCCTCTGAAAAAGCAGATATTTGGCTAAAGCCCATTGATGCCCATTGATCTACTATGTCTTCAGCATGACCCGTCTAGTGTAGGTTATTGAAGAGAATCAATGGGCATCAATGGTGCACAGCCCCTCAGTGTTCTCAGTGTGTCTTTGTCTTCAATCACACAGCTGTTTTGTCTTGTCAACTTGCCATCTGTAAACCCAGCTCAGGGCACGATGTTAGTCATTCCTAACACTATTATTTTGGCGTCACAGGCCCACTGTCAAAAGAAAACTCATTGGAATAAAAGTGATGAGTTGATTTAAACCACCCCACCACCTCATTCCTTCAGGAAATCTCACTGAAGCCCAACTTGGATACAAACCATCCCTTTAAAGGACGTTCATCTCTGAGGCCTTATTTATTACTTCACTTGTTTTACAGGTTTTCTTTTAGGTTCACTAACTTTGGAAGTCCTATCAAAGTACTGCAAATGGTCTTTCATTTGAAGTTTTTTGCTGATTATACTCAAATATTCAGGCATACAATAACGAGAGGAAAGTGAGTATGATCTACATTTTAGCACCGGATCCTGTGAAATATTTCAATTTTGCGAAAAACAGAAGTAACCCACATATTGCATTGTACTCAGGCGGGAAAAAAAAAGTAGCAGCTCTGGGTGGATAAAACGCTGGTGCAATGTGAAGGGACAGAAACTAGAAAACATCTCTTGCAGCCTTTGATTAACACGGGAAAAACTGTAGATTAAGAGGTTTTGTTTTTCATCATCTCTCTGGGACAATACAGACCACTGGGAAATTTCTCCCCCTGCCAAAAAAAAAAAAAAAAAAAAAAAGATGGGCATGAAGCAGAGAAGAAAAGTGGAAATCCAGGAGTTCTTCTCAAAAGAAGTGCTGGCTCCGAGAGCAGAGTTATTATCCCAGTCTCTGAAACTCGCGAGGCACATGAATTATTCTCCCCGATTTTCAAAGTCAAAGTGGAGTAGAAAGTATACAACAGCAACTTAGGGTGGATTGTGGGTGAGCAAGTGGGAGAAAGGCAGAGAGAGATGCCGTGCTTATATTTAAGAGGCAGCTAAGACATGAATCAATCTTAGAAAAGCAGGGTCAGCAGAGGTCATGAATGCGTCATTTCAGTCCACACGACATCAACTTTTAAAATATCTAAAATTAGACAGATTTAATCATCGGTCACTTTTGATTAAAGAGGACAAACAAAGGGGGGGCGACAGTGGTGGTGGGGGGAATCCTTTAAAAACCTTATTTAAGAGTCAGTGAAAGGACTACTGATATTGATCCACAGACCTTAACCCTCTTTTTGTTCTGTTGTGGAGGGCAATTTTGTCATTCATGCTACCCGATGCCTGCAAACTGAAATGGGAGTGAGACCTAGAATCATAATATGTGGCCATGTTTAAAGTGTAAGGCTGTAAAAATCACACTGTGTCACGTTTTCATGCAAATCCAATTTCTCAGGGGGTTCTCATTGCTTTGAGGATGCGAGTGCCTGAACCAGTAAGTCAGCATTTTCTGTCTTTCATCCATCAAAACTCAATTGAAAGGTATTAATGAAGCGCATTGCCACAGGACATGATGAACTTGTACAGGTTTGCCATCGCGCTCACATTTAGTTTTAAATTAGGTGAAGACACAGACTTTTTTTCCTGTTTTTATTTCACCTTTATAATTAATTTCGATCATGTTCTGCAGGACACAGATTGAATCTTTAAAAATTAATCTCTCTGTCCTCCCAACGATTACATTTGCACTAAAACTTCCTTTGATCCTTATCATCCAGATGCCTTTTTTGCCAGTGTTTAGATCTTTAGCTATATCTCCGTCTTCCACTTAACTATTGGTCAGATATGTGATAGTGTCTCTGTGTTTTGTCCTTTTCTTTTTCCTGTTTGGCAAAAGTCACCATTTTAATTGAATTTCTTGGCTTTTAATGGCTGTTACTCCAATCGGAGATGAGGAGCGTTGTTTATCTCAAGTCGGGTGGAATTGGCTGAAAGTATTTGTGTAAATGTTAATGTAGAAAGTATTCTGAGAAATCGAAACTTGGGCTTTTCCAAATAAACTAGTCAATTCTGCTTACATCAATCCACTAACACGGCCGGGGCGAACTATTTCTGGAAATACAGTGCAACAATCTCGTTCTACAATAGCTTTTCGGAATTATTTGCAGCGGTCTATGACTTTATAAAATAATAATTACATGATTTGCTCCATTTCATCTTTGTAGAATTTGTGTTTTCACTTTACAAGCATGGACACTCTATAAGATATACCAGTCAAACTGTGGTGACAAAGGGCTGCAGTAAAAGTAAGTAAGGTGAAGAAAACCCGAGTATCTTACTCAAACATCATGCAATATAACCTTCTGAGAGGGTGGCATGACTGCAGGCAAGGCAGAACAAAGTAGAATGCAAACTACAACCCCAAATACCCCAGGGCCTGGAGGCAAATTTGATTAAAAGTTTGTTTTTCTTCACTCTCAACAAACAGAGGAGCTCGTCGATGCGGCACTGACAGTTAATTGGACTTGGCAGGGCCACGAGTTCATTCGTCAGCATTGTGTGGGGCTTGCCTGGGAGGAGCAGGACAATCGATGTCCCTGAGGACGGCTTGTAATCACTGCAACACTCCAATGAAGTCCAGGGTTAAACATCAGGAGATTGCAGGTGCACCAGAGGATCTAAGAAAGACTGCTAATATGCTCCCTTTCCCAAAGCAGACCAAGGACACTGCAACACAACCCCCAAACTGATGTGGTGATCCTCAAGTAAAGGGCAACCTCAGGAGACTGTTTTTACAAAAATTATCATAATGTCAAGGTTCGAAGGTATCATCACCTAAGACTTTTAACAAACATAATAGTATGTGGGAAGGTTTTTAATATGTTGAGGATTTCTACTGAGGGAGACGGTATTTAATTTGAAATTCACAAAGAAAAACAATATTTTACTGTTCTTGATTCGATTTATAATGGCTCTATCACAATCGTTTATTTTTGTTCAAAGGCAGAAAAGGACATGTACTTCAAACAAATGAAGCTCAGACAGCAGCTTTTGGATGCAGCTGATGCTATCAAACGTTCTACGACAGGCTATGACATATTTAGCTGGAAGTATTAAAAAGACCACTGCATGAACACTGTACTCAGAGATGCAATGTAAGCCGCAGATATACACACACACACCACTGCTTCAGATTTTAAAAAGTGCCACTCAGTGATTATTCTCTTGGTAATAAAAAATGCTCTTAGTGTCTCTAATGACAAAGTAGTCCAGCTTATTTTCTGCTAATAATTGTTAGACCAATTAGAGCACTACTGTATTGTGTACCTTTTTTGGACTTGCTTTGAATCCTTGTAAGATACAAAAACTCTGAGGTTTGAGAATCCTTGTATGATGTCGCTCTGCTAAAACTCTGAGGTTTGAATCCTTGTATGATGTCGAGGTTTGAGATGTTTTAAAATGTTTTCACTTTTAATTTTTACTTTTAATAATGTTTCTATCTTCCAATCTTTTCCAAAATCTGTCTAATTCTGTTTTCATTTTTATTTTTAAGTTGTCTAAAGCACTTTGAAATGCCTTGCTGCTGAAATGTGCTATACAAATAAAATTTGATTGATTGATTGATTGATTGACTTCCAGTCCACGCTGGTCAGGAAACTATTGATAGAACAAAACCATATGATGACATTATGGAAAGGTTACCTACAATGTCCAGATATGACAAAGCACCTTAGTTTACACTCTTCATTAAAATACATGAAATATGATTACATAAACACTTTAAAGAATAAGTGTTAATGAAAACATTACACAAGTCAATATAATTAATTACAACCTATGTCTGCATGGATAATTAGAAAGCACAGCCACTGTTTAAAAATTATTTTTTAGAAAATTTGTTAAGTAAATCCATGACAGTCATAGCTAGCAGCGAGATAAATGTAAAGTTGCTATCCACTAAAACAATAGGTTGTTTCAAATTAAAAATATCAAACACAATAAAATAAACATCCACCAAATAAGTTCCAAGTAAATGTGTTAAAGATGCAGAATATTGTCCCATCTTGCTTATTGTAGCACAACTCTCTAACAAGGTTGTATTACCTACTTGTGTAGCCTGAAAACTGCTGCTAGTACGCTTGCCACTTTTGTCTCTGCTATACTGTGAAAATATAGTTACCCTGATGGGGTAATGGCAGTTTTCTATGCAATGACTTTTAAAAGTTTATGTTTTGGTAATAACAGAGAAACACTGCAACCTCAGTATTTTCTTGTGCAAATTTTAGTTGGTGAAACACTCAACCGAGGAGTTTTATTGTAATGTATTTAAATGTTGAACAATTACACTAGGACAAAGATGTGTACCAGAAAGAATGTCTAAACTTTGGAGTAAAAAACAAACAAACAGTTAGTGCTTTAAAAAAATAATTGGATGACCTTTTTTCAGGACAGATCCTCTAGCATCTGAAGTCTTGTTTCAATTTTCAGCTCTTTCGTGTCTCAACATGTCCTGAGGAAAGATACTGAACCATTCCTGTGCTCATCAATTTGTTTTACATTTTCCTTTTCCTTATATTAGCATGTACTTTTACCTCCTTAGGGCAGAATCAGCAAAAAGTCTAAATTTGTATGTAGTTCTTGAATACTATCCTTAGAGGATTTCAGCTTGGGCTGAAAACCATGGCTAATTCATTGGAAGTAATTGGAAAAATATTATTAATAATAATGATAATATCTATAACAATAAACAAACATGATTTTGATTCTCTGATTTAGCTCAGCTTGATTTCATTCCAAGAAAACTGAGACTACATCTTAAGTCAGATATGAACAAATGATTCTTTTATACAACTTCATTATATATTTTAAACAGAAAATAAACCTCAGATGTCACACTTGACAAGAAAGGTGCTAAATCAGCAGAATATCAATGCAGAATGTGAGCACTGGTATAGTTGCAAAAATGTCAAATCAATTTTAAAAATCACAAAGTAAAAAATTCTATTCTAAATCTTCTTATGAAAATAGAAGAAAAACATTTTTCTTTTATTTTTGTCGCACCAAACTTGGCATTAACACAGAGATCCTAAACAGAGTAGCTGGGTAAAGTAACAGCATACAAAAAATGTCATTTTTTAACTGTGTACTGCTCGCAGAGACACAATGTCATTTTTTACTTCCAATTTTTACATCTAATTGAATCAATTCTCAGAACACACACAGCTAATGAATACAGTTGATATTTGAGTGTGTTATAGAAAACAGATTTGTTTTCCTTTGTAGTTGAACTAAAAAGTGAAATCGCTCTTATTTGTGTTTCTTCCTAGTTCAGTTTTACCACATTGGAAATATATTTTACCACTTAGTAGCTTAATATGACTAGGTAGTAAATAAAAAAGTCTTTAACATTTTATGTTTGTGACAAGAAACTTTTTTTTGGATAGTTGAAAATAGATTAGATTAATAAAGTAATTGCAAATGCAGCTGAAAGATTAATCTAAAAAAATAGCTTTTCATTCCATCCCTCACTTTAACAAATCATTAGTCTTAACTGATATAAGTGCTGTATTAGAAAACAATGCCCATCTTTAGTTTCAACATTGCATACAGACCTCTGTGGGAAATTGGGATGGGAAGGAAACATCCACCAGAAAAAGAGAAAAGATAACAACCAACCAGAAAAGAAAAAGCAGGACAATCTTCTAAATAGGAAGCAGAGTGAATGAAATACAGTTGATTAAATATGACTTTTTTTTTAGTTGATATTATGCAGCTGTGGCTCAGTGAGCAAACAGGCACTCTTCATGATTTAAATTATACTTTAAATCTGATGTCAACACAAAAAGATTTAGGATTCACCTTTTTTTTACTGATTGATATTTAAAACATTATTTGTATTCTAAGACCGGTTCATTTTTGACAGTCTGCATTTCTATATTGTTTAAAATGATTTTAATCAGGCTGAGAAATGATAGGTGTTTGTGAAATGAGTTAGATTTTTGTGAATGTGTTGTTTGTGTATTTTACACATACCATTGTTGTTGCTGTTACTTAATCAGTTGGGAAGACAAGGCGACCAATAGTGGGTTCAAAATCCTATTCCACGTGGCAGTTGCCTAAATGTAATCAGATAGTTTTGGGTTGCTAAATCTACCTCAAAAGACAAAAATAAACAACTAAATACTATCTAGATGACTTGTTGAAAAACTATATTTAGCACTTTGTTCTCAGAAATTTCACAAGAACGAATATTAAAAGTAAAGTTTCTAAAACATTTTGAAGTAGTTTTACAAGCTGTTCTGTTAATGTATTTAACTGTGGCTAAAATATGCTCAAGTGTGAAAAGGCCATCTATATGAATTACTTAGGAAAATCAAAAGAATCGCTAGAAATAAACTAATAAATACTGCAGTGGAGCACAAATCAAGCATGACTTACAGACTGTGAAAACAGCTTTGTTCTACATTAGTATTCAGGCGATAGCTTATCTCTCTAAACTGTTATCATAGCATTTCAGCTATTTTAGACACACTGACCTTCTCTTAAGGACATAAGATAAGGCTTTTTAATGTCCTTATTAAATCAAGCCATCTAAGCAGGCTCTCTGAAGCCTGTTCCAGGAGTCCATAACTTACTCACACAGGCTAATAATAAGAAACACAGTGATAATGACCAGCAGATCTGTATTTTTCATTGTCTTATGAACATAATCACAATATGCAGTGAGATCCATCAGTTTTCAGTGCAGGTATTTTATGTAAAAACAACATACATGTACATGAACCTGCACAAAAAGCCACATGCATTTTTTTAAGCAGTCTCCCAAAGGTAATGGAGCAGTGAGTTCTTGAGGAATAATAAATCCTGCTTAATGGGATGCTGCAAAAAAATTTCAGTGCCAAGCAAAGTCAGTCTGCATATTTTGCCAACGAGGCCCATATGCACAGAAAATATTATAGAGACATATGATGCATGTCGTTCTCAGACAAAAACCCCATTAAAGGGCTGTGATTGTCAGGAAAAATCATTTTTATCCAGCAGTATTAAATGTATTATGGACACTGGTGTGGGTGCATGAGCGTGTGTCATCAGCTGTTAAGGCGGCTGTCATCTTTGGTGTGTATGTTTTATTTTATCTGATAGACTCAATATCAGTCAGCTGAAGTCTCGGCATGGTGATTTACACCACTCATCAGTTACTATGAGAGCTGCAAAGAATGATCAGACTGGCAGGCTGAGGCAGGTCATGAAACTTTAAACTGACAGAAGCACAGTCATGACATCCACTTTGTTCAGTCTACTCTGCTTAACAGAAGATGTTGTTTTTGAAAAGCAAACAGTGAGGTGAAATGATTGTGACTTTCACTGGCTCCGGACTAGTCAAATTCCCATTTGAAATAAGTTTAAATTATGTATCCTGTTGGCAAGTTTCAGACCAGCATTTTTCACTTGTAAACAAATGGTCCTTTGCAAAACAAATGTAGGTAAAAACACATGCATGAAATGGCAAGTTTTACATCTTAAATAAGATAAAATCATCCTGCCATTCACTTCATTTTTCAAAGATAGGGGCAATGGTAAATAGTCTGTACTTGCATTGCGCTTTATCAAGTTCAGAGGACACCAAAGTGCTTCACACTACGTTCATTCATTCGCACACATATTCGCACACTGATGGTGGCAAGCTACTGGACTGTAGCTACAGCAATGTGACAGAAGTGAGGGTGCCACTTGGCTTCTAACCACCACCAGTTGGCAAGGCGAGTTAAGTGTCTTGTCCAAGAATACGACAGAGAGATGGAGCGTCAAACCAGCAGCCCACCGATTACGAGACAAATTCTTACCATCGTCATAAAAAAATTATAATTCAGCCTTAAATTGTTTTTCCTTGGCAGGAAAATTGTGCATCATGCAAAATAAAGGACATTATAGCATTGAATAACTTTTCTGACATCAAAAGGAAAAAAATAATATATATGTCTGGCGTGAAAACGTTTGAACAGCAATTCTAACTAACCAGGCCTTTATATAGTTATTAGATTAATTAGGATTTATTTAAAACTATCAGGCTTTGCAAACACCTTAAGGTAACACACAAGTGGTGGACTGGTAAACATTTTAACACCACTAGTAGTAGGAGAGGATTCTTCTAGATTAAGTTATAAGAAAAACTCACAACTTCAAATGGTCTATCCAACGAGCAAATTTTAATATGAATTAATTTAGACCAAAGGAAACATTAACTTGCAACCACTGATATAGTTTGTATTGTATGGAATAATTTATTATGCCTTAACTTTGTAATGTACAATAAAAAAATAAATAAATTGCACTCCTCGAAAGCCCAATGCAGTATAGTCAGATACACAAAAGCATGTCCGTGGAGTACACACACACGCATACACACATACAGAGGCATACACAAAGGCAACAGCAGCTATAGATTGGTCCATTTCCTGCCCCCTTGAGAGAAATACCATCGCCTGGATACTTTGATCTACCAAAATGAACGAGGCAGTTGGCATTGACTGCTACAAGCAGCAAGGAACCCATTCAGAATGATAAACTTGGAGTATTCATAGTTCTCCCCAAAGTGTCTCTTTACGTGCTTATATAACCAGAAATTCAATCGATGTAGACTTCCTTTTCAACAGCTGATGTGAAGATGGAGGCTCACTTTTCTTGTTTTTTGTTTTTTTCCTATGGAGGCTATGTCTAAAAAAAACAAACAAACAAACAAAAAACACACACACATAAACACTGTATTTGTCTCTCGGTTAGATTGATGAAGAGAGACGTTCTGAGAGCAAAGTTAAGTGACATTTAGACTGATGTGTCAAGTAAGAGTATATCTGTGTGCTTCTCTGTCACAACCAATGCTGATTTAGACTTTGGTAGTTTGACAGCGGTGCATGTCAATGTCCCAAAGCAGTGGAATTGGAGAGGAAGCATCTGGCTCAGATGAATCTTGAGAGTAATGTGTGAATACCTCTGGTGAAGCTTCATAAGGGAGTTTTTTTTAAACCAAAGTCAACCTTTACATTGCCATTTCAGGTTGATTAAACTTTCATATTGTGTCTTTATTCACTGATGCAACATCATCTAAACAAGATAAAGTGCCTTGAAAACAGTATTCATACTACTTTAACTTTTTTGCATTTTGTCACGATGCAGCCACAAACTGCAATGTGTCTTAGTAGAATGTATTGTGATAAATCTAGCAAAGTGCCACATCCTTGTGAAAGGATTACATTTTTAGATTTCTTTCTTTCTTTTCTTTTTGTTTAAGTAAAACAGATGTGTGATTTAGTCCCCCTGAGTCCATTCTTCGCAGAACCACTTTTCACTGAAATTACAGCTAGAAGTTTTTTGAAATATGTCTCTATAAGCTTTACATATCTACAAACTGAAAATTTGCCCATTTTTTTCTTTGCAAAATAGGTAAAACTCAGTCAAGTTCTCATGAATGTCAATTTTCAAGTCTTGCCACAGGTTAAATTGGGTTTAAATTGAGACAATTGAGCCTGCTACCTAATACCAGGCCAGGGTATTAATGTTCAACTCACTTCACCATAAAGTCCCATTGAGATGAGATATTTATTTTACAAAAGAGAGCTGGCCAAGTCAGTCACAAATTTAATCTATGTAAAAGGAAAAAAAAAACATGACAAAAAAAAGTAATGAGGTAACTCAATCACAGCAATCTCTCAAGAAAAACAATGACATTTCTCCTTCACTGCATTTTGTTAGGATATTGTAAGAGTGAATTGTGAATGTGATTATAGTGTAATGATAAAAGAGTTTTGATTAAAGGTGTGCTGATCGATCGGGCACCGATCATAATCGGCCGATTTTTGTGAAAAAGTGTATGATCGGTGATCGCCGATCACGGTCTCTTGTTACCGATCACACAAACCGATCACCTGCATCTCATTTCTCGGCCTGCCTGTGCAGCTGGTCTCCTCTTTCCTTCACACTGCACAAACGCGCAGCAACAAATCCTAAGCAATGCTGAACTATAACGCACTAAGTGAATGGGGAAGTTTGCTGTTGCAGCGGAAAATTACCTCGGGGTGAAGCATGTCAAAATGCATCAACACAGCAAATCTAATATGGCATAAAAACAATGACATACGTGACGGAGTTTGGCTACATCGAGGCTCACTGCAGTAAAAAAAAGACATATGGAGGATCAGACAGCAGGTAAAGCAGCACAGCTACAAACACTCACCCATATTAGCATGACGGTCAGAAAGCTAAACTAATAATTATTTAAGTCTTTGAGCTGCGATGTCAGACGCTGGTTCTGCTCTCGCTGTTGAACCACTGCTACAGGTAGTAATATTTAATATTTAGTAATATTTGACAGACGGAGTCGCTTCTGCTCCACCTGGTAAAGACTTTCACACCGAACCTCTGCTTAAAGCTGCAGCATCTAACTAAAAAATAAATTTTGCATACGTATTAAAACTTTTGCTGTCCTAACATGAGACAGATAATCTCTGAAAAAATAATCGATCTCCTCCCTGTTCTACATAATTACTCCACTCAGTCAGAAACAGCCAATCAGAACTAGCAGTAACCAGCTAGCCACTATGCTAACAGGAGGTTTTCATTCAGTAACTCTGGATTGTTTATGGTAATAGATCCTGTATTTGCCTTTAAATGTTAAGTTTTATACTTGATTTTTTTTGGCAATGTTGAGAGGTTTTATTTTGGCTCTTTGCATTATTTAGCCTCTTCAGACCCTTCATATGTTTTCAGTCTATTAAAGATAGTATTACCGATAGCAGTACAATTTGCACAATGCCTGTTTTTTTTCTTGGGAAAAAGTTATTAAAAACAAGTTTTTGTCCAAATCAAGGTGAATTCATGGTTCCTTTTTCTACATAATCTAACCTGAAGTGCTTATGATAAAAAAATAATAATTATGTGATCGGTATCAGTGATCGGCCCTAATGGGTGATTGGAATCGGCAGGAAAAAACCTGATCAGCACATCTCTAGTTTTGATATCATTGAATTGAGGGAATATTGGGAAATTGTTTCACGATCTAACCTTGCCTTTACTTTAAACTCTAACCTGTTTGCTGTGCTCCTTGGTGTTCATGATATTGTTTAATTATTCATTTCTTTTTTCAAGCAATGGCTTTCTTTTTATCACTGTATGAAGTCAAATTGTTGTCTTGGCAGCATTTTCTGCCACCCAAGTTGTGAATATTTGCAGCTCCTCCAGACTTAGCTTGGGCTTCTTAGCTGCTTCTCTGATTAATTGTCTTCTTACCCAGCTTGTACATTTTAAGGAGACAGCCCGGTCATTGTGCCTGCATGTGGATTGTATTTACTAATTGGCTGACTTCTTTAAGAAATTGGTTGAAATATATTTTATTGGAGGTGACACATTATTGGGGATTATATAGATTTTATTTCACCCCCCAAAAGCATATTTGTGAACCCTATATTCTTTTTCTTCCCCTTCACAATTGATCTTTGTAAAACCCCGCCCCCACACTGTCATTGTCCAATCAAGCGTGAGCTACATTGTGACGCCATATTACATGAACAGCCCAATAATATGAATTGTTTAAGGCCGTTACATGGCACCATATAAACCAGTTCAAAGAGAATAAATGAAGCTTCAAATATAGCCTGTCATTACTGACTGACCTCTACCAGCATCATTGCAACTCCACATTTTGGAATCTAACAAAACAAATTGTTTATTGCAGCCTTAAAGCTGAAAACTTTGCTTTTTAATTAACATAAATCAAGAAGAATGTAGCATCCCACCTGGTGCAATAGCCCATAAAAATGCATTCATGGACCACATTTATCAGTTAATCACGTGTACGGCACACACAACAGTGGCTGCGGTTGTATCTGAATACATTGAGCAGGAATATGTTACCACATGCACCGTGGCCGACCAAACACAGTAGCTCTGACTATTAAGTGTGATAGATTTCTTTTAAGAGCACAAGGGATGCTTTGTGGTTTACAAATCTCAACTGTTCCAGTGGCTTTTCAGGTGATTATCTTCACACTATTGATTATTATAAATTCTGCAAACATTTCTACCTCAGTAGATGCAAGAGAAATCAGTGTAGAGAAAAGACTGAAGCACTACATGCTCCATATTTATGAACATTTGTCATCTCTGTGCCTTGGGAACATGTTGTTTTGTGATGGAGACACGATATTTAGACCTTTTTTTTTTCCAAGTGATGGCACTTATGATGGCAAATATGCAACATCTATCTTTATCACTCTCTTTATTTGAAAACTGTAATTACTGTGGTATAAAGTGACCTTGTGAAACACACTCATAGGCAGTATTGAATCTCTAAGGGCTGAAAAGAAGTCTGCAATGAAAGCAAAAAGGGACTAAGTTATTTCTCTGCAACTGCAAAAAAAGAATGTCTTTTAAACCACAGACACTCACAGGGTCTGTGGAGAAAGTTCATATAGTTTTCATTCAATAAACTCATAATATCATACAAAGATTGGATTTCACACTCATTCTGAGTGGTTCTTTTCACACCAGCACATACTGCTTTTGCTGTAGACATCAGCCAATAATATGACTAGGTTCTCAAATCCATGCACAACACGTCAGCAGACTAAAATTACTAAAGACACACTGCTCACTTTCATAAGCAGAGCTCCATTTAACCGAAAAGCTTGCGCTAAAATTGCTGCCATTCCCGGTCTAATGAGTTTAAATTGTTTTTCATCCATTTTTTACATGGTAAAAATCCTATTACGAATTATAAGGAAAAAAAAGCAACATCCAAAACAATGTAAACACAATGATGGAGAGAAACATTGCTATTTAATTCAGAAAGAGAAGGCAAACAGGTAAGAAGACATCAAGCATAAGAAAACAAAAACATGAACAGAGACGCTAGGCAAAAAAGCATTTATATCCTTTGAAATGTTTAGTATTTCAGGATGTTACAACCACACGTTGCAGTGTATTTTGTGGGATTTTATGTAATACACCAAAACAAAAAAAGTGCATAGTTGTTACCTGATTTAAAATAAAGCTGCTTTTTCACTGTACTTCCTGCTAAAAGTCTAGGCATGTTTCTACCAGTTTAGAGATTGTAGATTTGCCCTGTATCCTTTGTAAAACATCCCAGTCTGATTAGATGGACAGCATCTGTGAACATCAGTTTTCAAGTCTTGCCACAGATACTCATTTAGATTTAAGTCTGAACTTGACTGACTTTTCTCTGATCAGCTTCCTGGTCCCGGCGGGAGAAAAGCATCCTCAAAGCATGATCCCGCCACTGTGTTTCCTGAAGGGAATGGTGTTTTCAGGTTAATGCGCAGTGTTAGTTTGCTACAACGTGCCAATTTGTATGCAAACCAGAAGGTTCGGGTTTGGTCTCGAGGCTTGTATCTGTCAACAGATTCTAAAGTCTTGGCACTTTTTCAGTCATACTTCTTTTCCTATTTGAATTGAACATTGTTCCAAGAGATTTTCATAGATAGATCGTAATTTTACAACCTTTATTTATAGTACCATTAAATAAAACATTGGTGAACTAGATCACAGATAGGTGTCTTCTGAGGACAATTGTTTAACATAAAAGCATGCCACACTTTTCAGATTAAAAAAAATCTTTCTATAAAAAATACTTTTACTAACCACGTTTCCATTTTCTTTCACTTCACTACTGTGCACTACTTTGTGCTGGTCGTTCACATAAACACCAGTGAAAATCATTAAACTTTTTGGTTGGAACATGAACAAATGAAAAGGTTCAAGGCATATGAATGCTTTTGCAAAGCACTGTACACAGTATACAGCACTCTTTTTATGTATCTAAATGTTGAACTGAAGGCAAGAAAGAAAAAAAAGTAGATTCAAGACATTAGAGAAAAAATGTTCAGAAGCTCATTCCACAACCACAACACACAGGAATTAGAGTTATCAAAATACCCAACAGCAACAATTAATCATTCATCAGTCTTTGGAGAAAACGCAAATCTGAATGCTCCAAATTCACACTAACAGATGTAGAGCAAGACTGCATCTTCAAACAGAAGTCTACATCCTGTTTAGCTGCTTTATGTACCAGAATTGAAACAGAGAGTCCTCGGGGTCCAGGCAGGTCACAGGGTAAATCAAGTCTCAGTGGGCCTACCCCTCAAGGCGGAGGAAAAGGATGAAGTGTTTTCTGGATACTGTGGGTGGACACTAGAAGGCGGAAAAAGAAAAACTCCAAAACAACAAGCAAAATCTTCTTTACCAAAAACAATTAACTGAATCTTTCCCACCTGATCTCCTTCTGCTCCCTGTTCCTACTGTCCACCGATTCTTTATTTTTCACTACCTGACCCACATAGAAAACTCCTTGCTGGTGGGTGCTGCACCAGAAACTCAGCCCAAGCCTTTGATCCAGTTCCAGATCACTTGCTGAAAGCCTGTCACTTCAGCTTTAGGCCGCAGAGCATCCCACGGCGGCTCTTCATCTCCAAGCACTGGGCGACACACTTTTTTATCACATCATTCACACAACCTCCGTCATGTGACCAGCACATCCTTCCTTCTGCTTCACTTTAAGCGAGAACAAACAAACAAAAGAACCCAATGAAATAAAGAGCCAATAAACCACAGGGTTGATTCTATGCTGTTGACCTTTGCTTTTTAGGCCGTTCAAATGCTAAATAAATAATAATCTATATTAGCGTTGACTTTATTGTTATTAATAAAGCACTCACTTTATTATATTTTAATATTAGTTCTCTTTCTATATATATATATATATATATATATATACAGTATATATATACAGTATATATATATATATATATATATATATATATATATATATATATATATATATATATATATATATATATATATATATATATATATTACTTACATCCCCTATCTGTGCATTAGTAGAAATATAATTTACAGTTACAGTGACAGACAAGAAAGCACGCTGAACCATTTACATAAAGGAAAAAGGAGGGCAGATTTAATTTAAGAATTGGCACGCATTCCTAATTTCTGCAGATGAAGGCTCATAAATGAAAAAGTCTGGAATCATGCCTAGTATGGAAATATGAAGTTATGAATAATGCCTCTGTCTCAATCATCAAGTCTGTTTTAACAAGGTGGATCAGATAAGCACCTGGAAGACCGAGGGGGTCGGGGGGGAAGCACACGTATGGCTGCACTTGTAACTAACCAAGAGTGGGACTAGAGTCCCCCGAGGGCCTTAAACCCTCAAATCCTCCATGCTGGACCCTCACCAGCCTATAAGAGGGAGCAGCAGCAAACAGCTCAGGGTTGTCATGGACGACCATGAATCTACCTGCAGCAGGCTGAGGCAACACGAAGAGTGGCTGATTTACACACAGCTGCTAATCAGTGAATGGCTCTCTTGGTAATGAAAACTCATAGATCTATACAGTAGCACTACTGATATGATTTTATCTGACATTACTCATTTCTAAATAAGTAATAGGCAGTGGCTGTTCAACACTAGAGAGAGGGTAGGGGGCTGGGGTGCGTAAACTGTTAATGTTATGAATTAAAGATCAGAAATGTTGATGCAGAAAGTGGTTACTGGGTCATGGTTGTGAAAAATAAGATATTCTTGTATGCATGTTTTTATCTAAACATAAATTTGAGAAAGGAGAATATAGATTTTGCCCTAACATTTAGCTGATTGCCCAATTCCGCCCTCCCATCAGGCTTCAGTAGCCGAGGTATAGGCCCAGCAAACAGAGAGGCCAGCATAATGGCTTGTTTCCGTTGGCCCTGATCCATCATCTGAACAAGTCACAGGCATTGGTCTAATCATGATTAAGACCAAAACAGCGAGTCAGGTAGACACAAGAGAGGTGCAACCATCCATTCATCCGCTAGATTCATCAGACAAATCACTTCCACTTCCAGCAAATGAGAACGAATTCATTGTGACTTACCTGTTCCATTGGCTGTGCTTGCTAAGAAGAGAGGATACAAAGCTGAGCAGCTTTGAGATAGACGGACGCAAAACAGATTCACAGCAAAGTCTTATGGACCTACTGGCTGTGAGAGCAATTTAGGAACAAATGTGTCTAAGGGCTTAATTGTAGGTTTAGAGGGAAAGCGAACTCACCACTTGAGCAGTCCAGTCCACCCCATCCAGGCTCGCACTGGCATGTGTCAGGAGAGACGCAGCGACCGTGCATGCACTCCTCCGTACACAGAGCTGAGACACAAACATATTTCCCCATCAGTACAACTTATAAGTGAATTAATGCATACAAACATGAGGTAAATATAAGTAGCATACTTAAAATGCAGCTCAAGCAAAACATCCGGTAAAATTAGACACTTGATGTCTCCAGCTCTGATATAAATCTTAATTTAGGCTCTTGTGATTGCCATGTATTTCCAGTACTTGACATTGCATTTTTAATAAATGTGTCAACAATCAACTTGTTCAAATTCTTAAGTATGTAAGTACTTTCATAATCTGTCAAAAAATCTATCAACAATTAATTTTGAAGTATGAATCACTACCTATTCCTGGGAAGGATTTTTATAATAGATGTAAAAGAAGGAAGGGGATTGTAGGTTTAATTTATAACCCTACATGATATTCACACTACTGTCGATTTCCAAATATTTCAAGTAAAAGGGATTTAAAAAAAAAACAATAATCACAATAAATCACATAAATTCTGACATTTACACTGAGTGTTTCAAATATAAGATGTTTTTCTAAAGTTGGCTGTTAAAGGTTTTCTTAGTCTCTCTCTGGACTTTAAAGAAATATCTTGATTTCAGCTTAATTCAATTCAATTCAAACTTTATCTAGTAATCCCAAAAATAACATTTTATGTGGGAACTGTAATTTAGGTTTCTTTGAAAAAGTAACCTGTTTGTGGGTGATAAAGATCTTATGTAGCAGTTTGTGCTGCAGCAGATGTGAAACCTCTGACTGGGGAAACTGCTGTTGTGAAACGGACGATCAAGATTGTCTCGTTCTTGTGTTCATAAGAATATGAAATGTCCCTTTTTTGCCTAATCAGCTCTGGGGGCTCCAGAACAGTCTCAAGAGCAGAGACAATCTTCCTTATCTGCTTATTAGGTTATTAAGTCACTCAAGTCTGATAATATGTTACACCAACAGATGACAGCACTCTAAAACGACAGACTTACATCTAAGCATCGTCTGTTAAGTGCTATCCTGTTTTTCTTGATAATGTTACAATAATGTTATCACTTCTAACAGTAATTTGAGGTGAAAAAGTTTGGGCATGAACAAAAAAAGGCAGGAATTTAAAGTTAAAGACACCTTGACACCTCGATTTCTCAGCAGAATACATGAGGTCCAGATATTATAGTCTGATTTCTCAGTGAGCCTGATTGGGTCTGTTCATATTCTGTTTCTCTACTCAGTACAACAACTGTTCGAACCGACCCAGAAGCTATCCTTTGGCAAGGAGGCGGCAGTTTGCTTATCTGGCCAAGGTTGATGGAAGCTTTGGTGGTTATTCACTTTGGATCATCACATTAGATAAGAAGAAAATGGGCTTTTAAGAAACTCACAGAGTAATGTTGAAGAAGAAAAACTTGCCAGACTTGCCAGAGAGGCACACAAAAATTAGACAAAGGCATCAAAAGGCTTGCAACACACAAAAGCATTTATTACTGTACAACTAAATGCAAGGTGAAAGGTGAGGGTCCAAACTTGCTCCACATCGATTGGTTATAAGATTTTTGTTCTGTGTGCTTTTGCCCTTTTTTCTGACTCAGCACAGAGCTCACTGGAGGACTGAAGGACATGTCACAAATCTGAATTCAAAACACATGTCCATTTTAGGCACATTAGATAACCTACAAGAAAAATGAAATCTATTCTTTTTACACCAACTTATTTAAACTCAAAGAGAGAGATTGAAGAAATGCAAATAAACTTTAAAGGATGTAAAGACAGGTCAGAGCCAGCAAACAAGAAGATTTAAACAAATGCTACCATTTTTGATAAGAAGATGAATCATGTTTAAGCTGCTAAGGAGAGATTATTCCAAATATATATAGTAGCTAAGATATGTGTTTGAGTCTATATAATTTTGGCCCTAGAAAAATAAGAGAAAATCTTGTTGACACAGTTGATGTTTTTTGAAAAATCATTTAAGCTGTATGTTTCATATTTCCATTTACAGCTGAGTGTTAGAAAAACATAAAACCCAACATGATGAAATCACTTTAATGTCCTTAAAGTCAACATACTTGCGTTAAACCAGCGTATTTATATTCAGTTCATCAAATACGTGACTTGTTTTTCTTAGTTGGCATATTAGTTTGACTCACAAGTGACAGAAAACGTCACTTTTCAGAACACGTTGCTATCAGCAGGCTGAGCTACAAAAGAACAAGCTGTAAATCACCTCTAATGCTCTGTCATATAGTAAAGCTTTAATGTTGCAAGTAGACCGCAGTGTTTACTAAGTCTGCAGTTTTCTTGATCATTTATATTGAGCTACACAACACCAGATTGATCAGGTAGGCATTAGTATTCCTGGAAGTGTTTTCACCAACTGGATGGTTTTCTTTTCTTTAGAGTTGATACAAAAAGGAACCTATATGAGGTGTTTTTCTTTGTTTTTTCCTTTTCTTTTCATTTATTTTCCCCTTTTCTTCTTCTTTTCTTCTTTTTTTTTGTGGCACCACATTTCAAACCAAAAAGGAATAATATTCCAAACTAGGTACTTAGCATGACTAAATCTGTGGCAGCCAAGGTCATCTGGCCAGCGGGGTTAAAAGAAGCTCGCTCTTATCTGGGGAAGGAGACGATCAGGCAAATACGACGAGAGAGAACCCCTGCCTGATGGGAATCAGCGGTCCACTAACATGGCCTGTGGAGGGATGATACACAATCCAAGGGCAGTGGAGCAGACAGCCTGTCCCCTTAACTGATCAGACCTCATCCAACACTTCCTGCAACTTCTGCTCATTTTCCTCTCAGGTTTTTCTGCTGTGCTTTGGTCAAAAGAGCTGGAAGTAATTTAGCTTCCTTGTGTGCAAAATTATGACACCCAGGGTATTGTTTGAGAGGTCAGCGGAGGAGCTATAGAACACCACTCAATCAGGCTTCGATTCGGATCCACCACCGGCAGCAGGGTAGGGGAACGACGAGCGTATCTGAAACACCCACCAAGCACGAGTAATCGCAGAAATGCCACCGTGGCAAAAAAAAAAAAAAAAAAAGCTAAACCAGAGATGGGAAGATAATTCAGGGCAGATTTCTGAGCATCAGTAGTCTAGCAGAAAACTGTCTAATTAGATTTAGCCAGCAAAAAGAAAAGGAGGAAGAGCTACAACATTTCTGCTGACGAAAGTGGCGAGATCGACTACCTGTAATCAATGAGTCCACGGCCTGCAGAGTATTCAAAGGGAAGAGGAGACAAATTCAATGTCACCATGATGAGTTGATTTCATTTAGTTTCAATCAGCAAATTCTGATCAGCGAGAACAGGGACATGCAAATGTGTCACATCCCAGAGAAAAAAAAGAAATATGGAAATGAAGTTTTTTGACTAGGGGAGAGAGGATAAAGCGCACCCTTCTCTTGAGATCTGAACCGGTGTACTGAAGGGAAGGCATAATAAAGTAGAAGGTAGGTCTTTCATTTTAATTGAAATTCATGAATCACCCTGCCTAACTCATGTCTAAGGAATCTGTTGGAAAATTGAGTCTTTCATCTAGATAAAAGGCTAATCTAACTCATTATGCAGAGTTGTTATCAGAACAAGGAACAATGGAGCTAATTGGTGATTGCAATGTAATGTTATTAAATTTAATATCTTTTGCCTAGTCTAACTATAACTTATTGCAATGTCTTATATAATAAGTCCCTGTCAGTCTCTTCCTGTTTGTGTTTTTGCTGCATTCCATGAGAAAAACCCCATTATATTTCTGTGTTTAAGACCTTTGAAAGAACATTGTTTTTCTTTTTATTTAAATACATTACAGTGTTCTTTTTTTGTTGTTTTTTTTAGGTGAGGGGGAGGTTGTCACCTTTTTTTTTCTGTAAGTAAAAGCCCTTCCGTGTGAATAAAAAGCAACAAATGCAAAATGAAAAAGTCATTTAATGTACAGGATCGGTTTTCTGATGAGAATCTAATTACCTTTCAACTCATCAAAATGCAAATACCTACCTATTTTAAACTCAACTTGCTCACACAAACTAAGTCATTTAAAAATTATGTTCCAGCAACAGACAGGGAAGAGTCATGCAGGAGTCATCTGGACTTAATGCCTTGTAAAAATAGGGACAAGAAACTCCGCAAAGCCTCTGAAGATATTATGAGCTCTTGTCATTAGTGAGCTCCTCTCACTTCTTCATGCACAACTGTAATAATCATGCTTATTAGAAGGAAATGAGTTCTTCACATTATCTTCATACGCTGGTAACATATTAAGGTAATGACTTACAACAGATCAAAGGTCAAAGAAATAATAAAGACCTCTCACTGGAAACTTAAGAGTTCTAATTAAAGAGATGCAGATCAAAGTTCAACTTGCTCTAAAGGAGCCTTAAGAAAATTAAACAATCTTTCCAAAAATGATAGAATAATGCAAAACAGCAGACTAAAGAAGATGAACATCTTTAACGATAATGTGTTGATTCTGTGTGTTTATGTAGTCGTTTTGGTGGTCTCAACATCCCCAGATTAATCTAGATGCAACTTGTTGAAGATAAATGGAAATATGGATGTTACATCACATGACCACAAAGGAAAAAATGACAGGCAGGATCAATAGGAACAATCCTTAAGCTTATTAGATTTAGTGAAACTAACGTGATAAAGAGCGGTAGGGTAAATATATATATATATATATATATATATATATAATATATATATATATATATATATATATATATATATATATATATATATATATATATATATATATATATATATGGAAACAGTGCACCTGATTTTGTCCTTTTCCCTTTACACCTAATTCTGTCTTACACATTGACACTGTAGCTGATGGTGTTACTGGTATGCAACACTAAAATGATAGGGATTCTGTTCAGTTGAAACCAGTTTAAAGTTGGGAATAGATCTACATAAACTATTTTAAAAAGTCGCAATCATTTTATTCTCACTGTCTGACATTAAATCAGACTATTTTTTTCTTCTTTTAGCTCAGCTGTAAAAGAAAAATAAGGCATATTTTAAATAATTTTCAAAATGCCACAATAATCAAACAGAATCTTTTAGATTGTTTTTAAAAAGCTTTTTTTTAATTTGGGAGTTTACACAGATTTCCCTTCGTAAACAGTAGAGTTGCCTCTGAAATGTACAACTTGGGTGAAGCATTTTGGGAGTCCTTCCATAAGCTTCTCAAAATAGTCTGAGGTAAATCTGGCCCATTCTGTCTGAAAGACTTTGTGTAAGTCAGGTAGTGTTTTGGCTGCTTTGCTCACACATAGCAGCTCTGCTTTCTATCTCTAGGCCTGAGATCAGAACTTTGTGACAACCACTCCAAACCATTAACCTTGTTGCCCGTCAGGAACTTTGTAACTAATTTGGAAGGTTTTGGGGTTTTTTGTCCATTTGGACAACCTGAGCTGTAGCCCCCAGGTGGATGTTTTAAGATGTTGCTTCAATATTTGCATATGACATTCTTTCCCCATGAGGTCTATTTTGTCAAGACTATAAGCCCCTGATGCAAAGTGATGGCTTTTTACTCTTTGACAAGATTTTCTGTCCATTCCAGTACAGAACTTGTTTCACAGTGGATAGTGCTACTCTCCTTGCAGCTTTGCAGTAACTGTACAAGGTATTTTGCTTTTCTTCTGGGACTGATGAGCACATTTTGCTAGAGAACATGTTCATCTCAGAGACACACTGGCTTCTCCTCCTTCCTGAATAATATGATGCCGTATTGTCAGAACACTGAAGTAGCTTTCTTAGCCTATTTTCCCATGTGTTGAGCAGAATATTAAGTCTATTCTCCAGAAAAAAAGATATATTGGATTGCCTTTGACAAAGTATGAGACTGGACCTTCATCAGAATAAGTCTAAATCTAAATGGCAGGATTAATATTTGTGAAAAAAAACAAACAAAAAACTAAATTTTAATATTATCTATGGATAATATTTAAAATATTAAGCCAATTTGAATAGAATAGACTAGACTAGACTAGAATAGAATAGAATAGAATAGAATAGAATAGAATAGAATAGAATAGAATAGAATAGAATAGAATAGAATAGAATATTCCCATGGTTGTGACACTAACATTTTTATGGGAGAGAAAAAAAAAACAGATTTTTTTTTCTGAATTAATTGTTTTCATGTTTTCATAGGGATTATTCTTTAATTTGAGGATATGTATGTATTTATTGCTTGTTAAAGAGTATAACATGTAATATTTTAAAACATATAATCACTGCAAGCTATTATGTTATTGTTAGACTAGCAAAATACATCAAACTAGACTTTACAGTGAACATTGACATTTGCAGTCAAATAAAAACATCCATGTTTGTTTGAAGGCAAGTTTGGTTGCTTTACCTCATTCACAAAAAGTTTCATTTAAAGACCTTTACAGCACAACCATTTTGGATCTCACCCTACATTATAATATGAACTCACTCTACCTCTGAATGAAAAAAATGAGGGCTAGGGCTTAATGGCAGAGGGAATGGGTGAAATGACCTCTATGTAAGTGTAAAATTTGGACAAAAACCCTGAGTCAAGATAGGGGCATACCTAGAATATTGGATTCAGACTGTGAAAATAAACAAAGAGTTTTGTTTCATTCCAAGGCAAAGGTACCCAATAATTTCTTGTTATATCACTGCCTAAGAAAACAAGTAATTTAATCCTGCTTGTAAGTGAGGAAGGATTAAAAGGGACCATTTTGCAAAGGTAGCAGAAAGCAAACCTGCTCTCCTGACCTCTATCAACTCAATTTCCCCACTGCACCTCATTGGATTAAAGGGGTAAGTATTCATGCAGCTATAATATGTAAGCGAAACCTCTAAAGAATGGGACCAATTCTAGATACACAATCTTAGTTTGCAGATTCCCCTATTTAACACCCCGAAAAGCCCATTAATAAACAAATGCCTGTGCTGTCACTTAAATGCCTAATGAATGCATTATTGATCAGTCTGCACCTCACTCCTTAAGACCACCATATAATCACACCCGCTTGCATTCTCTGCTGGCTGGCTTCCTGAGAACCTGCTACCCTGAGGCGATTAAAGCCTTGACAAGGACAAGCTCAGCCGTGGTCAAAGAGCAAACCCACACGGCTGCAGTCATTGTACCAGAAAGCCCCTCAAGCTGCAAAAGATGTAGGAAAGTATTAGAGTAATTCTAATTCTAAACTTATCTTAAGAGAATAAAACATAAGGTGAGGCGAGAATATCAAAAACATAACTCTCAGAGGCAACTGCAACGTCTTCTGTCTTTATTTGACTTGCATGCAAAGAGATTCAGTTTGATGTGAGAGAGTAGAAATAGAACTCAATGACCAATAATGAAGCCATAAAAATGACAGTGAAGGATTGTTATCAGGATGCTGCTATACTCTTAACTTTTAGGGCCATGCTCTTCTCAAGTTATTGAATTTTGCAGCAATTTAAGTATTGGGAGCTATGCCTCTCCAGCTTCTAACCAGCTACGTCTCGGGTCGTTAATTTTTGTCATTGTTAAACAAATTCAATTAAAATGCACTTGCTCATATAGTAAAGCATGTGGCAGGCTGGGGTTATGAAACAATGTGCAATCTTTAAAAACTATGCTAAATCACATCGAAGTTGATCATTTCAAATAAATTATTTCATATTAGTGGGAAATGAGATCTTACAGCATGCTAAACAGAATTAGAAGGAAGCAGCGGCCTGGTAGGTTTTATCTGCGCACCACTAGCAGTCACCAACAGTTCTAGTATTTACTCTTTTTCTAAGGAGGTATAAAATGTAACATGAAATGTCATAAGAAGGACAAAGGAGTCAGGAAATAAAGACACTCACGGACACACAAGTCTCCGCTTTCAAAGTAACCAGGGCAACACTGTGAGCGGCGCCTATACATGGTCCTTACTCCCCGCCGGTAAGCCGTCTTATAGCTGATCCTGGAAAATTAGACACACAGAGACAGCTGCATGATACAGAAAAAAAGTCCTGTATCTGAAGGTCAGGAAACATATAGAAGGTAAACGTTACTTGATATTTACTCATACACGGCAAAATACTAGAGAAAAACACAAGAATATTAAGCTGAGGACGGGTCAGAATTATAGGAATTAGGTTTTCTACATACAAGCCAGTGTTCACAAGGAGAGTCTGTCTTTTGCACTTTCAGAATCCCACTTTTGAAACACATTTGAAACAGAGCAACATCTTCAAAACAGGATGATTACCACCTAAGGTATCTGACCTTTTCTCAGCCAGACACCTGAATAAAAACATTCATTTTAGCTTTTTTAGACTTGGTTCTAATTTTTGGTAAAATAGAGCTACAGGGACTGAGAAATAGTAAACTTTTTTTTTCTAAACTTACCTATGCCTGGTGCATTTAAACCAGTTTAGGATGTCTGTGCATCTCGTGTAATAGATCTGGTCAAATGGGTGAGCGTAGGACTCCTGGACGGTCACTGCATAGCTGAAAGACAAACATATAAAGACAGTTGTGACACAAAGGACTGTACTGTGTAGTAGCATAAAGTTTTGAAGAAATTTTACACTAGTAAAGAAAAACTGCAGTTAAATGTGCAGCTATTACTAAGTGAAAATCCATTTATTTATCAAGCCAGTTCGTCACATATGTCTAAAGCCTAACCTGACAGCTGCTATTCAGGAGAAATGTACCCTAATAATAAAATAAAAATTAAAAAAAGCCGCATGGTTCAAAGCGTGGTAAAAAAGTAGCGGCTTATAGTCCGAAAAATACAAGAGTATTTAAATGTAATATTTATTTGTCTTATATTTCGTTTTTTAAGATTTATTTTTTTTTTTTACTTTGATACTTTCTATGTTTAATCTGAATAAAGCATTTATTCTTACAAACTTTGTTACGGTCAAAATGAAAGTAATAGCTGCCTTTTATCCTTGTTTGAACACATAACCTGAGACATTTAAACTGAAAGTACAGTAATAACTCTGATATGCAAAGAAAGTCAATTTTTATGATGTTTGCAACTGATGCCTGATAATATTGGAGGACCTCAAAGCCGCAGACAAAGCCCACTTAGGAAATTCATTCTGATGCCAACAAGGTGGAACCACAATGCCTAAGTACCCTCACCTTGGTCGGGCAATCATCCCAATAATACATCTTCCCAGTTTTCATTCCGCCCTGCGCCTTAAGGACAGAAATTATTGCTGCTTATTTCTCATAAGTGACACTGCCAGCACAGCTCATTATTATTCAGGCACTTTGACTGTCATGATTGATTGGGATGAATTTACACTGATCAATCTGTCTGCATATTTCATTTGACGCTTTAAACTCTTCCCATCCCTGTCTTCAGCTGTGTGAGGTCAATACTGCTGTACGGACTTAGATTGAAGGATATATAGTAAATTGAAAGGTCCAGTCTGACTGTTAGATTTCAGCAAACTAACAGAGTATATATACGCTGGTGACAAGAGAACTGTTCTCACCTCTCCCAGTGGCTGCAGACATTGGGGTCATCAGGGTTGAGACTTAATGCACTAGTGGTGAAGCCGAGAACGAGGAACCAAGCCAGACGGACAACCGATGACCCCATCCTTCTCTCTGAGAGGAAAAAAAGAAAAGAAAAACATAATATTGATTTAGAGATCGACAGTTAAACTGAGTGTATACCGCAAATGTAAATAGCCCCACTTACAATATGGTAGTTTTGAAAATGTGAATACCTTTAATTTTGGTAATAGTTTTCAGTTCACTTGTTTTATATCCCTATGCAAGCTCATTTTTTACGTGCAAGGAAAATCAAAATGACTGGAGGGAAAATCTGGACATAATTCAGTGAAAAATAGCTTCAGTCATTATGAGACTGTGGACACATTTTTGAAGTAGATGACTTGGTGCACAGTTTGTGAGACTGAGGTAAAACATTTGCCATGCCTTCATACCACATATTATACTGTCAACACAGCAACATTGATTAAAACTGATACATAAATAAATACATGATTAGATTGGCACAATACTGACAAAATGAAGAAGAGCTCTGAACAATAGATATTACAAGTTGTTTTAAACAAGATGTCCAGACTAAAAATAAAAATTAATCAAACCTACATAAAACAAGATGTCACAGTGTGTTTTTTTAGTTCATGTTGCTATTTTTTGATTAATCTTAATTTCACAGGATAAAATGTACATTTGCAACAAACAAACATCCTCTTTATGTGGCACAGAAACATGGTAGTGGGTGTTCGTTTGCAAAATTAAGTATTGCTACATATAACTTATATTAAAAACTATATTGCGTATTATATTTCCATTATTAATTCAGATCTGTTCCTCACAAGAGTTTCTTTGTACTGCAGAAAGGCCCCCAAACCATATGTTGAAAATGCAGTGGTTGCTTAATAAATCTTGAAGTATGTGGAAGTGGGTTATGAAGAGGACCAGGGGTCTCATTTATAAAGCTGATGGACACACAAAACGGTGCCGGAAACTTGCATACGTCCCTTTCCACACAAAGGCTGTGATTTATAAAACATAAACTTGAAAATGTGCGGTCCCACGCGACAACTCGGACTCATGCATAGCGTACATGCTTGTTTTGGAGACGCAGGGAAATTCAAATTCAACACAAATTCAAGACTACTTTATTGATCTCAAAGAGAAAATAAATGTTGCCATAACTGATATTAATTCAAGGTTCTTCAAAGAATTGTGATGGCTGTGGGCAGGAAAGATATCCTGTAGCAGTCTGTATAATGGCAAATATGCAGAAGCCTCTGACTGAAGACGCAGATGGTGAGGTGGAATTCTGATTGAATCTGCTCCATGATTCCCTCAGGCTTTTGATTACATGTCAAACTTCAACTACAGATTACCATAAGCATTCAAAAATGCACGCTGATATATGTTATATGTTATGAGAACCATAACTATAAATGAGAAACTTTCAAATGAAACAAAATATCTCACATAACACTTAAATGTGTTCCCAGAGAGCAGGAGAGGTGCACACCTGTGCCAGTATTCATGCTGTGGCACACGCAATTGGTCTCCTAAAATGCTGGTGGTGGTGTGTAAACTTTATGTCATACCAAGAATGATTTTTTTTTTCCAACTCTCCACGTCACCCATATCATTTTGTGTTTCTGTGAAATTGTATTTCCACTGTTCTCCGTTGTTAAAAATGAAATAAAAAATTGAGGCTTCAAGTGAGCAGTGGCTATAGCAGTATCTAAGCCTGTCCTTAGCCACCTGATTTTTCTGGATAAATAAACAAAGTTTTCACAAACAAGTGCAAGATTATTTATGAACTTTTTAATTAATAAAAAATGGTTAATTAATTGATCTAACTTTCTTTGTACTTGTTTACAGTAAAGGAGCAAGCCACCTGGCTGCTGTTACTGGAGAAACTTCCAAGCAGGCAATTTTCCACAATTATTGGTTTAAAGTTGGGAACATAATTTCAATTCTGAAAGCTATTTAAAGTTAGGCTGGGTGGCAAAATGGACCAAGTAAGTCCAGGTGTCCCAGAGAATATGCTTTGAGACTAAGAGGAGTTAAAACCCAATTAGTTAGTTGACATGTTTGGTGGACTGTGATATGGACTAAACATTGAACACCGACAATAAAGCTGAGCACATATTCAGATAATGGCGTAATGTAAATGACAAGCCACAATCCAGTGGAAGCCATTAATTTTGGCTGTTCTCGGCAGACTCCATCAACCAGAGACTTACAAGAAGAAAGCAGTAAAGTAGAAAAACACAATTATTTTTAAATACATAAAAAGTCATCGACATGCTTCATTACAAAAGGTCTTTCTCTGAAAAAGTAATGCAACATATAGCCTACTTTATTATTCACCCAAAATGATACAATGATTTGCTTCTTAATTTTCCACAGCCAGTGTTGAAGCCAAGACGAAGGTTTGCCTATAAAGGCGTCTCACAGTCAAATATAACCTGAATGACCCGATGGGCTTATCTGCTTCATCTACTGAGAAGACATGGTAATGCAGAAATCTCTTAAATGTTTTTGGCAAGTCCCAGCAGTGAAAGTAAGAGCATAGAAAATAAGAAAACAGCAGGAGATATTGAGATTAAAACAGCTATGTCACCCCAAGAAAACATGTCTGCAGATAATCTTTGCATTCCCATTACTGGGAATGCAAAGATTCCCAGTAATGGGAATGTTCTGTTGATTGTGAAGCAACAGAACACGTGGCCTTCCAACTGACAACAACTGACCAAGAATGGTGGGAACATCAGGGTAAGAAGAGTAGTATAAGATGAATAATCAATTTCTGATAAGTACTTATTGAATATGTCTGCTAGGTCAGCGTTACAATCAGGCTTTATTTCAATCAGGTAAACACTGAGCAACTGGGGCCAGCTCAGTACATGTTTTTATAAAATGAGCAGTTCTTTCTATCAGCAGGTGAACCTCTGATAAGGACGCAAGTACATTCTTAGATGAAAACTGAGTTTCAGTGGTAAAAATTGAATAGACTGCTACAAAATGTTTTGCTCTGTTGAGAGTAATTGTGATTAGCTACAAAAATACTTTAAATTTCAGCCTTAACCCTTTCGCTCCCCAAAAGGAAAGGAAGATAAATAAGCTTACCTCCCCAAATCATGAAATTACTCAAATGTAATACTCCTTGTTTAAAAAAAACCCAAAAATATTGCAGACTTTATGCTATTGTATAATAAATTCACATTAATCCAAGGAAAAAAGGTTTTTTAAAACTCCATATAGTCCAAACACTAAACATATACAAAATACATACTATCAAATGAAGCAAATCAAAACACTATCAAAGTGTGCTAACAACAATGCCCTTCAGTGTGGTTGCTGTTACAATGGGAAGAAGAGATAGCTGGCTATTTTTATAAATGAGGTGTTTAAATGGGTTTGTTTTTTCTGTTTTTGTTGTGAATGTTGTTTAACCTCTGTGTGTGACTGCAAGTCTTGGCTAGGATTCTTTAGCAACATTTTTTTTTATTTCAACAGAATTCTCCTGTTGAAATAAAGGTTAGATAAATAAAATACACATAAATACAACAAAAGTAAAAAAGATCAAACTAAAATTGAAAGACTTTCATTCTGCATTTGTTGAGTTGTTCACTTGGAGGGTCCTGCATCAAAAAATACACACCCATTGTTTTGTTTTAAACAGTTCTCACCAGCCGTGTTGGCCGGCACTCTGAAGCCAGACACCCGTTCATTTCAGCATTACATAGCTCTGATTGATGAGAGATAAGCAACGCCAAATAAGAAAAGGGGATGTCCATGTAAACCATTTCTCTTCCCGGCCTCTGACAGTTATAACACTTGTGGAAGTTTCCCTGATAGTACTTTCTAAAAGGATTTATACATATTTAGCATTAGCTGCAGTGTTCATCACCTTCATTAAGACCTTCAATATCGTGCATGTGTTCTGTTTGGGAAACGCCTGCAGAGCTCAGCAGGATTTTTCTCCTAAGATGCATAACGAAAGCAAGAGCAGTGTGTATACGATCGGATGACAATGATGGATTTCACCCTTGCATATAATTACAGAGGAGAGAAAATGCCTGAGACAGAGCATGTTTTATTTGTTAATGGCTGAATGGCGTTCTGTTGCAGGTGCATCAGTGTCTTTCAGATGTGTTCAATGATTTTTGAGTGACTCTGTTTAATTGCACAGGCTCCCACAAGTTCTGCTAATACCCGTGTATTGAAAGCCACATGTAGCTCACTCACATGTGAAAGAAAATCAATTGGACCTTCACTTCCTCTAAGTAGCAGTTAATCTGAACAAGCACAGGTTATAGTCACGTCTCTTCCCTTACGAGGATGATTGATAAAAACATATGCACGTTATAGACCATGACTGCACTCGTATTCAGGTCTTTTCTGTGAAAGAATTCAATTAAATACCACTACTTGATGGACTGGAAAGCTTTTAGAGTTTCCCTGATTAGACCAGCCAACCTGAGTCATGTCTCTAAATGACTCTGGACAAGCAGAATACTTCATAACTTGCCACATTTTTCAAACCTTGGTGCTCCCCCTATTATGAGCCTATAGGGAGTAAAGCCAAGAGAGGATAGGATTGGGTTTTTCAAAAATGTGCCAGGGTAAATTGTTGCAGGATAAAGTTGCTATTGTGATGAGTGCCAACAAATTAAGGTACCAGCGTGTGCCTAAAGTACAGACAGAGACAGATCCAATAGCCTGAGGCGTGTGGCCTTAAGCTCACCTAATCTTACAGCCTGTGGTCCCTGGATTTTTTGTGCGGCTGCCGAAGTGATTCTGAGAGCACGAAGGGACAGAAGTGCTGCTGCACACAGACTTGAGCGGAGAGGTGATGACAGGGTGCTGATCTACAGAAGAGAAAAAAATAATGAGCTCATGATGACACACTCAAGACACTTGCTTCTTTGCCTGCGCTCAAACACATGCATTCACACAATGTTAGGAATTTCTCATGGGATCAACAGGTAAATAGTTCACAAAAAGAAAGGCCAGTTTATAGCACGGAGCCTTCACATCCAACCACGCAGCTCTCACGCCTCCCACCTACATGCTATCCACACACACACAAGGTTAATCATGAAAGAAAATATGAACTTCACACTTCACACACTACAAGTGGCTTGTCAACAATGTGACGAGATCACATTATCTGAACTCAGTAACAAAGCTTTGGTAAGTGTTATTACAAGCCATATAGAGAACATTGCAGTGGTAATCATCTTAGATGACATGGCTTTGACATTATTCTCCCTTTTATTAGCTGTGAATCATCGTTATAGATGAATATAAAAGAGCAGAAATAAATAGTTTCTGTTCCTTGCTATGTAAATTATTCGTATATGAACTACTTCTGGGGCCAAGAGGACAGACAAATAATTGTCAAATGTAGAAAGTTGGGTGAATTAGCTGATTTACTAAGACAGCTACTAATTAATTGAATTTCACTCACATGTAGTGACAAATTAGGCAATTTAGAAATATTGCTTTAGTAATCAGAAATAAATTTAGAGATGGGCCCCCAACAAGTGGGTAGATTTGTTAAAGTAATACTGAAACACTATGAGATTAACTTCAGTGGTCAGCATATTGGTTTGATACAAGGTCATCATGATGGACCTTGGAGGGTTAATAGATAAAAAGTAACGTTCCCACTTGAACTTCCAATTTTTGGGACATTTCCGTTAGCTTCACCAACTTTGAGCTTGAAAATGTCAATGTTAAAGTAAAAATTTAACACAATTAGCCTACAACCTGTAACCAATCAAATGACATAATGAATAGAAAGCGCTACCTGTTAAACAAACACTTTTTGGGCATACAAGACCTGCAGTTTATTTTCTTCCTCTGTTAATATCAAATTATGGTTACCATTCAGGACTTTTACTGAAATATACTGGGTCACTTTTGTTGCCAAATGTTACGCTCTCAGCGCTGGTCACAGTCTGTGACAACCTGAATGTCAAGGACAAGAAACTCCTTGATATTTCTGTCATACCTGAATCCACCTGCCTTTTTCCTACTATGGATTTTAACATTTAAGCATCTCTTTCAAAAGACAAATCACATCTTTTACTGTATTTATGACGTGACATTGTGTCTAAGTAACTTTTAGAAACTGTTGATTTCTCATACAAAAACAGGGAACAAAGTATAGTGCAAGACAGAGAAGCTGAATCGATATGACACTCATCACTCGAGGCTTCCCACCTCCCCCCACACGAGAAGAAATCCCTGAAAACAGCATCTTTATGTTTTAACTTCAAACATGTTCAGTTTACACCGAACAAATTGTTCCCCAGAGACTGTATTCACCCTGAATGTGTTTCTCTCCTGTTTGTCACCGCTTTGATTACTGAGACTATGAAACCCTCTCAATCGATGAGCAGATGCATCTGTTCCAGCTGACAAACAGCTGAAATAGCAACATCTCTCAGGTTATTGAGGCACATGTACCAGATGCAGACTATGGCGTTGAGGTTTATGTAGGATTGCAGTGGAGGTGTGTGTGAGGATAAAAACTTCAGAATCCCGACGCTTGCATTCACTTTCCACATAGGACACCTACCTGGAGAAACATTAACTCAGATGAGGCAGAATCACCTTTATCCCCTGGACTGCCCATCAGCAGAGACATCTGAATGATTAAAACCATATGTCTTCGGTCTGTAACTTATTGAAGTGCAAGGCAATTAACCACCTTGTCCCCTGGCTGACCAGTTCCAGCACTGTTGCATGAATGATGCACAGCAGGAACGACAGCATGAGAAAGCTCCCATCACATCTTTGGATTTGAGCTACTTTCCAGCCCCATCATACAGCTCTGTTTGTCACAATGCCTGACTTTGGTCTTGCGTATGTTAATTTTCCTCAACATAATCAAAACCAGTCAACAGAAACCTCACTTTGCATTGCAATCCTGTCTGAAGCACCTCGAGAGAATTCCTGATCAGAGTCAGGCTGCACTGTGTGACATGTCTGTGCACAAACAGCCTATTATCCCACCTTTACATTCAAGCTGAGCACTCATACACAACTTTTATGAGACGTCTTGAAGCTACTCAATCCGTTTTGTAATCACTACGGAGGGATTCTCCTGCATCCTAATATGGGGTGATCTAAAGGTTAGCAATGTTACTACACTGCACAGACTGCCAATGAGATAAACCCCACTGCTGGCGATCATTGTCTCTTGCTGGTGGCTTTGAGTCATTAAGAGTCAGGCCTCATTAGAGAGGCCATGGTGTGGTGCGTCAGAGACACTGGTTTCCCTGGTTTCAGACACATACCTGAATGTCTGATGTGTTTCAAGGCCAGAAGGACACAAAAAAGAAGCAGAACTAAAAATAAATGCCAGTCACTGCTTTCCAAATTGCATTTGTGGGGAACGGTACTTAGACTTGAGTGTTTCTATTGACTTAAATATTATAATCTTCACAATATTTAGATGCAACATTATTTGTTGCTATTTCTTTTTCACATCACCTTGACCTTAGAAAAATGTTTTTGTTTGTTCCTTAACCAGAAAAAGTTCATGTCTTTTTGATATGGAACTAGTGAAAGAAGGATAGCACATTAAGAAACATATTTTTGCAAACACCTCAATGAGAAGAAACAAAGTACGTTTTGTGAAAAATCAAGTCCTGTCACATCTGTAAAATATATAAGGCAATTAGGGTGTGTATTCATGCAAATTAGAAAGAAAGCATGGTGAGTTACTTTTGCTGTCACATAACTGTATATTTTGATATATTTTTTTATTTAATTTTCCATGTACTTGTGCATCTGAGAATAAAAGTTCATTGTTCTATACGTGGTCTATGGGTGCTCTAGTTGGAGGAAATTAAATGGCTAATTTGATTAATTAAACAACTATACCACCTGAAATTTATAGATGGGTTAATTTTTAATCAATTGAGGAATATTTTTGAGTGACATCAGCACCGATAAAAACATTTAGAACAAAACAAACATTAGACATAAAAGTTAAATGCTGAATGACTGGTAATAATTATTAGCTGAATTTATCAGAAATTAAATTGACTGCTGCAGGAAATTCAGGTATTCAGCATGCCAAGATGAGTCTTCATGAGTTCAGACATAGAGTCTAAATATCACAACACGAGGTTACTGCTGAAACAACTGAATAGCATTTGTGTCCATTCTCAGCAGAGACACATATGTGCAGCATATATTACCTCACATAAATCAGGAACCGTTTCAAAACCGGATGCTCCGGAGCATCAGCCCACAGCTGCAGCACTTCCATGACTTTGATTCGTGTGTGGCTGTTAAGGCACCTGAGAAAATGCTGTGCGTCGTTTAACAGGAGCTTAATTCTGCCTACATGGTTTATTCATGTGGCGACTTCTGATATCACGACTCTCATAAATCACACGGCACAGCACGCCGGACGTCCACGCGTTCGGGCAGGGCTCACTAATCTCAACACCATCTTTCATCAGAATAACCTTGCCTTAATGCGGGGGCAGGCCAACAACAGATACAGCCTACTGGAAGGACGTGCTTGTGCCTCTTTTGTTTCCTTTACTCTTGACACATAGGCTTTCTGTCCTGTACAAACACCCAGGCAGGAATCCTCCCACTTTCAAACCACAGCCAATGTTGAGAAAATGTCTGTGGTTGGACTTCAGAGAAACTTCACTAGTCTAACGTTAGCTTTATGAATGGAGAATAAGTCACTCAGGGGAGGAATGCAGCGAAGCTAGGCAGCCATCTGTTCTGAAGCTGTTCAAAGAAAGAACAGAAAATGTGAAACTAATGTGAGTAAACACGGTCATCAAATATAGATAATAGAACAGAGCACATTGTAACTTTGCTCTCCTTTAGTTTTTTTTTTTTTTTTTTTTTACGCCGTCAAATACTAGCATGCTGGTTTCTAATTAATTATACTTGGATTCCTTACATGCCAGGCACAAAAACTACAGTCACAACGATGTCACCAATTACTAGCTTTTGGCCAACATTTCTCATAAGAAAGCTAATTAGTGAAACAAAACCATTTAATGAACCAAAATAACAGGGTGCTTGATGTCACTTTGCTCTGGCTGCTACTCAGACTATTCACTGTGTTTGCCTCATGCCTTTAATAACCAACCCCGGGCATCACTTTGACTGTCAAATGTGTTGTAATATCCTCTGTGCTACATCTGTCCTTTCTCTGCATCCTGGCTGTGGCCTCCTGCTGCCACCAGGAGGAAGCACCACTTGGGCTCTTACATGGACCAGCAAGGATTTCTCTCCCCACTCAAACAATTATCCAGCCTGTGACTGATTGCGAGTAATGAGAAGTGCCGGAGAACAGTTGGACATCACTGAACACATTAATATGTGAATATTAGCCTGTTGAACCTTCTGCTCTCTCCCACCATGATGATCTTCAGTGGAGAACTGAGGGTATTTACCGGACTGCATAGTTATTGCAGAGTAATATGGCTCCTACAGACCTGAGGTCAAGCTCAACAGAAGTAAGGTGTGGATGGGGAAACAAATGAAAAAGACGTACACAGGGCTCCGAACAGTGCAAGGAAAGTCAAGCCGAGCAGCTCGGGATGAAATGCTGAAACAACAGCACGGCTGCCAGGGCAATTTTACACTCCAGTAGTTTCACACCTCAGCCACCAAGCCCTTCCAACTCTGAACCTTGTGTCTTCTGCGTGTCTTCATTTATTTTGTGTCACTGTCCAAGATGTGAGAAGCCAAGCAGTGAGAAACCCGTCCCAAATGTCGCAGGGTAAGCAGTGTGTGAAGAAAAAGGAGGGGTGGGGGACGAATGGAAGAGAAAAGCCACTGCACGTGGATGCACTTTGCCATTTTTGCAGACCATGCTTTGAGATCTCAAGGGACTTCAAGTCAAACTTTGAAAAACATGCATCGAATAAGTCTGCACTGAGTCCAAGAAATGCACAGATCTTGAAAGTAAGATCTGGAGAAACCAACGGGTAGCGAGTTGTTTGAGTAAAAGGGGAAAACTTGTGGTGTAACTGAATCAGTTTTGAAGGCCACATTGTTCACACACACCTTTTCAGTTCTGCCTACAAATATTAGATTGGACTGAGATTAGTACCTGGTGATGGACCCTTCAAAAAAAATTATTTTGTTGCCTTTTACCAAATTTATAACTAACTTGAGTATATGCTTGGGGTGTTGTCTATTTTGAAGACTCGATAGCATTTAAGCTCTAACTTCCCTGAAATGTTGCTTTAATACAGAATGTCCTTCCCTCATAAGTCCACCTATTTTGTTATATGGTAGTAAAACACCCTAAGAACATAATATTCCCAGTTGTCTACTTTACAGTTGCAATGGTGTTCTCATGTTTACTAATTTCCCCCTTCTTTCCCTTTAAATATAACTATTATCATTATGTCCAAACAGTTAAAATTTACTTTCATCAGAAAATAATACATGTCTCTTGAATTTTAAGTCTTTGTCAGTGAGCGCATTGCAAGCTTTACACCGGCTTTATATGTTGTTTTTGAAATCATAGTTTCTTCCTTTTTAAGTGTGTGTGTTTTTTTAGCAATTGTGGATAATGATGCATTTCAGCCAGCAACTTCACAAAGACTTTTGTTCAGGGCAGATACACAAAAACACATTAATTTCCTTTTTGAGCAGTATCAAGTCTGCACAGAGTGTTTACACTTACATTATTTGAGCCGATGAATGTGGCACGCTATAGAATCTAAAAATTGCACTCAAAAATACACTATACTTTTGGAGGCCCATAATTCTCTGAGAGATACCTTGCCTGATTTGTTTAGATTTTTTGTTGTGACAGAAGGAAGAGGTGTGTTTGAGGTGCCATTCACAGCTGTGCCTGCATTTAACTGACATGTTGTGAATTAACTTATAAGCTTACAGAGTAAGGATGTCATCAATCAACATCAACCCTTTAACCTCCCCTCAACTATGGTAGTGCTGCACTAAGAACAACTGGAGGAAATGGCATGGAAACCTCTGAAAAAGACACGAGCGCAACTTCCTTTTTCACAAAATAAACAAAATGGAGTGGGATCAGATATTAGGAGTTGTACGATTTCTCTTTTGCCATTGGTAAAATAACACAAATAACTTCTCCCACTAGCACTGACCTAAGAGAGGACCTAACAACGCTGGCGTGAATGTCACCCTTAACGTACGTGAAGTGTTGTGTTTAAATTAAGTGCTAAAAAACTCTGTCAGAAATATTTTCGTATCATTCTGGCATTCCGTAAACATAAATAATTTTGCTAATATCACCTCACACTGAACTTAGGATGTCAGACAGTGAGAATTAAACTTTTCAGTGTATGTAAATGTCTAGTTTCAACTTTGTTATCTTCAAGCCAGGAAAACACCAAGATCATCGCCGTTAACAGAGGACATTAATGTGTTCAGTTCTGAGTGACTCACAAGAGACAACTTTAAGAAATTGGTCAATGAAAAATATAAGAAATCAATTTAAAAAATTGACAAAGATACAAGGCTGATTGATTATATATGAAAAAAAAAGTTTCTTGTTTATTATTAGCAATAAGATAAGCTTGAAACCTCATATAAAGCACATGATAAATAAATGTGCAACAAATATTTCAGTACTGAAACAGGCTTACTGGTTTCTGAACCATGAAAGAGTTCAAATTTTGTACTCTGCATTGATTTTGCTATTTTTAAACTACTGTGTGGGCAATTTTTACGAGGGTCATCAGTAACTACATTATAAAAATTAGCAGTAAGAATGATTTATAACACTGGTTACAAAGACAACACAAGTACTCTTTTCCTACATTTAAGAACAATAAAATTCCCAGTTTTGGTACTTTGTCATAATTAAATTACAATATGCAAAGTCATGTTTCAATGCTTTTATAACAAAAAGATCCATACCTTAGTTAAAATAGCATTACCAATGCAGTATTTTAGTTAGATAAATTACTATTTTTCATATAGATATCAGTAGCTATGTGTTGTACATTTTAACATGTATGCCTCAGATGTGTATCAGTCAATTAATCAATATGAAACTATAATTATGATTAAAGTATTTGTCTTTACAGATAAAACTTATACAGCATAAGTCAATACCAACTAACCATAATTACAAAATTTTCTGCAGTAAAATATATTGTTTATTGAGTTTGAAAAGTCAGCATGTTGTAAGTCATGCAGAATGAGTTCACAAATTGATGTGCCTAAAATCAAAGTTATCTGTGTAAAAGATGTTTTGATGAGACTGTGTCACTGCGAAATTCTTATTTACACCTCTGTATCAATAGTCATTTCTTTCACCAGTATGGAAGTCATCCATGCTCTGATGCACAAATGTAACAGCACAGATACTGACTTTTACACCTTGCATTAATAATAACCAGAATCATACACTAGCTCAACGCAATTTTCCCCAAAGCTTGGGTAGACATTAATTTATTTTGCACACGCTGTCTGCTTTTCTGTCCATCTCAGATGAGCACATGAAAATGAAGCATTCTGCTAGCATTTCCGTGCAGAATTGATTCATGGGTAATTCATTGCTCAAATGCAGAAACTTTACATAGTAAGTGGCAATACATCTAAATCTGCTGTTTTATAGAGCTCTGTGGTATGACTTGTGTCATGACATAGGGTCCAAAGTTGTCATGGTCACTACCCAAAGATGTCCTTAGCACTGCATTCTTGCTCAGGAGAAGGGAAAATTTGACTGTTCTGTTATACTGACTTATAGGTTTTAAATATCAACTGAAAATCATTCCAATTTATACCAATAAAGACCATTAAAATAGAATAATTCATAGTCAGTAACCAACAGTCTATTTAGATAGTATTTAACCCACATCACCCAGGAGATAAACTCAGCCCTTTTTTCATGGTGTGAATCGGGAGGAAGAAACCCCACCTTACCGATTTGAATGATTATACTGACTTATAGGTCCATATCCCTCAAATCCATGATTATTAAATGTTTTGAAAAATGGATCAAAGCATTCATCACATCCGAACTGTCCACTAACCTGAACCTGTTACAGTTTGCATACTGGCCAAGCAGATTCAGAATGCCATACCCCTACTCTTCCAAGGACACTATCCTATATGGACAAAGGTGAGAAAAACTCTGTGAGAGTGGTCTTTGTGCATTACAGTTCTCCATTTAATACTATATTACCTTCTAGTCTGGTATCTAAGCCTTATGGCCCTGTGACTGGACTCTTTTCTACAGTTTCTTGACATGCAAACCCCAAGTGGTTTGGCAGATTCACCCCACTTCAACTCCTCTTAGCACTGGATTGCACCAGCACTATGTAGTCAGCCTAAGGAATGTGTGCTTTCTTATTATCAACCAGGCAAGTAACTTATTTATCAGCGATTTTATTGAGGCATGGTGCCGACTGGGATCCAGAAGACTCATTCATCCAAACATCACAGTCGGTTGGACAGACAACTGTTGCCTCCTCTCATTCCTCGGAGCAACCCAGTCCAGTTGTGAGGATAACGGGGTGAGACTTCTTTCTCAGAGAGAAAGAGAGTTAAAGGGCTGAGCTGCTTTTCTGCCTGCTGGCATAGAGCCTAATAATCAGAAAATGCATCCAGTTTCCCAGTGGACCTGAGGTGGGAGAACTCACTATTACTAAGATGATTTGGAAATGGGCACATAAATACTTCCTGTATCCCCTTTTTAGAATAAGATAACAATTGGATAAAAGTGGAGATCTTTAAATTCAAGGTTTTGTGAAAATATGGTGAGGTACAAAGAACTATCTGGGTCGAGGTGGAAATATCGTTGGCTGTTCATCCTTATGATAATTGTTATCTTGGTTTCTCTGTATATATTTCCAGCAACTAAATATGTGTAATTTTGTAAACACTTTTGCCCATAAAACTGCATGTTATTTGCATAGTTTACCTATTTATTGTAAAAAATCTGTCTGTCATAATGTGTGGAAGTTGTGGTGTAACCATGTACAGGTAGACTGACATGTCAAGTATATTTGAAGATTTTGTAGCTTTGTATTTTCTTAATTACAAAGTTACAAAAACCACAGGAATCCAGAGCAGAACAAAAAATAACAAAAATATGAAAAGAAACAGCAAGATATCCAGGAGTATGCGGGATAGATGGGAAGTAACAGGAGGAACCAGCTAGGAGTGACTGAGAAAGAGGCGCTCAAGTAATGGGAGGTTGAATGCTGAAACAATAGTCCTGAGCTTACTAGCTAGCTGACTAGTCTGCCTTCTGAAGAGATTAGAAAGCCAGACTGAGGAAAGGGAGAGAGAGAGAGAGAAACAGAAAGAGAGAGAGAGAGAGAGAGGGAGAGAGAGAGAGAGAGAGAGAGAGTGACACAGGGGGCAAGGGAGAGTACACAATAGATTAGGAAATAACTAAAGAATAACTAGATCTATGAAACATAATAGACTAGAGTAATAAGGAATAACACCAGAAATAAGCATAACTAGAAACACTAGGACTGAACGAAAGTGAAATAGAATCAAGAGTGAGCAAAGAAACAGACCAAGGTATACCAAATAACAAACAAACCTCAAAACTAAATTAACACTGCCATCGTTTTTCTATGCACAAATATCTACACTTACTTATTTTTAACGACCCTACTCAATTGTGCAATTTGTTAAACTGAGTATGCCACATTGAAAAACAGTGCAGTATTATTTTGCTATGTACAATTCTGCCTGTGACTTTGCAGCTGCTACATCAAAGGATGTTTTTATTCCATGTAGTTATTTCTTAGGGTTATGTGTTGCCCCCTTTTTTGGAGGACTGTATGCATTCTCATTCATTTACTCAATACCCTGAAAGTCTTCTTTTTTATACACTCTTTGTCTCTCACAATTAAATCTACAGATTGTCTTTTAGAGAGGATAAAGTTTTCTGTCAACAATTGTTTAAATTTAAAAAAAAATTGTAAAATTTGTCACTTTAGTTACAACACTCTACTTTTGTTGGACTTATGATTGTTAGACAATTACTAAAAAGTAAAAAAAAAAATCAAAACTATCATAAAACCAGCACGTTGAACTTAGTACAGGTTAAAATTTGTAATTAATATATGAAATCAAACAGCAGTTATCTTTGTGGGATGGATTTCATGTTTTCAACAAAGTTACCTAGATTGGCTCAGAGACATCTTCCACACAGAGAAGCTCAAACTGAAAACCTTATCTGGTTTCAATAGTTTCTATCAAAAATTGAGAAAACTTTGTTTCAATTTGCAAAATGCTGTTTAGTGTTTTAACACAACACTTCTGTATGTATATATATATATATATATATATATATATATATATATATATACACATACAGAAGTGTTGTATATATATATATATACTGTATATATATATATATATATATATATATATATATATATATATATATATATATATATATATATATATATATATATATATATATATATATATATAATGAAACTTCAGTAATATTTGTCAACAAGATAGCATTTGGGCCCTTGCAAAGCATCAACAGAGAAACCATGAATATTGTGACAAAAGACACAGGTTGATGTTGCATAATGAATTAATGTCAAAATAAAAAAAAACATACACATTTATATTAATTTTAAAGGTCAATTTAGTGCACTATTTTACTTCAAATACTCTTTTATGGACTGGACTGGTGGGATAAAGCTTCAATGCCAGAAAAAAACTAAATAGCTGTTGTAACAAACAGGTGTCATTCTGAAAAGGGATTAATTTAGTTCTGATACTAAAGATATGTAATGACCAATCACTGAATAAAACATGGCATATCTATCAACCAGATACTGTACATAACTTGTAATTACTTAATTTCTAAATACTTTGCCACAAAATTATAGTATTTAAGCTTCTATTTCATAAAGGAAATAGCATGAAGAGAAAGCTTTAGACACTATAAATAAAACTGCAACTGGACACAGCTGGACAGACTGAAAAATGCAGAATAAACTTCATTTCTTATTCTTGGTATAAAAGGAGAGCCTTTGGAATTTCTCACAAGTCAGATGTGTTTTCATGAAGGAGAGGTTTCATGTCCAAAAATAGTCATTTTAAATGAACTTTTTGTGTCTGTGTGAAAGCTACATCTCCTACACCCCTCTTTAGATCAGTAGTGTACGCCCACTGCTCGTGTAGCACATTAACCTTCTGGTTCACTAGTCAATGACTGCAAGTGGAATGACCTGCCATCATGATTATTAAATCCGAAATTATGCTCCTGCTGCATTAATGATGCAACCAGGTGATCTCAGTTTGGTGAAAGGACAGCTCCATCAACTGGATTTGCATCAAAGATGGATGCACTTTTTTTTCTTTTCTGTTGCCAGCTCAACCTTTCAAACGTCCTTGAATCCACTTGAACAAAACACATCTACTTAGATTTAATGCATTAAAAAAATTAAAAATGCATGTTGCAATGCCCAGGCTGATGGATACAGAAGTATCTGTATTTTCAGTGAAACCAATAATTTGTTTTATAATTAAGATGCTATAGGTAATTGCTGATAAAATGACATACATTTTTATGGTGTACAAATTAATATGGTCTAACGTCATAATGTACTGAAAACAATGGTGACTAAGTGATTGTTAAATTGAACTCTTTTGGGTAGTTTGTAAGCTATAGCTGGTTAAGCATTATTATCTTTTTGCTGGACTGTTTCTGAGCTCATTTTTTCTAGGCATTTTTGTGCAACACTACATTTTAACAAACATATTATAATGTTATAGCTCTTTAAATAAAACCTGAATAATTCACTCCAACTGACATCCCTTGAAATGACAACACAGTATCTTAGTTCATCTTCCAATTACCTGCTCATCTTTTAGAAGTTGATGTTTATCTTGCCTCCTACAAGCACTTAATCTTTTTTTTTTCCTTTAACAGATTATATCATGTTACAATTGTGTTCAGGCTTTTAGCTTACAATGGTTATAATTACTATAATTACTGTCTAAAGTCAAGAAATATGTAAAAGGCATGACAGAAAGGGAGCACAAAGAAACACAGGACACAGCCAGAAGTCCCAAAACAGAGATGATGTTACCAGGGTTGTATTTAAGAGGATGTGGGCTCCTGGACATCAGCTAATTTATGGGCCCTGTTCACAAAAAACATCATGGGGGATGCAAGTTAAAATTATGGTTATATTGTGTAAAAATGATGACAACCAGCATCATTTTGAAGTTTCCAAAAACAGAAAAAAGCAATAGGTGCAAGTGGTATGAATTGTAACACTAGTACAATACACATAAAAGTCATTTGTACACATACATGCACAAAAGGGAATAACCTAACCAGCAAAACCAAATCCTTTTGCTCTGGAGATTCACATAAAGCTTCAATTGCATGACTTTCACTTGGTAGAAACTTCAGAAGGAGCTGCTAAGAGTGTCCTTCAGGTGACACATATCTTAGGATGAATGTAAGTTGAGCAACATGTGCAATATGTAAAGTCGAGTTAATAACTGACATTGAGAAGTTTTTTGTCCATTTTCACTTTACTGGATGTTTCTGATAAAACACAATTACTCTTTAGGGGACTGAAACTGTCACGTTTTAGGAGAAGGACACGAAAACAGGAGTGGGAAGAATAAATGTAACCAACTGCAACCGACCACTGATTGACATATTTCTCTATGTAAAGATTTTAGACAGAAATATGATCTAGTTCCGTATACCCAGGCCTTGAAGGGTTCATATGATCTTGAGCCGATCTTCTTTGCCAGACCAGCACGATCCTTAGGAGCTATGGCTTGACTTGGCTTGTATTGCTAATTCCCTGGTTCATTATTCTAGGGAAAGACATATTTGAAACTAAATATTTTTAGTGAACGAGGTCTACTCTCCTCATTTTTGCAGAATTTTACCCACTCTCCTTACACAGTAGAATATTTCTGGAACAAACTGTGCCCTTAATCGCTACCACTAATGGCATAATTTTGTCAGAAATACCTTTTAAAAATCCAACAATGTTCAGTTTCTAGCAATAGGCATCATATTTCATTTAAGGTCAATTTCAGTTGTAGAAACCTGAGGATCAAGAAGTTTAGAAAAATGTGATTGAGCTACTCATCCATCACTGAAAAAGGTTGGTGTGTCTTTTAGCCTTTTTATCTTTTATAATCTTTTTTCTTTTTCTTTAGAAAAAAAAGATCTTTGTCTTTCTGCTTATTCACTGTCACATGCTGTTTTTATTTTAATTATGTAAAGCACTTTAAAATGCCTTGCTGCTGAAATGTGCTATACAAATAAAATTTGATTGATTTTTTTTTTCTTTTGTAGTTAAAATATATGATCTCATTAATTACATATAAACTACTATATACATTTATTTCATTATATTTCACTGGTCTTAATATACTACAGGACTTGTTATCAACTTCAGTTGATAATTTTAATTCTGAACAATTCAGTTTGCATGAAAATATCCTTAAAATTCTGTACAGCCTTCTTGCATTCTGAAAGCCTTTCTCAACGTTCTAAGCCTCTTTTCTCGCTCAGTTTTCATATAGCTGTGGCCAGCAGAAGTGCCTTATGCTGGAGCTGAAGATGCCTCTTATTTGTGCCCCAAAACTTAACCTCTTTGTGCAGGTTTGAGTGTGAAAGCATCACCTGCAAGGCGCAAGAAGAGATGGGACGCTCCACTAAGCTGGTGTATTATTCATGAGTCACTCCTGTTGAGAGGGCTGTTCTTCAGCATCCAAATCCCGGCTGTGGTTCAATCTGTGCTCTATTCAGTTTTCTGACTGCTGACCATTGATCACAAGCAAGGTAACCAATGCTGAACAGGTACGGGAGCTTTATGGTAGGGAGCTTGAATCGCATCACTGATAGAACAAAGATCCATCAGTAGATGCTGGAAATGGTCCAAGTTTTTCTGCCGTAGCAGATCAGGGAAGCTGAGAGGAGATGCATCTTGGCCATTTGGTAAGCTGTAGAAATGCAGCATGTGGCTGAGATGAGACACCAGTATGGTGAATGTCACATTGATTAAAGCAGCAGCTGAAAAGAGGGTATGGCGTTTCATACATTTCCATGTCTGAAACAAATTTCATAGAAAATATCTGCAGCACCAGGAAGCAAAAAAAAAAACTGTAGTAAGGTCTGTCTGTGAAAGGTGCCAGAGGCAAGTATCACCTTCTAATGGGCCTCATAATATTAATGGACAGTTGAGCACAGTGAATCATTTGTCAACCTTAATTGTCTATCACATATCGAGAGCCAAATGTGACAAGACCACAATACTTTCCCGTCTAGATGTGTCAGAATGATTATCATCAGGCTGCAGAAGAACTATTTAATACGACATGTGAATCATTATTATCATATCTGTTAGCCCACTGAGATGTGGTCTACATCCGCACTGACAACTTCCATAACAATTTGTGACCTGGAGACTTAAGTCGAGTCATTGACAAAAAAAAATAACAATAAATCAAGTTAGTTCGTTAACAATCATGTTTTTAATAATAATTATCTAAGAAATCTTGAAAACTGCATTGGATTTTGTCTTTGCGCAACACATTTCAAATTTCTATGTTGATCTATTAGTCATAAATGTCACCAACAGATGATGCTAAGAACATTTTTACAGACTTGTGTTTTAAACACAGCTGGCAAGCAAAAAAAGGTTTTTCTTTGAAATACTGAAATACTATTCCCTATGGCATTCCACCTTGTTACATGTAACTTAATTTACTAACGCATTTGTGATATGCTTTTTTTTTTTTTACTTTATTTTAGGTGTACATTATTTAGGCTGTCACCTGCTGTGAATTTATTGTCAGTCTAGCCATTGAGGTATTTTTTTTTCTGAAAAAGGCTTTAGTGTGTCCTGTACTAATTTTCCACATTTCATGTGTGACATCTTGAAGGATTTCACTTTAGCTCAAAAAAAAAAAAAACCCTTTCTATAATCTGACTAATAAATTACTGCCTTTTCATATGTAAGAATTTTTAAAAAGTGAATCAGATTCATTTTGAGTCATTTTCTCAATGTCTCAAAATGCTCTTAGAACCTCTCAGTACCTTCTTGATGCTGTCAAATTAGCATTAAATATTAAATTTCAGCATGTTTCTGACAGGACCATATTTCAATTCTCTGCTTCTTCTTAGTAACCTCGGTACTCAGAAAAGAAGATTAGCAATAGTCTCTGTGATGTTTGAATAATTGATCAAATCATTTTTAGACTCCACACTAATTAGTAAAGCTCATATGCAAAGCCGAGGCAGGGAGTAAACTATAAGCGGAAAAACATATAACCGAGATGGAAAAAAGGATTTTGCTGTCCAAGGCACAATGTTGAATAATAGCCTTATCAACAAAGCACAACACATCACAGCATGCTGAGATGTTATCAGAGCTCATTTCCTCAGTTCATCCTGTGTTTCCAGCAGAATATGCGTTGTTCCCATATCCTTGCACTACTACCAACATCCTATAAACGTCAGAATACTCAGGTGCTCTGGCAGGGGTCTTTTCTGAAGACAGGGATGAAGAAAGTGGCATGGGTAAGCACATGCATCAGCAGTATTAGCAAAAAGTCATCAAACTCCCACCGGGGATGTGCTTGTCATTAAAACAAACCAGAAAAGAACTGATCAGTGCATTAATCAGGGATCACCCGGGTGTCCATGGCGGGCTGTAGTCCGTGGCGCTCCTGTCCTGGGCTGCACCTGAGGGAGGGCGGTGGGGGATTAACGTAGCGCCCCGCTGCAGCTTCAGTATCTGAAATCTGCCTGAGCTCATCATTTCTGTGCCTCGCTAAGAGACCATGGCTGGATATCAAGCTCAGGCAATCTATTCCTCCGCAGAGTGTTGGCTGACCAGCATCAATGCCACGCATTGTCAAATTATTAATTAAATGCATGCAAGCATAATCAGATGCAGACACAGCCAGACCTCTGGGACAGCAATTGAAGCAGAATCTAAATTGCAAACGTCTTGTTTTTCTTTTCTTTTTTTTGGTGCATGTTCTTTTTCAATGCCAGCCAGCTAAGCTGTTTTAAGGAGCAAAACCATGTGGCTTTTAAAATTTAGCATCACTTTGCATTCATTCAGCTATGTTGTGATGCAAAACATGCACAACCATGACTTTGCTTTGATGATCAACACTCAAAGGAAAATTTGTGCTAATTCAAAAAACTTGTTTGTTACAAACGTTTGCAGGTTTTTCCGGTCAAAAAAAAAAAAAAACCCTACACCCCTCAGGCTATGCATAAATTTGTCTACATATATAGGACAGATGAGATGCAGGTGCATGCAGTGCTATATATTGTTTTCATTCCCTCTCTACAGTTCAAAATGTAAATGCCACAGCTTTCAGAACTAAAGAAAAGTCTGACTCCTGCCTCCGAATATTTCATTAACTTTTGTTAATGTAGTTGCTATGGCTCCAGGGTATTTGCTGAATGCTCATAGTACTTTTGCTGAAATAATAAGATCTATCAGTCACTGCTGAGCAAAAACAGCTTCATTTGCAGAATAAAGGTCATTCTCGCTGTTACTTTTGAGAAAATCTGACAGAGAATGGCACGGTGTTCAAAACGCACCAAACCAAAAGAAACTACTCTGAAATATTACAGTCTATTGAGGTGCTCACATGTAATCTGGAAAATCAATTTCATGCTTACAGGTGTGTCATTAGAATGTCATTGATAGGTTACTTTGGTAATTTCGGCTGAAGCAGAGAAACTTACTTTACAGTGATTTTTCATTTACAGCAATGTATTTCAAGAATTTAATTCTATTCATTGTGATGATGTGATGGCTTACAGCTGATAAAAACTCAGAATTCATTTCCTCAAATATTAGAATACTGCATAATAGCAAGAAAATGGGATTTCCAACACAAATATGTTGTGCTGTAGCCCTAATGGCCAACACCATCATATGGGAGACTGCTGACTTGACAGGGTAAAAACACAAAAGGTCAGCAGGAGCTGGTTGTGAACATAGTGTTCTATCCATACACTCAACTTTCATTAATCGAAAGTTGAGTGGAAGAAAAACATGTGGGATTAAAGGCACATAACTGGCAGGAAAAGCCCAGAGTCTGAGGAAGAGAGGAGAGCTGTTCATGTTTCCACCTGCTCAAACTCTTATGGAGTTGCTGATTGCATTTTGTTCTTTTTCATCAGGACTTCAGCTCATCTTCACACCACAAATAGTAGCAATGCTAGCTTTAGTAATCATAGTATTGTTGTACTTGATAAACTAATCTTACTTATCTAAATCCCAAAGAGAATTTATGGAGTTAAGAAAAAGATGAGAGCCAGCAGAGCAGACAATGCAGATGAGCTCCAATAAAGAATCTGGTTCTTTTAACGCCTGGTTCTTTTAATCTGGTTCTTTTAACACCACAGACTCCTCCTTACTGTGCTGGATCGATGCAGTAATTATTGCAAAAGGTACCCTGACGATTACTGTACTTTGCATGTAATGTACAGTAAGTGCATGTACTTTTCGGTATTTCAAAAATACTTTTTTTTTTTCAAGAAACCGGATTATTGGGTTCCATTAATTGTAAAGCACAATTATAAAAAAAATATCACTGTTTATAATAAACCAATTCAATATGTGTTTGCATTTTGAAATAAATATGATCCTTTATAATGCAATTGTATTATAATCCTTTGAGATGTGCCACTACAACCCCGAAATGACTTTTTTCAGATTTGCCCTTGCAAAGAAATTAACTCAATTCTAATAGTCAAAATTGTAAAATGTCAAAGTTATTCTGGGAGCTCCCTGTAGGAGAATCTGCTGGGGGCGAAGCAGGCTTAAAGGAGACAATATTTCTAAACATATATGAGGTGCTGGCAAGTGTTTTCAAATCCTTTAATTCGGAAGAGATGAAAAGATTACTGAGCTTCTGTCTGAATTAGAAGCTGATCAAACATTAATTGCACGTATTAAAAAAAAAAAAAGAAGGAAAATACCATCTTGTATGTGTCAAATAGAAATATAAAACTGTGGACCGTTTTCACAGATTTCATCTCTAAATTACCACGTGAACGTGCAGAATCCAATCCCCACACCATGGAAAGCAATTTTCCCTGTTTTTCATTAGAAGATGTTCTGGTGAAGTAAGAAAGCTGTCAGCCTTTTACAGGCCTGCTCTTTCATTAATCAGCACTAATTAAACATATTGATTAAGCCAAACATAGGGATTTCCAGCTGAAAGGCTTTACTAGACAGTAAAATACACACACACACACACGCAAACCTTCATAAAATTCATGAGCAACCTTTGCACTCTTGTAGGATCCATTCGTTTGGAATAGCTCAGAAAAGTAAGACAGAGGTGTCTGCTCACTTCTCATTAAATAATGTCATAATTCACGTCTCAATGGCAAATTTTGTCCTTGGCTCTCTCCTGAGAGAGCTGAAACCGCTGAAGCTGAACTGAGTATCAATTTGCTTTCACCATCGATGAGCGGGAAAAAAAAAAAAAAGAAAAGAAAAGATGTTTGAAATCACAGTTTCAACCTCAAAGGACCACCAGGTGGTTTACAGCAACAACCTGCAAATCACAAGATTTAATGAAAAGTCACTTTTCCTGAGGGGATGGGTTTAAAGCTGCAAGTTACTTTACAGTGTGACCAAATGCACGCTGTGCCCCGGCAGACCGAATGAAAAGGCTGCCTGAGGTTCCAGAATAGACTTTCATTATAAATAATCCAACAATTCCAAGGAAAATAGGGTCGCGTTAAATTTGTTCTCATTTTTTTTAATACTGATGAAACTTTCAGAAGTGTAAAAATAAAAAGTTAATTGAACATGATGAAAATTATTTTATCCGTTATCACACTAATCCGACACTGCTCTCGAAGGAGAGAGCAGTTGGTGGTGTGACACTTTTTCAGATAAAATTTCAAGAGAAAAAGAACATGCTAGTTTTTAATTAGGTACTGTGGAAAATAAGTTTACCGAAAGACAAATTTTGATAAGCGTGATGTCAAGATTATTTATGAGGGGTACAAAAAAAAGAAAAAAAAGAGAAACAAGTACTTTATTAGATAAAAACTTAAGAGAGAACTGATGTTACACAGTAGTTGGCTGTGAAAGTACCGGACCGAAAAACCATTCAACGAGTCGGAGAGCACAAAAATGTAAGAATTTAAATTACTTTAATAATTGATTTGAAACTGTTGTGACAATGGGATTCCTCATCTAACATCTTAATACAACGGCAAACAATATTTAAAAGTTAAACATTAGTTTCAATAACGTGAATTATTCATTTGGATCTGTGGATGTTTTTTGTTTGCCTAGTTATGTGGGGAGGGCGAGGATGAGGGAAACCAAACAATAAATCATTAAAGACTAAGAATGTTTATCCAGAGTAGTTAGAAATCTACTTATTTATTTAAAGCGCCTTATTTAAAACATTCTTTTTTACAACAACAACAAACATTACACCAATGCACACGCGAAGTGTCACTCTCAGGTCAGAATGAAACCTGCGTGGCTCTAGTGCCGAGAAGCATTAGGGATGAATGACTTCATGACAAATTGCTATAATGCAGAGAGCCCATGCAGAGCATGTGCTGTAATATATGCAGCTCAAACAGGGCCAAACAACACTATCTACAGCAGTGATTCTGATTGCGTGGGTTTGTGTGTTTATGTGCGTTGTTTGCATTTAGCTGGGATTTGGTTTAAAGAAAAAAAAAAAAAGATTTTACAAAGGACCATCTTGGGCTGTTTATTTTTTTTTCCCCACTGAGGGACTCAGCCGCTGTAATGATTTCATTATCACACAGTGGTGCATGTCTGCTCGTTGGAGGCTAATGCAAGTTTAATCAGCTGCTTCAGCTTGAACTCTATTGTCATCTAGTGGCTCAGGAATGACATAGCATGTCTAATTTCTAAATAGTAAATCACGGCTTATCCAGTAAGTCTTAGAAAATAAAGCGTTTATTTAACTAAGATTTACTAACGAAATGGATACAGGAAAATGTCCGCTTAAACATTCAATACGTGGTAGAAAATGCAAATTTAAGAATCAACCAGATTCACAAAAGTTCTCAGAAATCCGGAAAGCACACACAAAAAAAAAAAAAAAAAAAAAGATAACAGTAAAGCAGCTCGGATTAATTATTCACCCTGCAACACATTTCAGACTCGTTAGTCTTCAGGGGCTCCAGTTCAGCTTTTACATAGCATAAGCATATCTTCAAACTAGTACTTTTCGTGGCAGAGACGACTGAGACGGAAATGAAAACATGACATCGGCGAGCACGCTGGGATAGATTTTTAGGACTCTCTGGGATGATACAGCCTTTTCCTCTGGCAGAGAAAACACATTTCCAGGGATAGACTCGCCAACAGTCTAATCAAATAGAAAGCTAAACCAGCAACAGCGCCAAAAAAAACACACACACACTGCACCGCAAGTTTATACGTGACATCGACAAAACGACAAAAAAAAAAAAAAAAACAGATTTGTCACACGCTGATAATGATGGGACTGCCACATATCACCAGTCTCCTCTTTTAGACTTATTCAAGCCCGGTTTTTTACACACAAAAAAAAGGCATTTAAACTCACCGTCCAGTCGAGAAACCTGAAACTGCAAGTTGTCGCCCCACAGAACAGTAGAAATTAGTGCCTCCGCTGCCCGACACGGAGCTCCATATGCCGAAAGTGGGAGCGCAGGTAGTTTGTGGAGTTCAAACTGAGCAGAAGTCAGGTGTGGAGTGAGCGCCTCCGCCTCCGCCGCCTCCTCCTCCTCCCAGCTCTCTCTCCTCTCCACGGGGGGGAAGCGCGGCCCACTTTAAACTCTGCTGACGTCATAGGTGCGGATGCTGTTACCCCCCCCCCCCCCCCCCCCCCCCCAACACCCACCTCCATCCATCAACCCCCACACCTCCACAAGCGCACCCCACTGTCCTGTCCGGTTAACGCCAACCACACTGGTCAAACAAACTGAAACCAGTCGGTGTGCACAGACCTGCCTGCATTTTATTTGGACAGGTTTTAAATGTCTGAGTCGAACACAAGTGAAAACCAATCCATCCAGTTAAAGGTGAACTTCCTCGCTCCGACGTTGAAAATCTGTCGTATGGCATCGTTTTTTAACATTTTCTAAGTTGACGTGTTGATTCATAATACAGCCCATATAAATATATCAGTTTTGCCATTCTCTGCTGGACACCAACCAAGATGACCTTTACAGTGAACCAATATTAAAGGTGATTAATAGCAATTACTTTTAGAATAAAACAGTCAGAAATGAATATGGATGCGTAAAATGCATGCACTTTCAGTGACTAACATTTAATACGCAAAAAAAAAAGTACTGGAAATAATTATTGGTTTGTGATTAAGTTTAAAATGTAAGAATATACCTCAATAAATAACAAGTTGGAAAGTAAAACAACCACAATGTGATTAGGAATCTTAGCTTGCCTCCTAAAAGATTATCTTGTTACAAAGTTGATGTATCAAGCAATACATTTTAGAAATGAAATGCAAAATGAAATAGAAATAACTGAATGGCTGATATTTAATATCCCCTAAAATTCCAGTTTGTAGTGAACATTGAAAAAGTTTAAAGTCTAAAAGTGTAAAGTCTACAACCTATATATTATTAGACATTTGGTCTTTTTTTCCTTCTTTGGTATCCATCAAGGATCATTTATGTTCTTTTCATGACTAAAATATGCAAAATTATATGGTGTAAAAGTAGGCAAATTGCCTGGAAAGACTAAATTATTATAATTAAAAGCTATATATTTCCGCAAGAATGCACACTTCAAGTTCTCTGTGAACCCTGAACGAAAGATCAAGCAGCATAAAATCATTCACATGTACTGACACTTCTCTGCCTGTGACAGGTATGCTAAAGCATAGAGACAACGTTATCAGATGTCTCTCTGTGCGTCAGTCCTTCTGTACATGGAGTAGAGCAACATCATGCCTTGTAATCTGGATGGGTTGACAAGATTCCCATATCGATTTTCCTCTTGAATTATTACCCTCGGCAGGATTTATGCTCTTGCATTGATATTTAAACCCAGATAAGGTTAGTGAGTGACCCAACAAGCAGTTCCATATTATACAGTAATAAAGTAGACACTTAAATAACATCTTATTTTAAATTATTTGGCATTTTGCATTAACACTAACAACATAAGCAAATACAGCATGTTTCAATCCATATCACAGTAGGCACAGTAGCCATTAACTTCTACCCGTCCGTGTGTCATACAGAAAGATCCCAGACCCAGATCCTGAACTACCATGCAGTCAGCTGTAATATCAATAAAACAACATATTTTTAATTGTCCTTTGCCTTAGTAGTTAAAAATTTATTTTTGCAGGTGCATCTAAACATGTTTTGATATCCTCCACCCTGTGGAACTGAACAGCACAAGAGCAAATAATAGCAAAAGGATTAGTTAGTATAGATGCAAAATACACCAATGATCAAAACTAAGCATGATTCCAATAATGTTTACCATAAAGACTTATCATTCAATTTTTGAAACTTACTACCTCAGGGTGATGACCTGATGAAGAAAAACTAACATGGTCTCATTAAACAAAAGGCTTGATAATTTATTCTTTCCTTCCAATTTCCATTTCTGTCTCAATTCACCCCCAAACAGAGCACCGTTAAATGACCCCAGATTGTCGTTCCCCACTTAAAAGCAAAGTTGGCTAGTTTGTAGTTCTAAAAATAGGAGCGCCACTAATTCACAATAATGGTAAAGTGTCAGATCTGTTTTTTTGACCTCTCCTTCCAAGATACCTAATGACTTTGTGACAGAGTTGTCATTAGCACTTCTGCAAGCATACAACCTGCCCCAAGTGTTCACATCATCATATGATGTCAATGAAAAACTCATGTTACAAAGCTCTAAGCATAAAAAATAAGCTGATTTCTTTGAACATCAAGACCTTTCACATTTATGAATTATATCTAATTTTTGAAGTGCTCCTATTATCAGTAGTGTGTGTTTACTGGTATCAAGGGTGTAGCATTAAGAGAGAATGATTTACTTTTGCCTTGACGTTGTCATCTCATTTCTTTTTTTCTTTCACTGTCCATCTGGGGATGACGAGCCAATTCTTTATGACTCCTCAAAAGTGGTCCGATTATTATTATCTGAATTAGTCAGAAAGAATGCTGTGATGTTTAAAACATTTTGAAGAAAGAAACACAAGAAACTGCACCAGTGTGTACAATAAATCACATTTTTATTGGGTTATTGCTGCAAGATTTGAATCATACTTGCTTTGACTTTCTATTAATGGTACATAACGCATAAGGTCTAAGAGCTGCAATGTTCACTTTGTAGAATTTTTCCAAAAGTTCAAAGAATGAGTGACAACCTCATGGATGAAACTGTGCAAGATACAGGGTCAAAGGTGTAGGAAGAAGATGCTGAAATATTACTTACCTAAGGCATTGTATTTTCCCACACCACTGAAACGCAAAGCAGATATGCAATAGAGTGAAATGAGTATTAGTAATGTTATTATTGAGTCATTGCTGCAATGTTTGAGTGGTATTTGCATAAATTCCTTGGTCGGGTGGATATCTGGAGAATATATGCTGTCTCTAAGTTGCATAACACATATTGTATAATTTTTCTAACACACCCCAAAAATTCTCCCTAGTTTGCATAGATGCATAGAAATCAGAGCATTTTTTTCTTTATTTAAAATGATGCATAATTTTACATCAGTAAAACACAAAACAGATATTCAATAATGTTGCACGGTGTAATTTTTGGTAACATTATCAGAGCAGCATGAGATTACATTAAGTAAGAAAACAAATGCTGGCAAAATGTGCTCAAAAGCCTAAAATATGAGTAAATTAGGTTTGTAAATTTCTATCAGTACATATCAGTTGCTTTTGGTTAGTGCGGCACAAATTTCAGGCTTTTGCCCTTAATGTTTAACCCAAACCTTTTTCTATCACCAGCATTAAAACAGGATGTCTGGCATTTACAAGGTTCTTTATTCTGGCCACATGTACATATGAATGTTCAATTTTTGTTTTTTCATACCTTATCAGAATGTGTTTTCAGCCACATTCAGTGCATGTGTTCCTTAGTGCACTGCTGTTGGCCCTGTTCCAGATGAACTATATCTGCCCAAAACTTGTTTTTATTTCTGTCTTTTCTTATTGAGTTATCTCACAGAAACAGAAGGGCACAGCTCCACCTTCCACCACCCGCTATTGGCATAACAACATTGTGTTTTGTTTGCCATATGATTTTTCCGAACCTATGGAAAGAATTAAATCGCTACTATTTATATTTTGTTTATTTATGTCAATCGGGCATAACAGGAAGCTTTATAAAGATTTGCATTTGTCTTTATAATCACAAAAGCAGTCAAACGTTTAGGCCCATACCTGAATCTTGCAGAGAACACAAACCAGTTAGTGAATTTAATGAAAGAAAAACAGCATCAGGCACTTAAACGTTAAATCCACACTAGCTTGACTTGTGGAGAAGTCCTTTAAATCTGTACGAAGCTCCAAATTAATAATCACAAGCTTAGATTTATATGACAGTGAATGAGCAAAGCCCCATACCATTGTAAATGATGGTTGAATTTGTGCCTCTGACAAATTTAGATGTTTGTGTCTCCAACTACTGGCTTTTCTTCTTCTCTGTCGGCGCAGCTGGCTGCTGTTATCTGCTACTTCAGAAGCTGCCTTTGTGGCCTGCTGTAATCCCTGACCACAGATCCCCAGCTCCCCAAACAAAGTAGTGGCGGATGAAGCAACAAATCCAGCACATCAGACAAGAAGTAGTGCATTCTGGTTTTCCAACACGGCTGTACATCCTTCATGAGTGTTTCTGAGCCTTTTATGTCTTGTTGCTGGTATCCTCATGGAGCGACGGCGGCTGAAAGAAAGAGCAAATAGGCTCTTACTGTTAAAGAGGTGTTAAGGCCTCATCAGGCGGTAGATTAGTGTTACCTAAGCATTAGTTAGGTATAAATTATGGTACTCTGATTATCAGAAGGATCTTGGATTGTTTCTTGGGTTTTTCTGGGTTTAATGATCATATGTCTCACCTTAAATGAGTAATATTATGTAGTTTTTTCAGATAATACAGCATAGTCAAGTAACTATGTTACCTTCAGTTGCTATTAAAAATACTGTATACGATTGTTCTTTATACCACTTACAACTGAGCTTTGAACTAAGAAGTAGTTTGATAAGCTCAGCAAATTTACAGTACCACCATGTGTTTGCTAATTGCTGCTGCTAGTCTGGAGAAGCTAAGTGGGGGAGGCCTGGGATAGAGATGCTCTGTGAGGTGGAAGCTTGACTGGATATTGCTGCGCAAAAGAAGAGCTTTGTGGAAATAGGCAATGCTTTGCAAGACCAAGCCCTTAAGCACCCATGAATGGCTGCCACAGAGATTCAAGGACTTCTCAAACATGCATGAAAGAATCAAATAAACACTCCAGGTATGTAATGATGAGCGAATAACATATCATGATATAAAGCTCAAAAATTTCACATAACATATAATACCCCCACTTAAGGTATTCTTTGTTTTGATTTTACCAGCCTTTTTTCTGTTTTAATTTAGATCAGTTCGTTCTCAGATTTCTTTTTTAGCACATGTTTATTCCTTGTGGTTCTTTGTTCTTTATTTAATTAAAATTATGCTTCTCTTATTTATTCACTCCTGTTCATGATCCCTTCTATGATTGGAAGGATGGGGGTAAGAGCTACAGCCAGGTGAGCTTGAAGAAGCGGTTTCCCCCCACCGATGATATGCACCAAGCTTTGGACATTTATTTTGACTGTATTGTTGTTACACCATATTCTGCGCTGGGGAGCATTATGCTCTAAGAGAGGGATTTATGGGTCATGTTAATGTCATGTTATAGACTTTAGAATTATATATTTTCTGATAAAAGCTTTTCTATTTGTCTTTGGTGCCTCAATTGAGAAAGAAACAGAAAACAACACTCCACTAAGTGAATGATAAAGAAGTAGAGTAGACGTGAAAAACGTTAGCTGCTGGTAATGGAACATTGTCCTTAAAGCAAGCTCTCTGAGCCTTTTCCCAATGTTTTTTTTTTCTTTTTTGCTTCCAGAGTCAAATCTGAAGGAACTGGCAGTGGACAGGAAAAGCATCTAGGTGCAATGTTTAATTTAATTGAGTTTATACAACTTTTATTCACAACAAATACCATCTCAGGTCATTTCACATACAAATCAAATTATGTTCAATTTATTTCAATTACACCCTTCTTTCAAATGTAAAGTTGGTTTATTACAGACCACACATACCATTGAAAACAGTCTAAACAGAGATGTCTTATTTTTTGTGATTAGAAACTAACAAAAAAGGGACCTATAAATAAAGATTGAGAAACATTGTTTCCTTTTCTACGATCTGTTACTGATTGCACAACACAAGATGAGATTTCTCCTATGTAATGCTGGCTAGGAGACGAATTTGATATAAGTTTTGATCTTTTAGCCATATCAAAATTATCCTGCACGTTTACAAATACTAATAATTGGATAAGTGTCCGGTAGTATGTTTCAGAGAAACCACGCACTACTTGTAGCCATCAATATGGTTCTGGCATACCTCATCTGAAATTTAAACTTGTTAGTTTTTTTGGTACAGTCCTAGCTTTAAACATAATCTCCAAAATGCCCACAGGGTTGAGGTAAGGGCCATTCATCACGGTTAATGGGGACCTGCTTTAATCACTCTCAAAGCATTTCTAATATTTGTTTGGGATCAATGTTGGAACACTTAAGTTTTGCCCATGTAGGTTATAAGTTTAGATGGCGATGAAAACTTTGATGGTAATCGTCTATCTTCATTTTTCCACCCACTTTATACAAAGCACAAGCACCACTCGACATGTCTTCTGTCTCAGTATGATGCTGCCACTACCGTGCTTCACAGTTAGCACTGTGTTTATGTATTGAAAGTCCTTGCAGGAATCCTCCAAACATACTTCTTTTCATCAAGGTTATATAGTTGAATCTTTGAACCTATGGTGATGCTTGATTAATAGATAAATAGTAGTCACATGGATTTTCTGGTATCATGCAAGTTATCATAGCCATAAGTCTTAGCTGTTTTGTTTTCCAAGTACAAATCAGAAAGAGTTTTGGCATGAATAAAGCAGACTAATACGTTTCCCAAAATGGTCTCGACTACATTGACATTTTATAGTTTTTGAAGGTTTGCAATCAGATTTTATTTTTAATGGTGCCCTCAAAGCCATGACCTCAATCCCTGTTAAAAGTTATAAACTATGTTAAAATGTCAGGTCTGTGCCAGGAAGTCAACCACTTTAAAGTAATTATATCCTTTCTGATAGAAAGAGTGCTCAAATACACTGCCAAGGTTATGCCAAGACATTGTTGATGGCTACGAAAAGGGTGTAGGAGTTTCTCTGAAACTTATTAGAAGACAATTAACCCGATATAGGCCAATACATTTTAACCTTAATGCTTATTTTTGAATTAGAGACATTTGGAATTGAAGACAAACCTAAGCACACACACTTGTTTTTAAAATTTATTTAAGCTGTTTTTTTTGTTTAGATTTTTTATCCTTCCCCTCTAGAAAAACAAAAAGGTCTCAAATGAATCTCTAAAACCCTAAATGTCCATGCAATACTTTCGAAGTAAGTAGTTTTGAGTATGGACCAGTTCCTGACTGATTCTTACTTTAAAACCTCAAATAACTTTCTAATCACAGCAAGAATTGATGTAATTGTCAGCATATACTTAAAGTATGTCAGGCAATATAGTTAGCACATAGCTGTTTTCAGAAAATCTTAGGGAAAAAAGAGAGCTGCATTTTCTTAAACTGAATTTGTTTCTCATCTTCAAGTTTCTCATCTTGAAGCTGTTCTTCTGTCCTCGGTCCTTGCTCATAAAGTTAATCCACAGTCCTGGCTGTTTCACGCTGGGAGGTCGAAAAAGTCAAGTTTTGCAACTTACAAGGTCCCTGTCCACATGCTGGTGATAGGACACAACCAATCTTCCCTTCTGTCAGTCCTAGTTTATGAAGAAAAAGATGATGTTGGCACCAAGATGCTTTCAGTAAACCAGGCACGGTTCTCTGGCCTTGTGTCTGTCAGGAGGAATCTGTAGAGACTGCCGAGCAGATTGTAAAAATGACAGCTGTTCTCGATTTCAGCCAGATATCTAATCTGCATGGCGGACGTAGACTGACAGCTAACACATCACTCCTTAAGGATGATACTTTTCAGAGGAGGCTGTGTTTAATTTCTCCACTGCTGGCAAATGGTTGAAGCAATCATGTCCACTTCTTCTTAATGTAGTCTTTCTTTCTTCTGGTGGTTGTTTTAATGAGTCTCTACCAGCAGCTTCAGATCTTAAAAAAAAAGAGTCACCCTGTTTGATTAAAAATATAATTATATTTTCCTTTTGAGGTGATACCCTGTAACCATGAACAAGGTTTTAATTTTTATATACATTAATTTTGTTCAGTTAACTTTGTGCCATAAGTTAGGTAATTAATTAGGGCAACACAATTATTATGACTAGCACAATGCAGCTGCAGCCCAAAGGATTATATTCTTAAGAGCAGACATTGAAGACTTTAAACATTTGCAGAGGATGCTATGTATCTGCATTCTGCTTGCTTAACCACTGGTCAAGTGCCTGCGCTATCTTAAATATGAAACATTTTGTTAGAAGTGTCTTTCAAGGGCATAGATTCCTTCCAACATCATGTTTGAGTTTGAACCTCCATCACCAATGTTAAGAGCCAAGGGTCTTTTCATATAATCAGTGAGGATAAAAAGTAAAGACTCTAGCAAATTGCTGAACCCTGAGTTGAATATATAAGACAAGATTATGTTGTGGTTGTGCTATGCCTTTCAAAAATGATGTACTGATACATTTCAGGTTTAAAGAAAAAAATTGCTGTGTTGAATATATATTTTACTGATTCTGTCCCCTTGATTCTCACCATCTTTGCAACTGTAGGTGTTTTGTGGCATTTACCTACCAGCTTTGTACATTTAATGACTGAAATGTTTAGAATCCTTCTTTGGAAAGTAGCTAAAGCTTAGTCAGACCTACTGGTCACGATCTGTTGATAAGTCAAAATTCAGGTTTTAAGGTCCTGGACTTTGACTGGGTCTTCCTAAAAGATTCATATGCTTTTCATCTAAACAATTTCATAAACTCTGGCTAAGTTATCCTGAAAGACACCATTTCATCCTTAATCAATTGACTAGCTTAAAGAAAAGCCTCACCATAATACACAGTCCAGTCACATTAATGTGACCACCACGTACTTTCCACTTCAGAGTTAAATAACCAATCACAGAAGGCAGTGGCAGCACAGTGCAGTTGAGCGTATATAAAGGGTGTGTGTGGGCTTCGGAAAACATTTCAATCGTTGGCGTAATGCAGAAACGAAGCGATTTATCCGACGTCCAAAAGGGCATGATCATTGGCTTTCGGGCCAAGGGTGGAAGCATTTCCGAAACGGCTGAGTTTGTGAACTGTTCGCGTGCCGCCGTGGTAAAAGTGTACCGTGCATGGCAAAATGGGACTGTCCAAAATCAACGACGTGGCAAATGTGGTGACAAACACGGGCCATAGATGACAGAGGCGAACGACGGTTTGCGGAGATGCGTTCGGGCAGATAGACGGGCTACCGTTGAGCAACTGACCACTAAAATGAACCAAGGGGCTACCACAAGTGTCTCCCAAACCACTATTCAGCGAACATTGCTGCGTCTGGGCCTCCGAAGCAGACGCCTGGTTCGTGCACCTATGCTGACTGGTGTTCATCGACGACGAAGGCTAGAATTTGCACGCCAGTACAGCAGCTGGACGTCCACTGAGTGGCGACAGGTAGCGTTTTCAGATGAATCGCGTTTTATGCTCCATCGGACAGATGGACGTTGGCGTATAAGGCGTGAAACCTCTGAAAGGAACCACCCTGCAACCATTGCAGGTACGGTCCAAGCTGGAGGCGGGAGCATTATGGTCTGGGGAATGTTTTCCTGGCATTCTCTGGGTTCACTGATTATTGTGGAAGGCACGATGGATCAATACAAGTACGCATCTGTCCTTGCGGACCATGTCCACCCCTACATGCGCATTGTTTTTCCTCAGGATGATGGCATCTTCCAGCAGGACAATGCGAGGTGCCATACAGCTGCCAGTGTACGTGCGTGGTTCGAAGAGCACCAGGATGAGTTTACCGTCCTCCCCTGGCCAGCAAACTCACCTGACTTAAACCCAATCGAGCATCTGTGGGACCATCTCGATCGAGTTGTTCGCGCCATGGATCCTCAACCGCGTAATCTAGCGCAGCTGGCCACGGCATTAGAGTCGGCATGGCTCAACATCCCAGAGAAGACCTTCAGGGACCTAAGTGACTCTCTTCCTGCACGTCATCGTAGCAGTTCGCTCTGCGAAGGTGGTTATTCTGGCTTTTGACAGATGGTCACATTAATGTGACTGGACTGTGTATGTTTTTGCTATCACAATGTTAAAACAGGATGATTCAGTTGTCTATTTGATTTTGAGTTCCTTGATTTTGGGTTCATGTTGCACTTTAGTGCGTTCTTGTTTTTAGTCTGCTGTTTAGTAATCTTTTTGCTCATCTCTATGCTTCCCCAAACAAAGAGATCAAAAATGTATCTGAAGGAATGCATTAAAAGGGAGAGAATATTGCAGTGGATGAAATCATATTCTGAATGCATAGAGATTTTGAACTGCAATAAATAAAACAGAAGGAGAGGATGTTCAGGATTTTTCACCAGCTGCCTGTGAGAGTGATGATGACATAAAATTGTAAAATGGCTTTAAAATGTTAAGTGAACCCACAGTCCAGTCAGCTGAATGTAAGAAATGGAAACATTTTAGCATAATGTGGAAGCAATAAAAAAATGGAAATATAGTCTGAACATTTTCCTCTCAGTATTTGCCAAGCTGACCCCTTTTTTCTTTATTCATAAGCTATTGCTTCTTAATCAGACATCAGTGACACGCAACATCGCAAATGGATTTCAGATGTGTCCACCCAAGTTTCCTACAATAAGATATCTTCATATGCCTGGCTAGAGTGAATTCTGTTTGAATGGAGCTTTATTTCTTCCAAGGCTTTGGTAATTTTCTGCATAGTATGCTAACAGCTAGAGAAAGGAAAACTACCCTAGGCATGCTATAGTTGTCGAAATAATGAGCTGCACGTCAGCATGAAGAACGTTGAAGAGGCCAGGTGCCTGATTATTATTCAGATCTTAGGATAATTAAAATGATCATGAAGATCAAAGACCCTGAATTAAAAATGTCTGACTAATTTTTTTGTTTATTTCTGCTGCAGTGTTTGCTAAGTTAATGTTAACGGTGCACTCATTCAAACAGGCAGCCAGACACACCACACATATCATAAGATTTTGGAAATACGACATGAAGAATGCAAGAAGATAGATACACACAACCAGAACTATAACTAAAACTGAACCCAAGACAAACAAAGTTGAAACATGACCCATGCTTTATTATGTCGTCATCAAGTCGGAAAAGGATGGTAAGAAATGTAAAAAAAGAAGTTTTAAATAAAAACAGCAGTAATGATTTAGAAGTGCTTTTAATCCTTCACCTCAAAGATTATTTTAATTTACTTACCTCAAAATGAAACAAAATCAAGTTATTGTGTAACATAAAGTGAAGTGATTGAAAGATACTAATAAGTATCCCCATATTTATTTAAGCTTTCATCAACTTGCGGTGTTTAACAATTTCTTCAATGACCATTTTATGATTCACTCCTGCAAATCATTTGAAGGGAAATGTTTCTGAGGACACATGAGCTGGGAGATCATGAGTTTGTGCTCACAAGACAAACAGAGATCAATATTCTAAAACAGAATATAGGAACAACATCTGATCCAAAATGTATTTATTTTTTTATGTGAAAAATTATGTGAATGATAATATAACTAGAAATAAAGTAAAAGCAAATTGTTGGTGTGATTTAAATTGGAGTGAATTCAGCGGCATGACGGCAGTTTCAGACACAACCAGCAGAGGGCGCGCTGCACTTAGCTCTACCACGCTGTCCGGAAGACCAGTGTAAATATTGTCGTGACGTTTATCCACCACCATCAGCTGCTTTGCCCCTGCAGCTTAAAACGGCAGTGATTTTTCCCACCCTGAGACATCCACTTTGAGTCCATCCACGTCTCGTTTTGTTGCTCCTGTCTCTGATCCTCTGTATCTGTTTCCCGTCCCGCTTGATTCTCGTCCCTAACATGCAGAAGAGAAAGAAGCCAGAACCGATCCAGCTGAACCCGATTCCTGATGGAAACACTATCAACGGAACGGGAGCCTCAGAGTGAGTGTCCATCAATAATCTTCTGCTCAGATTCAGATTCTCAGCTATGACCTAATTATGGAAGATTCATGACAGCAGGGATTTTGGCGTGTGAGTGTGTGCGTGTGCGTGTGCGTGTATAAACTCCAACCTGAGACTCTGCACCAGGCGAATGCGTGTTTCAATCTGATTTTATTGATCTGTGCTGCGTATGAGTTGAAATGTTTTAATATTTTAAAAAGCCTAGCAAAAGTATTTCTAGAGCGCTTTTGTAAAATGACCACAAATCTGGTGTCAGTCTTTAGTTGCGCCTATTGATCAATTTTACACTTTAATTGTAAAATATAACATTAAACGAGTTGAATCACAGTCATTGTTGAGTTTTCAATAAATTGGCCATTTTTGTCTGAATTTGTAACAAAACAAATAAGACAATGTAAAAGTATAAGATAATTAAAAAAAAGATTTCCAACCTTCTTCTAACCTCAATTATATAAAAGTTGCCTGGATTTATTTCCATTTGGTTGTTTGTTGAAAAAAAAGGGCTTTGAGTTAGTGCACAATTAAGCTTTAACGGGTATTTGTAACTAAAAAAACAGGATGGAAGGAAATAAACTGTGTTTTATAAATTTGCTGCCAGTCATTTCAGGAAATTTTATTGGTAGCATATAAACAGTTTACATGCAAAGTAAAAATATCCTACACAAAATTAAAAGTAATAAATAATAATGAAATCATCATTAGCATCATGCATTAGATAATGTAAGTAAATAATGAAGTAAAATCTAATGCTAAAAAAATGCTACTGATGCCACCTGTGCTTCCATAGCACAATGACAGCAAAAACAGTTATTTTATCAGTAAAATTGTTAGAGCCTTGACTTGTCAGCACTGTTATGAAGAGAAGGTTAGAAAAACATTGTTAATTGTGACCTTTGATCTACTTTGTTCATACTTTAGTTGGGGGGGAAAAACCAGTTAAAAATATATTGTTTACCATTCCTTCCCAATATAATCACCACTGTATGCAAACCACAGCTCTCCAGAGCCCTTTTTACAGGACCGTGCAGCAAAAGCAGTATGCTAAATAACACATGTTTATAGTTTTAGTCTATGCACCTGTTTCTTTCTCACCACCTTTTGCCTAGACAAAATAATGAAGAAATAAAACTGTGGTGACACAAAGCCCAGCTTTATCGCATGAGGAAAAGCTCGTGTCAGTGCTGCTATGAACTGGTTCGACTGAGATGAATATTATGTAACATGTTTACTTACTGTGAGGCTGCTTCTGTAACATGTCATCCAGAACATAGCATGTTATACTTCTATCATTAAATAAAACTTCTGGAGACAGAACTGCTGCGTATGAGCTTTAGCCTGTCATTGTTAGAACCTGCAGATAATAATGTGGTGTTTGGTGAGAGGCTGTTAACATTCCTGCTACTTTGGACAAGCTGCAACAGGACGAAGGGCAGTAAACCCTGAAGAGGAACCACGAAAAGTGTGGAATCTCTTCATTCATAATAGGACTCTATCATGCAGTATAAACCTCACACTGACAGTCTGTTGCAGTCTGGTCTTATTCTGTCACTTTCACTATTAGAAACAGCTGTGCAACAAAAGAATCAAAAGCTACAGGTTTCAGCATAATCCACAGCTGCATAACCATAGATCAAATCAGTAAGATCAATCACCTGAACTTCAACTTTGTCGAAATCTACCAATAATTGCTTGTCTGCTTTACTGTTTACTGCTGATCAGCTGGATTCTTGTGCCACTCACACCTCCCCAAAAACACATGTGAAAAATGATCAGTTTTCCCCTTCAGTTCTTTAAAAACTAAATTCTATGCTGTTTTTTTGTCTGTAAAATAAAATTAGGACTCTCTTTATGTGCGCAATAGATGTCCTGGAAATGAAAATTAGATGTCTGCTGTTAACAGGACTTTAAAATATTATTGGGGCAAATAATTTACTATTTAATAACCTCATTTAGTATTACATTTGACTTTACCACCTGGTTTTTGTCTCAGCAGACAAACTCGTTAAAAAAATTAATTAGTTACAATGTTATGATGGTTCAAATTTATGTTTTCTACAGAAAATTACTTTTCCCATGTATAAAAGTTTTTTTGTATAAAAATGCAGTATATAATATATAGTATCTATTCGCAGCATCAGAATTGTGGTTATAATAACTACTGTTTTGAATGTGTCCTCATTTAAGAACATGCATTTCAAAACATAAGCACATTGTTGTGGATGATTTGGAGCACCACAGGGAACCGGTTTGATGATACCAGTCAGCCAATATAATGGTGGTAAATAAGCTTAATTCAATGACGAGCCGCTTCCCAGAAACCAGACCATTACAGCATGGTGGAAAAAGAAGGACTGCCCATTTTCTAGTCGGCCAGAAGCTTTCACAGTGTGAAATGGCTGTCGGTTCCTGCTGCAGCACACTCAGAGACCCACTTTATGTTTAAGCCAAGGATGCAATATTAAAGCAGGAGAGATGATAGCAAATCAAAAGGTGTCCAGAGTAGTGCTATCTAACCAAATCTTGGAGATCTCATGACAATATGTATTATAATTTATAATTTGGAGTAGTTTCTCAGGTTTATTATTCATAGTGAGGTTAATTTTTTATGTTTTTCTTTGCATATTTTGCATTAAAGTGGAGGCTCAGAACTCCCTAGATGGCACACCACCGTTTCCTCAAATAAGTTTCATTCTGTTAAAACAAGTGCAGTACCATTCAGAAGATTACATACACTTCTTATCGGTATGTCATATTACGGGGCTTTTCAATATTTTACTAAGGTGGAATAAAAATGTAACATACATAACACTGTCCTGGCACAGTGCTACATTTTTTTGTTTCAGCCTTGAATTTTCTGTTTCGCTCATTTGAGTTAAATTGTGACATGAGATGAAACGAAATTGGTTTAGAAACAATCCAGGAACCACCGAGACCTAAATCCATCATAAGCTGGACAATGCTGCGAATGCATTGTCACGGTTTGCCCTGATAAAATGAGTCAAATGTTTTATGGTCAAATAAGACTAAGATATTTAATCGCAGAACAAGAATAATGTCCAGAGGAGTCAAACGGACGTTTTTAGACATAAGAACATTGTGCAAGCTGTCAAGTGTGATGGTGGCAGAATAATGCTGAGGGTCTGTCTTCCTTCCAGTCATACATTTTTTTAGTTGTCCACAAATGATTACCGAAATGTTCAAAACGGTTGTTCAAGCAAGACAAAAATGCCTAAACATCAGAACTGGATTTGGAGTGGACTGAACATTTGTGAACGATTCTTTAAAGCCTAGTTTGTGCCTCAAAATAAACCAGTTCTAATGAAGAGTGGTCAAATTCTGCCAGAATTTGCAAGAAGCTTGTTAATGTCTACCAAAAGTGTGTGAATGACTGTGTGAATAATTCTGTCCATCTGGATATCAAAAAAAAAAAAAATCTAAAAATATTTACCACCAAAATTCTTTTAGGTTGCGTCATCATTTCTCTCTGAGAAAGAAGAGTTTAAGTAAACCAGCTGGGAATGTAAACACTGCACCCAAAGCGTGTAACTTTGTCCAACAGGTGTACCTTCTCTAAACAGGAATAAAAAGGCATGTCATCTTATCTACAGAGATCTTTGAGACAACTTGCAGGAACATTTTTCTCCTTTGCTTGATGTTCTGCTGGATGTCCTTGGATGTCGCGTGGATGGCAAACAAAAGCCAGCTTCCGCCTGAACCTGAAGGTGTGTGGGGAGGGTGTGGGGTGGGGGGGGGGGGTACACTACCCATCTTGAATGGAGTGTGTTCCAGGCTGCTACTGTTCTGAGTGTCTCCCCGCCTCCTCCACCTCCAGCTCTTGTGAAACGAACAAAAGCCCACACCACCCACATCCAGCCGAAACACGGCACCTTGTCTCCATGGTTATGCAGCTCCACTATCAAAAAATAAAAGCACTTAACCCTCTCTGTGCTGCATGGGGCTGAGTGGAGAGGAGTGTGTGCTTCTCTCCTCCAGCTGCTCTCTAGCAACTCGTGATTTACTTAGTGCGAAGAAGAAGAAGAAGAAAAAAAAGAGTTCAATCATCGCTGAGCTTAATGAAAAGCGTCCAGTCTCTACTTCTGTCTTCTTTCATGCAGATTGGGAGCTTTGTCTGTGCAAATGACCAGGCTAGAGGTGATTTCTGCTTTTGTTGAGGATGAAAATGCATCATTCTGCTTATTTAACTTATATTTAAAAAATAAATAAATAATATACAAAATAAATTTTATCTCTGCGTTACTGGAGTTTCATGTGACAGACGACTAAACCTGCAACCAACGTTTTGGCCTTATGCAGAACTGCACACTACCCTGAACACACCATTCTCACTGTGAGTGAAACATGGTGGTGGCAGCATGACGCTTTAAAGATGATTATTTTTTGCTGGATCTTACATAAGTATAATTAAAATATTGGAAAGGTCAGTAGCGTTAAAATGACCTCATTTTAATTAGAACATTGCATAAATGCATTTAAGTGTTTTTATTGGAGGAGGAAATCACAGATTATGCAAACTGGTGATTTTATGTCTTTTTTTTCTAGAACAAACTTGGAGGCTTTGCAGAAAAAGCTGGAGGAGCTTGAGTTGGACGAGCAGCAACGAAAACGCTTGGAGGCCTTCCTGACACAGAAGCAGAAAGTGGGAGAGCTGAAGGATGATGACTTTGAGAAGATCTGCGAGCTCGGCGCAGGCAACGGGGGCGTCGTTTTCAAAGTCTCACATCGACCATCCGGTCTGATTATGGCCAGGAAGGTGAGCTGCTGCGTGTATAGTGTCAGTGAAAAGGCTGCTTGCTTGAGCACTGAACTCAATTTCCAAGAAAGGTGTCAAAAAAAAAAAAAAAAACTCTTCAGGTTTCTTCTTTCATAGCAACTCAGCACATGCAAAACGAGTGAACAAAAACATGGATTAGAATGTACCAGTGAAGTTATGATATTATGGTAGGGATACATTTCCTTCTATGTGCATTTTGCTTAGATACCCTGTAAGAGATCAGTGTATGTGTAAATATATTTCAACATAACTATTTAATCTTTTAAGTCTTCTAAAATTGAGTTTCCATTACTCGAAGCTGATGTTTTGACTCCAAAAAAAAGCAGAGCACATGATTTCTCTCTTAGCATCGTGTTCTGCTGCGTGTCCTTGGGCGTTGTGTGGAAGCAAACACTTTTCTGGCCTGTTGCATAAGAACAGTGCTTGTTTTCTCCCGCACCTTTAGTTCAGTGGGTTCCTCATGCACAGTACTTCACTAAACTATTCATACCTCTCAAACCTTTTAATATTTTGTCATTGTAAGACAGAGTAGTGCGTAATCGAGAACGAAAAGGAGATGATGCATGCTTTAACATGTTTTTATAGATAAAAATGTAGCCATTGATCCACCTTCTGATACCGTTTTTTGGTGTCTGTATCTAGAGGTTTTGAAAAGACTGTGATTTTTGCTAAATAGCTCAAATTCAATCAGTTTGGCTGGAGAGCCTGTGCACGCAACAACTTTTACCCTGTTCTAATGCCTAAATATGCTTTGATCGATAACATTCCATAGCAGCTTTGACTGGATGTTGATTTTTGCCACAGTTGCACGTTTACCTATTATTAGATGGCTTATTAATATTTGTTCCATTGGCAGTTTTTCATAATTGAGTAGTGCACCTTCAACTCCTCCAGAATTATAATGGCCTTCTTGGAGGCTTCTCTGATTAATGCTCTCCTTGTCCTGCCTTTCAAAACATTTTGTCCTGCCTTTCAAACCAAAGGGCTTTTGGTTTTAGAACCAAAGTCTGGCCCATTTGATGTGGTTTTTTGCCTTAATGAGGAAGACATTCACAATGTCTTCCTCAATTCAATTCTGGGACATTCACAGAACACCTGTATTTACCTGTGTATGGATATTTACCAATTAAGTTGTATTAGATTTTATTTGGGTTGTCAGAGAAAAGGGAGCTAAAATGAATGCCCAATGCACATTTCAAGTGTTTACCTGGAAATAGGTAAAAACCAGAAATAGTCATTCACTTAACTATCATGCTCTACTTTGGTCTATTAAATAAAATCCCCATAATAGACATAGATTTGAGGTTGTAATTTCACAAAATTTGAGAAAAACTCAAGAGTTATTTTGACTTTTGCTAGCCACTGTACTAGAAGCTACTTTTTGCACAAGTATCAGAAAAAAGATAACGCAAAGCTTTGTGAGGTAAAGACAGGAGTTGAGACAAATATAGCATCCAAAAAGAAGTTTTATAATGCTTTTTCTTTTTTTTTTTTTTACATCTAACTAAAATTGTGCCCTCTGTTCCAGCTGATCCACCTGGAGATTAAGCCAGCCATCAGGAACCAGATTATCCGGGAGCTGCAGGTGCTACATGAGTGTAACTCTCCGTACATAGTGGGCTTCTATGGTGCGTTTTACAGCGATGGGGAAATCAGCATCTGCATGGAGCACATGGTAGATTCCACAGACCGCTCTGGCACGTTTATCTCAACTTTTATCCCAGTTTAAATGCTAGAAATCTATAACTGTTGAACTCTGTCTCAAATGAATAGTCTCCATTTTTTTTCTTCCTCTTTCTTTGTTGCTTCAGGATGGTGGCTCTCTAGACCAGTCACTGAAGAAAGCAGGCAAAATCCCAGAGGAGATTCTTGGCAAAGTCAGCATTGCTGTGGGTAGCTCCAACACCTCTCCCACCAATTTTATCCATATTAAGTCTATGAAAAACTGTTTCCCTCTCAACCAAAAAGAAGATTTATATTGCAACACTAAGTAATTTGTTAGTGCGCTGACAGTCCAAAATGTGTCTTATAGGTCATCAAAGGTCTTTCCTACCTGCGTGAGAAGCACAAGATCATGCATAGAGGTTTGTTTTGATTCCTGAACAAATTTTACAAAGACAACGTATGTAGGAAAAATAAGATTTTTATTTTTATTATTCCGTTTTGAAACCCAAGATCTCTTTTGAATTTTATGCCAGAAAAATCTTTGAATAAATTGGGCCAAATGCTTAGGAAAAACTAGAAGAAAAAATAAAAATAAAAATCTCACATTCTATTTTTGGAAAACAAGTGAGAAACGTGGTAGCGTGTAAATTCGATGATCAAAGGCGCTGATCCTGAAGAGCGAAAAAGAGTCACTATTTAATGGAACACAGGTTTCCACAACGTCAAATTCAAATTTCTGAAGTTAAGTTAGAAAGTAAATACAACGATTCATAATTTATGGATGGGTGGAAACAAACAATGAGGATGTGAGGACAAATGGATGGATAGATTTGTAGACACAGTGAGATAGATAGTTTAGAAAATTTGGAAAAACTATTTTTCCATTTGCTATTTTCTTTTTCCCTATCTGGAAAATGATTGGATCAGATTCCTTACTTTTAGACTCTGTCGAAATCCTGGCAATAAAAAATATTCTTTACTCAGAATGCATAAAATAATAGTACATGATCTCAATTGAAGGTTGAAGGAAACCATGCCATGGTTTAGATATGGCTTGTCTAATGCTGAGTGTTTTTTCTTGTATTATTTGTATTTTTAATTAGGCCCTTTTTAACATGCAGCAATAATATAATTATCTTTGATCTTGTAAACGGCATGGTTGCTATGGCGCAGCCACAGGGGACTGAGTAAAGTTAAACACTGAGGAAGCTCAAATTACAAAACAAAACAGCTTTCCACGTAGATTTTTACCTTGGTTATCAATTAAAAGTCATCCTGCATGGGTTTATTCTGGGCTGCCTGTTCTTTGCCATTGATAACTACGTACTGTGGATGAATCTCTTAGATGTCAAGCCTTCTAACATCCTGGTTAATTCCCGCGGTGAGATCAAGCTGTGTGACTTTGGAGTGAGCGGACAGCTCATAGACTCCATGGCCAACTCCTTTGTGGGAACTCGCTCTTACATGTCGGTGAGTTCAGCACACAAATAACATATATATATAAATACATATATATGTATACTGCTCCACCAGAACATATTCCTAAAGCAGATATCTTCACAATACAAGTTAATGTGTAGTCACTAATCTCTGTAGTAACTGATTAAATCTGATGCGCGTTGTGCAGCCAGAGCGTCTGCAGGGAACGCATTACTCTGTTCAGTCAGACATCTGGAGTATGGGTCTGTCTTTGGTGGAAATGGCCATCGGACGCTTTCCTATCCCTCCACCTGATTCCAAGGAACTGGAGCAGATCTTTGGGTTTCCAGTGGAAGGGGAGGCAGCCTCCAGCGAGTCCCCGAAACCGTGCCCCCCTGGACGTACGGGCAGCTGTAAGTGTGACACGGCAGCAGCTCCTAAAGGGTCTTTGAATGTCCTTCACGGTTAACTTCAACCTTGATCCATTCATTTATTTTCCTGCTTAGCGTACGGACCAAACAGCAGACCACCTATGGCTATATTTGAACTGCTCGATTACATAGTCAATGAGGTGAGTTTGTTTGCCGTATTTACTGTTATATCATATCCATTGTGCTAACTTCATTTGTTTTACTTCCATCTTTAGCCCCCACCAAAGCTCCCTGCGATATTTAGTGCCGAATTCCAGGAGTTTGTGAATAAATGGTACGTAAGAATTTTCTTTACACTTTCTGCTATGAAAAGCAACACACAAGCATGACTTTCTGTCCCTTTTGTTGCAGCCTGATTAAGAATCCTGCAGAGAGAGCAGACTTGAAGCAGCTGATGGTAAGTATGACTCCAACTTACGCGTCTCGTATGAATTCAGAAATCATGAAAAAGTTCATTTCCATTATTTTTTGCACGCTCCATTTTCAGGTGCACCCTTTTATCAAACAGTCCGAGGCAGAAGAGGTGGACTTCGCCGGCTGGCTCTGCAGCACCATCGGACTCAGTCAGCCTGCGAACACCCACCACGGAACCAGCATGTGAGACTGTCGACTGCAAAGCCATAACCAGAGCAATCAAAACGACGTTTTGGTTGATTTTTATTATTGCTAAGTGTTTCTTCAAACTAAGCAATGTGTTAATCTTACAGGTGCATCTCAATAAATTCAGAAGTTATGAAAAGTTAATTTCCATTATTTAAGTTATAAAGTGAAACTCAGACTCATTACAAAGGAACGTGTTTATTAATTCTGACGGTTATGGATTACAGCTGATAAAAACCCAAAATAAGGTTAATCAAAAAACTGAATATAAGACAAGAGCATGTCTATGCACCATTCAGTACGGACTCTGAAGAGCTTTTCGTACAGAAAAGCTCCATTTATGTGGCATGGGATGGAGGTGATCTGCATGCGGCTCTAAAGAGGGTTCCTCTTCTAGGTTTTCCAATGCAAGTAAAAATATATGATCATAGTTGGATTGACGTATTTAACCATTTGACAAATTATGTATACTAGCTACTGGGATTAATTTTTTTTGGCCATAAAAGTTTTAAGATAGAACCAGTTAGATTGCTGGAATTGAAGCTGCTCCTCCCGACTGATTTCCAAATGAGATGCAAACTTTACTTCCCTTTAAAGACATGACTTCTGAGTCCAGTCCTTTTCCTTTCTATTCCATCTGTGTGGAAGCTTGTGGCTCCAGCTGCAGTCCACACCTTGTGAATTTCCCACAAGCCCTTCCCTTCCTTTCATTTTGCTTTTTATGAATTTGCTTGGACCTGGCACTTTGAATAGCCGGTAACTTCAGAAATTTAATCCCTTTATAGTCCAATATGCTTTATTTTCTACAAACTTGGAAGTGCATCATGTATAATGAATCAAGTTTCACTATAAATGTTGAAATGAGCATTCAGAACATTTTGAGATCCACCTGTATATCAACTGTACAAACTTACATACAGAATAAAATTGTGTACTAGACCACTGTTCAGGTCACCATAAGAGATCTGATTGAAAAGCCATCTTTTTGTAACAATACAGCCATGTAAAAATACTGCTGCTGAACCTCTGCGCTAGACATTCCTCTTCACTCCTATATAATGCAGCCTTTCTGCCAGAATAATGTGCAGAATTGGTATGATTAAGCCTTTTTATAAGCAATGTCTCAAGGTCTAAAGTCAGTCACACCAGGGGTCAAGGGTCGCATCCTACTTCTGTATGCATGGACAATCACTTCCCAGAGAACGTCATGAAATCATCTTGGCCAACTTGTGTATTTTTAAAACTCTTAATGCTGATGTCCTGATTTATTGTGCATCCCTTGCTCTTCATCCACTCCACACGGCTTTGTTGGCTTTTGTGATATTTATCTTGTGAATTAAATAGTTTAAATAAAACTTCTGACTCGTATTTGAAACAACTGATTTATTTTACTGAACTCCAGTCTGTTTAGATTTATGCCTTGGGTTTAGCAGGGGCCTTCTTTGCAGGCCTCTTCTTGGGCTTCAGCATCTTAGCCTTGATCTGTGAAAACAAGATAATCAGTCAACCTCAGTTGGTTTAAAATATTCCTCCCATCTCCAGAAGATTTTAAACCACTAGGTACTTACGGTAGGGTCGTGCTTCAGGATGGCATGACGTCTCGCTGTCTTGGCGTAAGGGTTCAGTTTGAGCATTATCTTCAAATTCTTCAGAGGATTCTTCTTCAGCACTCTGCGCTTGATCTTCTTGCTGCAATGGGAGAAGTAAAAGGTTAAAATTTGACTTATAAATGCCACATAGGATTTATAACTTTTTTTGATATGCTCAGGACTTCCAAAAATAATCAGGGGTCAGAAACACGGACCAGAAGTGGGAGATCATCATAGCCAAGACAAGGTTACAAACAAAAAAACCCCAAAAACTACAAAGTACATACTTAGGAGCACGAAGTGCTTTCTGGATCTCCTCACTCTTCAAAATCCTGCTCAGATCTGTGTTTGTCATCTTGTGCATTGGGAGCCTGAAAGCAAGAAGCACCGATAATTAAAACCAACAAGAAAATGCCACATCTGATGGACAAATTTCATTTTGAACCAACTCAGAACTTCAGCAAATATCACAGAGTTCAGAAACACGGACCATGAAGTGGAAGCTCATCACAGAGATACATGTGCGAACATATACTGCTGTACAGGTGCACACCGCTAAATTAGAATATGGAAAAGTTCATTACAGGAATTAAATTCAAAAAGTGAATTATGTAAAATATATTGGTCAGTTGGCCATTTTTGATTATCCCAGGTTACTGCTAATGAAAAGCCATATTACTTTTTTTCTTTGCATTAAACCAATAAAGGTTTAATTCAGAAATGTCAGCCTACTGATAAATAAGCTCAGGTATTGTACATTTGTTGCTTAAAGAAAGGTAAAGACCATTTGCTGGACAGGAGGCAGGTCAGCAGTGGTCGACATCACATGAGGAAGTCTTGTAAATATTAAACTTCACAAACTGAATTTCAGGGTTTTCTTAGGTTTAAGCGAAAGTTGTTAAAATTAACTGAAGTGAACTATTTCACTCTCATTGTGTAAAAGAGTTTAGCTTTTTGAATTAAATCACTGACAAACTTTTCAAATAATTCTCTATTACGGATGTGCACCTGTAAGATGTGATGTTCTCTTTTTAAACACTCACTTGTAGTTCTTCTTCAGAGAGGATGTTTTACGCCAGGTGCCGTACAGCTCATCCAGCTTGCGGAAAGCGCTTTCGGTCCAGATGCAGAACCGTCCGACGTGGCCACCAGGAGCGAGTCTCAGAAGGTTCAGCTGGTTCACATTCTGCAGAGTGATGCCTAGAAAGAAAAAAATAAATAAATTAAGGGGGAGGGGAATAAGTACATGTATTTTAAAAATGGATGTCTCACAGGATTAGGAATAATATTCCAAATGAATTTATAGTCCTAATACAGAGGTGCACAAACAATATTTCATCACTATTGCTAACAACTTTTATTTAAACACCTGAATCAAATGAATCTGAAAACGGTCTATGTGGTAAATGCAGTAAAACTCACCTGGAATATTCCTGAAGGCTTTGGTTAAACCAGCGTCTTGGTTGTAGACGATACACGGACCTTTGCGCTGGATACGCCTGCGGTTCCTCATCTTGCCCTTACCAGCACGCATGCGCTGAGAGGCATAGACCTACAAACAACATTTATGTTAATCAAGACAAATATACATGCTAAAAACATGTAGATTTTTTTTTTTAGATAAACAAGTATAAAATATCCATTTTAAAACATTTAAATACTGCATCTAATATTCACAACTTTTGGCTTAATGTCACATGAAATATTAACACATTCTCTAATGTATATTAGTTCTATTATTTTGTGTACTTACTGCTACAGAACAATTAATCAAGGAGAAACATTTGTAGCATTAACTCAGCTCAGCTCTCCAATAACTCAATCACTATATTTTCACATTCTAAGGACGCCGACACATTTAACATCCAAGACCTCCAACTGACAGGAAAATGCATTTCTCCAATTTCAGATTTAGTTTACCTTCTTGATATCGTTCCAGGCTTTAAGCTTCTTCAGGAGTAACACGGCCTCCTTGGTCTTCTTGTAGCCCTCGACTTTGTCTTCAACCACCAGTGGGACTTCAGGGATTTCCTCAATACGGTGTCCTGATGATCAAAGGTTTTATGTATTTGAAGGACATGTAAGTAACAACTGCTGGGCTGACTAACACCTGAACTTGCTCAGAGTTTATCACTCATCAATACCCTGTGATGGCTTAATGACAGCAGGCAACTGTCACCATCCACAAGATCAGACGCAAATTACACCATCATAGCAAGGTAACTGGTCAGCAAAGACGATCTGAAGTAGCTAAAAAAAAAATAAAGCTGACATTTTTATTTTTGGGAAACTTACCCTTGGACATCACAAGTGCAGGAAGGGCAGAAGCAGCCAGGGCGGAGCAGATGGCGTAACGCTTCTGGGGTGTGTTGATCCTGCGGTGCCAACGGCGCCAGGTTTTAGTGGGGGCAAACATGCGACCACCACGACACATCTAGGTCCAAGTCAAGAATCGTCCACCACTAAAGTAAATATTAACCCTTCTAATACCTGCTCAGACTCAATGTTCACCAGTCGTCTGTGCCAGCATGTGACAGCAGGCATACCGTCACTGGTCACAGAGTCAGACGCAAATTACACCATCACAGCAAGGCCAGCTTTAGCTGTTAAAGGCATGAAAACAACAAAAGGACTCAAAACAAGGATACGTTTCCAAAAGCTCCCTGGCCAGAGCGGTGAGTACCACCACCTCTCACACGAGGGATACGGGCCACAGCTCTTCCTGTTCCCCAGGACTCAGCACTTGTCTGGTGGCCTGAAAGATTCAATATAAGCAGTTACAAATTATGGTAGCAGCAGCCAATTTATGGTGAAAACTAGCTCAACTCAAGATTCATAACTGGATCATTTTACAAAAGAATTGTTGTTTTGATTGAATTTGAACTCAACCTGCAATTTCAAAGTAGTTTTTATGTTCTGCTCAGTTTGGTACAAAAAAATATATAATACACTAGCAGGAGAATGTTGTCATGTTTCCCAAAGTCCAAATCAAAAGCAGATTAGCAACCAATGGAAAATGGTCAAAACTAATTACTGATGAAAGGCAAAGGTAAAAAATGTACATATGAACGAAAAAAAAAAGTGTGCATATCAAATGTGGGTACAAATTAAATTCACCCAACAGAAGCAACTGTTGCCTGTGACAGGGCAAAAACTGACCATCAAATGTATAATAACTCACCTGCCAGCTCGCTGACTGCATATGGCTGGCGGTTGTTTTTGCGCATGTTGGTGTGAACAAAATTCACAACATCAGGGCGAATGGGGGCCCTGAAGACAGCAGGCAGGACTACATTTTTGCCTGATGATTCTCCTTTGTCGGAATACACCGAGATGAGGGGTCGGGCACAGGCCTGAGAATGTGAAAACAGAATTTTCTGTGAAATGCACATCAGATAGTCAACATTAAACTACACCAGTGTTTTCTTACCGGTGCTCCCTCCCTTCATTCAACAATGTATCAAAACGTCTGATATGATTTTTCCAAATACACTGACGAAAACTGAGCTTTCATCAAAAAAATAAATAAAACTCTACTACTGAATTTAATTTAGCTTTAAAAAAATATTCAAATTAGGTCAATATTCTGATTCATGCCACAATGTTCTTCACTGGTGGTGTAGTGGTGAAAATACAAAGTGGAATAGTAACTAGCTTGAACCTCTGGCAGGATAGTAGTGTTAGAAGTACATAGTAGTGTTAGAAGTGAATAAATTACTTAGGCTAATTGTTGATTGGTAACTTGGGTTTGAGCTTTTCACACACTTAATCACACATTTTAGCGTGATAAAGTCATAGTGAATGGATTTATGCCACTTCACATAAACCCATCTATTTTTGACATAACTGTAGAAAATGTAAATTATCCTGAATAAAGTTATCTTACCGACATTGGATGATACTTAAAGCAAATTGTTCACGTGACATTGTAAAATCCTGAGTTACCTTTAACATACGCTAAGGACTATTAAGATTGTATGTAGTTAGCAACTACTGAGACAAACTCGAGGAATAGTCACCAGTATTACATTCAAAGTCAGTTGAATACAACAATCACTGCTGCAATAGACAACACGTGTAACTCGGAATAACCAGTCGTCCAAAATGGCTCCTCGTGTTAGCTTCCTAGTGACTAGCATTCAATTATGTGATCAGATTTATCTAAATATTAGCTTCTTTACTACACAAACTTCCAAACAGTTAGCAAAATACGTAAAACATGCTAGAAATACACAAGTTCTGCACCGTATATATTGTAACATATCAGCGATTTCTCACCATTTTCGACAGTTTTTTACGGCTCGCCGGGAACCACGCTCCTCACGGTATGGCGGCCACAGTAAAAAGGAAGTTGGTAACGCAACCCTGATCATATATGCCTCCGCCTCTGAGAACAAGACTTCCGCTAAAACTATTTCGGCTACTGCTGGGTTTTAAATATTTTAGTATACCCGATGAGATTATAAATATTATAGTGAAACAAATTAAAATGACTAAATATGTTAAATTATAAGAGAATCATCAAAGACAGGATTGTTTTTTCTTCAAGTAGGGACTATTTCTTTACACAATGTTGGCGAAGTGTCTCACAGCGTAAACGGAAGTGTCGAACTACTTTACTCTTTTCAATTTATCTCAAATAAAAATAATATAAAACAAATATGTATATTTACATACTGTGTGTATGTGAGAAAGAGAACTGCAAAGTCCAGAGACCAATTATATATATATATATTTTTATTTTCATTGTTCTGACGTGGCTGATGACCTGTGAACTCGTGTCGTCACTTTTCGACAGAGCGCGCGGTTGTCAAATGCAAACAATTCCTACCACTAGTAAATGTTGATACTATCAGCCTGTTTTCTGCTGCTCCAGCCACACATTTTGCCCTGTAACCCTTGACATTTTAACATTAACATTTTTGTCATGGGCTCAAAGGTGGTATCTAGAGCAGAAGAGTTTTCCACACTTCTCCGGTGAGTTTTATGTAAACATTTTAATTTACCTTCATTTATCATTTAGCGAGAAAAGCAAAGCTACATAGCTGTTAAACGTTCAATGCGAGGAGAAGCCTTCACTTTCTGCGTGTATTTGAATAGTTCAACTTACTTTGTGCTATGCTTTTGGTTTTATGCTCGTCCAAGATGTCTTCAGGATGACCAAAGTAGTAATTCATGCACGTATGAGGTACTTTCATTTAAATAATTACTTTTTATACCATACCAAGAAAAACTGTTATTTTTATATTTTTGTCGACTTTAATGTACATCTTTGTCTTTAAGGAGGACATTCACATTACAAAGATGAACGGAGACAAACTGACTGCGGTGAATTTGTACTTTGCCAACCAAACCATCTTTGTCTGTGAAAAATCTGTAAGTTTACTTTTACAATTAAAAAAAATAAATAAATAAAAGTATTTGAAAAATACATGTGTTTTCAAATGGATGTTTTCCATCAATCAACCAGTATTTGTTTATCAAGTGATTTTTATACACAGCAAGAGCAACAGGAAATATTTTACTCAAGTACACAATGAAAAACAAGCAATAACAGGCCAAAAATAAATAAATAAATAATGTGACATGATGAAAGGAATAACCCAGCAGAAAGCAAGAACCTTGAGAAGTTTTATGCAGAAATATTTGCATAAAATAATCTTTTATTGCAGGGGGAAAATCTCTCGCTATACGTGTTTGAAGAAATAACTATTTAGTTTAAGTATTTAGTGAGAGGTTAGTTATCTTGTGTGAAGAAAAGATTGCTTTTGGTCAAATCCCTGGCTTTGCAGTTTTGACCATTGATGAACAATTCCTCTAAAATAAATCTAACTAAAATATATTTTGCAATTTATGCTCAGCCCTTTTCTAAGTTGATCAGAATGTGTATTTACAAATCTAGGAATGCATTTTTGTTGGGCCATAAATATGATTTGGCAGGTGAAGCTTAGCAGTGGGTGAAATAATTTTGCCACTTTTAAATTTACATGGAGCTAAGCTTGAATAGAAATTAATGAATTATTGAGAATTTGTCCTCAGTTTTTGCTGATCACTGCACGATCTTTTCATTTTTTGCTAGGTACCAAAAATAATTGGGCTATGTGATGAGCTAAACACAGAGACGTCGAACTGTTCAGCTGATGATGACGATGATGATGCTGAGGATGGTTGTGATGTTCTCCAAACAGAGCAAGGACCACAGCCACTTACAGTCATGAAAGCAAGGTAAACACTAGTAAAACTTTTACAATTTCATCTAAACAAAGATGTGCGTCTAATCGTTTTATTTTCTCTTTCTGTAGACAGTTGCTGTCTTTGTACACATTATCTCAAAATCCTGGTGTGTCCGCTGTGGACAATAACCCCATCTTACACCCTCTCTGGTTGCGATGCGACATGAGCGATCCTGCAGGAACAGCCTGGTTTGGTGCAGAAATAGTCTGTGCATCAAATAAAGTAGCCGGGGTCAAATTATATTCTATTACCTGCAAAGGTAAAACCTCTGAAAATATATTTCCCCCTTGCTAAATTATTAATTAACTGCAAATTCTCTGTGCGTTCAATTTCCCTTTCCACACCCAAGCCTGATTATTACCAAAGCTTTAGAATCAAGTATCTCTTAAGTAGAACCTGTCAGATTACATGAAGTAGGCTACAACATGTCAAAAACCAACACATTATGGTACAAGACATTGAGGACAGATGAAAAACGGTCATTGACGTCTATTTGTGTGGACATTGTTACAAAGTCACTCCACAGAAAGAGCCATTGTCCACATTAGAAGCAAAAAAAAAAGATGTAAACCTTCCTAGTAGTGGCCAGTCTATCAAAATTATTACAAGAGCCATTCACAAACCAAAGATCACAAAATAAGTCTAACATTAAAGCAATGCAGGCCTCACTCAGTGTTCAGACAAAAGTGAATGAAAAGTCTCACATTTGCTTAAAAAACATCTTGATGATTTTTCTATATATTTATGAAAATATATAGAAATAAATGCTGGTGGTGTGACCTTAAGCAGGCCATTCCTGTTGGTAAAACATCTAGGGAGATGAATTTTACATTTTCAAAGGAAAATGGGCATGGTTGTTTTGGAAAGCTTTTAGTTTAAAGTAACAAAATCACTTCAAAACTGTATTTTGTATTTGTAGACCATCTGAATCTGCTGTTATTTGTTTAATGATCTGAGTTCAGTGACGGAGAAATGTGCAATGGAGCAAATACGTTGGTGATGCACTCTGTGTTCTGTACAGGCTTTGTCTTTGTCTCTGATGGACAGTTTGTCTTTAGGTTCAACGGTGGAAAAAAAATCTCTTGTAACCCTGGAAGAACTGAAACAAATGCACAAGAACAGACATCATTCCTCCTCTGTAAGTGGGTGTGTTTCCTCTTGATTTACTGTACGAGCGCTAAGTTGTTTACTCAATCTTTCAATATGTCTAGATGGGGATTAAAGGTAGCGCCAGGTTCAGTTTGTTTGGGTCCACCCTCGTGGAAAACACCATAATCGATTCACAGAGCAGCGTGACGGTGGACTTCAAGTGGAGTCATGTGGAGAGTATTCTTGAGATCCCTCCTCTGTCCTCTACAGCTACTCTTGTAAGCATTTTGTGTATTTTTTTGAAAACGGTAAACTAGTCAGATATTAAAAATGACTAATATCTGACTAGTCATTTCAGATATTGAAATGACTAGTCAGATCAATATCTGACTAGTCAGATATTGATCTGACTAGTCAGATATTGACTAGTCAGATATTGACTAGTCAGATACTGACTAGTGTCAGATACTGACTAGTGTCAGATACTGACTAGTATCTGATACTAGTCAGTATCAGACTATCAAAATCACAAAATCATTGTGATTTTGTGATTTTGATGGTCACAAAATCACAAAATCATCCTCTCTGCGACTGCGAAAAATTACTTTAGGTTTCATTTAACAGACATTGTGATTTTGTAATCACAAAATCACAAATGATTTTGTGATTTTAAACACAAAATCATTTTATGTTTAATGATTTTGTTTGCTTTGCAGAATATCAAAGTTGTGTGTGGAGACATGAGAAGTCCCATGTTTGAGATGTACAGGGAGCTAGAGTTTCTTCAGGTTTGTACTTCATTTTATTTTCAATCCTGATACTTCCTCTCTGCGACTGCGAAAAATTACTTTAGGTTTCATTTAACAGACATGCTGTCCTCTGTAACATTTTAAATTAGAGAGAACAAGTCAAATGCGGGTTTCTTCAAGGTTCTACTCTTTAGCCACTAAATTTGTACGAGTTACAACATACCATGATTTTATGTTTTAGTGTCCACATAGCCTCTTACAGTCAGGGAGGCCAGTATGTCCATTGTATCAGATCCATTAGCTAGAAATACATGTCTGTTGCCAAATTAGTATTCTACCATCTTAAAAAAAATGTCAAAATAAATGGTCTCCAGTCTTATTGTTACATTCTGAAAATAAAAGCATATTTTTAGAGCAGCTTACCCATAAAGGTTAAGTACGGTATAATTTTGTGAACTCTTTGTTGTTGCGCCTTAGCCCCATTTTTATCTTTAATCTTCCATGCATTTCTATTAGTTTTTTTTGTGTTTTGTTTTGTTTTCTTCATCCGTTTTAATTTATACATCTGTAAAGTGTTCTGGATTTCTCTGTGTATGATTGATACTATGCGAATAAACCTACCTTGACAACAAAAGTTCAAATAATAAATTGATAATTTTCCTGCTGTTTCAGACTCTAGCAAATGGTTTGAAAACAGGTGAGACTGAATGGATGGAACCTGTGGAAAGCACATCGGCTGTAAACCTGACAAAGGTCTATCTCGAAGGTAAATTTACCAAAAAAATACAAACGAAACATGTTTTTAAGTGAACAGGAAAAGCTGTCATGCTAATTACTGTTTCTGCTTGCAGAGCTTAGGAACATGGCAAAAACACTACAGGATCAAGCTGCCAAAACAGTTGAGGTATAATAATTGAAACAGAATTCTGTTTGTCAAATACAAGAAGCGAAGTGAGACAGTTACTATGTTCTCATCTTTTGTTGAAGACCCCGAAGCTGAAGCAGGAGACAGAGCCTTCCATTTTCAACGCCTTCTTGGAAAGAGGAGATTTGGATTTTGCAGAGCAGCTTTGGGTCCGGATGAGAAAAAGTACTATTTACATATTGTATTTATAAATGTAAACAACACTGGGATCCATCTATAACATCACCTTGGCTACCATTTTGTTTGTTTTTTTTCTTTACAGGTGTGACTTCATACCAGGACATCGGCGACTGTCTGAAGCTGGTCATCGAAGCTCTACGATACGGTGACATCAAGCCCTGGGTATGACGTCACGTTGCTCTGACCAACTAATATCATACTCTCAAATACAAGCAAGTTTTTGTTTTGTTGTAAGATTGTTTTTCTTTTCCTGTGCCTCCAGATTCACAGAGACAGCAGCAGCTCTCTCAGCAAACTGATCCTTCAGTCCTACCATCAGCAGATTGACCACGTGTCTCTTACAGGCATCACCCCGGTCATCATGCTACTGGAGGTGGGACTAGACAAGATGAGAAAAGACTACATTAACTACTTGATTGGTAAGCTTCTTTCATCTTAAATGTGAGGTTTGTGTTTAGTAATCAGTGATTTAATAACCAATAAACCATGTTTCACAAGGATTGGAAAAACAAAGCTGTAATCCTTAGTTGTTTTTTTTTTGTTTGTTTTTTTAAATCAGGTGAAGAATTGACAACTTTAAACCACCTGGTAAGTTCAGTAAATATTTTTTCATTCCATATCTGGACAGTGTGTCTACATTGTGTTCATACACTTTAAAGAAAAAATAAATTGGATTCCTAATAGTAATAAATTATACTCGACAGTGTTACTACCTGAGCACTGAGGTTGATCTGCAAGAGCAAGTGATCCGACTCAGAAAACTGCACCACCTGCTGGAAATAATAGTGACCTGCGGCACATTCTTGGGGTTGCCTTACGACCGGCAATTTGTCCTCACACAGTAAACACCTTTACTTGTTCTCTTGACTTACGAGCAAGAAAAATACACATTTTGTTAATAAGAAAAACAAACTCATCTTTTTTTTTCCCCTTCCAGATCATGTCTGAATCACTACAAAACATCGACATACGACGAGGAACATGAATTCAAGCTCCAGATCAAACCAGCCTTGATAAGCCATTTCTACCAGAAGTACGGTTTACACCGTTTTGCTGAATGTTAAGACAAAATCATTTACAATATTTCCTCTTGTATTTAATGGGTTTGTTTGATATAAGTTTTGCAATCTAACCTGATAGTGTTAGATTGTGTCCCATGGTGCTTTGCAAAAAAAACATTAATGCATTTTTATTATAATCTTATGTCACAATCACAAAGGGTTGGATTAAACAAAACTACTTCTTTATTGCAGAATTTTTACAAATAGCATTAATTTCTAATATATTTATATATTAATTCCCGTGAGTTAAAACTTTAGAATCACATTTTGTACAGTTTTGCCCTACTTCTGATTGTGTGCATGTTTTTCCTCAGGGAGCATCCCATAATGTGGGGAGTTGAGATATCCAGTGGTCAAGGTCATCGGGAGGTGCGGACGTCCTTACAGTTTAGTGACAAGCCGCTGGTTGATCATGTCATCTTTGAAACAGGTGATTTATGTACCTCTTACTGTACATCTGAAGTGCTGGACAAGTATTTATATACACTCATCATGGACAAAAATCCCATTAATTTGGAGAGGATTTAGATAATACACAAACAGAGCACATGTCTGCCTATGAAAATCATGGTCTGATTTTTGTAGGCTTGCTTCATTAAAAAAACAAATGTGCTTAAACGTGTTAGAGTAAATATTGCAGCTACATTTATAGTGCTGTGTCACTATAAATGTAGTTCAACCAGTTTTACATATCCATAACCTCCACTGAATAATTTGGTGTGTTGAACACATCTAGTCTGTCTGCTGTAGTTGTATATTTTGCCTATGCTGCTCAGCTACAGGTAAATTTCATCCACATCTGTCCTGGTCAGAGGAAATATTTCCCACGTTTTTCCACACACGGAAGCTCCAACAGTCAATTTTGATTGTCCCAATAAAATGGCTAAACCTTTCGAAGAGTGTTGAAGAAAGAAAGGGGGAAAAACTATATTGTAGCTCTTCAAATATTTCACATTACTCTTTGTTTGATATTCTTAAAAGGAATGTATTATCTAGAACAAAAAAAAATCATTTTACACACTTTAAGTATTATGCTAAAAGTTGTGAAAAATATATTTGATGGTAAATATAGACTAGATGGGGAACACATAATGCAACCATGAAATTTTATTCAAGTTTTCTACCTGACATATTTCTACATATGAAATGTAGAAAGGGTTAGGGTTAGGGTTAGGGTTAGGGGTTGTCCCCAAACCTTGTCCCCAAAGTTACATGCATGTTAATGCATGTAACTTTGCAAAGTTACAAAGTTACAAAGTTACATGCATGTTAATGCATGTAACTTTGGGGACAAGGTTACATAGATAAGGTTACATAGATAAGGTTAGATAAGGTTACAGCAAGCCGTAACCTTATCTAAGGCACCAACCTGGCTACAGCAGGCTATGGCTGGCCATAATGAACATATTTCAAAGCTTTTTACTGCAATAGTAGCTACACTCTTATCCACTGTAACATCCCGCTAAAGTCTATTTTTCTTTTTAATTGTGTTTTTTAGATTTTCCAAATGAAACTGTAAATGGGGACATTGAGGAGCCTGCCTTCTATTCTACTACAATGTGCTGCAGCTTCAACAGCTTTGTGTAAAAGTACTATTTGTATTTGATATCATCATTAGCTACTGATATGTTTGTATGTCTTTTGTTTTTTTTGGGGGGGAAGGGGGTTAGACTAGAGATGTCAGTTTTTCAATGTGACTTTTTAGGGGTTTTGAAGAGGCCATCTGTTGAACAAAGTTTAATATTGATAAAAGCACAAATGAAGGTATTTTGCAGCAGCCTTTTCATACAACAGGAAAATACAGCATGTTGTAGATGCATTTACCAGAATCTCTGCTTCTAGGTTCTACATTATCTACTTAAGCAGTGTTTAATTTCTCTCAGCAAACACTGAATTCACATCAAATGAATTAAGTTAGCATTTCAATTTAAAGTCAGCTCAAAAATGTACCCGTATTCACACAAAAATGAGTAAAGAAATAAAGCAGTAAAGTCGCATGAGCATGTTTGTAACTTCAAACGCCTCCTAGTTCCTTCTTCGCAGCAGGAACATGAGCAACACGGCGCTAATCAATATGGAGAGCGTGCACACTGTGGGGACGACAATTTCAGTCACCATCTCCATGTGGCTGGTCAGCGGGTCTGCAAAACACATTTACGCTCATTACAACCCCGTCGCATGCACAGGCATGGCTTAGAAAACTAGTGTAAACGCTCAAGCACAGCACTCAAAGGGTTAATATTTCTCGCCTACACAGAATTACATTCTGATTAACTGTGAGCATGAGGGATTTCTTACCATGTATAAGTCTTAGAATATTGGCAGCAGTACTCCGCTGTTCCTCTAATGAAAGAAGAGAAAGTACTTAAAGGTGATTAACGACACTTTAACCCTTTGAGGACTGCGTGCAGCTGCCGGTTGGAGTATTTCAGAAAGCTGCAACTTTAATCCACTGAAAGTATGTTTGAGGCTGTGAGCAAGTACTTCAACCCTAATTGGCTTTCTCTATTTTTTCTTTTTCTTTTTTTTTTGCCCAACTTAAATGTTTCAAAGCAAACAAATTTAATATCAGAAAGAGACAAAAGTGGAGTATCTGCAATAAAACTAATGCAGAAGTTTTGGTAAAGTTCCTAAATTGCACAAAACAATGTAGAAAAAATGTCTGGCTATAAGTCGGGCACCTTAAGTGCAGCAGGACCATCAACAAATTGTTAAAATATGAAGGTTTTTGAGGGGTCTGGTTGGAGTATAGAATTAAATTAAGATCCTGTGTCACAACAAAAAGTCACTATGTCGATGAGATTTAAAAATTCTGCAACTGTTTTTGTTCACAAAGGGGGACCAATCTTCAGGACAGCTTAGGTTGATTTGGATAGCTTTTATTGCCCCTTTTTTCTGATATTAAAATATATTTGTTTATGAGAAATTTAGTTAAAACAACAAAAATGTAATTTTACTTTCTTTTTTGCACGACGATGATAAAAGGAATTCTGATTCAAAGCAAACTCAGAATAAATCGCCAACCAGGCATTTTTCACATCAATGCATGTGTCTCAAGTAAAAGTAAAACCATCAGTCAGTTGTGTCTAAATTCAGTCTTATAATTTGAAGTATATTATTTAGTCAAGAAAGTTGTCCTGCTTGCTGAAATACTCTTTATGCACATAGAAAACAGAAGACATACGCTATTTTTAAAGCTACTTGTTAAGCAGCAGAGGCCTCAATGTGTTAGTTTTTAAACCACTCATTCAAAAATCAACGACAGAGATATGAGTGAAATTTTAAAAAGTATGTACCCTGAAGTTCTAAACTTCATCATGCACTGGCCAAACCTTTGGCATCTCAGCATGTTCCTTGGATTTTCTTCTAGCTGGAAGGGCAAACAAAGAAGATATCTCAAATATTCTGCAAGAAATTCTGAGAAATGGGTTTTTGCATTTTTAATATGATTTTACGTAATCGTTGATATGTGCTCTGAAGTCAAATTTTTGTCAAATTGTAATAACTTCTGCCCATCATTGTTAACAAATAACCAATTTTATTTCCAAATCTTTATTTGTTTACCCCAGCTAGTTGTTAATCTTTTGTCAGACAAAATTGTCACAGAAACCGAATATTAACTAACCTGCTGCTAGTAGCTGGTTGCTGGAAGAACACATCTCAACAGCCTTCCTCCTCCAGTTTTCAACCTGTGAATATTAAAAAAAAACAATGACAGACTGAACCCCATTTCCAAATGTCACTTCTACTCTTGAAGTTCTAAACTTCATCATGAATTGGCCATCATGCACTGCATTGGTACTTGATGGATTAGTGGATCACATTCCACCTAGAATTGGTTCTGTTTCACAAGAAGCTGTTTTCTATAAACTGTTACTGGCTCCAGTAACAGTTTATACTGAAACAGTATAAACTGCTCCAGTATAAACAGATACTGTTTATACCTTTTCATGTTTATTATCTGAGAGTAAAAACATAGAGCTAAATGTAATAAATCCAAAAGTAAAGCATCTTAAAATAGATTTTTAAAATACTTGTAATCAATGTAGTCATGACACTATGACTTTATACTTCTTTAAAAAAAGTGGACTTAACTGATGATGACTCTGACTGCAATTATTCTCTTATATATCTGTTCATATAAGAGGAAAATGTACTGCATGTTTCAATATGTTTTAGATATTATGTCAAGATGTTATAATGACATTTTTATATGTTTCTCTCCATTAACTAATGAACTACTTACAGCTGTCCCTAAACCTGCAGTTGACTTTGACTAGCACCAGTCCTTTATTTAAAAAAAAAAAAAAAAAACATCGAAAGCTAAGAATGGGCTGGAATGTGATTCAACCTTCGGGGTGTATATCGAACTGCATAACCCCCAGTTCAATATAAAGAACTAAATCTCTATATCTAATAATTTAAAATGATAAATCTCTCACCTCTCTTTGATTTGGAAATCCATTGGAGCTGATGATCCGTTTGTAAAACTGCACAGAAGCTTTCGGATATCGAGGTTTGTTTTTGTTCCTGAAGTCCACATAATACAAGCCGAATCTCTCTGAGTAACCTTCGTCCCACTCAAACTTGTCCAGCAAAGACCATGCAGTGTAGCCCTTTACATTGACTCCATCTCTTATTGCTGAGTAACAGAGAAACATGATAACAAGTTAATCTCTCATTTTCTATACATAATTTTTAGAATCACTCACCTTTTAGCATCTCATTAATGTAGTCTTTATAATATTGTATCCGCCATTCATCGCACAGCTCTGTGCACATCATCTTCTCAGAAACTCCATTCTCAGTCACGTAAATCATCGGGTTCCCATACTGAGTCTGTGGAAGGAAGAAAACGGTGAAGCTTGGCTTTGTACTAAGCCACTCAGTTAAAATTCAGCGCAAATAAAAAAACACCTTCACTCTGTACCTTGACAAAATTCAGCAAACGCCTGAAACCCCATGGCACAGAGTAGAGCCATTCTGACCCAGGATCAGGCCACCGCGGGTCCACCAGCTCAGCCAGGTCACGGTCTGTGAAGTAGCTGTTGCTGCTACGGCCTGTTGGATCATTCCTGTGGGTGATGTACCGGGTGGTGAAATGGCCGATGCCAAGGAAGTCACACGTCCCCTTTATGTAGCTTTTCTCTTGTGAAGAAAACGCAGGCAGGCGAGACGTCCCGAGTCCCTGCTGCACACTCTTCCTTCCTGCACACCAGTGTCGATTAGGCTTCTCCTCAGTCATTTCGGCGAGATTAACTTTATACTATGTAACTCACCGACAAAGTCTTTCATTACTTGAGGGTAGTCTCCATGAAAGATGGGTGTGGCAAACCAGCCCAGATAGAACTGTACATATCTCTCTGCTGCTTCAATGTCTTTCTGGTTGCTGATATCCACCGGCTCGCCCCAGTCCCCCGACAAAGAGATGCCCACCAGACCTGCAGACATGCAGAACAGTTCTCAGGATTTTAAAAACCCACTGCATGTTGAATGTTACTTTTCAACCTCATTTACCTTTTTGTTTTCCCCTCCATTGTGTATCATAAGTGTGCCAAACTTTGGCATGTGCCTGCATATAAAAAAAAATAAAATGCAAGCTTAATTTGTTAGCTTGGTTTGAGTGATGGGAGTAGCATCTTAATACCTTTATGATGTGATGTGCAGCTCTATAAGCCCCAGTTCCTCTCAGCTTCAGCCCAGGAGCGTGCTCACCTGTCTCATAACCTTCGACAGCCACAGACTGTAAGTGGATGTTAAGTAGAGAGACATCTACTTAATTTCCTTATTCAACAGGAGTGAATAAAACAATCCTGTTGCAAACTTCAAAAAAACAATATTCCAAACACACCCATGGATTGTTAAAAGTGATCCAGTGCTTCACTCTGTCACCAAATTTTTCAAAGCAAAGGTTGGCGAAGTCATTGAAATGATTGACCATACTTATGTTTTGCCATCCACCATATTTCTCTTGTAAAACCTAAAAGAGGAAACAATACAATTCATAGCTTGGAGGCACATAAAAGTTAAAAGTCAAGGTGGTCTGCATTAAACACACCAACCTGAGGCAGATCCCAGTGATACAGCGTAACAATGGGAGTGATATGGTTCTCCAGTAGGTGGTCGATTAGTTCATCATAGTACTGTATTCCTTTTCCGTTTACATGGTCAGCTGCAAATAGTGTTGACGTTTAGAGTAAGGATAACTCTTTACACAAAACATTAAAAACGGCAGATGGAAAGCTTTGATCACCTGAAATGTTCTCAAATGTTTGTATGTCATTTAATGTATTTTATTGGGCTGTACTGCATATTTCAATATATTTTTTTTACAAAATTTAATCCTGAGTCAAAACACATTTTTGCTACAGTTATAGACATTTGAGGTCTGTCTTTAACAGCGTTCTACATTAAGAGGCTGAAAGTTTTGTCCATTTTATTTTGCAATATAGCATCCATTTTCAGCCCTTATCACTTATCCTCAATTGGATTTAGGTTGAACACATTCTAATACATTATTATGCTTTAAATACCAACATTGTATTGTATCTCTGGCTGTATGATCAGCTACAAAGGTAAATTTATGTTAAATGCTTGGGTTTTGTAGGTTTACATTGGCTTTTGATTTTCAACAATAAATTGATCTGCGCTCTGAAATGTTCAAAAGTTTGACTGTAGTTTTATAACCTTTGTAGAATAGCTGTATTAGTATTCAGACAATTACACATACATAGCGCATTTACTATTTAGTGATTATCAAAGCGAGCTGGTTGGGAATGCACACCAAACTTACAATAAATGTATTTGTGAATTGTCCTGAAAATGATAGATGCTTTCCCAGAGCTTTAAGATTATTTGTTACTTTGTTCTGGTCTATTAAGTACATTATATATATATATAATTTTATTAAGTACATTATACGTATATATATATATAATTTTATTAAGTACATTATATATATATATATATATATATATATATATATATATATATATATATATAATTTTATTTTTTTTCTGGTCAACATGACAACTAAAAAAGGAAAAAGCCCAGAGGTATGATTTTTTTTTTGTAAGGCACTACTTACACTTT